>BSBN01000071.1:5416509-8115519 GCA_027924645.1 Cunninghamia lanceolata | reverse complement strand
AGATTTTCCATGCCCTCTTTAGTTGTCGCATTATCTCTACTAGCTCTTGGAGACTTTTTACTTTCATTGTGTTCATTTAGAAGGCTCTCTCTTGCTGGGTGTTTTTAATCCATGCAACCATGTTCTGGCCCTTAAGGAATTGCAACCTCCTTCTCTCTATTCAAGCTGGTAACATTGCTCTATCTTCTAGTTTAATATTTCATATTTGAATCTATTTATATATAGTTTAGTTATTTGCTTCGAAAGCTTTATGGTGTAGACCACCATTTGTATGTTGTTGGGTATATTCTTTCCCGTAGACCATGGAAGCTACCTTTGCTTTATTTTCATTTGTCATTGCTCTTAATTCCTATACACATGTAGGTTAGGAGCACACACTCTATTTTCCTATTCTCTTTATCATTCATTTCTCATGGAGGTAGAATACAGAAGCTGGAGGTTGACAAGGAAAGCTCCTTAGCAGCACAACATTTTCCCTTTGTTCCTTGCAAGTGCTCTTGAGTGAAAGCATTTCAAATGCATGGAGGTTTTGTTACTCCTTATTTATTTCATTTACATTTCTTTTTATTTTATTTTCAATAGCTCCTTGTGCTTTATTTTGAATTTGTGTCACCTGGAGACTGTTGAGTATTTGTTTTGTTTGTTGTTGTGTTGTGTGGGTGTCCTAGGTCGATACAGATTTGGATCTATTTTTATTTTTCTAGCTTTGAGGATGCTAGCACTTCACACAATCTAGGCCACACAGTTCCTTAGAGGTTGATTCCCAAATTTTTGGTCCCATTTCAGGACTTGGCATTTGTTCAGGCTTCTTTATGAACAACTCAGCCACGCCAGGTACTTGGTAATCAGCTCCTTCGAGCTCTTTGGCCACTGTTCAAATGGTTCATGTGCCTCGTCCGGTCCCTACCATTCATTCTACTTCAACAAGCCTGCAACTCAACCCAAACGACCCACCAAATCAGCCTCTATGCATCTAAATCTAACCATGTTGTACATCGATTCGGCCCCCAGGCCCTCAAATCGGCCTCAAAGGCCCCTTATTCGGCCTTGTTGGCCTCCATTTAGGCCCAGAAGGACTCTTTGCGCCTTGACTTGGCCCTAGTTTGGTCATTTTGGGGTTCCACCAACCAACTACCAGACCACCACTGGCCCCTCCAATAGGCCTACAAGGCTCTTTTTTCAAACCGCTATAACTTGTAAACCGGTAATCAGTTTTTTACAAAATTATAGTCAACATAAAGCTCTTTCCATGCACTTCATTGTGGAGAAGTCATTTTATTGTCTTTTTGACTAGTTTTTAACCTCTGAAGTCAACTATTATAAGAAAAATTGATGGGGCGTATCTTTCACCCGGGTTATCAAAATTTTGCATTTTTGAAAGTGCTCATAATTTCACAAGGATTTCAAATTTGTAACCAATTTTAAGATTTAGACAGCCCATTTTGTAAAAATTGATTTGGCATCCAATCATAACAAGAGTTATATTTTTTCTTGCATTTTTCTGGGGGGGCTTCTAAAACAACAAAACAGTATCAAGGGATAATCTATCTAAGTCACTAAAAATGGGGATAACAAATCATCCATATGTCGCTACTTTAAAAAAAAGGAAACTACAAGTCTTGCATGATGGCATCCTAAAGCATTGCCGATGGATCCATGTATTGCCACATTTGTATGGGCTTAAACCTGAACCAAGTACATTTTGGCAGAAAACTATATGGGGAAATGAAAATGATCATATCTTAGGATTAATTGGTTTGAGTGTCGGGAACCACACATTGTGGGCTTTCTTAGACATTGAGTGCTCTCGCACTCTCTGGACCACACTATGGAAATGTATGGAGATCCCAATAAACCTCCATTCCTATATGATCCTATTATAAACATACTTCTTCCCCTTGATGATATTGATGATCCTTTGTATGACGATGATATTGAAGAGGAACTTTTTTATTGGGAAAGTCTTGAATGTGATGATGACACAAAGACATATTTTCTTGCTTCTCCTATATCTCCACCATCTCCCGATGCTATATCTGAATCAAGAGTTGACTCATGTATGTTTTCAAGCGATTCTATGCACCAGAATATTGCTATCATCTTTCTAGAACTAGCACTTTGGGATGCCTATTTACTAGACATTTCATCTCTATTGTAGAGTCCCGCATTGCAGATTTGGAAGACACCATTGAAGACATTTGTCTTCTATTTAATGACAACTTCGATGAAGTTGCATCACCATTATCTTCTTTGGATATTATTTCTCTTTCTTTGCCTACATTGGATTCTATAGTGACAGATTCTACAGATATTTTATGAGTCCACATATTCTACTTAGTCGTCGTGTATTTTGACATCCTCTATAGAAGTATCAGATTCCCATTGGTCTAGTTATTACCATACATCTATGGCCATTGTGGTCCTTGTTCCTGAATCTTTTATGGTACCTAATGTGACGTAGAAAAGAGATCACAAGCCTAAAGAGTTAAACTAGTTCATCCCTCTTCTACAAAACATTAGGGCACAAATAGAGCATGGATTCTACCCAAGAAGGAGAGCCAAACTACAAGGGTTCTACCCTTTTGTTGTATATAGAAGGATCAAATAAGTTCAACCAAAGCTCAACAAGCAAGCCAAGACTAAGGTCAAAACCACTAGATGATGAATAACAAGCCAATACATACTACAGGAAACAAACCCCAAAGATTAGACTGCATAGCAGAGGTAGGGAAGTAGTTTAGAACCTATAAAATTTAACATAATTTTCTGGGATAGGGGCGCTTGGGCTCCCTAGACCCTTTTTATGGTTAGGCAGAACTTCAAACTTTGTCAAATCTGTATTCGTCTGCACTATCTTCTCTCCGGAAATCAACCTCTGAAACCTGTTCTCCTCACCTGCACACACTAAAAGAGGGAAAAGGTTGTATTGTTTTAAGGGTTTACCTCAATCAAACCCTGTGTTGGTGTTCCCACCTCCATAATAGCGATTGATAAGATCCAAGAGTGCGTACCCTAGCAGGGCAGAGGCCAATCTACAACAAGATGATAGATAATGTTGATAAATGATGATAATAACAACAAGATATCTAACCTTAGTTGATGAAGACTTAGCACCAACAAAGGAGAGTGATGAAGAGGGCTTCAAACTTCTTTCAAAGCCTACAAACAACTTCAATAGCATTCACAAGTAGAAGACAATCCAAACATGAAGAATCCTTGAGCATAGAACATCACATGAGAGCAATTTTGCATTCATCCGGTTAGGTGTAAAATGAACTACAACACACACTTAAATATGCATTCCTACTCACCTTCAGCAAATAAAACAACTTTAGGCTGACAAATACAAACTAGAGGAGTGTTCCAAGCTAACACCACAAAGTGGGGCTAAAAATCCCAAGTGGGACTAGGGCGCTTGGGCACCCTAGACCTTTAGCCCACAAACTCCGCAAAGTGTCTTTTAGCAAGGGCTTAGTCCAGTCCTAAGTTGATTATGTCAGGTTTATTTGTCAGGATTGGGATATTCATCATTTAGAGCACAAAGAGGTGTTAAAATAGGTCTTAATTAGAAAAGGCAACAAAATAGGTCCAACCTAGGAGCTAAGCTAGGTGTAAAATGGTGATGTACACATTTACGACGCTACATTTAGCCCCCCACTTTAGTGTGGGTACAAACTTATGTTTGAACTCATACTAAAGGGATGGACAAAACACGCAAGCATGGAAGACCAAAGAATTCTACCAAGTTGTGAACTATAAGTAGCCCCCAAACTTAGGATCCTAAGGTTGCAAACACATAAGCAGAGAGAAAACATGCAAGATGCTTCAAGATTAATTAACACATACGTGGAGTACTAAAGCATACACAAGAATACACGTGGAAGACACATAATACACAAAGGCATACACGCTTAACACGAAGCATACACATAGAGAACACAAAGTATACACATAGAAAATATAATGAAGGACACATAAGTTAAAACATAACACACAAACAAGCACAAGAATACACATAGAACAAACACACAAGGCACATGACTCTGACACTAGCTTTCTCTATCGCTAGGAGTCATGTGAAAAGAAGTGCCACCATGGATCACACACTAGTAAGGACCGCCTAATTACTAGCTGACCACACTAAGTCACATGAAGCGCATGGGCTAGCCAACTACATTGCACTAGGTGGCCCATGGACACGAGAGGAAGTATCATAGGCTAGTGAGGACCGCCGAATTACTAGGTGAGTTCCCTGCCAACAAGCAAATATGCCAAAAGAGAGCATAGCACGATGCATGCCCCCACCTTAAAGTGATTGCTAACTCCTATCAGGGAGCAATTGCTTTAAGGTACAACAAAGCACAAAACAGGCATGAGAGCTTTCCAGAAGCACATGCCCATAAGATATGCATTTCCAAAGAACTACATCACATCAAGGGGTTTCCCACACAAAAGGAAAACCAAGGCGATGCTACAGACATGATACACAATGGCTTGTGTAGTCATGGTATGACGCCGAGCATAGAAACAAGGTGCCAAAAAATCAAAACATAAAAGAAGCAACAAGTTATATGAAGTAATAACACAAAGGGATCTACCCAACTGGTGTTAGTATATGAATGGTTGTCTATAGAAGACATCTCAAGACCATAAATATATATATATGGAATTGTCATCATCTGCCAGCTGGTAGAACTACGGAGACAAAGGAAGAAGTAACCAATGAAATCAAAATAAACGTCCCTTGGGTCAACAAGGTAGAATGCTGAAACATCCTACGCCTTGCATCATCCCCAAAGGACACAACAATAAATCAAATTATGACATATAGAAGAATGATGATACAAATAGAGATAATGTCACAACAGATTTCAGTTTCTTTGTATCCTTGCACCTACAAGGGGTGTCAAGGGTCATCCAAAGAGAACAACACAACAACAATAACAACACATAAACACAAATAAAGCATCAGCAACACATCATGGTGGAAGCACAATCACATACATACCTAACACAGGGAACAAGGTATCTCTCATATGAGTCAACCTAAAGAAAGTCATCCTCCTCCAAATCTTGTTCTTTATCCGTTGAAAATGAGGATAAGATGCAAGAGGAACTATAGCACGAGAGGTATAAGGTACAAAATCCATACCTATATTATCTTCAGAATCTCTATTGGAATGTAGTACAATAGGCTCCATAGAGGCATGCGAAGCTTCTTCTTTCTCTACAGGAGACACAAGATTAGTAGTTATCTCTTTGGCGTCTGTCGGTGATAACGCTTGCAAGGAGGGAGATTCTCAGCTCCTACAACAAGGCAAGCCATAGCATGATGACACTTCTTTCTTTCTCATGCAGTCTTATTATGCTTAGCTTTATTAGTGATGTTCTTGAGGGGAACCGTATTATCTTCCAACACAGATTCCTTTTCTTCCTTTGTTTCAAGAACATTAGAAGAAACAGGAGGAACCATCGAAGGCTAAGAGACCACAAGGGGAGGGTTCCTCAATGCAGGATGCTCTTCCTTCTTGACTTGTGAGGCAGGCGGAAGTATAGGAGCATCCTCAAGCAGTTGAGAAACCTTGGGAAATAAAAACTTGCACAACTGATTGATCACCACTAGTCTCCTTAGAGGCAGGTGGAACAAAAGTTATATTGTGGTTGCAGTGAGGTTTGTTTTGTGCATGAAGGTTGCCTTGTTGTCCTTGAAGGGATGGAGAAGGGGGAGTCTTGGCATATCTACCAGATGCTCAAGGATAGGGAAGAACCTTTGACTTGGGCTTAGATTCATTCACTACCTATGGGACAAAAGGAATTACAAACGGAGCCTCAGAAGATCGAGGAGATTCGGGAACATCACTAGGAGGAATATTACTATGCAATAACTCAACTATCTTCTATGCTTTAAATTTTTGATATGATAAGAAGAATAAATCATCTCTCTCGAGTGAATCCTACTGGTTGTGGCTAGAAGTAGTTGAGTGAAAAGAGTCCATTTCAAGCAACGGGCGATACTGACTATGATGTACAACATGCACTCACCCTTCAAATAGAAACTTCAAACACTTATGATACATAGAGGGGATCACTTTCATGGAGCAGAGCCATGGGTATCCCAACTTCACATTAAATAGATCCAATGTAGGAATGATGACAAAATGAACATCCAATGCTCTTGGCCCAAATTGAACTTTGAGAGTTAAAGCACCAAGGGTTGGACGGATAGACCCATCGTGTGCTCTAATAGACACCTCTGATACATCATATGTATCTTGGTGTAAACCATGCATGTAGAGAAACTCTTCAATTACTGCATTCACCATGCATATAGGATCTATCATAGTAGCCCAAATAGGTTTATCATTGATTCAAATAGTAATGTAAAGAGGTCCATCAGGAGGTTCGATAGTAGCATCATGTGGAGTAAAAGATATAGCAGGTTCCACATTTACTCGCTCTTTATGAGGGTGAGCATCTACCATGTAAATATCTACATTATAATCTTCATTGTGAAGGATATCCACAACATTAGATTCCTAATGAGGTAAAGGCTTAGTATATATCTGAAGGTTTTGATTAGGAGTTGCCACTAATTTATTATCTTTATCATTAACACCAGCAATCCAGATGACATTGGTATCGATGAGGTCTTGAACTTCATGTTTAAGATGCATGCATCTTTTAGTGTCATGACCAACATAGTGGTGGAATTGACAAAAAGCCTTCACATAACAGGATGATGATTGCATCCTACTTGGATCAAGAGGTCTAACAAGTGGAAGCTTGATGAGATTTTTTTGTAAAAGTTGTGTCATGATAGAATGAAGAGATTCAGATAAAGGTGTAAAATTTATTGTTTTCAGTTTCAATTTATAAGAGGCGGAAGTAGGAGATGACACAGTCACCACATGTTTTCTAATGTTATATGCTGAAATTTTGTTTATCTTGATGAAATTATTGTTTTGTCTTTTAAAAGAATGATTATGAGAGCCCTTGGATTGACCAATTGGAGCTAATGAGGGATTATGCTCATACTGACTAACCGAAAGTTGATAATCATGAAAAGTCATGCAAAGGTGAGTGAATGAATCATACTGCATCAACAATATCCTATGACAAATGTGAGGTTGTACATTTCCTATGAAGATTCTTTGCACATCGACATCGAGAATAGAATATTGGATTTGTGAAAAGAGGGTCTGATAACGCCCCATAAAATTAGTTATTTTCTACTTCGATCCTTGTTTACAATGAACCAAGTCCATCAAAGAGACTTGAGGTCCAATGTTCGCTTGAAAGTGCTCAAGGAACTTAGTGACTAATTCTAAAAATGTAGATATAGAGTTAGGAGGAAGTGTGCAAAACCAATCCAAGGTTGTGTCCTTGAGTGACCTAGGAAAGAGTTTTGCTAAGATTGCATCCTCAAAGTAGAAATCACTACACATAGCGGTAAAAGCGGCCACATGGTTGTTAGGGTCTCCTTTCCCATTATATTTCTCAAAGTGAGGAGTCTCAAACTTCTCGGGCATAGGATTTCTTAGGATAGAATAGGATAAAGGGCTACTGAGATAATGTGTTGTGATATTGGTTTTAGGTGGGCTATTACTCATGCTAGCCAATTGTTGTTGCATGGAGGTCATGTTCTTCAACAATTGGTTTATGACAGGGTCAGAAGTGGAATTAGGTAGGGATTGAAATGAAGGGCTAGGTGATTGTCTATAAGTAGCCTTTTGAAATGTAATAGGTGGTTGAGATGTAGGTGGAGTGACATTAGGTGTAGATTTTCTATAATTATAAGGAACGGAACCATACTAGCGAAGAGGATTCCCGAAAGGTAACCCAACACATGTGGTAGCAGCATTACTCGGCTGTGTAGTAGTGGTAAGAATAGTATATGAGTAAGTAGGCATAGGGAGTGAA
The DNA here is from genome assembly GCA_027924645.1 of Cunninghamia lanceolata. Classification (NCBI taxonomy): domain Eukaryota; kingdom Viridiplantae; phylum Streptophyta; class Pinopsida; order Cupressales; family Cupressaceae; genus Cunninghamia; species Cunninghamia lanceolata. The sequence goes on along the minus strand of BSBN01000071.1, from coordinate 8,107,599 downwards.
GGTATAGGTACCGACACTTGAGTCCCTATTTGATTAGGAGAAGTCACATTCATTATAATTTTAGCACAACTAGTTGCCGACATATTGTTTCTATGCATTATGTGAGCTAGGCCACGCAAGACTTCTACTCCCTTTTGTCCCTCAAGAAATAACCCTCTAAGATACTCAATAACAGGGACAACCTCCTCATCTATATGTTCCTTTCTCATAAATTGCTTAAAGTTAGCCAACTCCGTGTCTAACTTTAAAATTTGGGCATCAGGAACATGAGCAATAAGGTCATCAATATCGACGGACTCTTGAGCAATTGATGTTTCAGGGATAAGTGTAGTAGTAAGTTATGTGACTTGATTAAGAATTACAGATTCATATGCATCAACATTAGAACCCATAAATCAAATACTTCTCACAAATGTAATAGAATCAGGGCACCAGATCACAAAGCTCATAAAGTGGCTACAAGCTTTAATAACACACAAGATGCCCAAATAGAAGAAATTGATGATGTAGAAAAAGAAAGATTTGATTTTTCTTTTAAGTGAAGCAATAGTATATCTTTAATCAAATTCAATTCAAATAAATATAACAATGCTAGCACATGTTTCAATGAGAACTAGATGACAACTGTGCAATTTCAAATCTAGGATGCACTTTTTTTTCTTTTTCAATTTTCAAATGTCACAATGCAAAATGCTTTTAAACAACAACTAACAAAAGGTACAACAAATGCAAATGCTCTAACCAGTGCAACAAGATCTAAACAACTTTCAAATCTAAAAACCCTAGGGTTAAAACTAGCAAGATTTTCTATCAATGCAAGACTTTAACAAACCCTAGGTTAAAATTATGCAAAATTTAACTATGTATGAATGCAAATAAATTAAAGAACACAGTCCCAATTAGATCTAGGGTGATGAAATACTTAGATCTGAAAGCAAAAGGTGCAAGAAATGACTAGTTCACCAAAATGTGACGTAGAAAAGAGATCACAAGCCTAAAGAGTTAAACTAGTTCATCCCTCTTCTACAAAACATTAGGGCACAAACTAAGCATGGCTTCTACCCAAGAAGGAGAGCCAAACTACATGGTTTCTACCCTTTTTTGTATATAGAAGCATTAACCAAGCTCAACCAAAGCTCAACAAGCAAGCCAAGACTATGGTTAAATCACTAGATGATGAATAACAAACCAATACATACTACAAGAAACAAGCCCCAAAGATCAGCCTGCACAACAAAGGTAGGGAAGTAGTTCAAAACTTGTAAAATTTAGTAGAATTGTCTGAGACAGGGGCGCTTGGGCACCCTGGACCCTTTTTAGGGTTAGGCAGAACTTCAAACTTTGTCGAATTTGTATTCATCTGCACTATCTTCTCTCCAAAAATAAGCCTCCGAAACCTATTGTCCTCACCTGCACACACTAAAAAAGGGAAAAGGTTGTGCTATTTTAAGGGTTTGCCTCAGCCAAACCCTGTGTTGGTATTCCCACCTCCACAACAATGATTGATAAGATCCAAGAGTGTGTGCCCTAGCAGGGCAGAGGCCAGATCTGCAACAATATGATAGATAATGATGATAAATGATGATAATAACAAGATATCCAACCTTAGATGACGAAAACTTAGTACCAACAAAGGAGAGTGATGAAGAGGGCTTCAAACTTCTTTCAAAGCCTACAAACAACTTTAATAGCATTCACAAGTAGAAGACAATCCACACATGAAGAATCCTTGAGCATAGAACATCACATGAGAGCAATTTCGCATTCATCCAGTTAGGTGTAAAATGAACTACAACACACACTTAAATATGCATTCTTGCTCACCTTCAGCAAATAAAACAACTTTAGGCTGACAAATACAAACTAGAGGAGTGTTCCAATCCGACACCACAAAGTGGGGCTAAAAATTCCATGTGGGACCAGGGCACTTGGGCGCCCTGGACCTTTAGCCCACAAACTTCGCAAAGTGTCTTTTGACAAGGGATTAGTCCAGTCCTAAGTTGATTATGTTGGGTTTATTTGTCGGGATTAGGATATTCATCGTTTAGAGCACAAAGAGGTATTAAAATAGGTCTTAATTAGCAAAGGCAACAAAATAGGTCCAACCTAGGAGCTAAACTAGGTGTAAAATGGTGATATACACATTTTACGATGCTACACCTAGTTCGTGTTATCAACATTTGTCACACGTTAACATTGGCTTAGAGATACTTGCACATCCTTTAAAGGCATCATGGGCATCATCTGGGTCTTTGGATCGTGTGAAAAAATTAGAGACTTTCATCCTTCTTCCTACATGTTCCTATTTGGAATGGGAAGATCACTTGCACACTTTTGTGGTTCTTTTTCTTCCTAAGGGGATAAATGTGGTTCAATATTCGTAAATCATCTTTAGCATCTAGTGTTGACCTTCTACCAGCACTATAGGAGGTATTTTGAGGAGAGTTTGCATGGTTTCTCATATCAGTATTGGGAGGATCCATTTCTTCACATGGAGTTCATTCCTTCACATTTTCTGGGGTGGTCACATAGACCTTCTCATCTTTTCTCTCCTACGGGGGGAACATATATTGTACATCAGTGTTATAAGTAGTCCTTGGGGGGTCATGATGAGTCCTCCTATCGTCTTCTTCTTCTTCACTTGTACAATTTTATCATGTATCATTTCTCTTTTGGAGAAGGGTTTTTCCCATAGGGTTTTCTCTTTTACTCCACTTTTTGAGAAATCGTTTGTATATGGGTACCTAACATGGCCTAGTATCTACAACCCATCATCTTTGTATTGCTTATCCCTAAGTTTCACTTGGGGGGGATGTTAGTGTAAATAAATTCATATTGTATCTAGTTAAGATATCACCTTTCTAAGATTGACCTATTCACACTTAGATTAAGTTTACTTAGGCTTTTTTAGAGATTTGTCTCACCTCATGTGGTTGAAACACGTGTCCTCATCCTTTTGAGATACTTATTTCATTTTTACTTTCCACTTGCATGAGTACTTGTCATTTGAGCTCACAAGTGTTGCATCTTAGGAGGGTTAGTTAGTCATTGTGTTTGACCATCCTACCTCCTCTCTCGTGCCTATTTATACAAGGCATATTGTATATTTTTACTTATCTCTTGAATATATACTTGGCTTATTATGTGCAATTGTCTTTTGTGGAAGTGATTCTAGTTATTGTTGGCTAATATTGGTTGCTCCAACATAGAAGACCATCAAATTCTTATCACAGCCAGTGGCACTTGTCATGAATGAGGATGGTACTTTTAGCCCTGAGTCAGGAAGTTGACAAATTTCTTGGTTTGTCTATTGAAGGGTAAATCATAAGTTAGTTTATTATTTTTTCACATTTTTATGTATATGTTGTCAATGGCTTACTCTTAATAGTATCCTTTCTGGGTAGTCAGTTGGTGGGGTTTCATAGAGTCATGTTATGTTCCAATTGTCTGTAGTCTTAAGTGTATTAGTTGGTATGTAATAGTTGTTGAACACACCCAGAGACTGAGAGGGAGGGGGTGAATCATTCTATTCTTAAACTTTTAAATCAATTTCATTTACAACTTAAACATCAAATCACATTAATCAAAAGAAGAACAGAAAAGAAAACATGCACCACATAAGGACACCAAGATTTTTAATGTGGAAAACCCAATGAAGGAAAAACCACAATGAGGATTAACTCACAATAAATGAAGCTCACTACTTATAAAGATTACAATTTTGTTTTAAGGCTCACTGCCTAAGGAAGCTCACTACTCCCTGATGGACTTGCAAACTAAGCCTAAAACCTTAGGGCAAGATACAAGGACCTGCTGAAGATACTCATTGTCTCATAGCAAGATACATGAAAATTACAATAGAAACATGAACATGAACTACTGTAAACAAGGCATCTGACATATGTAGATGTTGCAGTCCCTTATTTCAAACAATTACTCCATCACTCTGAATTTTCAAACTTCATGCTTAACACCCTCCTCATTCTATCCTCTAAACTTCACAAATGATTTTGTTCTTCTATAAATACCCTCTGCAACAACTCAAAACCTCAATTAGGTCGGCACCAAGATATCCTTTAGATGAAACATGTGATATTGTATAGGTTGGCACAAAACAAATACATTATGAAGATAAAATGAGTTATGGATCACTACACACTGCATAACAAGGTCAAATACATCACAACATATCCTTCAAAGAAAAATTAATTAATTAGGATCAACCGCAATTGAAGGAAACCGGACTGTTGGCCCAGACAACATCAACACTGCCAACTGTTCATCTTTGCATCACCAAGGAGAGACCAAAAACATTATGCAAATCAAAATGTGAGCAATATACTTTATCAATAACATCCTTACAATCTTTTCCTAAAGTATTTGTTCATTATATAATGCCGCAAGAAGAGAACCATATTGAACTATTGAAAACAAGGCATCACTGACTGACTGTGACTCATCAACACTTAGGATATTGCGTTGTAGTTTACCAAAACATCTAAAACACATATAGATGCACTCATACACCATTTAGAACATATCCCCAAATGTGCACAGCTATATCTATTACTCTGGAGGAATGCGGAGCATTCCAACAAACCTTCATCATTACTTTATTATGTTAGAATGCAGGTCAGAACTCTGTCACTTATAACTTTTACTGTAGAAGGTTTAATGACTTGAAATCTTAGATATAACACCTTCACATTTTGACCAACGTATCTTCTGAACCACAAGACTAAATCTTGCTTTGTGGAAGGATGCAGACCAAAACACCATGGCTCTGTCTTAGAGTATACACTATGAGTGCCTTAGCAAACTTCTGCAACCTATCTCTAAGTGTGGTACACCACACTGGCGAGATATCAAAGTAGGGATACTAGAAACATATTGAAACAAGTGCACTCACCTCTGCATCACACTTAGACATCATACTTAGACAACTTATCTCCATCTGCTAGGTCTTTCAGACTGACATGCCTTAAACATGTTGATCCCATGTCTCTAACTGTGTCAAACCGTCCCTCTCAAATCTTCCACTGTATCAATCATGTTGACCCCATGTCTCTAACTATGTCAAACCATCTCTCTCAAATTTTCCACTATCCAACAACTATATCAGCCTATCTCTAATCATTTCTCAGTCTCTTCAACTTCTATACACAATCCCTTACATGAATATTGAGTTGACATCAATGACAACACATATTGCCTACAATCTCCCCCTATGTCATTGATGGCAACATTCATTTATCTACAAGTCCTCTCTCCCAACTGATAAGACAATCATCATCACATTCTCCTCCTTTGACACTAAGGACAAAGGGCAAAATATCTTCTTCTTAACCCAAAAATTGTATGTACTCCCCCCTACTGTATGATTTTTACAAACAACACTCCCCTGAGATGGAGATGCCCCAAAAATTGATGCTATGTACATAGTATTTTCATCAAGAGTGACACTACAAGCCTCCGAAGTCTATACAAAGCTAAAATTGTCTTATCTACAATACTCTTACAACCCACTTGGAAGGTAGAATGCTTTTGTAGATTACCTTGAGTTGGGTAAGAGTAGATACCCAGTTTGCTTTTGCTGAGGAAAGAATGTGATTCTGATATTCAAATTGTATGCATAAATCTTCAGCCTCATCCAAACTACTTGGAACCTTCATTCTCTGCTCAATCTTATCTACTTCACCTAGCAACCCAGATATAGAAGCAAGCCTCAAATTGACTACTACCCTCAGCTAACCAAACTGTTTCTTTATTTGTTCTCTTTGGTCCTAAAGTTGTGACATTTATGAATGAAGATTTTCTATGTGTGCCCTAGTTGATGCATCCTTGTCTTTTGACAATTCATATATCTCAGTCAATTTAGTGATCTGTGACTCAATGGAGTCAATCTAAGTTTTGATATTCTGGGTGGAATTTGGCCATTTCAAGCAAAATAGGTATAATGTAGTGGCTTCATCAATACATTCCTTAAACATCTTCAAATTTTCTTGCAATTTGTTGTGTGCATTGGCATACCGGTTTGATGCATCAGTCATTCTTTTGTCATTCGCCTGCCTTTTTCTCAATGTAGGGTGAATGATGTTTGAAGGAATCCATCAAGATTTTCATTTTTTGTTCTAGAGGCAAAGAGGAATCAACGTTTGCCTCAGTTAAACTCTCCTAAATAATCTTTACTACCTCATCAACAAGTTCAGTCTTCTTCACATGATCCTGCAGAAACTCCTTCCTTGCAGAAGCATGCAGAATGTCACCAAGTTGTAATTTATGAAGAGGAGAGATATTGGACAAGTCAACTTGTCCCTCATGAGTAGGAATCTGTAGGAGCTAGGGTATCACCACATGTTGGAACTACATCTACAGCCCTAATAGGTCCTTGAAAGAATCTGATGATGAAGAATCTTGACCTACCTGCATAGAAGCATCTTGCTTCTGCTTTGTTGTAGCAGGACTATCTTCTTTCTTCTGTTCATCATTTCCTGAGTTCTCCAGAGGGGGGATGTTATGTTCTCCACCAGGATTAGTATTTTCTAGAGGTGGTACATTCACTTAACTTTGATCTCCTATATTTTGTGCATCTGTATTCTCCGGAGGAGCAGTCTCCGCATTTTGCTTATCATTTTTCTCTGTTTCATCTCCACCTATCACCTTGTCCTCAAAAGATGATAAGTCTGTGTCTTGGGTAGACACATCAGGTGTATCCAGAGGAATTTGTTCCTCAACATTCATCTCAACCCTCTTCATTTATTCTAGAATTTTGGTTGTCGTTTCTTTTGTCTCTCTTTCCATTCTTTCTATCTCTTCTTTGTCCTTCCCCATTAGAGTATTTATTCTATGTTTAGTTCTAAATTCTTGTGCTTGTCTTTGGGCTAATTTAGCCCTTTATTCATGAGAGATGGAAGAGCCAACTTTCTCTAGTGCTTGTTTCCTCATCTTAGCTTCTTCCACAATAGCTTCATTCCTCTTATTATCGAGTGTTTATGCAAGACTTGTTGGAAGATGATCAATTATTTCATTTAAAGCCATGTTGAAGCCCATCATATACATAACTATGGCCTTTTCAATGGTAGCTTTATCAATAGGTGGCATCTCATCATAAAGGTCTGTAACTCCTTTTAGTGCCCCATACTGTGCAATTGCATTAATGGTAGCCTCAAGCTGTAGAGGCTGATGCTCAGTTGCTTCCAGAGGAGTCTTCTTTGTTTTCTTTGCCTTCTCTTTACCTTTTCGTTTAGAAGTTTCTTCTTCTTCCTCTTGTCTTTTTCTCTTCTCTCTTTACTTCAAAACAAAGGATCCTTTTCTTCTACTTCATCCTCTTTATCATCATCCATATTCACCAGATTAACCTTTTCCCTTTTTTTCCTGCACCTTAGGTCTTGGTTTCTTCTTCTTTGCAATCTTAGTTTGTATCGGTGCAACAATAACAGTCCTTCCTTTGTTGGGAGGTGTTGGAGCAAGTCTGAAAGGTTTAGGAGAAGTAGCAGTGACAAAGGCAAACCAACTTGTCCTTCTAGGAATAGGTGTGGCAGAAGTGGTCTATGATTCTTCCTCAGGACCCTCAGGAGTATCAAACATCTTCTTCAACTTTGTTTTCATCTTCTCCACCTTTTCTTCTACCTCCTTGTTTCTCTTGTTGGTTATCTCATCATAAGTACCAAACCTCTCTATAGAGGGATCCCTAGGTTTGTTATGTAGGATTTCAGCATACCTAGTCCAGTCAAGTCCAGAGACCTCATAGGGCAATGTAGTTATCCATACAGTTCTTGGTTCTACTGCCTCCATGTAGTAGTTGTCCTTGTCCACCATAAATGTAATATCATTCTTATATTTCTCCACAATTTGTTGTGGTATCCTATCCCTCACTTGCATATCATTTTGGAATGTTTTGAAGAATCACCAAAACATTGTGTCATACTATTTGGTATCAGGAAAACTACACATGTGGTCCCTAATCTAATGAGCAACAAGAATGTCTCTTCTCCAAACCACATTCTTCAACCCAAGAAATTCCTTTAGGAAATAGAACATAAGACAAATTTTCAAAGAACCATACTGAAATTTGTAGCATGTCTCCTTGGTTCTCTTCAAATTATCCATCAATTACTGTCGCAAGAGCTCACAAAGGTCATAATCCTTTCCTTCCTTCACCATCTAATGAGTAGTGTAGATGGCAGTGGAGGTAGCAAACTCCTCTATGTTTGTGTAACAGACCTTGTATGCAATGCCCATTGTGGCATATCAAACCCCTAGGTTAGTGATGTCATCTACATTTAGGGTTCTCTTGTTAAATTTTGCTCCTGTAAGCTTCATAACCTCTTCATTCTTCATAGCTTTTAGTGTTGGCATAGGTTCAGAGGAGCACAATCCGGTCACAACTCTTATGGCTTCTTTTTGTGATCATGTATGGTTGAACAAGGCAAAAGAAATCTTCATGAATCTAGCTTAATGCAATTCTAACCCATTCATCTTCATAGAAGAAGTTGGGGAAACCCTTCCATACATCTAGCCATTTTGCCTCAACATTTGCATACTCTGGCTTGAGATGAAAATAATCACCCAAGAGGTGATTGCTCCTGAATTGTTCCAACTTTAGATGATTGTACTCATCTAGTTGCGAGTGAATGTATATGCGGACATCCTCTATATGTAGCACATTGATAGGAACGCAGGAAAATGCTCCATCCTTACCGGTCTCAGTGGATTTGTATGAATGTTTCTTGAATTTTGGCCTTGGCCTCTCCACAATGTCAATAACCACAGGTGTATCCATGATAACTCTTTCTAGAATTAGGGTTTTACAATCAAATCTAAGAAGTACCTAAGAATACTGCCATTAGGGTTTGCATGCAAGGATTTGTTGGATACCTTCTTCTCTTCCTTAGCTCTTGTACAACTTGATATCATTCAAATGAGATCAATTTTGATCAAGTAGGGATTAAATATACTTCACACCAACCCTAGATGCTCTGCATTAAATGTATTTCTTTGTTCTCAACATAAACTATCCTGAGATAACACAGGGATCCAGGATCATTTAGCAAACTTCCGCAGAGACAGTATTTGCTTTGGAACTTTGAGCAAATGTCATAAAATTACTAGTCAAACATATCCATGTCACCATTAATCATTATGCTGAAGATTTCAGAATTTTATGCTTTACAAGGGTTTGAAAAGATTTACAATTGCAACTCCACCTGATCTAGTGCTTTCTTTCAGTTATCAGAAGATTCATCTGCACTAGGCTAAGATGCAGATCCATACTTTACTTCACTTTTTCATTCTTCTTCCATATCTTGTTCATTTCCTTCTTTTGTTAATCAATATCAATCTTCTTTTGAGGAGCAGAAGATCTTACATTTTTTCCCTTGCAGAACCTTGCAATGTGTCTTGATTTTTTGCAATTGTAGCGGGTGATCCTAGATTACAGAGCATAATCACCTCTTCTCACATTATATCTACAAACAACAGCCTTATGACCAAACTTGTTACATGTGTAGCAGTAACCATAGAAGAATTGAGAAGTTGTAACATTATTCTTGTTCATGAAACTATTCCTCATCACTTTACTTTCTGAATTCATTAGCCTTATGACCAACCTTTTTGCAAGCATAGCATTGACCATGAAATGAAACAACACCATATATTTGAGGCACAAATGGTCTTCTACTCATGTAATCATTTATTATTTGCCTAGGTCTACAATCAATAGATTTATGCCTAAAATTATTGCAAAAAAAAATGACCTTGAAAAGATTGATTAAACCTAGTAGGGGCATGTTGTCTTGCAGGTGGAGGACCTCTGAATCTTCTTTGTCTCTAGATGGGAAAGAATCCATCTTCTTTTGCATCTCTAGAGGCACTCTTCTTAGGATCTTTAGTGCAAGATTTTTCCTCCTTTGTTTCAGACTTTCTTTCTACTTTGAAGTTATCATATAATTTTGCAGATGCACTAGTTAAAGAAATTTTCCCTTTTTCAAAACCAAGACCAAAATTTTATTTTGATGGCTTTTGAGAGTTAATCAACTCATCAAGAATTTCAGAACCTCCTTTCAGTTTTAAATCCTTGTCAATTTGTTCTTTTATTTTTTCTAGTTCTTTTCTTAGAGTGACAACTTCTTCCTCAAGTTTTGAACATTCAGTTGCTTTCTCATTGAGCTTCGTATATAAGCAATCTTCAATCCTCTTGCCTTCTTCAACTTTGACTTTCAAATTTGAGATCACATCTTCTACCTCCTTAAGTTTAATTTCACATCCTTTATCTCCTTTTGTCTGGGCTTTCAGTTTGCTAATTTCTTCTTTTAATTTTTCCAGCTTGAGTCTTCAATTTGACAATTGTCTCCTCTAGTTTTTCAAGCATGACCTCATATTTCAAATTTAGGGTTTTTGCTTCATCCAGATCATCAAGAGCTAACTGGAGTTCTCCTTCAAATTCTACCTCATCCAGATTCATGTCCCAACTTTCAAGTTCCATTGACTCTAGATTTGGTTCTGGAGAAAACACATCATTAGACATAGTTTCATATTCCATGTGTTCAAATGTAGGATCTACCTTAGCTGTTAGGCTTCTTAAAGGCACTTAGCTCTTATACCAATTGTTGAACACACCTGGAGATTGAGAGGGGGGTGAATCAGTCTATTCTTAAACTTTTAAATCAATTCCATTTACAACTTAAACATCAAATCACATTAACCAAATGAAGAAGAACAAAAAGGAAAACATGCACCACACAAGGACACCAAGATTTTTAATGTGGAAAACCCGATGAAGGAAAAACCACGATGAGGGTTAACTCACAATATATGAAACTCAGTACTTATAAAGATTACAGTTTTGTTTTAAGGTTCACTACCTAAGGAAGCTCACTGCTCCCTGATGGACTTGTAGACTAAGGCTACAACCTTAGGACAAGATACAAGGACCTAATGAAGAGACTCACTATCTGATAGCAGGATACATGAAAATTACAATAGAAAATGAACATGAATTGTTGTAAAGAAGGCATCTGACATATGCTGATGTTGCAGTCTCTTATTTCGCACAAGTACTCCATCACTCTAACTTTGCACACTTCATGGTGCAGGAGCAGCATTAAACAAATTTCATCAAGTCAATTTATTAGCAAGTAGGCTTTAGGTTTGGTAGGATTTTGTCATTAAATAAGGTCTTCAAGACCATTTCTTTGTGTAATAAGTCATTTTGGATGACAACTAGGTGTTTTAGAGGAGTCAAGTGGAGTCAAGCTCATCATATTTTGTAATGACATGATCATATTGTGTTGTAATAAGTGTTATGTAGATAGAATAAAGGTCTTTTAGGACCATCTTTGTGGTGTTATGGTCATTAGGGGTGTTAGGCTAAAGTTTTGTTCATGAATATGTCAATTTAGTTGTATAACAAGTTGTAAGTGGGTTAGCCATGGAAGTTGAAGAGTCAAACTACCCAAAAGGCAGTTGTGGCCATTGGGGAAGCATTTAAATATGTAAACAAACATTGGAGAAGGTGTGTGGAGAAAGGAAATGAATGCAAAACATGTTTTTGATGCTCTTTACCTTGTTTTCTGCACCTTGTGACTATAATTTGTTGCTCCCTACCGTGGTATGGTCCTATATGGACCTGCACGTGTGAGTATTATATATGGTTGGAAAGAGGATTGAGTCATCTTTCAGATGCTTTTGGTTTGAGGTCTTTATCTGTAGTTTGGAGAAAGTTATCGTTATTTTACTACAGGTAGGTGTTGTAACCCTGAACTAGGGTTTTGAAGATCAACATTTAATGTTTTAAATCCTTCCATTGGTCAGAACTCCACAAAGTGGATGGAATGGGACTGTATGAGATTGAATAACATGTTCCAATCAGATTTGGTCTAAAATACAATGTGGATATAAGACTTTACCCTTGAAATGTATGAATTTTCTATGTTTTGGCCATTTTTGGGATGCTAGGGTTAGTAGAGTGCCTTAGAAGTTAATGTTGTGGATCAAATTGCCGAAATTGGTCCTTTAGGGTTAGATAGAGAGGGTTCAAATTGGTTTGGAGTTTTTAGAACAAAAATATAGTATACTTCTTTTGTAAATTTGGCCTATGCCCTTAGTACCGTCCTTGTTTTGTGGCATTTGGTCTTAAACAACCTATACCCATTTTGGGATATGATTTGAATGGGACAAAAGGGTATTTGAATCTACCTTTCCTTTTCTTTGATGATGCTCCAAAAGAAAAATAATCTCTGAGAGTCCTAAAAAGAGGGCTAAAAGCAAGTGGAGAGGGTTGTAAAAGAAGTACAAGGTACTTGTGTGTAAGATCAAACTTGGGTGTTGGGACCTGTTGAGGAAGTGATAAGAACAATTTATATAGTACTAGATTGTCCTGGTATGAGTTAGAAAGGTATAATCCCTCTTATTACCTTATGATTGAAGAATGCCTTCAATGAGGATGACTAGAGTCTATGGGTACTTGAACCCATTATTGTGAAATAAGTCAGGAATGGATTGAGTTGAATCATTGTGTTGCATCGTAATGGTATCAGAGCTCAGTCATTAGATCCTTTGTTTGTGTTTTGATTTGGATTTTGCAAGTTGGAAGGTGAAGAGGTAATATTGTCAAGATGCCTCCCAAAGGAAGTGTAGTTGCAAGAAAGATGGATGAGTAGGCTAAAGAAATAGAAGCCTTGAAAAGAGAGATAGCTGCATTGAAATCTAGAATGAGAGTAGATATGGATGAGAGTGATACTAAAGAAGAAGAGACCTCTAGTGGAGAGGAAGAGATGGATCCAGATGATGTGAGGATGATGAAGTTTTTGAAGGTTGTGAAGAAAGATGGACATAGCAAAATGGATGTGCCTATATATGGAGGAAAGCTAGATGGTGAAAAGCTTTTGGATTGGATAGGAGCCATGTAAAATTACTTTGACAGTGAAGAGATAGATGAAGAACACAAAGTGAAGAAGGCAAAGACCAAATTGAAAGGACATGCATTGTTGTGGTGGAATTTTGTGCAAGAGGAAAGGCAAAAAGAAGGAAAGGCCAAGATCACTTCTTGGGAAAGAATGAAGACAAAACTGAAAGGTAAGTTCCTTTCTAGTGATTACAATGTTCAATTGCTTAGAAAACTTCAAAATCTTAAGCAAAAGGACTTAGATGTGCAAGCATATACTAAGGAATTCTATAGGCTAAGTATAAGAACAAAGCATGGGGAGAATGAGGAAGAAAGAGTAGCTAGATATCTCAATGGCCTAAGGTATAACATTCAATATGAAATCAGTTTGTTGGCACCAAAGATAGTGGAAAAATGTTTTCAAATGGCAATAAGAGAAGAAGAAAAACTCAAGAGGAGACAAGAGAAGGCAACAAGTGGTAGAGGCAATACTTCTAGGGGCAGAGGTACATTTTCAACACCAAGGCAGTCCAAAGAAGATCTTGAAGATGCTAATAAGAGTAAAGAACAAGCACCTGAATCAAGAGGTGGTTTTAGAGCTTCAAGGGGCAGATTTGGAGGTGGAAGAAATTCTAACACTTTTTTAGGTAGATGTTATCATTGTCAAGAGTATGGTCATCCTGCTTGGAAGTGCCCTGAAAAGATTGGTTCAACAACAAGTGGAGGAGAAAGGAAACCTGATAGGAGAGCACAAATTGTTAATGAAAATGAAGCTGAAAGTTCAAGTTCCAACAAATTGGTTGCTACTCCTGAAGTTGGACAGATGCTGATGATGAAGAGACAAGTTTTGAAGACCACCAAGGAGAGAGAGTTGCTTCAAAGGAGAGCATTGTTTAGGACAGCCTGCAGATGTAAGAACACGGTATGCAAAGTGATTGTTGATTCATGTTGTACTGATAACATTGTGTCTAGTGAAATGGTAGAAAAATTGCATTTGGAAAAAATGCCTAGAGAAAAGCCATATAAGGTATCATGGGTTAGTGATAATTAGTCCTTGGTGATGAGTGAACAAGCCATAGTTGAATTTTAAATTGGGAAATATAGAGATCAAGTTGTTTGTGATATTTTGCCAATGAGTTGTTGTCATGTGTTACTAGGAAGACCTTGGCAGTTTGATAGGTCTGCAGTTTATCATGGAAGACAAAATACCTATGACATTAAAAAAGATGGGAAGACATTTACTCTAACTCCATTGGTGGAAGAGACTAAGGAACAAGGTAAGGTCATCATGATAGGAAAGAAGGAATATGTGAGCAGTGAGGAAGGTGAGAGCATGAGGATTGCAGCCATGTCCAAGTCTGATAATGTCAGGACAGCAAATAGAAAGAATGAAGATAAGGTACAGTCAAAGGATGCTTCCATGTGGAAGAAGAAACAAGACAAATTTGTGTCTCAGACTGATATAGGGTAGAGTAAAGGTGATGAGCCTATGAACAGGCAAAAATCAAGTGGTACAGTCAAGAGTAAGTTTGAAGTACAAGAAAAAAGAGAAGGTATATTGGTGGGGACAGTCATGTGTCCTGTCACAACAGTGAAGAGGTAGTCAATGGAAGATAGTACAGAGGTTTGCAAGGTTGATAAGACAATGAATGGTGCTAATACAGGTATGACAGAGGTTGCAAAACATGCTGGTACAATGGACAACAAGAAGAGTGGACACCAAGAGAACATAGGGTAGAAGACTATGCAAGAGATGGCGAGTGATAACAGTGTGAAGAGGAAAGTGACTTCAAATTTGGATGAAAGATACCCCACAGTACTATATGACAGAGTTAAGCATGAGTCAAGTGAAGACATAGACAAGAATGTAAAGGCAGGCAGTCAAGAAGCCAAACAAAGTAACCCTGTTGAAGACAAGTATGAAGGACAGAGGCAAGCAAAGCATAATGATGGTCAAGTTGCAAGCTTCTCTCCAAGGGACTTGGAAAGGTTCTATGTTGGGGTGTATGGTGCAGGAGCACCATTAAACAAGTTTTGTCAAGTCAAGTTATTAGCAAGTAGGCTTTAGGTTTGGTAGGATTTTGTCATTAAATAAGGTCTTCAAGACCATTTCTTTGTGTAATAAGTCATTTTAGATGACAACTAGGTGTTTTAGAGGAGTCAAGTGGAGTCAAGCTCATCATATTTTGTAATGACATGATCATATTGTGTTGTAATAAGTATTATTTAGATAGAATAAAGGTCCTTTAGGACCATCTTTGTGGTGTTATGGTCATTAGGGGTCTTAGGCTAAAGTTTTGTTCATGAATATGTCAATTTAGTTGCATAACAAGTTGTAAGTGGGTTAGCCATGGAAGTTGAAGAGTCAAACTACCCAAAAGGCAGTTGTGGCCATTGGGAAAGCATTTAAATATGTAAACAAACATTGTAGAGGTGTGTGGAGAAAGGAAATGAATGCAAAACATGTTTTTGATGCTCTTTACCTTATTTTCTGCACCTTGTGACTGTAATTTGTTGTTCCCTGTCGTGGTACGATCCTGTACGAACCTGCACATGCAAGTATTATATATGGTTGGAAAAAGGATTGATTCAGATTTCAAATGCTTTTGGTTTAAGGTATTTATCTGCAGTTTGGAGAAAGTTATCACTATTTTACTACAGGTAGGTGTTGTAACCTTGAACTAGGGTTTTGAAGATCAACATTTAATGTTTTAAATCCTTTCATTGGTTAGAACTCCACAAAGTGGATGGAATGGGACTATATGAGATTAAATAACATGTTCCAATAATATTTGGTCTGAAATACAATGTGGAGATAAGACTTTACCCTTGAAATGTATGAATTTCCTATGTTTTGGCCATTTTTGGGATGCTAGGGTTAGTAGAGTACCTTAGAAGTTAATGTTGTGGATCAAATTGCTGAAATTGGTCCTTTGTGGATAGATAGAGAGGGTTCAAATTGGTTTGGAGTTTTTAGAACAAAAATATAGTATACTTCCTTTGTAAATTTGGCCTAATTAGGCTTATGCCCAATTAGTACCATCCTTGTTTTGTGGCATTTGGTCTTAAACAACCTATACCCATTTTGGGATATGATTTGAATGGGCCAAAAGGGTATTTGAATCTACCTTTACATTTTTGTGACGATGCTCCAAAAGCAAAATAATCTCTATCAGTCCTAAAAAGAGGGCTACAAGCAAGTGGAAAGGGTTGTAAAGGAAGTACAAGGTACCTGTGTGTAAGATCAAACTTGGGTGTTGGGACCTATTGAGGAAGTGATAAGAACAATTTATACAGTACTAGATTTTCCTGGTATGAGTTAGAAAGGTATAATCCCTCTTATTACCTTATGATTGAAGAATGCCTTCAATGAGGATGACTAGAGTCTATGGGTACTTGAACCCATTATTGTGAAATAAGTCAGGAATGGATTGAGTTGAATCATTGTATTGCATCACTTCATGCTTAACATCTTCCTCATTCTATCCTCTACACTTCACAAATGATTTTGTTCTTCTATAAATACCCTCCGCAACAACTCAAAACCTCAATTAGGTCGGCACCAAGATATCCTTTAGATGAAACGTGTGTTATTGTATAGGTCAACACAAAACAAATACATTATAAAGAGAAAATGAGTTACGGATCACTACACACTACATAACAGGGTCAAATACATCACAACACATCCTTCAAAGCAAAATTAATTAATTAGGATCAATCACAATTGAAGGAAACCAGACTGTCGGCCCATACATCATCAACACTGCCAACTATTCATCTTTGCATCACCGGGGAGAGACCAAAAACATTATGTAGATCAAAATGTGAGCAATATAATTTATCAATAACTTCCTTACAATCTTTTCCTAAAGTATCTATTCATTATATGTTGCTGCAAGAAGAGAACCATACTGAACTGTTGAAAACAGGGCATCCCAGATTGACTGTGACTCATCAACACTTAGGATATTGCGTTGCAGTTTACCAAAACATATGAAACACATATGGATGCACTCATACACCATTCAGAACATATCCCAAAATTTGTACAGCCATATCTATTACTCTAGAGGAATTCAGAGCATTCCAACAAACTTTCATCATTACTTTATTCTGCTAGAGCGCAGGTCGAAACTTTGTAACTTATAACTTGTTGGCAATTTGGCTGAGCTTGATGTTTGATGGTATTGTCATTGATGGAAACAAGAAAAGGAACAAGGTTGGAATAGGTATTTTGGTCCGGCAAAGGAAGACCTAAGGAATTTGGCTAAGTGTTGTAAGAGTTCAAAGACAGTGACAAAAAGACAACATTTTGATTGGCATTGGTCCGCAGTTGAAGATCTGGTCATGTGGTTGGTATGATATTCCTAATCCTTAGATGATTCTATATCTAGAGTTTCATCCCTTGATCATCTCCAGAAGTGTACTTTCAAGTTGCATGAGTTCGGCATTGCAGAGAACAGAGGTAATAAGAGTAGAACACATATTTGTTTTGGTCCGCATTCCTTTGGTGTTGCCTATTTTATCATGTGGTTTTAAGGTGTTATAAACACTTGTATGAAGTCCCTAAATCCAAAGTTGTAGATTCTGAAGTCCATCGGAATGATGGTTTTGAGCTGCTAAGTATCGCTACTTGGTTTGACAAAGTTTGACTGTGACAGGGCATGTGTTATGATGGTCCGCATTTTTCCGCAAGTTGATATCATGCTTTGTGGTTCTAAAATTAAGCTTGGGGATGTCTAAATATTCTTTGATATGAATTTGAGAAAGTTTTGTGGTCAGTAGCAAAGGTTATGACTGACAGTTAGATTGAACCAATGACAGTCTATGTTTGAGACCGACTTGTTAGTTTGATTTGTATGTGGCAAGTTCTATTGATTGGAATTTTATCCTAAGTGGTTCTACAGTTGGGGCTGACATATGAGAATGTGTTTCAAATGTAAATTGGGTTCGCAAAGCAATCTAGTGAATGAATTTGGCTGACAAGCTACATGTTGATTAACTACACGCTTCATTTTAGTAGGCCGACCTAATGTGAAGAATCTAAGTGTTGCGGATATATATATGAAATCCAATTTGATGTTTGGATGAAAAATATGTGTGAATATGAAGGTGTGTATTTGTGTGACATGTGAAAGATTATGATTTTGTGAAGGCGACAAGTGTAGAAGCAGACAGATCTTGTTCTCATGTAAGAACAGAGCAGTGTAGCAGAGCAATCAAGATGAAGAGTTTTGAGACAATTTTCTGAACATCATTAGAACTATAATCATGAATTTGTAGATGCATTTCTAGCAGTTCATTTTGGCAGTGAGCCACCATTCTATCTTCTTTTCTCTTTTGGCAGTGAGCCTTTTTGTAGTGAGCATTTTTGGACAGTGAGTCCTGGGCAGTGAACCCTAAGGTAGTGAGCCTCTTTGTAATTCGGTATTATTATTACATAATATATTGTGAGCTAACACTCACCGTGGTTTTTCTCTTTTTGGGCTTTCCATGTAAAAATCCTGGTGTTCATGTGTCAAGTCTTGTGGTTGTTCATGTTGTGTTTAATTTGCTTTAATGTTGTTGAATGGGCAAATGAATTAATGATTTAATGAGTGTATGGTTTAAGAGAATACTTATTCACCCCCCCAGTATTCCGGGTGTTCAACAATAACTTTTATTGTAGAAGGTTTAATGACTTGAAATCTTGAATATAACACCTTCACATTTCAACCAATGTATCTTCTGAACCGCACGACTAAATCTTGTTTTGCAGAAGGATGCGGACCAAAACACCATGGCTCTGTCATAGAGTAAAGATTGTGAGTGTCTTAGCAAAACTTTTTCAACCTATCTCTAAGTGCAGTACACCACACTAGTGAGATATCAAAGTAGGGATACTAGAAATATATTGAAACAAGTGTACTCACCTCCGCATCACACTTAGACATCATACTTAGACAACTTCTCTCCATCTGCTAGGTCTTCTGGACTGACCTACCAAACATGTTGACCCCATGTCTCTAACTGTGTCAAACTGTCTCTCTCAAATCTTCCACTATATCAATCATGCTGACCCCATGTCTTTAAATGTGTCAAACCATCTCTCTCAAATCTTCCACTATCCAACAACTATATCAACCTATCTCTAATCATTTCTCAGTATCTTCAACTTCTATACAAAATCCCTAACATGAATATTGAGTTGACATCAATGACAACAAATATTACCAACAATAGCTATATCAATGGAATGGTGTCATATGTCAGTTTGTTAAGTCAAGGATGATCTAGTTCTATAAATTTTGTTGTCATCTCTTGTACTATCATATGTATATGTAATCTTCTTATAACCAATATAAAGGAAGAGGGACCTAACCCTCACTTTATCTATTAAAAAAAAAGAGTAGTTTAAGCCTACTCCAAGAATGCAAAGACCTCAAAAACATAAAGCATTGTAGAATAATGAAGTAGAAAGCTTCACAATGAAGATGGAAATAAGAGAAAATTGGAAAAAAAAAAATACCCAAATCAGTTATGGAAGATTAAAAACTCAAAATCAAATTAAAATCCCAAGTCATCCCTTTGCTATTTCAGGCAAGGGAATCAAGAAAGGGTAGGTACAAAGTTGACAAACATTGCACAAAAATGTTGTGCCAAAAATTAATTAAAAATGCATTTGACAGAGGCATTGGAAGGTGGATATTAGAACAACCACAAAATGAACCAAACTTAAAACATCACAAAATATCCACATTAAAAAATAAACACAAAAACATAAAAATGCTTGATAGGAAACATAAACACACAAAGACACATAACACTTAGCATTCTAACTAGTGAAGAAGGCTAAGGATACACTAAAATGAGTCCTAAAAATATACTATGGGAATGAGCACTAAAATAGGTACAACTTGTAGTGCCAAAATTGTAGGTTATGCAATTTTCAATGTTGCATTTTGCCCCCACTTTAGTAGGTCGATGTCACTAGGCGATATTAGCTAGCTAAAGTATAGAAAGAAAATGTTGAAAATAAAATATGTGGAGGCTACACAAAAAATATATACAATAGTCTTCAAGTGAGGATCATGCCCCTAGACTAAGACCTATAAAACAAACATGTTAGACAAATAAAACTTGCAACACAGAGGTGTTAGAAAAAACATAAAATATGCCACACATATACGTTAGAAAATGTAACATACAACATAAAGTATGTCATCAAATCACATATAATCCAACACATAAATAATAGATACAAAAGGAAGATGGATAATACACATATAGAATGAAACTAGATAACACACACATATCTAATGTTGGAAATTCACATACATGAAGGAGAAGAATAAAATATTTTTAGCATGCTTTGTTGCTAGAAAATAGAAAGACATAATTCTGGCATTCTTTGTTGTTAGGAAAATATGGATATGATTCTTGGTCTAGCATGATGTATTTCTAGGAAGGTGCCAAACAGTATGCAAAGAGGGTCGAATAGGTTGTATTTGTCTAAAGCCGATGGAGAGCCAGGGGCTCTAGCAAAGAGATCGGCCAGGGGCCCGAAGAGGCACACGGGGGACAAGCTTTGGTGAACTTCGGCTAAGATATCGCGAGCACGATCTGGTTCAAATTCCAAAGTGCCTAGAAAAAAGAATCGGCCAGAGATCAATAGGGTTTGACAGGGCTGAATAGGCCTGCAAACACAAGTAAATCCCTGCACACACAAAAAAAAATTGACCTGAACAAAAAATTGTAGGGGGCAATATTTCCCTCTACAAAAAAATTTGCATTTTTTTTTTAAATCGTATAGTACAGATTAGAAGGTCGTACGGTTGTACAAACCTAGGAGAGGGGTAAAAACATTTACAAAAAAATGACTTTACTAAAATTTGCCAAACGAAGGGTTATTCTTACTGTCTCAGGCCTTCTGGACTCAACAGTGAGGTATGTTTGGCTCCGCGATGAATTCTTAACAAGGCTTGGTGCATAAATCACTCAATATGGGAAGGGTTTTGCTAGCATGGCTATGATACCATGTTGGAGTATCCAAGATCAACTAGAAATAACTAGAATCACTTCCACAAAAGATAATTGCACATAATCAGCCAAATGATATATTCAAGAGATAAGTAAACATGTACAATATGCCTTGTATAAATAGGCATGAGAGAGAAGGTAGGATGGTTGAACACAATGAATGACTAACCCTCCTAAGATGCAACACTTGTGAGCTCAAATGACAAGTGCTCATGCAAGTGGCAAGTAAACATGCAATAGGTGTCTAAAAAGGATGAGGACACATGTCTCAACCACATGAGGTGAGACAAATCTCTAAAAAAGCCTAAGTAAACTTAAGCTAAGTGTGAATAGGTCAATCTTAAAAAGGTGATATCCTGACTAGATACAATATGACCTTATTTACAATAACATTCTCAACCTTAGCCACATTGAACATCTTCTATAGGGGGAAGACTTCATAGGTTGATAGAGGTCCACCATCTCCACTAAAGGATTATAACCATCTAACTAGCAGGCATCCCGAAGGAAACTTTGAATTGAGGCCATTTCTTTCATCATAACCTCCATACGAGCCTTAATGGCTCTAACAATTTGGATAGAGGCCAGTCCTTGAAATTCATATCTCATACAAGGTAACGAGGTGAGTTTGGTCAGATTAACTTTGTCCATTACATCCTGTAAACCCATATGAAACTTTTCCCAAATGTAAAATTTACCCAAATTTTTTGTTAACTCTCTATCCCCAGTGAGCACAAGCACATTACATAAGAAAGTCAGTGATATCTTTGAATTGGCATGGTGGCAAGTTGCATCATATAAAATATCATGGCTAATAATTTCCTCTATGGCCCCCTTTACATAATCCTCTTGAAAAATGTAAACCTTACAAAGTCTAGAGGATGAAATATCACTAATGAATGCCATTTGATGAACGCTCGAGCCCAACATCACCCTTTCCATTGTTGATAGATAGCAATAAAACCTTCATGCACCTACTAAAGGGTTGATCGAGAAGAATGAGCTTGCAATTAAAATGAGAGCTAGCAACATTTGATGAAATTATGGTAACCACCCTACTACCAATATTTTGTACTCCCAAAATTTAATATTGAGGCTTTCCTCATTCTCATATTGTTGAATGAGTCCTGGGTCATACCACCTTATCAATTGATCACTAATTATAATTGCTTTTGATTGATCAATACCCTGATTTGATAGGAGATCTACCATCTTGTTTCCTTAACTAAGACAATGGGAGATAATCAATTCCTCTAAGGTGTCTAAGAGTGATAATTCTTCCTTCAAAATATTATGAATTCTCTAGTTCAATGAATGACTCTTCTTCATACACTGAGTAATTACCAACGAATCACTGTCTATGATCACTTTATTTAGAGAGCATGACTTGAGTAACTATAAGCGAAGTAAAGCTTCTACCTCTACCTCATTATTCATCCTTGGGGCAAGCTTCTTCTAGGTTTCTTTGATTAAGATGTCATTCAAATCACAGATGAGACACCCTGCACCTGAGGGACTAGGATTCCCTCAGGATGCACCATCAAAGTTCATCTTCCAAATTCCTATCAAGGAAGGGGTCCATTTGATCCTTGATCTATCAATAGGATTAAAAGTTGATATTGGCATCCCATGAATGGGGGGAAGTTTCAATTTGGTCCAATTGATTAGCATGTCTTTGTCCCAAGAGGAGAAAAGTCTTTTTTATGTGATTGTGTTTCTACCCTGCTCATTGTGACTTTTGAAATTGTTATTTCTAGTTTTTATATTACATACTCCCACCGACACTCTTTAACATTAAAGATCCTTTTGTTTCTCTCCCTCCAAATTGTCCATATTATGAGAGAAGGGCTTATGTTCCATAGACTTGAGAAAATTGACTTTGGTTTACCTATCAACCAATTCTTAAATAGTTGTAGAAGGGATTCAAAAGGGGAAAAGGAACCTTTCAACTTGTTAGACAGCTAATGCCATTATTTTTAGTGAAGGGGCAATTAATAAAGAGGTGTTCATTAGTTTCTTCTGCCTAGAGACAAGGAACACATATCAAGGAACTAAGAAAACCCAATTTATATAACCTATCACTTGTGATGACTTTCCTATTTATGGTAGCCCAAGAAAAGGTGCCAACTTTGGGTAAATAGTCCTTGTGCTAACATTTAATTATTGGCCAAGATGGTTCTTCTAGATCAACCAATAGAGATTTATAGCCAAGTTTGACCGAGTAAGTCCCTAAGCTAGAACATGTCCATTTAAGGTCATCCTCTTTTTTTGTGATATGAAGTTGGAGCTAATTTAAGATGTTGACTAGACTATCCTCTTTATCTTGTGAGCATCCTTCACTAGGAATAGTTTTCCATTTGTATAATCTAATGTTGTTAGATGAAGAGGGTAATACATAGTTTGACACTTTGGAACCCCAATATTGTACCAAGTGATTTCTAATTTTTGCAAAGTCACCACTCTCACTTAACAATTGATGTCCATTCCATTAGTCATCCCAGAAGAGGGATTTTCTCCCATTATTTATTTCCAAAGATAAATGATCTGCAATAATATATATGCATTTTAGAATAAATTTTCAAACATGAGAATCAAACAGAGGATTCCTAGTTGTAAAAATTCTGGTGTCCTCCATTGAATCAAGATATTTCTATCTCATAAATTTGCTCCAGATGGAATCTCTGTAATGAAACAACTTGCATAATAGCTGAATATAATAGTATATATGCTTCAAATACTTGATAATAATATGCCACTTCAAGGGGGTAACCTCCTAATCCACTTCAAGGGGGATACCTCTAATAGTCTTCAATGAGAACACAATACTCAATATGATGAATTAAGACTCGCTACCTCCTATATATACCTATTTATGCCTAGGATATCACCCAAGCCGACCTAGATAGCCCTATATAGGAGTTAGGCCGACCTAAACAACTAAATAACAATATAATAATGATAATATGATTTAATTAAGAGTTAAGATAGCCACAAGCCAACTATTCATAACCATATACACTATAGAAGTAAGGGCATAAAAATCTATATTTTCATAAATATTCCATACAATTTTCCCCCAAGAGCTTTGTTATGAAGATGTAAGTTCCTAAGGCCAACACCTCCATTTTCTTGAGGTAAACAAATTTTATCCCAGGTTATTAAGGGGAATTTCCTCTTATCCTTCGTACCTTTCCAAATGACATCTTTCATTATCTTGTTGATGGTAGTTATTATCCCACTTTGAGATTTAAAAACTAAGAAGAGATAAATTGGAAGGGCCGACAATACTAATTTTATCATTGTGATTCTCCCCGCAAAACTCAACCATTTTCCTCTCCATGTTGCTAGTCATGATTTAAAGGCATCCAATAACGAGGTCCAAAGCACTACTTTACAGACTCCTACAAACATTGGAACTCCTAGGTACTATGAAGGAAGGGTACCATGCCTAAAGCTCAGGACTCTAGTAATCCTTTGTTGAGATCTTGGAGATACATTGAAGAAGAAAACCTCACATTTAAGATCATTAATTTGTTGGCCTGAGGCGGCCAAATTAGAATCCAAAATACTTTTGATTTTATGATGCTTTCATCATGCTTTCTTCCCCAAACAAAATTGTGTCATCTACAAAATGCAAATGTGTGAAGGCTTCAAAGTCTTTGGTGACTTTTATACCAGCCCATCTACTGTCAATTTTAGCTTAAGTGATGAATCTTCCCAGTACCTTCGCTATTAAGATGAATAAGTAGGGAGATAATGGGTCACCTTGATGGATGCCTCTTGTGGAAGCAAAGAATCCAACTATACCTCCATTGATTAGGATAGAGAATTTTAGGATTGCATTGCATTCAAAAATTAGTTCCTACCTTGGCAAGGAAAACTTGATTTTTTCTAGAATCTTCATAAGAAACCTCCAATTCACTTTATCAATATGCATTGATTATAGCCAATTTAATGATCATGTTCTTATTGTTGGAGTTGAAAACATAATGGATAATCTCATGAGTGGTGATTATACCTCTTGAAATTATTCTCCCAGGAATGAAGTCGCTTTGTGCATTAGGAATTAAGGCTAGGAGAATAGTTTTTAATCTATTTGCTAACATTTTTGCTGAAATCTTGTAGAGGGTATTACATAGAGAGATTGTATTAAAATCTATGAATGACTCTGAGGTTGAATTCTTAGGCATGAGAGTGATGAAGGTGCAATTGAAGGATTTCAGAACCTTTTTGTATTTTTGTGACTCATTGCAAGAATCCACTACTTCCCTACCAAAAATATGCCAACATTTTTGAAAAAATTTGTGGGATAGCTGTCTCGACCTGGGGCCTTGTTCAGGTGCATCTGATTTAAGGCCAATTTAATCTCTTCTTCAAAGAAGGGATACATTAACATTTGATTATCTACATTCATTATAACCCTAGGGATTAATCCCATGAAGTCCTATTACTCTTGTAGATTGAATGGTTCATCACTACCTAGGAGTGCAAAGAAAAAGGAGATTGACTCGTTATTTATTTCTTCTTGTTTTCTCAGCTTAACACCCTCATACAAATTGATCATATTAGAAATTTTGGCCCCACTTCTCTTGGCCGAGGTGGAATTATGTTTTTTTTAATGTTTTGATCCCCTTCTTTTAACCATATCTCCCATGACTTTTGCCTCTAGAATATCTCCTCTTTGGTCTGTAGATTTACTAATTCAACAAGGAGTGCCTTCTCTTTCATGAAATGGCCTTGAAACATTCCACCCTTAATGACTTCTTCATTGAGAGAGAAGAGTTTCTTCCCACCCTTTCCTTTTTTATAAAGATATTTTTGAAACTACACTTGTTCCATTCCTTGATTTTTAATTTAAGTGCACCAAGATTTTGGACAAGGATAAACATATTTGTTCCTTTGAATTTGGGCATTGTCACCAACCAATCTTTCACTTGCTTGAGAAAGGATTCATCCCTGAACCACATATTTTCAAATTTGAAAGGACATGTAGGATTTGATGTGTCTTTGTGCCATGAGAGGTTAATCGATAAGTGATATGACCCAAACCCTAGAATAATATATTCTTCTATGATAATATTTAAACTCAACCATTTAGATGAAAGAAAACATCTTTCTAATATTTCAAATATGTTAAGGGATCCCTCTCTCTTATTACTCCATGTGAAAAGCCCATTTTTGGCTACACATCAATAAGGGAGTTCTGATGAACAAAATTGGTGAAGTCAAATAGGGATTGAGTAACCCTAGAAATTCCCCCTTTCTTATCATTCACATTAAGCACAACATTGAAATATCCCCACAAAACTATTAAATCTCTCTAGATGGGAGACATGAGTGATGATAAAAACTCTCATAAAATCTTCTTTTAAGGAGGGATATTTGGACCATAAAGGTTCAACAGAAAAAAGTGAGACTAGAGGAGAAAGAAGTTACTTGGCAAAGATGCCAATTAGATCCTTAAATTAGTGGAGATATGCTAGTGGTTCTATCATACAAAGGATTTCTAGGCCTCCTAAAGCTTCATTGGCTGAAGTGAAAATGCCTTTCCATTTAAATCATTTTTGAACTAATTTGGAAGCTTCTTCAATGCTTAACTTGGTTTCTTGCAAAATAATGATATACAACTTCTACTCATCAAGTTGATGCTTGATTAAGAATCTTTTTTCAGGGGCATTTAAGCCTCTAACATTCCATGAAAGGATCTTCATTGGGATTGTGAGGGGCCCTTCCCTCATCACCTTCCTTTTTGCTTATCAAAGTTTAGAGTTGCTTGAGACCTTGCCTTGATCTCCTCTAGAGTGACTTCCTCTGTATTTTTCCTTGACCATTTTAGTTTGAGAGAGAGAAAATATCTAGTGAAATTGGCTTGTCCATGTCCAGGCTTTCTTGTTTGATTGTCTCCTCTTCAACATTAGCTACATCATTTAGAATGTTAATTAAATTTTCTCGCGGTGGACTATAGCCAAGATTAGGAGGTTGAGGATCTTCTTCCACTTAAGAAGATAAGATGGGAAGAGTCCCATTACTCTGTTGTCTCCCAAAACTACAACTCCACTTCCTAGGACAAAATCACACTCACAAGGCCAGGGAATGTCGTCATGTGAGCATAATCAGCCCGTCAACAGAATATGGAGGGTTAAAGGACAACCTAAGGGAGTGGGTTTCATCTCGTACACTTCAAGCTCATATTAAACTCTGGAGGGATATTCCAAGGGGTATACCTGAATATGTATTAAATCCAAACCAGATGAACAGCTAAAAACATGGAAAACCAAACCCAACTTGCCTTCTCATCCCCCAAATTTGTCACTGAGCTAAAAACAACTGGCTGTCATAAAACCCCTATATAGTTGATTCAACTGTGCGAATGTACATGCACATGAAAGATGGTTTTTTCCCCTAAACCACATGTGAATAATTTGTTTGTTTTAAAAGGTGATTGGTCCCTCTCCAATATGGACCAGTGTCTATTCCATTGGGCAGCTAAGTCATAAGTAATAAAGAGGAAAGAAATAGGTTGAACCAGCATCAACAGAAAACTAAAATATATTGACATATATTTTTCAAATTATATTTCGTACCTTAGACATACTTATTTATCCAAAGCCAAACTATAATAACCCATTTTCAATAGAGAAATGACCCAACACAAAGCTTGTATTGATTTGAATGATGTCATACATTATCAAATCTCATTACAATCGCACCAGCAAATGTGGTGAAGGCAAAATACAAAGTTGTGACAATGTATTCCCTTGAATTATTACAAATAGCCACGGAGACATACCATTGTATAAAACATGCATTCCGATCCATTCCTAGGCTGTATCAACCACATTTCTTCATTCATTGCCCAAACATTTTTCTCTGTTTGATGCCCTAAAATCTCCTTAGGCATTTTCCAGACCAGACAATTGGTTCAATGACCAACCCCTTTTACATCTTTGATTCATGCATATATGGCCTCTGATTTTACTTGACCTAATCTAGGTTGCAATAAATTCCCTCCTGCGGGCTACGTCAGAAAATTTATCATGGCGAGAAGGGGCGTTCATTTACCAGCAATAACTACAACAAAATATCTGGAAGGGGTAGCTGAGAAGATGAAAATCTTCATTATTTGACCTAGCAATGTTTTTGCAGCTAAAACCCTCCACGTGGACCTTTGGCCTCTACACCGCAAAGAATCGATATCTCAGAAATATTCCCAGTGGGCAAGTGGGGAAGGAATAGTAGTCCGGAATCTTTGATAAATTATGTGCTTCCTTTTAAATCTGCAACTCGGAAAGCCACCACATGTCGCCATAGGATAGGAGCATGGAAGAGAAGAGAAGCCATCACCATTTGAGCCTTGCATAACCGATTAGAATCATCCGCGTGGCATCGTGGTATAGGCGCCAGAAAGTGAGCAGTGAAAAAGGGCGAAGTCGCAGAGTCGGGCATTTTTAGAACTTTCGAACCACAAGTTGGGAGTTCAGAAGTTAGGAAAACTCCCGACCTCCTGACAACAAAGGCTTGAAAAGGCCTAGAGACAAGTCGAGGAGTCAGGCGGTTCGCTAACTTTCAAACCCACCGACCTTAGGTTCTAGAAAATAAAGATCCCACGACAACAAAGGAAAATTAAAGGCGAAGTCGGTCACTTCACAATTTAAAAATGCTTCAAGTGAAAACTTAAGCAACTGGGAACTGGGACAAATTGTCAACGAAGAAATAGAACATAAAGTAGAAAAAATGACCGTAAGCCTTAGGGTTTTGAGGGAAAAAATGAAAAAAAATATGGGGACTAACTCAAAACCCTAAAACCTAAAAAGGTGTCAACATACCCCTTTTAGAAATAAGGATACTATATTTATCATTTAGAATAGTGATGCAGGAGAATCTGGGTGAATGTGCTATCCCACATCACACAAAAACATTCCAGTATCATTTTTCTTTCACCATGTTTGGTTGTGTCATTTGTGATTCCGAGGTGTTGGTAGTTTTGTCGCAGTTGTTGGCGATCATGTGCCGTACTCTCATTTTGTCATTTTTAGTTTAGTTTGGTTGTTTCCATCTCAATTTTGATTTGTTACAATCATTTGGTAGTGTCGTTGGTTACTTGTCACCAGTTATCATTCCTCCATTCTACTAGTTCAATCTGGAGCATGGTGATGAGTCATGATCATTCTGAGGGAAGTAGAGCACTCTTTATTTCTTGTTTACAAAATGCCACGAAAGAGATGTAGCAACCAAGTAATTTGCAAGGCATCACAAAGGAATTTAGTTGTTGGAAAACAAAACTAAATTTATCTTCCAATTGGGTCGATTACATGATGAAAGGAGGCGAATTGAGTGTTTATTTTTATCTTTGTTATAGGCGTCAAATTCTATGGAGAATAGAGGTAATACCACATGTTGAAGTCAATAAACTCTCACATTCATGAATTACATTTCTTGCGGTTTGGATTGAGAGAAAAAACCCACGGCTTGGGCGATTTGACTAAATTCAAATAAACTTGAATGATAAGAGTCTTTGGGGCCGCATTCCTCCATACATTAGATGGCATTTACACTTCAAGACTCTTTATTTTCAGATACTCAAACAATATAAAAGTTATTCGATGGCTTTGTGATGCAGAGTGCACAGTGGAAGTGAACAACTTGTCACAAATTGTATCGGTGAGAAGGTGGCCTATGTCTTGGCGATCAACTCCTATCGGCCAAACATACCCGTCGGCCACCTTACTATTTCTCTGGCCGATCTCTCAACTCTCCCCGACAGTCAACTCCACTTTGGCTTCAGAGAGACTTCCTCTATCGGCAGCATCTTCTAATCTCCTGTTGATACCCCGATGGCGGTTAAGTTTTTGCTCGCATTAACTGTGGCGGTTAGTCATGCCCTTGTTGGCAAGACTTTGATCATCAGCGACCACTTGTGAACACTGGTCGATGAGCTGATATACCAACTTGTATATGCTTGACTTGACTTGCTATTATTAGTGAGTCAAAGTATCTTTACCCTGATTTCACCGTTACGACCGGTCACCTTTTGTATCCGATGAAATGTACATTCTCAATATGCTTCCTCAACATACATTTGTGATATGCATTCACAATATACATTCGGTGAGACTAAAGTCATTCTTCGTTGATACACTTTCTATTGGTCCAACACCTCGATCGATATAACTTCCACAAGTTTCCCTGAGGGGCTGTGTTACGCCGATGGCAACTCTGTAACTCTGTAACTCACAGACATCAAACCAGTATACAGAGACAAAACTCGATAGAATGGAAAGGGTCTACAATCCTCTGTAGACACTAGATCAACCATCAACTTGGTCACTCCATTCACAACACTTTGTCTAATGTTTCAAAGACTAGTCACATAGAGATGCCTAGTCCAACTCACGCCAAACTCCTTGGATCCTTCAGTGTTTGATCCAAAATCGTAGAAAACACAAAATGTACACTGTATTCCTCCATCACACTAAAAATGAGAATCTTGCTTTCAGCGGACAGAGGAAATATAGTCCATCTATTCACAAAACCCTAGTTTCTAGGTTTTCAGACCAGTCTTTGCAAGAAGAACAATATCTTACAAACTACAACACTTCAAGACACCAGACTACTATCAAATGGAAACTAATTCAATGCCTGAACATCTCCAATCAGTTTTAGATGATCAACTAACCATACAAACCGTACAGAAAGACTGTTACAGAGAATTACTTAGAAAGAACAATGTTTCAACACACCCAAAAATCTAGATCTTCATTCATTCATGCTTCTCTTTCATTACATCCTGCTTCTTCACCTATAGAGGCTTGAGACAGCAATTTACATCCCTCTCAACCGTACAAACTAATTTTGAAAGTCAGTTAGTCATTGGGTTTCTCCTAACACAAGAAAACTACGTGTTTTCATTGTGTGATTACATCAAACTTGACCAAACATGGTCTACATAGGTCTAGTGACCAAATTGACATAAAAACCTTATTACAAACATGATGGGGCTTAAAAAGCCTTATTGAAAACAAAAACAAAACATGACTCCTACACCATAGAGAAGGAGCTCCTGCACCACTTTGGATGGGGTTCGGCCTACCTAGGAATGAAGAAATATAGGTAATTGTGAGAGAAAGAAAGTCAATTTGGGGAGAGATTCGGTCCAAATTTGAAGAGGAAAACAATGATCAAATCTGCCAGGCATTGAGGGACAACATATGAACAGAAAAAGAATAGAAGAATGAGCATATGGGTTCAGTGAAGGGGTCGACCAGGGGAAGAAATAGAGAAATTGTGAACTATAGTTACAGAGAGGCGTTGAAGGGGACAGTCACTGCATATTTGATTTGAATTGCCCTACATAGAGAAGAATTTGTAGAAGTTCAAGCTGAGTAAGCTTGCTTTGTCTCAAATTGTATATCAGAAACATAGTATGTTGCACATCCAAATAGATTGAAGTTGGAAAACATTTATATGCATTCATTTCTGGTTGATTGTATGAATTGTTTGCTAATATACCAAAGTATAGTCTTTAATTGATTTGGTATTCTTGTAGTTGCTCATTGATAAGTAAAACAATGAAATTGGTTTTGTTTGTGAATGGTTCGTGGGTATGTTGCTAGCACTAGCTGTTTGGTGAGACTCTCAAGCTAGGTTGCATGAAATAGGGATTGGGCTTTTGACTGCTTTAGAGTCTGAAAGAGGAGGGTTTCTCAGTGGTCCTAGAGAGACTAGGGCATTCCTCTCCCTTGAAGTAGGGATTTGATCTTCCATTCCTTTCTCCATTCTCTTTCCCTTATCAAGAGAAGAATTAAGCGACAATTAGTGGAAAAGTGAGATTTTGATTTGCAAAATCTACAAAAGGATGGAATTTTTTTATTTCTATTGATTGTCTCTATTTACTCATACCTAAATCTAGGAAGATAAATTTTTGGAGTGAATGAGAAGGGGCCTTTAGGATGCAGATTCTAGCATAAAATATTAAATTTCCATTGAAGATTTCTTCATCAAACATTGAAACCAGCTTCTCCATGTCCCTTTCTTAGTTGGTTGTCTCCCTTTCAACATTAGCTACATCATTTAGAATGCTAATTAAATTTTCTTGTGGTGAATTGTAGCCAAGATTAGGAGGCTAAGGATCTTCTTCCACTTAAGAAGCTAGGATGGGAAGAGTCCCATTACCCCTTTCAAAAACAAGGATACTATATTTATCATTTAGAATAGGGATTGGGCTTTTGACCAATTTAGAATCTAAAAGAGGAGGGTTTCTCAGTGGTCCTGGAGAGACTAGGGCATTCCTCTCCCTTGAAGTAGGGATTTGATCTTCCATTCCTTTCTCCATTCTCTTTCCCTTATCAAGAGAATAATTAAGCTTACAATTAGTGGAGAAGTGATATTTTGATTTATAAAATCTACAAAAGGATGAAATTTTTTATTTTTATTGATTGTCTCCACTTACTCATACCTAAATCTAGGAAGATAAATTTTGGGAGTGAATGAGAAGGGGATTTTAGGATGCAGATTCTAGCATAAAATATTAAATTTCCATTAAGGATTTCTTCATCACAACATTGAAACTTTCCCAAAATTGAACTATTCTCCTTCAAATTTGATTGCTCCCAATATTCTTCCAAAATATTATAGAGATGAATCCAAGTTGGTATTTTTGAGATCTGGAAGCTTATAAGATCAAAGTTTTGGGACCATTTCTTGGTATACAAATAGATTCCCTCCATTGACCAAGGGCCACTAGACAATATTTTTTCCTTTCTTCGCCACTTGGACGTTTGACAATGAAAAAACCTTTTGGGAGAAATTTTATACAATTTGATAAACCCCGTGAGGCACCTACCCATTTTTCAAATTTTCTCAAGTTGGCCATGCACAATAAAACTTTCCAATCATGATCAATTATATTAGATCACAAAGATGGCTATCCATAGTATCATTTTCAGTGAAAGAGTGATCTCTTCAATCTTACTTTCATGGTCTCCATTCAAAACCCTAAATTGTGGTAAAACTGAGGGCCTTCTAGAGTTTTGACAACACCCTTCATTTTAATCTCTTCTCTCCATTGACTGATTTGCCTAACGATTGAAAGATGAGGCCCTATTTTCCTTGCTTGAGGGTTTCCCCCACACCAATCAACAAAACTTTTTTGTTCCTTGCTTCTCCCTTAGTTGAAAGCATAATAATGGAGAGTTGGTTGAGCCTCCCTAGAAGGACTTCATCTACGAGCCTAGTCTCTATCATCCTTAGTGGACCTACCTCGAACCCTAAGTCACCTTGTTTGTGAATATTATCTCAGGAGGAGAATCAATGGTGTAGTCACGGTCAGAGGGTTCACAGAATGAACTGTTCAAACCATGCAGCTAGAGTAAACACAACAGAAACAACACAATCACAAAATGCAATGGAAGCTTCATATATTCAGAATATCAAAGAATTACAATGTTCATATGCCAGAAACATGTGGGCTACAATCAAGGGCTCACAGGCCTTCTTTATGGGTTACAACAGATATACGAGATATGGCGTTGAAGTGTCTTCCCGAAAAGAATCTAACTATCAAATCTACATAAATTTAGAACTACTTTCCTAATGCATCTAAGAGATCTATATATATCATCTCCAAGCTCAAGAAATCCTCTGCGTTGGCCACAAGAGGTTACAAACTCCAAAGAAGGATGTAACGTGTAGAAACAAGTAGGTCAGCCTTAAACATCTGGTATTGCTCCACAAATGCATGAAACTTGGTGCAGACCTCAAAGAAGGTCTATCTAATCCATATGTACCATGTATGATGTTTCATTTGGCTCCACAAGTTACAGAGGTGCTCTGAAAACCTTCTCCTTCAGCTGACTATCTGGATGCTCTGTTCTGAGAAAATTGATGATCTTCTGATAGCGATAACTTTTAGCAAACAAATCCAAATGACTTGAATTTTGGATATGATGTAGATGATGATGTGTAGATGCTAAGTCCTGCTCTACGGGCTCTAATATGAAGATGTGGTGAAATGTAGTACAAAATGATAAGACTGCAAATGACTAAACTGAACTGAAAATGAAAGCAAAGAAAGAATGCAAATGTTTTTGGTTGATGCAAGATTGCTCTGCAACCAGGGATGCTCCTGCATCAAACACCCACGGTTGTTGAAAAAAAGTGAGTCCCTCACTTTGCTGGGGCTAGAGGAAAACCAAGGTAGTCTACCTTAGTCTGAGATATCCATGATGAATCTTCTTTTGGTCTTCCTTTCCACTTAACCAAATATTCTTTGTATTGCTCACCTCTGGTACTACGTCCAACTCTGCTATCCAAGATGCTCTTTATCTACTCCAGTTCTTGTTGTGGTAATTGATTCTTCAATACTGTTACTTGATTCTCCTTCATGATACTGATATAGGTCTGTAATGTTGAAGATAGGTGATATACCCAATGTCTCACGTAGCTCCACTTCATGTGCATTTCCTTAATAAAACTTCTTAAGAATCTTACATAGTCCAAACTTCTTCATCTTTAGCTTGTTATATGTTCCCACTAGAAATCTCTCTTTTCTCAGATATACCACTACTTCATCACCCACTAAAAATTCTTTGTGTCTCCTCTTCTCATCTTCTTGCTCCTTGTACTTATTATTCATCTCCTCCAAATGTTTTCTAACTTGATTATGTATTGTCTCCATGTATCCTACAAATTCGTATGCCTCTGCACTTCTCTTATTCTCCATACTGATGTCTCTTAACTCTGCTACTCCTCTAGGTTTTACTCCTGTCACAATCTCAAATGGTGTCTTCCCTGTACTCCTATTCATTGAATTATTGTATGCAAACTCTACTTGCGGTAGAATCAGATCCCAATTTCCTGCCTTATCTCCCACCAAACATCTCAACAAGTTTCCCAAACTCCTATTTACCACTTCTATTTGTCCATCTATCTATGGATGAAATGATGAACTAAACTTTAGGTCTGTCTTCATTTGCTTCCACAATGTCCTCCAAAAGTATCCAATGAATCTTGTATCCCTATCTGAAACTATACTCTTAGGTAATCCATGCAATCTTACAATCTCCTTGAAAAATAGGTGAGCAACATGCACTGCATCATTTGCCTTCTTACAAGGTATGAAATGTGCCATCTTTGAAAATATATCCACCACTACAAATATAGTATCATATCCCCTATGTGTCTTTGGCAATCCTAATAGGAAATCCATGCTTATGTCTTCCCAAGGTCTCTCCCTTACTGTCAAAGATTTGTACAAACCAATATTCTGATTACTCCCTTTTGCAACTTGACATAATCTACAACTTTGTACAAACTTCCTTACATCCTTATATATTTGAGGCCAAAAGTAATGTTCACTTACCAAAGCTATTGTCTTGTCAATTCCAAAATGTCCTGCCAATCCACCATTGTGCTTCTCCTTTATCAAATTATCTCTCATTTAACTCCTACATAGACACAACTAATTTCCTTTGAACAACATGTCTTCCTGATTGAAATAGTCCAACCACTTACTTCTATCTATCACAACAGGTTCCTTACATGATTTCCATGGTTCCACAAAATCAAGATCTTCTTCATACATGTGCTTCAATTCCTTAAAACCTAATACTTCTACTCTCATCTTTGTCAGCAAATTCCTTCTTCTACTCAATGCATCTGCAACTTTGTTTGACTTCCCACTCCTATGCTTCAATACAAATGTGTAACTCTGCATGAACTCTACCCATCTCATATGTCTCTGATTCAACTTTCCCTGACTGTTGAAATATTGTAAAGCCTGATGATCCGTGTACAACACAAACTCCTTAGGTAACAAGTAATGTCTCCACTTCTTCTTAGCTTGAATTATGGCATAGAACTCTTGATCATAAATTGAATATCTTCTCCTTGCATCAATGTTATTGGTCTCCCTTCTTGACTTATCACTGCTCCTATTGCATTTAAACTAGCATCACAATTTACTTAAAATACTTTATTGAAATCCGGTAATGCTAACACTAGTTGCTCTGTCAATTTTTGCTTCAACAATTCAAAACTTTTATTTGCTCCTGATATCTACTTAAAATCCTTTCTGTCACCTCTCATTGTCTTTGTCATTGGTGTGTATATTGAACTAAAATTTCTAATGAACTTCCAGTAGAAGCTAGCTAATCCATGAAATGATCTTACCTCTCCAATATTCTCCAGTGTTGGCCACTCAACAATTTCTCTAACCTTCTCAAGGTCCATCTTCAATCCTTTCGCAGAAATCACAAATCCCAAATATACCAACTCTTCCTTCATGAAACTACATTTCTTGATGTTTATCAACAACTTCTCCTCTCAATCTCTGCAATACTTGCCTAATATGCCACAAATGCTCTTCTTTTGTCTTATTGAAAATCAGAATATCATCCAAGTATACAATAACAAACTTACCCAAGAATTTCTTCAAAACCTCGTTCATCAACCTCATGAAAGTACTTGGTGCATTGGTCAATCCAAAAGGCATCACTAACCACTCATACAATCCCTCATTTGTCTTGAACGCAGTCTTCCATTCATCTCCTCTGATCCTGATTTGATGATATCCAATCTTCAAATCTATCTTTGTGAAATACTTTGCTCCACTCAAATAATCTATAATGTCCTCCATCCTTGGCAATGGAAATCTATACTTAATTGTGATCTTATTGATTTCTCTAGAGTCAGTAAACATCCTCCACTCTCCATCTTTATTCGGTGCTAGTACTGCAGGTACCGCACATGGGCTTAAGCTTTCTCTAATCAATCCTTTCTTTAATAATTCCTATATCTGTCTATTCAGCTCCGCATTTTCTGCCAGTGTCATCCAGTGTGCTGCTTTGTTAGGCAAACTAGTTCCAGGTATAAGGTCCATATGATGACTGATACTCCAGATTGATGGCAATCCCTCAGCTACATTATCTGATATGATGTCTTCATATTCTGTCAACAATTCGATTATCTCTTCTGGTTGTGATTCTTCTTCTTTTTTGGTAACAGTCTCTGCACTTAGGTCTCCGTACTTCTTAAGAATCAAAGCAAAACATATATTCTCATGTCTCAATCCATCCAGAAATTTCCTTCCATCAACCAAACAAATTCTAGCATTTCCACATACTTCACTTTTAGGCTCATCTTCCAAAGGTATCAAGATATGTTTCTTCCCATTTGATGTTATAGTATAAGTATTCTTCCTCCCATCATGTATAGCTTTTCTATCATACTGCCATGGTCTACCCAACAATATATGAGATACATCCATCGGCATAATATCACACAGTACTTCATCATTATAAGATCCTATATGAAATTTCACCAAACATCATTCACTCACCAGTACCTTGTGTTCATCCTGAATCCATGCTATCTTGTAGGGCTTAGGGTGTTTCAATCTCTCTAGGTTTAGCTTAGTCACCATCTCCTCTGAAACCAAATTATCAGTACTGCCACTATCAATGGTCATTTTACAACACTTACCTCCTGATTTGCATCTAGTTCAAAACAAACTTTTCCTTTGTGATGGTTCCTCAGTTGTCTCTGCTTGAAATAATGCTCTCCTCATGACTAATGATTCTCCTTTCTCTAGTTTTCCAACTGAACTAGGTGATCCAACAGGTTCTTTTTCTGTATAAGTTGCTCTTGCACTGTTCTTTGTCTTCTTGCTTGTACTTCCCTGACGACATTCAAATGCTCTATATCCTTCACCTCCACATTTAAAACAAGTTCCTATGAATGATCTCTTGTCAAACCCTCTTTCATCTCTCCTGTATCCTTCGTTGCGGTAAGAATTATGGTGTCCTCTGTGGTAGAAATTTCTATCATCTCTTCAGTATGAATTGTTATCTCTATCCTCCTTGTATGGACTACTTGCTTTGTTTTGCTCTGCATATGATCTTTCTCCTCCGGAATATGTTCTACCTCTTTGAAATTTACCTCCTCTACCTCTCTGTCTTTACTCATGCTTCTTATTCAACTTGTCATTAACTTTCAATGCAAACTAGTATGCTTCTTCTATTGTTGTCATCCTTACTAGACTTAGTTCTTCTTGAATATTCATCCTCAATCCATTTATGTATCTTACCAATTTCTCCTTGCTTGCTTCACTATGTCCAGTCCTTATGATCATCTTAAGAAATTCCTCAGTATACTCCTTCACAGATTTCTCCTTTTGCCTTAATTTTTGCAATCTCTTCAACAATTCCAACTCATAGTCAGCAAGTATAAATTGATTCTTCAACTTTGTCACCATCCTATCCCACTTTATGATCTTTTCTTTTCCTCTCCTATTTCTACCCAATTGAACTTATTTCCACCAAATAGTAGCATGTCCTTTCAGTTTAGTTTTTGCAAATCTTACTTTCTCCGGATCTTTAATTTCTTCATATTCAAGGTATTCTTCCAAGTCATTTATCTAGTCAATCAATTCCTCCAGATTCAAATTTCTAGTATAGTTTGGTACATCCACTCTAGGTCTCTTTCCAATCTTAGAAATAGCTTTCAACATCTTCACCTAATCTAATTCTTCTTCCTCTTCTAGGGTTTCTTCATTTTGATCTGCAAATTGAAAATCTTCATCATCACTTTCAACATCATGTCTAGGGTTTAGTCCTCTTCTTCTATCTTCTTCTACAACATCTAATCTAACTTTCATTATTCTCATCATCTATATCATTTCTTCCATTCTTCTAGCAACATTGGCCATAGCAGGCAAGCTCCTTGGTGGCATCTCTTCCTAGGATTTGGTGCAACTACCTCAATTCGGCGATCTGACTACAGGATAGCAACTGCCTCACAATCAGTGCTTTGTTGATAAACACAAGTAGACTACCTCAGGTCAGTGATCTATTCACAACAAGATCTTACAGAATGCCTTCACTTCCCAAAGGATTCAAAACTTCGCTCTGATACCACTTGGTGTAGTCACAGTTGGAGGGTTGACAAAATGAACTGTCCAAACCATGCAGCTAGAGTAAACACAACGGAAACAACACAATCACATAATGCAATGGAAGCTTCATATATTCATAATATCAAAGAATTACAATGTTCATATGCCAGCAACATGTGGGCTAAAATCAAGGGCTCACAGGCCTTCTTTCCGGGTTACAACAGATATGCAAGATATGGCGTTGAAGTGCCTTCCCGAAAAGAATCTAACTATCAAATCTACATAACTTTAGAACTACTTTCCTAATGCATCTAAGAGATCTATATATATCATCTCCAAGCTCAAGAAATCCTATGCGTTGGCCACAAGAGGTTACAAACTCCAAAGAAGGATGTAACATGTAGAAACAAGTAGGTCGGCCTTAAACATCTGGTATTGCTCCGCAAATGCATGAAATTTGGTGCGGACCTCAAGGAAGGTATATCTAATCCATATGTGCCATGTATGATGTTTCATTTGACTCTGCAAGTTACGGAAGGGCTCTGCAAACCTTCTCCTTTAGTTGACTATTCGGATGCTCTGTTCTGAGAAAACTGATGATCTTCTGATAGCGATAACTTTTAGCAGACAAATCCAAATGACCTAAATTTTGGATATGATGTAGATGATGATGTGTAGATGCTAGGTCCTACTTCGTGATCTCTAATATGAAGATGCAGTGAAATGCGGTACAAAATACTGAAACTGCAAATGACTGAACTGAACTGAAAATGAAAGCAAAGAAAGAATGCAAATGTTTTTGGTTGATGCAAGATTGCTCTGCAATCAGAGATGATCCTACATCAATCAAGTAGGATATTTACTAGTGGACTTGACATTGTTGTATTGTAGGTCCCCACTTTTGACATTTTCTCTCCATTTTTACATGATTCAATGATGGAAATTAGATTTGATCTCAGAAGGCCTTTGCTCCAACCTCATCTCTTCCCTGGTGATTGATCATTGTTGATTGATTATCTTAGATTAAACTACTCTCTTGAACATTGAAGATTTATTTGCAATGTCTCTCTTTGTCATTCCTTAATATTTATAAGGTTTTTGTCTCTTTACTTGACATTTTGGAGTTTCACTTCCCCTCTTTCGTTGAAAGGCAACAAAACTCATTTTCCTTTCCATGTTATTTTTATTGCAATCTATTTTCATTCTTTGCTACTATATTATTTTCTTGGCATCTCTAGATCTTACCATCTCCTTACTTTTTTCTACACACTTGCATAGTAATGGAACCTCCAAAGGTTTTTATTTACTATTAATATCATTTTATTACATAATAGAATAGTAATATCTTGTAGACTTGGTTTATTCTTATTCATAGCATTTTAGCTTAGACCTAAACACACTTAGGATAAACATGCAAATGCACACAAACACATATCTCTTAGTCCTAGACACACTTAGGCTATGCAGTCACATAACCTATTTATCTATTTAGCTACTCGTGGAGGTCAAAAGACTAAAATAAGGGCCTGACCACTTTGGTAGGCTCCTATGCAATCACCTCCTCTTCCCCTATCCCAAATGTAAGTTATTTTGTGGAGCTTCTTCCCTAGATTTAAGTCCTCTATACAGTGGTTTGGTATTTCTATTATTCTCTTGCATTCCAGTTATTTTATTTTATTTAGCTTAGACTATTATATATTATTATGATATTCTAGTTTTATTACCTCTATAGTCTCACCATTTTTATTCATAGGATTCTTGGTCATTGTATAGGTCTATTTGACTATCTACTGGCTTCAAACAAAAAAACATTCATACAAACTACAACATGACTGTGATTTAGACTGGTATCATGATTTTATCTAGAATACTCTATTATTTCAATTTCTATATTTTCTCCTATCATACTTTAAATTCTTACTTGTTTTCTTTATGTAATCAAAATTTAAATATGTTAATCCATTCTACTAGGACTTTGAAATTTTTTCCTTGGTTTTCTATGTTGGCCCTACTTCAAGCAAGCTTCAATCTGGTTGTTCTGTACTAGGGTTTTAGCTATGAAAGTGTTTACAATCATGTTCTTAGGTACAAAACCCTAAACCCTAAGGCTTATGCAAGTGTCAAAGTGTCTTTTGTTCTAATTTTGCATTGAATGCTTTTTACTTGTTGCCAGTTGTTGGTCTCTTACAATGATTTAACAACTAAGCTCTTAAAACTGTAACTCAGAGATTGGACATCTAACCTGAGTAGCTATCTTAATCACTATGGAGATGCATTTCACTTGTCAACCCAGGGACGTGAACTTGAAGTGCGTCAGCACGATATGTGCACTAAGAACTTCCAAAGTAGCCATATTCATTCTATAGCTAAGAAAGACATAATGCTGAAGATAAACTGCTAGAAAGGAAATAATAGGAATGCTGAATATCAACCAACAACTATTCTAGGATCAAGTACATGACAGAAAGTAAAAGTCTAGGCAAACAAACAGGAAACTACTCTCTCTACTTTGGCTGCAGGAACAGACACAGAATAGAATTCCAATGGCTGCAAGAACATTCAATGCCAGATTTAACTAAGTGCTTAACATAAAATGTAACTAAACTAGAGGGTTGAATTCTCACCAAGTGGCCCCCCTTGGATGACTATTCCCTAAGACAAATGTAAACTCAGAAATGCAGAATTACAACTTCATTTTATTCATTCAAAAAGATGAGTACAACTAAACATTATAACTGTATTACCAAAAATTGGATAATGCAAGTAAAATTTTTGAATATTCAACAACCCCTCAAAAGGAGTATCATAGTCTTATTTATAGAAGGAAAACTACAAAACTAACTATCTAGCAGGGCGGTCAACTCCAACAGAATAGAAGGATGCCACATTATGGAAAACATAGAAAGCGGAAAGGAGGTTACGCATGCAGAGGAATATGGTCAAGCAAGTTGCTTTAATGTAGATCTAGCATAACAATAACTCCTAAATTTGCTCAACAGGTATTTAAGATTAGTTACAAAGCGGTTGCCTTCCCTCCATTTGACATTTGAACGATCACCATGTTTGACTTTTATGGTAAGCGACCAACCAGCAAAATCTTCCTTACTTTACGGATGTTGATTATATCTGCATAACAGTATTAGTACACACAATAATTGCACATCTATAACTACCTTGGAGTAATATTCATTAACCATATGTAAAATTAACATAGATAGTTCAAATATCATGTCTTTGTCATAAAAGGATATAAGAAATGACCTATGCTCAACAAGTTATAGCTTTGGGGTAGTGACAAAAAGATCAGGATTAAAGTACTAAAGTCCAAGATAACTACAACAAATGGACAATAAAGTTTAACAAAATTGAGTCATAAACTAGACTCGTCACCGGTCTCCAAGTTACAATGTCATGTCTAAGGTGTCATTTGTCTACTGACCCCTTGGTCCCGCAGTTACTGGACCGACCTGTGCGCCGAATTAATTTGTTATGTGCCTAGTGTTTTGCTCACGCCCCTTCACAAAGATTTGGCCCCTCTTTACCTAGTCAGGAAAGGTTGTTCTAAACCCATGTGGTCAATCTGACCCTTTAAGTTGTATACCAGTGAAATCATGTGTCGACATGTGGCATGTTCCAGATTGGTTTCCGTTGTTCCGCGGTGAATATTATATTGAGGCAAATGTTGCTACAGAATCATGGAAGGAGTGACAACTGGCAAGCTCTTTCGCCAAGTTTCACTGGATGGGCTTTATGGTAGGTCCCGTTGGATCTACATGGCAATCTTTCAAGCTTTCTATCATTCCGCCGAACCTTTGTGGTGGGCCCTCGAAAGGCTTGCAGAAGAGCAGGGAAGGGACATGTGGTGTAGCTCTAGTTTTTTATCACTTGGGAGGCTTATTAAGTGTCGCATGGCACGATCTGGGGAGTCTTCCACTATTCCATGGGATTCTGTCCACTGCTTGATCTTATGACCATGGATGCGCGGGAGGTTTCCCAATGGATAAGATTGACTTTTCATCACTATGTCATGCTTTTTACTTGGTTGTAATGGTGATTCAGGTGGATGATCCTTATTGGTCCATGACTCTTTTCCATGAGTGACATGGTTTTTCAAACTAGTTGGACCTATCCACGCCATTGAGTCACATCTTTTGTCAGTGATCAACGGTCCATTTTCAAATGAGTCGACAAGGTAGATGAGCGCGATAAACAATGAGATAATGTTGCCAACCATGAACTAAAAAGGTAAGCATCAAGCATCTATCAGGCTTTCCTCGCCACTGTAGTACAAGGTGATGAGCTTGTTGGGAGACTGGAAGGATACGGGATCAGCTCTTGGGGATTGATTTTCAGGCTTGATGGGATTTTCCACTTGACGTTGTGGTAGAGTTTGAGCAAGGTGTGATGTTTAAAATGGATATAATGTTGTAACCAAGGAGCCTAACTCAATATCTTATTGTGGAAACTGGTATTCTGCTGAAATTATCAACATGCAGAAGCTTTAAGCTGTGGCAAATTGATGTGATGTTAGGATGTCACCTCCATTGCCACTTCTGGCAGCTTTGAATGAGTATCAAAAGACTGTCAATTAAGATGGAAGTGCTACAGTACTGGATGGACTGAAATGATCAAAGAATTGACAGAATGTGACTACTCAGGTGTAGAGGCCTCTGCATTTTTGTTATAAATGGATGTCCCTGTCTATTGTCACATGCATCTCTTCTTCTATACACGTAAAATGAGTACTTCCTATTTTAGTATGCTATGTTTGCCACCCTGTTCTTTGGGGAATACTTCTCTCTTCTCCTGGCTAATGCTTTGTTCTTACAAAATTAAGGGACAAGAGGTGTGTTTCTAAAGAATGGGGGGAATTGGAAAAAATTACGAGGCGAAGTGGCAAGCATCAAACTCATTTCATTCCCTGGTTTTCTTTTGGTATCATCTTGCTGAGGGATTGGGTTTCCTGTTTGTCGATTCCAATAACTCCATATTATTGTGAGTCACCAGATTTGGATTGGAGGAAGAGTGGCCTTATTGATCCCTCTTCCCCTCCCTTAGGAAGGTGGCACTTGATGGGCAACAATTGCAATTGAAGAAGTGTTGTCCACCAGGATGAAACAACTGGTGATGGGAAGAAAGGACTAAGTTGACAAGAACAGTTAGTTCTTTGTCTAACTTAGACTGATGAGTGCTGGTGCTTCTTCTCCTAGGAAGTTTTTAGCACTTCTAGAGTCAGCTATGTGTGGCTTCCACATACATCCTGAGGGTTAAGGTGGTTGGAAACCTTAACTCAAAAGATGGGGAGTCATGCTTCTATGTTTGGAAGGTGGTGCAAGGTAGTGGACACTGATTTTTGGGTGTCCCTAGGCTTTATGTTCTTGGCAGGAATTCTTGTGTCTTCATACTAGGTGGTGAGGCGAAGCAGAGGATTCTTGCACTATTGGCAATTACCTAGATGTGAAGGGTGGTTGAGCTAAAAAGGCATCTAACAAACTGCCATCAACGTGCATAATTACTTGTTTCCACGCCAGGAGTCTGGATGGATATAAGACAACAAATAGTTTTTCCCACCTGCTGAGGTGAATGA
The DNA here is from genome assembly GCA_027924645.1 of Cunninghamia lanceolata. Taxonomy (NCBI): domain Eukaryota; kingdom Viridiplantae; phylum Streptophyta; class Pinopsida; order Cupressales; family Cupressaceae; genus Cunninghamia; species Cunninghamia lanceolata. The sequence continues at coordinate 8,063,217 of BSBN01000071.1, read as the reverse complement.
TTTGTTTTCATAGGCATGCTTGGTTGGTTGAGGACGGTTGTCTTATGTTATCTTGTTATTAAGGAGCTTGTCAAATGAAAATGTGACATGTGTCAAAAGGCCTGAAGCGTGTTTTCTCCCTTGTTTCTATAAAAGGGAATCCAGGGCCATTTGTAAAGGGTTTTGAATCTTTATTTTGGGCAGTAGTGTATTTATGTCTTAGTCTAGAGTGAATAGAAGAAAAGTTGCATTTCATTTGTGTTCAAATCTGTAGAGCAATAAATCATTTGCAATTTTGAATATATTGTTATACTGGTTGCAAAACTCTCTCCATAGTGTATAATCAATGAAGTTAATATGAATACTAAATATCAAGGATATTTTGATTCATCTTTGCAGACCTATGTAATGTGTGTATTGTCTTTGGCTTTCTCTCAAGGAGAGAAATAATTGCTTGGGAAATAAACTGTTAATTTTATTATGAATTGTGGTTTAAAGGATAGTTTTGTAGTTCTAAGTGTAGGAGGCATTAATGCAAGGTATTGATGCCATTACTCTATTTGTAATGAAGTAAAAATTGCTTGATAGATACACTTGTTTAGTGCAACTTGACTCTATAACCCTGGGATTAGGCATTGATCTCTCACTAGGTTGAAGTATTGATTTAGATCCATCTTAACAATTAAGATCATTTCTATTTCTGCAATTGTTCTAGGAGTAGAATTGGATTAGTAATCATTCTTAATCATGGTTTGAATTGAGTTGCCAAAGGATTAAGCCAATATAATAGAATCAATCATTTCCTTGGTATATTTTCATTGAGAACTTTAAGTTTTACAAAAACATCCTAAATAAGTTTGAAATATCTTTAGATGTTGTAAAGGGTAGACCTACCTTGGTCTTGCAATACCAAAAGTGCAGAGGATTTCAACTCCTTGTTGAATCTTGTTTGTTGGCCACTAACCTAAAAACCTTAATTACGAGAAATTGGATAAATCTTTAGAGGATTCAGATAATCAGTTGGAAGCACCAACACATTCTTCACTCATATAAAGCCCATCTCTCTAGTGTGTATGGTTAAATTAATCTAACTTTTCACTTTTTATTAGTTTATTTAATACACATGCCTGCAATGTAAATTTAATATACTTTTAGAGTTAAAATAGATTAAATTTTCTCTTTCTTGATCCAAAAATGCAATTTTATTTACAATATCATACTCCACACATAACCCTTAAAAGTTGAGAAATGTGTAACCCTCTTTGAATGACTAAAAAGTGAAGGCTCTCAAAAAATATGGCAGAAGCAAATGTTATAGGCAAACTGGTAGGACACTAGCTATAAATGGTGAAATTTGAGTGTCTACCTAGATGTGTTAAGTCTTTCAAATAATCCAATTTACAAACTGGCCTAGGCCCAATCATTCAATCTAAACTAAAGTTGGCCAAGGTCAAGATGATGGGAAAATTCTATCACTATGTGGTTGTCATTAAGGATGAGCAAATGAGACAAATCCCCCACACCAAAGAATGCCTTCTTTGAATGTGTAGACACCTAAAATCTGCCATCATTCCTAATGTTCGATCAATGTCACCATACTAATTGACTAAATTCGACAATACTACCATATTAACACCATCCTAAACAATTAAATAAACCAGTTTAATTTATCACCTCACCACACCACTAGTTAATTAAATAATTTTATTATTTAATTAATTGGTCTAATTTCAATCTCACATTTAAAATAAATAAATAAAATCTAATTTCTATCTCATAATTCTAATTAAATGAATAAATAAATTCATTTCCCTCCATTTTTATCCCATTATCCACAAATTTTAAATCTCATCCCTCCATTTAAACCACTTAATCTCAACCCTCCATTTCCCCATATGGATGCAACAAAATATTTAATTGCCAAACTAATTCATATTGTTGCAACAAAATACTCAATGGCCATAATCATTTCAAAACAACTTGCATCCTCACCATTCATCCAAAATGCGTTAAATCTTGACCATTCATTATGATTCCTACATTCAAGGAAAACCCTCTTGATCAATCTCAATTGTAGATCCATCAAACAAAACTTGACCATTCATCTTCCATGAAAAAAATATAAATCGAGCTCCAAAGGTTCCACCAAAATCATCTTGTGAATTTACATGTACATGTTGAGATTTTGTAGAATTCTAAGAGAAACTACATACAATTCCACAATACCATTTGCATTTCCCTTAAGCACATCCATACCAACAATATGGAGTTTGCGTTGTTAAATGTTAGTTTTACTTAAATGCTCTTTTTCTCAGCCTAAGGTTTGCACTTAATTTGAAATAAAGAGCTTTAATCTATTTGCATTTGTTTCCTTTGATTTTAGTTCAAATTTTGTTGCTTACAAGATGAGACCAAACCATCCAAGATAGGTAAATGGTATGACAAGCACAAATCTAGAAACCGCTCTAGCATAAAGTGCCATGTGCAAAATAATGTGTTCATGCACATAGAAATAGAGGATTCCTATGAGCCAATAAACACCAACCCTTATGTTGTATATCTTTGCATAACAATCACAACATTTGTGCCAAATGCAAAAGTAGAGTGCGCATTCCATGCATAGATGTGGGTGCAAGAGCAAACATTAGTTTTTCCTAGTTGATGATAGTATCATGAAGAACCTCATTTCTAAAGTTGCTATTATGTGTTTAAATTTCCAACCATGCCTCATCAATAGCCTTATAGTTTAGGTTGGATAAGTTTCAAACAACACCAAAGGTATACATGTCACACGCCAATCTCACTTCTCATATGCTATTCATCCTTTATGTGTAGAACTAATATGTGTTGTCACACAAGTTGATTTCAATGACATAATACTTGGTCATCCCTACCTACATCATCACCAGGGTGTCTACATAACCAAACTTGAAGCAACACCATTTTAGGGACCAGAAAGAGATACTAGATTATAGAAGTGATTCCATGAGTCAAATATGTCATAGTCTACATACCAAATTGCACAAGCTTCCTTCAAGACAATCAATATTATTTCCTTTCAAGAAGGGATGAATTACCCATGTGCTCCTACACAAGCACATGTGCTATTAGATATTGGCACCACAATGCATAATTTTTCATGTATCTTCTTACACCATGCTCCATGCATGCAATACTAGGAATCGTGTTGCACAACTATGCACAACTCCTTCCTTCACATGCCACCCATGTACTACTTAAAACCATGTCATGCCTTTTATAAATAACTCAACTTGTGCACAACCCTTTGCATCATGAACCATTCATGCAATGCCAAGTATCATGCCACATAACATTGTTGACAACTATATATGTATTCAACACTGCACTTAAATTCTTGCATGTTAATGCACACAAGGCACAAAGTTTGGGACTTAAAGAACCACACAACAAATCCATGCATCTTCTAGAGCCATTTCATGACATGCCACTTATTAAGACAATGCACAATCAAAATCTTAACTTTTAAAAGATCAAGAGTCACATATGGAAGGCCAACCAATTAAACATACATAACAACCTCCTTCACAATCATGTAGAATATAGATGTACATCAGTAACATAACAAGGAGAAATATTTTTAGCATCTAGACATTGTAAGTATATAGATAAACATTTATGTGAGAGTGTGCCATGTACATAATGTGCAAATAAATAAAATGGCTTATTCTAGTTCCAATATTATTCTTTGTTTAACACTTATTCTCCATAATAACTTTGCACACTTACAACACATCTAGACCCTCACCTAGACCATTGTCCCAAAGACCACCTAGGTTCCAAATCACATCTTCACTAAACTATTGAAACAACCACCTTGATAAAGCATTTAATTTATTATAGATAAATGAGACACTTAATAAGATCTTATAGGATAATTTCAATGCTGACAAGTCTTGAGCACATGATACCCATACCATTCGTACTATAAGACATTCCCTAAGATCAGATTTCCCTTGATTTCTGGAAAATCTATTTTTAGATTTGCATGCTAGGTAATTGTAGGTGCCTAACTCCATTATTTCCTTAATTTATTTATGGTTGGATAATACTATGCTTTAAGAGCTCAAATTCCTTCAAATCTCTACAAGTACTGCATGTGATGCTTGACTCTTAGTTAATTCCTCAACCACAATATCCTCAAGTTACAATGTGTCATTCATACTAGATTTGCCTTTTGTAGACACCATCTCATCGCCATAATGCACCATCAATTATTATTACAATAGCCTTTACCAACTAGGTAATTAAGACTTTGAACCTTTTGATCAGATCCCACAAGCACCATTAAATTCCTCATCTACCCATCTAGTTGGCATGAGCTTAAAACTTTTGAAATTTCACCATCAATTGGTGGCATGGGTCGATTAAAGAAATGCTCACCACTGTATAAATCACCCCATAGAAAATTAGAGAGTTCCACATGTCTACCTCCCACTCCTTAGAGCTATTTTCCTCCATAGACTATCACAATGTGGCAAGATCAACAGTCAATGAGCCATTTATTTCACTTTACTCATCTGCTAGCATTGCCTATAATTAATGGTGGGGATTCATCAAGCCTCAAGATCCACAACTCGTAAGCCTCCTAATAATTTGAAGTTCTGATGGACGAGAGATCCCCATGTGCCTACCACATGGAGTGATAACCATTGAGCTTCCTCGACACTTAAATAAACTTGGTTGGGAAAATGATTTAGGATATACCCCAATCCCACCACTACATCATCTTGACCAATCAAGGGGATCCTAATTGACACATTTTCTATCAATCTCTTAGGACAATAAGAGCCATTGATCTAAGATAGATCAATGGTGTAGACTCAAGCATTGCACGGGCCCCAGATCCAACCAACAAATGATGCTAGATCTCCCCCTAATAGAAGCCATGCCCCTTTTAAAACTCTCATAAACTACCCAATCATGCCACCCTATCACATCTAGTGTCTTCAATCTTGTGTCGATAAAACTCTAAGGGGACTCGTAGCCTTGTCATATCAGACCATGCATGTTGTTGATCAAAGATGATTAATGACTACTACTACCCAAAGAAATTCTTAGGAGACACCAACCATTAGGAGAGTGCAAGATGTTGGATCAAACCAAATCAACAATTTTTGCTCATCCATTACACCACAAAGCACCTCTTGGCCATTGAACAACCTCAACACTTAAATAAAATAAAGGTAGAGGCAAAAATCTTAGATAAAGTTGCCATAGATGGAAGCCAAGAACTCAACAAGACATTAAGAGAGTGGAAATCACACAAAAGAAATAAAACATGCCATAGTGTCCTGGTCTTGAATCATCTTGGCAAAATTACATGGATGCAACAACAAACAAAAACTAGGAATACAAGGCAAGAAAAAGAATTAGCACATAAACATAAGCAAAGGGCAAAATAAGGCAACAAATAGATCCAAATTATAATTTCTCAAATTAGGTGTCAACATAGTACTTGATAAAGATTGGAAGATAATGTGCAATTAATGTAATAAGTATTATCCTAAATGTGGGTGATGTGAAATTTGAAGTCTAGAATATGATACTTAGAATTTGGAATGCATCAAGGATAATGCAATGTCCTAGTGGGTAACCAAGGTTTTAGAAGTGATATCATGAAGCTATAGTGACAATAATTAATTAGAACACTACTAAATCTAGATATGGATCCCACAATAAGCTAATAGTGATAGGTCTAGTGTTGGAATGTTGCTAAAATGATGGAAAGCTGGTAGATGTTAGATGGAAAGAGATGAAAGAAGATGATCAAATGAGGTACGTATGGTGTTTTTTTATACTTTAATTGGACACGCAATCCAAATGCTTTAGACTCGAAAATGATGTATAATGACTAGTTGGAAGGGGGTTGCATAGGTGCAATTTTAGAATTTGAATTTAAAAAGGTAAGATTCAATTTCATATCGTGATTTCAAACCAAGTAGGTGAATGAGTAAACAAAGGATTAGGATCTATCTAAAAATGGATTGATCATTTTTGTGAGAGTCAAGTTAGAAATTTGGGTTAAACTGGTGCTAAAATGCTTAAGATCATGCACCAAGACTAAGCACTCAAGACACATATACAAAGTGGCATAAAATGAATGGTAAAAGAGTAATATATGCATTTTAATCCATTACACCTTATAATATACGACTAAGAAAAAACATGTTATTAGAAAATATATAAATACAATCAACCACACAAGCATTGCCATTTGGCCACAAACATCTTAAGTAGAAGAAGGAACCTTCTAGTCTACATTATTTTTACACATTCAAGTCTACAAGAAAAATACTTGCTAGTCCATTCTAATTCTCTCCATACTAATGTTAAAACTCTTGTAAGGGATCACAAGAGGCAATATAAATTGGAGGGATAAGCCCACACACTGAATTTAATCCTTTTTTTTTTTTGCTCTAACACTTATCAATTTCATGCAAAATTTTAGCATTTTAATAATAATTTAGATATACTAAAAATCCTTAACAAAGGTTAAGGTGTAAGACCATAGTAACTATCACACAATTTATTGCACCTCAATTCAAAACTTTTCATTTTTATAAGTTTCCAAGCATGTTTTATTGTGGGGTCGCAATGAACTCAACATAAATAGTTTTTGGAAGAAAAGATTGTGTAGAGGTATCAAAAGCAACATAACATATAATTGAAATGTTTGAGTAAAGTCTCAATATGTAAATATGCAAATCGTAATTAAAGGTTGCTCTAATAGTGAAACATTTAAGGAGAAAGTTGTGTTAATATTTAATGTAAAAAGGAGCACCATCCACACTATTAGATTGAGGTCTAAATTTATGGCTAGGGCACTCTTTAAATCAAATTCTTAGTTTTGTTAAGACTTCTATTACACTATTGGGTGAAGTAAATCTGCCTTGTCAAAGTATGGGCCAAGAGATTTTATTGTTTTAAATCATTTATTAAATGTTCATCAAAATTATAAGGCAAGGTGGTATTATAGATTACAATCACACTAGCCTCACTCTACTTAAACATCACACTCTCCAATCATTAAACAATCAATAATAATTTTACACTTCATTGGCCTATCAAAAAGTGGTAAATAGTTATCCTTTTTTTATTGCTTAAAATTTAATTTGACCATTGAATTGGATAATGTTTAAGAATAGCGCAATAGATGAATACATGACACTGCCATTAAGGGGCAAAGTAAGGCACAGGCCAAAATAGGAGCATTACATAGAATCCTAGCATGGCATCTGTACCTCAAAATAACACAGCCAACCCATAAGAAAACATAGCAGCCAATTGAGATTGTGGAAGCTTAAAGCTTCAAGATGCAAGCAACCCCAACATATAGTATTAAACCCATGTATTTTTGAAGTTGTGAGCCAACAGACATAATGATGCATGTGCAACAAATAGGATCCATCCGGACAGTCAAAAGAGTGAAGAATTAACAATATGGCGTAGTCCATTTGCACATGGCGCATGACAAAGAATCATGGCATAATCCTGAAATGAATTGCAGAAACATTTGAAAGGTCACTGCATGGATATTATGAATACCAGAGATCCAATGCAGTGAAGTGCGGACAATTAACAACTAGGAGAGATATCAGAAACAAAACTATGGAAATGCAATGTGGACAATTAACAACATGGCTTGGCATTTCCATAAAGATCCAACGTTGCTTCTAAGAGATAGCACGACACAAGAAATATAAGTATGGAGTGGAGTTATATGAAGCATCAAACAAAATCAAATGTCTAATTTGAGGCTGGCCTATGAAGGAAAAAAACCGCATTGAGCGAAATCTAGTAAAATAGCAATTCCAAATATCAAATTAAAATCATTTGAGTAAAAAGGAAAAAATTGGGCACGGGGAGCATCAAGCATATTATTTATTTCATAAAACCATGATTTTATTTATTCAAAATCATTTCACTAGAGATAAATGTGGGCCTAATTGATCTTACAAGAGTTTCATTTTCACATGATTTTATTAAGGGTTGATGGTGAAAGTAAATAAAAATATGCATGGTAATAGATCATAACAGAAAAATTAAAATAGAGTTGTGGTCAATGGGTTCTTGGTCTATTGGTAAAGTTGAATGGTTTTGAGTGACCTCATTAGGGATCAAGTCTTGCTGAGTGCAAGGCCCCGACATCATAAGGGATGAAGTTAGGATTGTGCCCCAGACAAGTTTGGTGGAATGGATACCCCTCAGTCCTTAGCTCTCAACCGAAGAGGTTTCAACCTAAGGCTCGTGCTCCCATATCAGGTAACTAAAACGATTGTATGGGTTTAATATAAAATCCTCCAGCTTCCATATCAAGTAGCTAAAATGGTTTTGTGGGTTTGATATCTGAATAATTTTACCCTAAGTATTAGGGAAAAAGCTTATGATAACCATGAGCATGGTTATTGGGAAAATGAAAGAGTGTAGGTGTTAGAGAGGACTTAAAAGAATATGTGAAGAAATCAAGTTGAGAGGAGTAGTTAACTAAGGGTGATGGTTTCAAGCATTCGTTTCCCACTCCATTAAACCGTTTCATTAGCATTTAGTGATCAAAGATGGATTTTTAAAATGTTGGTATCATTCTGAGCAAGGTTTTGAATCTTCATGCAAATTTTGACAAATCATGGGCATTATTGATTTCTACAAATTATTTTATGTGCAGTGTACCCCAGTGTTCGTATTTTGGTTGTTGCTTTTCCTTGATGAATTTTGATACTATTATGATGTTGACATGATTATTACTTATGATGGATTTCATGCTTACTGATGCCTCAGCTATGATGTATGTTATATGCACATGTGCTTTGATGTGTGATCAGAGTGATGCAGGTACTAGGTATCGACTCCGCCTGGATTCATAGGCCTGAGCGTACTCTTATTCCCTGATGGTGGTTACTGGAGATAGTCACAAGCCAAATGTCCCCTAGCCTAGCCCATTGCACTCGGTTAGTGCAGTGATTCCGTGATATGTGTTTACCCTCTGGTTACCTAGCGGTAACGTTCGGATTGCCTTCTGGTCTTATGCCAGTATAGTTTGTTGAGGTATCCCATTTGGGTTTTTGGTATTTTATTATGGTTTTGCATTAATTTACTATGTGGTTTATTTTGGTATGTCTTATTGGTGTCTTGGAGATGACACATTGGCCAAAATACCTTAACCTCGATATCGTCTCCATTCGGGGATGAGTTTTCGATGTCGTGATATTGCCTTTGACACCATCTTATTATCATCTAATTACTCTATCCTTGGTGAGTCTGACCCGTGTGGTGATGGTGTTGAGTCAGTTCTTTATGGTTTGCCTCCGTGTATGTTCATGTATTTATTATTATTATTTTGGCATTGAGTTAGTGTTTGGATTGTGGTCATTCCCCGTATGACTTTCTTGAGAAGGGTTACTTCTTAACATATGGTGGTTTATTTTCTAAGCCTTTGGTTGTTTCTTTTAAGTTTTAAAAAAAACCCAAAATGGGATGGTGGTCCTCGTTGACTTAAGGAAGAGAGAGAGAGAAAAAAAGAAAATATTTTTTTTGGGGGGATTCTGAATCTCACCAGGACGACTGCTTTGGATTTGGGGAAAAAGTGCTTTGCAAGGGTTTTAACACACCAAGATCCAACAACTCATTCCTTGGGTCAGCTAAATTAAAATAATTTATGTAGCTGGATACCCAATTCAAAGAGATTTTTTAAGCATAGAAAATAGTTTAGGTTTGGTGGAAGGTGAAATAATGGCGCTGGGTTCTTTCTTGGTGTCGAGGCTCACCAGGATCTCTAGTTTGAAGAATGTTGTCTCAAATGCCATCCATCAGGTTGGTTTCAAAGACCCAATTTTTGGTATTGGCAAATTTCTTAATTTGTTTTTGTTGTAAAGCATCTCTAGGGTTTGGTTGAAATGGCGTAATATGATGCCTCCTTTGTGCATTTTTCTAATAAAGATAATTTTACTGAAAGTAAATACAAAAGCTTTAAAGACCTTCTGAAACACTTAATATGAGAACGCTACAAGAACCCAAATGATTAAGCGACATGTATGTTTGAGAGGGTGCATATTTGAGTTTTGGGTTTCTTCTAGGTAGATGTATCTTAGGGCAGATAATTGCTACTGAGACCTATTTTTTCAATAAATGTCTACTAGAGCTTTTCCAACTAGAATATTTGACCAAAATTTCCCCTGTTTCGAAGCTTCCATTCTAGCGCAGGCAGTGAGGTTACTGGCAAAGATTTAGGAATTTGGCTTTATGCCTGCCAAAGGGCATTTGCTTAAAAGTTTCTAAAGCTTTTTTTAACAAATCTATTTTGTGCATATCCTGCAATTTCTACAGTCCATGAGACCGCATTCTTTGAGGCATCCTGTCAAACAGATTGTGCCTTGTCTATGCTTCCACTTTTTGGAAGCATGTATACCAGCGCACTTGCAGCTACAACATCTGACAAATAATCCCCTTCCATTATACTTTGTTGGATGTCCATAACCTATTCCAAAACTCCCATTTTGGGCGATCAAGGAGGATGCTGGTCGCGGCTGTGGTATTTGGCCATACGCCTGCTAACAAATTTTGCTTAAATTTTCTAAAGTCTTTTTATCAAATCCATTCCGTGTATATCCCACAATTATTGTAGACCAGAAGACAGCTTTTCTTTTTGGCCTTTTGTGAAAATAGTTGACGTGCCTTCTCTATGCTGCCATTTTGGCACAGGTAGAGAGGACGTGTACAGGGTTGTGATGATTCTCTATATTCTGGAATACCTATTGCATTCTTGTTTATACTTAAATAATGTATTTGCAACGTACATCAAATTCAAGAGTATTACTAGATTAATAAGAACTCAATAATCAATATTTATTAGTATTGCATTTGGTCTGACTCAATTTAAAGTCATTTAGTACTTTATTGCTAAAGTTGGAGCTTCCATGGGTAATTCTCCAATATAGAGAACCTTTGCATGCTCATCCAATGCTTGAAAATTGAAATGGTGGCATTTGTTCTATATCCATTTTTCCTGTTCTCAGTTTCTATGGAACTATCAATGTGCATTTTGCATATTTAACTTGTTCTAATAATTTTGGAGTACATGGCCATATTTGATGTTGGTAAGAGTTAATAGGATGCTTAAGAATGGCCTTATAGGTTAAAACTCTTTGTTTGTATGTTAACATTGTCTTTTGAGAATTATTAATATGGTTTTGGTAAACAAATTAAGGTCTTTGATTAAATAGTTAATTAATTGGAAAATAGTGACTTTAGTTGTTGAATTATGAGTTATCATGGTATTAGTGTTAAATGATTGTTTGTTACATGTTGAATTGTTTTAATTTGGTTTTGTGCACCTCATTTGGTTAAACGAGATGAGCTTAGGTCTAGGATAATGAGTCCTCGTGCATGGCCTTGAGTGCTTGTAAAGGCTAAGGATGCACATGAGAAGGCCTATCCGTTTGCGGGGCGTCGAGTTATCTATCTACAGGGCGTTGATTCGGGCATGATTGAGTCTCCTCGTCTGTATGAGAGGTGCACTTGATTCCATGTGGTGTCATCCCTTCGTGCACGCATGATGACACCCCATCCGATCTGCACCCTAGTGTATTATACCTTAGTAGTCGTGAGTAGTATCCAACATGCTATTGGATGAGCATCTCTATGTTGTGACATTGGCTTTATGCATTGTGTGTTGTGTCTGCTCCGCGACTGATGTGAGTGTTGGCCATTTTATTCCTTATTTTTATTCTTCTGCTTGGGCCTTGTGACTACCTCCGAGCATGGTGGGGTGGTCTCTTTGAGTCCACATGGTTGGGAGGCATTGCCATCGCCATTGGGGACTGGTGAATAGGTTTTGGAGCATCAGTTGGAGATGTTCTCTCTCTCCGTTCTTTATCAGTTGATGTACTCATTCAGTTATTGTACCATATTCATGGCTAAGCAATTGTTCTTGTATAATCTTTTATGTAGTTGTACTTGTCATATTTTGCCTAGCCCCAAAATATTCTTGTTCCCCTCTTTCTATCAAAGAAAGCCTAAATAGAAGGAGGGAAGTCTTAAATCCTTCATTTCCTCATGCTTTGCCTTGCAAAATTTCTCAAAATCTTGTCTGGAGAATCCTTGCAGAAAAACCCAAAAATATTCTGCCTTCAAGTGCCTTCCATTGCAGGAATTTCTCATTTTCATACTTAGTCATTCTGATGCCTATGAAGGTGACGTCATCCTCTGTTTTGGGGTTTTTCCATCATTTGGTCGAAAATGTATCTCATATACATTTTTGTTTGTATGTATGTCATGTACAATGTTCAATGTACATCAGGTTTATTTCTTGCATCTTTGTATGTATATCTATTTGTATCTTAAGTTGTATACAAAGATACAATCCATACCTGATCACTTTTCCTGATGTATTTGATAGCGGTTCAGATCCGCTTTTGTATTTGTATGTCACAAGGATGTATCATACATACAAATCCAGGATATGCATGGGCGGACCTGATCAGAAAATGCAATTGGTTTAGGGAAGCAGAGGCGATTGTATGCTTCTTTGTATGTATAAATTGCATTTATATGAAATACAAAAGCAGATACAAAAGAGGATACAAAATAGGATACAAAGGGCATCATTGTGACACGTGGTAACTTTCCGGCTTACAGAGCTCAAAGGAAGCAGATTTTTAGATGGAGGCCCCAGAATTGCGACACGTGGAAGGATCGAGGAATGAGATGGTGGGCGCGTAGTTTGAAGGATCTAATGGTGGCATAGCGTCGCAGGGGAATCTTGGCTGCATAGAATATTCTGCGTGCGGCTACGAGGTGGTGACATGTGTCCAAGGTGATACAATTGCATACGCAAAGGAACATACAAAGGGCAAGATGCCAGTTGACCGCAACTTTGACCGCATATATCTCCCTCATCCTAAGGAATTTCTACATGCTCCAAAAGGCAAAAGTGCCTATTTTTGCCTCCTCTTTCACATGGTGGGATTTTTGAGGGAGTATTCTCACTCTAAAAATTTATCCGAATATCAGGATCTGAATATGCACATCCGAACATCAGGGTGGTTACCGATTGAGGATGGATATGCAGGTTCGGCCGATAAGGATCTCAGTGACCCATTTGGCGTGTTGCAGAGGTCCAATACTTCACATTGATTCCAGTTGGTGATTTTTGCAGATGAATTCATGGGGGATGGATTAGTTCTTTAATGCAATGGGCTTCTCTGGCTCGCTGGCAGATATCTCTATGGTTCACGACGACATTCGGGCTCCTCTCTTTATGTTTTGTCCTCCCTTGCATGTGGGCAACCATTTTCTGGAGTTGCAGACTTGCCAGCAACATGGTCCCTATCCTCATCACCATTCCTCCCTACCCCTGCATTGATGATTGCATTTATGTTCCTAGGATCCTATGCATCTGCTTCAGCGTCCCCTGCACAAGACTTTGATATAAAAGGCATTGTATCCTCATTATTAAGGAGTTAGTAATTTTTGGGCTGTTATGCTGCTGAATTTCTTGTAGTCAGACCTCTTAGTGTAATTGCAGGGTTATTGGAATGTGACTCACTGTGCCTAAATCTTGGCCTCTGCTGTCTTCTGATTAATCCACCAATGATTATAATTAACTATACTGTGTCTATTTCTGCTACTGGTTATTTTGTATTGTAATGGTTTCTGGCCTTCATGATCAATATATACATATTATCTTACCTCTCTTATGCTCTGATTTCTATGTTTTACTTGAAGTTATAATCTATTCTGTAAGTAAAATAGCTCCTCCATAGGTTAAGCTTTCATAACGAAGCCTCAATCAGCCCTATAAATCTATGTGAACTCCCATTGTGCTTGAGATCATTGTTGTGTCTCTCCCAGAGTTATTGTTGCTCATGAATCTGGTGCATCACCCTTATTTCCTTTTGAGTTTCCTTCTAACCCTTTTCCCCTGCAAGCATTAGCACTAGATTTAGATAATGTTCTCTAAGCATTAGGCTTAGAACGAGGAACCAGCCTTCTCTAGAAGTTTGATCTCAACTTGCAAGGTCCCACACCTTGAGATCATTCCCATTGTGTCATTAGAATGCTTGGACTCCCTCCAAGCAGGGTGCAATTCTATGTGATAACAATTCCTAGCATGCCTAGTGGGACTAACTTGATGATCCTTATCATCCATTGAAGAGTTCTGGTGTGCTCTTTAGTGCATCTTACCATTCAGGACAATCTCTCCAACACCATGGCGACTCTACTGAACAAATATGCTAGTGAAAGTAGCCCAAGCGCCTAAAATTTCAACAAAGATCAAGATTTTGGTGGTTTTCCTGGTCTATTCAGCTTTTAGAAGCATCTCGATCACCTGGAGACTCTCTTTGGTATGTATCCAGTTTCTCTTTGGTTGCAGACCTGTTCTGCTCTAATTCTGACATTTTTATGATCATCCGGCATTTAGATGCTATAAAATGTCAAAATTTTATGAGAATCATGGCTATTCCCCTACCCCTAATCCAAATACAAGCTATTGGCCCCCATATCAGCAATACCAGACCCCAAATACCTCTGATTTTATGCCATACGACCTTGTCACTGTAGAATATCAACATCCCCATAATGCTTACCTCCCACCCGCTCCTGATATGTCTTCTTGCCAGCCTAATAATGCTTATTATCAACCCCGGGAAGACTACTTTGATCCTAGTTAGTGCGGCTACCCTCCTAATCCGTCCCAATATGTTGCCCCTGTGAATGTTGATGTATTCAATAAGCTCATGAGCAGGTTCTTGGAGCTTGATGGACTTTTAAACGATAAAAAAAGAGAAAGAGGGTATAGCCAGCCTCCGTGGAACTATGATCTCAACACTATAAACTATTGCGGTCTCAAGGAGGCAATCTCAGACCTGCTGAGGGAGGCTGATGAATTTACAGAAATGTTAGAACGTGAAATGCAACAAAAGGCACAAGAAAGGTTTTTTCAAGAAAATCTTGCTATGAATATTGCAGCTCAAGAACAATAGATGAGGCAAATAGCCCAGTCAGTTCCATCCTTTCCCAACTTCAAGCATTCCCTTTCTTCTACACATGTTCAATCTATTTCAGAGACAACCCCCAAATTTAAAATCCTGAGCTTTAGGCAAGAAAACCCATCTGCGCCTCCAAAACCACTTTCTAGTTTTAAAATCCCAAGTTTAAGAGGCCCTCAGCCTTCACAGGAGCTTGTTCTGGGACAAATTCAACCCTCGATCTCCTGTTTGCATCCCTTTCAAATCCCCTTATCAGTTGGATCTAGCATGGACAGTTATGATGAAATTGCTAGGTTGGAAGAGCATGTGTTTACAATCCCAAACTTCAAGCAGCCCCTTTCTTCTGCATATGTTCGGCCTATAGAAGAACAACCTCGACTCCACAAGTTCCCAGGCTTCAAAGCCTATATCCCTCCACAGGTCCCTGTTCCTGTGCAAACTCAAATTATCACTCCCTAGGAACAAATTTGTCTAGAACCCTCTCCCCTCCAAAAAATTCATGAAGATATTCAGGTCCCTTCCCCTGATGCTATTTCAATCTTCAAGGGTGGACCTGTTGTCTACCAAGCTAATTGGAAGGATGAGCCAAAGGAGGAGGTAGAAGATGATAAAACTAATGAGGAGCAATTTGTTCCTACACTCACAGAGGTAGAATTGTTTGAACGTATTGCACCTGTGAGTACTGTTAACCCAAATAAGGGGTTGAGTCCTCTAGACTTTGATTCTTTTGAAGCCTTTTCTCATGCATCCGATCAAGCAAACAAGGTTGAAATGCAAAGAGTGCATGGGGAAAACCTTTAGCTACAGAGGCAACTTGAGAAAAATCCAGAAGAGGTGTAGTCAAAGGATGGAGGCATAAGGGAAAAGGTTGCTAAGGTTACTCCGAAGGTGGATGATGCTGCCATGTTTCATGAACTCCCCAGTCACATTGAAAATAATGATGATGGAGGCAAGCTGCCAACAGACCTAGAACAACTTGGAGGCAGTGAACATGATTGTGAGTTGCTGGTATGTGAGGAGATGCAGGTTGGCATTCCTACAATGGAAGGTGAGGAGGCTGATGATACAGACATGTTTAAGGAGCTCCCATATTTTATTGAAAATGATAATAAGGGGATTGAACACGGGCAAGAACAAATTGAAGATTTATTCTTAATTATCCAATAGGGATATCAGCTTCTGGTTGGGGAGGATTTCTCCGTTGAGCATGTGCAGGGCTCATTTTTTGAGCCTAATCTAGAAAGTCATGAGCATCTTGTTCATGAGGTGGAGGTTGCCATATTTCAAATTGAGCCACAAGAACCAAGACATCCATATCAACAACAAAATGATGCAAAATCATAGGATAGGCATGTGATCAACTTTGTTGATTTGTATGCTATTTCGGTGGGATGCCCTGTCAGGCATTTGGCTCAGCTGGAGACACATCAAGAGGAGTCACCACTTGTCATGCTTGCCTCTAAGTATGAAGTTGAGCATAAAAATGAGTGGGATCAGCCCATTTATTCATCACAAGCTAGCAACATCAGCAATCAGTCCAGGTGGATAGGTGAGTTTATCTTCCTTTTGGGGGTGGTGTTTTATCAATTTGTCATATGCCCATCCCTCCCTCACCTCTTTTTAACTACCCACATGCATGAGAAACATTGTAAATTGTTAAGGAAGGGTAGTTACTTTCAAGACCTAGTTAATGGCTTTGTTTAAAGTCATCCCTGATTGGTTAGTTTAGGATTAGAGTAGGTTTTATTTTAGTTTTAGGTTTCCCTTCAATAAGTGCTTTTGCATAGGCAACATTGTCATTAGGAGGATGCAGGCCTCTCCCATTTTTAGTGTTTTGGTAGCAAGTTTCAGTTGTCTTGACCTATTTCATGCCCCTCTTTTTTGACTCCATGCCCAATGGATGCTTAAGGCCACTGATCTAAATGTTTAGCAGGCAAACATCCCCGAGAGGTCGCCAAAATGTTGTCATATTTTGCCTAGCCCCAAAATATTCCTGTTCCCGTCCTTCTATCAAAGAAATCTGATCAGAGAAAGCCTAAATAGGAGGGAAGTCTTAAATCATTCATTTCCTCATGCTCTGCCTTACAAAATTTCCCAAAATCTTGTCTGGAGAATCCTTGCAGAAAAACCCAGAAATCTTCTACCTTCAAGTGCCTTCCATTGCAAGAATTTCTCATTTTCATACTTAGTCATTCGGATGCCTATGAAGGTGACGTCATCCTTTGTTTTGGGGTTTTTCCATCATTTGGT
This sequence comes from Cunninghamia lanceolata, assembly GCA_027924645.1. Lineage (NCBI taxonomy): Eukaryota > Viridiplantae > Streptophyta > Pinopsida > Cupressales > Cupressaceae > Cunninghamia > Cunninghamia lanceolata. Next base: position 8,045,962 of record BSBN01000071.1, on the reverse strand, counting down.
TGAAAATGTATCTCATATACATTTTTGTTTGTATCTATGTCATGTACAATGTTCAATGTACATCGGGTTTATTTCTTGCATCTTTGTATGTATATTTGTTTGTATCTTAAGTTGTATAAAAAGATACAATTCGGACCCAATAACTTTTCATGATGTATTTGATAGCGGTTCAAATCTGCTTTTGTATTTGTATGTCACAAGGATGTATCATACATACAAATCTAGGATATGCATGGGTGGACGCGATCAGAAAATGCAATTGGTTTAGGGAAGCAGAGGTTATTGTATGCTTCTTTGTATGTATAAATTGCATGTGAAATACAAAAGCGGATACAAAGGGCATCATCGGGACACGTGGCATCTTTCTGGCTTGCAGAGCTCAAAGGAAGTAGATTTTTGGATGGAGGCCTCAGAATTGTGACATGTGGAAGGATTGAGGAATGAGATGGTGGGCCCACAGTTTGAAGGATCTAACGATGGCGCAGCGTCGCAGGGGAATCTTGGCTGCATGGAATATTCTGTGTGCGGCTGCGAGGTGGCGACACGTGTCCAAGGCAATACAATTACATATGCAAAGGAACATACAGAGGGCAAGATGCCGGTTGACTGCAACTTTGACCGCGGATATCTCTCTCGTCCTAAGGAATCTCTACATGCTCCAAAAGGCAAAAGTGCCTATTTTTGCCTCCTCTTTCACCTGGCAGGATTTTTGAGGGAATATTCTCACTTTAAAAAACTAATCCAAATATCAGGATCCAGATATGCACATTTGGACATCGGGGTGGTTTCCGATTGAGGATGGATATGCAGGTTCAGTCGACAAGACATCTCAGCGATCGATTTGGCATGTTGCAGAAGCCGAATACTTTGCATTGATTCTAGTTGATGATTTTTGTAGATGAATTCATGGGGGATGGCTCAGTTCTTTAATGTGATGGGCTTCTCTGGCTCGTTGGCAGATATCTCTATGGTCCTTGATGACTTATGGGATCCTCTCTTTATATTTTGTTCTCCCTTGCGTGTGGGAAACCATTTTCTGGAGTTGCAGACTTGCCAGCGGCATGGTCCCTGTCCTCACCATCGTTCCTCCCTGCCCCTGCATTGATGACTGCATTTATGTTCCTGGGATCCTATGCATCTGTTTTAGTGTCCCCTGCACAAGACTTTGATATAAAAGGCATTGTATCCTCATTATTAAGGAGTTAGTAATTTTTGGGCTGTTATGCTGTTAAATTTCTTGTAGTCAGACCTCTTAGTGTAATTGCAGGGTTATTGGATTATGACTCACTGTGCCTAAATCTTGGCCTCTGTTGTCTTCTAATTAATCCACCAATGATTGTAATTAACTATACTGTGTCTATTTTTGCTACTGGTTATTTTGTATTGTAATGGTTTCTGGCCTTCGTGATCAATATATACATAATATCTTGCCTCTCTTATGCTCTGATTTCTATGTTTTACTTGAAGTTATAATCTATTATGTGAGTAAAACAGCTCCTCCATAGGTTAAGCTTTCATAACAAAGCCTCAATCAACCATATAAGTTTGCGTGAACTCCTATTATGCTTGAGATCATTGTTGTGTCTCTCCCAGAGCTGTTGCTCATGAATCTGGTGCATCACCCTTATTTCCTTTTTAGTTTCCTTCTAACCCTTTTCTCCTGCAAGCATTAGCACTAGATTTAGATAATTTTCTCTAAGAATTAGACTTAGAATGAGGAACCAGCCTTCTCTGGAGGTCTAATCTCAACTTGCAAGGTCCCACACCTTGAGATCATTCCCATTGTGTCATTAGAATGCTTGGACTCCCTCCAAGCATGGTGCATTTCTATGTGATAACAGTACTCTTTTGAGAGAATAGATGTAATCACGTAATTTAATGAGAAGAAATGAGATGTTTCTTATTTGACTTACGGATTCTGGTGTGGGTATCGTATCCGCTTGTACTATGATGATTATGGATTCATGTTTATAATTAGAAATGGGATTTAGGAACATTTGAATTGGTGTTTAAAATGAACGTAGTTTTAACAATGTTTCCTCTGGAGAGTGAATTAGTCCCTCCTCTGGGTTGTACATTTGGCCATACTTGGCCATGAATGTTGTCGACATATCGAATCAACAACCATATCATGTGTATGTTATCTATTTATGTCAAAAAAAAAATTATCTTGTCCTCTTTTGGCCCTTACCCTTCGGGGTTGCGGGGCGGGATGTTACATGCAGACTCTTCCTCTCTTCTCTTCTTCTCTTCTTCTCTTCTCTTTTCTTCCTAATATTTATTGTAGGTTTGTTCATTCAAGAGGGAGGTTAGAAGGATTTTTGCAAGCCCATGTTGCTAGAGCTATGTTTGTAACTTTCCTTTTCTACTTCAAGTTTGGGAGTGTAATATGTTTGCCCATGTTTATTTTTTTAGTTCTGCGAGCTATTATTTTCTCGTTTTGCTTTCATTTTCAATAGCCTTAAACTGTCCAAAAAGGTTCTAGTGCTTTGTATTGTCTAACTATGCTTGATCACATGGTTATTATGTTGAAGTAGTGATCAATTTTCTCCCTCTTATAGATTACTCATGAGAGTAGCCTTTTACCCATTTTGTGAATGCCTAAGTTATGGATTTATAGACTATTGTTGTGCAAGTTTTAAGAGTGAAAGCAATTGTTTGCCTAGTAATAGAATCTCGGTCATTGACTTAGATTAGCTTTTTAATGCATTTTCTTCCAGTTTTCTCTTCCCTTTACCTCTATCAAGTATACAACTCATTGAAAATCAAATGAAGAGCTAATTTTTCAATCATGGAGTTTATTTTGTGAACTGTGTCCCATCCTCACAAAACTTCCCATGCTTAATGTTCACATGAGCGCAAGATTTAGTGAGAGTATAATCTTGGATATCAACAAATTTTAGCATACCTAGATTGTGACACAAGATCAAGGCTTCGATCTTCATCTCATCTTGATTTCAAAAATATTTATTCTAAATTTTGTGATCTTGGTGGAGAATCACAAAAATATCAACTCTCGGGAGCATGAACCCCCCACCTATCATGCCTGTATCAGGCCCACATGTATGTCAACCATACAAATGGGCAAAAATGGTGGATTTTTTTTTTCTAAAGGAATTGAATTAAACATGAAACTAACTTGCTAGTTTACCTATCCACCACTTATGTATCACAACCACGATCAAGTTAAACGATGTTGATTTCTCTATTTTGCAATTATCCTAATAGTTCATTGTGACAAGTTAAGACCTTGAAAGATATTTAAATATTTCGTTAAACTTAGTCTAGAGGGTTTGCACTAAAATTTCCACCACTAAGTTATTTAATTTTCATAATATCAATATATTTAAATTAATTTATCCATCAACGAAATACTATCTTAGTCAAAAGTTTATAAAATACTAATGACTTAAATGCATAATTCAATTCTTTAATTTAAATTAATAAATAACATATTTAATTTGTCATTTAATAATAAAACACAGTTTGCAAATTGGATAATGCAAAATATTTAATTTAATTTAAAACTTCTAATTACAGTTTCAACTAATATTTCTTTTAAAACTAATAACTTTTAATAATAAAATAATCTAATTCTTCCATGATATAAAATTGATTATTTTAATAATAAAACAATTAAATTATTCTAATTTCTATCTAGAATAAAATAACTAGATAATAAAACTCAATCTTATTCTTTAAGGCAATAAAACAACTTATTTAACAAAAACAACAATTTTATTTTTAATAATAAAATCAACTAACATCTTTCTTATTTAGAACTAATTGCTTTTAATGAGAAAATCCAACTATATCTCTTCACTTATTTTCAATTTTAAAATAACATGATTTATATCTTTTAATTGCTATTTAGAATAGAAACAACTAAATATGCAAACAAATTCACTCCTAAGCAATCTATTAAATAATAAAACAAGCTTTTCTTTTCATAAAACAATTTTTTTAATCTTTAAAATAAAAAGCATTCATTTCTTTTATTTAAATAAATTAATAACTCAATTCCTTCCTTTTATGACAATTAAATAAAGCTAATTTCCTTTTTATATTTTTTAATAACAGATATTGCCTTTAACAAAAAAAATATTTTTCCTACAATACTAATTCTTTTCTTTTTATTAAAATGAAATAAAATCGATTCTTTTTCTATTTATCTAGATTTTTACCCTTTTTCTACAAATATATCTATTTGCCTTTTTTCGCATAAATCAATTCTTTTTCTTTATGTAACAATACAATAAAGTTAATTCTGTTTATTTAAATAACAAATAAAATTAATTCTTTTTCTTAAAACAAGATAATAAAACTAATTTATTTAATCTTCTCATCTATATAAAATTGTCTTGATTCAACTTGTTTGTGTGTATGTACAGATTATGTGTATACACACACACACATACATATATATTCAAAACTAATATAATACATATACGAGTTGAGGTACAATGAAGATTTTATGAAAGGTAGCAGCAGACCAAACGGAAATGGTTTAAGTTTACTAAGAAGGAAGCCCCCATGGGGAGCACAACTTGCAACCTTCCCCACGGGGGTGCTGTGGGTGCCCCCATGGCTCCCACAAATCGTGGCCTGTGGCATGTCGTGGGTGTCCCCACAGCCCTCCCTTAGGCCAAGGCATTTCAAAACAACAAAACTTAAACTTAATTTAAAATCATACCATGCACAAACATTTGTTTCTCTGTTCTTCCTTATTAATATTTCCAACACAACTGGTTCTGTTTGATACAGCTATTATATATATATATATATATATCATTAAATATGTAAAACCAAAAAATGATTATCTCATATAGATTTATTAAAACTACATATTTAATTCTCATATGCATAATAAAACATACAAGTACAATTTGCTTACTGAAAAATAATCAGACTTTTGTAGGGGGGTGTAATCATTGTAACAATAAAATATAACCACATAAATTTTGGCAACTTGAACTGGACTCATTTCGCATACGGGCAACTTGCCACCAATTCCAAAACTCAGTTACAAACAACTTGATGACTCAAGGCAAGGAGAGAGCACAATAACCCTTCACATGAAATTATTTACAATAAACTTCTTGATTTTCTAAGTCTTCATGTAGACTTCCAATTTCCTTCCTGCAAAATATCTACCAAAAATCAATTACCAAAACATGCTCTCCACCCTACTGTAGGGATTGTTTCACAATCCCACGTTGAGCAAGAGACTCCAAGAAATGGGAAACACACATGCAATCACATAGAATCAATAAACCATAAAAAGTCCATTTACACATACACTCAAAATCCCATTGGTTAACTCATGAACATAGGATCCAAATTAGATCCAACACAGGGGGAGAGAGGGGACAATCCTCCCTCTTGGGGAAACAAAATAAAACCCTACATACAATCATTATCACAAAATCACAACTCCATCCACACACATCACTTATAACTCCCAATACCATACATCTCCATACAATATCCACAGCAACAATAGCCATCAATTTCATCATTTTATCACATATTGCAATTCCAACTTCCCCAAGAGAGGCTCCAAGCCTCTCTCTACCCCAACACTTGGAAGGCTCTCACCCCTCAGGTGAGAGCCGCTCCCTACACAACCCTTATCCCACAATCAACAGAAGATGCAAAACACATATAACCAAAAAAACTTTTATCAACACCACATGCATACATTTTACATAAATTTTAAAGAGGAGTTCAAATCCTACCTCAACTCTCCAAGTTAGGGAGAGCCCAAAACCAAAATGAAAACTATTGAATTCGAGTCCACAACCAAATTCCTCTTCCAAATTTTAAAGCTATAATTCTTTTCCCAAATTTCTCACAAATTCTTCTTCCCAATTTCCAAAACTCATGCACACTAAAAGTCCTTTTTTTCCAAAATCCCACTTTCCCCATAAATAAACAAAAAAACAAAAAGGATAGGAACTTTCTTTCTTTTTCCCAAAAAAAAATTATTATTAAAAAAAAAAATTAAAACAACTCCCTTATCCTCGTCCCAAAAATAATAAAACAATAATTTAAATAAAAATAGATTTAAACTCTCACGCATAACAAAATTTAGTTTAATAAAATAATAAAAATAAAAACAACCATAGCCATCACATAAATAAATAATTAAATCACATAACACTTTAGCCTTCACCCCTTCCATGGGTTAAACTAGGTTAACGGGGTATCACATGACGGATTCTTGGAGTCTCTGAAACTTAATGATCTTGGCCACCCACCTGCACACTTCATTTTCAAATATCAGTATGTCAAGGAATGTATAGCTGAAGCAACATGAAAATGTACATAACAAAAATAGTTAATTATTCTAACTCATTCATGATCACATACTTCAGATGATTTATTCAATGACTATCATGTACAAGCATCTTGCTCATCCAATAATTCTTTTTCAACACATAAATAATAATCCAATAACATTTAATCATGAGTTAAATAATAAAGTTCAAAATGTAATTCTCGTAGAGTTCAATTATAACTTAATGTCCATAAGGTTCAAATATAGCATAATGTCCATAGCATAAAGCATAAATGTCCACACACATAAAACATATAAAACCAAATCAACATAGTCAAATAGTTTGAACTAGAGTAACTAAAGTAACTAAAAAAGATGGGCCTTAGATCCTCCCCCTCTTAATATTAGGCTTCCTCCTGGAAGCCCTCAAAGAGGAGTTAGCTAACTTGTTACAAAAACAACTTCCGTTACTCAAATCCTAACCTGAATTGTAAGGAGTAACATAGTAGTATTACCCAATTGCTATTTCTATCGAAAGAATTAATGTCAAAATGACCATTTACCCACTCGTATGTTAACCCTTCAGGTGGGCAGACACAAGAAGAACCAACAAATAACAGAGGGAAAAAATACAGACTTTATCGAATCTTTTACTTAGCTGAAAGTAGTGTGTCAGAGGGAGAAAAGGAATACTTTAAGTCAAACTCTTCGCAAGGTATCATAAATTCAACAACGTAATGGTTACAACAAAAATTATTAAAGGAACATAATGGCTATTGAGTGACATGTTCCATGAAGCTTACCAACCAGCTAAATTGGCTTTCTTATGAATAGACTATCCTTAATGGTACAAGGGTTACCATTAACTACCAAGCACCCTAGTTTCTATCTAATATGTTCTAGGATCATAAAGGATATTTAGTTAACTAAAAAGAAGCCATTTTCTATTAATAAATTCATAAACAATAGTTATTGTTCAAAACCTTAAAGATGAAAACTTGATTCCCGCACCACATCCTTTGAATAAATATATAAAATATAGTTATCCTTCTTCTAAATATTCCTTAAACAAACTAATTGATTAATTTAAGGACACCACCTTAGATAATTTAAATAGCTCCTCCCGAACCAATTACCTGCTAATGCAACAATTAATTCTATCCATCTCTTAATAAGGACTAAAGTAATTCATTAGAAGAAAGGATCAACAGTACACAGACATATTCCTGAGTTAGTCTAGTTACCCTTCAAGATAAGGTTAATATAAACATTTAGATATTTAAAATACTAGTTTAACTATTGGTATAACGTTAGAGTTTTACTAATGACATGACAATTTCTTATTACTTTATAAAACATATTGTTGAACAAAAATCAATAGTCACCAGATAAGTTACTTGATGGAATCTACTAACAAGGTAAGTTAATTCAAGGATAACAACATTATTATCACTACAATGTTACAATTATCAACGTAATCTATTTATACTCTTCAATTATCCTTTTGAAAAGGAGCAATTATAGGACAATGTTAACAAATCTACAAAAGTACAATAACCTCCCATTACTAACTTTGTTTAAGCCAATTTAATTTCTTTAAGTTTGATAGCTACACTATAAAATATAAGACATCAAGATACATAGATAATGATATGATATTAACAAGAATTATTCATATAGGACGAAAGATAAGGTTGTCCTAGACAGGTTGAGGGTGTTATCTTTCTCTTACCCACATGTAATTTCCTTAAGGGTTTATAATGACAATGGATAGGATTTTACTAATAATTAAATAACCTGTGTTTAAAGGTTATGGCGAAAAAACAACTAATACTCAGGACAAGGATCACTCTAATTCTTATGATACCAAAGAATACTACTGCCCCTATGGAGAAAAGATATCATGCGCCCCTTAATGAGGAAGCATTACATAGATTAAGGTCAAAATAGGTTTATTACTAGACTAAGATCCTCAAGACTTTTCATGCCACCTTCTTTTGGTTCTCCAAATAACATACAAGGCCTTCCCTTTCACAAAAACATAATATGTGCAGAAGTTTTTACACTAACCAACAATATTGACAAAACAACGGCCTCAAAATCAATATTACAAATAATAACAAAAAATGTAATAATAAAACAAAATTTCAAGCGTGGCCACTCACATAAAAAGAATCCATATCAATCAAGATTCCCGAGGCCAAGGAATATATCTAATTAAATTGGCTAAATAGCCCAAAAGCAAATAAAAATCTCTATACTGCTAGTTGTAAAGTAATTATAAGATTTGCAATACACAAAAGAAAGAAAATTTTAAAACAATAAAGAAAAAAAAAATTCCCACCAAAACCTCACTATGTGACTATAATAGCCACTTGAAGGGGAACAAGAATTACAGTGGTCTTATCCCTAACACTTATTGTTAAGCTTGCCCACACGCTAGAAGTCTTTACTCACATGATGAATAGAATAGCGTAACAAAACTAAGGCTAAAAATGCGTGAAGAAGGGTATTTCATAAATGGCCGAGGGCAAATGTTACTATGCTCACTCTTCTCTTTAGGGTACTCTTAACATCATTTCACTTTTATCCTAGTTAAAATCGGGCCCTAGATCAATGATGAGAATAAGATACTTGGAACAAGTCTATTTCAGTTTTAAAGAAAGTACACTTATGCATTTGCCTTCGAAGAAAGATCCCTTCCTAAAATTATTTGAAACTCAAGTGCTAGTCTCTGCTTCCCAATTACTACATGAATAAATTTGTCCATGACTCCCACTCTATCCTAAGCTCTCACAATTAGTAAGTAGGATAATTACTTTATAACATAGTAATCCCACCAAATATATATATATACAAACAATACAAGGTTCATATACTAACATGAGGTCGTAATACTTGGAAAATTAGCAATTTTATTCTATTTGAAAATTATAAAGTCCATACTACTTTTACATACAAGCAAGGGACAACAATTTCTATATACAAAAGCTTCTACTATAGTTAAGGATCCCTACTTCATAGTGCAAAAGTACCAATTCCTAAGTAACCTACAATTAACTAAGGAAATAATTTTATTAATAATTTTTAAAGAAAACACTTCTCCTTAGATTTTTAGGTTGTATTCTTCAATCTCAAGGACTACGCAACCGAATAGTCAAAACTGCACTTTTAATTAGAAGGGAAAATCAACAATCCTCTAACATTCATTGGAAAACAAAAATTCACTCACTCACAATCAGGTCTTACTAACTTTTAATCTATTTTTTTTCAAATCCAATCTATTCCATTTTAATAAAACAACACCACAACATTAGGGTTATCTAAGAACATAAGGATATCTAGGTACTCAATTAAATGTTTCAAGTTTTAGACATCATCGCATAATTTCCAAAAATTGAATACAAAAACTCATCAAGGAATTTGAAAATTCATACCATAATAACTATAGTTTAACTCAATTTGTGTTCAAACCCACATATGTTGAATTATTTAAAAAATAGTACTCAGAGGTACCACAACCTGAAAACGTCACTAAAGTTTTTCCTAACAAGAAGTAATCTAGTTTTACTTTAGAAGTTTTCTTCTACATCAAAGCTTTCTTCTTCCTCAAGTTCCTCTTTGTCAGAAGTTATTACCATGGTTAGTTTAGAGAGGTCCTGTCTCAACCTAGCGATCTCCTCGCGAGAAAGATATGGTGCATTGCATCCACAACACAAGGGAAATTCCCTTTTTGCGGAGGGCTTAGGTTTGCTTGCGGTGCAATTTGGTATTATTGGTTTCACCTTCGCGAGTGCTGCCACAATAATGGGTTACACTTTCTGGGACATCCTAATTTTTGCTGAAATCACATATTTTTAGAAAAATAAATGATTTAAGCCTTAAAATGTTCTATTTAAAGGATTTTAATTGAAGAGGGTTTGATCAACCCCCCTTAGATTCAAACCCCCTTGGATAGAACCCCGCTAGTTTTAAACCATACCTATAATGGAGTCTCCTCTACACCTATCAAAATGTTGATAAAAAACCACTTTTCATTTACCTTTTGGGGGATCAAATGAATTCATTTAAAATTTATGTTTTGTAAGTATGTAGTCCTTATTATAACCTTCCCAAAAAGTATAATTTTAAATATATTTAATTTGATTATTATATTTATTTTTTATTTCTTGTGAATGTAGGTTTTTCACCGAACATCAAGTTCTCTGTTCTACACAGATGGAAAATTAGTAAATTAGTGAAAAAATTTCTAGAAAATATCTATGCCCTAGGTATTGATGTCCTTGTTTCAGCCAAAAAAAAATTGAATTTCGATACATACAGAAAAAAGTTATGTTTTACGGAATATGCCTATGTCTAAATTATAATTGGTTTGACTTCAAAACTTAATTAAAAAAAATATTCAACAAAACATTATGAAACCAAATGCATACCCTATATATCGATATTACCAATCTTTCAAAAGAATTAGAATTTTATCCTCTGTAGAAAAAAAGTTATGTGCTACAGAATACACATCACTTTTAAAAAATGTTGTTTACTATTAAAAACTAGTTATCAAAGGAGACACAAATTTTTTTACAATTTAACTCCAATTTTTTTATTAAAATATATTTAGAATCTAAAGACAAAATCTCACAAATCACTAGTTCACATCATCTTCAAATTCCTAACGGTTTAGCGGCTATAGGTGTCAGAAAGTGAAGATTTAGTTCAAAATGTTGATTTCAATGTCAAGTTTGGTCAAAAAGTGTAACCCAAGAGGGTCTCGTGACCTTCTTTCCTTTCTAAATTTTTAGACTCCTTAGCGCCATTACAAGGGGTTCTGAATTGGAGAGGATGACAGACTCTTTTTTTGGTACGGTTACAAGGAGTCCTTCTACTGCTTGAGTTGGTTAAGGATTCGATGACCTGGTAGTGCAGACATTGGGCCCTAAGATCAGTTAAGTCTACACTTCGATGCCATCCTACACCAAACACAATTTTCAAATTAGGTCACCAACTTAATCCCTAGAGTTCCCAAAGTGTTGGAAACTTGGCTCTGATACCACCTAGCAACCTGCTACTCATAATACCCTAAATCCCCATCCCTATAGATCATGTTTGATTCACATTTATATGTGCATCTCAATATTCCAACCAATCCAAGAGGTTTTCCATTTGAAAAATGGAACTCTAGTGGCCCATTGCAACAACAACAATGGAATCAATTCCCTAAATCATCACTAAAGGCATTGCCTCTCTTCTACAGTGATGACCCTATTTCTCCTGTGGATCACATTCACGATGTTGCAAATTGGTGCAACATTCATAATATCATAGCTCAAGACATGGCTCCTTGGTTGCTTGTCTCATCACTCAAAGGGAAGGCACATTATTAGTTTAAGACATTAGCTCTTGGTTCTGTTATAAATTAGGACTAATTGGGCAACCTACTATTCTATCAATTCAAAGAGAAGTTAGGTACTAGCTCATTGATCTAGCATCTCATCACAATCAAGAGCCTTTTGATAGAGCGCATGTAAAACTTCAACTCTTACTTTGGGAAGACATAGAAAAGATTCCCCGCAAACATTCTTCCACATTTAGGTTTTGCTTTCGCTCAAAATTCTAAAATGTTTGTTATGATTCAAGTTTTAGGCAGTGAGTCTTCTTGAATCATGTGATTAAGTTGTTAAGGCTAAGTGAAATTTCATTGAAACCAAAAAGCAATCCCCATACCTATAAAGTTATTTCTTCCTCGAGAAAGTACCCCTCCTTAAGCTACCCAATTTGGCCAAATGCAAATTTTAAGCCAACTACCCACGCTTTCCTCTAAGTTTGTTGATTGTAGTGACATGGCAAAAGTTAAGAGGCTAATGGTTGGGTTTTCTCAAGAGTGCACATATCTTTGAAAAAATAGTTTGTAAACTAAAATAGTTATGATTACTTTGAAATAAATATGCTCAAGAACGATTTGTTGCATGTCAAATGACCTCAAACCCTATCAAAACAAAGATCAGAGCTTCAAGCCCATAAATTTACAACAATACCCTTTATGTCAACTTGATGAAAACTTATTCCCCTACACCAATAGGTAGAAATACCTAATTTCCGCAACTTGAATGTTTATGCCTCTAAGATCTCCTAGTAGCTAGCAAGTCAAATGTGAGCTAATGAAGGCATAAGATCATGTGTTTTCTCAACTTGAGGTTGAGTAATGTGGTATAACTAGTGTCAAAATCAAATAATTTTCTTTAAAAAAGTAATATTTATAGAAAATAAGGTTTTATTCTATGCAAATTATCTTTGTCAAATTGAAGAAAAAGAGGAGGTTGTTGTTGTTCATGCTTTTGTTTTAGCAAATTATGAGGATACCTAGCATGAAGAAAGTGTAAAAATCACATAAATCTCTAAACCCTGTCAATTTTGATTCATTTGAGAGTTTCTCTCATGTATGCTATGATGAAAATAAGATGGGAAGAGGATTGTGTCTCAGCACAAATGCTCATTTATAGAGAGCTCAAAAGAAATTAAGAATTGAGAAGCTCATAGAAGTTGAAAACGTGGAAGGATTCCTAGCTACCTTAGTGGAGGATTCTGAATATTTGTCTCAAAAGGATGATCTTCTATCCTCTTTTGAAGAGCAAACATGGAGAGAGATTCTTGAAGAACCCCTAGAGAATAATGTGGTTGATCTATTTAAAGAATTACCTAGCTTTGTTGAAGAGAACAACATTGATATGGATCAAGACCATTCACATGACTGTGAGGAAAGCACTTGTGTATACAAGGAAATATAGATTTTTGAGGGAGAGGCTTTGGGATTAGATTTAGAATCTGATGCAGGAGCATCCGAGTCCATAGGCAATCTTGCATCAACCAAAAAAATTTCTTTTGGTTTTATATTGTGTTAGTTTCAGGTTGTTTTGCTTCGGAAGACTTTTCAGATGCTTTATGATCAAATAAAAAACATGGGTATTGTAGAAGAGCTTAATGGGTATCTCCAGTTCAAGTTTGGTACAATTTGGATAAACAAATAATTTTTTATCAAATAAAAAACATGGGTATTGTAAAAGAGCTTAATGGGTATCACCAATTCAAGTTTGGCGCAAATTGGATAAAAATTCGTGAAGTTACGCCGATTGGTTGGTTCGTCGATCATTCACTCAGTCGAGCAACTATTGACGCACTGACGACTGACACTGGTGATAGACAAGTCACTCTTGACCATACGTGGAAAGTCACTCTCGGTCGTATGTGGAAAGTCACTCTCGTCCGTATGTGGGAAGTCACTCTCAGTCATACGTGGGAAGTCACTCTCGACTGTACGTGGGAAGTCACTCTTGGTCACGCGTGAGAAGTCACTCTTGGTCGCGCATGGGAAGTCACTCTCAGCCGCGCGTGGGAAGTCACTCTTAGCCGCGTGTGGGAAGTCACTAGTTGGCACTCACTGGTGCTCCTTGGCACTCCTTGATGCTCACTGGTTGGCACTCATCGGCACTCCCTGGCGCTCCCTAACACTCCTTGGGGCTCATTGGTTGGCACTCACTGGCACTCATCGGCACTCCCTAGTGCTCCCTAGAACTCCTTGACACTCCCTACTACTCACTGACGCTCATTGGTTGGCGCTCCCTGGCATTCACTAGTTAGCACTCATTGGCACTCCCTAGCGCTCACTGGTTGGCACTCACTTGCCCTGCTCAGGTTGGCGATAGTGGGCTAGTGATAGTCAGGCTGGTGATAGACGACTGGTGATTGTCAGGGTGGCGATAGTCAGGTTGACGATAGTCGGGCTGGTGATAGATGACTGGTGATAGTCAGGCTGGTGATAGTCAAGCTGGTGATAGTTAGGCTGGCGATAGATGACTAGCAATAGTCAGATGGTGATAGTTGGGCTGGCGATAGATGACTGGCGATAGTCAGTCTGGCGATTGTCAGGTTGGCGATAGTGGGGATGGTGATAAAGAAGGATGATCGCTCACTCAACCGAGTGTTATTCTCTAAATGTTTAGAGGTGCCGATGAAAGTTGACAAAACTCATAGATTGTCGATGAATTACATATGTGGATTTCTATTAAAAGTAGTTATTGTGATTATCACACAACATTCTCATTAATTCATTCTTGTAATTTGAAAGATCAAGTGGTTGTTAAAACATCTGACATTTCAGTTCTATAATTGACGTTGGAGTAATTGTTTACTTCCTTTTGAGAAATATAAATAGGGTGATTATTCTTGGAGAGAGAGAGAGAGAGAGAGAGAGAGAGAGAGAGAGAGAGAGAGAGAGAGAGAGAGAGAGAGAGAGAGAGAGAGAGAGAGAGAGAGAGAGAGAGAGAGAGAGAGAGAGAGAGAGAGAGAGAGAGAGAGAGAGAGAGAGAGAGAGAGAGAGAGAGAGAGAGAGAGAGAGAGAGAGAGAGAGAGAGAGAGAGAGAGAGAGAGAGAGAGAGAGAGAGAGAGAGAGCTCCTAGTTCAAGGGTCTGGAGAGTTGTATTCTGTTTGTAAATTTGTATTCTTGGAACACTGAATTGTTGCAAATAATAAAACATTGTTATTTTATGAATTAGTTTGTTGTATGTTTGGGTATTGGCTGCTCATCCTAACTCTCTGATAAGACACTTGGGATTTGATTTGCACCAGAATCTCTATTTGGGGATTATAGAGAAGACCAAGCTTTTGCTTTAACACCTAATGAGTTCTTAGGCAAAGGTAAATGTGATTACGAGGAAGTCATTTCAAGCTTTGAGTAAGAGGAGGTTCTTTATGATGTGAAGGGGCCTAAAAGTTCATATCAACACCTTGTTCAAAGCAATATAAGCATGCATGTAGACAGTGAGATTAGAACCACTATAGGGAGTAGTTCATTTTAAGCCAAAATTTGAGGCTCTCCAAAGTGGTGATAAAGATGAACAGTAAAAAGAAAAAGAAATAATTAGTAGTTATAAGTCACCAAACATGCTTGGTTGTGAATGTGAACAAAAGTCCCAATGTACTTTGATCTCCCTTCCCACCCTCAATTGGATGAAAATCCACATGCATGTCAAGGAAAATGACACAACAAACTAAAAGAGTAGATAACAGAGCATAAAAGAGCAAAAAGGTACAAATTCCTTCTGTTCTTATTTGTATAATTTATGTGATCTCTTCTTTAGATAGAAATAATTTGATGGAGTACTTTGATTAAGAAGGGAAGCTATTTCAACTCCTTGGTGAAAGGATATGTTTCATTAATTGACTTGTATATAAGAGAATAGTTTTTTATTTTCAAAGAATAAGTTGTGGTTGAAACATTTGAGGTTAGTTTGTTTTGCAATAAGCATTTTCAGTGTCATTTAGCAATATGTTGTACAGGGATGTTTGTAGTGGATAGTTTGGTTTTTGCAACATGTTATATTCTTGCTTTAGTTCAAGCTTAGTAGATGAATGATGAATAGTTGTAAGTTGCCTAAATTTATGTAAGTTTGCAAGTAATGTGTATATGTTATTTTTCTTTAGCACTTGTGAATAGTATATTAGTCACAATAGTGAGGGCTCAATTTTATTATTTTTAGTGTTCATGTAATTTCATTATGGTTTTGAATAGGTTGTGAGTGTTTTAAATTCAAAATGGTTTGGAGCAATATGTATCATTAATCTGTTCTTGAAATTGGATTTGTTCATTTATATGTTTGCTTGATTCTGTTACCTAATGGATGAAGGCAAATGTCTTGTATTTGACACATTTTGACATGCTTCCCCTGAGACATGCCAAAAAATATTGTGCAATTTATTGCACCCCAATTTGAAACTTTTTATTTTCATCAATTTCTAAGCTTATTTTATTACGTGGTTGCAATGAGCTTGACATAGATAGTTTTTAGAAGAGAAGATTGCGTAGAGTTATCAAAAGCAATATTTAATTGAAATGTTGGAGTAAAGTTTCAGTGTGGAAATAAATATTAAAGATCACTTATTAGTGAAATATTGAAAAGAAAACAAATAATATTTATCTTACATTAATGTTAAATGTGAAAAGGAGCATTATCAACACTATTAGATTGAGGTCCAAATCTATGGTCCAAACACTCTTTAAATCAAATTCCCAACTTTGTCAAACTTCTATTGTGCTATTGGGTGAAGTAAAACTGACGAGTCAAAGTGTGGGCCTAGGGAGATTTTATTGTTTTAAATCTTTTATTAAATGTTGATCAAAACTACAAGGTAACATGATATTATAGATTACAACCATATATACATTGTGCAATAGTTTAAGGTATAACACAATAGATAAATATATAGCACATTAAGGGATTGCATAGGGCAAAGCAAGGCACAAACCAAAAGAGGGGCATTACATGGACATCCAACTGGTATTTATGCTAAAGACGCCAATGAGAGGCCACCAACTAAAATAGCATAACCAACTCATAAAAAATAAAGCAACCAATTAAGATTATGTGTATTGTTATAGAAGTTGTGTGGAAGCTTAAATCTCGCAGATATAGACAACCCTAGTGCACAATATTAAATCCATGCCTTTTTTTTCAAGTTGGGACCCAACAAACATAATGAAGCCGTTGTAACAAATAGGATCCAACTTGATAGTCAAAAGAGTGAACAATTAACGATATGGCATAAACCATTTCCACATGGCACAAGTCAAATAATCATGACTCAAACTTGAAATAAATTGCACAAACATTTGAAAATGGGTTGTGTGGAGATAATGAGTATCATAGATCTTGTGCAATAAAGGCAAAAATAAAACTAACAGAGATATACTAGAAATAAAGCCAACAACATGACATAGAAATCTAGAATGAACATATGGCATAACATTCCCATAGAGATCCAATGTTGTATCTATAGAGATAACATGGTGCAAGAAATATAAGCATGGAGTGGACTCATATGAAGCAACACAATAAAATCAAATGTCTAGTTTGAGGCCAATTTATGAAGGACACGAGCTTGCATTGAGCAAAATCTAGTAAAATAACAATTCTAAATATGCCGCAACTAGTGTGTTGTCTTTAAGTTTTAAACATGACAGTTTTTAACTTTGAGTCCATCAAGTTAGAGTCCATTGATCACCCCATGTAAATTCTTCAAATAGGTTTTTTGATCATGTTATTAAAACTTCCAAACTATAAATCCTTTTGTCTCTCCTTTAAATAATCCTATATAACATGTGTAAATTCTTTACATGAGAAAGATTCATCAACTATTTGTTTTCAAAAAACAATTCCTTCAAAATTTCCTTATTCAAACTTTACTATCTTAGCGTCTCCAAGTCTTAAATATTTTAACATTTATGGAAAAAGAAAGAAAGTATATCGATGTCACTAACTGAAAACAAGCAATGCGATTGTAAAAATACAACTAGCTTGAAATAGACAAAACGAGTGTTTACCACATCTCCAATGAAATATAGAGTGTTTCTAGACAATAATGACCTGAGATATTTTCTCGACGAGACCAATATCAGCGAAATTTTTTTTGTGCACTTTAATTGAAACATAACCACACTATGTGACAGTGACCATGAGCTAACCATTTGTCATCGACCATGTGACTATGGAACAAACCAATTCCCCATCTACCCTTAGGGCATGTCCCCATCAGAGCTTAAATTTGATGGCCGTATGGCCGTATTTAGGTATTTTTCTAGTAAAATACAATCAATATTTGTAGACATGATATTTCCACAGTCCATAATAGTAGTTGCTTGTGTTTCTGGGAAAACTGTGTTTGCTTTTTTATCTCAACGTTTCGGATCACACTCCATGATCCATCATCAGGAGGAAAGAAGGAGAATGCACATGAGATTGGCATGCAGAGAGGCTTCTTAAAAAGAGAGCAAAGAGGTAGTCACGAAAGACGAGAAAAGCTAGAGAGGACCTATAGGGGAGAGGAAAAAGATAAGATTTAAAGCAAATAAATAGAAATTTAATTAAAATGGGAGATAAAAAAGAGAAACTCAAGGAAATAAAAACAAACAAATAAAACTAATAGTAAGACATGAGGATATAACACAAAAAATAAATATAAAATAAATAATCAATAGGTAAAAGAAAGTAATAAAGAAAAAACAACCAAGAAATGAAGTACTAAAATTCTAAATAGGGGGGAAACACAAGAATAATGAGGGCAATTAAAACAAGGATAATGCAAAAATATATGATATTAGAAAGAAAAGAATAGTAGGTAATAGAGGAAATTAAAGGCGGGTGCAATATAGAGATTAAAGTGAGAGGGGGTTATAGTTTGGATGAGAGAAAATGAGGGAGTGAGAAGAGAACAAAAAAGAGAGAAAAGAAAAAAAAAGAGAAAAAAGAAAAAAGAGAAAAGATGCATACCAAGAAGGGGAGAATGCAAAAGAGAGAAGAGGAAAAAGGCAAAGGAGGAAGAGAAAAAGAAAAAGAAGAAAGAAGAAGAATTGGATAGTCATGAGAATAAACCTAAGAGAGAGGAGGAAGAATTAAAATTGCCCAAGAAGGAACCGTGGAATGGGAGACATAGGAAGAAAGTAGGGAAGGGTCAGAGAGAGGGAGGGGTAAAGGAGAGAGGTGAGAGGGAGGGTGCAGGGTTGGGGCAAGAAGATCAAGGAGTAGAAAGTGAATAAAAGAAAGGGGAAACAAAAGTCTAGAATTGATGCAAAAGAAAATACGAGAGACAATAGATAAACTACAAAAATAAAATAAGAAAATTAAGGAGGAGGTGAAAAAATAAAATGAAGGTAAATAAGGAAGCTAATAAACCAAAGAAATATAAGATCGAGAAAAATTAAACAAAGAGCAAAAAATGTAAAGAATAAATAAAAGAAAAAGAATGAAACAAAAAACCAATGTCAAAACAAAAAACGAAAAAGGAAAATGTAAAAAATCAATTAAAAGTAACTTTAAGAATAAGTGTGGAAGAACAATTCTTACATAGCTATTCTTAAAGTAAAAGAATGAAACATCATAAAAACAAAGTTAAAAAGAAAATAATAGAAGAAGGAAGAAGAGAGGGGAAACCTGAGAGAAGGTTCAAATGGAGTATCAACCAAAGGCAAGGAAAGGCAAGTAAAGGTAAGGGCTTGAAAAAGCAAGAAGAGGACCACATGAAAGGAGTGACTTTTGACAAACTGTTAAAATTTATATAGAATTATGATTATATATAATTTTACTTATACTATGGTATGTCATAGTATTTTAAGGGCACCTTTGAATGAAAAACTGTCATAAAAAATTTGCTTGACAGGCAAGGTCAACCGTCAAATTTAAACCATGGTTCCCATGCTGCTGCTTAGCTTATTTTGGCTAGCAGCCATTGCTCAAGTTTTTTAGGAGATATTTGTGGAGCTAGTGACCCCATGAATATTTTATTTTTCTGCTTATCTTAAGCAATTATCTTAATTTGTAGCTTTTACTATATAAAAAAATAAAAATTAATTTTTTTAATTTAGAAGAAAAATTAAAAAAAAGAGGGAAGGAAATATATGCAGCCACATGACATATTTTTCATTATGTAGTGGCTGTTTATTTCAGCCCCCCTTTTTTTCCACAACTTATCTACAATTCCTAAATAGTATCCGCTCCAAAAAATAAGGAAAGATCATGGAGTGTGATCCAAAACATTGAGGTTAAAAACTCGCACACAGTAATATTGGACTACAATCCTAAATAGTAACTGCTCCACAAAAACAGTGAAAGATTCTATATTATCCTTTCCCATAATTGTAAATTTCCATAGGGCCACTCCAACTGCTTAAAAATAACTTAAGCAGCCACATGTGAACATGGGATTAGTTGTCGGATCTTAGAGCACTATACTTGACATTCACAATTTGTAGAGACTTATCAAAACATTTCAGCTTGTATTGTAGAGACTTGAGTGCCACATGGTTCTTCTAATTCTTGTCTCTAAAAAGAACAACGCAACAACGCAAGGACAATATTTTAAGATCTCATTCACTAAATCATTCATTCCCGCTCCAAAACCTTATATTTTATTAGCTTGAAAGTTCACACAATAGAACCTACTACTAATTAAAAAAGGTCAAGAAATTGAGGAAAAGTTGGGAACCTTTTCTTATTTTCATGATTGAGTGAGTGATTTTCATGGGCCAAAGTAGTAGTTGGGATAGCCCCCTCCATGGGACCCACCCCGGGTAATTCATACATTACCGTCATTAAACAGTAAAATAAACCAAAATTATAATATAAACAATTCACATATAAACAAAACCCACAATTTTAAAAAATCTCAAAATTATTTAGGTCATATCTAGGGGCGGTAAAAGCCGGCCCGCACTTGCTAAGTTTTTGTCCGTTTGTGAAAGACATTTTAAAATCCTCGCCGGCCGTTGAGCCCCATGACAGCGACGTCGACGAGATCCGCAGCCATCCGATCAATCTTTATCCATTCTCGACCGTTGGATAAGACTTCCAGGCTGTCAAGCAGCCAACGCGGCACACTCAATCGCGACCGTCCGTCTAACATGAAGCGGGAGTCACCCACAGCCGTCGGATCTGGTAGATCAGATTTCAAAATCGCGCAACCGCAGCCGTAGATGAAAACCCCACCAACGGTCAAGATCGTATTACTCAGGAAGCATGAAATTTTTCTATAAGCAGAGAGAAATGAGCACAGATCTCACATAGCCATTTCCGAGGGAAGTCTCACAGTGCAGAGACTTCGTAGTATTGGGGTGAACTTTTTGGCTTTTTTGGGTGTGTTGGGGTTTAGATTTTTGCTGCGAAAATGCGTGAAATCTTGCATATTCAGGGGGGGCAATGCGGTAACCAGATCGGGGCAAAGTTCTGGGAAGTTGTTTGTGATGAGCACGGGATCGATCCCACGGGTCGTTACCATGGAACATCTGATCTTCAGTTGGAGAGAGTGAATGTTTATTATAATGAGGCCAGCTGCGGGAGATTTGTTCCCAGGGCTGTGCTCATGGATCTCGAACCTGGAACCATGGACAGCGTCAGGACGGGGCCTTATGGCCAGATCTTTCGGCCGGATAATTTCGTCTTTGGACAGTCCGGCGCCGGAAATAACTGGGCCAAGGGGCATTATACCGAGGGCGCCGAGCTCATTGATGCAGTCTTGGATGTCGTGCGCAAGGAGGCTGAGAACTGCGACTGTCTTCAAGGTACATTTAGGATTCTATGGTTACTCTTAAGTTTGAAACCCTAGAAACCCTAGAAACTCTAGATCTATAGAACTAATTTTCAATTTCTGTTTTGTGTTCTTTTAGGGTTTCAGGTGTGCCATTCGCTGGGAGGCGGCACGGGATCCGGAATGGGGACGCTGCTGATATCGAAGATCAGAGAGGAGTATCCTGATCGCATGATGTTGACCTTCTCTGTGTTTCCCTCTCCGAAGGTGTCGGACACAGTCGTGGAGCCCTACAATGCTACGCTGTCGGTGCACCAGCTGGTGGAGAATGCTGATGAGTGCATGGTCTTGGACAATGAGGCGCTTTATGACATTTGTTTCAGGACTCTTAAGCTCACTACGCCAAGCTGTAAGTTAAAACCTCATTTTCTTCATCTTATTTTCCAGTTCTTTACAAAATCTTATGTCATTACAGTTTAATTGCTTTCCATTTTTGAAAAGATTGTGAGGAAAATTTCAAGTAGTTTCTTTTCTCGAATAACTTCTTTCAAGTAGTGTCTCTGTGTCTATTGATACTGCAAGTTGTTTGCAGAACTTAAATCTTATGTCATTGCAGTTTAGTTGCTTACCATTTTTTCAAAAGATTGTGGGGAAAATTTCAAGTAGTTTCTTTTTTTGAACTACTCTTTCAAGTAGTGTCTCTGTGTCTATTGATATTGCAAGTTGTTTGCAGAACTTCAAATCATTTGTGATAATAGATTGGTTCCTCATTTTCTTCACCTTATTTTCTAGTACTTTATGAAATCTTATGTCATTACAGTTTAATTACTTCCCATTTTTTAAAAGATTGTGAGGAAAATTTCAAGTAGTTTCTTTTCTTGTGTAACTTTTTCAAGTAGTGTCTCTGTGTCTATTGATACTGCAAGTTGTTTGTAGAACTTCAAATCATTTCTGATAATAGATTGGTTCCTCATTTTCTTCACCTTATTTTTTAGCACTTTATAAAATCTTATGTCATTACAGTTTGATTACTTACCATTTTTCAAAAGATTGTGAGGAAAATTTCAAGTAGTTTCTTTTCTTGAATAACTCTTTCAAGTACTGTCTCTGTGTCTATTAATACTGCAAGTTGTTTGCAGAACTTCAAATCATTTCTTATAATAGATTGGTTCCTCATTTTCTTCACCTTATTTTCTAGTACTTTACAAAACCTTATGTCATTACAGTTTGAGTACTTCCCTTTTTTCAAAAGATTGTGAGGAAAATTTCAAGTTGTTTCTTTTCTTGAATAACTCTTTCAAGGAGCGTCTCTGTATCTACTGATACTGCAAGTTGTTTGCAGAACTTCAAATCATTTGTGATAATAGATTGATTCCAATCCATTCAGTAAGGGTTTTGAGAAAATTTTTAATTAATTTTCTTTCAATTAGTATTCCTTCTTATGAAATTTTCATTATATGAATTTTGATTGTCTTGTTTGTAAATGCTTCCCGTTTGTTAACTGGATAATCGATTGTGGCTTCAACAATTTTTTCTGTACAGTTCATTTAGTACAATGATGTTAAAAATATAGCTGATAAGTTTAAAATCAAAGGGGTAATAATTATATGTTATGTTTGGGTTGTACAGTTGGAGATTTGAACCACTTGATCTCAGCAACGATGAGCGGAGTGACCTGCTGCCTTCGGTTCCCTGGTCAGCTGAACTCAGATCTGAGGAAGCTGGCCGTGAATCTGATCCCCTTCCCCCGCCTGCATTTCTTCATGGTGGGTTTTGCTCCATTGACCTCTCGCGGGTCTCAGCAATACCGCGCGCTAACTGTCCCAGAGCTCACTCAACAGATGTGGGACTCGAAGAACATGATGTGTGCTGCTGATCCCCGCCATGGGCGTTACCTGACTGCCTCCGCCATGTTCCGTGGTAAGATGAGCACCAAGGAAGTGGATGAGCAGATGATGAATGTGCAGAACAAGAACTCATCGTACTTTGTAGAATGGATCCCCAACAATGTGAAGTCCTCTGCCTGTGATATCCCTCCTACGGGGCTTAAAATGGCCTCCACCTTCATTGGCAACTCCACCTCCATCCAGGAGATGTTCAGGCGGGTGAGTGAGCAGTTCACTGCTATGTTCAGGAGAAAGGCCTTTTTGCATTGGTATACCGGAGAGGGCATGGACGAGATGGAGTTCACTGAGGCCGAGAGCAACATGAACGATCTGGTCTCTGAGTACATGCAGTACCAGGATGCCACCGCTGATGATGAAGGGGAGTATGATGATGAAGAAGAACAAGAAATGTGATCGCTCTAAATTAGTTTCCATATTAGTGACTACTGTTTAACAATGGCGACAACGGCTAGTTGTTTTGACTTCTAGTTGTGTTTGTCTATTTCATTTGTTGTTTCTTCATCCTCTCTGCTGGAGGGAGTTTAAACAGATGCATAAGTCGTTTCTTCTTGTGATGTCTCTCTGCTACATTAAATTGATATGTATCTATCACATCCGGATCGAATATATCCTATAAGTCTTTGGTAAAAGAAATGAATATTGTTGTATGTTCTGTTTTTTGAATGCAGTGCTGCAAAATTTGATTTTTTTGAATTATTGAAGTGGTGTGAACAATATATATGTGATTGGAGGGCCAGGGATAACTAACATTGGAGTATTGGTATATTAAAAGAACACGTCTGTTAAGAAAATTGTTGGCAGTTATCAGCTGTGGTGACAGTTCTTGGGAACGCATGAATATGATTAACGATTTAAACAGTACTCCACATTGCTCCCTGTATGATTTATGATTTAGAGGTGTATGTGACATATTGAGCAGGTTGAATCCAAGGTAATTTTATAAGTATGTAGAATGTGACATGTCTGATTATTACTACCAACTTTAGATCAAATGACTTTGAAAGTATGTGTATATATTAAAAATGTGTTATAAAATCTTAAATAAATCCATCTTACATAAATCAGACATGTCAATTCTACATATTTATAAAATTACCTGGATTCAACCTGATCATTACACTTAAATCATAAATCATACAAGGAGCAAACTGGAGTAAGCTGATAACTGCCAAGAATTTTCTTAACAGAGGCATTCTTCTAATAAAAATGTGTTAAAAATCTTAACTAAATCCATCTCCTTATCCATAAAGCTTAAAATGTTTCGTTTCATCGATGCTAATACCAGATGCATTTAATACTGGCTACATTTTTTATTATGTTTTCATTGCATTTCTAAGAATTATTCGACTCATGTAAATGTCCTTAAAATAACCATAAAATGCTCACAACGATATGCAAATAGTCTGTACCAAGGAGCAATTAGGCCCTCATATTGTGTACTGTTTCGGTGAATCAACCACTTCTAAATGCATAATTTGACTTATATTGTGTTATGATAGTAGCGAATAGATAGGTGAGATGATGGAACGATATCTGTGATCGGGGAAGATACTAGTGTTCTTGTTTCTATACTAAAGGCCATCTTTAGGGATCTGTTGAGAAAGGTCTATCTTGATAATTTTTTGAATCTTGATAGTATGTGTTTTGATGGCAGCACCCAGACTCGCTTCTGCTACTCAATATAAAGTGGAAGTGCGGATGGATGGATAATAGGAACTGTGAATTACACAACCTGGATAGGATTGGAAAAAAATGATCTGGGCACACTTTGTGTTAGTTTAGATCCTAAGCATTTTGGTTTTAATTTTCTTTCGGCTGGGGAAATCTATTTTATGGCAAGAAAAGGAATTTAATATAGGGTCTGAAGATGCAATTCAATTAATAAATTGTCCGTTTGTATAATTGTAAGGTTACATGATCAATAGCTACGATCATTTGCTATAATGTTTATTTCTAAATGTAAATAATGTTTCTGGATTTGACGGTGTTAATGTTTTTTCTCTGAAATCCAGAAGCATTATTTACATTTACAATCATGGACTCCGGAAATTTAATACTACCATGTTTATTTCTGTTCACTTACATGTTTAATATAGGGTCTGAAGATGCAATTCAATTAATAAATTGTCCGTTTGTATAATTGTAAGGTTACATGATCAATAGCTACGATCATTTGCTATAATGTTTATTTCTAAATGTAAATAATGTTTCTGGATTTGATGGTGTTAATGTTTTTTCTCTGAAATCCAGAAGCATTATTTACATTTACAATCATGGACTCCGGAAATTTAATACTACCATGTTTATTTCTGTTCACTTACAGTAATCCAGTAGACAAGATTCTGCATTAGATTTCCTACTTTGTGTGAACACCACTACTTCATGGTTTAGCTTTATTTTCTATCATACCGCCTCAAACTGCATTTTCTGTTTAGGTCCATGAATTCTGGCAGTAGGCCAGCTTTCTTCTTCATTAAGGAAGGGAATCCAGGTAGGTTGAATTATAGCCATGTGCAACATTTATGCGAAGATTCGCAAGAACTTGTATATGGCCGGTGTCCTATATCTAAGTCCCTTGGATGCTTATGAAAATAGTTTTAGATTATCAGCTTTTCTAATTCATGACTTTCTCAATTTTTTTTGCACTCTTTGTTAATCGAGGAGAAAAAAAAAAGGAAACCACCTTATCCCAACACAGAATTAGGAAACCACCTTATCCCAACACAGAATTAGGCCTAGTGATGGCGTCTTTGGTGAGCTTTACAAGAATATTGCCCCTAACAAGAACTCCCATAACCGGATCTTCAAGACCCGAAATCCCGAAAGACACTAATAGGCCTAATGGACACTAATAGGCCTAATGATGATGCCTTCGGTGAGTTTTACAAGAACATTGCTCTTGATAAAAACTCCCATACCATAAGAGGATCTTTAGAGTTGTAAGACCTTGCTAAGTCGCTATACCAAAGTGCTAGGGTTTTAAAACTTAAGAGTTGATAGCTTGTAGTTTATGGTTAGACATGGACAACAATGGATTAAGTGATAAGGATGGGGTAACTTGCTTTAGATTTTGCTAGGCCTGGGGAGGTAACATATAATATAATATAATTAAATATTATATAATATTCTATATTAATAATAACATTATTAATATAACATTAATTATTATAAACCTTAAATGTTTTATAATCTCATTATTAATATAATATTATATATAAAAAAAATTATGTATATATTATTATGATAATATTATATATTATTATATTATATATCATAATATATAATATAATAATATTATATATCATTACATTACATATAATATATAACATACTAATATTATATATATATATATATATATATATATATATATATATATATATATATATATATATATATATATATATATATATATATATATATTTTCTCTATACACACACATAATTTGCAAAGGCTATCATGTCACAACTCTCCAAACTTTCTTTGAATAGCTTCAAGGCCTCAACCACATTCTTCCTTATCTTTGTTGTTATTGCATCAAATACTCCATAGATGTACCCACTTTTTGGGTTGATGTTGATCTTTGTTATTGTCTGCAAAACATCGTGAAGGTAATAACCTAGAAGCACATAATCCTCCTTAACGAAGAATCCATAAGGTTTAATATTATATATTACTAGCAATCGCACTTATTGTGCAATGGGCATGTCGATAGGTGCCTATAATGACATCACTATATAAATAAACATGAAATTTTTAAAAAAGATAAACTTTGTTATAATTTGGTAATGAAAAGTAGTGTATAGAGGGTAGTCAACAAAGGGATGAAGTAGATTGTTGATTGAAATATTTAGTAATAAGAGGTTGTCTACATGTGTAGAGGATCCTCCTCCCTCTTCCTAAGGGAGACATGCAGTGTCTTGTATGCAAGCAAACTGCTAGTAGCCAAAGGTCAAGGAATTGTTATGACTTGTATTTACTATAGGGCTCCCTGGAACGAAATTGGTAAATCCACAAGGGTTATGTGAATTTGGTAGCTTATTCTGTTGTTAAGGATATTCAATACTCAATACTACATGAAACAATTGAAACCCACAAGCAACACAAAGTGTGACAGAAAGGTTCCCTGTAAGACATCCAAGCCCATCATTTGAAATAAGAAAATGCATTCTACCACACTTTGTGTGCCTTGTCGTTGAATGAATAGACTTATATAATTCCTTCTTTTACCATCTTTTGAATGGAATAAAAATGTCTATTCGTCCACTTCCAAAGTTGGAGGAATTTTGTGCTATTGTATAGATACATGTAGATAGAAATTGTGCGCAGTTTGGGGATATACGCAAAGAATATATCCTCACAATATAGAATTCTTGCTGGCAATGTCTTATAGAATTCTTGTTTGTTATGAGCAGGTTGCCAGGCTCATTGAGTTAGTTGTGTTTTGTAACATTTGTAGGAATAATGTGCACAAGTACTATTTTGTCAAGTGGATTAAAAGAAAGCATTTGGGGGATGTGACTTGTATTTATTACAGGGCTCCCTGAAAGGAAACCGGTAAAATCCATAAGGCTCATGTGAATTTGGTAGCTTATTCCGCCGTTAAGGATATTCTATACTTAATACAACATGAAACAATCGAAATCTACAAGGCACATGAAATGTGACAGAATGCCTGTAAGACATCCATGCCCATCATTTGAGATGATTGCAGAATATGCACAAAATAGATTTGTTGAAAACTCATAACAAACTTTCAAGGAAATGCATTTGATATATATGTGTAAAGCCAAACTCAACAACCTTTGCCAACATTCTCCCTAGTTACATGCCAAAATAGGAGCTTCGAAACAACATATGGACATCCATTAAAATTTAAAAAATAGTCAAAGCACAAATATTTATCAAAATTTTCATTAATGGATCTCATATGATTTAAGTTTGTAACACATACGTTATCATTGGGAATTTATATGCCTAAGCAAACTAAGATCTAGTTTGATGTAATTAATTTGTGGACTTTTCCATTATTACATGTATAAAGTAGAACTTTCTATTAACAAACAAAAAAACCTTTCTATTAACAAACAAAAAAAACCAAGAAATTATCGTATCTGTAGCCAAAATCCATAAAAAATTAATGTCTACAAATTCTTTCAACCTTCATTTAAACAAACCCTCCAATTTAGGGCACATGAATTCTTCCATGGCTACCGTAATTAGAATGAGCCAGACTACAAAACAAGTAGGGGCAATATCCATTTTCTCTCTAACAAAAAATCTCATACCATGACATAAAGACCAAATCAAGTCCTTTGATGATGTGCAAAATTTGGGATAAGGCAGCTTCAAGTTTGTGCACACAAAGAACATAGATATACACAAGGCTTGGAGGAATCTTGTGCTATTGTATAGATACATGTAGATAGAAATTGTGAGTAGTTCGGGATATGTACACAAAGAACATATCCTCACAATATAGAATTCCTATTGGTAGTGTCTTTTAGAATTCCTATTTGTTGTGAGCCGCTTGCCAAGCTCATTAAGGCAGTTGTGTTCTATAAAGTTTACGGGATTAATGTGCATAAGTACTATTTTTTCAAGTGGAGCAAACCGCTAGTAGCCAAAGGTCAAGAAAATGCATGGATGGGTTGTTAAAGTACGTGTCGTCTTCATGAAGAAGTTAGTGGCAACCACCACAACTAACCAAAACAATGGTCAAAAGATGTTTGCAAGGTGTTTGAAAGATTTGACACTGCAGTCTCACTAGAACCATAACTTCATGTTGAATGCCTAGGTTCAAATGTTTGTCTTTTAAATTTATGACATAAAAGTTTAGAGAAACATTTGTATCTTGAAAATGATGCTTGTGAATTGGGATTGAAGAGACCATTGGAAATTGTCATTAGCATAGGAAATGTGTAATTAAGTTAATTGTTGAAATAGTTAATGTAAGTAATGACAATGTAATGTCTAATTACGCCGAGAGGCATTCTACATTCACAGCAGGGTGGAGTTGAAGAGCTGAAAGATTCCCAGATTCCGTGTAATTTTATAAGATTCCAATCTAAAAAATAAAAATAAAAATAAAAAAGATTTATATGCATGAGATTATTAAGATAGAGGATCATAATGAAACGCGACAATAAATGCACCACTAAATGTGACACCACTCTCAAAATATTTTTTCTATTTTAAACCAAAATGCAAATATTCACATCATTTATAAGATGCTTGTGCTATTTTAAACCAAAATGCAAATATTCTAGATGCAAGTAATTTATAAATGCGAAGAATAAGAAATATATTTAAATGGGAAATGAAATGCTTGCATTCTAGCTAACACTAATTTATAAAAAATAAAAAACTCAAAATCAAAAAGCAAAAAGCAAAAAAAAAGTTGGAAGATATCTCTCGGCGTACTATAGATATATATTTTAAATATAAATATACTAGTATACTTACATTTATGTGACATATTGCAACTTATGAAAGACAATATAAATAATAATATAGGGTTTAATACAAACTATTCTTAATATTTAATAGAGATGCATTGCAATTTATTTTTAATATTTCAAAAGTTAAATTAAATTTAACATCTAATTGCGAGATGAGATTTGATTTTTTAAAACTTTAGAATTATTTCTATCACAACGTGTTGTGGCTCTAATGATGTAAGCGTCAATGAATTGAATCAAATATATTTAACTGTGATATAAGGTTGGGTGAGTTGTCAAAATTTTATTATCAACCTCTTTTATTTTTATTATAGAATTATATTACGTGTTGTTGTCTCTATAGATGTAATGGTGCAACATTAGGTATTTCTAAATGCATTACGTTGAATAAGTTTTTCTTTCTTCTTTTTTAATAAATTTAACATCATTCATAGATTTTATTATCAACCTCTTTTATTTTTATTATAGAATTATATCACAATGTGTTGTTGTCTCTATAGATGTAATGGTGCAACATTAGGTATTTCTAAATGCATTATGTTTAACAAGTTTTTCTTTCTTCCTTTTTAATAAATTTAACATCATTCCTAGATGCCTCAAAATATAGCATAAGATGGTGAGCAACTTGTTTACAATGCCATTCAAAACTTTAGAAGGGAGGGTTGCATGAGCGCATTATAAAGATGCTCACTAATGCTACATGTTGCCCAATCAATGCTCATGCACATCCAATAACATTGTGGCTCCACCCAATACATATTTTATTCAAAAGATGTGTTTTAGTAGAAGAAACAACCCATCAAACTTATCATACATTTTAGCTAAGCTACCCAACACATTATGCAGAGCTTGCAACTTGCTTTAGTCATAGAAACAATTCCAAGAGGCACATTCTTTTTAGATTTATCTTGAAGGGAAATGTATTTTTCTATAACCCCATAAGAAAAAGGGGGCACTGTAGGTTCAATCTCATTAGCATGGAAGTAAAGTGAGCTCTGTCAATCTACCACTCTAGGAATACAAAGACTAATTCTAGATCACAGTAATCATAAGAGAAAGGGTTATCAATTATAGGAAACAAGGGATACAAAATAATTTATTGAGACCAAACAAAAGTTTGTAGTAGTTTAGAACTCCGGATTGCATCCAAGTTGTAGTTATATCACCGTTCAATATTTATCATTATGCAACAACAATATAAAATGTAATTGTATCAAATAAAGTAATATAACAGTTGAGAAGTGTCGATTGTATACAACAACAGTGAAAAACTTAATTTAGTGAAATTCAAAGTCATGTGAAAAGATCAGTTGTGGGAGGTAGCACAGACATAAGTTGGTATCTTCAAATAGCTGCACCAGATACGCCTCTGCTGCATTCTGCAAATGTTAGAACCACGTAGCTCTGGAATCGTAGATTGGTTTATAACAAATAAAATTGGACATCAACCAAGATATGGAATTGCCAGCCATGAATAAATCAAATAACAACTTAAATTTGGAACAACCCCACTAGATACACCTCTTCTGCCTGCTGCGATGCTATAACAACGTGGCTTTGGAATCATAGATTCGTCTGTAACAAACAAATTTGGACAACATTGACTAGGATACAAAATTGCCTATGCTTTAGGCAGGTAAGAAAAATCAAGACAATTCAATGCATGCTCGCCTGAGCATGAAAACCTGTAGCCAAATGAAGAAAAAGGTGGGGTGCTACTGGGTTCATGTCTTCTTTCTGCATTGTTGTTTCTTTTGCCGTGTACTTAGATTGGTTGTTCCTATTCTGTAATCCTATTATGTAATCTTTGCAGTTTCTATTTCTTCTGGTTGCAAAAGGGTTTGGATTCTTTTAAAAACCCATCTTTACCCTTAATAAAAAAAAATATAAAATTGCCGACCATTAGTAAATCAAATAACAACCTAAATTTTTAAGAGATGAAGCTATAATTTCATGACACACACGTCTAAATGGAAAGAAATAGGGAAAAGTCATAAATGTGGCATGCTAATTGAGCATACCTTAAAGTCCTATGATATCTAAACTAGTCTTTGAAAAAGTAGTTTCTGGATTAGAAGCTTAGTGCTCTTCTAGTACTTCAAAATTTTATTGATACCCACCAAAATCATGAAGTTACATTTTGCAATGCCTTAACAAAGCAAATTTTAAAATTAAAAGGCCTATCATCTTCAACTTAGTGTTTAGCAAATCAAACAAAATCAAATTCCTTGTAGATGACACAAATTCAAAGTTTGAAAGCCTAATAGAGATTGCAATCCCTAAAATTAGAGTTAGAGACAAATAGAAGCGCCATGTCGTAGAATGATATTTCCACGATGGTATTTGTGTGGCTTTTTTGCTCCCTCTGTTGTGGGAGTGGATTTGTGAGTGGCCTGCAATAGGAAAAAACAAAACCCTAACATTAAAACAAATGTATGCACAATTGTATCAGGGCAGCTCAGTAACCTTAGTGGCAAGTTGTTTCTTGGGAGCCTTCCCTCCTGTGGACTTATAGGTTGCTTGCTTTGTATGGGCCATCCTTCTTCCTTCAAAGGAATATGCAATTGCCAATTAAAATCCAATAAATTACTGCCATAACTCTATAGTGCTGCATGTGGATGACCCCATCTAACTTGTGTGGTTTGCCTACACCCGCAAACGCTACGTCTGGCCGATGATAGGAAAGACTACAAAGTACTTCCCATCAGTAACTAAAAAAACCAAGAAACCAAGTGAATGAGAAAACCACTTCAGCATACCGTCCATCTTTTTCACATCACTCAATTTACCATAAAGTAGAACATAAAAGTAGGAGTAACATTATAGGGATACTCTACAACCATTGAAGAATTGCTACTGTTAGACCATATTCACAGAAACAGAGGTAAGATGGTCATGTCGACCATCTCTAAAGCAGACTCTTGCAGAAGGGTGTCCTTTATAGTTGGCTGATGTACAATTCTGTATCATTAGGCCATTGATATTCATATCAACCAGTTGGCAATTGACTATAGTTCAGCTTGTTGATCATATCATATTGGCAATCCTCATACTGCTGTTGTTCTTGCTCTTGCTGTTGTTGATTAAGTTGATCATTATAATGATGATTCAAGTATAAACTCTGATATTCAGTTTCTGACAGCCTCTGAAGATTCAAGTCAGTTGTGTCTATGCAAGTAGAATCTTGAGCACTTATTTCCTGTGGAAGGCCAAAACCATAATCTAAGTTACTGCCATTGTTGATGTTTTAGTCAGGGCTGCATGTAGTTGATGAGGACATGGGGGAGATGGGTGAGGGAAGGAACCTATTAAATATCTCCTGCAACAAGCCTGAATATGAGTAGGAACCACCATCTACAGTGTTTCAGATTTGATTTGATGATAGTAGATATTGGACTGCAAACTTCAGATGAAGGTGCAGAAGCAATATCTTTTAAGAATGGAAGAAAACACTGGATTTCCTCTAATTTTGGCATTGTGGGTGTTGAGGGTATAACACTATGTAATGCCCACATTTTCCATGTGGTCACGACACGCAACACAAGTGTCATGTCCACATTTGTCATGTGGTCATGACACGAAATATCAAAAATTTTCCACTCATCCCTAGAAACCCCTTTGCACGCGTCAGCATGCTTAGTGGCAATATGCATAAGGCGTAAACATGTCAAACAAATTCGGGGTAATGCAATTACATGTACATTCCCCTACG
Source organism: Cunninghamia lanceolata (assembly GCA_027924645.1). Lineage (NCBI taxonomy): Eukaryota > Viridiplantae > Streptophyta > Pinopsida > Cupressales > Cupressaceae > Cunninghamia > Cunninghamia lanceolata. Next base: position 8,012,539 of record BSBN01000071.1, on the reverse strand, counting down.
TGATGAAAGCTGACTAAGAGGGTCAATGCGACGCGAGAAGCGTCGCCATTAGGGTTAGGATCGATTGATCGAAACCCTACGTTTTCCTAAGTGAGTGAAAGGGATTCTAACACGAGTCGAAATCAAAAGCCTAATACTAAAGCATAGCAGAATTAAATAACCACTTAATCAGACAACTAGCTGCAGAAACATTAACATTTTATTCTACATTAGGTTTAAATTGCCAAGGAATTTTAACTCTAAATCCCAGAAAAATCTGGTAGCATAACGCCTCTCAGGCGTGTATAGGAATTATTCTAATAACAAAATTTTAACCAAAGGTTCGCTAAGTTCCCTAAAAAATAGGTTGAAAGAATTAATTAATTAATTAAAACAACTAGATTAAATAAATTAAAATAACCTTCTACGATTAATTTCCACATACGATTAATTAAAATAAATCGATTTAAAATTAAATAAGGTTTCAATAGTTAAATTCAAAGGATACTTATATGAAATATTAAACCCCACATCTAATTAATTAAATCAAATCAATAAATTCCTCTAGTTCAATATATTAATCTCCATAGGGCTGATACAATTAAAAAAAGGAGTTTAAATTCCTAACCCTAAACAAATAAAATAACATCATTAATCTAATACACCATTAAAATAACTTGCCTAAGATAATAATGAGTTCCCCTAAACGCCTTCACTGGGCCAACGAGCTCGCGGGTTTGAAGTGTTCCTTCTTGGGGATGAGGTCCCCCGTGTTGTGGCCTCACTAGTTCATCGCTCCGGGCAAAAGCGTTAGTGTGGAGCCGGAGGGCATGTCGCGCCAGCGTCACCGGTCACGTTAAAAAGTTTACCAAGGGCATTACCAAAATAAAATAAAATAATGAGTTCCCAAAATATTTAACATAATTCTCCCCACTAGAAGTTTAAATTGAATTAGTCTCAATGAGGTAAAAGGATTATTTCTAAGAGTAAATAAAGTGTACCCATATCACCATTCAAAATTAAATTAAAATCAAACTCCAACTCAATAAAAGAACTTTTTTTTAAAAAACTCAAAATAAAAAATAAGGGAATAAATTTCCCTCTCAAGTTAAACAAATATAAAATTCAAAAAGATAAAATCCCTAAAAGCTCTCCATTTTAAAATTAATTTCCTTATGGAGGATTACAAAACCCTAACCCTACATTCTTTTCTATCATTTTCTTTTTCTCTATTTGTTTTCTCATCTTATTTTCTTCTTGTTTTGAGTTGTAGGTTTGAATGAGAGGCATCCATCGATTTCTCTTGGCCACGGAGGTATACACATTTCATATATACCTATGGAAGCCCCCTTTTTTTTAAAAAAGAAATACTTATATATATATATACTGTGTTTTACCACAGATGAAGATTGTTATTTTCTTTGCTTGCAGCAAGAATGAATATATATATATATATATATATATATATATAAATAAAATGCAGGGTCATCGGAGGAAGGCCGAACAGGTCGAAGTCTGCGGTCGCAGTATACTCAATGCCATTTTTTTTTGGTTTAACATAGGCGTTAATATTAAACAAAGGAATGGATTGGGGGGGGGAGCGAACTCCCCACCCATCTCCCACCACTGAGTGGGAGATGGATGGGGGGTTCGACCCCCCCCCCCGCCCATCTCACAATAAAATAAAACACTCTGAAAAAAAGAAAGGGGTGGCGGTGTACACCGCCGTCCCCAAAACAACATTTCGATCTGCCCTTGCTTCATTCGATGTCATCACTGTAGTTTTTTCTTTTATTCGATGGTATTTCTCATTCTCAAATCTGAGAATATTCATATATATATATACATATAAAATAATATAAATATACAGTCTGCCAAAAATTTTCTTTAACATAGTCTGTTAAAAAAAATGCTTTGTAGAAAAAAAATAAATATTAATAATAAAAAAAGAATATATATATATTTCTCTCCAGTTAGCTTAATGAAATAAATTTTTGGTTATTTCCAGCAACTATTATTTGAATATAAAACTCATAATAGACATATATATATATATATATACACACACACATTTGTATATCTATCATGCAAGAATGCATTGCTGCAATATTAACTTAAACCAATAAGGAAAAAAAATAACAGAATTGTTTTCATTTAAAGGCATGTAATAAAGTTCCTTTATTTATTTATTTTGCAATGTATAAAAATACATATGTTTCTTTTTTAAAAAAAAAACACAAGCTTTATATTTTCTTTTTTTGAAACAAAAATTAGCAACTAACAATTTTTTTTTTTCTTGGATAACATATAAAATGAAGAACTAATTTTAGGCATATTTGGACCACAATTTAAAACAAACATTATACACATTATTCTCTTTCATTGTAACTTTTCAAAGAAAATCTCATAAAATAAAACAACCACTAAATATATATTCAACTTCAAATAAACTCCATACAACACAAAATGTAGACATTAGCTTTACATAGCAAGAGAGTAAAAATCTCCTCTCTTTTCTTGAAGACAACCACACAAAGGCCAAAACTTGGCCAAGGCACTCAAGGGCCAAAATAACAAATTGCAAGATATATAGCCTCTTTCCTCCAAGCTCCAAAGCTTCAATAACCTACAAATAACAAATATGGAAAGGGGGAAAAGCCACGAAATACCGCTCTCCTCCCTACCATAGACTCACTCATGAGTCACCCTCGAACTTGGAGGTCATCCACACACAAGGAATACTTCACTCCACTTCACAACAAGACACTCAAAACAAATAAACATGAAGAATTCCCATGGCTTGCACAAAACAAAACTCATAGAAATGAGTTTAAAGGGGTAAGGGAGTGGACATCACTCAACTCAAGACTGCCACTCCAAATATCTCAAACTTAACTCAAATAAGGCCTTAAGCCAAAACGTATATATTCAAAATCACACGTCTCTCTATGGCTCTTAAGCCATTAAAAAATGCTCATATTCACAACTTGCCTTCAAGGCCAAAATACCAAAAAAGCTAGGAGGTGACCTCGAGGAGGTTCACTCCTCCCCCACCACACACATGTTGAGCATTTTCTCCAAGTGGAGAGGCTCTTACATACACCTATAAAATCCCCACAACACAAAATGTAAAATACACACACATAAAGCCATCACACAAGAAATGTAAAATACATAAGGAAAGACATCAAGCCTTGAATCCTACCTTAAATAGCCCACAATGAAGATAGTTGAAGAAGAGCCCTTCCAACTCCACCTCCAAGTCTTTCTCCAAATGAGCCTCCAAAAATTCCTCTAACTCTCTCCCCAAATTCAAATAAAAATAAAAATTGAAAACAAATCAGCAACCCTCTCCCTCTCTTCAAGAGGGATTAAAATAGGCTCTCCTCATGAGCCTTGAGGAATGAGAAGGTGACACATGTCACCTTCTCCTTCCTCCTCAAATCCACTTGCAAGCTTCATGGAATGTGGGGGTGACACATGTCACCCTCCCATTCCACCAAGTCTTGCCCCCTCCACTTGTGCTCTCTCACACATGTGGGAGAGAAAGGTGGAGCCAAAGAAGGATATAGGTACCACAAGTGCCCCAATCCTATCCTCCCATGAAAGCCCACAAACCCCAAGATACCCTCAGAAATGTGAGAGAGCCTTGGAGTTGAGACCTCCACAATTTAGGGGTTTTGAAGACTCCCCAAACCTTGGAAAGAGGTGTGGATAAGGTTGAGAGTTTGACCCAACCTTCCACTCCTTCCCAAACTTCCATTTTCGTCACTTTACTTTAGGGTGAAGTTTAAGTGATCAAATGGGAGTTATCCTAAGGTTAGACAAGCTCAAATAGTCCCTAGACCTTAGGGGTACAACCTAGGGTCACTTTTAACTCATTTTGAGCACCATAGGGTGAGAAAAATCACATGAAAAGGGGTCACAAAAATAAAAACTCAAAAATGAAATCAATTAAACATTACACTTTTACAACACAATATAAAATCACTGAAAAAGGGTAGACCTAGCTCAAAAAACCACATAAGCTAACGTTACGAAAATTCATCATGCATTAACACAGATGATCTTGGTTCCTCTTGGAACTAGATCAGCTTAACACAAGAATTCACAAAATTTGTGGGATGATCTCTGATTATCCGTGGCTTGGTTAGAACACCTGTGCACTTAAACAAAAGATTAATCCAACATGTATATCATAGCCGAAGCAAGGGAAACATACACTCACACCATCGCATAATCATATAAAACATCATAAAATCACATCATAATTAGATTCATAATTTGCATTTTTTTATAATCCATCTCAAGATAAAATCGCATAATAAATCCATAGCATAATCTCACAACTAGTGTCTCAAATAATACCATAATGTATATCACATGTCAAAGCATCCTCAGTGAATCAAAATCGAATCTAGTCTCATCACAACATACTAAACAATGCTAACCAAAATAAATGCATATAGTTTAATAATCTTGCATATCGGGATCAACAATCCCCAAAGTCTAAAATGTGTCTCCAACAGTAATATGAAACGATCAAAATAAGGGAGTGAAAAGGTAGGCCTCACACACTACGGTGCCATCTGAATGACCGCCCACCCCAAGATCGAACATGAGCGAGCTGTTTGCTTCCCTCTGTGTGTTTGCTCCTCCATTTCTGAGTTTCTTCACGGTCACTGCCGACGACAAGTAGCGTAATGCACTTGTTCAGGCAAGACGATGAAGCATTGTAGTCTTGCATAGCAAGTTTCCTATACCTGAAATACAATTTAGATCGTTGATCTTCACCAGACATTGTACAAGAGGTTCATGGCTTCAGAGAAGATTGCAGAAAATTTGCAATATCTGCAGGACACTTTTGCTGGATTTGATGTGGGTGTTTACTGTTGTTGAACCTGACATGTGCGACTATGATCATTCCAATGGTCATCCCTGTACCTGACATATATTTCAAGTCGTTGATTTCCATTTAACGCAGTACGAAGCTTGGCTTGCTTCGAAGTTAAACGCCTATTAGCGTAATTATATTATATATAATAATATATAATATAATAATATTATATATTATATTATATATAATATAATAATATTATATATTATATTATATATAATAATATATAATATAATAATATTATATTTTATATATTATATAATAATATAATTATATATTATATCGTATTATATATTATTATTAATAATAAGGACCCTAAAATAGTTAGAGTTTATAATAATTAATATAATATTATATAATATAATATTAATTATATATTAATAAGATATTATATTATATATTATTATATAATATTAATTATTATAAACCCTAACTATTTTATAATCCACATTATTAATATAATATTATTTTTAAAAAATTAAGTATATATTATTATTTTTTTGCTTCGTAAGAGGTGAGTATATATTATTGTGAGAATTTAGCTTGACCCGCACTAGGGGAGATCACAATAGAGGGATCTCTTCCTCATGGAATGAAGATTGCATCTGATTTATTCAGCCATGGTCATGCAAGACCATTTAAATATCAACCTACTAGTTCCTAACGCCACTATCAGAAACCAAAACTACACCTGATTAAACTATGCTAAAGAAAACTGATTGCCAAACCAGCCTGCCCATCCATGTATCCTAAACAAATAGAGTTGGACGCCTGTGCAAACCATACCAAGATATATACCAATATCTTGGCAATTGCTATAACTCTTAAGAACATTCAATTTTGCTTGCAGATTCACCGTCTGAGTGACTACAATTTATTCTTAATTTCCTCCAATTTGAGGATGGAATCTTCCCTTTTTTGTAATGCCTTTCTCTCCTTGCCCCTCCTAATATTTGGTTCTTCTAAACCAGATTTGGAGTGAGACCGCATTTGCATACTATTGCAAACATCCACACATTTGTTAGCACTCCTTTTCTTTTTATGTACTGTTTGCCCTTCGTTTTCTCCAGATCCGACATTTGAATCCTTAAGATCTTGAGATGGAGCAAGGGAGAGGGAGCTCTCAGACCCAGAGGTGTGAGGACCCACATCAGATACAGTAGAACTTGTAGGTTGTTTAGTTGATGGAGCAACAAAGACCAAAGAAGAGGGGCATATTGCTTCACTACCCGCAACATGATCTAAAAAACCAGAGTCGCACGAATGAGGCAAATGTTGTTCACTCTTTGATTTCGAAGGAAGCTCGTCACTCTTCAAGCAACTTGAATCAGTCGGCTGGAAAAATTTCTGAATTACCTTTGGCTCAGAAGGAAATATATTGCCCAAATCCACATTTTGCTTCCTGGAGGCCAACTTTGAAGGAGAGATATTCTGTTTGGGAGAGTTCATAACAAAATAATGTTTGGGGGAAGAGTCCTTCCACTAAGAGGCCTCCCGATTTGGTTGGGATTTGACAGTAGAGCATTCAAAAGAAATGTGCCTGGTATGATAACATCTCCTGCACCTAAAAATTAAGCTTTCATATTCGAAAGGTTGTTTCCAACATTATCCATTGGCCCTCAAGACAATTTTTGCCAGAAGATCCTTGGAGATATCCAGTTCCACCAAAATCCTGGCATAGGTAGTGTGGATAAAATTTCTTAAGTTGTCATCGTATACACAAAATTTCCCAAGGAGTTTCCAATTGTTGCAAAACAAGAATCAAACAAGTAGTGAAGGGGGAGATTTGGGAGACGAACCTAAATCGGCAAAACTGAGAAAGACACAATAGACAGATCAAATTTTGGATGCCAAGATTTTAGTTGTAGGAAATTTGCTTCCCAAAACCATACATAATTAAGAATGATATTTTTATCTTTCTTGTAATCGAAAACCATAGTGAAAAAACCTCTTGCGTTGGGGTAGATTTCTAAATTCCCTTCCATAAGAGGAAGCCAATATTTTGAAATCTAGTCATAGAGATCTGGAAGACTAGGCCAGAGATGATTTAATCTACCAATTATACCATTATCTAAAAATAATTCTTCATTTTCACATAGCTCCTTCGTCAAAGTGGCGTCAAAATCCAGAGATAGGGGTTTACCAAAGCACTGAACAATCCTTCTATTGCCTATGTAATTCTTAGGTTTTTGCATAGAACCTTGAGGGGAAGAGGAAATTGACTTGGCCGCCTCCAGAAATGAGGTTTTAATCACCATCGTCTTATGCCCAAGAAGCAAATCTTTGCACTCCAGATTTGTTCGCTGTTGATCCACCGAAGGTGTCAAGCTCGACCCAATGTGATCGAAACCATCAACGAACACACCGTGGTCGAGCATAAGTGTAGTGTCAAGGAGATGAGGGCTTGTCTCCTTGTTCTCCCAGCTGTTGAGAGAAGTATTCGATGGCGTTGCAAAGGCCATGATGGAGGCAAAAACCCCTGACAAATCACCCACCATACCCCGCGAACGTGAAATGCCCTAAAATCCTGAGTCATTTGTGGCCTTCACAACAAATTTCCCGTCCAAGGTAGCACCTGAGGTAGCATTTCCATTCGAGGCAATGGCTCACAAAGAAACCCTAGGAGTGCATACGTTTGACAATTTCGGCATAATTGTCAGCTTCAATTTATTTTACTTTAAACTAAACATAATTATTAATCATGTAGGCATTTCCACATTAATCCTTCAAGGATAATATCACAACAATCTATAGTATGCCGAGAGATATCTTCTCCAAGTTTTGTGATGCCTTTTGTTATTCCCATAGGTTTTATTTTTATTTTCCATGTTTTTTTGCATTTTCCATGGTTTTTATGATTTTTTCTTTTGTGGTTGCATTTTTTTTAATTTTATCCACTTTTTTTTTTCTTTCAACGGTTTTCCAATTGTTGCAAAACAAGAATCGAACTAGTAGTGAAGGGGGAGATTTGGGAGACGAACCTAAATCGGCAAAACTGAGAAAGACACAATAGACAGATCAAATTTTGGATGCCAAGATTTTAGTTGTAGGAAATTTGCTTCCCAAAACCATACATAATTGAGAATGATATTTTTATCTTTCTTGTAATCGAAAACCATAGTGAAAAAACCTCTTGCGTTGGGGTAGATTTCTAAATTCCCTTCCATAAGAGGAAGCCAATATTTTGAAATCTAGTCATAGAGATCTGGAAGACTAGGCCAGAGATGATTTAATCTACCAATTATACCATTATCTAAAAATAATTCTTCATTTTCACATAGCTCCTTCGTCAAAGTGGCGTCGAAATCCAGAGATAGGGGTTTACCAAAGCACTGAACAATCCTTCTATTGCCTATGTAATTCTTAGGTTTTTGCATAGAACCTTGAGGGGAAGAGGAAATTGACTTGGCCGCCTCCAGAAATGCGGTTTTAATCACCATCGTCTTATGCCCAAGAAGCAAATCTTTGCACTCCAGATTTGTTCGCTGTTGATCCACCGAAGGTGTCAAGCTCGACCCAATGTGATCAAAACCATCAACGAACCCACCGTGGTCGAGCATAAGTGTAGTGTTAAGGAGAGGAGGGCTTGTCTCCTTGTTCTCCCAGCTGTTGAGAGAAGTATACGATGGCGTTGCAAAGGCCATGATGGAGGCAAAAACCCCTGACAAATCACCCACCATACCCCGCGAGCGTGAAATGCCCTAAAATCCTGAGTCATTTGTGGCCTTCACAACAAATTTCCCGTCCAAGGTAGCACCTGAGGTAGCATTTCCATTCGAGGCAATGGCTCACAAAGAAACCCTAGGAGTGCATACGTTTGACAATTTCGGCATAATTGTCAGCTTCAATTTATTTTACTTTAAACTAAACATAATTATTAATCATGTAGGCATTTCCACATTAACCCTTCAAGGATAATATCACAACAATCTATAGTATGCCGAAAGATATCTTCTCCAAGTTTTGTGATGCCTTTTGTTATTCCCATAGGTTTTATTTTTATTTTCCATGTTTTTTTGCATTTTCCATGGTTTTTATGATTTTTTCTTTTGTGGTTGCATTTTTTTTAATTTTATCCACTTTTTTTTTCTTTCAACGGTTTTCCAATTGTTGCAAAACAAGAATCGAACTAGTAGTGAAGGGGGAGATTTGGGAGACGAACCTAAATCGGCAAAACTGAGAAAGACACAATAGACAAATCAAATTTTGGATGCCAAGATTTTAGTTGTAGGAAATTTACTTCCCAAAACCATACATAATTGAGAATGATATTTTTATCTTTCTTGTAATCGAAAACCATAGTGAAAAAACCTCTTGCGTTGGGGTAGATTTCTAAATTCCCTTCCATAAGAGGAAGCCAATATTTTGAAATCTAGTCATAGAGATCTGGAAGACTAGGCCAGAGATGATTTAATCTACCAATTATACCATTATCTAAAAATAATTCTTCATTTTCACATAGCTCCTTCGTCAAAGTGGCGTCGAAATCCAGAGATAGGGGTTTACCAAAGCACTGAACAATCCTTCTATTGCCTATGTAATTCTTAGGTTTTTGCATAGAACCTTGAGGGGAAGAGGAAATTGACTTGGCCGCCTCCAGAAATGCGATTTTAATCACCATCGTCTTATGCCCAAGAAGCAAATCTTTGCACTCCAGATTTGTTCACTGTTGATCCACCGAAGGTGTCAAGCTCGACCCAATGTGATCGAAACCATCAACGAACCCACTATGGTCGAGCATAAGTGTAGTGTCAAGGAGAGGAGGGCTTGTCTCCTTGTTCTCCCAGCTGTTGAGAGAAGTATCCGATGGCATTGCAAAGGCCATGATGGAGGCAAAAACCCCTGACAAATCACCCACCATACCCCGCGAGCGTGAAATGCCCTAAAATCCTGAGTCATTTGTGGCCTTCACAACAAATTTCCCGTCCAAGGTAGCACCTGAGGTAGCATTTCCATTCGAGGCAATGGCTCACAAAGAAACCCTAGGAGTGCATACGTTTGACAATTTTGGCATAATTGTCAGCTTCAATTTATTTTACTTTAAACTAAACATAATTATTAATCATGTAGGCATTTCCACATTAATCCTTCAAGGATAATATCACAACAATCTATAGTATGTCGAGAGATATCTTCTCCAAGTTTTGTGATGCCTTTTGTTATTCCCATAGGTTTTATTTTTATTTTCCATGTTTTTTTGCATTTTCCATGGTTTTTATGATTTTTTCTTTTGTGGTTGCATTTTTTTTAATTTTATCCACTTTTTTTTTTTCTTTCAACGGTTTCCAATTTCCTTTTTGGTTTTTATTTTTTATTTATTCCAATGTCTTTTTTTTTTCTTTATATTTACACAGAAAATGAGTGCTCTCATCTCCACCCTGTTGTGATTGTAGAATTCCTCTCGACATAATAATATGTTGAGAGATATCTTCTAGAGGTTATGTACTTGCTTTTTGCATTTTCCATACCTTTTGTGATTTTTCCACCTTGTTCAATCGTTTCCAATTTCTGTATTTTTATTTTTATTTTTATTTTTTGTTTTTTCCAATTTCTTATTTTGGTTCCATATTTTTGTGATTTTCTTCACCTTTCTATCTTATTTTTTATTTTCTCAGTTTTTATTTTTTATTTTTTATTTTCTCCAATTTCTTTTTGGTTTTTATTTTTATTTTTTGCTATATATTTACTCAGAAAATGAGTTCTCTCATCTCGACCCTGTTGTGATTGTAGAATGCCTCTTGACATAATACTAATAATAATATTATATTTTTTTTATAAAAAGAGGGGTACAAAATATATTAATAAAGAAACAAGTACAGAACCAGGAAGACAACCGCCCCCAGCAACAACAAAAGTCCAGAAAAAAGCACCATCACTACAACCATCCCAACCAAAACCAGAGAAACATCCCCAACCCCAAAGCCGCAAACAGGGACCTCAACTATCCATTTATATCCTCTTAAATCAACTTTTCCAAAATTTGAATACCATCTTGGGACAGTCGATCCCAACCACTAACATTCCAATCCCTCACCTGCTCCGAAGCCCACTTAGCGAAACAATCAGCCACACGGTTCCATTCCCAAAGGACATGGACAAAAGAAACAAAGTCTTACAAGTCAAAGTTCACTAGATATTACACATAATGAAGAAAAAGAACCTAGGAGAAGAAAACCCTTGGATGAAATGGCCTACTCTAGATATTACATATAGAAGTGAATTTGGTCCACAAGACAAACTTCACTAGATCAATTTTATAGGTTACAAGGTAGATCATATGTGGCATGGTTTGGATTGTATCGCCATTGTTTCAATAAGTGTGGGATAGATCACTTGATTGTACATTTGATCTTGTTCCAAAGAAATAATTTATTCTTAATTATGTTCTTCTTCCATGAAGATTGATAAATATATCTTATGATAGATTTCCAACATTTCTCTTAAGATCTTTCAAGAGTCTAAATTTGTATGTTCCTAAAGAATTGAGTTATCTTTATTACATTCTCTCAAAATGTTGTTTTGGCACACAACACGTGGAGTTTGATTGAAGTCTGCATGCATGAAGAGTGGAGTGGAACTCCACGAGAACAAGATAGGTGTCAATCATGCTACAATCATGCACATATTGACTAATAGATAAGTAAGCTTATCCTATTTGGTTCATGATATTAATTAAAGTATTTAACTAATAAACTAATTACAAAAGTAATTAGTTGCACCAACATAAATAAATAAATGCACCAACACCCTGCCATAAGCGAAACGTAGGTAGGGTTATGCAGATATGGGTTCTGACAATGAGTAGCCATGTTAGGTACCCTGTTTACACATATGAAGGAGAAAACCTATAGGAAGAAAACTCCTCCTTAATAGTAAGGTCTAGGAGATCCTCCCCTAAAGAACTATTGTCACGCACCCCCAAAAGAGTACGCAAGTGATGATACTTGCTCTTAGTGAAAGGTTTGGTGAATATGTTTGCAACCTACTCCTCTGTAGGACAATACTGAAGATCAATGATCTCAGTTTGAATCAACTCCCTGATGAAGTGCATATGGATCTCTATGTGTTTGGTCCTTTGATGATGAACCGAATTCTTCGATATCTAAATGGTGCTCTGGTTGTCGTAATAGATTATTGATGGTTTCTGAAATGGAACACCAAACTCAGTGAGGATATTCTGAAGCCAAATAGCTTCAATAGTGGCATTAACAACTCCACAATACTCAGCCTCTGTCGATGAAAGAGCAATAGCATGTTGATTTTTGCTCTACCAACAAATGGGGCCAGATCCAAAGTGAAAATTGTAACCAGAAGTGGACTTACGATCATCATAATCGCCAGCTCAATCAGAATCTGTATATCCAACCAAATCTAAACCTGTACTTGCTGTGTAGTGAATCCCATATTTGTGAGTGCCCCTTATGTAGTTCAAGATGCATTTGGTAGCTTTCTAATGAAGCTCATGAGGTTCCTGCATTAAGCGTGAAACCATGCCAACTACATATGAAATATCGGGCCGAGTATGAGTCAAATATATGAGGCTGCCTGCAAGTTGGTGATACAAAGTGGCATCAACCAATGAAGTGGAATAATGAACCTCAAGTTTGACTCCAGATAGAAAGGGAGTTGGGGCAGGGTTACAATCAGCCATGTGAAATCGAGTTAACAAGTCAATGGCATACTTGGGTTGTGAAAGTGTAATCCTGAAAGAAGACTGTGATATCTCAATCCCGAGAAAATACTGTAGTAGGCCCAAGTCAGTCATTGCAAATCTATCCTGTAGTGTAGTCAACACTGGCTATGATGGATGTGGTGCTCCCTATAACAATGAGATCATCAACATAGAGAACCAAGAATAATAGTGAATCCTTCTGCCTTAGAATATAGACATTTGGAATATATAACATATGGCAGACATCATCCCAAGGTTTAGGAAGATCCTCTCTGTCGAAACCACCTTGCAGACTATGCAAAACTTCATCTTTTTTCAAGAATAGGGCTATTCCCTCCGGGTCTGAGTCCTTACTCATCTTCTTATGTTTCACCTCGTCAGTGGAGATACCAGCTGCCAACCCTATGACCTCTTCATACACTTCAAAGACCACTCCGCCAACTTGAACATGTCTGTTCACCCACAATTGCACAAATTGTTTGGATAAATTCTCGTCATGCCCCTGGAGGCAATTCATTGAAAAAGGAAAAAGACCACCATTGAATTGAGAAAGTTGAACAAAAATGAGCCTAGTAAAAAATTACTATGTAGGCTTCATTATTCAAAAGATGACATTAATGGGTCACCATTTACTTTGTCTAAAAAAATAAAAAATAATGAACCAGATATATTTTGAGGAATATAATTTGTGCATTGACCAGTAATACAGAAGCTTTAGAGGGAAACATTGTGAATATAAGGGTTGTCTACATCACAGAAGTAATTGAAGGGCTGTAATTCCATTAAGGGGAAGTCACATAGCTCGGAAGAGGGGGGAGAGAATAACTGTAGCATGTGCAACTCCAAGTCCTCTGCAAGGGAATACCATGGTGGAGAAACTACTTGAGAGAGATAATCATTGGCCCATATTGGCGGTGGGGAGCTGGTTTGGTAGGCTGCATCTTGCTTTTCCAAAGGACAGAAAGCCGAAGGGTTTGTTTGAAGAGTAGTGAAGTCCTCCCTGGCTTCACTACAAGATGAAGAGCAACCTGTGACTCATGGCGTTCGCCATGGTATTCCCTTGCAGAGGACTTGGAGTTGGACATGCTATAGTTATTCTCTCCGCCCTCTTCCCAACTATGTGACTTCCCCTTAGTGGAATTACAGCCCTTCAATTACCTCTATGATGTGGACAACCCTTATATTCACAATATTTCCCTATAAAGCTTCTGTATTACTGGTCAATGCACAAATCATATTCCTCAAAATATATCTGGTTCATTCTTTTTTAATTTTTTAGACAAAGTAAATGGTGACCCATTAATGTCATCTTTTGAATAATGAAGCCTACATAGTCATTTTTTACTAGGCCCATTTTTTTTCAGCTTTCTCAATTCTTTGTGGAGACAATTCATTGAAAACCTAGTCCATGCCGTGTTTATCCAAGGCCCTTCCCCAAAACTCTTTTGTGAAGTCACAATGGAAAAGGTGTTGTATAGACTCTTCCTCTTTCTGGCACAAAATTTCATGATGCCCTATTCCATGACGCCCTGTTCCGTAATGCCATGTTCCACGATGTCCTACAATCCAATGTATAGGGTGTCGTGGATTATATTGCATTTGCAGGTGCAACTACAGTCTGAGATCGATATTTGTAATGATTGCCGTGATGAGAGGTTCATATTTAAGTGTGAGACTCAAATTTTTTTCTTTGGAAACATCCCATGGCCTCGGACCCTTGGATCAACAAATCCCATTTGGGGAATGCTAGGCGGGAGAGGAACAAGAGACAAACCGTTTGGCCTATGAAGGATAATTCTCATTGTGGGCAATTTTTTGTCTCTTTAAAGAAACAATTGAATCAATTTTTTATCTATCGGATATAAGAATTTATTATATTCATTGGCGTTCCGTTTTGACGTTTGGGAAGATATTTCTATGTTGTCTAAACAATTTTTTGTTTGTTTGCAATTTTTAAGATATTAATAATGGGGATTATAAAATAGTTAGGGTTTATAATAATTAATATTATATTAATAATAATATTATTAATATATAATATTATTAATATATAATATTATATAATATATAACTATATTATATTATATATTATTATATATAATATAATAAATTTATTATAATATTAAGTATTAGTACTAATATATAATATAATATAATATATTAAAAAATATTATATTAATAATGAGGATTATAAAATAGTTAGGGTTAATATTATTATTATATATATATATTTTTAAAAAAGGGTAAAAATTTATTATAAAAGAAACCACTAGTACATAACAAAGAAAACAACAGAGCGTAGAATCAACTGAAAGCAAAAATAGAACCATTGAACCACCACCCAACCAAATTAAAACTCAGACATCCCACCACCCCAAGGCCCCAAAAATGGGCCACAACTAACCATCCATATCTTGAGAAATTAAAATTTCCAAAGTTTGAATACAATTCTGTGACAAAAGATCCCACTCCCTATCATTCCAATCCCCTTCTTGATCAGAGGCCCACTAAGCCAGACAATCAACCACTCTATTTCACTCCCTAAGGACATGAACAAAGGAGACAAATTCCATCGAGTGACTCAAACAGAGAATCTGTCTAATCATTGACGCAAGCTACCACTACATATGTTCCACAACTTGCTCATTCGACATATTAATATCAATCTAGGAGTTAAATTCACAAATAACCCTTCCAAACTAAAGCACACCCTCTCTCCATAGCACAAATAATAACTAGGGCTTTCATCAAATTGTTCGATTGTTGCCCTTTATAAATAGAAAAGAAGAACAATATAGTTTTTGAACTATCCCTTCCTAATCCCCTAATCCTAGCATGATCAGGGTTCCCTCTGAAGGAGTCATCCGTCTTAAGCTTAATTTTTAATACAGATGGCTCTTCCAAGGGGAATCCTGGTCATGTTCGGATTGGGGGATTAGGAAGGGATAACTATGGTGCTGTGCTTTTTTTCTTCTCTATCTATAAGGGGCAACAAACTAATAATTTTATGAAGGCGTTAGCTATTCTTTGTGCTTTGGAAAAAGGATGTGCTTTGGGATGACGTAGGGTTATCTGTGAGTGATTCTCAGATTGTGATTAATCTATTGAATGAACGGGTGAAGGTTCGTGTGCAATGACAGTTGACATCAATGGTTCGACAGATTTTTGGGTTGAGTCATTTGATGGACTTTGTTTCTTTTGTCCATGTCCTTCAGGATTGAAACTGTGTGGTTGATTGTTTGGCAAAGTGGGCTTCGAAGTAAGTTGGGGATTGAAATGTTAGTGGTTGGGACTGGTTGTCCCAAGATGGTGTTCAAAATTTAGAAATGTTGATTTTAGAGGATATTGATGGATAATTGAAGTCTCCGCTTGAGGTTTTGGGGTTGAGGACGTTTCTCTGGTTCTGGTTGGTATGGTTGTAGTGATGGTGCTTTTTCTGGAAATCTATTGTTGTTGGGGACATTTGCCTTCCTTATTCTGTAAACTGTTGAATGCAAATGAAAGAGTTGATATCATGCAAATTGGATTGTGCTTTTTCTAATGTGATAACAAACATACAAAAAAATGCATACAGACAAAAAATTGCATAGACAACATGGAAATACCTTCCGAAACGCCAAAATGGAATGAGAATGAATATAATAAATGCTTCAATCTAACAAATAAAAATTTGCTTGAATTGTTTATTCCGAGGGAAAAACAAAAAATTGTTGAGAATGAGAATTATCTTCTGCATGCCAAAAAGGCTTGCCTCCCCTTCATCTCCCACCTCGTATTCTTGAAAGGGGAATTTGTTATCCAGGGGGTGAGACCGTGTGTTGTTTCTGAGGAAAAAAACTTGGGTCTCTCACACTTAAATATGAACTTTCCATCCCACCAATAATTGTAAATGTCGATTTCAAACTAGAATTGCACCTACAAATGCAATATAATTTGAGGCTATGAGCGTCGCAGATTATATTGCACTTGCAGGTGCAACTACAGTCTGAGATTGGCATTTACAATGATTGGTATGACGGGGGGTTTATATTTAAGTTTGAAAGACTAAAATTTGTTTTTCCTTGGAAACACCACACGCTCTCGCCCCCATGGATCAACAAATTTCCCTTTGGGGAATGCGAGGCGGGAGAGAAAGGGAAGACAAACCTTTTGGCCTGCATAAGATAATTCCCATTGTGAGCAATTTTATGTATCTCTTGGAAGAAACGATTGAAACATTTTTTTATGTATCGTATTTAAACATTTATTATATTGATTGCCGTTCTGTTTTGACATTTGGTAAGATATTTCTATGTTGTCTGGACAATTTTTTGTTTGTCTGCAATTTTTAAGATATTAATAACGAGGATTAAAAAATATTTAGGGTTTATAATAACTAATATTATAAAAATAATATTATTAATAATATATAATATTTTTTTGTTGTATAAACCCTGGTTAGGGACTAGGGACCCATCCAAAAATAAGGCATATCCCTTTAAGTCTGTACTTAAACTATCATTACAGAAACATAATAACAGGGTGAGGGCAAATTACAAGGCCCTCTACCCATCTACTGTCTAACAACAAAAACTAACTTATCAACATAAAACTACATATCTGATTTTCTTGTCAAATCCATCATGTCCACCTCCTCATCAAAGGCGCATGTGTATTTAGGCCGAACTTGCTCCACCACAGGTACCCCCTTTTTTGTAGCCATTTGATTGACAGTCTTGTGAGTCTCCACCAAGCACATCATCACATCATGGACATGAACTTAGAATGATCTCCTGGTTTTCCTCTGCTGCCTTCGAAGCTTCCACCATATCCTCCTAAACCAGTATGGAAGCTGTAGCAATAGATGTCAATGTAGCCAGGGTTAGAGATTGTGCCTTGCTGAATACATTAGAGCGACCCCTTGTGGTGCCAGGGTCGAGCAAAAAATTTGTCATTGCTTTCCTTAGATTCACGTCATCCTATCCATCCACGTCCTTTGGCAAACCTAGCATCCTGCAGAGCCACTTTTGAAGCATAGGGTTCTTGATCTCCGATTCCACCAAAGCCACAAAATTTTCCATCTCCACTTCCCTTGAAATCTTGTTCAGCCGCTTACATGGGGTATAGGCTCATTTCGTCCTCCCTCCAACCGAGCTACTTGCCACCTTATGCAGGATTTGATGACACCATGGGATATGGGCCCCCACCTTTCGTTTCCCTTTGTTGCTGCAACCGCCTTCCATTACACTGCTCTAGTCTACAACTCCACTCATCTCCATCGCTTACAGAAAAGCAAGGGAGAATTACCAAAAACTAAGGAAACTTGTGACATAAATGGCAGTAGCCTTAGCCACTGCCATATGCCACCCCAAATAATAAGTAGCTAGGTTGCCTCCATCTTCTCACACGTTTCCTCTCTCGGGAACTCCACTCATGTGTCTGTCTAATGATCTTGCCCCTTATCGAGCGATATTATTATATAATAATATATAATATATAACTATGTTATATTTTATATTAGTATATATAATATAATAATATTGTAATATTAAATATTATATTAATAATGAGGATTATAAAATAGTTAGGGTTAACAATAATTAATATTATATTAATAATTTTATTATTAATATATAATAATATAATATATAATTATATTATATTATATACTATTATATAATATATAATATTAGTATATTATGTTATTATATATAATATTATTATATCATATATCATAATAATATATAATATTATCATAATAATATTATTATATATATATTTTAAAAAGAGGGGTAAAAATTTATTATAAAAGAAACCACGAGTACATAACAAAGAAAGCAATAGACCATAGAATCAATTGAAAGCAAAAAACAAAACCACTGAACCACCATCCCAAGGCCCCAAAAAGGGACCACAACTAACCATCCTTATCTTAAGAGATCAACATTTCCAAAGTTTGAATACAATCCTGGGACAAAAGATCCCACTCCCTAGCATTCCAATCCCCTTCCTGATCAGAGGCCCACTTAGCCAGACAATCAACCACTCTATTTCACTCCCTAAGGACATGAACAAAGGAGACAAAATCCATCGAGTGACTCAAACAGAGAATCTGTCTAATCGCCAACGCAAGCTGCCACTACATACATTCCACAACTTGCTCATTCAACATATTATTAACAATCTAGGAGTATAAAAAAACTCGCGATGGAAGTCCTAAGTGGCGAGCGGGAAACCGTAATTTTGAATCGCGATGGAAACAGTGAACTGAACGTTGATAGGGGGTTCAGTGGATTTGCTGCTCTTGCCCGAGTCAGTTGGGGGCGGCCTGGAGGTGAGGACACATCTGATTTGGTTGGGGGTGGAACTATGGCTACATCATTTGGGCTGGGGCTTGGCCCCTTGAACGTAGGTCCTGGGGGTCACATGAATCTGGCTCCTGTTTCTGGCTTTGGTGCCGATGATTCTACTAAGGTTAATGTTGTTGGTGTTCCTGTGGTGGCGCTTCGGGCTTCGGGAGGCCCTAGGAAAACTTTTTTTGTTGTTGTTACCAGCTCTGGCACTTAGATTTCTTCCTGGCCCAGTTCTCGGCCGATCCCTTGCACCCATGAGTCGCCTATTGTGGTCTATGGTTCAGAGGTCACTGAGAACGAATAATTTTATCGCAACATAGGTGTGATATGCAGATTTAATAGTTTTTGGCCCTCCTTGCCCAATCTTCACCATTGGGTTTTAGAGTCTTGGAAGCCACTGGTTGAGGGTAAGATTGAATTGTTTCTTTGCGCAAGGGGGTTCTTCATAGTGACATTTGCCTCTTCTGTGCAGAGAGACTTAGTGCTCGATGGCAGGGTTTGGTTGTGGGGAGAGCACTCCCTCTCCATCAAGCCCTGGACTCTCTCCTTCAATCCCCTTATGGAGCTGCTCAACATCAGACCTATTTGGGTCTAGTGACCTAATCTCCCTCTCTAGTTTTGGGAGGATTCTTGCTACGAGGGCATAGGCAATGCCATTGGCCATTTCCTCAAGGTTGATTCTACAACCTCCTTCATGGGGCACTCTATGGTAGTGCGCATTCTTGTGGATATTGACATATCTAGACCTCTACATGGGGATGTGGTCTTGATGGTAGGGGAAAGGCCCTAGAAACAACTATTGGATTATGAGGGTATTCCTTTTGGCAGAAGGTGTTTTGCTACAGGTCATTTGGTCTCTGGTTGTCCCCTCTCGCGCCTTAAAGGAACTGCTTCTTGGTGAAAGGATGCTCTCTCGGATCACCTAACTGTCAGTGCTTCGGAGGATGATAGTTCATCTCAACGGGATGGTTCCTCTGGGGATGTTGACCCTTTTGTGACTGCTATTGAGGGCATGGAGTCGGTTGCTGCTGCAGTTCTCTCTTGTTCCCTAGTCTCTTCTGACCACTTAGCTGCTCATCTGTCGGCACCTCATGTTTCGAGTAGGCCTGCTTCTTCTATTCCTGATTCTTCTACTTTAGTTTTTCCCTCTTCGGGCTCAGCTTCCCTTCGTGGGGCTTCGTTGGTGTCTTTTGGGGATCACCGTGAGCCCTCTTTGCTTGTGGCTTCGGGGGTGGCTCCCCCCTCTCCATGTGCTGTCAATCTTGGTTCTGAGCTCTCCTGGACAATGGTTCAGCGTAGGAAGAAAGGTCCCTTGCCCTCTTGTGGAAAGGGTGTTAGGGTGTCTACATTGGGATTTGATGTTGTGTAGATCCTTGTTGTTCTCCGGTTAGGCTGCTGTACCTGTGCTGTCAGTCTGCTATTCCTAGTCTGCTATTTCTGGGATCAAGTTCTCTTAGCTTTTCCCCCTATTCTTCTACCCTTGTGGCCTCATTTTTTGCCCCTTGTTTTGTTTCTGGGCTTTCTGTATTAGGGTTTGGCTCCCTTGTTTAGCCGCTTATCATAATAAAAAACAATCTAGGAGTTAAATTCACAAATAACCCTTCTCCAAACTAAAGCACACCCTCTCTCCATAACACAAATAATAACTAGGGCCTTCATCAAATTGTTTGACTATTGCCCTTTATAAATAGAAAATAAGAATAGTATAGTTTTCAAACTATCCCTTCCTAATCCCCTAATCCTAGCATGATCAAGGTTCCCTCTGAAGGAGTCATCCGTGTTAATCTTAATTTTTAATACAGATGGCTCTTCGAAGGGGAATCTTGGTCTTGTTCGGATTGGGGGATTAGGAAGGGATAACTATGGTGTTATTCTTTTTTTCTTCTCTATCTTTAAGGGGCAACAAATTGATAATTTTACGAAGGCATTAGCTATTCTCTATGCTTTGGAAAAAAGGATGTGCTTTGGAATGACGTAGGGTTATCTGTGAGTGATTCTCAAATTGTGATTAATTTGTTGAATGAACAGGTGGTAGTTCATGTGCAATGACAATTGATATCAATGTTTCGATAAATTTTTGGGTTGAGTCATTTGATGGACTTTGTTTCTTTTGTCCATGTCCTTCAGGGTTGAAACCGTGTGGTTGATTGTTTGACAAAGTGGGCTTCGAAGTAAGTTGGGATTGAAATGTTAGTGGTTGGGACTGGTTATCCCAAGATGACGTTCAAAATTTAGAAATGTTGATTTTAGAGGATATTGATGGATAACTGAAGTCTTTGCTTGAGGTTTTGGGGTTGAGGATGTTTCTCTAGTTCTGGTTGGGATGGTTGTAGTGATGGTGCTTTTTCTAGAAATCTATTATTGTTGTGGACGGTTGCCTTCCTAGTTTTGTAAATTGTTGAATTCAAGTGAAATAGTTGATAGCATGCAAATTGGACTGTGCTTTTTCTAATGTGATAACAAACAGACAAAAAATTGCATAGACATGGAAATACCTTTCGAAACGCCAAAATGGAACAAGAATGAATATAATAAATGCTTCAATTTGACAGATAAAAAGTTGCTTGAATTGTTTATTCCAAGGGACAAAGAAAAAATTATCGAGAATGAGAATAATCTTCTGCATGCCAAAAGGCTTGCCTCCCCTTCATCTCCCGCCTTGTATTCTTTAAAGGGGAATTTGTTTATCTAAGGGGCGAGACTGTGTGTTGTTTCCGAGGAAAAAAATTTGAGTCTCTCACACTTAAATATGAACTTTCTGTCCCACCAATCATTACAAATGTCGATTTTAGATTGGAATTGAACCTGCAAATGCAATATAATTCGCAGTTATGAGCGTCGCGGATTATATTGCACTTGCAGGTGCAATTGCAGTCTGAGACCAGCATTTACAATGATTGGCGTGACGGGAGGTTTATGTTTAAGTTTGAAAGACTCAAATTTGTTTTTTGTTGGAAACACCACACGCTCTCGCCCCCTTGGATCAACAAATTTCCCTTTGGGAATACGAGGTAGTAGAGAAAGGGAGACAAACTTTTTGGCCTACATAAGATAATTCCCATTGTGAGCAATTTTATACATCTCTTGGAAGAAACAATTGAAACAATTTTTCATCTGTCCTATTGAAACATTTATTATATTGATTGTCATTCTGTTTTGACATTTGGGAAGATATTTCTATGTTGTCTGGACAATTTTTTGTTTGTCTACAATTTTTAAGATCTTAATAATGAGGATTAAAAAATAGTTAGGGTTTATAATAATTAATATTATATTAATAATAATATTATTAATATATAATATTTTTTGTTGTATAAACCTGTTGTGATGTTCACAACACGTCCCATTTTACCCTTTAGCAAAATGAGGACCCTTGCTGTTGCTTTTGTTTTTTGTTGGTTTTGGTTCTGCTTGCTTGGCGGTATGGGTAAAATGTCCTCAATGCTTGAAATTTAGGTTGCATAATGCTTAGTGGAAAAAGGTTGTTACAAATGGAATCAACATGAAAATTCAGCTAGGGTTGCCTTTTGAACAGTTTGAAAATTCCATGTATTTTGAAAGATATGCCATTTTGTGTGAAAACTCAACGCTTAGTGGTCTGTGGTCAAAATGTATATGATATACATTGTTTTTTTGTATGTATCATACATGCGGGTTACTTTTGGTCTGTTGGATTGCATTATACATTTGATAGGTCTTGTATAAATGTTTGTATCCCAAGTTGTATCTAACATACATATACAAGTCCGGACCTAATACCTTTTATTGCGTAATGTATAATGATTAAAGTCTACGTTTGTATTTGTATATTGTTGCGCATG
This sequence comes from Cunninghamia lanceolata, assembly GCA_027924645.1. Taxonomy (NCBI): domain Eukaryota; kingdom Viridiplantae; phylum Streptophyta; class Pinopsida; order Cupressales; family Cupressaceae; genus Cunninghamia; species Cunninghamia lanceolata. Next base: position 7,989,838 of record BSBN01000071.1, on the reverse strand, counting down.
TATTTGTTACACAAATTCAAATGTACATTGGTAGACCCGAAAATAGAATCCATTTGAGTTAAGAGAGGGTCCATGTGTATTCTTGTATGTATAAGCGGTTGTATCTAGAATACAGATCCACGTCTGGACCCAACGACATTTCATGGTGAATTGTATAAATGTTGAAATCCGCATTTGTATTTGTATATTACAATGTATGTATTAAAGATACAAATTCAAAATATACATAGGCGGATGTCAAAAAGGAGTTTAGAATAATATATAACATCATGGTCGTATCATTTTTATGATTAATACATTGCTATAGATATGCTTTTGATACAAATACAGATACGGACCCGAAGGTAAAATTGAATTGATTTTATCAAACGAAAACTGAATAATCAGATTTGTATGTATCATTGTATGTATAATTGCATGTATCTAATGTACAAATACAAAACTGGACGTAACTAGGAAAATTAAACGTTGTAAACTTTAAGAGAAGTCCACGTTTGTATATTTTATACAAAAGTGAAAGATGCAGTTGTGGAATTGAACTCAGAATTAAATAATGAATAAAGTGCAGCTATGCATAAAAAGGATAGAAAAGTCAACATCAGGAATACGTGTATATTCGCATTGTATATGGTATACATGAAAACGTACAAATGAACTATATGCAGAATCGGATGCAATTAAAGGGTTAAGCTTTGTATATTTTGTGTGGGGTCCACATTTGTATGTTTGAGATACATGAATGCGATATACAAAAGGAATGCTATAGACAAATAGGGTAGATACAAAACTGGACTTGAAGGGAATTCCAAATCATTTCATAAACCTGATAAGGTCCATGTTTGTATATTTTGCAATTGTATAAGATATACATGCAAATATACAAACGAATATACAAAACAAATATGAGGGAAAAGTGTATACCAAGGGTAACTCGTGCATGTATATGATATACAAAATGCAAAAAGTGCAAAATCCAACGTATACAAAATTCAAAATATATAGTGAATGGTAAAAGTAAAACACAACTCAAGTTGCATGTATTAATGGCTGCATTTAATGCACATCTACCACAGAAAAACCTAAATTCAAAGAAGTAAAAAGAAATCTAATTACGATTAGTTTCACAATTGCATTCAGAATTAAGTTGCAGGAAATTCCACAGAGCTAAAAAAAAATCAGACAAAGGTGAATTGCGATTTGGAAACAGTTGCAGTAAGCTGGAAAGGTAAATGGATTTGGTCAACAGTATAAGGTCAATAGTTGCGATTCAAGATGCCGCCCAAACGAAAGACAATAGAAAAGAAAACTAGAAAAGAAAAGAAAGATGGAAAAGAAAATAAAAAAGATGCCAAGAAGAAAGAAGTGGTTAGAGAAGAATTTCCACACAAGGGATACAATTCGTAGATATACCATACCGATGGAATGGTAGTTGACACTGAGCTTGGGGATTTTAATTCTGTGGAACTCTTACAAAGGCTCAGCGCACCGGGAGCAACCCTGGCAATGAAGAACATACTAGATGTGGGATTGTATAAAGCGGTGGGCTTCCCACTAGCAATGGAAGCTAGGGATCTCATTATTGAATGCATCCAGAAATATGACATGAATTCTAGGAAAGTAATATACAAGGGTGTGGTTTATGCATATTTATCAGTTGAAGGCATAGCTACAACTTTTGGCTTAAAGACTATTGGTGAGATGAGGGAAATAAATGAGGAAAAATATGCAGCTGACTTTAAAAATAATGAAGGGGATTGCAAAAGTACGATATTCTATGGGTGGTATCTTCCAGATATGAAACCAAGGGCAGCAATCTGAGTACCAAAAACATTATACAGAGTTGATTTTAAGGAGGAAATTCACATAATGATCACATTGTTGAGTAGGGTAATGAGATTGACAGATGCCAGTAAGTTTGAGCATCGATGTTTTCAGTAATCCAATTTATTAAAGAGAAGACATGGACAGTTCATTGGGCTCAGGCCATCAACAATACTATCTATAACCAGGTCATGAGATGGAAGAAACATAAAATGTTCTTTATGTCCTCATATGTAGTATATTCATGTGCAACAAACATGCAGTTAAGAGGAATACCAAGAATTGGCACATTAGGAAATGGCCAAGGATAGGTACTAGTATATGATCATTACCCTGACCTATAAAGGAAAAATGTAATGCAAAATCACATTAGGGTAAATGATGTGTTTTACATTTATTTGGTGAGAATGTTAACATGAGATAAGGAGAAAAGATTATTAGAGAATGCACGAGATGCCATAAATTTACATAGTACTTGGTATATTCAATTTCCTACTTTTACTTGTATTAGAACTGAAGGCTTCATGGGGGAACCTTTTAAATTGCGAAGGTACCTGATAGATAAGATGGTATTGTTAGAGGTCACTAGACAAATATTGAATATCAATCAAATGTACAAGACCAAATTTGGCAGGGGTATCATTACGTTTCCAGTTAGTATTGGTAGGTACATTTGTGTTACTGAGGATTCAACCAAAGCTTCAGAGGCAAAGCTACAATATTATGTTTTTCAGACTTTTGAGTTGGCAAGGTCATTTGATCCCTTTAGGAGTATACAGAACTATGTGAACAAGAAATTCAAACATCAACCCCATATGGAAGACTATTGGGCTGATTGTGATAATGAAGCCGAGGTTAAGAAAAGGGCCTATCAAAGATTAACCTTAGATCAAATAAGAACATTGGGAGTACTTGAAGTACCCCATGAGATAAAGAATGATGATGAAAAGGTGCTACATACTAGTTATGACACAAATAAGGTGGCTGAGGAATTCATTGCAGAGCCAAATTAGGATCAGCCTAAAGTAGCTTCAATTGACAATATATCAAAATCAGTGCTAGCCCTTTCAAATTCATGGATAAAAGAAAGGATTGCAGATTTGGAGGCTAGAGGAATAGCAGTCACCCTTTCAAAGAAAGGTAAAAAGAGGAGTTTAGAAAGTGAAGATAATTTTGATGACTTCTTAAAAAGGAAAAGGAAAATAGTAGAAGCAACAATAGCAAAAGTAGATATAGGAGCCACATTATGGGATCCCTATGCATTGGGGGTAACGACGACTATTACTTCAGAGACTTTTACACCTACAGAAGGAGCAACATCAAGTGCAACTAGAGTAGTAACACATACTAATGTACAGTCACCTACAAATGTGTCACAAACCCCAACTATCTAAACTACACAATCACTTCAACAAGCACCCTTGGTCACTAAACAAACTCAACAAGATAAAAGACGGGTTCATACAAGTCAAACAAGAAATAACCAAGGAGATGATGGAAAAGACATCCACGACCCAAGCATCAACAAAAGAGAGTACAGAAGTGGTGGATGTCGACAAAATTGTGGATGATGTGGATGAAAGTGAAGATGAAAGTAGCGAGGATAGTTTAGATACGAGCAGTGAGGAAGATGTATCACAAAAGGCTTCTACACAATCGACAGAGGAGGTAGAAATGATTGACCCTTATGATAACTTGGTGCCAAGAAATATTATGGAAGAGGTCAAGGAAGCTGCTAAAGAGATATTGAAGAATCAAGTAGAGGAAGAAGAGAGTAAAGATGTGGATAATATGCAAGCTGCTCAAGGAGAGGATTTACCCAAGGAAAATGTGCCTACAGATAAGATGGAGGGACAAGGAAATGATGAGGGAAAAGATGCATCACAGGAGATTCCTAACCCTGAAGTTCCTCATGAAGAAGAGCAGCAAAATGTGGATGTACCAAATGTACCACAACAACCACCTCCTCTACAACAGCAACAACAACAACAACAACAACAACAACATCAAGAAAAAGAAGAGGAAGAGGAGGTTATAACAAAAGAGCCTCAAGATGAAGTGATGAATGGCAAAGCTATAAAAACAAACATGGCAGTGCCATCATGGGTTGGAGTAGAGGTGAGACAAGAGGCAACCGTGCAATTAGTACCAATAGATATAAAGAGTTTGTTGTCTAATGAGGCCACCAGGAAGGGAAAATGAAAAGTAAGAATAATGTTTGCTATTAAGAGAGATCCCTCAAGAGCAAAAACAATGCAAATGGTAGTTCCACAAGCAGACAAGGAAAAAGGAGAAATAGGCATGGAAGAATACAAGGTCATAAGCATGAGTCTGGGGCATGTTAATAGAGAACAACATATTGAGGAGATGAAAGAAATGACAGAGCTGATAGCCACTAAGATGAGGAAAGATAAACAAAAGATAGCGTAGTTGAAAGGGCACATTCAACTGCAATAGTTCATTCAAGGAATGTTTGATCCTCCACAAGGTGTGCCTGAATTACCTTCTGAATTAACCATTGTATCTAAGGAGCAGATAGGAAAAATGGAGAATAAAAAGCATGAAGCTAACACATGGGAAGAATATGTCAAAACATTCATTCAAAAAGGAGAAGAAGTAATAAAAATTACAATTGGCAATTGGAACGTTACTTTAACTGAGAAAAATAATTGTTCTAACCTTATACTTAGGTGTTAGGCTAGAATATTGCAAAATAGAGATGAATTGAAAAAAATCAATGCTATGGAAGGGTAGACAGAGTCATTGATCAAAGAGGGGGTGTTAACTTCAAATGTCGCTGTTCAAATACCTTGATGGAAGATGGAATTAAAGTTTGAAGGTATACTTAGGCCCTGCATTGTCAATGTGCAAGAGTTAGAAAAGATCGCTCAGGACTTGTTAAAGAAACATGTGAAGATAGTGGAGCATTTGGTAAAGCATGATTGTGCCAAGGCTCAGGTATATGATGTGGATACAACTATAAAGGAGTTCAAGGATAATTTCCAGTCATGCATGGATTATCCTTTGAATAAATTGAATGAAGAGGTAATGGAGACAATAATGGTACTGAGTGCCAAGATTAAAAAGTATCAGAAAAGAAGGGAAGATAAGGAAGGCCAGGCACAAATATTGAAGGTAAATGTGGAAATGCAGCAGTATACATGGGATGCTTATCAAAGAACAAGTCGTGCATCCATATCAACTGTGGTTGAAAGATATACAAATCACATGAGCAAAAAGGGAGAGCTGCAAGTAGAAGATACCAGGGACAACGACTGAAGTATTTGTTAGTTGGACGTTTCATGGTTGTAAGGATAAAAGTGAAACATACGTATTCAAAAGATTCTAAAAGGTATCTTTGCAGTTGAAAGAATATTCTTTTAAGATATTTTGGAGTGATAGCCGGCATCATGGGCTAGTCCTTACAGTTGATATTATGTTTTGAGTTGGGACCATTGATGGTTTTTGTAATTGTAAAAGGGGGATCTTAGTCTATATAAGGATCTTTGTTATACATATTTTACTACACATGACCTGCATAGAAATTGCATAGAGATTAGTTAAGTGCAAGAGAAGTGACTAGGGAAAGTGCTTTGAGCATTGGAGAATCACCTGTCTGTAGAAAGGATAATGTGGAATGTCCTATTTCCTTTTTACATCTGTAAAATGCCTGTAACCTTTATGATTTTGTTGATACATTCAGAAGAATTGAAAGTCAGCGAACATTGTAAATTTGAAATGGCTAGCTTATATTAGTAAATGCAAATATCAATTTTCTGCATCTATTCCAGAGTGTTCTTTGATAATTGTGTTTCTGATATATTTCTTTTAAAGATTGCAATTATGTATGTGAGTTTGTTAAATGAACTAGATTAGCATATAAGGATTTATTTGCTTTTGAATTGTCCAAAACCATTGAACTTGTTGACGTGAGTAACAGAGCATCATATGTTGTTCAGATTAAAGTTTTCTAACCCTATCTTTTATCTTTTTTTTTCAATAGCTTAAATAAATAGTCAATATGCAGTCATCCAAAGGAAATTGTTAAAGATTCTGGTAAATATATGGAAATGATAAACATCTTTGATAATGTTCATAAACTTTGAGGTACAGAGTCTGTTTCATTAAAATTTATGCAAAGATTAACATGAAGGTTACAAATGTGTGTAAAGGGTTAATACTTTGATGATAATTTGGAAATATTTGTAAAGATTGAGTGACAATAGCTAACCATAGAACTTTAAATCACGTAAGGCCCCTTGTTAACAGTTTCACATTGAACCTTTGAGCAATCCAACACAGTCATGACCTGACTACAAAAACCTTGAGATTGAGAATTATTTCCTAAATAAGTCTCCATATCTTTCAAGATAAGATAAAGTTCAAGTGAATTATATCTTTGGTTGTGTGTTAATAACATCCACATGAACAAAACCTTGGTTAGGGACCAGGGACCCATCCAAAAACAGGACATAGTCCTTTAAGTATGTACTTAAATTATCATTACAAAAACATAATAACAGAGTGAGAGGGCAAATTACAAGGCCCTCTACCCATCTACTGTCTAACAATAAAAATTGACTTATCAACGTAAAACTACATATATGATTTTCCTGTCAAATCCATCATGTCCAGCTCCTCATTAGAGGCGCATGTGTATTCAAGCCGAGCTTGCTCCACCACAGGTACCCCTTTTTTTGTAGCCATTCAATTGACAGTCTTGCGAGTCTCCACCAAGCACAATATCCCATCATGGACATAAACTTAGAATGATCTCATGGTTTTCCTCTGCTGCCTTCGAAGCTTCCAGTGTATCCTCTCAAACTAGTATGGAAGCCGTAGCAATATATGTCAATGTAGCTAGGGTTAGAGATTGTGCCTTGCCGAATACATTCGAGTGACCCGTTGTGGTGCCAGGGTCAAGCAAGAAATTTGTCATTGTTTCCCTTAGCTTCACGTTATCCTATCCATCCACATCCTTTGGCAAACCTAGCATCCTGCAGAGCCACTTTCGAAGCATAGGGTTCTTGATCTCTAATTCCACCAAAGCCACAAAATTTTACATCTCCTCTTCCCTTGGAATCTTGTTCAACTGCTTACACGAGGTATAGGCTCGCTTCATCCTCCCTCCAACCGATCTACTTGCCACCTTCTACAAGATTTGACAACGCCAGGGGATATGGGCGCCCACCTTTCCTTTCCCTTTGTCTCTGCAATCGTCTCCCATTACACCGCTTTGGTCTGCAACTCCACTCATCTCTGTCGTTTACAGAAAAGCAAGGGAGAATTACCAAAAACTAAGGAAATCTGTGACATAAATGGCAGTAGCCTTCGCCACTGCCATACGCCACCCCAAATAATAAGTAGCCAGCTTGCCTCCATCTTCTCACACGTTTCCTCTCTTGGGAACTCCACTCATGTGTTTGTCTAATGATCTTGCCCCTTATCAAGTGGTATTAATATATAATATATAATTATTTTATATTATATATTATTATATATAATATAATAATATTAAATATTATTATTAATATATAATATAATATAATATATTAAAAAATATTATATTAATAATGAGGATTATAAAATAGTTAGTGTTAACAATAATTAATATTATATTAATAATTTTATTATTAATATATAATATTATATAATATATAATTATATTATATTATATACTATTATATAATATATAATATTATATATCATAATAATATATAATATTATCATAATATTATATATATATATATATATATTTTAAAAAGAGGGGTAAAAATTTATTATAAAAGAAACCACTAGTACATAACAAAGAAAGTAACAGACCATAGAATCAATTGAAAGCAAAAAACAAAACCACCGAACCACCACCCCAAGGCCCTAAAAAGGGACCACAACTAACCATCCATATCTTCAGAGATCAACCTTTCCAAAGTATGAATACAATCCTGGGACAAAAGATCCCACTCCCTAGCATTCCAATCCCCTTCCTGATCAAAGGACCACTTAACTAGACAATCAACCACTCTATTTCACTCCCTAAGGACATGAACAAAGGAGACAAAATCCATCGAGTGACTTAAACAAAGAATTTTTCTAATCACCGACGCAAGCTTCCACTACATACGTTCCACAACTTGCTCATTCAACATATTAATAACAATCTAGGAGATAAATTCACAAATAACCCTTCTCCAAACTAAAGTACACCCTCTCTCCATAGCACAAATAATAACTAGGGCCTTCATCAAATTGTTCGATTGTTGCCCTTTATAAATAGAAAAGAAGAACAATATAGTTTTCAAACTATCCCTTCCTAATCCTCTAATCCTAGCATGATTAGGGTTCCCTTTGAAGGAGTCATCCGTGTTAATCTTAAAGTTTAATACATATGGCTCTTCCAAGGGGAATCCTGGTCATGTTCGGATTGGGGGATTAGGAAGGGATAACTATGGTGCTGTGCTTTTTTCTTCTCTATCTATAAGGGGCAACAAACTAATAATTTATGAAGGTGTTAGCTATTCTCTGTGCTTTGGAAAAAGGATGTGCTTTGGGATGATGTAGGGTTATCTGTGAGTAATTCTCAAATTGTGATTAATCCTTTGAATGAATGGGTGGTGGTTCGTGTGCAATGACAGTTGACATCAATGGTTCGACAGATTTTTGGGTTGAGTTATTTGATGTACTTTGTTTCTTTTGTCCATGTCCTTTAGGATTGAAACCGTGTGGTTGATTATTTGGCAAAGTGGGCTTCAAAGTAAGTTAGGGATTGAAATGTTAGTGGTTGGGACTGGTTGTCCCAAGATGGTGTTTAAAATTTAGAAATGTTGATTTTTGAGGATATTGATGGATAACTGAAGTCTCTGCTTGAGGTTTTGGGGTTGAGGATGTTTCTCTGGTTCTGGTTTGGATGGTTGTAGTGATGGTGCTTTTTCTAGAAATCTATTGTTGTTGGTGATGATTGCCTTCTTGGTTCTGTAAACTGTTGAATGCAAATGAAATAGTTGCTAACATGCAAATTGGACTGTGCTTTTTCTAGTGTGATAACAAACAGACAAAAAAATGCATACAGACAAAAAATTGCACAGACAACATGGAAATACCTTTTGAAATGCCAAAATGGAATGAGAATGAATATAATAAATGCTTCAATCTGACAGATAAAAATTTGCTTGAATTGTTTATTCCAAGGGACAAACAAAAAATTATCAAGAATGAGAATTATCTTCTGCACACCAAAAGGCTTGCCTCCCCTTCATCTCCCGCCTCGTATTCTTGAAAGGGGAATTTGTTTATCCAGGGGGCAAGACTGTGTGTTGTTTTCAAGGAAAATTTTTGAGACTCTCACACTTAAATATGAACATTCTGTCCCACCAATTATTGCAAATGTCAATTTCAAACTGAAATTGCACCTGCAAATGCAATATAATTCACAGCTATGAGCGTTGCGGATTATATTGCACTTACAGGTGCAACTGCAGTCTGATATCAACATTTACAATGATTGGCATGACGGGAGGTTTATATTTAAGTTTGAAAGACTCAAATTTGTTTTTCCTTGGAAACACCACACACTCTCGCCCCCCATGATCAACAAATTTCCCTTTGGGGAATGCGAGGTGGGAGAGAAGAGGGAGACAAACCTTTTGGCCTACATAAAATAATTCTCATTGTGAGCAATTTTATGTATCTTTTGGAAGAAACAATTGAAACAATTTTTTATCTGTCGTATTGAAACATTTATTATATTGATTGTCGTTCCATTTGACATTTGGGAAGATATTTCTATGTTGTTTGGACAAATTTTTGTTTGTCTGCAATTTTTAAGATATTAATAGTGTGGATTAAAAAATAGCTAGGGTTTATAATAATTAATATTATATTAATAATATTATTATTAATATATAATTTTTTTTGTTGTTGTATAAACCCTGGTTAGGGACTAGGGATCCATCCAAAAATAGGGCATAGCCCTTTAAGTCTGTACTTAAACTGTCATTACATAAACATAATAACAAGGTGAGAGGGCAAATTACAAGGCCCTCTACCCATCTTCTGTCTAACAACAAAAACTAACTTATCAACGTAAAACTACATATCTAATTTTCTTTACAAATCCATCATGTCCGTCTCCTCATCAAAGGCGCATGTGTATTCAGGCTGAGCTTGCTCTACTACAGGTACTCCCTTTTTTACAGCTATTCGATTGATAGTCTTGCGAGTCTCCACCAAGTACAACATCACATCATGGACATGAACTTAGAATGATCTCATGGTTTTCCAATGCTACATTCAAAGCTTCCACCATATGCTCCCAAACCAGTATGGAAGCCGTAGTAATAGATGTCAATGTAGCCAGGGTTAGAGATTGTGCCTTGCCGAATACATTCAAGCGACGCCTTGTGGTCCCAAGGTCAAGAAATAAATTTGTCACTGCTTCCCTTAGCTTCACGTCATCCTATCCCTGCACATCCTTTGTCAAACGTAGCATCCTGCAGAGCCACTTTCGAAGCATAGGGTTCTTGGTCTCTGATTCCACCAAAGCCACAAAATTTTCCATCTCCATTTCCCTTGAAATCTTGTTCAGCCGCTTACACGGGGTATAGGCTTGCTTCATCCTCCCTCCAACCGAGCTACTTGCCACCTTCTATAGGATTTGATGACTCCAGGGGATATTGGCCCCCACCTTTCCTTTCCCTTTGTCTCTGCAACCGCCTTCCATTACACCGCTCTGGTCTGCAACTCCACTCATCTTCATCGTTTACAGAAAAGCAAGGGAGAATTACCAAAAACTAAGGAAATTTGTGACATAAATGGCAGTAGTCTTCACCATTGCCATACGCCACCCCAAACAATAAGTAGCTAGCTTGCCTCCATCTTCTCACATGTGCTTTTCTCGAGAACTCCACTCATGTTTCTGTCTAATGATCTTGCCCCTTATCGAGCGGTATTAATATATAAAATTATATAATATATAATTATGTTATATTATATATTATTATATATAATATAATAATATCAAATATTATTATTAATATATAATATAATATAATATATTAAAAAATATTATATTAATAATTTTATTATTAATATTATATATTATATATTATATAATATTATTATATTATATATCATAATAATATATAATATTATCATAATATTATTACTATATATATATTTTTAAGAAGAGGGGTAAAAAGTTATTATAAAAGAAACCACTAGTACATAACAAAGAAAGGAACACACCATAAAATCAACTGAAAGCAAAAAACAAAACCATCGAACTACCACCCCAAGGCCCCAAAAAGGGACCACAACTACCATCCATATCTTCAGAGATCAACATTTTCAAAGTTTGAATACAATCCTGGGACAAAAGATCCCACTCCCTAGCATTCTAATCCCCTTACTGATTAGAGGCCCACTTAGCCAGACAATCAACCACTCTATTTCACTCCCTAAGGACACGAACAAAGGAGACAAAATCCACCGAGTGACTCAAACAAAGAATCTGTCTAATCACCAACGCAAGCTACCACTACATACATTCCACAACTTGCTCATTCAGCATATTAATAATAATCTAGGAGTTAAATTAACAAATAACCCTTCTCCAACGTAAAGTACACCCTCTCTCCATAGCACAAATAATAACTAGGGCCTTCATCAAATTGTTCGATTGTTGCCCTTCATAAATAGAAAAGAAGAATAGTAAAGTTTTCAAACTATCCCTTCCTAATCCCCTAATCCTAGCATGATCAGGGTTCCCTCTGAAGGAGTCATCCATGTTAATCTTAATTTTTAATACAGATGGCTCTTTCAAGGGGAATCCTGGTCATGTTCAGATTGGGAGATTAAGAAGGGATAACTCTGGTGCTGTGCTTTTTTTCTTCTCTATCTAAAAGGGGAAACAAACTAATAATTTTATGAAGGTGTTAGCTATTCTCTGTGCTTTGGAAAAAGGATGTGATTTGGGATGACGTAGGGTTATCTGTGAGTGATTCTCAGATTGTGATTAATATGTTGAATGAACGAGTGGTGGTTCATTTGCAATGATAGTTGACATCAATGGTTCGACAAATTTTTGGGTTGAGTCATTTGATGGACTTTGTTTCTTTTGTCCATGTCCTTCAGGATTGAAATCGTGTGGTTGATTGTTTGGCAAAGTGGGCTTCGAAGTAAGTTGGGGATTGAAATGTTAGTGGTTGGGATTGGTTGTCCCAAGATGGTGTTCAAAATTTAGAAATGTTGATTTTGAGGATATTGATGGATAACTGAAGTCTTTGCTTGAAGTTTTGGGGTTGAGGATGTTTCTATAGTGTTGGTTGGGATGGTTGTAGCGATGGTGCTTTTTTCTGGAAATCTATTGTTGTTGGGGACGGTTGCCTTCCTAGTTCTGTAAACTGGTCAATGCAAATGAAATAGTTGATAGCATGCAAATTGGACTGTGCTTTTTCTAATGTGATAACAAACAGACAAAAACATGCATACAAACAAAAAATTACACAGACAACATGGAAATACCTTCTGAAACACCAAAATGGAACGAGAATGAATATAATAAATGCTTCAATTTGACAGATAAAAAGTTTCTTGAATTGTTTATTCCAAGGGATGAACAAAAAATTGTCAAGAATGAGAATTATCTTTAGCATGCGAAACGACTTGCCTCCCCTTCATCTCCCACTTCGTATTTTTGAAAGGGGAATTTGTTTATCTAGGGGGGCGAGACCGTGTGTTGTTTCTGAGGCCTGCATAAGATAATTCCCATTGTGAGCAATTTTATGTATCTCTTGGGAGAAACAATTGAAATAATTTTTTATCTGTCATATTGAAACATTTATTATATTGATTGCTGTTTTGTTTTGACATTTGGGAAGATATATCTATGTTGTTTGGACAATTTTTTGTTTGTCTATAATTTTTAAGATATTAATAATGAGGATTAAAAAATAGTTAGAGTTTACAATAATTAATATTATATTAATAATATTATTATTAATATATAATATTTTTTTTGTTGTATAAACCCTGGTTAGGGACTAGGGACCCATCCAAAAACAAGGCATAGCCCTTTAAGTCTGTACTTAAAATGTCATTACAAAAACATAATAACAGGGTAAGAGGGCAAATTACAAGGCCCTCTACCCATCTACTATTTAACAAGAAAAACTAAATTATCAATGTAAAACTACATATCTGATTTTCCTGTCAAATCCATCATGTTCGCCTCCTCATCAGAGGCACATGTGTATTCAGGCTGAGCTTGCTCCACCACATGTAGCCCCTTTTTTGCAGTCATTCGATTGATAGTCTTGCGAGTCTCCACCAAGCACAATATCACATTATGGACATGAACTTAGAATGATCTCATGGTTTTCCTCTGCTTCCTTCAAAGCTTCCACCATATCCTCCTGAACGAGTATGGAAGCCGTAGCAATAGATGTCAATGTAGCCAGGGTTAGAGATTGTCCCTTGCCGAATACATTCGAGCGACCCCTTGTGGTGCTAGGGTCGAGCAGGAAATTTATCAATTCTTCCCTTAGCTTCACGTCATCCTATCCGTCCACGTCCTTTGGCAAACCTAGCATCCTGCAGAGCCCCTTTCGAAGCATAGGGTTCTTGAGCTCCGATTCCACCAAAGCCACAAAATTTTCCATCTCCACTTCCCTTGAAATCTTGTTCAGCCGCTTACATAGGGTAAAGGCTTGCTTCATCCCTCCTCTAACCGAGCTACTTGCCACCTTCTGCAGGATTTGATGAGGCTAGGGGATATGGGCCCCACCTTTCCTTTCCCTTTATCTCTACAACCGCCTTCCATTACACCGCTCTGGTCTGCAACTCCACTCATCTCCATTGTTTACAGAAAAGCAAGGGAGAATTACCAAAAACTAAGAAAATCTGTGACATAAAGGCAGTAGCCTTGGCCACTTCCATACGCCACCCCAAATAATAAGTAGCCAGCTTGCCTCCATTTTCTCACATGTTTCCTCTCTCGGGAACTCCACTCATGTGTCTGTCTAATGATCTTGCCCCTTATCGAGTGATATTAATATATATTATTATATATAATATAATAATATTAAATATTATTATTTATATAATATAATATAATATATTAAAAAATATTATATTAATAATGAGGATTAGAAAATAGTTAGGGTTAACAATAATTAATATTATACTAATAATTTTATTATTAATATATAATATTATATAATATATAATTATATTATATTATATACTATTATATAATATATAATATTAGTATATTATATGTTATTATATATAATATAATAATATATAATATTATTATATTATATATCATAATAATATATAATATTATTATATATATATATTTTTAAGAGGGGTAAAAATTTGTTATAACAAAGAAATCAACAAACCATACAATAAACTAAAAGTAAAAAACAAAACCACCAAACCACCACCCCAAGGCCCCAAAAAGGGACCACAACTAACTATCCATATCTTCAAAGATCAACCTTTCCAAAGTTTGAATACAATCCTCAGACAAAAGATCCCACTCCCTAGCATTCGAATGCCCTTTTTGATCAGAGGCCCACTTAGCTAGACAATCAACCACTCTATTTCACTCCCTAAGGACATGAACAAAGGAGACAAAATCCATCGAGTGACTCAAATAGGGAATTTGTCTAATCACTGACACAAGTTGCCACTGCATACGTTCCACAACTTGCTCATTCAACATATTAATAACAATCTAGGAGTTAAATTCATAAATAACCCTTTTGCAAACTAAAGCACACCCTCTCTCTATAGCACAAATAATAACTAAGGATATCATCAAATTGTTTGATTGTTGCCCTTTATAAATAGAAAAGAAGAACAATATAGTTTTCGAGCTATCCCTTCCTAATCCCCTAATCCTAGCATGATCAGGGTTCCCTGTGAAAGAGTCATCTGTGTTAATCTTAATTTTTAATACAGATGGCTCTTCCAAGGGGAATCCTGGTCATGTTTGAATTGGGGGATTAGGAAGGGATAATTGTGGTGCTGTGCTTTTTTTCTTCTCTATCTATAAGGGGCAACAAACTGACAATTTTATGAAGGCGTTAGCTATTCTCTGTGCTTTAGAAAAAGGATGTGATTTGGGATGACGTAGGGTTATCTATGAGTGATTCTCAGATTGTGATTAATCTGTTGAATGAATGGGTGGTGGTTCGTGTGCAATGACAGTTGACATCAATGGTTCGACAGATTTTTGGGTTGAGTCATTTGATGGACTTTGTTTCTTTTGTCCATGTCCTTTAGGATTGAAACTGTGTGGTTGATTGTTTGACAAAGTGGGCTTCGAAGTAAGTTCGGGATTAAAATGTTAATGGTTGGGACCGGTTGTCCCAAGATGTTCAAAATTTAGAAATGTTGATTTTAGAGGATATTGATGGATAACTGAAGTCTCTGTTTGAGGTTTTGGGGTTGAGGATGCTTCTCTGGTTCTGGTTGGGATGGTTGTGGTGATGGTGCTTTTTTTGGAAATCTATTGTTATTGGGGATGGTTGCCTTCTTGGTTCTATAAATTGTTGAATGCAAATGAAATAGTTGATAGCATGCAAATTGGACTGTGCTTTTTCTAATGTGATAACAAACAGACGAAAAAATGCATACAAACAAAAAATTGCACAGACAACATGGAAATAACTTTTGAAATGCCAAAATGGAAGGAGAATGAATAAAATAAATGCTTCAATCTAACAGTAAAAGTTTTTTGTATTGTTTATTCCAAGGGACAAACAAAAAATTGTGGAGAATGAGAATTATCTTCTGCATGCCAAAAGGCCTGCCTCCCCTTCATCTCCCGCCTCGTATTCTTGAAAGGGGAATTTGTTTATCCAGGGGGCGAGACCGTGTGTTGTTTACGAGGAAAAAAATTTGAGTCTCTCTCTTAAATATGATCTTACCGTCCAACCAATCATTGCAAATATCAATTTTAGACTGGAATTGCACTTGCAAATGCAATATAATTCGCGGCTATGAGCGTCGTGGATTATATTGCACTTGTAGGTGCAACTGTAGTCTGAGATCGACATTTACAATGATTGTCATGATAGGAGGTTTATATTTAAGTTTGAAAGACTCAAATTTGTTTTTCCTTGGAAACACCAAACGGTCTTGCACCCCTGGATCAACAAATTTCCCTTTGGGGGATGTGAGGTGAGAGAGAAAGGGGAGACAAACCTTTTGGCCTGTATAAGATAATTCCCTTTGTGAGCAATTTTATTATCTCTTGGAAGAAACAATTGAAACAATTTGAGTCGTTTACAAAAAAGCAAGGGAGAATTACCAAAAACTAAGGAAATCTGTGACATAAATGGCAATAGCCTTCGCCATTGCCATACGCCACCCCAAATAATAAGTAGCCAGCTTGCCTCCATCTTCTCACACGTTTCCTCTCTCGAGAACTCCACTCATGTGTCTGTCTAATGATCTTGCCCCTTATCAAGCGGTATTAATATATAATATTATATAATATATAATTATGTTATATTATATATTATTATATATAATATAATAATATGAAATATTATTATTAATATATATTATAATATAATATATTAAATAATATTATATTAATAATGAGGATTATAATAGTTAGGGTTAACAATAATTAATATTATATTAATAATTTTATTATTAATATATAATATTATATAATATATAATTATATTATATTATATACTATTATATAATATATAGTATTTTCATAATATTATTATTATTATATATATATTTTGTCTCTACAACTGCCTTCCATTACACTGCTTTGGTCTGCAACTCCACTCATCTCCGTCCTTTACAGAAAAGCAAGGGAGAATTACCAAAAACTAAGGAACTCTATGACATAAATGGTAGTAGCCTTCGCCACTGCCATACACCACCCCAAATAATAAGTAGCCAGCTGGCCTCCATTTTCTCACACATTTCCTCTCTCGGGAACTCCACTCATGTGTTTGTCTAATGATCTTGCCCCTTATCGAGTGGTATTAATATATAATAGTATATAATATATGATTATGTTATATTATATTATTATATATTATAGTAATATTATAATATTAAATATTACTATTAATATATAATATAATATAATATATTAAAAAATATTATATTAATAATGAGGATTATAAAATAGTTAGGGTTAACAATAATTAATATTATATTAATAATTTTATTATTAATATATAATATTATATAATATATAATTATATTATATTATATAGTATTATATAATATATAATATTAGTATATTATATGTTATTATATATAATATTATAATATAATAATATTATATATCATAATAATATATAATATTATCATAATAATATATAATATTATCATAATATATTTTTTTGATTTGTAAGCATGGATATATTATATTAACAAAGAGAAATTTACAATTCGTTGCTGCCACACAGGCAAATTTTAACTGTTTACCAAGATAAGACCTAACCTTGCACCCTTCACCCCTACCTATTCAAGGTGACCATGCAGGGTCTGCAAAACCCAAAATTGCCAGAAAGGGCTGACTTTCTCCAAAATAGGATATCCTATTGCTCCCACCCACTGAGACTAGCTATACAAAATCCCAACCATTACATCAATATCACTTGAAACAGAGAAGAAACACCTATATGAGAGACTATTAAGCATATCATTGCATCAGAGAAACCCTATACACATCTTAGAAACAAAAAATGAAAGCCAAACGGACAGCTTACTCGAGACCCAATTCCTCTGCCTTGGCTCTGAATTCAAGAATCTAGTTGAAGGAGCCATGGGGGTCTATTTACAGCGTTTTGAAAAGAAACTCCACTCCCAGATTAACCTGTTCTCTGTGCAAGATGAGTGGCATGCCCTTGATGTCGAGCAGGAATGGGAAGAAACGCACCACTACTCCATCATCCTCTAGGAGGTGGAAGTCCACCAGCCTTGGAATACCCATACCCGGCTCAGCTACTCGAAGAATCTCCTCTAGACCAACTAAAATATTATTGATGAACAAATGCCGCACCAGGAGCCCTGCTCTCGGTTTAGGAATGCATGCATCCAAAATTGAAGCAAGGAAACGAGAGACAACAGTGGTATCTACCCTATAGAATTCCCCATCCTCCAAAAACTTCTTGCCCAACACCACCTTCACTCCCAGTAGCAGGAAATCATCGTGCAGCCTCATAATTCTTTTCAGCCTTTGGTCCGTGACAAGCCCCTTGAAGGCTAACTGCCTCACAAAGCTCTACAGTTGCACCAAAGTCTCGAAGCCTAGATAGATTAACCCCTTCGTAGCAATCCTCATAACAAAACCCGAACCAGCGCCACCCGCCATCGTTGAAAGAGAACAGGGGAAGGAGACGTGGTGAGAAAGAGACAAGACATCCGTCACTGTTTGCTACAAGCCACATATTTAAAAGTGCCATCCTTCCTGAAACTTCCACTGGTAATGATTATATGTGAAGGGAAGTGCTCATTGAGGGAGATTAGTTGGCTGCCTACTCACAAACCATCTGACACCTTAAAGACCCCGGTCCTTCCACAACTTAAAGTGTGGAAGGACAAATATTATCATAATATTATTATTATATACATATTTTTTAAAAGAGGGGTAAAAATTTATTATAAAAGAAACCACTAGTACATAACAAAGAAAGCAATAAACCATAGAATCAATTGAAAGCAAAAAACAAAACCATCGAACCACCACCCCAAGGCCCCAAAAAGGGACCACAACTAACCATCCATATCTTCAGATATCAACCTTTCCAAAGTTTGAATACAATCTTGGGACAAAAGATCCCACTCCCTAGCATTCCAATCCCCTTCCTAATCAGAGGCCCACTTAGCTAGACAATCAACCACTCTATTTTACTCCCTAAGGACATGGACAAAGGAGACAAAATCCATCGAGTGACTCAAACAGAGAATCTTTCTAATCACCGACGCAAGCTACCACTACATACGCTACACAACTTGCTCATTCAGTATATCAATAACAATCTAGGAGTTAAATTCACAAATAACCCTTCTCCAAACTAAAGCACACCCTCTCTCCATAGCACAAATAATAACTAGGGCCTTCATCAAATTGTTCGATTGTTGCCCTTTCTAAATAGAAAAGAAGAACAGTATAGCTTTCGAACTATCCCTTCCTAATCCTCTAATCCTAGGATGATCAGGGTTCCCTTTGAAGGAGTCATCCATGTTAATCTTAATTTTTAATACAGATCGCTCTTCCAAGGGGAATCCTGGTCATGTTCAGATTGGGGGATTAGGAAGGGATAACTGTGGTGCTGTGCTTTTTTTCTTCTCTATCTATAAGGGGCAACAAACTAATAATTTTATGAAGGCGTTAGCTATTCTCTGTGCTTTGGAAAATGGATGTGCTTTGGGATGACATAGGGTTATCTGTGAGTGATTCTCAGATTGTGATTAATCTGTTGAATGAATGGGTGGTGGTTCGTGTGCAATGACAATTGACATCAATGGTTCGACAGATTTTTGGGTTGAGTCATTTGATAGACTTTGTTTCGTTTGTCCATGTCCTTCAAGATTGAAACTGCGTGGTTGATTGTTTGGCAAAGTGGGCTTCGAAGTAAGTTGGGGATTGAAATGTTAGTGGTTGGGACTAGTTGTCCCAAAATAGTGTTCAAAATTTAGAAATGTTGATTTTAGAGGATATTGATGGATAACTGAAGTCTCTGCTTGAGGTTTTGGGGTTGAGGATGTTTCTCTGGTTCTGGTTGGGATGGTTGTAGTGATGTTGCTTTTTCTAGAAATCTATTGTTGTTGGGGATGGTTACCTTCCTAGTTCTGTAACCTATTGAATGCAAATGAAATAGTTGATAGCATGCAAATTGGACTGTGCTTTTTCTAATGTGATAACAAACAGACAAAAAAATGCATACAGACAAAAAATTGCACAGACAACATGGAAATACCTTCCGAAATGCCAAAATGGAACGAGAATGAATATAATAAATGCTTCAATCTGACAGATAAAAAATTGCTTGAATTGTTTATTCCAAGGGACAAACAAAGTATTGTCAAAAATGAGAATAATCTTCTGCATGCCAAAAGGCTTGACTCCCCTTCATCTCCTACCTCGTATTCTTGAAAGGGGAATTTGTTTATCCAGGGGGGCAAGACCTTGTGTTATTTTTGAGGAAAAAAATTTGAGTCTCTCACACTTAAATATGAACTTTCTATCCCACCAATCATTGCAAATGTCAATTTTAGACTGGAATTACACCTCCAAATGCAATATAATTCGCAACTATGAGCGTCGCAGATTATATTGCACTTGCAGGTGCAACTATAGTCTGAGATCGACATTTACAATTATTGGTGTGACGGGAGGTTTATATTTATGTTTGAAAGACTGAAATTTGTTTTTCCTTGGAAACACCACACGCTCTCACCCCCTGAATCAGCAAATTTCCCTTTGGGAAATGCGAGGTGGGAGATAATTCCCATTGTGAGCAATTTTATGTATCTCTTGGAAGAAACAATTGGAACAATTTTTTATCTGTCGTATTGAAACATTTATTATATTGATTGTCATTTCGTTTTGACATTTGGGAAGATATTTCTATGTTGTTTGGATAATTTTTTGTTTGTTTGCAATTTTTAAGATATTAATAGTGAGGATTAAAAAATAGTTAGGGTTTATAATAATTAATAGTATATTAATAATAATATTATTAATATATAATATTTTTTTGTTGTATAAACCCTGGTTAAGGACCAGGGACCCATCCAAAAATAGGGTATAGCCCTTTAAGTCTGTACTTAAACTATCATTACAGAAACATAATAACAGGGTGAGGCCAAATTACAAGTCCCTCTACCCATCTACTATTTAACAAGAAAAACTAAATTATCAATGTAAAACTACATATCTAATTTTCCTGTCAAATCCATCATGTCCGCCTCCTCATCAGAGGCACATGTGTATTCAGGCCGAGCTTGCTCCACCACAGGACCCCCTTTTTTGCAACCATTCGATTGACAGTCTTGCAAGTCTCCACCAAGCACAACATCACATCATGGACATGAACTTAGAATGATCTCATGGTTTTCCTCTGCTACCTTTGAAGCTTCCACCATATCCTCCCGAACCAGTATGGAAGCCGTAGCAATAGATGTCAATGTAGCCACGATTAGAGATTGTGCCTTGCCGAATACATTCGAGCAACCCCTTGTGCTGCTAGGGTCTAGCAGGAAATCTGTCATTACTTCCCTTAGCTTCATGTCATCCTATTCGTCCATGTCCTTTGACAAACCTAGCATCCTGCAGAGCCACTTTCGAAGCATAGGGTTCTTGATCTTCGATTCCACCAAAGCCACAAAATTTTCCATCTCCACTTCCCTTGAAATCTTGTTCAGCTACTTACATGGGGTATAGGCTCGCTTCATCCTCCCTCCAACCGAGCTACTTGCCACCTTCTGTAGGATTTGTCGATGCCAGGGGATATGGGCCCCCACCTTTCCTTTCCCTTTGTCTCAGCAACCGCCTTCCATTATAGCACTCTGGTCTGCAACTCCACTCATCTCCGTTGTTTACAGAAAAGCAAGGGAGAATTACCAAAAACTAAGGAAATCCATGACATAAATGGTAGTAGCCTTCGCCACTTCCATACGCCACCCCAAATAATAAGTAGCCAGCTTGCCTCCATCTTTTCACACGTTTCCTCTCTCGAGAACTCTACTCATGTGTCTGTCTAATGATCTTGCCCCTTATCGAGTAGTATTAATATATAATATTATATAATCTATAATTATGTTATATTATATATTATTATATATAATATAATAATATTAAATATTATTATTAATATATAATATAATATAATATATTAAAAAATATTATATTAATAATGAGGATTATAAAATAGTCAGGGTTAACAATAATGAATATTATATTAATAATTTTATTATTAATGTATAATATTATATAATATATAATTATATTATATTATATACTATTATATAATATATAATATTAGTATATTATATAATATTAGTATATTATATGTTATTATATATAATATAATAATATATAATATTATCATAATATTATATATATATATTTTTTAAAAAGAGGGGTAAAAATTTATTATAAAAGAAACCACTAGTACATAAAGAAAGCAATAGACCATAGTGTAATGGGTGGAGAATTTTCAGATCAAGCAACATAGATCAAATCCAACCCTAAACACCTCAAGAAATCTAACCTAGGCAACATAAATGATATGCAATCAAATCAAATTCACCTGGGTATTTTGATTTCTTGATTTTATTGTGGATTGCTTCTCCATGCAAACCATATTGAAAGGGGCTGCCATGATTATGCTTAGAAATGATGAAAAGATGACATGCATGCAAAGACAGAGTGCAAGAATGATTTAGATCCATGTTTTTCAAAATGCCATTAACGTGAGAGCTTTGTACGTGCAAGTGGAAAATGAGAGGCTAGGGTTCAAAATGAGAAAAGTGAGGTCATTTATACTTTGGAAGGTGAGTGATCAAGGTGAGGGATGAAAGGAGAGATCGACGGCGGAGGAATTTTGAGAGATATGCATAGAGAGAAAAATGCATAATAAATTAAATAAAACCCTTATTTAATTTATTATGTAAGATAAAATGTTGGTAGGAAGAATAATATAAATTAAATTAATTTATTTAATTTATATGTTTAATGAGGAAATAAATAAAATATCGATTTTATTTATTTTTAGAAGGATGAAATAACTAAATAACTTAAAATTATTTAATTATTGATGGAAAATAGAGGAATAAAAAGAATTAATTAAATAAATAAAATTTATTTATTTAATTATGAAGATGTGGAAGAAAATGAGGCTTTTAAACATAAGTGTGTTAGATGACATAATGAATGCAATGCTATAATGCAATAAATTCCTAAGTAATGAAGCGGGTCAATTTTGGGTGTCTACATTTTGCCCCTCTTTGAGACAATGTCCGTTAGGGCTTTGTTTCAAAGAAGATATCATACATTAGATAAACAGGCTATGCCCCAGTGAAACTGGTGGATGATGCCCCCTCAAGAGGAAAACCAGGCTACCGGGAAATGGCTGGGTTGACTCGCGACAAGAAGGCAGAACAAGGATAGGCTAGGTTAAATGGACGCGAAGAAATAGAACTTAGATGGGTGACCATGGGGATGAAGCAAGAGAATTAGGGTTTGGTTGAAAAGAAAAATTAGGGTTAGGGCCCCATAAATAGGATCAAATGATCAATTCCACCTCATTTGTGCTATTTGCTTTTAGAAATCTTTTGCTTTTTTGCTTTTTGAGTGCTTCAGAGCTAGAGTGAAATTCTAGGATGTCGATTCCACGTGAGGATCACCGGGCTGAGAGGGTGAGGACATATGGGCGACTAGCAGGAGCTCATGCACCGATATGTGTTGAAAACCTTACCATTTACGTTTTTAATTTGTGTCAAATGCGTCATTAATAGGTTTGTGCCACCAAAGGTGCGTAGGTTTAGTGAATGCACCTTTGAGTGACAGCCAGTCGCCTTTGGCGAAACAAATCACAATTGAGTGCAGGTCGGTCGCATTTGGCGTTAGTGATGCGCATATGGTCATAAATTAGGTTTTAGGACTATTGCATGCGCATTTGGTGAAAATAGTCACATTTGAGTAGCGTCTGGTCGCATTTGGTAAATCTAGTCGCATTTGCGCGTAGGTTCATCACATGTGAAAAATGTGATGCACATATGCTGAAAACTAGGGTTTTTAGGTGTTTGCATGCACCTTTGGTGCGAAAAGTCACGCTTGATCATCAACAACTCACATTTGGTAAATCTAGTCACCTTTGAGCGATAGTAAGTCACATATGGCGAACTAGATCACATATGGCAGGGGCTAACTCACCTATGGTAAAAACATGTCACTTTTGGTCAAATTTAGGCAGTTTTAGGGTTTTGTATTAAAAATGTCATAAATACTGAGTCGGTTGGATGATTGCAGTCTGTGCTGCGACCATTGTTATGATGCGAGGTACACCCATCAGATTTGGGGCTGGTACGACAGCTAGACGCAGAGGAGCACTTATTCTTGGATATTGTTGGCTTAGAGGATGTGGTACATATTACGCCGGTTCGCGCACATACAACATTGATGACTGCTTTGATGGAGTGTTGGTACAACGAGCACAACTCCTTCCTACTCCCGACCGATGAGGCCACTATCACATTGGAGGATGTGTGGGGCATTTTGCGAATCCCGATCGAGGGTGAGCGAGTTGATTATGATCCAGATCTTGGGCCTACTACTTTTCATTGATTGTTTGGGACCCCAGATATAGGTGCTGATGACCATGAGATTCCTATACAGAGGATGAGAGAGTTATGTGATCAGTTGCAGAGAATTGTAGTTGCTATCATCAAATTTTTGGTTCCAGATTGTCGGGCACAGGGATTCCCAGTAGGATGGGGTACTGTCATGGAGAGTATGTTTGAGTATGGAGTCAGATATGCATGGACTCCTTGTTTACTAGGACAAATCTACCACTATCTACATGATTGTGCTTATATGTTTGGGTCCAGCATGTCAGCGAGAGTCACACTTTTACATGTTTGGGCTTTCGAGCACATAGTAGTGACGAGGCCGATGGGGTTGAGACAGCAGATGCTAGGACAACCCTATGCTCACATTTATGGAGGGGTGACCACATATAGACAACTCCATGCACTTGTTTACTAGAAGTGGACATTAGATGAGGTAGATCAGTTTACTTGGCGGCCATGGAACGATTGCGAGAGCTGGGATGATGATATTCCCAAGTTATTGTTTGCACAATAGGCACAATATCTTTTTGGACGCAACATTTATGTGATTGAGATATCTGCCGAAGAGAGTACTGCAAGAGTTCAGTTTGCCCCAAGTTGAGCTAGTTGGAGAGGCTATTTTTGGGCGCACACGACAGGAGATCCCGGATTGGGGGCCAGAGATTATTGTTGATGTAGCATTGGCCGAGGTGGAGGCATTGCAACCAGTCATATGGGATTGGATCAAAGGGCCAGTGATCTAGGTACGACGCCTAAGTATGATTTGTATTGATTGCTACATAGGCCCACAAGATTGACTATACCAAGGGAGATGGGAGAGGTGGCTATTTTTGCACCTTGGTGAGGAGGAGTCAGAGGACAAAGGTGGCCTCCACGAGTACGATTTATAGCATCACCCATAGTAGCAGCAACAGGAGAAGGAGTAGCCTAGGGACAGGGACAGGTACATGGACAGGTCCTGTGGCATGTACAGGTTCCACCATAGCCGCAATAGATAATGGGAGGCGAAGGAGACAAAGATGCAACAACGGGCTTCAGACGACAGCTGTAGAGAGAGATGACCAGGAGGATGTGGGTATAGGCCTGACTCAGGATTGCAGAGACAGATAGGGATAGAGCCATAGTGGCCATGAGACAAACCTGGGGACAGGTGAGGCCTACCAGACACAGGTTGCATAGTTACAGGCACATACACAATAGGCAGCACAGGTCGCGCCCGATGATGGGGCCATAGCCAAAGTGACAACAAAGAGAGATGATGTGCTGTAGAGTACATGTTATTACTGCTGAGAGGGACAGGCCATCCAGAGGGCTCAACGAGTGACAGGAGAGAGGGATGCAACTATAGCTGCATTGGGCATAGACCAAGTGACGTTGTTCTTGGCGACAGAGTTGGCCAGAGTACAGGGAGAGCTCGGGAGAGCCCATGGCGAGGAAGAGTACTACCGTGGACTGTATGATGGAACAGTTTTGGCTGAGTAGAGGCAGCCAAGTTACTAAAGTAGGTCAGGTGCTTTGATCTCCAGATAGATAGGTGGATCCCAGTCAGTGGGTTCAGTTATGGGGCCACCTTGACACAGGGGGACAAGAAGAGACAGAGGCAGAGATCAGGGGGAGGCCTTGTCGGGCAACGCCACCAGACACCAGGGCTAGTCTTGCTTGTATATTGTATCATTTTTGTATCACTTTGAGGCCTACGAGCCGATACATGTATTATTTTGATGGCTCTTTGTTAGCCAAATTTTTATATATCTTGTAAATGACATACACTTGTATATATTGACCCATGATGCTTATATATGATGATTGATTTCGATGATGCTTATATATGGTTCCTATTGTTATGGATGCATATGTGTTATGGATATTGATTATGTTTTTATGTGTTATGCTATGGATGATGAGATACACATTAGTTATATGCATGGATGTTTATGATTATGATTTGATGGTATGATGATGATATGTTATGCAATGCTTATAATGGATTTGAAAATATGCATAGATGTACAAATGATGGTTATATGATAAATGCTTATAAAATGATATGCATAGATGTATAAATAATGGCTATATGGTAAATGCTTATAATGAGATTGATATATGGAAATAGTATATGCAGGAAATGGATGATATTGATATGCCTAACACACTTGCTTTTGCAGGGAGAAGAGGATGAATGATGAGATGATACCGTTGATCAAATCGAATGAAGAATGGATGGTGAAGTGCAGCTTCAAATGGTTGCCTATGAAATTAGAGATTTGCAATCCTTATGTTTGATATAGCATTAGATATTATGCACCAGGGTATAAAAACCAAGGTGTCGAATATCCAATGCATGACAGACTAATACAACCTTGTCAAGATACAAGATATGAATATTAGCTTCTTCGAGATGGACTTTGACTTTGCAAGCAAAGGTTTGAACTTATTTCCACTAAACATAATGGAACCTTATTGGTTATATGTATGGGAAATAGTCTTAGCATAGAATAGTCTTAGTGCATAAGAGACTGTTTAGCTTCTCATATGCAAAAGATGTTGATATACAAGAGGCTAGTCCCAACATGTACAAGGTACCATTAGGCATAGTAGGAGAATAAGATCATCCCACAAACACAGCGTACGAAAGAAAATGACCATGCCCTATCCATACTTCATCGCAACATACCAAAATATTATAGATCAAGGCAATCTTGACTAGGTATCAGAAAGGGACAAAAGATAAATTAAAAGAAAACAAAAGACACTGCCATCATGTTCTCTTGCAAAATGAGAGTGCTCTTGGATAGATTTGAGTGCCTTGTTAAAAGGAAAGATATATCCTGTTGAAGGCTAAGATGCTGGGTTGATACAATAGATGTTGGCTTAAGGCATGCCGACAAATGTCTTTGATTACCTCTGATTTGATAAGTGCTTGAGCTATCACGAGTTGCATAGTTTGGTTCTGCATGTGTTAGTCAAAGAGAGGAAAATGAAAGACATGGGAGATGGATAGGGAATGGGAGAATGAATCGTCGGTGCGTGAGTATTGGATACTTCCTTCGTATTCCAGACTGCCTACATACCTTGTATCCATGGGATCAAAGCATCGTACGACGATGGTGAGACATGATGATATGTAGTTCTGGGTGTTTATTGATGATGGGAGACAGATGATGGAAGAAGAAAGTGAGATGAAAGAAGATGAGGATGATTAGAAGAAAGGTGGAAGATGAAAGAGGAGTATCATCTTGTGCCTAAATCTAGATATTTCCTTCATACTCCAGACTGCCTACATACCTGTGTCCATGGGATCAAAGCACTTAACGATATAGATGAGATGTAGTTCTAATTTATTATAAAATGGTGATGAGGTGAAGTGATGTGATTGTTGATTGGTGAGGTGTGGTCGATTATTGATGGGAATGATTTGAGTGATAGATGACAAGTGGTGCTGATGGTTATTTATTGATGAGATGTGCAGATGATGATGCTTGAAGTATCTACCCAAAATCAAAGTGCAAGCAAGTGCCCCCAGTATGGGAAGAATTTATTATGAGAAAGGTGATAAAAATTTATTATGGAATGTGATGGCTGTAGATGACTCAAATCATGTTAGACGGTGGCAACAAATGATATATTAACTCCAACAATTTCCTAACCATGATAGTAGTAAAGCACCAGGATGGAAAAAAGGGAACATTTTGGCCATGGATGGATAAGATTATTATGGAATGGATGAAGTGATATGGTGTGATGGATGCTAAATAGATAACTAAGTAGATGGTGAGAGCTGGCTCTACACATAGCGCCTATTTGCCAGGTTTTCACTATGGTACTTATCCAAGGCGCCTGTTTATGAGGTTTTCACCAAAGTACTATTTTTTTTTTAATTTTTGGATGGGATAGGTGGATATGGACTAAAGGGATTGAAGTGTCTAGTTCCATGAAAGGTGGTAGTCCCGCTAGATGGATGTCATCACATAGACCATGTCAAGTGTGCTCATAGATGTTGGTAGAGGATTGCATAAAAGTGAGATGGAGATGGGATAGTGGATTAGGATGGAAAGGTAGCAGATTATGATGTGGATTATGAAAGGTGCGATAGTGGATTATGACGTGGATTATGGAGGACTTATGGATGGAAGGCTTATTCAGAAGCATGAACCATAGGGAAGTGATGAGGAAGATATGTAGGATAATGAAGGATGGGGAGATGGAGGTATGTGGTTATGTTGTGGGATGGACGGGAACCATGACCAACGGTTGCACACACTATGATAAACATTGAAGCTTTTGATGGGAAGGTGGTGTAGGAAGCAATGGAGATGCTTTCTTAGAAGATGGGTGATTTAGGCATTTTGGTACCCACATAGACTTAGTATTTTTATGATTTTTGCTTGACTTGTGGGATGGAGGAATTGGATATGTTTGAATGGAATGGATGGAAGAGGAGAGAGTGGATGGTTGGGATTTTTGAGAGGATGGATGCCTCATTTGACTTGATGGCATTTTGCTTAGGGACCCATACCATTTTAGTTTTTGACTTTGCTTGTGAAGGTATGGGTTTGGATAACTTTTTGGATGTATTTTCCTTTGATTCTTTGCATTTGTGCCCTAAGGCATGAGGATCTTTAGGATTTTTTTCTTTATAAGTGTAGGCATCCAAGTTTGTATTTTTGAATCCCATGGGGTGGATGGAATGAGTGTAAGCTTTATGTTTACCTGACGTGTGCATTTGTTGGTCATGATTAGGAATTTGAGAGTATTTATGGATGAATGGAGAAGGGGATTGGATAATGGTGATATTAGGTGTTGGAAGTAGTGGAGGTAGATTCGATGGAGGGATGTTAGGAGTTGGAAGTAATGGAGGCTAAGTAGATGGCGGAAGGTGTACAGTCACATGCTTTTGACATTTATAAGATGACGGAGGTGGAATGGCAACATATGTTTTGGGGGTTTGATAGGATTTGTGATGGAAAGTGGTGGACTTAGAAGGTGTAGAGGAATTACCAACATCTTTATATTGTTGTCCTTGGGGTGTATATCCAAGGCCATGTGAGTGCGGAGAAGGGACTTTGACATGGATGGGCTCCAAAATACCTTGTTCATGAAGGCCTAAGCTTTTACCTTGGTAGTTCATGTTTTGGAGGATGCGATTGACAATGGGACTATGTTTGATATGGACACTAGACATGAGTCCCTTATTGGATGAAGAAGGTGAAGTGATGGACAAAGGTTGTTGTTGTGCTAGGAAAGAGCATTCATGAATGAGGGTGGATAGACCAATAGGAAATGATGGTGGATTTGAAGTGGGATCGATGGTGGATGTGGATGCAGGATTATTAGGATCTTGCTTATGTTCATGTAGATCTAAGCTATTGGTTTGATCTTCTATGCTTACTTGGGAGGCACATGTCTCATCAAGGTAAGTGGATGTTGGTTGATTATGGATAGGGCTAGATAGAGGATGGATTGGAGCAATTTAGATATCTTGCTCATGGATGGGTATGGGATTATGGATAAGATCAAGGTTCTCATGGATAGCTTCTTCACGGATGTCATATTGATCATAGAAAAGATAGATGTTATGAATGGGGTGGATGTAAAGGATTTGATCTTGATTAGGACTAGGACTCAACTTTTCCACATGCTTAGGATCATACTCTTGATATAACTCTTGTAGTTTCATGGAAGTAAAAGTGGGAGGCTCTTGGATGAGTTTGATGGGTTCTTGATATTCATCCATAGGAGAGTATGATGGACTTTGACTTATGCTCATGATAGGAGGCTCTTCAATTGGCTCAATGGCTTGTGGGTCGGTTAGAGGGCTAGGCAAGGTGTTGGGAGATTCTTTGATGGGCTCACAAGTGGGTGTTTGACATAGGGATGGTCTATTTCTTGCTACTAGCCATTGGATCACATCCTTTGCAAGTGTATGTGTGGATGGACAATATAATGGATGGATGATAAGGGTAGATGGTGTTGTAGGCTTAGGATTAGGAATAGGATTGGAGGGAGGAATAATGTGATTGGATGGATTGGGATTTGGATTGGATGGAGGAATAGTAGAACTAGATGGATTAGGATTAGGATCACATGGTGGTTCCAAGATAGGACTAGTAGGCTCATGTGTTGACATGTGATTGGATGGTGGAGGTGACTCATATGATGCATTGGCTAGGTTGGTATCTCCCTCGTCAAAGGATATGAGGTCTTGCTGCAAGGGTGAATTTAAGGATACTTGATTTATGTACAAAGGGCCACTTAGACTTGAGTTAAAGGTTATTAGGTCTTGTAGCCTAGGTGGACTTTAGTCTATTAGGTCTTGCTGCAAAAGTGGACTTGGGCTCACTTGATTTATGTACAAAGGGCCACTTGAACTTGCATGTGCTTCTTGTAAGGATACTTGGTTTTCTTGTGAATGGGTTTGGTGGTGTGTTGGAAGGTTAGAATGAGGAAGTGGATGATCTTGAGGTGGATATTGATAAGATGATATGGTATTGACATGATATGTAGATAGATTAGATTGGTATGAAGTTGGATAAGTTGATGGAATATTGACTTGGTAGGTTGGTGGATTAGGTTGGTATGAAGTGGATGGGTATGACACACATGACTGAGATGGCATTGGTTGATGATGAATTTGGGATTGCTGATATTGGCTTATGGCTTGATGTTGAGGGAATTGTTGATGTTGTGGTGGCGTAGGGGCTTGTTCCTTTCTATATAACCACTCAAGGGTATCAAGCATTATTATGGTGCCATAAGGATCATTCTCATAGGTCTTGTTTGGGAATGCCATATCCATGTTTAGAAGTGGTAGGTTAGGATGTGACGATGTGGAATGATTAAGATATGATTTTGGATATGAAATGGATGAAGTTGATTGGGTAATAATTAGGATGAAGTGATTGAATTTCTTGGAATGATGATTGACTGACAAGCAAATAAGATGGAAGACACTCACACACAAGATACTCACAAATATTAGGCTAGGCAAGGACAATATCTACTGGATTCCCACTTGGATTGCTCCAGCCGCACTTACTAAAAGCGTATAACCTAGAAGTTTGGTGGCACTGGCTCCCCCTTGCTTGGCACTTATTTCTCGGGCACACCAAACTTCAAATTCCTAAAGACTTGAAGATCTCCAGGAATTTTCTATCTCTACTTTGAACTGCGAGAATGTGGGATGGCTCCAGAGGTCTATATTCCAACCTCCTACACCAACAGATGGAAGGTTTTTGGTACTACACTAGGTTTCTAGTAGGGCTTTCATTCAGGTGGTCATACATGCGGTGATTCGCTCCAATTAGGAAGCCTCCCAGCCTGCAAAGGTTACGCTCTATAGGTTTTCACGTACCATAAGGTACTAAGGGAGAGATTAGTTGGTATGACATAACAACACCCGTTGCTTATGACTTTCGTCATAAACACATTACTTATATAGCGGCTCGAAAGAGCTTGGCTTAAGCTTGTTGGCGCTTGGGTCGTTCCCTTCTCACAATGGGAAGGAAGGCCCTCTAGAGATAACAACGATTTCTCTTACACCCCAGATCCATTGGTTAGTTAGGGGGAGAGGATACTGTCATTGTTAAATTGGATTACAATCACTCACAGCAAGTAGACAAAAAAGATAAACAGACATAGAGCATGCATGGTTTATTTTTAAGCACCAAGCCCAAATATGCCTAAATTAGTGATAAAAAGATTTGGATTTTGACTGATCAAACCTGCAAGAAACATGTTAGTAGTTTTTCCTCCATTCTTCGACAAAACGATAAGATCCTGCAATGACAAGAAGAAGAATGAACTTGCAAGCCAAAGAGGATCAGGTCAAAATATGCAATCTATTAAAAATCTGAAATAAACAGCCTAATACAACAAAATAGACTGCATAAGCAAAAAATTGGAAAATTCTAAGCAATTTTTTAAAAAAATCATTAAAAACTGATCAATTTTGCTCAAGTTATGCTCAATCAAAGTTTGAAAAGAAACTAAACTTTAACTATAAAATTACCTGAAATTGATGACGCCACTTTGAATCTAGGCAAACCAGCTTTCCAACGAGTCCTTTCATGTTAAAATCTGATGTTGTATGCTCCTATTATGACAAAAAGAAAAAAGATACTCCTCCTTGGCAAGTAGAAGAAACAACGTTGACTTCACTGTTTGAATGGTTGACTGGGTTCACCGGTTGATTGTGAAGGTTGACTTTGAGGGTTTTGCAAGAATTCTCTTTGTCACATGTGTTGTTTGTGTTTGGTGATGACAGTTTAGGCTGATTCAAAAGCCCCAAAACTAAAATCTTAAACCACAATGTTAAAAACCCTAAAAGATAAGGTCAAACTCAAAAGCCAAAACTTACACAGGTGCCATGTCAACAGGCCTGCCACATATAAGAATTTGGACCATGACCTTAATAATATGACTTCGACCTTGAGACTATGACCTCGACCCTAAGGCTTAAGACTGCGACGTGGGATTAATACGACGACTTGAGATTAAAAGGCGACAAGGATGATTCATATCGGTCGGGAGATGATGGTGATTGGGAATGGTGGTTGACGGAAGGAAAAGCTAAAATCGATGAATTTCTTATAAAGGGTGATGAGGTAGCTTCATAATACTGACAAGGTGAATGGCTTAGTATCACAAGTAATGATAAATATTTTGGTTGCAGAGCAATGCGTAGGAGGCGACAAGGTGGAGAGATAAGGAAGAGACCACGGATATATCTAGCGACTGTTGGTTATTAAATGTTGATAGCAGTTGTTAGATGTTGACCAAGCTGGAAAAGATGCATCTGGGGTGGCGATTGTGAGCTTGGGGTGGTGATTGTAGGTATTAAGAGGATGAATAGTGATGGAGATAGCAGCATTAGATTTAGAAGGTTGCTGCAAATTTTAAGAAGTGGTGTTAGATTTAGAAGGTGGCTCCTCACATGGTGTGGACAGTTTTAGACAAAGGGCAGTTGAGATTTCAAACACATGGATCGGGTAGTAGGATGAGTATGCAATGAGAAAATTTCAACAATGACGCTAGGGTTTCACATGGGCAATGATCTAAGATTTGGTAACAATTTCAGGGTGGTAGCTAGTGAGGTCGAAAGCCCGCCTCGAGTGGTGACATGAAATCTTACTGATAGCAACAGGGATTAACTTAGGGTTTAGCAAAAATTTAGACCTGCCAAAACATGATGAAGGGGGTAAATCATAAAATACACAACAACAAAAATTGCACACAGAAAATAGAATGTTCTTTTGTTGATTTGGACAATTGACTACATTATAGAAGCTCACATACAATAAGAGGATGAATCCTCTACAAGCTGCAACACATTACAGCTTCCCTATCTCCAGACTCTAGAATCATCTGCCTTCTGTAACCCCAAATATGTTAGGGTTTCTATTTTCCTGCCTATTCTTGATTCTACACTTTCCCCCTTATCTCTACTGCTGCCCAGGGTTCCCAAAAATAGTCATAAATAGCCCTTTTTGGCGGCCTCTAGCTAAATTTCAAAATTTGCAACTCCCTCCAAAAGTAGGTCAACTTCTGGGAAGCATAACTTTTGATCTGGGTGTCTGATTGGCAAACTGTTTTAAGCGTCGGAAAGCTTGCAAAGTGAACTATCACACCGGAAATCTGTAAATAGATTTCTATCAACTTTTGGGGATGTTATGGGACGTTTTAGTGCCTCATATCTAATTTTAGAAATTTTCAGGGGTTTTTTGGAAGACAAAAACTTTAATATCTTTCAGCTCACAAATAATCTTTGCTTGATTCCTTCGCTAAAGGTCTTATATTCCATTTACAAAGATTCTTGTAAATTTTTGCCTCAATCTGTGCCCAAATGCAAACTTTCCAAAAATAGCAGTTAAACTTTCCAGAAATAGTAGTTTATTATTTTTAGCAGTTTGAAGAAAATTGAAAGTCCTACATCATTATTCAAGCGATTATGGAACCAAAAATACTAATTATGGAAAGAAATGAAAACAACTTCAATGATTTTGAATCAACATCTTTTTTGGGGTGATGCAAGATTGCCCTTACACCAATGGATGGTCCTGCATCAAAACACAATATTAAAACCCTATTAACATGCACATCAGATCCATCAATGAAAACAAACACTCAACCGATGCTAGAAACATTGACAAAGAAGCAGAGATGAAAAATCTAGACAAGGACCTAGTGCAAGCTGTACGGTACGGTACGACCTGCAAACTAAAAAAAATTCAAAATTTTTTTCCAAAAATTTTAGTCACCAAATATAGACAAGTTTATAGTTGAAGATCATGGAAATGGCCTCCCGGACGTGATGGTGTAGTCAGTTTTAGCCCTGGAGGTCACCTGTGACAAATCCTTGCAAAACTTGAAAAATGACGATTAGAAAAACACAAATTTTTACAACAAAAACTTGCAAAAATTATCAAGAGAAGTGGGTCCCACCGGGTGTGCCATTTTGTAATGGGTGGAAAATATCCAGGTCAAGCAACAAAGATCAAGTCCAACCCTAAACACCTCAAGAAATCTAACATAGGCAATAGAAATGACATGCAATCAAAACAAATTCACCTGGGTATTGTGATTTCTTGATTTTATTGTGGATTGATTCTCCATGCAAACCATATTGAAAGGGGCTGCCATGATTATGCTTCAAAATGATGAAAAGATGACATGCATGCAAAGATAGAGTGCAGAGAATGATTTAGATCCATGTTTTTCAAAATGCCATTAACGTGAGAGCTTTGAAAGTGCAAATGGAAAAATGAGAGGCTAGGATTCCAAATGAGAAAAGTGAGGGCATTTATACTTTGGAAGGTGAGTGATCAACGACATGGATGAAAGGAGAGATTGACGGTGGAGGAATTTTGAGAGATATGCATAGAGAGAAAAATATTTAATTTATATGTTTAATGAGGAAATAAATAAAATATCGATTTTATTTATTTTTAGAAGAAGGATGAAATAACTAAATAACTTAAAATTATTTAATTATCGATGGAAAATAGAGGAATAAAGAGAATTAATTAAATAAATAAAACTAATTTAAATTAATTATGAAGATGTGGAAGAAAATGAGACTTTTAAACATAAGTGTGTTAGATTACATAATGAATGCAATGCGATAATGCAATAAATGCCTAAGTAATGAAGTGGGTCAATTTTGGGTGTCTACACATAGAATCAATTGAAAGCAAAAAACAAAACCACCGAACCACCACCCCAAGGCCCCAAAAAGGGACCACAACTAACCATCCATATCTTCAAAGATCAACCTTTCCAAAGTTTGAATACAATCCTGGGACAAAAGATCCCACTCCTTAGCATCCCAATCCCCTTCGTGATCAGAGACCCACTTAGCCAGACAATCAACCACTCTATTTCACTTCCTATGGACATGAACAAAGGAGACAAAATCCATCGAGTGACTCAAACAGAGAATTTGTCTAAGCACCGACCCAAGTTGTCACTGCATACGTTCCACAACGTGCTCAATCAACATATTAATAACAATCTAGGAATCAAATTCACAAATAACCCTTCTCCAAATTAAGCACACCCTCTCTCCATAACACAAATAATAGCTAGGGCTTCCATCAAATTGTTTAATTGTTGTCTTTTATAAATAAAAAAGATGAACAATATAGTTTTCAAAGTATCCCTCCCTAATCTCCTAATCCCAGTATGATCAGGGTTCCCTCTAGAGGAGTCATGTTAATCTTTATTTTTAAGATTAATATGGATGACTCTTCCAAGGGGAATCTTGGTCATGTTGGGATTGCGGGATTAATAAGGGATAACTCTGGTGCTGTCTTTTTTTTCTTCTCTATCTATAAGGGACAGTAAACTATTAATTTTAAGGAGGTGTTAGCTATTCTCTGTGCTTTGGACAAATGGTGTGCTTTGGAATGATGTAGGGTTATCTGTGAATCTGATTCTTAGATTATGATTAATCTATTGAATAAGCAGATGGTGGTTAGTGTGCAATGACATTTAACATCAATGATTTGACAGATTTTTAGGTTGAGTAATTTGATGGACTTTGTTTATTTTGTCCATGTCCTTCAAGAATGGAACCGTGTGGTTGATTGCTTGGCTAAGTGGGCTTTAGAGTAAGTGGGGGGATTGGAATGTTAGTGGTTGGGATTGGTTGTCTCAAGATGGTGCTCAAAATTTAGAAATGTTGATTTTAGAGGATATCGATGGATAGCTAAAGTCTCTATTTGTGGCTTTGGGGTTGAGGACGTTTCTCTGGTTTTGGTTGGGATGGTTGTAGTGATGGTGTTTTTTCTGGAATTCTATTATTGTTGGGGATGGTTACCTTCCTAGTTCTGTACTTGTGGTTTTTTTAAAGCTCAGAGATGAAACTAAGCTTGCAGCTCTTAGCATAAATATTTACATGAAATCTTTTAAAGCAGTAAACTATTGAATGCAAATGAAATAGTTGATAGCAGACAAATTAGACTGTGCTTTTTCTAATTTGATAACAAACAGACAAAAAATTACATAAAGACAAAAAATTGCACAGACAACATGAAAATACCTTCCCAAACGCCGAAACAGAATGAGAATGAATATAATAAATGATTCAATCTGATAGATAAAAGGTTGCTTGAATTATTTATTCCAAAGGACAAACAAAAAATTACCCAGAATGAGAATTATCTTCTGAATGCCAAAAGACTTGCCTCCCTTTATTTTACCGTCTCACATTCTCGAAAGGGAAATTTGTTTATCTAGGGGGTGAGACCATGTGGTGTTTCTGAGGAAAAAAATTTAAGTCTATCACATTTAAATATGAACCTCTCGTAACGTCAGTAATTGTAAATAAGGATGTCAGACTGTAGTTGTACCTGCAAGCACAATATAATCTGCGACGCTATATTCTGCGATGCCGTGTTCCACGAAGCCTTACAATCAAGTCTACAGGGCATCATGGAACAAGGCGTTGTGGATTATATTGCACTTGTAGGTGCAACTACAGTTTGAAATTGACATTTGCAATGATTGACGTGACGAGAGGTTCATATTTAAGTGCGAGACTCAATTTGTTTTTCTTCGAAAACACCACACGGTCTTGCCCTCTTGGATCAAGAAATTCCCTTTTGGGGAATGTGAGGTGGGAGAGGAAGGGTGACAAGCCTTTTGGCCTGGAGAAGATAATTCCCATTGTGGACAATTTTTTGTCTCTCTTGGAAGAAGTAATTGAAGCAATTTTTTATCTGTCGGATTGAAGCATTTATTATATTCATTCCAGTTCCGTTTTGGCATTTGGGAAAATATTTTTATGTTGTCTAGATAATT
The DNA here is from genome assembly GCA_027924645.1 of Cunninghamia lanceolata. Classification (NCBI taxonomy): domain Eukaryota; kingdom Viridiplantae; phylum Streptophyta; class Pinopsida; order Cupressales; family Cupressaceae; genus Cunninghamia; species Cunninghamia lanceolata. The sequence continues at coordinate 7,952,374 of BSBN01000071.1, read as the reverse complement.
TTTTGTCTGTCTGCAATTTTTAAGATATTAATAATGAGTATTATAAAATAGTTAGGGTTTATAATAATTAATATTATATTAATAATAATATTATTAGTATATCATATTATATAATATATTTTTATATTATATTATATATTATTATATATAATATAATAATATTATTATAATATTAAATATTATTATTAATATATAATATAATATAATATAATATATTAAAAAATATTATATTAATAATGAGGGTTATAAAATCATTAGGGTTATTAGTAATTAATATATAAGAAAACAATAGACCATAGAATCAACTGAAAGTAAAAATAGAACCATTGAAGCACCACCCAACCAAATCATAACTTAGACATCCCACCACCCCAAGGTCCCCAAAAGGGACCACAACTAACCATCCATATCTTTAGAGATCAACCTTTCCAAAGTTTGAATACAATCTTGGGACAAAGATCCCATTCCCTAACATTCCAATCCCCTTCCTAATTAGAGACCCACTTAGCCAGACAAACAACCACTCTATTTCATTAAGGACATGAACAAAGGAGACACAATCCATTGAGTGACTCAAATGGAGAATCTGTCTAACCACCAACCCAAGCTGCCACTACATACATTCCACAACTTGCTCATTCAACATATTAATAACAATTTGGGAGTCAGATTCACACATAACCCTTCTCCAAACTAAAACACACCCTCTTCATAGCACAAATAATAGCTAGGGCTTCCATCAAATAGTTCGATTGTTGTCCCTTATAAATAGAAAAGAAGAACAATATAGTTTTCAAACAATCCCTCCCTAATACCCTAATCCCAACATGATCAGGGTTCCCTCTGGAGGAGCCATCCATGTTAATCTTAATTTTTAAGATTCATACAGATGGCTCTTTCAAGGGGAATCTTGGTCATGTTGGGATTGGGGGATTATGAAAGGGATAACTTTGGTGCTATCATTTTTTTCTTCTTTTTTTATAAGGGGCAACAAACTAATAATTTTATGGAGGCGTTAGCTATTCTCTATGCTTTGGAAAAAGGGTGTGCTTTGATATGGTGTAGGGTTATCTGTTAGTCTGATTCTCATATTGTGATTAATCTGTTGAATGAGTGGGTGGTGTTTGGTGTGCAGTGATAGTTGACATCAATGGTTTGACAGATTCTTGGGTTGAGTCATTTGATGGACTTTGTTTCTTTTGTCCATGTCCTTCAGGAATGGAACCATGTGTTTGATTGCTTGGCTAAATGGGCTTTGGAGGAAGTGGAGGATTGCAATGCTAGTGGTTGGGACTGGTTGTCCTAAGATGATGAAATGTTAGTGGTTGGGGATGGTTTCCTTCTTGGTTCTATACTTGTTGGGGATGGTTGCCTTTCTGGTCTATCTGTAATTTTTAAGATATTAATAAATGCTTAATTGTTTCTTCCAAGAGAGACAAAAAACTGTCCACAATGGGAATTATCTTTTGCAGGCCAAAAAGCTTGCCTCCCCTTCCTCACTCGCCTCGCATTCCCCAAAGGGAAATTTTTTTTATCTAGGAGGGCGAGACCGTGTGGTGTTTTCGAGGAAAAAAATTGAGTCTGTCACACTTAAATATGAATCTCCCGTCACACTAATCATTGCAAACGTTGATCTCAGACTATAGTTGCACCTGCAAGTGTAATATAATCCGCGATGCCCTAGTCCATGACGTCCTATAGACTGGATTGTAGTATTCATCTTACTGTATATGATAATTTTTGAGTATATTTGACCGTAATAATTCGCATTTTGTCCGACTGTGTTAGTATTCAATTTATTGTTTATGGTGATATACATAGTAAATTTGGCCATTATTTCACATTTTTTTGACAACTTTGTGGAGAGTGGATTTTAGTATTATTTTATTGTTTATGAAATTTGGTCGTGATAATTCACATTTTTTCGGCATTAGTGGTAATTCATATAGAAAGACTTCTTTTTGGAAAGGGCGACAAAGCTAAATAAGACAATCAGATCTTAAAAGGAAATAATTCTAAAGCTCAGATCAGAATGAGACTAAGCTTGCATCAGAGATTAGACTAATTTCAAATCAATGATGAGATCAAATATTTTGTTCAAATACCATAAATGTTGTTTATGGATGAGACTAAGTTTGCAGCTCTTAGCATAAATATTTACATGAAAGCTTTTAAAGTAGTAAACTGTTGAATGCAAATGAAACAGTTGATAGTAGACAAATTGGACTGTGCTTTTTCAAATTTGATAACAAATTGACAAAAAATTGCATGCAGACAAAAAACTGCCCAGACAACATGGAAATATCTTCCCAAATGCTGAAACGTAACAAGAATGAATATAATAAATGCTTCAATCTGAGAGATAAAAACTTGTTTGAATTGTTTATTCCAAGGGACAAACAAAAATTTCCCAGAATGAGAATGATCTTTTGTAGGTTAAAAGGCTTGCCTCGCATTCTCCAAAGGGGAATTCATTTATCTAAGTGGGCGAGACAACGTGGTGTTTCCGAGCAAAAAAATTCAAATACTATAAATGTTGCTGTGAAAACACCACACGGTCTCGCCCCCCATGGATAAATGAATTGCCCTTTGAGGAATGCGAGGATAGAGAGCAAGGGGAGACAACTCTTTTCGCCTGTAGAAGATAATTCCCATTAGGGGAAATTTTTTATTTGTATTTTGGAAGAAACAATTGAAGAAATTTTTTTATCTATCAGAATGAAAAATTTATTATATTCATTCCTATTCCGTTTTGGTGTTTGGGAAGGTATTTCCATATTGTTTGGGCAATTTTTTGTCTGTCTGTTATCAAATTAGAAAAAGCACAGTCCAATTTGTCCGATATCAACTATTTCATTTGCATAAAATAGTTTACTACTTTTAAAACTTTCGTGTAAATATTTATGCTAAGAGATGGAAGCTTAGTCTCATCCCTAAGCAACATTTATGGTGTTTGAACAAAATATTTGATCTCATGTCTGATCTGAGCTTAATTTCATCTCTAATGCAAGCTTAGTCTCATTCTGATCTAAACTTTTGAATTATTTCCTTTTAAGATCCGATTGCTTTCTTTAGCTTTGCCACCCTTTTTGGGAAGAAGTCTTTCTATATGAATTATCACTGATGCCGAAAAAATTTGAATTATCACGGAAACAATAAAATAATACTAAAATCCACTCTCCATGGAATTGCCATAAGACAAAATGTGAATTATCATGGCCAAATTTACTATGTATATCACTAAACAGTAAATTAAATACTAAAACTGTCAGACAAAATGTGAATTATTACAACCAAATTTATTTGGAAATTATCATATATAATAAGATGAATACTACAATCCAGTCTATAGGGCATCGCGAAACATGGTGTCATGGGACAAGGCGTCGCTGAATAGGGCATTGCAGAATAGGATGTCATGGAACAGGGCATCACAGAACAGGTCCTCGCGGATTATATTACATTTGCAGGTGCAACTATAGTCTGAGATTGATATTTGTAATGATTGACGTGATGAGAGGTTCATATTTAAGTGTGAGAGACTCAAAAAATTTTCCTCAGAAACACCACAGGGTCTCGACCCCCCCTCGATAAACAAATTCCTCTTTGGGGAATGCGAGGCAAAAGATGAAGGGGAAGCAAGGCTTTTGGCCTACATAAGATAATTCTCATTGTGGGCAATTTTGTCTCTCTTGGAAGAAACAATTGAAGCAATTTTTTATCTGTCGGATTGAAGCATTTATTATATTCATTCCTATTCCGTTTTGGTGTTTGAGAAGGTATTTCCATGTTTGGGCAATTTTTTGTGCGTCTACAATTTTTTGTTTGTCTGTTATCAAATTAGAAAAAACACAGTCCAATTTGCCCACTATCAACTATTTCATTTGCATTAAACAATTTACTGCTTTAAAAGATTTAATATAAATATTTATGCTAAGAGATGCAAGCTTAGTCTCATCCCTAAGCAACATTTATGGTATTTGAATTTTTTTCCTTGAAAACACCACACTGTCTTGCCCCCTAGATAAACAAATTCCTCTTTGGGGAACACGAGACGAGAGAAGAAGGGGAGGCCAACCTTTGGCCTACAGAAGATAATTCCCATTCTAGACAATTTTTTGTTTGTCCCTTGGAGGAAACAATTGAAACAAATTTTTATTTGTTAGATTGAAGCATTTATTATATTCATTCCCATTCCGTTTTAGCGTTTGGGAAGGTATTTCCATGTTGTCTGGGCAATTTTTTTTTTGTCTGCAATTTTTTGTTTGTCTGTTATCAAATTAGAAAAAACACAGTCCAATTGTCTGCTATCAATTATTTCATTTTTCTTCAATAGTTTACTATTTTAAAAGATTTAATGTAAATATTTATGCTAAGAGCCGCAAGCTTAGTCTCATCTCTAAGCTCTTCAAGTATTTTGTTGAAATAGCATAAAATTTTTCTTGATTTTGTGAACTTTGTCTTGTGTATTTATGTGTATGCTTCATGCTTCGTGCCTTACATGTATTTATGTGTATACTTCATATATTACGTTTATGCTTCATGCTTCAGGACTTATGTTATGCTTCATGTATTACATATATCTATGTGTTAGTTCATGTCTAATGTTTCTTCAACAAGTTTACTACATGTGTGTTTAAGATTACTTTATGTTTAAAAATCATGAAAATGCCAAATCTATCAAAGCTTTATTTGTCAAACACTTCTTGGATTGAGAAGCACTAACACATTAACTTATGCAATAATGAAGAGTTGTAATTAGTGAAGTGAAAAAGTATGACTCCCTCAAACTTGAGATATAAAAGGGGAGATCATTTCATTTGAGAATGACATCCAAAAAATCATTGAAGAATTCAACTAAGAATAGAACCCTAAGTGATTTTGCAAGTGAATTAAATTAGGTTCTCAAGAATAGTGATGTGATGCCGAATCTGAAAAGTTGTGACTCTTCAAATGTGAAAGACTATGACCCCCTTAACACAGAGATATAAAAGGAGAATCACTTCCTTGGAAAAAAAACCATCACTAGGAAAGAAACCTAAAAATCAACTTGGAGGCAAAGTATTATTCTCAAGGTAGCCATGAAGGGTGGTTATTCATTAACTATCAAGGGTGGTGACTCCCCCAAATTGATATAAGGATAAATCAATTCATTGACATTTAATAAGCAATCATTACTCACCTATCTTTCAAGAAATCAATCAAGCAAAATATCCAAAAAGATTCATAAGGAGGGAACTGTAGGAGTCAAGGACAACACTGAGAGGGGGGGTGAATCAGTGTTGTGTGAATTTTCAAATCTTTTTCAAACTTTAACTTGGAGAGCATAAGGAGAGAAAGTAATCATTGAATTGTCAAACACATATGCACATAACTTTGTCAAACACATATGCACATAACTGAGAATGATAAACAAAACTCATGAGTAAAACATACAACCATAGAAAGATGACCAATATGAATCAAGACACAAGAATTACTAGAGTGGAAAACCCTCTCTGGGTAGAAAAACCACTCATGAAGTGCCTCACTGGCTTAACTCTGAAAACATCTTACAAAGCCTCACTGGCTGAATATTATGTCTCACTGACTATTGAGGTCTCACTGACCTACAAGCCTCACTGGCATACTATTTAGAAGCACCAGCTTCAAGGAGCACCAACCCCTATTACAGAACAAACTGAAAACACAAATTCAGAGGGTTTCTCTGTTTCAATACATAACTTTTATTCTCTCTTATGTGTTCAAATGGTCATTCCATTCAAAAATCAATTCTTCATCCAGATATGCTCAACAACACTACTTTTCTCTGTATATTTCATCTCTGCCTTACCAGTCATACAATCAATGCACCTGATTATTATTGCAATTGCATATTGTCTTTCTGATCACCTTGTCAATCTCTATATCTGTATTTGATCCCTGTTAGTTCATCATCAATCTGCACAACATCACTCACATCACCTTGTTAATCCACAAGACTCTATATAAAGCATCTGTAATATCATTAAATAAAATCTGAATATACTTTCACAACCCTTCATATTCTCTTCTCTAAAATATCTTCCCGTCAATTCTATGCATTAAAAAATCTTTTGATCTTCCTCTTCTCTGTACATGATCCTTCACATTCTTTGACATTTCAACTTGGACAATTTCTGTATTCAATATTATCCCTGCAAATAAAATCTTCAATTTGATTTTCTCACAAGACAAAAACATCATTCAATCTTGTTGATCTTCCTCAAAAATATTTTCACCTTCTCATTTCAATCCCTGCATGATGTTTCATATTCTCCAAAATACAAAACCCTTGCAAATTTCTTCAAACAAATTTTTTATTATCCTCTTCAAATTCTTCTTCAAAAATAATCTCCTGCAAAATAAAAAATCTTTATCCATTCTGCAACAAAAATTAATTTCTCCTCAGACAAAAACCAAATCCACATTTTCATCTTCAATAAATCTCATTTTCTCTGCAAAGAACTTCTTCAAAAAAATCCTAGCCAATGTCTCAAGATATACTTCATTTTGCAAAAAAACATCTCCAAATCTCCATCAATATTTGCCTTCAAAAAATCTCCTTAAAATCATCTCTTGGAGTTTATAGATTAAAAATTTCTAATTTTAAAAATATCTTATCACCATAAAAAAGAAATTTATATCTTTCTTTTAAAAATAAAATCTCCATTTGAAATTCTAAATGGTATGGACCGACCACTTTAGAATATAAAGAAAGTTTCTAAAAAAAAATTAAAAGCCATAAAAATCGGGCTTTCTTCCTTTTACACATTTAACCCCATAATATTTATCTCATACTAGTTTCTTTTTTAAAAAAAAAAAAACTTCAAATACCACTTCATAAACCGCGCTCCCATTTGCCTTTTGAATTTTCTATGCTTAAAGCATATCCCCCACGTGCTCCACATATCATATAAGGACCGATGCTTTAAGGAAAGGGCCGGTCATAAGCTATGAAAAGAGACCCCTCTGGCAGGTGGCATTAGTGAAATAACCTGCACTCGCAGGTCACTATCAAATGAAAAACAAAAGCAAACTTTGTTTATGATAGATGCAAAAGAATTTAACTTAGGTTTTTAGGGCACCACAATGACACTAAGGTTTTAGGAATAAGTTTGAAGACTTTGGGATTTAGAAATAGAGCTCATCAATGACCAACTTTGAAGATGTATGAACCAAGAAGCACATCCTAAATCTCATCATTGTAAAGCTCATCAATCAACATCAATTCAATTTGTGACAACCAACCTTATGTCTTGATCTCTGAGTTATTCTTCATGACCTCACATCTGATCTTAACACCCTGTTATGACCTTATTAGATATGATGTGAACTAAAACATGAGCATGATGAACCAAGACCCTGAAGCATGAATAAATTCACAATATCAATATTGCAACAACTCAACATCCTGTGTGAAGAAATGATCAAACATAACAAACCAAATATGACATCTTTGATACTCCTGAGTATCTCTATTCTGATCCTTTCATATGAACTCACTTATCAACCTTTTGACATTCTATGCAACACATTGCAAACCTTTGAATACCAATCAACTGATATCATCAACCTTATCAAGAACTTGATGAATAATGAAGACCATGCCTACCAAGAATATGTCATGTTCACTGATAAATCATGGCATTGTGAAGAACACATCTCTCCAACTGATTGTATGAACCAAGTAAACCATGAATGAAGATCACACAAGATGATATCTCATGCTCCTGCTCCTAACAACAACAAACAAAATGATGTACTCCTGATGATGCAAGATCAAACCTGTGAAGTATAAAACCATTCTCTATATCTGTAAGATGATTTCTCATGCTCCTGAACACTTTTGACATCAATGACAACCTAACACCATCAATCTCCCCCTTTGTCATTGATGGCAAAACCACCTGATGCATATTTTTCTTTCTCCCCCTTTTTGACATCGGATGACAAAGACCATTATCTCCCCCTAAGAACAACTCCACAAAATCTTTGAAGCCATTTGTCTTTCATGAAACTTACATCTGATGACAATACCATTGTGAAGATGAAGACTGACACACTCCTTCCTGATGACATCACAAACTTTCAAAACAAATAGTTCTTCTTCAATCAACAACCTTTTTGACCTGAAATAACAAATCTCCAAGATCTTTCATGTATTAAAGATCATAAACAAATTACTACTCAGAAATACCATTGGTAAACACTGACAAGACTAACCAGCATAACTCAACTCAACTCAACACTTATCCACTTCCTGAATTAGTCCTGAAGCAACATATCCACCTGAAGTATACCATCCAATTACTGACATACCATCCATTTACTAACATTCAACCTTCTGAACACTTTTGCAAAGAAATCATTAGCATACCAATACTCTTTGATGAAGAATTTTGCAGGCACAAAACATGTAGACCCCTCATCACACAGATGCCAAGATGACCATTTTTGATAAGACCTTTACTTGCCTCCGATTTGAAGAAAAACAAGATTCCCGAATCATCCACATCTCACATATCCAGGTTCTTAGAAGCCCAATTAGCCAGATAGTTTGCCACTCTATTCCACTCACGAGGAATATGATAGAAAATAATATGATCGAAATAGGAACACAAATTCAAAATCTACTTAGCCACCAAGGCTAGATGCCAATTAGCTCCATCCAATCTTTGCTCATTCAATATGTCCACCACAATCTGAGAATTAGATTCACAGATGATCCTCTTCCAACCAAGCAAACAACCTCTCTCTAGAGCATGAAGAATAAAAAGAGCCTCCATAAGATTATTAGAATGCTTCCCCTTATAGACAAAGAAAAGAAACATGACATCTCCATCACTACCTTTACCAATGCCACCAATACCCGCATGCCCAAGATTCCCCATGGAAGAACCATCCATGTTAATCTTCAAAACTCACATAGGAGGAGGAAGCCAATGCCCCTCATGATGAACCTTCTGCTTGGCCTCCCTCAATCCTCTACCAGTAGAGACACCCACCTCGCTGCCAATCAAATTCAAGTTTATAACAACCAGATCACAAGAATCCACTATCACAGAAAGGTCACATTTTGCTGAAATAGTCCCTTGAAGCCTACTGACAATCTTTTGCCACAAATGAACGCCCTCCATTTATGAATCCTGAAAGATCCTTCGATTCCTTTCTAACCAAAGATTCCAGATAATGAAAGTGGTGCCAATACTCCAAACAACTTGAAGAAAGGAAGTCTTAGCTAGAGGTCTACCTAATCTTTCCTAGAACTCCAGTAAAGAAGTGGCATGGAAGCATGCATGGTTCTACGCCTCCCACCAATGGTGCTAGATCTCCCTAGAATAAGAAAACTGAAAGAAAATATGTGAAGCACATTCTTCACTATTTTGACAAAGAACACAGAAGAAGGGCCCTGAAAACCTCTTTTTCATAAATTATCCTAGGTGAGGCACTTATTTTGGGCCACCAACCATAGGAAGAAGTTGAACATATAGACCAAGAAAAATTATTCCACACCTGCTTCCACCAAGGAACACCAACTTGACCATGCAGTTATCTGTCCAACTCTAGATAACCTTAGGTAACAACAAATTTGCCTTTCGTATCAAGATCCCAAGCCAAAGCATCCCTCCCCTTAAGGTAACTACAAAGTCTACTAGCTAATATCCCATCTAACTCCTGACGCTCCTCCACAGACCCACCCAAGGGCCAATCCTGAGGATCTTTCCAGTAAGACACCTCCATATGGCCCTTAACCTTAACGGTCTTAAAATCCTCCACCTTACTCCAACCAGCCTTAGTTAAAGTGTTACAAAGGGGCTGAAGATGAGGGTACTTAGAAATGATCGAGGGGTGACCATCCCAAGAATCATGCCAAAAAAGAGCATTAGCGCCCCTATTGCATATCCAAAAAAGACCCTCTTTAATGAGCTCCGCCCCTCTTTTGAGAGTATCCCAAATCATGAAACCCTTTCCCACCAGGTTGTAATGAGGCACCTCTAAGTTGTTCACTCCCCGGAGGTAGTTATGAGTAAGAATTCTAGCCCAGTCCTGATCCTGGCACATGCACCACCTCCAATATAACTTGGCAGATAAAACCTGACCAACCAAACTAGTTGGATGAAGCCCAAGACCACCCATTGGTTTCGGCCTACAAACTGAATCCCCCCTGACCAAGCTCCACTTCGAAGAGAGAATATTGCCAAACCAAAGAAATTGGTGAGAGAGAGCATCAAATTCCTTAGCAAAGCTAGAGGGGGCAACCTGAACAAAGCATCTGTAAATAGGGAGAGCATGCAACACCAATTTCAAAAGAGTCACCCTGCTGGTAGAAGAAAGCCACCTATAGGTCCAATAGCTAACCTTCTTACGAAACTTATCTAGAACCTCTTACCAAAACTCTCTGCATTGAGATCCAACAACAAGAGGGATCTCGAGGTAAACTAAAGGAAGAGAGCCAATTTGAAACATGAGAATCTGAGCAATCATATTTTGAATAGGCCAAGGAGTATTAAAGAAGAAGATAGAAGACTTAGCTTCATTAATTTTTTGCCCTGAGGCATCCAAATAAGTATCCAAAGTTCTAAAATTAACTGCTTCATTGATTCTGGCCAAACCCATCAAAGCAGTGTCATCCTCAAATTGAAGGTGAGAATGAGGAGACAAACTATTGCACCAGCTCCAACCCTGAATCAAACCCTGTCTAACATGAGATTTAATGAATCTACTAAGCCCTTCAGCCAATATAATAAAAAAATACAGATAAAGAGGATCCCCTTGCCGAAGGCCCCTAGAAGCACCAAATAGTTTATACGGTTTCCCATTAATAAGAACATAAAATAAGGTAGAGAAAACACAACTCATGATCCAATTAATCGATTCACCACCAAAACCAAAATCCAAAAGGAATTTCTGTAAAAAAGACCATTTGACTCTGTCATAGGCTTTTGGCATGTCAAGATTGATAAACATGGACTTTTCCTTAGAGGCCGCCATAGAGTGAATGGCCTCTACATAAATCACAATCCCATCAAGAATTTGTCTACCAACAACAAATCCTCCCTACTCCTCAGAAATCAAACCTTTGAGGCATGGCTTGAGTCTTTCTGTAATCAATTTAGTGATTATTTAATAAACCACATTGTAAAGAGCAATGGGTCTAAACTGATCCAGACTATTCACAACATCTTTTTAGGAATAAGAGCCAGAAAAGTAGAATTCATGGCTCTTAGCATCTGTTTATTTCTTTGTGATTCTTGCACCACCTGCAAAAGGTCCAATTTGATAATTTCCTAAAACTCCTGAAAGAATTCAATAGGAAAGCCATCAGGGCCTGGGGTTTTGCCTTTTTTCATATGAAACACTACATCCTCCAATTCCTACAGTGAAATGGGACAAATGAGAGAGTCATTCATCTCATTAGAGACCAAGGAGGGGATACATTCTAGGATAGAGATTTCATCCTCCCAGGCAGGTTGGGAGTCTTCAGTAAATAGGGCCAAAAAATACTGAGAAGCCTCTCAAGAAATGTCTCCCATTGAAGAGAGTTGCTCACCTTCTAAGGACACAATCATAGAATTATGAAGAAAGGTTGTATTCCTATCTCCCTCTTGAAGCCAATCAATAAGGGATTTCTACTTCTAGAAAATCTCTTCATGAAGTTCCCATTCCTCCAAATCCTTAATAGCTAGAGACTCCTATTTGCTCAGATCCAAAGTAAGGCCCTGATCTCGAATCAAGCGAGTGATGGCATCTAGCTGAGCGTGAGTTCACAATTTGTTGAAGTGGAGGTTTCCAAAACATTGCTTATTCCACTTCTTGAGCTTATATTTCACATATTGTAATCTTTTGACAAAAGAATACATAGCCCTACCATACGCAGGTTTCCTTTCATACCACCAATCTGTCATTAAGTCCTAGAGAGACAGATCCCACAACCACAAAAGTTGAAACTTAAAAGAAGGATTCCTTGAAGCTTTGAATGCAATTGTTGAGAGTTTGATTGACCAATAATCAAAGCCTCTCCAATCCAAGATCTCCAGGCTGGTCCATCTATCACCCATCCAAAAGCAGAAGACAAGAAATCTATCTAGGCTCTCCAAGAACACATCTGCTCCACTTTTTCTATTGTTCCAAGTGAAGGTCCCATTATTTGGCTTTACATCAATGACATTCAAGAGATTAATATTATCCTTGAGAAGAGTAGCAAAAAAATCCATCCTCATAGTGCCCCCTCTTTTCTCCTCCAAGCTACACACTGCATTGAAGTCACCAACCATAATCCAAGGGAGATATGGCTCGTGAGATCTGACAAACCTAATGTGATCCCAAAGCTACAATTTACCTAAGAGATCAGTAGGAGTGTAAACATTAGTAAAAAGAGGCGTTTCACCTGAATCCACACTAGAAGCAACCAAATAGATAGAAGAGCGACTTGAAATCTATCGAAGAGGGACCCCCTTCCTAGGATTCCAAAAGCAAGCTACTCCGCCTGAACTACCATGAGCCCCAATGCAGTGACAAGAGCCACGTGATCAAATTCTAGGAGCAACATTCAACATACCATCCATGGTTAGTTTCCTGAATGAAGACAATATCAGGAAAATGGGTACCAATCAAAACATGAATAGCCTTTTGTCTAGGGATGCTATTCATACCCCTCACATTCCATGATACTAATATCATTTGTGAGAATGGAAGAAATGGGATTCAATGGTATTCACTGACCCAGATTCCACCAAAGTATCTCCAATTAACTTTACCTTCTCTTAGTCTTTCTTGTGCCCAACCTTTGAAGGTTTCTCATGAGGCCCTTTCTTCAAGGATTTCTGCTATAGGCCCAGGGCAGGAGAGGCCTCTTTGATTTTCCCAGCCTACAAAGCCTCTCTCACTGGAGGCAAGACCGGAGCTCCCAAAACTTCACCATCCCTCAAGACCAAAGTCCCCTTTGGTTCTCACACCTCTGGAATTTGAGAAGGTAAATCTGTATCCATCTGCCCATCCTGTTGTTCCTCGAAAGACACAATCATATTATCATTCTCTCTCTCCTCTAACAAGGCCTTGTCTAATGACCTATCACCAAGGGGCATCTCAACAAGAAGTCCTTCTTCCTGTACTAAGTCATCCAAAACATCAAACTGATTAAAATTCTCATCATTTTGCCTATCCTTTAGGGTTCTCTTCTGACCTCTCCCCATGTTGGGAGACTTAATAGGAATAAAGCCCTCTTTATCTGCAACCCCTTCAGCCAAAAGGGCTTTCCCTTTATCCTTCTTAGGAGAAGAGTTGGGAGGAGAATTAGGTAAAGTATTGGCTAAAGTAGTTTGAGGACATCTCCTTTACAAATGCCCATACTCATGACAGATTTGACATCTAAATGACAACGTCTCATAGTCGAGCTGTTGAATCCTATTTAGGATGAAAATGAAGAGGGATTTGATTTTAAGGGTTTATGTTGATCCTCCTTTAACCACTAAACATTCAAGGACATTCAATCGAGTAGAGGACCCTATTGCAAATCTCCTATCACTTGGAACATATGGGCAGATTGGAATTGTGTGAATTTGTTGTTCAATTAAGCTCAATTATGCTCAAAACCCTAATTTCGCAAAATTGTAAACAAACAAACAAATTATGGAAAATGATCGCACACAGAGATATCAAATGACAATCAAATACATACCAAATTTTGAAGTTTGGTGTGTGGAAAAGTCAAGGACTAATGAGCGGGTGCCCTAGTCCACTGTAACTACTTTTGTTAGGATTTCTGAATAATGTCTGCAACCTATTCCTGTTGTCACAGAGCTTTTACTGCTTCAAAATTTGAAGGACTAATGAGTGGGCGCCCAAGTCCAAGCCCTAGTTTTCTTCTCAGATCTACAATTCTGACAGTCTGCACTGCTCTCCTATAATTCCACTTCTTTCTCTTCCAAAACTTGTAGCCTACAATCACAGAAAAGTGGATTGGGGGTTGTGGTGTTTAAAGGCTTGCCTCAGTCAAGCCTTGAAGAGACATTCAAGTCTTCCAAACACCATTGTTAGACAAAGAGTGTGTATCCCTGTGGGATAGAGGCAAAATCCAAATGATAAATGATAGAAAACATAATTGATATCACCTTGTAGTGTATACCTTACATAAATGAAGGCTCTTCAATCACATGAGAAGATGAAGCCAAATCTGTAATCACAAATACAATAACAATGCTTTGCTCTTTCAACAATGAATATCTTGAAATTACAAGTATGCCTAAAGTTCACAATCATCTTCGAGTTTACAAATGAATCACTAATTATGCTTATATATGCAACTACAAACATTCCCACTAAGAATTTTGTAATTCAAACTTGAGATGTCGGCATAGGACCTAATAACGGTCATAAAACCAACACCCAAAAATAGGTCTTGACCTAAAATAGGGTAGGACTAGGGCACAGACACCCAAGTCCCCCCTATTTTAGGTAAGATTCATGTTAAGTACACCTAGGTTTCATTTGCCATGAAACCTCAGGGTTTTCTCATCGAGAGTCACCATTAACATGCAAGATGACCTAAATGCATTCTAAAGGACTCAAGAGCTAAACCTTAAGAAGGAAAAAGCCCCAAGGGGACATTTTCAGACATAACAAATCCAAGAAGAGGATCCAGGACATATTTCTATAGAATCCGGCAAAGGGTTATTTAAATCAATCTCAACACAAATTTGAGCATAAGTGATTACCTTCCTATCCTGAATTTGTGAAGCAAAACCAACTGGTTTTCCAAGCAGAAGAGCAATCAAATGAAGAATATCACTCCTCTAGAACTCAAGAGGAAGCCTTGGAAGTCAAACCCAGACATGGACCCTCGAGGGAAGCTCGTTAGTGGAGTTGAACCCCACATGCTAGGGTTTGATGAAGAGTCCAAACTGATTATAGAAATAAGGGCCTCCTTCAAAACCCTTGTTTCTATCTGCCATGCATGAGAAAACAATTGTTAGCTGCCAACAATATCTCCATATCCCCTTTTAGGTTACAAACCTGATGCGTCCAAGATTCCATAACTGATAGAGAGAGTCGAAATCCCATGAATTTATAGATAAGAGCATGATTGCTCCAATACGAAATATCTTCTGAGACCGTTTCCAGCTAAATCCTCAAAATAGACCGATCTTGGCATCTCTCTAAATAACCATTCACTTTCATTATTTTGTGAAAACCCTTTGAGGAAGAAGACCCCTCCCCAGATGGAGTTTTCCCCAGATTCTCCATGGCATTCACATGCAAAGAAGAAGAAGGCTTTGAGAGGTCTCCAACCCTGGAGATCGCCCCTTGAGGAGAAGCACCTGTCTCCACCATGTAAGAGAGACTAATACCCATGAACCTCAACCAACAAAAAAATCCCGCAAAAAACCCCACACGAACTGACTTCAGTCTCTCCCAAGAGCCAACCGCACTTGTAGCAAACCAACTCAAATTGCATCCAATATCGGGATAAGATTCCTTTCAATAGAGGTGATATATCTAATATCTTACCTACATTGTTGTGTGCAAAAACACCCATCAACATTAGGGTTCCATCATAATATTAAATATTATTATTAATATATAATATAATATAATATATTAAAAAATATTATATTAATTATGAGGATTATAAAATAGTTAGGGTTAATAATAATTAATATTATGTTAATAATATTATTATTAATATATAATATATAATTATAATATTATATACTATTATATAATATATAATATTATTATATTATATTATATACTACTATATAATATATAATATTATTATATTATATATTATGATATATAATATAATAATTATATAATATTATCATAATATTATTATTATATTTTTTTTTAAAAAGAGGGGTAAAAATTTATTATAAAAGAAACCACTAATACGTAACAAAGAAAGCAATAGATCACTGAATCAACTGAAAGCAAAAGTAGAACCACCAAACCATTGCCCAACCAAATCAGAACTCAGACATCCCACCACCCCAAGGCCCCAAAAAGGGACCACAACTAACCATCCATATCTTCAGAGATTGACCTTTCCAAAGTTTGGATACAATCCTCAGACAAAAGATCCCACTCCACAGCATTCCAATCCTCTTCCTGACCAGAGGCCCACTTAGCCAGATAATAAACCACTCTATTTCACTCCCTAAGGACATGAACAAAGGAGACAAAATCCATCGAGTGACTCAAATGGAGAATTTGTCTAACCACCAACCCAAGCTGCCACTACATAAGTTCCACAACTTGCTCATTCAACATATTAATAACAATCTGGGAGTCAGATTCACAAATAACCCTTCTCCAAACTAAAGCACACCCTCTTTCCATAGCATAAATAATAGCTAGGGCCTCCATCAAATTGTTTGATTGTTGCCCCTTATAAATAGAAAAGAAGAACATTATAGTTTTCGAACTATCTGTCCCTAATCCCCTAATCCTAGCTTGATTAGGGTTCCCTTTGGAGGAGCCATCCGTGTTAATCTTAATTTTTAAGATTAATACATATGGCTCTTCCAGGGGGAATCCTGGTCATGTTGGGATTGGGGGATTAGGAAGGGATAACTTTGATGCTATCCTTTTTTTCTTCTCTATCTATAAGGGGCAACCAACTAATAATTTTACGGAGGTGCTATCTATTCTCTATGCTTTGGAAAAAGGGTGTGCTTTGGAATGGTGCAAGGTTATCTATGAGTCTGATTCTCAAATTGTGATTAATCTGTTGGATGAGCGGGTGGTGGTTGGTGTGCAATGACACTTGGCATCAATGGTTCAACAAATTCTTCAGTTGAGTCACTTGATGGACTTTGTTTCTTTTGTCCATGTCCTTCAGGAATGGAACCGTGTGGTTGATTGCTTTCCTGAGTGGGCTTCGAAGTAAGTGGGGGATTGGAATGTTAGTGGTTGGGACTGGTTGTCCCAAGATGGTGTTTAAAATTTAGAAAGGTTGATTTCAAAGGATATGGATGGATAGTTGAAGTCTCTGCTTGGGGCTTTGGGGTTGAGGATGTTTCTTTGGTTCTGGTTGGGATGGTTGTAGTGATGGTGCTTTTTTCTAGACTTCTATTGTTGTTGGGGACGGTTGCCTTCCTAGTTTTGTACTTGTGGTTTCTTTAATAATATATTTTTTACCCCTTTTTATTAAAAAATATAATATTATTATTATATATTAATAAGAATATATACATAATTTTTTTTATATATAATATTATATTAATAATGAGGATTATAAAATAGTTAGGGTTAATAATAATTAATATTATATAATATATAATTATATAATTATATAATATATAATATAATAATATATAATATTATCATAAGGGAGACCCTTTGGTGAAATGGTGGGGCTTCTTGTCTGTAGTGCCAACAACCAAGGTTCAAACCTCATGGGCCCGCCCTCCACCATGTCAAAAATTGAGGTTGCTTACCTCAAAAAAAGGGAGACTCTTTGGTGAAATGATGGGGCTTCGGCCTGTAGTGCCAACAACCAAGGTTCAAACCTCACGGGGTCGCCCTCTACCGTGTCAAAAATTGAGGTTGCTTACCTCCAAGAGGGGAGAATATATGGTGAAATCGTGGGGCTTCGTCTTGTAGTGCAAACAACCCAGTTTCAAACCTCCTTGGATTTTTTTAAATTTATTATGGCTCGTGTAGACCCCTAAAAATGTCTTAACCCTTCGACCGCCCTTTACCACTAATTATTCATGTAATTAATTAATTAAATTGTTATTTAATTAATTATCTCATCCAACTCCTAAACCATTCATCCATCCTTCATCAATTAACCCTAAAATTGAATTAATTTAATTAATTCAATAGTTACACCTTACTAACATTTATTTACTTAATTTGTCCACTTCCCTAAACCTAATTAATTAGATAAATTATATTTATCTGATTAATCTGCCCTACTAATAAGCCTATCCCTAACCTAGTTGATTAAATAACTCTTATTTAATTAGCTACCCTAGCCTACATGACCCCTAGACCTGGATTAATTAAATAAATCATTATTTAATTAATCTAAAACCCTGATTATCTCACTCACTAATTTTCTCCAGCCACATTAACTAAGTTAATCACTCTGATTAACTTGGTCAAAGCATGCTTAACAGCTTCTCCCACACCCACAAATTAAAAATTACCAAAAAAATACAAAACCCCTCCAACTCATCTTTGCCATTTTTATGCAAAAACATCTTCCACATTTTGAGCTTACAAATGTAAGGCCCCAAAAATGTGCATGTGTCACATGACTTGCACATTCCCACATAAAATGGAATTTTTAATTCCATCTCATCCCAAGGAAATTAATTTTTAATTTCCCCACACATCAAAATCACAATTAATGCTAAATCCTCCTCAAAATGAATAAAAAATTCATTTTTATTCTCCACCCTCCATTTTCATGATCAAATTCTAGCCCTCCATCTCACCATCAATCTCATCCATTGATCTCAACAATCAATCTCCACCCTTGGATAAAAATCCCCTCCAAAATGCCTATAAATACAAGCCTCCACAAGCCATTTCATCATCCAATTTTAGAGTAATCATATTATGCCAAAATTTATCTCAATCATCTTCGTCTTAGCTAGGTTATAGTGAAATTTGCATTGACAATTAGGAGCATTTCACATTATAATCACTAGTTTGGGTGAAGCTAGGGCTTAAGGGTGCAAAGTCCTCTACCTTATCAAGGAGAGAGGAGCTAGGATGCTTTGAAAGGTATAACTTGTTTGTTTACTTGTTTTTATTTCATGTTTTTATGTCATCCTAATTCCTTCATGTTCATTTGGCACACCTGGTGGACCCAATGGTCCCAATCTAAACATTTTGTTTGAGTTTCTTGCAAGGAACCAAACCAGCAGGAGTTTCAGCACCAAAAGCTCTTGGTTTGGTGCCATCTATCTACAAAATAGCGCCATTCTTCACTGTTTTGGCACCATCTCTTCGTGTTTTGGTGCCATAATCCTACACCATTTCTAAAGTTTAGGCTTAGTAAAAAAAATTCAAGGTGTTTTTGAAAGTTTTAGCATGTTTTAGAAATTAAGGCTCTCTATTTTTATCAGAAACACATAGACATAGGGGGTCCTAATGCTAAGATTTAGCTAGGAATACTTGAAAATGGTTTTTTACATAACCCTAGTCTATTTCACTCTACATTAACTAGTTTTTTGCCTCTAATCTAGTTTTTGATGTTGCTTGATAGGGTAGGAGGCCTTCTAACCCCCATTTGACCTGTTTATTTTAATTTGATATCCTTTTTGTGCAAGTTTTTAGGGAGCTCTGTGGATTGGCACCATATACACACAAAACAATGCCACCTAACCAGACATCTAGGTAAGGTAGGTAATAAAGGTTTTAGCACCATTTCCAAAATTTGCAGCACCATGATAGAAATTAGTGCCATCTGCCTTATTTTTAGTGCTATATTTATTCTACTTTCTGTTGTCTGTGTAATCTTAAAACTAAAAGCTTTTAGTAGTTTTTGCTGTTATTTTAGCTCCTTTTGGATTTTGAGCACCATCTGACTATTTTTTAGTGCCCAACTTCTCTATTTTAGTGCCATTTATCTCTGTTTTGGTGCTATTCTATCAACTATTTTTCAGGATTTGTGTAGGATACTAACATATCTGTGCAGGTTAAAGAACACAAGTCAAAGAAAAATCTTGAAACTACTGATTGGTTTGTTGTAGGTTTCATTAGTAGAAGACTCTTTGCTTTCTCACTAGCTTAGTCGAACTAAATTAGTTAGAGGGATAATTAACTTGTGTGCTTTGTTTGGTTCACTTGTAGACGTATGCTCTCCCCTCGACCTTAGGGTAATCTTGGGGATCAAAAGTCTACTTGTGAACATTTTCATGCTTGTAAGTGTTACCCGAAGGGGTTACTCTCCTTGTGTATGCTCTCCCCTCGTGCCTAGTGCGATCTTAGGGATAAAAAACAAGAGGGTAGTTTCTTCTTAGGAGGCCTGCTTGGGGATTTCATCACCCCAACGGATGACCTCAAGTGCATGTTTTGGTGCAGTATATAAATATTGTGAGAATCAAAAGACTCCTTTAAAGGAAGGACCCTCTCCGCTTGAAGCAATAGACCTCCAAGACCCTTGGTCTGCCGAGATTTGAGTGGTGAAGTGTCAGCTGATTGGAACACCCCCAATCACGGACTTGGGCCTCAAGTCCCTTGAGTATGCTAGAGGACTCCCCTAGAAGCTTATAACTATCCTAGCTTAAGACCTTTTAGTCGTCATACTTTGTAGTGTACCGCTGCAACACGAGGAGAAGATGCTCAACGCACCACTATATTTGAGATAGGCATTACCTTGGGCAAGACAAAAATCTCCTTTGTAAGGGGGTAAGGTGGTCCATGACCTTACTTTTCCTATCTATCCAAACTATAGCACCTAAAGCATTATTGAGGGTGGGGATTCTGGTTCACTTTGAGTTGGAATCGACCACGGCCACTTCGTGAGATGTACAAGGTATGATACACCCACTTGATTAATGATAGGATTGTTCAGGTGCTTGTAGTGTCTTCTTTTTGAAACTCATATAAGCCAATTTATCCAAAGTCCACCATTGAGTCAAAAAGCCATTGTGTTCTCTTGTTTGATTTGTATCTACTTGCCAAGAAATCTTATCAACATTGTCCAAAATTATTTGAATATTTGAAAATCAAACATTTGAACATTTGAACCTATGGAAATCAAACATTGAACCTTTGAAATCAGAACATTTTACCTTTGAAAAATCCAAAATTTGCCAAAAATTGCCATAACCCTAGTTGAAATCTCAAAGATCGTCTCACTTCAGTGCCATAACTCCTCTGTTTGGTACCTTAAAGTTTTCCTATGGCGCCATTTTCTATGGCACCATCAACCATTGTCTCAACGCCATCTGGCTCTGTTCTGGTGCCATTTGCCTCTATTTTGACGCCATATGCCCAGAAATTAGCGCCATGTGTAGGGAAGATTCCACACGTGTCTGTTGACCTGTCCTAGAATCCTTGGACTCTGTTCAGTCTAAATTTGTGGTCACCTTGTGAAAATTTATCAAAATCCAAATTCACCTTTGATCATAATCCATAACCTTTTGTTCAACATTCATCCACATACTTTTCATCTAGACCTTAGAGAAGAATCATTTTGACTTATTGGACCCTTTTGACCATAATCCCATCCAAAATCAATTGCCAAGTACAACCTTAGTTCATATTTTCATCCCAAAATCTTGTCCAACCTTTTGTCCAACTCCATTTACCCCATCCCATTTGACCTTAGATAAAAATCAATTTTGATATTTGATCTTTGGTCACACCTTGTCCACACATCAAATATTGTCTTCAATTAATTACCTCATCTTACATCCAACCCAAAACTCATTATTCTCCATTATCCATTTGACCTTAGAAGAACATTTTGATCTTCCTCCTTGGACCTTTGCACATCCATTGACCTAAGTCATCCCAACTTTAGTCCAAGTCCATCCAATCAAATTTATCCAACATCCACCAAACATTATCCAAATCTTATCATTTCTTCTCCAAACATCAAATCCATGTTGTCCAAATAATATCCATATTATCCAAAAGTCGAACATCAACATCCAAATCAAAATTATCCAAAAATCAACCAACATCCAAAACCATACTTCAAATCAACTTTGTGCAAGAATTAAATCTAGATCTTATCATCCTCTAATTTGTAGGGTACTTAAGACTTTGTCTACCTTATGTTCTTTTATAAATTAGTCCTTTATCAACCCTTGGAATACTTGATTTAAGAGCCTAGACAACTCCTAAGTTGATTTATTCTAAGGTATCCCATTTTGCTTGAAAGTCATTAGTCTACCCTCAAGTAAAATAATCCTTCCCTTTTTACTTAAGGTCATTAGTCTACCTTGGGTAAGAAGGGACATCCCTTTATAATCCAAAGATCTAGATTTATTCAAGCTCTCCTTTGCTTTTAAAATCCTTTTTCAAACATCATCAAAGTCATCCAACATCTTTAAAACCATCCAAATCCCATCACCTAAGGTTTTCCTTAGTTGATTATCATCAAATTTATCCAATATCCAACCTCATTTATCCAAGTCAACTAAGGTTTCCCTTAGTTGATTATCAAACAAACAATCGTAAGTCATCCATTGCTAAATCATCCTCCATTTTCAATTCACCCTAAGGTCATTTCCAAAAGTCATTATTCACCTATATATCCATTTTCACCTTGGTCCAAGAAATCCTTTTGAGATTTAAATCTCTAAGGTTATATTATACCCTTTTACTTGGATTATGATTTTGGGAATGGATTATGATTTAAATCCATTCCCAAATCATCCTAAGGTCAATCCTCAAAATCATCCTTCATCCCTTTTGAGATTTAATCTCTAAGGTTACCACCCATCTTTAATTTTCCAAAAATCATTATCAAATTTCTAAGGTCATTACTCACATCATCCTACATTTTCATTTCATCCTTTGGGTTCAATAACTTTGAAAATCAATTCACCCATTTACCTTAAGGTTTAACCTCTAAGGTTGTCATCCAAAAACATTTTCAAAACTCCATCATTTATCTAACCCTTAGGTTTTAAACTTTGAGATTATTTCTCTAAGGATAAGCCTATATCCCTCTTCCCACATCAAACCTATTCATACCATATCCATTATCACTTATCCTTAGGTCCAATATTTTGAAATTTATTCTCTAAGGTCATAATCCCCATCCATTTTCAACATCAAATCAAATCATACCCAACACATTTGCATGCCCTTGACAAGGTCTCAAGCTAGGAAGAACCAAGAGATGGAACCCTTTAGAGTGAGTTTTGGCATTGGGATGCCTCAAACTGATCAAAATAACCTCCCCATAAACCCACAACAATCATCACTTGATACAAATGCTATGCTAAATCCTTTTGCCAACCAACCACTCGCACCCTCATCCAACACCAATAATGTGGATCAAGATGTTTTAGATTTCATGCAAGACGTTGATGCCATGGACATATTGGATAGAGTCCTAAAATTGGACCCCACAAAATACCTTGAATTCCACATTAAAAATGGTACTAGTGTACCCTCCACTTCAAACAATGTCAACACTTCATCACAACCATCCTCATCCCATAATGTTCCTAATACATCACAAACTTCAAATATCACCATGTCAACTACCAACACCTCAAACATACCAAACCCCATGTCTATAGTGACATCTACCATCACCACATCTACACCACAAATCACCCTTAACATTCCCAACAACACCATGCACACAAGTGCTTCCACATGTGTGCCTCAATTTGACGCCAATACCATAGCATTCATGACATGATTATTTGCTCAACCACCTCACAACACATCCAACATTCCCAACAATAATCCATGTAATAATCCTTTATCCACTTTCACATATGTACAAAATCCAATTTCACAACCACCTATCACATTTTCCACCCAAACATTACAACAAAATACCAACCAAAACCAACAAATTCCACCCCATGTCCTTCAACAACTCCTTACATTCCAACAAAATCAAACCCCACAAAATCAAAACATCCAAACTGAAATACCACCACAAAATCAACAAATTCCCAATTTTCTACAACACGTCATCCAAAATTCACAAACCAACATACCACAATCATTGCCAACCCAATATTTACCAAGCATAGTACAAGCCTTGATTCAAAAGGTTGATGACATGCAACATGGACATAAAAGAAAGTAATATTCTTTCAAGGATATTTTCCCATATCCGTTTGATAGAACCATACCCATGCCACCCTTTCCTAAAAATTTTGAAACACCAAAGTTTGACAAATACAAAGGGAAAGGGGACCCTATAGAACACCTTAGGGAGTTTTACATCACTTGCTTAGAAGTCTCATATGATGATACATATTTGATGAGACTCTTTCCTAGAAGCCTAGGTGGTCAAGCCACCGAATGGTTTGCACATCTTCCCCTCGGTATTAAAACATTCCATGAACTTGCAGAGAAGTTTGTAAATCATTTCTCCTACAAATTTGAATATGAAATATCCATGACCGACCTTTGCAATACCAAACAAACGAATGAGGAATCCTTTGCTGCCTTTACAAAGGTGGAGAAGCCTAGTAAGCAAACTCCCTTGGTCTATTCCCGAAAAACAATTAGTCGACTAATCTCAACCAAGAAATGGGTTTTCATCTACAAATTCAATGTTCATCAACCTTTAAGAAGGTTATAGACAAAGGTACAACCATTGAAAGATCCCTTGTTGCTAAAGGTTCTATCAAAATTTACAACAATGACAACAACAACAACAACAAGATCAACAATAAACATACCAACACCTCCAACATGAACAACAATGCTCAATCCAATGACAAACCACGCTTTTGGGGTAAGAACAAAAACACCCTCAATGATGGTGTCACCGATGTGAAAGCCGTCCAAAATGTACAAAATCCCACTCGATCAAGTACATCCACAAATAATAACAATGTCAATGTTCCTAGGGGACCGCCAAGACAAAACAACAACCTGAAAAGAAAATTCACACCTTTATGGGAACCCATCGAAAATGACTTGAACAACCTTGTGAAGGCAGACTTGATAACATTACCCCCTATTCGACCTTACGATGAAAATCAATTTAAACCTTCTTGGTTTGATGAAAATGCTTATTGTGAATATCATCGTGTGAAAGGGCATAAAACATCTAATTGTATGAGGTTGAAACATTGCATCCAAGACCTTATAGATAGAGGTGATATAACCATTGACAAACCTCCAAAACAATCACCTAATGCTAATTTAGGATCATACAAGGATCCACTTCCCGGTCATAACAAAGGAAAAGCCTCTTTATCCAACCAAACCTATAACATTGTACCACCTCCTTCCTCTTTTGACTCCATTGTGGGACGAATAGAAGATTATTCCAACCATATCAATGCCATCACTATTAGTTCCAAGACACCCAATTGCACCGTCACTACTCCTCATGGCCGCCTCTCCATCCGCGGAGCACCTACCAATGATCAACCATCCACATCCGGGCCTAACAACCCACCATCCACTCACAAATATAACCTCCTAGACCATCTTGGAAAAACCCCTGAACAAATTTCCATCCTTGAATTGCTTCGTACATCTCCCCTCCACAAGGATGTCCTTGACAAAGCCTTGATGGAAACCCAAGTCCCTACCAACTTGAATGTTGATCAATTCCAAGTCATGGTAGGCCACATCGCCTCACCTCATCACCTCACCTTCTTAGAAAAGGACTTACCCACCTCTACCAATCCTCATAATGAAGCCCTACACATTGAAGTCCTCATCCATAGACATATCATAAAAAGAGTCTTAATAGATAATGGCTCCAGCCTAAACCTTTGCACTCTAAAGCTATTAAAACACTTGGGATACTCTGATGTGGTTGTGGACTCTAGTGAGTGTATAACCATAAAAGGATATGATGACACTGAAAGATTATCTGAAGGCACCATCAAGCTTCCCATTCAAGTGGGACAAAAGATACTAGAAACCAAATGTCAAGTCCTTGATCTTGACCTCCCGTACAACATCCTCCTCGGCCGACCATGGATCCATGCCATGCAATCCGTTCCATCCACATTCCACCAATGCCTAAAGTTCCCATACAATGGTATGGAAGTCACTATCTATGCCGACCCCCATTCATTTCAATATTGTAGCTTCTTGGAAGGACATGATAGAACTTTCTATCCTTACAACAATGCTATCAAAACATCCACCTCCAATACTAATACTAAACCTTCCACTTCATACATTGATCCTTCCAACATCGCAACCACATCACAAACATCCACTCCTCTCGAGGTCAAGATCAAGATAAGTGACATGGGATGTGGTGAGTACGACCTACATGGAACCTTTTGTGTGGGCCTTGTTGCAAGTATGTGCTAATCGGTGTTGTCATTGATGTCAACATATTTGTGTTGTCATTAGTGTCAACTATGTCTTCTGATATTGTTGATTGTTGCTTATTGGAGTTGTTATATTAAAGTAATTTGCATGACTTATAGAGATGTTTATGATGTTATCATATTATTCCTATTGCTGGGTTTCCAAGTGCTTTTGAGAAAATTTGATCTCCAGAGGAAACAATGTGTTACAGAGTATTCTAGCTTGCAGTATACTATTTGAGTTTTTGCTCCACATTTCTTCTGTGTTGAAGACTGGAGTGTGAGATTTGGATATGTTTCAGAGCAGTGTTTGAAGATGCTAAATCTAGAATTTTGTGGTCTGGATAACTGTGCAATAGAAGTTATGTTCACCAGTTTGAAGACTGTGATTGACAAAGTTTCTAGGTTGTGCAGAGGTGTCTGGGAGAAAGTATTTTGCTCCGCATTTCTCTGCAGAGTCTCTTCAAGTGTTGCAGTTCTAGAAATATGTTTATAAGGTCCTTAGCTATCCTCTTTTCAAAGGATTTGTGATTTGATGCTCCAGAAAGCAAGTTCTTGTGTAGCAGAGCTTGACAGTGTTTGTTGTGAGCAGTCTGAGAATTGTCTTCAACTGAGATTTGTTGTAGCTAGATTTGTTGGCTCTGAAGTGATTTATTGTTGTTCATGGATGTCTCCAAATTGTGTTAAAGGCTTGTGTTTGGTCTACAAGCTATGGTTGTGCTCTTGGAAGCATGTGACTAAGTGTTCTTGGTGTTTACACGAGTTTGGCCAACTTGGGTATTAACACTACTTGTTGATGTGCTTCATGGATTATGGAAGCGTGTGAAGATGGATTTAGGTCTAGGATAAGATGTGTGGTTATTTACCTTCATTCCTTTTCTCGGCAGAATGTTTAGGTTCAGACCTAATTTGAATCATGTATGTTTGCTAACCTTGGAGATTATTTCAAGGATTGTAGAGTGTGTTGCCAACCTTGATGTATGTTGCAAGGTTGACGATTGATATAAATAAGTGTAAAGGATTTCTGTGAAAAGTGAAGATGAATATGTGTGTTTTGTGAGGCAGTGAAGGTGAAATGTATTATACTTCATTGGAATTGAACTCAATCATGTGGTAGATGCTATCATATCAGTTCATGGTAGTGAGCCACCTCTTTTGGCAGTGAGCCACCTCCCTTGGCAATGAGCCTTTTGCAGTGAGAATTGTTTTGGACAGTGAACCTCTTTGTAATTTGGTATTAATACTACTTTGTATTTTGAGCTAATCCTCACCATGGTTTTTACCTTTTAGGGTTTTCCACATAAAATTTTGGTGTTTTCTTGTGCATGGTGTTGATTTGATTAAGTCTTTGTTATCTATTTTCATGTTTAATCTTCATAATAGAATTAGGGCTTAAGTGAATTAATGTGGATGTGATTATGTTTATGAGGGTTTAAAAGTTTTTGATACAACTGATTCACCCCCCTCTCAGTTGTCTTGTGCATTCAACAGGCCTATTACCACCATCCCCCAAGACATTTGGTACTCCTAAAGAAGATGAAGTCTCCACAGTAGTCATCAAATGCAAGCCAATGCCAACCTTCGAGAAGAAGCATCTCCTTGAACAAGACATTCTCGAAGACATATCCTCCTGGTTGTACAAAGATGAAGAAGATAAACAAGAAGCTTCTACCATCCCAACCGAGATATATGGAAAGGGTCTAGAAATTGTTAAATACATGGGGTACAAAGGACAAGGCGACATAGGCCTTCATGAACAAGGAATTGTTGAACCCCTCCAAGTGACAAGAAATCCTTATCTCCATGGGTTAGGGTACGGAAAACAAGATTCCACCTCCACCGATACCAAGTATGTCTTAAATGAGGTTGCTAAAGCTTTCCCTATGATAGATAACATTAATGAAGAGGACCATCAAGACTCTTTTGTCGACTTCGCCAAACTTTTTGAATCATCCATTTGCATCATCTTCACCTTTTCCACCATGCCATCAACATCTGACCAACCACTTGTATACCCCCAACTCATAGATTGGGACCAACAAGGACCTCCCATTCTTGATGTTGCACAAAATGATGAAGCCATAGCCAAAATTATGGGGGTCAGAGATCACTTCCGCCTTTGAGACCATAGAGCTGACTATATTATGGAACTCAACACATCCGCATACCTTGGGGAGACAATCCAATCTCTTAGTCGCAAAAAATATAAAAATAAAAATAACATCCCCTAGTGAAAACCACTTTGTGGCACTTTCTGATGAAGAAAAAATCAAAATAAAGGACATATCCCCTAGTGAAAACCTCCACGAGGTGCTAGGGGATGAGAGAATGGACCTCCTTGAAGTACCTAAGTTCTATCAAGAAAGATCACCAATCCTAGTAGAACCATTGCATGAGATGAACCTTGGATTAGAAGAGACACCCAAGATCACATTCTGAGCAAAATCCCTCACGACAAAAGAACAAGAGGCCTTCTTAGCCTTCTTCAAACAAAGGAGTCATAACTTTGCATGGACATATGTTGATATGCCAAGATTGAATCCCACTCTAGTTGTCCATCATCTTGCGGTACATCCTAATGCAAAGCCAGTAAAACAAAAGATGAGAAAAATGAATTCACAAGTGGCACTCCTTGTCAAGGCAAAACTCAAGAAACTCCTGGATGTTGGATTCATTCACCCCATAGACTATCCTAAGTAGATATCAAATATTGTACCTGTAGCAAAAGTCACTGGGGGTATCTAATGTTGTAAAAACTTCAGGGACCTTAATAAGGCATGCCTTAAGGATGATTTTCCACTACTCAACATAGACATCATTATGGATCTCACTGCAGGTCATGAAATGTTGTCCCTTATGGATGGATTTTTTGGGTACAACCAAATCAGGATAGCAAAGAAAGACCAACACAAAACCTCCTTTATATGTATGTGGGGGCTTATTGCTGCATTGTGATGCCCTTTGGGTTAAAGAATGTAAGAGCCACCTATCAAAGAGCTATGACAATTATTTTCCATGATCTTTTCCATACCATAATGGAGGATTATGTAGATGATCTACTGGGAAAATAAAAAACTAGAGAAGACATTTGAATATGTTGGCAAAAATCTTTGATAGATTGGAACAATTTACAAAGTTTGACTAAATCCCAAGAAATGTGTCTTTGGAGTCACCTCTGGAAAACTCCTAGGATACATCATGTCAAGAAGAGGAATTGAAGTCGACCCTACCAAGGTAAAGGCTATAATAGAGATGCCTCCACCTAAAACACTCAAGCAACTTCATAGCCTTCAAGGGAAACTTCAATCTATTCACCGCTTTATAGCACAACTTGTAGACAAGTGTCAACCATTTCAAAATCTTCTCTGAAAAACACAACATTTGTATGGGATGATAAGTGTCAAACGACCTTTGAACATGTAATGTCAGAAAATGTCCCCTTGGGGGCTTTTCCATCTTAAGGTTTAGCTCCCGGGTCCTTAGTATGCATTTAGAGCATCTTGCATGATCATTTGACATTATGATGAGAAAACCCCTAAGTTTTATGACAAATGGGGCCGAGGGGGAGCACTTGAGATAAGCCCTACCTAAAATAGGGGGGTGGATTTGGGCGCCTGCACCCTAGTCTTGCCCTATTTTAGGTCAGGTCCCAATTTTAAGTGTCGATTTATGACCGTTATTTGGGTCCTATGCTGACACGGTAAGTTTGAATTATGAAATTCTTGGAGGGAATATTTGTAGTTGCATATATAAGCATGTTTAGGCATTCATTTGTATACTAGATGACTACTAGATGATCATTAGATGTAATTTGGATTGTCAATCTATTGTGAAGGTGATTCAAGGCATTCATTGTGTGTTAGAGTAGTACTTCTATTGTTTATGTGTTTGTATTTGCAAATTTGGCATCCATCTCCTCATGGCATGAAGAGCTTCTTCCTTCCATGAGATCTTCACTACAAGGTGATATCATTTGTGATTTCAATCATTTATCATTTAGTTTTTGCCTCTATCCCATCGAGATATGCACTCTCTATCTAACAACAGTGTTCGAAAGACTTGAATGTCTCTCTGAGGCTTGACTGAGGCAAGCCTCTAAACACCACAACCCCCTCCCCATTTTTCTGTGATTACAGGTTACAGGTTGTGGAAGTAGGAAAAGTGGAGTTACAAGGAAGGGTTGTAAAGTGTTGGAATTGTAGATCAAACTAGAAAATAGGGACCCGGACTCGGGTGTCGGCTCATTAGTCCTCTGGATCCTGCAACTGAAGAATCTCTGAAACAATAGGAACAGGTTGCAAACAAAGTTCCCAGATCCCAACAAAAAGCATGGCACTAGACTAGGGTGCTTACTCATTAGTCCCCGATGGTTCCGCTTCCTGAACTTCAAAATTTGGTACACATTTGATTACTATTTGGCATCTTTTTGTAAGAGCATTTTCTGTAATTTATCTTTTTGCTTCCAAAATTGCATAATTAGGGTTTTGAGCATAATTGGGCATAATCAAGAAATCAAATCATACAAATCCAATTTTTCCTGATGTTCCAAGTGACCCAAGGCCTGACAGTAGATCTCCTACTTGGCTTGAAGTCCTCAAATGTTTATGGTGAAAGGAGGATAAACAAACTATCACATAAAACTCTCTTATCCAAATTTTACCCTAAACATTTTGGTGAACCCGTGTTTTATTGAATTTTGCACCTTGATGAGTGTTGTGCTTCTAGTGCAGGAGCACCTAATCCATAGTGGCCTCCATGAGGCATTCAGCTATTTGATGTACATTTTGTTGTTTCCAATAAGGTCCTATAAGACCAATCATGTAATAAGGTATGTTTGACCAATGCATGTCATTTTAGTTTGTATCTAGGTTTATGTTGTAAGTCCCAAGGATACTTGTCGATCTGTAATCACAAAGGTTGTTAGACGGTTGTCTCCCAGCCGCTTGGATTGGTCTCCCAGTTGCTTGGAGTCAGGTTGGTACTAGTCTGGGCGAGTAGATAAATACCCAGAGCAGATCGAATGTAATCAATTCAGTTCAGATCAGATTGAAGGGGAGTGAGATTTGGAATTGTAAAACAAAGCATCTGTGTGTGTCCATTTCTGAAAGGCATAATAAACAAAGTTCTGTTGTGTATCTTTATGTCTTTCAAATTCTTTAGGCTCTCTCTATGCAATCAAATTTTGTTTTGTGGTCGATATAGACTCTTAGTCCATTCCATCGGTTAGATTTCTTCGAAATTGGTGGAATGGTTGTATAGTTCATTTTTGTGTTTTCCATTTTGTTCATTTGTGTTTGCAGGATTGCGTACAAGATGCATTGATAGATCCTAGCATTTGTCATGTGCTAGATTGTTGGAGAAACGGGTCTGTGTAGCTACAGGGTTTGCAGAGGATCAGATTGGCAAAGATTTGTGTTGTTTCACCGGGTATACATTCTGTGTGTATATTGCTAATGTATGTCGGGTTTATTTCATGTGTATCTCGCAGTTGTATGTTCGTGTGTATGTCACAAAAGTATCTTGTGAATGGTTAAGTTATGCATCGAAGTGACAAAAGGTGTTAGAGTGAGAAAGTTGAAAGCTTCTGATCTGGGAAGTCTGACCGATAGTGTATCGGCATACAAAGGAAGTCAACGTTCGGTCCCACCGAATGCATATTCGAAATGCATGTTGCGAATGTACATTGTGAATGTACATTGGGTTAGATACAAGGAAAGTCAATGGTCAAATTCACTGAATACATGTTCTGAATGTATGTGGAGAATGCATCTTCCAAATGTATATTGAAAATATACATTGCGCATATAAATTGTGTTAGATGCACGAGGTGACCGGCAGCAACGGTGAAGGAAACCAATGATCGTAAGTTATGTTATGCATGTACAAGTGTTTGGCATAACAGTGAGCATGGTAGGCACATTAGTTCACTGGCAATAGCAGGTCATGCTATGTACATAAAAGATTAGTTGTATCGACAGATCAGAGAAGGTCCACCGGCGCATCGGCAGGAAAGACTTTGGGTTGACCGATGCAAGGAGTCTCGCCGAAGGCAAAGCTTGGAATTAAGCTTATCAGGAAGAGATATAGATCGGTGGAAGGGTTTTGAGTTACGCCGATAGAAGAAGTCACATCGATAGTGGTTTCGGAGACACATCGGTATGAGGAAGAATTTCAGTGTGAAAGGTATTTGGTTGATCGATGGCATATGGTCTTGTCGATAGGAGTAAATCGCCAAGACATGGACCACCCTCTTGCCAATTATTTTGTATGACAGAGTATTGGCTCCTCATCAGCTTTAGATTTACATCGATTTTATTCATTCATATCATTATTCATCTTATTGCATTGGAAAAATTACAAAAAAAATTTAAAAAATTGAAAAATTTGAAAAAAATTGCATTCTAGGGTTTGCACTTTCATATAATTTTCATCAATTAATTTGAATTCCATATTTTTGCATTATATATTAGTTAAATTGCAGAAAATTACAAAATTATAATCACTTGCATTACATTTTCATTATCAAATTGCTAAGGTTTTGTTGGAAACTTTGAATTTTTCATATAACCTAGTAAATTCAAAAACTAGGGTTTGTAGGTAAAATCTTGTTTCAGATTTTTCTAATGATCATAGACATTCATTCAAATTTTAATTTGGCTGTAGTGTTTCATTTTAGTGTAAATTTACATTTAGATTTCAAAATTTTGCATTTTTACATAGAAAAATTCAACAAAAACTAGCATTTTTCATTGACTTTTCATTAGATTTGCGCTTGCATTTTGCATTGTAGGGTTTGAAAATCATTCTTAGATCTGAGTGGAATTAATTTTCATCATAAATCAGAGTACAAAACATTCATGTAGCATTTTGTATTCATTTGCACTAAGATCTCATGCCTAGGGTTTGAAAACCTAGATTTTTTACTAGATTTGGCCTTATCAACTCTCTAGATTTGCATCATAGGCATGTTGTGAAGAATATTTTTGCACTAATTGGATGTTATTAGGTTTATTATCTTCTTCCCCTCCTAAAACTCTTTACAACACCTTTTTATTGGGCCCTTGCATTCAAAATTTGGTGAAAATTTGCATATTTTAGCTATATTTGTCCTAGGGTTTGACTTAGATTTGCACTCCAAGCATGTTGTGATGGATTTTATGGATTTAGTTGACTGATATTACTCTTATAATCTTCTTCACCTCCTAAAATTCTTTACAACACCCTTTTTATTGGGTCTTTGCATTGAAAACTTGTGAAAATTTGCATATTTTAGTATATTTTCACTAGGTTTTGACTTGTCATCATCCTAGATTTGCATCAAAAGTGTGTTGTGAAGGA
This sequence comes from Cunninghamia lanceolata, assembly GCA_027924645.1. Classification (NCBI taxonomy): domain Eukaryota; kingdom Viridiplantae; phylum Streptophyta; class Pinopsida; order Cupressales; family Cupressaceae; genus Cunninghamia; species Cunninghamia lanceolata. Next base: position 7,919,066 of record BSBN01000071.1, on the reverse strand, counting down.
TATTATTCTTTTTTATATTGATATCAGACATATTATTTTCTTCCCCTAATAAAGTTCCTTACAACACCTTTTCTTTCACTTATTTGCATTGAAAAAGTCGAAAAAAATCAAGCATTTTAGGTCATTTTCATACATAGTTTTGCACTTGTCTTTTGCATAACTTTTGAAAAGCTTTTTAAAAATCCAATTTTACATTGATGTTACAAGACATTTCATTATGGCATCCTCATCTCATCGCTCTGTGGTATCTTTACATGCATATATCAAAAACTTTGAGGGTTTCTACAAATTTCTTAATATGAATCCTCATGTTCTCACTTATATACAAGCTATGTATCACAAGGATATATTTAAATGCTCTTCATTTGAGATCCTTGAATATGTATCTGATTATGACAACTTCATATCTCTCATGAGTACATATCCTTGGGTAGTAGAAGATTTTACAAGACACATTGAGAATGATGAGAGTGAAAGTTCTCTTAATGCTTTGGATTTAATAGCTAAAACATATGGTGATGATGATGATGATGATGATTCCATAAATTATCCTACTTCTCCTACAATTGAATTTTCAAGAACCTTAGATGAGAAGACTATGGATAGCCCTATTAATGATACAACACCTTGCCTTCTTAACAACACAATACCTCCCTCTCATCTGATTGCTCTCCCTGGCCAAGATGTAGCTTTAGTGGATGAGAAAAGGTCTCTCACATTAAATCCTTTAGGGATGGATGTTGGGTGCAATCAAGAGGGAAACAGTGTTAATTCAATATTCATTAATAGACTTTGTAGCAATATTCCTAAGATAGTTGTGCGGGGGGCACCTAGTGCACCTTCTTGCTTAAAACAGGTGATTACGGTTCAAGGTGCTTAACAACCACTTAAACACCACGATCACATATAGAAATATGCACAACAAATTGCTCAATCAAGTCAAGGTGTTCAAAATGTGCCGCAACATCCCATGATTGCTCACACATACAACACCCGTAACAACAAGTAAAGTAAGCAAGCACTGCATGTGCCTGTCTCTCTTCCATGTTCTCAACCTATGCTCCCTCCACCACCTCGTCGTACTCATAAAATTGGTCAAGAATATGATCTTGTCAAATAGCTTCGTGCCACTCTAGCTAAGATCTCCCTTTGGGATTTAATACAAACATCGCCTACATACCATGGAATGCTCCAAGAAGCTTTACAAAAGGTGATTGTGCCACCTGTTGTTAAGTTGAATGATGTAGTAGCTCTATTAGATTGTATGCATGTGACAAAAATGGATATTCTCTTTCAACCACATGAATTACCGTCAATTGAAGTTCAAAACTAGTATGATCCACTTATAATCTTTGTCAGAATAAATAAAATGTTGGTAAAACGAGTTATGATTGAAAATGGATCGGCTCTTAATCTTTGTAGCATTGACCTACTACACAAAATCAAGGTTGACACATCACAAATCAAACCACATAGCATTAGAATTCGTGGCTTTGATAATGTTGGATGACAATCTGTGGGCACTATAACTCTACCTGTACAAGTAGGACCTGTGATTGTGCCTACCCTGTTTCATGTTATGACGTGTTCTCTATCTTACAACATGATTCTTGGTAGACCTTGGATCCATGCATTGGGGGAAGTTCCTTCTACTTTACATCATCCAATTAAATTCATATTCAAAGACAAGTTGCACACTATTCATGTCAATCCTGAACCAGATAATTGTTTCCATATTGAAAGGCAAAAACCAGTTTACAATCATATGAGCTTAAACAATTTGCAAGGTGATCCATCAATGCCTCCTACCACAGATAATGTTGTGCAAGATTCTAAACCATCAAATGCACTTTTTGGTGATGATTGGGGTTCATTAGATTTTACTCCTCCCTTTAATGGGGAATCTAAAATTAATAACTCTGACACATCTAGATCTAAAATTAATAACTCTGACACATCTAAAATTAATGTCACCCTCATAGCTTTGAGCTTAGATTTATCTCCACTCGAGAGTACGAAAAATCAACAACCTTCTCTCTTGCACTCTTTTTTTGTATCTTTCTTTTTTTTCATTTTTGCAGTACCCCACTTGAATCTCTCATTTTTTTGATATTTTTGATGCTTTTTTATGGGATGCTCTGAAACTTTATTGATGCTTTGAATATTCAATAGATTTGGTACTTTCCTTACCTATAACCTCACTTTTCTCTCACACTCTTATATTTTTATCACTCATATTTTAGATTGCTTCCTTTAGAGTTATGATCTTCTTGTTACATTTTTGTCTAGGACAAAATTTTTCACTATCTTGTTAAACTTCCCTTCTACTAAGAAGAAATGGGGGAGGTCTACTTGCAAGCTTCTATTGAGTATTGTAGGTTTGAAGACTAACTTTGTTTAGACTTAACAACATGGATTGCTAAGACAAAGATCAGTGTAGAGCTAAGAGCTAGGTTTTGATTAGAATCATTAGGAAATGTGAATTGGAGAATAGTGATAAGCGATAAACATGATTTATTATGGGATCTCAAAGGTTCAAAGGGTCAATCTATACCCATGCAATCTTAGATTCCTTACTAACAAAAAAATCAAACAATCTGAGTGTGACACTCACAAAATGCATGATGGAACATAATGAAGAATGCAAAATTTTGATTTACTATGATTTTATGCTTTTTATGGATTTTTAAATTATTTGATTTTTTTGGATTTTATAAGCTTTTAAAACATTTTGAGATGTTGAACTCTTTTCCTTCCATTATGCACAAGGGGTAGCATCGTTTCTAACGTCTTCCTTAACTACATATGGACCAATCCAATTTAGCTTAAACTTCACTTGAAAGTTTTTGCAAGGACACTCGAAGACTTGGTGTAAAAATGTCTTTGTATTCATTGAGGGGTTTTGTGTACTCACATGTTTCATTATTTGATGATTTTCCCTCTATCTTTATCATTTTCTATTCTTGTTGAGTTTCAATGTTTGTTTTGAATTTTTGAGGGGCAAATGATGTTGTTGGCTCTCCTAGTTTTTGTATGGGTTCCAGTTCTCCTTTTTGTTTAGTGGTGGACTTGACTATATGGATGCTCATATCTGGCTTGATAGGAATGGCAACTAAATTGAGTGGAGCATAAGACTTTGTTGAGTAGGTATCAAAGGGAAATTCCTTTGTTGCCCCTTTCTTATAGATTTTGAGGTCTTACCTATGTTTGCAATGTGTTTTCATGTCTCTTTTTCAAAAGTGTTGATTTTTGGGTCATTAGTGGTTTCTATGGTCCTTCCCTTCCTTTTGACTTGTTCAACTCTATAAAGACTAAAAGGAGCATGATCTCCTTTGATGACGTGGGTTTATCCCATATGTGAGAAGTTTATTTCTTGAAATAATGTGGAGGGAACAACCCTCATCCTATGGATCCAAGGCCTTTCAAGGATCATGTTGTAAGTGGTTTCTTCATTGATGACATAAAATTCAGTTGGGAGAGTTTTGGGACCCAATGTGATTCGAAGATTGACCTTACCCATGGTTTGAATGTTTGGGTTATCTTGAATTCTAAGGATGGAAGTTTGTTTTGTGATTTGAGTTTCATCAAAACTCATTCTCTGAAGAAGAAAAAAGGAGACCATGTTGATTGTAGACCCATCGTATATCATCACACGTTTAATGGAATAGTCATGAACTTGGACTATTAAGTAGAGGGGGATATCACCCTATTTAGCTATGTCATCATCTCAGGCTAAATTTTTAGAATCAAATGTCGAAGAAGAACATTTTTCATTTGAAGTGTTTTGACCTAGATGGCCTAGATCTAAGGCAAGGCCTATATCTAAGGCATTGCGTATGGATTCTTCTCTGTTATTCTTCCCTAGGGTTTCACTCATACCCAATTACATGCCATGCCTTTTCCTTTTTGGAATTGGAGAGTGTTCGAATGTGGTAGAAAAACCTACATCTAGAACTAACCTTTTACTTCTTTGTGGAGGAGGGGGTCTCTGTAATCTTTGTTTAGGGTGCTAGGTTCTAGCCCTAAGTGGACTATGTAAGGAAGCTAAGGTAGCAGAACAACTTCCTACACTAATCTTGAGAGGAGGATAATGCAAAACTTTACAGATCTTTAACAACTATAGAAACTTAAACAGAAATAAACATAAATATCATGCATACCACAACATAGTGATTTACATGGGAAAAACCCTTTCAGGAGAAAAACCCCACACTCCAAAAGTTGCCCAATATATTATAAAAAAATCACAAAGATTACAATATACTTGTAGAGAAAGCTTCTCATAGGAGTATCACCACCAAAGATCCAGAGACAACACGACCGATATTAGACTCTCAAAATACATCACGGTACCGCAGGTGTAATACAACACCCTTATAAAATAGGGTTACCTTCTAGGGAAAGACAAGCCAACAAAATATCTACCATCATATCTAAAACCTCATAATGAAACGTCTAGATTTACAATATATCATTAATTTAATGTATGTCGATCATTTAACAGTTTTTGTTAACAAAAAATGTTAACACGCATCCCACTCCACCCCATGCTCCCATTGTATATTACACCTATCAGTGTAACTAGAAAATATATATAAATATATATACCCTATCAACAATAAGCCTTATATAATTGCAAGGTTGAGACACATTTTTTCCAACAAAATAGTTTCATGATCCTCTCTAGAATCAATGCTTTCAACATTTCTCTATGTTTCCAGAGTCTCCAAAATATTGTGAGCCCTAGGTGAACTTCCAGTTTCCAAAGGGTTTGGCCCATGTTTCGGTGCTTCCTCCTTCGAAGCCCCTTAGGTTTGTTGAGGTTTAGGAGAGGGTTCTCTAAGGTTTTTTTCTGCTATACCAGAAGATTCTCCTCACTCAAATGATTTCTCAAGTGCTAGGGTTTCAAATTTTCAAAGAAATTTCTTCCATTTCTTGTCTATTTTTCTTCTTTTCAAAAGTTGGTGCTTGCAGATTAGGGTAATCAAGCCATGGTGTTTTAGTGGTCCAAACCTGACTTTATATCTCTCCATCATATTGACTAGAGAATTGAAGAGGAGGGCAAGGATATTGATTTTGAGTTCAGGGTGCCTAGCACCATGGCGTAAATGAATGAGCAAGCGGAAAGGAGGCCCTACAATGGTGGCACACTAGCCATCACAAGTGAAATATTTTATAATCCAAGCTACAACTATTTTCCAGGGTTCAGTAATTAACATTCTTTGGATACCTTTGTTTTGACCCCTAGGACCTGTGACTAGTTGAGGCTGAGGTTCCCCTTCTCGAATAAAGAGATCTATCATTCTCTGATAAGGATTATTTGTTTCTTCAGCCAAATTGATACCTTCATTTTTAATTCCAGAAATATCTGAGATAGTTTGGGCACTTACCTTGAATTTTCTTCCTCGTACTATGGAGTGCCCTTTTATAAAGTTTTAAATGAACTATTTGACCAACTCCATGTTATAACTGACAAGGGTCATTGGTCCTTGACATTTAATCATATTTTCATGTGTCAAATCCAGGGTTGTGTCCTTGGCTGTCTGCAATTAGGAATCCTATAGTTGCTAGTTTATCTAACTAACTCTAATGATCTCTATTAATTGAAGAAATTAATGCTACTGATGTATCTGCTATGAAAATGAATTCTAGGAATATTGAAAACAAAGATGAAACAATGAATTACTAATGTAGATCTATACTATTCCATACAATTGAAACACACATTTATCTACGAGAAAACAATAACTATCCTTCTAAACAAACTCTGAAACAGAACAACAAATCAATAGAATCTGAAATAAAATAATAAACAAACAATACTAGCCTTCTGCCTTGGTGGTGGGAGTGGGCCCTTGCTTCACATCCTTAGGGCTGAAGACTAAAGCAATGAATCAACACAAGAAGATAATATCACAATTTGCTTTCAGTCCAATTCCATCAGTACCATTTTGTATTCAAAAATGTATCTATATCAAAATGAGATCACAATAATAATAATTCATCCACTATATATTTTGTTGCTACCATTGTAAGTTTATATCTAATCCAGTGATGAGATATCACTTACCCTAACTACTAGTTCATCTATGAGATAGTATCAATCTCTTATTCTACTAACTATTTAACTACAGAGTAAAAAGTCATGCAATTAAAATAGATTTAGTGGAACAATAGTCTCACTAAATGTGAGTCTTAGGTTCAAATACAACTGGGCAGCGAGGCCCTAAAATATAGGTACTTAAATCAGTTTGTCGAGAACTCATGCTTAATCAAAAAGAGAGATAAAACTTCTAGCATTTAACTAAGGTTTTCATCCAATTACTCAGGTGCTGATTAAGTAATATCTAGAGCACCCCAATTACCACTAGAAGTGTTGATTGGCAACAGCACTAGAAATCTGCATTTGTGTTGAGGAGACTCTGGAGGTGTGTGCTTCTGTCTGCAGTTCCAGAGATATGCTCATGACTTCAATTCAGCTCCGGAGATGATTCACCCCCTTATCTCAAAATCTCTCCAATCATATTGGAAAATATTGGAGACTGGTGTGGTATCCATATGTCAGCTCCAGAGATTATTAGGACCATCTCCGGAGATGACCAAAATTGTCTTTGCCCGAACATCTGTACCTGTAGATTCAAAAAGAGAAGATTTCTACATATTTCCATGAATTCAATGCACATTAGTCCTTCAATCAGAAATCATAATTTTAAGTAATTCATCTCTCATTAATCATAATTAGAACAATCTTGTTAATCTACTTTGGTGTAGTCATCAAGACAATGGAATAAGAAGGAAGGAAAAAGAGGGGTAAAAAGGTGTGTCTCATGGGTGCTACTTGGCACTCATCAATAACCCTCAAACTTCTTGATAAAATCCATCCATCTTGATGCCTGATAAAAATTTTGTAATGTTATGTAGAGCTAGGAGTTTTTCTGCCGAGGTCGGCTTTGATTTCCACTTTGCCCCCATGTCAACTGTCCTATGAATAACCTCTAAATTGCTCACTGAACTGTATGACTTAGCTAGAAGAATGAAATGTTGGGTTCGTTGGACTGCATTACCAGCTGAAACTAATGGAATAGTGAGGTAAAAACACGTTATAAATTCTTTATAATCAATGTAGGCAAGCAAGGGTGACATGACGTCTTTTCAAATCATCTTGCCAGCCTGGACACCCTGCTCATTATTATTTTTTAAATACATGGAACAAGAGCGCCGCCACTTTCCTCGTGCAAAGTGAAGTAAGCAAGGATTTCTTATTTTGGGAATAAGGGAAAAATGTGCCAATTTATTAAGTCCTAATAACAATTTATTGCCTAATTAAGAAAGAGTTTGTACTTACCTCGCATCCATAAATTGACTTGAATTTGTTGCACTTCTGTTGATGTTAGAAACACATTTATGCATCATTAATGTGAAACTTTTGATGGGATGGCCAATAATGTTTCGATAGATTTATTGATGAGTTCGATGACATGGCTGGGGTGTTTTATTATTATGACTTTTAAGTGGTCGTAATAATACTTATTTATTATGATAGAGGTTGGTAGCATTAGGAATTCATTTTAATGAATTCCCTAGTATGGAGAAGTTGGATGGAAGAAGTGATATGGATAGGTATGGCTTAAAAATTTGGGAGTATTTGTGAAGGGCTAGCAAGTTCCAGAGCATCGACGTGGGATGCTATCAAAATGAACATAGTAGGAACAAAGAGACGAAGTTCCAGAGTACTGGCGAGAGATGCCATTGGAAGGAAGGAACAAAGTTTCAGAGCATCGCTAAAAGATGTCACTAGAACATAGGAACAAAGTTCCAAAGCATTGCTAAAAGATGTTGGAACGCAGCAACAATTCCAGAGCATCATTGAAAGATGTCGTCGGAATGCAGGAACAAAGTTTTGGAGCATCATTGAAAGATGTTGTTCAAACGCAGCAACAAAGTTTTGGAGCATCGCTAAAAGATGCTGCTGGAACGTAGCAACAAAGTTTTGGAGCATTGCTAAAAGATGTCGTTGAAACATAGGAACATAGTTTTGGAGCGTTGTTGAAAGATGCCATCGAAACACAGCAATAAAGTTTCAAAGCATTGCTAAAAGATGTCATTAGAATACAGGAACAAAGTTTTAGAGCATCGCTGAAAGATGCCACTGGAACACAAGAACAAAGTTTTGGAGCATCGTTGAAAGATGTCGTCGGAATGGAGCATGAACAAGAATGAAGTTCCAGAGCATCAATGGAGGATGCTACTGAAACTTAGCACAACTAGGAATGAAGTTTCAAAGCACTGGTGAAGGATGCTTCTTAAACTTAGCATGAATAGGAATGAAGTTCCAGAGCATTGATGGAGGACGCTTCCGAATCTTAGCATGATCCCGATAAAAAATTCCTACAAAACAATACTAAAATTTAGACAACTAACTTAGATAAGTACACAACAATTTAGACAAATACTCAAGAATTAACACAAATTTTTATTATTATTATTTTTAGATTATTTATGTATCCTCTGGCAAGGAAGAGTTGATACATTGGTCCTCACCTTACATCTCTACCATCTTTGTAAATTCCTCTTTGTATATAAGTTTGTGGTAAAGCCACAATCTATGACCATTTACTAGAAGTGTTCAACTGTCACTATCTATGGGTTTAAGTTGCACTGCTCCATTTTGAAACACTTCAAAAATTTCATATAGTCCCAACCAATGAGTTTGAAGTTTACCTTTTTGATCTTTATATCTGGAGTCAAATAGCAGTGCCCAATCACCACTATGGAATTTCCTTTCTTTTATATGCTTGTCATGCCAAGCCATTTCGTTGTTGTTGAACCAGCTCAGTATGGTGAATGGCTTCAAGGTGAAGTTCATCAAGTTCACTAAGTTGTAGGAATCGTTCAACCTAGGCTCAATCAAGGTCCAAACCTACTTCCATTGCTTTCCTCAGCATTTGTAATTTGAATTCAACGGGTAGAAGAGGTTTCTTTCCAAAAACTAATTCATAGGGAGTAAGACCGGTGGTCGATTTCCAAGTGGTGTTATAAGCCCAAACCGCCTCATGTAGTTTCCTAGCCCAATCCTTCCTTCTTGATGAAAATATTTTTGTCAAGATATTTTCAAGTTCTCTATTATTCACTTCCACGTTACCATTTTCTTGTGGGTGGTAAGGGGATGATTCTTATGACTCACTTGGAAATGGTCAATGAATGCCAACTGAACTTTAGATATAAATTGTGGTTCTTGATATGTGACATGGATCTAGGAGCTAAAAATTTGAGGAAGATTTTGTTATAAAGGAAATCTTCTACTTGTTCTTCCCTAGCAACTTTTAGTACTTGAACTTCTGCCCATTTCGTTAGATGGTCAGTATAGACCAGGATGTATTCTTTACCTTGTGAAGGAGGATCTATGGGCCCTATAAAGTCTAGTCCACATTTTTCAAAAGGTCCTAAAACCATTTGTGGTTAAAGAGGCATCTTGTTGGATGTTGTAGGTCTCCCTACTTGTTGACATTCATTGCAATGGTGGACATAGTTTTTAACATCTTTGTGCATGGAGGACCAATAGTATACACCTAAGATTTTATGGGAGGTCCTTTTCACTGAATAATGGCCTCCAGAGGGGTCATCATGGCACGCTCTCAGTATACTATATGTTTCATCTGATCTGACGCAGTGGCATAAAACCAGATCAGGCTCACTTTTGAACAACATCTCGTTGATCCATTTGAACTAGGCACTTTCTCTAATGAGGTGTTTCTTCTGTTTTGATGTAAAATCTAGTGAAAACTCAGAGGTGGCTAAATAGTTGGCTATTTCTGCAAACCAAGGCATTTTAATGGAGATGGCAAATAGGTTTTCGTCTGGAAATTCATCTTGAACAAGGGTACATAATCCATTATCTTGTTTAATCATGAATAAAAAGTCTGCTACTACGTTAAACTTCCTAGGTTTGTTAATGATAGTTACATTGAACTCTTAGAGAAGTAATAACCATCTAATTATTCTTCCATTCACTGCAGGTTTGTTTATTAGGTACTTAATAGCTGAATGATTTGTAAAAATAGTTACCTTGTATCCTATAATGTAGTGTCAGAATTTGTTGATTGCATGAACCACAACTAAGAATTCTTTCTCCATAGTGGTGTAGTTTCTTTCAGTGGGAGTGAGATTCTTACTTATGAAATATATAGCATATTTTCCTCCATTTTCATCTTCCTAGCCTAAAACTACCCCAATTGCATCATTGGAAGCATCTGCATAAATATAAAAGGGAAGGTTCCAGTTAGGTCCTCGTAATACTGGAGTAGAAGTGAGTTTTTATTTAATGATGTAAAATAATGTTTTACATTCTGTGGTCTAGGCAAATTCTACATCCTTTTGAAGGAGGGAGAACATAGGAGCTACGATTTTATTGAAGTTTTCTATGAACCTCCGGTAATATCCAGCATGCCCTAAGAAACTTCTGATGTTAGTTTGGTTTTTCGGGGTTTCTAGCTATTGTATCACTTTAATTTTTTTAGGATCAACCTTTATCCCCTCGGTTGAGATGTGATGTCCCAACACTATCCCTTGTTCCACCATTATTAGACACTTCTCATGACTCAAGGATAATTGATGGTCTTCACATGGTTGCAATACTTTGTCTAAGTTTGTAAGTGCCTTGTCAAAAGTGGAGTCATATACTGTGAAGTCATCCATGTAGACTTCCACACAATCATTTACAAGTTCAGTAAAGGTTGTCGAAACAACCCTCTGCAATGTTGCAGGGGTGTTACACAATCCAAAGGGGAGGACTCGATATGTTAACGTTCCCCAAGGACATGTAAAAGTGATTTTGTCCTGGTCCTCCACTGCTACTTGTATTTGATTATATCTACTAAACCCATCCAGAAATGAGAAATACTTTCTCCCTCCTAAGTTATCCAAGACTTGATCTATGAAGGGTAGTGGAAAGTAGTCCATATAGGTTACTTTATTGAGTTCTCTATAATATACACACACTATCCATTTCCCATTTTACTTTGGAACAACCACCAAAGGTGAGACCCACTTGCTATCAGAGACAGGATAAATAAATCCCACTTGTAGGACTTTTTCAATTTTTGTTTTGACGATATCTCTGAGGGCAGGGTTAAGTCTATGTTGTGGCTGATGAACTAGTCTAGCATATTTAGTATAGATGTGGTGAGTACAGACACTAGGATGTATTCCTCTCATATATGTGTGGTCCCAAGAAAAAGCTTTGGATCTATTCACCAACATGTGAAATATCTTGAGCTCATCTATTTCTGTTAACCAACTATTGATGTTCAAAGTTTTTGCTAGTAATAACATGATAATTTTGGTTCCTGGGTGGTTGGAGGTGACAGTGTGAATGTCTCTCATTAATGTGTTGAGCAGACAGCTATGCAGTATGATTCTATGGAATCTGATGATGTCCTCAAAGAAATGATCTATTTTTGGAATGATATTAGCCAGAGGACAAGGAAGCGTTGTGAGGGGTGTCTAGCTGCTGCCATGTGTGTGTTCAATATCATTAGTTTTGGTCATGTGTCCTAATATTTCCTCAACTTCCAAGAGTTCTTCATCACTTGAATCTATAGTGATATTTTGCATGTCATTTTCTAGTTCTTCCCCATGTTGTTTAATGACTACCATTGCGAGTGAGGCTAGATTTTCCTGCACGCTAGGGCAATTTGACTCATCAACTTAAACTCACTTGTTCACAACAAGTTGAGCAGGAGGATACAGGGACAAGTGTTTGTTGTTAAGGCCATTTGAAATTGTCATTCCTCCTGCTCTATAGTCAATTTTGGTTGACACAATAGTTGATAACCAAGGTCTTCCTAATATCAATGGATAATTGTCCTTGGGGGTGTGTGACTAAATCACCTAGAAGTCTATTGGATATTCCCAATTTTCAACTCTGATAGGGACATTTTCTAGGGCACCTTTGGGAATAGCTATAGATTGGTCTACTATATGGTGCAAATCTGTAAGTCCCAGTTTTTCCATGACGTTGATTGTTTCCCCTAAGTCTACTAGTGCATTAAGTATTTCTACCTCATCGATTATCATCGTTATGACTGGGCTACTTGGGTCACCATATTTTGGGGAGAGATTTCTCTAGCTAGAAGGTTATCCAAGTATCTATTGATTTGCACTGTGCTAATTTGTTTCTTCTTCCTCCCTGGTGTTTTTATGCACAACTATTTAACTAACTGGTTGATTTCAGGAATCTCATTGATTGCTTGTAATAATTGTATCTCAATGTGGAGCTATTTAATTTCCTTTATTAAAGCAGTTTCAGTTGACAAGGTTATTTCTAGAGGATTTTTCAAAGAGGTCTCCTTAAGGCACTTTGGAAAAGGTGCTTAAGTTCTCCTCTTTGTGTTGGGGTCATTCTTCAAAAGGCATGGTGAATATTTATTGCCAGTTTCCTCTAGCGGTAATTCTGGAGATTTATGCAGAGGTCGTTGAGAGGATGACAAAGGCACTTTAGAGGAATATTCTTAGATTATAGCAAGTGTATCTTGGTTACTTCCTGTGGTTTTCTTTGAAGGTATGGGAGTCATTTTTGTCCCTTCAGTGGCTGTCTCATTTTAGTCTTCCATGATTTCAAAAATGGTAGGCTGTTGGAGTGTTTTTCTTGACCTTAACTGTAAGTTCCCACAATAAATAGCATTAACCCCAACCATGTTCTCCTACTCAGTGGAGTTCACTGGTGCAATTTGATGGTTATTCTTTTGATTAGCAATAGGTTGTGTTAGCAGTTGGGGTTGATTGACTGCTCATTTTGTTGAGTACTTTGGGGAGCTGGCAGGAGATTCTGTTGTGGTTTTGGCATTCACCATGGACCATGATAGAATTAGTTTAAAGGTTGATTCCATTATGGTGCAAGATTTTGAGGGTACTACTATTGTTGAGCTTGATTTGCCCATTGAGGATTTGTCCAAGATTGGTTTATCCACTCTGAGGGTCCCTAAGGATAAAGTCCCCAATTAGGTAGTGTTGGAGGCCAAGGTGTCATCCACTGATTGTTATTCTAGTTATTTTGAGGGCGCCAAGATGAGTTTGAGTTTTGACCATAGGAGAAATTTCCTCCTAGTCTTTGGCCCATATAATTGACTTCTTCCTCTATGTGAGATGACCTTTTCTTTGAGCTTTTAATTGCATTGAGTACCTCACACTAGTCGATGGCATGAATTTTCTCACAAATCTGACAACTATTAGCTTTATCTAGAGGGCATTCCCTTAGTAGATGTTTATTTCGACATCTGGGACAGTAGATGGATAAGATTTTAGGATTGTGTGTCTTGGCCTATATTCTATCCAGGGTGGTGTTCAACTGAGCAAAGATATCAATTTGCAAGTTTGCTATTTCCTCTCGCAGTTGGCCAATTTCATATGATCCTCTCAATAGGCTAGATTTACGAATTCCTCCACAAGTTTGAGAAAAATTTCTGCACAACTCAGAGATGTCTCCAAGGTCAAGTTGGGATATATCTCCCTTTCCCATCAAGTCTACACTTCTCCAAGCATCCTCATCAAGACCTTTGAGGAATATGGTCTTCAAGATTTTTGGGCTCATTGTTTCTTCTCCGCATCATTTTACTAGAAAGATGAACCTATCTAGAAAGTCCTCTAGGCTTTCATCTTCTTTTTGTCTTAGTTTAAACAATTCTTCCTTCCTATCACTGACCCTACAATAGTTTTGATATTTGTCCAAAAAGACAATTTCCATTTCATCCCAGGTGGTTATTGATCCTGAAACCAACCCCATGAACCATCTCATTGCAAAGCATCTCAAGGTAGAGGGAAACAATTTCAGTTTCTGGTTATCCGTTTTGTAGTCATATGTCTGGTACAGAACTTTAAATTTGAAAAGGAACTGGCTTGGGTCCTCAGAAGACAAACCTCTAAGGGTTGGTAGGATAGAAGGTGAAATGTTTTTCATTGGTGAGTCTTCCTCTGGATTGAGAGCAATAGGATAGGTAAATGTTCAGGCTAATCTCCTAGGATTTGATTATCATCATCTTGATTGTTTCCAAGTCTCCTTCCATTTTGGTGATTGAAAGGGTCATTATTGTTATTAGCCATTATATAGAAAGGAATGTTTTCTTCCCTAAGTGTTTGTTGTGGTGGCTAAGTATATGAGGTATTTTGGGAAGTCTCAGGATGATCCTTATCAATTAGTTCGTAGTGAGAAAGTTCTTCATCTAAGACTTCTACCTCTCTTAATTCATTTGGGACTACTATTTGGGTGGTTTTTGCTACGAATCTTCCGTGTGGACCTCGTTTTCTGACCATGCAAAAAAAGAAGTTTGACAACTATTTTTTAACTAACAAGAGGCATCCAAAAGTTCTCCTAATAACACTATAAAGGGTCCCTGGTAACGGTGCCAAAAAGTGATAGGTTATCGTTAAGACCTAACACTTTAGTTGAAAATGTATCAGTTTTGTCGATCGAGTTGTGTCCAAGGTTGTATGCAATAGGAGGTTGGTTTGGACATCTGAACTTAGCAATGATTTTTCTAGATTTTTAGGAAAGCTTTGACAATATAAACTTAAACTATAAAGCATATAAACTTAACCTACAAAGCATACGAACTTAATCTATAAAGTACATGAACTTTAAACTATGAATTTGAAAGGAACATTCTAATCTAGGAAAGTAAGAAATTCTCCAAATCCAAATTTGCACTATCAATTTATATTGAACTCCTGAACTAGATAGAAGCTCTAGAATTCCTCTTTATAGAAAGTGGCTCCAAAACTTTGGAAATTACAAGACAACACACATAACTTTGGAAATTACAACTGAAGATTACACTACGCTGAAAATGACTGAACACAATACCTTGCATGTTAACATTAACATAATTCTACCATATTACCATGAAATAGAGGGTTATAATAGTTCAGAATAGAACAATCACGGGAACATAACATAAATGTTAACAAAACATTCACAAAACATCAAAATACTTTTCTATTTCTAGTTCCTTTGAGTGACCAACTCTCTAGAAATCTTTTATCGATTCAAATCACATTCACCATTAACAGCTTAAATTCCAGTTCTCATACACATTACTAAATAAGGCTATTTGGACACAAAGCAATTTATGATTCTATTCATTGATAGAATAATAATTGAAACAACAAGATAATTTATATTCCTATCAAAATCCTAGATACTAGGGTGGCTCATCAATGCCACCGCAAAAGTCTTTAAGCAAAAAGGAACAGAAACTAACTGAACAAGTTGTCCTTTAAATACCAATATAACAGAGGTTCTGAGTGGAGCTTTAAATGTCTTAATTGCTCTAAATAATAGAAAGATAATTGCTAAGTGGTCAGATGGCAATGAAAGACTGAAGTCCTTAATCATGAATCCCTTGAAATTCTAGTGCCCTAGTCTTCTGACGCTGCTTACTCCATTATGCATTTATGTCTATTCTTCCCACTTCCTCATACTCAAAACCCTATAGAAGGCACATAGATCTTTTCACAAAATCATGTCAACATTAGTGACAAAATCTAGTCAATTCAAGAAAGAAGATTTGTACAATATTCTTTCAAAATAAGACAATTATTTCTCCGAAGACTAATAAATTGGCACAGGCTTGGGTGGACTAATGGAATAAAAAGGGGTAATTAGGCTGCTACTGGGATGAGGTTATTTGTACCTCATCAGTCATCTTGGGCCCTCTAAGACATTCCTAATGTCTTCCTTATGTGGTTTAACTCTCCAGAAATCAACTGGAATGCATATAAAAGTAGGTTAAGCCATTCATTTGAACATCTAACTCTATCTAGAGAATATTGGCAATCTAGCTCTCTTCCTCTCTATATATCATACTCTCTATTATAGATTATCACTACGGCACTAACATATTGCAGGTCTTGTGAAGATCTTTGGAGGCTACAACAACTTCTTGAGTCAAGTTGTGATGCCATATACAAGCATGCAAGGGTTTCCATGCTCATGGTGAACTCTTTCCTTTATGCTTTGTTTTAGCATTCCATTCTACTTCAGATTTGCCTCTGCCCTCCTATGTCATGCACTCTTTATCAACCATATTTTCTATTGTGGAGGTGGTAATAACATTCATGAGGCTTGACTGATGCAAGCTCCTATATAGCACCCAATCTTTTCCCTCTCCTCATGTGTGCAGGTTAGACAAACATGTTTCAGAAGCTGATCATCAGGAAGAACGAAAAGCATGTTGTTACAGACCTGATAGAAGTTGTAATTTATTGTAACCCTAAACAGGGACTAGGGTGCCCAAGTGCCCTTGTCCTAGGATTTTTGACATTCAAGAAAAGTTCTTGAGTTATTTGTTGGCCTTTGTTATTCCTTTGACTATTGGGTTTCAAGTACCGACAGTATGTTGTACTCCGATCTTTATCAACTAGGGTTTCATGTCTTAACTCTAGCTTGATTGATTGAATTTGGTTAATTGCTTCTCTATACAATAAAAGGGTAGAATCCCTATAGTCTATCTCTCCTTCTTGGGTATAATCCAAGCTCGATTCATGCCCCAATGTTTTGTAGAAGAGGATTTGACCTAGTTTAATCTATTGAGCCAGTCTCTCTTTTCTACATTACGTTTTGGTGAACCCGTAGTTTATTACACTTTTCCATACTTATTACATCAGATCTGAGCTATTTTCTATCCTAGATCTAATTAGATTCCATTAATTCATCATTATGCATAGTTATATAGCTTGATTTTGCATTGTTTCATTGTTAGGGTTTGAAAAAGCCTTGCATTTTTGGGAAATCTAGCTAATCTTCAACATATGATTTGTAGATTGGCGTGTTGTGATAGATGTTGTTGCATTATTGGATTAATTAAATGGTTTTAAGTTGTTGTACTTCATCATCCTTTCTTTTGTAAATCTTATCCTGCATATTTGCATTACAAAAAGTGAAAAAAATTAAGCATTTTAGGCTTAGAAAAAGGCATATTTGTGCATTGTTTTCATTGTATGTGTTATAGATCACCATAGAAAGGTTTAAATCTCTAATTTTTACATCAGATATGAGTCATATTGCAGTTGATAATACTTTCATGGTGTTTCGTCTTGCATTTGAATGTCTTATTTGCTAGGGTTTTAGTGAAAAAACTTGCATTTTTGAAAATCTAGTCAAATTCCAAAAACTAGGGTTTGTAGTTAAAATCTTGTTTCAGATTTTGCTGCTGTCATAAACATTTCAAATCTGATATTGCATTGCTATATCATGCCATAAATTCAATTTGAGTTCAAACTTAAGGCTTGCATCGAAACATTTTGGTCTAGGAATGAACATTTAAGATCTAGGGTTATATAGTAAAGCCCTAGTTAGTCTTGCATCTAGTGATTTAAATTGTAATCTTATTTTTAGATATTTGCTATGTTTTTTATTATGGTAAGATTTAAATGAGGGTACAGATCCCTGTACAAAACAACCCAAAGGGCAAAGCAAAAGCCTCACACAAGCCAAAAATAATGCATTAACAACAGATGAACAACGAAGCCAAAAGGCAAAGCTACAACAAGGCACCAAGTCTACAAGGAACAACATACTAAATAATTGAAAAACCTAACCTAGCATGCCGTACACAACATATCTTTTCTATGTTGAATGATTGCTAAATCTGATATTAAGTTGTTGTAACTCATCACATGTGTCATATTTGTTTAAATTTGAAATCAAGAACATTCATACATTCATCTTTTCTTTGAAATTTTAGGACAAAAACATAAACAAAACTAACTAGCTTCATGTGACACTTGTGCATCTTCATCAAAGAAAAGTGTTGTAAATCATTCTTGCATTCAAGTGGATACATTACTATAGGCCTCTAATTGCAATATTATTTTCATATTGGTGGTACTTAATGCATAGATCGGATTGCACATTGTTGTCCCATATCATATTCTCATATAAAAGACAAGACATTCCATAATGGACACTCCTGATTGTTCATCTTTGGAATCTTTGTATGCATACATTACAGATTTTGGAACTTTTGCTAAATTCACTAATATACATCTGCATGTCTTAAATCACATAGCATCCATGTATGATATTGACATTTCTAAATGTTCTATATATGAAATCATTTGTTATACATTCAATTTTGATAGCTTTACAACCTTCATGGGTGTATATCCTTTGATATTAGAGGATCTAACAGAATTCATCTCCATGGATAGTCATGCAAAAGATGATCATGATATTTCTTCTTTTACTTCAAATACAAGTCATATAAATTGATGCAGGAGCATCTAGGTCCACTGGCAATCCTATGCCACCAAAAATATATTTTATTTTCTAAGTTGGTTTTTGGCTTTATTTTCTTTGCAGTTTTCATTTGTGTTTCTAGAGAAAATTCAAATTTATTTTGGCCAAGTAAGAGTGTCATCATGTAGAAGAGCTAATTGGGTATCTCCAATTCCAATTTGGTGAAATTTGGATGAAAAATGACTAAGTTATGACAAGTCATAAAATCTCCAATTCACGAACTATTCAGTTCACCAGTTCTGTAGTTTGTCGATTGCCCGGTTCGTCGATGGGTGATTTCTCCAACCAAGCCTTCAAGGGTAGTTTGATTTTCCTAATATTCTTCAGTTAGCCATTTGAAACCTTAAAGAATTTGAATAAAATCTCTTTGTTGTCGGTGAATTTTAAAGTTTGGGAACTTTATTGGCAAAACCATCCGTTTGCGAACTCTTAGGTTCGCCGATATGACATTTCACTGATAAAGGCCTTGAAGAGGGAGTTCGTAGTGACAAGGGTCATTGGTCCTTGGCATTTAATGATGTTTTCATGTGTCAAACCCAGGGCTATGTCCTCAGCTATCTGCAATTAGGAATCCTATAGTTGCCAATCCATTTAACTAATTTTGATAATCTTATTTGCTATGGGAATTAATGCTGATGATTTATCTACTAAGAAAGTAAATTCTGAAAGTACTGGAAACAAAGTTGAAATAGTAAATTGCTAATATTGACCTATTCTAATCCACACAACTGAAGCATGCATTTATCTATGAGAAAATAATAACTATCTTCCTAAGCAAAATCTGAAACAAGATAATGAACAAACAAATACTAGCCTCCTGTCTTGGTGGCGGTGTTGGTTTTTCTTCTGAATCAGCATTAGGGTTTGCCAGTTCTAATGCACAGGCAGATTCAGCCAACTGAATACAGGAGGTTGCATGAGCTCCTCCCCTTCACTTCTGGTTCTGCTGCACCAAGGGGGGGTCCCTATTTGATAAAAGTATGACCTTGACTAGCTCAATGACAGAAAGATATAACTTGACAGCAACAGGCAGAATACTCTCACGTAAGGACCAAGATTTGTATAACAAATCACAAGGTTGGCAACATTCTTGGACATATATGTCTAATTGGGTATGAGAGTACGCAGGGATCCTAATCCTACTCCTACAACTAACAGGTGGAAGGATGAAATGGTTTGATTTGATTTTTGGATGCAAAGCTGGACATGGTATATAAACTCAACACAGAGCTAGATTGGTGCCTATCCAGGGCTTGGAGTCGGTAGACATACACCTGTGAATGATCAACATGAACAACTAAAACTGGATTTCAGGGGGATATACATGATATCTGCCTTACAGATATCTCCCAATACAGAGTGTTAAGCTGTCTATACTTATGGCATCCCTATTGCAGTATACCCTTCCCAATATTCAATCTGAAAATAGTTTAATCTACCCCTTGAGCAGAAGTTAAAAGATTAAACATTCAACACAGGAATTCTATGTTCTAGAATCTCAGACATTCCTTGAATGCCTAGACTCAGAAGAAAGATACATGCAAAACTGGAGACAGAATCAGCATAACACATGCAAACATAGCATTATTCATATAAAATTGACCATGAAATCAGTGGATTCATGCACAAATGTACAACAGGAGATACATAAACTCCCAAGTTTTGCTGCACAGAGCAACCAAATCAGCTGTATTGTATTACAGAGCCAAATGTTCAACTTTCAACAACCACAAAAATGGTAACACAGTCTGCCTATATTGGCCAGAAAGTGTACCTCACAGCAATTAATTACATGGCTTTCAAAAATTAAAAATCTGCCAGATACAAACTCCACAAAGGAATGGCGCTTAGAATTTATCAATGCAGTAGGCAGGAGAGTTGACAGGGAGGCCTCGAGCCTTGCGCCACTGTATGGAAGTCCTCATTCACAATCAAGCAGTTTAATCACTTGTACCGTCACCCATATCCCTACTACAGTCGCCATTGATGGCTCAACCACCCACAGCCATCGAGAAATCAGTCGCAGCAATCAAAATGAAGTTCCCGCCAAAATGCGTTTACCACAGGTTCAAAATAATGCAGGGAGATTAATCCCACATGCATGGTGCAGAGACCACCTTAGTAGTTTAAAAGCATAGTCACTTGCATAATAGGTGTCGAGCGCTTTTGCCATGGTCGACACACGCTCCTTCACCCAAAAGCCCATCGCCCAGACCCAGGCCATCGGCCAACTCCCAAATCCTCCTGCCGATTTATCAAGTCTCACCGACGACACCTCCCGAAAGCCTACAACTTCCATATTGGCCAGAGAAGAACCATCGGCCAACTCCACAAAACTCATCCTGACATCAATAGTCTGGCCGATGACCACAAACTACACTCTGTACCCCCGTCGGCGTGACTCCCTCCATCGGAGCATCCAAAAATCCTCTGGCTGACCTCAACAGTCTCGCCAACCGTTTCACTACATTCCCCTCATCGGCCAGAGACTGACCATCAGGCTAACTCTCCAGACTCCCACCAACAATACGAGTCTCCCCGATGGCCACCAAAACATACTTCGTCGGCCAGACAACAACCGTCGGGCTAGCCCAAAATTCCCTCACCGACATACTAAGTCATCCCGATGGTTCACTCCAAACACGCCTGTCGCCAAGACATAGACCATCGGTGTAACAGAAAAGATGCTCACCGACAACACAACTCACGCCGATGGACCCTGGCCTCCTCCTTCCGTCGGTGTGACATACACCATCGGGCAAGTCAAAAACTCTTCGGCCAATCGCACAAAGTCACACCGATGCTCGTTCCAAATCCCTCCATCGGCGATATCAACACTATCGGCCAAACCCAAAGCTCCCCAGCCGATGGACCAAACTCTCACTGATGAAGTCTCCACATTCCTCGCCTGTCGGTATGACCAAAGCCATCGGCGAACAACAAAATGCCTACACCGATAGAACTTGTTAGCTCGATAGACACATCCTCCTTGGTCCCATCGGCCAAGCCCCCCATCGTCGGCACAACGCAAAACACTCACGCCGACAATACAACACACGCCGATAACATCCATCGGCCAAACACAAATGAAGCTTGCTGACGATGAATATCACACCGATGGCATTTCCATCGGCCAAACCAAACACATCGGAGGGAACAAAAAATAGCTCGCCGATGATGCCGATCACTCCGATGAACCAAAAACATAAAGCTCTGAACCTTTGAACCATGAATCGGTTTAAACGGATGGTTCAACCGAGAAGTTCAACGCCGAACGGAGCACTTCAAAAAGAACATTTGCCAAACACAAACACAAAGCCTTGAACCGTTGAACCATGAACCAAAAGGGTTCAACGCGGTGGTTCAAAATGATGGTTCAATCATAATCTGAGCACTCAAAAAGAAGTTTCGCCGATAGAGAAAGTCACAGCGATGAACAAGGAAACTTAGGGCCCAAAAAGAAAAAACCCTCCAACATCTGCGCTCAGATCCAGACCAAAATGGGTACCAACACTGGCTCTGTCTAGGGACGTGCAGGTGCAAAACTACAGCGAGGACCTCAGAATCTATGGTTTCACAGATTGGGCCATATCTATTGGGCAAGAGAGTCGATCATTGCACCAACCTGCACAAAAACTATATTTTTAGTCATCACTTGGGTGGCCCCAGGTAGCCAAAAAGGAAAAACCAAAATTTTTTCCTGCCAAATGCCTGATTCCAAACTGAAAGTTCCCAATCCCAACTGAAAAAATTGGCATAGTTTATCCATAAGGTCATTTGCTCAATTAGATATTCCACCACCTTTGACAGCTTGCCACTTGTAGTACTGCCTCTGTCACTCTGCATTTCAAAATCAAACATGCAACCATACATGCTAAAAAATCCTTCAGCATTAAGCAACATATGCATGTTATACTCTTCAGATGGTACATCATACTGCTCTTGGCAGTCTTCATCATTTATCTGGCTACTGCACACCATCAGGCACTCATCCAGCTGATCCAAAAACTCAAAATACTCAGAAAAAATGAGACCCCCAATATCTACTGATATTGAAAACAAATCCTGATCCACACACCCAATGTTGCACATATCTAAACCAGGTGATGATGAACATCCATCATTCACAGTTTGCAAATCCATAGTATCTTCACAAGAACTGAAGATATCTGATTCATATGCCCCCCACTCACAAACTGATGTAACACCAAGGTCAACAGTCTCCTTATATTCATCATCATCCTCAAAAAGAGGATTAATCCTACACCACTGAAAGTCAAGATTCACAGCATCAAAGGCATCTGTAGACTCATCATAAAGGGGATTAACACTCACCGCAAAGGCCTCTGCTTCTTCATGATACTCCAATTCTTCTTTAGTACTATTAGATCCAGAGTCATAAGAAGAACAAACCTGATCCATGAATTGATCATGGATATCATTTCTATCAACTAATTGCCCCATATACAAGATTTCTGTTGTTTCAATGCATTCTGAAGTTGAGCTATCTGCATCATTCTCCATCCCTCTAATACTTCCTGATGAAACTGATACTGACTATTGGCCACATGATCACAACCTTGCACAATTGGATCATTTAAACATGATGGCTCTTTGATAAGGGCTGGTATGTAAATATTACTTGAAAAACCATTGTTTTCAACTTCATTTGTTGGGCAAAACAAGACATCCTCCTTTATAACAGAAACATCATCAACTTGAAATGATGCAAAAACTGGGACAACAGGGGTGTGAATACTTTGACATTCATTGTCAACTCCTGAATTAAATCTTTCATTAACATCGGGGGTTGCAGGACAACAAAAATTTTTAGAAAAATAACCCTTTTGTATTCCATACCTCCAATTGTTTTCAATATCTATTGCAAACTGATGTGCCTGATGCAATGTGGTGGGCTCCTTGTCTCTTAATCTGTAACTCATTTTCTTATCAAAAGCTCCCAAATAGACAACTAAGCACAGTGCATCATTAGGTCTCATGCATTCTGGAATTCTATTCAATGCCCTCATAAATCTGAGGTTAAAGGCTGGGATCAACTCACCTTCTTCAATATGGATGTACATAAAATTACTAATAACTACATATTCAGAGATTCTTTCACCATATTGTACTAGAAATGCAGATTTAAAACCATGCCAAGAGCTGACAGAGTGAGCTGGAAGGTAGGAAAACCAGTCCCTTGCATCTTCATCTAGAGATTGAAAAAATAATCTCATAACCACATCCTCATGGTCAATCTCAAAGTCATCTATCACATTCATAAACTGCTGCAAGTGTCTCTCAGCTGATTCATCCTTTATACCATTAAATTTAGGCAAAAAAATTCTGATTTTAGGTGGAAGAGCATTTGGATAGCCACAAATGCCACTAAAATTTATGGGCTTATATCTGTCTATGTTGAAACTTCTTTTATTACATTGTTGGGACTGACTACTATACATTTTTGCACTTGACACTTCACAAGGGTGCATAGGCTGATAATACATCCTTTATGTTTTTGCAACCCTCCTCTCTACTCAGATTTTCTACAAACAATGACTTTAGGCACTCAAAATTTAGACTGTTTTTTCAAACTTTCCTAAAGTCCTTTAAATGAGTCTTTTTAGCAACATTGCATGCCCTTTGAAATACAGAATAAGTTCTAATAAAAGCATGCAAGCTCTGCTTTCACCAATGTTTCCCTTTTAACCAGTGCTATCTCACCAAATAGGGAGTCTATCAAACAATATGAAATACCTGGATATGTTACAGGAGCTGCAAATTCTTCTCTGACTGATTTTGTTCTTTTATCAGGTTCTTTGATGTAGAGTCGCCACCTCCTTGAAGAGGAATGAGCTTCAAACAAGCTGAAGCTGCAAATTGATTTCTTTCTTTCTGGGTCATCCACCAGTAGAGTCACATATACAACCTTTTTCTCTGCTGCAACAAACACATCCAGGCCTAATTCTTCAATCTCGTAGACTCAAACTTTCATGGATATGACATTGATCTCCCCAGCAGAGTTGCCATTTTGTTGGTTTTTCTTCTGAATCAGCATTAGGGTTTGCTAGTTCTAATGCACAGGCAGATTCAGCCAACTGAATACAGGAGGTTGCGTGAGCTCCTCCCCTTCACTTCTGGTTCTGCCGCACCAAGGGGAGGGTCCCTATTTGATAAAAGTATGACCTTGACTAGCTCAATGACAGAAAGATATAACTTGACAGAAATAGGTAGAATACTCTCATGTAAGGACCAAGATTTGTATAACAAATCACAAGGTTGGCAACATTCTTGGACATATATGTCTGGTTGGGTATGAGAGTACGCAGGGATCCTAATCCTACTCCTACAACTAACAGGTGGAAGGATTAAATGGTTTGATTTGATTTTTGGATGCAAAGATGGACATGGTATATAACCTCAACACAGAGCTAGATTGGTGCCTATCTAGGGCTTGGAGTCGGTAGACATACACCTGTGAATGATCAGCATGAACAACTAAAACTAGATTTCAGGGGGATATACATGATATCTGCCTTACAGATATCTCCCAATACAGAGTGTTAAGCTGTCTATACTTATGGCATCCCTATTGCAATATACCCTTCCCAATATTCAATCTGAAAACAATTTAATCTACCCCTTGAGCAGAAGTTAAAAGATTAAACATTCAACACAGGAATTCTATGTTCTAGAATCTCAGACATTCCTTGAATGCCTGGACTCAGAAGAAAGATACATACAAAACTGGAGACAGAATCAGCATAACACATGCAAACATAGCATTATTCATATAAAATTGACCATGAAATCAGTGGATTCATACACAAACGTACAACAGGAGATACATAAACTCGCAAGTTTTGCTGCACAGAGCAACCAAATCAGTTGTATTTTATTACAGAGCCAAATGTTCAACTTTCAACAACCACAAAAATGGTAACACAGTCTGCCTATATTGGCCAGAAAGTGTACCTCACAGCAATTAATTACATGGCTTTCAAAAATCAAAAATCTGCCAGATACAGACTCCACAAAGGAATGCGCTCAGAATTTATCAATGCAGTAGGCAGGAGAGTTGACAGGGAGGCCTCGAGCCTTGCACCACCGTATGGAAGTCCTCATTCACAATCGAGCAGTTTAATCACTTGTACCATCACCCATATCCCTGCTACAGTCGCCATTGATGGCTCAACCACCCGCAGCCATCAAGAAATCAGTCGCAGCAATCAAAATGAAGTTCCTGCCAAAATGCGTTTACCATAGGTTCAAAATAATGCAAGGAGATTAATCCCACATGCATGTTGCAGAGACCACCTTAGTAGTTTAAAAGCATAGTCACTTGCATAATAGGTGTCGAGCGCTTTTGCCACGCTCGACACACGCTCCTTCACCCAAAAGCCCATCGCCCAGACCCAGGCCATCGGCCAACTCCCAAATCCTCCTGCCGATCTATCAAGTCTCACCGACGACACCTCCTGAAAGCCTACAACTTCCATATCGACCAGAGAAGAACCATCAGCCAACTCCACAAAACTCATCCCGACATCAATAGTCTGGCCGATGACCACAAACTACACTCTGCATCCCCGTCGGCGTGACTCCCTCCATCGAAGCATCCAAAAATCCTCTGGCCGACCTCAACAGTCTCGCCGACCGTTTCACTACATTCCCCTCATCGGCCAGAGACTGACCATCAGGCTAACTCTCCAGACTCCCACCGACAATACGAGTCTCCCCGATGGCCACCAAAACATACTTGGTTGGCCAGACAACAACCGTCAGGCTAGCCCAAAATTCCCTCGCCGACATACTAAGTCATCTTGATGGTTCACTCCAAACACACCTGTCGCCAAGTCATAGACCATCAGCGTAACAGAAAAGATGCTCACCGACAACACAACTCACGCCGATGGACCCTGGCCTCCTCCTTCCGTCGGTGTGACATACACCATCGGGCAAGTCAAAAACTCTTCGGCCAATCGCACAAAGTCACACCGATGCTCGTTCCAAATCCCTCCATCGGCGATATCAACACTATCGGCCAAACCCAAAGCTCCCCAGCCGATGGACCAAACTCTCACCGATGAAGTCTCCACATTCCTCGCCTGTCGGTATGACCAAAGCCATCGGTAAACAACAAAATGCCTACACTGATAGAACTTGTCACCTCGATAGACACATCCTCCTTGGTCCCATCGGCCAAGCCCCCCATCGTTGGCACAACTCAAAACACTCACGCCGACAATACAACACACGCCGATAACATCCATCGGCCAAACACAAATGAAGCCTGCCGACGATGAATATCACACCGATGGCATTTCCATCGGCCAAACCAAACACATCGGAGGGAACAAAAAATAGCTCGCCGATGATGCCGATCACTCCGATGAACCAAAAACATAAAGCTCTGAACCTTTGAACCATGAACCGGTTCAAACGGATGGTTCAACTGAGAAGTTCAACGTCAAATAGAGCACTTCAAAAAGAACATTTGCCGAACACAAACACAAAGCCTTGAACCGTTGAACCATGAACCAAAAGGGTTCAATGCTGTGGTTCAAAACGATGGTTCAATCATAATCTGAGCACTCAAAAAGAAGTTTCACCGATAGAGAAAGTCACAGCGATGAACAAGGAAACTTAGGGCCCAAAAAGAAAAAACCCTCCAACATCTGTGCTCAGATCCAGACCAAAATGGGTACCAACAGGCGGAAGTGGGCCCTTGCTCTTCACCCTTAGGACTGAAGACTATGGCAATAAATCAGTACAGGAATATAATATCACAATCCTTCTTTAGTCTAATCCCACCAGTATGCTTTTGTATTCAAAAAGTATTTATATAATTGAGATTACAAAAATTCCCTTTTTTTATATCCTTCTTCTGCTTCTACTTTATATATCTATATCAAATCGAGCGATGAGATATCACTTACTCTAACTATCAGTTTATCTATGAGATAGCATCAATCTCTTTTTCTATCAACTATTTAACTACAGAGTAAAATCATGCAATTGAAATAGATTTTAGTGGTACAACAGTCCCACTAAATCTGGAGTCTTAGTTTCAAATAACAACTAGGAAGCGAGGCCCTGAAATATAGGTACTTAATCAGTTTATCGAGAACTCATGCAAAATCAATAAAAGAGGAATTAAACTTCTAGCAGTTAACTAGAGTCTTCACTCGATTACTCAGGTGTACGCTGAGTAATCCCTGGAGCACTCCAATTGCCACTAGAAGTGTTGACTAATAATAGCACTGGAACTCTGCATTGTATTAAGGAGGGCTCCGAAGGTGTGTACTTTTGTCTGCAGCTCCAGAGATGTGCATATGACTTCTTGTCCCGCTCCGGAGATGATTCACCCTTGGTCCTCTTATTTCAAAATCTCTCCAATCATATTGGAAAACATCAAAGACTGGTGTGGTATTCTTCATGTCAGCTCCGGAGATTATTAGGACCATCTTCGGAGATGCTCAAAATTGCCTTTGCCTAAACATTTGCACCTGTAGATTGAAAAAGAGAGAATTTCTACACATTTCCATTAAATTGTTTCACATTAGTCCTTCAATAAAAAGTCATGACTTTTGGTAATTCATCTCTCATTAATATAATTAGAACAAATCTTATCAGTCTACTATGGTGCAATTACCAAGACAATGAAATTAGAAGGATGGAAAAGAGAGGTAAAAAGGTGTATTATTTTGGGTGCTACTTGGCACTCATCATCCCTCTGAACTTAAAGGTTAGCAAGTCCTCCTCTTCATAATCTGGACTTATTTAGGTGGAATATTCTATCAGTCAAATTGAAATCATCTGCATATGTGGGCCCAGTAGTGTTGTTTGTATTGCCATTCCCCGTGAACTGCTCAACCTGCTTCAACCATTCTTGAAATCTGGCATCTTCTATTTGTTTAGCCTAGATAGGTAGTGGCTCAATAATGAGAGGAGGTTTAAAATGGTCACCTATACACTCTAGCTTGTATTTATCCATCAATTTGGACACTATCTTGGACTTCCTCATAAACAACCTTAGGTTGGCAAGGGACACTACTTCCCTCATCTTTTGTTCTATAGTTAAAGTGTTCCACCTTCTCTTTGCCACTGGAAGCATTTGATTAGATAAACTATTTATGAGGAGACCATAATCAATAGAACATTCCTGCAGATGTTTCTGATATAAAGGCAAAATCTTGGTCCTACCTTCTAGGGAGTAAATGTTTACCCTGAAATGAATCTCAAAAGGGATTTGGACATTCCCTCCTGAGGAAGAGGCTTGTTTCTGCATCCTTCTTTGTGTAAGCCTCCATCATTTCATTCCAAATATGATGATTTCTCATTAGTGACATGAATGCCCTGAGTTGGCATTCCCCTACAAAGTAGTTGATAAGGAAGGTATGATCATTGATGCAAAAACCATGCAAATACAGCTAACACAAGAAATCTTTATCCTCATCAGGACCTTTCATGTATGCCTCCATGAAGCCTACCTTAGTTTCAATGTCCTCAATTAAATCAAACAAAATCAAAGATATCTTGCTCTGGAGGATTCGTTCTTGCAAAAATAGAGCATAACTACCATTGGGAGGTCTGCAAGATATGATCTCAACTGAAATGGAGGCTACCTGAATGAACTTTTCCTCTAAGGTTTGTACTTTCTGTGACATGGCAGTCACTGCTCTTTGCAATTGCAGCATTGGTTTGGAGGTCTCATATTCCTGACATTTTCTTGCCTAATGAAATAGGGCCTAAGGAATATCTATTGGAGTTGGTCCTAAGTATGGGTCTATTTGAATCCCTTGTTCCATGTTTGCAACTAGGCTAGTCAACTCATGAATGTATTCTTCTTGATCATCTATCCTATTATTGGCCCATGTCAACTGTTTGGCTTGACTTTGTACCTTTTTAATGAGTGTTACAATTAATGTGAGACTATTGTCTTGAGCTTTCATAATATCAGAAATATTTTGTGCTGCTTCTTCTTTTTCTCTGATACTTTGGGTTGCTTCTGTTTCTTTGTCTCTAATTTCAACCTCTTTCTCTTGAATTATCTTTTGTTTGTCCTAGAGTTCTACTTGCAGTCCTTCAATTATCTACTTTTGTTCCATTTCTTTTTCCTTCATGACCTTTTTGAGGTTAATAATGATTAAGTTTTTCCCCCACAATAGTCTCTTTAGATTATCTATTTCCTCTAGCAGTTATTGTTCCCTTGGAACCTCTATATCCTCTTGATCAGAGGGGTGAGAATAACTTCTTGTTTCTCCTCCTTCTGTCTTTTCCTCTTCAGGGGTTTCCATAGCTCTTTGATCTACATTGTCAGCTACATCATCTTGTTCCTTCTCATCTTCCCCTGCAATCTCCTTATCTTGAACTACCTCTTGACTTTCTTCTACTATTATTGGGGTTGATGAAGGCCAAGCCTCATCCACAGAAGTTTAGAAACCCAAGACGACCTCAGCTAAGAGAGCAGTATCTTTTTTAGCTTGAGTAGGCTATCTTTTTCTCTGGCTTCTCCAGAGCACAAGTGGAGCCGGTGTCTCTGTAGCAAGTGTATTATCCTCAGAGTCCAAAGAAATGGTGAAGGTGTCTCTCTCTACTATCTCTGGAGCATGGGAATTTTGTGGCACTGGAATCTAAGAGCTTGGATGAACAGGTGACTCTGGGGGAGTTTCCTTAACTACTTCTCTTTGTTTCCTTTTCCTAATCAGAGGAATTTCATCTAAATCATTAGATTCTTCCTCGGCCTAGTAGTGTCTGCTGGAATCAGGTGTCTTTGAAGTTCTTTTTGCTTTCTTACACTGCCTTGTTCTTTTCATTTGCTTCTTGTGGTCAGAAGTCTGGGTAGAGGCCAACATAATTTCCTCTTCTATAATGACTGCTTCCCCTGTTTGCTTGGTTGGAATAGACTCCTCAGCCAAGGTCATCTTTCGTTTTGCCAAGCAGGTCATATAGGAGGGTTGCTATATAACAGGTTCTTTTAGTTGTTCTATGGCAGCTGAGACTTCACCCAAAACTTCTTTCCCTTTTCTCTTGTTGCCAGTAACAGGGGCAGAAGTTGAAGTTTCCTCCATTGTTTGTTTCTAGTTCTTGTCCTTTTTAGTAGCTAGGGAGGAAGTGGAAGGCATTGCTTGCTCATCCTATTGAGTAGAGGAAGTCTCATCTATACCCTGTGCCCTTTCTGGTGTCTTGTCCTATGGTTTGTTTTCTAAAAATGTCTGCCATAAGGCCTCCCCATCAGCTTGGGATAGGAAGTGATGTTTTACAATCAAGAAAATTAGGCCGTGGTTTTTCATGGGACCCTTCCCCTGTTGATACTTGTCTGCAGAGGCTTTAATAGAAGAATATAGAAAGTTTGGGATATTAATGCTAAATTCTAGATGGGCATGCCCATGCCTCAGAAAAATTAACATTTTCATTATTGGTCCTAAAACTATAGAGAATTGCCCATCACATGTAAAATATTTCACTAACCACATAGCTAGAGATTGCCATGGTTGTGGAAGTGAGGTCCTAACAATTCCTTTGACTTCATTTTTCCTTAAATGCAATTGTATTTCAGGTTCACCTTCTTCAGAGAAATTTTTAATCAAATCAACATACGGGGTTTTTAGATGGTAAAACCTCTCACCTTATTCTAGTAGCCCTGAAATATGGTTGATGATGGTGGAAGAGACATTGATTTGAATCCCTCTCACAATTGTTTGGTTATTCTTTAGGTTGCGCAGGAAATCATCCACAATGTCTTCATGAAAGTCTTCAAACTTCTCCAAAAATTCTACCCACCCAGCATTCCTTAAGATGTCTACTACAACTTGATCTTGCATAAGGCATGTTACATTCTTTGGCTCTGACTTCTTTTTCACATCCATCTTCCTATCTTATTTCACCTCCTCCGTTTAAATTATTCTTGATTTCCTCTATAGTTTGTTTGTTTGTTTTTTCACCCTAGAAGGACTGTGGCAGTAGACTTGAATATTATCCCAGAGGTTTTGGAGAATTATGCAATCTTTGAATTGGATTTGATCCATTAATTGCAACTACTAAGATTATGGGAAGGTGGCTTGAGATTATTTTGACATGATTATTCAGTCATAATTGCAGGGAGTAATGTGACAGTCCAGAGAAAGGTTGACAGTGTGGCAAAGAAGGTGGCATGCATGAGTTAAAAGGAAAATAATGGCAGGGAAATGTGTCACAGTAACTACACCTGTAAATAGAAATGACAAGATAGTAATAATTAATTTAATTTGAGTGAATTACCTGAATCACTTTTCGTGATGATGGCCTGATGTACTTGGTTGCAACACCGTGACTTTGATGAGATTTGTTGTCACCTGGCACGTGAGCAGCTCCTTCGTGGCTTGAAATGGCGTCAGCATCCTCATTGTCACGTGTTCTGAAATTATTCCCGCTGAGTGGTCTAGAAATGACATGCTATCAAGTGACATCAGGAGAGTAATCCGTGATGACTTGTGCATGCAGAAGCAATTGCCTTTTGATTGCTGACGATGTGTGTGCTAACCTCATCGTTATTTATGTCAAAAAGTGGAGGATGAGTCATGCTGACCTCATCCTATGATGTCCCCACTTAAATACCTGGAGAGGTGGGTCCCCTCCTTGTTTTTTTATTTCCTTGAAATGATTCTTTATTGGTGAAGTGCCAGAGGTGCTCCTAGATTGCTATGGAGATGTATTTTAGTAGCTCCTGGCATCTGATCAGCTCCGTAGATTAATTATTGCAATCCTACAAGAAGAAGGGAACAACCATTTACTGGTTTTCAATCTCCTTGGTCGAGAAAGACAACCATTTATTGGTTTTCCATCTTCTTCCTTTTTTTTCAAGAAGACCGCCATTTGTTGGTTTTCAACCTTCCTTTTTTTTAGTCTCAATCTGTGACAAAGGTTGTGACCCCTGTAGCCAAGCACAAGTCCTTGGTAAATTCCTCCTTAGTTGATGGCCTTTTATAGAGTTAGATTCTGTGGCCATTTACTAAGAATGAATTTGTGCTTCCATCAATGGGTGCTAGCAAAACTGTTCTATTTTCAAAAACTTCCCTTATTTAAACTTCCCTTATTTGATAAGGGCCCATCCAGTGAGTTTGTAACTTCCCTTTAAACTCTTTGAACTTAGAATCATATAGGAGAACCCAATCGCCCTGCTGAAATGTCATCCTTTTGATGTGTTGGTCATGCCACTGTTTCCTTTGATATTAAACAAGTTCTGTTTGTTGTATGGCTTCTGTACGGATTTCATCCAATTCATTGAGTTGAAGAATCCTGTTCTGTTGTGCTATAGACAATGGTAGACCGATATCTAATGAAGTTTTAAGTGTCTGCAGTTCAAATTCTATAGATAGAATGGGTTTCCTCCGATAAACCAATTCATATGGTGAGAACTTGGTTGTGGACTTCCAGGTGGTATTGTAAACCCAAACTGCTTCAGGTAACCTGCTAGCCCAATCCTTTCTATTCATGGCCACTGTCCTTGTCAGGATATTTTTTAGTTCCCTATTAGTCACTTCCACCTGCCCATTAGCTTGGGGATGGTAAGGTAAAGACTTCTTGTGTTTAACTTGATATAGGTTTATGAATGCTTTGATTACCTGAGAAGTGAATTGAGGTCCTCTATCTGAAACTATTGATCGTGGGGCTCCAAACCTTAAGAAGATTTTGTTATAGAGGAAATCAATAACTTTTTCTTCTCTTGCAAATTGTAATGCCTGAACCTCAGCCCATTTAGTTACATAGTTTGTGCATACCAGAATGTATTCTTTACCTGATGATGGTGGAGAAATTGGTCCCACAAAGTCTAGACCCCATTTCTCAAATGGTTCCAACATTACTTGACGATGAAGTGACATTTCCTGGGTAAAGGTTGGCTATTCCATCCTTTGGCACTGATCACACTACTACACATACTTCTTGGTATCCTTATGAAGATAGGGCCAGTAGTAACTGATGAAGACAAGTTGTCATTGATGTCAAAAAGGTGTCCTCAGGTTGTTTGATGTCATCAGGACTTGATTGATTAGGTTTGGCCTTCAATGTGTCTTTTTATGTCCTTTGGTAAGTGAAGTCACAAGTTGATTTGTTTGGGGTTGTCAAGTGTTCATCATCCATGATTATGCAGTGTGAAACGATGATCTTCATAAGTTCATGTTGTTGGAGTTTTACTCACAGGAGGTTGATCTCAAGAAATTTAGAATATGTTTGGACAAAATATGCTTAGAAGTCATCTCAGGATGTGCTCATCTTTATTGTTAGGAGTTGCATAACAAAGGGTCTCAACACATAGTTGATACTTTGTGAGAATGTGTTTGATAAAGACATTACATGTTGCCAATGGTCACCATTTCTTTTGATGGAATCATTGTTCATTCATATGGCTGAGGAGTTTGTCTCAGAAAGATCTTAACTCTGCCAATAATTTCATTTGATTATGTTCTCTCATACTCCAAAGTTTTGTATGTCTTAATACTCTTAAGAAACCCTAGAACATGTTTGAGACTGTCACATAAAGAAGTGACCTTTTGTTCTAATCAGTTAGTGACTTGTTAGTGCAAGTCATACAACTAAAAATGACCTGCAGAAGGGTTACAATGACATTAGGCCACTGGCCCCTCCTCTCCTTACCACCGTTGAAACAAGTGTGAGCGGGTTTTTAAAATGTTTTGAAAACATTTCAAATGTGTTAATAGTCCGATGCCTTTGTGAGTTCAACTTAAGTTTTTTTTTAAGGCATCAAATCACCGAATGGGGAGCATGTTTATAGACATGGGCATTGAATATATTTTTAGTGAGAGCCATCGGTTGGTTTAAGTGAAATTTATTATACATCCTAGTGAAAGGGGAGCAAAATGTATTTAAATGAAAAATGGTAAAAGGTTTGTGAAGAGTTTGTTTTGTTAGAAACTTTTGAAGCCCGATTTTTCATAAAGAAAAAGCATGTTTTTTTTAACACATCGTATGGGGAGTAAGACTTAAAAAAAAAAAGGCATTTGTTTTTAATGCTTTATTTATATAAAGCATATGTGGTGGCGAATACTTATGCCTTGTTTTTAAAAATTATAAGGCATCAAATTAAAATGCTTTGAAGATTTTTTTGGAGAGTTTAAATGTGCTTTATTAAAAAAGGGAGCCCGTTTAGCCATACAAATGGTTTTTGTTTATATATTTAATTTTTTTGGGGCCTATAAAGTCTATAAGGTGGAATTTAAATAGTATGATTTTTGAGCTATTTTTAAGGGATATGGAAGCATATTTTTTAAAGGAGATTTTCAAGGAGATGTTGGAAGATTTATTTCTATTTTTTAGAAATTGGTAATCTTTGTAAGGCAAATATTTATGGGAATTATTTTGGCACAAAAAGATGATTTTTTTTTATGGAAAGAAATTGTTAAGAAGAAGATCTTTTGAGAGAAGACAAAGAGATTTTTTTTTCAGATGAACGTAAAGTTCCTACATAGATATGAAAAATAGAGGAAAGAAAATGCCTTTGAAAAAGATTATTTTTATTGTTTTTTGCAGGGAATATGAATGGGTTTACAGATGGATTTTTGGAAGAAGAACATGAAAATAAGCATGAAAGTTTTTCTTAAGATGATTTTATTTTTGCAGATTAAAGGTTTGAGAAGATGAAAAGTTCTCAGAGATTATTTGCAGAGCATTGATTAGATTTTATTGAAGAATTTAGTAAAGTTTTTTTTAATGAAAAATTGAAGAGAGAAGAATTTCAAAAAGAACAGGATAACAATGATGCAAGGAGAAAATATATTTGCATGTCTTTTATTCTTGCAGGTTGAAGAATAATTTATTGTGAGAATTGAAATGAAGTTTCTTCAAAGGAATATGAAGAAATTGGAGTAGATTGAAGGAATTTAAAAAGAAAGAATATGAAGCATCATTTTGCAGATTGAAGGGAATTCCAAAATGAAATGATTTTTTTTAAGAAAATTTGATATTATTTTTGCAGATAGTGGAAGATGATTGATGGATGTTGTTTTCCAGAGAAGAGGAACATCAATAGTCTTTTTATTGACAATAATCTTCCAGCTGCATTGATGCAACTTTATAAATAGACAAAGATGAAACATACAGAGGAAGTAGTGTGGTTGAGCATATTTGGATGTGGGATTGATTTTGAATAGAATGGCCATTTGACAGACATATGTGAGAGAAGAAATGTTTTGTTTTGAATGGAAACAGAGTATCCCTCTGATTTGTTTATTACTTCTATTGGTGATGGTTTGCCAGTGAGGCACAGTATGCCAGTGAGGCTTGTGGTCAGTGAAGACCTTTGCATTTGTCAGTGAGACAAAATATTCAGCCAGTGAGGCTTTGTAAGAAGTTTTTAAGGTTAAGCCAGTGAGGCACTTCATGAGTGGTTTTTCTACCCCTGAGGGTTTTCCACTCGGCAAAAAGCTTGTGTCATGCTTCTCATTATTATTTTTTGTGTGTGCATATTAATGGTTTGATCATGTTTTGTTTATATCTGTTATCATAAATCTTGTGCATATAAACTCAACAAATCATTAATGTCCTCCTTTGTATTTGTCTTGTAAGATAAAGTTTGCAAAAAGTTAAAATTCATACAACACTGATTCACCCCCCCTCTCAGTGTTGTCCTTGACTCCTACAGTAACTAGGTCCCAGAATTTTGTGGATGGTTCTGTGTGAGGAATAATGCCCACCAGATGGTTCATCATGACATGCCCTTAAGACATCAAAAATTTCATTAGCTTTTAGACACCTGTGTAAAATGAAATTAGGACCACACTTAAATAGTAAACCATTTAACCATTTGTAGGATAAGCTTTCTTTTAGTAAGCGCTTCTTTTGTTTTGAGGTAAAATGATATGGAAACAAGCCTGTAGCTAAAAGATTAGCTATGTCTGTAAACCAAGGTACAGTAGAGGAGATAACAAAAAGATGTTCATCTAGAAATTTGTCCTCCACTGGTTGGTTGTCTCCACCTGTATGCAAGCTTGACAGAAAGTCAGCAGCCAAATTGAATTTTCCTAGATTATCAACTATGGTAATGTCAAATTCCCGTAATAGCAATAACCACCTAATTATCCTTGCACCTACTACTGGCTTGTTCATTAAGTATTTGATGGCTGCATGATCAGTATGTATAAATATTTTGTATCCGGTGATATAATGCTTGAATTTTTTTATAGCATATATGACTACCAAGAATTCTTTTTCAGTTGTGGTATAGTTTTTTTCTGTAGAGGTAAGGTTTTTACTAATGTAGTAGATGTCATGCATGCCTTCTTCCTCCTCTTTCTATCCTAGGACTGCCCCAATAGACTTATTTGAAGCATCAGTTTGTATGTGAATGGGCAGAGTCTAATTGGGCCCTCTTAAGACAAGTGTGACAGTAAGTTTCTCCTTAAGGGTTTCAAATGCTGATTGACAATCCTCTGTCCATAAGAAGTCGATGTCTTTGGTAAGTAGGGAAAACATAGTAGCATCTATTCTGCTGAAATTTTCTATAAATCTCTATAGTAGCTTGCATGACGTAGAAAACTTCTAACGTATGTCAGATTTTTAGATGAGGGTAACTGTTTGATCACTTCTATTTTGTTTTGGTCTACTTTGATTCTGTTTGTTGAGATGTGGTGTCCCAATACAATTCCTTCCTCTACCATCATAAAGCATTTTTCATGGCTCAGGGATAGTCAATTTTTTTCACAGCATTTTAGTACCTTTTCTAGGTTTATGAGAGCTTCTTCAAAGTTGTCCCCATACACAGTAAAGTCATCCATATAGAATTTCATGCAATCATTAGCTAATTCAGCAAAAATGGCTAAAACAAGCCTCTGAAATGTAGCTGGAGCATTACGTAGCCCAAATAGAAGAACTTTGTAGGCAAAAGTTCCCCAAGAACAAGTGAAAGTGGTTGATCCTGATCTTCAAGTGCTACTTGAATTTGGTTATATCCACTGAACCCATCCAGGAATGAGAAGTACTTCCTCCTTGCAAGGTTGTCTAGCACTTGGTCAATGAATGGTAAAGGAAAGTAGTCCTTCTTTGTGGCTTTGTTTAGTTCTCTATAGTCAATACACACTCTCCACTTCCCATTCTTTTTAGGCACTATGACTAGGGGTGAGACCCATTGACTGTCTGAGATTGGATATATAAACCCTACTTG
The DNA here is from genome assembly GCA_027924645.1 of Cunninghamia lanceolata. Taxonomy (NCBI): domain Eukaryota; kingdom Viridiplantae; phylum Streptophyta; class Pinopsida; order Cupressales; family Cupressaceae; genus Cunninghamia; species Cunninghamia lanceolata. The sequence continues at coordinate 7,881,615 of BSBN01000071.1, read as the reverse complement.
CAACAATTTTTCTATCTCAGTCTTAACAATATCTTTTAAAGCAGGATTCAATCTTCTCTGGGGTTGTCTAATAGGTTTGACATCTTCAGTGTATATATGATGAGTACATATCTGAGGAGGGATGCCCTTCATATCTTGATATTCCCAAGAAAAAGCTATTGAATGGGAAATTAGGAGTTCAAGAAGTGCTTCTTCCTATTTTTCTACTAACTAGGTGTTGATATTCAGTGTTTTCCCAGGTAAAATCATGACCTGTTTTGTGATTTGATCCATAGATGTATTCAATCCATATCCTGGAGTCATAGTATTGAGGGGGCAAGAATGTGGGAGCAACATGTGGAATGTGGCTAAGTCTCTATAAAAGGTCTCTCTGTAAGGAATAATGTTTGCTAGGGTACAATGAGCAGAAGTGAGAAATTCTCTTTTTGAATCTTGGGCTCGTTCCATTATATCTTTGTTAATAAGAATATGGGTGATATCTTCTGTTGTATCATAGTGGATTTCTTCTTCTAACTCACCCAAATGTTCTTTGATGGTAACCATAGCTATTGAGGCACTGTTTTCCATGTTATTCAACTCATCTACCCACATTTTTCTTGAATAATGTATTGATGGTTTAGCTGGAGGATATAAAGATATTTTCTTCAAATCTATTCCATTGGAAATGACCATATCCCCTGTTTGACAATCAATAGATGCTACTACTGTAGCTAGCCATGGCCTTCCTAATATCAATGGATATGTATTTCACTGGTTTCTAGGTTCTAATATCAGGAAGTCTATTGGGAAGTCCCATGATTCTACCACAACTGGAACATCAATTATCACCCCTTTTGGAATAGTTGTCGATTGGTCAACCAGTTGAAGGATTGTGGATGTGGACTAGATACCTATTAGAGCTAATTTGTCCATAGTGTGGACTATCATTACATTTATTGCCACTCCCAAATCAACTAAAACATTAGATATTTCCACCCCTGAGATATAAATAGTTATGATAGGGTTCCCAGGGTTTCCATATTTTGGGAGCAGCATTTCTCACATTAGAAGGTCTACTACTTTCCCTTCCACCTGGATGGTGGCAGGAAAGTTTTTCTTTCTACCCTGGGTCTTAACACAATGTTGTTTGATGAATTGGTTCAGTTCAGGCACATCTCTAATTGCTTGTAGGAGTGGAATTTCAATGTTTAATTGTCTAATTTCTTGTAGAAGTTCTGATTCATGGGTAGGTTGAACTTGTTTTTGTAGGACCTTTTTCTGAGGGACATGTTGTTTGAGCCATTCTGGGTATGGTGCTAGTTTTTCTATCTCCAGAGTTCTTAGAAGAAGTGTTTCCAGGGGTGTTCTCCAGAGCTGTTCCTTTAGGAGGAAATCTAGAGTTATCCAAGGATAGTTCTTTTAGCATAGTTTCGATAGTAATCTCGTCTTGAAGTTGAGTGGATGGATTTTCAGGTTCCACATCATTGGTTACTTCAACTATAGTTGGAGGAGATGGTCTTGGGAGTGCTTTCCCATAACGCAACTAGAGATTATTAGAATATATGGTGTTAATACTAGCTATGTTTTCTTGTTCTGTCATGTAAACAGTTGCTCCCTGTTTATTCCGTGGGTTTGGTATAGGTTGGGCTGGTAAAGGTGGTTGGCTAATTGGCTCATTTTGTGACTGTCCTTGTGTGTTGGGGGGTCTAGTTAGCAATGCTTGTTGTTGAGGTTGGAAATGTCGAGGCTGTCCCTGGTATTGTTGATTATAACCCTATTGAGGACCCCAATGAGGCTGCATGTTTTGTGATCCAAACTATTGTGGCCATTGTTGGTTTCCCCAGGGCTGATTATGCCAATGTTGGTTCTGCCATTGTTGGTTTGGCCAATCTTGTGGTCCCCAAGGGGGAATATTTTGAGGCCCATGCCACACTAAATTCCATTGATTATTTCCCCAGTTCAAAGGGCCCATATAAGAAGCTTGGTTTGGATGTTGATTATAAGGAAAATTCTCAGCTTGTTTTTGTCTGACATAGTTCAAGTCCTCCTCTATAATCATGTTCTTTTTAGTCAGCTTTTTTAGGGCTAGGAGCTGATCACACTTATTGGAAGGATGTTCCTGTCATAGATCTGATAGATCTCTGATTTATCTAAAGGGCATTCTCTCAACAGGTGTTTGTTCCTACACCTAGGACAATATATGGAGAGTGGTTCAGTTGTTCTGCTGTGATCAGTTGCCTGAATCCCATCTAATGTGGTATTCAGTTGGACTAGAATATCTATTTTAAGATTTGCAATCTCCTCCATTAATTGTCCTATTTCATTCTTCCCTTTGAAAGACTGGGGTGTTCTCACTCCATCTTGCCTTTTGGAATAGTTCCTGCAGAGTTCTTCTATAGCAAGCATATCCATTTTATTGATATTCCCTTTTCCCATTAGATCCAGTGCCTATTTTGATTCTTTGTCTAATCCTTTTACAAATAGGGTTCTAGACAAAGAGTGAGCCACAGGATTGCCATACCTTCTCAAAGCAAAGTCGAACCTATCCACACATTCTTCTAAGGTTTCATCCTCTCTTTGTTTAATTTTGAACAATTCCTCATTTTTATCACTGACTCTACAGTAATCTTGGTATTTTCTCAAAAATTATGTCTCCATCTATTCCCAGGAATGGATGGAGTTTTGGGGCAAACCCATGAACCATCTCATAGTAGAATCTTTTAGGGTTGAGGGGACAAGTTTGAGTTTTTTATTATCTGATCCATAATCGTAAGTCTAGCATACCACTTTGAATTCAAACAAAAACTGATCTGGATCCTCAGAAGCAAGACGCATAAAATTTGGCAAATGTGAAGGTGAAATATTCTTCATAGGGGCATTATCTCTAGCAGCCAAAACAATGGGATATGAGAACGTTCTTGGAGCTTGCTTATCCTCCTCATCATGATTATCATCCATGTCTGAGGTGTGGGGTTCTAAGGAATTAGTTTCTATCAAAGGATTTGCCTAGAATCTTTCTTGCAATTCTTGGATATATTCAGAGAGTGAAGGACTTTGAGGATTTGAGAAATTATTGAGTTGGGGTGCAGTTTCCAAGGTAGGTTCTAGGTGCCTCTCTTCAACAAGATCTTGTGCCACCCTACTGCTTTCTCTTATAGTTTGCTGCCAGGGTGTTTGTTTTATGTATATTCCTTTTGAATCCTTAGCTCTAACCATACATATTCAATTTATCCTAAAAATTGTTAACTAAGTTTTCCTAATTAAAACAGAATCCCTGGCAACAGTGCCAAAAATGACAAGGGTCGTTGGTCCTTGGAATTTAATCATGTTTTCATGTGTCAAATCCAGGGCTATGTCCTTGGCTATCTGTAATTAGGAATCCTATAGTTGCCAATCCATTTAACTAATTCTGAATCTTATTTGCTATGGGAATTAAGGCTACTAATTTATCCGCTAAGAAAGTAAATTCTGAAAGTACTGGAAACAAAGCTAAAATAGTAAATTGGTAATATTGACCTATTCTAATCCACACAACTGAAGCATGCATTTATCTATGAGAAAACAATAATTATCTTCCTAAGAAGAATCTGAAACAAGATAATGAACAAACAAATACTAGCCTCATGTCTTGATGGTGGGAGTGGGCCCTTGCTCCTCACCCTCAGGACTAAAGACTATGGCAATAAATCAGTACAAGAATATAATATCACAATCCTTATTTAGTCTAATCCCATCAATATGCTTTTGTATTTAGAAAGTATCTATATAATTGAGATTACAAATATTCCCTTTTTTATATCCTTCTTCTGCTTCTACCTTATATATCTATATCAAATCGAGTGATGAGATATCACTTACTCTAACTATCAGTTTATCTATGGGATATCATCAATCTCTTATTCTATCAATTGTTTAACTGCAAAGTAAAATCATGCAATTGAAATAGATTTTAGTGGTACAACAGTCCCACTAAATCTGGAGTCTTAGTTTCAAATAACAACTGGGCAACGAGGCCCTGAAATATAGGTACTTAATCAGTTTGTCAAGAACTCATGCAAAATCAATAAAAGAGGAATTAAACTTCTAGCAGTTAACTAGAGTCTTCACTCGATTACTCAGGTGTAGGCTAAGTAATCCCTAGAGCACTCCAATTGCCATTGGAAGTGTTGACTGATAGCGGTGCTGGAACTCTGCATTATATTAAGGAAGGCTCTGAAGGTGTGTACTTTTCTATACAGCTCCAAAGATGTGCTTATGACTTCTTGTGCCACTCCAGAGATGATTCACCCTTGGTCCTCTTATTTCAAAATCTCTCCAATCATATTGGAAAACATCAGAGACTAGCGTGGTATCCTTCATGTCAACTCTGGAGATTGTTAGGACCATCTCAAGAGATGCTCAAAATTGCCTTTGCCCGAACATCCACACCTATAGATTCAAAAAGAGAATTTTTGTATATTTCCATTAAATTGTTGCACATTAGTCCTTCAATCAAAAATCATGACTTTTGGTAATTCAACTCTCATTAATATAATTAGAACAAATCTTATCAGTCTACTATGGTGTAATTACCAGGACAACAGAATAAGAAGGATGGAAAAGAGAGGTAAAAAGGTGTATTATTATGGGTGCTACGTGGCACTCATCAGGCAATTGCTTTAATTTGCTTATAGACAATAACAAAGAAGTTGAGATACTTGAAGTTTGTGAGGCCCAATCCCAAGGTTTGTGGAATTGGAATGGCACTGATAAAATAAAAGCCTAAGTCTTGGCTAGTTTGTGACTTTTCAAAGTTGCTAATACGCTGAAAAAGAATTTGTGGCAAATAAACTTTGCTGATAGGAGTTGACGGTCTATATCGGCAAACCTTTTCATTTGCGAACTAGTTCACGGTTTCTGTAATTTTCTTATATGCCGATAATGGTTGGGGAAAAGCATGTTTTGCCAATAAAAGTAAAATGTTAAGTCTTTGTTAGTTTGAAAGCAGGAGAATTTTCTGATAGAAGACTAAGGCCGAGGTTCAGCAAAATCAATTTATGCTAATAGAGTGGACTTGAAAAATGACAAAATTGTCAATAAACATTTATTGCTAAGGTTTGAAAACCTGAACTTTCACCGATAAACATTTATAATTAAATTGATTGAGGTTCAGAAAACGCAACATTTTTCAATAGCATTTGTCAGGTTTTGAAATGTTCATTTTCACTGATGGAGGCAACAAAAGCAAAAGACATATGGTTTGTAATATAAACCTTTTGCCGATAACTCTTCTTAATGGTATGTCATGAATGTCAAAGTTTCCAAACCCTAAAGAATGCCAATAAAGACATTTTAACTTAGTTTGAGGGCAGAATGTTTTGTCGATAAAGAAATCCTAATGAAATAAGCATTTATCTTCATAACCAGGAGGAACTAGTTTCAAACAAAGAATGTCAAATTGAGATAATATCAAAACTTAGTATGGGATCATATAGAGTACTTTAATTCTTTTTCCATAGAAGCAATTCCATGTGCTCTCAATACTAAGGCTGAATGCCTTGTTGTTTTTGCGGCCCTGTTACTCCCACATCCAGAGTTCACTAAAGATGAGTATAAGATTGAATTAGTGTATTTACCAATTGTGCCTAATAATGATAAACATTGGTGGGTTTTTGATGATGATAAACAAATCATATCTTTTATGGAGAAAGTCGGTAGTTTTGTTAATTTGTTGTTTGAAGGAAGTGAGTCTGCTAAAGAGGCTGAAGTATTTCAATTAAAGGGAAACACCATCCCTGAAGGTCTTATTAATTTGGAAAGCTTGTTTGATAAGCATGATCGTTACTTGAAGAGTAGGACTCAAGAGAAGATTGAGAATCTCTCTCAATATGATAAAGTGAACATTGGCACTAGAGATGAACCTATGATTGTTTGCATCGGTAAAGCATGCTCACCACATGAAAGGTAGAAACTCATACCTTTGTTGATTAGATACAAAGATGTGTTCACTTGGTGCTATGATGATTTGAAAATTTTCATGGATGGAAAATTTCAGCACCACATCACCCTTAAACCTGGAGCTACCCCTTTCAAACAAAAATAGAGACAATTTAATCCGAAGGTCGCTGGTGCTATTTTTGCAGAGATCGATAAGATGTTACAAGCCAAAATCATATACCCCATTCACCATTCAACTTGGGTAGTGAATATAGTGCCTGTGAGGAAAAAGAATGGCGAAATAAGGATTTGTGTTGATTTTCAAAATCTTAACCAGGCATCTTTGAAATATAACTACCCTTTGCCCATGATATATCATGTTTTGCAAACTATTGCTGGATCAGAGATGATGTCTCTACTCGACAGGTCTTTTGGGTATAATCAGATCCAAGTTTCCCTTGAAGATCAACACAAAATAGCCTTCACAACGCCTTGGGAACTCCAACCTATAACAGAATGTCATTCAGATTAATCAACGTCGGTGCAACTTTCCAACAAACCATGGACCTTTCGTTTGGGGACATGGAAAACAAAATTATTGTGATATATTTGGATTATCTGACAGTATTTTCAAAGAAAAGAGAAGATCATATTCAACATCTGGAGTTGGTCTTACAATGCTGTCGTGAGCAAGGAATCTCTTAAACACTAAGAAATCTATTTTTGGGGTTACTAAAGGAAAATTTCTAAGGAACATTGTATCTAAGAAATTGAATCTATCCAGAAATTGTCGTTACCACCGAGCAAACCTGGGGTGAGGTCCTTCTTTGGCCAAATTAATTTCCTCAAGTGATTTCTGCCATATTTTTCTAAGTTAACTTGCCATATTGTAGATATGACGAGAGATAAGATTGTATTTAAATGGACTGAACAAGGCAAAAAGGAGTTCCAACATATCAAAACTACAATTGCAAACGCTCCAGTTTTAGTCCATCCTAATTTTTCAAAAGATTTCATTATGTATTGTTATGCTTCAGAACATACTCTATCTGCTATTTTGACTCAATGTAATGATGATCATATTGAGGCCCCTATTACATTCATAAGTGTCCCTCTAAAGAAACATGAGCTTAATTATTTTGTGGCAGAGAAGCATGCCTATGTTGTGGTCAAAGTTGTGAAACATTTCAGGTTTTACATTCTGAATTCACACTCTAAAGTTTTTGTAGTTGATACTGGGGTTACGACCATCCTTACTCAGCAAGAAATAGGTGTTAATAAAAGGGCTTCCTGGATCGCCAAAGTTCAAGAATATGATATCAATATAAAACCTACCAAGTTGGTACGAGGTAGAGGTTTGTGTAAGCTCATAGCAAAAAATGGCACAATCGAAACACCTCAAGAAAAAAATGCCAAACTACCTCTAGTATTATTTGTAGGTTTGACAGATGAATGGTTCTAAAACATCACCTATTTCTTGACCTACGACAAATGTCCTCCACACCTAACTCCAAACCAAAAAAGGATAATCAAGTTAAAGGCCGCAAAGTATATCATTTGGGAAGGCACATTATATAAGAAAGGGGTGGACGAAACTTTTCTGAAGTGTGTAGATAAAGAACAACAAGAAAAATTACTTCAGTTGTTCCATAATAAGGCATGTGGCGGTCATTTCTCATCCAGCATTACAGCCTATAAAATTTTAAGGCATAATTACTATTGGTCTGGCATATTCAAAGATGCAGATCAATGGGTGAAAAGGTGTGAGTCTTGCCAATAGTTCAAAGGAAAAGTCAAGTTAGCTGTACAACTGTTAAGGCCAATTATCATAGAGGAGCCCTTTCAACAATGGGGATTAGATTTTATTGGCCAACTTCACCCCTCATCTAGTTTCAGGCATGCACACATCTTGGTCGCCACAGATTACTTTACTAAATTGGTAGAAGCCATACCAGTTTGACAGACTTCTTCCTAGGTGGTGTGCAATTTTTTGAAAGAGAATATCCTCATGAGGTTTGGTGTTCCTCAAAAGATTGTCACGGACAATGCTTCGAATTTCTCCTCTTATGAAATTACTAATTTTTGTTACAAGTATGATATCATGCTTATGCATTCGTTCGACTATTATCCACAAGGAAATGGACTAGTAGAGTCCACTAATAAAAATCTTATCTCCATCATGTGTAAGCTAGTTGAAGAGAGATAGAAGAATTGGCACAAGAAATTATTCGACGCATTATGGGATGATAGAATCACATATAAAAGGATCATTGGCATTTCTCCCTTTCAACTAGTATATGGAATTGATGCTCGATTGCCAATCCATTTGGAACTCACCGCTCTTTCTCTTCAAACATCGATTGAAAATAATGAGTTTAAAGACTCTTTGGAGAAAAGAATTATGTATCTGACAAAAGTGGAAGAACAAAGGAGCTTGGTAATAGATAGGATTGCAGAACACCAAGTGAAGGTTAAGAGACTATTTGATAAGAGGGCCAAACAAAGGCAGTTTTCTATGGGAGACTTTGTGTTGTTGTGGCATAAAAGGAAAGAACCCAAAGGGATGCATGCAAAATTTGATTCTTTGTGGAAAGGTCCATTTCAAATCAGAGAAGTCTGTGGTGAAAAATCTTTTTACTTGTCATATCTTGACGGTACTCCGTAGCCTCTTCACTACAATGGGCAGCATCTAAAAATTTATAACCAGTGAAATAGGGATTCATCCCAATTTCTTGTACATAGGTTATGTTTAGGAAATTTTGTTGTGTTTGTGTGTCTTCCTTGCTTAGTTGTCATCTTGTTGTACATCTCGTTTCTAGTTTGACTCTATTTGTCCAATGAATAAGGTCACTAGTCTTGTCAAAGATACTTGGGTTCTCCTACGTCCTTTATATTCTTTGTCCCCAAGTAGAGCCATTTGTTGACCCTATTTCAATTACCCCAAAATTTAAACTTTTTGCATCATAATTCAAGTCTGATCATGCGTCGAAGCCTTTTATCAAGTTATCCTTTTAGTTGCAATTCGTCAACGTCACACTTCCTGTGTCAATCATGTTGATAAATCATTAATGAGATGTCATATTTTACCTTATTCATATTGCCTCCTTCCATTCAAACTTTGTATAGTGGTGTTTTTCTAAAACAGGATCAATCATCATCTTGCTCAAGTTTTAATGTGCACCTTTTCAGTTCACCGCAATTTACAAAAATAATTAAATCTAAAGATTTAAAGTAGATGGGAGGAAATCTTCTTATATGAGTCTTGTTATGTCCATTTCACCAAATGTGGCAAAGTTTCAAAGTCGTACACTCCACGGTACATGAGATTTTAAAAGTTTGATTTTTTTGCGCGTAGTTTATAGAAATAATTAAAGAGGCAATTCTATTGAAGTTCAAGAGGAATCCTTTTGTCTATGGCCTCATATCATCTTCATGGACAATGAGTCAAATTTTCATAAAGACCCGATGCTTCAGTTAAAAATTATGCAAGTTTTACCATTTTTTGCGCTTGCACGGTTGATCAAGTTAACATTTGTGCAATGGAGTTTATTAAAAATAATACAATACTTCGTTTGATTACGTGAAGTAAGATATATTTTTTGTATGTGTGGATATGAGTTTTTAAATCACCCGAGGCAAGCCGTGAGAAAGAATAAATTAATTCAAGTCAAAATTTAAGTTGAAATGGCTTAGAAGATGCAAGAAAATAATTACTTGGCTTTTAAGCCAAGTAGATGTCTACTTAAAAAAAAAAAAAAAGTGAGTGTCTACTTTCAATTTCAACTAGGTTGGCATCTACTTTTGAATCTAGCTAAGTGAGCGTCCACTTTCACTTTTCACAAAGTTGGCATCCACTTTCACTTTTGGCTAACCACATGAAAGCTTACTTAGAAAATGATGAAAGTGTTGATCACAAAGAATACTAAGAGGGGGGGTGAATCAGTATTCTATAAAACTTCTCTTTCACACATTTATTAATCCATTTACCACATTCAATGACTTGAAAGCAAAACAAACATAAGAACAACAACCATAAAGACATAACACATAGACACCAAGATTTTTACGTGAAAAAACCAAAAAGAGAAAAACTACGGTGACTGTTAACTCACAATATATTTGACAGCAATATTGAATTACATGAAGGCTCACTGACTTAGGGCTCACTGCCTTAGGGCTCACTGTCCAAAGAAGTGCTCACTGCAATAGGCTCACTGCCAAGAAAATAGAAGAGAAGATAGAAGAAGAATTGGCTCACAACCAGAAGATGACTGTTGCAAATGCATCTACTAAATGTTGAAGTGCAGTTCCATTGACATCTCAGTATATAGATTCAAATGTCTTCATAATGTCTGCCCTCCTTTTCTGCTCTGCTTCACATATGCTCTTCCTTTCTACTCTTATTATCTTTTTCTGATCACAAAACTACCTTAGATCGCACACACATTTAATTCACACTTTTTTCACTTGTCACCATACCTCCAACACCAAAATCCATTGAGTATATATATCCGCTACAAGATTTATCTCACAATTAGGTCGACAAGCCAAACATGAAACGTGTATACAAATGTTATACCTTCTTGGCTTGATCTTGTGCACAAACAACAATGCGGATCCAAACAAACATATAATAGTCTTCATACAGGTCAGGACCAATCATTCAACCACTTAGATTGATTGTTCAAAGAATATATCTTCACTGCATATAGATCTAACATGCCTGTCGTCTTATCGCTTAAGTACACACTTGACCAATTCAACTGTCACATCATAACTTCCAATGCGGACCATATGAGACTCTAAAATTCATATCCAGCATTCATCATTGACCTCTTAACATACCTTCAGAACCACAAGACATAATAATCCTTAATAGCAAAATGCGGATCTTGGAACTGTTACTCTGCCATAGTAAAACACTGTCAAACTGGAAGCCGATACTAGAGAACTTGTAGAATGTGATTTGGTAAACTTCAAGGGCTATATCTCTGGATTTAGATAGTGGTAGTATGTATCTTTGCTACCTCAAAACTGAGACAAAATATGCAACAGCGGAGAAATGCAGACCCTTTAACTCTGGTACTGCACATTGTTCCTGACTTAACTCTGCTCACCTAGACTTAGACATTTCATAGTATGACTTCCGAAGGAAGTCAAGACTTGAACACTGGAACATATCATCACCAAATAGCTATGATCAACATATATGAACCGCATGTAATGATCTTCAACTGTTGAGGTATACTAACCCAATCTCTATCACTTACTCTGTATATTGCCCATACTTAGTCATTTTAGCCTTCCGGATCATAATCCTTTTATGCCTTGTTATTAAACCCAATTGATCTACCAGAGTAAAGTCTCTTTGCATTTTTGGTGGAATCTCTTTGCCTTGTTGCCATCAATGACAACATTCAATCATTCATCAGAGCGGTGTCTCTTGCCAACAATCTCCCCCTTTGGCATTGATGGCAACACTTAGGGAAAAATGCTTATTTGCTCCCCCTTTCCATATACACTTTGTTTTTCTTCTTCCCCTTAGGTGTTTGCCCATTTTTCACTGGTTCTCTTCTCCCCCTTTGACATCAATGGCAAAGGTGTATGTACAAGAGTCAAAATTTTGTCACGACAACCAAACTGCAAAAACTGTCATATTCTACTGCGTATGTACAAATACAATCTTCAACTTAATTTGATGTGGGTTGTAAGATGTCATTGAAACTGATCTTGATTTGAACTAAATCTCCATCCCAACTCTTCTTTGCATTTTCTAAAATTTGAATATGACCATTTATTAGAAAGACTAATTTCTTTGCCTTTTGTACATCAAAGGGTGTGCCAATTAGCGTACTTACATTTAGTGCTTCTATTGCAAGATTTGACATTGAGTCTAGCTTAGGATTTATTAGTCCTCTCAACTGACACATTCTATTTTTCATTTGATCCCTCTTATTCATTAGATTACTTAAGTTGTTATGAATATTGATAACTTGTATCTCTTTGCTACTTACTGACTCAACTGTCAGGTTTAATGACTTAGAGATATTTGTCAACTACAGTTTCAAATCCTTGATCTTTTCTTCTAACTCCTTTGTGGCTTTCGGCAATAATAAACAAAATTTGTACAAATCACAAGCTTCTTTAATGGCACTTTGTATACCTTTTATTCCATCATCTTATAATTTTTATCATTAATCAACATGGTCTTTAACTTAGTTAATCTCTTCTCATCAAACTCTTTCCTTACTTTCATTTCTACAGACTTTTCAAAAGATTCAAAATGCATACTTATTGATTTTATGAGTCCCTTGAGTTGATTTTTTGAAGACATTGATGTATCCTTTTGGTATGATGACATCAGCTTCTCTAAAATGTTGGGTGCCACACCAATGAGTTCATTGTCTTCTATATGTGACTTCAATATTTCTTCTTGTGCCTTTGCTTGCACAATTGATACCAATTTAAATTTTTGCATGGGGGACATTGAGTCCAAGTTTATTGGACCTTGCAAAAACTTAGGCTCATCCAAGACTTGTTTTTCTCTTTCCAAAAATTTCTTAACAAACTCAGTAGTGTCTCTTGCTATACCAGAGACTTCTTCTTCTTTATTTTGCTCTAGAGGATCCAGATCCATAGCCTTATTTACATCAACATTTTGCTCTAGTACATGGCTTGTCACAGTTTTTTGTTCATTAGCTTTGTTCTACTCCTCAGTCTTCTCCTTGTGTGCTTGGTCATCAATTTGTTGATCTGGAGGACTTGTCAATGATGAATCCTTGTCCATTCTATCTTGTTCATCACCAGTAGGGACTTGATCAAATACAGAGGATTGACCTTCTTTCTTAGTTTTCTCAGGGCTTTTCTCTATCTCTTGTTCATTCATTTCTTTGATTTTACTAGGTCTTACCGAAGGATTTGCATCAATTTTCTCCAAGTCTTGATCCATACTATCTTCAGGAACAAAGGATTCAACAACAACATTTATATCCTCCTTGTCTGAAACAGTTGGGATGTTAAGATCTTTTAGGATCTCAAGAATTGTTAGCTCCATATTTTTCACAAATTCCTTAGTGTTCCCTGCCATTAGAGTGTTGACTCTTCTTTTTATCTCAATTTTGTCTCCAAGTAACTTGAAAACTTTTACTCTTTCCTCAGGAGTCACACCTAGACAAAATTTGAGCAATGTGCTCTCTCTTACCTCCCAATCCTTAGTCATTGCTTCCTCCTTCTTAGTAGTCATTATGCTTGCCATGCTACCAGGAAGGTCAGAGACTATCTTAATAAGGGCTCTGTTATAAATCTCCAGATATCTAATGACAATAGATTCTATGATATCTTTATTTGCATCATCATAGTCATCATACAGTTGTGCTATAGGTTTGAGATTTCCATCAACTATAATGGCCTTTAGAACATCTTCAAGATTTATTATGGCCTCCGTTTCTTTAGACTCTGCTTTCTTCTCCTTCTTTCTTCTTTTACTATTGGAGGCTTCAGTTGTCTTTACTTTCATTTTCTTAATCTCTTCATCTAATTTAGTTTCCTCCTCATCCACATCTATGATGACATGCTTCCTTTTGACTTTTATTTTCTTTCTCTTGTGACTTGTTGCAGGGATATCATACTTGCAGAAGGTGTGGGACCAATAGAAGTAGTTGCAGTCTCAGTAGAGGTAGAACCTCTAGTTCTCCTTTTTGTCATAGTGGGATTCTCTGGTTTCTTCTTAGGCTCATCCAAAGCTTTAATTGGTTCACTTTCCTTCTTCTCTTTTGCTTCCCTTTCTGCTTGTGCCTTTTCTCTTGTCTCTCTGACTTGTTCTTTGGTAAAACCCTTTTTCAGGGCACAATCTTTTGTTATCTTCTGGGCCTTCTTTTGTATCTCTGGCATTGTTAAGTCAACATGAACTTTTATAGACAGTTCCTCCTAGGTTCCAAATCTTTTCTCAGAGGGATCCTTAGGTTTGCTCAGCATGAGCACTGCATATTCATCTAGCACATCTATTGTAACTTCATATCCCATTGGCATGATCCACACTGTCCGAGGCTCAACTGCCTCCATCATGCATTGATCTTTATTTAAAATAAAGCAAATGCCATTTTTTTATTTTTCAACAATTGTCTTAGGGATTCTTTCCCTGGATTACATTAACCTTTGGAAGTTCTTGAAATAGCCCCATAGGGCTGTGTTTTGTGCATTTATGTTTCCTATACTGCTCAATTGGTTTCTAATCTGTACTGCAACATGTTTGTCTCCAGTCCAAAATAGATTCTTCATGTCTGGTAACTCTTGCATAAAGTAGAAAAATAAGCACAAAATCAACATACTGAATTTGAAAGAGTATTTGCTTTCTTTTGTTTTTTTCAAGCTCTCCATTAATTGTTGTCAGAGCAGTTCACATAGGTCATCCTCTGCATTTTCCTTAATCATTTGATATGCAGTGTATATGGCAGTACCGGAGACAATATTCTCCCAGTTTGTGAAATAGATTTTGTAGCCTAACACCAAGGATGCAAACCCTATAGCATGGTCTTCAATATCATTGATTGTTAATGCCCTTTTGTCAAATTTGGCTCCAGTGGCCGCTATCACTATTTCATTCTTTACAGATTTTAACACTAGTACTGTACTGGTGGAGCTTAATCCAATCACAACTCTTATTGCCTCCTTTTTGATCATGAATGGTCTCTCTAGCCACATGAATTCATCATGAATTTTGATCAGAACATGCCAGACCCATTCCTCCTCTGTAAATGTTGGGAAGTCCATATACTGAATGAATTTCTTCACTTCCAATGCCTTATATTCTTCCTTCAAATCAAAATTTTCACCGCTCAGGTGTTTCACATATAAATCAGAAAACCTACTATCACCAAACTCTTCTAGGGCAACATGAATGTAAGCCCTAACATCTTCTGCATGCATCACTCCAAATGGTATTTCTGAAAACGCACCATTTGGGTTGACCTCTGTTGACCTGAAGGAGTGTTTCTTAAATTTTGGTCTCGGTCTCTCAGTTATATCAACCACTTGAGGTGTTGCCATTTCCACAAAGACTCAAACAAATTCACAATAGGGTTTCAAACTGAAAATACCTCTTTTTTTGAATTAGGGTTTTCTCTACTTGAGACTAATTTGGCTTGCTTTGAATTGCTTTGGAAATCATTGTTGTTGCTTGGAATTTCACTTCAGTTCTCCTTAGACATTTGATAGTTTGAATGTAGAGTGATTAACCTTTTGAATCTAAGCCTTTTAACCTTCAATTGGCTTAACCTAATCACAATAAATGTAATCTTTCAAAAATCTATTAAAAAACTTCTCTGTTAGGTACAGTCAATCAAGATTGCTCTGCAATGCTCCGCATTTGATCCTTTTCTACCAGAATTTCTTTCAAAAGATCTACCATATAAATCTTCATATCATATCTTCATGCCGAATCCCAACACTAATTATCTGGCTAGGGGATTATGATTTTCAATACAACTCCCCCTGAGCCAAAGCTCCCAATTTACTTCCCGGAGGAAGTATCTGCACTAGAGACTAGTGCGGATCTATCCCTAACCTCATTAACATCCTTCTTAATCTAGACCTTGCTCATCTCCTTCTTGATTTCCACTGGATCAATCTTGTTCTTACCTTTATCTTCTCTCTTCTCAGTTTTCCTCTTCTCTGTAGGATAGCCTATTTTCTCATTTTTGCTTCTGTAGAATCTTGCAATATGTCCAAACTTATTGCAATTGTAGCATACCACATTCCTCTGTCCTTGATTCCTTTTATTGATTGGATTCATTCTTGTTTTGCATTGGTTAGCCATATGCCCAAATCTATTGCATGCAAAACATTTTCCATTGAAGGATTGGGTATTCATGATATTGTAAGAACAATTCCTTACCAAACTTCTGCATTCATTTGACCTATGACCAATTTTCTTGCAATTGAAACATTGACCAGAGAATGATGGAACATTCTAATTCATTCTACTCCTACACTGAGTAGCATTATGACCAAACTTATTGCAATTAAAATAATAGCCATTGAAATATGGGTACCTTTTAGCATTTGGCTGCCTGACCGAAGGTCTTCTAGGTCTTCTTATGTGATTTTGGAATTGGTTTCCTTTGTTATTTCTCATTTCTGTGTTTTATTGACTTGATCTAGAACTTTCTCCTTTTTCAAATCCCAAGCCTTGTTTGTCATCTGAGCTCTTTTGACTTTCAATCAACTCCTCAAGCTTTGCAGAGCTTATTATGAACTTTTCTTTATAACTATTGGCTACTTCCAAATCATATTTCAGAAGCACAATATCTTTAACCAATTTTTCACATTCCTCAGACTTATCCTTTACAACTTGATTCAGACACTTTTCAATCTCATCTTTCTCTTCAATTTCCAATGTTAAATTGTTTAGGTTTTCATTTGCTTCATTCATTTTTTCACTTAGCTCCTTGCTCTTTTCTTTGAACTTCTTGACTTACTCCCTTAGCTTCAGAATGCATTCATTAGCTTCTTGGAAATTCACCTTCATATCCCTAACTTCTGCTTTAGACTTTTCAAGATCTTCAAGAGCAGGTTCTAATTCATTATCGCTCTCATATGTGCAGTTTCCAATTTTGATACTATCTGGATGAATAGATTTTGGAGAGGTAGGATGCCTTCTAACTGCCATGAGTTTATTTCCCAAGATCTTCCTTAAGCTATTAAACTTTCTCCAAGGAACCTTGCTCTAATACCAATTGTTGATCACAAAATATACTAAGAGGGGGGTGAATCAGTATTCTGTAAAACTCTTTCACACATTTATTAATCCATTTAGCATTCAATGACTTGAAAGCAAAACAAACATAAGAATAACAACCATAAAGACATAACACATAAACACCAGGATTTTTACGTGTAAAACCCAAAAAGGAAAAAAACCATGATGAGTGTTAGCTCACAATATATTATGATAGCAATACCGAATTACATGAAGGCTCACTGCCCAAGGACTTACTGTCCAAAGAAGTGTTCACTGCAATAGGCTCACTGCCAAGAAAATAGAAGAGAAGATAGAAGAAGAATTGGCTCACTACTAGAAGATGACTGCTGCAAATGCATCTACTAAATGCTGAAGTGTAGTTCCATTGACATATCAGTATACAGATTCAAATGTCTTCATAATGCCTGCCCTGCTTTGCTTCATATATGCTCTGCCTTTCTACTCTTATTATCTTTTTCTGATCACAAAACTGCCTTAGATCGCACACACATTTAATTTGCACTTTTTTCACTTATCACCATACCTCCAATGCCAAAACCCATCGAGTATATATATCCGCTACAAGATTTATCTCACAATTAGGTCGGCAAGCCAAACATGAAACATGTATACAAATGTTATACCTTATCGGCTTGTTCTTGTGCACAAACAACAATGTGGATCCAAACAAACATATAGTAGTCTTCATATAGGTCAGGACCAATTAGTCAACCACTTAGATTGATTGTTCAAACAATATATCTTCACGGCATATAGATCTAACATGCCTGTCGGCTTATCCCTTAAGTACACACTTGACCAATTCAATTATCACATCATAACTTCCAATGCGGACCATATGAGAGTCTAAAATTCATATCCAACATTCATCATTGACCTCTTAACATACCTTTAGAACTGCAGGACATAATAATCCTTAATAGAAAAATGCGGATCTTGGAACTGTTACTCTGCCACAGTAAAACACTGTCAAACTAGAAGCTGATACTAGAGAACTTGTAGAATGTGATCTGGTAAACTTCAAGGGCTATATCTCTGGATTTAGATAGTGGTAGTATGTATCTTTGCTACCTCAGAACTACAAGACAAAATATGCAACAACGGAGAAATCTAGACCCTTTAACTCTAGTACTGCACACTGTTCCTGACTTAACTCTGCTCACCCAGACTTAGACATTTCATAGTATGACTTCCAGAGGAAGTTAGGACTTGAACACTGGAATATATCATCACCAAATAGCTATGATTAACATATCTAAACTGCATGTAATGATCTTCAACTACAGAGACATACTAACCCAATCTCTGTCACTTACTCTGTATATTGCCCATACTCAGTCATTTTAGCCTTCCAGATCAGAATCCTTTTATGCCTTGTTGTTAAACCCAATTGATCTACCGAAGTAAAGTCTCTTTGCCTTATTGGTGGAATCTCTTTGCCTTGTTTCCATCAATGACAACATTCAATCATTCATCAGAGCAGTGTCTCTTGCCAATAGAAAGTAGGGGTCTACTTTCAATTTTGGCGAAGTGGAAGTCTACTTTTAGTTTCAGCAAACCAATTCAACACATGATTTTTGGTTGCTTCTTGAAAATTTCAAATAGAACTTCACTTGGACTTCTAGCGAAGTGAAATTCCACTACTCCACGTCCACTAAATCTTCTCATAATCAAGCAAACATCCTTCTTTTTCTCACATGCAATGTGAAACGTGGCCATTGGGAGTTAAAGGAGTTTAAGTCTCATTGGTGAATAAGTAAATCCATGCCATACGTAAAGAATGTTGAGCCATAAAAATAGGCAGGCAAGCAATATGGGCAGAAATGTGGAGTTTCAAACAAACAAATAGAGGTAGTTAGAATGATAACAAGGCATGCACAAGCCGTATGAACTCTTTTCAATAGTATGTCATTGTCGCAGTTTACACTTCAGTGATAAGGGTTCTTCTGATGCATGAAATGGTGCTAGATTTGAATAAGATAGTGTTTTGATTTCTTCTCCAGTCACTACGCCCCTTGCATGATTCATAAGTTGTTAGTCTCCATTGGAACGTTCTTGAAAGGAGATTTCTGCTGCAGAAGTTTTTAAATGCAGTGCATCAAAGAAATGTAGTTTTGCATAATACAATGATTACTACATACACTAAATGGATTTGTTGAAAAGACTTTAGAAACTTTCAATACAATGATAGACAAGTATGCATAATGTGTAAGCTAAGACAAAGCGTATGAGATTTTTGACAAACTGCCTCGACGCATGTCTCATGGCATAGGTGATTCAAGGCTTCGCAAAAAGTTTTTGTTGAAAAGACTTTCTAAAACTTAAAGGAAATGCATCTAGCAGGCATGAAGCTGAATTCTACAATCTTTACTAACATTCCTTCCTACACACCAAAATGAGAGTTTCTAAATAGGGTATGAACATTTGTAAAGCATAATTGAAGGATAGGGGATTTTTATTAGTCTGTTGAATGCAAAGTATAGTTGTGGAAGCATTAGCATAGCGCATGAACTGTCTGGCAGAACTTTTCAAGGAAATACAGTCTCATAGTCTACCCTGATTGTAGTGTATGTACAAAATGCATGTGTTGAAAAGACAGTACAATCTTTCAAGTTAAATGCAAATGACTGGTGTAAAAACCATGTTCCATAACTGGTGCTAGCAGCCTCTCACAAACTCTAGAACCGGGATATGTGTGCACATAAATGGTTTATTGAAATAGCCTTAAATAACTTTAAAAAAGAATGTAAATTAATTGTTGTAAAAATGGTTCGCCAGTCTTTGCCAGTAATCTATCGACTTGCACCAAAATACACACACAAGATAAAAACCTTATAAACTCTCAAGCATGCAAAGATTGCAGGATATGCATATTTTAGATTCATTGAAAAGGTGCTATAAGATTGCAAGCAAATCTGATTTGCAGGTGTAAGGCTAAACTCCACAATGTTTGTCAACATCTTCTCAGTGCAATGGAATGGAGAATTTTTGTCTGTTACTATAGTTTGAAGTGCTCGGGTCGGGTAGACATGTATGCTAAATATAGAAGCTCAGACATAGTGTGTGAGGGGTTTGACAAGCTGCCTCAAAGAAATGTTGTTTCATAGTACACAGTGATGGAATGATTTGTATAATGTTTTTGTTTGTTCAGAAGGTTTTAGAAACCCCTGAGCAGACCCGTGCCACATCCTCACTATTTGCAAGTAAAAGAAAAGGAGGTTTTGAGGATAGAATATGGATGTTTTATAGAATAATGCAAAGGAAAACTCTGTCAGATATTCATCCAAAGCCATATATGTGTAAAGTGAAGTCATAGACAAAGAAAAGTGGTCTTATGAGTGCTATGAAGGTGCAGCTCCAAGGACACCTATCGCATGCAGCAGTCAAGGATGCCTGGGTATGAGTATCTATTGTTGTTTCTTTGATTAAAGCATCTTTGAAATCTTCTTCCAAAATCCAATGCATGCATGAACATAAACAGAAGATTTGAAAATTGTCAAACAAACCCCATATTCATGAAACACTACAACAAGTTTTGAAGCAAGATAAACACGAGCAGATTTCAAACTTTTTGTGGATACTTTAATCATGAAGTACAAATATCAAGGATTTGAATTCCTCTCAGTTTTTGAATCAACTCTCCCAGAAATCAGATACATCCTTGGGGCATATCAGTTTGACAGATTTTTGAAAAACCATGGAAGAAGGGAAAAGATCACTAATGGCACAAAAACTATTTGACAGTGGATTAGCTCATGCAGTTGGCTTCCCAGTAGTAGTCTAATACCCATGATTAATCTTGGAATGCATGAAAGGTTATAATCCAGAAACCAGGGAGGTCGGGACTATTGATGATAAACTAGTTGCCAAATTGGACAGTGTTTCTATTGGGATTGCTTTTAGATTACCTGTCAAGAATCAGTTTGTGAACATAGATAAAAAGGTTGCACATCAATATTTTAATGAGAATAAAAGTTTGTGCCTCAACACGATAGCAAAAAACTGGTTACATACACCTAAAGGAGGAAAATCTCAATTACCTAAAGTTCTTCACAGATCATACTTCATCGAAGATATTTCTAACATGATTGTTCTCCTTCACAGAGTAATGGGAGATGGAAAGTCAACCAATTTCAAAAAATGGATGTTTCTCTTCATAACTATTATATGTGTCAAAGATCAGTGTATTGATTGGGGAAGTATTATCAGTGATAACATGCATGATCAGTTAACCAACTTTTAATTGAATGAGCATTTCTATATGTCTTCCTATTTGTTTTATGCAATTACATGCATGAAGACATGGCAAGGACTCAGCACCAGAGGGGTATATGGTAGTATGACATAGATCTATGATTTCTACCCTCAGTTGCAGCTGGAACAAAGTCACAAGAACTTCCATAGGGAAAATGATGCTTTCACAATGTTGACAGTGAGGGAACTTTAGGGCAATATAGCACTCAGGATATCATCAGAAGCTGCCAATCTTATCAAGAAATATGGGAGTTACTTCATCCAGTTTCCTAGGTTCACCTATCTGCAATTTGGTGGATTTGATGGATATCCCTACAAATTGCCTAGATACGTAGATGATAAATTGCTATTGATAGAGTTATGTAGGCAGATTGGTACACTCAATAAGAGGTGCAAAGATAAGAAAAGAACTAGAGTTTCATTCCAAATTGGTCTTGGTCATTACAACTGTAAATCTTCTATAGATGCTCAAAACATTGAAAGGTCCCTGGCAAAGATTAACTTGTATCCTTACACTATGAGATTCCCATTTGATAGCAAAGGATATGTTAGGGACAATCTACAACTTGGTGCAGGTTATTGTCATTTCCTAGAAGTTGAGGACTTTTGGGAAGATTGTGAAAATGATTATGAAGTACATAAGACTAATTAGATGAGGATGACCATAGAGCAGATCAAAGAATTTAGGCTAGATTGCAATATAGAAGGAATTGAAGATGATGGATCAGAGTTAATTAATCCTTTTTACTTTGACAAAATTCAAACACAACCTTTGCCACATATCAATTGGGTTGATGAGAAGATTATAGACTTGGGCATAAGAACTTCTCATATCATCAAAAGGACAAAAGATTGGGTAACGAAGAGGACCATTGAAGCAACAACTACTAAGCCACCTAGTGATGATGCCCCATCATCAAGGAGAAAAGATAAACATCCAAGCTCTTCTTTTTCTTCTTCTCATTCTAATACCCCTTCTTTGAGTATTGGTTCTCACAAAAATACCCAAGGAATTGGTGATGAAGAACCCCATCAAAGAAAAAGGATCTTAAGACAACATGTGCAAATGATGAGAAACAAAAAAGGAGGAAAGAAAAGGTGAAAGATAACTCATTGCCTCCCATACAGGAAGAGGTTGAAGAAGATGAATCCATAAGCCCTAAAAATCACCACCAAACTGATGAGCCTTTATTAAACATCTCCCCTTCAGTTCTTATTGTTTCTCCCTCTCATGAGATACCTCATTCCCCTCATATGATACAACATCCACTTCCACCACCCATGAATATATTCAATGATGATGTTGTTCCCCCAATTGTAGTGCCTTCATTTGCAGACATTCCAGAGTCCTCACATAATTCTTCCTCTTCCTAGTTACAGCAAAGTTTGTCAAAGAAAAGAAAAAGTGCTCAATTGATCATGTTTGATTTTGATATAGTTTCCAATCTACTCCAAAGACATTCTAAGACTAAAAAGATTAAGGTTACATCAAGGTTGGCAGTAGATTCTTTATCAGGGAATGTCTATGTTGAAGTTGTACAACAAGTTTCGGAGAAGAGCTTGAATGAAGCCATAGAAACTAATTTTAATATCACTAAGGTAGATCTTGGTCCATCTACCTATGAAGGTGATATGTAGAATTTTCAGGTATCAGCTACCAAATTAATGGAAAGGACAAAGAAAGAAAAGCATACAAAAGACCAACTGAAGCATCAAGTACAGGTTTTGACATCATATCTTAAGGCAATCATAGACACTTCTACTTTGCCTCTTGATACATCCTCCATCCCTACTAATCTCTCTCTTGAAAATAATGTTGAAAAGGAGATTATTGAAAGTGTTAGTAAATATCAGTCATATGGTAAAATAACTGAAAGGTGGGTTGAACGTATGAAATCAAAGGCATTCAGTTTCATTAAGCAAGCAAAGAATCTGTATGATGAAGCAGAAATAAAGAGAGAAGGGTTTGAAAAAGAGCTAAGGAGTATCAAAAAGGAGGAATATCCAAAGACCTCAAAAAATGATCAAAACTGATAGCGAAATATTGATTGCTGAAAAAGTCTTTTCAAACATTGAAGAAAATTAGTCCAACTCTTGGCTTTGTTCAATTGAATGGAGATTGTTAAATATTGGACAAGTCTTAGCTACCTAAAGTAAGCTCTTGGAAATTTGTGAATAGGTGAAGATGAAGATTCAAACTGATTTTCTATCAATTAATATTGATGTGATGAATAAGGACAAATCTCAAGTTTTAGATGCTCAAGTTATCAAGGAGGACTTTGAAAACATGATCAATACAAAGTTATTTAACAAATAGGTTTTCAATGAAGAACTTATGGATAAATTAAGTCTCATTTTTGTTGCTATCAATTCTGGTGTTGGTCATATATCTAATTATCGTAATGATTTGGATGAGGTTCAAAAAGATCAATCAGATTGGAGGCTTCATATGATAAGTATGGTTGTTCTAAAGAATAAACTTATTGCCCCATCAGTCAAAATGTTTTGAGCATATAAAGTAAGGTCATCTCTCCCTCAACAAAAACTTCCAGTGTCAGAGAAATCTTCAGGGGGTACCAGAGTTGGCATTGATGAAATATGAAGGTTGTTCCAATAAGACCAATTATTTGGTCTACTTTTCAAAGTTTACAAGTTCCATGTTTTATTTCTCTTTTTGTAAAAGTGACTTATGTCACTTATTGTAATCGAAAGTTGGAAAGTACACTTTATTTCCAGGAACTTTGAGAAAAGTCTATTTAAAATAAAGTATGCTTTTATTTTTAAAAATATTTTGAGGTAGTTAGAAAAAGTAGTTATAAGGTAGTTACAAGTTGGTTACAAGAAGACAAGTCTATATATACAAGACTTGGTCATTGTAAAAAGGACTTTTTGGGCTTTTGCATTGTAAGTGATGGTATAAGAAATCGAGTTGTACAAATTAGTGTGAAGGAATAAAAGACATTTTGGATCGTGTGATCCCAAATATTTCTAGCATTGTTCATTCTTCTTATGTTGGTGAATAATGTTTCCTTTGCATTGTCTTGCATCTGAATTGTAGAATAACAACTAGTCTTGGAAGAACCTATTTTTGTGTAACCCTTTAACGTGTGTTGAATATTTCTTGAATCATTTCTTCCTTTTTGCATAATATGAATTCTATCAATGCATTAATTTAGTAGTCTAGGAAGTACTCTTATACTACCTTGGTGAGTTTATCGTATTCCATTCATGGGAGTTTGAGCCAATGTTCGTAGGTCCATTGTCTTAGCTTCTAATTTTTTTTTTCTCATTTCTTTCTAAAAACCTATAATCTATCATACGAGGGAGCTGCCCCTTTAAACATAGAGGTAGGTTGATCAAAAAATTACAACCTTATCAACTATTGGTACATATTTTCACCATCTTTCTAGGTTAACAGAGTCAATATATAAAGTTACATTTTATAGTGCAAATGTGTTTACCAACAAGTAGAAGGTATTGTTATCACCTGGAATTACACCCTGCTTGAAGCCCATTCAAGCATTCTGATGACACAATGGGACTGATCTCAAGGTGTGGGACCTTGCAGATGAGATCAGACCTCTAGAGAAGGCTAGTTCCTCTTTCTGAGCTTAAGGCTCAGGGAAAAATCTAAGTCTAATGCTACTGATCACAAGGAAAAGAGGAAGAAGGAAAAACTAAAATTAGAAAGGTGATGCACTAGATTTAGAGTGTTTAACTGCAACTGACCTAGCATAGTAATGATCTCAAACACTAAAGAGAACCCACACAGATTCATGCAGGTTCAAACAGAGGTTAAGGCAAAGAGATGAAAGTATGAAAGGGATCATTTTATCCACAATACACAGTTTACATCAATCAAATAAACACAATGCGAGAACAATGAGAGAAGCAAAACATCGGTTTATATTGATCATAGAGGCTAAATAGCCATTACAAAGAGAAGACAGATTCATTACAGGTGAAATGGACACAAAATGATAGGATCTCCTTCATTGTTGAACTGATATAGAGATGTGAGAGACTCAGAAAAGAACACAGTCCATCAAATCCGCTCAGTTCTAGAGAAAATCACAAGGTTTGAGCCTGCAAATGAATCCTCTGCCCATGAAAATGACCCAGAGCAGCCAACCAACAACAAAAATGCATCTTAACATGCTTATATAACTTTTACAAATCACTGTACAGGCCTGGGCGTGAAACTCAGTCAACATGTTTTGCACGTGCTATGTTAAATTTGGACCAGAAGCCCTATCAAAAAATCTATGAATTTTGAGTGTCGTCCATATCTTGGCATGTTGAAGAATCCAGTTTGAATGGTCGCCCATATCCTATGGTACATTGAATTGACCTTGGAAGGACCTATAAAAGGATGGGTTGCAGGGGTACTTCATCTAATTCATTCATTTATGGTACCAGGCATTGAATTTCTACACTGTTTCAGCTACCTGCATGACCTCGACCTGCGGCAATGGTGTCACCTGTGGAAGCGCATTTTTAGGCCACTCAGAAAATCACACTTTTTAAAAGTGTTTTATTTTTATTTTCCCTTTGGCACCCTTTTGATTTTTGAATTTCACTTTTTTGCATTGGCACCCTTTGTATTTCTCTGTCGGCAAATTGCCCTATCGATGAACTTGAGAAATCGTGAACTGATTAACAAGTTTGTGATTTCATGAACTCATCAATCCACCAATTTGTCATCCTTTTCTTCTTGTTTGCTTCTTCACCTTATCAACAATTTTCTGCCTTCAAAAACCATTTCCTTTTCTACTTTATCTCTCCCTTTCCCTTTCTCATATCGGCTCATTCACCCATCGATGAACTCTTCCATGCATTAACCTTTGTGCCATGGCCGCTGGCTTCTCCTTTTTTCCACCTTTCTTGGAGCTTCCTCTGTCAGCAAAACCTCTTGGCAATGAACCATTTGTTCCACAAACTTCAACTTCACTGCCCACTTAGTTGCTTTCCTTTGTCTCTTTGCCAACAAGTCATCATGTCGATGAATTGACCAGTTGGTGAACCTGGTGGTTCATGAACCACCCATTTCGCCAGCCTCACTTCAACTTTCTCCTCTTTTATTCTTTTATTTGGTGCCATTTGACCTAGCCACCTTCCTTCTTTGTCGATGATTTCCTCTGTCAATGAACCGACAAGTTCGTGAACCATCAACTTTTTGATAAAGGCTTGCTTTGCATCCTTTTGCCTTAGAGAATTTCGCCTTCCAGCTACCTCTTTAGTTGGTGATTTCACCGATTAGTGAACTTAAAGTTCACAAAACTTGAATTTTATCGACTTAGGCAAAAGACAAAGGCAAAATACTTAGAATTTTTTGGGGTTTTTGAAGGGAGACTTTCTTCCATTTAAGCTTTCTCAGATTGGATATTTCTGATGGAAGAAAGGTAGGATTTTTGGGCTTACTTTGGCCTGAGCTAAAACATGACAATATTTGGTGACTATGTAGGGGTGTTTGCCTACTAAACACAGGGATCCAGTGGCCTTATCAATCCATTAGGCACAGAGTCAAAAAGGGAACACAACAATAAGAATAGGGGTTGGCCAGAGCAACACAAAATTGAATACACCTCTAGATAACAAGACAAAGCAAAATAAACAAGGCAAACATCCTCCTACTGAGGGTGCAGCCTATGCAAGAGCACTTATTGAAAGGAAAACTAAAACAAAAACAAACCCATCATAAACCTAAACTAACCAACCAAGAAACTGACTTAAACAAAGCCATTAAGTGGTTCTTGAAAATAACCACCTTTTCTCAACAATTTACAATGTTTTCCCAGCTTATGGACAACTAACAGGAGGTAGAAAAAGAGTGGGCATGCAACAAATTGATGAAATGTAAACTCCAAGAGTAAAATTAAATTCACTTACCCACATGAACTGATTGGGAATGCAACTGCTAGGAGGTAAGTGGGCTAATTCTTCTCATTTTGATGCTCAACTTCATGCTCAGAGATAAGCATGACAAATGGTGACTCTTCATGATCTGTCTCTAGCTGGGCCAGATGCCTGATAGGGAATCCCCTTGAAACTATACTTGAATGATCAATGTAGACCTCATACTTGGGCTTTGATTTTTCTCCTCTTGCTAGTCTGAAAGACCTGGCTCTTGTGGCTCAATTGGAAATATGGTTGCCTCCACCTTGTGCTCATGATTTTCTAAATTAGGCTCAGAAAATGAGCCCTACGCATGCTCAATGGTGAAATATCCTCCACCAAGAAGTCGATATCCCTAATAGATAATCAAGAAAAAATCTTCAATTTGTTCTTGGCCATGCTCGATCTCCACATCATTATCTTCTATAAAAGATGGGAGCTCCTCAAATAGGTATGCATCATCAACCTCTACATTTTTTAGTATAGGGTTGTTCTCACTCTTTTCTTCATGAGCTAGGACCTCATTCCCACACTTGTCTGCATGTTCCAACAACTCATCATGGCCCTCATGTTCAATGTCCTTATACTACTTCAGAACTGTATCCAATGTTGGCATATGCATGCCTTCTTCGTCTTCAATGTGGTTGGGCAATTCATGAAAGAGAATGGCATCATGCACCTTTGGAGTAGCCACAACAATCTCCTCTTCAATGCCCTCATCATTTGACTACAACTCCATTGGATTCTGATTGAGCTACCTCTACAACTGGACCTCTTCACCATGCATTCATTACATTTTGGTTTCATTCATCTTGTCTAAAGCATGGGAAAACTCCTTAAATGAGCCAAAGTCTAGAGGACTCAACCCTACACCTGGATTGTCACTAACTCATGATCGATGTATTGCTGCTAGTTTGAATTATCTCGATTAACTTCTTGCAGTAGGTTTAATTCTTTAATTTTAATGGCACGTGAGGGTTCACAAATAGCAGGTTGGTCCACAGTTGCCTCAAACATCTCCCTTTCTGGCTCATAGAACCCACAATCTCACTAAACAACTGGTCTGTATTTTAAGAGTGAGCTAGTGCCAGGACAAGAGGGCTGACATGGAATGGAGACTGTAAGGGCTTCTTAAGAGGGTTGTTCCTGAGGAATAATATGCTAGATTTTTGCAGGAACATACTCCTGTGAAGGTTGAGGGCCTCTGAAACTTGGGATTTTGAATTTTGAAGGTGATCTCAGAGGCTGAACTTGTGTAAAAGGGAGGGACTGCCTAAAACTGGGAATGGTGGGAACTGATTGGGCTTCCAGCCTCTGCATCACCTAGACCTCTAATTGCCTTAACTGCTCCTCAGATAAGGTTGCAAGATGCATAGAAATCTACTCCCGGTTAGCTCTTTCCTCTGCCTCCATCTGTTGTTGTTTAAGATGAGCCTAATAAGCAAGCTCCTCTTGCTGTCGGTTATACTCCTTCATTCCTTGAACCTCATCACACTCCCTTTGGTAGTCTACGATCACCTCCTCCAAATCACCAATGCTTCTGATGTTAAGATTGCAGTCTCATTGAGGCTGATTATACCCCATATTTCTTTTAATATCGTCTAAATATTCCCTAAGCTCTAGTAGCCTATTCATGAGGCCATTGAACTCATCGACATCCACATTGTCAACATTTTGGGATTGACTAGAAGGATAGCTATATTGATTAGGAGCAAGGTAGTCTTCTTGGGTTTGATAATAAAAATTATTAGACTGACAAGAAAAATGAGCAAGGGTGGGTGGGAGGCAAGCATCACGAGGATGCTGAGATTCTATAGCGGGTGTATATGGCATAAAAGCAGAGGCATTTTGGGCCTGAAATTGTTGGTATGGAGGCCAATGACTTGTGTTTTGACCATGTGGAGGGGGATAACCATAGCTTCCATAGTAGTTTGACATAATGGGAGATTAAAATCAAAAATCATTTAAACAACATTGAAATAAGAGCAAACAAATATGCTCTTCTAAGAAATGAGCTCATACCATAGAGTCACCATGTGATTTGAGAGCCCTATAGGCTGGAAAAGACCAAAAGCATCACCAAACATTGATCTTTGATGAATCTTTGAACAAATAGATTGCTCAGACTAGGAGATAGATCAGTAGAGTTGCCATGGCATTGAAGAAGACTTCCCCAAATGGAAAGATACACTGAAGAACACACTAAATCCTTCAATGGATGATAAAGCTCATCAAGCTAGTCCCACTGGGCGTGTCAAAAACTGTTATCACCTAGAATTGCACTCTGCTTGAAGCCCATTCAAGCATTCCAATGACACAATGGGACTAATCTCAAGGTGTGGGACCCTGTAGATGAGATCAGACCTCTAGAGAAGGTTGGTTCCTTTTTCTAAGCTTAAGGCTCAGAGAAAAAGATAAATCTAATGCTATTGATCACAAGAAAAAGGGGAAGAAGGAGAAATTGAAATTAAAAAGGTGATGCACCAGATTTAGAGTGTTTAACTACAACTGACCTAGCACAGTAATGATCTCAAACACTAAAGAGAACTCACACAGACTCATGCAGGTTCAAACAGAGGTTAAGGTAGAGAGATGAAAGTATGAAAGGGACCATGTTATCCACAATACATAGCTTACATCAATCAAATAAACACAGTGCAAGAACAATGAGAGATACAAAACATTAGTTTATATTGATCATAGAGGCTAAATAGCCATTACAAAGAGAAGACAGATTCACTACAGGAGAAATGGACACAAAATGATAGGATATCCTTCATTGTTGAACTGATACAGAGATGTGAGAGGCTCATAAAAGAACATAATCCATCAAATCTGCTCAGATCTAGAGAAAATCACAAGGTTTGAGCCTGCAAATGAATCCTCTACCCATGAAAATGACTCAGAGCAGCCAACCAACAACAAAAATGCATCTTAACATGTTTATATAACTTTTACAAATCACTGTACAAACCTAGGCATGAAACTTAGTCAACATGTTTTGCCCATGCCACATTAATTTGGCCCAGAAGCCTTGTTAGAAAATCTATGGATTTTGAGTGTCTTCTATATCTTGGCATGTTGAAGAATCCACAGTCTGGATGGCCATCCATATCCTGTGGTACATTTAATTAGCCTTGGAAGGACTTGCAAAAGGATGGGTTGCAAGGGTACTTCATCTAATTCATTCATTTTTGGTACCGAGCATTGAATTTCTACATTGTTTCAACTACCTGCACGACCTCGACCTGCAATAATGGCATCACTTGTGGAAGCGCATTTTTAGGGCACTTAGAAAATCATGCTTTTTACAAGCTTTTACAATACTTCAAAAGTCTTTTATTTTTATTTTCCCTTTAGCACCCTTTGATTTTTGAATTTCACTTTTTTGCATTGGCACCCTTTGTATTTCTTTGTCGGCAAATCGCCCTATCGACAAACTTGAAAAATCGTGAACTAATCAACATGTTTTTGATTTCACGAACTCGTCGATCCACCAATTTATCCTTCTTTTTCTTCTTGCCTACTTCTTCACCTTATCGATGATTTTTGGCCTTCATGAACCATTTCCTTTTCCACTTTATCTCTCCCTTTCCCTTTCTCATATCAACCCATTCACCCATTGGCAAACTCTTTCATGCCTTAACCTTTGTGCCATGGTCATTGGCTTCTTCTTCTTTCCATCTTTGTCAGAGCTTCCTCTATCAACAAAACCTCTTGGCGGCGAACCATCTGTTCCACAAACTTTGACTTCGCTGCCCACTTAGCTGCTTTCCTTTGTCTCTCTGCTAGCATATTGCCCTATTGGTGAATTGACCAATTGGTGAACCTCTTAGTCAAGGAACCTAGTGGTTCATGAACCACCTATTTTGTTGACCTCACTTCAACTTTCTCCTCTTTTCTTCCTTTCTTTGGCATTGTTTGACCTAGCCGCTTTCCTTCTTTATCGGTGATTTCCTTTGTCGGTGAACTGACAGGTTCGTAAACCATCAACTTTTCCAACAAAAGGCTACTTTGTGTCCTTTTGCCTTAGAGAATTTTGCCTTCCTGCTGTCTCTTTAGTTGATAATTTTGTCGATCGACAAACTTAAAGTTCACCAAACTCAAATTTTGCCAACTAAGGCAAAATACTTATAATTTTTTGGGTTTTTGAAGGGATACTTTCTTCCATTTAAGCTTTCTTAGATTGGATATTTCTGATGGAAGAAAGGTGGGATTTTTGGGCTTATTTTGGCCTGGGCTAAAATATGACAACAAGTATAATTAAATTGAAGATCACATGATTATTATTTATTAGTCGAAAGATTGAAAACCCTTCTTCTAAAATGATATCAAACAATTAATCTATAGGTTTGTAAACAAATAATGTCATTGCTATCTAAAAACTAAAACACTTGATCATAATCCAAAATGTCTCGTAATTGAAGTCAAGTTAAACACATCAAAGGCCTTTGATCATTGTAGTCAGTCTCTTTTCCATTGTACCCTTGTTGATTATGGGGTTTCTAATCATGTTATTAGAACTTCCAAATTGTAAGTCCTTTGTTTCTCCTTCAAATAAGCTTATTATAAGTGTATTCTTTACATGAGAAAGATTCACCAACCTTCAAAAAATAATTACTTAAATTTTTCCTTATTAAACCTTTAATTCCCATTCTTTCTCAGTCTTAAAGATTTCAACATTTATGAAAAAGAAAGTATATTGATGTCCACTAATGTGGAAATAGGTCGATGTGACTATAAAAATATAGATAGCTTGAAATATACAAAAGGAGTGTTTACCACATCTCTAATGAAATATAGAACTGAAATGTCTCCTCACCAATATCAACCACAGATGGAGATTAAATCTAATTTAAATTAAAGATTTAAATTATGACATGACCAACTTAGTAGAGGGAGCAATGATTATTAGAGTGATGCGATTTATAATTGTTATGTGGGGCAATTAATATAAACATGTGTAGCGATTAGTAAGTGAGAATGGAAAAGAGCAATCACATTATATTAATGAGAAGGCAACAACAATCAATTTGTATTTGGAGTTTAGAATCTAAAACATAATACTTGTTTAAATCAATGACTTCATATGGGAAGCACTTTACATAATTAAACTTTGTCATGTTCATAAAATATATAATGTAAAGGGACAACGATTAAGTAAATAGATAAAGAGGCATCTCCGTATAAGACAAGCACCCATATAAGACAAGGGAATCTTATTTAATGATATTAAACATGGATAAGTGATTCTTAAGGCAACGCTTAAATTAGTATGTGGTATAATTTGTTATTTGAAATTGAGTAATTTCAAATAGACTAAGTAAAGAAGTGGTGCAATCATGTGAAGAGGTGCATCTCTTGATATAGTTATGTCTTATAAGAAGATATATAATGGAGTTAGTGATGAAGGAGAAAGAATACAAAACGATTTAGAGCAGAGATAAATTTGTAGACTTCAGCAGTGAGATATATGTACATCAACATAGGAGAATACATAATACTGAATGCTTTATTAATCAGATCATAATCTAAGGTGTTAATATTCTAATCCACTATGGTAATATAGAGATTATTATTTAGTTTTATATATGAATCTATTGCACATCTCTGCCAGATGTTAATAAGCATTAAATTATACATATAACACTGCAACAGTTTGTCAAAGGGTAAGGAAGGAAATTGCTTTACGGGAGAGCAACTTTAGGGCACCCTGCTATAGTGGCAAGTAGGGAGAATAACTATTCGAGCACCCTATTGCATCGTGAAAGGGAGGGAACGGCTAAGGGCACCCTATTGCAATTTCCTTTCCAACCCCTACGTTAAGGGATTGTTGACGAAATTAGAGATTCACATACAAATCAAACTTGTTGCATAATGATGAATATATGATTCCCTTGCAATAATAATAGATATTTTTATGAACTATATTTGCAATGTTACCTAACTTATTGCAGGGTTCCAAAACAGAATTAGTTCATCTTATTTCTAAGTAAATAGATGTACCCCTAACTACCTTATATGCTTGTTCCATTTGGTTTGTGAATTTGGACATAATAGAGATTGATCCAACAAGGGGACATTACACATGTGTACATGTTGAATATTATAATAGTGATTAGAATTCTATCTGTAACATCATTGGATTATACGTTTTTTTATCTGTTGATAACTAACATGATTGCAGGACCTAAATCAGGTTTATCTTGCTTAAAGCTTTCAATTGGTAAGTTACAACCCTAACTATGTTAAATTTGTGATTATAGGACAAGATTTAGGGAAATCCCAAAAGGGACATCACAATTGGTATTAGAGCATCCTTCTTGTCATCTCGTGAATGATAGTTGATGCAACGTACATATTCAAGTGTATACTTCATGACTTACGTGTATTCATGTACATACTTCACGTATTACATGTATTACGTGTATGCTTCATGCTTTGTGTATTACATGTAATTATGCGTATACTTCGTGTATTAGATGTATGCTTCATGCTTGGTGTATTATGTGTATTTATGCGTATACTCCGTGTATTACGTGTATGCTTCATGCTTGTTGTATTACATGTACTTATGCATATACTTCATATATTACATGTATGCTTCATGTTATGTGTATTACATGTATTTATATGTATACTTCGTGTATTGCGTGTAGGCTTCATGCTCTATATATTATGTGTATTTATGCGTATACTTTATGTCTTACGTATACTCCATGTATCACGTGTATTTATGTGTATGCTTCATGCCTCACATGTACTTATGTGTATACTTTGTATATTACGTGTATCTATGTGTATTCTTCATACTTCATGTATCACGTGTATTTATGTGTTTGCTTCACATGTACTTATGTGTATACTTTGTATGCTTCATACTTCATGTATCATGTGTACTTATATGCTTCATACCTCACATGTAATTATGTGTATACTTCATGTCTTACGTGTATACTTCGTGTATCACAGATGCTTCATGTATTACATATATCTATGTGTTTTTTTCATGTCTAATGTTCCTTCAACAAGTTTACTCCATGTGTATACTTAAAAATTATGAAAATACCAAATCTAGCAAAGCTTTATTTGTCAAACACTTCTTGGGTTGAGAAGCACTAACAAATTAACTTATGTAATAATGAAGAGTTGTAACTAGTAAAGTTAAAAAGTGTGACTCCCTCAAAATTGAGATATAAAAGGAGAGAACAATTCATTTGAGAAAGACATCCAAAACATCATTGAATAATTCAATTGAGAATAGAACCCTAAGAGATTTTATGAAGTAAATTAAATTAGGTTCTCAAGAATAATGATGATGCAAGAAAGGATGAAACCCCAAATACGAAAAATGTGACCCTTCAAATGTAGGACTTCCTTACAATAAAATATAAAAGGGGAATCATTTCCTAGTGAAGAAACCATCAATAGGAAATAAATCTAACAATCAACTCAAAGGTAAAGTATTATTCTCAAAAAAGGTAGTGAAGAAGAGTAGTGACTCCTTTAAGAAATAGCTATAAAGGATAAATCAATTCATTGACATAAGCAATCATCACTCATCTATTCATCAGGAAATCAAGCAATCAAAATATCTGAAGTTTCCCAAGGAAGGAACAATCAAACATAACCACTCAACATAGTTGAAAATAACAATATAATTTGGCTTCCAATTCTCAAATGAAAATCTAGTTGTCGCGATACAAAGATGGATTAAGGTTATCTTTCAAACTTTGAGATTCAGGTACACTGTGGTATCATATTGACCTAGGATGGTCAATCTCTTAAAAGCCAAAACAACAATTTTGAGAAAATGTAATGAAAACAACTCAATTCTTTAAGAACCTACAATTTGGAGAGAGATCTTAAGAGAAATGTTGGAAATTTATCATGATATATTCATCAAGCTTCATGGAAGATGAACATCATTGAAAATAAATTATTTTATTCCCTTAGAACAAGGCTAAATGTACAAACAAGTGATCTATCCCACACTCATTGAAACAATGACAATACAATCCAGTCCATATCACATATGATCTACCTTGTAACCTATAAAATTGATTTAGTGAACCTTGTCTAGGGACCAAATTCACTTCTATATGTAATATCTAGAGTAGATCATTTCATCCAAGGGTCTAAGTTCTTTTTCTTGATTAGAGTAACTTAGATAAATTTGGCACACATCAAGTTGTTACATAAGCCTATGCTAAGTTATATTATGGGCCCATAACCCACAAATCCCAAGATCATTCTCACCTATCAAACCTTGGGATAAATTGATATTATTTAAATAAATAAGGTACTCACCCCAGATATGAAAATAAATTTAGCACCAAACATGGAGATACATCAAAGAGGAGTGATAACCTCTAATTGAATTAGAAAATGGAACAAGAATTGGATATTAGGGTAAAATTATAAATTTAAGTCCTCCTATTGCTTGCTAGGAATGCTAAACTATTGTACGTCTTCATTTTATTGACTTGGTCAATCCCATAAATTTATACTTAAGTATTAATTACCTATGGGTATAACAGATGTTTGACTAGGTCGACTCCTCATTAGAAACAAATTTATCGTAAACTTTGTTTGAATGTTTACACAAAATGAAACATAAGTTATCTAAGGGAAGTTGTCATTCAAACATCTAGATCCTTTACACGAAAGCAAAAGTAATTTTACACAAAGGAGTGGGATCTTGATATTCACAACATTCCCCGCAATCCATCATGATCTTAGATTTCAACAAGGGATAATGAAGAATTTGTAGGATCCTTGTGGTGATGAAATGAGAGAAAACTTGTCTCAAGTTAGGTACCCTATCAGTACCTACTCTTGGTTTTATTATTACAAGATATTGGGAAATACAAGTATATGAATCAAAAGAATATTGAACAATACATTATCCTCATACTTTAGAGAACGTTATCAACCTTATGAGCCAAAGGGACTATGTTGGCAATTGAATTGAGATTGCTTGAGGACAAGCAATCTTGGGCAGGGCGAACTGAAATGTCCCCTCACCAATATCAACCGCAGATGGAGATTAAATCTAATTTAAATTAAAGATTTAAATTATGACATGACCGATTCAATAGAGGGAGCAATAATTATTAGAGTGCTATGATTCATAATTGGCATGTGGTGCCATTAATATAAACATGTGCAGCGATTAGTAAGTGAGAACAGGAAAAGAGTGATCACATTATATTAATGAGAAGGCAACAACGATCAAATTATATTTGGAGTTTAGACTCTGAAACATAATACTTGTTTAAACCAATATCAACCGCAGATGGAGATTAAATCTAATTTAAATTATGACATGATCGATTCAATGGGAGCAATAATTATTAGAGTGCTGTGATTCATAATTGGCATGTGGTGCCATTAATATAAACATGTGCAGCGATTAGTAAGTGAGAACAGGAAAAGAGTGATCACATTATATTAATGAGAAGGCAACAACGATCAAATTGCATTTGGAGTTTAGACTCTGAAACATAATACTTGTTTAAACCAATGACTTCATATTGGAAGCACTTTACATAATTAAACTTTGTCGTGTTCATAAAATATATAATGTAAAGGGACAACGATTAAGTGAATAGATAAAGAGGCATCTCTGTATAAGACAAGCGCCCATATAAGACAAGGGAATCTTATTTAATGATATTAAACATGGATCAGTGATTCTTAAGGCAACACTTAAATTAGTATGTGGTATAATTTGTTATATGAAATTGAGTAATTTCAAAGAGACTAAGTAAAGAAGAAGTGCGATCATGTGAAGAGGTGCATCTTTTGATATAGTTATGTCTTATGAGAAGATATATAATGGAGTTATTGATGAAGGAGAAGGAATACAAACTAATTTAGAGTAGAGATAAATCTGCAGACTTCAACAATGAGATATATGTACATCAGCAGAGGAGAATACATAATATTGAATGCTTTATTAATCATATCAGAATCTAAGGTGTTAATATTCCAATCCACTGTGGTAATATAGAGATTATTATTTAGTTTTATATATGAATCTATTGCACATCTCTGTCATATGTTAATAAGCATTAAAATATACATGTAACCCTGCAACAGTCTGTCAAAGGGTAAGGAAGGAAATCTTCTTTACAGGAGAACAACTTTAGGGCACCTTGCTACAATGAGAAGTAGGGAGAACAGCTATTCGGGCACCCTAATGCACCATGAAAGGGAGAGAACAGCTAAGGGCACCCTATTGCAATTTCCCTTCAAACCCCTACGTCGAGGGACTATTAATGAAATTAGAGATTCACATACAAATCAAACTTGCTGTATAATGATGAATATATGATTCCCTTGAATTAATAATAGATATTTTCATGAACTGTGTTTGCAATGTTACCTAACTAATTGCAGGCTTCCAGAACATAATTAGTTCATCTTATTCCTAAGTAAAGAGATGTACCCCTAACTACCTTATATGCTTGTTCCATTTGGTTAAATGTGAATTTGGACAGAATAGAGATTGATCTAGCAAGGGGACATTACACATGTGTACATGCTGAATATTATAATAGTGATTAGAATTCTATCTGTAACATCATTGGATTATACGTTTATTTATCTGTTGATAACTAACATGATTGTAGGACCTAAATTGGGTTTATCTTGCTTAAAGCATTCAATTGGTAAGTTACAACACTAACTGTGTTAAATTCGTGATTCTAGGGCAAGATTTAGGGCAATCCCAAAAGGGGACATTACAAGAACAACAAAAGAAATTTTGAAAATTATTTACCTAGAAAATAAAAGACTACTAGAAATACCCAAAAATAATGGTTAGCTAAATCAAATCTTATTAACACAAAATAAGTCATGATTCAATTCATTTTAAGGCCAAGTGTAAGAAAAAGTTCTTTTACATCTTTATATATTACAAAGTTTGAAAGGATGCCAAAGGGGCATCCAATTATAAGATTTTATTGGTCTATAAAAAATTACTTAGTTGGTTTCAAGTCAAAGGTTTCACTCACGACAACCCTTAGAAGGGTTAGCATCAATTCGCATAACAATTGTTGTAGGAAGTCCTCATTTGCACATAAATACAATCACAATAAAATAACTTTTAATGTCCTTGAGGTCAAAATGGTCTCTAGAATAAATAAATCAGGCTAAAATAATTTGTAGGATAAAATAAAGTAGGCCAAAATGGTATGTAGAAACTATCTAAGTGTGTTTACAAAAGTGACATTTAAACAAATATTCAAATGCCATGAATGCATAAAATACTTAATTCATTGAAGATTGCAAGGAAATTATGAATTTCAAAAAATATTATTAAAAAATTATCTAATACCTTCCGAGCATACCATCTATAGATTTAGTGTCCCCAGACATAAGCGCCTCAACTATTCCATCTCTTCTATTATGGAACCAACCCTTTAATCCTAGTTGTTGGTCATTTTCCACCATCGATTTCAAGTAGACACACCCAACACTATGCCCTTCACACACACATTCACCCACAAAAATGATTTTTAAGCTTTGCAGTCCATAAATTATTAGAGGG
Source organism: Cunninghamia lanceolata (assembly GCA_027924645.1). Lineage (NCBI taxonomy): Eukaryota > Viridiplantae > Streptophyta > Pinopsida > Cupressales > Cupressaceae > Cunninghamia > Cunninghamia lanceolata. Next base: position 7,843,255 of record BSBN01000071.1, on the reverse strand, counting down.
TTTCTAGACAATAACAACCTAAAATATTTTTTGACAACTGCCTAAACAATTTTTTTGTGCGCTTTAACTAGTAGGTGCATAACAACTACATGTGATCATGACCATGAACTAACCATTTGTCAATGACCATGTGATTGTGAAACAAACTAGTTTTCCTATCTACCCTAGCTACTAGACCCTGCGGGGGATGTACTTGATATTCACAATCTACATAAGCTTCTTAGAGCATTTTACCTTGTATTTTGGCTTGCAAGGTTTTCTATTGCTTAGAGACTTTAGCACCACAAGCTCCTCCTTATTCTTATCCCTTAAAAGAAGAACAAAACAAGATCAATTTTTAGGGTTTCATTCACTAAATTGTGTATTCCTACTCCAGAACCTTATATTTAGTTGATAGGCTTTTATATGTGAGCATTATAGTGCTCGGAATTGTCTCACGCCATTAAAAAAATTCACGCTGGAAATTTTTTTGAACTCGTCAGTTCCTATCGACGTATTCCTTAAACCTCCTATAGGTGCAAGTGCTAGTTTATTACCCAATTCATGTTGTGTCACATGCAAGTTTGATCCATTAAAAACTTCTCCATCATTAGGTACTATAGAGCAAAGTAATGATTGTGGGTACTAATAGGTTACCACATCACACATTTTCACATCTTCTTGAAAGCTCAAGGAATATAACCTATGAGCTAATAAAAATGGGATGTCATGAAATTAGGAAAAATCTCAAACCTTTTCTTATTTTTATGATTGAGTGGTTTTCACGGGGCCAAGAGTAGTTGGAGTAGCCCCCTGCATGGGACCGTGTCTTGGGTAATTCATGCATGAGCTGTCCTTAAACGGTAAAATGAACTAAAATAATATTATTCATTTCTCGGCCGTCTCAAAAACCGTAAAAAACAATGCACATATAAACAAAACAAACAATAAGAAAACCGGTAAAATTTACGGGCAGTAAAAAAGCCGGCCCGCACTTGCCGTGTTTTGTCCGCTAGTCAGATATTTTTGAAATCCTCGCCGGCCGTTTGAGCCCCACCAACGGTCAAGATCACATTACTAAAGAAGCTTAAAATTTTTCTATAAGCACAGAGAAACAAGCACAGATTTCTCACAGCCATTTCTGAGGGAAAACTCAAAGTACTACAGAGATTTTTCTAGTGTTTTTATTGGAGCTTATTTCTTCTTTTCTGGGTGTGTTGGGGTTTAAATTTCTGCTGCGAAAATGCGTGAAATCTTGCATATTCAGGGGGGGCAATGCGGTAACCAGATCGGGGCAAAGTTCTGGGAAGTTGTTTGCGATGAGCACGGGATCGATCCCACTGGCCGCTACCATGGCACATCTGATCTTCAGCTGGAGAGAGTGAATGTTTATTACAATGAGGCCAGCTGCGGAAGATTTGTTCCCAGGGCTGTGCTCATGGATCTTGAACCTGGAACCATGGACAGCGTCAGGACGGGGCCGTATGGTCAGATCTTTCGGCCGGATAATTTTGTTTTTGGGCAGTCCGGCGCCGGAAATAACTGGGCCAAGGGCCATTACACCGAGGGCGCCGAGCTCATTGATGCGGTCTTGGATGTCGTGCGCAAGGAGGCCGAGAACTGCGACTGCCTGCAAGGTACATTTAGGCTTCCATGCTTACCCTTAAGGCTGAAACCCTAGAAACCCTAGAAACTCTAGATCTGTAGAACTAATTTTCAAATTTTGTTTTGTGTTCTTTTAGGGTTTCAGGTGTGCCATTCGCTGGGAGGAGGCACGGGATCTGGAATGGGGACGCTGCTGATATCGAAGATCAGAGAGGAGTATCCTGATCGCATGATGTTGACCTTCTCTGTGTTTCCCTCTCCGAAGGTGTCGGACACAGTTGTGGAACCCTACAATGCTACGCTGTCGGTGCATCAGCTGGTGGAGAATGCCGATGAGTGCATGGTCTTGGACAATGAGGCGCTTTATGACATTTGCTTCAGAACCCTTAAACTCACCACGCCAAGCTGTAAGTTGAAACCTCATTTTCTTCATCTTATTTTTTAGTTCTTTGCAAAATCTTAGATTATAACATTATTCTTGAGAGCTTCAGGATTTAACTTTGTGAGTTTTTTACTCAACCTTGATCACATTTCTAATTCTCTTCTCCAGCTCTCCTGATGATGGATCACCGAGTGTGATCCGAAACCTTGAGTAAAAAACTTACACACAGTATTAAATCCTGAAGATCTCAAGAATAATATCATTTTAAAGATTTGAGGAAAATTTCAAGTATTGTTTCCTTTCATGAATAAAAACCAGTCGGTGCATAAGTGTCTCTGTATCTATGGATACTGCAAGTTGTTTGCAGTACTTCAAATGAATTACCACTGCTAGAAAATTCCTTTATTATCATGTTTGTAAATGCATTTGTTTGTTTCTTGGATAATCGACTCCGTGCAGCAATTCTTTTTGTAACAGTTCATTTATTTCATAGTTATTGATTTTTTTTTTCAATTAATTTAAAATCGGAAGGGGTTTGATTATGTGTTATGTTTGGGTGGTACAGTTGGAGATTTGAACCACTTAATCTCAGCCACAATGAGCGGAGTGACCTGCTGCCTCCGATTCCCTGGTCAGCTGAACTCAGATCTGAGAAAGCTGGCCGTGAATCTGATCCCCTTCCCCCGCCTGCATTTCTTCATGGTGGGTTTTGCCCCATTGACCTCTCGTGGGTCTCAGCAATACCGCGCGCTAACTGTACCAGAGCTGACTCAGCAGATGTGGGACTCGAAGAACATGATGTGTGCTGCTGACCCCCGGCATGGGCGTTACCTGACTGCCTCCGCCATGTTCCGCGGGAAGATGAGCACCAAGGAAGTGGATGAGCAGATGATGAATGTGCAGAACAAGAATTCTTCCTACTTTGTGGAATGGATCCCCAACAATGTGAAGTCCTCTGCCTGTGACATTCCACCCACGGGCCTCAAAATGGCTGCTACTTTCATCGGTAACTCCACTTCCATCCAGGAGATGTTCAGGCGCGTGAGCGAGCAGTTTACTGCCATGTTTAGGAGAAAGGCCTTTTTGCATTGGTATACCGGAGAGGGCATGGATGAGATGGAGTTCACTGAGGCCGAGAGCAACATGAACGATCTCGTCTCTGAGTACATGCAGTACCAGGATGCCACCGCTGACGATGAAGGGGAGTATGATGACGAAGAAGAACAAGAAATGTGATTGCTCTAAAGTAATTTCCTTATTAGTGATTTCTGTTTAACAATGGTGACAACGGCTAGTTGTTTTGGCTTCTAGTTGTGTTTGTCTATGTCATTTGTTGTTTATTCCTCCTCTCTGCTGGAGGTTAAGCAGATGCATAAGTTGTTTCTTCTTTTGATATCTCTCCGTTACATTACATTGATATGTATCTATCACATTTGGATTGAATATATCCTACTAAAGTTTTTTGGTAACAGAAATGAATTTTATTGTATGTTATGGTTTTTCTTAATGCATTGCTGTAATTTTGATTTTTGTGAATTATTGAAGTGGTCTGTAGAGTATGTGTGTGATTTGTGGACCGTGGATAACTAACATATGAGTAGGGGAGTGGCTGTACTGTGGTTGAAGATATTTACAGTAATTTGACCAATGATTTGTGGACTGTGGATGACTAACATATGAGCAGGGGAATGGTTGTACTGTGGTTGAAGATATTTTACAGTAATTTGGCCGATAGACCATTATTATCTTAACTCTCTTCGTAACTGAAGAAAGCTTCGTCTGAAAAAAACAGTTTTTACATTTATAAATTTTGTTTTTTTTATATGGTGATCTATATTAAATATTAAAAGACACCTGTTAAGAAGATTGTTGGCATCCACCACCAACTTTGGCGACAGTTTTTGGGAGCACATGAATATGATTTATGAATTTTAAATAGTACTCCACTCTGTTCCCTGTATGATTTATGAGTTTATGATTTTTTGTTTCATCTGATGAAATTGACTTTTTAAAAATAACCATTCACCAAAACATTTTCATTGGAAAACGAAAAAAAATCAAATACCAAAATAACACAATAGATGGTTACAGAATATAATGATTCAAATATGGTGGGTACAGAGAAGCTGAATCAAATGAGAAATATCTGCCCATGCTTTGGGATCTACAACTGTTTGTTTATTTCAATTGCTTTTAGCTGTGGAAACTCTTTTTTAGAAGTGGTGTGGTTGAACATCAACAGGAGCAGAAATAAAAGGGTAGGTTTTTATTTGTTGAATGGGACTGCACTTGTACTCCTAATGGAGAAGAGCTCACTGCTTGGATTTCTTTTTTAGTGATATTTTAATGAGGGTACAATTTTTTGATTAAAAATAATTTATTGTATTGGAGAAGACCATATTAGATTGTTATTTGTGTTATATGCTGATATATGATCATCTCTAAGCATGGAATTTAACTATTTTATATTTATAAAAAAACAAATAAATTTATATGGTGATCTATATTAGAAGACACGTGTTAAGAAGATTGTTGGCATTTACCAACTTTGGAGACAGTTTTTGGGAGCGCATGAATATGATTTATGAATTTTAAACAATACTCCACTCTGTTCCCTGTATGATTTATGAGTTATGATTTTTGTTTCATCTGATGAACTTGACTTGTTTTTTGTGTTATATGCTGATATCTGATCATCTCTAAGCATGGAATTTAACTATTTTATATTTATAAAAAAACAAATAAATTTATATGGTGATCTATATTAGAAGACACGTGTTAAGAAGATTGTTGGCATTTACCAACTTTGGAGACAGTTTTTGGGAGCGCATGAATATGATTTATGAATTTTAAACAATACTCCACCCTGTTCCCTGTATGATTTATGAGTTACGATTTTTGTTTCATCTGATGAACTTGACTTTTTAAAATTAGCACCAAAACATTTCCATCATTTGGGAGCACATGAATATGATTTATGAATTTTAAACAGTACTCCACTCTGTTCCCTGTATGATTTATGAGTTGTGATTTTTGTTTCATCTGATGAACTTGACTTTTTAAAATCAGCACCAAAACATTTCCATCATTTTGGTTGGAAAATGAAAAAAATCACAATAGATGGTTACAGAATATAATGAGAAATAGTTGCCCATGCTTTGGGATCTATAACTGTTTGTTTATTTCAATTGCTTTTAGCTATGGAAACTCTTTTTTAGAAGAGGCGTGGTTGAACATTAACAGGATCAGAAATAAAAGGTATGGTTACAGAATAGCACATGAATATGATTTATGAATTTTAAACAGTACTCCACTCTGTTCCCTGTATGATTTATGAGTTGTGATTTTTGTTTCATCTGATGAACTGGACTTTTTAAAATCAGCACCAAAACATATCCATCATTTTGGTTGGAAAATGAAAAAAATCACAATAGATGGTTACAGAATATAATGAGAAATAGCTGCCCATGCTTTGGGATCTATAACTGTTTGTTTATTTCAATTGCTTTTAGCTATGGAAACTCTTTTTTAGAAGAGGCGTGGTTGAACATTAACAGGATCAGAAATAAAAGGTATGGTTACAGAATATAATGAGAAATAGCTGCCCATGATTTGGGATCTATAACTGTTTGTTTATTTCAATTGCTTTTAGCTATGGAAACTCTTTTTTAGAAGAGGTGTGGTTGAACATTAACAGGATCAGAAATAAAAGGTAAGTTTTTATTTGTTAAATGGGACTGCACTTGTACTCCTAATGGAGAAGAGCTCATTGCTTGCATTTGTTTTTTAGTGATTTTAAATGAGGTACGATTATTTGATTAAAAATAATTTATTGTATTGGAGAAGACCATATTAGATTGTTATTTGTGTTATATGCTGATATATGATCATCTCTAAGCATGGAATTTAACTGACTGGCCTGTTTTGGGGGTTTAGATTGTTATTTGCACATAAAAGTTTTAACAGGCCGTAGACTTTGATAGGTTGTTGCCTTTGTAGAAAAAAAAGGTTCTAAGTGGACGGCAGTCTTTGATAGGCTGCCTTTCTAAGTAGCCATGACAAGGAAAGCTACAAAATTAAAACACTGCTCATGTGCTGATCTCACATATTTATGCAACTGCTGGTAAAATGGCAAAAGCGTTAGAAGATCAATGCGAAATAGGGGATTGCAAGGGGTCAGGAACGAGATTCATTCATCTGGAAGACAGATGATACCCACAATGACAAGATGTGCACATTATTGGTTATATTAACTGGCAAAAAGAGGGGCACCACAATGACAAACATGCCCACACACAGCCTAAGAAATTGCGATCATCAAGCATCTTTGTGTGTGTTATGATGGGTGCATCCCAAGATTGCCAGATGAAGACTTACAGTTGTAAGCAAACACCACTTATATTCTTGGGGGATTGGTAGGAATTTGATGGTCCAATTGTGTGTAAATAACTCAAGTATGCATTTTCCTGCCTTTTTGGTCCCATGCATTGATATTCATGTTGCATTTTCTGACGTCGGTTTATATTGCCACGATTTTGCCTCTGATTGTTCCCTTAAGAATGTGATTATTTTTCACCATTGTGGCATCCACGAGTTGGGCTGCAGTAGAAGTCTAACAAAAGATGAAGGTTGGGGTAAGTTTCAGGTTGAGTTTTAAATGACAGTTTCATCTTCCATCTTAAATTCTAATTCTGATGTATGTAGTTTCAAATGATACCTCTATGATGCTCCATTTCAACTTAAAATTTGATCAGTAATTAACAAGACCATATCATGCTGTTGCTTGCAAAATTTTCTTTTCTTATGCAGTGTTTTAAGAATCTATAGCAAATGATGTGGGCCAATACAGTCTATTGGCCACTAGCATTTCTTTAAAAAGACATCAACGACAGTTGAAGCAACAGTCATCAGATTACTGTTGCTTGTATATTTGTATACAATTGAGTTTATTAAAAGAAGAACAATCACCAATCTATTGGTTCAGCCTTCTGCATAGATCTTAGGCATTTATGTTGCACTTTGTGAGCACTTGGATTATATTTTTAATTTCATCACAAAGCATTCAAGTCGCCAGCACATATGTATGGTCTTTTCTGATTCATGATCCAGACACACAAATCACCTTGTGTAAGAATTCCCACTCATTCACTTTAGGTACGCCTGAGGTGTAAATGACCTTGACCAGGCACTTGACCCCACCATAACCATTAATTCAGGATACTATTGAGTACCTGAATGCATCCCCTTACCATCTTACGACATTTTGCATATATGGGAAAATTCAAGCGCTGGCATTGACCATGAAGACTTCATGTAAATGAAAACTTTGAATCTCAGTCCATCATGACTTGTGGGTGGGCCACACTCAGTGGGTGTTAGTAGTCTTAAATCTGATCATATTTGGTATTAGAGCCAATCATAGACACATTCTAGACTGGTGTTTGGAGCATATAAGATCTTAATACAAAGGTGATTGATATGACTTCGAGGAGCCGTAATGTTATTTATTGACAATTAGACTATCAGTATCTCTATATGATGTCAATGTGCAATTATAATCTAGTTATTAGAAGACGTGGATGTGACATATTGATCAGGTCGAACCCAAGGTGATTTTGTAAGTATGTGGAATGTGACATGTTTGGATTTTATTGGTGCCAAATTTGTACCGGGTGTCAAAAAATGTGTCATAAAATTTGAAATAAATCCATTTGTTTTTGTGCGTAACGGGCAGGTGGTTGATTCACAAAGAGGAGTGGGGAAATAGAAAGTGCCTTTTTTCCAACAAAGGTGTGGTGGAGATGGAGTGGCATTTCATCATGGAGTGCTCGGCATACAGCGACATTCGTGCCAGCTATGAAGGCATTTTGAAATTCAACAGTTTAAGCACCTTGTTTGAAGATGCGAGATTGGACAAAGCTGCAAACTTATTGATCAAAATTCACTGTAGGAGATCCGATCTCGAAAGGGGGCTTCAAACTGTTTAGTACTTTGCTGCCTTGTTCTTTGTTTCGTGCTGTGTGGTTCTGGGTCTCTTAGGCTGCTGTGGCCTCGTGGACGTTATTAAAATCCTTCATTTCATTTGGACAATTCCATGAAGCTGAAAATGCTTTGTTTCATTTATGCTAATATCAAATGCATTTAAGGGCAAGGTGATTGAGGACGAGGAGGTTGATGTTGAAAAAGAAATCCTTGAGGTCGACAGTCTTTGCCGTGGGGCTTCTGACTGGGAGGATTGCAACCCTTGCCCTTCCTCTTCTCTGAAAAGATATTGCTTCGGTGGTTAACCTGTTGGCTGACAAGACCAACGAGATCCACAAGGAGGTGGATATTCACCATAAAGTTTTAAAGTGTTTATTCATTGAATTCAACAGGAACAAAATGCAGACTTTTCTTATGGATGAGTGGAACGCGAAGGAGAAGATTACTAATATGAAGGAGCAAATTGTCAAGAAAGATGAGAGATTTGGGAAGCTGGAAGCTAATATTTCCATGGTCAAAGGTAATATTCAAAAGGTTGTCAATTTCAGCTAAGCCACCATCCATAACTCTCCCAACAACAGCAAAGCTCTTTAGGATAATATCAAGACCAGTCACAACCAGGCCCAGGTTGGCCCAAGTGCTCGCACCCGGGGCAGCAAGTCTAAGATGGTTCAACCAATGAACACTAAAGCTTTGGGTGCATCGTAAGGCCCTTCAGGACGAATGAGAAGCCGCAATAGCTCTCAATGAGCTTTGATTTGCCTGGCCGTGTTTGTTCTTGTCGTGTGTGCTCTTCTCTGGGTCGCTGTCCTTTCTTTTGCTAGTCTATTTTCTGCCGAATCTGTGCTGATGTTTTGCTGTAGCTGTGTTGTTTCACAGCCGTTTTGTGCTCTAGCTATTCTTTTGTGTAAAAGGGTTGGCTTTCAAAAACCCCTTTTTAACCTTATATCTAAAAATATCAGATGCGTTTAATACTGGCTGCCTGGAAGGGTTGATGTTTTCCTTGGATAAAAATATTCTACTATAATTTCATTGCATTTCTAAGAATTATCTGACCACACCCATGTGTAAATGTCTTTAAAATAACCATAAAATGCTTCCAATGGTGTTCAAAGTGTGCCACGGAGCAGTTAGTTCTACTTTGTTAACTTTGTTTGTCTATGCCTCATATTGTGCATTGTTTTGGTAGTTACATGCATAGTTTGACTTATATATGCCCTTTTGAAAGAGAGGTCACAAGTTCAAATCATGCAGGAGGTAGGGTATGTATGTCTCATATTAGAAGCACAGTTAGATGCCTCCTGCATATTGGGAGTATGAGGTAGTCTCATATATTATAAGCCACCTGTAGATCCAAAATCAGGCTGCCTGACATTGTAGACTATAAAAGGATCCATTTCCATTTCCATATAGACTTGTACTGTGTTATGATAGTAGCGAATATATAGGTGAGAATAGGGGGCAATATCTGTGATCAGGGAAAATTCGTGTTGTTCAGAAAGGTCTTGAATCTTGATAAATTTTTAGTCATGGTGGGGAATAGAAGGCTTGCAAAGCTGTGAGGTTGGAGTTGGTATGTGTTTTGGTAGCAGCAGTGAGACTCACCTCTGCCACTCAATATAAAGTGGGAGATGCAGATGGATGGAGAATAGGAATAATGAATTACACAACCTGGACGGGATTTAAAAAAGAACATTATCTGGGGTACACTTCGGTTTTTTTTTCCTTTCAGCTGGGGAAAGCTATTGAGCAGGATTTCAACAAAATTTATGGCGAGGATGAAAATGATATAACAGAGTCTAAAAAAACAATTAATAAATTGTCCATTTGTATTATTGTAAGATTACATAATCATTAGCTCAATGTTTATTTCTGTTCACTTACATTAACCCAGTAGACAAGACTGTGCATTAGATTTGCTACTTCGTTGTGACATCACCACTTCTTGGTTTAGCTTTACTCTGCATTAGATTGGAAATAATGGACATCATAGCTTCCATCTCTGTAAATTTAAGTGAGTAAACTTAGCCCCTAAAGATTAACTGTAGCGTATAGCAAACTAGAGTAACTGTTTTTAACTTATCTTTCATTTACATTAATTGGTTTTATTTTTTTAAAGAATATAACCACTAAAAGTGAGGACGAGTTTTATAAGTCATCACACGAGGACAATAGAGTTAAGCTGTTATAACGAACACTCTTCTTATCTCAAACCTGAAATATGCATGTTTGAATTTTATGAAATAGTTTCTTCATTATTCGAAACTTAATGTAATATATTCTATATTATTATTTTTAGGTGGAACTCTTCGTGGACAGGGTTGAATGTTATGAAATGTTTTTTTTTTCCACTCTACATACATAGGCATATTAGTTGTAGGTGAAACTTTAGATGGACAATGAACCCATTTTCATAACAGAGATTCAGTATGAGGTGTTATATATAAAATGAGTTGTTGCATTGAAATTGGTTGTGGATTATGTAAGATTGTGTTAAAAAATAAAAAAAATATTATTTGTTGGGTAGGTATTGTATTGAAATTTTTAGTTTTATAGAAATAAGAATTGTGTATAGTTAGCAGTTAATTTTAAATCTGTAGGTGGTCAATTAAATTTTTGACTTTATAGGTGGCCCGTTAATTTTTTATCTATAGGTAGTTGGTTAATTTTTGACCTCTAGGTAGGGGCTGTTGCATTGAAATTGGTTGTGGATTATATAAGATTGTGTTAAAAATTTTAAAAATAAATTATTTTGTTGGTGTTGTATTGAAATTTTTAATTTTGACCCTGTAGGTAGTCAATTAATGTTTTGATCTATAGGTGGCTGGTTAATTTTTGACATAGGTGGTTGGTTAGTTTTTGATATGTAGATGAGGACTGTTGGTTTGAAATGGTTATAGATTTTTTTCAACTCTAATTAATATAAATAAAGGGCTTTTGGCCAATTTTTTAATTAACCTTCTACTCTCTTGCATCTAAACTCAGTTTTTAAAATTTTATATCATTTTTTAAACTCAGTTTTATTAAGATTATGTTTACTAAATATAAAGGCTGTCATGTTTTTCTTTTTTAATATTTTTTTCATTAATCCTAATGAATATGCACATTTTTATGATTTCAGCTCTCATAATGTCATAAGTATGATTTCAGCTCTCATAATGTCATAAGTAAGATTTTGTATGATTATTATAAAACCATTTTTAATTTTTAACTGTTCAAATTTGGATTGAAAATGATGAGTGAATTAATTATTTCAAAGACCATTTAACAAAGTTACCAGGACATGATATATTAGTTGTTTTGAGGATGTGGCCGGCCAAGCCTTATTGTCTCTTTGACCTTTATAAGAAGCAAGATAAAAAATTGCCAGAGCTACAATTAGATCATTGTCCAAAAAAAAAAGTCATTTAGTGAGGCTAGAGTTTGGAAGGGATCATACACAGAACACAGAAAACTCATGTTAATAATTGCCCCAAAAAAACCCTAATGCTGGTCCAATTTGAGCTAGCTCCATCCACCTTTTTTGATCAATAAATAACACATATATACCACCCGAAACTTATTAAAAAGAATTGTAAATTGACGAATACTGAGTAATCCATAATTCTTTCTGATCTTTAGTTTCAAGAAGGTTATTGAAGCATGAGGGTATTATAAGTTAAATCAGGCAAATAAATTCGCTACATTTATAAATTACAATCTACGTTAATCAAAATGTATTGAAGTAAATTTGACTTCAAGTAAAGCACTCACTTTGATTAATAGCATGGTCAACGAGATCTTTCAAATGCAGGAGATCACTCATATCAGAGTATATCTTACCATAACCTAAAACTATTGCTCAGTTATAGAGGCAATCTGCAAAGAATGCGGAGTCAAATATTTGGGGGAGTCAAATATTTGGGTGTTTATGCATTTAACTTCATAATAAGAATCTTAAAAGCACTATGAAAACCAGTCCAGATTCAAGAACAACTTAGTCGAGAGTGATACAAAGTCTGACCAAGTAAGTAGCGTGCAAGGTTTATTTGAGAATGTTTAAGATGCCGCCTTTGGTGTGTTTTGATTGTGCCAGCGAATGAGCCTAGTGTAATTACAATTTATTGAATATTTATGTAGGATATTTGGGTTTGTAGTTCAAAAACTTTAGATGTGCTTAATAAGTTTTAGTGTTTTTTTTTGAATGATTTTCAAATGAGTGATGGAATGTCTTTAAATATACTTAATAATTAAGTACATAAATCAACACAATTGTATGCTAAGTAGGTTTATAATGGTTACTGAAGTGGTTGGTAAGGATCGATTTGAAATTTGGATTTAAAAAATGAAGGGTTTAGATTTGTATTGTGGAAGTGACCTCAGTCAAGTCTTCACTCATGGATTTGATCGAAGCTATTGAAAAATAGGTCTAGAGATAAAAAATGTAAATATGAGAATCAATGATGAAGGGGATAAAGATGGGGGATATCATGAGCTGATTTCATGCACATTTATGCCACTTGTAAGCGTATTATGGCATTTATGAAACTCTAATCAAAGCGAGCCTAAAACATAAGGGAAAAGGTCATAGGTATGCAATTTCACCTTTAGTTCACCATTAGCTTTTGCCCCTACTTTGATGTGCATGGAAGCTACTAGGTGAATGCATGTCAAAGTAAACAATCAATCAACATGTAAAATAATATTTTTCAGGTAATAAAATGATATCTGATTTGTACAAAGTGTAAATTCTTCTTGTCTTTAGTGCTCTATTGACATCTACAAAATAGAGAAAAATATACAATGAGAAGCTTTTGTCACACATTTCGAAAAAAAAAAAAACTACTTGCATTGAAAACCATCCTTGAAAGTAAGAAAAGTACATAGAGAAGGGTAAGAGATTTTGCTTGTAAAGAAAAGTGATACAAAGCTATGACTTTGCAAATAGCTCCATGAAAAGACTCTGACTATGTAGACAAATGTAAAATGCCCCTAATTATGCAAATGAAGTGGTAAATGATTCCTTGAACATGGGAATGGATGTGATCCTATCACTACAAAACATAACTCACAAAATGCTCCTCTCCAATTATTTGTGTACTATGGATGCAAAGAATTGGAGGAAAGGAGAAAACTATAAAGCATGGTAAAATATATGTTCATCATATAATAATCATGTAAACACATAAACATGAGATAAGAATCAAGGCATGTACAATAAGGTTGCCCCCAATATAGGTAAATGATAGGATAACGATGGCCCTAAAGGCTAGATAAGGGTCATGAAAGTACATTAAGCATGCATGATATATGGAAAAACAAGTGCATGAGTACACATAAGTAGGAGATAAACTTGAAGATAGGCATGTATAATAAAATTATTTCCCCCAATATAAGCAAATGATAAGATAAGGATGGCCACAAAGACAAGATAAGGATAATGAATATCAATAGAATGAAAAGGGTCATAAGGATGAGGGCATGACAAGGGTCATAACATGTGAGCAACACATAATAAAAATTGCAAAGATAGCAAGCATGCTAAGGATCAAAGATATGGAATCATAAGCATGACAATCACCATAAACACAGGATCATAAGCATATAATCTAAAAAAGTAAACATGATAACAATTATAAATGGAATCATAAGCATGATAAGTAGCCATATGATAGCATAAGCTTGTAACATAAGGAACATCATAGGTGCTGGATCATGTAGACAAGGAACAAGAAATAAGCAAAGTGGTGACATAGAACATTAGCAAACATAAGAGTCAAATAAAACATGTAGTAAAGCATGGAAGCCAAAAATGAAATATAGGCAAGGGTAAAAGTTTTGAACATGACACATAAGAAAGCATAGGTTCTAAACATATAAGAAGAATAGCTCCATGAAAATGACTCGACTATGCAGACAAATGTAAAATACCCCTTCAATTATGCAAATGAAGTGGTAAAAGATCCCTTGGATGTGGGAATGGACGTGAGCTTATCACTACACAACATAACAAACAAAATCTGCACATTAGTGACATATATGCTTCCCTCCAATTGGTTGCATACTATAGATGCAATGAATTGGAGGAAAGGAGAAAACTAAAAGTATGGTAAAAGATAACATCATATAATAATCATGTAAACACATAAACATGAGATAAGCATCAAGGTATGCATAATAAGGTTTCCCTTGATATAGGCAATGATAAGATAATGATAGCCCTAAAGGCTAGATAAGGATCATGAAATTACATTAAGTATGTAGGATATATATGGAAATATAAGTGTGTAAGTACATATATGTAGGAGATAAACGCGAAGGTAGGTACATATAATAAGATGATTGCCCCCAATATAAGAAAATGATCTAAGGATGACCATAAAGGATAGATAAAGATCATGTAAATATCAAGAGAATGAAAGGGTCATAAGGATGAAGTGGTTACAAGGGTCATAACATATGATCAAAACATGATAAAAATTGTAAAGATAACAATATAGGAATGAGAAGGATCAATGATATGGAATCATAAGCATGATAGTCACCCTAGACATAGTATCATAAGCATAGAATCAAAAGAAGTAAACATGAGAAGAATCATAAGCATGATAAGTAACCATAAGACATCATAAGCTTGTAACACAAGGAACATCACAAATCATGTAGACAAGGAACAAGCAATAACCAAAGTGGTGACATAGAATATGAGCAAACATAAGAGTCAAATAAAACATGTTGTAAAGCATAAAAGCTAAAAATGAAACATAGGTAAGGGTAAAAGTTGAACATGACACACAAGGAAGCATAGGTGCTAAACATTTAAGAAGAATAGAAAAAATACCCTCCAAATGGGGATAAATAAAGCATATGTCATAATAAATTGAAGGTGGAATGAGAATAGTGTTAGAAATGAAGGAAACAACTACTCAAATGGAAATCTGATTACAATATGTTTATGATCTCAAATAGTGTAGATTTAACAGAGATTGCATATGAAAATGAAATCACAACACATGAACAAACACCATAGAAGAATAAGCCATATCAACACCAGATATAATGTGGAGAAAACCCTTTTGGGTAAAAAACTCCACCAAGAAAAGAGGCACAAGTTGTATTATCCTCAAAATCTGAAATACATAATATGTGCACTTCCTCTGTCTCTAACCTTCAATTTGAAAGCACATGTGTACAAAAATATGTCATATGCAACACATACATGGCATTGTACTTATAGAAGTATTTTCCTTCCAAACTAGGTGTCCACTTTCTCTCACTTAGGAATCTTCAACATGCAAACAATAAATGACTTCTTACAAGCGAGCATGACACTTGTCAAGAGTCAACCATGCAAAGTTAGGCGCTCAAGTACAAAAATAGTCTCTTACAACATCTTATGATGCGTTATAACCGTCATAGATTCTTCTAGAAAGCATCTTCTCAATATGGGCACCTAGAGCCAAGGATAGAAAATTACAATGAATAATTATTCGTCATAAGTTGTCATATTGTCATAGAATCTTATGACAAGTTGCAACTGTCATAGATTCTCTTACAATCACTCACCAACTTTATAACGTGTGTCATACATGCTAAAAATAGTTGATTCCTCCAAGGTGGCGCCTATCCTCAATTACTCTTGATTTTCACAATTGCTAACCGTAAATGTTACTTCATAACTACCTCCGGTAAATCTGGAATTACCACTGCCACTGAAACTACCTCATTCCCTTATGGGTAATTACAAATAATAAAATGGAACAAATACAATATTGGGATTTACAAGGTTAATGGTCCTATTATCACCTAAAATTGCACCCTTTTGTTGAAGCTTTGACAGTCTCAACAATTTCAGAGTAACATGGGATTGGTCTCAAGGTATGGGACCTTGCAGTTGAGACCAAACCTCCAGAGAAGGTTGGTTCCTCTTTCTAAGATTAAGGCTCAAAGAATGAAGCTAAATCTAATGTTGCTCACAAGGAAAAGGGGAAGAAGATATTGGAATTGAAAGGGGGGTGATGCACCGGATTTATAAACGTGTTTAACTGTGTCTGAATTAACACAACAATGACCTCAAAACTGCAACAAACTCACACAGACTCAAGTGAATTATCATAGAGGTTTGGGTAGGAAACTAAAACTACTAAAGGGATCGTTTTATCCACAATATTAGCATACAATCTTTAGATAAACATAGTGTAAAGCTACAAAGAGAGGCAAAATGACAGTTTATATTTGTCATGAAGGCTAGAAAGCCATTACAAAATAGAAGAATAAATTACAGAGGAAATAGACACAAAATAACAGTTTACATTCATTGGTGAGCAAAGACTAGAGACATCAAAGGCTCAGCTTCGAGCACAATGTATCAAATCCAGTTAGCTCTTGTAAAGCATTACAAGGTCTGCAACTACAACAATTCTCCAACCAACTTAATAGCCCAAAACAACAGCTAACCAATAACAACCATCTTTTCTTCATGTATATATAGCATTTGAATCTATCTACAGCATTGGGTGCTGAAAATTAGTCAACTGACCCTGCTTAGGTGCCCACACTACATTCAATTTTGGCCCAGAAGAACTATCAGAACCTACGAATTTGGAATGGTGGCCATGTTTTTGACAAGCCTGCAATTGCAAAAGAAGATCACTCGCACGCATGGGTACCTAACACATTGAAGAAGGAAGGTCTAAAATCCTTCTATGTACCTACAAATTTATTTTGTAGCTTCTTTGTACTGGTGGATTGAAAATTCCTACTATGTCAGCCACCTAAATCTGACCTTTCTGCAGTATTTGTACTTCAGGTGTTTAATTCTCTCTGCAACAATGGTGTGATTTCAGGGAAATGCAATTTGCAAGCTTCTACAACACTTTAAAGTGTTTTACCTTTTAAACTCTACCTTTTGCACTGCTTAATTCTTCATTGTTGGTGAATTTGTCTCAGGCTGAACTCTGCTTATATTTCCTTTGGTTGGAGAAATCTCCCTCTCACAAACCATCGTGCCTTCTTTATTTTTGCATCTCCTTGTCTTTGGCTTCCTAATCACCTTATCAGCGAATCCTAAAAATTATGAACTTGTCGGCAAGTTTGCCATTTTGCCGATCCCCCAACCTCCTTACAAGCTCTTTCATTTGGTCTTTGAATTGTTTATCTCTTTTTGCATTATCGGCAAACTTTCCCTTTTACAAACTTTGGCATCGTTGGTTTCTTCATTTCCTTTATATTTTCGCCTTATCAACGAATTTTGAAAATTTTGAACCTATCGGTAAGTTCACCATTTCGCGAACTTACCGACCAAGCGGGGACTTGTCTTTTTCTTTACCTTCCTACCTTGTCGACAAAATTTGCATTCCGCAAAATTTCTTTACCTTAGCCGATTTTTCCTTTATCCCCTTTTGCCTTATCAGCAAATTCCTCATTTGGCAAACCAATGCATTTGTTGCCTCGTCCTCCTCTTTTCTGGGCCCCTTTTGTCGATGAATCGCCCTATCAGCAAACCTTGGAAAATATGAACCGATCGGCGAGTTTGTATTTTTTCTAATTCCCTGACTTCTCCTTGTTTCTTTGTCTTAGCTATTTGAGCCTTTGATGAAGATTTCCTGCTGCCTCCCTACAATCTGCTTTTCCTTTGTCGGCAAAGTTGCTGATCAATGAACTTGCCAATCGGTGAACTTAAGTTTTTCCAAACCTTAAGTTTGCCAACAAAGGCAAACTCTTCACTTTGCTTCCCGCTGCCTTGCCTTATACTTTTAGTCGACGGATCTCCCGTCGACAAAATCGTCGATCGATAAACTATGAGGTTCGCAAACCTTCAATCTTGCCGATAAAGCGTGCCCTTTATCTTCTTTCTCTTTTCCTTAGACTTTTCTTTGCTTGCTTTTCCTTAGCTGTTTTGCTTCCTACGCACCCCTTAGTTGGCAAACTGGCGAATCGGCGAACCGCCAAACCATAATTTTGCCGACTAAGGCAAAATAAGAGACAACACTTAGAATTTTTGAGATTTTTCTAACATTTTCTAAGGGAAACATCCTTCCATTTATGCTTTCTCAAATTGAATTTCTCTGATGGAAGGAGGGAGTTTTGGGATATTTTGACCTAGGCAAAATATGACAATAGGTACCTTATCCCAACATTCTCCCACTTGACATTATACATTGTAAATCAACCCATAGGAAATCAAATGAAAATAACCAGGCACTAGAAACAAGGCTCATGGCCTCTCTGCACCAAACAAATTTCTCTGTGCTCACAGGCTTGGTCAATGAATCTGCAACATTCTCCTAAGTGTCTACCTTCTTCAGCTTAATCTGTCCACTTGCAACCATTTCTTGAACAAAGTAATATTGAACATCAACATGCTTAGTCTGAGCATGATACATAGGATGCTTGGCCAAATAAATAGCACTCTGACTATCACAACCAATCTGAATGTTCCTGCAATCAAAACCAATACATGTACACAGTCTCCTCAACCAAATTGCCTCCTTAGAGACATGAGTAGCAGCCATATACTCTGCTTTGGTGGTGGACAAAGCAACCGTGGGCTGCCTTTTGCTCATCCAACTCACTGCTCCTCCAAACAAAGTAAATACATAACCACTAGTGGACCTGTTACCTCTCAACCCGACTGGATGCTTATTCCCAGTTGTCCCTACAAGGTAGCCATCAATGATCAATAGGATTCCTGGGCCAGCGGCTAACAGTATAGGAGATAGACTCTATAGATATCTCCTCTTCTTCTTTAGGCTCTGTAGAACCAAGGGGGGTATTCCCTATTCAACATCTACAACATATGCACATGAAACTACTCGGATGTTGAAACAAAGCAGATAAATCCTCTATGATGTAGACCAAAACTATGGAATAAGTGCAAAGGGGCTAGCTTTGGGCCTATGCTCAGTTGTAGACAGAGGATTTTGGGTCCTAAAACTACTTCTAAAATCCTAAAGGTTTGTATTTAAAGTTTGAGTTGGATTTTATGTTTGGATGCAAAATTGAGACTTTGGGTTGCAACCAAAATACAAGACCAGATCGGTGTCTATCCAGGGCTCGGAGTCAATAGACATATATATGTGAGTGTTTATCACAGACTTAAAACAATAATCAGATTTCAAGGGGATTATGCAATGTCTGCCTTACAGACAATACCCAAGATAAAGTATTTAGTTATTTCTACTTACAAACATCCTTATTGCAATGCATTCTTCTCAATACTTAACCCAAAACATTTAATCTACTCCTTGAGCAGAAGTAAAAGACTAAGCATTCAACATGGGAAAACCATATCCTAGAACCTTTAACACCCCTTAGCTATTTCGATTCAGAAGAAGAACACATTCAACTTGGAGACAAATAATAAAATACATGCTATAAAGCATTACTCATTTAAATCAACATGAAACTGATGAATTCTGTGTATAAGACAATTCAACATACAATTCATAAACTCACAAAAATACCCAGAACAGAGCCACCAATGAGATTGTATCCGATTATAGCATCCAAAACTTATCTAGTTTTCAACAACCACAACAAGTAACACAGTTTGGCTTTTTATACCAAGACTATGTACCCAGAAAAAATTAATTACAAGGCAAATCAAAAATCTGCCAGATTCAATGCATGAGGAATGGCGCTCAGAAATATTCAACGCTGTGGGGAGACAGAGAGGAATGAGTAGATGGAATCAGGATCCGCACCATCGTTCAAGGACATTCATCTTCAATCAGGTTGTTGACCCGTCCATCACCGACCCATACTGCTGCAATTCTACCATTAACACTTCAGCTACCCACAACCTCTCTAAAATGTAGCAACGACGTACCTCTAAAAATTTCCCACTCAAAAATGACCGCACACGCTCAGGAAAAATCCTTCGCTGCATGTTCAAAACAAGACCGTCGATCACCCATCCGTCAATGTGATCAACGGCACCTAAAAATGTTGAAAAGTCGTTGGCCAGTGAAGTCGTGCCATGTAAGCACCTCATGTTTCTATCGTTGGCTCCTTCCCTTTTATTTCACCTTTATCACTCTTGTATATGCAAATCCAAATGCATATACAACATACAAGGCGAATGTCAAATGTTATAGAACAAACTGGAATTCAGTTCGGGTCCGGCTTGTATCTCCATCCTGTATCCATCGCTTTGTATATTACACACATACAAGTGCAACATACATACAAGGCGGACCCCAAAATATTATGAAGCAAATTAGGAACTTATTTGGGTCTGGCTTGCATCTCTTTCCTTTGTATATCAGCTTGTATATCGGCATATACAAGCGCTTTATACAACCCATGGACCTCAAAATTTATTCAATGCATTTCACTCCTCCATCGCGTCCTGGTTGTATGTCCTTTTGCTTGCATGTCTCAATGTATAACTGCATATACAATCGCCTCACACATACAAGGCAGATCTCAAAAACCTATCCGCCGCATCTAACTTTTCCTTCGGGTTCGGAATGCATATTTCTTCATTGTATATCTGAATGTATATTTTGTTTGTATGCCGAATATACAAACACAAACATACAAGTAGGGAATCTATTCAGAATATTCCACATACATTCCTCCCTTGTATATTGAACATGTACAAACCTGTTTGTATAAAACTGTGGCGGGCCCCACCAAATGCATCTCTGCTGCACTGTAGCAAATGTATGCGCGTCAGCCTTTGTATATTTTTCAATGTACATTTCCATTGTATGCCGAACATACAAACGGGAATCTTCCACGGAATATACTTGCAATGTATCTTTTCTTTGTATCTAACCGGTGTATGTCTGAACATACAAACCAAATATACATGCAACCCAATATGCAAGCAGTGAATATTCCTGGAATCTTCAATGTATATTCCGCCCTTGTACATCCTCCTTTTGAACCTGATATGCATTTGGAAATGCATACAACTGTAAAATATCCCTGGAAATCTTTGAAAGATTCCCTCTTGTATATGCATATTCTAAGCCCGATATGCATTCAGAAATGCATATAACTCATTTTTTCGAAGGATGATGGAGATTTTGCACTCGCCAATACACTTTTTGACCTACATGCATATACAAACCACTTTGTACACACAAAGACTTGCACCTTGCACCTTAACTGATTTTTTGCATTTTTTCAACTAAAACCAGAGTGCTCATGCAGGGGGTAACATAGGCTCCGATTGGGGACGTGCAGGCACAAGGCTGCAGCGAGAACCAAATCACTCTGGGGCAGACCAGGCAGAACATAAAACGCAAAAAAGCACCGACCATACAAGGCGAGCGCAGACTATTTACTCCTAATTTACAAATGTGCACAGAGGAAGATCATTTATGAAAGAAAGGGCTTCAGGTACTGACCGTGCACTGGCAGTTCTAGCAATTCACCACTCAGGGCCTGGAGGAAGTATGAATTTTCTCCATGAATATTGCTAATTTGATATGGACCCATCCATAATGGCTCAAATTTATTATGCTTACCCTTATCTTGTCTCTTTGCATTCCAAACAAGGACCAAGTCACTTATCTGAAACTTTCTTTCCGTAGCCTTTCTATCAAAGAAATATTTTATTTTCTGCTGTTTCTTGATGTTTGTCATGTGTGCCTCTCTTCTGATTTCATCCAATGCAACTAGCTGGTTTATCCTTTCAGTCATTGAGTCCTCAACCTCCACATCATTTTCTTGTATGAATCTATAGACTGGCAAAAGGTTGTTCACAGGCAGCCTAGCTAGTGCACCATACACTAACTCAAAAGGTGACCTTCCAATTAATTCCTTCATTGTCATCCGGTTGGCCCATAGTGCCATCTTTAATTTCGAATCCCATGCCCTTTTGCTCTTATCTAGCATCCTCTTAATGATTTTCATGAGGCTCTTGTTGCTTGACTATGCTTTACCATTTCCTTGTGGATGATATGGTGATGCATATGATAGATTGATCCCGTACTTGTTGCAGAAATCAACAAAATCTCCAGATCTGAAGCACATGGCATTGTCCGTGACAATTGTACCTGGCACTCCAAATCTGATAATAATGTACTCTAAAATAAAATCCATCACCACCCTTCTCGTAGCTTTCTTAGTTGGAATGGCTTCAACCCATTTGGTAAAATAATCAGTAGCAACCAGAATCCAACTGTGTCCTCCACTTGATTTTTCTGAGATTTCCCCTATAAAATCAATTCCCCACTGCTGAAATGGGCCCTCTACAGTTACAGTCCTAAGGGCAATGCACCTTCATATTTTAGCTTCCCTGAGAACCTTTAGCTAGGATCACATTTTCTTACCAACTTTTGTGCATATGAGAAAAGAGTTGGCCACCAATATCCTGCTCTAAGAATTTTGTGGGCTGTTGTCTTGGTAGCGTAATGTCCACCACATCCTCCTGTGTGTAGATCATTTAAAATATCAGCAGCTTGATCCTCATTCACACATCTGAGTAGCACACCTTCAGGATTCTTCCAATACAGCTCTCCTTGAAGAATTATGTATTTGATTGCACGTAGCTTCAAAGTCCTTTTCTGACTATCACTGAAGTGGGAAGGACAATTCAAATTCTACAAATAATGTACTATGTCCTTATACCAATCAGATTCTGATATACTAATAGTTTTATTTTGCACCACGTTCACTTGGCATGCTTCCAGATTTGATTCTGTCATTATCTTTGCCAAACCTTGTCCCCTTACCAGCTTTGTAATCTATATCTCTATGTTGAACTCTTGTAGTTTATTTATCCATCTGCATCTTCTTCCATTTACCTCCTGCTGAGTAAAGATGTCCTTGATTGCTGCATGAGGCACGTATGCAACTATGTGAGAGCCCACCAAATATGGTCTGAAGCTCTTGACTGCCCTAACCAGTGCATATGCCTATTTCTCCATGATGTCATACTTTAATTCAGCAGCCTACAATGACCTGCTAAAGAAGGCTATAGGTTGTTCAAAACCTTCTGCATTTTTCTATAATAAGCAAGCATCAATAGTGTGGAAAGAAGCAAACGAGAATAACTGAAATGGCTTAGAAAAATCAAGAGATTTTAGCACAGGAGCCATTTTTATAGCCTCTTTTATATTCTGGAATGATTTAGTTGCTTCATCTTCCTATTTGACAGTTGCGCCTTTCTTCAACATTTTAGAGATATCTTTGGTGGTCTCTGCAAAGTTAGGCACAAATCTTCTAACAAAATTAATTTTCTCAAAGAAGGACTGAACACCTTTCATTGTTTTAGGGATCTGAATTCTGTCAATCGCAGCCACCCTTTTTGGATCAATCCTGACTCCATCCTTGGAAACAATGTGTCCAAGCAATTTTCCTTCCACTACCCCAAAAGCACACTTCTTTGGGTTGAGTGAGATGCCATATTCCAGTGCTCTGATAAAAATTTGTTCCAAGTGCATGCAATGTTGCTCCTCCCTCCTTGAATATGCAGTCAGATCATCTTGATACATAGCCAAGTTTGAATCAATCAATCCTGCAAAAGCAACATCCATTGCCCTCTGAAATGTGGCACCTGCATTTGTCAGTCCAAATGGCATCCTCACATATACATATGTTCCCCATGGAGTAGTGAAAGTAGTCTTGAATTGCTCTGATTCCTTTACTTTCACTTGATTATACCCTGAAAATCAATCCATCATGGATAGAAGTTCACAGCCAATCACCTTCTGCAACATGGCTTCCATGTTTGGCAATGGATAATTGTCCTTCAAAGAAGATACATTTAGATTTCTAAAATCTACACAAAGCCTTATGTCACCGTTCTTTTTTCTGACTGGGACGAGGTTAGACACCCAAGTTGAGTGCCTAATAGGCATAATTATTACAGCCTCCCTAAGCTTCATAAGCTCTTCTTGCATTTTTGGAGCTAGAGTTGGATTGATAGGTCTTTTTTTTTGTCTAAATGGTTTAGCTCCAGGCTTCAAAGGGATTTCATGCTGAAATAAATTCTCTCTATAGGCTTTCAGGTCCTCATATGACCAAGCAAACACATGCTTATGCTTTCTCAGTAATGCAATTAGCATAGGTTTGACATGTGGCTTGACCTATTTGCCAATGTATACCCTTTTGGGAGCATGAGATGTTCCCAAGTTTATCTCCTCTAAATCATTCTTGTTTGTTGGAGATGCCTTTGTAACAAATTGGTCCCTATTGTCAAAAGCTCTCTCTAAAGCAACCAACCCTCTAGGGATTTTATTTGTCTTGAGTTGAATTACCTCTTTCCCTAGGAGAGTTTCTTTTCCATCTACAACTTCTACAAAATTTTGAAAATCCATTTCTTGGTTCTCATATTCATCAATGCAATGTAGAAATCTGAGCAAATCCTTATCATCATCAAACACTTGCCAGCTACATACATTATCTGGCACTACAGGTCTAATTTTGACCTCAACATTTGTAACATCTGATAGAGTAATATCATCTGGCCTTATAGCTACATTGGCTAGAAAATCTGCCCTGACATTTTTTAATCTCTCAATCCAGTTTATGGAAAATGCATCAAATAATTCAATTGTATCCCAAACAGCATGCTTATACTGTTTTAACCTTTTATTTTTTAATGCATACTTATCTCTAATTTGGGACACAACTAACTCTAAATCCCCAAATACTTTGAGCATCTTAATTCCATGCTTCATAGCTACATTCAATCCTAACAACAGAGCCTCATACTCTGCAATATTATTTGTACAGGCAAACCTCAGCAAGAATGAGAATTTTAGAAGCTTACTAGCTAGAGACAGAAACACAATTCCAGCACCAGAGCCTTCCTTCGAACAAGCTCCATCGAAATACATGGTCCAGAGACCTTGTTGGTTAATTTCTTGAATGCACATGTTTCCCCCTTTACCTTCTTGATCATTTGAGACAACCCTGAAATTTTCACAGTCAGTGTCCACAAAACATATATGCTCCTCTGACTCTTGGTCCTCAACTGTTTCTGATGATCTTTCTTCTTTAATCAATTTGACATCCCTGCCATTCATAGGAATCATAGCATATGACAGATCTAATTGCATACTCCCACCAATCAGAGCTGCCCATCTTCTTGACAACAACATGCCATACTGTGGCTTGATGTCAACAACTGTTATGTTCAATTTGTAAGTTTTTTCTGGATATGTTGCCAGTCTAAAATCTACATCTTTCATGATTCCAATGACAGGTACCTCCCTAGCATCCATGGCATAGCATTTCCCACATGCCCTATCTATTTTTAACCCAGCTTGCTGCATGATGGCCAAAGGCATGATATTCGTTGATGCTCCTGAGTCAAGCATACAATTCTTAATCACTTTTCCATTTATGACAAAGGAGACATAAAATGGTTCAACCTGTGAAGGGCACTTTGTCATAGTCATCCCCAAATATACTTCAGAAATTTCATCTTCATCAGTACACATAGCTTGTTTCCTACCCTGAGTCTCATCATTCAACTTGACTTGACAAGGCACACCTGAAATCAGGGATATTGCCTTATTTCTGAACTCCTCAACTTTCATCAGCTCCATCAATGGGATAGAAACCTTTACCTGGGACAAGACTTGAGTTATATCGAATGGAGCATAATTTTGTATAACAGTTGTAGCATGATCTACAGTTTTATTTTTACCCTGGTATGATCCAGCTTTAGTTTTTGTGGCTCCTTGACTGTCATCTTTGATCTGAAAATTTTTATTTTGATCCTCAACCTGGGGAATTCTATTTTCTGGTCCTTGAGGATCATGACCTATCTTCTGTTTAAAATTTTGCTTATTATTGCTCCATTGTTTCTTTTGTGGTTCAGCCCTTTTATGACTATGCACAGGTTGGTTTACAAAAATATTCTCTGGTTGGTGTGAGTTACTTACCTGAGCTTTACCCCTGAGATTGTAATTGCTTTTGACCTGAGCTACTGCTACAGCTATGAGGGCTCTAATTTCTTCATCAGAAGGCCTCCTCAAGATATTTAGAAAATTATGTGAGTCCTGAGCATAGGCATAGTTGTCTTCCTCGTCTTCCTCATCTTCATCATAGGGAAACTGCTGGTAGACCTGAACTTCATTATTCACACTTGCATCAACACCACGAGAAGGATACTCTCTGTTTGTAGACAACATGTTGACATTATCATCTTCCATGCAATGCGGCTCATTACATTCATCACAGGCAACAACATTATCATATAAAGACTGAGCAATTATACATTGTGACTGTGAGTGAGGCATCTGACATATGATGCACCATGGGGTGTCATTAACAATATTTACAGCCTTCTTCAAAGGATCAAGAGTTTCCTTAACATTTTGAGTGCTTTGACCAATATTGCTGTGCGGGAGGATGGGTTTACCATTATGCCAATCGGTATGGTATGGCATATCATGTAATGATGGTCTTCTTTCTTGCCTTGGGTAAACCTGTCTGTCAAGACCTATCCCCTTTTCATTTTTAGCCATTCTATAACTCAGGTCCTTGACAATAATTGTCAACTTATCTAACTTATCCTCAGAAGTAGATGCACTGCCTTGAGCAGTCTGAGATTTAGTATTCAGATTTTGCAAAATTTTTACATCATCTCTCCTATTTGTCTTACCAGACGCTTTTCTATTATTTTCAATATTAGTTGCTATTTTGAAAGCATCTCTGAGGCTGTGAGGATCCTTGTCTCTTAATCCATAAGCAGTTTTGGCATCAAAAGCATTTATGTACAACACTATGAACATAGGTTCATTAGGCCTTAGGTGATGTGGCAATTTGTTCAATACTTTCATGAATCTAGCGTTGAAATCAACACCCTGTTCATTTGATCCTTTGGTAATACCAGTAAATTCATTAATGAAAAAACTAGGATCAGTTTTGTCACTGTATTGTTCCTTGAATATTCTCCTGAAGTCATCCCATGATGAAATGCTTCTGTCAGGCAAACCTTTGTACCATTCTCTGGCTTCATCAACTAAAGATTGTATAAATAATTTCATGAAAACATCTTCATGCTCAACCTCAAAGTTGTCCATGATATTCTGAAAAGCTTTTAGATGGTCTTCCCCTGACACAGTATTATTTCGTAAAAATTTAGGCACTTGCAACCTCACATGTTTGTCAATAGGATTTGGATAACTAGGAATGCCATCAAAAACTAACTGCCTGAATCTGTCTAGCTGCATAGGCTGTCTACCAAATTGATTAGCATTGGCATTTCTATTTGCACTCTGATTTCTTACATTATTAAATGGTATCCTAGCATTATTTGCATTCTGTCTCTGATCATCATGTTGATCCTGAACTTCATTTCTGTGTTGATTTCTCATCACATTTGCATTTTCAAGGGTAGGAACTGAATCATTCTGAGCAATCCTCAGAGCTTGCACTTTCTGTTTCATGTCATCTCTGATTTTCATAGCCTGTAGATATTCTAATTCTGCTCTTAAGCTTTTGATTTCTTCAGCTAACTGTTCCTCTTTGGGCATAGAAGAGGATGGTCCCATTCCATTCTAATCATCATTATCTTCATCCCTTGGAGACTCAGCCTCTTCAAATCTGTCACTGGGATCTAAGAAGGGGTGTTCTTAAAACACTTCTAACCTTATTCTCAGAGTACCACCTTGTTGTTTCTCATATACATTTTGGATTTCAGCTTCTGTGTTTGAAAAATAAGGTGTTGTCCGCTCTGAAGATCTAGGATTGTCTTGAATATTATCATTACTTCTGGGAGAACCCTCTTGACTGGTTTGAACAGTCCCCTTTTTCCTATACATCATTTTTCTGGGTAATTCTACAGACAAAGAATTACGCAGGGATCTTCTCCCTTGCATACAAATTTTTACTTTACTGGTTGGGAGATTACTCGGATTCGCCACCTATAATTAGGAAATATTTGTGTTATCAGGGTCCTGACTAAATCCCCAGTAGAGTTGCCAATTTCTGTTACCTCTCCACCCGACTGGATGCTTATTCCCAGTTGTCCCTACAAGGTAGCCATCAATGATCAATAGGATTCCTGGGCCAGCGGCTAACAGTATAGGAGATAGACTCTATAGATATCTCCTCTTCTTCTTTAGGCTCTACAGAACCAAGGGGGGTATTCCCTATTCAACATCTACAACATATGCACATGAAACTACTCAGATGTTGAAACAAAGTAGATAAATCCTCTATGATGCAGACCAAAATTGTGGAATAAGTGCAAAGGGGCTAGCTTTGGGCCTATGCTCAGTTGTAGACAGAGGATTTTGGGTCCTAAAACTACTTCTAAAATCCTAAAGGTTTGTATTTAAAGTTTGAGTTGGATTTTATGTTTGGATGCAAAACTGAGACTTTGGGTTGCAACCAAAATACAAGACCAGATCGGTGTCTATCTAGGGCTCGGAGTCAATAGACATATATATGTGAGTGTTTATCATAGACTTAAAACAATAATCAGATTTCAAGGGGATTATGCAATGTCTGCCTTACAGACAATACCCAAGATAAAGTATTTAGTTATTTCTGCTTACAAACATAACCCAAAACATTTAATCTACTCCTTGAGTAGAAGTAAAAAACCAAGCATTCAACATGGGAAAACCATATCCTAGAACCTTTAACACCCCTTAGCTATTTAGATTCAGAAGAAGAACACATTCAACTTGGAGACAAATAATAAAATACATGCTATAAAGCATTACTCATTTAAATCAACATGAAACTAATGAATTCTGTGTATAAGATAATTCAACATACAACTCATAAACTCACAAAAATACCCAAAACAGAGCCACCAATGAGATTGTATCTGATTACAGCATCCAAAACTTATCTAGTTTTCAACAACCACAACAAGTAACACAGTTTGACTTTTATACCAAGACTATGTACCCGACAAAAATTAATTACAAGGCAAATCAAAAATATGCCAGATTTAATGCATGAGGAATGGCGCTCAGAAATATTCAACGCTGTGGGGAGACAGAGAGGAATGAGCAGATGGAATCAGGATCTGCACCGCCGTTCAAGGACATTCATCTTCAATCGGGTTGTTGACCCGTCCATCACTGACCCATACCGCTGCAATTCTGCCATTAACACTTCAGCTACCCACAACCTCTCTGAAATGTAGCAACGATGTACCTTTGAAAATTTCCCGCTCAAAAACGGCCGCACACGCTCAAGAAAAATCCTTCGCTGCAGGTTCAAAACAAGACCATCGATCACCCCTCCGTCAATGTGATCAACGGCACCCAAAAATGTTGAAAAGTCATCAGCCAGTGAAATCATGCCACATAAGCACCTCATGTTTCTATTGCTGGCTCTTTCCCTTTTATTTCACCTTTATCGCTCTTGTATATGCAAATCCAAATGCATATACAACATACAAGGCGGACGTCAAATGTTATAGAACAAACTGGAATTCAGTTCGGGTCCGGCTTGTATCTCCATCCTGTATCCATCGCTTTGTATATTACACACATACAAGTGCAACATACATACAAGGCAGACCCCAAAATATTATGAAGCAGATTGGGAACTTATTCGGGTCCAGCTTGCATCTCTTTCCTTTGTATATTGGCTTGTATATCGGCATATACAAGCGCTTTATACAACCCATGGACCTCAAAATTTATTCAATGCATTTCATTCCTCCATCGCGTCTGGGTTGTATGTCCTTTTGCTTGCATGTATCAATGTATAACTACATATACAATCGCCTCACACATACAAGGCGGATCTCAAAAACCTATCCACCGCATCTGACTTCTCCTTTGGGTCCGAAATGCATATTTCTTCATTGTATATCTGAATGTATATTTTGTTTGTATGCTGAATATACAAACACAAACATACAAGTAGGGAATCTATTCAAAATATTCCACATACATTCCTCCCTTGTATATTGAACATGTACAAACCTATTTGTATAAAACTGCGGCGAGCCCCACCAAATGCATCTCTACTGCACTGTAGCAAATGTATGCGCGCTAGCCTTTGTATATTTTTCAATGTACATTTCCATTGTATGCCGAACATACAAGTGGGAATCTTCCACAGAATATACCTGCAATGTATCTTTTCTTTGTATCTAACTGGTGTATGTTTGAACATACAAACCAAATATACATGCAACCAATATGCAAGCAGCGAATATTCCTAGAATCTTCAATGCATATTCCGCCCTTGTACATCCTCGTTTTGAACCCGATATGCATTTGGAAATGCATACAACTACAGAATATCCCTGGGAATCTTCAAAAGATTCCCTCTTGTATATGCATATTCTAAGCCCGATATGCATTCAGAAATGCATATAACTCATTTTTTCAAAGGACGATGGAGATTTTGCACCCACCAATACACATTTTGACCTACACGCATATACAAACCACTTTGTACACACGAAGACGCTTGCACCTTAACTGATTTTTTGCATTTTTTCAACTAAAACCAGAGTGCTCATGCAGACAGTAACAGGACCTTTGACTATCCAAGTCACCTGCCCAATCTACATCAACAAATCCTTGTATGTCCAAAGTTTTGTCATCACTATCAATACCAAAATAAACCAAACAATAATTAGAGTACCTACAAGATATTTAAACACCCTCTTCGCATAATTCCAATGTTGTCTACCAGGGTTAGACATAAATCTGCTCAAAACTACCACTACTTGGGCAATATTTGGTTTAGTGCAAACCATTGCATACATCAAACTCCCTACAACACTAGCATATGGCACATTAGACATATCCTCTAAATCATCCTCATTCTTTGGACACATATCCAATGAAAGCTTAGTACCAACGAGTAAAGGAACTCTAACTGGGTTGCAGTCCTACATACTAAATCTCTACAAAATGGTATTCACATACTTACCCTAAGACAACCAAAGCTTCTATTACCTCTATCCCTCCTGATCTCCATACCCAGAATATACTTGGTTGATCCAAGATCCTTCATATCCAATGCACCTGAAAGTTGGGTTTTCAACTCACTAATCATACCCTTAGTATTGCTGAAAAATAACATGTCATCAACATACAATGCAATGATCAGTATAGAATCATCAATACAACAAATGCAAACACAGTGATCCTCCTCGCTTCTAAAAAAACCTAATTTCAACACAAATGAGTTAAACTTTTAGTACCACATTCTGGGGGACTATTTCAAACCATAAAGAGACATCTTTAACCTGTAAACCCAATGTTCTTTCCCTTTTACCTCAAAACCTATAGGTTGTTGCATATAAATTTATTCCTCAAGATCTCCATGCAAGAACGCGGTCTTAACATCCATTTGCTCTATTTCCCAATCAAAAGATGTAGCAATGGATAAAAGAAATATAATAGAAGTTAATTTAGCAACAGGAGAGAATATTTCACTGAAATCAACTCCCTCTCTCAGGGAGTAGCCCTTGGCTACCAGTCTAGCCTTGTACTTCTCCAATGAACTGTCTGCTCCAAACTTCTTCTTGAAGACCCACTTGCAACCTATGGCCTTTCTTCTTTTGGGCAAATGAACAAGATCCCAAGTGTTGCAAGAGTCTAAAGCCATCATCTCCTCCTGCATGGGTAATTGTCAAGACTCACTATCATCTGCATGAATAGATTCCCTGTAAGACCTAGGCTCATCAGCAATACTCAATAAAGAAAATACACAATGAAAATCTGGTGGGCTATACCTGTCAACTGGGTTTCATTGTCTTGTGGATCTCCTCAAGGGTGGAGTAAGAGACTCTTATGGTTCTTCTGGATACTCAACTTTTTTTGTAACAAATAGATCTAAGTTCCCTAAAAGTAGCATCTCTAGAGAAAACATTTTTTCTGGTGAGAGGATCCCAAAGCTTATAACCTTTAACATTCTCACCATATCCAATGAAGACGCATTTCTGTGCTTTTGGATCCAACTTAGATCTCTTTTTTTTAGGCACATGAACAAAAGCCTCACAGCCCAAAACCCTTAAATGTGAAACAGAAGGTTTCTTACCTATCCACACTTCATAAGGTGTTGAATCAAGAGCCTTACAAGGAGTTATATTAATCAAGTAACAAGTGGTACACATAGCCTCTGCCCAAAATTATTTCTCCAATTGTGAATCACTCAACATACTTCTGGCTCTTTCCATGATTGTTCGGTTCATCCTTTCTGCAACACCATTTTGCTGTGGTGTATATGGAGTTGTCTTTTGTCTAATTATACCTTCATGCTTACAAAACTCATCAAATTCCTTAGAGCAATATTCCCCTCCATTGTTATATCTTAATATTTTTTTATCTTTAATCCCAATTGGTTTTCAATTAAGACTTTAAAATCTTTAAACTTAGTGAAAACTTTAGATTTGTGTTTCATAATATAAATCCATGTAAATCTGGATACATCATCAATGAAGGTGACAAAATAACAAGATTTTTCAATAGAGTCATTATCCACAGGTCCAAACACATTGGAATGAATAATCTCTAACTTCTCTTTTGCTCTATTGCTTCCTAAAGGAAATGATGTTCTGTTTTGTTTTCCAAACACATAATGCTCACAAAAATCAAAGTGCTCATCAGAATAAGAGAAACCGTCCAACAAATCTTTATTCTTAATTGTTTTTAAAACATTATTACTTGTGTGATCCAACCTACGGTGCGACAACATACAAGTGTTTTCATAAGCCTCAAAAACATAAAAGGAATTACAAATTGTAGTGACATCTAGCCTAAACAAGGTTCCCAATCTACAACCATGCTTATCAAATGTTACATGCATTCCCAAATCATTCAACTTCAAAATTGAAATCAGATTTCTCGCTAATCTAGGAACATGCAAAACACCAAGGAGGGTTTTAATTCTCCCATCAATAAAACACAAAATTACCTTTCCTTTCCCAACTATCAGATATGTAGAGTTGTCCCCAAGGTACACTTTACCTCCATCATACTCTTCGTATGTGGAAAACCATTATTTATGCGGGGTCATATGATATGAGCATC
This sequence comes from Cunninghamia lanceolata, assembly GCA_027924645.1. Classification (NCBI taxonomy): domain Eukaryota; kingdom Viridiplantae; phylum Streptophyta; class Pinopsida; order Cupressales; family Cupressaceae; genus Cunninghamia; species Cunninghamia lanceolata. Next base: position 7,810,396 of record BSBN01000071.1, on the reverse strand, counting down.
CTGAGTCAACCAATCAATGATCATTAGAAAAACATTGCATGCAGAAAGTAAAACATCTTCACCTACATTCGAGGACTTATCAGTAGTGGAATCCCACTATTTTTTCAAGTTTCTACATTCCTTTTTCACATGCCCTATTTTTCCACAATTCCAACACTTAACTCTATTATTCTTTTTAGGAGTCTTAGATCGGCCCTTAGACTTGTCTTTATCCCCCTTCTGATCTCCTTTTGGTCCTCTTTCCTTGGACCTTCCCCTCACATTGAGAGCCTCAGTGTTAACCTCAAAAGTCTTCTTCCTCATCTCCTGTGCTAACAAAGTTGCAACAAGATGATCCAACTTTGGATCTTCAAGGTTAGCAGTAATAGAAAGGATAAGATTCTCCCAAGATTTAGGTAAAGAACAAAGTAAAAGTATACATTTATCTTCCTCTACAATTGTAGCATCTACAGAATCAAGTTGACTCAAAAGCAAATTAAAATTGTTCAAATGCTCTGCAATGGAATCACCCTCTTTCATTTTAACAGAAAACAATTTCTGCTTTAAACAAAGCTTATTTACCATGCTCTTGGCTTGATAAATCTCACCCAATCTCTTCCAGAGTTTGCATGCAGTCTCATCCTTCGAGACATTCAACAGGACAGAATCTGCAAGACACAATCGTATAGTTCCCTGTGCCTTCTTATCCAGCCTTTCCCATTCATCTGGACTCACATCATCAGGCTTCTTCTCTTTCTGAATAACCAACCAGTGGTTTCTCTCTTCCAGCAAATCCTCCATTTTCAGCTTCCACAACTCATATCTTATACCATTGAACTTCTCAATGTCCAAACGAGAGGTTGAAGCAGTGATGGATGCAACCATAATATCTACACAAGATCTACAACCAAACAACAACCAAATCTCCCACTACAGCTAAACAACCTTCACACTACCACCCAAGAGTCAGAACTGGCTAAGCTTTGATACCAAATGTTAGATATGAAGGCAACAACTACTCAAATAAAAATCTGATTACAATATGTTTATGATCTCAAACACAGAGATTGCATAGGAAAATGAAATCACAACACATGAACAAACACCATAGAAGAATAAGCCATATCAACATCGGATATAATGTGGAGAAAACCCTTTCGGGTAAAAAACTCTACCAAGAAAAGAGACACAAGTTGTATTATCTTCAAAATTTGAAATACATAATACATGCACTTCCTCTGTCTCTCCAACCTTCAATCCGGCAACACTTGTGTACAAAAATTTGTCATATGCAACACATACATGGTATTGTACTTATATAAGTATTTTCCTTCCAAACTAGGCGTCCACTTTCTCTCACCTAGGAATCTTCAACATGCAAACAATAAATGACTTCTTACAAGCTCATGACACTTGTCAAGAGTCAACCATGCAAAGTTGGGTGCCCAAGCACAAAAATAGTCTCTTACAACATCTTCTGATGCATCATAACCATCATAGATTCTTCTAGAAAGCATCTTCCCAATATGGGCGTCTAGAGCCAAGAATAGCAAATTACAACTAATAATTATCCGTCATAAGTTGTCATATTGTCATAGAATTTTATGACAAGTTGCAACTGTCATAGATTCTCTTACAATCACTCACCAACTTTATGATGCGTGTCATACATGCTAAAAATAGTTGATTCCTCCAAGATGGCACCTACCCTTAGTTACTCTTAATTTTTATAATTGCCAACTGTAAATGTTACTCCGTAACTACCTTCGGTAAATCTGGAATTACCACTGCCAGTGAAACTACCTCATTCTCTTATGGGTAATTACAAATGATAAAATAGAATAAATATAATATTAGGATTTACAAGGTTAATGGCACCTTATCCCAACAAATAGGTGAGACACAACAAACATGGCATAAACAAAGAGGCTAAAATGTAAGAACATATATAGAAAACCGAATATATATATATGAATAAAGTTTACTAATGCTCAATGTATCATGGAGAATATCTAGCAGGATCCGCTCTTCCCAAATTTTTATCACATTTCTCTTCAATTGCATGACACTAACCTTTTTTAATGATGTGTTCATATGGATTTGTACTTTTTTCAAACACACTATCAATAGATGGGATGTTGGGTATTTCTTTCTTTATCCACTTTGATTGTCTTAGGAGGTGATTGTATTTGTTCAACTTCTATATTCTTCTTTAGAATCCATGTAGTAGTGTTGTTAACATAAAATACTAGTTTTTGTAATATATGCCCTTATCCTTCTTGGGTGATATAGGTAGTGAAGTATGCTTAACTTGACTATGTGCCACCTTAGCTTTATCCTTCTCTTTCTTTTATTCTTGTAATTTTCTTTGATACACAACGTGAAGGGATTGCTCACTTTCAAATGGAGATTCATTAGAGTGGAAATGTAATTATGCAAAACAAAATGGCTCAATTCCATGAGGCTCATATAGGTCTCACATAATATTTACAATTCAACCCTCATGGACCATATTTAACAAATTGATGTATAATAGAGGGGACAATGCTCAAGTGCTCTAGCATGGTCTATTAAGCAAGATGGAAAATCAATCCAAAGCAGGAATAACATGACATAATATTTGTATTTCCTTAGGACCCACCTTAAGAGGTAAAATAACACAACCCAAAGAATGAATTAATGCTCCAGTAGTCATCTTCAATAATACTTCTAAATTGTTGGGAATTTGATCCCAATGCGACTAATAGCTGATCACTACAAAACCTTAAATTGATCACTACAAAATCTTAAATTTATGCTATCCAAATGAGAGTTATGTTGTTGTAATTCAATTAGAAAATATTATAGAAAGACGTGAATTCATACACAATTCACATGCACATGAGACACAAGGAATTACATGGGAAACCCTTTCAAGAAAAAAATTACCAATAAAGAGAGTTAACAATTGTATTAATCATGTATACTTAGCTTCAAAATATGCTAGGGCATTTGAGGAGAAAATTTGTATTTTAGGGCAAGGGTATTGGGATCAAACCACCATGGAAGCCTTACATGCTATAGCATCTATTGGCCTCATAATGGAAGAATGTAGATCTTGGTTGGGAACATCATGGATGAGTAGAATTCAAGAGGATTTTGAAGGTTTTACACCATTTGAAGAAGGAGAATAATCAAGGAAAGGGAAGGAGAAGATAAGGGATGCTTGTAATCAATCGTTGGAATGGAGAAGGAAGGCTTTTGTTCAGCATATGCCTAAAATGATAAGTGTGGGAAGTAAAATGCCCATCATTCAGATAGATCTTTCCCTATTGGAAAAAGATTTTGTAGCCCTTTAGTCAAGGACTATCATAGATATATGTCATGACAAATGGCTAATGAAGAAGGAGATTAAAATTTGGGAAAAGTAAGAATGGAAGACAAAAGTATAGGTATTTAATCTTCCCAAAGGTCATTTTATTTTTCTTCTCCTAGATTATACTATTCCACAAAAATATTAAGGTAAATTTGGGACTTCAATAACTAGAAAATTCTAGTGATACCATGGAAGGTTGATTTTTCTAGCCCCTGATGCACTCATGGGTGGAGGATCCAATGAAGGGTTGTCCAACCATGCAACACAATCAAACACACAACATACATAGTAGAAACTCGATGAAACAAGAACATAAACTTTATTGATTCCATAATTATGAAATATTACAATATTCCACAATGGGCTTCTTACATGTTAGGCCACTATCATTTGATTACTAAACATGAAATTAAAATCTTTAGATAAACTACATTCCTATATGCTACACTATCAATACCAGACTCCTTTTCACACCCTCATCCCCATGTTCATACTCTTTCACTTTGACTTCATTCTCCTGCTCACATGCTCCTTTGATGATGTCTTCCACTGATCCTAAGTAATGTATATATAGCAATCCCAAGTGTCAAAGATGATTTGCGTCAACTACAAGGGGGCACAAATCTCCATGCCACATGAAACATGTAGTCGGCCAAAGTGTAAATAGGTCTGCAAATCAAATACAATGATAACAAAATGAAAGATCTTTGTGTGGTACTCATAATAATAATTTCAACGTCGATTCAACATATTCAACCAACCACTATAAAGGATAGGGCCCCACTATGGAGGATAGGGCATTCATGTGCCCTATTCAGTTCTAGGGGCATCTCCCTGGTAACTCCATCCAATCTTTCTTCTATTTTCCCACTTACTACTTATGAGAAGGTGATCGATCACATTATCAATTATACTAGTCCTTGTTAGACCTCTCGGTCATTCAAAGAAAGAAATAAGATGAGGAATGAGGGAATAGGAGCAACTTAGGCAGGGGGACCTCAGACAATGAAACGAAGAAGTATCTAGTGGTGAACCATCGAGAAGCTTGAGCCCTCCCTATTGCAACTATCTCCTCCCACCCATCCGGTGGGCCTCTATCTATATCTTGTGTGGCCATGGGTGGGATAAATCAAGAGAAAATAATGCTTATTATGCTAACCAAGCACCTACGAAACTACAAGGCACCTCATAGTAGCCCTTCCACTCTAGGCTATTTCTACGGTATCAAGATTGATTTTCTACCTATCCTAAATTGTGGATGCTATAGTATGGTCCTGTCATTGCATTTCCTCTTCCTCTCATCGGAGGACCCCTACATATGTAGGAGATAAACATGAAGGTAGGTACATATAATAAGATGATTGCCCCCAATATAAGCAAATGATAAGATGAGGAAGATCATAAATGTTAGAAAAGGATCATGTAAATATCAATAAAATGAAAAAGGTCATAAGGATGAGGTGATGAAAAGGGTCATAACATATGATCAAAATAGGCTAAAAATTGTAAAGATAACAATATAAGAATGATAAGGATCAAAGATATAGAATCATAAGCATGGCAATCACTATAGGCATAGTATCATAAGCATACAATCAAAAGAAGTAAACATAATAAGAATCATAAATGGAATCATAAGCATGATAAGTAACCATAGGACATCATAAGCTTGTAACATAAGGAACATCACACATGATGTAGACACGGAATAAGCAATAACCAAAGTGGTGACATAGAACATGAGAAAACATAAGAGTCAAATAAAGGATGTTGCAAAGTATAGAACCTGAAAATGAAACATAGGTAAGGGTAAAAGTTGAACATGACATGTAAGGAAGCATAGGTGCTAAACATATAAGAAGAATAGGAAAAATACCCTCCAAATGGGGATAAACAAAGCATATGTCATAATATTGAAGGTGGAACAAGAATAGGTGTGACACAACAAACATGATATGAAAAAATAGGTTAAAATGTAAGAACATATATAGAAAATGATATTAATTCATTAGGGGAAATTTACATAAAAAATGGGCCTCCTAAGAAACTAAAAAAACAAAAATTATCGCATATAATACAAATTATTTAAATATAAATAAATATAAATTACTTAACTACTTGAGTTAAGTGGGGACACATGTTTCTATTATAATTCCTTAGAAAACTCAAGTTCATTGTTTTTTTTAAAGTGGTAACATATATTTCTATTCTAATTTATTAAAAAACTCAAGTTCATTTTTCATTTTAGATTATTTCTTTTCTTGATTATTTATTTTTTATTTAAAATTTCTTAAATTCAAGTTCGTTGTTTTTTTAAAGTGGTAACATATATTTCTATTATAATTTATTAAAAACTCAAGTTCACTTTTCATTTTAGATTATTTGTTTTCTTGATTATTTATTTTTATTTAAAAAGTTCTTTATCTAAAAGTTATATTTAAAAAGTCACACTTCCTAATTCTAAAACAAACTCTTATAGTAATTTTTTTTTAATTTTTTCGAATATATATATATATATATAAGAAATAATATTTTACAATATATATTTTTGTTTTCTTTCTCTGAAATATAAATAAAAATTGTTAGGTTTTTTTAATTCAATAAATTTTTATCATGAATATTTTTTATTTTTTTATTTTTGTGCTTTTATTTTTCTCTCTCCAATAATATTCTTATTATGAATATTTGTTAGCTTTTTATTTTTCTTTTTCCAATAATTTTTTTATTTTTTATTTTTCTTTAGGCATTGAGTTATTTTGAAGAGATTTTTTTTAAAAATTTGTGACAAGAATTTTTATTTTTAAAGAAAGAATTTTTAAGTATATTAAATTTAAATTAACTTTAAAAAGTACCAAAGAAAAAATTTAAATGTAGCTTTAAAATATTCATCTATTATTTTTTATGTATGTTTATTTAAATAAACATGTTTATAAAATGTATAAATAGTGGCAAAGTACAAGTAACTTAGATATTTTTAAGAAAAGATTTGTTGAAATATTTTTTAGATTTTTTTCCTAAAGAATGAAAGTATTTTTTTAGAAAACATAATAATTTCTATAATAGAACTTAAGAATATAAATCTAAAAAACAAAAAGAATCTTTATTATTGAGAAAGATGATTGAGATAGAATAATATATGTAAAGTTAAATTAACCATTATGAGTTAATTCATAGGATTTTAGAAAGTTTAATTTTCTAAAATAAATAATTTTATTTTTATTTTGGATGATGCCATCGTAACAGTGGATGTCATCTTTTAGTTGATTTTTGATAGGTCAATATTTTGATGATGTCATCCTTAGGAGGCCCATTTTTATGTAAATTTATCCTAATGTAAATATATATTTTTGGTTTGTTAAACTCAAGTTTTTAAGCCTGGTCAAAGCCCAAGGAGGCCACAACTGGGGGACCTCCTCCCTAAAGGCATTATTGTTGAGACCACTACTAGATGCCCTCAGTCTCCAAGGCATTATCACCTTGTTCAAACTCACAAGATCAACAACCCAGTGAAGGCACACATCCTACAAGCACATTAGCATAGGGAAGGCACATGGACTGTGATCTTAGTGGCATAGTGAGGGTTTGAACCTTGGTGGCCACCACAACAACATTGTGATTTGACCACCATATTGAACCCTTATCAACTATATATAAAGTATACTAATGCTCAATGTATCATGGATAATATCTAACAAGATCCTCCTATAAGAGGTCGTCCTCTTCCCAAATTTTTATCACATTCCTCTTTAATTACATGACTTGCTTTTTCAATGATGTGTTTCCTCTTGGAAGGGATTGTACTTTTTGTGAACACACTATCAATAGATGGGACATTGGGCATTTATTTCTTTATCCACATTTCTTGTGTCTTAGGAGGTGATTGCATTTGTTCGGCTTCTATATTCTTCTTTAGAATCCATGCAGTATTGTTGTTACCATAAAATGCTAGTTATTGTAATATATGCCCTTATCCTTCTTGGGTCATATAGGTAGTGAACTATGCTTAATTTGACTATGTGCTACCTTAGCTTTATCCTTCTCTTTCTTTTGTTCTTGTAATTTTATTTGATACACACCATGAAGGGATTTTTCACTTTCAAATGGAGGTTCATTGGGAGTGGAAATATAATTATCCAAAATAAAATGGCTCAATTCCATGAGGCTCATATAGGTCTCATGTAATATTTACAATTCAACCCTCATGGACCATATTTAACAAATTGATGTATAACAGAGGGGACAACCCTCAAGTGCTCCAGCATGGTCTATAAAGCAAGATCAAAAATCAATCCAAAGTAGGAATAATATGACATAATATTTGTACTTCCTTAGGACCCACCTTAAGAGGTAAAATAACACAATACAAAGCATGAATTAATACTCCATTAGTCATCTTCAATGGTACTTATAAATTGTTTGGAATTTGATCCCATTATGATTGATAGTTAATCATTGCAAAACCTTAAAATTATGTGATCCAAATGATAGTTATGTTGTTGTAATTCAATTCAAAAATATTATGGAAAGATATGAATTCATACACAATCCACATGCACATGAGACACAAGGATTTACGTGGGAAACACTTTCAAGAAAAATCACCAAAAAAAAGAGTTAACAATTGTATTAATCATGTATACTTAACTTTGAAATATGCTAGGGCATTTGAGGAGAAAAAATGTATTTTAGGGTAGGGGAATTGGGTAGGAACCACCATAGAATCCCTTGCATGCTATAGCATACATTGGCCTCACAATGAAAGACTTACATATCTTGGTTGGGAACATCATGGATGAGCAGAATTTAAGACAATGTTGAAGGTTTTACACCATTTGAAAAAGGAGAATGATCAAAGAAAGGAAGGGAGAAGCTAGGGGATGCACGTAATCAATCATTAGAATGGAGAAGGTAGGCTCCTTTTCAACCTATGCCTAAAATGATGAGTGTGGGTCCAAGTAAAATGCCCATAATTCAAATAGATCTTTCCCTACTAGAAAAAGATTTTGTAGCCTTTTAGGTAAGGACTATAATAGGTATATGTCATGACAAATGGCTAATGAAGGAGGAATTTAAAGCTTGGGCAAAGTAAGAATGAAAGGTAGAAGTATAGGTATTTAATCTTGCCAAAGGTCATTTAATTTTTCTTCTCCTAGATTCTACTATTCAACAAAAATATTATTAGGGTAAATTTGGGACTTCAATAACTAGAAAATTCTAGTGATGCCATGGAAGATTGGTTTTTCTAGCTCCTGATGTAGTCATGGGTAGAGTATCTAATGAAGGATTGTCCAACCATGCAAAAAAATCAAACACTCAACATACATAGTAAAAACTCAATGAAACAACAACATGAACTTTATTGATTCCATAGTTATGAAAGATTACAATTTGCCACAATGGGCTTCTTACACGCTAGGCCGCAACAATTTGATTACTAAACATGAAATTAAACTATTCAATATCATAATCAAACCCCCATCCCCATGTTCATACTCTTTTGCTCTGATTTCATTCTCCTACGCACATACTCCTTTGATAATGTCTTCCAATGATCATAAGTAATGTATATACAACAATATCAAGCCTCAAAGATGATCTACGTCGGCTACAAGGTGGTGCAAAGATCTATGCCACATGAAACATGTAGTTGGTTAAAGTGTAAATAAGTGTCCAAATCAAATGTGGTGATAATTGAATGAAATATCTTCATGTGTTACACATCAAAAGTTGTCCTAGGTCTAATGTACCTTCATATGTGTTCCTTTGTTGGTGCAAACTTCTAAAAAACTAGTGCAAGTGAAGAATAGTGAAACTATGTGAGCTTGCCAGCCCAATGAAGGTCTAGAAACCAAGTTATGCCCTTACAATGATCAAAATTTCTTGAAACATGGATAATGTCATGGAGGAATAATTATAGAACATATTGTCCAAACCATGAGACCTAATATGCATTTACGATGATGTGCAGTGGATTCTTCTATGACTGATTTATAACTAGAAACTTGTAAACAAAGTGAAAGCAAGTATTTTTGGTTGATGCAAGATTGCTCTTATAACCTAGGACACTTGCATTAAACACGTGCCTAGGTTATTTGAAAAGCGAGTCCCTCACTTTCTATAAACTAGAGGTAAACCAAGACGATCTACCTCAGCCATGGAAATCCAACTTGAGTCTTCTTCTGGCCTTCCTGTAATGCCCCAACTTTTACACTAGGACATTAATAGACAAAAGATGACTAAACAAATTTTTCACGATACAAAAGTGGCATTAAGAAATCCAAAACTCAAACCTACGTGCCCAAGGTGTCATAAAAACATGTAAAGACACACTTGGCATACACACCAATACATGAAGCAAAGTGACACTAGCAGAAGACTCAAAAACACCATGGTTGGCACACAAAATGAGACAAGGAGGAGAGTTAGGATTTTAAGGTCATTGAAAAACCCTTACAACATCCCTACTAGACCACTCCTTTGATATCTCAGAGCTATGATATGCAAGAAAGCCAAAATTGCCAAAATTTAAACTTCAGGGAAAACTTGCACAGGGTCGGGTTTTAGACCTGTGTTACAACATGGAACCTGCACACTATCTTAGTTCCAAACTTCAGGAAACATTTACAGTTTACAATCTTGCAAAGTGTGAAGACTCTTCGAACCTCGACTCAAGACAACATCAGACTTCATGTTCCTACTGCAACATGCAACTAAGACTTTAGGTCTAGTAAGCAACTCACACTATGCAAAAGCCCACAAATTTTTTGAGCAAGACAACATCAATAATTTAGGCTTCAAGGTCTTACTTGAAATTGCAACTTGCAAAGTGTCAACTCTGAACCTCGACTCCCTAGACAACTCAAACTTTGGAGACTAGAAGAAACTTGCAACATGTGACGATGCCCTAAACTTCAAACTATCGACACACTCAAGTTTCGGGGTCTAATTGCAACATGCAACTTTGGATTGGAAAATACATTTAGCATGTAGGCTCAGACTATGAGCCTGACTTGTAAAAAATGAGAATGGAAAAGTACTAAGGCATAAAACCAACAAGCTCACTTTCTTCACTCAACGAGGCATAACTTCCTAATTTTATGAGGTGTTAAGAAAAAACTCAAGGAAAATGTTCAAGGGATTGTGGACACCAACTTAGCCACATGAAATGCCTCTTGATGGGCACAATTCCCAAGAAACAAGGATAAAAGCAACAATAGCTCCTTAACATAAGGGAAAGGACTACAAAGCAAAACATGATGAAAGCACTACAAAACACTATACACATTCGACACCAACGTCAACACAAGACAAAACCAAAGATAGAACAATCATCTATTATGCGAGAACAATACAATCCAACACATAAGCATCCATAGACATAATTATAACATATATAAAAGAGGACTCCAATGTCCCAAATTAATAATTTCCTCATAAAATGAATATTGCAACATCATGATTTCCATCCAAAACAAAGATCAAATTCCATCCAAATGAGATCATAACATTATTACAAGCTAGAGGCTATTTCCCAAACATGGAAGGATCACACTCCAATATATAAATGATACAAAGAATAATACTACAATTATAATGAGCCACCTCCAAGGTGCTCCAATAACCACAAAGAATAACATGAAATTCTAAACAAGGAACTTTTCCAACTCCCACAAGATCTTCAATAATGGACCAATGGGGGAAGTTTACCCGCCACCCTACCATACTACCATCGTCGAGTGCAATAGATGTCTATGTCACTCTAGGCAACCCCTAAGCTACAAAGAAGAAGATCATGGATACACCATTATCAAGGCCAAGGCTCACACATACCTAGAGTCTCAAGCAAAGCACCAATACTCACACAAGAGACACACATTATCTTCACACACATACAAATTACACCACATCTACGTGCATGCACAAGGATGCAACCAACTTGTAAGCATATGCAAATGGTCACAAACATGTTAGATACCAAATATATTAATAGAAAGGATGATGATCCTAGTAATAAGACAAGGAGTGGTCAACATAGTAGCACGACTACTATGCAGAATGGAGTAGACCTGTCAATACTCAATCACATCCACCGACTCCTAGAGTTGTGACATGTCCTACACAACTAAGATTGAGTCTCTAAAACCTTAAGATCATAGTGTATATATCCTTATTATTATGTTTTAATTAGCCAATGTGTAGTACATTTTCACTTGATTGAAACTCTCCTCCCATTTGCTCCATCGATCCTTTTGTATCGCGACAACATGGGTGTAATCCCACTCCTTTCCTACTCTATACCTCAATCCTAACAATCTAGCACTCTAAATATACAATTTGGCAGTGACACAAATTCATGCACAATTTCATTACATCAATTTAATTCCAAGGGAGAATGCATGATTCCACAAAATAACATCATTTCTAAATTTCAAATAATAAAAATAATTAATTTTCAAGAATATCTAGGTTCTGCCATTAATGGATCTTGAAGCTACCTTCCCAAATTCTTCCCCAAATTTTTCCAATTTTGAAGAAAATAAAATATCAAAATTCTAAAAATAAATCTACCCAACATCACACTTTTTCAAAAATACAAACTTTTCAAAAGATTCTAATAGGGTTTATAAGGCAAATTGACACAATTTTCATCAAAATAAAAAATGCAAAAACTAAAATTACAAGAATACTCTCTTGGTCTAATACTACCGAACAACACACTTTTCACATTACTTTTTAGGTTTGATAAATTTTACCATAGTTATGGTAGGAAAATACATTTTTCCAAAAATATATTCCCACAACTAAAAATTCATAAAATAAAATTCTATAACAAACCAAATTAAGAAATACCTTAATCAATTTGAAGGGAATTGCAAGGTGAATCTTTTTTCCTTCTTCAAGCAAATCAGTCCAGCCAAGCAATTCAATTTTTCAAAGAAGGGTTTGAAAAATTCTTCTTTTCTCCATTTTTTCTCTCCAAACATAACATGATGAAAATAATGAATATCCCTTTTTCCATATAAGACCCCTTTTTCTAATTATTCACTCACTTTTTCAATTAAGCTAATATTTTTAACATTAGCAAATAATTCTAATTTTCCCCCAATACATCAATAATTAAATAAAATGCATTTCACACATTAAGAATTAATCCTAATTCCATCTAAACATAACTCAACAATTACCTTTTCTCTTTTCTGAAGTTAATAACATAATTAACATTTTGAAAGAACTATTTAAATCTTTTGCACATACCAAGCAAATGCATAAATGATATTAAAATCACCCAAGCAGACACATTCATAGGTCTAACACAAGGGGATCTAGAATCACAGTCAATTCAGATAAAGTTTTCACAAGTTTCGACAACACAAAGACTAGGTAAGGTGAGATGACTAAGTGGAATCCATGTCAACATTCTCCACCTACCAACCATTGGTTGATACGCTATAAGTTTTCTGTACACTCAATCAATTATTGCACACATCTGCGCAATACATAACAATAGTCAAAGTGGATGATAAAATTATCCAATGAATAGTATTCACATTTAATAAATATTGCAATTGAATCATCCATTCTAGCAATACGATTAAAGTATAGTTAATCATTTAAAATAATAATACTAAAGGAGCTAGATCTACCCTCCCATCATATTAATTAAATGAAAATAGTGAAGCTAAAACACTAAAATGATCTAACATACATAGGCACCACATATACATCCTATAATGCATAGTCAAAAATCCAATGCAAATACATATAACCTCGTTGGAAACTCCTCAATGGTCATACAAAATATCTCCACAAAAGCATCCAAAATACACCATCAAAACACCTTGATGGCACAACAACCTCATCGGTAAATTCAATGCAACGATACAAAACATAAGAATCACACAATACATTGATGAAATACTCAAATACAACATATATCATATGAATTAGAAAGCACACAAGGCAATAAACTAGTGGGCATCACATCCTCCCCCACTAAGATTAGGCTTAGTCTTAGAAGCCTGCAAAAACATAAGGACAAGGTACCCATGGTATACAAACACAAAAGATCTCAAAAGATCAAACCTCTAGACCATCACTAAGTCTAGGCTTCAAATTAACACAACAATTCTCCAAAGGTGCACAAGGTAAGTGAATCCAACCACCCTGCCTACTACTCCTTCAAGACCGCATCATTCTAAAATAACACCAATCACATGGATTAAAATTCCAATCACTTAGGGACTGATCACTCAAAATTCACCTTCACACATGCATAGAAACATTCACACATCCTAAAGCATATCTACACAAGATCAACAACTCATATGAAGATACAACCAATGCATAAATTTCATCACAACATGTGCACACACAAGAATAAATAAATGGATAATGATTGCCACATAACCATCCACTTTTACTTCCTGCCACAATAGTTTTCCATCTCTACTCCCTCATAACATTCTACCCGACATCTAACACTAGATAGGCTAGAGAAGATCATTGTACAACACAAGACCAACAAGTCCAAACACTTAGAAAATAGCATAGCCACCACAATTTCTAAAAAAAATACCAAGATCTAGAAGAAATCTCAATCCCAATAATAAGGTAAATAAATGTCCATAATTTCAACAATAAGTCAAATGTAGATCCATAAGGGTGACATGAAATTAAACAAATATTGAATATTTGTGGCTAAGATACTCACAACCAAAGATAAAATAATCAATGAGGTCCTCACAAGAAAATAAAACTCACTAATAACCGAAAGAAAATTTCACAATTCTCAAAAATTGCACATTTACATATACTACATGACCATTTCTAGTCACCAACAAGGGAAAGAGGGAAAATGCCCCACACAAAAATGTATATATCATCATACAACATCCCCTATCGATATATATCACAACCATTACATATCAATAACTCAAAAATAAATGAATGTAAATGCAAGACTCACCCCTTGCAGACATTTCAAAGCATCACTTTCTTCCCAAAACCATGCATATGAACCACACACCATCTGTTTCAACAATTAGAATGCATTCTTCACTAAGAGAGAGAACATAATAACTTATATTTCACACCTATATTAAGGGACTCATGACCATGCAAAGGCCATTTAATCAAAACACAACCAAGAATCCTTCTCAAGCACTCTAAGAAGCAAGAAGATCTGCGACATAATAATAACATAACAAAAGGCACCACAAGGGCCTAACTATTCCCATGATGATATCCTCTAATCCTAAAAACATGGAGAGCATACCAAGGAACAATGACATGCTTTACACAATGCATATGACCAAGAAAAGACCCAACACACTCACATAAACAACCCAGAGCTCCCAATGTAGAAACATGGGCTCTAATACTAGATGTGATGCTTGAGCTTTTACACTAGGACATCAATGGACAAAAGATGACTGGACATTTTTTTGTGATACATGGATCCCGATTTTGACACAATAGGTAAGCTACTTCAAGTTAGTCCTCAGCCTAAAAAGGGTAGGAGAATGTCTCAAATGGTGATTGACCCACTCTCAGGAAATCGGTTCCTTGAGATTGATGATCCCATAGTAGATAAAGATGAGAAGAGTGTCATCGAAGCCAATTTTAGTGTTAGCAAAATTGATATGGGACTTCCTACATTAGAAGGTGATATTTACCATGTGAAGTTTTCAGTGAATATATTAGCTAAGAGGGTGAAAACAGAGAAGAAAGAAAATGAAAGGCTACAAGAGCAAATCAATGTTCTCACTTCATATATACAATCAATTGTTAATGTTATTTCTCAACCCCTAGATACTACACTTGATACTCCTGTGAAGGGTGTAGGCCCATAAGTGATAAATTGGATTGGAAGATATCAAGCTTTGGTGAGGGATACAAAATCTTGGATTGAGAAAGTAACTATTGAAGGGTTATTATATATTGAAGAGATCATGAAGATATATGGTGACATTTTGACTAAGAGGAAAAAGATAAATGTTGATATGCAGTTAATCAAGAAGGAAGAAACTTTACTCATGATTGCTACTTGAGATTTGTAAGAAATAGTCAAAGTGGATACCAGTATCTTAGTTGCTATTTTTTTTTTCAATAAACTGGAAGAGAATGAATCAGTTTCATGGTTGAACGTAGTGGAATGGAAACTTTCAATGGTTAAGCAGTTCTTGGTTGAGCTGAAGAAGATATCAAGTCAATATAATATGAATCTATTGGATATCAGATCTAACTGCTTAACCTTGGAAACTAATATTTTGGATGAGAATGAAGAGAGCCTCCTGGACTTAAATGATGTCAAAAATAGTTTCAAGAAGTTGATCTCTGAAGAATTAATTGGCAAAAACATAGTTGACGGTGCCTCAGTTGAGAAAGTTGGCCATGTTTCCTTTTATCTTACTAACATCAAGAGAGAACTTGTGGACATCTACAGGAAACTAGAAGAAGCAGACAAGATGATTAGCATTTGGAAGATATGAGTAATCATCACCATTAGTCCTAGTGGTAAAATCATTGCTCCAGTTATCAATAGGTTCAGGGATTTTAGAGCGAAAATGAATCCTCTGAAAGATAAAGTAGTTTCAGGGGACCAAGCAAACATGGAGGAATTGAGCGAAAGGGGAAATCAAGAGGTTGTTTCTTAATTCTATTTATGTTATTTCATGCAATGGACATTTGGACTTTTTAAATTAAGTAAACTTTATTTAAATATTGCATATTTAAATGTTTATTTAATTTCCATCGGCTAACTTCCAAGAAGTTGTTTCTTTCAAAGACAATTTCATTTTTGAGGCTCTATATATAGCCTGTCTAAAGGATGTAAAAAGATCTTTTGGAAAATTTTGTTTTGGTGATTGATCACCATTTCAGTTTATTTGTCAAGACTTTTATGATACTTCTTATGTATATAGAATAAATTTCGAGGATAATTGGAAAATTTGTGAACTTTGAGTTACAATTTCTTTATGTGCATCCTTCGTATGTTGAATGTGCAATAACTAGCCCTTTGAGATATTTGTTTAAATCATATGGTGGAGATATTGGTTATGTCTTTCTTTATTCTAGCTCATTGTCTGGATGATCTTTTTCATATGTTGAAGGATTCAAATGGTGATTGTATATTTCCATTTTTATATATGTGTATGTATGTTGTAGTGGAAAGATTGTTTTCATTGAGGCTTTGCACTCATTTTGTTTAAATTTTGTTGGAAAATATCCTTTCCTGCTTTCCGGTTAAAAGCAAACTTATTTTTGTTTTTTTGCTTACATATCATATGAGGGAGCCGCCCCTCTAAATGTAGAGGAAGGTTATTGCCTGTTAATAACCTCTCCAACTATTAGGACATTTGTGGCTATTTGTTGGTCAAATTTCTATTTAAGAGTGTAGCAACAAATTTGTTCACTAATAGTAATCAATATTGCATTTTTCCACACAAGGATTGAAATATTATGACATCCTTTTACACAAAATCCAACATTCAACATTAAAGGACCTCAATGTTAGAAATGAAAGCAACACTACTTCAATGGAAATCTGATTCATGATAAATTTTAGCAATCTTAAGTGTGCATTAACAATGGAGATTGTAACAAAACATAAAACCCACTACAGAAAAAATGTCAAACATGAAGAACTCAACACAATGACATAACGTTTACATGGAGAAAACCCTTGTGGGTAAAAAAACTCCACCAGGGAAGAAGCACAAGTTTGTATTAATCTCAACAAGATTGTACAATACATCAACTACACAACTCTCTCCACAAGTCTTCAATCCGACAGCATTCCGACAGTACTTGAGTACCTAAAATCTGTATTGCAGTAACAAATACATGGAAAATACTTATAGAAATGTTTTCCACTCAATTATAGGCATTCACCTTCTCTCTCCTAAGATTCTCCAACCTGTAAGCATTAATTACCATCTTACAAGCATCTTACACTTGTCCAAAAATAGCCATGCAAAGGTTGGGTGCCCAAGACTAAATCTAGCCTCTTACAACATCTTATGATGTGTCATAACTATCATAGATTCTACAAAAGAGTATCTTTCCAAGATAGGAACCTTGGGCTAAATATAGCAAATATACAACTAACATATCCGTCATATGCGTCATAGAATCTCAGAATCTTATGATAACTTGCAGTTGTCATAGATTCACTTACCAAACATTATGATAGTTGTCATACATGCCAAAAATAGTAGATTCCTCAAGGGAGCACGCCTACCTGTTGGTCATGATGTTATTCATAAACAAGCATAGAATAAAAGTACACATTAACCTTTATTCATCTTGAAAGATACTGGGAATTCAAGAAATTTGAGATCCCAAGTCTCCGGTGATTAGGTCTTAATCGTCTGACGTTACTTAGAGGTTAATGTGAGTTGTTGTTTCCATTTTGGGGCCTTACGTGAAATTGTGCCATCATCATGACATTCCTGCAGAAATTCTTTACAGAGAAGTCATATTATGCAGTTATTAGATGAAAAGATGTAGAAATACCTCAATCTTTGCATGATATTTTCAATTGTGCATGCTTTTTTATTCAAATATGCTGAATATTTGCGATTACCTACGAGATGTCTGCATATTTGTGTTATTTGCTTAGGATTATCAGTTATTTGCAATTGTGATAATGAAATGTTTTGAAATTGAAAGAAATTAAAGGAATACTACAATTTAAAGTTGAATCTTCAGCTATTGATCCACATACATACTAGATACTGTCATGATGAGAAGAAATCAAACCATATGTTCACCAGGATATTCCACAGCTAGATACAGTTGATGCAAACTTCAGAGGATGATGAATGAAAACAACACATGCAACATGATGAGCACTCCAAGGGACGCAGCAAATCAAAGCACATATCCAGAATTCAGACACAGATTACTCAAGATTTACGAAGATTTGTAATCGAAATACTCTTCTCTTTCATTAAGTATGCAAAAGACATGTACATATGCAATAACTTTGAAATAAGCCCTGAATACTTCAGCAAACAGATTTCAATTAAGTTTCGAATGTTTTAACAAGGCATTCCACCACCTTTTATAGAATAAGGTGAGGAATCTGTTACAAAAGATCTACGATCTAGATTCATCAATACATATCTACGGTCCTGATTCATTTGATTTTGTAAATCTTTACAAAAATGGCACAAGTTGCCAGCTGGCAACTATCTATACTACTTATGTTAGTATTCCCCTTCATGATGTATCTTCATCATGCCCTTCAGCTGATTCATGCGGGTCATCATCATGTGCCTCACTTTCTGAACTTTCACTATCTTGATGATGACGCGGCTGCATATGGGGCTGCATACTACTGCGGACCTACTCGTATGAATGCACAATTTGATCTATCCCTCCGCCATCTTGAGTCTTTGCCTTTACAATGGCGTGTTTATGTGCTTCATATTTTTCTCTGCTATTGTCCAGCTTATTTTTTCTGTCCTCCAGTGTCTCTTTGTACTTTTCCATCTGGACCTTGATCCTCATTATTTTATTTATTAATTCCTCTGTCAAAGGGACAGGTGGACCATCTGTCTCTGCTTGGAAGTTGCTGTGTACAGCTTTGATGGTAGACTCTTCATCCTGATTCTCTATTTTTCCTTCCACCTTACCTTCCAAAGCCTCCAGGATCACTGCCTCCTGAGCCATTAAATCTCGCAGCCTCATGCTGATATCCCTCAGCTTATTATTGCATCTTTTGAGGACTGCACACTCAAACTGAGTGTCTTTATACCAAATATCAATTAATAATGCTGTATTATTATTCAGTACCTGCTTACTAATAAGCAGTTGGGGATTTATGTTTCTTATTTCCCCTAACAGGGCCAGGACTCTCTCCAACTTGTAAGACCTCTTTCCGGTCTGCATCTGCAATCTATCTACTTTGGCCTTAGAGTCACTTAGGGTGCTCCACCTCTTCAAAGAGGCCTTCACTATTTCAACAGCATCATCCAATGTGGATGACATCCATCTCCTTATTACGGACGCTTCATGCTTCATGAGGTCCAATTTATTTACCTCCTCCTGAGAAATGGCAGTCAATGGGACTGCATGTTCAGTTGCGGTATCATCAGGATTGGTCAGCCCTTTGATATAGGCGTGCAACTGAGCAATGTGCTCTTTATGTTGCTTATTTTTCTCCTTCTCTCTTTTCACTTTCTGAATTAGAGAGTCAATAATATCTTTGCCCTCCTGACCTTCTTGGTCCTCATTGGCAAAGCCTAAATCTACTGTACTAATCTGAAATTCATCGACGGTGATTTTACCTTTTTCTTTCTCCACCGCAGGTATGGCAATTTGTGTGGTCCTTCTCCCTGTTGCCGGATCTCTCTTGATGGCCGAAGTCATTCTGGCCTTTCTCCTTGGCTTTATTATGTCCACAGAGAACAGGGTGGAGACATCAAATTCCTGAATTTCAATCTCTTCCTCAGCACCCACCTCCTTTGCCAACCACGGAGGCACCTGATCATGTTTCTCAACATCATCCTGATGTTCACCTATATCTCCCGTTTCTGTCAACAAATGTTGTGGAGATGGTGACTTCCTCAGTTCTTCTTCCTGATGTTCCTTTTGTGGTTGATCTTGCGGTACCTCCTCCTGTTGAGGGATTTCCCTCTCCAGAGGAGCATCTTCATGCTGAGGGGAACCTTGTGGTGCATCTATGTGCTGTGGGGAACCTTGTGGCGCAGCTACATCCTGATCATGATGATCATGACTTGCCTCTGCCATTATTTCATCTGTTCCCACTTCTTCTTCTTCTTGTGGTTTATCCACTGCACCAGATATTGGGGACTCTGCCTGATGTGGTGAAGATTGTTCTGTAGCTACTACTTCGTCTGAGCCTGCACCACCCACTTCTTGTACTTTGGCAGCTAAGTCCTCTAATGTTGCTTTTTCACCAGCCCTCACCTCCTGAACCTCTACTATAGCAGGTTCCTTCGTTGTATCTTATGGACTTTGTTGGCTGGTTTCAAGAGCATGGCCTTCTATCTCTGCCATCTCCATCTCTTCTGTTGGGTGACCCTTATCAGGTGATCCTGCTGGCTATTCAGGACTTGCATCCTGCTTCTCTGTCAGATCCACCACTACAGGACTGGTCACCTCTGTGATTAACGTGTCTAGCCCTATTTCCTGAGCTATTTGCTCTGGGCTCTTTTCTTGCTCCTCTTCTGCTTGTTTCATCTCCTCAAGCACTGTTTGAACCGTTGGAGGCTTGTGAGGAGTCACACTTGCATCAGCAGCAAGTGTTTCCATTTCTTGTGCAGCCACATCCTGCACCACCTCATCATCAGACAAGTTTATTGTCTCGTCTAGCGAGACATGCCCTTCCGCTTGTGTCTAGGAGGTCTCTTTCAACTGCTCTTCAGCAAGTTCAGTCTTGAACTTGACAATGGTAGGAAGTGGAACATTGTGTTGCAGTTCCTTGTGCACTTCACTACCCTCCCCTTGTGATGAAGTAAGGGGTTGGCTTATTCCACCTCTCATGGAGGTTCTCTGTTTCTTTGGTGGGGAAGACACCACCACCTGCGGAGCTCTCCTCTTCCTTCTTATTATCAACGGAGTCTCCTCCTCCTCCAGCTCTTCTTCTATGAGGGTGCCCTCCACCCCTGGTTGTTTAGAAGACTGACCCACCTCTTGGGTCTCAATGATTCCAGCCTCTGCTGTCTTACTTTTCTTGGGCCTATCCTTTTCTGGAGGGGATGCTGATTCAGATCTTGACCCTGTGGCCTGCTCAGCTGTAAACACTGCTCTTTCAATTATAATCCCCTTTGGTCCTTGCTCCACCTTCTTGCCCTTCGGGGGTCTTTTGCTCTGCTGCTGTGGTGGAGGGACCTTATCTCCCTTGGTCTTCCTTTTCTCCAACAGGAAGTCATCATATTCATCCGCGGGGATATCCTGCCCCTTTTTCTTGTTGTCCACCGTGATGGCAACACCCTTCTTCTTCAATGCCTCTACATGTTCATCAACCCAAGCTTGGGTTAGGCGTAGGGTCCTGGCAATGAACGGGTCTAAGGATATATCCTCCTGCATAGTGAGGTCAGGTGCAGAGATGGTGTCGTTATATATCTTTTTCTCCTCATACTCATCTGCCATCGTCCTGCCATCATCCTTCTTTAATTGCTGAGGCAGGGAGATGTAATCAAATGTTCTGACTTGGTTCAGAGTTAATCTCTGATACCTCCTCCTCCTGGCTTCTGCCTCATCCTCGCAGTCGGCCCAAAAATCCTCTAGGTGCCTCTGGTGAACAGGCTTTCCTAGCACCTTCTGTATTCTGTCGTAAGGATCATATGGTCTAGTTATTGGAAAGGGCTGCAAGTTCATCTTATTCAGGGTGACCATCACCTTCTTGATGTTATCAGAGTCAGGGCACATGTAATTGCCAATGCTGACTGGGAACAAAATTGGTGGCAGCTTCTTGGCATCCTTGTACATCTGGATCATGGTGGAGCCCTGCCTGATGAATTCCATTAATACCACAGCGTCTGTAGGATACCTTGGCAGCATCAGGGGATGTCCGTTGAAACCTTCAACTCTGATGTAGGAAAAGGTTGCGAATTGTATGTACCAGGCCCCATGCCTGTAGACTGCCTCTTGAGCTTCCAAGCTCAATCTTTTCGTTCTGTCTTCTTCCATGGTCCTTACCAGATGCATAGAGAATGCATCATTGACCAGTTTGTAATCTTTTAAGTAGTTGGTTCTTTGTAGCTGAGGATGATGATCCCAGATATATGCTGCGTTTGTGCCTATGAGCTTCCCATCTGTGACCAAGGCATCAAAAGTGCCTCTATATGCACAGGAATACACAATATACGAGGACATGAAAAAAGCACAATTAGAACCTCCTAGGTTCATCAGTTGCTCATGCAGAGCATCACTTATAATTTGCCCCCACAGTGGCTTGGTGTCTGAATACAGACACATCATTATAATCCCATACATCCAGTCTCTGAAACTGCCAGTATCAGGTTGGCCAGTAACCCTGTTCAGGAGTGCGATCATGTACTGATACTCCTCATTGAAGTCATATTTGAACAGGTGCACAAGAAGCTTGGCGGCTACGTTATAGGTGCTGTTCGCAGCCCGCCACGCGTACATGTTTTTCCTGGCAGATTTCTTATTGGCCTCGTACTCCCTCTAAGACTTCTTCAGGTCCACACTTTTGACCTTATTTCCCAGCGGCAATCCGAATGTCTGGGAGAGACCTTTGATGGAGAGGTCTGCATATACCCTCCCATGCTTCACTACCTGCCTGGTTTGAGGGTTGTAATTCCGGGCGCACTCAATGATGAGCTCCAGAGATTCCATGGAGTATGGAAAATCAGCGGCATTCCACAATCCAGATATGAATACTGCGTCCAGCACAGGACTCTTGTCATGCCCATTGTTTAGCTTGGCTAACCAGGCTTCTAGATTAGTGCTTCCCTAATGGGTGTCTGTGATTGCTCCGTATTTAAACAGGACCCCCCTCTGAGTAGAAAACATGGGCTTGCTAAACTCTTCCTAACATTTGACTAATCGCCTCTCAGCCATGAGTGCCTGCAATTAACGACAATCCTGTCTTACAACAAGGTACATACATGCATGCATACTGCGATTGAATTTATAAATCACTATGCCTACAGCATGAATTTCAATCATTACTTGACCATACAGGTGCATAAACCAGAACTTACATCATCGCACCAGAATAGAAACAATATGATGAGGGTTTATTCACTTACCTGGTTGTGCAGATTTCCTTTTATACCAGTAGAGTGCCGAGACATTCTTAATTCAGCTGGTGATCACCTTTCCCTTCTGCTCGTGAGCTCAAATTGCGCAACGGTAGCTGGTATGCAGATATGGAAGCTGGTGCTCTGTAAAACAAGTTTATCATAAGGTAAATGTCAAAATGGCGGTTGAATTACCTTTTAACCTCGCATTTAGGGCGCATTTAGGGCAACTCTGACAGATTAGATCATGTTCCTTGCTTATCCGTGCAAAAAATGTAGGATCTCGCCAGGTGTTTCATTGGGTTCCGAGGTCGGCAGGAACCACCTACCATGGCTGCGCGCATTAAATGATAATGGCGACAACAGGAGCAAGAGAATATCCCTATGACAGGATATCATGAGGGCAGGATGATATTCGCAAATATCAGGTTGAGTTTCAATATCATCCTCCCTCGTATTGACATTGTTATCACGACAAGATTCGGGTGATAAAAGCACCTTTATTTATACGTAGTACATCAGGAGGATATTTCGGTGTATCGCGTGATGTTTCAAAATATGATGATGATGAGACAAATTTACATGTCTCTCTCTTTCGGAATATGAGGATGATGTCATCCTGATATTCGCTCTTCGTACCGGAAGTGCATCATGACGCATCATCATATTAAGCTAACATGATCATGTTTTTTGGAAAAAAAATCCTACGGCAATGTAAATATGATGATGATGTCATCAGGATATTTGTTCGTTCGTTTATCGTATTAGGATGATGTCATCAGGATGTTGGCTAAGGGTGATATTTATATCAGGAGGATGTAAAGACACATCGGGTTATATGCGAAGTATGATGCTCGCGATAGATAAAACTGTTTGACGAGAAGAGTTTGCTACCATTTAAAGTTGACGTCCAGATATTTGAACCGCATGACATATCGGGTTGAGTTTCAAATATGATGATGAACTTCAACAATATGACCTTCCTCTTATGAATATCAGGTTTGACTGAAACTTTGACCATTCATAACTTTTATATCCTGACGAATATCAAGGTGATGTAAAAGGCAAACCTGCCTAAATTTCAATGCTCTTTCGAAATATAAGGTCACAGAGATGAAATACGAACTTTCACAAACTAGCCCCATGGCGACCTACCTCATCATGATTTTGCATGATGATGCACTCGACTTACTTTTACCAAACCGCCCAGAAGCAGACGCACGAGCCAAACCAAAAATTGGGTCCCTGTTTTGCCAAGTCAAAATGGGGCGTGTTGTGTAACCACACAACACTACCCTCATTTACTTTGAGTTTTTACATTTGCCAACAATAAACGTTACTCTGTAATTACTTCCGGTTACTTCGAAATTACCCCTGCAGTGAAACTAGTACATCTCCTCATGGATAATTATAAATTACATATAATAAATGGAATAAATACAATATTGGGATTTACAAGGTTAATGGCACCTTATCCCAACATTCTCCCACTTGACATTATACATTGTAAATCAACCCATAGGAAATCAAATGACAATAATCAGGCACTAGAAACAAGGCCCATGGCCTCTCTGCACCATACGAACTTCTTTGTGCTCACAGGCTTGGTCAATGAATCTGCAACATTCTCCTAAGTGTCTATCTTCTTCAGCTCAATCTCTCCATTTACAACCAACTCTCAAACAAAGTAATAATGAACATCAACATGCTTAGTCTGAGCATGATACATGGGATTCTTGGCCAAACAGATAGCACTCTGACTATCACAACCAATCTAAATGATCTTGCAATCAAACCAATACCTGTACACAGTCTCCTCAACCAAACTACCTCCTTAGGGACATGAGTAGTAGCTATATACTCTGCTTCTGTGGTGGACAAAGAAACTGTGGGCTGCCTCTTACTCATCCAACTCACTGCTCCTCCAAACAGAGTAAACACATAGCCACTAGTGGACCTTCGACTATCCAAGTCACCTGCCCAATCTACATCAACAAAACCCTATATGTCCAAAGATTTATCAGCACTATCAGTACCAGAATAAACCAAACAATGATCAGGAGTACCTACAAGATATTTAAACACCCTCTTCGCATAATTCCAATGTTGTCTACCAGGGGTAGACATAAATTTTCTCAAAAACTCCCACTGCTTGGGCAATATCTGGTCTATTGCAAACCATTGCATACATCAAACTCCCTACAACTCTAGCACATGGCACATTAGACATATCCTCAAAATCATCTTCAGTCTTTGGACACATATCTAATGAATGCTTAGTACTAATGGGTAAGGGACTCTAACTGGGTTACAGTCCTGTAAACTAAACCTCTACAAAATAGTATTCACATACATACTTTGTGACAACCAAAGCTTTCGGTTAACTCTATCCCTCCTGATCTCCATTCCCAAAATATACCTTACAGCACCAAGATCCTTCATCTCAAATGCACTAGAAAGTTGGGCTTTAAGCTCACTGATCATACCCTTAGTATTGCTAAAAAACATGTCATCAACATACAAAGAAATAACTAATATAGAATCATCAACATAATAAATGTAAACACAATGATCCTCCTCACTTCTAACAAAACCCAATTTCAAAAAAAATGAGTCAAACTTTTGATACCACATTCTGGGGGACTGTTTCAGACCATAAAGAGACCTCTTTAACCTGCAAACCCAATGTTCTTTTCCTCTTACCTCAAAACATGTAGGTTGTTGCATATAAAATTCTTCTTCAAGATCTCCATGCAAGAACGTAGTCTTAACATCCATTTGCTCAATCTCCCAATCATAAGATGCATCAATGGATAAAACAAATCTAATAGAAGTCAATTTTGCAACAGGAGAGAATATCTCACCAAAATCAACTCCCTCTCTCTAGGAGTAGCCCTTGGCTACCAGTCTAGCCTTGTACTTCTCCAATGACCCATCTACTCCAAACTTCTTGAAGACCCACTTACAACCTATGGCCTTTCTTTCTTTGGGCAAACGAACAAGATCCTAGGTGTTACAAGAGTCTAAAGTCATCATCTCCTCCTGCATGGCTAACTGCCAAGACTCACTATCATCTATAGAAATATCTTCCCTATAGGATCTAGGTTCATCGTTAGTACTCAATAAAGCATATACACAATAGAAATCTGGTGGGCTATACCTGTCAACTAGATTCCATTGTCTTGTGGATCTCCTCAAGGGTGGAGTAAGAGACTCTACTTGTTCTTCTGCATGATCATCTGCACCAACTTCTTCTGTAACAACAGACTCATTTTCATCAGAACTACTCGAACCTTCTTCTTCTTCTTCACCCCCCAATCCATCATTCTGTTCTTCCTGAGGTGCATCTTGCTGCTCTAAATCAAAGTGCACCTTCTTTACCTTTTCTTCTTTTTCTTTTGGCTGCTCAGGTTCATAAATAGCTCTAAGTTCCCTGAAAATAACATCTCTAGAAAAGATAATCTTTCAGGTTAGTGGATTCCAAAGCTTATAACCTTTCACATTATCACCATATCCAATGAATGTACACTTTTCAACTTTTGGATCCAACTTAGATCATTTTTCCTTAGGCACATGAATAAAAGCCTCACAGCCAAAAACCCTTAAATGTGAAACAGAAGGTTTCTTACTTGTCCACACTTCATAAGGTGTTGAATCAAGAGCCTTACAAGGAGATCTGTTTATCAAGTAGCAAGCAGTACACACAACCTCTACCCAAAAACATTTATCCAACTATGCATCGCTAAGCATATTTCTAGCTCTTTCCATAATTGTTCGGTTCATCCTTTCTGCAACACCATTCTGTTGTGGTGTATATGGAGTTGTCTTTTGTCTGATAATACCTACATGCTTGCAAAACTCATCAAATTCCTTAGAGCAATATTCTCCTCCATTGTCAGATTTTAATATTTTTATCTTTAAACCTGATTGGTTCTCTACTAAGACTTTGAATTCCTTAAACTTAGTGAAAACTTTAGATTTATGTTTCATAAAATAAATCCAAGTAAATATGGATACATCATCAATGAAGGTGACAAAATAATGATATTTTCTGATAGATTCATTATCCACAGGCCCAAACACATCCGTACGAATAATTTCTAACTTCTCGTTTGCTCTATTGCTTCCTGAAGGAAATGATTTTCTGTTTTGTTTACCAAACACACAATGCTCACATAAATCAAAGTGCTCATCAGAATAAGAGAAGCTGTCCAACAATTCTTTATTCTTAATAGTTTTTAATACATTATTGCTTGCGTGGCTCAATCTGCGGTGCCACAACATACAAGTGTTTTTAGAAGCCTCAGAAACATAAGAGCCATTACAAATTATATTGGCTTCAAGCTTAAACAAGTTCCTGAATCTCTTCTCTTTCCCTAACACCAAGTTCCCTCTCACCAATCTGCAACCATGCTTGTCAAATGTCACATGCATTCCCAAATCATTCAACTTCGAAACTGAAATCAGATTTCTAGCTAATTCAGGAATATGCAAAACACCAGGGAGGATTTTAATCCTCCCATCACTGAAACACAACAATACCTTTCCTTTCCTAACAGTCAGATATGAAGAGTTGTCACCAAGGTAGACATTACCTCCATCATATTCTTCATATGTGGAGAACCATTCCTTATGCAGGGTCATATGAAATGAGCATCTTGAGTCAACCAACCAGTGATCATTAGAAACAAGATTACATGCAGAAAGTAAAACTTCTTCACCTGCATTCGAGGACTTATCTGAAGCACTCTCCCACTGTTTCTTGGGGTTTCTGCACTCCTTCACACTTCCCCTTTTACCGCAGTTCCAACACTTAACTCTGTTCTTTTTACCAGGAGTCTTAGACCGGCCCTTGGACTTGTCCTTAGCCCTTTCTGATCTCCTTTTGGTCCTCTTTCCTTAGACCTTCCCCTGGCACTAAGAGCATCCCCTGAACTATCTGAACTCTTCTTCCTCAATTCCTGTGATAGTAGCACTGAAACAAGAGCATCCAACTTCAGATCCACAAGGTTAGCAGTGATAGTAAGGATACCATTCTCCCAAGACTTAGATAAAGAACAAAGAAGTAAGATACATTTATCTTCCTCACTAACCTCAACATCTACTGAATCAAGCTGACTCAATAACAAATTAAAAGAATTTAAATGCTCTGCAACTGATTCACCTTCTCGCATTTTCATGGAAAACAATTTTCTTTTTAAATAAAGTTTATTTACCATACTCTTGGCTTGATAGATCTCACCCAACCGATTCCACAACTTGTGTGCGGTCTCCTCCTTTGTGACATTCAATAGGATAGATTCTGAAAGACAACTAGATGGTTCCCCGTGCCTTCTTATCTAGTCTATCCCACTCATCCAGAGAGACATCATCAGGTTTCTTCTCTTTTTGAATAGCCAACCATTGGTTTCTTTCTTCCAACAAATCTTCCATTTTTAGCTTCCACAACTCATACCCTATTTCGTTGAACTTCTCAATGTCCATTCGAGAGGTTGATGCAACCATAATAACAATATAAGATCTGCAAAATAAACACAACCAAATCTCCCACTACAGCTACAGCTTCCACACTACCACCCAAGAGTCAAAGTTGGCTAGGCTCTGATACCAAATGTTAGAAATGAAAGCAACACTACTTCAATGGAAATCTAATTCAAGATAAATTTCAACAATTTTAAGTGTGCATTAACAATGGAGATTGTAACAAAACATAAAACCCACTACAAAAAAGATGTCAAACATGAAGAACTCAACACAATGACACAGTATTTACATGGAGAAAACCCTTGCGAGTAAAAAACTCCACCAGGGAAGAGGCACAAGTTTGTATTAATCTCAACAAGATTGTACGATACATCAACTACACAACTCTCTCCACAAGTCTTCAATCTGACAGCATTCCGACAGTACCTGAGTACCTAAAATCTATATTGCAGCAACAAATACATGGAAAATACTTATAGAAATATTTTCCACCCCATTCTAGGCATTCACCTTCTCTCTCCTAAGATTCTCCAACCTGTAAACATTAATTACCATCTTACAAGCATCTTACACTTGTCCAAAAACAACCATGCAAAGGTTGGGTACCCAAGACTAAATCTGGCCTCTTACAACATCTTATGACACATCATAACCTTCATAGATTCCACAAAAGAGTATCTTTCCAAGATAGGAACCTTGGGCTAAATATAGCAAATATACAACTAACATATCCGTCATATGCGTCATAGAATCTCAGAATCTTATGACAACTTGCAGCTGTCATAGATTCACTTACCAAACATTATGATAGTTGTCATACATGCCAAAAATAGTAGATTCCTCAAGGGAGCATGCCTACCCTCATTTACTTTAAGTTTTTACATTTGCCAACAGTAAAAGTCACTCTGTAATTACCTCTAATTACTCCAAAATTACCCCTGCCAATGAAACTAGTACATCTCCTCATGGATAATTACAAATTACATATAATAAATGGATTGAATACAATATTGGGATTTACAAGGTTAATGGTACCTTATCCCAACACTCAAATGTGTCATTAAATCTCCTTTACTATTATACATATAAAATCAAGGAGCCACAAATCCAACCGGTAATGGATAAGCTAAAACCTCATAAGCAAGTGGATTGTGGTTGGTTTCAATAGATACATCGTTATTATTTCCACTAGATAAATTATCAAATTTATTCTTTATTTTATCAAGCCTTTGAAGAAGCATGTCAAGGTTGTAAAGGGTACACTAGAGGTAGGGGTATAATAAATAACGGTTAGGGCATAAATATGATGTGACATAATGGAAGAGGATGGGGTAAAGATAATGCGAGAAGTGGACATAGCACTAGTAGGAGGAACATAAGAGGTAGTGACATCACTAGGAGGATGAGAGATAGTCACACTGCTAATGGGATAAGTAGTCATAAAACTAATGGGATGAACATTGGAAGTGGATGCAACACTAGTGGAATGAGCATGGGAATAAGAAAAGGAAGCATGATGAATATAATTGGTAGGAAGGAAATGAAATGTAGGGATAAGAAGAGGTTAAATATTGAAAGAAGTCAAAAGAGGAGGAGCATAGTGCATAACATAGAGAGGAGTGAAATGAGGAGGTACAAAAATAGAGGCATGGGAGGGGGGAGGAGGCACACCACTCAAAGGACTTGAAGAACTTATCCTTTCACATACACCTTTAAGAGCCTCCAATTCATATGGTTTATTAATCAACAAGGTATGGAGAACATTAACCAAATTTGTTGGATTAGCATCACTAGCCAAATTTACAATATCAAAAGAAAACATGAGTACAATTAAATCAATATCTTGCCTATCCATTTGCTCAACATGGAAATTGTTGAATGATGGAACTACACGTGTCAACCTCAAGAGTTAAGAAACCAACTTCTCTCTTGAAAGGAGGCTAAAATCCTCCCCAAGGTCTCAAGGTCAGCAAGTCTCAATTTTCTGAAATAGTTTAGTGGTGAAACGAGATAATGTTTAACAAGGGGACTGATAAAGGTTCAAGTATGAATTGTTTGTTGGGTATGATTAAGATTAGGTTATGGGAAAATAAAGAGCAAATAAACACATCAAGGTACATGTTATCCTTTAGTTCCATTTTATACATTTACTTGGAATACAATAAAGACTTGTAAGAAATTAAATTTATAAATACGTTGAGCACAATCCTTTGTTATAAACAAAGAAAATGAAATTTAAAGTAATACTAACTAAATCCTACTCTAATTGATTTAAAATAAAATGTAAAATATTAAAGGGAAAGAAGGAAAGGAAAATAAATTAGGAAAGAGAGGGAGAGGGAAGATGGGTATGTTAGGATGAGACTATCAATGGCTTAACATGATTCACTATAAACAAAAGAAAACCACGTATATTCATGCCAGCATTAAGGCAACATGAAGTACAAGTAGTGCAATCTTTTAAGGAGAACAAATAAAGGAGAAATTATATTTGAGAATAAAAAAGACAAATGAAGCAACCACCATTAAATGATGCACAAGTTGTATTTAGCAAATTCATTGATAAATATACATTTAAACACTAAAATAATTGTTTACAAAGTGTAATTAAGTAAGCTACATTAGCAATATTTACAAACAAACTCAAACCAAAAAACATGAGCACTCCCTGCCAAATTGTTTGTACTAAAAGAGGCCAATTTCCCGCTCCTCCCAAAACTCCACAACTTTCCTTGACTTCCAAAATCTAACACCTATTAAGAATACCCAAAATACTCCTTTGTGCATTCATCTCCTTATATGGGCACCTCTATACATTTTTATTTATTTAGTTTTTAATAAGAAACCTATCTTTTTAATGCATATCTTTGCCCATATCTAACTATAAATGTCCTGACATTCATATAGATTTACCCTTTTAAAATTAAAGAAAACCAGCCATTCATATGATATGGAATCCCTTTCTTAAATGAATCTCTATCCTCTTTAATAAAGCACCCATGTCTATCAAATGAAAATGTGTCACTCTTGATTGCATCTGAATTTGTCTATGTCTATATCTATTAATCAAGAAACTTCATCTACACACCTCTCTACATATCAATATCCTTTTAAACAAAATTTATGTTTTGTGATATGTTAAGCCTCCCTCTATTTGACCAATGCGTGCCTATATCAACATGTGCATATATTTTTATCTAGGCACCTATATTTCTTTTCATTCATGCCTTCATCTACACACCTCTCTACATATTTGTCCATATCTTACTTTTATGACACATGATTTTTTCTCTTTAAACATCTATATCTCTACATAGGTGCCTACCTTAATTAGTTTATGACTTAACCCATGCGCCTGTCTATACTTTTTTTCCTATATAACTTGAACAAAAATTGTTTTTTCTTGAAAGATATGGTGCCTCTATTTTACATTAAAGAAATGTCTCATATGATATGTCTTGCCTTCTAAAAACAAAGGCTTTTTTTACATTTTCCTTTTCTTGTAGGGAAAGCTAAAATTAAATAAATACAAAGACCTGCATGATCATGATCTTTGAATAGATATGGAATGACACATTATATTAAATTTGTTAGGATGAATTTTTGAGATTAGGGAATCTACATCATGGATATGAGACTTGGATAGATCGTGAAATAAATGTTGCAACATCTTCCATAAATATAGAATTTGAATCCGAAAGATTTACCATGCCTTTGATTATTTTTGACACTGAATCTACATGGTCATCTTAGATTTTTGCTATAGTAGACATGCCTAGAAAACTCTTCATCTCCTCTATGATCTAAGAAATTCTGGTTTGTCTGTGTTCTTATTGCCTCGAACTACCTGTATATAGAAAAGGTTGAAATTAGATAAACCTTTCAAGAAATCCATTTTAAATCTATATTTCTTAATTTCTAAAAATCTATGTGTTAGACATGGTACCATATTAATGCCATTAGGCTCATTTACACATAATATGGGGTCAAGGAGAAGATATGTAGTAATATGGATGTAGGACTTCATATATGCCCTAGACTTGAAACCTACAACATGTTGGAGTGTAGTCACTTGGATGGATCCAAGAATGCTTCAGAACTTATAGGTGTAAACCTTTAGACATGAGGACTTTGGTGAGATAAATACAAGTTTGGGGCAGAAATCTATAAGCATATAACGTGTTCAAGCATAAAGTTGTGGACAAAATTGTATTAATAATTTCCCTAGTCTAGAGTTGAAGTCCCATCCAAAAAATAAGGCATACAAAGAGAACAAGAAGACACAAACTTAGGAAATAATAGGACATACCCTGAGTAAACACAAAGGTGTTCACAATTCAGAAACAATTGTCTTGGATTGGTTATCAACTAAACTCACAAATTTAAATTAAGACAAAATAAGTGGGCATGCATAGGGTTTAAATGAAATGTTGCAAGCACATTGGTCAATAAGGAGGGCTCAATTTTTATTAAAAATGGGCATGTTGCACAACAAACAACAAATTGTGACTATGAGGAGAGAACATCACAAGATGTTCAGAATTCAATATCTTCAATTAAAAGAGAAAAGTTAAATAGAACAAAATTATGACATAGGTAATGCTAATCATATTCGAATGACACTAAACCTAGAATAAGTAGGCACCAAATTCTCTTGATTAGAGAGAGAGAGAGAATGTGTGTGTGTGATTTGGTTACCCATTTCTAAGTCAACTAGGATTAGTGTTATGGAAAAGGAAACTAGGCAAATAAAGTAATCGAATCCTAACACGTCAGGGCATTGCTCTGCTATCAACCAAGTATCCATAGCTTTGATGGAGATACCTCTAGTATTTTTTGAGGCATAAATTTACTACCAATCAAATATCTATAGTCATGATAGAGATACCTAAATCACCTAGAGAAATTGAGTTTTTTACTTTCTTTCTCTTTTTTGTTCAATTTCATTGTCTTTCTTCTCTTTTGGCTTCCTTTTATTTTTCATTTTATTTTGTTTTGATTTTTCTTTTAGCTCACTCAACAAGCAATAATGCTCACTATTTCAGTTGGGGACCACTAATGCGAGGTGAGAGGATTGATCAAGAAACAAAAAGCTTGATTACCTAAAACCATAATGGTCACCCTAGCAAACTAGAAAGTACCATATGTAATTAAGTATTTATGATTAACATAAATATCATTCCTACTTGACAAGTCTTAAATAACTTAGATAAACGTAGCATAGCCTTAAAATTTATTTCATTCTACTTAATTTTTTTATATAAACATGAAAGACATATTGAGAGAATTTGCCAATGTTATCTCAAGAAAGTGCCATTAGGCAACCTAATAACACAAAGTAGAAAGGCTAGAGACCAAACAAAACCAGAAAGGAAATAGAATGAAAACACAAACAAATACTGTATATAGAACAAAATTCCCTAAATTAACTATACACTACACATTCGAAGACTCAATAAAGCTAATTTTGATATTACTGCTACTTTGTCCTTGTAAAGCATTATGTATTATTAGTTGGACTTTTTGGGTATAAAGGCAAGCGAGAACATCCTTGAACTTAGAAATAAAAATGATACATAGTTTGGGTTCATGTTCAAGGTTTCTATCATATAAGATTAAGAGTTGAGGTGGCTCGCAATCATTGTGTTCAATCCAAATATATGTTTTAACATTTAAATTGCCATAATCAAAATGAAACTTGGGATAAAACATAGAAAAAGGCAAAAGACTTCCTTGATTTGAGTGGCTATCTTATAGGAATGAGTGTTAATCATGTAATGCACCTCTTTCAACAACATGCATTTCATTGTGCAATCCCCTCCATTATTCTTGTTCAAAAGTGGATTTTTCCAAGCAAGATTGTTTAAAACCTCATAACAAGAACTATAATTATCTTGTGTATTAGTAGATTCAAAACAAGGGGGTTCATTCTTGATAGGCATGAAATTAGAATGAATTATAAAAGAATCAACCTCATCACTACTCAAAGATTTTAGATATTTTATCATTAGTCAAAAAAATTTAATACATGATACACGAGATTCTACCGCAAAAACCTCATAAAAATCCATACCATTCCTCAGTTTGTCTTGCCTAGAAGTAGTTATCTATCTCCTCTTCAAGTGAAGAACTTCCCACCATTTCATTATTCTCAACTACGAAGTATGATAATTTAGGCTCAAAGTTCACGTCATCTTGATTATTTTTACCATCTACATCCACTATAGTACCAAAGTTACCCTCATTCTTATTTTACTTTGGCTCAAGAAAAGGTATTTGAAACAACTTGTTCACTAAGGGAGAGGGGCCAGTAGTCGTCCACCCTAACTTCGCGTACGTCAAGCACATAGCTAGACATATTAAATTTCTACGATTTTTTTTGGGTTTTTTCGTATGCGACCGAAGAGCTTAAAGCTATTCTCTCATCTTCTGGGCACTTATACATTTCCCTGTAGGATGTGTTATGTGCACATGGGTCAAAAAATGGTCATTTCAACATGTCGCACCATACATCCGCATCGATGTGCCGGTAACCGCTCACCATCACATTTGTACACTTGTCTTAATTTCATTGGTTAATTTACAAATGTATTGGTGCATTTGTGAACATGTATTGGTACATTTGTGAACATGTATTGGTGCATTTGTGTTAATTTATTTGGTTGGTATGTTACATGTATTGGTTCTTTTTAAAAATTTAATTGGGGGTCAAGTGATTAAAAACATAGTGGTTATTGGGGCATGGGTGGCAACTGGCCCCTCTCCCTTAGTTTCCTCAAATTTGAATTCAAACGAATCATCCTTTAACATGTTAATATTGGAGCATAAACCATCCTCTCTAGAGTCTCGACATGTACACATGCTTGAGGATTAAACAAACTTTCTACATATTCCGTATGCAATCGAGGATAATCTTAAAATGAGCTTGCATAATGTCGTCGTCCTCTAAGTCATCCAATGTTTTGTACACTTGAGTTTTAGATTGAAATATTTTTTATTTATTTTTATTTCATTTTTAAATGGAATCAAGTGTAGAAGAGTCAACATTTCTAATTGAAGAGTTATCCAAAAATTTAAAGACTCCGTCAGTTTTAAACTTTTGGATATTTTCATTTTCCTCAAGCTCTAATTGTATAACAGACTCATTAGTCTCAATTTGCATCATTTTCTAACTTTCAAGCTTCTCCTTTAGGATTAAATATAGTCTAACAAAGAACTCAAGGCAATTGATTTATTTGTGCTAGTTAGTCTCATGAAGCTAACATTCATCAATGAGGGCTAGGTTAGCGAGTTTGCTTAGTAAAACTATGACTTGCATGTCATGGTTTAACTTTTCGATGAATATAGGGATGTTAAATCCAAAGTCTAAGTTTATTTATTGGCATGCCTCTTGATCAAGACTAGAGTCATTATGACAAGGGATGTTATCTTCATTTTCAACTCATCCCTTGCACATATTTTTAATAGTTACAAGAGATTTGGGGCTTACAGGAATATCCATAAGGTTGTGTTCATGCAACAAGGTATCATTATTAGTAAAGATACCTAACATTTTTGTGCTCTCAAACTTGCCAACTTAAATTCACCTAGATAGCCTTGTTTTGTGGCTTGGGTGGACAAATCCTTGTCATTTACTTGAGCATAAGCCTTGAGATTTATATGGTACTAGGTGGGATCATAGTGGGTGCTTCACAAGGTAAGAAATTAGATAAATAAACAATCATCTCTTGCTTATGTGTGGCATGATTTTGTTGAGGAGCATAATTCATTTAATATTGCTAAGGAAGATGTGATGGCTATAAATTCAAAGGTATTGGGGTATGGCATCAAAATTAGCTTGATAAGAAGTTGTTTACTACATGTGAGGCAAATGATTTTGGTTATTTTGGTGTAGGATTGGGTGACGCTAGGACTTTAGAAGGATATTATCTATGAAAAAAGCTCATTTTACATCATCATTAAGAATGATAATTTCAAGGATCTACTTGAGTGTAGACCCATAAAATGGACCTGTTGATGGGTGTTTTTGCACACAACTTAGATAAAATACCAAGTATCTTATCTCTCTTGAAAAGAATCAAATCCCAACAAAATAGAAAATGACTAGATCCCAAGGTCTATACCAGCCAGGTCTTGCCCTTCACAATATAACTTAGTTGTTCAATGTCTTTGCTATTCCAACAAGGGGCCTTACATGAATTTGGACAAACTTCAACAAACAAGTTTAAAATGCATGTAAATAAATTAGTTTTTAGATTTAGCATGCATATGTGAACTGATCCAAACATATATTGCCATAAAATGTATCATTTCAACCTATATTACAATAGCAATATGGAAGCTTGAATGTCTTATTCTAACTCTAAACCAACCAAATATGATAAAAAAGAGTGCAAAAGCAAGACAAGATAGAGAAAGGTTAGAAAGAAAACTAACTAAAACTTAAATCCTTTCAAATATTTTAGCTCCAACAATGGATAACAAGCTTGCAAACATATCAACCATTCTTGATTTGATCATGACAAGTCAACAATCAAGCTTCAGGAAGGTGCAATCATCAAAGGTGAGTTTATGTGTGTTCATGCTAACCACATAAAGCAATTTATAATCAGCAACCACTAGTGGTATGAACACTTTGCAAACTCATCAAATATCTATCAATCTTATATCTGAAAAATGAAAGAACAACTCAACATGGTGTCCAAAAATCATGAAACAAACTTTATATGATGACAAGTTCAATAAAGATCAACAATTTCTATTCACTAACTTGACTAGAAACCATCAACTAAACTTGTATTGAGCTCTAAAGATTGACAAACATCAACAATTTCCAAACTTGGTGTGGAGAAAACTATGAGAATATCATGAAATTTTAGAAAATACTATGTACTTGCTCTCAAATTCAAAGTACAAATGTCTTTCAAGTATGTTTCCAATGATTTTTCCCAACAAACACCAATAAGAACCAACTAGCTCTCAACCAATTCCAATAAATTCTAAACCTTACAATGAGTTTCAGTTGTCTACTTATACAAATCAACTTTATAATACTAAGTTTTCACTTTTAGATCCAATGGCTATGATGAATTTGATCCAATGGTTCACATTTGATGCTCAAACACAAAGGCAATTTTGGTGGCAAGTGCAATTTCCAATGTATCCCACTCATCTCCTTGTAGCTTCCTCAAGAAGCTTCCCTTAGTATCAAAAAGTAACTTTTTTTGTCTTGACATTTACTTTTCGGTACTAAGTTTTCTAATTTTGTCAAAAAGTAACTTTTGGAAGCTTAAAACATTAAATATTTGAAACTACATCCCCAACAACTTGTTGTAATGTGACAAATTTTCATAAAGGGGACATATGCAGCTGTAGATAGTTGTTTTCTCCATCATGTGTGGTTGTAGGTATCCATTCTCCATGTGCAAGTATGCATATCCAGCTATAGGTGATCAATTCCATCATAAAAAATGCATTTCCAGCCCTTGTTCTTCATGTTTCTATCACCTTTCAACCACAAATCTTCATCTCAAACCTGGTATAGAAAGTTGGCCTCTCACGAAAGTTTGTATCAATCATGAGTAAGGTTGTAAATCAAGTATAAGGCCATACAATCCACCTCCAACCAGCTACATAGCATTTGTTCCTTCATTTCCCACTTATTTTGGCTCTGATTTTGCATGAAAAAATAATAGTATAGGTCTAATTTTTTGTGTTTCTATAGCTCCTGGGATTTTTCCTCATCCTCCTTGACATCATATTGCAGGTACACAAATGGTTTAGGAGTGAAAATGAAGGTTCTCCATGGCTAGGACAGTAGGGTGTCTCTAGATCTTCACATTTCCAAGATAGCTCCAGCTGATCTCCACTTGTTTCCAGAGTCCTAGACCTGCAAAAAATAATGCCAAGTATTAGATTCATGGTAAACAAGTCATTTTTAGCCAATACAATTCACATCATATCCATTTGCAATGGTGGATAAGTCATGTGCAAGTTGACAAATTTGTTGCCATTAGCAACTTCACAAATTTGATGTTCATCTCTTTGTTTCCAAGATGATTCCAAAACATTTTTTATAGCTTTAGGACCTCCCAAGTCTAAGTAAAGGTTTTGAACATGTTCTCAATGCTATTCTAGGCCTTCATTAGGCATTATCCACATTTTAAGGCAAGGTTTGGCTCTTTTCACAAGCTGGGATAGTTTTGGGGTAGTCTTGACAAGTTGTAGGGTAGTTTTGAAGTTTAAAACAATCCTCTTCCCCATGATCCTTATCATTATTTCATCCTAAATTTCCTTCATTTTCATCACTTCATCAATATGTCTTAAGAGCCATGACAACCTTAAGGTATCCTTTTATATGTTTGGACAATGTTTAAATTATACATAATCTTCATAGAATATTGTTGATCACTCTTCAGATTTAGGCTTCATGGATATGACCATGAGCTCTCATTGTATCTTCAATT
This sequence comes from Cunninghamia lanceolata, assembly GCA_027924645.1. NCBI lineage: Eukaryota > Viridiplantae > Streptophyta > Pinopsida > Cupressales > Cupressaceae > Cunninghamia > Cunninghamia lanceolata. The sequence continues at coordinate 7,771,370 of BSBN01000071.1, read as the reverse complement.
CATCATGGACTATCTTCCATTCGCTCCTAATACTAGTATTAGGTATCACACATGACTGATTTCTTACAATCCCATAGCCCCCAAGTCATGCATAACCTTGTGTCCATTAGGTTCCCTTCATGCTCTTGAAACTCAAGACTAGCCCTAACTGCTAAAATGTGAGAGCCCTTATAACATTTAAGGATATTTTAGTATGGAGGAATCCCCCTTAGAGATTATGCGAACGAAGCAACCATTTAAATGAAGGATGGCGTTGTCCCTGAATTTGGATGATTATTGCCATATCTAGACAACAATGTCTTTCTCCTGTCATGAAAATAGCCCCATCACCTTAAACCTACAGTCCTCATATTTCATCAATTCATCTTACAATAGGACAATATCCATAGATGAGATTGTGATAGTCCATGAAGGTGGCATACGATTATAGTAATACCATTTAGGCTACTAGGATCCCTTTGGTCTTAAAGGAATTAGGTCAATAGATTTGAGCACGATGACATAGTGTTCTCATGCTTCTGACTATGTACCATACCTTCATGACAAATCACCTTAATTCTCTAACAATGGAAACAATATCCCTAGACTATTACAAATCCTTCCATTTCATCTTTAGACCTAATGGTTGATCAATTAAGCTATCATAATGACTACCTTCCCCCTAGATATCTTCTTGAAATTAGAAGTAGTGTTTTGATTCCTCACATGCTTGAAGGTTTGATTTGAGGTCTTTTGAGACATGATAGACAACAGTCAACATGACTGTCATGATTGTTATCCTAACAGTCCCCCTAGTACAAATTTGTTCCTTAGCACTTGAGTTGCCCTTCATGTTAGAGATGTTACCTTAGAATACTCACATTTTACCTTGTCTTGATAGTTGGGATCAACAAAGGAAAGCAATTGGTGTGAATGCAGTCTTCTGAGGTTTTCGTGGTAGTCAACACATCAAGATTTGATAAGATGCCCTTGAACACATGAGACAATCTTTTTGATGAATGCTCATAGATCAATTTTAGACATTATTTAATGGTTAATTAGGGCAAAAAAACACGCTACAATATTGCCACTATTTGACAATCCCATATGGGTAGGGTGCTGGTAGTATTTTGATGAAATTCTTGTTTGCCTTACTAGCATATTCCCTCATTCTCCATGACCTATTATCCTTGCAAATCAACATCAACCAAGATGATAACAACTTAGAATGTGGTGGTTCCCAAATTAATTAATCCAAAATCTTGGAACATTACCCAATCTCCTAGGCTAGGCGTGTCATCAAGAGGATTGGGAAGGGGCTCATCAATAGGTTAAGGATGACTTAGAGCAACTAATAGGAGTGGATAATCTCCTCTTCTCTTAAATCTCAGCTAAACTTAAGAGGGTGTTCCTAGAGGTATCCCTAAAAGGGGTTTAATTACAACACAAAATATATGCTAAATGACAACAAGGTAGTAATACCCAAAGAGCAAATTTAACCCCCAAGACTGTCACTAGGTTAAAACTAGCTTACTGCATTATAAAACCTCTCATTAAGCTGATGTTGGCATCATTACAATAGTGCAAGATGCAAGCATGCAAGAACATGATTCTCTAATTATTTAAACATTGTGAATCACTTATGATTGTTTCCTAGTTTGCGACACTGCAATAAAAACCTAATCTAAACCTATAGATAACAAGACGCAAGATTATAGAATGAATGGTGTTTGATCCTTTACCAATCAGACCGGTGCCTACTCCATTGAGTAAAAGAGTTACAAAATTTAAGGCAGAAGGATATACAATTACAAAACATCAATAGAAACAAATATGAATTCACATACAAATCTTAGATAACACTGCATACAGTGGACATGCCTAGTAATCCAAAATAGAACTGTAATAACCCATGTGAGATGAAGAGAAGACTATTACAAAAGCTTAAAATGCATTAGATTTTGTCACACATGCATCAAATCTTCATTACACTCATATCAACAAATGTGGCAAGAGAAAATACACAGTTGGGACTATGTATTCCCATGAATCATTACAAAATACCCTGGAGACATACCATTGCACATTGAAAACCCTTTCCTCTAATTTATAGAATGTATTCCTCCCTTTTGCAGACTGAACCAACAATATTTGGTGCCCTAGATCCACTTGAAGCACCTACAGGTCAAGAAATTGGCTCAAAGACCAACCACTATTACATCTTCTAATCATGTATATATAGCACATCTTGCACTGCTACGTTTTAGGTGAGAATTACGTACCCATCTACTTTTGGAACATCAGCATTAATCCTCATCTACCTCTAGTACCTATTGCATTAAATCGCACCAGCTTCCCCACCTACAAATACTGGATCTTCATCATTTGGCGTGAACACTCAAACTAAAACGCATTTTAAAACACATCTGCACTTTTTAGATCCTTTCAGAAAACTTGGAGGTTCACGAACCATTGAAACTCACCTTGTTTATTCATCTTCTTTCTTCGTTTTGTCATTTCAGTACTTTGGTGAACCAGCGAACCTCATCATCTTTTCTTCATTTTCTTTCTTTTGTTCTCTTTGTTTGGTATTTCAACAATTTTGGGAAACGACAAACTCTTCCAACGTTTCAGAAAACTTGGAAACCACTGAACCATTTAAGCTTTTGCCTCTCTTTCTTTGCTCATTCTCTTCTTTATTGCGGCATTTTGGTAAGTTTACAAACCAATGAACTTGCCTAAAGCCACTTGGTTTCTTTCTTCATATCTTTTCTTTGTCTTTTTCTCCCTTTGGCAAAAATGGAAACCCACGAACCTGTTTCAGAAATTTGACAAGTTTGCAAACTGGAAAACCTGCTGAAAGCCGCTTTACTTAACTTTTTCTTTATTTTCACATTTTGGCGGTTTGGAGAAAATTCGAACCGACAAACATGTTTGGGCAAGTTCGTGGGTTCATGAACCCGTTGAACTACCAAAACTCTTGCTTCCTTTTTGTCTTCATTCTTCCTTGCCTTCTTAGTTTTGGCATGTCGATAAAACCATGAACTTTCGAACCTCTTTCGACAAGTTTTTCAATTTGTGAACCTACCAAAAGGCTTTGTAAAAACACAAGGCGAGGCCAATAAGGCACATCACAAGGCTATTTCATCATTTCAATGGGTTCGCAAACCCATGAACATGTTGAAAGTCAACACTTTTACTTAGGAATTTTTCCTAAGGAAGAGACCCTTAGGGACTTAGGAATTTTAGGGATTCTCACATACTTAGGATTTTCAATTATACAAAATCTATGATAAATAGAAGGGGGAACAACAAGGGCCTAAAAGACAAGAATTCTAAAAATTTTAGGGTTGAGAAAAATAGGCACTAATAGAATGCTCCTTATAAGCTAGGGTTTGCTGGGAATGATTAATAATGAGGATTGCCCCTACAACTAGGCATGAAAGTCTTGAACATGAAACTTGGGGCAATCCCTTGAACTTTCAACCTTTAATGACCTCTAGTGCACTCCTTTAGTGATCTCCTAATAGGTTTAGATCAATTCAAATACTCTAGTGACTGTCTTAAGATATGTGGTTTCCATGACTTTAAATAATGTTGAAACCATCTGAAACAATCCACAAATATGTCCACCCATGGCTTTGTGGCTTTCACATAGAATAATGTTGGTATCCTAGTCTAGTATGGAGAGCTTCTTTCATCCCATTTATCCTTTGGCCCTTTCTAAGGCATAAGAACTTTCTTAGACTTATGACAAGGACATTATGACTGTCCAACTTTGCATTTCATAGCCATCCCTTTACACCTCAGTATGACAGCCTTTTAATAGTGATTATATGGGCTAAAATAGGCTGGTAATGACTATGACAGTCATGAGGAATTGTTATGATAGCATTGAATGTGAATCTAGTGCATTTGTAGTCCTAGCTAACAATTAAGTGTGATTTAGAAACACATAGGAGATGGATATGGTGTCAAGATAACCTCAGGATTACTCGGATAGTCCCATTAGGACTCATAAACATCTCTATTGTTTGGAGACAAGGTAGTGCTTCAATAGCTTATTTTGGGAATTTAAGACTGTCATAACCATCCTTTGATCATCCCATCATTGTTCTTCCCACATGGGATTCATGGGTATGGAACTAACCTCATGACCACAATGACAGTCCTATTAACTATCCCACAACAATATTTTTCTTCCCCTACACCTTCATCACTGTGATGCCCGATTCAACTTTGGTGATTATGCTCTTCACAATAATAATCCCTTATAACATATAAGGTGATGGCCTTATAGATGTTATGACTATCCCTGATTGCCTTAGAAACCCTCTTGTCTTCCCTCAATTTGATGAGTTGCCTCTAAGGAAATCAAATTCTAAAGGATCCTTCTTTAAATTGAATCTTCATAGCACAAGCTATTGTTAAATAAACATAATCTCACATGCTTAGAGGGTTGTCTTCTTGGACTCAAGGTATTGTTCACTGAGTATACCAACCAAGTGATTGTGAAACCTTGGGTAATTCAGTCCTGCACATGCTAAAGAAAAAATAAATGAGTTAGATCTTTTAAAATATAATATAATCCAATCTATCTCAGGAGAATAAACATAAATAAAATCCATTATTAACCTCCTATGTCAGCAAGATCTTTGATGTGATCAGTCCTCTGTATGTAAGGGGTAGTTAAAATAATATGACAACCATACTAATTTCTCCCCCTTTTATCAAAATGAATCATATAAAGCAACATATGAACATGAAATATGGATCTTTTGAGACTTTATATATCCTTTTACAAAGCTCCCACCACAACTGTTTGTAATGAAAAAGTAACTTGTGATAGTTGTCTAAGAGGAGAAAACTAATTTTTATATTAATATATTAACACTCCCTTCCTTATTGACTTTTATCAAGACTTGAGGACTGTACCATTACACGTGTGGGAGCCTTGGAGAGACATTGGATGCATATAATGGGTTGGACAATTGTCAAAGGGTGAAAATTCCAATGAAAAAGATATCTAATATCCCTGGACAACTAAAGGAGGGTTTAGATACCCATTTAACCATCAAGTTTAAGATTTTATGGTCTTAAGACTGCTATAAAGAATTTTGAAGACTTATGAAATCTAAAAGGAATTGATGAAGGCTCTTAGACCTTAATTGGGTCCCAAGTTTTTTTTAAACACAATGCAACTAATGGTCTTAACACCATAAAACCTAACCATGAAGGAAGTCATGACATAGAGGTGATTACCCTTAGTTTGATATCTCTTCACTAATACATTCATACCTTGGGTCACCTTACACCTCCTAAGTCTTTGAAAAACATGAGGGGTCACACTTTTCACTCTCTAAGGCTCATACAACTATTATCATCATAAAATCAACTAGGAAAGCCAATATGTCATGGAGAGAGTTACACCTTGACATGACCATGTGACACCATAAGATGTGAGTTCATATTATCCATTGACACTTCATAACCTAAGGAAGGACTTTCTCTTATCATACTCAAAACCACATATCACTCAATTGAATAAAAGACCTCAAGGATCAAAATATCACCCATAAAGAACTTGTCAAAATGAATACATTCGCATGACAAACTAAGACAAGACCATATCAAAACCTCCATATGGGCCAAAGGCCCAATTAATATAATGAAGCAATAAAGTACATTGTAAATTTAAGACTCCTCAAGCCAAGGTATATCAAGACCAAATCAAGTTGACTCAAATGAAGAACATCAAATTGACTTAAAGCATGACAAACCAAACTAGGACCTCTTGAAACCATAACCACCTCAATCAACCCTTCTCATGCAATCATGAGCTCGTTATTAACTAGGTCAATGCATATTGGACCATGCTAAGCATCAAAGAACTCTTATCCACCTCAATCACATAAACCAAGACCTAGGAGATCATCAAAATATGTCAAACTAATGTAATAGACCATGAAACCCATAATCAAGCTAAATTGAACAATCAAAACCTAGAGTACTCAAAACGAGATGAAACGCTGAAAGAGGCTAGGAAACTCACTCAAAATCCTGAATACAAAGAGGGGGTCCCCATTTTGCATGTGCAAATGATGGAGTGTGTGTGCAAGGCACAACAAGATCTAATAACTACAAATAGAACTTGAATCTCATGACCAGCTAGTGTGCACACAACTAAAATGTTTTCAAGGGTCCAAAGGAGTCTTAGATGAAGATTTAGAACCAACTCACTATGCTCTTTGTGTAATTTCCTAAGTTATTATAGATAATTGTGGCAAAAATGAGGAAGAGAGGGGTAATCCCACTCTACATATCTTGGAGGAGTCTATTGAAAGTCTCTAGGATCATAAACTAGGCAAGTACGCAAACCAATGATAGCCACGAAAGAGACTAGACAACCAAAAGATTTTACTTGCAACCTTCAATTTTATAGCTTTAGCCTATAATTTTTGCCAAGTCTAGAAAAATTACCCTCCTTCTAGCACCATAATTATTATGAAACTACATGCATCAACCTCAAGAGTTAGGAAACTAACTCCTCTCTTGAAAGAAGGCCAAAAGCCTGATGCGAGAGCATCTAGCAACCTAAAAATGTAAGTTTTGGATTTTGATGCCTAGTTTGTGTTTTAAGGTCATTTTGATTTCATGAGTCTTTAATTAGTGTTTGAAGATCAATTAGAGTCCATTGGGATAATTTCCAGTGGTTTAGAGTTCGTAGGAAGTCCTAGAAATTCCAATTTTGAGTTTCCTGCCAAAATACAAATTTGAATTTCCTAGTGAATTTTTGGCTTGTAGAAGGTTGGGGTTTGTTCCTTAGCCTTAGTTTTGGTTTTGGTGAGTCCAATAAGGTTTGGAAAGACCATGTAGGGTCTTTTTACTTGTTTTGTTTTTTAGTTCTAGGTTGTAAAGTTGCAAAAAAGGGCATAATTGTTAAGTTTGATGATATAGACATTAGGGTTTTTGAAGGAAAAGACATATGATCGATTGGTAACTGTTTTGAGTAGTTCATTCATGTTGAATCAATGAGAATACACGCTCCAAGAAGCTGTGGGAGTAAGATTTCATGAAATACCCTATTTTTGTCAAGTTTATGATAGTCTTTCTATAAAAATAGTTAAAGAACAACCTTGTACGGCCCTGTATGGCTCATTGGCAGGACTGAAGGTGTATGGTTTGTTAGTGTTTTGTTTTCAGGTTCAAATGCAATTGGTTTCATTAAATTTTATGATATTTGGAGCAAATTAGAGCAAAAATACTCATTGAATTTTTGATAATTTTCTGCAAAAACAATGAGAAATCAGTCTTGTACAGCCTGGTATGGATCAATGATAGATCTGTGAGTGGATGGGAAGTTAGAGTTTTGTTTTTAGAATCTAATTCTTTTGGTTTCATGCAATTTCATTGAGTTTTGAGTGAGAAACAAGCAAAATAGTGTTAGCAGCCCTGTTTTGATCCAGGGTTTCCAGCTAGCTCTTAAAATTCATATATTTTGCTTGCACCATTGAAAACTCATGAAAATTGGTGAGCATGCTCTGTAGGGTCTTTTTTAGGTTTCCACCAAGTTTTAGCTCCTGAAACCCTCATATGAGTGAGATATTCAAGTCTGTGTTGTTTGCTGTCAAGTAGGATTGTTAAAACCCTAGGCCTTTTGAGGGTTTGATGAAAAGTAAACCTTTTGAGTTTACCATAGAAACATAGGGTTTTAATTATCCCGACCCATCTAGCAATCTCCCTGAGGACTTTGATGTTCTTTTAGCCAAAGCTAAAAACAGAGATGAAGTGGAGGAGGTGTTTGGGCTGGTGAAGAATGTTATTAACTCACAACACAAGATGACTAAATGGTTCTTTGTCGAAATCAACAGAATCAACATAAAATTGTAGCTCATGTAGGAAAGCCTGGGGAAAGGAGGTAATACCTCAGTTGATTAGGATAAACTTATTTTCCAGAATTGGGAAGCCATATCGAAAATGGAAGAAATTAAGCATGAAATGGTAAGGATGAGGGAAGAGTATGGCACGAGAGTCCAGTACCTGGAGGAAAAATTAGTGGAAGTCAATAACAATCTGGAAAAGATTATGCATATCAGTAAGTTAACCATTCAGAACAGTTTAAAGGGAATGAAGGTGTTGACAGAGAAACTCAAAGAGCTTAGAAAAGACCAGTTCAAAGACTTCGGAGCTGATGAAATTCTGAATGTAGAAGACATGGGCATACAAGACAAAGAGGAAGGCACTAAAGAAAAAGGTAACAGGCGGCTATGGAGGATATAGGTGGCCCTTCAACATGCACAAGGGGAAGCAGAAAGAAGCAGTTTGAGGAGGAGAAAAAAGAGTTGATTAACTTTACCAAGTTGCATGAAGAATTCTATGAGAAGGAAATTGAGGCAGCAGAGACCCTTAAGAAAATGACTTAATCTGGGTTGTTCTTTTTTGCTATGTGTTTCTATTCTTTTGATATTTATGTAGTTTTTGGTTGGCATCTGGTTGGCTTATTCTTCTTAGTCCTCATCTTTATGTAAAGGGTTTTGAGGCCCCTTCAAAACCTGCTTTACCAATATAATAAAAAACATAGGGGTTTAATGAGACCCTATAGAGGTTGTTGAAGGGTTAAGAAGCCTAAGAAGGCATCAAGAAAGAGTTTCCATTCAAAGTAGCTAAATAGGCCCTTATTGAAGGTTAAACCTAGTGAAATAGGACAACTTATAGGGTACAGGTCTGGGATACCTTTAAGGGAGTTTGGGAATCAAAAATGCATTGTTGTTGTTGTTGTTGTTGTTGTTGTTGTTTATACTCTGCATCGAAGCCTCCTCAAGGTATCATGGTCACTGAGTCTTGATTCTATGAAATAGTTTAGTGGTGACATGAGATACTATTTAACAAGGGGCTTGGTAAATATTGAAGTAAGAATTGGTAGTAGGGTGAAGCCAAGCTTAGGTTATGGTATAAGAAGAGCACATAAACACATCAATATATGTGTCACGCTTTATTTCCATTTGATGTGTTTACTTGGAATATAATAAAGGCTTGCGAGAAATTAAATCTTTGAATATACCAAGAACAAGCCTTTATTATAAACAAAGAAATTGAAATTGAGAGTAATACTAACTAAATCATACTCTAATCGATTTATAATAAATGCAAAAGATTAAAGGGAAAGAAGGAAAAGAAAAGAAATCATGAAAGAGAGGGAGAGGGAAGATGGGTTTGTTAGACTACAATTAGCTTAACATGATTCACTATAAACAAAAGAAAATAATTTATATTCCTACCAGCATTAACTCAACTTGAAGTATAAGTAGTGCAATATTTTGAGTAGAACAAATAAACAAGATATTATATTTGAGAATGAAAATGACAAACGAAACAATCACCATTAAATGATAGATATACATTTAGGCATTGAAATAATTATTTATAAAGTGGAATCAAATAAGCTACATTAGTAGTATTTATAGACAAACAAACTCAAACTAGAAAATAAGAGCACTCCCTACCAAATTGTTTGCGCTAAAAGAGGCCAATTTCTCACTCCTAAAAATCCACAACTTTCCTGGACTTCCAAAATCTCACCTATTAAAAATTTCCAAAATCCTTTTTTCTTTGTACATTCATCTCCTTATAGGTGCCTCTCTATGTATTTTTATTTATTTATTTTTCAATAAAGAACCTATCTTTTTATGCACCTATTTTTCAGTAAGGCACCTATCTTTGTAAGGCCTCTCTATGTATAGGTTTTAATGTATTTTTATTTGTTTAAAAAAAAAACTCTAATTTGAAAATAAAATCAAAAAATAAACCCCAAAGAATAAACCCTAGGAGTGTAAGATCACAAGGGTTCACCAAAATGAAAATAAATTGAAAAAAAATATTTTAAGAAATATGAAGGGTAAATGAAGGCAAACAAGCACTAACAATTAGATTGCCCTCAAATAAGTAGATGAGGCAATAACCCTACATGAACACACTTTTTGAAATTGATAAAGAAGGTATAATTACTTAGCTTCATTTGTGATGTGGAGATATCTTGCTATAAGTTGCTTGTTATGATTAAACTTTGCATTCTGCTATCAAATATGAGATAGTGAAGCTTTGCCAATTTGTAAAATGACCCATGCTTTAGTTGGGTTGAATCCCATAGACGTAGAAGTGATCCCTGCACTTGAGAATTTGATTGTAAATTTGTGGTTATGACCTTTTTATATGGAAATGACCTCTGCACTTTTGATCTTTAGGAATTTGCATGCCTTCATTATATGAACTTAGTGGTATTGAGAAACACTAGTGGACTTTGTTATGCTAGGCTTGAGGGGTGATTTGATCCCCTTCTTTGCCTTAGTTAAACCCTCAAGCCAATTTAATAGTTTTGAACAAGTTTGAAGCCACTTCAAGCAACCAATGCAAATATCTATGCCAACTTTTTAAACTCAAATGTTGAGGCAATGCCAATTGATGCTCTCTAAGTGATAATGCAATGATTGGATATGGGAATTAATGGATGTTTAAAATGAATTAGGGTTTGTTCTTTTATACAACAACCTAGCGTGCAAGTTTAAACATTTCATGCTCAAGCTGGCAAATAATGACTAGTTGGAAGGGGGTCGGCTTGGGCCATTTTAAAATCTGAATTTGATAGTTTAGAGGTCAAATATATTTTACCTTTAGATTAGATCCATGTCAAAGAATGGGGAATCTACTGATCAAATTTGAATCCTTGGGACATGTGGAGTCAAGTTTAGTCAAAGTTTTGGTTAATTGCCATCTATTATACAAAAACTTGCCACTTGTACATTAGTCATTATAAATGGGACAAATTGGTTAAAATGAGTTGAAAATAGAGGAAAAATATAAGATATGTACTTTTCACCCTTATAGATATCAACATTGTTATATTGATCCATTCTTATTGTCCAAACATCCACAAGATATAATGTAAAATATGTCAAAAAGATTTTAGATCTTCTATATTTTTTTTATGGAAACAACTAAACTACATAAATATTTACATCTCTTCCATTTTAAATAATTTAAAAATAGAAAAAAATCTTATTAGTACTTGAATTTAGGTAGTTACTATTGTAATGAAAATTGTTTAACTAGTTATTATTTCTCTTATCAAACCAATTAAAAACTTTTATTTTATTTTTCTATTGTTAATAAATATAAGATGCATATTATTTAATTAAAAATGATAAAAATATTATTTATCTTGAAAATTACTGGCCAGAATTTTGGAATCTTGAAAACTATTGGCTAAAACTTTTGCAGTCTTATTGCAACCTTCATGTTGCCCAAGACAAATAATGAACTTTGTATAGTATTAACGTATTAATGTACTATTTTTTTAATATTTTAATTAAAAAGTACAACATTAAAAGTTGTAAAATATTTCATTTGCTTAGCAATAAAGTCATATTTAGTATAATACTCTCTACATATTTTATTACACACACAACAAAAATGTAATTCAACTTTCTTTCTTCCTTTGTAAACTACATTTACTTTTTGCACTTGTATAATATTTAATTTTTTTTATATACAGGCCATGTTAAACATGAGTATAGAGACAACGATCATCACTATCGAGTGGGTAATTGTGATGTTGTCGAAGCACTCCAAAATTTTGAAGAAATCCTAAAGGTTTAATCAACCTTGACCACCATAACCAGAGGTTTAGAACTTTGAGCCTAAGACTAGAAGTCGAACCAAATAGGATTGGAAATGAGGCCAAATATTGTGATATATGTGGTGCACAAAAGTAACTACTTCCTTTAAATTAGTTTTGTTAGTGTAAATCTCTCCTCTAAACTAGGGTTCGATTCTCATGGACTGTAATATTTGATTTTGGCTTAGATGCAGAAGGGTTGAACTATGGGATTGGAAAACTAATAAAACTCTTTTCAGGCTATTAGTGGTGTTGGTGGTGTTATATGGGTGTGAGGTTCGGGGTGGCAATACGTCAGAGATGAAGTGGAGATAGATAGAGAGGCTACAAAAGCATCTAATCACAAGTAGTTTTAAAACAGAAGCGTCAGTTCCTTATGAGATTGCACTAGCTAAATTTAGTGCCTTTCCTTTGGAGGCATCAATGTTGACCTGGTTGCTAAGTTACTTAAAGAGGCTAGAGAACATGGAGCTACTTCGATGGCCCAAAATGGAAGCAGAGGGAAATTAGAGAGAAGGAAGAGCACGTAGATGAAACAAAATGACAAGTGGATGAATAAGTGGGGTATTAGCATAAAAGAGTGCCCAAATAATAAAGGGGCAATCAAAAAGTACGTGCGAGAAAAAGTCAAAGTAAGCATGTGAACAAGGAAACTGGGGAGGAAAAGAGAATGCTACATAAAGCATTTCATGTTGGCAAGAGACACTATATGGATTCATGGTTTTTGTCATTGATGGCAACAAAGGTCATCCCACATATCCGCAAGTCATGGTGTGTCTCTACCGGAAGTCAGAATGAAGATTGTTGTGGTCCGGTGAACAAGAACAGAGCATGTGGCAAGGTCCGACAGATTGGTCCAGATCTCTCAGAGGAAGTGTCTTGGTGCAGTGCGGATTTGGGGAAGTCAAGAGGACTACCTTGAGTAGTATATTCCAAGGATTTAGCCTCCGGTGATGAACAAAGAAAAAGATATGAATAGTTGAGTACCGGATTCCTGAGAGACAGTGAGAACAGAGGAAGAACTGACTGACAGAGTATCAGACTATTTTCCGGATGTGTTACTGTTGATGGTAAAGGCTGTGAAGGCATGAATCATGTTTGGCCGACATGATTAATGATATCTACAAGTATATGCTTGATCCGCACTACTTGATATGCAAGGATTCAGCCGACAGAACAGAGTTTGTGAGAAGATAGATTATTCCGGGTGCCGACTAGAAAGATAATGAAATCACTAGTGCGGATATATATAGAGGATGGATTTAGTTGTGAAAAGTGTGATGGTATGAAGGTGTATGCGAATAAATACAGAGTAGAGCAGAAGCAATAAGAAAGATCCGGTATGTGAAAAGATAGCAGAATAAAGAACAGAGGAAAGATGAAGTGCAGTAGATCAGTATACTGAGCCTAACCGGAACTGAACTCCAGCATATGTAGATGCTTCCAATCAGTTCAAGTATTGTATAACATTCTTTTGTAGACAGTGTGTCTCCTTGTAGGCAGTGTGCCTCTTTGTGAGCAGTGTGCTCGGGCAGTGAGCCCTAATTGGCAAGTGCCATTTTGTAATTCCTTATTCTTTTAACAGAGAATAATCTTTGGGTTAATCACCCCGTGGTTTTCTCCCTTAACCGGGTTTCCACGTCAAAAATACTGTGTCATGTGTTTCTTATTTCATGGTAATGTTTGTTTGTTTGATTCAATGCTGCTTTGATTAATAAGAAAGTTCAAAAGAAGAAATAATTAGGATAACTGATTCACCCCCCCCCTCTCAGTTATCAACAATTGGTATCAGAGCAAGGTTCCTCCTAATAGAGCCTAACAGCTTGAGGAAGATCTGGGAGTTCAAATGGATGCATATGGTTTAAGGGAGCAACTCAAGACTGCCCTTGAGGATCTTGAACAGTCAAATTCTGAAGTCAATGAATTAAAGGAAAGACTCAAACAGGCTGATGAATTCATGAGAGAATTAAAGGACAAATTAAGTCTCTCTATGAAAAAGAGAAAGGAGCTGTTCCAACAATTGGCAAGACAAAGTGAAGAAAGCAATACAAATGAAGAATTGACTGAGAAAACCAAGTTATGTGAAAAGTTATCAAAAGAAGTCATTATGTTAAGACATGAAATGGAATCAGGAACTATAAAGTTTACTCAAGAGATTGAAGAAAAAAGAAAAGCTGAAGACAATCTAAGACAATCTCTTAAAGAGAAATCAGAAGAATGCCACCAGATGGACAGGATTATCAGACATCTTGAATCTGATCTTGAAGATGCCAAAGATAATGAAGAAAAACTTGAGGATCAAATTGTCTCTCTCAAAAGAGATCTTCAAATAGCAAATGAATATAAAGAAAAATTCAAGTAAGTTCTGCCCAACTTGAAGTACTTCTTGGAAGTCAAAAGAGGACAGATGACAAGTATGGTTTGGGATATGAGAAAGGAGAAAGCTCCGGATCCGGTCAAAAGAATTTTGGATCAGAAAATCCAAGGAATAGGCCTAGAAGACCTCCGGTAAGACAGACCAATGCTCAAAGATATCCATCCTTCAATGGATACTGCCATAGCTGCAATCACTTTGGTCACAAAGCTAATCAGTGCAGAAAGAGAATGAATCAGACTAATTCATCCTTCTCCGGACAATGCTTTAACTGCAAAAGGTATGGACACAAGTCTCATGAATGCAGAAATATGCAAATAAACAAATCATTCAATGGTAGATGCTTTGCATGCAATAGAGTAGGTCATATGGCTAATCAATGCATATCAAGAGGTTATCAGTCAAATATGCAAAGAAATGTTATTTGCCAAATCTGTAATAGGTCCGGTCATAATGCAAAAGTCTGCAGAAGCAAGAATCAGGACAAAAGAGGTCCGGTATATAATCAGAATCAAGACAAGGGTAAACAAAAGATGAATGTGGATGAAGTTAGGAATCAGATGAACAAGATTTGGGTGAAGAAAAGTTCAGAGAATGTAGAGGTTGGATCCGCACCAGACTCTGGTGCTGATATTTCTTCCAGAAATTAAAAAGTGAGCTCTGGCTCAGGGGGAGACTCAAAGAAAATCCTGTTCCCCCAGCCAATCAAGTGGTGCTGGATGTGATACAAGATGCGGAGTAAAGGGTTTGAAGATATAAGTCCTGAGATGATCCAGACAAGATTTCAGAGGTCCGCATGAAGATGCAAAGAAGTTGTGATCGATCAAGTAAGACCTATTCCGGGAGATGCTCCGGAATGACAGAGGACTACAAAAGGGTCCGGAGAGATCCGGAAGTACATTATTTTGCTCTGCGGACTGGACAGAATGTTTGGGATGTTCTTGTAATGTGTCATCTTGATTTATTCATGATTGAAAGATCTGCATGATGTTCATAGATCAGAACTGATCTGGGATACTCCAAGCTATCCGGATAAGGCAAACCGGAATAATATAGGTGGAGCATTTATTGCAAATAGATATTAGGGTTTGCAAAACGATATAAGGGATTTCTCAACAATCACTTGATCATTCCACATC
Organism: Cunninghamia lanceolata; assembly: GCA_027924645.1. NCBI lineage: Eukaryota > Viridiplantae > Streptophyta > Pinopsida > Cupressales > Cupressaceae > Cunninghamia > Cunninghamia lanceolata. The sequence continues at coordinate 7,756,207 of BSBN01000071.1, read as the reverse complement.
CAAGAAGAAGCGAAAAGCGGAGCTCTGTAACAAAACTCATCAAGTTCACCGAAGATCTCCTGCCGAAGTCATTACATACAGAAATCAATCCAGCCACTCCGTGCAACCAAAGACGCAAAAGGTATTTTCCACTTTCGATATCTTGCTACAAATCTTTTGAAGAAATGGCTACTCCAAATATAGTAAAAATCTCAGATAGGCCCCGACCTGAATTTAAGAAACATCCATACAAGTCATTGGAGGTAGATCCCTTAGGAGCATTTTCCAGTGTTCCTCATGGAGTTTTACACACAGAAGACATTAGGGTTTACATACATGCAAGCATTGAGGAATTCAGGGAATTCAAATTGAGAGATCTCTATCACAAACAACTGATAGACAATGCTTTTGAGCTTAAACCAGAGTACAAGGGTATCCAGAAGAAACAGTTTGATCAATTCATTCATTTCCCCTGCTTTGAAGAAGAAGAATGGGTCTGATATGTATTGAGCAGAATGCATGACAACTTCCTATGGCTGGATAGACCTTACAAAATCACAAAAGAGGCAATTAGGGCAGTAACTGGTCTATACTCTTCCGGAGGGATACCTATCCTCAAATCTGTCAAGAACAACATTGTAACTGAGGCCACCGGATCAAAATTTGATAAGAGGGCAATGACCATTGAAGATATTTCAGATCCGGATATCAAGTATGCATCCATGATAATAGGATACAAGATCTATCACACCAGCAGGGAGAATTCTGTATCCGAAACTGCAGTGTATACTGCCTATGAAATGCTAAGGAAGAATGCAGAATATGATCTCTACGAACTGCTCTTAAGCCAATTAATGGAAAATATACAGAAAATCAAGAAGGACAAGAAGAATTCCTTTAAGTATGGTACTCTTATATTATGTCTATTCTTCTACTTCATGAATGAGCTGCCCGGATCAAGTGGATGGGCATGGCAGAATGACAAACCTGTTGCAGTCCAAATAAGAGACTATCTACATGGGCTTGGGGATGCCAAAGCAAGAAATACAACCCTATGGGGATACTTCAAAAACCTCCAAAGCATGATGCAAGCAAGAGAAAGAATTCCCCAGTCTCTTGTTGAAAAATACAAAGACTCAGTGTGCTTTATGGTGGACACTGATCAGTGCCTAATGGAGGCAGTGGAGCCAAGGACTATCTGGATCATGCCCATGGGGTATGAAGTGGATGAACAAATAGTGGAGCTGCATGTTCAACACATGCTAAGTCAGCCCAAAGATCCAAAGGCAGAAAGGTTTGGAACCTTTGAGGAGCTGAGTGTAAAGATACATGTAGAACTCAGGGAACCTGAAATAAAGAGGAAGGTGAGAAAAGAAGTAGAGCATATTGCTCAAGGCCTAGGCATCTCAAAAGAGGCACTTGATGCCAGCCGGGAAAAGAGGAGAAAGGCTGAGGAAGAAAAGAAAAGTAAAGAAAGTGTTCCGGTTGAAACTTCCACCCGGACCAGATCATCAAAAAGATCTGCACCTCCCACAACCAAAAGTTCAAAACCGGAAGTCCAGGCATCCGGTAAAAGATCTAAGACAAAAGACACAAGGGCTTATGAAAGCCAAAAGGATGAAGAGGAAACTGAGTAAGATGAGGGAGTAAAAGAAATAAAGAAGCAGAAGAAGAAAGGATCCGGGAAACCCTCCACAGGCCAAGACAAGGAAGAAATGGCAGAGGAATTTGCTGAAAAGCCCACTCTGTCTCTAGACAGTGTAGTCAAATCAGTCACTATGGATGGGAACCTTCAACCGGTGGCTGAATTCTATGATGACTACAATGAGGCAGATCAAAAGATCCTGCAAGAAGCTATAATAAGGTACTTGAACATCTACAATAAAGCTTTTATTGAGATTATCTCTGAAATCCCAAAGAGCCTAGAGATGGAATTAGAGATAAGAAAGAACAATGCCATGGCAAAAGACCTTGAGATCAGGGAACAGATAGCTATTCAGCTATATCCTTCAATTGATCACAAAACAATGAACATGGTATTCAAAGACTGCAAGGATGAATTCAGGAGCAAAGCAAGGATGAATCAGCTTATGCTTGGTGAGACCGACAAGGTAGCCAAGGACACTGAAGAGATTCTCCGGAAAACCTTCAAAAGGTTTAATCTTCCTGTTGTAGAGGACTTAGGTGCAGAAACAGCTGTGGACTTGGAATCATCTGCTCCGGAAGAAGTGGGCCTTGAACAGACTAACATCTCTCCTCCGGTTTCCCCTACAGTTTCCGGATCCCAAGAAGAAGAGAAACTACAGGAGAAAGAAGCAGCAGTTAAAGAAAAAGAGGTTGACTGCACCAAGGATGCAGAGAAAGAGAAGACTCCAACAGAGAAAACCACAACTGAAAGTGGTAAGAGTAAGGAAGGAGAAAAGATTCCAAAGGACAAAACTGCAGAAGAGAAGAAACATCTGTCTCTGGCAAGAGACACTGCACAAACTGTTCAAGAATTCTTGATAAAAGCCACTATAGAAATTGATGAACCGGACCTGCTAAAAGGACCATTAGATTTTGACTCTTTGTCACCGGTACAAACAATGAAAATAGCCTCATTTGCAAATGAGAAAGTCAAAGAGAAACTACTGAAATCTCACATGGAAGACTGTGAGCTTATGGAGGTAGCATCTGGAGTGCTGGAAAAGATCATGCCATCTTTTCAGAAGGATCCCACAGCCTCCTCTTCCGGTAATCTCAAAACCTTAGTCAGCAGTGTTAATACACATTTTGAATCTCTAGAAAAATCAGCTGAAGAAAAGGTCCGGAAGGAGTTTTTGGATAAAAGGTTCTCCGAGGTTCAGGGTTTGATCATTAATGATAGAAGAAACATGAACATTGGGATAAAGAGCTTAGAAAATGCTCTTAAGGATGGTGGTGAAATATACAAATTTTGTATCTCCTGGTCCAAGATAACAGTGGACATTGAGAAGAAAATAAAAGAGCAAGAGGACACACTACTAAGCTTGTCTCAAAGTTTTGATCCTCTTTCTTCCTCTATAACAAATCAAGAATGTCAGACTATTGCAGTCTTGAGTGAAATCAAGAAATTGGAGAAGGAAAGGAAAAATAGAATAAGCAGGTTGAGTGAGCTCAGGGGGTTAATTGTCCCTAAGCTAGAGGCCATGCATGAGGCCATAGCAGAAGCTCAAATCACAGCCCAGACAAGTGATCCGAAAGATCTAAAAAGGGCAGATGCATTTGCATTTTTGTTGAGTGGTCACATTTCAATTTTGGATAGAATGAAGCAAAGTTGGGCTACAGAACTGATCCAACTGAAGACATCTTTTGCAGACATTCTTCAGTATATGTGAGTATGTAAATATGCGGCTATGTATAGAAAATTTTTGAAAATTTTGGTGTGCGGACCCTACCCTTTGCCATTGATGTCAAAGGGGGAGTGAGGAGCAGTGAAAAATGAGGAATCCAACTAAGGGGGAGTTCCAGAAATTGTATATAAAGATAGAGCATCAGCCAAGGGGGAGCATAGTGTAAACACTTAGTCATTTTTCACTAAGTGTTGCCATCAATGCCAAAGGGGGAGATTGTTGGCAAGAGACACTATATGGATTCATGGTTGTTGTCATTGATGGCAACAAAGGTCATCCCACATATCTGCAAGTCATGGTGTGTCTCTACCGGAAGTCAGAATGAAGATTGTTGTGGTCCGGTGAACAAGAACAAAGCATGTGGCAAGGTCCAACAGATTGGTCCGGATCTCTCAGAGGAAGTGTCTTGGTGCAGTGCGGATTTGGGGAAGTCAAGAGGACTACCTTGAGTAGTATATTCCAAGGATTTAGCCTCCGGTGATGAACAAAGAAAAAGATATGAATAGTTGAGTACCAGATTCCTGAGAGACAGTGAGAACAGAGGAAGAACTGACTGACAGAGTATCAGACTATTTTCCAGATGTGTTACTGTTGATGGTAAAGGCTGTGAAGGCATGAATCATGTTTGGCCGACATGATTAATGATATCTACAAGTATATGCTTGATCCGCATTACTTGATATGTAAGGATTCAGCCGACAGAACAGAGTTTGTGAGAAGATAGATTATTCCGGGTGCCGACTAGAAAGATAATGAAATCACTAGTGCGGATATATATAGAGGATGGATTTAGTTGTGAAAAGTGTGATGGTATGAAGGTGTATGCGAATAAATACAGAGCAGAGCAGAAGCAGTAAGAAAGATCCGGTATGTGAAAAGATAGCAGAATAAAGAACAGAGGAAAGATGAAGTGCAGTAGATCAGTATACTGAGCCTAACCGGAACTGAACTCCAGCATATGTAGATGCTTCCAATCAGTTCAAGTATTGTATAACATTCTTTTGTAGACAGTGTGTCTCCTTGTAGGCAGTGTGCCTCTTTGTGAGCAGTGTGCTCGGGCAGTGAGCCCTAATTGGCAAGTGCCATTTTGTAATTCCTTATTCTTTTAACAGAGAATAATCTTTGGGTTAATCACCCCGTGGTTTTCTCCCTTAACCGGGTTTCCACGTCAAAAATAATGTGTCATGTGTTTCTTATTTCATGGTAATGTTTGTTTGTTTGATTCAATACTGCTTTGATTAATAAGAAAGTTCAAAAGAAGAAATAATTAGGATAACTGATTCACCCCCCTCCCCTCTCAGTTATCAACATTTCAATCCTTCTTATTACCACACACACAATAACTACATAGGAGTAGAAATAAAATGGAAAGTGAAAATTTTAATGGCCCAACTAAGGACTAGTTTGCACCAACTTAGGTGTGAAACTAGAAGGTGGACAAGGCCTAAAGAAGAGTGGGCAGACAAAACATGTTTTTTCTGCACTTTCGGCTTAGTGGATATAGAATGGAACTAAATCATGGAGTGCCCGACTTACAAAGATATTTGGGCTAATTACATTGATACTTTGAATGTGGGCTCCTTGATTGATTTGTTTGAAGAAGAGAGGGTAACAAAAATTGCAGTTTATTTGAGCAAGATTCATAGTAGAAGATCTAGGATTCAAAAAGAAACAGAGATCAATTAGGTGCTGTGTGGGCAGTCTGTCTTTTGGGGCTCTTGGGATTAGCAGTGTATTTTGGTTTTTTGGTGGTCCCATAGGTTGTTTGGCCTCGTGGATGTTATTAAAAACCTTCATTCATTTATTTGTGTATGGATTACACTAATCTATGAAGTCATGTATTGATGACTTTAAATTGATGGAGGATATGATATTCCACATGAAACACAACTTATTATAAAGGTTAAACATCATTAAGCTGGGCCAAAGTGGAAGTCTAGCATGATGGAAAGGGTGATCGGACAATGGATCGATTCATCAGCCAAAATAATGTGTGTGGGAATTAAATTAACCACTATGGCTTTTTTGTCTACTGGTAGTTGATAAAATTACTATATGGTATTATTTAATGCCCGACACACAATCCCACACTTCCTTTTATGGAGCACCTATTAATATCTTCAAATATATTTTTCTTTAGTGTATTAGATTCAAATAATAATCATCCTTAGTAATGATCACTGCAACCATGCAAATTTAATAATTATTTTATTTTATTTTAGAATTATTTTATTTTTGTTTATTTAAGAGTTATTTTATTTTATTTATTTAAGAGTTATTTTATAATTATACAATGTGATATTTCATGTCTTGCTTGTATTGTAAAATGTCTCTTGACATAATAAAATAATTCTTAAATAAAAATAGAAATTTATGTGTCCATTTAGTAAATAAAATAACTCTAAAGTAAATAAAATAGTTGTAAATTGAAATATATGTATTTAAGATATCTATATTAATTTAGATTTAACAACATAGTTCAAAATCAAACTTAAAATTTTATTAAATAAATAAATCAAAACTTATGCAAAAAATGGTATATAAACCCTATCTATAATTAAATTAATTAAACATTGATTCATTCTTATTTAATTATTATTATTATTTTTTGATAGGCAAGTGTTTCCAAGGGGACAATTCCCATTATATTAATTTCAAAACATCCCTCAAAGAGGGTTTACATTGATTTGTATTTTAAGATAATTGCTAAAAAATCAATCATTTCCCCATCTCCACTAAGTGCTCCTACTTCTCTGTAGGAATCAAGTCTAGGTGCTTTGCCAATTGTGCTTTGAATTCTGAAAAGTTTTAAATAAAACTCCTTTTGTAAATAGCTCCAAACATTCCTTGAGCAAGGCATTATTTTTCAGGTCACTGCACTTAAAAACACCATCGATGTGTCATGTTGATCTCTTTTGGTCGTAGTTTGAAACTACCTCCTGCACCCACTTCACCCAAGTTTCCTTCAAGAAATTATGTGTTGCCAGCATCATAGACATTTTCCGGTCCATGATGTTCAGATATAGTGTTAGGAACTCTCTGACAATGTCAATCATGTATTTTTTTCTCCATAAGCTGCCTTACTCCCACCACCTCCATTATTGTCAGTTCCATCTCTAGATTCTGAATATTGAATAGACATTGGAGTTACAAAGAAAAATTCTCTCTGATACATTCACACCTCATTTCTACTATCTTTACTCTATCTACCATTTTGAGTGGATCCTTGTATCCACTGCACTATTTGTAGTCGATGGGTCATACGGATAAGAGTTAACAACTATAAGAAATCAAGCACCATGATTTCCTATAGATCCTCCATCATCCCTTTGCCATTGTTGTTAGCTCTCATAGCCATATCTATTTTGATAGTCAAGCTAAGCCCTTTCTAAATCTTTGTTTGATTTGATACTTTGATTGCCTCCATTTGATCACGTCCGTAATTAGCCAGATAGTTCGCCACCTTATTAGACTCTCTATAAATATGTTGAATAGAGAAATCATTAAACTTTCCCTGTGTAGTACAAATCTCCTCGAGTTTCTTTTGTAGTTTCCCATCTATGACCTTCCTTGATTTAACTATGTTGATGCAAAGCATTGAGTTGCCTTCTATGTCCACATAGTATTGTAAGAGTTGGCTATGAAGGTAGCGCCAAGATCTAGGAGTTTCAATGAAAGTACAAGATAAATTAAATTGAGAGAATAATGTTATTCTATCAAATGATGCAAATACACAATATGATATGCTCGTGAATATATGATTGATAATTGATAATTGATTGATATGAAATATACAATAAGAGGCCTTGCTTATAGAGGCAAGGATGAGAGGTAGGACTCAAGTCCAACATAATGGAACAACTAACTAGATGACACAAATAATTAATGCACCTAGATACCACTAATAAATAAATACATATAAGACAACTTGTAATATGACAAGTGTCTTAATGCTATGACATGGGACAACTAGTGCACAAATATTAAAATGTACATAGTTATACATTATTGATTGCATGTAGACTCAATTAACTAATTTAAACAAAATATTAAATGACATAACTACTACCTAAGTAAGCTTAAGTAACTAGTGTGAATAGGACCTAGAAATGACTAATTGGGTAATATCTCTTTTTACACTAACACCCCTCTTAAGTGCAACTTAGGGAGAAACAAACTAGGTATGAATGCATGAATGAGTCCCAGCTATGAGGCTATGTTAGGTACTCATTAACAACAAAGCTCAAACAGAGAAAAGGAGAAAACCTCATGGGAGAAAACTCCTCTCCAAAAGTGAGAATGCAATAACAACATGTAAAAGTGATGAAATGATGGAAGGACCCAATACCCCCAAGTACACCATCCACAACAAATATAAAATCAATATCCCCTCATAAGAGGGAAATAATGGGACAAGATGTCCCCCCAAAATGAAGTAGATCCTATGCCAATGGTGAACGCCTTGAAGAAGAAGAGCAAAGAGGATCCAAAAATGGCAAATGACATTTCTCCCCTTGGGAAGAAACCAATCCACTAGTGGATGTAGAAGAAACTCCAACTCCAAAACAAGAGATGAGGAAGGAAGTCTCATGAAGTATGATGTCTCTAAAAGATGCTCAATTGTCTCCATGTTGATGTCAAAAGATGCCACAATCAAATTAGAAGTCCTAGGCCTAACTGATGAAGGTGACAAACCAGAACCAAGTGGAAACTAAAAATCATCAAGCTCCAAAGACAAATAAGAGCTAACAACAGTTGTGCTATGATTTTCATCAAAGTGGAGATGAATATCCTCAATGTGTCCTCCAAGTCTACTAGATAGGACTCACAAAACAAACCTACAATGTCTGTCAAGTACTCATCCCAAGATGGTGTGTCTGGAAGACAATGAATATCTTGTTGCCTTGAATCAACAGAAACCATGGATGTAGCACTAGTCTCAAATGAAACAATAGGTAATGAAGATGAGATCTCAATGCATGTCATCTAACTACACTACTCATTGGTCAATGATGTGTCCACACAAGATGTCTGAGTGTGAACATTAGAGGTTTCCGCCAATGTTGGAATACAAGAGTCCTGAGCCTCAAGATGTTGACTCATAGATAAAGAAGATGAACCCTCTAAATCTTGATTAGGAGTCATAGAAGTCAAAGTATCAATAGAAGTATCTGTAGGAGAAAGGGCATATGCAGAAGTCTCTATGTCATCATGACATTCAAGCTCTTCCCATTCATTAAGCATTACAACTATTTTATGATCATATGGTCGAAAAGCATCAAGTGGAAGAAGACAATCCAAGGTAGGATCTTCTAGGAATGGAGGACCAACTGGATCTTTATACATCTCCCAAATTTTGATCCAAAGGTCACGAGGACACTCAATATTTGTAGTGGCCATCTGGGTGTCAATATCAACACTGCAACCAATCACTCCTAGGATGTGTTCAATCTTAGAATCCCACACAAATTTCTACCAATAGGATGTAGGTTGAGGAAAAAGTCCATAAAGATGGGGCAACATATGAAGCCACCTGAAATGCGTCAGGATTCCATCTTTCCAAGACTTATAGTTTCCTCTATCCAATCTTATTACATCATGATGCCTTTTAATACCCATGATTAACTCCTCAAATTTAGTCACACAATAGACCAATCAAGAGACTCAATCCAACAAAAGCACAAGATTACCCCCCCAAATTTACTTAATTATGAGAACCCCCCAGCAAAATATGAGCTTGGTACTTTATACTTAGTTTGATTACAGTTGCCACAAGCCAAGATAGCTTAGTAGACTTTTGATCTTAGTGCATGCAAATGCCAAATTAGGCCTTATACTGAAAGTACAATTTGGGTACAAAATGAGATCAATCTAATCATAGATCTAAGAAGTACTAAAAAAATTGTGCACTTTCAAAAAAAATTCACCAAAAAATGTTACCATATGACTCTGATCAAAGCCTTTGAAGTTTTGAAAATGAGAACTGCTGAGGTACGGGTGAGAGAATCTATAATTTATGGACAAACCAGGCACCAAAATCAAAAACTATCTGTACCACTGCGAATCTTGTGAAATTCTGGCCCAAATAAAAATAATTTCTCGAAAATCAGAGCAAATCTGAGAAAGATATTAGCCTATGAAGTTTGCCTGCCAAACTCAAAACACAAACTTGAGGGGGGAGCAAAAATGAAAAGGCCCTACTGACGTCATGCTAACGCGATGCTGATGTCAGCAAGGGTGTTGACAGAATATTTGTTGATCTATCGGTATATTCTCCAACTGCCTGAAACCGCCAATAAAACCTGTAAAACTGCCTTAGACAAGGTGAAATCACTGATTGGAATGTGAAAACTATCTAGGAGGCACGAAGGTGGTTTTGAGGTGAATCTTTGCTAGAGATTCTACGGAATCTAAGAATATGTCGCTGCTGTTGGAAAATAAAATTCATCGGTTGTAAACTCCAGCAAGGGTGTCGAAGATGGCCAAGGGACCCGTGCCACGTGGCGCCACCGAAGTGGTGTGTACCCAGCGGGCACCCTACCGACGTAGGGTGTGTACACTGGTAACACAGGGACTTGTGAAAAAAAATTATCCACAGAAAATAAATTAAACTTTGCAAAAAAATTCCCCCGTCGAAAAAAATGTTGACGCAGGAGTACGACCGATGATGCCAAAGATGATGTAGAGGGTGACATAGGCTGGTGCACAGGGTTGTACAACTGTATAGAATTTCCACTTGCGAAATCTGCCAACCTAAAAAAATTATAAAATTTTTCGGTGTCTGATTTTGATGATTTGACAATTGATCTCAGTGTTTTGGGCCTCCTGAATGTGATGGCAAGGTCAGATTTGACCCAAAATGCTTTGAAGGATCAAGTACCTTCTGGATCTCACATGCACCTCCTAACTTCAAACCCTCGTAGATCTAGCCTCCATTGTCTAATTTAGACAAATCAAAAGACTAAAATGACTATCTCGAATACTTTGAACACAATGGTGTGCTCATATTTGCACCAACATGCTCCAATATGAACATGTAATATAAAGCCACAAAAGAGAAACCCTCCAAATTTGGTATTGCAACCTAGATCTCTCAATAAAGACTAACAAGAAGCAATCCTAATAGCTCTGATACCATGTAAGAGTTGGCTATGAAGGTAGCCAACCAAAATCTAGGAGCTTCAATGAAAGCACAAGAGAGATCAAATTGAGAGAATAATGCTATTCTATCAAATGATGCAAATACACAATATGATATGCTCATGAAAATATGATTGATAATTGATAATTAATAATTGATTGATATGAAATACACAATGAGAGGCCCTGCTTATATATAGGCAAGAATGAGAGTTAGGACTCAAGTCCAACATAGTGGAACAACTAACTAGATGACACAAATAATTAATGCACCTAGACACCACTAATAAATAATTGCATATAAGACAACTTGTAATATGACAAGTGTCTTAATACTATGACATGAGACAATTAGTGCACAAATATTAAATGTGCATAGTTATACATTATTGAATGCATGTAGACTCAATTAACTTATGCAAACAAAATATTAAATGACATAACTACTACCTAAGTAAGCTTAAGTAACTAGTGTGAAGAGGACCTAGAAATGACTAACTAGGTAATATCTCTTTTTAGACTAACAAGTCTATCTTTTTTTCCACACACAATCTTAGCCCCTCAAGTAATTCATTTAGTTATGCTTCATTATTAGAGCCATGAGGGAGTCATTTTGAAAGAGCCCAAATGAGAATTCCCAATTCATTTCTAATGATACACCCTACAGGTTAGAGATCCCAAGATTGTCTCATGAGGGCCCGTCAAAATTAATTTTCATTCTTCCTCTCAGAGGGGCCATCCACTTTACAGTTATGTGTTTCTCCTTTCTATTCAATGAATGTCTTGTAATTTAAAAACTGACGGGAATTCTCAAAAGATTCCAGCTCTTAGATATCTCATCATCCCATGTTGTGTACTCTTTGATCCCTGTGGTCAAGATCCTTGTGTTGAGAAATTCGTATATACCAGCATCAATTTTACTAATAGTATCCATGACAATGAGTATTTTATCATTGAAAATCCTTTTATTTATTTCTTTCCAGAGGTTCTAGATTACCATTGGCAAACTCACTCTCCAGATACCACCCCATGTCGAGGTTCTATGTAGATGCAACCAACTATTAAAAAAGATCTTTTAGATCATTGGGAAGGTCCCCATACCATACAATCTTCATGATCAACCATTTCCAACATTGTTGTGCGACCGTGCAATTTAGCAGGAGGTGGTCTATTGATTCTTTGCTCATGCTGTAAAGCAGGCATCAAGAGGGACCCAAGATTCTGATGGACTTCAAACATTCTCTTCTTTAAATTCTCTTATGTAGGGCTACCCAGGCAAAAGCCCCCTAGTTTTGATCCACCTATTTTTTATTTATGTAATGTTCTTATTTTATTTGGTATAATTAATAATGTAACTAGTATAGATATCTTCAATACATCTATCTAAAATATCCTTAGAGATATTGGGTTTGTTGTTTTTTAGATAGATTTATTTAAGATATCTTTTATTTACAATTTTAATAAATTATTTACTCCATAGATTTAAGTACATAATTATATCAATAGTGCCAACTTTTCTAATTGTTTTATTTTTACACCTATTTTTTCTATATTTTTGAAAAAAGATAAATGAAAACAAAACAAATTATTTTCTTCATATGTTTAACTATTTTTTAAATAAGAGATTTATTAATTTAAACTACTACAAATACACAAATAGATAGCTATTTTTTTACTTATTTAATAAGACCTTTTTCTAAAACACTTGTAAAATCATTATAAACAAGAGCTACAGAGCAGTGAAGTTTCTGTCAAAATGTTCATGAATAGTCATGTTTTAATTTGTTGTGTTTGCTTAGTTTTAGCAACAATGTTGATAATATAATAACTTTATAATAATCTTGAAATTTGTCAATTTTTTGGTTTAAATTAGAGTTGATAGTGTTGTAAAATTAAAAGACTAGACATTTTAGTGGTGGAAAAGATCGAATGTTATGAAAAACTGAGGCTTCTCTGATATACCACTGTTCCAAAAATGTTTTTGATTAAGATAAGCAGCTAAACAAGGGAGTCAAACCCTATTACAGAATAGCCCAGGAACAAAACAAGGGGCAGAACCCAAGACAAACGAGGCTACAAAGGCAGAAGAACAGGGGAAAAAGCCAAGAGAACTTGATCCCAGAAACAGCAGACCAAGAACAGTAGACCGACAACTGCCTAGTCTAAGAAGAGCAAGGATCTACACAACATCAGATCTTGACCTAGACACCCTAACATTATTGCCACAAGAGGGCGAGGGACCTTTCTTCCTATGTTGAACCACAGTCTAGGAAGGCTTAGAACCAGGATCAATAGCACGTGCTGAGAGGGGAGCCTCCCCCAAAGCCACAAGCAAATAGGACTCACGGTGAACCCCAATAGACATCAACGAAGCCCCATGAAGGGAAGTTGAGCTCGAAGAGGGCAAAACTGAAACAGAAGAATCAGGAATAGAAGATGTAGGCCTAGCTGAGACAGGAGGAGCCAACAGATGCGCAGCTAAGTGGTCAGAAGAATCCAAAGAGTGAGAGGGAACCGCAGCAGTAACCTCCACACCCTCAGTAGCAGTCACAAAAGGGTCAGCATCCCCAGTAGAACTACCCCCCTGAGAAGAACTGTCATCCTCTGAAGCGCTGATAGTTAGGTGATCTAGGAGAGCATCTTTCCACCAAGTAGTAGCATCCTTGCGGCACGAGAGGGGACAACGAGATGCCAGATGACCTGTAGCAAAACACTTTCTGCATTTAAAAGGAATACCTTCATAATCCAATAGTTGTTTCCAGGGCCTTTCCCCTACCATCAAGACCACATCCCCATGAAGAGGTTTAGATATGTCAATGTCCACAAGTAAGCGCGCTGCCATGGAGTGCCCCATGAAAGAGGTTGTAGAATCAACCTTGAGAAAGCAGCCAATGGCATTGCATATGCCCTCGTAGAAAGAATCCTCCCAAAACTATAAAGGGAGATTAGGGAGGCGGACCCAAATAGGTCTAATGTTGAGTGGTTTCGTAAGGGGATTGAAGGAGAGAGTCCAGGGCTTGATGGAGAGGGAATGCTCCCCCCACAGCCAAACCCTGTCATCGAGCACTAAGTCTCTCTGCTCAGAAGAAGCAAATGTCACTATAAAGAACCCTCTTGCACAAGGAAATAGTTCAATCTTACCCTCAACTAGTGGCTTCCAAGACTCCAAGACCTAATTGTGAAGATTGGGCAAGGAGGACCAAAAACCATTAAATCTGTATATCACTACTGTGTTACGATAAAATTCTTCATTCTCAGAGACCTCCGAACCACAAACCACAATAGGCAACTCACGAGAGCAAGGGATCGGCTGAGAACTGGGCCGGGAAGAGGTCTGAGCGCCAGAACCGGCAATAGCAGTTGAAAAGGTCTTCCTAGGGCCTCCCAAAGCCCGAAGTTCCAAAAATGTTAATTGACAAGATAATTCAAGTTAAATTAATAATTAGGTTATGGCATTTAAAGAAAAAATCATAACTTATAGGATTCAAATTTTCAATGAAAAGTTGACTATTTTATAATGAAGTTGGATGTTAAAGTTTCTTGAAATTTCCACCACTGATATAAAAATAGTAATTTACAAGTAACATTTATTAAAGCTATGGTAATACAATTTTTCTTCATTCAAGAAAAACTAGCGCACAAGACTACTGCCATAATTTTATCATTTAAACAATCTTAACCCTTTGTTCAAGATTAATGAATGATTGTGTATTTTTCAAGTCTATGGGAGTGGGGATTATGAAAAACTGAAGGATTCTGTATTTTTCCACCATTTGTGCAAATCTGTTGCATGAATCATTATATATATATATATATGAATGATTCGTACAACAGATTAATTTGAAAGAAAATTTCAAGGCCAGACCGAGGTGCAGCAGTAAAATGTTGCCCCAATAAAAGTGAGGTCCCAGATTCATGTGAACTAGCAGAGGAAGTGGAAGGAATTTGAAATATAATGTAGAAGCAGGTTCATAGGCCCCCGAGGAGAAAAGAGAGGTTTGTCAAATATCAAGAATATAATAATTTAAAAGAACATTTCAACCAAAGTAACACTTGCTTTTCATTGTTTAACAAAACTATGAAACTTACGGGACTATAAATTGATAGACCAAATACTTTACCAAACTATGAAGTGGAGACTGTGAAAAATTAAAGGATTCTCCAATTCTGTGATATTTTCAAGCACTCTTACAACAAATTAAATGATTGACCAAATATTTCTCATTTCAAAGAAAAATTTAAGCTAAAATTGTACTTAAAAGACATTCAAGCTTCAACAATTTATAAAAAAAATTGGATAAAAAAAAAAATTAGATTATTCAAGAAATTCCTAAAACAACTGCCAATCAAAACACAAATCGCTGATGCCCTCCTCTATACACTTACTTAAATACAACAAATATGTAAAATGTGTTCATCAACATGCAATTTTTTGCTGTTCTGCTTTATAAACTCACTTAAATTCAAGAGTAAAATCTGTTGATTAACATGCAAACTTCTACTGCTCTCCTCTATAAACCCTCTTAAATTCAAGAAAAGTATAGAATTTGTTGATCACTATATAAATTCTGTTGTGCCGCTCTATAAACTTGCTTAATTCAACATTTTTTTATAACATGCTAATTAATATGTGACTGTCTGTCGTCCTGCTCCTTCAACACCCTTGACTTCAAGAAATTTGAAAAACTTATCGCTCAGCATGCAAATTTCTGCTGTCCTACTTTATGAACTCTCATATATTCAACATTTTGTCTTAAAAGCCCAATTTTTTAGTATAAAGCCATTCATACCTGTGTGTGAAAAAAATTCTAGTATCGCAGTTTGAAAACTAGAATTTCACCGTCTTCTGCATAATCTTTGACAAAACAAGACAAAAGAAATTGAACTAAGCTATTTGATCTGTTTCAGACTTAGCTTTATTGCATTAAAAATAACCTAACAATTTGATCCACTTCATTGCTAATTTTACCAATAAAAACTGTTAAGCCAAACTATTTGATCTGTTTCCAGTTAAATTTTTAAATTTCTGAAAACAAAATAACCTAAACAATTTGATCAACTCTACAGCTAACTACTTTCTTTCCATAAGCCAATATTACCGCCATTATTGTAATGGATGCGCATTAATGGCCCTTATCATGTAAAACTATGCCAATTAGATTGAAGAAAACATATTTTTCAAATATGTTTTGTTAAAATATTTGCATCTATACAATAGCAATAGCTAAATATTTTTTAAATAGAAAAACTATTTCAGTTCTCATTGGTTGCAAAAATAATTATTAATAACTAGTTAAGAACAGGCCTTGCCTATAGTTTCCTTGGCAGAAACTAAAAACATAATATATAGTTTCCTTGGCAGAAACTAAAAACATAATATTTCAATTTGAACCTAATTTAATTTTACTATCATTTTAGTCATGACAGCGTCTACCCAATAGGCTACGGCCATGGTGAAACAAGATCTAAGCAAGTAATAACAAATTTTATTTATTTATTTATCTTCTTCTTTACTTATGGTTCAATTGTATTCTAAAATCTTTTATTTTTATTATGAATGATCAATGCTTGATCATGGTTCAAATGTATTATAATTTTTTTTATTTTAATTATTAAATATTAATACTTTGATGTGTAAATAGCTATAAAATTTAAGGTAAAAGGTAAGAATTTTTGTTAACTATTCTTATTTTATTTTTTGTGTCACATGCATGAATATGTTTATATTTTAATTTAATTTTTAAAATCTAGATAAAAATATTTAAAATTAATTTTATAGTCATAATAAAGTTATTAGTATCTGCCTTTGGCAATATTATTATTGTTGTTTGTGCTTATTAACTATTACAACATTCACATTGCCTAAGATAATTAATAATAAACTCTATACAATTTCTATGTGTTAGTACTAAAATTTGGATTCCAAATATAACAATTAATAGTCATTGGTGTCTTCAATCCACTATACATGCTACCTTTTCCTTGCTTTTTAATTCTTGGTAATTTGAAAAGTGTCCACGGGAATCTTAATATTTACTGAATATTACCATTCCCCCTATACATAATGAGTTAAAATTACTGTTAGTAATGACATCATGTCATAAATTTTGTTTTTCAGGGATTGCACTCTAGGCCACTAAACTATATATAGTGAGCATGGATGGCGAACACACATTGTAGTGATTGTATCAGTTCATGTGCCTACATTTTGCATAAATGTCTGACATGGTAGTTGCAACTACAACATCCAACAAATTTTGATTATTATTTGCATTTGCACACTTCAATTTCCAAAGCATTTGTATGACTGGAGATTGTTATAATTGATCATTGTTTAATTTTAGAGAATTGATCTAGGCAAAAGCTCCTTGTGATGCAAGGACAATCCTTTAACGTCTTCTAGTACTCATTCACAATAGTAAATAATCAAGTGCTCTAGTAAGGAATCACTATAATGATAATGAGGTATGGGTGGTTTGACTTTCAGGAGAGACACGAGGTCCCCATCCCTGAAATAATTTAGTTTAAGACTGAGAAGATGGAGGAGCAGAGAGAAAAAGAAGTACACATGGCTAGTAAAGAGTCCCCTTTTCCTCTTGATGACACTGTAGAATTGTCAAATGATGAGGTAGTTCAGGACGTAGATGCTCAACACATGGAGACATTGGTTGCCAATATGAAGATGACCCCTCATGGGACCCCAATGGCTCAAAAGGTGACTAGCCAAGCAAGGGATGAAAAGAATGAAACAGAATAGGATAACCTTGAAGAGGTAGCCCAACAGATAGGGCTCGCTAATTTGTTCGAGCAGATCACCAGTCCTGTAGCGATAGACCTAACCTATAGGGGTGATATCAGCCCAAATAAAGACAGTGATCCACCTTTGGAGCCTGAAAAGGCTGAAGGTAAAAAGCATACAGAGACGGGTGATATGGTACCCGATCAAGGCAAGGACCAAGATAATGCACCCACAAGACAAGAACAATCAGAAGCACAGCTTCAGAGTGGGGGTGATCAGGAGATGCCTGACAAGAATGTTGGTCAAGATCAGGGTGTTCCATCTCCACATACTGAGGGAGGTGATCAAGGTAATAATTCAGCATTAGAGGAGAGATCAGCCGAGAAGGAAGTAAACTTCGAAATGTCTGATGCACCTAAGGATAAAGAGCAAGGTTTGCCACAAGGTGAAAGCCAACAAAATGAAATAGAAAATGTGACCAAGGATGATCAGGATGATCCCCAAGGTCAAAATACACAGTCTGCTCAAGAGACAAACAAACCACAAGATGAGAAAAAGGAGAAAGCTCAAGAATCTCTTGAGGAGAATCTATAGGAGGAAGTGCAAGATCGAGGTATACATATCTTATAAAATCCTCCACCTCAGAAGGAGATCCCTCAGCAAGAGGTACCTCAAAAAGATGCCCCTCATGAGAAAGTACATGAGGAAGAAATCAGAGAAGAACATTCACCAAAGAGGGTAGAGCCTAATACAGAGTCCCAGGATACCCAAAATAAAGAGGATGATCATCAAGAGCCCAGGGGTGATGTTCCTTATTGGTTGCGATAGGAGGTAAATTTGCAACAGGTAGAGGAGGTGCATGACTTTGATGTTTCTAAACTATTTGTTGGAAGCATGATTAAACCAAGAAGAAAGGCAAGGCTGACGTCTGCAATAAGAAGAGACCCTACTATAGGCAGAAGAACAGCCCAGGTTGCCTTACCAACAGTTGAGAAGGAGAAAGGCAAAATAGGCCTTGAAGATTTTCAGATCACTAATGTTGATCTGGGCTTTGCAAATGAAGACCAGGAGGGTCAGGAAGGAAAATATATTATTGATTCAGGATCATGGATTTGTATTGGTTAATTAACCCTTTTATAAAAGAATGTAATTGAGCAATGTGCTCCTTATGTTTCTTATTCTTCTCATTTTCCTTTTTCACCCTTACGATGCGGGGAAGTATGTTTACATTGCATTGGATATTGAGGCGTAGGCTAGGTACGAGCACGGCGCAATTCACATAGATGGGTTTGTACTCATTCTGTTGGTGCCACACGGGGGCTAGACCATGGCCCCGTGACAGTTGGTATCAGAGCTATGGAATAGAGGCAGAACTGTGTGGATGGTTGAGTTCATACCAACGAAGTTGGTATCAGAGCGCAGTTGATTGTGCTAGGTTGGATATTGGATGCATGCCAACTGAGTTGGGTACACTGAGTTCGACATCAGACATAGAGGGGAATTGGCAAGCAAGGCTGGCATAGTGGATTGGGAAGTGGTACATTGGACCAAACTCAGGGAGAGTGCTTGTTGGCGGGGCACTAGGCAATCCAAGTTGCGCAGCAAGTAAGGCTGATGATCTAGAAGTGGTGGATGTGAAGACTCAGAGTCTAGCAGAGTCTAGCTAGGTTGGGCTCAGTCCAACCTAAGAAGGCAAAACATCCAGACATTGCCCGCTGCTATTGCTGCTGCAGACAGACTCCTCGACTTCAAAGGCAATGCATCAAAGGGATTTGGTGGGAGTTCTGAATAGACTAGCAAGATGAGCAAGAAGAGGCAAAAAGGTTCCAAATCAGACAAACCCAAGGGAGATGGGTTTAGGCCAAAGAAGAATGGTTTCAAGAAATCTAGGCAGAGCTCTGTCAGAGATGTCGAATCCACTGCAGCCCGTCGCAAAGCAAAGACATGATTCGTCTGTGGCAAGGCGGAACATTGGGCAAGGGATTGTCCCGATAGGCCCAAGCTAAACACTGTCAAGAAAGATAAAGAGCTGATGCCCGAGATGGGTGCACTCATACTTCTCAATGCGATGTCTGAATCAGGAGAACTGGGTTCTATGCATGAGCTATGTTTTGCAGAGGTCCAATTTGGGAACAAGAAGGTTTGCGCTATGTTGGATACTGGCACAACACACAATTACATACAGGCCAAGAAGGCCAAGGCACTCGGGCTCAAGATCAGACAGACTACCAGTTCCTTCAAGGCAGTCAATTTGCCTACTCAAAAAGTAGTCAGGAATGCTTTTGATGTCGCCGTGTGAGCTGAGACATGGCATGGCTTGCTCAACCTAGTTGCCATCGAGATGGAGGACTTTGAGCTCATTCTTGGGCAGGAGTTCTTTCGCAAAGGACATGTTGCATTGATCTCGCATCTGGACATGATGCTATTTCTGGACCCGAGCAATGCAAGTATGGTCAAGATTCTAAGAGAAAATGTTGCAAAGAGTACTGTATCCGCACTCAGCCTGAACAAGGTAGTCTAAAAGCATGTTGATTCTATGTTTCTTGCTGCTATTCTAGGTGACTGGGACGAGGACGAGCTGGCCGAGTCATCGAACCTTGAGGAAGTCGCAGACGTCATAGAAGATTATGCTGACGTGATGCTGGACAAGTTGCCCACTGTCCTACCTCAGAGATGGCACATTGATCATCAGATTGAGCTAGAAACTAGTGCCAAGCTGACTGCCAAGAGTCCCTACAGACTATCTGGTCCCAAAATGGTCAAGCTCAAGAAGTAGCTCACCAACTTGCTTGAGGCAGGCTACTTGCAAGCATCTCAGTCCCCTTATGTAGCCCATGTGTTGTTCCAACGAAAGAAAGATGGCTCACTAAGGCTCTGTGTAGATAACCGTGCGCTAAACAAGCAAACCATCAAAAACAAGTACCCACTGCCCTTGATCGCTGATTGCTTTGACAGACTCACCGAGGCGAGGTACTTCACCAAGCTGGATTTGAAGCAAGGCTATTATCAAATTAGAATTATTGTTGGCAACAAAGAAAAGATAGCTATCTATACCAGGTATGGATCCTTTGAATTCTTAGTCATGCCATTTGGTCTTTGCAATGCCCCGGCAACCTTTTGTACTCTAATGAATGATGTATTCTGCCTAATGCTGGACAAGTGTGTCATCGTGTATCTAGATGACATACTTATCTTCAGAAAGACTTTGGATGAGCACAAGACCCACTTGTTGCAAGTGTTTGAGCTACTCCGAGAACATCAATTGTATGTGAAGAAAGAGAATTGTGCCTTTGCACAAACAAAGGTACAGTTTCTCGGCCACGTTGTTGGATTTGGCAAGTTGAAGCCCGACCCTAAAAAGTTAAGAGCAATAGAGGATTGGGAGGCCCCAAGCTCAGTACATGAGGTGCGCCAGTTCCTAGGTCTTGCCAACTATTACCAAAAATTTGTTGTTGGATACTCTAAAATTGCAACCCCCCTGACCGAGCTACTAAAGAAGGACCGAGCTTGGACATGGAAAGAAAAACAACAAGAAGCATTTGAGCAGTTGAAGCAGAGGCTTGTGGCCGAGCCAATGCTTGCATTGCCAGATTTTGGTAAAATTTTTGAAGTCCAAACGGACTCCTCAAACTATGCAGTGGGAGTTCTCATGCAGGAAGGCCACCCAGTGGCGTATGAGAGCAAAAAGCTGAATAATAGAGAAAGGAGGTACCCCATTCATGAGAAGGAGATGACTGGTATCGTGCACTGTCTAAGGACTTGGCGACATTATCTCCCAAGCATCCCATTCATAGTGAAGACGGACAACATATCCAGCACATCTATCAAAACTCAGACCAAGCTTACCCCTAAGCAAGCTTGTTGGGCCGAGTTCTTAGCCGAGTTTGACATGGAATTGATGCATAATCTTGGTAAGGCAAATGTTGTCGCCGATGCATTAAGCAGAAAAGCTCAGATAGCTGCTTTGCAAGAATACCGTGCTAAGGTAGGAACCGACATGACCCAAGTCAGATTATTAGAGGATGTTCTGAACCGGATCAAGGAAGGCTTGCAAGCCAATTCTCAGGCCTTTCAAGTGGTAAGGAAAGTAAAAGCGAGGAGGACAAAGAGCTTCTCTATGAGAGATGGGCTTCTTTTCTTCACTAAGGATAGGATCTATGTACCGAAATGGAAGGATCTAAGAAAATCTAGTTAATGCATGAATGCCATGACATGGCATGGATAGGGCATTCGGGGTAGAAAAGAACATTGGCTCTACTTGAGCACGGTGTCTACTGGCCAAAGCTGCAAGAGGACGTGGATGAATATGTCCGGACCTACTTGATCTGTCAACAAGACAAGGTAGAAACAAAGTTGTCTGGTGGCCTCCTTCAACCCCTCCCAATTTTGGTGCAGCCTTGGGCCTCTGTCAGTATGGATTTAATTACCCAACTCCCTCAAGTGAGCGAGGTATCTAGTATCATGGTCGTGGTTGACCATTTCTCTAAGTACGCTATATTTGTGGCATGCAAGTTGTCATGCCGAGCTGAGGATGCAGCAGACTATTTCTTTCAGTATGTGGTCAAATACTGGGGTGTTCCACTTAGCGTCATTTCTGACAGGGACCCCCGGTTCACTAGCAATTTCTGGGCTGAGCTATTTAAGATGATGGGCATGAAGATTTTGATGTCGACGAGACATCATCCCCAAAATGACGGCCAGACTGAGCGAATAAATGCATTGCTAGAGGATTATCTTCAACATTTTGTATGGTCAAACCAAGCTAATTAGCCCCGTCTCCTTGACGCGGCCCAGTTTAGCTACAATTTGTAGAAGTCTTCTGCAAGCCAATATTCTCCATTTCAACTCGCCACCAGACAACAACCCTTCACCCCACACACCATCCTTCATGGCTATCTTGGCAGCAATGCTAGAGCAGTAGAGTACCTAAGCGAGTGGAATGACCAAGTCCACCTGGCTTGGTATCATCTCACCAAGGCTGCAGACAGGATGAAAAGGTTTGCCGATGTGGATAGGAGACTAGCTGATTTTGAAGTTGGTGACAAAGTTTTGCTCAAGATGGACTTGAACCAATTCTGGTCACCTAAGGGACTCAATGCGTCCATGGTGCGCAGGTTTGATGGCCCCTTCGAGATTGCAACAAAGATTGGTAATGTGGCTTACTATTTGAGGTTGCCTCCGCATGTGAAAGTGCACCCGGTATTTCATGTCAATCAGCTCCGCAAGCATAATGATGACCTCGAAGATGCATTGAGGAACATCCCAGAGCGAGGTCCAACAAATATTGTTGAGCTGGAACATGTAGTGCAGGAAGTCATAGGAATGAGGAACTGAGGATATGGGGAGTTCAAGCGACAAGAATTCCTCATCGTTTGGCAAGGCCGACCCAAGGATGAGGCAACTTGGGAGTGAACCGAAGCATTGTGGCGTTATGAAGAATAGGTTTTGGAGTTATTGCAAAAGAACGCAAAACTGTAGCTCTAGTTCCTCAAAGTATCTCCCGTGCAAGCAAGGCTGGCCACCAGCGCCGAGGGCGTCGCCCTAGTTAAGGTGGGGGAGGATATATGGGGGTGTTGTTGAGCTTGACGCCGACCGAGTAAGTAAGCGGTATCGACCCAGATTGGGACAAGGTGGACCAAGTCTATGCCGAGTCGAGCTGGGTGATTTTCCAAACACTTGGCTAATGGAATGTATTTGTCCTAGTTTGCTGGATACAACGAAGATGCTAAGGCAGCCATGCCGAAGCTGAGTTGAGTTGCCTGAGTTGAGTTGCATTCATTGCAAAGTGAGGTTTTTGGTATGCGAAGAGTTGCACCCAACTCGGTCTACCGAGCCACGACATAGTCTGACTATGGATGCCAAATAGGGAACTTCTTGCCTTGCATTCTAGAGCTCAATTTCCTGAGTTGGGACCTTGGAGTGTGATCTAGGGGATCCGGTCACACTGGAGCTGGCAGGCCCAGGTGCCGACTCAGATTTTTGATTTGTTCTTCTTAACCGCTCAGCCGAGTTGCCGTTGGTGCCACTTGAGTTTGTGATGCAGATCTATCGATGCATGTCGATGGATGCGGGAATCACAAAGACGGTTAGATGGTTGGTTCGCCTATATGTCTTGGGTTATTCCAAGGTTTATGCATTTTGTGCGAGATATCTTTTGTGAGATTGTTTTCTGAGTTTAGTTCCGAGTGTGAGTCTCTACAATACGTCTGAGTGTTGTCCGAGATACCTCCTCAGATTTCTGAGTTGTTGGAGTTTTCCTTGCTGGGTGAGTTTCTCCTAAGTTGGGAATTGCTGGGCGATGTAATGGATTGGGTCATTGTGAGCATTGTCTGAGCCCAAATCCAATATGGGATTCTTGTTGCTAATCTATGTAATTCTGTATGTAATGTTTTGCATTGGCTTTGAATAAGAACTGGAATCTTTCCCATCTGCTCTGTGTTATAGTTTATCTTGCATTGTTACTTGGTTGCATTCTATTTTGTATGTTTGCATTGCATTGGATATTGATGCATAGGCTAGGTATGAGCGCGGCGTGATTCACATAGACAGGTTTGTACTCATTCTGCTGGTGTCGCACGGGGGCTAGACCGTGGCCCCATGATAGTTAATGTAAGGGGCTGGCTGGCTTGAACGGACGAGGCGGACAACTCGCGGATGACATGGACATTGTGGACAACTCATGAACAGAGTGGATAGAGCAGACAGGCCCAGTAGGCCAAGTTCCAAACTAGGATGCCAAGTTGTGAGTTGATTGTCATGCCGGGATGTGAGTTGATTGTGATGCCGAGTTGTGAGTTAGTTGCGACGGCAGTGCTCCAACCTTCTATTGTGCCGCGTTTAGACTTTTGACTACTATAGGGGAGTGTGTTTGAGACTTGGGTGATGTCGAGACAAACACGGGTCCTACTCCCTAGGGGCGAAGCAGAGTAGTCCCGACACTTGGGCAGAGCAGCCAAGGTGTTCCACATGGATTTCAGGGATGAAGAAGAGTAATCCAACCATACCTTGGTGAAGTGTGGTTTTTTGGTGAGGCGACATGGAAATCTCAGTAACTCAGAAAAGCAAGGAGCTAGACAATGGACGAGATGACTCGATGTAGAGTTGTGCGCCATTGCTACAGCGACTCGTGGAGCTGGGTGAGTCCATGAAGACGCAATGCTTCTTGGCGCTGAGATGAATGTTGGTCGAGCTAGGAGAGTTCATGTGCATCTGGGTGTTGTGTTGGATGCACATTCAGAGTTGTCTTATGTGGTGGTATACTGAGTTGACGAAGATGACAGAATTTTGAGTTGGGTGTCATAGAGGAGCCCGCTGGTATTTTGGGAGTCTTAGTCGAGTGGCAGAACCATATGGGATGCTTTGAGGGCGTTCTTGGGTGAAGGCGTAGTCTGTGACATTGGAACGACTTGATCCGCAATGGCAAGCTAAGTAGAATGTTGGCGGTGCCGCATGGGGAAGTCTAGCAGAGTCTAGCCCCATGACAGTTGGTATTAGAGCTATGGAGGTAGATCTGCATAGAGGAAGAACTATGTGGACGGTTGAGTCCATACCAACGGAGTTGGTATCAGAGCACAATTAATTATGCTAGGTTGGATGTTGGATGCATGCCAATCGAGTTGGGTGCACTGAGTTTAGCATCAGGCATAGAGGGGAATCAATGAGCAAGGCTGGCATAGTGGATTGGGAAGTGGCACATTGGACCAGACTCAGGGAGAGTGCTTGTTGGCAGGGCACTAGGCAATCTAAGTTGCGCAGTGAGTAGGGATGATGATCTAGAAGTGGTGGATGTGAACTTTGGTGCACATAGAATAGGGATGGTACTTGGGCTAATTTGGAGCAGCACCGAGGGCGTCCTAGTTCTGTTGTGTGTGTTGGGTGGGGAGGCCGCACACTGGCACTAAGGGCGTCGCCATTTTTAAAGTGGAGAGAATGCAAGGGGCTGGCCGGCTTGAGCAGATAAGGTGGACAACTCGCAAATGGCATGGACAATGTGGACAACTCATGGACAGAGCAGATAGGCTGAGTAGGCCGAGTTCCAAACTGGGATGCTGAGTTGTGAGTTGATTGTCATGCTGGGATGTGAGTTGATTGTGATGCTGAGTTGTGAGTTAGTTACGAAGGCAGTGCTCCAACCTTCTGTTGTGCCACGTTCAGACTTTTGACTACTATAGGGGAGTGTGTTCGAGACTTGGGTGATGCCGAGACGAACACGGGTCCTACTCCCTAGGGGTGAAGCAGAGTAGTCTTGACACTTGGGCAGAATAGCCAAGGTGTTCCACATGGATTTCAAGGATGAAAAAGAGTAATCCTGCCATACCTTGGTGAAGTGTGGTTTTCTGGTGAGGAGGCATGGAAATTTTAATAACTGGGAAAAGCGAGGAGCTGGACAATGGGCGAGATGACTCGGTACAGAGTTGTGCGCTATTGCTACAACGACTCATGGAGCTGAGTGATTCCATGAAGGTGTAATGCTTCTTAGCGTTGAGATGAATGTTGGCCAAGCTGGGAGAGTTCATGTGCATCTAGGTGTTGTGTTGGATGCACATTCAGACTTGTCTTATGCAGTGGTATGCTGAGTTGACAAAGATGACATAGAGGAGCCCGCTGGTATTCTGAGAGTCTTAGTCGAGCGGCAAAATTGTATGGGATGCTTTGAGGGCATTCCTGGGTGAAGGCATAGTCCACGACATTGGAACAGCTCGATCTGCAATGGCGAGCTAAGTAGAATGTTGGTGGTGCCGCATGGGGAAGTCTAGCAGAGTCTATCCCCGTGACAATCTAGCCCCATTTTGCCTTCTCAGAGTCTTTTATGATGCAAGATGTCCTAAATGTAGATAAAAGACCCGGGAGCTAAATCTTAGGAGGGAAAAGCCCCCAAGGGAACATTTTATTTGAATATATTTTGAATTTTAAATATATTCTATAGTTTCAAAAAAAATTTAAATCAAATTTACAAATGAATAGAACACTTCCTCAAATTGCTATGAGAATATATTTTGAATTATGAGAATCCAAATTGCTAGCTAGTAATCATCTAGTTTACAAATGAATGCCTAAACATGCTTATATATGCAACTATAAGCATATTTATGGGGTCTTCTTCATAAATAAATAAGAAGAGAATGAAATAAATATATGTACTTTGAGGATCATTCTGAAGCTTTCTCCATTTCCATCTCCATCTCCATGAGAGCATATTATTCTTGACAAGAAATAGGAAAAGAGAAAACAATAGCAGAATAAGTACAGGTAGTGATCCAACCAAGCTCCATAAAATCCAATATCTAATTAACAATGACCCAGTCCATTGCATCGCCCAACAATTCCCAACTTAGGAGAAACTCGCACAACAAGGAAAACTCCAACAACTCAAAAATTTGAGGTATCTCGGGAAACACTCAGACATATTGCAAAGACTCACGCTCAGAACTAAACTCAGAAAATAATCTCACAAAAGATATCTCGCACAGAATGCATAAACCTTGGAATCACCCAAGACATATAGACAATCTCACAAAAGATATCCTAATTTGATTAGGAATCCCTTTCTAAGGTAGCCACATGTGACTGAAATCAGTGGACATATATCCTTTAAGTGTCTTTGACCAATCCTGCTAAGCAACATTCCATATGTATTAGCGATATCTACTACTTGGATATCAATGTAATATTGAATCCGTGGATCCTATGCTAATTGCATATGAATGTGAGTTAACTCTCCTACAACACTTACCTCGGTCTTGTCTAACTGTGTCACCTTCTTAAGTGACTTGGCAGGATGTAACCCTAAGGCATTACATATGGATAATGGCATTACAGGGTATGGGATTTGATAGAAGACTTTGATGCATTCAACATCACCCATGTTCCCAGAGAATAGAATCATAGAGCAGATGCTTTAGCTCAAGCTGCAAGTACTTTGGAGCCATTATCCATATCTGGTTTGAAGAGGTTTTCAGTTGAATTAATATCAGCACCTTTTGTACCAGATAATGTCACCAATCTCCAAGTGTTTGATGATGACTAGCACATTTTGGATTTTATATCAAACAGAGACGTGTTTGATGCACATATCATAGATGAAAAGAATTGATGCCCAGATACTTATAAACAATAATATACTGGATAATAATACCTCTCAGCTGCTTGGTATCTGGTATGAGGACACTGGATTTGAATGTGATATTTTGAAGAGATGCAATGGCAAACTCAAGGATATTAGTGTCAAATTACATAATCTAATGGCACAAGAGGCAGAAACCCTGGAAGCCCTAGAAGGGAAGGTAGAAGGGAAAATAGAAAATCAAGATGTTGATTTTGCTGTTGAGGCATTCCATGAAAATTTTAAGCAAGATTGTTCTGGATATATGCATTGATTGCTTGTTCTGTATCCTTTCATATCAGTTCATCATAAATATTTCAGACTTGAGCATAGATATCTCAAACTTTATAGTTAATTCTTGCAATCTTTGAAAATGGAGTCATTATTCAAGTCTTCTTGCTAAATCTTTGTTGTAATTTGCTTGTATCACTTGATATCCTGGTATCCATGTCCAGAAGTCCTGTACCTGCTCATATTTGTAAGTTTTATGCAAATATTGCATAAATATCCAGTCAGTTCTAGATTTTGCTTGTAAATACATCCTTTGCTTGGTTAGTTCAATTGATCTTTACAGAAAACCAAGTCAAATTTCCATAAATTGTAGAAATCTTGGCTCACAGGCCAAATACTAGGTCCAGATCCGGTGGACTCTTTGAGGAACTACCTATCCGTGGATTTAGACCTAGAACTATAGACATTCATCACACTCTTGGTTCTAGTACATCAGAATTTTCACCAGGACATACTCCAATAACCCCTGCTGAGTTGCAAACACCTACAGGACCACCTGTTACACCTCTAGTTCAACCACCGCCAGTCACAATGTCATTCTTTGCTACAGAGTCACCTTTGACCTTCAATGCATATCATTCGTTACCTAAAAATCCTGATAAGATTTGTCCTAAATATCATCCATATCAAGATGTTGATGATACATCAGAACATTCAAGGAAGCTTGCTATAGAGCAAGGATTGAACATCAAGATGTGGTATGCAGATTATTTCCATTTTCCTTAGGGTAAGAGGCATATAATTGGTATATCAATCTTGGTCAAGGTTCAGTTGGTTCATGGGATGCCTTGGAGAAAGCTTTCAAAGATAGATTTAAGATACCTATAGATCCTTCAATGAATTATCACCTGTTTGCCACAATCAAAAGATTTGAAGGAGAGCCTATTGCTAATTTTAATGCTAGATTCCAAAAGATGCTGTCAAAGCTGGTCGCTCCTTATAATGTAGCAAATGAAGCTGCTAGGAGTATATACTATTTAGCCTTAGATCCCTTGACCTCTATGTTCATAAGGACACATCCTAATGTCACAACCCTAGCAGGAGCTTTTGAAGAAGCTATAAAAGTTAATCAGCAACTCATCCCTGCTCCAACGCCTAATATTGCCTTTCCTACACATCCTGCATATCCTGCATACCCTGCTCATCAATAGACTAATGGAGCTATGATGCCTCCATCTATAGTGCCAAGTCCTTTACAAGTACCTTCACTCAGCATTATGCCACTTCCAAATGGAAATGGCCAGATAACACAATATCCAAGACATGCACAAGTACCTCAGGATGTAGGACATAATAATAACAATGGTTCTTCCTTTTTCAAACCTCAAGTTGAAAATGTAGCAGCCAAGGTTTAGGAAGAAAAGGAAGAAATTAAAGAGATATCAGCACAATTGAGAAAATTGACAGCTAAAGTCACTCATTTGAGAAGTCAGAATTTCTATTCTCAACCAAATCAAAATAGAGGATATAACAATGACAGATCAGGATATTCTGATAGAGGATATAACAATGATAGGAACTACAACAATAACAATAACAACAGTGGTAATAATAATGCCCCTAGATAGCCTAGAGTGTGGAACACTAGGCCAAACAATGGTTCCTTGCTATCACCCTTAGATAATCAGCCTCCTAGTGAACCTAAGCAGACCACTAGGGTGAACCTAGCAGAAGGAACTCTTACAAACTAGTGTAGAATCCATAATACCATTGCAATTGCTGAATTGGATTGTCCTCAATTTAGGATAGCAGCCAGCATTTTTTAGGCTGAGGTATCAAGTATTGCGGATAACCCTCCCTTTGTTCAAGGAAATGAAATTGTCCCTTGTGGATATGACTCTGCTCTTGTATTGGAAAGTTTTACCAATCATCCTCACCATCAAGCAACTTCACCTCATGAGAATTATACCCTGGCATGTGAGGAGTCAGCCATGGCTTTTGAAACAAATTATGTTTTTCCTTTTGAGGATGAAAATGAACCATCAGTTGAACATGAGGAAGTGTGTGCCTATCAGCAACAATATCAAGGTAGACACAACTATAACCTTAGGAATAACTCAAATAGACCTTCTGGTCCCCTGACCTCATCTTTGCCTCCAAATAATTTTAATACTCCTCCTGATCCAAAGGCAAGTAATAAACCTAGATTTCCTAAGGTTAATGCTCAATATTTAGCACCACAAAATGCAGTGGCAAAAGCTAATAATCAGCCTCCTGAGTCTGATAAATTGGTCACATACTTAGCAGAAGAAATGAAAAAGATCAAAATTAGTCTATCATTGTCAGAATTACTCAAAACCCCATCTATTAAGAAGGCATTCATGAAATCCTTAGATGATCCTACACCAAAAGAGGATAACCATCTCCTCAATTCAAACCAGACTTTGACTAAAGATCATGCAGCTAAAGATACTAATGTTAAACACAAAACTTTAGCTACTGTCCAAGCTACTGAAACTTCACACATGACCCTTTATAGGGATAAGACTGAGTCACCTCCATTTCTGCTTACCATAAGGATGTTCAGTAAGAATTTACATAATTGCTTAGTAGATTCAAGCGCGTCTACCAATGTAATGCCATTATCCATATGTAATGCCTTAGGGTTACATCCTGCCAAGTCACTTAAGAAGGTGACACAGTTAGACAAGACAGAGGTAAGTGTTGTAGGAGAGTTAACTCACATTCATATGCAATTAGCATCGGATCCATGGATTCAATATTACATTGATATCCAAGTAGTAGATATCACTGATACATATGGAATGTTGCTTAGCAAGGATTGGTCAAAGACAATGGATATATGTCCACTGATTTCAGTCACATGTGGCTACCTTGGAAAGGGATTCCTAATCAGATTAGGATAGATGTCGAGCTTCGGATGAAACATATGATCACTGAATATAATAAAGCCACTGAGATCCAGGTACAAAGCATACAGAGATGGGTGATATGGCACCCGATCAAGGCAAGGACAAAGATAATGCACCCACAAGACAAGAACAATCAGAAGCATAGCTTCAGAGTGGGGGTGATCAGGAGATGCCTGACAAGAATGTTGGTCAAGATCAGGGTGGTCCATCGCCACATACTGAGGGAGGTGATCAAGGTAATAATCCAGCATTAGAGGAGAGATCAGCCGAGAAAGAAGTAAACTTGGAAATGGCTAATACACCTAAGGATAAAGAGCAAGGTTTGCCACAAGGTGAAAGCCAACAAAAGGAAATAGAAAATGTGACCAAGGATGATCAGGATGATCCCCAAGGTCAAAATACACAGTCTGCTCAAGAGACGAACAAACCACAAGATGAGCAAAAGGAGAAAGCTCAAGAAGCTCCTGAGGAGAATCTACAGAAGGAAGTGCAAGATTGAGGTATACATACCTTACAAAATCCTCCACCTCAGAAGGAGATCCCTCAGCAGCAGGTACCTCAAAAAGATCCCCCTCATGAGAAAGTACACGAGGAAGAAATCAGAGAAGAATATTCACCAAAGAGGGCAAAGCCTGATACAGAGTCCCAGGATACCCAAAATAAAGAGGATGATCATCAGGAGCCCAGGGGTGATGTTCCTTATTGGTTGCAACAGGAGGTAAATTTGCAACAGGTAGAGGAGGTGCATGACTGCGATGTTTCTACACTATTTGCTGGAAGCATGATTAAACCAAGAAGAAAGGAAAGGTTGACGTCTGCAATAAGAAGAGACCCTACTACAGGCAAAAGAATAGCCCAAGTTGCCTTACCAACAGTTGAGAAGGAGAAAGGCAAAATAGGCCTTGAAGATTTTTAGATCACTAATGTTGATCTAGGCTTTGCAAATGAAGACCAGGAGGGTCAGGAAGGAAAATATATTATTGATTCTTTAACCCAAAGGGTGAAAAAGGAAAAGGAGAAGAATAAGAAACATAAGGAGCACATTTCTTAGTTACATTCCTTTATAAAAGGGTTAATTAACCCTGATCATGCACCGGCTGATCCAACTACCCCACTAACCATTATATCCCAAGAGGAGGTTACTAGATTAGATTTGATGAAGCATAAAGCACAATTGATGGACAAATGGTTCATGTATGCTATTTTTGAGGTTGAGGAAGTGGTGAAGACCTCCCTAGAAAGGTGGAATTCTCTATGCACATTGAAAAGAAAGGTGGATAAGCTACAAAATGAGGTAGGCAAGAGATCCTTTAAACTAGAGAAACACCTAGATGCTTTGGGGGAGATGAAAAGAATTGATGCCCAGATACTTATAAGTAACAATATACTGGATAATAACACCTCGCAGCTGCTTGGTATCTGGTATGAGGACACTGGATTTGAAAATGATATATTGAAGAGATGTAGTGGCAAACTTAGGCATATCAGTGTCAAATTGCATAATCTAATGGCACAAGAGGCAGAAACCATGGAAGCCCTATAAGGGAAGGTAGAAGGGAAAATAGAAAATCAAGATGTTGATTTTGTTGTTTAGGCATTCCATGACAATTTTAAGCAAGTTGCAAAAGATCCCCTGCACCATTTGACAAAAGAGGTGATAAATAAGGCCATGAGGATGAAGGTCAGGGTGGAGACATATAATGAAACATTGAATAGCAGGAAAAGTAAGATGGATACTCTTCAAGTGAAATTTCATTCCCACAGGCATACAGTAATAAAGGTCAAGGTCTAAGATGGAGGTGAAATTGACAGAATAGTACAGTCATATGAATCCATCAGGGCAACTATGAAAGTACATATAGGGGATGATCTACATCGAAGTGATAGTGATAATGAAGATGATGATGATGATGCAGAAAATGATGAAGAAGAGGAAAGTGAAGAAGAAGAAAGAGATGAAGAGTAAGTAAAGATGCATGATAATAGAATCATATGCATGATCCACTTGCAAGCAAATGAGTCTTGCTAGATAGTTGCCAGCTAGTAACTTATGCCACGTATGAAGATGTTGACTAAGTCAATGAGAAATGTTGACCGTTGATCTAAATAGATAAATCTTGGCCATTGGTCATATGTAACCGCCTCCTCTCCTTATTCTATAGAAGGGGAAGGAGTGCACTCTTTTATGCATTAGAAACTTAATTGAAATTTGATTGTTGAAGCATTCAGGACTAATTTCAAGGCTATAGTGAATGTACATGTTTGTTCAATACTGAATGAAAGAGAAGTTGTGTTGATTACAATTTATTGTAAATCTTGAGTAATCAGTGAATGAGATCTGGATATATGCATTGATTAGCTGCGTCCCTTAGAGTGCTTGTCAGTCTACATATATTCTAGTACTTGTTGTCTCTCAAATTTGCACCCTTGTTGAGTTGTAAAACTTGGCAATCTGGAGAAACATGGGATCTTTCCAGGTCTGTGGGTCACCTATGATGGAAAGAACCTCCAGAGAAGTCTGGCTTCCTAGCTGGCAATCACCTAAAATCTACTGGACTTGCAGAGGAAAAAGGAGAAGGAATGCTTTTGGAAATGAAAGTTAAAATTGGAAAACTTGAAAATAAGGGTGATCCACCAAGCTGGATAAGGTAAATGAAACTTAGACCTGCATACACCTAGCCACAGACAATAGAAACTAAACCTGCACAACCTATCACTATATGTTTGCAAAAACATTTCACAAAGAGGCCTAACTGCAATAAAATCTTTAAAAGGAAGCTAAACTTCACAATTTAAAGCCTTACAACACTCTAAGACACAGTTTGCAACCTGCATAAACACAGCTTCTACAGAAAAAGGGTATTGAAACATAAGACAGTCACAAGGAAATAAATTACCTCACAAATGACCTGATCAAACACTTGATAACACCCAATACTGTAAAACAAGAAGGCAAAATCTGACTGTCAATGGTATCCAAGGTGTTCTCTATATTTCATATATCAAGAGTTACAAAAACATGCTCAAACTGAGTAGGATTGCAGAAAAAATCACTAACTCTAGACTGTACATGGAAAGGAACTCCCTATATAGAGTCAAATGAATGACTATATACTCTCCAAATAGCTGTAATGAGATAAAGATGAGACATCTCCATTTTCGTGTATCTCATAAATGTGCCCAAAATATCTGCCCAAAGTCTTCCAAAATGGATCTCCAATGCAGAAAAGGTCAAGGCATGCCATCAATAATCATAAAAGCACCTGAAAATATCTTTAAATGCCTTTAAATGATCTTTAAGGCCACTGAAAATAAGTCAAATCTCTCATTAACTCCTCAACCTGTTTGTCAAACTCACCCTGCAGCATCATAAATGTCTGATATTTCACAATAAATGACATAAATACACATTATTCTCCATTCATTTAACATTGACTAACTGATTTATAATTACATCACCTTAGTTAATGTTTTACAATCCAAAATTTATACAAACCTATGCCGAAAATAATGGTATTTAAGACAACATTTAATTTCCTGATTTTACATGATTTAGGGACAAATTAAATATTGTGAAGGAACGACAAAGTAATCAACAAGACTTACTTTGTTGTTTGTGATAATCTGCCTAATATTGCCTCTTTGCATTCTATTACAAATGATAAAGTAATTCATAACTAATTACTTTATCATTTGTTTACAACATTTAATCCATCTCTAGATTATGTAAAAATGACAAAAAAGTCCATAGCTCCTAGGCAAAATGACATGACTCCACATACACTCGCAGTACCTCTCGCATCACATGGCTATGTCGAAAACACCTTATACCCCTAGCCATTCCTACGTTCACACATATCTATCATGATGCGAGGTCCTAAGCAATATACTATAAAGTGACCCTTATGCCTCCCTATACACATTACAATGCATTAGATACAACATTTCACCCACCTTGTAACTCCCTCATGATATGCCTTGGAAAAATATACCCTCAACCTTGTGTTTCTCATAATACATTTGACATTGGAAAAGAAATAGAAGGCAGAAAAAGACATGCGACGGCCCCATTTGCATCATCACTAGGTTATCAAAGACTTGCAAAAGTCTTTACCACGGCATGAATAGATGGCAATGATTTTAACAAAAACAAAGTCAAAAAGGTAAAAAGAAATGAAATGCTCATTCAAGCTCTAGCAAAAGGAAGGGTTTTCGAAACCCTAACCATCATTTGCATTTTCATTTCTCATTCCTCCTCTTTGTTTTGATGTCGCGCTGCCATGAGGGTTTGGAAGGCAAGAATGTCTGAATCTAGGTCAATTTTGAGTGTTTTTTCCAGCTGATTTTGAGAGCAAAATGCAGGGTAAGTGATTCTTACTGAGGTTTCAACTTTTTCTTTCGATTTGGGCTGATTTGGTCATGTTTTTTACTGGTTTTTTTATGCATGTTTTGTTGTCTTTTGAGGCCGACCATCTTGTATCCATTGTTGGTT
Organism: Cunninghamia lanceolata; assembly: GCA_027924645.1. Lineage (NCBI taxonomy): Eukaryota > Viridiplantae > Streptophyta > Pinopsida > Cupressales > Cupressaceae > Cunninghamia > Cunninghamia lanceolata. The sequence goes on along the minus strand of BSBN01000071.1, from coordinate 7,721,220 downwards.
GTCTTTGAGTCCGAAAAGAAGGTGATTCTGAGAATTTTTTTGTGACTTTGGCAATAATAAACGGCAGAAAATAGAGGTAATTTGTTTTATTGTTAATCTTCCTTTATTTTCTAAAAAATTTTGCTGCATTTCACCTTTGCTGAAGCACGATTTGGAGAAACTCTGAGAATTTGCTGTGAAATGAGTTAAAACCTCTCGATTTTTTCTTTATATCTGCATTCCTTTTGATTTCTGAGCACAACACATGATAAAATCTTTAAAAAAAAACTGTAAAAAGACGTCTCTGTGCATTCTGAATTCAAAAATCTGTATTTTCTTTGTGTACTCATTGCTGAAGCGTGACTTGAAGAAACTCTGAGCATATATTTCTTGAAAAGAGTTGAAAACTTTATATTTTTCCTTCACACCTGCCATTTCTTTGTAGGGTTCTGAGTATATTCTTTTGAAAACAGTTACAAAACCTTAGATTTTTCCCCTATATTTGTAGTATTGGGCTTAAAACGAGCTCCCATCCGTGAACAAAACTTGTAAAAATGAAATCTTGTGCATTATGCTTTGACTGCTGCACGTTTTGGTAGCAATTTCCTGGCATTTTGATCGAAAATCTGTATTTTCTTTGCTGTTGTAGCGTGAGGCTTGGAAAACTCTATTTTCTGTGACTTTGGCTAGATCAACCACTGTTTCAAGTTATTTTGAAACTCTTGCTGGTACCCCTTACTCAGTGACTTCTCATCAACAATCTCACTTTAAGCTTCTTGAATCCCCACACTCCCTGGTGCAATGAGTAGAACTTCAACATATGATGTGTCTCTTTCATTAATTTTGGCATGGTTCTTTCAAACCTCCTTTGATCTTTTGTTGCACATACTTTATGACAGCAAGATGATTGCTACTACTTGAATGTTCTTGACTATTGTGACATATTCCTTCTCTGCCTTAACTGTCCACAAGATGAAAATGATGATTATGATTGCTCACTATGTATAGAAACATCATGGCCTCTTACAAACCTCTACATTATTTGCTCTTCTGATGCAAGCTCTACAAAACTATGACAAGATCTTTTTTATGCTCTGTCACTATCACTCCCTATCTAGAAATATAACTGTGAAAGTCTCTTTATTTTGTGACAAAAACCCTACTAGGGTTTACATGGAGACTATGAAGAATTTGTAGACTTTGTTGCTGTCTTGTATCTTCTGTAGATAAGAATCTATATACTTCTGTCCATTTTTTGTTACTGATTCACCTGGAAGATCATTTCTAAAGGTCACTGTACACTGGAAATGTTATAACTCATGACTGGAATAGCATACATACACTAAAGCTTAGACAAATGTCTTACGTTCTTGTAGTTTTGAATGTATTACTAAAGGTTTTGATCATAACAGTCATGGTGACTTTTCCTTGTTTTGATGACTGTTCCAAAACACATGCATCACTATTCTGATTTGATGGCTATCACGCAACTTGTCATACATTCTCTCCCTGTACTTGCATTACCCTCTTTTCCTTGGCTAAAGGATTGGAAACAAACTTTCACTATTTGGTAGTTGTGGTAGTCCCATCTTGTCTTCTTGGATAAGTGTAAGAGAGGCAGCTTTGTTCCCTTTTAAAAGGTAGGCTCTTTGTGTACCAGAGCTTTTGATAATATTAATCATTGTCCTTCTCAGAGACCTCTCACTGTGGTAACTATCTTCATGACTGTCATTTGCTCTCAGTCATACCCTGCTCTCCTTCTTCAATGTGGTCCCATGCCTGGCAGAAAAATTATTGTTCTTCTGGATTATGCTTGACTGTTTGTTGATAGACTGATTTGCCTTTAAACTGGACTACCTTAGCTTGACATGTTGTTCTTTCTTGGCATGACTGATGTCTCATCCTCTTCATCTTTGTAAAGTGACAATAGTTGGTAGCTAGCAAGGGTTGGTAGAGCATTTTAAGGGTCTAAACCTTCTTCACCATTTATACTCTGCCTCCCACTATCCCTTTCATTCATTTCCTGTCACGCATGTTCCTTGATTTTGCTTGACTGTCACCACCTTGCATGTCATGGTCCACATGGATTTTATAGTATGGTGAATGATCTTCTTTATTGAGATAGACCCTGGCTTGTAGAGAAAAATGCAACATGTCATTCTTCTAGGAGGTCTTCCTGTCTCTGCATACTTTTTCATGCTAACATTGTCATAGGCACTGCATGTTGTCAAGTAGCTTCTTTTTCTTCATTGTGTATGACAGTCTTGCAAATGTGCCTTAAAACCTCTATAGCTGATTGTCAAGATTACAAGAAAACTAACTATCCTTTGCTCTATGATGTAGACCAATTTATTCCTTACCGATAGACCCCTAACAGAGCCACCACTGTAAAAGCCTTGCACATCACTGTACATTCTCTTTATACCACTGTCTTTTTGACTGACTGTGATTATCATATTATTTCAATGACTGTTGATAGTCATTTGACTATGTCAATAGCCTTAGACTATCCCTTAACCGTCCATCTTATTGATGCTATATGACTATCTTTATCATGGTTGTCCATGTGATTGTCTTTCTGTTGACTGTTATTGCTCTTGACAGCTGTGGTCTGCCTTCTGAATATGCTCCTTGGACTGTGCTTTTGCATTTGTATATTGCATTCTCTTTTGTTGGTTGTGACTTGAGCTGGGCTCAACCCTTGTGAGAGCCACATTTCCTCCACTCATAATGTAACCTGATGAATCAAAAAGAAACATAATTGCACCTCTATTTGCACATGAAGCAAACCTGTTAAGAAAAATAAGGACTTGCAATCAATATTCTTGATTTGTCTTTTCAAAGGTCTCCGTGACACTAACTAGTTTACTGCATCTGAAAATCAAATTGTATATTTATAGATGTATATCATATGATGTATGATGCCTCGTCATTGCTCTAACATCAGTTTTCCAAATTTTTATGCAAATAACTAGGGGTAGAAAGGAGATAGCAGCTGGATGCGGGACACGCAGACAATACAAGATGACACAAGACACGGTAACAGGATAAAGGCTCGTCATTCAGGCAATGACGAGTCACCCTATCTCATATGCATATTTATCTTTTAGTTCTTTTATAAATGTATAGTTTGTATTTTCACTTGCAATGAAATAGTTAGTCTCAGGGCTTGTGTGTGACCTTATACACTTATTTTTTCAATACAAATTGCTAATCCTTTAAAAGATTTGTACAATCTCTTAAATATGAAATGCATCTGAATGAAACAATACACTGTAATCTTAATTTGTACCATATATGTACATGGATATAATGCAGCAGAAATAAAAATGTACCTTTCTCTCCTTCAAAAATTGAAAAGCTCTACCTGATTGAGCTAGTAGTGAAATTTAGGTAACAGTACTCATTCACAATAGTAAATAATCAAGTGCTCTAGTAAGGAATCACTATAATGATAAATAATCATTATTGGTCAAGTATTACTTCAACTTCACTTCGATGATGATCTACTCCTTTTTTTTCTCATTGAAGCAAGAGATTATGAATCTCTCCCTTGTATTTATAGATCAAAATTCAAAATGATTATAATAGGAATCCTTCCATACTATGGAGAGGATGAGTATAAATTACATAGATATGGCTGGGCTTAACTAGCACACTCTAAGCGTTGACTGGTGATGTGGCAATGTGGGCCCTTCTAAGTTTAGTTTGGTTCCCCTCTTCGTTCCGGTTTTCCATCGCCCTTCGATAGTCATGGTTACGGTTTGGTAAAGTTTAATTTTTTTAAAACTGTTTCCCACCAAATCTTGAAACTGTCTCCTGCTCAATCGATTAAATGCATCTAAAATGTGGAAGCATAAAAATGCACGTAAACTGTTTGACCGGATGGCGATGTGGTCTTCTCGACTACTATGATTGCAGGATATGCACAAAACGAGTTTGTTGAAAAGGCTTTAGAAACTTTCAAGCAAATGCAATTAGCAGGTGTAAATCTAGATTCTGCAACCTTTGCCAGCATCCTCCCTGCCTCTACCAAAATGGGAGATTTGGAACAAGATATGAACATCCGCCACAGGATAAAGGATAGAGGAATTTTGTCAGATGTTGTAGTTGTAGCTGCCCTGGCAGACATGTATGCAAAAAGTAGGAGCATAGGCAAGGCACGTGAACTGTTTGATAGAATACCTCAAGAGATATCATCTCATGGAATGCCATGATTGCAGGATATGAAAAATGTGTAAGCATAGGTAAGGCACGTGAGTTGTTTGATAGAATGCCTGATATCATCTCATTGAATGCCCTGATAGCAGGATATTCACAAAATGGATTTGTTGAAAATGGTTTAGAAACTTTGAAGCAAATGCAATTGGGAGGCGTAAATCTAGACTCTACAACCTTTGCCAGCATCCTCCCAGCCTGTGCCAAATGGGAGCTTTGGAACAGGATATGGACATCCATCAAAGCATAAAGGATAGAGGAATTTGTTTAGATGTTGTAATTGCAACTGCTCTGGTAGACATGTATGCAAAATGTGGAAGCATAGATAAGGCACATGAACTGTTTGACAAAATGCCTCAAATGAATGTGGTCTCATGGAATGCCATGATTGCAGGAATATGCACAAAATGGATTTTGCAAGTATGTTTTCAAAATCTTTGAATTAATAAAGCATTTTGGAATATATCATGACATTATAAGCTTTGCTTGTGTTCTATGTGTATGAAGCCATGCAAGTTTAGTGGATGAGCGTTGTACATACTTCAATCACACAAGTAACCCTTATTGCATTACACCTACAATTAATCATTATGTGTGCATGGTTCACCTTCTTGGCCATGTTGGCTATCTTGAGGAAACCCTAAACTTCATCATTAAGATGCCAGTTAAACCTATGGTGGTTGTGTGGATGTGTTTTCTTAGTGCCTACAAATCACATATGAGCATAGGCTTAGGAGTGTTTACAACGACATTGCTTTTTGATTTGGATCCTAAAAATGTTGTGACTTACGTTCTTCTCTCAAACATCTATACAAAAGTGGGAAGGTGGTGTGAGGTTCAAATGGTAAGGAGATCGATAAGAGGTAAAGGAATTAAAAAGATCCATGGATGTAGTTGGATTAAAGGCCATAAAATGGTACATGCTTTTTGTGTAGGAGGCAAATTGCATCCACAGACACAAGAGATCTATGTAAAGATGGATAAATTGGCTCGGGAGATTGTAAAATTAAAGATCAACACTTTGCATATTGGAGGAATTTTGGTAGCATAAACCTACATAAATCAAACATACAATATCCACTTCAATCCCTTGGTATATAGGAAAAGGAGATCTTAGAAGCCACAAATGTTTTCCCAAAACCATGCACTCAAAATGATGAGTTAAACCTTGGTCCATCTTGTCCAAGTTGAACCCATGTGCCCCTCTCCAAAATTAACTCCTCCCCACTTAGAATTTGTAACTCATGATGATGACCATTGACCCCTATGACCAAGGAAAACATATGTAACTCTCAAATTCTCCTTGTGGGTGCAATATTGTCTCTTACACACCTCTTCCAAACACCTAAATTATTAGACAATTAAAGATGCTTTGACTAGTCTAACTTATGTACAATCCCCTTGCAATGACTTCTTACAATCCTTGAATAAGACAAATGACACATGATAGAGATTTTCAACAAAGGAATCTCAAGACTCTCTTCATGTGTGTCACCCTTTTCTATTAGGGCCAAACATTGTAATATTTTGTAAATATTCAATAATGACATCATCACTAGGACTTGCAAGGTTTACAACGCCTAGTCCTCACACTTTTTGCACTTAACAACTAGTTATCTAAAAGAATTTGGAGGTCTTGATCCAAGTGAATAAGGTTCTCATCCAATTTTATTTTGTAAATGACGATGTCATCAAGGAATACCATAATGAAATTCCTAAAAAGTGGTTAAAAAATCTAAAAGGATTTGGAATGTAAATAGGGCAACAGTGAGGCCAAAATCCATAATTGGAAACTTGAGTGGCCCTCATCAGTTCAAAATGTGGTCTAGAATGCTTCTTGAAGATGGATCTAGTACTATGCAATTCATAAATCTAGTTTGGAGAAGAAATAAGACTCATGCAATTCATCTAACTCATCAATCATAGGGATTCAAAACTTATCCTTGATTGTGAGTTTATTTGAACCTCAAAAATCTACGCATAAATTCCATGAGACATATTTTTAGAGGAGGGTCACTAGGCAAGATTATGCATTGATACAAGGTTAAATGACCCTGGTCTATTCTTGCTCTATACGTTCATCAAGTCCTTATGTCTAATTTCGGGTTAGATGTTTTTACTTCAATTCTAATATCCTATCAAGGCTACCAATTATCTGAACCATTTCTATGTGTGACTCATCATCTCCCCAAGTTGTGTCATTTCCATGAAATTACATAGGTTTAGGATTTATTGAGTTCATAAAAATGTATAAGAAAACAAGGTTTCCTAAAGCTTAGTCTAGGATAATCCCATAAAATGCATACACATTTAAGCATCACTAACCTAGACTAATTATTGAGTTGACTTGACTTGACTATTGAGCTTAAGTAATTAAAATGTGTAAGATTGTGAATAGAAAACTAGTCTACTTTGCTCGATAATTGATGAATTCACATAAAAAATGATAAAGATCTAAATTTGATAAGCTTCAAGGTTAGGAATAGGAGATGACAGAGAGGAAATCACCATGGGATTAAAATATTCTCTTGATTCTATGTAAGGATGAGTCTAATGATCTAAGAATAATCTATGACTGCAAACTTATCCTACATCTATGAAATCATCCTATGTATTCTACTCATCTTTGCTCTTCTGTTTACCTACTCACTTTTGACTTCTCTATGTTTCTTAAACATTTGTGGACTTGGTGGCATATATAAATACCTTAATGGTTGTTGATTAGTCACAAGTTGTCAAGTTTTCCAAGATCGACCCCATAAAATTATTACAATAATTGAATACAATAACCATATTAATGGTCTACCTAATAGCACAACTTAACACCACTTATATACTAGATAGTATGATCAAATATGAACTATAAATAAACTAGCACATTTAAATGTTACATAAAAAAAATATTTTTCAAGTAGGAACAAAAGAGTCTCCTCTTTTTGTCCCGATGATGGATCATTGAGTGTGATTTGAAACATCGACAGAAAAAAGCAATACACAGTGATTCCAGAAGCTTTATTTTAAACTCATATCATGGATTGTGGAAATATCATGTCTACACAACATTTAATTTTTATATATAATATATTCAATGGGAACTATGTATAGAGTAAATGATATGTTTTATTGTACATGGGATCTACCAAAGAAAAAATCTTCCCATTTGTAGTACCAATTCATGCAATATATTCATAGTATGTCCACAATGACTAACTTACACCCTAATATTTTGGTCATCTATCTCTAGTTGATAAGTGGTACTAGTATACAATTTTATCCTAATGTCATATGCATTTTTATTTTAAAAATGGAAATTAGACAAATATCTTGATTATATGTTATCTTTTTACTTGGACCTCATGTAATCTAAAGGCCTTCAACAAAAATCACCCTAGATCAAATCCATGGTTGTGGATTTGGGTTAGGTCATTTCTATAATCACAAATCTAAACACTAAAATTTAAAACTTTAAATTTAAAATACTTGTTCTGGTGAATTTCTCCTATTACTCATTGTGAGCTAACCTAGTGCACATTGGTATTGATATATGTGTTATGTTGTTGCATTTAAATGCATTCATTCATTCATTTAAAATCATACTAGAATGTGAAAGAATATCGTGGTCAAAGAACTTAAAGTGAAACCAATTTGGAATTGTTTGATTTTGAACTCATCCTAGGCCCGTTGCATAGTTGCTTGCTTTCTTTAATCATTGTTCTAAAGTCATTGAATAAATTATCCTAGGGTTTTGACTAAGGATAATATGATCCTCTTAATTTAGTAGATTCTCAAAAGGTGTTTGTAAACATTGTTAGCCCTTACTAAAATTTAGATATTAGAATATTGAGACAAGTAACTTCTAACAATTATTTTCTAATCAGTTCATTCATGTGGATATAGGCTCAATCCATGAGTCAGATATCCACATATAAAGCTACATCTTTATATCAAGTTTTTATGAGAATCACTCTAAGGACATGTCTAATTATAGAGCATCTAAAGCTACATATTTGTATCATACATAAACCCTTAGATCTCTCCATCTTGCATCATTTGTATGTCATGTCTACAAGCTTCTACATCATTATCCAAGGGTTTGACTTGTGTCCAATACAAGTTTGGATCTTCCTCTCTTGCCTTGAAAGTTACACACCTTATTACACTTTTCAATAAGAGCTAAGAAGATGAAGGCATGACAAATACTAAAACTAGGTTGCATGAAATAGAATAGGTCGCATGATGTGGCCCAATCATAGACAAGGACAAATGATTTGACCATGTCCTCATAACAACTATCTCTAAGCACCTCTAACATAGTATTTTAATACATGTTCCACATCCAAATCTAAATTAAGTTACTTATAAACACATTAGAAAGTCGACAGTAAAATCAAATTCGACATCTCATTATCAATTACTAAACACTCTTATCCCTCTCTAACTAATTATTTCTAATCTCTTTTATATAAATCTAATTTATTAATTAATTAAATATTTATATGAAAAGTTAGCACTTTATTTCAACACACTAGACATTGCATACATTAGTTATGCTCTTGTCCATCTAGTAATGTAGATTCATGATAATTAAATATGGTAGAGAATAAATTTACAACGCCCAAGAATAAAACTTTATTTAGTGAACCATTGTAAAATACAAAATAAGCATTCAATTCAAAGGAGGATGATAAAATATAGGAAAATGTTGTTTATTATGTGTGGTATAAAAAATGAATAGAGAACAAACCATAAATGTGAACTATTTACTTATGGAAACTTTTTCTAATAATTGATGTGCTTCAAAAACTAGTTGTGTTCTATTTTTAGAATAATCATGATCCATTCTTACACAAAGTAAGTGCATTAACTTTGACATAGCTCTAGATTAACTAATCTTTAATATAGAATTTAACAAACAAGCAATGAAAGAGGAGGTATGTATCTAATGTACTTTTTGGAATAATGTTCAAATCAAAATTAAAGTGGTGTGTTCTCTAACTAGAATCACATTGCAAATAACAACCAAAATAACTACAAGGAATGGCCACTTGAAGCACAAACTAAGGAATTGATTGTTTATCTAAAAGAACCAATTTATATTTCCTTGTTGACATGTGCTTGGGCCCATTGGAGTGGTTGTATCCCACAAACTGTGTTGACTATAATTGTGACTTAGATGTTTAGAGACTTGTGTGTGTCTATATGTATGCATGCTTATGTTGTTAAATACAAAAGACAACTGAGGGGGGGTGAATCAATTGTATCAAAAATTTCAAACCCTCACAAACATTCAGATCCACAACAATCCTTTAAACATGTTATGATGATTAAGCATGAAAAACAAACAACTAAAACTGTTTCATAACAACAACACACACACAAGAGAACACCATATTTTATGTGGAAAACCCTAAAAGGGAAAAACCATGGTGAGGATTAGCTCACAATATAATGTAGTAGCAATACAGAATTACAAAAGGCTCACTACCCAAAAGAAAGAATGCTCACTACAAGTGGACTCACTACCCATTGAGAAAGAAAGAAAGAGAAGGGTGGCTCACTGCCAAGATTTGAACTGATATAATTACATCAAACCTATGCATGGAGTTTAGGTCCAATGAAGCTCAATATACACCTCAACACAAACATCTTGACAACACTGAAAAATGATAGACACCAAGTCTGCTCACTGCATCTGGTAGCCTAGCACATGAAAGTTCCTACTGCCCTGATCACATTCACATCATTTTCCACATGCATAACCATACTCACGAATCCTTGACACTTATTTATACCACCATCAGCCTTTAAATTAAACTCCAAAGTCAGAAACACAATTTAATTCATAAAATTCAAATTAGGTCTAGACCTAAACATTCCCGCGGAGGAAGGGAACAAATGTAGACCATGCCACACCTTAGCACAAACCAAAAACCACTTTCACATGTTATTCCACACTTCCACAATCAACGAAGCACATCCACAAATAGTGTAAACAACCAAGCCGACCAGACTTGTGTAAACACTATGAACTATGAGTACACACTTCCTCAAAGGCAAATACACCTTGAGGATCTTACACAAGGATTTAAAATAATCTAGAAACATCCACAAACATCTTGAAGTCACCTGAAAACCAACAATTTAACCACAACAAATTTCACTTGAAGAAAGTTCACAGTCTGCTTCCAAACAACACTATCAAACTCTGCTATGCAAGAAATGACTTTCCGGAGAATCAAATCACAAATCTTCAGAATTGAAGATAGATATAGACCTTATAAGCATATATCTAGAACTGCAACACCTAAAACTATTTTGCAGAGAAATGCGGAGCAAAATACTTTCTCCCAGACACACAGCAAACACCATCAAACACTGTTCTCAAACTGGTGAACACAACTTTCACTTCCCAATGATCTAGAGCACCAAATTCTAGATTTAACATCTTCAAACACTTATAATCAACATATCCATACTGCACACTTAGATCTTCAACACAGAAGAAATACGGAGCAAAAACTTGAACAATACTCTGTAAGCCAGAAGACTTCTTCAACACATTGTTTCCAGAATTAATCAAATTTTCTCAAAATCAATTGGAAACCTAATACCAAAAGCACATCCTTAACAAGAGTATGTTGACATCAATGACAACACCGATTAGGACATACTTGCAACATATGCATGTGTTAGTTGGTCAATCTAGTGATATTGAGTTTTAGATTGGTTGAGAGGTGGATGCCATAATTTTCCTAGATTGGCTAAGTGGTGGATTCCATGGTTTTCTTGAACTGGTTCTAGAAATTAGTTACAAAATTACCTAGATGGTAGAATCCTTACACCAACCAAATGGCTTGGATACCTTTGATGACCGCACACCTCATCAAAACCCCTATGAATTTGAATACCTCATTGTAATGGTGGATAGGAGGAAAAGTAGGCATGATACTTAGGTTGGCCTTCAACCAAAGTTCTTTGCATTTTAATAATAAATTGGTAACACATGTTCTTACATTCTATGAATAAACAAATAACTCTAGTTGTAATAAAGATGAATGAATATTATCTCTTCTAACTATAATTATATTTTGACTATTGTAATGAACTTTGTGATCTTTGTTTCCCCAATATGTCTATAGAAAAAGGGGTGGATATTACTTAAGGACTCCATCAAAGTGTAGTAGGAAGCATCAAGGACTTTTGGGCCACAATTGAAAATCATCAAATTCTTGGTTAAGGATCAACATACTTGTTATTAATTTCTCTTAAGGTATTAAGTTGTAAAGTCTAGAGAACTATATATGATATGTTAATAGTTAAAGATTATAATACTTATTATAAACTACTTGTGTAGAATTTGACCCACCACCTAATAGATAGAGTTAGTTGTTGAATATTATGATTCTAGTGTGTGATATAAATTATTTCAGGCTTGGATGAGATTCCTAGAAGGCTCAATGATTACATGTTCATTTTTATTGGGATATTATAGTATTTTATTGTCATTTTGTAAAGCCAATTATGAACTCTCTAAGGCTTGATACCTTCCTAAGTTATTTAGTATTACTTTATATTATTATTTGGATTAATTTGTAAGACATGTGACATGATTCTATAATTCTCTAGTGAATGAACCTAACTACCTAAGTGTAATTGACCTAGCATGAATGATCTAGACAATTGGATCCATGGATGGTTAGAGGCTAAAGTACAAAGGCTATATAATTGGGATTCCTAAAATTGACAAGTAATTCTCTTATGTCATAATTTGAGCATATTCCTATGGATGGTCAAGATTTATTAAGAGCTAACTATGTAAACCGCATGGATAAATCATCAAAGCAATTAGAAAAACTCTCTGAGGTAAATTCTAATAGCCAATATTGAAACCACTATCCTATGGCTCTTTGCAAGATTTAGTGATCTAAAATCTAAATAATTTATGTATGGGAGGTTGTTTCTTGAATTAATTCTAATAATTCTTAGAGTCCCTTCATGAGAATTGAGCTCTATCAATGCTATGCTTTGAGACTAGCTTCCTTTGTAATATTAAAGCCTATTTTTGTTTCCAAGTCTAAATAACTCTTCACCATGATCAATTCCTCAAGAAAATTCTTCACCATGGATATCTTAGACTAAATCTATAGTGAACACATGTCCCTAAGAGGAAAGAAGCATTGGCAAGAGTCCTAAGTTGAGACAAAACCCCATTCATTACTCTATCAAGTGAAATCTAAGTCGTTAACTGACCAAAGTTAATCATGTGATGATGCATATCCTCTAAGTGGGAATCTAAATGTTTCCCCTATAAAAAACTAGAATTGAAATGATATTAAGTTAAAATTACAAGGAGTGTGACACCCGCTACAAGCTTCAAGAATAAAGTTGTGTCAAATCCAAATATGGGATCTCACATAAAATCAAATTTATAAATACCCCTATCTCTAGGAAATTTTAAATATAATGACATGTCGAGATTGAGAATTGAGAGCTCTAATAATTTAAAATTTATAAGGATGCTTGTGCCCATGGTATGCTACTATGCATAATGTCATAATACTTTTAGAACAAAGACCCTGAGCATGCCAGAATCTATAAAGTTCCCACATTTATGGAAAGCACTAGTGGATTTTCTAATCATTGATGACCCAATTGAATCTATATCCACTGATTTGGCAGTTTGAAACTTCACATACATGTTTTCAGAGATAGACGAGGGTTGGAAGCTAATCATTAGTAAGTTCAAACTTGAGTGCATAAAATAGTCAAATTTAGTAGGTGACTTAGGTCTATATAAAACTCTAGAGATAAATTCTTTGAGTTCCAAACCCAAGCTCCCAAATAAATAAGAATTGATAATATGTTTGTGCCTAAGACGTTGAGAGTCAAGAAACCTAACATTTTGGGTGCATGCCATGTCTTTGTATCAAATTTAACCCTAAGCAAACACACATGTGCTCTTTGGACAACTTTAGAATACAAACTTAGGATTCCATAATCGACTTACAATTATGTTATCTTTAATGTGACTCTCGCATCCACTGAGCTCGCAAATCTAAGGCCATTAAATTTTTAGACCTAGACACATGAGGTTAAAAACCAAGTTGTATAAAATGCTTTCACATCCATAAGCATAATTACAGTATATCAAAGATGCTTGGGATTTCATGAACGCGAGAATGTACCAATTGGAGTTGGCCATGTGTCTCATACCGAGTGTTGAAATTTGATGGTTCAACTCTTGAACTAAATCTTGTCTTAAGGCCTATCTCTCAATTGTCACCCTATGTTAAGATAAAATAAGGACTTTTTAAGGCCTAGACACGAATGCCTAAGCTCAATGTTATTATCAAACCCAAGAAGCCAAGTATGTCTATCTAGAAGATTTTCTGGGTGACTTTTCCTAGGGATTTATTGATGTTGTAGGATTACATTCTTTTATATAATGTGGGTAAAATCTTAAGAAGTTCAATTTAAAAAAATCGTCTATTTTTTCCCAAGTCTATTGGGCTATCATATATGGTATCAAAACATAGTTTAAAACTAAGGGCCTAATGGGTCATTAAGGATATAATTTTCAGTTTAATTTTGAGATTGATTAGGGATTGATCATTCAACTACTCTATTTATGCAAGTAGTAAGAAAGATAAAGTTTAAAAGTTAGTCTTTTGTTGTGTATTAATAGGGAATAATTGTTATCATAGGGGTTTCACAAGTTTAACTTCAACCATGAGGAAGACAAAGAGAGAAGATGATAAAAGAAGGAAAAGAGAAGCTCATAGATGAGTTGCTAAGATCTGAGATGGAGGGAAAAGAGCAAGGGTGGCAGGCAGAGAGAGACCAACAAAATGGAAAATGAAATACTTAAATCAATTGCAAAAGAAATACTCATCATTCGGCATGCAATAAGAGATCGAATGTTTCCAAGGAAACTAACAAATTTTATAGTTGGATAACATTGGACTGAGCAAAAAGGGAACCTAAAAGTGGAATGGGAACTAGTAAATTCTAAGGAAGAAGCCATCTAAATAAATTGTCAAGAACATATCTAGCACTGGGGACTCTGAATAAATCAAGTCAAATAGATGTGGTGGTACCAAGTGGTAGGAGGAAGAATGTAGCACCTTTTATTTATTGAGGACAAATGCAATCTATGGGATTATTTTAGAATTATTTTTATTTTTAATAACAATGGACTTGCTTCAATTCAAATGTTTCCTACTATTATAATGCATAAACAAAAATATTCATTTATAATTTTAGATGTACCTTGGGACCTCAAGTGTGATACTATTAATGATAGTTACAAAGTGATTTAGCTTTTATAAGAATAGAAGGTACTTTATAACAAATTCCCTTCCTCTATTGCAAACATTAAAAACACTCATTATAAAGACTTATAATAACTTAGAAATATATGTGTTTTCTTATAACCATAAAGTTGTCAAATGTATTTGCATGAGATGAAGATTTAAAGTTCATCATTCTAGATTCTTTCCAAAAAACTATTTTTCTTGTCTTGATTCTATACAAACATGTATGCTTATGATAACATTTCATTTTTAAATCAACTAAAAAAAATTGTTAGCCATGACTCATAAGTCTTTCGACATTTTGAAATGAATTCCCCCTTATAAATTTTTGACATGAATCAAGTATAAGAATTCAAGATTCTAAATGTAGTTGTGATTAAAGATTGTGAACATGCATTAGATGTGGCATATGGAATTTAGTCTTCACTAGCATTTGCTAGGTGTGCGACTAATACAAAATTATTCAATTCCTATCTTACCAAATGAAATTTAACTTTACTGCCATTTGTTAGGTTTGCCGCAAGTGAATAGAGTAGTCAATTTGACCATATTATGAATGTAATTATAATATTCATTTCAAACACCTATGATGTCTACCATTGTGTTTCTCTAAAATTTCCCTCATCCTTTTGACTACCTCTTGTTTTAAGTCCTATTGTCACTCCAAACACTTATGAAATGCTCTATTTAGCTCTCTCCTAGCCACCTTGAAACCCTCATCTCATTAGGATCCAAATCAAAAGGTAGTGTCACTATAAATACTCCTAAGCCTATGCTCATATGTGATTTGTAGGCACCAAGAAAACACATCCGCACAACCACCATAGGTTTAACTGGCATCTTAATGATAAAGTTTAGGGATTCCTCAAGATAGCCAACATGGGCAAGAAGGTCAACCATGCACACATAATGATTAATTGTAGGTGTAATACAATAAGGGTTACTTGTGTGATTGAAGTATGTACAACCCTCATCCACTAAACTTGCATGGATGCATACACATAGAACACAAGCAAAACTTATAAGCTTATAATGTCATGATATATTCCAAAATGCTTTATTAATTCAAAGATTTTGAAAACATCCTTGCAAAATCCATCAAAATCCATTTTGTGCATATTCTTGCAATCATGGCATTCCATGAGACCGCATTTCTTTGAGGCATTTTGTCAAACAGTTCATGTACCTTATCTATGCTTCCACATTTTGCATACATGTCTACCAGAGCAGTTGCAATTACAACATCTGAAAAAAATTCCTCTGTCCTCTATACTTTGATGGATGTCCATATCCTATTCCAAAGCTCCCGTTTGGCACATGCTGGGAGGATGCTGGCAAAGGTTGTAGAGTCTGGCTTTAGGCCTGGCAATCGCATTTGCTTGAAAGTTTCTAAAGCCTTTTCAACAAATCCATTTTGTGAATATCCTGCGATCAAGGTATTCCATGAGATGATATCAGGCATTGTGTCAAACAACTCACGTGCCTTGCCTATGCTTACACATTTTTCATGTCCTGCAATCATGGCATTCCATGAGATGATATCTCTTGGGGTATTCTGTCAAACAGTTCACGTGCCTTGGATATGCTCCTACATTTTGCATACATGTCTCCCAGGGCAGCTACAACTACAACATCTGACAAAATTCCTTTATCCTTTATCCTGTGGCAGATGTTCATATCTTGTTCCAAATCTCCCATTTTGGTAGAGGCAGGGAGGATGCTGGCAAAGGTTGCGGAATCTGGCTTTACACTTGCTAATTGTATTTGCTTGAAAGTTTCTAAAGCCTTTTCAACAAACCTGTTTTGTGCATATCCTGCAAACATAGCAGTTGAGAAGACCACATCGCCATCCGATCAAACAGTTTACGTACATTTTTTATGCTTCCACATTTTTTATGCATTTAATCGATTGGGCAAGAGACAGTTTCAAGACTGGGCGGGAAATAGTTTTAAAAAAATGAACTTTACCAAACCGTAACTGTGACTATCAAAGGGTGATGGAAAACGAGAACAGAGAGGGGAACCAAACGGAACTTCGAAGGGCCCACGTTGCCACATCACCAGTCAGCGCTTAGAGTGTGTTGGTTAAGCCAAGCCCATAGATATAAGCGTATATTGCTTGATTGTTACAGACAATACATATTCCCCTACACCATTTTCTAACGGGCTTATAAGTTTACAAAATGCTTAGACATAGCCATGATACCCTACACATTTGTTATACCAACTACAACATATTCTATTGGGCTAGCACTTAACAAAAATCCTAGACATAGCTACAAAACCCTTTTTTCATTTTAAAAAAAAAAAAAACCATACCAGAGACACGAGATGAGGCTAAAAGAGACCACTACAATTTGACCCATATGACCCATCCTCCTCCTTAACTAATGTCACTCGCCTTGCGAGGAATTTTATTGTTTTTTCAGCTTTCGTGACGTTGAATCGCTCCTATTGAGGTGAAGATTTCTCTAGTCGTAGAAGCACAACATGAATGTGGCACTGGAATCTACAAGGGAATGAAACACCCCAAGAATGATGCACAACAATAATATGGCACCTAAATCCAGTCAATACAAAGTTGGCGGCCATCAAAGGGGGCGCAGTCAAAGCTGGTATGGAAATACCACTAAATATTGTGGCTGGCAATGGTTAAAAACACACCTAATATTTAAGATCAAATAACAAATAGAGTTGTGCAGATATGGCAACAATAGAGAAAGGAGGCCGCCATATTTTATCAAAAGAGGGATTTGAGTTTTGTTTGCAAAGTGAACAACTATCATTTGATTGAGCTCAATCAATGTTTTATGGGAGTTGCCAAAAGTTTTGAAGGAAAATACAATTGAAAGAATTGCCATTTGTTAAGAGTTCAGCTCGATAACAAAGGAAAACAATATTTAATTGCTGTTAGGATTGTGTTGTGGGAGGATAAAATAAAATCAAAGCTATGGCAAGACAAGTGTACGGACCCACCACCAAACAAAATTGTATTATTAGTTGTGAGGATTACTTATGCATCCATGTGATAGCAATTTGTTTTGGCCATTTGACCAGTGAGAATTGAGTATTAAATTCATTTGGCAAAATCATTAAAGTTGAAACTTAATTTTTTTATTTAATGATTTAATAAATACAATATATCTGTTGTGCTATTGGTGAATTGGGTGAATAGTAATGGTGAAAAATGGAATTTTTTATTTTTTAATTATATTAAAATTCAGTGGACCAATGAGCATTGAGTATTAAACTCATTTCGCAAGATGACTATAGTTGAAACTTTGGGTTTTTCTTTTTAATCTGCTTTTCAAGTACTAAATTGGCAAGTTGGCACTCTGACAGGGGTGTGGCAGTTTTCTCGTGGCACGCGCAGGATTTGATATCAAAGGCGCAATAAAGGAAGTTTCGGCCTTTCTAAAGCTCTCATAATAAACTAGAATAGCAATAAAGTATGGCACATTAGATTTTGAGCCGTAGTCACAAGGAATACAAGCGCACCCTGTTGAAGCCTCAAGAAATGTAGCATCAACATTCTAAACCAAGGCGCTACCAGAGATGTCGCAACCTCAATACAAAGGCGTAGCTTTTCAGGCATAGGTCAGATTCAAAGTGAGGTGCAACAAATAGTAATGGCACATTCCTATGATATGAAGCATGATGCCTTCTAATGGCGCGACCTGATATGATGAGGCATAGCAAATGTCAGAGAATAGGCACGGGCATGAAGATAATACGCGGCTAGTTTAAAAAGATAAAGACCGGCCATTCAAAGTTGCGTTGCCTTTTAAACTCCAAGCCCATTCAAAAAGATGCGTTGCCATTTTGAATGAGGCTCAGCAAGCACTGAAATGGCACAAACATTTGAGATAAGGCTCACACTGCCTTTCAAAACATGGCGCAATTCAAATAGAAAACACAACCAAAATAAAGGAAAGCATTGTCTTTTAACTTAGCCAGCAATAGATGAAGCCTCAGCCTATTCAAACTAAAGGTGCAGCATACTGAAGAATAAAGGGTGACACAACCATGGCGCCACCATCAAACTAGGCACAGCTTATGCAAAGTTACAACATTGACGCCATATACTAAGGCAAGCCAAAATCAAAGGCTCAACTATAAAGAGCAACGCAACCTATAGTGTAGGCGCATGCCTTTGAAATAACAATAAAGGTTAGGTAATATTCAAGGCAGTATAAAATACATGGCGTCCCATTTGAACAAGGTTTCCGCGCACAGGAAAATGCCGTGACCTCAATAAGGAAGTTCACACCATTGAAAGGAAGTGGTGCTGCCACTAAAAAGATCAAGGAAACCATTAAAAATAAAGCATGGCGCCAATCTTTAAGATGATGCACCAGTTTTCATAGCAGGCTCAAGCTCAGTATAAAGCTCACCATTAAAGTAGAAGAAAGGCGTCCCATACAGAACTAAGTCCAACCTTTGTTAGAAGTCACAGCCGTTTTAACATGGTGCGGCCTGAAGAGTCACAACTACCATCCGATTAAAAGAGATCAACGGAGGATGCATGTTTGAGAGGTTGTCAGAAAGAGCAGTTGTAGGAGGATCGCTTGCATTCCACGTGGCCTGTTGCTCCAATAGCGCATCAAAATGAAGGTATCAGAATAGTCAGTCTCCATGAGTGCAACAAGCTTCCACATGGCTAAAGAGGGAGTTAATATTTTTTTGTTTTGTTTCCGTGAGTTGCACGGGATTGTTTTATTTGAATCTTTATGTAGTGTAAAAGTCATTTCGTAGCCGCGCGTTGTAGTGATGGCGTCAGCCGGCTTGCGATATCCAAAGTCTTAATTATTAATATATCAATACAACTAATTAACCTTTGAGTTACGTATAACAGTTCCCTTTTTAAAGTTCTTCAAAAAATAAATTGACTTATTTCTTCTGTGTATTGGCTATATGATGAATGGTTAAACCAGATACATTTTCATTTTCTTATTTTTTAATGAATATTATTGGATTACATAGATATTGGTATCTCTATCTTTTTATGAATAAGTGGATTACAACATGATGAGTAAGCATAAGTCACCTAGGGGTTGAACCTAGCCCTGTAACATTCCGTCCCGTGACCCCGAAGGGTAAGGAGCAAAAAAGGACAAGATAATTTTTTTGACATAAATATGTATCATATACATAATACGGTTGTCAACTCCGGTAGATAGACAACATTCATGGCCAAGTATGGCCGAATGAACAACCCAAAGGAGCGGACTAATTCACTCTCCAGAGAAAACATTGTTAAACTACGTTCATTTTAAACACCAATTCAAATGTTCCTAAATCCCATTTCCAATTATAAACATGAATCCATAATCATCATAGTACAAGCAGATCCGATACCCACACTGAAATCCGTAAGTCAAATAAGAAACATCTCATTTGTTTTCATTAAATTACATGATTACATCTATTCTCTCAAAAGAGTACAACTACATAAAAGAATATACAAGAACAATGGCATAGCCATGAATATGATACAATAACTGAAAAAGTACAACTGGTAAGTAATGGAGAGAGAGAAAGAACATATCCAACTGGTGCTCCAATAACCTGTTCACCAGTTCCCAATGGCGGTGGCAATGCCTCCCAACCATGTGGACTCATAAGAGACCACCCCACTGTGCTCGGAGATAGTCACAAGGCCCAAACAGAAGTAACGAGTAAGGGTATACATGATGGCCAACACTCACATCAATCACGGAGTAGACACGGAAAATAAAACTTAAAGCCAGTGTCGTAACATAGAGATGCTCATCCAATCATAGGTCAGGTACTACTCACGACTACTAAGGTACAATACACTAGGGTGCAAAACGGATGGGATGTCATCATGCATGCACGAAGGAATGGCACCACATGGAATCAAGTGCACTTCTCAATCAAACAAGGAGACTTAAACATGCCCGAATTGACGCCCCGCAGACGGATAGGCCTTCTTGTATGCATCCTTAGCCTTTACAAGCACTCAAAGCCATGCACAAGGACTCAATATCCTAGACCTAAGCTCATCCCATTTAACGAAACGAGGTATACATAGCCAAATCAAAACAACTCAATAACCAGTCACAATCCATGATGATCATCGATTAAATCTGTCAAGTAAAAACCCCTATTTAAATATGCAAATTAGCCAAGCAAGAACAAATTCCATCTTTTAATAATAATAAAAACAATCCATCTTTCATCAATACAAATCATTGTAGGATAGGCACAAAATGGATTAGTTGTTTAAGGTTTAAATACTTTTATATGAGATGTACAAAGAATTATGTTACAGCTTTACCAAAATTCTACTCCATCTACTAGCAACCCCTCTTCTTATGTAAAATATGATCTTTGAAAAATGATAAGGACCTCCATCTAGCATATTAATTAGCTATTTTTTATAGAAATAAAATAGTAATAGCTAAGGTCGACTCACATGCAAAGTGTTGTATCACAGAGAAGAAATATGAACTACTAAAACATAATTCCTCAAAGAGAAACTCTCATGCCACACATTGATCAAGTTATACATACGAGGCATATCAGATTCCAGTGATACAGAGGCTCCACATTAAGAGATTTAGCCTAGAAAATATAACATAACAAAGGTGTTGCATTGAGAATTTGACTAGATTAACTAGATATATTATAGAGAGTAAAGGTATTCAAAATACTAAATATTTGACTGGATCCCAAATCGACTTCCTTACCAGGAATATAATGATTACAGTTTATATCCAAAATAGATTTGTTTTAAAGACTTTACAATCTTTCAAGATGCATAAACAAGGCCTTGCCCTGTTTGGCACAGTGCTAGAGTGGACTGCTCTGACAGCCACGCATGCATAATCTAAGGCATGATCAATGCCTCAACTATTTGTCAAAATACCTCAAGAAAACGTGGTCTCAAGGAAGCAATGATTGCAAGATGCAAACAAAATAGATTTGTAGAAAACGGCTTAAGAATCTTTCAAGCAATGCGATTGGCAGATGTAAAGCTAGGTTCCACAACCGTTGCCAGCATCTTCCCTGCCCGTGCCAAAATGGGCGCTTTGGAACAGGGTATGGTCATCCAACAAAGTATAACAATAGGGGAATATTGCCAGAAGTTGTAGGTGCAAGTGTGTTGGTTAACATGTATACAAACTGTGTAAACATAGACAAGGCACGCGCACTATTTGACAAAATGCCGCAAAAGAGATGCGCTCTCACAAATAGAGATAACCCAGACTAGATAAATCCTACTCCACAGACAAAAGAGAAGAAAGGCTACAAATGCACCAAATATATGGCTAGGGGCTTCGAAATGCGGTATAAAAAGCCAATTTTGCAAACATTTTATTCCAACCACCAATTGTTCCTACGCCATGGAAATAGACACGAAATTTACCCATAACAATAGTGCCGCATTTTTTTTTACCCAAAAAAAAACTCAAGTCAAGGAAATTGCAGATAAAATGCAAAAGCATACTGGGATTAAGAAAATGTACATAATTAATGGGTTCTCTGTGAATCAAATGAAAATTGAACGCAAATGCGGTAGACAATGCCTCTAAATCGGAACAATTTTAAAGAACTAGTAATTTGGCAGAGATGAAAGCGAGGGTTTGGAAACTTACTCTAAGATTAGCAAGGATGCCCTTCTTTTCCAGAGATCGAGTCACCAGGGTCTTCAGATCTATCATTTCTCGCATATAATCATCCATTTTCCCTCTGATCGCATGCCCAGTTTATACGTTTCCAGTGCAAATAACCTTTCGCCAAAGAAGAGTATATAGGCTATTGTTTGTTTGGTTGTTTGCTCTTTCTTTGTATTTCCCCTACCTATTCATGTCCTGCAAAGCATCCAGAAGTCCAAGTTCCCTCCTCTTTTTTTCCTTTTTTTTTCTGTCCCCTGTGTTCTCCCTAAGCTTGTTCTGCCTTTCTTTTCTTTTGTTCCTGAGTCTCCTCCCAAACGTGTGTTGACTCCTCTCCCTTTCTGCAGTCGCTCACTCCCAAAAACATAAAATTCCCCACCTACTTTCCAAATATTTTCTTTTTTATAACTGCCTCACCAACTCCCCTTCAAAAGCCATTGTATGGCATGGGGAAGGGATTCCAATAAAAATCATAAAAATCTGACTTTGTGTCATCCACTCATGTTCAACTCCTTGTGCCTTCCATTCACATTCAACTCTCATCGCCAATAGAGAGGGTTGTTACATCCTACCCCCTAGGACTAGACTTACTCCTGGAAGCCTGCAAAAGCTAAGATGCAACCAAAGCACACACTAGTCCATGAAACTTGATACAATTATAAAAATCAGGTTATCACATGCACAATTGTATGCAATCAATCCCAAAACATGGGTAAGGAATAGGCAAGGCACTCATTCCTACAAAATATACATTAGCATAAAACAATTTTCTCCAATCAAAATAAAGAATGATGCCAAGGAAACCACATCGAACAATCAACGAAAACCAAGGAGAAAAGCCTCAACCATTGCACTGGCAAACTACACATGACCATAGGGGGCAATCCAGACATTACCATTAGGTAACCAAATGATAAGACAACAACACGAGAACACTACACTAACAGGGTATAGTGGCTAGGGTAGGGTACAGGGCCTGTCACTATCTCCGGTAACCACCATCAGGGAATACGAGTAAGCTCGGGCCTGTGAATCCAGGAAGAGTCAATACTCAGTACCTACAACACTCCAAGGACACATCAAAGCACGTGTGCATATATCATATAATAGCTGAAGCATCAATGGTCATCAGGAAGAGGGTCGTGACATTGTAAGCCTCTCGGATACGAGTGTTACGACATCATCCTTTCCTGTCCATGATCATCTGAAAGCACTGATAATAGTATATAAACATATAAGCATGTAATTCCAACATAAACCACACAATTTTCTCATAATTTGCAAAAAAATGCACTTTCAAGACATAAAATTTTCAATTCTCTAACTTTTATATACAGCTATCTATAAAATGGAGCACACATATACATAATTTCAACCTCTGATTTCATAACATGCATGACATCTCTTTACATATAATGCAATAGTTTGTCACTTTTCAAGGCATAATGATTCAAATTTTGTTCTCTTCTATATTTTAATATGCAACCACATACATGACAAATTGTACAGCCCACATATACATACATTCTCATTCACATCACAAGGCTACACTAGGGGTTTACATGGATGTCGTAGTACCATCCATATCCAATTATATCCACAAGTCCATAACCAATAACCATGTCCAATATCCATATCCATGTGTCTTGATGGTATTGACCCACCTAGTGAGCCCTTCCATACAAGCAACAATGACATATCTCTTGTTTGTGTAAGGGTTTTAGCCTCCAAGAGATAGTCAAACAATAGGAAGGTAGTGAATTAGAGCTTAGAACAACTCACACATACCCCCATCCTCAAGGGTTTCCTTGCATTTACATCCTCGTATACTCTCAAATGGGTGGATCTCACCATGCCCGATGAGGAATCACATCACAACACAAGACCAACATTCGAAAAACAAAAAAGTCAATTAGTTTAGCCACCAAGGATATAAATAAAGAAGAATAAATCTCAATTCCAACAATAAAATAAGAAAAATGTGCATAGTTTCAACAATAAATTGAATTTAACCACAAGAGTTACGTGCCAAGAAAATCATCCGTGGCTAAACCAATACAAGCAAGATAACCCAAAGTGTTGGTCCACACAAGCAAAGTAAAAGTTAGGTCAATAACCGAAAAGAAGATTCACAATCTTCAAAATATACACATTACAACACTATGTGACTATCGCTAGTCACCACACGAGGAAGGAGGAAAACAAGCATGACTGTCTCAACAGTCCTTCATGTGGGTGCGGCCAACTCACACAACCCTCACATTGAAAGGTATTGTGTTGGAACTCCCAAGTCACATACCTCATGCGGCGCGACCGCACATGGTATACGCCAAGTGGAGAAAGCACGCAATGGCCATATACCGTATGGCAATGTCCCACTCATAGGAACATTCCGCATAGTGTGTACCCACTAAGAAAGCACGTGCGGCAACACACTGAGCCAGAGGTGCACATGACTAGATTCCACTCGCATGCCAACTGATCAGAATCGAGGCCCTCTTGAGCGAACCCTCTACTCTGTGCGAGCAACCACTCCTCTCAGCACAAGTAGGAACACAACATATATACTACGCCGTCACGTATCTAGGTATGTGGCATTGTGTCCTCGAGCTCGGCTCACTACCATCAGCGACACGACATCCTCACCAGCACTGTGTCAGAACACCAGTGGGGGGTGGCATCATATCTAAAACAATCACATCAGGATAAGATCATAGCTGTCACAGGTGCTCATACCACAACTAATATCATCCTCAAGAATTGTGAAGATTAGGCTAATACTGTACGAACCAAGTATCTGGTCCATTAATAAGGGGAAGTAGTGAGTACTTTCCCGGGAGGTTGAAATGATCGTTGTCGTTTTGCGCGGCCATTATACATACACCATGCAATTCCCTCCCAAGGAACTTTGTTGCTGCTACTACCCTCCACATATTGACCTATCCACAACCCTCGGGTTGGCAGTCAATAGGGTGACAACAAGAAAACACATAGATGGTATGATTTTGTCCCATACACATAATCCATACATATCCTCCATGGATAGGTACGCAGTATCACCATCCCATGGACACACATCTCAAGTACTGGTTAATCACAATGTCTCAACAGGAATACATCACTGGATGTTCACTTGCAATGCCTTCAATATAACGCAATAGCGCATGAACATGAGTAACATTTTTTAGAATCATTATTACAGTCACTTGTATAATCACATAATGATGGAAATCTCAGAATGACACATAATGCGACATCATGTCACAAGTCACTAGACTACCATTCATTCACAAGAAAATGAGAAACTAGCAACACCATTAAATGAGTTTGCTTGAGGAACCCTAGTTATTTCCAAACATTCACATGCATACATATAAGCATAAGTAACTTCGGCTATGTCAATGGCATTCAATTGCTCGATCAAAGCAAGGTATGCAACATTCTTATTACCTTGGCATTCACTATTTTCAGTTTGCATTAAGGTACAAGTGTTCACCTTTATGATCTCATTAAAATCACAATGCAATTGAGGAGATTAAATTTCATCAACAAGATATATCCACAAACAATTACCGTTCTCATGTAAACTCATTAAATAAGGAGTTACTCATAAACATGTAATCACTTTCAATTGCATAACCATAACAAACATAAGTTATTGTTCACTAATTCTTTTAATTATTGCAACTTTCACATGCTAATTAAATCCATATGCCATTATTCTAACATCTTGTCAACTATTGACAACTACGAAGAGGAGAGAAAAATAGATTTCATCTCAAGTCAAAACATTACATGCCATCCAATATTCATTATACAAACATGCAAATTCTACTAAGGGAAAGTTTAAGTCACCATTAATACCCCAATTACTTCAATTTGTAACTAAAGAATGATATATGCAGCAATCTAGCACATCAAGAGGTTATAAGAAAAATCAGCAATCATCCAACACTTACAAGAGAGCATGGAGCAATCAAACTAATCTGTCCACATCCGCAAATAGCTACATCCTACCATCCTTTACATCTATAATACAAGAAGGAATTACAAGAGCAATTCATGATTAATTAGGGTCATCTCATTCACTAGCAACATAAAGGAAGACACAAGAAGGGCAAATCCAAGCAAGGGTAATTAGGCAACCCAAGTTACCTTCAACCCGCAAACACACAAGGCAAAACATTCCTACCCTAGTCTTATAACATGGGAGTGTGATCACTCTTAACCATGGGAAACTCTCAACCAAGGTCAACACTCAAGTCCCATTGAATAAGGTAAGGCCAAGGAGGCTATTTCCTCCACTATTTCTAAGCATGGGGTTGTAAATTAACCCACTAATGCCATGCCAAGGCATGAAAGCAATCAAGACTATAAAAATAATATAATAAGCTCACACCACACATGCCAAACACAGCGAAACATAGAAGGCTCAAGTACACCAGAGCTCCCAGTGTGTGAACATGTGCTCTGATACCAGATGTAACATCCCGCCCCGTGACCCCGAAGGGTAAGGGCCAAAAGAGGACAAGATATATTTTTTTGACATAAATAGATATCAAATACATAATACGGTTGCTGACTCGGTAGATCGACAACATTCATGGCCAAGTATGGCCGAATGAACAACCCAAAGGAGAGGGCTAATTCACTTTCCAGAGAAAACATTGTTAAACTACATTCATTGTAAACACCAATTCAAATGTTCTTAAATCCCATTTCCAATTATAAACATGAATCCATAATCATCATAGTACAAGCGGATCCGATACCCACACTGGAATCCGTAAGTCAAATAAGAAACATCTCATTTCTTCTCATTAAATTACATGATTACATCTATTCTCTCCAAAGAGTACAACTACATAAAATAATTTACAAGAACAATGGCATAGCCACGAATATGATACAATAACTGAAAAAGTACAACAACTGGTAAAGTAATGGAGAGAGAGAAAGAACATCTCCAACTGGTGCTCCAATAACCTGTTCACTGGTCCCCAATGATGATGGCCACGCCTCTCAACCATGTGGACTCATAAGAGACCACCCCACCGTGCTCAGAGATAGTCACAAGGCCCAAATAGAAGTAACAAGTAAGGGTATACATGATGGCCAACACTCACATCAATCACGGAGCAGACATGGAAAATAAAACTTAAATCCAGTGTCATAACATAGAGATGCTCATCCAATCATAGGTCGGGTACTACTCACGACTACTAAGGTACAAGACACTAGGGTGCAGATTGGATGGGGTGTCATCATGCGTGCACAAAGGAATGGCACCACATGGAATCAAGTACACTTCTCAATCAGATGAGGAGACTCAAACATGCCCGAATTGACGCCCCACAGATGGATAGGCCTTCTCGTATGCATCCTTAGCCTTTACAAGTGCTCAAGGCCATGCACGAGGACTCAATATCTTAGACCTAAGCTCATCTCGTTTAACCAAACGAGGTATACATAACCAAATCAAAACAACTCAATAACCAGTCACATTCCATGATGATCATCGATTAAATCCATCAAGTAAAAACCCCTATTTAAATATGCAAATCAACCAAGCAAGAACAAATTCCATCTTCTAATAACAATAAAAGCAATCCATCTTTCATCAATACAAATCATTGCAGGATAGGCACAAAATGGATTAGTTGTTTAAGGTTTAAATACTTTTATATGAGATGTACAAAGAATTATGTTACAACTTTACCAAAATTCCACTCCATCTACTAGCAACCCCTCTTCTTATGCAAAATATGATCTTTGAAAAACGATAAGGACGTCCATCTAGCATATTAATTAGCTAATTTTTATAGAAATAAAATAGTAATAGCTAAGGTCGATTCACATGCAAAGTGTTGTATCACAGAGAAGAAATATGAACTATTAAAACATAATTCCTCAAAGAGAAACTCTCATGCCATACATTGATCAAGTTATGCATACGAGGCGTATCAGATTCAAGTGATACAGAGGCTCCACATTAAGAGATTTAGCCTAGAAAATATAACAAAGGTGTTGCATTGAGAATATGACCAGATTAACTAGATATATTACAGAGAGTAAAGGTATTCAAAGTACTAAATATTTGACTGGATTCCAAATCGACTTCCTTACCAGGAATATAATGATTACAGTTTATATCCAAAATGGATTTGTTTTAAAGACTTTATAATCTTTCAAAATGCATAAACAAGGCCTTGACCTGTTTGGTACAATGCCATCGTGGACTGCTCTAGCAACCACGCATGCATAATCTAAGGCATGATCAATGCCTCAACTATTTGTCAAAATGCCTCAAGAAAACATGGTCTCAAGGAAGCAATGATTGCAAGATGCAAACAAAATAGATTTGTAGAAAACGGCTTAAGAAACTTTCAAGCAACGCGACTGGCAGATGTAAAGCTAGGTTCCACAACCGTTGCCAGCATCTTCCCTGCTTGTGCCAAAATGGGCGCTTTGGAACAGGGTATGGTCATCCAACAAAGTATAATGGTAGGGGAATATTGCCAGAAGTTGTAGTCGCGAGTGCGCTGGTAAACATGTATGCAAAATGTGTAATCATAGACAAGGCATGCACACTGTTTGACAAAATGCCGCAAAAGAGATGCGGTCTCACAAATAGAGATAACCCAGACCAGCTAAAATCCTACTACATAGACAAAAGAGAAGAGAGGCTACACATGCACCAAATATATGGCTAGGGGCTTCGAAATGCTGTATAAAAATCCAATTTTGCAAACATTTTATTCCAACCACCAATTATTCCTACACCATGGAAATAGACACGAAATTTACCCATAACAATAGTGCCACATTTTTTTTGACCCAAAAAAAACTCAAGTCAAGGAAATTGCAGATAAAATGCAAAAGCATACCGGGATTAAGAAAATGTATAGAATTAATGAGTTCTCTGCGAATCAAATGAAAATTGAACGCAAATGCGGTAGACAACGCCTCTAAATCAGAACAATTTTAAAGAACTAGTAATTTGGCAGAGATGAAAGTGAGGGTTTGGATACTTACTCTAAGCTTAGCAAGGTTGCCCTTCTTTTCCAGAGATCGAGTCACCAGGGTCTTCAGAGCTATCATTTCTCGCATATAATCGTCCATTTTCTCTCTGATCGCATGCCTAGTTTATACGTTTCCACTGCAAATAACCTTCTTCCGCCAAAGAAGAGTATATAGGCTACTGTTTGTTTGGTTGTTTGCTCTTTCTCTGTATTTCCCCTACCTATTCATGTCTTGCAAAGCATCCAAAAGTCGAAGTTCCCTCCTCTTTTTTTCCTTTTTTTCTGTCCCCTTGTTCTCCCTGAGCTTGTTTTGCCTTTCTTTTCTTTTGTTCCTGAGTCTCCTCCCAAATGTGCATTGACTTCTCTCCCTTTCTGCAGTCGCTCACTTCCAAAAACATAAAATTCCCCACCTGCTATCCAGATATTTTCTTTTTATTAACTGCCTCACCAAATCCCCTTGAAAATCCATCGTATGGCATGGGGAAGGGATTCCAATAAAAATCATAAAAATCTGACTTTGTGTCATCCACTCACGTTCAACTCTCATCGCCAACAGGGAGGGTTGTTACAAGCCTGATCACACCTTTGAGGGTTTGAACCATATAATAAGTGAATATAGCAATTAAGTCGAGAGGCTTCTATAGTAAGTAATTCGTTAATCTAAATGCTTTTGCTACTAAATCTTTAAACTTACTATCAATTACAATGTCATTCATTTTATTCAACATTACAAACGCAATGTGTCTCTTGTTTAAATAATGCTTATCCATTATTTACATATTTTTATAGAATCAATAAGACTCAGTTGGCAACATCAGCTTCATCCAAATTGAAGTAAAGTTTAATATTATTTTAATCGATTTGATTAAAATAATCATTTTTTCGGAGTCCAAAGCAAAGGCAAAGGGGAAACAATAGAGAAAATTCTACCATTCGTTGGATGGATTTTGATAGGGCAAAAGTAATATTATTTTAATCATATTAAAATAATTATCCATAAGTAGTCCATGACTCCACAGGGCCGTATTAAAATTATATTATTTTAATATCAAAGTCTACTTAAATATTAAAATATTAATGTGAGTGGTATATATAATTTAATTATTAAAACTTATAGTTTTAATGATTAAAATGAATGTAAATGATTTAAAAGAAAATTAAATGTAAAAGGCACCAAGAAATATTGTGATGAAAAATCCAAAGATGAATATTAATTATTTAATATTTCAATATCACAAATAAAAGGAAAAGTAAAAGAGAAGCAAGAAAATTATAGGAAAGAATTTCATTAACACGTAAGAGGAGAGGAAAATAATTACACAACAAAATCAAGAGGGAGAATATTAAAAATTTAAAATAGAAGGAGAATTAAATTTAAAAGGTGTACAATAAGAAGAATAGTAATAAAAGGAAAATCTTTCACTAAAGGTGAAGTGTATGACAAATAATTAACTTGACCTGGTAAGATATTTCACATGGAAATAGATTTGGGGATCAAAATTATATTAATTTTTTTGTCAAAAGATTTTAATATTTGATTTCTCAAATATTTTGAGAAGAGTGCTGGCATAAGGAATGACAAAAAATTGATGAACAATCGATATCTATAGCATGGGCACAGAAGGCTGGAGTCACATCTCACCTACTTCAGGCTTTCCTCTTTTCTTTTTCCCTCTTCTTTTCTATTATGTTCTATATATACCTCAAGTAGAATTTATATAGAATGTTGGCTGGATAATTTTACAATAGCCCTTTGCTGTTGTGATTTTCTGGACACAAGAGAATGATTGGGTGAATATTTTCTAGGCAAAATTGACTATTTTATGCTACTCCGACTCTTTGAGCAACTCTATTTCTCTCTCTTTGACCTTGTGATGGTCAATACAAATGCATAATCTTCTTTTAACTCTTGAGTTGTTGTTGGGATTGTTTATTATGGGGGTTGATATACTATTATTTGCTGGTTCTTTTGCTTTGTCTTGTTATGTTCTTCTCTTCTTTCCTCTGTCCTATTATTTGGCTCTAGGGGAACTTCTATATTTGTTTCCATTAATGAGCTATGTTTCATCGTATGTAATCTTGAAACCATAATGTGACATTTATTTGTGAGGTTGTTACTCTAAAAGTTTTGACTAATAGTTAGTGTACAAGTAAACTTACGATTGTTGTGTGTGTTCCTATTTTTATTATTATTGATTATGATAACGTGAGTTGTTAAGCTTTGATCAGATAGTGCTTGGATGCCTACTCTTGGCTTATGATCTTTCATTCTCTTTGTAGTTTATTTTTAGCGTGTTTCCCTCTTCCCTTTTCCTCTTTAGTTAGAGTTGGCTTGGAGTAAGCAAGGAGCTAGCCCTCAGCTCAGAGATTGGTCTATTGGTTGCATCCCACATTTGCAGACCTTTCCATTGTTGGTGGTCACACTAAGCACTTTTGTTCACCAGAACCTTGACGACACAAAAAGACTGTCAACAATAACCAAAGCCTCCTTTAGAATGTTCATTATTTTCTAGTTCGTTGAATGGCTATTTCTTAAATAGAGAGCTTGACCACTGTTGAGTCACCTTTGATGATGATATTATCAAGGTTGCAAGATTTGATTCATTATAGGCCAAGAAGCAGTGCTTTGGCCTTTGCTTTGTTATTGGTCCCTGACTTAAATTTTCTTGTTGCCACTTTGATCACCTTACCCAAAGAATCTTGAATAACACATCTAGTACTAAACGGGCTTGGATTTCCTCGAGACACACTGTCAAAGTTCAATTTACACATACCTAGTTGAAGCAAGATCCACTTGACTTGAGAGTGATCAACTAATGAATGAATAGGATTAGAAATCCCATGAACAAGATGATCTACTTCTTTTTTGACTTCAATATCAATGAATAAATAAAATTTAAATTCATTCACGTTAAAAACATTCTTCAACAAGAACTATATAATTTTATTAATTTAATTTTTAAAATAATTTGAATAAATATTTTTTTACTATAATTATTATTTATATCTAAACAAATTATTATTATTTTTATTTCTTGGTAAAAAGTGGGATGAGGGCCCATGCCCTTAATTTAAAACAAAATAAAGGATGAGAAAGCTTCAGACCCGTCAAACGGGGAGCAAAGAGAGATAGAGAAACATCTTTAGACCAACCAAGATAGATATAAGGAGCATAACTAATTAAGAAGAAGGAAGGCATGGGGGATCTCAAAGGAAGTAGAGATTGAGAAAACCCCAAAAAGCAGACCATGAAAGGGTAAAGGACTAAAAGTTGCTAAAATGCTACCGCCATCACTTCCGATTTGCTAATCCCTTCTTCTTGCTTCAAGTGAGAAGAGCGTCCATGGTCCACTAAGATCCCTCATCAACCGCATCTCTACCTTTAATCTGAAGTTTCTCTGCTTTAGTTTTCCTACCTTTCTTCTTCTTTGGAGCACCACAGTTTGGTTTCGAAATACAACTCGCCGATTGAGCAAGGAAGCGCTCCCTCAAAGGGACTACCACCTCATCATGGGCAAAGGGGACAACCATCCCCTCATAGTCTAAAAAGTCCATCAATTCATCATCAATATCATCCAAAAAGGGATAAGTGCCTTCAGCTTCAGAGCGAGGAGCCTCCCCCACAGGAACCAGATTTGAAGCTTCTTTCAGAGGGCTGTGGGAGGAGGGAGGAGATGGAGGGATTGAGAAAGAGTCAGCAGTCACTCTGTCTGTCTCTGGCATCAAATGGGAATCCAAGAACTTGCCCTGATTATGCCAAATGAAAACTGCATCCGGGGTGCCAGTTTTCTTAATCCATCTTCTGAGATTGAATTTCCTTGAACTAGGTACCAATTTAGCATGACACCCAGCAATCTTATGACCCATCATGTTGCATCTGAAGCATCTAAAGGGGAGTCCTTCATAGTTGAGGAATTGAGTCCAAGTGCTATAGGAGGAATGTAGTCTGATAGAGTGAGGCACAGGCTTCGAAATGTTGACCATAGCGCAAACCCTGGCATATCTGCAAGAGGAATCTAAGTCCCATTTGACAAAGGATCCCACCTATTCAACCAAAGTTTTGAGGAGACCATAATCTTGCATAATCAGAGGAAGGTTGTAGAGTCTGATCCAAATGGGGATTGTGGTGATTTTTGCAGCTGCTGGATCAAAAAAAGGGGACCAAGAAGTAGTGAAAAAACTAGATTACTCAAAGAACCAGGGTCCATTCAGCTTCACGAAGTTGCAGTCCTCAGCAGATTTGAACTGAAGAAGAAAAAATCCAAAGTCAAGTGGTTTAATAGCAGGCGGGGACAGGTTTCTCCATGTTGAATTAATCCATGCTGCCAAAGAAGTTGAGGGTGGGTGTTTCCTTAGAAGCTAAAAAATGAGGGAATGGCTCCCAACATCTGCTATAACATCGGAGACACTAGAATCAGGGATATGGAAGTCTATCGGTTCATCTGCAAAGGTAAATTCTACATCACCCAAAGACAAGGAGATGACATTTGATGATGGAGGGGGCGTAGAAACTGGAGTGGAGCCGGTCGCCAGGGGTATGCTATCCGGAGACAAAGTCACCGAAGGAATAGGAGAAGGGTTAGGGTTTGCCAAAATTTGCTCTTGGCAGAAGGCACTGAATTCGTGATAGGGGTTATACTTGTTCCTATTATCCTTGAAGGATAGGGGAGGCAAAGCCACAGGAACAGCGACACCAGAAGTGGGGGGAGCAAGCAAATCTTTCTAATTTGGAACTGCCCCCACAAAAATAGACACTCAGCCATCCCCGACACCCCGCGGCTACTTTAAGCTCGAACCAAAACCAAGACGCTTAGAGGGGAGCCTGAAACCGCCTTTGCGTCCATCGAAAGTGCCAGGCGACTGCCTTTGAGCTGCATCCTGCACAGAACTCCCATCCAGTCCATCCCTCACCAAAACCTATTCCTTGTGCTTTGCATTGCCTTTGCACTTCTCCCGCCTTATTTAGAACTCATAATATATAAACAAATTATTAATATTATATAATTATTTAGAAATAACTTGAAATATATAAAAAATATTTTACAAATTAAAAAATATATTATTCTATAAATTAAAAAAATTAATTAAAAATACTTATTCTCCTCAACAAAGTAAAACAAATTTAATTATCACAATATTCCAAAAGTAGATACTAGTTACTATGTAGCACTTGTTAACAAGTTATTTCACAGTATATTAGGATTCTCGTAAGTGACTCGAGGGCTGCCTCCACACCCCTCCCATATTTCTTCCACATAGCTAAAACCTCCCTCTCTTAACATCCTCACCACATAAACAAAAATAAATTGCATGAGATTGCACATAAATGAGGTGCCAAGTCAAAACTACTATATAAAATGGTGTGCACACCAAGTTTCATGGAATGAATAAGCACCTTGTGTTCACATTCTTAAGTAAATAAAATAGCTCACAGTGTACATAAAAACTAAAATATAACCCACATATACTCGAAAAAAACTAATTTAACTATGAAATAACTTTATAGTAAATAAAAAATAAAATAGTTCTTATATATATTGCTAAATAAGTGCTACCATTGGGGGTAGCTCCCTTTGCATTAAATCAAAATTCCAAACAAAAACCTGCTTTGAGACAGGAGTGTAGATAATTAATAGAGCTCGCATGACCCAGACAGGTGTGCATCAGAATTGCAAATAATTCAATCTTCCCTTTTCTTTGATGATCTTGAGGTCATATGATGCATTGCTTTTAATGGAGGAGTTTTCTTTCTCTTTACTTCAATCCATTCCTGTTCAATCCTAAATGGGGACTCCCTTTCGAGACTTTCTAGTTCTCAATAGCCAGTGGCAGGTGACCTAGTTGACACTATAGAGTGAGCAAGGTTGTTTGACTGTGTGTCTGATTTCTCACCTAAAATATGAGAGGCTTGTTTGAAACTTGCTTTCGAATTAACTGCTTTCACAGGCTCAGGATCTGGAGCTTGCAGGCCATGTGGAGGGGAGGCGCTTGGTAGATGGATGTCATCATGAAGTGCAATTGGGATAGCTGAATATGGTTTCTCATTGGGAGGAACAACATAATGGTGGGGTTCAACCCCATTCCACCAAGTAGGTTGTGCCCGCACAAGAGAAAACTTCTTGTTACATTGGGAAGTAAAATGTTTTGATGAAAAACAAATCCTGCATCTAAAAGCAATTTTCTCATAATCTACTGGTTGTCTCCAACATCGTTTACTAGTCCTCAATGAAATCTTGGCTGGGAGACCTTTTGAAAGATCCATTTCAACGCAAAGACGTGCACAAGTGGAACATTCATAATTGATTGTTTCTTTTGATATGCTTTGATATTTCCCAACCATTGCTAATAGCTTTCAGACACTCAATTTCCCAGAATTGTAAGAGGAGATAAGGAAGACACACAAACAGAAAAGCAGAGAAGAAAGTTTTAGTTCGAGAGTTGAAAGAAGGGAATCAAGGCTTCATGCATAAAAAATCCCCACGAAAAAACCAAGGTCCAGCATTAAGAATCAAATCATTGTCTTCCTCAGACTCAAATTCAAAGATAAAAAACCCCTTGGCATAGGGGTAGATGCTAATTTCATCCGTCATATGTTTTTTCCAATTGTCACTTATCTAGGTATGGAGATCTCTTAGGTTTGGCCAAGTTCTCATAAATCTACAGATGAGGGCATTATCCTGCAGGAATTCCTCTCTATCACTGACAAAACTGCCCACATTAATCTATGGCACTGAAGTTGAAAGATGAACTGAGAAAGAGGGTTCAAATTACTAGAAGTGCGAGGTGAAGAGGGTCCGAAAGGAGGGGTGCACATAGGCGATTTGGGAGAGTGAAATGACTTGTGCCCCTCATGAGCACCTTGACACAAAGTTGCCATGAAATCCAAAGGGTAGTCAACCAACCACTGCTGTGATTTAGGGCACTCATCCTTGTCACAACCATCAGCGTCAGTACCAACACCCTTGTGTCGATCTAGGCCATCCTTAGTCCCCGAAACCGAAGCCCTAGAGGACCCAAACGAAGTAGAACAAAAATTGTGGTCCAGAACAAAGTACTGCCTTGGATCTGAGCATGTCAAAACACAAATTGAGTCGTTGCCTAGCGAGCCCGAGCCCTTGTCACCAGGCAACGCAGAAGAAGTGCGAAAAATTGTAGAGCGAAGCATTATTCTTTTATATATATATATTTAATATATGTTCCTGTGATTTAGTTTTTATGTACATGGTCATGACATGATTGCCATTATGAAATGCTCTCAATGTAATTATTGCAAATCCTTTAACATATATACAAATATAAAACAAAAATCGAAACATAAAATTCTTAATTAAATAAAAATAAATATTACTAAAAATTTAGATGTTATTTTATTTGGTATGTATATAAGTTTAAGATATTGTTTATAGAATATTAATTGTATCACTTACAAATTTATAATTATAATAAAAAATATTATACAAATATTACATTAGAAAATATAATAGTAATTACTGTAGATATCTTAAACAGATCTATCCAAAAGACCCATAGCATTATAAAAAAATAATTGTAACAATTTTGAAGAACTTCAAACAATTGCAATATAAGACAAGATTTCTTCAAAGCCAAGCTTAACAAAGCTATTTTAAAAGAAAACTCTTCAGACTCAAAATAAATCAATCTCAAACTTGAGGAAAGTTTGCCTTTTAGACAAATTTTTCCTTGTAATTCATTACTTCCTCTCCAACCTAGCTCATAATTGGAAATTTATAAGAGTTCATCAACTATACCTCAAACCGTTTATGAATCATTTTCCTTGTAATTTATTATTTCCTCTCCAACCTAGTTCATAATTGGACATTTATAAGAGTTCATCAACTATATTTCAAACCATTTATGAATGAGTCAAGCTACTTTGCGATCAAATTTAACAAATATTTATTCTAAGAAACAAATTTAATTTTAACTATGTTACTAGGGCTCTATATGGAACTCAAAATCAAATAATCAATTTATAAAGACTCTTTACTAATGAATCATTTGCTCATCAATATTTATTCTAATTAACAAACTCAACTTCAACTATGCTAGTCATAGCTGTGCTTAATGAATCAAACTCTAAATGAAGGTCAACTTCAAGAACTCAATAAAATTAAATACATTTGGTTTCCAAGAATCTATTATTACAATACTGCAGATTTATGAAAATTTTTATCACAAAATTACATCTATCAAACAATTCTTAAAAATGAACTTGTACAAATTTTTTTAATCCGTGTTTTGAATCACATGCCGTGATCTATCGTAACAGTTAAAAAATTATGAACCCGGGAAATCTTGATATTTTTAAACGAAAATAAAAGATTCCTGGTGCGGAATGCATTGGTAGCAGGGAAATGTAACAGATCCACTTGGTGCTGAATGCATTGGTAGCAGAGACTAATAACAAACCCATCAATATGATACACAACCTCAAACTCACTGTATCCGGGCTACCTCAACAATCTAACAAAGCGAAAGGGCACTTGCAAATGCCAGAAGTTTCCACCTTCGGGTAAGTGCTTGAAATAATTGTTTCTTAAGTTTGATTAGGTCGCTTAGTTCCGTGAATTGAATGTGATTTTTATTTGAAAGAAGAATAATGAATTGGAGGGGGCCGAGGAGGAAATGGGGTTGCATGGAATGGAGTCTTGCCGTGGTTGGGCTCGTCGCAATAGTTGTTACAGTAGTAGTGATGAAGGATTCCAAGCAGGTAGAGAAGACTGTGTATGCGTGGCAAGGAAGGGAAGCTCCCCTTTCCCCTCAAATGGTAAATCTGACTCTTGTTGAGGCCGCAGCATCTAAAGGAGCATGTGAGTTTTCCTTTCACCCAAAATCAGTCTCAGAATTATTTATGTCATGGGTTTTCATCATTTGTTCGGTGAATTTGGTGCTTACATTTATAAAATTTACAATTAGTAGCCATAAACATAAATCAGTTTCAGATATTCATGGGTTTTTATGATTTGTTTTGTAAGATTGGATAATGGCATTATAAAAACTTACTTTTATCGTCCTTAAACATAAATATATTTCAGAGTTATTACTGTCATGGGATTGTTATTATTTGTTCTCTAAATTTGATGGTGAGAGTGGTAATTCTCAATTTTAACCTACACAAACTTAAATTTATCTTAGAATTGTTCCTGTCATGGTTTAGTTTAATGATTTGTTTTCTAAATTGGATGCTGATAGTGGTAATGGACATTTTTAACGCCCATAAACATAAATTGGTCTAAGAATTATTCCTGTCATGGGTTCTTTATGATTTGCTCTCTAAACTGGATGCATATTAGTGATACTTACTTTAACACCCATAAATATAAATTAGTCTCTGAATTATTTCTTTAATGGATATTTTATATTTTGTTCTCTGAATTGAGTGTTTACGTGGAAATACTTACTTTTAACATCTACAAGCATATATGTCAGTCTCACAATTATTTATGTCATGGTTTTTAACGATTTGTTTCTTTAAATTGGATCCTGGCATTTGTAATATTTATCTTAACACCCATCAACATTCATCAAGCTGCATTAAGAGGTAAAAGAAAAGGTTCTTTCTAGGTTACGACCAAGCCAAATGCCACTTTCTACTCTCCCCTTTTAATCCGTAGCATTGAGTGTGTAGACAACCAGCCTAGGAGTAGTAGTAGTTAGGATTGTAGTTACTTTCAGTTAGGGTCAGTTAAATAAGGGAATAAGGCAGATGAACATTTTCATTTAGGATCGGTTAAATAAGCTAATGAAAATGTCAGTTGTCAGTTTGGGATTGCCATCGATTGAGGGATGAACTTGCCAGTTAACTATCATCGATTGAGGGAGGAACTTGTCAGTCAATTGCCATCAATTGAGGACTGGATTGCTTATGATTGAGGAAGCATAGAGTATATAGGCAGCACTGGGAGGAAAAGAGGAAAAATAGACTTCTGAAAATTAAAACAAAATTCAACTTCATTCCCAGGAGTGAGATGCTGCTTTCAGTAGTTTTGGCGCTTGGAGACAAAACCCCACGGGCGTGTTGATCCGGCTACCTTGGGGACAGAATCCCTTAGGGAGCAGTTTGTGGTACATAGTGTCAACGGGACCATGTAGAGCATCATTAGGATCATCAAAGTGTTTGGACTTGCATGCTGTAGGGTGCCATCTGAATAATCAGAGGCATACTGGGTGTGCCTGGTAAGTTGTATCAGTCTAGTGAATTTCAATGAATGTATGCATTTAAATAAAAGATAAAATAAAATATCTATTGTTAGCATATTTTTGGGTATTAGATTGGTGGATTTCAATTTGAATGTATGTGTTTGAAGTTGTATCAGATTGGTAGAAGTTGTTTTTTGTGTGCATTTAGTCGAGGTTATTACAATGGTATCAGAGCTAAGACTTGGCTAGCAAGTGGGAGGTATAAATAAATTAAAAATAAAAGAATATCAAATATCAGTACTACATGATAGTGAGTGATAGAGAAATCAGATATCAACTTAGGGAACAAAGGAAGCAGAAAATGTCACACAAAGATAGTGTAGGAATTTTTCAATATGATGAGATTCTTGAAGGATGGGCAGCAACATCTCATCGATCTCTTCGTCCAAAGTATGCAAGGTAAGGGAACTGAGGAATCAAACTAGGTCACTACATTTCTGGGTAATGGGGTACAAGGAGAATCTTCATCTTCAGCGGTGAACTAGAACATCCCATTGAAATTAGTCACTAGTTCTAGACAACCAAGAGTCACTTTCTTGTAGAGAAAAGACATGCCATAGGAAGAGGATATGGATGACCACTAGGAGGTTTATTTGGATCCTCACCATGTTGAATATGGGAAAAGAGTGTTGAGTTTTGAGTAGACATCTCCTTCATGAACTCCTGTATAATGAAGTCAAAAATCAAATCAAGAATGAAAGGAGATCCATCCCGAATTGACCTAAAAAAGGTTTGCAAAGCAGATTGGGGAAGCTCATTGTCCCCTCATTTGATGGATCCAACAAAGCTTAAGCTTGAGCTTGGACCCAAAAACTGAATACTTCTCATTGAACCCTATGTACGAGGAGGAAGCAATTCAATTTGTGATCCTTCACCTAGAAGTAGTTGGACATGAGTGGTGGTATCATAGGCTAGTCACTCAAGGGCATAGCTTTATTACCACCTACAAAGAGTTTTGCAAGATTCTGGCCAACATATTTGAGAGGCAACATCTAGAGGAGCACTTTAGGGAGTTGGCACAACCATAGTTGGAAACTCAGACTCAACAAAAACTCGCCATGCCCAAAAAACTCGACTCGGCAACTTAAAAAATTGCTTAAATTTGATTAGAAACACACGTTTTTGCAAAATTCAATGACAAGATGTATCCAATGAGTCCATAAATGAGTACAAAAGTGTTTTCTATTAAATTTGATTGATTCAAATGCAAATTGAGTACAAAATTGCATCCTCATGTGGAATCCTGATGGTCGATAACCTGATACAATATATAGCTAACAAAATGAAAATAATAAAACTAAAATTAAATACAACATTTTACATCTTCCTCTTCCCTAATCTACTGAAAACTAGGGGAGAGGTAGAGGTTCTAGTCCTTGGAGTCCGCTATGGCTTCTTGCTTGGCATGGAAGGCAGTGGCTCGACCTCCATCCTAGTAATAGATGACAATGACTCCTCCTCAGCCTCATCATTGTCATCCAATCCTAGATCTCCTCCTGAACCCACCTCCTCCAATGCTTGCCTCTCAAAATCAAGAAACTCATCTTGAGTAAACAATGGTGGTTGCTCATCCCGCCCTGTCCAATCACAGTAGGGATCTATCTCATCCAAATCAATGGGATCATCTGATTTGTCCTCTACCCTTCTTGTGCGCAGCCGAAAGTTGTATTGCACAAAGACAAAGTCATTGAGGCATTTTTGAGCTAATTTGTTCCTCTTCTTCGTGTGGATGGCCTGAAACAAGCTCCAATTGCGTTCATAGCTGGATGCACTACAAGGTTGGCACAAAATGCAGAGGGCTAATCTTTGCAGATTTGGGGTATTTGCACCCCAATTTTTCCACCAAGCCTCTACAAAATAAAATATTGAAGAGTTACAAAGCAAAGTCAAAACATATTTTATCAAATTATCAATAGTTGTAAATTTGAAATTTGTAGCTTGTAAGATGCATGTGAAAGACCCCAAATTTTATCCCTGGTGTCTGAGTAGTTCTTCCTCGGATAGCTAGCTCCGAAGAAAAGAGCCTACCCCTTCCTTCCCTGTAACTCTGGAATTCTTGGACAATGAGGTCTCTCACTTCAACCTCGGATGTCATCCTCTGAATGCATGTCGTGAGGCTCTCCATTAGGATCTGAGAAGGTATTTGAATAGAAAAAATGGGGGTTCAAGAAGTACCCTGCTGCATAGATGGGTTGGTGGAGTTGATTGTTCCACCTCCTATCAATAATCTCCCATATGGGATCAAATTTGAGGCTGTCCCCCTTGTAATAATTTCTGATGGACTCTGGCCCTATCCATGGCCACATAAATATACCCCATTAGGTTTTGATCCCCATCTACCAAATGGAGAACTCTAACCAAGGGCTCTGACACCTACAATCTACAAATACAAAAGATTGGAGTTACAAATTTAAAATGAAAGACTTAAATTAAAAAATAAAATATTCAATTTGAATTTAAAATCAAAGTTTCGAGGTTACCTTCACGATCTTTGTAGCTCTCTGTTCAAAGAGCTTATCAAAGACTATGCTTGCGATTCTGTCTCCTTCAGGCTTATTTGCATATGATGATTCTAGCCAGTTTGGATTCACAAACATTTGTTTCAAAGGATTCAACAAACCAATAATGCTTTGCAACATTAAGAAGATTGTGGCAAACCTCGTGACACTCGATCGCACCAAATCTTTCTCTTGGGTGTGATCTCTCATCAAATTAAGAACCCAAGGGTGATTGTAGATAAATTTTGTGATATTCCTTGCATCATCTACAATTGGTGCCACCCAATCAAGTTTGCCCATGCCCTCCAAAAGAAGGTCAAGGCAATGTGCTGCACAAGATGACCAAAAAAGTGTCCTATGTTTGTCTTGCAGCAATCTCCCAACCGCCACATATGCTGCTACATTATCAGTAATGATTTGCACCACATTTTCTATGCCCACCTCCATGACAACTTCCTCCAACATTAGAGACAATGTTTTTGCATTTTTTACTTTGTTGGAGGCATCCACCAATTTCAAAAAAATCTCACCTTTTGAAGCTATCAAAAAATTAATAATGGTGCGGTTTTTCCCATCCGTCCACCCATTAGAAAGAATAGTGTAGCCATTTTTTTTCCATTCCTTTTTTTGTTCTTCCACCACTACCATTGCCCTTTCAGTTGCATTCATGAGCAACCTACAAGTACAAAGTGAAATTAACTATTAAGTACACAATTTTAATTTTTAAATAAAAAATAGCCTAAATTCAACATAAATTGCTATAATTAAAGAACATAAATTTAGCCTAAAATTCAACATAAATTAGTAAATTACTATAAGTATAAATTAGCATAAAATTTAAATTAACTAATCTCCCACTCAAGTCATTGCAAGAAGGCGTCTTGTAGCCTTTTCCCACAACTGTCAATGCAATTACCAAATTTTTCCAATAAGGACTACTCGTCACATTGAAAGGAATGTTGTTGAAATACCAAAAATCAGCACATGCCATATCTGCATGTTGATGCACCCCCTGTTCCACCCAGTAGCTTCGAATGATGGTTGTGCTCTAGGTGTGTTTCTGGGCACAAAAAAACTGTGGCGTGCGTGTAGGTGTAGGCGCTGCAGCTGGTGCTCTACTCGAAGTAGATGAAGTGGAGGTGGATTTCTTTCGGATGCGTGGACCATGAGGAGAGCCCACTATGCCCTAACATGTATCTTCATCTAATTCTGGATGGACTTGAGCACCTTGACTAACAGCTATGGTTGCTTCCATGGCTGCCTTTGCCCTCTCCTTTTGCAGTTTTTTCTCTTCTGCGACTGAAAGTAGGGCATTCATCTCTCTTTTTATCTCTTCGGTGGTCCTTGGACAACCCTTGGCATCACGATGACTAATGCTTGCAAGGTGGCATCTGAGGCGATTTATGCCTCCACAATATATTTGTTGGCATTTAATGCAATAAACTGACCTAGGTTGCAGTCCTTGATAGGCATATTTCCAAGCACGGTCTCTAGCTCCTGCAGGGCGAGTGCCTACAAATGGTGGTGGTGGTGGCATTGATGGGGCGGAGCCTGAGGTTGAACCTGATGCAAAAGCTTCTCTATTTGCCATTATATAGTATTTAACCTACACACACAAAGTGAAAGCACAACATATTCATTTTTTAATACAAAAAAAACCTAAATTATTACATAAATCACTAAAAATCAGCATAAAATTAGTTTAAATCAATATAGATTAGTTTAAATCAGTAAATATTCAATCTAATCTAAAGATTCTAAACATTTTCTTCAAAAAAATGATTAAAATAAAAAAATAAGTTGGATATGAAAAAGTAGTGAAAAATAGTGGAAAAATCAGAAAAAATTAACAAAAAATGGTGATGAATCTTATTTTTGCAATTTAAATGCAAAAAACCTTATTTGTTTTACAATATGATAATGCAACATTTTGTAGCCAAAATGAAGAAAAATGTTTTAAAAAAACAAATAAATGAAAAACAAAAAACCTACCTGTGCTTCAAATCTGCCTTCGAAATTCACCAAAAAATCTCGTTTGATCTTCTCTCCTCTATGAGAAAACGTTGGAAATGGTGTGTTTTCTGTTGGGGAGGGTTTTCCTGACCTGTAGAGCTCACAAAGATTGAAAATGACTGAAAACAACGTTCAAATGGGCGTTTTAAAACCGTGCGCTTTCACTTTTTCACATTGGCGAGTCCGAGCCAGAAAATCACTAGTTTCTGGCTAGTACTTGCCAGAAACTCGGCGAGTTTTGCTAGTAAGTAAAACTCGCAAAAACTCGCCATGAGTTTGACTCGGCGAGTACTCGCCAACTTGGCGAGTATGCCAACAATGGGCACAACTACAATACCATGGCTTTGTGGATGCATACATGGCTGATTTCTTGAGGGTAGTTGTGATGATACCTGATGTGTTAGAGAGGTGTTTGACTTTCCTCTT
This sequence comes from Cunninghamia lanceolata, assembly GCA_027924645.1. Classification (NCBI taxonomy): domain Eukaryota; kingdom Viridiplantae; phylum Streptophyta; class Pinopsida; order Cupressales; family Cupressaceae; genus Cunninghamia; species Cunninghamia lanceolata. The sequence goes on along the minus strand of BSBN01000071.1, from coordinate 7,676,890 downwards.
CATGGAAGGGTTGAAGGAGCCCCTTAGAGGCTTAGTTAAAGCTCTTGAATCGGATTCATTGCAGGAAACTATCAAAAGGGCCTTGACATTGGAACCATGTAACTGCATTATCTCCCCTTCATTTAAATCGTTGGCATTGGAGACCACTACACATATTAGATCCTTCCAAGAGTCTTACCACCAGAGGTTTGAGTATAGGAGCACAACAACAGTACTAGAGTACTCTACACAAACCTTTTCCGCAGAGATTGGGGCTGCACCCTCTTGATCTGTGGATCACCAGAAGATGGGACACATCTTTAGGAGTCAGCATGTAATGTCCCCTTTCTCTATACAGGGTTAGTCTATAATCGAGTTCCCGTAGACTAACTAGCCTGGTTAGGGAACCATGGTTGGCAGAGCCTTGGACGAGTTGGTCAGTTGTTGGGATGTTGGCTTGGGTTCAGTTGGTTTCCAGTTGGCACTTTCTAGAGGTGGTTTGTTTGCTTCTGGCCTTGACTTGCTATTTTTAGTAAATTGGGGAATGGTGCCGTTTCGGGATTCTCAGTAGTGGATTGGATGTGTCTCATCGAGACCTTTCCGACGAGCTATAGAACTCAGGATTCCGAGTATATCCTGCCCGTCATTTTAAAGTCCGAAGATTAATGATAATTATTTGATGAGACTTTGGAAAGTATTAAAGTTAAGTGACTTAAATGAAATAATATTAAAAGAAAGTCACTTAAGTGAAGGGGGCGCCCATCTTAGGGGATAATAAAGTATTTTAAGTTAAAATATTTCCCTCCCAAAAGTAACGACCTCTCCTTGGGGGAAATAAAAGATGAAAAGTACTTCATTTGGGCATGCTTGATATTATGAAATTGCTTGTTTTTGCTCTGGTAGGGTTTGAGAGGGTTTGGAAGGGATTCGAACCCAAGGCTGTTGGAAACGCAAACTTCCTTCAATGATAGCATTCTACAGGCGTGAAAGATCGTCGAAAGGTGCTATTGAGGCAAATACATACATTGTTTGCAAGTGTGCTTTAGGAGAGTTCATTTTGGTAGGGTTTTGAAAGGGCAAAATGGATACATCTTATGTGAAGTTTGAATGCAACTGAGATTGTGAAAAAAGGACAGATTTTAGTGCTGAAGAGGAGTTATTAGCAGCTGAAATACATTTCCTTGTTGGACGTACCATTTCCAGGCAGGCCGTACCATCTTTGGGGCTTCTTTGTGTGGGTTTGTGCATATTAACCTCTTTTCCACGGTTGCCCAGCCTCATTTCCAGCATACAAATTGAAATCAAAGATAGTCAAAGGATATTTGGTGTTTATTGCTGTTGTTGGTTGCTCCAGCCAGGCCATACAAGGTTGCTAGGAGGACGTGGCTCATGTTGGGGTGAAACTCCTCATTGTTATGACTGTTATTACTCTCCAAGTGGGTGTCTAGGGTCTTAGAACAACTGATATCATTTGTATTGCAAACTCTCTGCCATTTGGAGTGATTTGGAGGAGTTCTACACTCCCCAGTTTGCTGGTCCGGCTACAACATATGTATGAAGTTGCATATTTTGATATGGGTATGTGATAGTAATTCATTTTTGGTGATTTTATGATCCGGGTATCTGATATTTTGTTCATAACTGTTGTATTTTTTCTGGATTTTCATTACATGTTGCATATTGATTGTATCTGGCAAACACATCTCAAGAAAACAAAAATCCCTTCCGCATCTTCTGTCTAGCCTGAAAGAACACACAAAAAAATTAATAAATAACACTATTAAGATTAAATAAAGAACCAACAGGGACGGCACATTACAATGGTATCAGAGCAGTGTATCCTGCCATCCTGTGAGGTTAAACATGATATGTAGAAGATGAACTGAGACATGTAGCCTGGTACACATCAGTCTTATCTCAGACGAAACAGGTCACAGAGAGATATTCAGGTTCCCCAAATAGATCCCTTTGCAGATACAGATTCAGTTGTGGTTGCAGCTGAGGAACAACCGGTAGAGATTTACAGTGAAGAGGAACCCTTTAGAGAACATGGGTGATCGTGAGGGTAGGTCTAGCAGAGACTGGTATGACAAAGGGAGAGTAGACTTTACCAGCATGATGCATGCCTTGAATGATCTAGCCAGAGGGTAGTGGGATATGGTTGACACGATGCAAAGATCACAAATAGAACTGGCTCAGATCCTTGCCCGGTTGATACCTGGTAATGCTGGGAACAATATTGATAACAACAATAATAACAATAATGAAAGGAACCGGAACAACAATGGGGACAGGAACAAAATTAACATTAGAGGTGACAGGAACAATGGAGATAGGCACAGAGATAGGGATAATGAGGGAGAAGCATCAGTCAATAACAGGGGAGCTACACAGTTTACAGCTAATGAAAGACCTGACATACCTGTTTTTTGACCTAGAAACAATGTTCCCGAGCAGGAGCCTATGGAGGTAGAATTTCAGGATGTGATTTTGAGGGATTGGCGGGCTTCCAGTGAGGAGTTCCGTGTTGAGATGACTTTCAGGGAGTATTCTGATCTAAGGATGAAACACAGACCCAACAGGGGTAATAGGCAGCACAATTAGGAGCTTCAGAAGAAAGTAAGATGACCTTGCCTTACTTTGATGGTTTTGGCAAAACCACTGCTAGAGCGTGGGTTCAGAAATCGGATAGTTACTTACAGATCAGCCCTATGCTTGAAGTTGATGCAATCACATATGCAACTTTGCACTTAGAGGGCAGCGCTCATAAATGGTGGAGTAATGGTAAGACCACTTTGGGCCATGATTAGATCACTTCGTATGTTGAGTTCACGGCTAGATTGATTGATCAATTTGATAAGAAGGATCTAGAGTTGTAGTTCAAGGAGTTAGCCCAACTCAGACAAGTGGGCTTAGTTGATTCTTACATCACGGAGTTTCAGGAGTTATCTGTTACGGTCTCTAATATTTTAGAGCGCAGACTGATGATCCTTTTCATTGATGGGCTATCGGATCCTTTGCGAGGAATGATAAAGGATCTTGATCCACCTACTCTTTAGGATGCCATTAAGAAGGCAAATGACATGGAATCCTCGGCATGGTAGAGTAAATTTCAGTTTGAGGGGTTTATTCAGAAGAAAGATAAGGACAAAAGACATTTTCAGAAGTGTTGTGATGATTTCACACATCGCCCCATTGCAAATGGGGACCCCCTCTTTTTTTCCACTTTTGCCGTCGTTGCTTTAGGATTTTGGTTTTTCTTGTTCGGATCCATGAGGCTTAGGAGGAGTTTCAACATGCTTAGCTCACAGGGAGTATTAAGAGTGCTTGAAATGGTGAAGTAAAAGATTATTTTTCCTGAGGATGAATGAAACCCTAATTATCATTCCTCAATCAAATGTGGCCAATCCATGGCGGGGGCCCATCATTCCATAGGAAAATGTCCAAGTCCTTCACTCTGAGCATAAGAATCCATGATGAATAGGCTATCCTTCTCCACAATCTAGGAATCTCTGTCCACAGTTCCAATCCAGTAGTCTTTGTCCAAAGTTCCAATCTAGAAGTCTCTGTCCATAGTTCCTGTCCAGAATCCTGTTCTAAGGTCTATCCGAAATCCTATTCCAAAAGTTCCAATCCAAGGTCCTGAATTTGACAAAGCTTGTCATTCCATGTCAAAGTTCATCATTCCATTGGAAAATCCTGAATTCCTGACTCAGAAACACGGAAAATTCAAAACACAACTCTAGGAAATCCTTAGCAAAATTTGGAAAATCCTTGTCAAAACCACGAAATTCTGACTCTGGAATAGAAGTTCTTGGATAAAAATCCCATCAGAAGTTGAGTCCAAATCCATGGAAGCAGGGGATGTACGCCTTAGGAAGGAAGAAATCCAAGTTTATTCAAAATCCATGCCTGAGGAAGAAAACATCCATGACCATCAAAAATCCACGCCTCAACTCAGGAAAAATCCACAACTAGAGTGCAGGTGCGCCTTGGACGAGGAATTCCAGACAAGGAAAAATCCACATCTAGAGTGCAAGTGCGCCTTGGACAGGGAAAATTCCAAGGAAAAGACATGTCAAGGAAAATCCAAGACAGGAAAATTCCACAACTCAGGACAGGAAATTCCACAACTCAAGACAGGAAAATTCCACAACTCAGGACAGGAATTCCATAACTCAGGACAGGAAATTTCACAACTCAGGACAGGAAAATTCCGGACAAGGAAACTTCCACGACTTTAGGAGGAATCCCATACCTCAACTTAGAAAAATCGTTCCAAGGAATCATTCCAGGGAAAAATCCAAGACCCCATGAAAAGTGCGCCCTTGGACAAGGAAGAATTCCAAACACGCCAAAATCCACGACCTTGCCAAATCCACGCCTCTGGTCAAGAAAATTCATGGGAGGATGAAATTTGTGCCAAGAAAATCCATGATGAAGAAGAAAGTGCGACAGGGAATTTTTCATGACTTCCCCAAAAGTGCGACAGGGAATTTTCCATGACTTCCCCAAAAGTGCAACAGGGAATTTTCAAAGGTAAGCAAAACATGCGACAAGGGGTTTGTCTAAAAGAAGATGAAAGATGCGACAAGCATTAAGAAATCCCTAACGCCATGAAATCCGCGCCATCCTTGAAAGTGCGCCTAGGGAAGAAATAACTCCATGACGCCATGAAATTCGCGCCCTTCGTCAATATGCGCCTTGGATGAAGACGGATCCACAACATCATGAGGATTAAGACTTAGAATTTCAAAGAACAATCCAAGATAAACATGAAAGCCCTGATCTCATAGTGAAAACCTCACAAAATGCAACGAATTCATGACATGGAGGAATCCATGACTTATCGGAATCCGCGCCCATCATGATATTTTGATATGGGTATGTGATAGTAATTCATGTTTGGTGATTTTATGATCTAGGTATCTGATATTTTGTTCATAACTGTTGTACTTTTTCTGGGTTTTCATTACATGTTGCATATTGATTGTATCTAGCAGTGTTCCACGGAGTTTCCTGACGGGGACGGGTTTTGGGGATGGGGGGACAAAGGGTCTAAGTTTGGGGACGGCGGGTGGCGGGGGGGGGGGGGGGGCGCTGCTGATATACATATTTTACTTGAATAACTAGTTATAAAAAGATGTTTAAGAATAACATTTCAAATTAAACTTTGGCAAATTAGTAAAATAGCAAAATTGCAAATACTAACATTTTAAATACTTGAATACTATTACTAAAAGACTAATGAAATTGTCAAATTTGACAAATGAAATTGTCGAATTTGAGATTTCTATTATATCGAAAACGGAAAATATGACATGTCACATCATAATATCATATCATAAAGTCTTAAAGATGATTACAATGAGTAGCATATGATGATATCAAAATAAGTACAAAATGCAAAATTCAAAATGTAGTGAAGGGAGACCTCTAATCGTCCCCAAACTCCTCATCACTCGAACTACTGGAATCCTCACGGTCAAGCTCTGCCAAACTAACACCAACCAGCCTTGCATCTGAAGCCGAAACTGAAGCATCCTCATCAATCTGTGCTGGCTCCTCTGGCTCTACATCCCATCGTGCTACTGGACTCTCTTTGTACACAAGTGTTTTGCGGTCAATGAGACGCAAAGCACTATGTACAGCCACAAGCTTCTCTGCTCTCCTAGAGGTAAGTCTGTTCCTCTTAAGAGAGTGGATGAAGCTATATGTAGACTAGTTCCTCTCAGTAGCTGAAGAACTAGAAACCTGAGATAACAATCGGATGGTTCGAGTGGTAGTCAAAGACCTCAATCCATGGCAAGTCCACCTAAAAATTGGGTCATCCTGCGCCATAGTTACCATATGCATCTTGGCCGCATTTGAATAACTCCTAAGAGTGGCAAATTTGGTCCACTCAGTGCGAATCGTGCTGGCATCTACCTCATCATACGTCCTCTCAATGCACCTGAAGAACCACACCTTCACCTCCGCATCCTCTATCGGTGTCACTCTACCAGGCCTAGTCAAGTACCACTTAGGATTCTGTCATGTTCTGATATTAAAGCATTGTTTAAATTAAAGATTTAAACATCATGTTAAAAGACGATGAAGTTGCTTTTGTAAAAATATCAATTCAAATGATAGAAATCATTATGTATATTATTAATATATATATTATTTAATAAATAATATTATTATATGAATATTTTAATATAATTAAAATATAATATATTTATATTTATAAATAACAAATATAATTATAAATGCTAATATTCATAATTTAAATATTAGTATAATTATATTATATAAATATAAATGTGTGAATATTAATATATAAATATAAAATAGTATTAGTATTATAATATATAATAAGATATTTTATATTATATAAAATAAATACTAACACATTAATATAAGAGTCAAAAGGTGAGCAATATTCCCTAAAACCCCGACGACTCTAAGGAAGACGAATACTATACAAGCAGCAATGAAAAGGGCTGCGATCCTCATAAAAGCATGTAAAACAACGATTAAAATATAAAAGGTTATGATTTATGAAACGTTGTGTCACCTTCCAAAGGAGAGCATATGATATTTAAAGAAACATTTATTCACTTCAAAGGGCATCGATGGTGGGAATAAGAAGGAAATATATATATCTGATTTTAGAAAAAATGCAGAGTAAAATATATTCTGATTTTTTAAGGAAATGAATATCAATGGAATATAGAGCAGATTAAGAGGAAGATAAAGGATAGAAAAAAATATAGAATTAAGAAGTATATAGTACTCATACAGGGCTGCAAGAAGAAATATAGAGGAAAGCATTAAATTAAGGAAGGAATAAGACATTTTCTGATTTTTAGAATATATGTATATTATAAGTGAAATACATAATTCTGATTTATTTGATTGAACATAATAGTAAGAACATAAAAGATAAGAGTATATATGTAAATCTGCAATCAAGATATAAAAGAGGCATTCAATTGAGGAAGATTCCATTAATCCAATTTGGGATTAAGTCGGGACAAGGTACTATCTAAACCTTGTTTGCTTGGAAATTGATAATTTAGGTAAAAATTAGTGTTGTCCCAAAAGGGGACATTACAAGTGGTATCAGAGCAGTCATCCTGCCATCTTGTGGATACTTTGTGATTTATGTGTATTCAAAGGTTTACCTTGTGGCTTATGTGTATACGTGTATTCGTGCGACTTATGTATTTAAGTGTATACTTTACGACTTACATGTATGTTTCGTGGCTTGAGCTACTTGCTTGACTACTTGAGCTACTTGGTTACTTGCTTGAGCTACTTGCTTGACTACTTGAGCTACTTGGTTACTTGCTTGAACTAGTTGCTTGTCTACTTAAGCTACTTGCGTACTTGCTTGAGCTACTTGCTTGTCTACTTGAGCTACTTGCCTACTTGCTTGAGCTACTTGCCTTTCTACTTGAGCTACTTGGTTACTTGCTTGTCTACTTGAGCTACTTGCCTACTTGCTTGAGCTACTTGCTTGTCTACTTGAGCTACTTGCCTACTTGCTAAGCTACTTGACTACTTGCTTGAGATACTTGTTTGTCTACTTGAGCTACTTGCCTACTTGCTTAAGCTACTTGCTTGTTTACTTGAGCTACTTGCCTACTTAGTTGAGCTACTTGCTTGTCTACTTGAGCTACTTGCCTACTTGCTTGAGCTACTTGAGCTACTTGCCAACTTGCTTGAGCTGGTTGCTTGCGTTCTTGAGCTACTTGGTTGTCTACTTCAATCTTATTATGTAACTAAATGGCTACCTTATATGAATGGCATGCGCCACATAAGGACAATAACGGACTTCATATGAATGGCTTGCGCCACATGAGTCCGGGGCGACCTCATATGAATGGCATGCGCCACATGAGGCCGAGGCGATCTATTATGAATGGCATGCGCCACATTAGATTGAGGGTACTTTATATGAATGGCATGCGCCACATGAGGCCGAGGCGATTTATTATGACTGGCATGCGCCACATTAGATCGAAAGTACCTTATATGAATGGTATGCACCACATAAGGACAATAACGGACTTCATATGAATGGCATGCGCCACATGAGTCCGGGGCGACCTCATATGAATGGCATGCGTCACATGAGGCCGAGGCGATCTATTATGAATGGCATGCGCTGCATTAGATCGAGGGTACCTTATATGAATGGCATGCGCCACATAAGGACAACAACGGACTTCATATGAATGGCATGCGCCACATGAGTCCAGGGCGACCTCATATGAACGGCATGCGACACATGAGGCCGAGGCGATCTATTATGAATGGCATGCGCCACATTAGATTGAGGGTACCTTATATGAATGGCATGTGCCACATAAGGACAACAACGGACTTCATATGAATGGCATGCGCCACATGAGTCCGGGGCGACCTCATATGAATGGCATGCGCCACATGAGGTCGAGACGATCTATTATGAATGGCATGCGCCACATAAGGACAATGACACTCCATATGAATGGCATGCGCCACATGGGGACTAGGGAGGGATAGTATAGCCACCCTGAGACCTAGGAAGAATGCCTTCCATCACATTCTTGAACCTTGAAGGTGGACATAAGAGGTGATAGGTAGGAAGTGTGCCCTCCATCACGCTCTAATTTGTAAGTATTTCTATGGATTCTATCAAAGGATCAACTTGAGGTATGGATAACTATATTTTGAAATTAAATGTTATATTATTAATTATGTTATGACGTACTGATTTCATTGTTAATTTATGGATCTTTAATATTGCTAATGTTCCTTTCTAGTAGTTATTCTTGTGTGCAGGGTAATAGATCAAGAATATCCCAAAAGGGGGGACATTATCTCATCATCAACCCCCAGGATCATGCTATACGCTATCTTATCATCAACTTGCTTAAGCAATCAAAGTCTTACTTACAACATCATTAGATTCATCCTTTGGGATTTTCATCAATGTTATTTCATTCCAAATCTCCAATCTCGGATTATCAATACTCCCAAAGTTTTCTTTAACAATGAAAAATTCTTCCTTCCTCCATTCATTTGATTAACTACATTTCCTCAATCATATTGCTATTCAAAAATAAATCAAATCTTCTTTGATCATGACATCATATAATCAATTACTCCTCAAAGAACATAACTCTTCTCGATTTTGAGGTCAATAACATATAAGACTGAATCTCGTAACCAAAGATCAAGATGCATCTTGGAATCTCAATACTCTCAAATCTTCTTAATCTATGATACTTGCATCCCATCGTTATTATTCAAAACATCAAACAAATGCTCTTTTGATCACAAATTCTCTTTCATGGAATCACAATCAATTTCTTTTCACTAAAGCAATATTCTTTCTAGATCAAATCCACGATTTCGTCTCAACGCATCGGAAAGTAGACATTAAAAGGTGCAAGGTAATGAAAGAAATCGTTGTGATTGCTTGAGGGCAAGCAATCTTGAGAGGGGAGGCCTGTCATGTTCCGATATTAAAGCATTGTTTAAATTAAAGATTTAAACATCATGTTAAAAGACAATGAAGTTGCTTTTGTAAAAATATCAATTCAAATGATAGAAATCATTATTTATATTATTAATATATATATTATTTAATAAATAATATTATTATATGAATATTTTAATATAATTAAAATATAATATATTTATATTTATAAATAACAAATATAATTATAAATGCTAATATTCATAATTTAAATATTAGTATAATTATATTATATAAATATAAATGTGTGAATATTAATATATAAATATAAAATATTATTATTATTATAATATATAATAAGATATTTTATATTATATAAAATAAATACTAACACATATTAATATAAGAGTCAAAAGGGGAGCAATATTCCCTAAAACCCTGATGACTCTAAGGAAGACGAATACTATACAAGCAGCAATTAAAAGGGCTGCGATCCTCATAAAAGCATGTAAAACAATGATTAAAATATAAAAGGTTATGATTTATGAAATGTTGTGTCACCTTCCAAAGGACAGCATATGATATTTAAAGAAACATTTATTCACTTCAAAGGGCATCGATGGTGGGAATAAGGAGAAGGAAATATATATATCTGATTTTAGAAAAAATGCAGAGTAAAATATATTCTGATTTTTTAAGGAAAGGAATATCAATGGAATATAGAGCAGATTAAGAGGAAGATAAAGGATAGAAAAAAACATAGAATTAAGAAGTATATAGTACTCATACAGGGCTGCAAGAAGAAATATAGAGGAAAGCATTAAATTAAGGAAGGAATAAGACATTTTCCGATTTTTAGAATATATGTATATTATAAGTGAAATACATAATTCTGATTTATTTGATTGAACATAACAGTAAGAACATAAAAGATAAGAGTATATATGTAAATCTGCAATCAAGATATAAAAGAGGCATTCAATTGAGGAAGATTCCATTAATCCAATTTGGGATTAAGTCGGGACAAGGTACTGTCTAAACTTTGTTTGCTTGGAAATTGATAATTTAGGAAAAAATTAGCCTTGTCCCAAAAGGGGACATTACAGATTCAGTGCATAGGCTGCCATGTGCAAGGGAGTGTTGAGCTTCTCCCATCTCCTGTGAATGATTGGTTGAATGTGCTCGTGGTAGAATGCTAATGTGGGGTCCATCTGTCGCACAACAACCCTCATCTGATCAAGCATAGAATCGATGCACTCATACACCTCTCCAAGGTTAGATCCATTCGCATTCCCATACTTGATTACCTGGAAAACTGGTTTAATGATGGAGACAATATATTTTGCATCACCCCAGAACACATCATTCTTCACCATATTCTTCACCCTCATTCCCTGCTCTGTCTTAGACTCGGCCCACCTATTCCATTCTGCTGTCATAATCATGAGTTGCAGTGCCTCTTGCAACTCAATCATTCTCTCCAAGAGAATGAAATAGGAAGCATATCTCGTATCAGAAGGTTTCAGGAGCTCCTTCTTAGCGAAGGTCCTGAAGAGTGCATGTGATGTGTGGTGGTTGCAGATAAACATCTACACATCTCTCGCATCATTTACCACTGCTCTAATCCAACCAATCTTCCCCATGTCCTTGAGTGCATTGTTCATGGCATGCACACAACATGGAGTCCACCAAATATGCCTATAAGCTGCCTCAACAAGTCTCCCTGTAGCTTTGCACACATGTGCTGCATCTGTTAGTATTTGGACCACATTTTGTGGCCCAACCTCCTCAATAGCCTCTATGAGGACCTCAAACTGAAAATGAGCATCTTTGCGATGCCCTGAACAATCAACTGCCTTAAGAAAATATGGGCCCTTAGTACATGTAACCATGATATTAATGAGTGGACGATGGCTAATGTCCGTCCCCCCATCCATGCCTATGTTGCATCCTATCTTAACCCAACACTCCTTCATCTTCTCCATCAACAAATTGATCTTGGAATAGTTCTTATCCAAGATCGTGGTCCTCAATTTCGTCTCACCTAGTGGCACATATGATGGTCCTGCCCTCGCCACCATCGATATCATCTCCTTATAATAAGGAGATCGGGCAACATGAAATGGGATGCCATTGGCAAAGAAGAACTTGCCAATGGCATCATCTATGTCATCCTTGAGCTGCAGATTAAACAACTGCTATGGGGTTAGTTTGCAATTTCCGTTTCCCCCTCCCCTCTACTGCATAGGCACTGGAAGAAGAACCTGGTGTCCCTCCTACTCTCGTCTGCAAAGTATGGCTGGAACTCTGTGGCTGGCTATGCTGAAGACGTGTACTATGTTGCAAAGTAGTAGGCACAGGTGCAGCTGGAGTGTCATCAGGAACACCCCATAACTTATTTATTTCAACTTTGTATTTGATGTTTTTCGCTTTTGACAAAAAAAAAACATATGTCCACACCTTTTCCTCTAATGAAAAGAAGGTGTGCATTAACTCTAGTGATGCTCCCAAACCACTCTAGAGCACAAAAGTTGCACTTCCACCTCCTTGTGCCACCAGATGGTGCCCCTTGCCTGTTTAGTAATTTTGTTGCAAATTGTTTGAGAGGTGATTTGCGATCAAAAGGACCCTTAGCATACGCTACCAGTAGTGCAGAAGGGCACTTTAAACTACTTGCTTCACTTGCCATGGAACTAGTATGGGCTTCAAGCTCATCCCCATGCTCACTCCCCTCAACCTCAGGAGCATATTCACTTTCACTATCAGGATCACTATGAGAATGAACTTTATCCTCACTCATGTCATGAGAGCTCATTGTGACATTGCACTAATGAATAAACAAATAAATTCTATAAGTGGCTAGTTTCAGCCTAGTTTAACAAATTTGAAAATAAATTTTTGAAATTTGATGTTAAAACTTAAATCTTGATGGAAAGATGAAAAAAAAAACAATGGGCATTGAAATGAAAACATGAATATGCATTTGCACCTATGGCTGCAAATGCATATTCATGTTTTCATTTCAATGCCCATTGTAAGATTCAACATGAAAAACTTAGAAAAAAAAACAAAAAAAATTTGAAAAAACTTCAAAAAAGTCATAAAAACCTACCTCGTGCTTGAAAAATCCTTCAAAGTTGGTGTAGAATGCTCCTCCTCTTCTTCTTCTTTCTCCTTCTCACCCCTCTTGCACTTGCAACACCTCAAACTCACTCTTTCAATCACTTTTCTCACTGGTTTTCCTCTTCTTCAGCTAACTGTTGCAAAACATCAAATGCATATGAGAGCAAAAAAATGAAGTATGAGTCTTATGAGGGGCTTTTTACTTTTAGAAGAGTCAAATGACTCATTAGGGTTCGGCCCAGGGCTCAAAGCCCCCCCCAAAATAAAGAAATTTAAAAAAAAAAAAGCTTTTTGGGATGCCCTAGCGTGGGAGACGCCGGGACGTCCCCGAGACGTCTCGGGGACGTCTTGGCGTCCCCGACGTTTCTGCAGCGTCCCTGGCGTCTCGGTGGCGGTGGCAGGACAGTGGGGGGACGTCTCGCAACCGTCCCCGAGTCCCCAAAACATCCAGGTGGGTGGGACGACAGGATTTGGAGGGGGGACGGGTTCCTGTGGAACGCTGGTATCTGGCAAACATATCTCAAGAAAACAAAAACCCCTTCTGCATTTTCTGTCTAGTTTGAAAGAACACAAAAAAATTAATAAATAACACTATTAAGATTAAATAAAGAACCAACAAGTACGACACATTACACAACAATTGGGTGACATGACCAGCAATGAGATGCATAGGAACCAGTTATGCCTCGGTTGCAAAGAGCCTTGGTACTCAACATATAGGTGCTTGGGAAAGGGGCAAGTACATCTGATTGAGGTGTACTTCGATGACGAGGGAGAGCTTGAGCTTTTCACAAAGGCAGAGAGTGTGGAGGATGAGTTATCACTAGTCGGTCTTCCATCACCAAAGAAAGTTGGCTAACATTTTATATCATCCAGATTTGTCTTGATTGAGGGCAAGCGAATTTGGGGAGGGAGGATATGTAACATCCCCTTTTAATCTGTAGCTTTGAGTGTTTAGACAACCAGCATAGGAGTAGCAGTAGTTAGGATTGTAATTACTTTCAGTTAGGATCAATTAAATAAGGGAATAAGGCAGATGAACACTTTCAATTAGAATCAGTTAAATAAGGGAATGGAAATGTTGGCAGTTTGGGATTGCCACTGGTTGAGGGATGAACTTGTCAGTCAACTGCCATTGATTGGAGACTGGATTGCCTGTGATTGAGGAAGCAGAGTATATAGGCAGCACTGGGAGAAAAAAAAACAAACTTCTGAAAATTAAAACAAAGTTCAACTTCATTCCCAGGAATGTGACACTACTTTCAGCAGTTTGGGCGCTTGGAGACCAAAACCTACAGGCATGATAATGCTGCAGGGCGTCATCAGAATAATCAGAGGTATACTGGGTGTGCCTGGTAAGTTGTATCAGTTCAGTGAATTCCAATGAATGTATGTATTTGAATAAAAGATTAAATAAAATATCTATTGTTAGCATATTTTTGGGTATCAGACTGGTAGATTTTAATTTGAATGTATGTGTTTGAGGTTGTATCAGACTCATAGAAGTTGTTTTCTGTGTGCATTTAGTTGAGATTATTACACACTTTGGCATATGAGAAGTGCACAAGGGAATTTATTTCCAGGAACCTTACATATTGCTCAAAATTTGTATTTGTAAGTTTTGATGTCATGGCCAAGCATAGGACTAAATAGACCTTTCCAATCCACCTACACTCTGAATACCACATAGATCATTTTTGATGTGGGGGCATGCCTGCCTGGCTTTGAACCCAGGTCATCATTGCAATAAGTGTTTGATCATGTTAATTGGCAACGGCCTGACAAACATGATGCTGTTATATGTTCACTAGAGTGAGTTGTTAATTGTATGTTAGGGCTATGGTATTATAGAAAGTGCATATGTTTGATTATTGTGAGATCCTTAGTGAATTGGGAATATATATGTACGATTGACTAATTTGAAATCATTTATTGGTGTTGGAAATTGCAATCAACACTTCTATAGATAGCCTGAAATTCCATCATGAAATGGGTAACTAACCCAGTGATAGAGAGCAGCTCACTGGCATGGAGTAGGTTTTGTGTTTGAAACCTAACTTGTCCAAAATTTTCAACATGGTATTATAGCTAGTTTTAATATTTGGCTAGGCTTCGATATGAAAGTAGGTGTTGGGAATCTCAATCAACTCACCTTCTGTGAGTTGGTCCTGAGTTCAATTCCTATTGAATAGTTAATAAGCGGCATGCTATTTTTATGGTGAAGCAACCTGGGTTTCAAGCAATCACTGTGCAATTGATAGCATTATGTTGTGGATGCTGGAAATGCAGTTAGGCGTGTCCTCAAAATTTATATGAATAATTGCAATGCAAAAACATTGGTAGGATAATGACGGGGTTCATAAATTGACCAAGCAAATGATGGAGGGATTAATCACAGATAAAATATTGGTTCATTTATTCAATTTATTGGTAAGACAACATTTTTTGGAGTACAAAAAAATATGGTAACTTAATGCTGCCTTATTTTGCAATAGGAAGCTTCTGTTTCTTATTGTTATTTGCTTAGTTGACGAGGCTTTTTTTTCTAAGGAAGAAAATATTTATCATGGAGATTTTAAATGGTCATAATCTGTTATTCACTTTTCTGACATTTGCTTGTTGTATTGGAAAATGAAATGCACAAGATCTTATTAAATTATTTATTTTCACTTTGTAGTTTGCTTAGATGGAACACCACCAGGTTACCATCTAGATCAAGGTTTTGGTTCAGGATCAAATAGTTGGCTGATTCACCTTGAGGTTAGTCTTCATTTAAAATCGATAGTACTTGTTTTATTTTCTATATCTACATAAAAATGCTTGCCTAACTCTTAGAATATCCTTGAGTTTGCATCATGAGTACATACATCTTACAACTAATTATAACTCATAAGGACAAACTTTCAAGTACCACAAAATACATTTCCCAATATGCACGATTATTATTTCCTGAATGTACTGTTGTATCATATTTTGGTAGGATTTTGTCTCTCTTAACACAATCGCAAAAATGGAACATATGCTTCACAATGGAGGTTGAAGATTTGTGGAGAAATAAATTGAATGATGAAGGCCTAACTTGGTATAGCCCAAGAGCCTTAGTAACATTGTATCAACCATACACTATGCCATGGTGCGTCACATATTCTTTCCAAAACATATTGTAAACCTGTGATGTGAAAAATGCATTGTTGTCCCAAAAGCCACCATATGACCATTATACATATTTTGATTTTTTATTTAAAGACAACTTAGGATAAAGTAGAATTTAAGATAGATGGAGAATTCAACCATTGGAAAGTGCATTTGAACTTAAAGAGCATTCCAGTGATATATGATATGCCAATATGTTATGTCACTAAAGATTATGTACAACTTCCAGCCAAGGAAAAGAGTGAACGATGTATAACTGGGTGGAAAAATCCCCAGCCTTAGAATAGGATGACTGAGGAATACTATATTGATTTAAAAAAAAGTAGTATTCTTATTTTATCTAAATCAGGAATTGTGTTGTGTTTTTTTATTTTAAAAAAAATAGTATCCTTATTCTCCAAAATGGGATCTTATCTATCTTATCTTACGTAGGACTATTCTTAGAATTGTTATTATCTCATTATAATCTTGCCTAATAATGGAGGGATAAGAATTTAGATAAACACCTGTACAAAGGATTGGAATAGTTTTTGTAGAATCCGTTATACAAGGTAGTCTATGTGTAACAAATTTCTTGGCCATGGGCAGCATCTATACGGTCTTGGAGACTTTAGGCTTGGGTTAGGATCCACAGCTTCTTAGGATGGTTTACTTGAGTTATGTACTTCCTGAAGTAATAGTAAAGGAGCACTCTTTTTCCTGATCTTTACTGATTTCTGGTTTCAGTCTAAAATTTTCAAGTTTCTCCTTTAGCTATATTAGTCCAAATTCATTTTTTTTCAGATTTCAATTCTAATAGCAGATTTTCTGATCAGTCATTACAGCTTTATTAAATCTCATAAATGAGATTGGGAACCAGATTTCTGCTTTCAGAAATATAGATTTCATATATTTTAGATATTTCGGATTTCAATTTGGTTCATAACGCAATATTTGATAACAGTTTAAAAAGATAAAAACATGTAATGACCACCCTAGTTTTTTTCAAAATAATGTTAGCTGAAAACCAAATCACAGGTAGTCTCCGATACACTTTCTAACCACCCAGTTCCCAGGTGGGCAAGGTGAGAGCATACGGTGTTCGAATCACACAGCTAGTTGTTTGAATGCAGAAACATAATGCAAGGCGGCAAGCCAACCAAAGACACGCAAGGCAGCACAATTGACCTATCAACTACTTATTCAGCGGGACCAGTGTGTATAGATGAACCTTGGCAGAATGTCTAAGCTTGTATCAAGACCAAATTGGTTGATAAGCTCGTTCGATGCCAAAATGGAGTTTTGAATGCAACATGCTATATAAATTGGCGGTGAACCATCCAGTAGATTACAAAATGACATGCAAGCTATGCAGATGCATTGACGATACTACCATTTGGTGTTTTTACATTCATTATTCATTGCAACTATTGGAATAAGATAAATAAAGTGAGTTGCAAATATACTTTATTCTGATCTGAAAACTGGAACACTGCTGTAGCTAGTGCAAGCAAGCTGAAATACATGTAATTCTGAAACAAACTACTACCAAACAACCCAAACTGAAGAGTAATATGAAATATACCATTGAAGAAGCTTTGTGACATGAACTGAGGGTCTGAAATCAAGTCTGAACTGCTGCCCTGCCTGTTGCAGGTCTGTTTTTCTGAGTATGCAGCACTGAAAATACTGTTCCAGCACCTCCTAAATCAATCCAAACACCCTAATCTGCAACTTCTCCTTCATACTGCCCTAGACCTCTTCAACTTCCCAAGGCGCCCCCATTTCAAGTAGTTTGGCCAGCTAAGGTGAGGTGTTCTGCATTAGCAAACCCTCACGTCCCCCCTTTTAGATGGTACGGCCTGTACTATAGTATGACTTGTTTGGAAACAATAAAAACTCACAACAAAGTCTTCAAAACCTCTCTTATTCTTGGTGTCGGGAGCCAAAAAGAATTACCAATGCAAATTTAAGGCATTTCAAGCAAGGATATTTGCCCAGCAAGCAAATTGGTACGACAATCCTGGGTAAAATGGTATGACACAATTGGGAAAGAATCCTTCACACACTCCAACATGGCTGCACTAAAACACACCCAACATCATACTGAAATCTGCACAAGCAAAATCTTCTTCAGAACACATTAAAAATACTCATCTCAGTTCCATAGCAAAGGGACTCCATTGAAGCTCTATGTGATTTCAGAAGTAAAATCACCACATAATCTAGCTAGGGTTGATCTTTCACAACTAAAACTAGAGAAGGAATGAGGGCTTCAAATCCACATGACAAACTACAGAGGCTCACTCCAGAAATTTGATATCAAGAATGCATAAACTTGAAATGAGTGTTGAAATCCTCTTTATAAACTTCCCGTGAAGCGCCCAAGTTAGATAATAGAAAATATTACTTTATGGCTTTATGGGGTATTTATTTCTTCTCCATAATTGGACGCCACTTTAAGAAAAGATGACTTTTTTAAGTCAAGCGCCAACCTGGGGGTTAAAAGACACTTTTTAAATAATATAAGTTGTCAACTTTAAAATATAAGATAGAATGTTAGACAACTTAAAAATAATTATTTAAAAAAGTAATTTCCCTTTAAACGACCAAGTTAGCCTTCGGGAAACTCTAGGAACAAGGCTAACTATCTCCGAGTCAATTACTAACCGAAATGGGACATTACAAGACGATCCACTTAGAAGGATTAAAGTTCAAATCTGAAAGTTGGTTTGAAGAGGGTATGTTGTGCTCTAAAAATGAAATTGAATGCTGCCTTGATAGATCTACTCTTTTTATGCCAAGAGGTGTTCTATAGTGGGAGCCATGGGGAGGGTGAAGGATGTGACATTATTGTTCTGTGAAGTGTGTAAGATTACCCAACTAATGCTACTAAAATTTTTTCCTTACTTAAACAATTTTACTTGCTATCAATTCATCACTACTGCCACAATACAAAGATATACATCAAAGACAACTACTTGAAGGAATCAACCTTAGAGTTGGGCGCTTGACTTATTGTTTGATTCAATCATCTGACAAATGTCTTCTTACACAGATAATGCTTCAATAGCATGAAGTTACAACTTATTCAATGGAAATACAAAAGAAAGGCCTTGAAGCCTTGATGTCTACAATGATTTCTTTACTTGATCAACTCAATGATGTTAACTGTATGTCAACACCTCACAATATAACAAGGGAGCATCACCTTGCTTGTTGAGGGAGCATCACCTCAACACTTGAAACTCGCAGGCCTCAAGATTACAAGCTCAACAGCTTTGCAGAGAGAATTTTGTCTAATGAACAGATGCCAAATGAATGAGAGAGCTCCTTTTATAGGCCTTCCAAAGGCAATGAAGGCACGTTTTTCAATGCACAAAGAGGAACCAAGGCACGTTTTCCAAGAAGCATATCCAAGGGAATATTCCGTCTGATGACTCATTCTGAGTTGGCAAACTTATCCAAAGACCTTGACACGAATCCAAATGCTATCCTTCTGACCAAAGGGCATTAGGTAGTTGTAACAATCTTAACTACCTCAATTAAGGCGCAATCCTAGTGGTCTTCTGACTGGGCGCCAACTTGAAGCAGTGTGATCATTGAATGGCGCCCAATGTGAACCTAGGCGCTCAACTGGAATAACATAAGCAAGAATATGCGCCTAGAAAGATTTGATGATTCCAAGCAACCTTGGAACTTAAGCTAAGATCTTTTGCAACCTAGGCGCCATCTCCTGATGGGTGTCTTGTTCAAAACTAACCTTGTAGGTTTGCAAATACCTTAGGCGCATACTTGGGGTAGTTTCAACTGGCATTAGCGCCTGGCACTTCAAGGAAGATGCTCTATACAACTCATACTGTCAAACACTTGCAATCAAAACCCCTTTTGCTGTTCCTTCAACCCAGCGCCTTCCTCTGGAGTTCTAATATTTTGCTTGCATCTTTAGCTACTCTTAGGCGCACTTACTGATAGAGAAAGGTTTGGATTGGCGCCTTAGGAAGAAAATGGTTTTGCGTTGTTAAAATCTTCAACATAAGACACAACTGAATCAAATTCACTATCTTCTATCAAGCGCCTTTCATTATGAGTGGATTGAAACCTCTTTCTCCTCTCAGGCGCACTTTTGGATGAGCAGAACTGTGCCTTAGAGGTGTCTGGATCCTAGGCGCCATTTGGAGGTGGCAAAAGCATGAATGTGCGCCTAGTGAAGTTTGATGCCTTCAAACTCTTAACAGCATTCAATGAAGACCCCTAAACTTGGATTAGAGACTTAACATGTTTAGGCGCCCAAAATAGGTACTCTGGAGTCCAAGCACCAACTGGAGGCAGAAGAGAGGAGGATTTGCGCCTAACTTGCTTTAGGCGCCCCTGGGAGGTGGTGGAGATCCTGAAATGCGCCTTCAATAACTTGGATCTTTGAGTGATAATGAAGGATGCTTCCCTGCAAGTTGAAAGACTCCTGGGACAAGCATCAAACTAGGGCGCTAATCCAGCTTCATGGAGTAGGCGCAGGTGTGAGGTGAGAGAGAGGGTAAAGTGCGCCTAGTTTGGTTTAATGCTTCTCCAGATGGAAAGTGAGTCCTTAACCTTGTTGATGATGCCAAGACCTGCTTACCCTCAATTCAATCATAAGGCACCTTTTCTAGGTGGTGAAATCATGCTTTGTATCTAGACTGAATTTGAGGACTTACTTCCTTCTCAGGCACACTAAGGTACCAGTGGAAGAGTAAAATGGCGCCTTGAAATGCTTATCTGTTATGCGAAAGCTCACTTCTGGAGTCTTGAAATGAAACAAACTACTTGCCTTACCAAGCGCCCTGACCTCTTGAGTAGTTTGAAGATCATATTCCTAATTAGGCGCACTTTCAAGGTCATGGAACCCTGTCTTGACGCCTTGATGTTCTAAAATGAACTTGGAGTGTTGCAGAAAGTCATCTAGGCGCCTTGGATCATGTCAGAGTCTAGGCGCACTTGTTGGGAAGTCTGATGTAGGATGAGCGCCTAGGCATGAAAACTCCATCATATCCTGTCCATGTTCATCTCTGATCTAGGCGCTTGATTGGAGGAACCCATTCAGGTGGAGCGCCTTTAGTTGAAACCTCAACGTCAATGCCAGAAGTGACTTCTAGAAGCTAGGCGCCAGGATGGGTGTGTTCAGCCAAAATGGGCGCCTTGTCAATGACTTAGTGGATTATGACTCAAAACTCCTTGATTGTACCTGCAAAATGACACACAGAGTTAGTCAAAACCCATTTCATTCCCTTATCATTCAGAATTAGCCTCCGGGAATGAGGAGTAGGCTAATCCATTCATCACTTGGTGCTCAAGCCGGAAATGGGGACATGACAAAGTGGATAAACAGTCATCCACATAGAGGAGCTAACATTTGTTTAAATTTAATTTCATTGGAAGTGAGCCTAGGGAAAAGTGTCATTTTTACCATATTTACACATTCAAGAAAAGTAACCACAAATAACTTTGAATTGTTTACCATAAACAAAACAGAAAAACTAATTTCAAATAGCCTTTTTGCTTACATGCCAAAAATGTAAATAGTTACACACACATGCCATACAAAAGATAAAGGTAAGAATCGCTGGTAATTGAATAAGTAATTACAACAAGTAAAACAAAAGTAGAATAGTTAATTTTCAAACCATCTTGTGGCACAATGGCATCCCCTTCATGCCATATGTTATTTTCACCACAAGCTTCAGGGCCTTCCCAAGAACACATTGCCATACCATGAAACCCTACTTCTCTTGTTCTATGTTGCACAACTCTAATAGTGTCATCCCTATTTGGCGTAGTTCTACAGATTTCCAGAAAATGACAAAACAAAGAATACCAACTGTCAAAAGGCACGTGGTTGCATTTGTTGCAATTGCCATAATTTCCCTTCATTTTCCCAACTTGTATAATAGTGCATTATAGCTAGATGTTAAGACTATGTGACCATTGGCTGAGACTACCTTGGCACGTGATAGCCTTTGATGTAATGTCCACCGTCCTTGTAGGTTTTTATGCCGAAGTTTTTTCCGTTTCTCACCACTGATTGTTTATAGGGTTTGCGTATGGTTTTTGCATATGATATTTGCAGTTTAACAATAAAATACAAGGAATGCAACGAAAACCCAGAAAAACTACAATAGATATGCACAAAGTAACAAAGACCCAGTTCATAAAATCACTCAGAATGAATTACAGTGACATACCCATATCATTTTCTTCACTTTGGAATTTCTGATATACATGGACCAGCAAGGGTTTGATATGAAATGTGCTCCGAATGCTCTATTATTTAAGAAATCCTCCAAAATGATATTATGGATCAATGACCAGGCCCAAAACGCCTCTAAAGCAAGTGATAAGAGGTACAAATTTGGAGCTTTCACTCCCAAGAATCCCCACGCACCTCTGCAGAAGTTGGATGACCTGTTTTGAGGGCTGTCACAACAAATGACAACTATAATCTCCTCCAAACTGCTATAGAAATGCAAACAGACCTTGTAAATGCTGATGTGTGTGTTGGCCGCCCAATATGAAGGTTGAAAACTGCACTAAACACCTTCCACGAATCATAGAATCATGGTACAGCTCTGCGCTCTGCTGAAGGAGTACGACCAGTATAGATTTGCAAATCAGTCACCAAATAACCACCTCAAATCTGCATTACCATTTTTGTTCTCAGCTGTTCATAAATCTGCATAAGAATATAAGCAATAACTTCCTCAAATCTTCACCAAAATGTATCAAACTTAGCTCAATGTGAAGCCCCTGGATGAGACTTCCCACAACCTGCCTGATGTTGTCTTCCAAACACGAAGCAAGTTATTCTACGGAGGATTTCGTCTTAACAGAACCCTAGATCAGAATAAAAATCAAGCTTCAAGCTTCACAACAATAGCTCTTTTTTTTGCAAAGTTCATAGATGCAAATGAAATCTCATTTCCTCCTTTTATTTCTTGACTTCCAACACCCATGAGGGAAATTCTTTTATTTATTTTATTTTATTTCTTTAAGTCCCATGAGTCCTCATGAAGGGTGTCCATAACCTAGCACACAACTTTAAGTTATGACTTATAACATCATAAAGTTAAGTCACTTTTATAACATCATATTATAGTCACTTTTTTAATTAAACTCCATTTTATCTCTGAAAATGACCTTTTAAATAAAATAACGATAATTTGACACACAAGGTCCTTGTTTAATGCATTCATAATTTAAAACATTTTATCTCGGTTCCGATGAGCTATAACACTAAGGTGCTCTTAAAATATTTAAAATAATATTTTAGCAACCTTAGTAAAATAATTAAATAAAGCCATTAATATACTCATTTTGCGGAAACTATCGAAATGCATCAGAATCGAAATCTGACTGCACTGGAGTGATCCCGATGAATAATAATGATGAACGGAGCCAACCGGGCGACTTTCTATAAATAGACACCCTCTCCAAGAATCTTGGAGCCCAAACTAGAAGCCGGAAACAACTTCTGAGAGCATCATATGACTCCTCTAAACCATCAAAGCTCACTCGTAATATCAATTTAACCCTCTGAACAAGATGACACAGACCCAAAAGGTCAACAACAACTGCACTGCTAGAGACCCCAAAAAGGGGGACATTACAGTCCGCCCTCCCCAAAGATTGTGTAATGTCCCCTTTCTCTATATAGAGTTAGTCTATCACTGGGTTCCTATAGACTGACTATCCTGGTTAGGGAACCATGGGTGCATGAACTTGGATGTGTTATTCAGTGGTATAGATGTGGTTTGGGTTCATTGGATCCAGTTGGCACTTTCCAAAGGTGGCTTTGATTGCTTACTGCCCATACTTGCTATTTTTAGTAAATTCGAGAATGGTGCTGTTTTAGGATTTTCAGACTTGGAGTGGATGTGTCTTGTCGAGACCTTTCCAGCGAGCTATAGAACTCTGGAATCCGATATCATCTTGGTTCCCGTTTTAAAGTCCAAAAGTTGAATTAATTTATTTAATGGGGACTTTAGCAATATTTTATAAAGTGACTTGAATAAAGCAAAAATAAAAATGTCACTTAAGGACTTGGGCGCCCATCTCTAGAGAAGAATAAAGTGATTTTAAAATATAATGTTCCCTCTCAAAAAGCAACGCCCTTCTTGGTGAATAAAAGATGGAAAAAGAACTTCATTTGATATGCTTGATATTGTGAAAATTGTTGCTTTGGCTCTGTTCGGGTTTTGAGAGGGTTTGAAGAGATTTGAACCCAGGTGGCTTTTGGAGACGAAAACCTTCATTAGTAATAGCATTCTACAGATGTGTAATACCATCCAAAGGTGCTCTTGAGGGCAGATACATCCAGTATTTGCATTTGTGCTTCAATGGAGTTCATGTGACGAGGGTTTGAGGAAGAACTTGTTATATTCTTGTATATTTTGTGGAGTTCATAGTGAGCAGATTGGAGACAGCGAAATATAACTATTTTATGGAGTTGTTGCTGCTGTTTGGAGCATATTGTCAAGGGCTGCGATTTCCTCTTGCTGGCCATATTATCCTTGTAGCAGCCGTACCATTTTAGAGGCTTATTTTGGGGTGTTTAGTGTTGAGTTTGACATCTCCTCTTGGGCGTTTGGGAAAAGAGGACTGCACAGAGATTTACTGTTGGTTGTAGACCTGTTTGGAGCTTTCATTTGCTGTATACCTCCTTGTTGGGCCGTACCATCTTGCCTGGGAGGACGTTGGTTCTTTAGGACTCATTTCTCTTTGTTTGCAGCCATTCTATTTCACTGTTTGGGGGCGTCTAGGGCCTCTTTGATCATTGTAATTCTTTGTATGCACAATACTATCATTTTTTGGTGATTTGGAGGATTTCCTACACTACCCATTTGCTGGTCCAGCTACAACAGTTGTACGAAGTTGCATATTTTGATATGGGTATGTGATAGTAATTCATTATATGGTATTTTATGATCTGGGTCTCTCTTATTTTCCTCATATCTATTGTATTTTTTCTGGGTTTTCAATATATGCTCTATAATGTATTGATTCTGACAAACACATCACAAGAAAACTGAAACCCCTTATGCATCTTCCGTCTAGTCTGAAAGAACACATTAAAAAAATAAAAATAACACTGTTAAGATCTTAAAAAGAACCAACAGGTATGACACATTACAGATTGCTTGTCCTCAAGCAATGCCATAATAACCTCACAATCATCAGATTGATCCAAACTGAACCCAAGAGTGGTCCTGGGGTCCCAAATCAATCTATGGAAATGCCCATCATGCTGTCGCTGTGCTACTCTGGTATAATCACTGGAAGTACCATATGAAATGTGGAATGACCCATCAACACTCCAATGAAGTGATATGCCAAACATACCTCCACCTGGATCCCACATCATCCTATCACCACACTTGTCAATCATGGAGAAAGGAAGACATCTCAAAGTACTAACACCCATCCAACCTCCAACACCCGTTGACCTCCCATGAATGTGTAAAAATCTCAACTTAGGTGCAAGAAAATTTATATCAGCTCCTCCAAGGTGGTTGATGTAAATTAGGACAGCGATTTCACCCATAGGCCATCCTCTAGTGATGAAGAGGTGACCCAACTCTCCTCTCGACTTCAACACAACAGCTGTCCTCCATGTACTTCGTATGAGATTTATGCACCACGAAGTAAAATAATCATCTCTCACCCATATGTGCAAAGGGCCCTCATGTACTAGGGCCGGCATGTCAATGACATCATGCTCACCTTCATCAATGTTGAAACCCAACGGTAACACAAACCCTAGCGTCTCAAAATCAGAAATGGAAACAACATCTCCATACCTCGGCATGTGAACCAATTGAGTCTCAGAAGTGTGCTCCAATGCAAGTGCCACCAAACTTGGACATAGGACAGCCTCTAGTACCTTCAATGGATCAATAAGATGATAGAGTTGTATGACATTATCACCCAACTCTATAACTTCTCCATGAATGATCAAACTGAAAATCAGACCTATGACCATCCCAAAATTGCTCCTGCTGTCATAGAATGATAAGGCCTCCTGATTATGTAATCTATAAGTGCTGTGGGAATAATCCCATGTTCCCAAATTCATCCAAACAGCTGTGAACATGAATCTATAGAGCGAGAATTTTATGGTCAGAAATGTAGAACAATAGTTGAGTAATATGATGTGATCTGAAAGCCAGTGCACCATGTCTGAAATTCTTCTCCACTTGCTGCCCTTGTTCATCCACATGAATAAGGTTGGACAGCCAATCAAACCATACATAATCTGAAAGCAACCTTATACTTTGTCCCTTAGGTGGATGTATCTCATGTAACCTCAAGAGACTCATGATATCAAGTTCTTCACAAAACATATGACTACCCAAAGTATAATCAAGGGATGGAGTTGTTATGAAACCAAGATAAGTAATTAGCCACTTACCAAGGTCATCCGCCAAGACCCCCTTTGCCACCTTATGGTTTATGACATCATGTGAGGACAAAGAATTGTTGTCTACAAAGATGAAATCTGACTTTATCTCATACCTCCAATCTGCTGCCCAAAACTGATCTGAGAATCTGATTGGCAGATCTGAGTGTCCCACATGTTTGCCCATTAAAATACACATGCTTCGGATCTTCTTTTCTAGGTACCACTGTATATCTGGATGATAGTTGTTCTTTGGCTGCTGGGGAACCTCTGGTATAATTAGGCATTCAACTGCCCACTCTACCTGATCATGTCTCAACATTCTCTCCATCCTCTTAAGGGAGACTACTCGAGGCCCTCCATTTGATAAAGCTCTAAGTACTATCTTCTTCCCATTGGACTCGAATTTCATTTCCATGTTCCTTAAGTTCATAGTGAACTCTCCAATGGTCATCATCCAGTGCATGCCCAACACCACATCGATGTCACCTATACCCAGTAATGGATCGGTGAGTCCATCAATGAAAAGAACCAGTAATTTGCGTTCTAAAATATCTGTCACCATCACCGACAGCTTCTGGAACTCTGAGATATAACTCCACCGAACCCCACTGTCTGAGCTATGTCGACTCCTTAAATTGCAATTCAGGGTCCTTCTTGTCAAACCTATCTATGAGACGTCCAGTGAACTCTGCATAGGATGTGATTTGGTCATGGCCCAAAGTCACCTTCCCATGGTGCCACCACTCATGGGCAATGCTGTCAAGATGCAGGGCAGCGTATGTAATGGCCTCCTCCTCAGACATAGAGCTGAGCTGAAGGAAACTATCTAGCTTCTGGACCCATGCTCTGGCTGTGGTCTTCATTGACCCAGCAAAGTAAGGTATATTGAGCTTGTTTACTTTCTTTTGCAATTCAATATTCTGCTGTCTACCACTACCTTTAGGTCTATGCTTCATTCTCAAATCTGAGTACTCATGGAAGGACATCTCCACTTTGAACTCCTCACTGGAAGCTCTCCAGTCTCTGACGATAACCTCCTGAAACTCCAACTGTGTAGGCTCAGGCTCTGGTGCATTATTTCTAGGGGTAAAGGTAGGTATCCCTAGTTGGTCATATGTTATATGCTGAGTGACCCTTCTGTTATTAATCGATGCCTCACCCTCATGTCTCCTATCCTCATCATCCCTGTGTCTGTGCCTGTCACCATTGTTCCTGTCACCAATATCCCTGTCACCATTATTGTTCCAGTTTCTGTAATCATTGTTGTTATTGTTATTGTTTCCAGGATTTCCGAAAACATGATTGGTCATCATCTCCATCATACGATTAAAGTGATGTTGCATCTCTCTCTGCCCCCTGGCCAATTCATTCAGAATGTCACGGGCATAATTGCAAGGCTCGCCAAAAACTCGGCGAGTCTTGAAAAACTTGCGGGTTTTTCTGGTATTTACTTGCAAGTTTTTTTTCTAGAGTTTTTCTAGGGTTTTTCCAGTTTTTTAATGGCGGGTTTTTCCAGACGCTTGGTTAGCATATTTCAAAGTATTAGTCTTATACTTTAAATATTTTGAAATATACTGTCAGGATGTTTGAGATAGGTTTCGAATCCATGGGATTTAACATGCAGATTCTAGATTTTGGAGGATCCATAAGATTTTAGACTTAACCAATTTTTCAGGGTTTCAGACTTAGCCAAATTCAGGGTTTCAGGGTTTTAGACTTAGAATCAGCCATCAGGATTCTGCATGAGGATGCGATTTTGTACTCAATTTGCATTCAAATCAATCAAATTTAATAGAAAACACTTTTGTACTCATTTATGGACTCATTGGATACATCTTGTCATTGAATTTTGCCAAAAAAAAAGCGTTTTTAATGAAATTTAAGCAATTTTTTAAGTTGGCGAGTTTTTGGCGAGTCGAGTTTTTCAACTATGGTCACGGGTGCTAGGTTCTTCACGGTCTCTGCCACCCATTTCCTCTGCTAGAACTATTATTGTGTCAGTACTTGCAAAAGGATCTATAAGTTGAGGTACCTCAAGATCTAGCTGTGTTCTGTTCCGTCTAAGGTAGTGTTGGTGTGTACCCGACTGCATCACTCAATACCCGCTCTGCATGTTCAAACTAACCTCATAGGATGGCAAGATTTTTTGTGTTTTAATACCACTGTAATATACACCGTCCTGGTAGGGTCTTGGGTCAAAGTTTTTTCCGTTTCTCACTGCTGATTGTTTTTAGGGTTTCGTGTATGGTTTTTTGCATACAATATTGGTAGTTTAACAATGAAATACAAGCATGTAACGAAAACCCAGAAAAAACTACAATAGATATGCACAAAGTATTGAAGACCCAGTTCATAATATTGCTCAAAATTAATTATGGTTAGATACCCATTTCTCTTTCTTCAGCTTTGTACTTCTGCTATATGTGAACCAGCTAGATAGGCAAGTTTACAATGAAAACAAAGCATGCAACGAAAACCCAAAAAAACTACAATAGATATGCACAAAGTAACAAAGACCCAGTTCATAAAATCACCCAGAATGAATTACAGTGACATACCCATATCATTTTCTTCCCTTTGGAATTTCTAACATACATGGACCAACAAGGGTTTGATATGAAATATGCTCCGAATGCTCCATTCTTTAAGAAATCCTCCAAAATGATGTTACGGATCAATGACCAGGCCCAAAATGCCTCCAAAGCAAGTGATAAGAGGTACAAATTTGGAGCTTTCACTCCCAAGAATCCCCACGCACCTCTGCTGCAGCTGGACGACCTATTTTGAGGGCTGTCACAACAAATGACAACTATAATCTCCTCCAAACTGCTATAGAAATGCAAACAGACCTTGTAAATGCTGATGTGTGTGTTGGTCGCCTGATATGAAGGTTGAAAACTACACTAAACACCTTCCACGAATCATAGAATCATGGTACAGCTTTGCGCTCTGCTGAAGGAGTATGGCCAGTATAGATTTGCAAATCAGTCACCAAATAACCACCTCAAATCTGCTAAAATCTGCATTACCATTTTTGTTCTCAGTTGTTCATAAATCTGCATAAGAATATAAGCAATAACTTCCCCAAATCTTCACCAAAATGTATCAAACTTAGCTCAATGTGAAGCCTTGGATGAGACTTCCCACAACTTGTCTGATGCTGTCTTCCAAACACGAAGTGAGTGATTCTACGGAGGATTTCGTCTCAGCAGAACCCTAGATCAGCAAGAAAACCAAGCTCAAGCTTCATAACAATAACTCTTTTTTTTGCAAAGTTCATAGATGCAAATGAAATCTCATTTCCTCCTTTTATTTCTTGACTTCCAACACCCATGAGGGAAATTCTTTTATTTATTTTATTTTATTTCTTTAAGTCCCATGAGTCCTCATGAAGGGTGTCCATATCCTAGTACACAACTTTAAGTTATGACTTATAACATCATAAAGTTAAGTCACTTTTATAACATCATATTATAGTCACTTTTTTAATTAAACTCCATTTTAGCTCCGAAAATGACCTTTTAAATAAAATAATGATAATTTGACACACAAGGTCCTTGTTTAATGCATCCATAATTTAAAACATCTCATCCCGGTTCCGATGAGCTATAACACTAAGGTGCTCTTAAAATATTTAAAATAATATTTTAGCAACCTTAGTAAAATAATTAAATAAAGCCATTAATATACTGATTTTGTAGAAACTGCCGGAATGCATCAGAATCGAAATCTGATTGCACTGGAGTGATCCCGATGAATAATTATGATGAACGGAGCCAACCAGGCGACTTTCTATAAATAGACGCCCTCTCCAAGAATCTTGGAGCCCTAATTGGAAGCCGGAAACAACTTCTGAGAGTGTCATATGAATGCTCTAAACCATCATAGCTCACTGGTAATGTCAATTTACCCCTCTGAATAAGATGACATAGACCCAAAAGGTCAACGACAACTGCACTGCTAGAGACCCCAAAAAGGGGGACATTACATTTGATTCGCATTGTCAACAATGAAAGGTACAAGTTGTCATTTGACCCACATTTGAGGATGGAACAATCAATCCTCTTCTTCTAGATCAAAATTGGAAGACTAGGCAAGATTGGTGAATGCTACTATGATGCATGGCTCACAATCCATGATTTGTTTACCTAGATCTTGTGGCACAATGGTAGGATATGATGCTTCTATCTATGCAAGCTATACTTTGCACCCTTAGATTGCTTCTTTTTCTCTTCAAGCAATGCATTTTTTCCTAGGATTGGCACAAAGATCCTTTTCCTTGTTGCTTTGAGTTTTGTTTGGCTTTAGCCTTCGAGTTATTCGCTTGGGTGTCTTCCTTTGTTTCTACTGCTTTGTGGGGTTCTACCCTCACCTTTCTATTTATAATTAGGGGTTACAATTTTTAGGTTAACCTCCGTGTTTTGGCTATTCTCACATTTTTTTGCTTCATGTCTAGGGTCCTTTTTGCCCCAGTCCTTCGCTATATTACTTGTATGTGCCATCCCTTTGATCTATTTTTGGTTATTCGTAGAATTAATATATTTTCTTTCTTTCTTTCTTATTCTTTGACTTATCTTGGGACTTGTAATCTTCATTCTTAGACTTATGCTTGGCTTTTGGTTCAAACTTGCAATCATTCTTGAAGGATTCTCCCAAGGATGAGATATGGAGGAAGTCCACGTCTATCTAATCAATCTTGATCTATATGTCAAAGTGAGATTTTGCTTAGACACTTGAATATTCAACTTAAAAGTCAAAGTATGGAATATATCAGTACATTGTTGAACAAACAATTCACGGAGTTGGGAATACTTGATATATTGGTCATTATAGTTTCCAACAGGGTAATAGATTTCTTTAAAGGCTTCTATAAAACCATTTCGGGTATCTATAGGTGTAAGGTTATCCTTATGGGTAGTGTAGCAGTTATTCTACCATTTCTTTACAAACAAGGAAACTCTCAAAATAACAAAGGTGATCTTTTCTTGATCAAAAGCTGATTAACCATGTGATATGGGATAATAAGATTTGGCAAATGATCTAGATTATTAACATCTATTTTGCCTTAAAAAACAGGCATATCCATCTCTACTTGTGCCCTATACGATTTTCGGCCTCTAAATGATCAATGTGTTGATGACATCAATGGGTTTTGAAAATAATTGAATGCATTGCAAATGTTGAGTAAAGTGATCAATGATCTTGACATCTTTTCGTGTGTAGTGTTGCTCCAAAACATTTCTTTGTCATTGTAAAGCATTAGCTATCATCTATGGAAACATTTCTCAAGTCAACATCTTTGGTGTGGATTTGTCTACTATCTACTAAGATTGTGAAGCAAGGTAGGATGGAGATTCATGGGTTTGGAGATCAAGCTTCATGTAGTAAACTTTGTGTGAGTGGGCATACAAAATTTCAAAGAAGGATTAAGATGAGAAACTCCAATACCATTGGAACATGATAGGGAATGTATGCTTTGATATCATACCAAGTGATCAAGATGTACACTCGCATACCATTCATTTAGAGCCCAAGGGTGCTTGGGGGACATTACACTCAAATGGATTCAAATGTTTTTTGAACAAAAATGAATTATAGAGTGCAAACATCAATTTAAAGTACTTAAAAAAGACAGTAAAAGAGCAATAGGACACCCTGCTAGAACTGTATTTGCAAAGTTGTCTGTATAGAGATCCCAGAGGCCATATGCATGTCGCAGAATATCTCTGTCTATGCTCATGTTTTCTTCATCTTTTCTTCATTCCTACTCAAAGAGTAGCTATGATACATTATTATACAAGTTTGGAAGGCGAAGGGACATGTAATATACAACCCCAAGATTTTTTTCAAAATATAGAACAATGATAAACAGTGTTAGCACAACTAAACTCCTCCGCACTTCTGATCACCAAGATCCCAATTCGGGCAAGGTGAGAGCATAATGTGCTTTAGATTACAATTTAAAACATTGTGCAAACAAGTAAACATTCATCTGCATATGCAGGCATCCACAAGTTGTGGGAATTCACCACTTTTAGTGGGTAAGAGAGCAAGAAAGGAAAATTACAAAGCCATCCACTTATTCAGTGGGAATACTCCACTTATGCAGTGGGTAGAAACAATAAAGGAAAGTTCATTTATCCACACTGGCGGTAAAAACCATCCAGGGGTTACAATATGTTAAAGGTTCTTTCCCTCCACGCTGGCGGTAAACCATCCAGGGGTACTTAAATGTGAATTGAAATTATAATGAAATTACAATGATATTCAATATAATCATGCTCAATACCACAAGAGTTAGATCTAGACAAAATACCCCCTGAAGATCATTGAAGAGGAACCATACTCTGCATCTTGATTGTCAAATAAATCATCCATTAACTGATAAAGGCTGCATTTTCTGATCTATCAGGCTGATCTCTGACTATTTACACCTTGCTGACTGTAACAGCTTGCTCTGTATTCCTGGAAGTGAGCAGAAAATCACACTAAACAATTTACACAACTGAAATACTTTCCTTTGCCATAACTTTGATTTTAATGACCAGACAACAGTTCTGAGCACCCATGACACTTAATATCAAACTGTATCAGCCCACAGCAACACAATATTCTGATTCTGGGCCGTACGGCCAAGTATATGTACGGCAGTCATAACAATTTATAGAGTGCACCAAACAGAGTGATATCACCCTTGAAGGAGACGTCTAAGCCTGGTGTAAATTATGCAAACAGCAGAAGTTTCAAAGACTCTATGAATATTTTCTTAGATGCAGGGACGTACATCAGCATGGTACGGCAGCAGGAAAGGTACGATTTCCATAGCATTCCAAAAACTCCACCAAAATGTATGAAATCACCTTTGAAAATTGTGTCTAATGAAATCAAACAATATGCAATTAACAATAGCTTCATTAACAATAGATATTATTTATTATGAGCATCCATCATCTACAGCATGGTACGGCCTGGGTGTACGGCCAAGACATGGGAACAATATATTTCATACAAACTCCACAAACTAACAATTGTTCATACAAAATAACATTCTTCACACCAACAAACTGATCAAAACACAAACTTCACAAACTCCAAAATCCAATCAGCACTCAGTGATTCCCTGTGTGGAAATCAACAATCACCAGCTAGGGTGGGTCTCTCACCACCGAAACTGATCATCCTCGAGTGGGTTTTCGTCCACAAGAAGGCACAATTGATCTCTGGTATCAATCCAACAGCATAACATTATCAATTCCAAGCATGCCTCCAAATGAGCTCATAACTTCTTTTTATAAGCACCTGGGAGTTACAAAACCAATCTTTCTTGAAATTAGAGCTTTTTTGCACTTCCCTTAGAAATAATTTCTAATATCAAGTTAGGTGCACACTTAAGTGACTAGGGAATTAAAAATTATAACATTTCCCTTTTTCCCATCAAGTCATAACATGAAGTCACTTTTTAAAATAACCCGCCTCAATTTAAGTGCACCAAAAATAATAAAACTTAGTTTAATTATCAAATTAAACAAACCTTATAACTCCAATTTGATAATTAAACCAAAAATGATCCCAAACCATTCCCTAGCCCATCGGGATCATGAGATAGGCTAATGGTCCTATTCTGACTAGGCTTGGAAAGGGGACATTACAGTCCTCCCTCCCAAAAATTGCTTGTCCCCAAGCAATTGTAAAACAGGATGCTGCAAGATGTCTTCTCCTTCCCATGTTGCATCCTCAAGAGGAAGATCCTTCCATTTGATTAGGTACTCTTTTATAGTCTTCTTCCTCAACACCCTCTCTCTTTGATCAAGAATAGCCTCAGGTATGAGTTCGAGTCTCCCTTCATCATCAATAGGTGGCAATATTGATGACGGCACAATGTTCTGTCCAAGAGCCTTTTTAAGGCGAGAGACATGGAAAATGTTATGTATTTTGCTATGCTCAGGCAATTCCAACTCATACGCAACCTCTCCATGCCTACCAATGATTTTAAAAGGCCCATAAAAACGAGGCTTCAACTTTTCAGCACCACTTTTTTTGATAGAAGACTGTTTGTAAGGCTGAATTCTGACATATACCATATCCCCTATTGCAAAAACCCTCTCTATACGCTGCTGATCAGCGTACAACTTCTGCTGATTTTGAGCAGATCTGATATTTTCTTTCAATGATTTCAACAAGTCCTGGCTGTCCTGCAAAAATTCTTTAACTCTAGGAACTCGACTGTCACCAAACAACATGTCAGTGAAGCTAGGAGCTTCATATCCATACAATGCCATGAATGGAGACATTTTTATTGACATGTGATAAGAAGAATTGTAACAATACTCACCAACATGTAGCCATCTTACCCATGCCTTCTGCTGTCCTGATACATAACTCCTAAGATAACCTTCAAGCCACTTGTTAACTATTTCAGATTGTCCATCCGTTTGAGGATGGTAACTGGTGCTTGGGGTTAATTCTGTGTCACACAGTCTGAATAGTTCCTTCCAAAATAAGCTCAAGAACTTGCTGTCACGGTCACTAACAATGCTCCTTGGCAACCCATGAAGTTTGAACACTTCTCTAAAAAATAATTCAGCCACCTGAACTGCAGTAAATCCTGTAGAAACAGCATAAAAATGAGCAAACTTCGTCAATCTATCAACAACCACAAAGATACTATCCCTCCCTTGCACCCTGGGAAGGCCAGTGATGAAATCCATAGCCAAACTTTCCCACTTTTGATTGGGAATGGGCAGTGGTTGGAGCAGACCAGCAGGATAAGTGTTCTCAGACTTGTTCTGTTGGCATACAGAACACTCTCTGATATGTTTGCAAACCTCTTCTTTCAACCCCTTCCACGTAAATCTCTCTCTTATCTGTTTATATGTTTTGAATATGCCTTGGTGACCAGCCAAGGGTGAATCATGAAATGCCTTCAAAATCAGAGATTTAATCTTGGAGTTTGGAACCAAAAAGACTCTATTCTTGTATAAAATCAGACCACCATTTACCTCATATTTATCATCTTTGAGGGTCCCATCTACAACACTTGATGCAAAAGAGTCCTTGGCATATTCGAGAATGATTTGTTCTTTCCAATCAGCCACCAACTCCACCATAGAATGTATATATGGCCTCCTTGACAAGGCATCAGCCACAACATTCTTTTTGCCTTTAACATAAACAATCTCAAAATCAAAAGCTTGCAACTTGCTTACCCATCTTTGCTGTCTTTCATTCAAATCCTTTTGGCTCATGAAGTATCTTAAACTGTTATGATCTGTTTTGACAATAAACTTGCCTCCCACTAGATATTGACGAAATTTAACTAAAGCATGCATTATGGCAAGCATTTCTTTGTCATAAATAGAATAATTTTTTTCAGCACCCCTTAATTTTCTACTTTCAAAACAAATAGGATGCTTATCTTGCATCAAAACAGCCCCAATACCTTCTCCAGAAGCATCACATTCCAATTCAAATGGCTTAGAAAAATCTGGTAGTGCAAGAACAGGGCTACTACATATGAGTTGTTTGAACCTATCAAAAGCATCTTGGGCTGATTGAGACCATTTGAAGGCTCCTTTCTTTGTAAGGTCCGTGAGAGGAGCTGCAACTTGCGAAAAACCTTTCACAAATCTTCTGTAAAACCCACACAAACCAAAAAAACCTTTCAATTGAGTAAGGTTTGTAGGTGGGGGCCACTCTAGAATGGCTTTGACTTTTTCTTTATCCATGCTAACTCCTTTAGCACTGATAACATGGCCTAAATATACAATTTCCGTTAGGCCAAACTCACACTTAACTTCTTTGGCAAACAATGAATTAGCCTCCAAAATACCAAGAACCACATCTATATGCTGCAAATGCTCTTTCCATGTCTTACTGTAGATGAGAATGTCATCAAAAAAAACCAACAAAAACTTCCGGAGCTGCTCGCTGAAAATTTTGTTCATACAAGATTGAAAAGTTGCAGGGGCATTTGTTAATCCAAAGGGCATGACTAAGAATTCAAAATGCCCATAATGGCACCTAAAAGCAGTTTTTTCAATGTCCTTCTCCCTCATTCTTATCTGGTGATAACCAGATCTCAAGTCTATTTTTGAAAAATAGACCGCTCCATGAAGCTCATCTAACAACTCATCAATTCTTGGAATCGGATATCTATTTTTAATGGTCCTCTTGTTGAGCTCCCTATAATCAATGCATAAACGGAGAGTACCATCTTTCTTTTTCACCAACACTACTGATGAAGCAAAAGGACTTTTGCTTGGTCTGATAAAGCCCATGTCCAGCAATTCTTTGAGTGTCCTCTCGATTTCATCCTTGAATCTTTTTGGCTGCCTGTATGGAGTAGTGATGATCGGTTTTGTCCCATCTTCAAGTTCTATAATATGCTCAATGCCTCTATCAGGAGGCCTTCCAGGAGGAAGATTACTAAAAACTTTACTATGCTTACTCAACAAATCTTGAATATCAGGATGATAGGATTTCCTTTCCTCCTTGGTAGGAGTAGGCATGATGACGCATTGAGCAGCCCACTCAATCTGATCATTTCGGAACAGCCTTTCCATTCTTTTTGCAGTCACCACCCTTGGTCCTCCAGTGGATATACCTCTTAACACAACCTTCTTACCATTATGGTCAAACTTCAATTCCAATGTTTGTAAATTTAAACTCATATCTCCTAATGATTTCAGCCACTGAATACCAAGAACAACATCAGTATCCGTAATACTTATCACATAAAAATCATCTACAACTTCATGATTTCCAATTTGCATGGAAAGCTGAGGTAATCTTCTATTACAAGACAGTGTAAATCCATCTGCAACAACAACTTTAAAACCTTCAAACTCCTCAGGTTTCAATCCCCTTCTAGCAACAACTCCTTCATCAATGAAGTTGTGTGACGCACCAGTGTCAATGAGAGCAATTATTCTTTGTCCACCAAGTACCCCTCGAACCTTGAAAGGATCATTCCTTTGGTTCCCAGATAATTGAGCAAATGTTACTACATTTTCCTTGTTTGTCTCTGCCTCTTCTAAGTCATCCACATCTTCATTCTCACTTGGTTCATCTTGCTGATCTGAATTTTCTGATTCAGATTCAGCAGTAACATATGCCTCCATTTGTTGTGCTTTCCCTTTCTCATAGCATTTATGCCCAGGAGCCCAAGGTTCCTTAC
This sequence comes from Cunninghamia lanceolata, assembly GCA_027924645.1. Lineage (NCBI taxonomy): Eukaryota > Viridiplantae > Streptophyta > Pinopsida > Cupressales > Cupressaceae > Cunninghamia > Cunninghamia lanceolata. The sequence continues at coordinate 7,639,594 of BSBN01000071.1, read as the reverse complement.
ATGTGAAGCATAATTTTTTCCTCCTAAGTTCATTTCTGACTTCATCATCCATCTTAGGGAAAGAGGATTTGGGCTGATTGAATTCTTTCTTGAATGGTCTTTTTTCTTTCTTTGATGTGAATGGTTTAGAATAGAACTTGCTTCTTGGTGTAGTGAACTCCATATTCCTTGCTTTCTTGATGGCTTCATGCAATGAGTTTGGTTCTAAAGCCTTAACTAAACCTCTTAATGGCTCCATCAATCCTTCCACAAAGAGATATGTCAATCTAGCTTCTGAAATATCAGTTACCATAACAGCAATCCTCTGAAATTCAGCAATGTAAGCATCCACTGAATCTTTTTGTCTCACTTGAGCCAGCTGTTTGAAGTGACTTTCAGGCTCATACTTGTCAAATCTATCAATTAATCTTTGAGTAAAATCTGCATAGGACGTAATCAGGCTATGACCTTGAGTGATCATGCCATGAGTCCACCATTCATGTGCATCACCTTCAAGGTGGGCAGCTGCAAATTTGATAGAATCCAACTCCAACATAGGATTCAGGCTCAAATAGTTGTCCATCTTTTGTACCCAAGACCTGGCTGTGCATTTTGATGAACCATCAAAAGGCGGAATAGGAACTTTACCAAGCTTCTTTTGCACATCCTGATTTTGAATCCGGGGTCGATTTCGATACTTGATTTGACAAAATTCATTGAAAGACATAATATTCTGAAAATCATCACCATAAGACTCCCATTCACGTCTATAATCAGCAAAGCTTTCTGTGACCAACTGCTGTCCCCCATTAGGATTTTGTTGCTGACCCAAAAACACAGGCATCATAGGTCTGGTAGATGTAGTTCTAGATGCATAAGTGGCATTGTGTAGTTGACCAGCATTATTGGAATTGCTAGCCTCTCCTTGATTTCCATCATTACCTCTATTGTTACGAGGTGTCTCTCCTCCCAGATTTTGACTTACTAACTGAGCCAACAATCTGTTCATCTGTTGATTACTTCTAACAAGATCTTGCTGGCCACGTGCAAGTTCATTCAATATGTCTCTCAGACTGGTTTCCTCTGGTTGCCTTTCACCCATATTTTGATCCTCTTCTGATTCTGAATCAACACGAGGATGTCGTCTTCTTCTGTAGGTGATAAACTCAGTATCCTCTGGATTCATCAATTGTGTAAGCCACTGAACTGGGACTCACTACAGGTTGATATGAAGAATACACAGGCTGGCAGGAGTGACCAGCTCTGATACCACTGTAATATACAACCCCAAGATTTTTTTCAAAATATAGAACAATGATAAACAGTGTTAGCACAACTAAACTCCTCCGCACTTCTGATCACCAAGATCCCAATTCGGGCAAGGTGAGAGCATAATGTGCTTTAGATTACAATTTAAAACATTGTGCAAACAAGTAAACATTCATCTGCATATGCAGGCATCCACAAGTTGTGGGAATTCACCACTTTTAGTGGGTAAGAGAGCAAGAAAGGAAAATTACAAAGCCATCCACTTATTCAGTGGGAATACTCCACTTATGCAGTGGGTAGAAACAATAAAGGAAAGTTCATTTATCCACACTGGCGGTAAAAACCATCCAGGGGTTACAATATGTTAAAGGTTCTTTCCCTCCACGCTGGCGGTAAACCATCCAGGGGTACTTAAATGTGAATTGAAATTATAATGAAATTACAATGATATTCAATATAATCATGCTCAATACCACAAGAGTTAGATCTAGACAAAATACCCCCTGAAGATCATTGAAGAGGAACCATACTCTGCATCTTGATTGTCAAATAAATCATCCATTAACTGATAAAGGCTGCATTTTCTGATCTATCAGGCTGATCTCTGACTATTTACACCTTGCTGACTGTAACAGCTTGCTCTGTATTCCTGGAAGTGAGCAGAAAATCACACTAAACAATTTACACAACTGAAATACTTTCCTTTGCCATAACTTTGATTTTAATGACCAGACAACAGTTCTGAGCACCCATGACACTTAATATCAAACTGTATCAGCCCACAGCAACACAATATTCTGATTCTGGGCCGTACGGCCAAGTATATGTACGGCAGTCATAACAATTTATAGAGTGCACCAAACAGAGTGATATCACCCTTGAAGGAGACGTCTAAGCCTGGTGTAAATTATGCAAACAGCAGAAGTTTCAAAGACTCTATGAATATTTTCTTAGATGCAGGGACGTACATCAGCATGGTACGGCAGCAGGAAAGGTACGATTTCCATAGCATTCCAAAAACTCCACCAAAATGTATGAAATCACCTTTGAAAATTGTGTCTAATGAAATCAAACAATATGCAATTAACAATAGCTTCATTAACAATAGATATTATTTATTATGAGCATCCATCATCTACAGCATGGTACGGCCTGGGTGTACGGCCAAGACATGGGAACAATATATTTCATACAAACTCCACAAACTAACAATTGTTCATACAAAATAACATTCTTCACACCAACAAACTGATCAAAACACAAACTTCACAAACTCCAAAATCCAATCAGCACTCAGTGATTCCCTGTGTGGAAATCAACAATCACCAGCTAGGGTGGGTCTCTCACCACCGAAACTGATCATCCTCGAGTGGGTTTTCGTCCACAAGAAGGCACAATTGATCTCTGGTATCAATCCAACAGCATAACATTATCAATTCCAAGCATGCCTCCAAATGAGCTCATAACTTCTTTTTATAAGCCCCTGGGAGTTACAAAACCAATCTTTCTTGAAATTAGAGCTTTTTTGCACTTCCCTTAGAAATAATTTCTAATATCAAGTTAGGTGCACACTTAAGTGACTAGGGAATTAAAAATTATAACATTTCCCTTTTTCCCATCAAGTCATAACATGAAGTCACTTTTTAAAATAACCCGCCTCAATTTAAGTGCACCAAAAATAATAAAACTTAGTTTAATTATCAAATTAAACAAACCTTATAACTCCAATTTGATAATTAAACCAAAAATGATCCCAAACCATTCCCTAGCCCATCGGGATCATGAGATAGGCTAATGGTCCTATTCTGACTAGGCTTGGAAAGGGGACATTACAGGACATCATGGCATTTACAAGAAACACAACCATTGGCCTTTTGATGGTTCATATCTCCTATTTTGTCATTTTTTGGAAACTTTGCTGAACAACTGTGCATAATAGGGCTGACGTTGTTGGAGTTGTGCCAAATAGAATAAGAGGAGTTAGGGTTTGGTGGCATAACCGTGTGTGCTAGGGAAGATCTTGAAGCTTGTGGTGAAGACAAGATATGGCGTGGAGCACTGACTTTGTAGCACAAGATGTTCAAATTGTCGGATCCTCCTAAGAGAACCCTTGGTCTTGGGGGTAGTTTGATACCCCATCATGAATACAACTAGTTTTGGTATTCATCTCATATCTTGCGCTAGTTATTCGTCAAAAAAATTCTTAATCATAAAATATATATTTATTATATATTACTGGATGGTACAACAAATTTAGATAGTGTAATAACCCCTTCTTATTCTGCCTTGTTTTTCTGATTGCTGATCTGAATTTCTGATTAGGGTTTCTTGATTGTTTTCAATGGTTTTCTTGTGTTTTAATGCATGAGTGTTTTTGCACTGTTTTGTTATCAATAAAGAACCATTTGATGCATGAAACAAAGTAAATAGATGACTCAAATTTTAACTCAGACTACAGAAAATGATAGGAACAACAAATTAGTTTGTTCAAATTGAAGATTTGAAGAACTTTCTTTACAAGAACATACCCGGATGATATTATACCAATCATGCAACTTATGACAGCTGATACATAACTCATATTTAAGATGAAATCTGATTACAATTTCAGATCTGATTATGATTGTATATGATGTCCTCAATGGCCATGAAACTCTCACAAAGATGAAGCGATGACACCAAATGGTAGCTGCCAATGATGGCTTGAAAGCCAATGACAAATGAATGATGTAAACACTGTTCCAAACCCCGATTTCTGATCTGTTGTGATTGCAGAAGCTGATATGAAATCTGATCACAAATTAACACTCACAAACTTCCTTCCAAAGGGCAGCGATCAATCTTAAAATGGAGTGCTTGGACCGTAGTTGTCAACAATTGATGAAATTGCCACAAAACCCCGATAATTCAAGTCTGAATTTTCTGCAGAGGTCTGATACAATTTCTGATTGCAAAATGATGACAAACAATGATCTTAATCTCTCCCAATAGTGTGCCAATCATGCCAAAACCCTAGGCGATGAATTGCTGATGAAAATATGACACATAAATCCTCCGATCTGCATACAATTGCCAAATGTTGTCTTCAAACCCTCCGATCTGGATTCTGAAATGATTTTTGCTGAAGTCTGAGTTACAAATCTGAATATTAATGGATGATATCAATCACCAATAAACCCTCCAAAGCATGGTGCTTCACCTCCAAACCCTAGCAATGGATGTAAGGATGAAAATATGTCAAGGAAACCTCCAGATCTGAATGAATTCGTCCTTAACTTGCATAGAAAGCTTCAAACCCTAGCTGATATGATGATCTCCTTTCGAATCCTAGCTGATATGAAGCTCCAGTATGAAGTAAACCTGCAATTATACCCAATGATGAACCCTGGATGGATCCACCTCACAAAGTGGAATGAGTTTTCGTCCAAACCACATATTCTAAGGGTTTTCGTCCTTAGAAGCTAGCTGAAACACAGTTACAGCCAAAGAGAAACTCTCCAAATATCAAATGACAATTTCACAAGATGATGAAAATGACTCCCAAATGCCATATTCTATAACCTACAACTTGGGCTCTCAATTCCACTATATTGTACTTTATTTTCAAGTCCACCGCCATAAAATAATATTTTATTTTATTTTTCTTTATTTTTCCTCAAGTTGTGCGGCCCACATGGAGAAATAAAATAATAATATTTTATTATTTTTCCCACTTGACTTGGGCCGTCACTTTATGGGCAAATATAATAATATTTTAATAAATAAAATATTATTTTTAATTGTCATTTGCATATTTCCGTTTTTTCTCTTTTTTTCTTATTGTTCCACTCTCCAAGTGGTTCGCTCCTACACTTGGCAAATTATTTTAATATTTTTGACTTCTCCAAAAATAGCACAAAAATACTTAAGTCATATTCCATCTCTGTTTTGCCAAGGAAAAATCATTATTTGCCAATTATCCAAATATCTAGTCATTTTGCATCAATGGCTCAAAAAGGGGACATTACAAGTCCTCTCACCCCAAGATTGCTTGCCCTTAAGCAATCACATGTATCAGTCATGATCTTTAGTGAGTTCGATATTGAGTATGTTGATCGGAAAGCAATCAAAGGACAAGTCATTGCCGATCAACTAGCTGAGGCACCTATCACGGATACACATCCTATGATTTCAGATTTTCCAGACAAAGGGATCTTTTCTGTATATCCATCAGTTGTGTGGCACTGAATATTATTTTGGAGTGAGCATTTGTATTATGGTGATCAAAACTAATATCAGCTCTAAATATTTGGGATGCAGCCCCTAAGCTCTTGACGTATCCTATACAAGAGTACTCTCTATATTAAGAAGTCATGTGTAATGTCCCAAATTTTGAGCTAAGTGTGATTTGCTAGTTGATTTTGTTCTATGCATGGAGAATCGGAAAGTTGGATCAACTAGTATATTTTTGAGCCACATGGGAAATGCAATATTGAAATTGTATTTTCATTTTTATTTGATAGATTTTAGAAAATGGAATATTTAATTGCATTTTCTCTAATCGATTTCTATGAGTTGTAAATATGAATAAGGTGATGTGTTCGCCCAAAGAAAGAATAGGTCCCAGCTAAATCCAACGATTATCATATTTGAGCGATTGGCTTTGTTGATGAAGGATTTTCATTGGATCATGTGCCATAAGGAATCGATGCAAGAGAAATAAAGGCATTTAAAAAGATACTTGTGCATTAAAAGGGGCGTCGATCCAATACAAAGCAAAATTAAATGCTAAGCATAGTTGACGATTGAGGTAAAGAAGACAATTTTAAATGCAAATTTTATTTATTAAATATTTGCATTGGAGCGGTTGAGGGTTTTTATTAAATGCAAATATTATCATTTAATGCATGCGCATGAGGTAGTTGCGGATCGATGCAAGAATAGAGGAGCATTTTAAATGCAAGTTCATAAATTGAATGCTAAGTCGGTTATGTCAAGGATCAAGATTTTAAATGCTTTGAAGGATATTAAATGCTTGCATTTAGATAGATTGGTTTATTTAATGCATTTCATGAAGTGGTTAGTGGTTGTCCAAGGCAAGGAATGATTTTCAATGCAAAATCAAAATATTTAATGATTGCACACAAGCCGCCAAGGAGAGTACATTGCTATTGGATCGATCCATTTGGAGTTGTAATTCATTTAAAATAATTGAAGATTGTTTTAAATAAAAGAGTTTGATTGTAATTCATTTACAATTGTTCAAGTTCGTTGATTCTCATTGGTGGAATTCAAATTTCAATTCAAAATTGCCAAGGAGATGGACGCCTATCCATGGAGTCTTTAAATAGAGCAATTCAACATCAATTTGATGGAATGATGCTATGGTATGTTTTCTTTCTTATTGATTTTAAGCTGATAATTCTGATTTTCAGTTTGATTAACAAGGTGATGAACCCTTGTTCATGTATGGAGATGACCCCATACAATGTGTGAGGTGATATTGTTCTAATATCTACCATTGAGCTTAATATTGCAGGTTTATACAAGTATTGGGAGCTATTTGATTGATGTATTGAAACCCTTGATCCATTGGTATCACTATCAAGGTAGCAATTGGGCTTATTACATCATTGGAGTGAGTTTTCTATATGTTGCAGGGACTGAAATTTCATAACAGCGAGATATTCATTTTGTTTCAGGGCTTCTTGAACATTTTACAAAGATTCCAAAGGCTGGAAATTGCATAGGAACATCATCATTTGGCTTAGGAGTGAAGATTTGAGGGCTTGGAAGCATATTTACATTGGCTGGGCGAAAAGTACACTTTCAGCAGTTGGATCAGCAAACTGTCATTTTATATCAGTCAATTATATATTCATTTCCAGGGCTCTTTTGTTCAATCTTTGACTTGGAATCAATTGCCAAGTGTTTGTACATGATCCTACTTGAAGGAAGAGACAATTGGATGTCATTTTGATGTAGAAAACTTGATGTATAATGGTCTGATCAGAATTTCTGAGTGACTGATTTTTTTAACAGCAGCGAATAAATAAAGTTGTTTGGAGCTTCATTCATCATTTATCCATTGGTTGATCATACTTTCATATGTATTTGATTCTGTGTTGAATTGGGTTTTCATTTGGTGCAAGAAATCTTATCTAAATTTGATTATATTTTCAATCTTTCATAATAAGGTCTCTTACAGTGGTATCAGAGCCAATATCCATCAAGGATCTTACATCGTGGGATGTGAAGGTGGTTGCCGCTTCTCATTGAGGCATATGAATATTGGTGGTGGGCCTGTGGGTATATGCCTAGGTGTGGATAAAGGTGAAACAGCTACCTTGTAGGCAGCTATAGCTTGTTTAAAGTTATGCCCATGAGTTTGAAGGGTGTATGGTAGTCTTTGGAGGATCGCAACTAATATGAATGAAGTCGTGGGGCCCTCAAGTCTTCCTCAGATTTTAGGAGAATAAATAAATAGAAAAAAGAGATCGATTTGGAAGACTATTCCTCATAGTCGCCACCTTGGAAGGAATTGTCTGAAGACTATATTATGGAAATTGCCTTGTGTTGACCGATTCAAGACTAAGCACTTCATTTTATGACTAAGCTGGTTGCCTCACAAGGAATTGATAAAGGGAAGGTATTTTGAATACTCTGAATTTGTTTGTGGGTCCCTCAGACCATTGAAGGAGATCGTGGGAATTGTCGGATGCTTAGAATAATGGTCATTGGAATCTCATGAGGAAGCGCAGCCTAGACACTTCATTGCCATTATTCCAGCTGCTCCATTTATGTGTTTTCCTGGACATTGGAATTGAACGCAGCCTATATTGAGATAGCTGTTGTGTTCTAGATGGTCGCTGTTGGAGATCACCTAGATATCAGATTTGCTACATAATAGAATATTTTGTGGGCTCTATAGAAGTGTTCTGTTGTAGCAGCACCCAGGAGTATTATAACAGCCCTTTGAAGACTCATCTTGGAGTTTCATCTTCTGGTGTTATGTTGGTATGTAATGTCACATTGTTGTGATCTGAAATCTTGTATTTTCTGAGTGCAAACCGCAATAACTATATTATTCAAATCTTCAATTTGAATATGTCTATTCTATTGTACAAACTGCAGTTATAAGTGATGCAATGTTTTCTATATCAGTCATAGGATGTGTTATTTTTGGCATATGTATGCAAACTTGCAAAGTGTTTGTCCAAATGCTCATTGAAATAGATATATGAAATAAGACTGAATGTGCTCAAGAAGACATCACAAACCAGCATTCAAACCATAAACTCAGAAATAACAGTTGCATACCAGCAGCATACCAAGTGTTTGACGAAATGTCAACACAATAAAAATTTGAAATTGATGGTTTTAAGCAAGAATCTGGATAGGGGTTATTACAGATAGTACCATAAACGAATGAGCCCAATTCCCATCAGGGTGTTGGTGATCAATGTTTAGTGAGACCTATCTATATATTAATTATAGATTATTGGATGTCATGACAAAGTTAGATAGTACCATGAATGAATGAGCCTTTCCTATCAAGGCATTGCTGGTCAATGTCATACTCTAATCCTCACCATGGGGGTTCAATACGATCTTTGTGTGTCTTTACTCTTAAACATAAATACACATATTACACGCTCTCTCTCTCTCTATGTATTCTTGTTACTTGCCACAATGTGTGTATTTGAGTCCATGGAATGTGGTTTGTAATATAAATCTAAATGTGGTTTATTATATATTATTGGATGGTACAACAAAGTTCAATAGTACCATGAACAAATGAGCCTAATCCCATCAGGGTGTTGGTGATCAATGTTTAATGGCATCTATCTATATATTATTATAGATTATTGGATGGTATGACAAAGTTAGATAGTGCCACGGATGAATGAGCCTAATTTCAATCAGGGTGCTAGTGATCAATGTCATACTCCAATTCTCACCTCGGGGGTTCAATTCGATCTTTTTATGTCTTTACCCTTAAACATAAATACACATATTACATGTTCTCTCTTTCTCTCTCTCCCTCTCTAGATATGTATTCTTCTTGTCCTTGCCACAATATGTGTATTTGAGTCCATGGAATGTGGTTTGCAATATAAATCTATCAAACTTTGTAAGATTGATATCAGCTCTATCGATCTATCTATATGAGGACTAAGCTCTTTTTTTGGGATACATTTTGTAATATTGTATTTAGAATTATCTTTAGCATTTTACAATATCCACTTAAGGCTCTTATATATCCATATGAAACTTTCGTATTGTGTCAAGTTTTGAAATTGAATTCTTTTGTTTTCCCAAGTGCAAGTCATGTTTTAGGTCCTGTTTAGTTTGCTTTGTCTTATTGTCCGTTGTGCTTTTCTAATCTTTGCAAGTTCATGGAATTGAGTTTCTCAAGTCATTCATCATGGTGGAAGGAACATGTAGTTGATAGAGAAGTTTCTAAGTATGATCTCAAAAGCGCACCAGATGGAAAGAAAGAGGATTCAAAAGAACAAGATATTCAAGATCAGAAAATTTCTAAGTGTAGCAATAAAGGGCGTACCTACATGAGGAGAAGTAGTAATAAGATTTCTTAATGTTTAGGGTGCACTTGAGGAAGAGATGTGCACCTAAGCATAAAGAATTGGAGTCAAAATCAGAGGCTAGTTTAGAGGTGCATGTGGCAGGGGCAGGTGCACACCTGTATAAGCAAAAGGGAAATACGACATCAAGTCAAGTGTCAACACACAGGTTTGCACTTGGGGTCTAGGGGTGCACCTCACAAAGGAGTTTTTCATTTTCAAATTTGAGGTCAATACTCAAGTGCGTGTAGTAGTCTCATGTGCGCACCGCACAGAAGGGCCATTCCGTGAACTCAAAAGTTTCAAACTATCATACACAAGCGTACATCTAAATATAGGTGTGCACCAGATAATAAAAGATGGAAGGTGCTTGAAGTGAGAACAAGGATACAATATAGAAGGGGGTGCCTAGAGGGTTCATGCACACCTAAAATTAGACTTAAAAGTTTGAAGGCATGTGCTTAGGTGCTTGCCGGAGTGAAGACAAAGGAGTAAGGCTTCAATAGATAATGTACAGGTGCGTCTTTAAAGTCAAGGTGCATGCCTCATAAGAAAGGAAAATTTTGATTAAAATTTCAGTATACAGGGGTGTGCGCTTAATTGAGGTGCACACACCTCTTAAGGGAGAATTAACATAATTTAAAAGCTTGTATTTAGGTGTGCACGACAGAGACACAAACACACTTGATCAATGAAAATGGAAGTGACATGCTTAGGTGCGTGCGCGTAGGAGAAAAACATGCGTCACAAAAGAGAGTTTAGTTTTTTAGGACTACAATAGATTGGTGTGTGCCTAGGGTCTAGGGGCACACTTGACTAAGCAGAATATTTGACTTTCAACATTCTTGCATTGAGGCACACGTGAGATAGTGGGGCGTGCTTAAATAGGACAAATTTTAAAAGTTTTTAAAGGCCTATTGTCAAGTGCATGCTTGGAGTTGTGGTGCACACACAATCAAAGGAGTGAAATCATTTTAAAATTGGCTTGCAAAACTTTAATTTAGGTGCGCACCTAGGGGGCATGGGGCACACCTTAATAAAGGAAAAATCAAATGTTCAAAAAAGCCTTTATCGAGTGCATGTCTTGAGTGCAAGGGCGCACCTCACCAAAGGGATTTTTTAAATTTCAAAAACTATGTAATCAGGTGCACACTTGGTGCTGAAGTGCACACCTATACAAAAGAAATCAAAAGTGCAAGTTCAAAGTTTGTTTTATATTGTATTGGTGTGTGTGTAAAGGAGAAGTGTGCACCTATCAAAGGGAATCAAAATGTCAAAGTGAATTTTTCAAGGTTTTAGATGTTTTTAGAGGGTTAGCCATGATCAAAGGAAAAGCTTCAAAATCATCAAAGTCATTTAGAGTCGCCTATCCAAAAGTCTATTTTTAGTGCTTGTAGCTGTCACCTTTTTAAGAGATAATAGCATATTCTAGGATTTGCTATTTTTAACTTCCCAGTATTTTTAGCATTTGCTGTTTATAGCTTGGAGTTGGCCATTTTTAGATCAAATAACCTGGAGTCAACTATTTTTAGATCTCTTGTCATGTGAGAGATGTGAGAATTAAGTTAGAGTTTGTAATAAATTCAATCTATAGCTTAACTAGAGGTTGCATGGTTTTAGTTTCAGTATTAGAGGATAGGATTTTGTAATAAAAATTGTATTTCATGCAATCATTTATTCTTAGAATAGAAGTAGCAGGTAACTTTTTATTTATTTTCATGCAATAGCTTTGTAGACATTATAAATAAGTGCTATTTTGCACTTAAAATATAATGGTAATACTTATGCTTGCTTCTTGTTGAAATTGCTGTTCACTAAGTATTTAGTGTTATTGTTAAATCTAGAATTTATCATTCAATAAATTTAGTATGCCTATTTCGCTTCTAAATTATGGTTGAAGTGTGTCGCCTTGTGTTATTGTGCTTTTATAAGTTAAAACTTAATAATTATTGAAAGCTTTGTATTGCAGTAGGTGTTATGTCGATAGTTGTAGCTTTGAATGCAACTCTCATGTTTAACTTATAATGTCTTGTGTATGTGTTTTATTCTGTTTATCCTTATGATGTACTTGTTGGTCTTTTCCCTGACTGGATGTTCATTCCCAGATTTCCCTACAAAGTAGCCATCAGTGATCAACAGGATCTTTGGGCCAGGGGCAACAGTGTAGGAGATAGACTCTATTTTTATCTCCTCTTCTTCTTCAGGCTCTGCAAAACCTAGGGGGGTATTCCCTATTCAACACCCATGAGATACAACTATGCAAAGACTGGGATGCTGACACAAAGCAGATAAATCCTCTATTAAGCAGACCAAAACTGTGAGATAAGAGCAAAGGGGCTAGCTTTGGGCCTATGTTTAGTTGTAGACAGAGGATTTTGGTCCTAGACTACTTCTAATGTCCTAATGGTTTGATTTGAAAGTATGAGTTTGATTTGCATATGGATGTGAAACTAGGACCCTGGGTTACAAGAGAGATACCAAGCTAGATCGGTGACTATCTAGGGCTCGGAGTCAGTAGACATATATATGTGAATGTTTACCATAGACATAAAACATCAGATTTCAAGGGGTTTCTGAAATGTCTGCCTTACAGACAATACCCAAGAGAGAGTATTAGGTTATTTCTGCTTACAAATATCCTTTCTGCAATGTATTCTCCTTAACACACAGTCCAAAACATTCAATCTACTCCTTGAGCAGAGGTAAGAGACTAAGCATTCAATATAGAAAACCTATATTCTAGAATCTATAACACCCCTTAGATGTTCAGAGTCAGAAGAAAATACACATTCAGTTTGGAGACAAATAACAAAACACATGCTGTGAAACATTATTCATTTAAGTCAACATGAAATTGATAATTCTGTGAATAATACATACAACATACAATTCATAAACTACCAGAGAAACCTGAAATAGGATCACCAGAAAGCTGTATTCCTATTGCAGCACCAAAATTTGTCCAAGTTTCCAACCATAGAAATGAGTAACAGAGTCCCTCAAATACAACAGGGAAGTGTACCCAGCAATTAATTACATGGCAATTCAAAATTCGCCAGATACAGTACATGAGAAAGAATGGCGCTCATCAAAAATGAATGCAATTGGCAGGGGAGGAGACATGGGAGGCCTTGAGCCTTGCACCGCCACCTGGAAGTCCTCATCCACGATCGGGCAGTTTGATCATTCACGCCATCGCCCACAACTTTGCACAACCGTCATAAAGTCTTCAACCACCCGCGGCCACCGGAAAATGCAGCAACTGTGCCTTTGAAACCTTGCTGCCAAAATGCATTCATTCTGAAAATTCAAAAATGTAGGGAACAATAGTCCCACATGCACCCCGCGGAGACCTCCTTGTTACTTTATAAGCATGGCCACGAGCACATTAAGTGTCGAGCGTTTTGCCCCGCTTGACCCATGAACCATCCGCTAGCGGTTACCAATCCATCTTCCTCCTCCGTCGGTGCGACCAAAACCATCGGCCCAACCGAAAACTCACCTGCCGATATCACCCGTCTCACCGACGAAGCCTCCGCACTCCCTTGTCGGCCAGACAAAGACCATCGAAGCAACCTCAAACCGTCTGGCCGACATGCCGATCACACCGATGACCACTTCACATCCCCCGTCGGCCAAACCCGAACCGTCGGAGCAACACATCAAACCTACGCCGACGCAGAATGTCACGCCGACGCCCGCAAGCCAATCCATCAGGTAGAGTAACCCTATCGGCCCAACTCTCCACACTTCATCCAATGCACCAAGTCATCCCGATGGCACTTACAAGCTACATACAGTTGGCGAGACCCCTAGCGTCGGCGAACCCTCCACTTGTTTACCCGATATGCAATGTTACGTCGATGGCTACCTCCATCGGCCAGATCGAACACATCGGAGGATGCAAAATTTCCTTCGCCGATAACAAAATTCACGCCGATGACCACCTCCAAACTACCTTCGAACCATCCGCCATCGGCCAAACATAGGGCATCGGAAGAAGATTCCCCAGCTTCGCCGATAGCACATGTCTCACTGAAGAACATCAATGGATCGGGGAGACACACCCTATCGGCCAAAAACAAACCTACCCCACTGATCGCACAACCTTCGCCGATAGCAATCCCCTTCGGCAAGACACAAACCATCGGAGGGCCAGAAAACTGCTGCGCCGATAGCATAAGTTATTCTGATGAAAACCCAAAGCCACATTCTGTCCCCCAGACCAGCTTCGTCGGAAAGGCATCAACCCCGGCCGCCAACATACCATATCACACCGATGGCACAACAAAAAACCTTACCCTCACACCCCATCGGCCACACTCCCCACATCGGCAAACCTCATGCATGTTTGCTCGACACAGAAAGTTACCTCGATGAACACTTGATGACAGAAAATTTAATGACCCCTTGGGAAGGTGCCTGCATATTAAGCACTTGAGACCTGATTTATTAAGCAGGCACCAATAGTACTTGCATTGTTTAGTTTATGTTTGTAGTTGAATAACACAAGCATTTAGTCTTAGGATTCATTTTCAGTCAAAAAACACAAATCCTTTGCCTTGTATTGAAAGAGTGTCTTAGCCTTTTACCCTAGGCAAATCCAAAAAGACACTCATTTATTTTTATTCAGCATGACCATGAAACACCCCAAAAAATATTGTAAAGATTGTAAATAGCAAGTATATATTGTGCAAATTAGGTTAGTTTTTGTTTTATAGGGAGTCTTCCCTTCTAATTTGAAGAGCGGTTCTACTACACATTTGTTCCGTTTTGCGTTGCAATGGAAGGTGCAAATTAAAACACTAACAAACATACCAAACAGATGTCCTACTGAGGCCATAATGTTAAATATGGAAATTCAAGAAAATATAGTACATTATCAGAAGGAGTCATGACACAATCGCTAATGAGATACTCCTCTCTAGGCCTATTTTCGTATGTCATGGGATAGGACAAAGGCTCTAGGAAGTCAATAAGTTCCCCTTGGGCAGTTTAATCTTGTTCTGATTTGTATTTAAGTTTTTGCTTTCAGTTGGCCTTAAGTCCAATACGACTAACACATTGATGTGAGATCTTGAAATATAAGCATTCTTCTCCAGCAAACTGAAAGAGTTTCTTGGTGTTATTACCTACGGATTTCCCTTTATGTTATCACCAACTTGCTGTCCAAGAATTCTATGCTTGAAAAAGCTGTTTTTGTAAATTGAAACCATCACTTTCAGCCTGTTTAGTTTGTATAAAACTTTAGAAGTGCTGGATTTTTGTAAATTTTTGCTTTATGAAATTATGAATACATGTATGCTTTTTCTTAATAAAAAAAGGATTTTTATGGTGTTTGGATTTATACTGGTTAACTAGGAGGAAGGACTCCCTTTTGTCTCCTTTCACTCATTAGACATAGTATTTTTTAATTTTCATTATAGCATCTACATTTCAGATGAAAAGTAGCATTTGTCGTATATCCACTGGATCTTCCTATTTACTAAACTATATTTTATCCATAAATTTGGCACAGGAGCTTTCTCACTTCTATCTTCTACTAGGACATATTTTGATATCAAATCTGACATTCTTTGATCTGTAATTGGCTGTTCTTTGCGTATTGTGACTCCAAAATTCTTGTCTTCTAGTGGAAAGGAAAATAACTCAGATTATTTGAACAAATTTCAGAATCCTTACTTTCTCTGTATATGAAAAACAAGTAAGTAAATATTGAATGGAAGTACAAGAAAACCTGTCTGTCGTGGGATAGAAAACTCCATGGAGAAAATTCTGAAATATTTGTTGGTATGTAATGATAAAATTACATAGATCTCTGTTCTCTGTTGAACAATTATACTGTGTTTCCTCATTACAAGAAATGCTATAGTTGTCTCATCCATTTCTAACTACAGTCCTGATTCAGAAAATGGCCTTTGAAGATTATTTAAGATTGATCCTTCTTCATTAACTTGGTCTGTTAATGGAAGGTGAACCATTCTAGTTGGTCATGAAACCTCTTGTCCTGCCTGCTGTTATGGCATTGATGGGGCCTCCCAGCTGGTGCCTTCAAATACTTTGGGTTTTGGTGTTCATGAAGAATCGGTGCCTGGTCAAAACCCAAATAACAGACTTGATTGCTTTTAGACCTTTGGGTCATATTTTCTTGATTTTTTCATGAGTCTTGTCCACTCAAGACCAAACCTTTAGAAATCTTCAAACCTGGCACTTGTCTCTGTATTGATAGTTCAAGACATTTTTTTCTACAAGGATATTGGTTTTTAAATTGATAAAAAAAATGAAATATTGGGATTTTTTCAAAAAATTTCAGGGCGCTGCCCAAACACTGACATAAGATGCTTCATGGCAGAAAATTTCCAAGAACTCTTTTTGGTCTACTTTTTTGAAGACAACCCATTTCAGATCACTCTTGGCTTGTGCGTCATCCGTTCTTTTTTGTTTGATGTTTTCCTGTTAATATGAGATTAGGTTTTAAGCTCTAGTTCTTTTCTATTATTATGTTCATCTTCTCTATAAGGTTTCTCCATTTTTCAATGTTAACCATATTTTGTGTGTCTTAGGGATGATGCTCATGATCATTGGACTACACGTCCTGACAAGACTCATTGCACTTGTTTAGGGATTAATCACCTGTAAGATACCCAACTAGTACTAACTAAAATTTTTTCTACTTAGACAAATTTACTTGCACTTAACTCTTCAACTACTTAGTCTACTTAACATCACATATGAAAAGATAACAAAGGCAACTTGCATGAATCAACTTGAAGTTGGGCACTTGTATTATTACTTGATTCAACTCAATGCAAATGTCTTATTATAGTGATGATTGCCCACAATGGCATGAATATACAATCTCATTCAAATGATTACAAGAAAAGGCCTTGAAGCCTAGATGTATACAATGCTTTCAACTTCTTCACAACTAGCTCTATCTCACTAGTTGATGTAGATCACTTCAATTGAACCCAATGACGTGAACTGGATGTCAACACCTCACAATGCAACAACGGAGCATCACCTTGTCGGTTGAGGGAGCATCACCCCAACTCTTGAAACTCGCAAGCTTCAAATACAAGCACAAAGCTTATCAGAGAGAAAATTCGCCAAAATGTCAAATATCCAAATGAGAGAACCTCTCCTCCTTTTATAGTGCTCCTCAAGTCAATGAAGGCACGTTTCCCAATGCATAAGAGGAACCAAGGCACATTTTCCAAGAAGCATATCCATGGAGAATATTCCATCTGACAACTCAGTCTGAGGTGGCAACCTTACCCACTGAACCGGTATGGATCCGAAGGTCATCTTGTGGACCAATAAGAGCTCAAGTGCTTGTAATGGCATCCTGCTTACTCTAGGCGCTATATTGAGGTAGTTTGATCATGAAATAGCGCCCAATGTAGAACTAGGCGCTCATTGAGAGAGATGAACTAAGGGATGCGCCTAGTTGAGAAATTGATTCCTTGTGTTGTTTTCTCGTTCCGTAGGAAGTCTACTAGCTCCAATTGGAAGATCCCTTCATGTTGCTAAGTCAATCTTCTTGAGGCGCATCTTTGGTGCTCTAGAATTGAACTTGCGCCTAGCACCTTTATGATGATGTTCTACATTATTCAAAACCTCAAACACTTGTAATCATACCCTTTGATGCTCTTCTATCCTAGCGCCTTCATCCAGAGTATCAACATCTTGTTTGGGTCTTTAACTTCACTCAGACGCACTTATTGGTAAAAAAGGTCTAGATTGGCGCCTTAGGAAGAATGTGGTCTTTCCTTGCTAAAATCTCCAACTCAAGTCATATCTGAGTCAAAAACACCATCTCCTATCAAGCGCCTTTCATCTTGAGTAGATTGAAATCTCTTTTCTTACCTAGGCGCACTTTTGGACTAGTTCCTTAGGCGCAACATGGTGTCTGTGGAAGGGTGAATTGGTGCCTTCCCTTGAATTGTTCATCTCCCATGCAAGCGCTCACTTTTGGAGACATTGAGGTAAGTTTGGAACATCATCCCTACTAGCGCCTTGATGATTTGGAGAGTTTGGAGTCCATTTTATCAATGAGGCGCATATTTGAGATAGAATGACATGGATTTGGCGCCTAGTCTTGAATTGTCCAATCTTCCTTAAGAGCGCTCACACTTGGAGTCTTTGTAATGAAACAAAACACTTGTCTTATCAAGCGCCCTGACTTCTTGAGGAGTTTGGAGATGATTTACCCTCTTAGGCGCATTTTCAAGGTCATGGAGTCTTGTTTTGGCACCTTGATGTTCTTAGGCGCACTTTGAGAGTTGCAGGAGTCATTTTAGCGCCTAGGGTCCCAGACTTCTTGAAATGTCATATCTCCTTGTCTGGTAACACTAGGGATGACAAGGCAACATACCTTGATGAGCACCTCAATGGAAACCTTAAACTCAATACCTATCTTCCTCTAGGCGCACATTTGGAGGATTTGATGAGGAATATGCTCCTAGACTACACTTAGCCAGTTTTCCTTCAAAATTTGCAATGTATGTTGCTCCTAGAAGTTGATAACATTGTTTCCAAAGGTAGCGCCACTTCTTGACTCGATCAAATTCATGTCTTGACAACTTGATGATTGAATTGATGAAATAGCTCTCAGAC
Organism: Cunninghamia lanceolata; assembly: GCA_027924645.1. NCBI lineage: Eukaryota > Viridiplantae > Streptophyta > Pinopsida > Cupressales > Cupressaceae > Cunninghamia > Cunninghamia lanceolata. The sequence continues at coordinate 7,621,163 of BSBN01000071.1, read as the reverse complement.
TTAGCCAATTTTTTTGAGTTTTTGACTTAGATCCTGCAAAACAATAAAATTAAGTTAGTGAAAAACCAATTCATTCCCTCATCATTTAGAATTAGCCTCCGGGAATGAGGAGTAGGCTAATCTATGTTTCTTTTGATGATTAAGCCAGAAATGGGGACATGACAGTCTCCCCTTCCCGGGATTGCTTGTCCTCAAGCAATTGAAGGTTAGGATGCTCCAAAATCTTTTCTTCTTTCCAAGTTGCATCCTCCATCGGCAACCCTTTCCACTTCACCAAATTTTCCCTTATGCTCCGGTTGCGCAGTTTCTTTTCCCTCATATCCACCACACTCTCAGGTTCAAGTGCAAGCATTCCTTCTTCATCCAGTGGTGGTAGTTCATCAGATGAAACCACATGTTGTCCTAGTGCCTTTTTGAGACACGACACATAAAACACATTATGGATGCGTGGTAGATCAAGTTCATATGCCACTTCCCCTACTTTCCTCAACACCTTATAGGGTCCATAGAACCTGGGTTTCAATTTCTCCGCACCTGACTTCTTCAAAGTGCTCTGTCTATATGGCTGTAGGCGCAGAAACACCATGTCACCTACTTCAAAGCTCCGTTCAACTCGGTGTTTGTCGGCATACAACTTTTGTTGGTTTTGAGCTCTCTGCAAATTGTTTTTAAGGTCTCTCAAAATGTCTTGAGTATCCTTCATCAATTCTCTTGCTCGAGGAGCTCTACTATCATCCAGTGCCAGATCAACAAATGAAATTGCATCATACCCATACAAAGCTCGAAAGGGAGACATGCCGATTGACATGTGGTAAGTGGTGTTATAGCAGTATTCACCCAGATGTAGCCACTTAATCCAAGCAGACTGATGATCAGATACATAGTTTCTCAAGTATCCCTCAAGCCATTTATTTAGAATTTTAGTTTGTCCATCAGTTTGAGGATGATAACTAGTGCTTGGTGGTAGGTCAGTTCGAGCCAGTCGAAATAGCTCTCTCCAGAATACACTGATGAACCGGCTATCTCGATCACTGACTATGGTCTTAGGGAGGCCATGTAGTCTGAAGACTTCACGAAAGAATAACTCAGCTACTTGCAATGCTGATGACTCAACTTGAATTGCAAAGAAGTGAGTATCCTTGGTCAACCGGTCAACAACTACATAGATACAGTCTTTTCCATTCACCTTCGGAAGACCTGTGATGAAATCCATAGAGATACTCTCCCACTTTTGTTCTGAAATTGGTAGTGGTTGGAGTAATCCTGCTGGAAAAGTATGTTCCGACTTGTTTTGTTGACAAGTTAAACACTCCCTGACATATTGTAGAACATCTTCTTTTAGACCCTTCCAAGAGAATCTTTCCCTAATTTTCTTATAGGTCTTGAAATACCCAGGGTGTCCTGCAAGTGGAGTATCATGGTATGCTGCTTGAGCTCCGATTCAGGAGTTCGGAAAATTCTATCTTTATAATAGATGATGTCATCAACCACCTTATACCTATCATCCTGAATGATTCCATCCATGATCTCACAAGCAAACTTTGATTTGGAGTACTCAACTAGAAGCTGAGACTTCCAATCAACTGAAACTTCACTCAGAGCACAAATGGCAGGTTTCCTAGACAAGGCATCTACCACCACATTCTTCTTACCTTTAATATATTCAATGTCAAAGTCATATGCCTGAATCTTAGTAACCCACTTTTGTTGTCTTTCATTAAGATCCTTCTGCCCTAGGAAGTACTTAAAACTGTTGTGATCTATCCTGACCACAAATTTCGTTCCAACTAGATACTGGCGGAACTTAGCCAAAGCATGCATGATTGCCAGCATCTCCTTGTCATAAGTTGAGTACAATCTCTCTGTGTCTTTCAGTTTTCTACTTTCGAATGCAATCAGATGATGTTCTTGCATCAAAACGGCTCCAATGCCTTCTCCAGAAGCATCACATTCTAGGACAAAAGACTTAGTAAAATCTGGCAAAGCCAGCACTGGTGTTGTACTCATTACCTCTTTCAATCTATCAAATGCAGCTTGAGCTTCTATTGACCAGATGAAAGCCCCTTTCTTTGTTAGATTCGTCAAGGGTGCAGAGAGCTGCGAGAACCCCTTAACAAATCTTCTGTAGTAGCTGCAGAGGCCAAGGAAACCTCTCAATTCAGAAACATTCCTGGGTACTGGCCAATTGTGAATGGCTTCAATCTCCTCTTCTTGAACTTTCACGCCGTTAGCTCCAATCACATGACCCAGGTATAGTATCTCTTTTAGTCCAAAGTCACACTTAGACATCTTTGCATACAAAGATTGTTTGTCCATGATGTTCAAAACATCGTCCAAGTGTTGGAGATGTTCTTCCCATGTCTTGTTGTAAATCAATATGTCGTCGAAGAAAACCAACAGGTACTTCCTCAACTGTTTGTTAAAAACATGATTCATGCAGGACTGGAAAGTAATTGGTGCATTTGTCAACCCAAATGGCATCACCAAGAATTCATAGTGTCCGTAATGACATCTAAATGTTGTCTTTGGAATGTCTTCTTCACGAACATGAATTTGATGGTAACCAGAGAGAAAATCTATCTTTGAGAAATAGATTGCTCCATGTAACTCATCTAGTAGTTCATCAATCCTAGGTATGGGATACCTATTCTTGATAGTCTTCTGGATCGATAATCAATGCACATTCGCATTGTTTCATCCTTCTTCACGAGCACTACTGATGATGCAAATGGACTAGAAGATGGCCTAATGTGCCCCATTCGATCAACTCTCTGATCGTCTTCTCAATCTCAATTTTGAAATGCCTTGGATGCCTATAGGGTGCAATATTGATGGGTCTGGTTCCATCCTCCAACTCAATCACATGTTCAAAACCCCTCTCTAGAGGTCTGCCTGGAGGTATATTGCCAAACACCTTACTATGCTTATCTATCATAGCCTGAATATCCACATGATAAGGTTCTTCATTGGAGTGAAGATGATTCTCCTTGATACACACTTGTGTCGCCCATTCAATATCATTATGTTTGATCAATGCTTCCATGCGTTTGGCTATGACAACTTTGGGATTTCCATCAGATAAGGATTTCAGCTTGATCTTCCTTCTGTCATGCATGAATTCCAATTCCATCTTCTGAAAATCTTGAACTATTCTTCCAAGTGAATGTAACCATTGCACTCCAAACACTACATCAATATGCCCAAGTCCAACTACATAGAAATCATCCTGTAAAGTATAATCACCCATTTGAATTTGTAGCTGGGTCACTCTCCTTGTGCAATCCATAATGAATCCGTCTGCAACTGCTATCTTGAAATCTTTGAAGTCTTCAACTGTCAGACCTCGCTTAGCTGCTAAGCCTTCATCAATGAAGTTATGAGTAGCACCACAATCAACTAGACAAGTGACTCTTTGTCCTTTGATGACTCCTTTTATAGGAAAAGCATGATACTTAGGCACCCCTGAAAGTGTTGCAATGGTTACTTTATCTTGTACTTCTCCCGTAGCAACATCAAGAGTAACTTGATCAATTCCTTCTTCATCATGAATTGATTCTTCCTCGCTTCGTGATTCTACTTCACTCTCTTTACCTGATAACACTTCTATCAAATGAGCGTTACCTTTGCCGAGGCACCTGTGTCCTGGTTCCCAAGGTTGCTTGCATGAGAAACAAAGCTTCTTTCTCCTAAGCTCATCTCTTTCAACAACTGTCATGTCTTGAAACTTTTTTGGTGGAAATGACTGTCTTCTTTGAGTTGAACTAACTCCTTTGTAAAACTTCTTCTTAGGTGTATAGGCAGGAGTAATGTCAAGATCAAGAGCAAAGTCAATTGCTTCTTCCAAGTTTGTTGGCCTTTGTACCATTACTAATGGCTTAATCTGACTATTCAATCCCTCAATGAACAACCTAGTGATTCTTCGGTCAGTCATGTCAGGTACCATCACTGCTATCTTCTGAAACTCATTTACATACTGCACAACCCTTCCTTCTTGCTTGAGTTGGGCTAGTTCGCGATAGTACACTTCAGTGTCTTTTCTATCAAACCTTTGAATCAACTTGGTTACAAACTCATCATAGGAATCTATCCTATCATGATGTTGAGAGACTAGGCCATGATGCCACCATTCATAAGCCAACCCTTCAAGGTGCATTGTAGCAAAGTGAATCGCCTTCTTTTCTGTCAAAGGCTTAAGAGAAAGGTATGTATCCATCTTGTTCACCCAAGCTCTAGCACTGAGCTTACCACTTCCATCAAAGGTAGGAATGGGACCTCGATTCAAGGCTTCTTTATACTCCTTTGTATCATCATCCCTTCTAGGACGATAGCCTCTAGCTCTACCACGCCTGTCCCTATCTTCCCTTTTCTGTTGGCAATATTCATTGAAAGACATCATTTCCCGAACACGATCTGGTAATCTGGCGTAGAGATCTGCAAAGAGTGCTACTTCATCTTCAAAGTTATTTTGCTCACCGTCTTCAAACTCTTCATCAGCTTCATTGCCTTGTTCAGGCGGTGGAAGGAAAGTAGGTCTAATAGGCCTATCAACTGTAGGAGTCCGTGTGCGAACTCTTCTGCTTGTTGCACTAGCATCATCATCATCATGCCGCTCTTGTCTAGCATCATCTCTACGACCTTGTCCAGCGACTTCACCTTGATTCATGTTTTGAAGGGATTGTAGGACTTGTTGGAATATTTGAGCTGTTTGTTGTTGTCCGTTAGCAATGTTCCTGAACATCTCCCTTGCTTCACGTTCATTATCACCAGGTGGACTTCTACTTCTTTCACCCATGTCATCCTGTCTAGCTGCAATTGCTCCTGAAAGAGTATCCTGTTGTGGGCAAGGATGAGTCCACTGGAACTGCCTTCTTTGATCACGCGCAATGTATCTTCTTGTTCTATTGCTTTGTTGATCACCTTCTTGCATGAAAACCCCAAACGCTGGCAAGATCCAAGCTCTGATACCACTGTAAGATACCCAACTAGTACTAACTAAAATTTTTTCTACTTAGACAAATTTACTTGCACTTAACTCTTCAACTACTTAGTCTACTTAACATCACATATGAAAAGATAACAAAGGCAACTTGCATGAATCAACTTGAAGTTGGGCACTTGTATTATTACTTGATTCAACTCAATGCAAATGTCTTATTATAGTGATGATTGCCCACAATGGCATGAATATACAATCTCATTCAAATGATTACAAGAAAAGGCCTTGAAGCCTAGATGTATACAATGCTTTCAACTTCTTCACAACTAGCTCTATCTCACTAGTTGATGTAGATCACTTCAATTGAACCCAATGACGTGATCTGGATGTCAACACCTCACAATGCAACAAGGGAGCATCTCCTTGTCGGTTGAGGGAGCATCACCCCAACTCTTGAAACTCGCAGGCTTCAAATACAAGCACAAAGCTTATCAGAGAGAAAATTTGCCAAAATGTCAGATATCCAAATGAGAGAACCTCTCCTCCTTTTATAGTGCTCCTCAAGGCAATGAAGGCACGTTTCCCAATGCATAAGAGGAACCGAGGCACATTTTCCAAGAAGCATATGCATGGAGAATATTCCATTTGACAACTCAGTCTAAGGTGGCAACCTTACCCACTGAACCGGTACGGATCCGAAGGTCATCTTGTGGACCAATGAGAGCTCAAGTGCTTGTAATGACATCCTCCTTACTCTAGGCGCTATATTGAGGTAGTTTGATCATGAAATAGTGCCCAATGTAGAACTAGGCACTCATTGAGAGAGATGAACTAAGGGATGCGCCTAGTTGAGAAATTGATTCCTTGTGTTGTTTTCTCGTTCCGTAGGAAGTCTACTAGCTCCAATTGGAAGATCCCTTCATGTTGCTAAGTCAATCTTCTTGAGGCGCATCTTTGGTGCTCTAGAGACTTGAACTTGCGCCTAGCACCTTTATGATGATGTTCTACATTATTCAAAACCTCAAACACTTGTAATCATACCCTTTGATGCTCTTCTATCCTAGCGCCTTCATCCAGAGTATCAACATCTTGTTTGGGTCTTTAACTTCACTCAGGCACACTTATTGGTAAAAAAGGTCTAATTGGTGCCTTAGGAAGAATGTGGTCTTTCCTTGCTAAAATCTCCAACTCAAGTCACATCTGAGTCAAAAACACCATCTCCTATCAAGCGCCTTTCATCTTGAGTAGATTGAAATCTCTTTTCTTACCTAGGCGCACTTTTGGACTAGTTCCTTAGGCGCAACATGGTGTCTGTGGAAGGGTGAATTGGCGCCTTCCCTTGAATTGCTCATCTCCCATGCAAGCGCTCACTTCTGAAGACATTGAGGTAAGTTTGGAACATCATCCCTACTAGCGCCTTGATGATTTGGAGAGTTTGGAGTCCATTTTATCAATGAGGCGCATATTTGAGATAGAATGACATGGATTTGGCGCCTAGTCTTTGTAATGAAACAAAACACTTGTCTTATCAAGCGCCCCGACTTCCTGAGGAGTTTGGAGATGATTTACCCTCTTAGGCGCATTTTCAAGATCATGGACTCTTGTTTTGGCGCCTTGATGTTCTTAGGCGCACTTTGAGAGTTGCAGGAGTCATTTTAGCGCCTAGGGTCCCAGACTTCTTGAAATGTCATATCTCCTTGTCTGGTAACACTAGGGATGACAAGGCAACATACCTTGATGAGCACCTCAATGGAAACCTTAAACTCAATACCTATCTTCCTCTAGGCGTACATTTGGAGGATTTGATGAGGAATATGCACCTAGGCTACACTTAGCCAGTTTTCCTTCAAAATTTGCAATGTATGTTGCTCCTAGAAGTTGATAACATTGTTTCCAAAGGTAGCGCCACTTCTTGACTCGATCAAATTCATGTCTTGACAACTTGATGATTGAATTGATGAAATAGCTCTCAGACTTAGCCAATTTTTTTGAGTTTTTGACTTAGATCCTGCAAAACAATAAAATTAAGTTAGCGAAAAACCAATTCATTCCCTGATCATTTAGAATTAGCCTCCAGGAATGAGGAGTAGGCTAATCTATGTTTCTTTTGATGATTAAGCCGGAAATGGGGACATGACATCACCATGTTTTCTCTGTATTAAAGCATTTTTCTTCCTGGAATGGAGGCATTTTGTGCTTTGGAAGGAGACTCTTTCTCTGCATTAATGAATAATAGCTCAACTTCTGTTCTAATTTTTTCTTTTATTTTCCCTTTGTGAAGGAGATTTAAAAAAACAATTATTTATTAGGCATTTCAGGCTTTCGCAATGTGCACTTTTTCGATGATATACTTCTAGCATCATTGTTGTGCAGCATTCTAATTTATTTAATGTTTTAGTTCCTCCATCTAGACCCATCTTTGGAGGAGTTATTGCTCCAAAATCTGCTTAAAAAAGAAATAAATCCATTCTTTATAAATTAAAATAACTAATCTATTAGAAATATTTGATGAAGTTGTCCCTCCTAAACAATCATTTAAGTTTTAGCATTATTTAGAGTTGTAGAGGGATAACTTCATAACATTTGCAAAGAATATAAACGTAGATGGAAATACAATTGCCTTGTTGGCTTCCACAAGGGGTGTCTCATATACCAAACTGGTGCTTCACTTGGCAATGACCTGAAAACTACCTTTACCTCTACTTGTGTGTGTGTGTGTGCGTGCACGTGTGTGTATATTCCATTTCCTTGAGGTTATGTTTCACAAGGTTTATCATGGGTCTCCTCGATTCATAAAGACCGAGACCATACTCCTTATTAAGGTTACTCAGGTGCTTTTCTATTTTAATTACTTCTCTATTTCTCTGTTTTGAATAGTGATTTTCTGTGGCAATGATCCTGGCATCTTCAACACAAATATGGTGTTTTGACTTAGTGTTGCAGAAGAGGATACATTTCCTAGAATTTGGGACATATGCATAGGACATATTTCCTTTTTGGCTTGTGCAACAAGCGATTACATTCCAAAGGACAATTCTATTTGAGTTTAGAGAAAGGGTCAGAATTCCTTTTGTCTAGAAACTAGAAAAAATGACGTAGACCCATCTTTTAGGAAGATCATTCTCCTTTGCAGTTGGCAGAGCTTGACAAATTTAGTTAGACAGATCAGACCACATATATCTAGAATGGCAGCTTTAGGAAAGATGTTAACTCTTTGCAAGTAGCTGCAAAAGTACAGATGCTATCTCTTCTCTCCTTTGTGAGGAGAGATTCTCACCAAGGTGATACCTTTTATGCAATAATTGTGTCTAAAAAGTCTGTTTACTGCCTAAGTAGTCTAATTGTTTCCATACAAAGTAAATAAGAAGGATACTTGCACTATCACAGTGTACTGAAATGCATTACATTGTACGAGAATAACAAACAGAATTGGTACTCAGAATATCAACTGCATATATTAACTTAGAACAACAAGTACAATAACAATCCAAAAAAACTCCATGTCCATACAATGGCCTGACAAGTACATATATAGGTTTGTCGGACGGTTGCCAACCGTCGCCAACCAACGTACCGATCGGGAGTAACTACTCTCCGAAACTAACAAACATAAACATACTTCCCAAAACAACTAATCAAAACATATTTTGCCAAAAGGTATTAAACTATGTAAAGTACGCCTAACATCATCCCCCCCAAAAAACTTGTCGTCTTCCAGACACTACAACAAGATCCAAAAATAACTAGGAAGAATGAGGGTTAGTGGACGTCCCTGGAGGTGTGGATGCCGTCCGTGTTGAACTAGGAGTCTCCTGCTGAGGTTGAACTAATCGCCGAAGCTTGTAAACCTCCTCAGTCCTTTGCTTCAGATGTGTCGTGGCAATAATATGCTTGTCTCTGGTGAGACGTACCATCTGGACAGCCTCGGCCAACTGCTGTTTTGTTTTTTCCTGTGTTGCTTGAGATTCGACCAACACCTTCTTTGTGGCTTCTAGTTCTGCTCTGAGTGCATCGGCCTTGTTCCTTTCTAACTGTGTGAGCTCGGCTTCCTGTGCCAGCTGCCGTTGGAAGTGCACTTGTTGCTCATCAATTTTCTCCCTCAGCTGCTTACTCATAACTGCAGCCTCCAATTTTTTGTTGCATTGTGCTTTCTTCTGAAAATCCTCCTGTCTAGCATAATATAATGCTCGGAACTGATCCTCAATGCTATGAAGGGCTGCCAGTATCTCGCTGTCGGCATCTCCAACCCCAAAGTCTGGTGTCTCTAGTTTCCATGCCCTCTGCATCTCCTCAGTAATCACCTCCGGCCAACCCTTATTCCAGAATACTCTTACGAACTCTGTCTCAGCATTCTTGGCGAAATGTTCAATTCTTTGTACCTCTGCACGTACTATTGGCGAAGAGTATTGGGGATTGACTCTGGCAGCAATATCAGACACCCTCTGAAGGATGGCTCCCATAGACTCTAAATCCTGTGCATACCTGAGAATGGTGTCGAGTGGGTCACTCTCATCTGGCTCACCCATGTGTATTGTCAACCTAGCTGGCTCAGCTGAGTGAGAAGTATCCTCTGTATCATCAGCACTGCCTGTTGTACTGGTATTGGTGGCTTCCTCTTCTGAACTATTTGTGGCTGTTCCTTCCTCCTTGGCTTCAGAGTCACTAATCATTATAGCATCTTTTGGTACATCGACTGTTTTCTCCTCCTCTGGCTGAACTATCTCACCTTGAAGTGCAGGTAGCGGTAAAGGAGATCTAGTGGGGCTTAGTGGAGGAATGTCTGCCAACTCTGAAGGCATGCCCAGTAGCTGAAGCCAAGTATCTACCTGTACTGAGCTGTCCACATGTGTCATGCTTTCTGGAGATCTAGTCTCAAATGGAGTAATCTGCCCTGATGGAAGAGGAACTGGTACAGTGTCATCTCCTTTCATCCTCATGATCCGACCCCATGAAACGTGAGTGGTACTAGGCTGAACGGGAATCTTCGCCTGAGTGCGTGTGTCTAAGTGCAAGTGTGCATGCTTCTTCCCCAATACAACATCCCATCTATTTTCTCCTGTTGGTACTATAGGACTCGGGCTGCCGGGGTTGCCAGGAGTGGCTGAGGCTGACAAGGCCTCAATGCAATCCTCCTCGGCACCTTGTGCACTATATGATGCTTCTGACGAAGACTTAGGTAACTCTTGTTGTTTTCTCTTTTTGCTGCTCTTGACTCATCTCCCTTCCCACCTTGAACAAGGGCCTTCAAGTTTGTCCATCTGAAGACAGTTGGCCATGTGGGGTCATAACGCTCATCTGGCTGAAATGGAGCTCGTGCCAATGAGGGAATGTGAGTGCAGATGGCGTCCAGGAACAACGCAATGGCCTGTTGAGTCATGTAGAATGACTTGTGAGTCATCTTCAGGAAGTCGTGAATTCTGTTGGAGAGAATTGCTGCCCAGTTGTACATTGCACCCTGGCTGAGACCAATCATATAATCCGACATCCAAAATGGAATGTCTGACGAGCGTGAGGCCCCTGTCAGTCGCCCCCTGATCACATCCATTATGCACCGCCATTCTTCATTCGCCAAGTGATCTCGTCGAAGTCCTCTATTTCCTGCAGCCTTCAACTGATTCTTTTCTTTCTCACTCAAGTCTGGTCTACAAACTTTTGCCATTATGCTGTCCTTGTGCCTTGCAGTCATTTTCTGTTTGCCGACTGTAAATCCTTGGTGTGGTACACCCATCACTCTCTCGAAATCCTGTGGCGAAAATATGATTTTGACCGATACATTCATGAATCTGATGATGGTATGTTTTGCTCGGGGGTTGTAATTTGCCACCATGCTTTTCAGAATTGCCTCAAACTCTCTGAAATTAAAATAGGGCATTTGTATTACTTTATCCACTTGTGCCTTCTGTAATGCTATCTTGAGAGGATGGTCGTCAGTATGACTATTCCACCATTGTTTACACTCATTCGCCGTGAGGCTTTTCCATTGCAAGGAATCCATTGTGATTTTTTCCTTTTCTTTCCCTTTCCCTTTCGGCTGCTTCTTCTGTGTTGATGAACCCACATCAACTTGTGGTGTCTGTGTTGGTTTTTTTTTCAATAATTGTCTTTGCTGCCATCTTTCTGTCTTCAGCCCGTTTTGATATCTGAATTTGCTTTCCTCTGCCTTGTGCTTTAGTGACCTTGTTCGTCGGTGAATTTGACATTCTGACCTCTTTTATACTCCGAACTGTTTCGGTTATGAGCGTTATTTTTCTGTTCCTGACACCTGAATTGTACGGCCTTAAACTTGTCCGGTCAGTTTGCAGTGAAATCCGTACGCAGCAGAGGAGTCCGTATGGTCTCAGGGGTTTCGTACGGCCAGCAACTCTACTAGAGGAATCCGTACGGCAAGGGCAGAGTACGGTGGATTTCGCAGCAGATGTGTCGTACGGTCAGCAGGGAAATACGTATGGCCAACAAAGAACACAGTGGAATCCGTACGACATGCTAGCAAAAGTGTACGGCTTGACTAAAAACCCTTCATATGGCCTGGTGAAGTGCAACGTACAACAGAAACGTACGGTAGAAAACGTACGGCAGAAAACATACGACAGAAACGTACGACAGAAAATGTACGGCAGAAACGTACAGAGAGATAGCAAAGGAATTCGTATGGCGTCTGGCAGTTGGGCTCGTACGGCAAGGATGTCTACTTGCACAAGGGACCCATACGGTTAAGAAATCCGTACTTGCACAAGAGATTCGTACGGATGGTGCAGTACGGCCCCAAAAAATGTGATTTGTTTCTTCTTACTGTGGACTTTTATAACTTTTTTTTTTCTATTCTATTTTTCTTTTACTCCTACCTGACTTGATGGTTTCAAATTCCTCGAACTCTGCCATCCTCCAATCGTTTTTCCAGTTTTCTCTCTCCTTGCCCTTTTCGTCCACGATCTCAATTTCTGTCAGTTGGCGAAAGATGCAGTTTATATAACCTTTCTGTCTCAGGCAATCGTTCGAACAACACTGGTCAATTTCTTCCAATTCCCATACCCGATCGAATGTCGCTGATTGGTCTCTCACCCATGTCAAGTTCCATCCCATTGGCTCCTGAACCCACTGAAGTGTTTTCCCGTCGTCGTTCATCCTCACATTCCTGCATCTGTACTTCGCTTTCCAGAGCCGACTCCTTGGAAGTTGTATGTGAGATACTCCGGCTGGCCAATTTTTCCTCCTCAACTCCCAAACTTCATCACAGTAGGGTGATCTTTCCACAATGAACATTGCTTTTGCCAAGTATTTCTTTTTTGGTGGGTCCTGGACTTCCTTTGGTAGTAGGAACTCAAATTTGTCCCGTACTTGGTGGCATTCTCTTATCCAGTTGCTCCAGTCTTCTTCCCCTTCTTCTTCTGGGTGATTCTTATTAATCCATTTACCGCCATAGTCTTCGTTGATTAGGCCTTGGCGGGCTTCCATCCGCATTGGTCTTGGTGCAAAAAAACCCAGTTACTGGTTCAAACTGAGTACTTGAAAACACCATCCCGTCAACTTTGTTTTCCGCCGCCTCGTGTTGTTTGCCTTTTTCCTCCTTCACGCCCTGGCTTGTTATTGTGAATCCGAGCATATTGATTTGTATGGTTTCTCCTCTTCTCTCTTTATAAATCTTCAGTTTCGATCCGTTCACTGCTTCTTTGATTGGGCTTCCATCCAGATTGTCTAATTTTATAGCCCCATTGTCCATCAATTCCCGTATTCTAAACGGTCCTAACCACCAAACTTTGAACTTCCCAGGTTTGATTTCGTTACGGCCGTTATATTTGAGGACTAACTGCCCCGGCCGGAATTCCATTCTCCGTAGGTGTTTGTCGTGCCAATACTTCCGGCGTTTCTGCATAATTTCCGTCGACCATTGGGCCAAAATTATTTTCTCGTCCAACTTATTCAATTGGAATAGTCTTTCTTCCAAACTCTCCGTATCTCCTAGTCTGTTCTCCACTGCAATTCTCAAACTTGGAACTAGGTATTCTGCTGGTACTACCGCTTTTTACCCATACATCAATTGGAAAGGAGTGTGTCTAGTCGTTACCTTATAAGTGGTTCGGTAAGCCCATAACACTGCTGGTAACCTCTCTTCCCAGTCCGATCCTTCGATACCGCATGACTTGTGGATTACCGAAACGAGCACCTTGTTTGTTGACTCTGCCTGCCCATTCACCCTTGGATAGTACGGACTTGATAGGGTGTGCAGGATTTTGAACTCCGTAGTCATAAGTCGGATGACGTGGTTGACGAAATGTCCCCCACGGTCACTCGTCGATTGAATTGGAATTCCATACCTCGTCACGATCTGCTCGTATAAGAACTTTGCCGTACGTAATGCAGTGTTATCCTCCAGTGCCTTCGCTTCGGCCCACTTCGTCAAATATTTCGTGGCCACTATTATGTACCGACATCGGTGTAGTTGGTTGACCTTCAGTGGTCCTACAAAATCCAACCCCCATCTCTCGAAAAGCTCTTGAGGTTGTGATGGCCATAGTGGCATATAATCCCTCTTTAGCGGTTTCCCTACCCTCTGACAAGTGTCACATTGAATTACCCACTCTCGGGCATCTGTGTGTAACGTCGGCCACCATAGGCTGGCGAGTAGGACTTTTCGTGCCGTGGCGTCGGGACCCATATGTCCTCCTGCTAGTCCCTCATGGGCTTCCGCCAATACACCCCTTATCTCTTCTTCCATCACGCACCTTTGGAGAATTTGATCAGGCCCCATTTTGTAGAGCAGTTCGTTTATCAGTTGAAATGTCTTACTCTTCAGTGCAATATTCCATCGTTCACTTGTAGACATTTCTGGCGGAAACGTTGAAGTGGACAAGTACTCACCAATTTTCTCGTACTAGGGCAGCAGGGTAGCTATTTGAAATAGGTGGGCATCCGGGAAGTCTTCATTGACCCCGTCTTCTAGTTCTCCTGATTTGATCCTTGAGAGCTGGTTGGCAATTACATGGCTTTTCCCTGGCCGTACAATAATGGTGAAAGTAAATTCTTGCAGAAGTAACAACCATCTACTGATTCTGCCTTGAATAATCGGTTTGTTGACCAGGTACATTAGAGCTTGATGATCCACGTAAAAAGTGAATGGTGTTGCCAAGAGATAATGCTTGAATTTTTGTACGGAGTAGACCATTCCCAAAGCCTCCCTTTCCGTAGTATTGTAATTTCGTTCCGCCTTGGAGAGCAACCGACTGGCAAAGTACACTGGATGATCAAGACCATGAGATCCTACTTGTGCAAGAGTGGCACCAATTGCAAAGTTTGATGCGTCCACGTGCACGTGGAATTCCTTGTCCCAGTTCGGATAGGCTAGAATAGGTGCACTGATGAGTCTTGTCTTTAGTTGTTCAAATGCTTTCTGTTGTTCATCCAACCATACAAACTTTACCCCTTTCCTTGTCAACATGTCCAATGGGTATGATACCTGAGCAAAATTTTTGATAAATCTTCGGTAGTAGCCGACATGGCCGAGAAAAGACTTTACTTCGGTGACATCTTCAGGAGCCTCCATTTCCACAATTACCCGGATCTTGTCCGGGTCTGCTTTTAGTCCTACTTGGCATACAATATGGCCAAGAAGTTTCCCTTGTGACACCATGAATCGGCACTTCTTCGGATTTAAGGCCAACCGTGTGGCCCTGCAACGCTCCATGCACTCGGTGAGAGTTTTGAGGTGTGTCTGCTGGTCGCTGTAAATTGACCAGTCATCGAGGAATGCCTTGAAGTTTCCCACTGACATTTTGTCAAATGTGTAGAATAATCCTTTGAAAGGTGGCTGGTGCATTGCACAAACCGAACGGCATCCGGTTGTATGCATATACACCGTTTTCAATCACAAATGTTGTCTTCAGTTTGTCTTCCTCGGTAATGCTAATCTGGTTATACCCTGAAAATCCGTCCATAAAGGAATATATTTCGTGACCGGCCACTTCTTCCAAAATGGAGTCTGTGAATGGGATAGGGAAAGGATCTTTGATTGTTACTGCATTGAGACATCTAAAATCCACGCAAATCCTTATTTGTCCCCCTTCTTAAGTGATATTACAATCGGTGACACCCACTCACTCGTCTGCACCTCAAAGATTATTCCTGCCTCCAGCATTTTTTCAATTTCTTCCTGCACCTTAGCTGTGTAGTTCTTGTTCATGCGATATGGCCTTTTCCATACTGGGCGTGCTCCCGGTATGAGTGGAATTCTGTGGACGCACAGTTCTGGAGGTATCCCCTTCAGGTCCTTGTACGTTCAAGCAAATACATCTTTGTACTCTAGAAAGATTCTGAACGCTGCTGCCTTGAGTACTGGATTCCAGTCGTCGCCGGTGAGAATTATCTTTGGGTTACTCCTCACCGAGATTAACTTTCTTTGTTATTGGCTCTTCGTACATAAACTTCTTTTCTGGTTCAAACTAATGTGCTGGCGTGCTGTCTACTTTTGCATTCCCTTCCTTATATTCCCCATATGCCGTTGGAAACATGTGGGTCTCTTCCTTCCCCTTATCACTTGTCCGTTCCATTGTTTCACTGTCGTCTTTCTATTCTCTTGTCATTCCTGAGCTTTCACCGATTTCTTTTATTGAAATCATGTTGCATTCCGGCGGAAAGAACTCGTAGTCCTCCATCTGTCAATGGAATAATCCGCTGAATGAATTTGTCTCGTCTTCTGAGCATTTCTGTAATTCCAGCACCCCTTCATCATCGGGCTCCATCGGCCCCTTCCCACCTTCTGTCAAGTTCCCTTCATCCGAGTCAGAATCTGACGCCAGCTCTTCGCTGACAGTTTGTGTCTTCAAATCAATGACAAACTTCTTACGTCTATTTTCTATGGACAGAGTGTTTTTCTTCCAGTTGTGGTTGGCCTTGGCGGCTATTAGCCATCCTCGGCCGAGTAATGCATCGTACGACGCATTCTGTGCTGTTATGACTACAAAATTTAACAAAAATTGCTGGGTACCGATTCTTACTTTTTGAGCCATTAGCACTCCCAGCGCCTTGATCCCGTGTTGGTCGGCTCCCACTAACTGGAAGTTTTGTGGCCATAGAGTAGGCTTTCCGAGGCTCTTCCAGGTTTCTTCTGGTAGTACATTTACTCCGGATCCACCGTCGACTATAGTATTTGTCAAATTTCTTCCAAGGATTTCCATATGTACTACGGCCGGTTTCTTTCCAGTATCAATCGCCAGCAACCTCGGGTCGAGTACTTGTTCTCCCGTTGGCGGTGGTTCTACTATAACATCTTCTGTTGTGTGGGCTTGGCCTTCGTGCGAGTTGTCTTCCATAATGTTGGATATTACTACTTTTAACTGAGGCAAGCTTTGGAGGTCTGCCAATTTAATTGGCACGGTAGCTTGCAGTACTTGGCTTGTTATGTTCTTGTCCGATTCCGATCGTAGGGTTGCAGTTGCCCTTTTGTTTGAGTTCCGCCGTTCGGTTTTCATGGCAGCTTCCACTTCCTTTCGTGCCTCACGGAGTCTTTCTTTTTCCGTACGGGAATCTGGATAAGTGGCCTTTTTCCACTGTGCTCGGGTGATAGCAAGGATTTCTTCATCATTTTCCTTGAGATTGATGAGGTTCACCCCTTTCTGCTTCGTACAGTCTTTTTCTTCATGATCTCTAGGCCCACACCACTTGCATAATGCATTTATTGTGTTCTGATTGTTGTTTAGGCATTCTCTTGCAAAGTGTCCCCACTCATTGCACTGCCAGCACTGTATCATAGGTCGCCCTTTGCTGTCGTATTGCAATCTGTTTCTGGGGCTGTTATTGTTAAGCCTTCTATTATTCCGGTATCCTCCAGGGGATGCATTCGGACTATTCTGAGGCTTCGGGGGTGTCGTCGGCGGAGTTGATGATTCTCCCTGTGTGAACAACACTTGGGTACTCCTTGCTTTCAGGTTAAATGGGCATTCCTTGATTGAATGTCCCATTACTTGACAGATATCACAAAATAACTTTCTTGGGCAGTTTATTTTTATGTGACCTTCCCCGTTGCACTCGGTGCACCATAATTCTCGGCTTTCTTTAGTTGTCTCTTTATCATTTTTTAGTTCTTTCATCATGCAGATCATGTCTCTTCTCAGTGCTTGAATGGTTTTTGACTCGCCTTCACTGTTGTCATCCCCCGTACTGTCATCGTCTTCGTTTCTTCTCTTACTTCGGGAGGATGTTTTGTTCTCACTTTCTATATCCATCGCCCGATTGTACGCTTCAGTGTACGATGATGGGGGTACGACTTTCATCTTTTTCCTCAACGATGAGACTAACCCTTCGATGAACCATCTTTTTTTCAGTCCATCGGCTGGCTGAGTTTCCAGTTTCCCGAGTAATTCTTTGAGCCTTCTATTATATGCCCTTACATTTTCATTCTTTCCTTGTTAGGTATTGTAGATTTCCGCTACAATCTCATTGTCATCTCTTAAAAGTTTAAACTCATTTTCGCAGGCTTTCCTTAGGTCATCCCATGAGGTTTTCTGTGCTGCCCCTAGGTTTGTATACCAGTCAATGGCGATACCTCTTAGCGTTGCTGGGAACGCTTTTACCCAATAGTCTTCGTCTTCTTGTCCATTTGCAACCCATATGGTTTCACAAGTTTTGCAGTGCCGAACAAGATCCTCTGACCCGTTCCCCATGAATTTCGGCAACTTCTGCCTTTCACTCGCCGGTGGGGTCACCATTTTTTTCCCGGGGTACCCTCTCTGTGTCTTTGACCCGATTGGACTGGTTCTACCGTGTCATTCTGCTGTCTTCCCGACACTGCCGGCCACGTACGGTTCCTTCCCACTTCCGGTCTCGGCATCCTCTACACTTCGAGTTACCTCTGGTTCTCCTTGGTTCTCCCTCTGTGCAGGGGTCTCGGGCTCAGGTCCTCTGTTCCTCGTCCTTTCGTCTGAAATGGACAATGCCACAATACGACGTATACTATCCTCTAGTTCTTCTGTCAGATTCTTTTCATTTTCTTTTCCTCTATTTGTTATTGGTGTTCTAAAATTCTGTTCATCAACCCCTTGATCTACTTCTTCATGTCGTTCATTTTCTTTTTCAAAAATCTGTTTTAATCTTTTTCTGCGTTCTTCTTGTTCTTTCAGTCTTAATGATCTTCTCACTATTTCTTGTGGTGTTGCTTGCCCCACTGGTATTTTATTCTTGTCCTTATTAAGTTGTATGGGCATTAATTATGCTTACCCTTCTCAGTTGTACGGCGTGCGACGGCGATCGGCGTCACGTTCCTCCTCTTGTTTCAGATGTTCTTCATACCTCCTGAGTATTTGTTGCCGTCGTACTTCCCTCTCTCTTTCTTCTCGAAGGTCTTGAAAGGTTATCAGGTTCCTTGCCAGAAGTCGAGGAATGCGGTTCAAAAGGTTGTCCACCTCGCTATTGACACGCAGGTTTTTTGAAATAACCTCCTCTGGAACCTCTCTGCAGATAGATTCGTCTCGCACATATTGTCCGACTGATAATAACCACAATTTGACCAATTCCTAAGTTACTTCATTTTCCCAGCTTCTTGGTTCATTTTCTTCTTTGTCGCTTCCCTCACGTTCTTTTTGAATTTCTTGTATTATTTCCTCTACCTGCCTTCTATTTTGTACTTCCCTATTCTGTGCTTCCTCGTCGGTGTCGACCGGTTGCCCCATTATGCTGCCATTCTCCCGTCTGGATGTTCACCGGATTCGCTTAGGCAACGGCGCCAAAATGTTTATTGCCTAAGTAGTCTAATTGTTTTCATACAAAGTAAATAAGAAGGATACTTGCACTATCACAGTGTACTGAAATGCATTACATTGTACGAGAATAACAAACAGAATTAGTACTCAGAATATCAACTGCATATATTAACTCAAAACAGCAAGTACAATAACAATCCAAAAAAACTCCATCTCCATACAATGGCCTGACAAGTACATATATAGGTTTGTCGGATGGTTGCCAACCGTCGCCAACCAACGTACCGATCGGGAGTAACTACTTTCCGAAACTAACAAACATAAACATACTTCCCGAAACAACTAATCAAAACATATTTTGCCAAAAGGTACTAAACTATGTAAAGTATGCCTAACAAAGTCTTCTAAATATCATGTCTAATTTGTCTTTATGATTGCTTATTCTTACTTATGTATGCCCATATAATACAAGTATTCTCCAATCCTTTGTGAGGAAAGGTTATCACCAATGTTACACCTTTATGTAATATTTGTGTCTAAAAAGCGTTCCAAAATTTTATGTCTAAATTGTCTTTATGATTAAAGACATTAAATTTCCATGGTCCATAAGATTAGATTTGAATGCTTCTGGATTAACTATGTAAATTTTTTTTCATCAACATTTCAAATCACACTCCATGATCCATCATCAGGATGTAGAAAGCCAGGGAAGAGAATGCAAAATGGTAAATTGCAGAACACAACTAACTAAATAGAGGAAGGGAGTGAGGTGGTGTAGGAACCAAGAGGCCGCAAGGGTTAGAAAAGAAACAATTACTTTAAAAGTTCATATACATAGTATAAAATTGTTGAAAATGTGCCTGATTATTATAAAATGAAGAAGCAAATGATTATGTTAAATAGTTTAACAAAAAGAATAATTAAAATGGAATAATTATAGAGAATGAAATGAAAAAAATTAAGTGAATTGAAAAAATAGGTCAAAACAGACATTTACAAACAAAACACAGGAGGCATAAAAGTAAAAACAGCCTATATATGTACATACATACATACATACCGAGCATGACTATATGTATATTTATACGTGTATATGTACATATACATGCATGAATACACAAAACCAAAATTAAACAAAGTGCAAGAGGCACAAAAAATAAATAAATATAAACATGCATACATACATACATACATATATATGCCTATATACACACATGCATCTGTGTATACACAAACACACACACAAATCTATATGTATATATATGTCAACATGCTAACAATGGAGTTTATGAATGTATATATATATATATACATGCTAATGTTATGCATGTATGTGTATATATACATGCTAACTGATTAAGTACAAGTATGTCTTTATGATTGTTTATGCTTACTTGTGTACACTCATCTAATATGAGCACGAGTTACAGTATTTAGTAAATTATTGCTTCTAGTTTTACAAAGTTATCTTATTTTGATGACATTCCAAAAATGATTTGGTGTGTATTGACGACTATGGAATTCTTTTGTCATCCAAAATTGATTGTGTATTGACCACTATGGAGACCTTTGTCATCCAAAAATGATTGAGAGCGTATTGATGACTATGGAATCCTGTGTGTTCTATTATAAGGAATTGAAGTTGTTTTACAGAGTATTCATCTTTAGTGTTATAAGATATTCATAGGATTTGGCAATAACCATATCTTAGTGGCATTCTTCTCAAAAACAGTTAACTGTCATGTTTTCTGGGAATATTTCTATTTTTTTTTTCTCTCATAAGAGAGTAAAATACTTTTTCTCTTTTTGCTTGTTAACTATTGAGCTATAGGGTGGAGGATGGTGCAACAATTTAGCATCATGTTTAATGCGTAAAAGGACTCATTTGGGATCATCTCTCTACATGGAAAAACAAATCATGTTTGCAGGCATTTTAAGCAACAAACCTTTTGAAAATCCAGGTCAGTAGTTTGCATTACATTTCTATTTAAAAGCAGAGTGTGTTTCATTTTTTTTGTTGTTGAACGAAGTGTCGAGTGGATGCATTTCTTTATTTTCAGTAACTAATATCAGGCACATTTCTTTTTGAAGTCAATGTAGGATCTTTGTTATTTTCAGTGAATAATATTAGGCACATTTCTTTTGAAGTCATTACAGGATTGTATATGATGCAAATAAAGGAACTTTATCCACACTAATTCATAACAAATACCAACTACAATACACATAACCATTTTGAGAGGTTAAAAGTTGCGTGCATAAATCTAAGAATAAGACGGAAACTTTAAGAGTGACTTGGCCTATAGGTAAGTGCAACAGGAATATTCATGCCTTTACTAGACATTGAACCGCCCCACTTTCACTAACAGAAAGATCATTGCTATGATCTTTTTTCCCTTTTAAAGTAAATTGTGAGGAATGAGTTTAGTTATAATCTAATGGAAATCATAACTAGAGAATCTCAGTTATATGCAAAGACACACCCACAAATGGAGAGGGGAGAAACCCTGGTAAAATGGTAATGCATTTTTGTCTAAGTTGTTTATTCATTGTCCATTAGTTTTTTTAATTTGCTTGAGATCATAATTTGATGGATGAAAAGTTTGACAAATTAATAAAGAAACGCTGAAAATGCTGAAAAGTGTGAAAAGAACTCTAAGCATAGTTACTAAACTCATTTGAGTTGCTAAATAATTTGGTCAGATATATTAATTTCAACCCCGACCAAATAAAACACCCCTTTGTAGAATGGTGGTTTTGTGGTCAATTACTGTTAATTGCATGGTCAAGTTGTGTCAACTAACTATTGAATAGTTGCTAACTATGTGATCAATTACTGTTGCCCATGCAAGCATCAACTTTTGTTTTTTTGTTTTATTTTTTTCCTCTTTTACTCAAATAAGTTTCAGGAAATTCGTTTTTTCAATGGATTTCTGAACTGCTTTAGTATGGTGTCCATAATGCTCCTTAGACCTGGACAAGATGGAACTTGCTTGGATATTCCCATCCAGATCATTGGTAGAGGGTCCCACCTATGGAACTTAATCAACAGTTGTAGATAAAATATAATGAAGAATCTGAGCCGGCAAGTGAAAAACAGGTCCTCTACCAACTTTTGGAAAGATTTGTTGATGGGATGAAGATCATTGTGAACCCTCCCGAATTGGCAGAGGTCTGCCATCTGCTTCATAGGCATTGGGGCCCGAAGGTTAATGACTATTGGAAGACTTAAAAGGTTGGAGGTGTTGCGTGAAGGAGCTCCCAGGGCATTGCCAAATTTCAATGTAGCAAAATTATCTTTTTAAGGATAGTATCTCTTTCATCCATATTCCTTCTCCAACAAACATGCCATCTTTTGATGAAGAGGGATATGACTAGATTATCCTAAGCCCAGGCAGGCTATGAGCTAGTCATTTATAACTGTGAACTCAGATGGGCCCTTAAATCTGATGCAGAGCGGTCAGGGCCTCCCAAAAGCCAATGTTAACCATCTATTACTTAACCGCTAATTCACCTTTAACTGTTGATCATGCATACTACAAAAACTTGGTCTTGGGCGTGGCTTGCAGATCTAAGAGTTGTCTTCACCTCTCAAAGTTATTTGGATCTTGAAATGACTCAAAACCCTATGGACAGTAGCTCCAGTAGTTATGATGTGGGAAATATGGAAGGAAAGGAATACGACAAGTTCTCAAGCTAAGATTCTTAAAATTTCATGGGTTATGGCCAAGGCCAA
Source organism: Cunninghamia lanceolata (assembly GCA_027924645.1). Classification (NCBI taxonomy): domain Eukaryota; kingdom Viridiplantae; phylum Streptophyta; class Pinopsida; order Cupressales; family Cupressaceae; genus Cunninghamia; species Cunninghamia lanceolata. The sequence goes on along the minus strand of BSBN01000071.1, from coordinate 7,598,803 downwards.
CATTGGGATAACTGAGGTGGTAAGGGTTCAAATGAGAAAATGTAAAAAAACATCTATTTCCCAATGTTGCATGGAAGCGGATACGGTATCCTATATGGATATGGTATCTGATACAAATATGATTATTTTTCAAGACCTCCTAATATGGATATGGCTAGATACAGTAATCATTCATATATAAATATGAATTAAAAAATATTTTATTATATAATGTATTATATTAAAATATAATTTATTATTTTATTATATAATGTATATTATATTAAAAAACAATTTATTTTATAATGTATTATATTAAAATATGATTTATTATTTTATAATAATATATTATAAGTATTAATAAATATTAAATGTATTAAATTTAAATATTAATATATAATTATAATACATATAAAAATTGAAATTCTTATTTTAATTATATTTATATTTAAATACATATTATAACTATTAATAAATTTAAAGATTATAAAGACTTACAAAGATTAAAATTAAACTTATTAAGTTTGAATAATATATTATTTTAAATAATATACATTGAAAGAAATTTTTTACCGGCGGAGAGGGGGTGTGGGTGCCATAAGGGTTGGGGAATTCACACCTCCAACCATCTCTAGAGTCAGGACATAGAAAACGAAAACGTGAAAGGTGTAGATTCAAAGCAAAGAGCTAAATGTGCATTCCATAGAGCTTGGAATCCATGGACGTCATTGCGGAAAAATTTAGGAACGTCGAATAGTAAATGTCGCATGGTAGAGGACATGTCAAGGGTTTTTCTTGTTTTGTTTAAACATTTTATGCAGAGAATGCAACAATTATTTTAGGAATGCCAAATCCACAAGTATATGGTGTGGCTTAGAATTTGCCCTAGTTCTTAATAAGGGTGTGCACGGTATCCGGCCCGTATCTTGGCCGTATCGTACTCGTGTCCGGACTGGATACGTTGGTACGCGTACTAGGGGAAGTGGGAGGATGTATCCTACAACCCTGCTATTGACAATCTTCAAAGGTTGGGATCCAATCACTCTTCCTTTACTAATGAAGTAACCAGAACCAGGACTGATAGGTCCTTAGTGACTTGGGTGCTTTCTTCCCAACCAAAGGATATGGAAGCTTAGTTTTGGCAATATAAATGTGCTTAGGAAAAAATAGATGGCTTATGGTGGGGGACAAACTTTATTATGATTAAAAGTCTTAAATAAAAGTGAAAATTATTTCTTTGGTTAAGTGATATTTACAAGGATGGGATAACTTAGATTTATACTTTGGGTTAGTGTTTTAATTTGTCCCTTTAAGGATAACTCAAAATGGAACAATGTGTAAGGATAAATCTTTCTTTGAATTAGAAGGGGAAGCTCCTTTGTAAACAAAACATAAAAATAATCTATGACTATTGGGATGATTTCTGGCTTTGTGTATGCAATGCAAACAAACATAGAGTAAAACCTATTTTTTTGTTCTCAGGTATGAGCACAAGGCTATTCAACACTTCTGCACAAGATGAGATTTTATAGTTTTTTGTTTAACATGAATGACCTAATCTATGATAAGAAAGTGCTCACACTTTTTAACTAAAAGCAGAGATAATAAAATGTGAGTACAACACAAAGTTTGGATTAGATTCAACACACAAACACGATGCAGAAAACTGATTGGATGCTATCATATACAAATTACAATAACTTCTTGATCTTCAATGCAATCTGCAATATAGAGCCTGGATTTTTCAAGAAAGACTATTTGATTTGACAGCTTGAACAATAATCTCAGCAGCAAATAGGTGTAAAAATTATCATTGCTTCCAAATCTTAGTGCCAGTAACACTTATTTATAAGTTTTTACAAGATTTTCACATGCAATTTATTCAAGATAAATAAAAAGCATATTGAAGTTCCTACACTAAAAATGATTTGCTTGCAATTGAAGCAAGCTCAAAATACAAAATTGTCTTAAAATTCATTGTCTACAACAAGAAAGCCTGAAATAGGATGCCTTTGAATAGACCTTCTAGAAGGTCATCTAAGAATATAGTGTTCCTCCAATAATAGCAATGCTTAAAAATAGCTAGTTTGATGCTTGAACGGTCCTTCTTAGTGATTCTGATGCAGCCCCTTTGTTCTGACCACGATGATGATCCTTGGAACAAACTTGGAACCCTTATGACTGTTGGTGAATCACCAAACAATCTTGGTGACTTGAATCTGACTTTTTCATCTTCATCTCAGAAACCTGTAAAATTCAGTGTTTTGAAAGCCTCAGTTTTGTCATAGTTGCTTGATGACAATCTCCATGTGATCTTTTTGACGAAAATCAATCCATTGACCTTGAAGCACATTGGATGAAAAGTGAAAAAAATGATAAGCTTCTCAGTATCTTATCAAACTGCTGTATATGTGATGACTGAAACATGCTGCAACACAACTTCCAGAAAAAACTTTGGTATCAGTTAAAGATCATCCCACTGTTTATGACTGATTCTTGGCAAAGTTGTTGTGGACAAAAATCACCAAGGATGCAGTTTTCAAATGCCTGCAACAAAACAACTTAAACTCTTGAAGACACTGCAGTTAATGATTTGTGATGGTGAGCAAACTTCAAAGGAGCAAATTACAGTCCGTTCAACTTCGAACTGCTGCAAATAAAACTCGTGTTCTTCCACTGGCAATGGAGATCTCAAACTTAATGAGCCTTTGTGAAATTCACACCCCCTTCACCTGCTTTTCTATTTTTGCAAAAACATGATCAAGTATTGCTGAGTGTGTTTTGAGCAGTTTAATGGGATTTTTCAATGTTTAGAAGTACTTCTACACGTGCTGGGCATGCGTTTCTGTTGCATAGAATTTTATGTTTTTAAAACTATGTCTATTCTACCTTGTAGTGCACACTGCTGGTCCTTTTATGCTTTGTCTTAAAACTTGGCTCTCAACATTTTGTCCCCAATCCTGCCTGGCATGCGTTTACACCAACTTTGGTCAATTTTCATTCTTGAAATGTTTTGGACAAAATCATTCTAAGCGCCTGCTTATGGGCCTTTTGGCCATTTTTTCATTTTGATGAACTTTTGCCCAAAACACTCTCAGGCGGGCACCTAGAGGTATTTGGGCAACTTCTTTCATTTTCAAGTTCTGGAACAAAACCCCTTATGGTGCACGCCTAGGAATATTTTGCCCAACTTTTTGGTTTTTCAAATTTTTGGCCATTCTGTGCCCTGGAACGCTTCTGCAGGTTATTTGCCATTTTCTTGAGTTTTAACTTTGCCCAGATTGCTGATAGGCATGCTTTTGGATAATTTCTGATCACGTTTCATTGTTTGAAGCTTTGAACGGTATGGGTACAACAGTGTTCTAAATATAGTCATTTTAAACACTCTTGTTTCATGTGGCTATGACCTGGCTATTTGTGGAAAAGACATGTTGGTGGTTAGCTGAAATGTCCCAAATAGGATCTGCCCTAAAATTCTGATTTTTAGGTTCTGAATTCTGCTCTAATTTTCTGCACTTTGGATTTCTGCTCAAAACTCTAAATTCTGATTTATTTTTCTACACTTTTCTGATTTAGCTTTCTGCCCTAAACCTCAGGACTGAATTCTGATTTTATTTTCAGAAGCATAAATACTTATAACAGTCAACATATAACATCTAAAAACATCAAAATATTATGTCAAATGCTTCGCCCAATATTAGAAGTGAAATACAACATGAAATACACAATGTATGAACATCAAATGCACATAACAAGTCTGAATTTCTGAAGACAACTCTGCGGTTATAAATCAGAATGTAGAAGTCTGAACTTACATCCAAAACATAGGCCAAACATGCCCAATTGCAAATCAGATCTCTGCTGTTACAAATCAGACGTATAATTAGGTTTGTACATGCCAAAATAACATAGAAAGATGCTCTAAAATCTTTACAAGGGTGGCGCTAGGCTGCTACTCTGAAATTAGGGTTTAGAAACCCTCAAGGATGAAGAATTAGCCTCGAAAAAGTGGCGCTCAGGTCTGCTCCAAATGCCGCTAGGAATTAGGGTTAAGGAAACCCTAGACAATGTAGAAATCGCCTCCAAAAATGCCACAAATCACCTTCACAATGATGGCGCTCTAAATTAGGGCAATGCCCAATGCAAATTGAATATCAAATGCCACCAAAGATGCTGCTCCAAATCTGATCTTGAAAGCTGAATATGAAATTCTGCTCTTCTCCTTTACAACTCTCCAATGAAGTGCAAATAGGCTTCCGTCATGAAACCTTCACAAGATGAATTAGGTTTTCGTCCAATTCACCTTATATTTTCAAAGGTTTTCATCCTTGGAATATGCTGCTCTAAAGTGCAGCTAAGAGTAAAACTCCCAAATGAAAGATGTGATGTAAGATATGATGAAATGATCACAAAACACCTTGTATTTATACATGATCTGCCCTTTCTCCTCAAGCTGGCCGACGTCAAGAAATGCATGCTTTTTATTTTATTTTAACTTTTTTTTCCTAGGCCAACCTCCTTCCTTGGGCGCTCACCTTATGATCTTGGCCGACCACATAAAAAAAGATGTTTTCTTTAATTTTATTCTTTCTTCTCCAAGAGGGCCGACCCTCTTCTAAGCAAGATAGGCGCTCAAAAAGACAAATTAAAGATTTGTCTTTTGTGTTCATTATTTTCTCCTTGGCGCCCAAACACGAGAAATCATCATTTAATTTTATTTCCTTTTTACACCTTTCCACTCTCCAAGTGGGTCGCTCTACATTAGGGCAAATTATTTCACCAGCATTGACTCCAAAAATACCACAAAATTATACCAAGTCATATTCCATCATCGTTTTGCCCTACAAAAATGGATAAGTATGAAAACTTGCCCAATAGGATATTCCCTGAGCCCTCCGGCTTAGCCTACGGGAATGAAAATAGGCTAGCCATATCCACTAGGTGATCACTCCGAAAATGGGGACATTGCATTAGCAGCTCTTGGTCTTGTGCTTTATAGAATGCTAATCTGGCCAGAATATCTGCCACTTTATTCTTGTCTGGTTTTCATGTGCTATGATAACTTTCTGGAATCATTCTAATTTGAAGAATAGTTTATCAATAATCATCTTTAATTATCTGTGATTGCATGTTATGATGGTGCTATTTTTTATTTATATTTGAAGGGATGTTTATGAGATATTTACTGAATAGGGAAACAATATTTTTTTGAACCAGGTTAAAAGAGCAAATGTATATTACCAAAAATAAGGAAAAACATAGTTACATATTTCCTGCTCTTGTTGGTTTATGGATTTCTGAAGCAACAACTCTGAATATAACGGAAAATCAAAATAGCCCAAAAAGGGAATTTATCTGGGCATGAAAAAAACTTGTTCCAAAAATAAATACGAGTGCTATACGAGATTAACGTATTAAGTTCTTAACATGCTCGTGACAACCAGCAGAGAGTACTTGTTGTCTCTCAGATTTGCACCCTTGCTGAGTTGTAAAACTTGGCAATCTGGAGAAACATGGGATCTTTCCAGGTCTGTGGGTCACCTGTGATGGAAAGAACCTCCGGAGAAGGCCGGCTTCCTAGCTGGTAGTCACCTAAAATCTACTGGATTTGCAGAGGAAAAAAGGAGAAGGAATGCTTTTGAAAATGAAAGTTAAAACTGTAAAATTTGAAAATAAGGGTGATTCACCAAACTTGATAAGGTAAATGAAAGTCAGACTTGCATACACTTGGCCACAGACAACAGAAACTAAACTTGCACAACCTATCACTGTATGTTTGCAAAAACACTTCACAAAGAGGCCTAACTGCATTAAAATCTTTAAAAGGAAGCTAACCTTCACAGTTTAAAGCCTTATAACACTCTAAGACACAGTTTGCAACTTGCATAAACACAGCTTCTGTAGAAAAAGGGTATTGAAACATAAGACAGTCACAAGGAAACAAAATACCTCACAAATGACCTGATCAAACACTTGATAACACCCAATACTGCAAAACAAGAATGCAAAATCTAACTATCAATGGTATCCAAAGTGTTCTCTGTATTTCATATGCCAAAAAGAGTTACAAAAACATGCTCAAACTGAGTAGGATTGCAGAAAAAATCACTAACTCCAGAATGTACATGGAAAGAACTACCTACAAAGAGTCAAATGAATGACTATATACTCTCCAAACAGCTGCAATCAGATAAAGATCAGCCATCTCCATTTTCGTGTATCTCATAAATGTGCCCAAAATATCTGCCCAAAGTCTTCTAAAATGGGTTTCCAATGCAGAAATAGTCAAGGCATGCCATTAATAATCATAAAAGCACCTGAAAATGTCTTTAAATGCTTTTAAATGATCTTTAAGGCCACTGAAAATAAGTCAAATCTTTGTAATAACTCCTCAACCTGTTTGTCAACTTCACCTTGCAACATCATAAATGTCTGATATTTCACAATAAATGACATAAATACACAATTTCTTTGCATTTATCAAACATTGACTAAGAGGTTTATAATTGCACCACTTAGTTTCAAGATCAGAGAGGTTTTCCTTACTAGACGGCTATCCCGATTACAATCAGATTTTAGTAAGAGAGGAAGACCAGTACAAAACAGCCTTCACCACAAAATGGGGGACTATGACTTACAAGAAGATGACTTTCGGTTTGTCCAATGCTGGAACAACCTTTCAAAAGGCTATGGATATGGCCTTTCAAGGCCTGGTGTACAAGACCGTCCTAGTCTACCTTGACAACATTACTGTTTTCTCTAAAGAAGCCAAAGATCATCTAAATCACCTAAGGCAGATTTTTGAGAGATGTAGGGAGTTTGGGATATCACTTAATCCCAAAAAATGTGTGTTTGTTGTCCATGAGGGTAGATTGCTTGGTTACGTGGTGTCAAAACAAGGCATCACCATCGACCCAGAGAGAATAAGTGCAATTATGGCTCTACCCTTACCAGCACACAAGAAAGGCCTACAGAGTTTCATTGGTAGGATCAACTTCGTCAGGAGGTTTATCCCTGATATTGCTGATTTGTTAAATCCACTAACTGCTATGTTGAGAAAGAACGTGTCTTTTAGCTGGACTAGAGAAGGAAAACAAAGTTTTGAGCTGATTAAAGAGGCCTTGGCTGCTGCACCTACACTTCTAAATCCTGATTTTTCTAAGGATTTCACTTTGTATGCATATGGTAATGTTGATTCTGTTTTTGCTATGGCGGTACAGAAAAATGAGCTAGAAATGGAGCAGCCTTTAGCTTTTTTTAGTCAAGCATTGAAAGATTATGAGCTGAGGTACACTTTTATTGAGAAACATGTACTTGCTGTTATAAGGAGTTTGAAAAAGTTTAAACACATGTTGTCAAGTAACAAGATTAATCTAATGGTTGCTCATCCGAGCATGAATGAATTTCTGCTAAGTAAGGATCTCAGTGATAAAAGAGCTGGTTGGGTGACTAAGGTAATGGAATATGATGTGGATATTAAGGTTACCAAGCTGGTTAGGGGAAAAGGGTTGTGCGAACAGCTTGCTGATGGTGTTATCAGCAAAGAAAAACGTGAACAAGAAGCTGTTCTATCAATACAAGATCAAGAACAAACAACTGTTTCGGATCTTGTCGCTGATTGGGTGCAAGAAATGGTTCATTTCTTGTAGACCGGTAAGTGTCCTCAGGGCTTGGATAGAGCCAAACGAAGGTATTTCAGATTGCAGTCCATACCTTATGTGCTCATTAATGACTTGCTTTTTAGGAAAGATTTTAATGGAGTATTGTTGAGATGCATTGGACCTAACCAGTTTGAAAAAGTGTTGCATGAATTTCATGAGGGGTCAGCTGGAGGCCATTTTTCACCTAGAGCAATAGCTCTTAAGGTGATGAAAGGTGGCTATTATTGGCCCAGTTTGTTTAAAGATGCACACTTATGGGTCAGAAAATGCAAGGAATGTGCCCTGTTTGCCGGAAAGGAGAAGTTGGCAGCCTTACCTTTGCAGCCAGTTCAAGTGGAACAACCCTTTATGAGGTGGGGATTAGACTTTATTGGGGTTATAAACCCTTTATCTAGTGCTGGCCATAAATGGGTTCTTACAGCCATTGATTATTTCACTAAGTGGACTGAAGCAGTCGCACTTAAGGAAGCCAATGAGTCTGCTGTTCTGAATTTTTATGAGGAGCTGGTTATCAGATTTGGAGTGCCTGAGTCCATTATTTCAGACAATGCTCTTGTTTTTGTTGGTTCCAGAATCTCTGATTGGGCTGTAAAAAATGGCATTTATCTCAATACATCCGCCAATTACTATCCGCAAAGCAATGGCCAAGCAGAATCCACCAATAAGAACTTGATCAGAATTATCAAGAAGACCATGGAGGGCAACAAGAGAACCTGGCATACACAGTTAAAGTCAGCACTATGGGCAAACAGAATTACTACAAAACGGTCAACAGGGCATTCACCTTTCATGTTGGTATATGGCAAGGAAGCAAGGCTCCCTATCACACTTGAGTTACCAGCACTTGATTTGGTGGATCAGCTGGACATGCTAGAAGAAGGCCCTATGACAGTAAGGCTAGCTCAACTGGTTGAGCTTGAAGAAACCAGAAATGATGCCATGAGAAACATAGAGCATCATCAAGCTCAAATGAAGAGGTCGTTTGACAAAAGAGCATCTCCAAGAACATTCTAGGAGGGTGACATAGTGCTGAAATGGGATGTGTTGAAAAGCAAACCTGGGAAGCACTCTAAATTCGACGCTTTTTGGAGCGGGCCATATATTGTTTTAGAATGCAAACAGCATAATGCTTTCCAACTGTCTAAGCTGGATGGTGATGTCAAGCCAATCCCAGTCAATGGGATTCACCTCAAACATTGCTTTTGAGGTAGGATCTTTCATGTTTGTACATATTTCATGAAGTTTCTGTTGTTGAATAAGTGCTGCTGCACAATAGATTAGATGCAGATTTCATTTCCCTAAGTGCGTTTCTGCACAATTGTTAGTTATGCCGGGTTTGGTTATGTGTAAGGATGAAACTACTGTAATGTATTTCAGCTGTATGTGGTACAACCATCATATGAAATAGTGAATACATGTATTCACTATCACACATCATACCTTTCCTCATAGGGCTGTAATAAATCGCAGCAGTTTGCGGAGGTATTCTTGTTGATTATCCCCTTCTAACCCATCAAGTAGATGCATATCATTAGTGATAGTGATTTTGTTGGTTCACTATCACCAACCATACCCATGCACTTGATAGATTAGAAGAGTTTGCAGTCTGGAGTGAGTTGCAGCAATGGAAAGGAGTGTTTTTCAAGTTTTTGTCAAGTATGTGTGACTCTATGCCCAATGGTTAAGCTTCAGGTAACTGGTTTGATGTTTAGCAGGCAAACATATAGCAGATGTCGCCAAATATGTTACCTAAATTTCACTACGGCTCATCCAGGTAGAGTTCTGATTCAAAACTTGTAAGGTACATCTCATCTGGTCCTTCATACATTACATTCAAGTGCATAAATGAAATAATTCAGGAGATTATGTTTATTAGTTTACTGCATTTATCTAAGTGCATGTAACATAAGAAGGGTTTATCCAAAATTTTTTCCAAAAAATAAATAATCTTTATTGAATGTAAAATGTTCATTATCTCACACAAGCTGTGAGGTTAACTGTCTTATTCAATGAAATAGAAGAACAATCCACACATGAATAAGTAAATAAAGTAATGTGTATGTAGGGTCAGAGGCCAGTCATTGCCTGTGAATGACTGGTTCTAGCTTTGGCATGTTGTCCTGTCGCCCCGAGTCGTCTTTGTCCTTCCTAGCTTCATGTCGTCCTTGGTTCCTGCATCTGGCAAAAATCAATGGTGTTAGAGCAATGCTCTAAGCAATGAATGGTCCCAAACCATACATGAACAAGATACCATACATGTATAAACTGTTCTTCAATTGCATTAAACAAGACATGCATATCTTGGATGTCCTAGAGAACAATCAGTCATCAAACACATCCAAAACATGCATTTATTTTCTAACAAGTTTGCTTCATGTGCAGATACAGGTGTAATTATATTTCTGTTTGATTCATCAGGTTACATTATGAGTGGAGGAAATGTGGCTCCCACAAGGGTTGAGCCCAGCTCATAGTCATTACAGAACATTTCAGATGCAATATACAAACGCAAAAGCGCAGCCCAAGGGGCATATTCAGAAGGCAATCACATGCATAGCCATGATAAAGACAGTCATGAAGGAAAAGAGAGGATGGAGTAACAACTACACATCAGCGAGCACGCTGCCCAATTATCTGAGTGAGTGAATTTCAAATATAATGTGTATGTCTTCTCATTTTCATGCAGTCAGGAAGTTCAGAGACAAAAGAGAGATCTTGTGATAGCCTTTCAGATGATGAAATATATCCAATTAAAGATCATTTTTTGCAAATTCATCAATTGAAGATGTTTATGAGTACATGACAGCACCTTTATACTGGTGAAAAGTGCATTATCCTATGCCAACATGGTAGTTTTGGTCTAATACATATACAGTCGTATGGAGCAGCAATAAGTGCTGAAGAATGAATGATCAAACAGCAGACTGTCATAAGGTTGGGACAACAATCTTAGCTATAAAGGAGCAATAGACCAATAATGGTATCAAGGAACAACAAAGATACACATCCACAGTAGGTTTAAGGCCTGTATACATGCATAAAGTGTAGAGAAAAGTGCAGCAACGATCATCATGAAAGTATAACAGCAAACGGTTATAAAAGAACATCATGAAAAGCCTTTGGAAATCAAGGGAGGGCAATAAAGACACTGAAGAAGTATTTATATGCAGAGGTAATACATTTGCTGCCAAGTAGAGTACAGTCCGTTATGGACTGTTATTATGAAATTCACAATAAACAATGATAACAGGGGCTGATGACAGCCATATAACAACAAGGAGGTCATGAGGAGCAGTTTCAGAGACAGTCATGATGGCTTTGGAACAGCTTATAGGCGGCAAGGGAGTTCACCTTGTGCATTAACAGTTAACTGAATAAACAACGGAATTTTCAAAGAGGAATCAAATAGAATAACATAAGCTTATATATCTTGTCTATATTCAGGAGAAGTGAACAAGAACAACTGGTATTTCATTACTTATCAAGTGGATTTACCTAGAACAAGAGCAAAGTTTTTATCAAAGTGATCAAGACATCCAAAGATGACAAATGGTTTGCTGGAAGAGAAGTGATTACCGTCGGTTTTTCATCAATTACAGTTCCAGTTGTGCTTATGTTTTATGCCTTGAGAATTGAATCAGATCATGAAATGATGCAAATGATAGGTAATGTAGTCAGTGATCCTAAGAAAAGCGAGTTATTGATGTCATCAATTTATAAGACAGAAAGCAAGCTAAAACTATAGTATGAGTCTCATAGGAACAACCAAGTATTAATGACTGGTAAAAGGTCTAAAAGGTAACAAACAGTACACAATATAAAGGAGATGAGTTGCATTGACCAATACAAGACTGCCATGATAGCAAGAGTGGGAGCAGCATATAAAGGTATGGTCATATACAAGTTGGGACAGCAAATAGAGAAACAGTGTCATATCTACATACGATTAGTAATAGCCTATCCACAGAAGCAGACCTCAAACAAAGCAGAGGTAAAGGGCTGTCGCACAAGGTTTATCTTAAAGTCGTGAAGATCATCATACTACTGGTAAGGCTCCAACATAAGGGTTCAATGGAGATAAAATATATTGGACCTGCCCGGTGATTTTAGTATCATAGGGACAGCCAAAACATCTATCCTTTACATTTATTCATCATAGTTTTCTTGCAAAAGTTGTTCGACAGTCTGGAGATCATATATGTGGTGTGTTCGTCTTAGAATTTTATCTGCAAGCATTAGACAGTATAGGCATAACAGTCATGATCATGGAACAACAATGTAACAGGGGCAGTTTTGGAACAACAATGTAAAAGCAATGGAACGGCAATGAAATATGCCACATCATGTGAGAAGTTGGGAACAACAGTAGATGGAAAAGTGGACAATTCTTATAGTAGTCCTTATCACTTATCATCAAAATGCATCAGCTTCTTCGAAGACAAAAGAAGAAGTGATAGAGCGACAATCTTTTTTACTGTTTTCAAAGACAAAAAAAAAGAAGGAACTGCATATAACATCAAAAGCAAAAGCTTTATTTGGATATTGGAGTGGAGAAATTGATGGAACAACCTTGCAAGTCTACAAGTTGGTTTTCGATGTACAAGACAATAACAACGGAACATATTCAAACTTTGTTCTATTGCTTGAAGCAAAATTAGATAATGATGTGGCAAATGCAGAGATTGATCTTCATTTGACAGCAGGTAGAGTTGTTAGACCAAAATTCATGCCATGTGGAAATCTGCATTTGAACTCATTTCAGATCAGAGATGCTAAAGCTTTTCATGAAATACTTTTCAATGGGATAGTTGACAGACTGGTCCTGTAGACCAAGGAAACAAATGGCCCAGTTATTGCAAAGGGAAATATATCAGGGGCAAGGATGAAAAAAGAGAATTAGGTATCTTCAAATATGTATTTCTTGTGCCATTGGAACCTGAGAAAAGTGATGTTTGTCAAAATGGAGTTAACATTGATTGGAAAAGCATCCATCAATGTGCTGATGTTGCTAGATCTCTCAATGGCAATTATGCAACAGGTTTGCAAGTCAGTCAAAATGACACAAGAAATATTCATCCGGCAAGTGCGCCTATATCCAATTCAGATTTGTCACAAAAGCAGTGTTGACTATTCATACTGGAAAAATTTATTGTGTCACTAATATCCTCCATGATAAAATTGCTGAGAGTCCATTTCCTGATATAACAAAATAAAGCATGCTCAGAAATACTTAGAAGAGCAACTATGGTCGTGGCCTCTAGTGCCAGATCAAACTCATGCAATAGTGAAGACTAAGAAAAGTTGCAGATATAAACGAAAGTGAAGACCTTCAATTTCATAATACTCAGAAAATAGTAACCCGAGGGCAGAGACATCTTTTTGCACGTTTTTTTCAAGTTTTTATCATGTGTTGTGCTTAGAAATCAAAAGGAATGCAGATATAAGGAAAAAATCGAGAGTTTTTCAGACTCATTTCAGACAAAATACTCAGAATGCCCTCGAATCTCGCCTCTGGCAGCAAGATGCTAGTGAAAACATCAGAAAAATGAAGCGGTATCTACAGTAGAGTGATTACCTCTTTTCTCTCTGCCGTTTGTTTTGGCAAACCATAGAAAAACTCTCAAATCGACCTCCATTTCGGCCTCAACATCATCGAAATGCAATACAGATGGTCGGCCACAGAAAAAAACAGGAAATACATCAAAAGACCAGTCAGAAATGGCGGCCAAATCGGCCCAAATCGACAGCAAAAGTCGAAGCCTCAGAGGAAGCAACTCACCTTGCATATTGCTCAGAAAATCGACCCAAAATAGACTAGAATCGTGCATTCTTGCCTTCCAAACCCTTTTGGCGGCGCGGCATCAAAACGTGAGAGGAGGAATGAGAAATGAAAATGCAATGATAAGATTTAGGTTTTTCTTTCTTCCTTCTCATCAATCGACCAATTTCCAATCGATGGTGTTTTTTTTGACTTTTCATTTTAACATCATTGATATCCATATTGAAGCTCGTGGTAAAGACTTGTGAAAGTCTCTAAAACCTAGTCATTGTGCATGGGGCCGTGAGGCGTTTTTCTGCCTTTTGATTCTTTTTCAAAGACAAGTCAAAGTGCATTATGAGAAAGACAAGGTCGAATGCCTTATTTTGCTAAGGCATATCATGATGGAGTGACAAGGTGGATGAAGTGTAGCCACAAAGCATGGTGGTGTGTGTTGGGAGATATAAGGTGATATAAAAGGTAAGTGATGGATAAAAATATTTGATGGGAGCTATAAGGTAGTGTTGAGGTATGAGGCATTTTGATGCATAGGGAGGCATGAGGGTCATTTTAAAATGTATTGCTTTGAACCTTGTAGGCATGACACATGATATGTATGCATGTAGGAATGGCTAGGGGTTATAAGTTGTGTTGACATAGCTATGAGATGCGAGAGGTAGTGCAAGTGTATGTGAGTCGTGTCATTTTGCCTAGGAGTTACAAGAGTTTTAAGTCGATTTTTGCTAGTCTAAGGATAGATTAAACGTTGTAAACAAACGATAAAGTAATTAGTTATGAATTACTTTATCATTTGTAATAAAATGCAAAGAGGCAATATTAGGCAGATTATCACAAATGGCAAAGTCAGTCTCGTTGATTACTTTGTCGTCCTTTCACGACATTTAATTGGTCCCCAAACTATGCAAAATCAGGAAATTAAATGTTGTGTCCTAAATGCCATTTATTCTGCATAGGTTTGTATAAAATTTGGAATGTAAAAAACATTAACTAAGTGGTGCAATTATAAACCTCTTAGTCAATGTTTGATAAATGCAGAAAAATTGTGTATTTATGTCATTTATTGTGAAAATATCAGACATTTATGATGTTGCAGGGTGAAGTTGACAAACAGGTTGAGGAGTTATTGCACAAATTTGACTCATTTCAGATCATTTAAAGGCATTTTCTGGAACTTTTATGGTGGGTGATGACATGCCTTGACTATTTCTGCATTGGGAACCCATTTTGGAGGACTTTGGGTAGATATTTTGGGCACATTTATGAGATGCACGGAAATGGAGGTGGCTCATACTTATCTTGTTACAAGCTATTTGGGAAGTATATAGTCTTCTTCCTTGTTCATTATTCAGGAGTTCTGGCTATTCACTGCACTGTATATTGTAATTTTCTGAGTTCTTTTGCAGAAGTGAATAGTCTTGTAACCCATTTTTAGAGATATACAACATTGTAATACACTCTTTAGCAGTAATAAGCAGTTTATACCTTCCCATTTCTTCTGATATTGTGTGTCCTTAGTGTTGGTATAGATCTTTGTGATGTTTCTTTGTCCTTAGAGCTGTATTTCATATTGGTGCCTTTATGCAGGGATACATATTTTTGCAGGTTGTGAGAAGTGCAAGGAATAACAATCAGTTTTGAGTGGTGAGAAAACATCTTTCTCCTTTACATAATTGTTGTTATGTAGCCTTCTTACAAATTAATTATGCAAAGATTATGATTTGTTGGGTTGTGTAGGAGAGCCTTATTATTACTAGTTCTGTAGTCTGTTAGTTCTGTGTAGTCTTAGATGATCTTTTGGTGCATCACCTTAGACAGTAGGTTTCATTTTAATGCAATCTTTCTTACCCTTTTCTCTGCAAAGACTTTAGTACAAGCAGTATAGGTGGAGTATCAATAGAAAGCCGGCCTTCTCTAGAGGTTCTTTCCATCACAGGTGACCCACAGACCTGGAAAGATCCCATGTTTCTCCAGATTGTCAAGTTTTACAACTCAGCAAGGGTGCAAGTCTGAGAGACAACAGTACTAACTTCTAAGAAATAGTAAATAGGTTAATTCACTGATCACAGAGGGTATTCCCTCTCACCTCCCAAGGTTACATAAAATGAAACAGAAAACAAAAATAATTTTTTTTGCTAGCTGTCCTGTTCCCTGGTGGAAGTCTTTTTGCTGCTCTGCATATCCAAGGTGATCAAAGGCCTTTCACTAGTTCTAGGGGGAAGCCAAGGGCCCTCAATTTGGATCTTGCTTTCCATGAATGGATTGATGTTGAATTTGAGGTGTAAACTGTAAATAGTTTCTTTGTTGTTAGGTCCTTGACTGCATATATCATAAAGGCAATGAAACACCATATCATATTTGAAGTTGGCATAGTTAGGCCCAACTTTTAGGGGGACCAAGGTAGTGATGGTGGTGGGCAGGGTGTTTTCCTTGGTTGGTTTAGAGGTTTGAAATGGGGCTTGTATTTACATGGTCACAATTTTCAGCATCTCCGTGTCTTGCTTTATCTCCTTGATCTCTAGAGTGCAAGAGCAGTTGTTTGGCTTCTTGCTTGGGGAGATAGTGGTAGGGTCATAGGTAGGTCTAGGTTTAAAGGTTAGAGGTGATATGGTCTTTAATCATGGCCATGGATTTTACTATAGACACAATTTCCATATCAATGGAAGATTGGCGTTTAACCAGTTGGCTCTAAGGGCAATTGTAAACCAGTCTTGGTTGAATGGAGTGATTCCATGACATTGTTATAGATAGAATTTTTGGCTTTGTTGTTTGTTAGCTTGTGTGGTATGGGAATGGGGATAGAGAGTGTTGTCCATTACTTTGCTGGTAGGATCTTTAGCTAAGCTCAACTCCTTGAAGTTTTTCATGATGTGCTTACTAGTGGGCGAGGAGTAGTTGTGGTGGTTGACCAGCCAAACAACTTGCTATCTAGGGTGGTGGGAGCATGGGGTGACAATGGAAATGGCCTAGTTTGAGCCAAAACATTTAGGGTTTCAAGCACAGGAAGAGATATGTTTGTCTTTGGGCATGATAGAGAAATCTAGATGACAATAGAGATAGCACAGGAAACACAAAAAAAAATGCTGATAAGTAAAAAGCCTATCATTGAGTTATATTGTTTTGGTTTGAAGATAAGTTCTTGGTTTCAGCTTGAATTCAAGGAGATGTTCCCTCGCATTCATGGAGAAAATGATGAATTGGACGAAAACCCAATTTCATCTATGAGGTGAAATTACTTCAGATTTCACGGTTGAGCTTCAAAGTATTGTTTCATATTTCTTTGGGTTTGAGCATTGTTTGAATTTCAATATTTGGTCGGAGATTGTTATGGCATCAGCATTGTTGAAGATAATTGTTTGAAGATTTTATGAGAGATCGTTGTAGATTTGTATTGTTGAGCTTCAAAGATTTGTGCCATCAGGATTTTTGGTGTTTGGTTTGTGTTTGCTACATGAAGACTCATTTACCAATTTTATGAGATTTGCTATGCAAATATAAAATTGGGGTTTGCAGGCTTTATGCATTTTAGATTGAATAGATGATTCAGATTTGAAGCTATATATCTTTGTTTCTATTTGGTTGCTAGCACATTGGAGACAATATATGACAAGTACCAGAAGAAAATTAATAGAGAATCCTATAGAGGCTTTTGTAGTGGATCGCGGGGCCCTCAAAACATTTGGGAAGATAATCGATATTTGCTGGAAGTGATTGAGAGTTCTTTGTGAAGAGTTAGTGAAGTGGCGACTTAATAAAAAAGGGATCACAATCAAAGTCCAGGAAGCGCAACATATGAGGCGATTCATATCATAGAACCATTCGCTGAAGACATCATTAGTTCTAAGAGTGGCGCACAAACATATTGGGTATCGTCGATTTCAAAAGGAATTCTGAAGGCTGTTCATCATCGTGGGACCTGGTTGATAAAGGGATTCATATGTCTGATTTATGGAGCCGTACAAGGAAATATAAGCATAGTTTTCAATCATAATAAGAAGTCAGCCTAAGACAAATGAAGAAAAGTCGTGAAACTCCATTATAGGAAGGCGCATCTACATATTGGTCATTGCTGTGAATCTAATGTTCCAGACCGTTCGTGAAAGTACCGACCATCATATTGTGGTTGGCGTGAGGAATCAAGTAGGAGCCGTGACTTTCTTGAGACAGGCATCAGAGTGAAAGATTGTATTTGCTATAGTTTGTAAAGTTCAAAAGGTGATGTGGTAGATTGCATTTGTTTTGTAATGAGATTGCCAAGCATTTGAAGATCGTGATGTTCATTGAGGACCAGCATAAAGCGCAAGTTTGAATCACTGCCATATTATCCTTGTGCATCGACATTAAGAACAGTGAATATATTTTGTATGAGATTCCAGCTAGTCGTATATAATAAACAAGGATTGTGGGAATCAAATCACCATTTGGATACAGAAGCATTCTACAAGCAGCGCGATCAAGAGTTTGCATCAACTTTGAGCATCTTTGGAGACAGTCATCATAGTAGACCAGTGTCGCTGAGGTTCAGCACTCATTGTGGTCCATTTGATATCAATTCTTGATATGTTAGCATTCATCATTTGCGTGTGATTCTGTAGCAGCAGTGGTATCTGAATTTGGCTGTGATAAAGCCCTCCATTGTGATATAATTGAAGATTGGAATGAAATGAAATTCATTACAGCAGCGATCTAATTGAGTTCATTATAGTAGCGATCTAATTGAGTTGATCCTTACCAATTAGAAGCATTGTGTAATTGCATGGTGTAGTTCATTTCAAGAAGATAGATGTATACTTTGTCATAAGTTGCTCTATATTTCATGTTGTTTGAAGACAAATTGAAAGAACAAACAAGTGAAAATCAGAGGTGCAGAAATATAATCAGAACTCAGTCCTAGGGTTTCATTGAAAGATTTGCAAGATCTGAAGTTGAACTTAATTGACAAATGAAAAATGTCATATTAAGTGTTTGAGAAATCGAAAAATATTGTCTACCAAGTAGGGGATATTACAGAAGGCTTGCTTTGAGCTTGATGTTGGGATGACCAATTCCTTCCACGACCCATTCCTTCCAGTTCAAAAGATAAGAGTCATGCTTAGCTAAAGCATTAGGAGCGTGGTTGGTCTTTCTTCTAGAGTGTTGGAGGATGTACTTTTGGAAGTGGCTGGCTAACCAAGAGACATTGGGTATAATTTGGTTTAGTCTCCAATCCTTCAATTTGGCTTTCTTCAAAAGTGAAGAGATTAAACTTTGCGAGTTAGATTTTATTGCTGGCTTGTTGATATTGTGTTGTTTGGCCAAAAGTAAACCTTTGCAGATCGCCAAATCTTCTGCAATATTGTTGGTACTATGTAGTGTCCCTTTTTATTATTATTTTTTGAATATATAATTTTTTTTGTATTTTCTGCTTAATGGAATAACTGAAACAAACTGTAAATAAATAAATACTAATGTTATGCTATCAAATCCTAAGGTAAATTTGCATTATTTTGTATGAGTTTGAATTAAATGCCTATGAAACCCTATGCAGCAAATTAAAACCAGGAATTTCTAAACAAACCTTAGCTGTTATTCAAGTGCAGGTTGCAGCAGTATAAAGAACAAAATTTATGAATATAACAGCAGATAAATGTTAGACTAATATGTATTTTCAGAATTGAAAGTATTTGAATCCCTACCCAATCAGCAGCGAGCATAAAGGATATGTTAGCCTCAATTAATAGATGATTCTAATCGCTGAGTTATAACCCAAAACCAAATGAGCAGTCAGCATATAATTAAAACCCAAACAAATAGTCAGTGCATCCTTATGCAATGTTCATTAATAAATATAGATCTCAGCTTAGAAATAACAGTTTAGACTCAGATAAATCGCAATCTCACAAATCAACGATTTGTATATATAAAAGGCAAAAGATTTCCAACAGCGACTACTATCAAATGCTAGGTATGAAGTGTAGGATATTTAACCAGCATACATCTACATGATATAAATTCAAATTGCCATATCTCTAAACCCACAATATTAATAAATATAAATTGCAATCAGCTAAAATGCAAATGATGGCGCAGATATGTCCAGCGACCAATATGATTCAAACAATATTAAAGCTGACCGTATGATAGCAGTTGAGGCGCAGCAGTGTTGATAATAATTTGCCCACAAACTTGCCATAACAGATAAATTTGTGACTTATCGAGATTCGCCAGCAATATAGAAGAATTGAGGGTTTTCATCCCCAATTCAAAATGTCTCCAAGAGGGTTTCTGTCCTCTAGAAAACAGTGTCAAGGGTTTTCGTCCTTGAGAGCTTGAAAACTGAATTTTGAATTCGTGATGATGAGCATGGATGCAAGCCTTGGGCGCTTGATTTAGGTTTATAGGTGCCACCTTTGGGTCCATAATTAGTTTTAATTAATTTTTCCTAGTTGAAATGTATCTTCTTAAAAATAAAATATAACATAGGCCAAATAATGTCTCATGTAGATGGCCTTGTTATAAAAATAAAAATATTTCCCTTATTTTTGAGAAGGGGACATGACCTACTATGGTAGGAGTGCTCAAATTCTACTAAAAACTAAATCCAGGGCAACCATTGTGGTCTCTACAGAGGCCACCAGTCCCAACATTACCCAGATTTCCTCTAGAAGCACTGTTGGTTTAGCAGAGCCTTGATTGGGGGAGGAGTGGGACAATGTTAATGTTAAGGCCTTATTTGATATTTCCAAATAGTGAATGCAAAAATAAAGCCTTACACAAGCAATTTTATAGCTGTCTAGTATTTGTTTTATTATTTTATCATTATTTATGCTTGTATTCTTATTGCTAAAAAACACGTGCACGACAAGAAATAGCTTATTGGTGCACAATTCACATCTCCAATTACAACTTTCAAACTTAAAAGGATTTTTCCATATCCATGTTAATTAAACTCTAGATCTTTTTGGGGTTCTAATAGAATGTCCAATTTCTTGAATGGCTATAATGTTGTCCTGATTTGTTCATCTTTGACAAATGCTGATTGATTAGAAAAAATCTACATTTGCTACAAGGGTTGAATAATAGGAGTGATGTTTTTGGAGATTATTTTATAGTTATACACACCATGGTATATGGTGAAATTGGCCTGAAAGTTTCCGAATAGTCTGCTTCAGCCTGTTCTCGAATAAAAACTAATTTGTTTGCTGTGATACTTGTAATATTTTCTTGCTCCTCTAGGATTCTGCAACTACTTACAAAAGGTCATTTGTTTTCCTGATGAAGATTCTATTAATAAAAAGGAAATTACAACTTGCAAAAGTGCATGCCTGAGTAGGACAAAATCAAGCAGATTATGAAAGAATTGTAGCAGCTTTTAATGCTGTAATGTCCCCTTTTTCGGAGTGATCACAGGGGAAGACCTAATGGGCTCATTTCCACACTTCATGATTTTTGGAAGGCATTTTTAGTATTGGAGATGACTTGTTATATTTTTTGATGTCTTTGATGCATTTATCTTGAATTAAATAATTTGTCTACACATGGAGCAAACCATCTTGGAGATGAGAGAAGTGTGGAAGTTTGCATTTGAAGGACATTTGGTGAAGGATCTCATTTCATAAATCTCGTGGATTACCCTTGGTAAAGATGAAAGTCTTTGGTTTGGATGCTTGCCTTAAAGAAGAAATTCATAAAACATTTTCCCATAAGAGAAGTGTAGACAGCAAAATAGTTTAAGTAAACAAATGATGTAATTAGTTGTCGGTACCAACCGACAGGTCGGGTAGTTTGGTGTTATGCTCTTACTTCTATAGTGTATATGGTTATGAATAGTCGGCTTGTGGCTATCTTAACTCTTAATTAAGTCATATTATCATTATTATATTGTTATTTAGTTGTTTAGGTCGGCCTAAGGCTTCTATAGGTCTATCTAAGTCGGCCTGGGTGATATCCTAGGCATAAATAGGTATATATAGGAGGTAGTGAGTCTCATTTCATATCATATTGTGTATTGTGTTCTCATTGAAGACTATTGGAGGTATCCCCCTCGAAGTGGATTAGGAGGTTGCTCCCTTGAAGTGGCATATTATTATCAAGTATTTGCAGCATATTTACTATTATATTCAGATATTGTGCAAGTTGTTTCATTACAAGTGGTATCAGAGCATAATCTTGGCACCGTAGAGGCAAGATTTTTTCTCAACATTGGAGGCAATTTTGGGAAGAGCATAACTTTTAGATTTTAGCGAATTTTTAAAATATTTTTAAAGGGTTTTTGAAGACCATATTAAAGAAGCTACACTCCAGATTTCAGAGGAATTGGAGCAGATTTGAGCGAATTATTGCAGAATTACAATTTCTACACAATTTATTTGAGATCTCCATATCTCTCACATCCTGCCGAATTGGAGTCTAATTTGTATTGGGTTTTTGAAGACATAATAGAGTAGCCTACAGTCCAAAGCTTGGAGAAATTGAAGCAAAAATAAGTGAGTTATTGCAAAATTAGGGTTTCCAACAAATTCGCTCTCAAGGCAGCAAATTTGCTAATTTTTTGAATTTTTTTCTGGGTAAGTGGTATCTTGGCCCTAGTAAGTTACAGTAAAAATTTCAGAGAATTTACATTTCATTTGTGTGATTTATTTCAAAAATATTGGTTTCCATCATGACGGGGCCTGCAACAAGAGGCAAAAAGAATGCTGCCACACCGGGGAAATCCTTTGATAAGGATGGGGAAACAATAGAGGATAGTAATCCCAATGAGGAAATAAGTAAGTTCAAGGAAGAGATTAAGAGGGATATGTGTGACCTAAGAGGAGATATATCAGATTTACGATGCATGTTAAGCGCCTTTATGAATGAACCAAGAAAGGTGGTCTCAAGCAACCAAGAAGAAGAAGAAGAAGAAGAAGCAGATGATGATGATGATGAAGAAGAAGAAGAAGAAGCAAAAGAAGAAGAAGAAGAAGAAGCAGAAGAAGAAGAAGAAGAAGAAGAAGCAGAAGAAGAAGAAGAAGAAGAAACAAAAGAAAAAGAAAAAGGCAATGAAGAAGAAGTGAAAGAAGAAGAACTTCCTAGTCAAGTTATTCAACCAATGCAAGGGTACCATGTACTATTCCTCACCTCTTCCTCTATGGCACATCAAAAGGTTCAAGTAAAGGAAGAACACATTCATCACCATCAAGAGCTAGATGCAAAGGGAAGACACATCTTGGAGCTAAAGTTAATTCTCCAGACACACATGAATAAGCTGAGGACATCAACAGTTCCAAATTACCTCATTATAAGGAAATATCTTCTAGTTGAAGTTACCACATGGGATGATGAAGATTATATGAAGAAACTACCACAATTGATCAGCGTTGAGGACAACGCTTTTGTAAAGGTGGGGGGCATGTTATGCCCTTACTTCTATAGTGTATATGGTTATGAATAGTCGGCTTGTGGCTATCTTAACTCTTAATTAAGTCATATTATCATTATTATATTGTTATTTAGTTGTTTAGGTCGGCCTAAGGCTTCTATAGGTCTATCTAAGTCGGCCTGGGTGATATCCTAGGCATAAATAGGTATATATAGGAGGTAGTGAGTCTCATTTCATATCATATTGTGTATTGTGTTCTCATTGAAGTCTATTGGAAGTATCCCCCTCGAAGTGGATTAGGAGGTTGCCCCCTCGAAGTGGATTAGGAGGTTGCCCCCTTGAAGTGGCATATTATTATCAAGTATTTGCAGCATATTTACTATTATATTCAGATATTGTGCCAGTTGTTTCATTACATTTGGAGTTGGTACCAATGGTTGGCATCACAACCAACCTTGGCCATGAGTATTTAAGTTGTCAATGCATAGTAGTCAGACATCGGTGATTTGACAATAGTTGATATGCAGGCATTGGAGTCATAATGAAATATGTATGTTGCTATCATGAACATTGTAATGTTTCCTGTGAATCAATGATGAATACAATGATCCGTTCTGAGTAATTCTGTTATGTTCGTATGATGCACTATACTACTACTTATTTCTGTTTACTTCATATTCTATGAAACACACCATATTGCGGTAAACATTTGGCGCCGTTGCCAGTTCGAAAACGGGTCAAGGGTGACAAGTCGATGACAAGTTGAGTCGTCCGAGGCCATCGGATAACAAGTTGATGACAAGTTGAGTCGTCGGAGACCATCGGATGACAAGTTGGCTGTCGATGACAAGTTGAGTCGTCGGAAACCATCGGACAAGTGGCATCGTCAGAAACAAGCAAACCGTCAGGTGTAACCAGGGTCGAGAAAAACACAATGAAGATGGCGTCGTGATGGGGCAGCCGACCGAAGAGCTAGTACAAGTAAACGAGGATCGTGAAGACACTCTGATGGAAGACCTCTACAGTTTGTGGGAAAACTCGTTGAAGGACCACGTATAGAGGGAGGCTCTCAAACGAGAGATCCCTCAGTCGGTCAGCTGGGATCAATTGCACGTCGACCAAGAGGTCGACCATCTCCTCACCCGAGTAGCAATTAATGCCGATACAACTCAATAAGGATAAGAACCGAGTACCAAGTGGGCATGAAACACCAGAGGAAAGAACACGAAGATCATTGAGATTAAAGGAACAAGAAGAATGAAGGAAAACACTAAGACAAATTGTCAATGAACATCATCATGCTGACGAAGGAATTTTCAAGACACCGCTGACAGATAAAGAAAAAGGGAATGAAAATGAATTGACAGAAGAAATTGAAAACAGCATACGCCGCATCGGAGAGTTATCCATATCGGAAGACGAAGGGCCAAGAGTTGGAAGATCTAAGCCTAAGACCCCAGGGCAGAGGGAGTATCAGAACGAACCCGAGGAGACTCAAGGTGTAGAGGACGCTGACAGAGGACGCGGGGAAGACTTGAACATGGCCGAGAGTGCAAGTGATGCACCGGGACGTTGCGAGAGAACCAGTCCAGTCAGGTCCAACGCACAAGGAGGGCATCGGGGAAGGATGGTGACTCTGCCAGCCGAGAGGCAGAAGCTGCCAAAATTTACGGGGGATGGGTAGACAGCAAAATAGTTTAAGTAAACAAATGATGTAATTAGTTGTCGGTACCAACCGACGGGTCGGGTAGTTTGGAGTTGGTACTAACGGTTGGCATCACAACCAACCTTGGCCATGAGTATTGAAGTCGTCAATGCATAGTAGTCAGACATTGGTGATTTAACAATAGTTGACATGCAGACATTGGAGTCATAATGAAATATGTATGTTGCTGTCATAAACATTGTAATGTTTCCTGTGAATCAATGATGAACACAATGATCCATTCTGAGTAATTCTGTTATGTTCATATGATGCACTATACTACTACTTATTTCTGTTTACTTCATATTCTATGAAACACACCATATTGCGGTAAACAAGGACGTCGGCCTAGTTGAAAGAGGAAGGGAAAATTACCTAGGTCGGCCTAGGAAAACAAATCTTTAATTTGTTTTTATTTGAGCACCAAGTTTTCATAAAGGAGGTCGGTGTAATATATACCCCTGTTCTGCCTTGTTTTGTTTTGTTTTCTGGTTGTTTTGTGTTTAGGGTTTCATGGGTTGTTTTTGCATGTTTGACATATGCATTGCATACAAGAAATATAGACAATATATTGAAAACCCAGAAAAACTAAAAGAGATAACAAAATATTGAATACCTAGATAGTAATGAGCCAAAATATGAATTATAGTCACATACCCATATGGAGTTTTACAACTTCGTCCGGCTGCCGTACTTGGGTCAGCTTATAATGCAACAAAAAACCATCCACAAATGCACATAATGAATTTCTTCTCCACTTATAATGGCTGCAGCAGTGAGTGCAGTCCTAGACGCCAAGATTGAGTGAGATAAAGGTGAGAAAATGAAGTAATATCAGCATCCCAAAGACCCACGTCCTCCCATGACTGGTACGGCCTGGCTGTAGATTATCAACAACAATAAAAGGTGTCTAAACTCCACTAAAACCCTCCACAATATGCTGGAAATCTCTGCAGTAGTGAGGTGACCTTATTGGAGAAGTAATCAACAGCGAACCTTCACCAGATCACTCTCAAAGACCTCCTTCTGTGTACGGCTGGCTGGGAATATGGTATGGCCCAACAATGAAACTAAACTCAGTCCCAATAACTCAACAAAATCAATCAAACCTGACCTAAATACCTCTGTCTCAGCTGCAAGTTATCAATCCATGAAATGTGATCATTTCTGGCTCTAAACTCCATCAAAATGTGTCATTCAAATGCCCAACTGAAGCTTCTGAATGAAACCTCCAATAAGTCTCTTCCTGATGCGGTCTCTCACACACGAAGAAGAGGACTTATGCAGGGGTTTTCGTCCCAGCGAAGCCAAATCAAACCCTCAAGCTCCAAGCTCAAGAATGCACGGGAATATCTCACAAAGAGAAAGCAAAATCAATAGTCCAACATGAATCCCAAAATGAAGTCACTTTTTGCTTTTATCTATCCCTCATCTCCAACGCCCAAGAAGAGGAGAATATTTTATCATTATTTAATTAACTCCTTATGTCCCCTTAGTACCTTGTGCGCCCATCTCCTAGGCATAACACTTTTAAGTTATAACTTTATTTTATAAAAGGATATCACTTTATAACTTAAAGTTATATGAAGTCTCTTATAATAACATAAGTAAAATATTTAATTTAACTTATATTATATCAAATAGAGCTCTAGACATATCGAGACCATGAACCTCGTGCATTGATCATTCGCAACTGCTCTGCTATAAATAGTAAGTGCCCTTGTTCTGACTTACTATAAATAGTAAGTTGCCAAACTGGCTCCCTAACCATAGTCATTAGCCTATGGGAGTCATGTGATAGGCTAATCCTCATCCACTAATCAACTGGGCTAAATGGGGGACATTATAGTCCGCCCTCCCCAAGATTACTTGTCCTCAAGCAATCTTAGCTCAGGATGCTGTAGTATCTGTTCACTCTCCCAAGTGGCATCCTCAACTGGTAGGTTCTTCCACTTCACCAGGTATTCCCTGATGATCCGTTTCCTCAGATTCCTTTCTCTGGTGTCAATAATAGCCTTTGGTACCTATTGATAATTGTTTTTGGACAAGTCAACAATAGAGTAAAACACTAGAGTATCCCACTCTCTCTTGAATAAAGCCTCTCGAATGCTAAACAAAGTGATCAATCGAGACAACTCCAAGGTTCCTTTTCTTATAATCCATAGTGGATGAATTCAGTGATTACATGTGATCTTGCTGATTATCACAAAGGGACTTATGTTGGATTTCTTCATTCATTCAACTTATCTCTCCTTTAGTGTGGATGATGTATCAATAACAAAGAAAAACAAAAGATAAGGGTTCAAAAAGGCTAATCTAAGGTCAATGAAGTAAATGATGATGCTTGAATAGACAAACTCCTGAATTAACCTAACTCCACTTCGCCAAGGGTGCCTACAACTACGTGAAGTTGGTGCAATCTCCTAAGGTACGTGAATGGTTTTCAAATCATGAAGGCTCATATAAGCACCCATCGGATGGCGCAGCTTAAAGAAGCATTCAATCGAACTTAAGCAAATTATAAGGCTCAGACTAGCTTTACACAATACTTCACCAGCGATGATTGTTAAAAGCATGAGCTAGGAGTTGATCAAATATTCAACACAAACATGCATTACATCAAAGAACTTCTAATCTACTTTTAATCTACTTGAAACATCTCTTCATTCCATCAAGATACAAGAAACCATGTCATTCCACAAGACAACACTTAACACCAAACAATGCTCCAATGTCTTTGCATTAATCTTGGGAAATATGTACAACAATATCAAGTCCTCTCAGAGAATTTCGAGAGTCTCTTCTATTCTACTCCTACTTGCCTACAATCTAATATCTAATGATTTACAAATGAGGCAACAAGGCCTTTATATAGAAGTCTAGAAATACAATGAATGGCTAGGATCAATTCACGTAGCCAAGGGCCCAGATCATGCCACCTCAGTAGGTAGTTACAACAACTTGCTATTTTTAGTACATGTGAGAGGCAATGAAGGCACGCTTTCCAAGAAGATAAGATAGAAATGGGATCTTTTAGAGCATCTTCCACATAGGCGTCCCTTTGGCTTCTTGTTTGTTGTAGATACATTGAATGCGGTTGAATGATGTGGCTGATTATGATTGGATGATGATGTGTACTTGCCATGTAGGTGCCACCTCAGCATAGTTGTGGATTTCAACTGTTAATTAAATATGCTTTTGGGCATATTCCCAAATTGTATCATCTGTATGTGATGTCTTCAATGTGATTTCCTTTGATGATAAACACTTGAAATGTATCTTGTTGATCTTGCCTTGTTCATTGTAGGTAGTATGATATATGATACTTGTCGCTCATTTATCTAACACTGTGACATTTCTTCTTGCAGGTAGGTTGATGTTGATCTTCTTCAATGCTTCTTCATGAAGAGTAGAGTAGAGATATGATGTTGCTTCCTTCATGTAAGAGTAGATATCGATGATAACATGAAGTAGAATAGATGATGATGCTTGATTGATGGAATAGGAGAGCTCTTTGATACTTGAAGATTGAGGAGGAACTTGAAGTATGGTGGATGGATGCCTTCGAACATGATGCAACTGATGAAGTATACTTGAACTTGATGTGATCTAACATGATGTCATTGATGAAGAAGACTTGAGATGTATCTTGTTGTGACCTCTTGGAGCAGCTACCTCTTGAAGTGGTGTCTCTTTGGCAGTGATTACTTCCCATCTTAACTCCTTGGCATGAATGAATGTGAAAGGCTCCTTTGGAGCAGCTACATGATGACTCTTCCTTAAAGGTGACTCCAAGCTTCTCGCTTGAAGGTGACTCCTTGAACAACTCCTTAGCTTTGTTGATGTTCCTACAAGACGGGAAATAATATTAATCACTTTACAACACAGGAATCACTTTAAACATGTAATAATCCTACTTCAAATCTAGGCGCATATATAGGTAAAAAGAGGAGCAAAGGGCGCCTAACACAAGTTAGTTCCATATTTGCCATTTCAAATGATTTCAAACAATTGTAATAGCTTAAAATGATCCTTCCTTTCAAGGCACGTATTCAATGATGTAGATCTGTGAGGTTTCTTTGAGGCGCCAATCTAGGTTGCAGAGGTAGAAATAAGCGCCTTACCCTTTTTGGCCTTAATTTTGTCATTTTTGTGACTCCAAACAATTGAACATGACTTAGAATGGCTCATTTCATCTAGTCGCCCACTTTAAAACGTCATTCCATGTATTTTTCTTCTAAGGCACCACTTGAGGTGTGGAGAGACAGGCAAATGCGCCTAGCATACATGGCCTATTTTTGGCATTTTGATGGTTTTAACTCAGTGAATAAGTGTTTAGAGGACTTCTCACCTCAAAATGACATCAAATTTCATAGTTTTAAGTCCTTTTACAAGGCGCCCAAACTCATTTCTCCTTCCTAGGCGCAATTTGAGGACCAAAATCACTAGAAATGGCGCCTAACATACATGAGGGATTGATAATGCTCTAAGATGCACCTTGTTGATGCTCAGGGTGTGAATTGGCGCCTTAGTTCTAGCTTGCTTCTTAACACTTTAAGGTACAATTTGAGGCGTTTAAGACCTTACAATTACTAGGCGCCTTTTAAAGGTCATTTGGATATGAATTGGCGCCTTAACATGAGTAACTGTCTCCAAGTTGGGCACAGTTTGAGGTTGCTAGGAGTAGGAAAGGGCGCCTAGACTCACGATTAGTGTTCTTCGAAAACTTTAAGTCAAACAACTTCATTAGGCGCAATTTTAGATGTTATTCATTCACTCTATGATCAAGGTGCCAAAATGGATTGACACAGAGGCAAAAATGTGCCTAAACTACATTAGGTGTTCACTTCAAGGTTCTATGACCCTAAGTCGTTTTGAAAGTTCAAGGGAAGCTTCAATAGTCTTAAAACTTATGAACTCAAGCATTTTCTTCTTAGGCGCTCATAATGATTAAAATTGTAGGAAATGGCGCCTAAAGTTCAATGTGGTGCTTACCTCCAAATTTCATAATCTTCAAACATTGCATAAACTCCTATGAACTCGTCCAACTTCAACATTCAATGTTTATCGATGCCAACTTGATTTCTCTTCTAGGTGCACTTTGATGATGGTGGAGGTATGATATGGCGCCTTGGTAGAGCTAGACATTTATTTGAACTTTTAATCATTTGGCATGTTCATAAGGAGTTCCAGACCCTCAAGCACCTTCCAAAGATGAAGAATTCAATCATATTTTGCCTAGGCGCCAAAGTAGGGTTGCATTGATAGAAAGTGGCGCCTAACTTATAATGATGAATCATATTCAAGTTGAGGCGCATTCTAAGGTCCATAGGGATACAAAATAGCGCCTAGGACTGCAAGGATGAATCAAACACTTGCTCAAACTCCATCAAAAGACCACTTCATCCTTAGGCGCTCATATTGAGGTTATCCGTTTTACTCTATTATCAAGGCGCCAAAATGGATAGTTTTTGACACAAAAATGCGCCTTCTCTAATGATAATCTCAAGCCCTTTACTAGGCACACTTTTGTGATGAGTAAAGCATGAAATGGCGCCTAGACCTAAATGCCTTTTCCTTGTCAAATTTTGAATGTTTAAGGCCTTTTATCATCAATTTCAATCAAGGCGCCTTGGTTTTAAGCTCTCCTTGCCCAAGGCGCACATTTGGGTTTCTACTTTAGGCGCACTTATGGGTTTGCAGAGATGAGAAAACGCGCCTAACTTCCTGGAGCAAATTCGCGCCTAGAAAACAGAAGTCCCCAGGGTAAGGTATATTGAAAAATATATTTAAGTATAAGAAAAATATCTATACTTTAAATATTTTTCTTATACTTTAAATATTTTTCAATATACCTTTCAGGATGTTTGAGATAGATCTCAGATCCACCAGATTTAACATGTAGATTATAGAATTTGGAGGATCCACCAGATTTCAGACTTAGTCATTTTTTTAGGATTTTTAGGATATCAGGATACCAGACTTAGTCATTTTTCAGGATCTCAGAACATACATCGGGATCAGGTCATCAGGGGACTATAGGACTCCAACACCACTGACTTCATCATGAAGAAGATCTAAGACATCATCCAAGACTTAGCAAAGCATCAGAGCTCAAAAAAAAGGGGGTCTCCATTTGCAATGGGACAATGTGTGATTTGGTCACAACAGTACCAAAATTAGCTTCCCCTCCTCATCCAATGGTGGAAGCTCAACTGAAGGAATCACATTGTGGCCAAGAGCTTTTTTCAACCCGGAAACATGAAACACATTGTGCACCTTACTGTCTGTTGGCAACTCGAGGTCATATGCCACTTCTCCCACTCTTCTGACAATCCTGAACGGACCATAGAACTTGGGTTTCAGTTTTTCTGCTCCACTCTTTTCAGAGTGGACTGCTTGTAGAGTTGGAGCCTCAAATACACCATATTTCCAACCTCGAAACTCCTCTTGGTGTTGATCAGCATAGAGCTTCTGCTGATTTTGTGCGTGCTGTATGTTTTCTTTGAGTTCTTTCACTATGTCCTGGCTCTCCTACAAAAGATCCTTAGCCTTCGGCACACGACTGTCACCAAGTAGCAAATCTGTAAAGCATGGGGCATCATACCCATATAAAGCCCTGAATGGAGTCATCTGGATCGACATGTGATATGTTGTGTTATAACAATACTCCCCCAGGTGCAACCATCTGATCCATGCCTTCTGCTGCCCCGAGACATAATTTCTAAGATACCCTTCCACCCATTTGTTCACTATCTCAGTCTGACCATCGGTCTGTGGGTGGTAACTAGTGTTGGGAGTTAGTTCAGTGCCACATAACCTGAATAACTCCTGCCAGAACAAAGTCAGGAACTTGCTGTCCCTATCACTCACTATACCTCTAGGTCTTCCGTGAAGTCTGAATATCTCCCTGAAAAACAAATCAGCCACTTGAGCAGCTGTGTAAGTTGCTGAAATAGCGAAGAAGTGTGCAAATTTGGTTAGTCTATCGACTACCACAAAAATACAGTCCTTTCCTTGCACTTTCGGCAACCCTATGATGAAGTCCATGGAGATATATTCCCACTTTTGATTGGGAATAGGCAATCGCTGTAACAAACCTGCAGGATAAGTATGCTCATGCTTATTTTGTTGACAAATAGGGCATTCACGAACATACTTAAGAACTTCCTCCTTGAGTCCTTTCCATGTGAATCTTTCCAGAATCTGCCTCTACGTTTTGAAGAATTCGGGGTGACCAGCCATTGGAGTATCATGGAAAGTCCTTATAACCTTATGCTTGAACTGAGAATTTGGCACCAAAAATATTCTGTCTTTGTACATAATCAAATCACTCACCACAGAATATCTATCATTCCTGATAGTGCCCTCAATGACTCCTGCTGCCCAAGAGTCCTTAGCATACTTTGTTGTGATCAATTCTTTCCAATCAGCAGATATCTCTCCAACTAAACCTAAGTGGGGTCTCCTTGATAAAGCATCTGCAACTATATTCCTCTTTCCCTTGACATACTCAATGTCAAAGTCATAAGCTTGGAGTCTGCTAACCCATTTCTGCTGTCTGTCGTTCAAGTCTTTCTGGTTCATGGAATATTTGATACTATTGTGGTCTGTTTTTATGATGAACTTTCCTCCAACCAGATAAGGCCTGAACTTGGCCAATGCATGCATAATGGCCAACATCTCTCAGTCATACACCGAGTAGCTCTTCTCTACACCCCTCAGCTTTCTACTCTCGAATGCAATTGGGTGCTTTTCCTACATCAAGACCGCCCCTATCCCCTCTCCTGAAGCATCACACTCTAGCTCAAACGACTTAGAGAAGTCAGGGATCGCCAACACAGGGCAAGTAGACATCAAGTGCTTGAAATGATCAAAGCACTGCTGAGTTGAATCAGTCCACACAAAGGCTCCCTTTTTGGTCAAGTCTGTCAAAGGTGCAGCTGTCTGTGAGAAGCCTTTTACAAACCTCCTGTAAAAACCACATAGTTCGAAGAAGCCCTTAAGCTGTGTGAGGTTTGTGGGTGGAGGCCAATCAACAATTGCCTTTATTTTTTCTAGATCTACCCTGACACCATCAGCACTGATAATGTGAATTAGATAAAGCAGCTCTGTCATGCCAAAGTCACATTTGGACTCTTTGGCATAGAGGGACCCACTCTACAAAATGCTTAGGACCTCCTCCAAATGTCTCATATGCTCATCCCAACTCCTGCTGAAAATCAATATATCATCAAAGAAGATTAACACAAACTTCCGAAGTTGCTGTCTGAATATCTGGTTCATATAACTTTGGAAGGTAGCAGGGGCATTGGTTAACCCAAACGGCATCACCAAGAACTCAAGGTGGCCGTAATGACATCGGAAGGCTGTCTTCTCTATGTCCTCTTCCCTCATGCGGATCTTATGATATCCTGATTTGAGATCTATCTTAGAAAAGTAATAGGCCCCATGTAGTTCATATATCAACTCATCTATGCGGGGTATCGGGTACCTATTTTTAATTGTCTTTTTGTTCAGGGCTCGGTAATCAATACACATCCCAATAGTCCCATCTTTCTTTTTAACCAAAACAACTGCAGACGCAAAGGGACTCTTACTGGGTCAGATGTGTCCCATCTCTAACAACTCCTTAATGGTTTTCTCTATCTTATCCTTGAGCCTCTTAGGATGTCGATAGGGTGTGATCATGATGGGCTTGGTCCCATCCTCAAGCTCGATAACATGTTCTATCCCCTGTCAGGTGGTACTCCTGGAGGTATACTACCAAACACTTTGCTGTGCTTGGTTAACAACTTCTGTATGTCTTGATGGTAGTCGTTTTTTGGTTGTGGTGGAGACTCTGGCATGATAAGACATTCTGCTGCCCACTCTACCTGATCATGTTGTAGCATTCTTTCCATCCTTTTCAGAGATACTACCCGTGGTCCACATTTGATAATCCCCGAAGAACAATTTTCTTCCCCTTAAACTCAAATTTCATCTCCATCTTATTTACATTCATCGTGAACTCACCGAGTTGCTTCATCCAGTGCATGCCTAATACAACATCCGTGTCTCCAATACCAACATAAAAATCATCTACAAGCTCGTACTCACCCGTAACAATACTCAACCCGGAGATCTTCTTGTTGCATGTCATTTTGAATCCGTCAACCACCATTACTTTGAAGCCTTCGAATTCCTCTACCTGTAAACCCCGTCTAGCTACCAACCCCTCATTGATAAAATTATGTGTGGCACCTGTGTCAATAAGGGTGATGATACGCTGACCTTCAAGTACTTCTCGCACTTTGAAAGAGCTAACTTTCTAAAAACTAGAAAGCTGGGCGAGGTTCCCATCACTACCCATACTGTGCTGTGATGCCCTCCCATCTCCACTATCCTCATGATCTGAAGGCTGATCGGAAAGCTGATCTGATGCCTCTGACTGTGTCTCCTCAGCTGAATAATATTCAATCAATTTGGCCTTTGCTTTGTTTGGACACTTGTGTGAAGGGTCCCATGGTTCTTTGCAGTGAAAACAAAGTTTTTTCCTTCTATACTCATTTAGTTGATCATCAGTTAGCTTGTTTGATTTTTCTTTTGACTGGCTAAAATCTTTCTAAAAGGGTCTCCTGTCCTTCTCCTTGTCCCTCCTATGCTGAAAACCCTTAGACTAGAATTTGTTTCTCCATACTGAGGACTCCATATCTTGAGCCTTTTTCATGGCCTCCTGAAGTGATGTAGGGTCGAAGCCCTTAACCCAACCACGTTGTCATGTCCCCAATTCCGGAATGATGTTACATGGAAATAATTGGTTAGCCTATCATCTATTCCCGTAGGCTAATGGATTGGTAAGGGAATAATTG
This sequence comes from Cunninghamia lanceolata, assembly GCA_027924645.1. NCBI lineage: Eukaryota > Viridiplantae > Streptophyta > Pinopsida > Cupressales > Cupressaceae > Cunninghamia > Cunninghamia lanceolata. The sequence goes on along the minus strand of BSBN01000071.1, from coordinate 7,564,491 downwards.
AGCTACATGGAAAATGCAATATTAAGATTGTGTTTTCATTTATTTGAATTTGAATTTGAGTTTGATAAATAAGGAGGGAAAATGAAATCTTTAATTACATTTTCTTTAATCTATTTTGTATGGAGATGGGTAATTTTGAATAGCTCTAGGTAGGACCTATTTATGAAAGAGTTTTGACAAGTCAAAATGGACCCAATTCAAAGTTAATATCAAGCCACATGGATCGATGCATGAAGGACATTCAATTTCATTTCGTTTGAGCCTTGTTCATAGAGCCAACGGTTATGCTGGAGAAGGGTCGACTTGCATAGAAGAAAACCAATTTTAATTCCCCAAGGTTTGAAGACATTGTATATTGCAAAGGATATCATTGAGGGAAGTGCCCACGACCTTGAGGGAGGTGTTCGAACAGCAAACAACATTTAAAATGTTTGATGAACATTTTAAATGCCTTATATCCTTTTCAAGGAGCGGCGGCTAAGAAGAAGATGTTTTAAATATTGCAATTGCTCATTGAATGGAGAATTGACAACTTGGCAAAGTCATTTAAAATTGTTTGTTATTATTTTAAATGCCATACACCTCTATGTGGAGCTGCGGCAAGCATGTATGGGCTGCGATTGGTAGTTGAAGCTCATTTAAAAAGCAAATAGTATCATTTAATGCAATTGCCCAAGCCTTGCAAGTATTCGTTGGAGGTTAGAAAGGTTTTAAATGCATTTCAAAAACAAAAATTAAATGCATGAAGCTGTTCGCCCAAGCAAAGAGGAAGATTTTAAATGATTGCAATCTCAAAAATCAATGCAAGTGTCAAAGGCCAAGCTTAAGGAGGATCAATCCATAAAGGAGGAGCAAAATTCATTTAAAATAATTGAAAATTATTTTAAATGAAAGCATTTCAAGTGAGATCATTCAATATTGTTCCATTTCCTTAATTTCTATTGATGGATTTCAAAATGCATTCCAAAATTGCCAAGAGAATGGACATCAAAGCTTGAGGAGTTTAAATAGATGACTTGAGCTTCATTTTGGAATGAATGATGCTATGGTATGTTTTTTCTTTATTATTGTTTATGACTGAAAATTCCGATTTTCTAGTTATTTTTCAAGGAGATGTTCCCTTGAGTGTTGTGGTGATGATCCCATAACAATTTGTGAGATGTTGTCATACAGATTTCATTATTGGCTTACATTTGCAGGTTATTTGAAGAGTTGGAAGTGACAATGATATCTATTTGAAGCTCTTGGTGTAGAGGATTGACTACCAAGGTAGTTTAGTAAATTTGGAGTACATTGTGGATGGTATTTTCATATTTTGCAGGATCTGATTTTGCAACAACAGGGTCTGATTTTTATAACAGCGACTTTACATTGGCATTTCAGGGCTTTTTAGGTGAATTTGATCAAGGGTTTGAAGATTGCAGAGTGGTTCTTGATAGAAGACATTCCTATGCATCCATATAATGCATGTGGAGGAGTTATTTCATGATATTTCATTGTAAACCCTTGGCTGGGCAAAAAGTACACTTTCAGCAGTCATATCAGCATACAGAAAGTTTACATCAGCATTTTATTGAAGCTCTTTCAAGGGTGTTTTGTGTCCATTTGATAGCCATCATCATTCTAGAGGCTTTGGGCTATAGTTGTATGCAAAGTTTGATGTATTTGGGCTTCCAATTGATTTGTAATGAAGTCTGATATAAAATCAGACATGGACTGAAATAAATTCCAGCCACTTGACATTTCATGTTTCATTTTCATATATGCAAAGTTGATGTGAGTTTGTTGTGCTACAATTCCTTATTCATTTGGTGAAGTTAATTAATTGAAGTGTGCAAGAAATCTTATCTAAATTTGCAAAAAATTTCAGTCATTTCTAGAAGGGTCTTTTACACACGTAATGGGTCTGTCAATCCATCTATAAATAATATAACCAATCTGCGCTCGGAGATGTTTGGGACCATAACAGATAGGTCCTGAAACTCCGATATGTAGGAGTCCACTGATCCAACTTGTCTGAGCTGTGCCAACTCCTTAAATTGCAGTTCAGGGTCCTTGTCGAACCTGTCTATCAATTTGGCAGTGAACTCGACGTAGGAAGTGATCTGATCATGACCCAAGGTCACCTTCCCATTACTCCACCACTTATGCGCGCTTCCCTCCAAATGTAAAACTGCATAAGTTATAGCATCCTCCTTTGGCATCGGGCTAATTTGCAAGTAACTGTCCAATTTTTGGACCCATGCTCTCGCGGTGCTCTTATCGGAACCATCAAAATACGGTAGAGTCATCTTGCTAACATTTTTCTGAAGTTCCTAGTTTTGTGGTCTATTTCCCCTATGGGGTCTGTGCTTCATCCTGAGATCTGAATATTCTCCAAATGTCATCTCAGCTCTAAACTCTGCACTAGATGCCCGCCAATCTCTCAAGATCTCATCCTGAAACTCAAGCTGAGTAGCATCCTGTTTAGGAACTTGGTTCTTGGGTTCAAAAACTGGTATGCCAGGTCTATCACCCGCTGTCAACTGTGAAGCTCTGCGGTTGGTGATCGATGCTTCACCCTCGTCATCCCTGTACCTGTGTCTATCACCATTGTTTCTGTCGCCATTATTCTTGTCCCCATCATTCCTGTCTCCATTGTTCTTGTCACCCATGTGCCTATCACCTCCGTGGTTCATTCTATTTTTGTCCCCAAAATTGTCTCTTTTCCTATTGTTATTATTATCCCTGTTCTTGCCATTGTTGTTATCCCTGTTTCTGTCATCTCGGGGTATCAACTGGGCAAGGACACGAGTCAATTCAGCCTGTGACTCCTGCAAAGTCCTCTCTAAATCTTGCTATCCCCTAGCCAAATCATTCAGAATATCTCTAGTGCTAGGTTCCTCGAGGTCTCTATAACCCATTTCTTCACCCTGCACTCCAATCACTTCGGAAAAAGGATTTGTCAACGGTACTTCAATGTCTTCTTCACTATAAAAGACTACTGGTTGTTCCTTTGCGGCTACTACCTCTATCTCTGTGTCAGAAGGATTTGTATGAGGAACTTGTAAATTTGGTCTTGACCTGTTCCATCTGAGATAATACCTACTAGTACTTGGTTGCATGTCTCAAAATCCTGTCTGCATGTTTGATCTAACCACATAGGATGGCAAGATCTTCTGCTCTGATACCACTGTAATATATACGCCTGTTCTGTCTTGTTTTTTTTTGTTTTTTGGTTGTTTTGTGTTTAGGGTTTCATGGGTTGTTTTTGCATGTGACATTTGCATTGCATACAAGAAATATGGACAATATACTGAAAACCCAGAAAAACTAAAAGAGATAACAACAAAATTTCAAATACCCAGATAGCAATGAGCCAAAATATGAATTATAATCACATACCCATATGGAGTTTTACAACTTCATCCGGCTGCCATACTTGGGTCAGCTTATAATGCAACAGAAAACCATCCACAAATGCATACAATGAATTTCTTCTCCACTTATAATGGCTACAGCAGTGAGTGCAGTCCTAGATGCCAAGATTGAGTGAGATAAAGGTGAGAAAATGAAGTAATATCAGCATCCCAAAGATCCACGTCCTCCCACGACTAGTACGGCCTGGCTGTAGATTATCAGCAGCAATAAAAGGTGTCTAAACTCTACTAAAACCCTCCACAATATGCTGGAAATCTCTGCAGTAGTGAGGCGACCTTATTGGAGAAGTAATCAGCAGCGAACCTTCACCAAATCACTCTCAAAGACCTCCTTTTGTGTACGGCTAGCTGGGAATATGGTACGACCCAGCAATGAAACTAAACTCAGTCCCAATAACTCCACAAAATCAATCAAACCTGACCTCAATACCTTTGTCTCACCTGCAAGCTATCAATCCATCAAATGTGATCATTTCTGGTTCTAAACTCCATCAAAATGTGTCATTCAAATGCCCAACTGAAGCTCTTGAATGAAGCCTCCAAGAAATCTCTTCGTGATGTGGTCTTTCACACATGAAGAAGAGGACTTATGTAGGGGTTTTTGTCCCAGCAAAGCCAAATCAAACCCTCAAGCTCCAAGCTCAAGAATGCACGGGAATATCTCACAAAGAGAAAGCAAAATCAATAGTCCAGCATGAATCCCAAAATGAAGTCACTTTTTGCTTTTATCTATCCCTCATCTCCAACGCCCAAGAAGAGGAGAATATTTTATCATTATTTAATTAACTCCTTATGTCCCCTTAGGACCTTGGGCGCCCATCTCCTAGGCATAACACTTTTAAGTTATAACTTTATTTTATAAAAGTATATCACTTTATAACTTAAAGTTATATGAAGTCTCTTATAATAACATAAGTTAAATATTTAATTTAACTTATATTATATCAAATGGAGCTTTAGACATATCGAGACCATGAACCTCGTGCATTGATCATCCACAACTGGTTTTCTATAAATAGTAAGTGCCCTTGTTTTGACTTACTATAAATAGTAAGTCGCCAAACTGGCTCCCTAACCATAGTCATTAGCCTACGGGAGTCATGTGATAGGCTAATCCTCATCCACTAATCAACTGGGCTAAATGGGGGACATTACAGTCGGCCCTCTTTAAAGAAAAAATAATAAAATAAGGGAAATTTGTCTTGGTCGGCCAACATATGGAAAAAGATGGAATTCAAGTACATATACAAGTTATTGTGAAGCATTTCAAATCATCAATCATCTTATTTCATTTATTTCCCTTCGTGGATCTGCAACTTGTTTGCATCATATTCCAAGGACGAAAACCATTGAGGATATAAGGTGAATTGGAAGAAAACCTAATTCATCTTGGGAAGGCTTCATAACGGAGGTCTACTTGCACTTCATTGGAGATATTCGTGGAATGGAAGAGCAGATTGCAAATCAGATTTTAGATCAGACTTGGGACAGCAGATTTGTGGTGTTTGTGCTACATTGAAGCTAGGGTTTTGGCCCTAGGTTGGAGCACCACATTGTAGGAGAAGGGCTACTTGCATTGGAGGGCGAATTTTGGCATTTTGAGGAGTTCTAGGGTTTGATTTTTGCATCAGTTTGGAGCAGTTTGGAGCAGACCTGTTCGCCATCTTGGAGCAGCCTTAGATAATCACCATTGAGCAGAATTCGACATCTGTTGGAGCAGCATTTGGAGCAGACTTGTGTGCCACCCTTGGAGGATCCATTTCTTGACGTTTGGTGTGTTTCCTTGCCTTAGGGTTAGCCCTAATTGGATCGCTGCATTTGTGGAAGGCGGATTGGCTTTTGGAGGTCAGTTTCTCATTGCTTAGGGTTTCTAAACCCTAACCCTAGCAGCAGAGCTGTTCGCCATCATTTCGGAGGTTGTGAATCATCATTTCATCATTGCTTGGTATGTATAAACCTATGTAATTGGTCTGATTGGAACAGCAGCATTCCATGCCTGTTTTGTCATGTTTTGGATGTAATAATCAGACTTTACATTCTGATTTATAGCAGCAGACTTCTACTCAGAAAATCAGACTTCATGTATGTCATTTGATGGGTCTAAATTGTGTATTTCATGGTGTAATTCATGGTTGATGTGAATGCCATTATATAATCAATTGCCATCATTATTTGTCGTGTTTGGATATGGATTTTGTAATGTACCCTTTCTAGTGGAAACACTTAAACCTGAATCTGCATTCAAAGTGATTCTCAAAGAGAGATTAGAAACATTATAGGTCAATAAATTTCAATGATAAGATCAAATAAGATCAATGATAATATAATTATATCATTCCTTGTTAAAGGCTTATTCATTTCATGATTGTCACTCACTATTGATGACTATTCTATAAATACATTCCATAATTCAAAATCCATGTCTTCCTTACTATTCCTCCTCACGGAATTAGGCTTTACATGACTAGGGCGTGCTGAAACCATCTCTGACCTAGCCTTGGGGAAACTACGTCCCAGCCTCGGGGCCTATATACGGATGGAAGTACTCCGCCTCTCCCCACAATACCTAACATTCCTTTAAGGACGAAGTAATAGAGGAAAATAGAAGTTACTAACTATGTTCATCTCTCAATATTATTTCTCTTCTAATCCTTAACCATGGATGGGGAATTACTTGTCTAGGGCGCGCTAAACCCTCTCCAATGTGATTGGGATGGAATTACTCTGCCTCTCCCTAGCAACCTTGTCTAGGACGCGCTAAACCCTCTCCAATCCATCGGGATGGAATTACTCCGCCTCTCCCTAACAAAACCACCTACCCTTTGGTTTATATATATATATAAAATCTTACAATTCTTTATATTTAATATTCACTTAACAATCACAGATTAAATAAACTGAACAACTCTTACCTTGACTGTCTTGCTGTACCTTTTAATCTCTGAATATTTGATGATGATGATATCCTTATCTGATATTAGAATGTATTGATGATGAGATATGCTAGTGCTTAAGTTTGCAGATTATATGCTATGGATGATCGCCGAGGGTTTTGCTTGGTCGATGGATACCTTGCTCGCTAAATTCCTTGATGTTCTTTATTATATTTTTTGCTTGTAATTTGATGTGTTTTCTGATCTCCTATCCTTTATTTCTGCCCTGATCCATACTTATATGTGCGCTTAGTCATTGGTTATGACTCTTCCATGAGATGCGACCCTTGCCTTTTTCCTTTGTTAGTTTAACTAAATCATAATCTTGATGGATCACATCATTTGTAAAGGTATATTAATTGTTCTTTTTGTTTTCTATGTATCGCTGCTATGATACAACAGATCATACGTTGAATGCTGATTCACAAGGTTGTATGATATCAACCAATACTTCCTTAACTGTCATTTGTGCCTTTTCTGATGACATTCGCTGTTGCTAATAAGACTTGTCTTTATACATGTATAAGTATTTGTTTATGTATTATAATTATAATCGCTTCTAAGCTTCCTATATGTCATATATATATATATATATATATATATTTGTTTAATGATAGGGAAGGTATGAATAGTCTCACAATATGAATACGTGCATACATATGAATATATGTAAGTCACCAGTAAATCGTAAGGTATACACTTGGATACATATAAGTCACAAAGCATACATTTGAATATGTGTAATTCATAACATATAATGCAATGTAATATAGGGGATATGACAGATTTGTTCGCTGTGATCACATGTCAAAAATCGGAAGTAAAAATCAAAGTTCTAGGGTTTTGAGCTGAAATCAAAAGTGCAGAAATTTAGGGCAGAATTCAGAGTTTAATATTCAGAATTTTAGGGCAGATCCCATTTGGGATATGTCAAATACAACATGATAGGTTGGCTGAAAAAGGCAACTTACTAAGAAAAATATAAGAACTATGCTTACAGCTTTCCTGATTTTTATGTTGAGAATAGCATTGAGTCTCCAATACAAAAGATATTACACACTTTAGCCACAAACATTTACCAGACCACAAAAAGCTTAGAGAATGGTATGCATATGTTTAACTATTCAGCTTGCTCTTGAATTATTTCAGTGATCTTTCTTCTGGCATTCTTTGACAAGAGAACGGAATTGATAACTTGAGTCTTGAACAATGATCAATGATCACATTCAGCCATTCAATGCTCTTCCTTGTTGTTTGGCCACAACATGAAGGATCCTTACCTGCCCAGTTTCCAGATAGTGGTTTGGGGCCCTTTTGTCTGGAAAGTTCCTACTTTGATTATTAATTGCACCAGCAATTGCCTGAAGAACAGCAAGCAACTTGGGATCCATTTTAGCAAATTCCACAGTGTTAGGAGTGATAGAGTAAGGGTATTGGGATTCAAAGAGCTGGGGGGGCAGTAACCTTGGTGTTAATAGTAGAGACAAAAGGTCTTTTAAAAATCTTCCCATAATCTTTACAAAACTGAGACAGAAATGCATCTGTCCCCAATGCTTTCTCACTGGAAAAAGAGAAAACTATTTTGTTATCATCCGCTGTGATCATCTATGGAATATGTTGCATGACCTGTAACTATTCTGACTTGCAGTCCTCGGTCATCTCAGATAAAAATTCTGAAAACCAACCATTGCTTGTAGGCAGATATCTTCACTGTTCAGTATTACCTATATGACATGAAAGTATGATATCATAAGAGAAACAGATTCTCCAGAAAACAGCAGTATTTCAATCCACTAGTGTGCAACATTCAGAATAGCAGCAGTAATATCATCCAAGAGCAAAGATTCATACGGAATAACTGCAGTAATCCAATCTAATGTGCAAACAATCATGCTGAATAGAGCATATCTATTATACAAATGATAGCATGAGGCTGACAATACCAAATAATCTATGTTCCATGACGTTTCTGGGAAGGGGGCAGCAAGATGCTTTTCAAGGATGACAGTGTAGGAGACGATTTTTTTTTGGGATGGCAGTATATATATATATATGTTAAATGGATTTTTTTACTAGTTTAGTTATACATGACATCAAGTTTCAAGTTTAGCCATTCACACGATGCATCAAATTCAAGATTCAATGTTCAGTGTTCATTGATTCAAGTATAGCAGTAACAAAAATTTCATTATTCTGATTGCGACAAAAGGCCCCAAGGCCACAAAATGATAAAATTTCCAACAATAGGCATAGTTATAGATAACAAAATATACAACTATCAATAACTAGACCTCCTATGCTATGCTTCATTTGGGATATCAATAGTAAAATCAACCTCTAATTCCAAGTCAATCCTATATCAAATAAATGACTCAACCAATGAAATCCCAACTAATCACATCCCAAGGTGTGGCTGGAGTTTGTTGATCCTTAGGAGTTTGTCGATCCAGGATGTGCAAGGCACTACAAACTACAACTAACTTGTTTGCTTGTCTAAAGATAAGCCTATTGCTCTTGACTAAGTGGGTGAATCTGTAGGTAGATCAATTCCTCTTTGCAATCGAGTAACTATTTCACTTTGCAACAAAGGAACTAGCTACCTGTGAGAGTGGGCAAGTGGCAAGCATCATCAGCTCCGCTTCCTTACCATGCCATGCCCACCATCCAATAGGGTCTTTTTGAGCAAGAGTAGCCCTATTTGTCTTAGCCTTTGTTTTGTTGAATGTTGGACCCTAAAGATTGAAAATTGCTATCAATTGCTGTAATGTCCCCATTTTCGGGTTCTCTTGCAGTTAAGTCAGAGCCGACTTTCTGGGTTGGTGACAGCATAATCAGAGGAATATTTCGATGTCACCAAGGTGTTTGGGTGATCCAATGGAGATGGTTGACACTTTCCGGAGGGATTTCAGACAACTTGTCCGTACTTACTATTTATAGTAAGTGCTTGCATGTCATTAATCTTTCTGGGTTTGTTCTCTTTGGTCCCCGGTGGTCACTGCTATTTTTAGTAAGTGGCAGTTTGGCGCTGTTTGGGCGACTTGGCAGTCGGCTGTTGGCTCTCATAGACATTGCATTGAGCTTGGAGTTATCAGATGGTATGTGGATCCAGTTGGCACCCTTTGAGTTGGCTCAATTTGCTTATGGCCGTTACTTACTATTTTTAGTAAGTTCGGGATTGACACCGGAACGGGAATTTGAGAGTGGGGTTGGATTCGTCTTGTCAAGACCTTTCCAACGAGCTATAGTTCATTGGTTTCCGACATCATCTTGGCCTCCGTTTTAAAGTCCGTAAATTAAACATTATTATTTAATATTGGACCTTGGTGCCTAGGCTCAACAACTTAATGTTGTTTTAAAAGAAGGGACTTTAAGCGTGATGTTGAGAAAAGAATTAAAGAGAATTATAATGTATTTTCCCTCTCATGTTTTATCCCATATGCAAGAGGATTTTAGAGACTCCCAATTGAAAAAGCATAAAAGAAGGAAAATAGCTCTCATTTGGATATGCTTGGATTATTATTTTCTTCTCTCATTGAGATTTCCCTTGCTAGGGTTTTGGAGTTTGGCTTTAGGGTTTGAGGATTCAAACCAGAGGCTCTTGGAGACGAAAACCTCCCTGAGTAGCGGTATCCCACAGGTGTGAAAGATCACGCAACGGTGCCAAGTTGGTGGATACATCCAGTATTCACATTGTGCTTGCAATGGAGACATTCGGAGTAGTTTCTTGAGCGGATATGATATATCATTCATCCATTATTGTTGAGTTCTGATTTCAGAGGGATTGGAGACGATTTCTTGTGTGTTTGGGAATAGTTTATTGCTGCTATGTTAATCTTATTGCTGGCCGTACATTGCAGCAGCAGGCCGTACTATCTTGGAGGGTTGTTTGTGGTGGTTTCTTGTGGATTTCTCCTCCCACTAGGGTCGTTCAGCCTTAGAAACCAGTGAAGACTAGTTTACTAGCAAATATAAGGTGTTTTCAGCAGTGTTTGATGCATACTCTCCTTTCAGCCGGCCGTACAACTTCATATGGAGGACGTGGGTCTTGAAGAGGTCTATTCTACTTCATTTGCAGCTCTTATCTAGTATTGAATGAGGCGTCTAGAGCCTTATTTATTGCTGTTATCATTTGTATGTTCATCTTTGTATTCTTTGGAGTTTGGAGTGATTTCTGGCTATGCCCATTTGCTGGTCCGGCAACAGCTGAAATATGAAGTTGCAAATCTGAACATGGGTATGTCACAGTAATTCATTATTGGTCATTTTACTATTTGGGTAGTGGATAGTTTCTTTATATCTGTTATATATTTTCTGGGTTTGGGTTATATGCTTTGTATTGTATGCTCTGGCATCACACATCTGTAGGAAAACATAAAACCCCTTTTGCATCTTCTATCTATCTGAAAGACCACACAAAATAATAATGAAATATCACACATAAAAGATTTATAAAAATACAAACAGGTACGGCACATTACAATTGCTTTCAAACTCTAGATGCATCCTCAATGCCAAAAATCTTCCCAAGGGCCTTCATAAACCTTTGCTTTACCTCATTATTATTAGAAAGAGGATCTTTGCCAACCCTAGGTGCATAATTGCTCGATTTGAGAGCATAGGCTTCCATATGAAGTGGAGTTCATTGTGTTCTACCTCCATGTCACAATAAGCCTAATATGCTTCTCATGGAATTTGATTCTAGGCTCCCTATAGAAATTGCTTGCTTCATTTGGTCAGGCATGTTGTCAAATGTCTCATAAATCTCTCCAAGGGTAGGAGAGTTTGTATTAGAGAAAATGTATTGCAAGTAACATTTAGAAAACAAACTAAAAGTGAATGCTAAAGTATTTTAAAATAAAATTAAACATAAAATAAAAATCTAAAAATAGAATCTTCAAACACAAAATTGATAAATGAAAAGGATTATTTCATGTCCCCATTTCCGGAGTGATCACATGTGGAGTTGATGATTAGCCTATTCACCATTCCCGTAGGCTAATAATTGTGGTAAGGGAATGATTTTGGTTTGAGCTTGGTTCTAGAGGATGAAAATCTATAATATTGGCTCAACAGGTGATTTTAGTTGGATTTTGGCTAAGTGTTTGTGTAGGGATATTGTTCATCTAGCCAAAATATCATATTCTTCTAGGTGGAAAATATAAATGTTGGAGGATAGAGAATGGGAAATTGGAAAATGTCAATCTTTAATTGCATTTTCAAATATATTTTATCTATATTTTCCAACGCCACTTTGGAGAGGGACGCCTAGAAGAAAGGAGCTAAAAATAAAATAATATTTTTATTATTATATTGGATCATGTGCCAACGTCCAAGGGGAAGGATTTCAATTATAATAAAATATTGCTTTCATTGGATCAAGCGCCCAACGTTCAAGTAGAAGATTTCAAATAATAATAAAATATTGTGTTTGCATTGGATCATGCGCCCAATGCCAAGGAAGAAATGGATAAAATATTGTTTTTAAATGCCCAAGAAGAGGTCGCTGTCCAAGAGAGATAGCATTGAGAAATGATAAAATATCATTTGATCATGGGATCGCCATACAAAGGAGAAGAAGAAATATTTTGTAATAATATTTTATTATCCAAGAGGATCGCCACTCAAGGAGAGGTATTTTAAATAAAATAAAGAGTTTTTTTTAAATGGAGCGATCCATGGTGACAAGGCAAAGCAATTAAATATTATTATTTTATTGGTTTTTAAAATGTTGGTGGTTGGAAGATGTATTTCATTTAAAATTGTCATTGGACAATTACAATTTCATTGGTGGATTTCAAACATTGGCAAAATGGAGCAAATTGGGACGCCTAGGCCAAGAGGAGGATAAATAGGCTTGCTTGCCTTCAATTTGCAACTATTGATCACTTGGTAAGTTTTTCATATTCATGTGTTTGGTTGGAAATTGCATTTTTAGTATTTTTCAAGGAGATGATCCCTTGATTTTGATATGGAGATGATCCCATATCACATTATGAGATGATTTCATATGGATTTCATCATGGCTATTAATTTGCAGGTTTTCATTGAAGCATTGAAGGACATTGGGTTTTCATTTGAAGACATTTTCAATCATTGAAACAATTGTTCATTATTGAAGACTCCCAAGGTAGTCGATGCGCATAAGATTGCAATTTTAGAGTGTTTTTACTATCATATAATATTCTGATTTTTGAATCAGCGGACTGGGAAATTCATATCAGGGCTGTAAGACACCATTCATTTGTAGATTTTGAAGGTCTGAAGCACTTGGAATAACCTAAAGTCTAATCACTACCTTGATCCTATTGCTATTCATTGGAGTCATGTTTTGGCATTTCACGCAATTCTGGGCAGTGCAAATCAGTTACAACAGTCTGATCATCAGGTGCAACAGTCATATTGGTGCAGTCATGGTTAGGAGGGTCCTCAAAGAGAACAGTCGAGACCGTGCAGCTAGAGTAAACACAACGAAAACAACTCAAAGATGAGAAGTAAATGCAGATTCAGTCATGTTGATGATTGTTTTTAGACAAGTCAACAATAGAGTAAAACACTAGAGTATCCCACTCTCTTGAATAAAGCTCTTCAAAGGCTGAACTATGTGATCCAGTGAAGTAACTTCAAGGTTTCTTTTTATGATTTATGATGGGTTAACTCAGTGATTACATGTGATCTTGCTGATAATCACAAAGGGACTTATGCAGACTTCTTCATTCATTTAGCTTATCTCTCCTCTGAGTGTGGATGAAGTATGTACAAGGTTGCAATGATAAAGAAATGGAAAAAAAAGATAAGGGGTTTATAAAGCTAATCTAAGGTCAATGAAGTAATGATGATGTATGAACAGACAAACTCCTAAGTAAACCTAACTTCACTTCGCCAAGGATGCCTACAACTACATGAAGTTGGTGCTATCTCCTAAGGTTATGCGAATGGTTTTCAAATCATGAAGGTTCATATGAGCACCTATTGAACGGCGTAGCTCAAACAAGCATCCACAATCGAACTTAAGCAAATTATAGCTCAGACTAGCTTTACACAACACTTCATCAACGATGAATGTTAAAAGCATGAGCTAGGAGTTGATCAGATATTCAATACAACAAACATTACAACAAAGAGCTTCTAATCTACTTTGAAACATCTCTCCACTTCATTAAGATACAAGAAATCATGTTACTCCACAAGACAACACTTAACACCAAACAATGCTCCAATGTCTTTGCATTAATCTTGAGAAATATTTACAACAACTTCAAGCACTCTTAGAGAATTTCGAGAGTCTCCTCTAATCTACCCCTAAAATCTAATCTCTAATCTCTATATATTACAAATGAGGCAACAAGGCCTTTATATAGTGGTCCAGAATACAATGAAAGGCTTAGATCATTTCAATAGCCAAGGGCTCAGATCATGCCACCTCATAGGTAGTTACAACAACTTTCTATTTTTAGTACATAAAAAGAGGCAATGAAGGCACATTTTCCAATGTGATAAGGTAAGATGAAATCATTTAAAACATCTTACACATAGGCGCCCCATTGGCTTCTTTTATTAAATGATACATTTAATGCATTTAAGATGATGTGGCTGATATGATTAGATGATGACGTGTCTGCCATGTAGGTGCCACTTCAACATATTTCAAATTGTATCATCTTGTAATGATGGATTCAATGTGATTGCTTTGAACTTAAACACTTGAGATGTCTGGGAATGTATCTTGTTGATCTTGCCTTGATCTTGAATTGTAAACTGGATGAATACATGTTGCTTCACTTGCATGACTTTGTGATGTTTCTTCTTCTTGTAGATAAGATACATGATAATCTTCCTCGATGATACTTAATGTAGAGTAGTAGGAGATGATGATGATACTTCCTTCATGTAAGAGTAGATGATGATGATATGAAGTAGAGATCTCTCTTGGACTTGAAATTGTAAAGTTTTGAAGTTTAGATGGATGAATGCCTTCGCTTGATGTAGAAGTTGATGAAGTGATCTTGCATGATGATCTTCGAAGTGACCCTTCGGAGTGTAGATGACAACACCTTCTCTGGATGTGGAGTAGATGACCTCTTCAAGGATACTTGAAACTTGATGAGTCTTTGAAGATTGAGAGAATTTTACTTGAAATTTGGATGAGTGAATGCCTTGTCTTTGAACATGATGCCACTTGATGAAATGCTTCCTTGGAGATGATCTTGAAATATTCCTTAAAATAGCCACATGATGACTCTTCCTTGAAGGTTGAAAGCACTTGAAGTAGAGTGGATGCCTTTGGAAGTCTTGATGATGGATACTTGAACTTGATGTAGATCTCCGGGAATGATGCTTCCTCTGAAGAGTAGGAGATTCAAACACTTGCTCTTGATGATCACGATGTAGTTGATGAAGTGCTTCCTTGAGAGCAGCCACATGCTGATCTTACAGCGATGATTGATGAAGGGGCTAGTTGATACTTGAAGTGGTCCAATAGGGTATCCTTGAAGTTGACTTCACTCCTAGCATGAAGGTGATTCAAGCTTCTTCTTCTTTGATGACTCCTTAACTCAATCTATGCTCCTACAACACAAAAGAAGGAAACAACATCAATTCCTTTTAATAACTGATTTTATAATGCATAGAAATCTTCCAAATACATTTAAGCATTCAACAACCTTTATCATCAAAATAGACTTCACTTTTGAAAACAACAGGAGATGACAAAAATAATGATACTTCAAAGAACCCGACTTAAACATAACATGGAGTGCAGCAGATAGGAATTTTGTCTTCTCCTAGCGCATTAGATCTACTTTTTGATCCCTGAGATTTCCCTTTTAGCAATGGCGCAGCAGATGATACTTTCAAACTCCTTTACAACCAGTGCTTTGGATAAGCATTTTAATTTCTTCTACAAATCAGCCTTTTGGCGCAATGGATCAAAGGTTGGAGATCTTCTTGATGTTGATGCACTAGTTCAAGGTTTTATGATCTTCTTACCTCATCCAAAAGCTGGCACATTGGTTGAGGATCTTGATTTCCTCTAGAAACATTATGAAATTTGAATTTAAACACTTAGAATCTGCCTTTTCATCTTGGCGGATTGGATCAAGGGTTTGGAGTCTTCCTTGATGTTTAACCTTTTCTTCTCACTTACCCTCCATCAAGCGCATTAGATCTGATTTATGAGATTTCTATATGGCTGGCGCATTGGATGAGGTGTTCAAGATCTTCCTAAAATTGGCGCATCGGTTGCCTATGTTAGAATCCTCTAGCATTTGTGCTTTAGTTAAGGATTTCGAAATCCTCTAAAACTTAGCATTTTTAAATCATCTTCTTCTTAGTGGCGCATTGGATAGGGGTCTTGATTTCCTCTTGAAACTTAGCATTTTTTACCTTGGGCGCTTTGGATAGGGTATTCAAAATCCTCTTGATGTTGGCGCGGTGGTTAAGGGGTTGAAGATCCTCTTGATGTTGGCACGGCAGTTAAGGTAAGTGAATTCCTCATCTTCTTCTCTCCTTTTGGCGCATCGGTTGAGGCC
The DNA here is from genome assembly GCA_027924645.1 of Cunninghamia lanceolata. Taxonomy (NCBI): domain Eukaryota; kingdom Viridiplantae; phylum Streptophyta; class Pinopsida; order Cupressales; family Cupressaceae; genus Cunninghamia; species Cunninghamia lanceolata. Next base: position 7,548,612 of record BSBN01000071.1, on the reverse strand, counting down.
TTCAAGATCCTCTAAAATTGGCGCATCGGTTCAAGGTTCGGAGATCCTCTAGCTTTTGTCGCACTAGATGGGAAATTTGCGCCCTCTCAGTACTTAGTCGTTTTTTCAGGGTCCTTGAAGGTAAAGGTATATTGAAAAATATATTTAAATTTCTTATACTTTAAATATTTTTCAATATACCTTTCAGGATGTTTGAGATAGGTCTCGAATCCACCGGATTTAACATGCAAAATATAGATTTTGGAGGATTCACCAGATTTCAGACTTAGTCAATTTTTTAGGATTTCAAGATTTCAGGCTACCAGACTTAGTCTTTTCAGGATCTCAAACATACATCAGGATGGGTCTCAAGATTCATGATTTGGATGCGATTTGATTAAGATTCTTCATTACTACAAGTTTATGCACCAGATGAGACCTCCAATTATAGAGCAAAATCTTCTAGGAGAGACTTATTGTCGGATTGGCAGAGGAATGAACTGAAAACATCATCCAGAACCTAATACAAAGCATCAGAGCTCAAAAAAAGGGGGTCCCCATTTGCAATGGGGCGATGTGTGATTTGGTCACAACAAGTCATCCAGTATATCATAGAATTCAATTACAAATTGGCCGGCAACATGCGGGCTTACAATTAGGGCTCACAGGCTTGATTACAAAATACACAAGATATGGCTTTGAAGTTCCTTTGCGAAAAGGCCAGACTATCTATCTCCTAAATCATGAGAATCATGCCAACTCCCTTCCTAGGGATCTATTACATCATTATATATCATGTCCGGAACATAAGATTCTTCTGTGTCGGCCAAAGGTCACAAACTCCAATGAAGCGCTGTAACGTGTGTACAAGGATAGGTCGGACCTAAATGAATAAAATTCCTCCGCAAATGAATGGAATGATGTGTGGATCTCGGGGAAGGTCGGCGACAAACCAAACAACTTTGAATGATGTGTCATTAAGCTTCGAAGGTCATGAAATGCTCCGCAGGTCTTCTCCTTTAGTTGATTGTCTGAGACTGCCAGGATACTCTGTCCTAAGAAAACAATCGATCTTCTGATAACAATATCTTTCCGGTAATTGATTCAAATGCTCTTAATTTCTGATATGTTGTAGATGAATGAATCTAAATGTTAAATCCAGCTCTGCAAGGTCTGAGATGCAACTGCGGTAGAATGCGGACCAAAATACAGAAACTGCTATTGACTGAATTGCCTGAACTGAATTGGAAATGAAAGGAAACAAACTAAACTGCAAACAAAATGAAATGCAAATGTTTTTGGTTGATGCAAGATTGCTCTTGAACCAGGGATGCTCCTGCATCAGATATCCGAGGATATTGAAAAAAGTGAGTCCCTCACTTTGCTGGGGCTAGAGGAAAACCGAGACGGTCTACCTCAGCCTGAGAAATCCATGATGAATCTTCTTTCGGTCTGCCTTTCCACTTCACAAGGTATTCTTTGTACTGTCTTCTTCTGGTGCTGCGTCCAATTCTGCTATCCAAAATGTCTTCAATCTGCTCCAGTGCTTGTTGTGGTAACTGTTTGTTCAAGTCTTCTTCCATGCTGTCACTGAACTCTGCTTCATGATACTGATATAGGTCTGCAATGTTGAAAATAGGTGATATACCCAATGTCTCTAGTAACTCTACTTCATATGCATTTCCTGAATCAAACTTTCTGAGTATCCTACAAGGTCCAAACTTCTTCATCTTCAACTTGTTATATGTCCCAACTGGAAATCTTTCTTTTCTTAGATATACCATCACTTCATCTCCTTCAAATTCCTTATGTCTTTGCTTCTCATCTGCCCTTTCCTTATACTTACTGTTCATCTTCTCTAAATGCTCCTTAACCTGATTATGCACTATCTTCATGTGATCTGCAAATTCTTCTGCTTCTGCACTTCTCTTTTCTTCCATGCTGATATCTCTTAACTCTACTACTTCTCTTGGGTTTGCTCTGGTAACAGTCTCAAAAGGTGTTCTTCTGGTACTCTGATTTACTGAACTATTGTATGCAAACTCTGCTTGTGAAAGAATCAAATCCCAACTTCCTGCCTTCTCTCCAACCAAACATCTTAACAAGTTTCCCAAACTCCTATTCACTACCTCTGTCTGTCCATCGGTCTGTGGATGAAATGCTAAACTGAACTTCAAATCTGTCTTCATCTTCTTCCAAGGTGTCTTCCAAAAGTATTCCAGAAATCTTTTATCTCTATCTGAAATTATGCTCTTAGGTAATCCATGCAATCTCACAATCTCCTTGAAAAATAGGTCAGCTACATGCACTGCATCAATTGTCTTCTTACAAAGTATGAAATGTGCTATCTTTGAAAATCAATCCACCACTACAAATATTGAATCATGTCCTCTCTGTGTCTTAGGCAATCTCATTACAAAATCCATACTTATGTCTTCCCAAGGTCTCTCCGGTACTGTCAAAGGTTTATACAATCCAGTATTCTGACTACTCCCTTTTGCAACTTGACAAACTCCACAACTTTGCACAAATTTCCTAACGTCCTTATGTATCTGGGGCCAAAAGTAGTTATCACTCACCAAAGCCACTGTTTTATCAATGCCAAAATGTCCTGCCAATCCACCACTGTGTTTCTCCTTGATCAAATTGTCTCTCATTGAACTTCTAGGTATGCATAACTGATTTCCTTTGAACAACATATCTTCCTGAATGAAATAGTCCAACCACTTGCTCCTATCTGTCACAACAGGTTCCTTACATGCTTTCCAAGGTTCTGCAAAATCAAGATCTCCCTCATACATGTTCTTCAATTCATCAAATCCCAACACTTCAATTCTCATTTCTATCAACGAGTTCCTTCTTCTACTCAAGGCATCTGCAATTTTGTTTGATTTTCCACTCCTACGCTTCAACACAAAGTATAACTCTGCATGAACTCTACCCATCTCATGTGTCTCTGATTCATCTTACCTTGACTGTTCAAATATTGCAAAGCTTGATGATCTGTATACAACACAAACTCCTTAAGCAACAAGTAATGTCTCCAGTTCTTCAAGGCTTGGATTATGGCCTAAAATTCCTGATCATAAACTGAATATCTTCTCCTTGCATCATTCAACTTCTCACTGAAATATGCTATAGGTCTACCTTCTTAACACTGCTCCAATTGCATTCCCACTTGCATCACAATCTACTTGAAATACCTTATTGAAATCCTGTAATGCCAAAATAGGTTTCTCTGTCACTTTCTGCTTCAACAACTCAAAACTCTTATCTGCTCCTGTTGTCCACTTGAAATCTTTTCTGTCACCTCTCATTGTCTCTGTCATAGGGTTACAAACTGAACTGAAATTTCTGATGAACTTCCGGTAGAAACTAGCCAATCCATGGAATGATCTGACTTCTCCAATGCTCCCCGATGTAGGCCATTCAATAATTGCTCTTACTTTCTCAGGGCCCATCTTCAATCCTTCCACAAAAATCACAAATCCCAAGTATACCAATTCTTCCTTCATGAAACTACACTTCTTGATGTTTATCAACAAATTCTCTTCTCTCAGTCTTTGCAATACTTGTCTCAGATGCTACAAATGTTCTTCTTTTGTCTTACTAAAAATCAGAATGTCATCCAAGTATACATTAACAAACTTGCCCAAGAATTTCTTCAAGACTTCATTCATAAATCTCATGAAAGTACTCGGTGTATTTGTCAATCCAAAAGGCATTACTAACCACTCATACAATTCTTCATTTTTCTTAAAAGAAGTCTTCCATTCATCCCCTTCTCTGATTCTGATCTGATGGTATCCACTCTTCAAATCTATCTTTGTGAAATATTTTGCCCCACTCAAACAATCCATGATATCATTTGTCCTAGGTAAAGGAAATCTATACTTAAGTGTGATCTTGTTTATTGCTCTTGAGTCTGTACATATTCTCCATTCTCCATCTTTCTTAGGTGCTAACACTGCAGGCACTGCACAAGGACTCAAACTTTCTCTGATCAAACCTTTCCTCAACAATTCTTGTATCTGCCTATTCAGTTCTTCATTCTCTGCCGGTGTCATTCTGTCTGCTGCTTTGTTAGGCAAACTAGCTCCAGGTATAAGATCCATGTGATGACTGATACTTCTGATTGGTGGTAGTCTTTCAGGTACATTGTCTGATATGATGTCTCTATACTCTGTCAGCAACTCCTTTATCTCCTCTGGTTGTGATTCTTGAGTCTCCCTCTTCAATGTTTCAGGCTTCTTAGGAATCAAAGCATGACACATATTCTCATGTCTCAAACCATCCAGAAATTTTCTCCCATCTACCAAACAAATTCTAGCATTTCCACATACTTCGCTCTTAGGATCATCTTCCAAAGGAATCAAAGTAATTCTCTTTCCATTTGCTATTATAGTATATGTATTCTTTCTCCCATCATGTATGGCTTTCCTATCATACTGCCAAGGTCTACCCAACAAGATATGACAAACATCCATAGGCATAATATCACACAATACTTCATCATGATATGATCCAATATGAAATTTCACCAAACATTGCTCACTCACCAGTACCTTATGATCATCCTGAATCCATGCTATCTGATAGGGCTTAGGGTGTTTCAATCTTTCCAACTTCAGCTTACTCACCATCTCCTTTGAAATTAGGTTATCTGAACTACCACTATCAATAACAACTTTACAACATTTACCTCCTGATTTGCATCTGGTTCTGAACAAAATTTTCATCTGCAGTGGTTCTTCATTTGTCTCTACTTGAAATAGTGCTCTCCTCATCACAAGTGATTCTCCTTTCTTAGGTTTACTGACTGAAATGGGTGATCCAACAGGTTCTTCCACATAGGCTGCTCTTCCACTGTTCTCTGTCCTCTTGCTTGTACTCCCTTGATTACATTCAAATGCTCTATGTCCTTCACCTCCACACTTGAAACAGGTTCCTCTAAATGTTCTCCTATCAAGTCCTCTTCCTTGTCTTCTGTATCCTTCACTCCAGTATGGACTAGGGTTTCCTTTGCAGTAGAAATTTTTGCCATCCCTCCGATATGCATTGTTATCTCTATCCTCCTTGAATGTGTTCTCTGGTCTGCTCTGCTCCGCAAGAATTTACCTCCTCTGCCTCTCTATCTTTAATCATGTCTCTTATTCAGCTTCTCTTCAACTTTCAGGGCAAATTGATATGCTTCTTCCAGTGTTGTCATCCTTACCAAGCTCAATTCCTCTTGAATGTTCAATCTCAATCCATTGATGTATCTAGCCACTTTCTCCTTGTTTGCTTCACTATGCCCTGTCCTTATGATCATCTTATGAAATTCTTCAGTATACTCCTTCACAGATTTCTCCTTTTGCCTCAGGTTTTGCAATCTCTTCAACAATTCCAACTCATAGTCAACAGGTACAAACAGATTCTTCAATTTTGTCACCATCCCGTCCCACTTTGTAATCTTTTCTTTTCCTCTTCTGTTTCTATCCAACTGAACTTCTTTCCACCATATAGCAGCATGTCCTTTCAACTTGGTTTTTGCAAATTTCACCTTCTCCGGATCTTCAATTTCTTCGTACTCAAAGTATTCTTCCATGTCATTTATCCAGTCAATCAATTCTTTTGGGTTCAAATTGCCAGTGTAATTAGGTACATCAACTCTAGGTCTTTTCCCAATCTTTGAAATAGCTCGCAACATCTTGACTTGATCTGATTCTTCTTCTTCATCTCCTCCTAGGGTTTCGCCAATTTGTTGAACAGATTGAAATTCTTCTTCATCATCACTTTCAACATTAGGTCTAGGTGTCAATCCTCTTCGCCAATCTTCCTCGACAGCATCCAATCGAATCCTCATTGTTTTCATCATTTCCATCATCTCATCCATCCTACTAGCCATTGTTCCAACAACAGGGATTCTCCTCGGCGGCATCTTCCTAGGATCAAGTGCAAACTGCCTCAATTCGGCGATTTGGCTACAAGGTGACAACTGCCTCACAATCGACGATCGGTTGCGACACAAGTAACCTACCTCGGATTCGCCGATCTGTCCACAACAAGATCTTATAGAATTCCTTCGCCAACTTCACTCACTTCGCTCCCAAAGATTTGAACTCTCGCTTTGATATCACTTGGTGCAGTCATGGTTAGGAGGGTCCTCAAAGAGAACAGTCCAGACCATGCAGCTAGAGTAAACACAATGGAAACAAATCAAAGATAAGAAGTAAATGCAGATTCAGTCATCCAGTATATCATAGAATTCAAATACAAATTGGCCAGCAACATGCGGGCTTACAATTAGGGCTCACAGGCTTGATTACAGAATACACAAGATATGGCTTTGAAATTCCTTTGTGAAAAGGCCATACTATCTATCTCCTAAATCATGAGAATCATGCCAACTCCCTTTCCTAGGGATCTATTACATCATTATATATCATGTCCGGAACATAAGATTCCTCTGCGTTGGCCAAGGAAGGTCACAAATTCCAATGAAGAGCTGTAACGTGTGTACATGGATAGGTCAGACCTAAATGAATAAAATTCCTCCACAAATGAATGGAATGATGTGCGGATCTCGGGGAAGGTCGGCCACGAACCAAACAACTTTGAATGATGTGTCATCAAGCTTCGAAGGTCGTGAAATGCTCCACAGGTCGTCTCCTTTAGCTGATTGTCTGAGACTGCTAGGATACTCTGTTCTGAGAAAATAGTCGATCTTCTGATAGCGATATCTTTCCGGTAATTGATCCAAATGCTCTGAATTTCGGATATGTTGTAGATGAATGAATCTAGATGTTAAATCCAGCTCCGCAAGGTCTGAGATGCAACTGCGGAGCAAAATACAAAAACTGCTATTGACTGAACTGCCTGAACTGAACTGGAAATGAAAGGAAACAAACTGAACTGCAAACAAACTGAAATGCAAATGTTTTTGGTTGGTGCAAGATTGCTCTTGAACCAGGGATGCTCTTGCATCACATATCAGGGGTTACAACAGTGATTTCAAGGTCAGCCACAACCTACATACATCCCTAGTTGAGATCTTACATCATTGGTCATCATTGCCTATCATTAGGCTAGGGTTTTGATGCATATTTGCTCATATATTTCACACGTATGAGAATTGATCCAAAAATCAGTCATAATTGATATAACAGTCCAGCCTTTTGCCATCAGTCCTTTGAAATTAATAATAAATGATGGAGATTCCAAGTATGCTCTTTTTCATGTTCCATTGATATGGTTATGTGTTTATCATTGATCATTTGATGTTTATTTGGTAAGATATTGGAAAAAAATTTCAGTTAGAACTAGTAGGGTATTTTACATATTATACATTCTAAATTTCGTACCTCATAGTGGAATACCAAGCATCATCAAGTACCTTTTATACCACCTTTTTGCCTTATTCTGACCTGGCCTCAACTCATCTTATCCACTCTTCACAAACCACCATGGATTGTAGAACCTGTTGCACCTCCAACATCCTGATGTGCACATAATTATAATGAGAGAGGGGGGGGGGGTTAATCAGTATAACACAATCTTTTACTTTTCAAAACTTAATTAACCACAACAATAACACACATGCAAGATCTAGCAATTACGAACACAGAAGGAACACATGATTTATGTGGAAACCCTTGCGAGAGAAAGCCACGACAAAATATTGCTTATATATTGATCTTCTTGTAGGCACCAACCTACTTTTACAATCTTCTTTTGTAGGCACCAACCCATGGGAGACACCAATCCCCATTACAGAATTTGTAGGCACCAACCCACTAGAGACATCAATCCCCACACCTAAGCACCAACTTAGCAAGAGACACCAATCTTTTATTTGACATGCACCAACCTTCAAATTCTTCAATGAGTTTTAATGTTTTTTTTCCTGCACAAATCTGATCCAATTTATACAAAGTCCTTTCACAATTCTGATCCAAATCACACACTATCTTCTCTCACAAATCTGATCATAAATATCTCAAAAAACTTCCTTTAAAATCTGCTCTTAATCTTCACACATATTCCTCAAATATATCTGCTTTTAATCTTCACACATATTCATCAAATAAATCTGCACTTTTCTTTCATTCATGGGCTGCTTGTATGTAATATCCCCAATGGGATCTGCCCTAAAATTCTGGAATTAAATTTCTGAATTCTGCCCTAAATTTCTGCACTTCAGATTTCTGCTCTAAAACCCTAAATTCTGATTTTTGTTTTCTGCTCAAACCCTAGGACTGAATTCTGATTTTATTTTCAGAAGCATAAATACTTATAGGCAGCCAATAAACATGCTCCAAACATCCATAAAATATATGCCAAACATGTAAAAACATCAACAATGATATCAACCATGAAAATCAACCATCCAAAAGGCCAAACATGTGCCAAACAAATCTGATTTCTGATTAAACAAGTCTGCTGCTCCAAATCTGAATATGCTGATTTGGAATTACAGCAAATTCATGGGCTCAAACATGACAAACATCACCCAGATTTCTGCTCTTATAAGTTCAACCTAAATTAGGTTTATACATACCATGGAATAGCAAAAATAACTCAAAATAATGAAGTCGCCCTCCTAGGGAAGTGGCGCTCAACCCAGGGCATGAACCCTCGTCAATCTTCGTCCAAAACTCCTCCAAAAGGGTGGCACCTAAATCTGCTTCAAAAGATGTAGCTTGAATACTCAAGATCCTCCAAAACTCCAATAAAGTGCAAGCGTGAAGTCCGTGTGAATTCACCTCCAAGATGGAATTGGGTTTTCATCCAATCCACCTAATATTCTCAAGGTTTTTTGTCCTTGGAATATGCTGACCTAAAGTGCAGCCAAGAGTAAAACTCCAAATGAAAAGATGTGATGTGAATGAATGATGATGAGAAGGCTCCAACTGATCTTATATTTATACACAAATCTTTTCCTCTTCTCAAGGCCGACCTCCTCTTAGCAATCCTTTTGTTTTTTATTTTATTTTCTTCTTCCATAGGCGACCTCCCTTTGGGTGCCCAAACATAGAGAAATATTTTATTTTATTTTTTTATTATTTTCTCTTTCCCATCTCCAAGTGGGCAAACCACTTAGGCATATCATACATCATGGTTTTGGCCTCCAATTTGTTCGTCCTTCTCCAAGGGAATTTATCTTAATTTATTCTTATTTTTTCCTCAAACTCCCAAAGTCATTTCCATCATTTTTCTTCCTTCATTTTTTCTTTTCTCTCTCTTGGTCACTCATCTCTAAGGCAAATTATTTAAATTACTTTGACTTCTCCAATAAATCCACAAAAATATGCAAAGTCATCGCTTCTGATCATTTTTGCCCTACAAAATTGGCTAAGTATGAAATCTTGCCAATTAGGTTATTCCCCTTAGCCCTCCGACTCAGCCTACGGGAATGGAATAGGCTAGCCAACTCTGCTAGGTGATCACTCGAAAAATGGGGACATTACATTGTATGCTTCAAAATAGGTCTGAAATACTCTTCATAAGTACCTACCCTAGATCTGCTCTAAATCAAAAATATATTCTATTCATTTCACTCACTCTTCTTTACTCCATCCACAACTATTATTTATATCTCTTTGTATATGAGCGATTTCAATGAAAGGTTACATCTCTTTGTAAAGGCGACAGCCCTTTATATAAAACACACGTCTTGATTTCGTCTTCTAGTGGAGCGCTTTCTTTTGGAAGGTCGGCCACTTTTTACATATTTATTTAAACATAAATTTCATCATATAAGTGGCGCCAATCTCATAAGGGAGTCAGCCACTTTATTTCATTTAAATTTCCAAACAAAAACAAAGCGCTGATTTAGGATGTCAGCCATGCTTGTCTTATTGTATTCTTCAAGAATGACACTAAGGTGGGAGTTGGCTAGGATTTAATAGAAGGTTTAAATCTTTAATTTAAACCATGTTTTGGTGCTTTGATTAGGAGGTAGTCAGCCATCATATTGGACTATGACTTTTATAATATTTATCTTCAATGTACTTCATGCCTTCTTTTACGATTGTCTTCTTACGTTGTCGCATCAATGATATTATCTATTTTGACATCAATGACAACAATTTCTAACACATCCTCTTTAGTAAACTAAAATAGCTAGCATATCTAGTTTCCATTGATTTGAGAAATTCCTTCCTCGAAAGTCTTGAAGAGTGCAAGTGATGTGTGATGGTTGCATGCAAACATATTTATATCTCTAGCATCACCCACCATAGTCCTCACACAAGCTATTTTCCTAATGTCTTTCAATGTGTTCAATGTATGAACACATGGGGTCCAAAAAATATGTTTGCAAGTATTGTCCAGCATCAAACTAGCTAACTTACAAACATGAGTTGACTTAGTCACACCCCGCACAACATTTGAAGTACTGTAATGTCCCTTGTGGAACTGTTAGCCAAAATCACTAGAAATTGTTTAGATTTTTCAATCAACATGAATCCAAGCCTTTTGATCACCCAATTCTCGATGTGGACAAGGTGAGAGCATACAACTGGATTGTGGATAGAGAATAAAAATCAATTGACTGGTAGCAGTAACCAATATACAAATCAATACCAAATTGGTTGATATAGATGTTTCACTAGAGCAAAGCCCAGTTACAAATCAACACCCAATGGACGGATATAATAAAATTGCACAACTACAGATCGGGTAAAGCCAAACTGGCCGACAACAAGTCGATCTAGATCAACGCCAACAATGGCAGATAATGAAATGTAAACAATTGGCAGCTATGCCATGCAAACGTTTTTACAATGCACTATAGAGAAATTAAGTTATTCCAGAGGGTAACCTTCTAGAATATTACAAATGTAATCCACTTCAAACTTTTAGAGTGTTTTTTGCGGTAAACCGCACAAAAACTTACAAATTTATATCAGCTGGAACTTTTCTGGATAATTTCTAGATTTGCTATTATATACCCACTTACAATAAAAATATTCAATAAGTAGGTCTTAACAAGTATTATCAGGTATAGTTTAAATTTCAAATTTGGAACTTAGTAATAATTTTCCAGATTCAGATATGCTGTTGTTACATCAGAAATAATTCCCAGAAATCAGAAATATTTGATAGTAATATACCTGCACATGGTTAGAACTTGAATGACTCTACTTGTAGCTGTACGGTCTCTTTAAAATATGTCAAAGACTGCTGTAGATCTGAAAGTCATTCAAAATTATCATAAATATCCCTTGGGCAAGCTATGGCACAACTCATATATGTATGACACCTTTAAAACTCTTTCCAAAGTTTGAATCACTTCATAAAACTTCAGCTCCTCAAACTTCAGCTCCTCCTTTATGAATTGTCATGCCCAGCTAGGAAAGTGGCGGCCAACATTTTGACAAGATACAATAAAGTGATTGATATCTCCCCCTCAAGAATGGTACGACTGGTCTAGAACTTGTATGGCCAGCATGGGGAGTCTTTCTCCTTCAACAAACACTTTATTATTAACATAAATAACACTCAACTTCAATAAGATCTGTAAACTTCTCACACTTAGATAAAATCACAGAAATTTCAAAGTCACACACACACACACACATATATATATATTGTATTTTCTGGAATATGAAATCACACCAACAGAAATCGAAATTCTCACACCAACAGAAATGGAAATTCTTACACTAAAATAACTGAAATGAACAAAACATATTCAACTCACTGGGAATTCCTGCAATGAAATTCCTCAACTGGAACAAAAGGTTTTCGTTCTCAATCCCATATGCCTTCAGGGTTTTTGTCCTTGGGGTAGCCTTATGGGTTTTCATCCTTCAGACAAAGTTGGGCACAAAGCTCAAACTCAGTTAATAAAAATTGTAGAAGAGATGGAATCCCTTCAAATGAGCCCTCATCCTCCTTTTATAGGCTCAGGAGGGAAATGAAATATTACTTTTTACGTTTTGCCTGGAAACCTAATTTTAAATTACCTTTTGTAATTTTCTGCCAATTCTAAAAAGAAATAACTTAATACTACGAAAGGATTTATGCGCTCCATTTAGGTGGCCTAAATAATAATAATAAAGTGGCCTTTTTACAAAGTTATGACAATTAATATAAAGACCGACTTCAATTATTATTTTTAAATCTATTTCCTGCTCTCGCACTATACTATGGAAAAATACCAAAATAAACTAATTAAATTATTTCCATGAAATCTACTAGCTAAAATAAAGCAGGAAACATGAAACCTCTGAAAATGAAGCTCTCCAAGGTTTGTGGACTCCTCCAACAATATTGGATTGCTCCAAATATGCTGGAATTGGCTCGAATGGAAAAGGGACATGACAAGTACCGACCTCCTCTGTGGCGTCCCTTAAAAGATGAAATTAGAAGTTTGCATCTTTGTGCTTCCTAGAGCAATGAACAACTTTAAGGAAATATGAGTGAGTTGAACATGTAACAATGGCATTAATGAGTGGTTGATGTCTAGTGTTAGTTTACCAATCCATGATCATGGAGCAACCCATCATTATCCATGTTTGTCCATTGTCCTTCATCAAGTTCATCCTAAAATATTGTTTGTCTAGGAGGGTGGGACACAATCTTTGTTCTTCATGGGGGAATATGAGGATTTGATTTTGTTTGTCCTTTTCAACATTTCACTGAGGTATGGAGAACATGCCACATGAAACAGGATTGCGTGGGCATAAAAGAATTTATCTAAAGCATCATCAACCTCCTCATGTGCTTGCATTTTTAATAACCTTGCGATTATATTTCACCCATCACTTGTGGCCTTCCTCTTCCCCCTATTAGAACCCTCTCCATTCCAACCTTTCATCCTAGCAGTAAATGACATATTGAAATGGTCCACCATAGATTATAGAGGTACACCTCTAGCTTTTGCCTTACCCTCCCCGACCAACCTAGTCAATTCAAATCTCTTTTCTAAGGTTATTTGTACCATAGAAGCAAATATCTTTCTCGGGAATAGCTCGGCAAACCAAAAGAGAAAGATATTTTCAATTTCTTGCGATAATACCAGGAATCTGAAAAATGCAGAAAATTTACAAAAAAAAGAGAAATAACTGATTTTTTTAATACTTAAAGGCATCCTAGTTGCATGGAGAGTGAGATAGAGAAAGTAAAACAAATGTACACCATTAATTTTTGAAATATGGACTTTACCATTAAGTTTGAAATCATTATTTCAAGTGCACACAATATAGTGTGTTATTACATGGTTCGACTTCAAAGTTTGAACCCTCAAAATCAATCACAAACTACAAAATACAAATGTCAAGCTACAAATTGACAAACTACAAAGAAACACAAGGTAGACAAAGATAAGAAAGCTAGCTATTGTGAAGTACAATCCACTAGGGAGCTATAGTTCTTGATGGTGAAGCTCCAAAATTATGCTCCCTCCTAAGTTGATTCATCTCCTCTTCAACAAATGCATTAGCCTTCCTCAAGATCTCTAGGTCATCCTCATCAATTAAGTCTTCATCATCAACAAGCCGTTCTGAGTCAGGACCAATCTCATCAAGGTCAATTGGTTGATCATCTTCAACACTCCCTATATAATCAGTTCAAAAGCATTAGTTTGAAACCTTGTACAAAATAAGAATAAATTTTGCTAAACAATAATTACAATTTACATATAGAAATCCAAATTTTCGTTATCTTGAATTTTTTTTCCTCTTAAGATGAAGGTTATGGTGGACAAAAACCAAATCATTCATTCTCTTTGGAGTCAAACGATTGTGTTTCTTGGAGTGTCTGTGTTGAAACACACTCCAAGAACACTCACAGGCAAATGAACTACATGGCTGGCTCAAAATGCGCATTGCCATTCATCTTAATTTCTTAGCATCTTTGTCAAAAAAATTCCACCATTCGGCTACAAAAAACATAAATTTTAATCAACATTGTATTACATTAAAAAATTTGAATCTTAAAAACAAAACAATCTTACAAATTCCCAATTCCTGGTTTCAAAGTGTTCCTGCCTTCTACAGCACAAAGAGTGGCAAAAAATCCCTTTCCTTCTTGGTATGTGGGCAACTCTACCATGGCTGTCTATCGATCCTGTGATTCTGGGAAAAATATCTCAATGCATTGGAATAGGCGCTCATTCACCTCTTCAGCTTGACTAAAGGAGTCACTATAAAACAATGCTGGATTGAGCAAGTATCCAATGATATGGAGGGCACAATGCATTTGTCGATCCCATCTTGCATCAATGACCTCCCATATCGGCATGTATCTACTCATATCATGGTTCATCCTTGCCCTGATAGCCTCTTTGGCCCTATCCATGGCCTCGTACAAGTAGCCCATTGGGGATTTTCCCCATCAACTAGTCGCAACACCCTAACTAAAGGCTCTGATGTAAGAACCCTGTCTTATTCTGCCTTGAATTTTCAGTTTTGATAGTTTGACATTTCGTCAAACAAATGGCATACAATCTGACTGATGACTGCTTTCTGAGTTTTAGGGATGTGTTTGAGGTTTGTTTTCAATGCAAATACATATATCAAATGAACATAACATTACCAAACACTTAGCAATTATAGACAACAATATTCCAACATTCAATATGTCTTTATTTCCATCATGTAAAGTCTGATTACAATGATAATCAGGTCTGATACAAACTGGGACAGACTGATATAACCCTATGACAGTGATAAGAAGCTGATTCAAATTAAATATTTGAATGCAATAACAACATGAGAACATACCCGAATGTTTTCTTCATCGATTTGTCATATAGGGATGTCATACAAACATAGGTATCTGCTGTTATACAGTTCTGAGACAGTATATACCACTGTTGCAAATGTAATTCTGATGTACACAGTTTGATATAAAGTCTTGAATACCACGAGCACCCAAAACACTTCTTAATGAATTCGTAGGGCTCCAATATTGACAGCGCTTAGGGTTTGCATGATTCCAAGTCTGATTTTATACTCCTTTGGACATTGATTTGTTTGGAAACCATAAGCAACTCCTCAAATGATGGCAATGAACTGGATTAAGATAGCGATCAGTCTTCTACAGTATATGAACAGCTCCAAACTCCTTTATTGGACAGCGAATACTCCCTTATGTGATCAGCTGGTGGGTGTGATATCAAACCCCAATGTATGGCAGCACTTATAGACTCCACAAACCCTTACTCCCAAACCCTTACTCCCAACAATATAAATGACTGATGAAAACCCTGAAATGGCTGGAAAGTGACACCCAAACATAAACTTTACAAGTCGAATCCCTTGAGGCTGCGATTCCCTTGAATGATGAATAATACCTTGGACGGCTAGGGTTTGGCCTTCAAAACTTGTCGACACATCAACATAAAACCTTGCATAAATATGCCACGTAAGCCCTTCAATGGCGACCTGCAATAGATGTGTGCTTTGAAGCTCAAAAATCCTCCATAAATCGATCCAATCCCAAATTGGTATTTGGCACAAATCTTCTAATTTGGTGATGAAACCCTAGCAGCTGTAACCTGCAAAAACAATGACTTTCCAACTCTTCTACAATGCCAAAATCCTGTAATAATGCTCAATAGTAAACTCTAGGTGGATTTAACTCTTGAAATGGTATTGGGTTTTCGTCCAAACCACAAATGTCTAAGGGTTTTCGTCCCTAGAACAAGCTGAATCAGAAGTTGCAGTAGAAAGGAAACTCTCCAATATGTAGAAAGGAAGCTCTCCAAGATAGCTCTGACTTTTGACGTCTCTCAGCCCCAAACTAGCTTTTTATGTTGAGCATTTCTTACAGGTTGTTGATGGGGTCATTGTTAGACCCACCTATCTTTAGAATCATTTGTGTCATAGTTTGAGGATTCCCCTTGGCTAGTTGTAGGTGTGCTCCCATTAGCTTTGTGTTGAGAGGGAACAATGGTATTTTATAGAGCCAAAGACTATGCTGCCTTTGTTCTGATTAGGAGGCGGAAATTGAGGAGCATTTTATTTTCTGGTGTCTAGTCTACTATGAAATCTATGGGAGGTACTATTGTTTATACGGAGATTTTGGCGGCTCTCTTTCCTCTTTCTTCCACTACCTTGATTAGAGGTGCGCTGCCCTTTTTCTTTGTGAGATCTCTAGGTTTAGGCATATGTCTCTTTGTGGTGATCCCAGATCTACCGAATTGATTACTTCTTTCTTTCAACCCATCATTGTTGCTGGACGCATTAAGTGCCCTTTAGACACTTTTGATTTGCATATGAACGAGTACAAATCAGAGAAGTATCGCTCTTCCTTGCATTCTGCTATGGCTAAGGCTCCTTGGCATCTCGACTATCACTCTAGTGATTGTGGCATTATCTCATCCTGGTGTTCTGAACCCTCTCTTACTGCCCTTCCATGTTGTAGATCTTAGCAACAGGTTGACTTTACCAACTTTTTTCCCACTACCAATAGTTCTTTGGCCAAGAATGTTTGGGTATTCTATGTGACATCAACTATTTCCTAGGATTGGATAGCATGGTCCCTTTACCTCTTGTCTTTCCTCAGCAAGCATTCCTAGGCTTTTCATTGGTACTCCCATTGTGATCGATGACATTTTCATTGGCTCCTCCAATGCGTCTTGGAACATGGACACTTGAGGATTTTGGTTGCTCAATTGGATGGTTTTCTTTAGTTTATTACTTTATGACCCCTCTTTTTCTTAATTATTGTACTTGATTTGGGGTATGCCTTTTTTAGGTTTGCCCTTCGCTAATGTTTATATTTTCTTTATATCTATGACCTCTTTTTTTGTGCTAGTCCATTGCTATTTTACCTGCTGTGTGTTCCAGTCCTGGTGATCTATTTTTGGTCATTTGTGGAATTAATATAGTTTCTTTCTTTCTTTCTTTCTTTCTAGGATGATCATCGACATGTTGACAAAACAAGGTTTGTATTTTGAAGAGTCACCTATGCCTTTTTTTGCTTCCCTTCCTATCATAGGAATCCTTGTTAGGTGTTTGCCTATTTATTTGGGGAGCTTTTCTTGCTTTCCATCTCTTCAAATCGTATATACTAGAGACAGAATTCTTCTTTGTTTTTTTTTTTAAATTGATTTTAAAAAAAAATTATCGCTCTTCTATTTCTATGACTTTGTTGTTACTTATTGAAATGCTTTTCTTGTGTTTATACAGTATAACTGTAATTTTTAGTCGCTACAAATTCTTGTTGTATGCTTTAGTCTAAGTTTTGTGTACCATCATAAGATTATTTATTACTGTTGTTTATCCATGGTCAGAGAACTAGCCATTTTTTGGGTCTTTGAATATTTTTGTTACCTTTATATTCATGTCAAGTTTAGATATATTGAAAGGATGTGTCATTGTAAAAGCATCTGTTTGTGACTCATAAAACTCTTGGCTGTTGCAAAAGTCTCCATATACAATTTATTGGATTTAACTGTTAAGTTCTGAATAGTTCATTCTTGGAATCATGTAGTTCCTCTTGCTTTTACTTTGCTTTAGATAGAAACAAAAAGTCACTTATAAAACTTATTATGGCCTTGGATTCTGATAGATTTGAGTCCTAGTCATGCTACATTGACATTAGAAGTTAGTATGGTATATTTATGACATTAAAAAATATGTACACGTTTCTATTTTTGGTTTTTTGATACAGACTTTATTTAACAGATTTTTACAATTGGAATAGAGTCAAAGTTCGATATTGTGATGGGGCCTCATTTTCTGGAGATGTAGAAGATGAAAATCAGGTGATTGAATTCAAGAGATTTTCTGTTATCATTTTGGTGGAGTTGGGTTCAGAAAATTGAAATCCTCTAGATCTAGTGTAGTCAAGATCTAGAGAATGAATTCCCTTTTTCTTGTCACAATAACAAATTATGCATTAGAGTTTAAGGAGGCTTGTGCAGAACATTGGAGCTGCTACTTGCATCATTAGCCCAAGTTTTGTTATGAATTTGTTGTTAATAATAGTAGTAATGAACCTCATTAGCTCTGATATTCTTGATTACAAAATAACAACAATCCAATCCTGAAAAAGGTTTCACACTCACATCACATCTCCAACCTCCAACTAAGTAGTTGTCCTTGGAAACAACTACCAACCAACCTAAAACTGGAAGGAAAGGAAAATGTAGATGAAGAATCTAGCCAATACAAGAAGATAATAAACATCAAATTTGAACTGAATTAGGTGCCCTGCAACTGGGGATCACCAAACTCATAAACAAACCCAAGTCCATATAAACATCTGTGTATAAGAATGAGTCACTCAAATCCCTTCAAGACAGAATCCAAACAAATAAATCCCATGCTGGAGAAAATGAATGTCATCAAGCCAGACCAACTACAGCAAAGTTTCAAGCAACCTTAGTCCTCTATCCAAATATAAAATCACTATCAAACACTCACTGCAAAGTGTGTATTCAAATCAGAGTATTATGTGTAACCATTAAATATAAGCCTTCAACACCATAAGGACCGCTTATGCCACCAATAGAAAGAAAATTTATTCCAGTCCATTACATGGAAAATCTCCAAGATCAAATGCATTTTAACTACAGATTATAAGATTAGCATAGGAGAGTAACAGTTGTTAATTTCCACATGAAATACTCAGCCTTCTAAAGTGAAGCACACAGTTTGCTAATAAAGCATAATGCTACCATAAAAGAAAGCAGATCTTCTGTCTGTAATTCAATACAATTCAGCGTTTGGATGAACAAAAGATGATATGCTGATATTCACAACCGACCAAAAAAAGCCAATAGGACTCAAAGGTACAATCAGCAAGAATAGTTCTTGAAAGACTGCCTAAAGCATCTCCTACCCAAAAAGCAATAAAGAGTTTATGAAGGAGCATAAACTTGGAAACAAAATAAATTTACAAGGCATGTAAATTTCTTGATGAGAAGTACAATATGCAATTTAAGTTCATATGTTAATTTCTTAAGCAAGAGGGTTTCTTAAAATCTTTATAGCTAAGATATTAACAGTATAGAAGGATGTCATTCTTTGTTTTTTATTGGTTTCTATGAATATCAACTCTTTTATTTTGGATCAATGTGAGTGCTTCTTTTTTATTCTTCAATTATTGGAATATATACTGCTAGGTTTTCAAAATTGAAAATAAGACTGGATATATAATCAATTGATAAATCTATTTCTAAACAAGTAGTTCTAAATTTAGTTCTCTTAAAACGATTTGAATCTTGACTAATTGAACATGAGGTTTTCACAGTCATGAGATAAGAGTAGAAAGCTTCTCGGAAAAAACTTTGTGCACATAATAATAATAATAATAATAATATATTTTTTTCAGAAGCTTTCTACTCTGCCTTAACTACTTAGCAAATGCATTGCATATACAACTCTTAGACTCCTTGACCAGAATTGTTGTTTATTGCTGTAATTCTGAACTGCCAGATGTGTCCATTGCATGCCTTTGTATTTTCTTGCACATGCATTTTGGTCAGTTATGGTTTATATTTTCTGTTTCTTCTTTTTTATTTAGATACACTTGATTACCCACCAGTTTTAATTTGAATTTTGGATGTCATTGGACTGAAGTTTTTCCTAAAAATATGCACTAACTAGCATATTTATTTCCTTACGATATATTAGGAAAACAAAATTTTTTTTAGAGGTCAAAGAATTTGGAAAGCTGTCATGGAGGACCTCTTGGCCAAGGGTATGGATAAAGCTAATCAGGTTTTCTCCTGTCCTTTGCACTTACATGCTCCTGCATGTGTGTGCCTGCAATGTACTATAAGAATTTCATGAATTAGTGTTAAAATTGTAAATAATTGCAAATAATTGACTTCTTGAGAATAGAAAATCAGATCTCACAAAAAGATCTAGAAGACAGTGCTTGGACCTTGTAGAAACTGGATTAATGAGAAGTTTGCTTTACTGTGAATAAAATTTTAGATTTCTCTTATTGAATACTTTGTTGTACCCCTATCATATCACTATCCGCTATCCGTTACATATCCAGATCTGGATACTTCATGGATGCGTATCCAATACATGAGAATTGTGTGCCATATCAGATACAATGTGGTCATGGTAGTGTCATTTCTGAACCATTGTTTGTTTGTATCCAGGAATTATTCAGTCAGCAATATAACATTTTAAGAGGAAGAAGCAGTTGTATATCTCATTATATCCAGTCACTGATCTATCTCTTCTGCTTACAGTAGGCTAGAACTGGTTACATTTTGGGTTTGACTAAGAGATCAATATCACCTAGCGAATTTCTCATTTCTAATATAATAAAGCTTGATTTTAGAATAGTGTAAACATTAATCACTCCATTCAAACTACATCAACTCCAAGATACATTTGAAGACTTAGCAGTGTATTTATTAATGACACTACCAAAATGAATCAGATAGTAAAGGAAAGAACAATACCAATAAGGGTAATAGAATGACAATTTTGAAAATAGAGAAGAGCATAGAGTTCAAAATAAAACTGCTGTCAAAGAATATGTTTTTAACAGAAATATTTCAATAAAATAAATTACAAAATGTTTGAATTGTAAGTATCAAAGTATATGCCTAGAAACAAACAAACACACATATTTTACTTTCTATAGCTCAGTATGTTTTATTTTTTATTTTTATTGATATATAATTTGAATAGATTTATCCACGTGGAGTGGTATGCCAAGATTCTGGAAAACTATTTTACCCTTATCCATATTTGTACTTGTATCCATATCTTGGTAACTTATCTTCCGGTTTCTTGAGCAAGCATTCAACTATGGTTAATAATATGTGCAAGGTAAAAGAAGAGGACAAGGATGCTTAAAGCAAAGATAAGGTTTATTTGAAGTGAAGATTTTAAGCAATTAAAAACAAAAAGGAGAAACTAATGTGTTTAAAATTCTTCATTGTAACAATAATCTACACAAATAGGTTGTCAACTAGACCGCAGTAAAAGAACAAAAGAAATAAATTACATTAATGTCAATAGATGATGAAAATGGATTAATGGGATTCAAAAGTACAGCCAGCAGAGTAACTTGTAGGAGTGAAAAGAAGCTACAAGCTAGAACTACACTAAAAAGTACATGAATGCAAGAACGTAGCTAACAAGGAAGGTGAACCCAAGGTCCCAAAGTAGGTAAACCCTGAACTATTAAAAAGATCAAGCGATACATTTTAAGCATTAAAAATAGCCCTGATAAAGGAAGCCCTGCTAAATAAGATAGAAGAGAGTCTGGAAACAAGGCTGCCCCTACTTTGAATCATGTTTTGAAAGAACCAATACGAGCCCTGACAATGTTAATGGGAGAACTGAATAAATGAATAGGCCTAACAGAATGATCCTAGGGGCTGGGGGGTAAAGAGCATCTCCTGGAAACTCTTCTAACACCCATGGCCAATGTTCCTTCGGAAGTAGAAAGGAAGCTGGTGATAAGCATTTAGTTGAATCTTCTTGAATGTGGACATAAGGTGGTAGCTGACCCTCTAGACTGTGGAGAATTGGGTATACCATGTCTAGATTGAGAAGAGGAGGATGTAGCTATTCCAATCGTTGCATATTAAGGAGGATGCTGCATCAATGGCCTATCACCATCCAAGGCACATTTAACCTCTAACCACTGAAATAGAAAATGAATTGACTATTAGCATACTTTATGGTTGAGTTATAAGCATAACACGAGACACATACGCAAATGAGGAGGCATGTGTGGGAAGAAAAAAAATACTTATTTCCAAGTTAAAGTAATAGGGATATTGCAGGGGTTTTTGTGGCACTTACACTCTTGGACTAAGAATATTATTATGGTTTTGGAAAGTCATCACCTAGATGTTGCAGAATTGTTGATCTTGGCAGTACCTTTTGGCATGCATATATAGCCTGTAACTGTTTTTTACTATCATCACATTCTATCTTCACTACTAGCTCTCAATTTGCTTTTGTGAATATAGATGTGAATGGTTAGAATATATGCCATTTACTTACTGTGTACTAAAAGGAATAGTTGGACCCAAATTAGCTTTACAGATGTTTAAAGTTGAGACTCCAACATCAGCTAAGTTCTGGGATGTTATAGCTCATGTGAAGATAGATCATAAATCCTAAACAAAATTTATAATTTGCAAAGAATACATTATCTGATATTTAGATATGTCAAAGAAGACTCGCATAGGGGAATATATAACAACATTAGATATCACCACAAATCTAGGGATCTTGAATTATGTCAGGATTTGTTTGAACATAGATCTAGAGAAACCTCTTCTTGATAGAATCATAATTTCGGTTGTGGGAATCGAATGAGAACAACCAATTGATTATGAAAATATCCCATTTCAGATGTAGGATATGCCATGAGTTTGGACATCTGGCAAGAATATGCCCTGTAAAAGAGGAAGCCTAGTCAAATATGCACAAACAACATAAAAGCAGTGTTCCATGGCCCTAGGAGATAGGGGAATAGGGGAGCTGTTGATGTTTGTTTTTTGACAAGTCAACAATAGAGTGAAATACAGAGTATCTGACACTCTCTTGAGCAAAGCCTCTCGAATGCTGAACAAAGTGATCAAACAAGATGACTCCAAGGTTCCTTTCTTATGATTTTGTAAGAGATAGCTCAGTGACTTGATATGATTCTGCTGGTAAACACCAAGGGACTTACGCTAACTTATTCTTACTTCATTTAACTTATTCCTCCTTTCAGTGTGGATGATATATGTACAAGGCATCAATGATAAAGAAAAGTAAAAAGATAAAGGTTTAAGGAATCTAATCTAAGGTCAATGAAGCAATGATGATTGTACGAATAGACAAACTCCTGAATTAACCTAACTCCACTTCGCCAAGGATGCCAACAACTACATGAAGTTGGTGCAATCTCCTAAGGTTACGCGAATGGTTTTCAAATCATGAAGGCTCATACAAGCACCCATCGAACGGCGCAGCTCAAACAAGCATCCACAATCGAACTCAAGCAAATGAGGCTCAGACGAGCTTTACACAACACTTCACCAGCGATGAATGTTAAAAGCATGAGCTAGGAGTTGATCAAATATTCCATACAACATACATTACGTCAAAGAACTGCTAATCTACTTTACTTCTAATTTGAAACACCTCTCCACTTCATCAAAGTACAAGAAACCATGTGATTCCACAAGATAACACTTAACATCAAATAATGAACTCCAATGTTTTTGCATTAATCTTGAGCAATATTTACAACAATTTCAAGTCCTCTCAGAGAATTTCGAGAGTCTCTCCTATTCTACTCCTACAAAATTAATGACTACTAGCTACTCCCTTACAAATGAGGCAACAAGGCCTGTATATAGTAGTCCAGGTTTACAATGAATGGCTTAGATCAATTCTGTAGCCAAGGGCTCAGATCATGCCATCTCAGTAGGTAGTTACAACAACTTTCTATTTTTAGTACAGAAGAGAGGCAATGAAGGAACGCTTTCCAATGTGATAAGGATAAAATGGAATCATTTAAAGCATCTTCCACATAGGCATCCCTTTGGCTTCTTTTATTAAATGATACACTGAATGTAGTTGAAATGATGTGGCTGATTATGATTGGATGATGATGTGTACAGGTGCCATCTCAGCATATTCCCAAATTGTATCATCTGTATGTGATGTCTTCGATGTGGTTGCTTTGATGATGAACACTTAAGATGTATCTTGTTGATCTTGCCTTGTTCATCTTCTTGTAAACTGGATGAATACATGTTGCTTCACTTGCATGACTTCGTGATGTTTCTTCTTCTTGTAGGATACATGATGATCTTCTCTGGATGTATCTTTCATGAAGGGTAATGTATATGATGATGCTGCCTCCTTCATGTAAGAGTAGATGATGATGCTGATGGAGCATATGAAACTTGATGTGAGCCTCTTTGGAATGATGCTTCCTCTGCAACTTGAAGGTGATTGAAGCACTTGCTCTTGATGATCATGATGTAGTTGATGAAATGCTTCCTTGTTGATGATCTTGAAATATTTGAAGAGTCTTGAAGTTGAATGGATGAAGTGCTCTGCTTGATGATACGATGAAGATGAAGTAGTGCACTTAGCATGTTGACCTTGAAGTGGCCCTTTGGAGTGTAGATGATAACACCTTCTCTGGAGTAGCTGACTTCCCAAGGAGACTTGAAGGCACCAAAGGTACTTGAAACTTTGGAGATGTCTCTGGAATGCTTGATAATGATGAAGATGATCCTTTGGAGTGGCTGCATGCTAATCGTACAACGATGATTGATGAAGGAGCTAGTTGATACTTGAAGTGATCCAATAGGGTATCCTTGAAATGACATCTTAGAACAGCTACTTGATGTCTTCTTTAAGATGGCAACTTGTTGACTTCACTCCTAGCATAAAGGTGGTTCAAGCTTTTTCTTCTTTGATGACTCCTTAGCTCCATTCACGCAACTGCAACAAGGAAAGAGACAACATCAATCTTCTTGATAAACATTTGATTTTATAATACATAAGAATCTCTTCATGCATTTTCTAATCAAGGGGCATTAGATGGGAAATTCTCTTCTTGATAAGGGATTTAAACTTATATTAAACTTGCATTTGATTTCATCTAAGGTGGTCGCATTGGTTGAGTCGCAACGCTTAAGGATTTTGAATCCTCATCTTGTATTGTCGCAGCAGTTGAAGGATTTGTGATCTTCTTCAAAACACTTGCCATATATCCCCTTTTGAACTGGCGCATTGGATTGGAGTTTAGGATCTTCTCTTCAAAAGGTTCAAAAATAAGACTTCATGCAAGGTCCACCCTTGGAGGAGCGCATTGGATGAGGAGTTTGAATCCTCATAAAATTCTTAAAACATTCTTAACCCTTCCCATTGAGGTGGCGCAGCACTTAAGACTTTTAGGTTCTTCATCATATTCTTGAAATATTTTGAGCTCCTTCAATGAAGTGGAGCACTAGATAAGGAAATCAGATCTCTTAACTTTCAACATCTTAATACCTTCTTAAAACTTGTTTTCTCTTATGGCGCATCACTTAAGACTTTGGGATCTCTCTTGGAAAAGCTCTATATTACCCTTGGCGCATCAGATCAAGAATATGAAATCTCCTTGATATGACTTGTTTTCTCCTTATGGCGCATTGGATCAGATTCTCAGATCTTCCTTAAAGATTATCAGCGCATTGGATCAAGATTGAGGGTCCTTCTTAAATGATCTTAAAACTTGTCTTCTTACAACATACATCCAATCTTGAAGGGATGCATTGGCAGAGGCTGGTGCAGTAGATGGTGATCTTTGGATCTCCTTGATTAAATCAAATCAACCTCCAAGACTCTCCTCTTGAAAGGCTCCCAAGGTTTACAATTTTCATACTTTAGATCAACATTTAGTGCATTAGAAGTCAACTTTGGAGTCTTCTAAGGTCAGCGCAGCAGATGGTATTATTGCATGCTTCTTACTTTCAACTAAATCTCCTCTTAACCCTCAGTGCAGCAGATAACAGTTTTCTCCACATGACATGGCACAGCAGATTAGATTTTTGAATCCTCTATATGGCTGGCGCAGTAGATAAAGGTTTTGGATCCTCATCTAATGATTTTGCAAAACTGACCTTTCCTCCAACATTGAAGTGGCCTCCAACATTGAAGTGGCGCATTTGATGGAGAATTTGATCTCTTGATTCCCAACATCCTATTGACAACTTCTTTTTCACCAAAGCTGATCTCTCCTAATGGCGCATCAGATCTGATTTTTGAATCCCCTTGCTTTGGTCGCATTGGATCAAGATCTTTAGCTCCGGATGAAAGCATGTCGTAAACTCAAGCCTAACTCCCTTCACAAGGTGGCGCTTTGGATAGAAGTTTCTAACCTCTTCATGTATTGGCGCAGCAGATTGAAGGTTTAGGATCTTCTTGAAATGGATCAGCATTACATGCAAATGGCACATCACTTGAGGATCTTGAGTTCTTCTTAAGTGGCGCATTTGATGGAGAATTTGATCTCTTGATTCCCAACATCCTATTGACAACTTCTTCACCAAAGCTGATCTCTCCTAATGGCGCATCAGATCTGATTTTTGAATCCCCTTGCTTTGGTCGCATTGGATCAAGATCTTTAGCTCCGAATGAAAGCATGTCTTAAACTCAAGCCTAACTCCCTTCACAAGGTGATGCTTTGGATAGAAGTTTCTAACCTCTTTATGTATTGGCGCAGCAGATTGAAGGTTTAGGATCTTCTTGAAATGGATCAGCATTACATGGAAATGGCGCATCACTTGAGGATCTTGAGTTCTTCTTAAAAAATGGTCAAAAACCTTAAGCCACACCTCCTTCATCATGGCGCTTTGGTTGGAGTTTTTAGATCTTCTATTGAACACATTCAAAACCTTGATCTTATCATCTTTTATAAGGGCGCATCAGTTGAGTCGCATGGGATCCACTTGCTAAATGCGTCTTGCTCCTCATCTTCAAGACAAATCTTTCTCCTTGCTTGGGCGCATTGGTTGAGCATTTCAATCTCCGGATGAAATCTCTTGTTTGATGATCCAAAATCCTTTCATGTTGGCGCATTACTTGAGGCGCATTGGTTCAAGATTTTGTGCTCTGGTTGGAAGCGCATTTCACCAAGATTTTGCGCCACATCCAAGCCTTGTCGCAGTGGATCAAGATTTTGTGCTCCGTTTAGTACTTAGGCATTTTTCAGGGTCTCTCAGGGTAAAGGGTAAAGGTTTATTGAAAAATATTTATACTTTAAATATTTTTCAATATACCTTTCAGGATGTTTGAGATAGGTCTCGAATCCACCGGATTTAATATGCAAAATCTAGAATTTGGAGGATCCACCAGATTTTAGACTTAGTCAATTTTTCAGGATTTCAGGCTACCAGACTTAGTCATTTTCAGGATCTCAAACATACATCAGGATTAATCTCAATGTTCATGAATTTGGATGAAATTTGATCAAGACTCTTCATTACTGCACGAGACCTCTAGTTATAAAGAAAAAACTTCTATAAGAGACTTATTGTTGGATTGGCAGAGGAAACGAACCTAAGACATCATCCAGAACTAAATGCAAAGCATCGGAGCTCAAAAAAAGGGGGGTCCCCATTTGCAATGGGGCGATGTGTGATTTGGTCACAACATCTAGCGTCAACCTGAATAAATGTTCCTGAACATTTCAGAGACAAAGACTCAATCTAGACTCAGAAACCTTCAGACACTCTTCTTCTACCTATCAGCCAGCTATACGACGAACTTGAAAGGAAAAGAAGCATAGATTGGATCAATACGCTACATCTCCTGATGTGTGATTAAAGATTGATTTCGATTAAAACAGTTTCTTAAGCATTCCAAAGATAAACAAAAATCAGGTGTCAAAATCTCCATGTACACCCACACACTAGATCAAATAAACATAACTACCTGATTAAAGAATCAAAACCAACTGCCAGTTTAAAGTGCAAGCACTTGTGTTCATTCCCATCCCTTAGAAGCCAGGATCATCTAAGCTCACCTGCCTCAAGCTAGGTAAATTCATGAAAAGCGGATGAATGGATACATATACATATGGATGAAATGAGTAGTGATAGAATGCAATGGCATTGAACGAAACAATGATAGGATAGGGTAATAAGGAAATGATCGGAAATGAAATGACGTGAAACGGAGGGTGAACAACTAAATGAAAGGGAATGGAATCATGATCAACGTTTGTTCATATCAATCTAAACTCAAAGCTTGCAAGCGGAAGGGAAACGAAATAAAGGGACGGGAACAGAAATGGATGATAACTAGTAAAGATACCTTCATGACCTTCACGAACTTAGGATTTCTTTTAAATTTTGGTTCGTGGGGTGAAGTAATGGATGGAATGGAAAATAGAATGGAATGAATAGATGGATTGGATGCGGTAGCCTCTTTGGATTCGGCTACAAGTACCCAGAGCTTCATTCTTTTTTTTACTTTTCTTTATTTGGAAGTATAGAATGAAATAACTTTGAACATACCTTGCTTAGGATCTTGGTATTTGTACCATGAGGCATAAAGATCTATAGAATTTTTACGAATTTCTTTGCTTGATGGGTAAAAACATCCAAATATTTATTTCACGGAACTACAGAATGAGCGAAAGGAATTGCAAGCTTCTAGTTCAGACGACACTCACATTTATTGATCATGATTAGGAAATAGGTGAAAGGAATAAAGGATATGGCGAGGGAATTTGGGATAAGCAGAGGAAGGATGGATTGTGGAAAGTATGGATAGTTACCTACTTTAAGACTTTGCATGTTAACGAAAATGGAATAAACATATGATATGTGGATAACAGAATACAATGGACTCGTGCAAAATAAATGGGAACACCAACATCTTGACCTTGCCTTATATACAGTGGATAAGGTCGTTTGAAAGGATATTGACATGGAATTACCCCAAATGATTCATAAGGGCTTCAACTTATCCTTCTGGAGTATGCAACGAACAATAGGACCATATAGATGATTCAGAGATCAGACTTGAATTCATTATTGGAGGAAAAATGCAATGTGGATGGAGGTTTTATTGCTTTTAGATGGATGATGAATGGAAGTATGTAGAGATGCTTATGATGGATGGTGAAATAGCAATCACAAATTACCTTGAGATGTGCACTTGATCCAGGCTCACAAAGACTTTCCTAGCAACTTCGGGATCATTAAGATGTGTAAAATATAAACCTCAAAATACTTCAGTCAATACCGAACAACCGACTCATCTCCCAAGAGCTAGCAGTCATGCTATTTGACACTAGCGATGGAATCTATGGGAAATCCATCAGCCATGACCTAAGTTTCTCAATGGAACAAATAAGAATTCATAAATTTTAGATTTGGCATTTTAAACATTAAGATCAAAGATAACAGTGTCAAGATACAATAGATGATTAATGTCCCAGTCAAGTCCAGAATTCATCTCGTCAATAAATTGAAAACTATGATCCTTAAACCCTAAGAATTTCATGAATAAATATTTAAGAAATGGGCTAACATATTCCAGCGAAATCGAACCAAATGCCTGCATAAAACGCATCATCTCCGCATGAGCTAAGAATCCCCAAAACTTCAAACCAAAATCAAAACAACTAAACTACTGAAAGCAAGAAAATTCTTGAGTCAAATGACATCAAGACAAACAAACTTAATCTAATATATATCTTTGTTGAAACTCTGAATAATATATATCTTTGTTGAAACTCAAAACATGCAACTGTTGAAACTGACATGTAGCCACTAAGCATTGAATGCAATTTTTGAACACTAACATACAACTGCTGAAATTGACATACAACTGTTGAAATTGACATACAACTGTTGAACATTGACATACAATTGCTGAAATTGACATGCAACAGATGCAGTCTGGAAAAAATGGTTAGCTTTTTGAACAGTTTGGCAAGACCACCAGCTCTGATACCACTGCAATAACCCCAACTATTTTTTTTAGATTTTTAAAATATTTGAATGATGCACATGCAAACCCTTGTATTTTCTGATCACCCAGATCTGGATGTGGGCAAGGTGAGAGCATACAGTGTTTGGAAACACTATCTAGATGAATGCAATGTTCAAAAAGTAAATAGGTCACATAACCGACCGGAGCATACAGGTGGCATAGCCAACCAAATCAATACCTCTTTGGCAAATAATTATGTGTATATGCTCAAAGCCACTGGCAGATTACAAAGCAGGTCCGATTAAGCCAAATTGGTTGATGACAAGCAGACTCGATCAATGCCAAATGGGTGGGAAATAAAATGCAAATGCAAAGGGATTTGATGGTAAACCTTCTAGGATCCTTGCAATTATGAAATGCAAATGCAAATGATTATCTGGTGGTTGAACCATCCAGATTTACAATTTAATCAATATGCAAATTACTATATGGCAGTTGAAACATCCAAATTTACAATATGAATGATTAAGTAATGAAATACCCCTCTATTTTCAATTCCAGGAATTATAACAAACAATTCTCCAACCATCTGGAAAGAGACATTTTGTCAAACAGTTGGAAAGCAATTTGCATTAAATGTAAAATACCCAGAATATGAGCTGATTGTAATGTCCCCTTCTAGTAAGCTCAAATTGTTCTCAACCTTGCACAATTTTAACTTACAAAAAGGAAGCATTAGTACTCCAAATTTTTCTTTTTTCATATCATAATGAATTTAGATCCATATTCTTTCATTTATCCTAGAACTTATAATCCCATAATCACATAATTCATATTCATAGTCATATTCATACTCATATTCATGTTCATGTTCATGTTCATATTCATGTTCATGTTCATGTTCATGTTCATGTTCATGTTCATATTCATAGGCCTTATGTTCTATCCTCGAGAGGATCATGTGTCGCCCTATCATTAATCCATCTCTAACTCCATAGGCATGGTTCATTAAGGAGACACTAACCATCCCATACGTAGGCCCAAAGGCTTCACTCCCACACAGAGTTCTTCACCATTTGGCTTGATGGAACTTCATGTCCACACAACATTCTTCATCCCACCAAGAGTCACCTCAAGTTGGGCACATTTAACATTGATGAGCTCATCATTACCATAGGCCCAAGGACTTCACACCCACACAGTGTTCCTCTTGGCTCAAGGGACTTCACACCCACACAGTGTTCTTCATCCACTTGAGGGTTACCTAGGTCCAACATACAATCTCCTAACTTACCCATACACCTAGGATAACGAGACGATTAATGATGAGGCTAATCCTCCTTTCGGATATGGCACAATCCTATGATTTCTAAGTCCTTATTAACATTTTGCACATGATGCCTTATAATTAGGACATCTTGGCCTTATACCATAATTGGCCATTCATATATCCACATGATCTTTTTCCATTATTATCATCATTGATTCCTTATGCATAACCATATTCATTTATCATATTAATCTATTCTTTCTATGCATATTCATGATCACATATCTAAGATCAATCTTATTATTCTATTTTTACTAATCATAAATTGAACAAGTTAAATACAAATACTTACCTTTGGCTGGTGGTTCTAATTTACCTCCTGCTGAATGCTCTCCCTTAATTTCTTTTTGGATTGCTGCCTGTTCCTTATTTTTGATTTGTGGATCTGCTGCTTGCTTCCTTCCATGCTCTATTGCTGATGAGATCTTATGATTTGATGAGGATGATCTCAGATTATTGTTTTGCTTTCTTCTTTTTGATCATTGCTGATGTTTAGTATTCATATTATATTCCAATTCCTGATGATGGTATTGCTGTGATCGAATAATGCTGTATTCCCCTATATCCGATGCCTTTAAACTGATTCAAACTCTTCATATTTATACCTTTTCTTTGATCCTTAAGAGAGACGTCCCTATTGAAGGAATGTGTCTTTTGTTTAATAAAAACAACTCTTCATAATCGCTGTTTGTACACATTACATGAATCGCAGCCTTAATTGCTGCTGTATCTTTATTAACATTTGCTGCCTTAATACCTACGATTTGGTCTTATGTATCATAAGACCAAAGTAAGTTTGTAATTATATTTATTAAGATAATGATTATTATAATAATATTTATATTTATATAATATATATTATATTTAATAATATTTTTATATTATATTATTATCTTCATTAATATTATATTTATGTTTATATTGATTATTATATTATTAAAATAAATGATTATAATAATATTTCTTATTTAAATATATAAATATATTTATTAATATATGATATTGTAATTATAATAATAAAATCAATATTGATAATACTATTTTTGTATTATAATATCATTTATAAATACCATAAATATAAAATATTTATAAATAATATTATTTAATATTATTGTTTGATGACAAACACTATATTTGACGGAAATGATTTCTCCTCCTTTATCATGACGTTTAAATCTTTAATTTAAACAATGCCTTGATATCGGGACATGACACTGATATATTTGAGAGTGCAATGAAGGATGAACTAGTGCTGCAAACTGTACCAAAACTACTTTGAAATCTGAAACTTCATAACAGAAAAATACTCAGTTTTCTGCGGCTGATATAGAAGATAACTAAGTAACAAATGATAATCAACACCCTCCAAATTTTGAAACAGACTATAAAAAATAAACAATAGAAAATTTCAACTTGTACGGCAGCCTTATATCAATACCCAACTTCCTTAAAAAGTTGCAAATTTACCCATAAAGCTGATTTCTACTGAGAAAATTTGATAAAGCTGATTTCTAAACCCAAAAGCTGATTTTCTGTGTTAGATTTTGTTTTTTTACTAAGTGATTCCCCTTAGAAAATGTATGGCACTTTAATCAATGGTCCTTGTTTTGTATGACTCCTTTAAGACAATGACAAGGCAGTAAAAACAAATATATTACATTTTTGAAAAGGTATGACTGGTCCAAATTCTTTAAAAAGCTATGCAAGACTCCTCATTTGGTACAACACCCATATGGGAACAAATCTGATTTGTGAATAAGACAAACTCAAAGGGTTGGTCAACACTTGTTAAACCTTATTTATACATTAATGCATCCTTACAAGAGAAATCACGCCACACTTGAAAGGTTTGGCAGCCTAAGAAATTATTTCAAATCATACCATGGTATGACTGTCAAAGATATCACCACTTAGCCTTGTACAGCCAGGCATGAATATGGTATGATTAGCAAAGTGGGGATTCCTCCTTCACAAGATTAATCAATATTATTTGCAAGCAAATATGATAGTAGATATTTTTTGCTAAACAAAAACCCACACCATCACATTGGAAAAACACACAACTCTGAAAATTTGGAAACACATTGAAACTGGTATATATAATTATTCTGAAAACCCAATAGAAAATCAACTGAAATTTGAAAATCTTTACACAGTAAACTGAAAGCCTCAACACCAAAACACCAAAACACATAAACCAACTGGAATGTTTAGCACACTGGTGATTCTTGGATTAAATCATTCAAATGGCTAGGAGGGTTTTCATCCTTGAAACCATCTTGCTAAGGGGTTTTTGTCCTAGAGAAAACAAAGAACTCTTGTTCGTTTTAAGGAAATAAGAAATGAACAATACGCTGGAATCCTTCTTCTGTGTACAACTCCTTTTATAGGCACTTTTGAGAAAATAAAATATTATTTTCTGTTTTCACGTTTCCCTCCATGTAATGTGCCCTTTCTAGTGGAAACATTTAAACTTGAATCTGCATTCAAAGTGATTCTCAAAGAGACATTAGAAACATTAGAGATCAATGAATGATGCAGGTGCATCCGGGCGGACTGGCAATCAACATCACCCAAAAATATTTTTAGGTTTGGTTTTTAGTTTTGATTTGGTTTGGTGGTCATTGGCATCTCTCGGCATCATAGAACTTCAAATTTGGCACAAAATTGCAAGAATCAAACTTTCGCTGGTTCACAGTTTCGACACTTCGCAGGTAGTTTTGTAAAATTATTTCCCAAACATCCGTAAGAGATGGAGTAGAATCCTTTTGCAAGGGGCATTCTTGGAGGTAACATTTCAAATGTGCAAAAAGAATCGAAGTTATATCTTTCACCGTTGGGAGAAATTAATGACGGAAATTTGTCTTTAAAGTCGAAAGTGTGTTGTCGGTTTACGGAAATTTTCAAATTTCATAATTCCAGAAGGCTGGAGTGAAATCCTTTTGTAGAGGACCTGAGGGGGACATAAGACACCTTTGGGCAAATTTTTAGGCAAAATGCAGAACTTTCTTTTTTTTTGCCTGCCGGCACTCGATTCCGCATACTTAGAACATCATTTTGCTAATTTGATTTGGCTGGGCACTAAGGGAAGTTTAACAACTAATCTTCAACTTCGAATTCATTGTTTTTAATTATGTTTTCATTTAGAAGCCAAAGAAGGCCTTCGAAATTAATTGAGATTTTTTTTTGTTTGAGCATCCAAACTAAGAGGAGTTAGACATAAAAAAAAACACAACTACCAAGAAGGTGCCTAAGTCTCTTTTAAAAGGGAATTAAATAAAAGAATATGAGTGAAAAGAGACGTATAACAGGAGCTGAAAGGGCGTTGAAAATGGAGGGAGTTTAAACCTTGGTAAAGATGGAAAGCCACTTCTATTTGGTCGGTCTTTGTGTGAATAAAAGTTGGGGAAGATGGAAAGCCAAGCATAGCTGATTGCGGAAGTGTATAAAAGACAATTTGATTGCTGTTTTGAAACAGATTTCTCTGAGGGAGATTGGGAGATCTCAGCCCATGAGAGGGGCTTATGAAGTAGAGAAGAATGCTATGAGAGTGTGAGGGAAAGAAATGAGTTTTCTGTAGAAGTTGAGAGGCCATGAGAGGTCATGAATGTGGATGTAAAAAATATTTTTGTTACAGATTTGTATATTTGTTGAAAGTCTAATGTAATGAGTTATTGAGTTGAATAAAATATAGAAATTTGTGTTTGCAATCTATGTATTGTTTTGTGGAATTCATTTGCAGCAGCAAGAGGGAGTTCCACTTGCGTCAAATGGTATCAGAGCCAGAGGTCTTGAGCGTGTAGAGTCTACACCAGGACCTGTGGGTGGAAAAGAGAAGTGTTGAAGCTGCGGATAGTAGGTTGAGTTTTGTGCAGGTTATTCAAGGTTGTGTGGAAAGTGTTCGACAAAATGTCTTGGAAGCCAGGAGAATGTTTTATGATGAAGAAAGAATTTCTGAAGCCACAAAAAGAGAAGCAAGAGCCCATCTAGAGGAGCAATGTGTTTTGAACTATTTGCAAGTCAGGTGGAAAGTGTTGCAGAGTGGTTGTGGACAGCAGTAGCACAGATAATTTGGTGTCATTAGAGATGGTCGAGATGCTGAAATTGAAGAGAAGAAAACATCCAAACCCTTACAGTATTTCTTGGTTGCAAGGAGATCATCATATATGGGTAAATGAACAATGTATTGTTGATTTTCAGATTCGTATATATAAGGATGAGATTGTATGTGATATAGTACCTATGGATATATGCCATGTTTTGTTGGGTCGACCATGGCTCTATGATAGAGAAGCGATACATAATGGCAGAGAAAATACATATAGCATAATAAAGGACGGGGAAGAGTATGTTTTGAGTCCATTGTAGGGTAAACAAGAGGAAGTGATGAAAGAAGTTGCAGTAGTATGCCCTAATGGATGCATAGAGAAAGAGGTTGAAAAAGAAGAGGAAAGTGCAACAGTGGCTGAGGATAAAGAAGAAAGAGAAAAGGCTATGTCAAAGGTTTCCAAGGATGAAAAGATAAAGGATATAGTTGTAGAGGAAGATGGTGAGATCGCAACAAAGATTGATGAGCAATGTAATGTTGCAGTAGTTGAAGAGGATAATGTTACAACAATTGTGAGTCCTTTGGAGGACACGATGATGGTGGTAGCAGTGGCTGGTGAATATGAAAACATTGCGGTAGAGGATGAGCAAGATGTTGCAGCAGCAAAGGAGGAAGAGGTAAAAATTAGTTTTCTTGAATCTTGTATTGTAGATTCAAATGAGATGAAGTGAATGTAGAAATGATACAGATGAATATTGTTAGTACAAGGTTATATGCAGTTGTTATTGTTGTGACCTAATCACACATCGCTCCATTGCAAATGGGGACCCACCTTTTTTCGTAACTTTGAGCTTGTAGAATCCTTAGGAAGTATTGTCAAACCCAGTCTGTTCCATGAAATTAAGAATGAACCTCTCCCGATGTAAAGTGAAACAAGTCAAGTGAGTCAAACAAGGTGCAATTGAGAATACTTAAGCGTGTCCCTGAGATATTGAAAATTGACTAAGTCTGATGTTCTGAAGTCTGATATCCTAAAATCCTGAAAACTGAGTAAGTCTGAAATCTGGTGGATCCTCAAAAATCTAGAATCTGCATGTTAAATCTCATGGATCCGAGACCTATCTCAAACATCTTGAAAGTATATTTCAAAAAATTTAAAGTATAGGAAATTCCTATACTTAAATATATTTTGAAATATACTTGATTTCGGGCATTGAAAAGTGGCTATGTATGGAAAATTTCCTCTGCACTAGTGGAATCCGCCCAACTTGAAGAAATTTCCTCTGCACTAGCAGAATCCGCCACTCTAAGAAAATTTCCCTTGCACTAGTCAATGCGCTCAACCTAGAGAGATTTCTCTAGCATAGAGCAGATGCGCTCCACCTTTGGCAAAATTTCCTTAACTCTTGACATGTGCGTCCTCATAAAAACTTCTTCATGCATCGTGAAATACGCCTGCCTTGATAATTTTTTCTTTTGCATACCTCCAGTGCCCTCATCCTATGGAAAATTTCTCATTACCTTGTCATATGCGCTCCATCATGATAATGTCTTTAACCTCCCTTAAATGCACCATCCTTGGGCAATTTCTTCACCAAGCCTCAAGTGCGCCCAGCTTGGGTCAGGTCGGCCATGAAAAGATAAAAGGTAATGGAAGGAAAATGTTGAGAACTTGCACGTGAAGGTTTAATGCATGGAAGAGCGTTGCTTGAGGAAGGAGGACATCATCGCCACATGAAGGAGACATGTTCCAAACAATCAAAATCCAATGCCAGAAGTCATACATCAAGGTCATCGCTTGAAGGGAGAAGGACCAGTTCCACATTCAAGTTCTGGAGCTGTCCATTTCAATCATGAAGTCTACTCCAACAATTCACACCCAAGGTCTACTTCCTGCATAAGAACAAGCACAGGAGCGTCATGAGATGAGAAAATGAGCAAGTATATCAAAAGTCATGAATTACACGAAGACAACATCAAGAAATTCCCAAAATTCCCAGGTTTTCAAGTTCGAAAGATGCCAAGTTCCAAAGGTGAAAATCCTAGTTCGAACACTATTCCACAAAAGATGACATAATTTGGGAAATATTCCGAGCAATATGAACACAAAGAAGATCAAACCAGTTTGCTCAATGCTGAGGTGGCATGTACACGTCATCAGTCCAATCACAGTCTGCCACAGGGAGGAGGCCAAAGAGGACGTCCATGTGGAAGATGCTCTAAAGATCCCATTTCAAGTTCATCACATTGGAAAGCGTGCCTTCATTGCCTCTTTTTGGGCGGTTATGCATTGTTGTCTTCATTTGGGCCGTTGATTTGCAAATCAATCCTGGTCGTCCATGTAATTTCAGAGCCTATAGAAGGCCCATTTCTCTCATTTGTAAGGGTTCAGATGATTAGAAGTGAAGACCTTTTAGAGTAGGAGTAGAATCGGAGTAGATTAGAGGAGACTCTTCGAAGTCATTGAAGAGATATATGAAATTGTTGTACTCAAACACTTCCAAAATCAATACAAGCTCATTGTTGTTCTCATGGTGATTTGTGTGGTGATGGAATGTTAGCATGGTTTCAAATTCTTGAATATGATGGAGAAATGTTTCCAAGTAGATTAGAAATAGATTAGAAGTGCATTGATGTAATGAGTATATGCAAAGATATTTAATGAACTTCCTTAATGGTTCATACTTTTTGTGGATTGTCGAAGGCAACTCACTTTGCAAAGTTAGCCTAAACCTCCATTTGCTTAGTTTGATTGTGAACCCTTGTTCAAGTTGCGCCAGCTATGGGTGTTTGGATGTGTGTTTGCAATATGAAAATCATTGGGTTACCTTAGAAGATTGCACCTGCTTCGTGTAGTTGTTGGTTATCATGGCGAAGCGGAGTCAGGTTTCATGAGGAGTTTGTCTATCTTGGCATATTTCATTATCTCATTGTCCTTAGATTAGAATCCTCTCAACCCTTATCCTTTTTTCCTTTCTTTCATTGTTGGTTAGAAGAAGTTCCACTTCCCAAGAAGGAGAATAACATATTTAGAATGGAGTAAGGAGCCAATTTAGCATAAGTCCCTTTGTGGTTACTTGAATTATCACATCAACTACTGAGTCTATCCGTTGCAAGTGAAGACCTGACATATCATGAACCTTGGAGTTGTCTCACTGGATCACATTGTTTAGCCTTTGAGAGACTTTATTCAAGAGAGGATAGAATACTTAGTATTTTATTTTGAATTTGCATGTGCATAAAAAACACATCAACAGTTATGTAGAATGGTGAAGTTGTAGGTGCAGATTTGTATGCGGATGCTACAAGTGATGAGGGATTTTGGTGGAGGAGGCCAGATAATGGTGTGTTGGATCCCACGAAGGAGGTGAGGAGTGGAGAGAGTATTTGGAGGAGGAGGTCGGGTTGTGGTGGACATGAGTCTATGAGAGGAAGGAGGAAGAAGGTGCACACTTGGTGGAGGAGGACGACAAGTGTCCTGGCGAAGTGCTGGAAGAGACAGAGGAAGAAATTTTTTCTGTCTAATTCAGCAATGGAGTTTGCTGTAGGTTGCATTCAACCTAAAAGAGTAGTCCCACTACTCAACTCCATTTTGTGAGTCCTACACACAAAATTTTTCTACCCGGCGTGTCTGATGCAGGAGCATCCAGGCGGATTGGCAATCAGCAGCACCCAAAAATATTTTCAGGTTTAGTTTTTAGTTTTGATTTGGTTTGGTGGTCATTGGCATCTCTCGGCATCACAGAATTTTAAATTTGGCACAAAATTGCAAGAATCAAACTTTCGCTGGTTCACAGCTTCGACACTCCGCAGGCAGTTTTGTAAAATTATTTCCCAAACATCCGTAAGAGATAGAGTAGAATCCTTTTGCAGGGGCATTCTTGGAGGTAACATTTCAAATGTGCAAAAAGAATCAAAGTTATATCTTTTACCGTTTGGGACAAATCAATGTTGGAAATTTGTGTCTTTAAAGTCGAAAGTGTGTTGTCGGTTTACGGAAATTTTAAAATTTCATAATTCCGGAAGGCTGGAGCGAAATCCTTTTGTAGAGGACCTAAGGGGGCCATAAGACACCTTTCTGCAAATTTTTAGGAAAAACGAAGAACTTTCATTTTTTTTGCCTACCGGCACTCGATTCCGCACACTCAGAGCATCATTTTGGTTATTTGATTTGGCTGGGCACTAAGGGAAGTTTAACAACTAATCTTCAACTTTGAATTCATTATTTTTAATTATGTTTTCATTTAGAAGCCAAAGAAGGCCTTTGAAATTAATTGAGAATTTTTTTTTGTTTGAGCATCCAAACTAAGAGGAGTTAGACATTAAAAAAAACACAACTACCAAAAAGGTGCCTAAGTCTCTTTTAAAAGGGAATTAAATAAAAGAATATGAGTGAAAAGAGACGTATAACAGGAGCTGAAAGGGCGTTGGAAATGGAGGGAGTTTAAACCTTGGTAAAGATGGAAAGCCACTTCTATTTGGCTGGTCTTTGTGTGAATAAAAGTTGGGGAAGATGGAAAGCCAAGCATAGCTGATTACGGAAGTGTTTAAAAGAGAATTTGATTGCTGTTTTGAAACAGATTTCTCTGAGGGAGATTGGGAGATCTCAGCCCATGAGAGGGGCTTATGAAGCAGAGAAGAATGCTATGAGAGTGTGAGGGAAAGAAAGGAGTTTTCTGTAGAAGTTGAGAGGCCATGAGAGGTCATGAATGTGGATGTAAAAAATATTTTTGTTGCAGATTTGTATATTTGTTGAAAGTATAATGTAATGAGTTATTGAGTTGAATAAAATATAGAAATTTGTGTTTGCAATCTATGTATTGTTTTGTGGAATTCATTTGCAACAGCAAGAGGAAGTTCCATTTGCGTCAAATGGTATCAGAGCCAGAGGTCTTGAGCGTGTAGAGTCTACACCAGGACCTGTGGGTGGAAAAGAGAAGTGTTGAAGCTGCGGATAGTAGGTTATGAGTTTTGTGCAGGTTGTTCAAGGTTGTGTGGAAAGTGTTTGACAAAATGTCTTGGAAGCCAGGAGAATGTTTTATGATGAAGAAAGAATTTCTGAAGCCACAAAAAGAGAAGCAAGAGCCCATCTAGAGGAGCAATGTGTTTTGAACTATTTGCAAGTCAGGTGGAAAGTGTTGCAGAGTGGTTGTGGACAGCAGTAGCACAGATAATTTGGTGTCATTAGAGATGGTCGAGATGCTGAAATTGAAGAGAAGAAAACATCCAAACCCTTACAGTATTTCTTGGTTGCAAGGAGATCATCATATATGGGTAAATGAACAATGTATTGTTGATTTTTAGATTTGTAGATATAAGGATGAGATTGTATGTGATATAGTACCTATGGATATATGCCATGTTTTGTTGGGTCGACCATGGCTCTATGATAGAGAAGCGATACATAATGGCAGAGAAAATACATATAGCATAATAAAGGACGGGGAAGAGTATGTTTTGAGTCCATTGCAGGGTAAACAAGAGGAAGTGATGAAAGAAGTTGCAGTAGTATGCGCTAATGGAGGCATAGAGAAAGAGGTTGAAAAAGAAGAGGAAAGTGCAACAGTGGCTGAGGATAAAGAAGAAAGAGAAAAGGCTATGGTAGAGGTTTCCGAGGATGAAAAGAAAAAGGATATAGTTGTAGAGGAAGATGGTGAGATCGCAACAAAGATTGATGAGCAATGTAATGTTGCAGTAGTTGAAGAGGATAATGTTACAACAATTGTGAGTCCTTTGGAGGACACAATGATGGTGGTAGCAGTGGCTGGTGAATATGAAAAAGTTGTGGTAGAGGATGAACAAGATGTTGCAGCAGCAAAGGAGGAAGAGGTAAAAATTAGTTTTCTTGAATCTTGTATTGTAGATTCAAATGAGATGATGAATGTAGAAATGCTAGAGATGAATATTGTTAGTACAAGGTTATATGCAGTTGTTATGTAGAACGGTGAAGTTGTAGGTGCAGATCTGTATGCGGACGCTACATGTTGTAACGAGGGATTTTGGTGGAGGCTAGATGATGGTGGGTTGGATCCCACGAAGGAGGCGGGGAGTGGAGAGAGTATTTGGAGGAGGAGGTCCGGCTGTGGTGGACATGAGTCCACGAGAGCAAGCAGGAAGAAGGTGCACACTTGGTGGAGGAGGACGACAAGTGCCCTGGCTAAGTGCTGAAAGAGATGGAAGAAGAATTTTTTTTTTGTCTAATTCATCAATGGACTTTGCTGTAAGTTGCATTCAACCTAATAGAGTAGTCCCACTACTCAACTCCATTTTGTGAGTCCTACTCACAAAATTTTCCTACCTAGTGTGTCTGATGTAGTAGCACCCGGGCGGACTGGCAATCAGCATCACCCAAAAATATTTTCATGTTTGGTTTTTAGTTTTGATTTGGTTTGTTGGTCATTGGCATCTCTTGGCATCACAAAACTTCAAATTTGGCACAAAATTGCA
The DNA here is from genome assembly GCA_027924645.1 of Cunninghamia lanceolata. Taxonomy (NCBI): domain Eukaryota; kingdom Viridiplantae; phylum Streptophyta; class Pinopsida; order Cupressales; family Cupressaceae; genus Cunninghamia; species Cunninghamia lanceolata. The sequence goes on along the minus strand of BSBN01000071.1, from coordinate 7,507,448 downwards.
AGAATCAAACTTTCGCCGGTTCACAGTTTCGACACTCCGCAGGTAGTTTTGTAAAATTATTTCCCAAACATCCGTAAGAGAGAGTAGAATCCTTTTGCAGGGGCATTCTTGGAGGTAACATTTCAAATGTGCAAAAAGAATCGAAGTTATATCTTTCACTGTTTGGGAGAAATTAATGCCAGAAATTTTTGTCTTTAAAGTCGAAAGTGTGTCGTCGGTTTACAGAAATTTCAAAGTTTTATAATTCCGGAAGGCTGGAGCGAAATCCTTTTGTAGAGGACTTGAGGGGAGCATAAGACACCTGTGGGCAAATTTTTAGGCGAAACGGAGAACTTTCATTTTTTTGCTTGGCGGCACTCGATTCCGCACACTCAGAGCATCATTTTGGTTATTTGATTTGGCTGGGCACTAAGGGAAGTTTAACAACTAATCTTCAACTTTGAATTCATTCTTTTTAATTATATTTTCATTTAGAAACCAAAGAAGGCCTTTGAAATTAATTTAGATTTTTTTTTGTTTGAGCCTCCGAACTAAGAGGAGTTAGACATTAAAAAAAAACACAACTACCAAGAAGGTGCCAAAGTCTCTTTTAAAAGGGAATTAAATTAGAGAATATGAGTGAAAAGAGACGTATAACAGGAGTTGAAAGGGCGTTGGAAATGGAGGGAGTTTAAACCTTGGTAAAGATGGAAAGCCACTTCTATTTGGCTGGTCTTTGTGTGAATAAAAGTTGGGGAAGATGGAAAGCCAAGCATAGCTGATTACGGAAGTGTTTAAAAGAAAATTTGATTGCTGTTTTGAAACAGATTTTTCTGAGGGAGATTGGGAGATCTCAGCCCATGAGAGGGGCTTATGAAGCAGAGAATAATGCTATGAGAGTGTGAGGGAAAGAAAGGAGTTTTCTGTAGAAGTTGAGAGGCCATGAATGTGGATGTAAAAAATATTTTTATTGCAGATTTGTATATTTGTTGAAAGCATAATGTAATGAGTTATTGAGTTGAATAAAATATAGAAATTTGTGTTTGCAATCTATGTATTGTTTTGTGGAATTCATTTGCAGCAGCATGTCATGTCCTCAATTTTTTGCAAGTAACTTAAAATTGTTCTAATTTTGAATTAATTTTATAAAGTCTTTTAATTGCTTTATAAAATTGATATTTTATTTAAGTTACTTGAAACACTTTATAAAAAGTCTTATTGTGTACACAAAAACAAACATTTAAAAAGGTCATCTGTAAGCATTTAAAATTGTATAAGTGTGACTGTGTACACAAAAACCTTTGTGAAGGTTTTAAAAGGATGCTTGGGATTCATTTGGAATCATGTATTGATGTATTGGTGTTTTGTCAAAGTTCTTGTGTTCAGCTGATGTCAAGGAGATCTTCCCTTGCATTCGCAGTATCAAGGTGATGTGCCCTTGGTAGTTGTTGGTTTGGTGATGCTCCCTTACCAACCTTGAGGTGAAATTGCTTCAGATTTCACAGTTGTGCTTCATTGTATTTGGGTCTTCGATATTTGGTCGGAGACCATTTTATCATTTGTATGCAGATTTAATAAAGCTTCATTGCAGATCTGTGTTTATAGACATTGTTGAAAAATATATATCTCTGGATATTGATTTAAACATTATTGTGAATTCATTAAGTTCATATCATTTATCCAAGATTGTTTGAAAGCTGATTTTGTGGTTTTAAATACTTATTTCTGCTAACCATATGAGAGACAAACTTTGATAGAGTGGGGCCGCCAAATACATTAAGGAATCTCTCTCTATGTTAGCCGCATATCCCCAATAAAAGAGAGTCCCTGCGAAAGGATAATAGCCTGAATAATAACATCGCGTGAAGGAAGCATGTGAATTAAGCGCCATTGGAAGTTTGTGAGCTCCAGATATCTTCTCAGCGTCCAATGGGTAGATATAGTTCGCATTTATCAAAGAGAGGAATTCATAATAATTTTCTGAAGCTTCAAATATATCGCGGGCCCCTCCTAACCGTTGAAGACACAAGAAATCTTGAAGACATAAGGTAGTCGCAGAACTCATAGTCGATTCCAAAGAGTCTACGCAAAGGTTCAGTGGCGATCTGAAGGTGAGGGAGTCGGGTGAAGCGCTGAATTGTAGACTTGCATTGTTCTCTAGTCGGATGTCCTACGGGCTTCCATCATTGAAGGTGATCGTTTGGAGCACCAGTTACCCGAAGATCAAGGGCCGGCATCTTTTTAGAGAAGAATGTGTCTTGAAGGCTATCACATATCCTAAGAGATACGCAGGAGTGAATAAAGAGATAATCGATTGATAAATATTGGCTTTGAGGACTTGCGTTGGGCATTCATTTCAAGATATATCGCTGAGTCCAGTAGTATGCATTGATCATAGTTAGTGAATATTCTAAGGCCGAGTTTCATCCATCAAAGCAACGATCACATTTGTAAAAGTTTGCTTTTGAAGGCATCGTGGAAGCCATTCTTCATTGAGCCAGCGATTATAAGAGTTGCTCCATCAATTCTATCTAGCAAAGCATGAATAAGGAGTTGCAGTTCAGTCTAAGGGAACCACTGCATTAAGGTTTGATATTTTTTCAGTTTTATTACATTCATCAGGTATGTGTTTTAACATCTCAGAATTGATAACAACAGGAAATAGATTGATCTGTCACTATCGGAGCACAATCTGTTATTCAAATCTTTAATTTGAATGTGCACAAGTCGATTATTCCTGCTATCCGTTTAATGTCTAAGTAAGAAGTCAGAGATATAACAAATATCCTTATCTGGGATATTATAGTGGTATCAGAGCCAAGATTCTGCCAGTCTTTGGGTAATGCATCCAAAAGAAGTTTGACCACATAGGTATTATACAAGGACAGCTAGACAAGGTCAACAAGGAGGGGTTAATACAGCTACACAACCACACATGGAGGAAGGTGGTGGTAATGGAAGCCCTAAAGGACATAATGGTAGTGAAGGTTTCAATTTGGAGGAGTTTATGCAAGTATTTGGACAACAAATGTAGGGTTGGACAAATCGAATTTTGGGTGAAATTCGGAATCAGCGTGCTCATTCTAGGAGATCCAGGAGTGTGAGCAGTGGGAGACCAAGCATTGCAGGTGAAGCAAATTCTAATGCAGGAAGAGGAGGTTCACATGCAGGTAGAGATACAAGGAGACATACACATAGAGAGCCTACTCCAACTCCTACATTTACAGGTAGAGCAACCACAACAGTTGATGATAGACCACATCGTCCTAAATTTGAGCTAGTGATTGTGGAGACATCTTTAGAGGATGAGGAGGCAAATGTTACTCTCACGGATGATATTATGGTTGCACATGATGAATATCGTATACTTCCACCTGATGTTAGGCGAGACCTAAACTTCAATCAATTCATGTTCCAAAGGAGTGAAAAGAACAAGAATAAAAAGGAGCAAAAACCTAAAAAGAAAGAATCTAAGGAGTACAAAGAGGCATTGAACAAGATTCCTTTATGTAACTTTGATGGCAGTGGTAAGATTAGTGCTAGAGCATGGATACATAAGTTGGATACTTTCATTACACTCAAGCCAATGATTGAGAAGAAGGCCATTCAGTTTGCTACAATGCATTTGGAGGTTTGGCCTATGATTGGTGGCATCATGGACTTGTGTCACAACGGCATGATATGATCACTTCATATGATGAGTTTACTCGTAAGCTCATTAACAGGTTTGACAGGAAGGATATAGAGGTCTATTACAGGGAATTGGCACAACTGAAGTAGGTTGGTAAAGTAGACTCTCACATTAATGAATTTCAAAAGATTGCTGTTATGGTTCCTGAAATGCCGGAAAGGAGAGTCACAATGTTGTTTGTAGAAGGTTTGAATGATTGGATGAGAGGGTTGGTGAAGGTACATAAGCCTAAAACATTGGATGAGGCTATGGAGCTTGCACTTGATTTACATACCTATCCTTCATCATTTCAAAGTCAAAAGAAGGATAGGAATGAAAGCTCAAATCAGAAATCCTATGAGCAGCTCACTCCAAAGAAAGATGAAGGTACATCAAAGAAGAATTATGAGGAAAGAGATGAACTTCGTAGGAAGAAGTTGTGCTTCAATTGCAAACAACCTTGGGAGATTGGTCATAGATGTCTTGGCAAATACAAGGTGCATTACATTGAGGTAGTTGATGAGGATGATGATGATGGACAGCCAACACTAGAACTTACAAATGATGATAACAAGAGTTCTAAGATTGCTTATCTTTCAGGAGCTCCTAGGTACAATCCATTCATTTTTGAAGGTACTTTATTTGGTTGCAAAGTTTTGGCACTTCTTGATAGTGGAGCTTCACATAACTATATTGATGAGGGTTTGGTCAACAAAAGAGGATTGCTTTGTGATGGCTTTGAAGGCTTTGATGTGTCTATAGTGGGAGGATTCACTATTCTTTGCAAGAAGAAAGTGAGCAAGCTTAGTATTATGTTTGGTGAGTATACTCTTTGTGATGACTTTTATGTTTTTGATTTGAAGGATAATGAAATTGTCCTTGGTATGCAATGGCTACATTCTTTACAAAGGGTCATCCAAGATTTACAAGCTATGGAGTTGAGTTTCCGACATGATGGGAAACAAGTTGTTATGAGAGCCCTCAAGTACACTTTACCTCATCAAATAACAACTAAGTATATTATAGCTATAAACCATGAATTGTTTCATACAAACATAGGTGATGCAGATGGAGACACTTGTTTTGGGACAACTTTTGATGGAGTAGAATGGCATGACATAATCCCTGATTTGTTTGAAGACAACAGTCCTATAGTGTTGCAATTAGCTTTACCTGATAACTTTGGGACCGCCATTGATGATATGCATGAATATGACAATGGAGATGAAGATAATTCAGTTTTACATGATACATTAGTTCCATTTGTTGAGCTAAATCAGCCTACTCATGATTTTGATGATGCTTTCCTACTGGAGTATATGGATGATTTGATGATTTATTTTCCATGGTTTGATAGTTTTCTCTCATTGCTGGATATTGAAGCATGTGATTTCAGTTTTGGAACATCAATGTTTGGAAGAGTTTATTATTATGGGAATCCATATTTTCTTGTCGACAATTGGTCTCATAATGATTTCCTATTTTCATGCATTGAGGATGATACTTTGCATATCAGTTGGAATGATATTTTCAGATTGCATATTGCTATTCTAATTTATGACAAGGTAAAAAGAATGGATTCAGTTGTGTTTGTAGCATTGTGCGACAGTGGAAGCAGTCCCAGTATCTTCTACACCAGTAGCCTTGAGGAGAGGTGTTCAAGCATGATTGAGGAGCCTCGACGGATTTGGGATCCAGGGATTGATTGAGTTCAGATTTTCTTCCCATTGCTTGGGGACAAGCAATGTTGGGAAGGGAGGGCTGTCATGTCCTCATTTTTTGCAAGTAACTTAAAATTGTTCTAATTGTAAATTAATTTTATAAAGTATTTTAATTGCTTTATAAAATTAATATTTTATTTAAGTTACTTGAAACACTTTATAAAAAGTCTTATTGTGTACACAAAAACAAACATTTAAAAAGGTCATGTGTAAGCATTTAAAATTGTATAAGTGTGACCGTGTACACAAAAACCTTTGTGAAGGTTTTAAAAGGATGCTCGGGATTCATTTGGAATCATGTATTGATGTATTGGTGTTTTGTCAAAGTTATTGTGTTCAGCTGATGTCAAGGAGATGTTCCCTTGCCTTCGCAGTATCAAGGTGATGTGCCCTTGGTAGTTGTTGGTTTGGTGATGCTCCCTTACCAACCTTGAGGTGAAATTGCTTCAGCTTTCACAGTTGTGCTTCATTGTATTTGGGTCTTCGATATTTGGTCGGAGACCATTTTATCGTTTGTATGCAGATTTAATAAAGCTTCATTGTAGATCTTTGTTTATAGACATTGCTGAAATATATATATATCTCTGGATATTGATCTAAACATTATTGTGAATTCATTAAGTTCATATCATTTATCCAAGATTGTTTGAAAGCTGATATTGTGGTTTTAAATACTTATTTCTGCTAACCATATGAGAGACAAACTCTGACAAAGTGGGGCCGCCAAATACATTGAGGAATCTCTCTCTAAGTTAGCCGCATATCCCCAACAAAAGAGAGTCCCTGCGAAAGGATAATAGCATGAATAATAACATCGCGTGAAGGAAGCATGTGAATTAAGCTCCATTGGAAGTTCGTGAGCTCCAGATATCTTCTCAGCGTCCAATTGGTAGATATAGTTTGCATATATCAAAGAGAGGAATTCATAATAATTTTCTGAAGCTTCAAATATATCGCGGGCCCCTCCTAACCATTGAAGACACAGGAAATCTTGAAGAGATAAGGTAGTCGCAAAACTCATAGTCGATTCCAAAGAGTCTACGCAAAGGTTCAGTGGCGATCTGAAGGTGAGGGAGTCGGGTGAAGCGCCGAATTGTAGACTTGCATTGTTCTCTATTCGGATGTCTTGCGGGCTTACATCATTGAAGGTGATCGTTTGGAGCACCAGTTACCCGAAGAGCAAGGGCCGACGTCTTTTTAGAAAAGAATGTGTCTTGAGCGCTATCACATATCCTAAGAGATATGTAGGAGTGAATAAAGAGATAATCAATTGATAAATATTGGCTTTGAGGACTTGCGTTGGGCATTCATTTCAAGATATATCGCTGAGTCCAGTAGTTTGCATTGATCATAGTTAGTGAATATTGGAAGGTCGAGTTTCATCCATCAAAGCAACGGTCACATTTGTAAAAGTTCGCTTTTGAAGGCATCGTGGAAGACATTCTTCATTGAGCCAACGATTATAAGAGTTGCTCCATCGATTCTATCAAGCAAAGCATGAATAAGGAGTTGCGGTTCAGTCTAAGGGAACCACTGCATTAAGGTTTGATATTGTTTCAGTTTTATTACATTCATCAGGTATGTGGTTTAACATCTCAGAGTTGATAACAACATGAAATAGATTGATTTGTCACTATCGGAGCACAATTTGTCATTCAAATCTTTAATTTGAATGTGCACAAGTTGATTATTCCTGCTACCCGGTTAATGTCTAAGGAAGAAGTCAGAGATATAACAAATATCCTTATCCAGGATATTACACAACAAGAGGGAGTTGCACTTGCATCAATGAATTTCAATGATAATACCCAATAAGATCAAAGATAATATAAATATTTCATTTTTGTCAAAAGATTATTCATTTCCTTCTTGTCATTTACTATGGATGATTCTTCTATGTAATATCCCTCTTAGGATAAATGCTAAAATTCTGATTTATATAATGAACAATAGAGCAATCTTCAAACTTAAACATTAACCAGACAACAGAAATAATCGATTTTGTACATTCAAATTAAAGATTTGAATGAACAATTAGATGTGGCTTATTATAATCAGACTTACATATCAGGCTTACAGGATTGATGTTACAGTTTAGAAATCAATATAAATGATAATTATAATTTGCAAGGAAAATTGACTGTGATTGCTGTAGCTGACGCTGACCTCTCTGTGTTGACTAGATGCAAATGCTCTAATGCTGACCCGTCACCACTAGCACTGGATATGAATTGCTGGCAAATCTCTTATCTAAGCCACGATAGCCTTTAAACACATTCTAATATTTGTATTGTTCGCAACTTATCAAATATGGCTCCACGCTGTGATTTATCTTCCTAGTATTCACGCGACAATGAAGAGGCCACACTGGCTTCAGACCCACGATGCCAAGGATATGCGCCCAATTCGTGCTTAATAGTCCAGCGTGATCTTCCACGATTCCTTAATGCTCCTTGATATTCAGACCATACGAATTCACCCACGATATCAATTCAAGCTTCCAATTAGCTTTCACGATTCTCCTCAATGCACTTTATAATTTGACTTAAGTTCTCTTTATTTAACTTGACTTTATAATCATTAAATACCCCTTTTAATAATAAAATCAAATAACATTTAATGATGTGCACTTTTTAATTAATTATTAATAAAGTATTACTTTATTAATAATTAAAATGTCATAACTCCAAGAATACTCATTATTTCTCGATTCCGCCAGAACCAGGGGGTCAACTACAGAAACCACTACTCATCCAGATGCCTTTCCCAAAATAGAAAGGTTGGCCACTGATACTCAACTGACTTACTATAAATAGTAAGTGCTTCAAAATGGAACCAGAAACCTCAGAATAGCTTAGCCTCAGAATATGCCAACAATCTAGAGAGGTAAACACTGTCAACTGCCGCCTGAAGAGCTCATTAACGCCCACCGGACCCTCTAATCACTGAACACTAGCCTACGAGGGTCAATTGATAGGCTAATCCTCCGAACTCTGATGCTCACAAAATGGGGACATTACAGCCTGCCCTCCCTGAAATTGCTTGTCCCCAAGCAATCTCCACTGCAAAGAAACTCGACTCCACCGGAGGACCAAAGGAAGAACTGTAAAATGTCCCACACATCTCTAACCAACTCTTGCAGCACCAGCATAATCACAACTGTGCAAGGATAAACATCATGCGCACCAAAATTGTGCATCGTAATCAAAACATGTACAAGTAAATCAAAGATGAAACTGTACGCTCTATGCACACTGTACATGCTGTGTAAATCACCAGTAAGCCTTGACTGGAATCTTGATGCACCAGAAGGATCCCAAACTCTGCGATCAATTCTCAGCTGAATGCCGGGATCCCAAATTACTTTGTAAAATGCCCAACTACTTGTCCACAACGCCCACTGGATAGAGGCTGGCCCATGCTCAGAACTACTGTGAACAACTACCACAACGTAGAGCAATCTACCAAATAGAAAAATCCCTGGATCCCATAACCGGAATGGAAGTCTGCCATGCATATCATTTGCTAACCTCCACTGCGCTACTTTGATATAATCTTCACTATGCTGAGAATGGTGAAGTAACTCTCCGGAATCCAACCGAACTGATGTGCCAAACTGGTCACCACCTGGATCCCAATGCAACCAAAACTCACATCCATCAATCATGAAGAGGTAAATATATCTCGAAGTGTCCGAACCACAACATCCCCCTTCATCCTCTGCAAAACTCCTATGGATGTGTTGACTATCCAACATAGGTGCTGGAAGATATGAGACTGCTCCTTCCAAGTCAAGGGAATAATAAAACTTTCCTCCACCACCGCTGTAAGGACTACACACGCCATCATGCCTACTACTACTGCAACCTCTTTGAAGACATGTCTCTAATGGAGTTTTCTGAGGCAAAGAAGTTGCAAACTCTCCCTGGTGCATCTCAGCATGAAGGTAATCTGAACTCTGACCCTGCAAGTAAGCCTCTGAAAACATCTGAGTCTGACACTTGCAATCTTTAGTTCCATCTTTTGAAGATGGAAACTCTTCATCCCACAATGGATGGTATAAATCTCGAACCAATCCACACTTACACATCATCAGGTCATCTGTGTGTGGACTAAAGGAGAAATGATGAGCACTCCTCACTATGCAGTCAAGATAAAAAGCAGCTGCCTGTGTCAACGATTGACCGTCATAGTCATGGGGAACACACTCCTCATCACTCTCATCACTCGAATCAGATGATGGCTCATGTCTCTGATCCTGAATAGCTAACTGGGTAGATACTCTGGAAACCCTCTCTGCGTATCCAATAGCATACTCCCTATCATGAAACAATTGGAGATATTCTGATTTTATCTCCTTCAAAGCACTCTTGATGAATCGCAAATCACGAATGTGAGTACCAGCCGAGACCCCATACCGTCTCTCCTCAAACTCTGCTGTCCAAAGAAGGTACTCAACATACTTATGAGTGCAATCAAAACGAGATAAGGTTGAATCAACCTTCTCTCCTGTAACCTTCAGCTGATCTCTCCATCTCTGTGGCTCAATAAGCTGTCGATCAAAATCAGCTGCATGGGATGTAATCTCTGATTTGCTTCTAGGAGAGGCAAACAAATCAATATGAGAACCAATCTCCCAACTAGATGATACCCTACATACCTCTTGTGAAGAAGACGGAGCAACGTAGTGATCTGTCACACAACTCTCTGGAGAATCCACTACTTCACCACAAGAGCTATCAATAATCTACTCTGCATCACCTGAAATGGGACTATCCTCAGGAACACCTGGTGCAACATATTGTTCCCTGCTAAACTCATCCAATGCATTCATCCCATCTGTGTCACCTGCACTAGTAAATGAAATGAATGTTGTCACATCCTCCACACACTCATTACCACAATCCATGGATGTATGCGCATCACCAGTAACTATCATGGATATCGGGACTGTAACTGTTAGAGATGAAGACTGCGCTAAACTCAACTCCACGGTAAGCTCATCTATCCGTAACTTTGACTCTTGAAGGGTTGATTGAGTGCTCTTCAAAGAGTCTGTGGTGACCTCAAGCTCATAGGTGAGCTCATCAACCTCCTCTTCCTTTCCCTTTAGAGCATCACATCGAGCATGAGAAGATGATCTCTGTCTGAAAGTAGCTGTACGTAATTGTTTTTCATTATCCCCAATGCATCTCCAAGTGCCTTAAACTCTGCAAGGGAAAGTTCACTAGCAAAGTGCTCATGTGTTTCTTGAGTCTTCCAACAACAGTTTGTCAACAATTGTTGAGCAACATCAAAGTGTTCTATGGCTGTAGCAATCATGCCTTCACTCACCTTCAGTTGCCCTGCCAAATGATGAGATCCCTTTGACAAGTCATTTGCAACCAAATTTTCTGATTTGTAATCAGCACTATGGTAAGAGGTTGAATAATCATCACTCACTGTTTGATAAGCATCCTCATGTGTGCTATCAACTTCACACACATCCTCATCAAGTGTACTGCTGTTATGAACCTCTAGGGATGGCTCAAATGACATGCTAGAGGCTGCTGATTTGCCAATATCTATGCACACCTCCCCTATCAAAATAGATGCATGCACATCCAAGAAACTATCCTCGGATCCATCACCATTAGGCAAATTTTTTGTTTTATTCCCATCCTCCAAGGTCTGATTTGCAGAATCAGACTTATTGTGGCTTGAATCCACAACATCATTAATACCTAAATCTTGAGTATCAGCATTAGACGTCTCCACACAACCATCATCCTCTCGGAAAATGGCTGCTATCTCATGATGATGCAAGGAAATATGTCTGCTGTTACAAAAATCAGAATTATTGTGGCTCAAATTCCCCATGCATTCCTCATTTTTGACCTCCATATCTCGTGTGCCAATAATAGGAAATCCTTCCACAACATTTTCCTCATGTGCCGTAGCATCTAACTCATGGTTATGCTCAGTAGTATGACTGCTGTCATAAGAATCAGAATTGTTCTCATGGCTGATAACAACTCCCTGAACGCTGAAAGTATCATGCCAAACTACTATCAATTTGTAAGCTGTTATCATCAATCATGTCAGATTTGAACCCATGTTCTTCTACCTTCTCCTCATCAGCTTCCCCAATATGTTCATCATCACATTCTGATCCATTCCCATTGCGTGCTGCAACTCCTTGTCCATGACCACCTGTAAGCTGAAAATCATTTTGAAGAAGTTCGTTTTTCTTATCCTTTCGTTTAGATTTTCCAAACACCCTTAGAAAACCCTGTTTCGTTTCCAGATCCCTCATTAGATCATATAGGTTTTGCATCAATTCAATTGTGGATTTATCTAAAGCTATCTTTCTTTTGTTCTGAATTTTAATGACTCACCCAACAGGATGACAGGAAACCGCTCTGAAATCTCTGACATGCAATTGAAATTTCTAACATGCAACTGAAATTTCTGACATGCAACTCTGCACAAAGTAGTAATCCAACAGGCTGGCAGGGAAACCAGCTCTGATACCACTGAGATATCCCACCCCTGATAGGATATCTAATTTTCTGGATGTTCTCTGATATTTTTTCTATGTTTGATATGACAATATACTGCAGCGAAATAGAGGATATTGTAATAATAATATTCAACTCAAAACTGAACATTACACACGGAATACATAGCTGAAAATTCCAGATTTTAATAGCAGCTTGGATACTCAGTATTTTCATAAAATATCGACAACTAAGTTCATAAAATAGCCCCTATTATCTAAAACATCAATACCCAGAAACATAGATAGCCAAAATAGTGAAGTTTCTTACATACCCATTAGCTGAAATGAGAAATACATGGCTAGAAACAGCAGTATGCAAATGAAAGACAGCTCCTAGAAAGCAATGCAACTCAGATTGTTGTTTCAGACCCTTAATTGGTGCGACTCATGAAACTTAGAACCAACATTAAAACCCTCCAAAGATTGCTCTTTAAATAATCTAAAACTTCTCAATCTCTTGTAATTTTCTAAAGTTAAACCCTTATTCTGATCTGCAATTGATTAATCTTCAAAACCCTTGTGAAATCTATGTAAATCCTCCAATGAAGCTCAAATGTGACATCTGTGTGAAGCCACCAGCACAATCCAAGAGGCTACGTTCTCCAAGATTGATATTACTGTGAAACCCTAGGTTTCTTCTCCAAAGCCAAAGCTTCTTCAAAATAGACAAGTGTTGAATGATCCAAGAATGAATAAAATCCCTTTTCAAAAAGCCTTTATATAATATTCAATTTGTATTTGGCTTCATCTCATTAAATTTCACTTTAATTTCATTTACTTTTCCCTCCATTTGGTGCACCACAAAATAATATAAAGTATATTTTAATAATCACTTATATCTCCCTTAAAATTGGCACTTTATATTATTCCACAAGTAGGTGCCCATAATATGCACTTTATAATTTGACTTAAATGCCCTTTATATAACTTGACTTTATAATCATTAAATACCCCTTTTAATAATAAAGTCAAATAACATTTAATGATGTGCACTTTTTAATTAATTATTAATAAAGTATTACTTTATTAATAATTAAAATGTCATAACTCCAAGAATACTCATTATTTCTCGATTCCGTCAGAATCAGGTGGTCAACCACAGAAACCACTACTCATCCAGATGCCTTTCCCAAAATAGAAAGGTTGGCCACTGACACTCAACTGACTTACTATAAATAGTAAGTGCCTCAAAACGAAACTAGAAACCGTTGAAAAGCTTAGCCTTAGAATATACCAACAATCTGGAGAGGTAAACACTGTCGACTGCCACCTGAAGAGGTCATTAACGCCCACCGAACCCTCTAATCACTGAACACTAGCCTACGAGGGTCAACTGATAGGCTAATCCTCCGAACTCTGATGCTCACAAAAATGGGGACATTACAATATGCTCCTTGGGGCCCGCCGTCCACCATGTTGGATTTCTTGATTAAAATAATCTCAAACTCTTGTCAGATGTTGTCTCCTCCTGAGCGACTAGCAATATACTTCAGATAATTTCAAACACAAACAACTTCACTTATTATAGTACAAATTCTCCTTTTGTATGTGCGATACACATATAAAGACAATCATAAAATAATCACAGAAATATTAGAGAAATATATAATTCGATTCATTCCGGCAAATTTATATTTGATCACAAATCGATAAATTTGCATGAACATTATTCTGAAATCTGCATACAAAGATCTTCAATGAAGCTCTACAAATGGTCTCTGACCAAATATCGAAAACCCAAATACAATGAAGCACAACTGTGAAATCTGAGATAATTTCACCTCAAGGTTAGTAAGGGAGCATCACCAAACCAACAACTACCAAGGGATCATCTCCTTGATACCGCGAATGCAAGGGAACATCTCCTTGACATCAGCTGAACACAAGAACTTTGACAAAACACATAAACTCCAACATACATGCATGACTTCAAATGACTCTCAGGCATCCTTTTAAAAGCCTTCACAAATTAGGATGGACCTAATTTTATTAAATGAAGGTTTTTGTGTACACGGTCACACTTGAATTTTATTAAATGATTGTTTTTGTGTACACAATAACACTTTTTTTGACTTAAGTAACTTAATAAAAGTATAATTTTATAAAGTAATTAAAATATTTTATAAAATTAAATTACAATTGGAATCTTTTAAGTTACTTAAAAAAATGGGACATCACATTCTATAATATATTTCATAAGTACATTAGGGTAGATATTAACGTAATTCAAGATCCATATCTTCTCCTCCTATTCTTCATCAAGGAATTAGGCTTTACATGACTAGGGCGCGCTGAAACCATCTTCGACCCAGCTTCGGGAACTATTTCCCAGCCCTTGGGGTCTATACATGGAATCTCCAATTCGGCTTCATGAAACTATGTCCTAGCCCTTGGGATTGATACGAGATCTTCGACCCGGCTTCGGGAAACTATGTCCCAGCTCTTGGGGTCTATACACGTGATGGAATTACTTCGCCTTTCCCTACAATACCCACCATTCCTTCTTGGATGAAGTAATAGGAGTTATCAGAAATATGATCTTTTATTCAATATCCCCTTGTACTATAGATGGAATTCTATTATACCATTTATTATCATAATGCATGAATAAAGACATTCATATCACAAATTGGAATACCATTATACGATATCCTTGTTGTATACGATTGTTCATCATTGTTAGATCTTAGGTCTGAATATGGATATCGGTTCAATTATGAGTAGAGAAGATATTTCATTATAAATTATAATCATTCATATGGATTCGTATTGACTATGAAATGATACTAATGTCATAATATGCTAATAACATAATATGTACATCTGAATAGCAATAACTTTCATGTGCATACTACCTTAACTAAAACATACCTGATTGGATCTACAGATTTCCTGTTATTACCTCTTTTGTTTGATTGGTCTGCTGCTGTATATAGTGATTTCCTTGCTTTTGTTCTATCTTCCAATGCTTTGATCGTTGGATGATTGTTGATAAATGACTTTTCCTGATTCTCTTGAAGGCTGGTCTGAACTCATCGAAGATATTATTTTATGCTGAGATTATATATTTCTGTTTGTGATTGCTTGCTGCTTGGTGCTGAGAATGATTGCTAAATGAGATCCATTGATATTAGAATGGGATTGCTTATGCTGAGATGTGATTCGTTGATGATATGATTTCTGTTCCCCCCTCCTATTCGAATGCTTTTCTTTCTATTTAATACCTTCTTAACACCTCTTGGAAAGAGTGGCGACCATCCATAAGGAGGCATATTACCGCTGCCTTCTTTTTCATTACATTAACAAGTTTTAGTTATATTTTATTAAACAAGGCTATTTCTGATGCATAGCGTGTACTTAAGTATGCATAGCGATTTTTATTAAGTTTCTTCTATCATCGTATATTTGCTATTTATCTTAGAATCGTTGTTTTGCCTTATTTTACATAATTGTTGTCTTCTTTGGGTTCGTTTAGTAATGCATACTAACCGTTCCATTTTGTAGTGTTAAGGGATCGCATCCCTCATTCTCCTAATCGTACTTTTAGTGTCTTTGCTTGTATTCGCTGCCCTCTAATATGAATCACAGCTTGTCAATATTTATATTATAATTTATATTATTATATGAAAATAATAATATTTATATTTATACTTATATTATTATAGAATAATAATTATATATTATATTTATAATATTTGTTAATTAGAATATTTATAATATTTGGTTTATAATATACTATTTAATTTATAATATTGAATCAATATATATTATTTTAATATATTCAATCTATATTATTTAATGTCAGAATATTTGATTTATAATATTTAATATATAATTGATTCAATATAGGGACATGACACTTCAATAATAAAATAAAGTGACCTAAGGACCTTTTAAAATAATATCCCTTTGTACCGCATGCCTAGCGACACTCTATAACACCACTTTAGGTCCTCTTTTAAAACCACTTTTTAGTAATATAATATAAGTTGCTTTAATAAAATAAAGTTATTTTCAGTAACTTAAGTTATTAATTTATTGAATGTACTGCAATATATAAAATCACCCCAATATATGGTATGTACTGCAGTATATAACTTCACCCCAATATAGGGTATGTACTGTAGTATATGAATTCATTCCAACATCTGATATGTATTGCAGTACATGAATTCATTCCACCATATGATATGTACTGCGTATATGAATTCACTCCAACATATGATATGTATTGTAGTATAAAAATCTATACTCTTAGCTTGAAAAGGGAACATGAAAAAAACACATATAAATATCTTAGTCAATTTGCTTATAGAGCCACATGAGCTCTTTAAATGGCATATATAGTTCTAGAAATGTTGTATCCTACAAAACAAATGCGTCCAACTCCACACATTTAGAAGGTTTGACTGTACTTTGATTACAGACAGCTAAAAATAATTTAGAAACTTTACAAAATCACCTGATTGCAGTAGCCAAAAAGACCACGAAATTACTGTGAAATTCGTGAGCAAGGGTTTCGTGATTCGTCCAAACGTGAAGGTGAAACAACGAAATTGCAAAATGCCCTTTTATAGTCGTTTTTCAACAAGTTTTTGGTCATTGAGTAATTTGGTGCAATTTATGAGGCTAAATCGTGAGTTTTTACAAGGAAAAATCGCGGTGATTTTAATTGATAACTCAGCTGCGAGTTTATGTTGCGGTTACTTGCATAGGGTTTTGGGCAGCGAGCATTTGCAAGTAAGGTGAGTACTTGTCGATTTTTTAATCTATGGTACCCATACATGATTTGGAAAGTGCATTTGGCTGTACTCTTGTTAACTGAGTTATTATAAGCAAATTCTGCCTATGCCAAGATCAAATCCCATTGAGTGGGCTTCTTTCCAACAAAACATCTCAGTAGATTTCTAAGACTTCTATTGACAACTTCCATTTGCCCATTGGTTTCGGGATGATACGCTCAACTAAAATTTAGTTTGTTGTCTAATTTTTTCTGCAAAATGCACCAAAAGTGACCCACAATTTAGGCATCATTGAAGCTTGCCGGTTGATGATGCTACTTGGGAAAGCGAGCAGATTTTATAGCATCTAGAGTTGCAATTGCTTAGGGACAAGCAATTTTGGGGAGGGAGGACTATAATGTCCCCTTCCTAAGCTTCATCAGTTTATTGACCGTTAGCCTATTCCCCAGGGTTCCCGTAGGCTATTACGGCTTGGTTAGGGAATTCCATGGTTTGTGGAGGTTTGGTTATTTTCTTTGGGTTGCTCCCAGGTGTTGTTTGAGTTCAATTCTTTAGATGTTTCGTGGTGACTCTTTCCGGGATGTTTCAGACACATGGTCTGTTTTCACTATTTTTAGCAGTCACCGCTATTTTTAGCCAATCACCTGTTTTGGCACCGATTTTGGTATTTAGCTTCAGTTGCCCCTTGGCTCAATTAGTTTCATCATATGATGCTCCGTTCGTGTGTTTTGCAAATTAAGCGTTTGATTGTAACATACACTATCTCTGCTAGGGTTTCTGTATCAATTTTTTTGTGTTCTCTGACTGTTGTCGGTTTAGGGTTTCATGTTTGTTTTTGCATGTTTTAATTTTGCATTGATAACATGGAATATAAAGCATATATTGAAAACCCAGAAAATATACAATGAATTTGCATAAACGAACAGTGACCCAGTTCATAAAAATTGCTAAAACTAATTACTGTGACATACCCATTTTGAAAACTCCAACTTCGTATTATTGCCGTATTGGAACCAACATTACAAGCTACGCGATGATCACCAAAATCTTCATACAATGCAACGAATCTCAAATAGCAATGTTGCAGCTACAAAAATAGTCCTAGACGCCAATATTAGAGCTGATAAATGCTACAAACTAGAACAAAATCCATATGCAAGAAGCCCACGTCCTAGCTCAGCTAGTACGGCCTTGCTGTAGGCTATGAACAGCATTAAACCCTTGAATAACAGCCACTATTAACTCTGTTTTGATCAGCAGAAACCTGTATCCTTATGGCGACCTCTAACAGGGGTAATAACTCCACAAAAACCCCCAAAAATGTCTCTTTATTTGGTACGGCCTCCTTTAGTGCAGTACGGCCAGCAACTAGAAGTTCGACCCAGCTAGAAAATGCAATCTCAGTCACCAATAACCTCTGAAATCTATCAAATCTGCTCCTTGTAAATCAGTTTGCCATCTGTTAGTGTTTAAATTCGTACCTTGCGATGTGACACTAAACGGAACAGCGTGTACAGTAGGTCTGTTCTTCAAATTAGGAGGGGAAGCTCCCTCAGACAAAGAAATTCAAAAAGACAATTACAATTTAACCTATCTTTTTGTTTCTCAGAGCACGAGCATAAGGAAATTGAAGCTCTTCTGCAATGCTTCAAGACTTTTCAAAATATTGCAAAAGAAATAACTAAACTTTAACAAACACACTTCCAATTTCTTTAAGTAAATCCAGAGCATAAAGAAATTGAAGGAACAATTTGGAGTTTTTAACACAAAGGAACAATAAAGATCTAACAACAAAGACTTGAAAACAATTGTTTAAGCACAAAGTCATAAACAACTCTTCTCAAACTTTAACAATATAAAGAACTTCCATGATAACAATGCACATTCTCATTCCTCATAGTAATCAAAACACACAACACTGTTGAACAATAATATGCGAGCAAAATAATAGCCTTAGCATTCACCATTAAGAAGTTTAAGTGTGTAGAATAAACTTATTTATACTCTAAAAAGCAAAGATGCAAGGAAATGAAAGGGAGAGTTAACTAACACTCTCCACCCTAAGCCTAATACTGCATGGGAAGCATGCAAGCTTATTAGCAATTAAAAATAATAAAATATCTCTCATGCAATTTAGTTAACTGAACTTGCATGTTATTACACATTGAGTTCCACTTAAAGATATTTTGCATGATTTCCAAAACAAATCCAAAAATAGATTTATCTTTGAAAAGCAAAGTCAGTTCTCAAAATAGAAACTGCTTTGGAAATCCCTCCAACCGCCCAAAATAGAATCCTCCTACAGATAGTAAAAAATGACTAAGTTTGAGAATTGCGATTCTCTCGAATTCATCAACTTTAGCCTCATTTGGTATGGTAATTGACTTCAGGTGAACTGCCCTCATCTCCAGGTTGACACTTGCATCATCAATAGTCTTCGAAAGATCCACATAATCTTTTTCAGCCTTATCAAATTTCATTGTGATCTCAGCTAAAAGATACATTTTTACCACGTGAGGATCTCCACAAAACCTCTCCCGGATCAGCTGCACAAACTCATTCTGCAAGTTATGAACAAGGCAATTTACGCCTTCATCGCTGAAATACCTGCAAGGAATGTGTTGGACAAAATTTATAGCATGCTTCTCAATGCTGAGAAGTTTCTGCTTCCATGTGGTCAACTGCGAGGTTGTCTTTCGAGGTGTGAATCAAGAAAGAATACTGATGTGTCCATGAAAAGACAGTGGACCTATCATCTACTGACATGGGCCTTAAGCCAAGAGCTTGCAATCTCACCAATAACCTATCATAGATAGGTGCCATCTCTGTCATGCACTCCAACATGTTCTGAATCCCAAGTAGAGTATCCTTAGAATTAGACATTGCTGCGGTCAATTTTGCAAGGAAGGCAACACCTTTTTCTATGAAATCTTCAATCTAGTCCTTCCTGTGCTTTCTATACACCACCAATTGGCTCAATTGTCTCTGATCATCAGAAGACTCCATTACCTGTGGCAACAAAAGGGAAGACTGTGAAGGTGAATGCAGGAGTTGTGAAATATATTGACGCAGCTGCTTGTTTTCTGATTTGAGGACAGCCTTGTCTTCTCCATCTTTCAACACTCTACTTCTGATAGTATCAGTGGCTACCTCCAAAATATTCACAGCAGCCTGTCAAGTGCTTTGTCCCAAGTTAGCCTTGACGATATGAAAATCATTAGGCTCAACATCCAATACCGTCTTATCCTGAGGAGGGATAGCGGTTTCTACAAATATGTCACCTTCCAAAGTCCTTGAAATTCTCGACTGCTTCTTTAACTTCTTCGCAGAGGGCTCCTTGAATGATTTGGATAAGGCGTTGAAATCTAATTGGTATGATGGTCTTTTCTTCTTTTCACCAATTACTATACGAAGCTAAGTAGGAGTAGCCTTTTCAGGCACTAGCTCTGGATAGTCCTCTACTTCAACTTCGGGATCGGGTAAGATCTCAACCTCAAGAGGTGCATTATGTGGCTCTATCTCGGGCTCAACCTCTGGCACTGACTCATGCTCTGTCTCTACTCTTCGTTCTACCTCTGGATCCCCAGCCTCCTCGACTCCTGATGAGTCAAATGGTGTAGAAGTGATATGTATAGAAGACTCATGCGGTTCAGGTCTCCTTGGTGACAATGAAGGGCCAATTGAGTGGTTCACTACTAACTGGTACTCGACTGCCCACCCGCCTGTACAGATAGAGAGAGTGGCATGCCGCCAACAATGTCCGCCCACCCAACCAACTATACCGGGGTGGGTGGGAGGTTAAGTCCGAGGGTTTGCGGGCTGGGCACTTCTAGTCCCACCCAACCTCGGCTATAGTTGGGTTGGGTGGGCCCTCCAACGACATCTACTTCCCTCGGCACCAACGGCATCTACTGAAGCGGGGGGCCACCCGAGGGCTTACCTAGAACCCTCGGAGATAGATGGGGCCGGGTGGGGTGGAATTAGAATATTCTAGATGTCCTTACTTTCCACCCACCCGGGTGGGGGGTTATACTGGGGGGAATGGCATGTTACATATAGAATCGATCGATATCTCCCTCCTCCTCCTTCGAAGATGATGATGACGAAGAAGAAGAGGAAGTGAAAGAGGAAGTAGTCGGTGAGCTTGGTTCTGCTGGTGACAAAAAGACTGCATTTGGTTGCTATTGAACCTGAGCTCTAGACTGAGTTCTGTTTTTCTGGATCACCCTCAAGGGCTCTTTCTCAGGAACATTAGCTTCCTTGACCTTCTCACTTATTATTTTGGACTTTAGCCTTGTGGCTAAACGAGTAGATGAAGATGGCGACTCTACTATAGATGCCTTGTCCGTTCGGCCTTTAACTCTCTTTTCCCTCTGAGAATTAATAAACATCCAACTTCGTTTCACCACTGCTTGAGTTCTGTCGGTGATAGAAGTTGTCTCCTTGAGGGACCAATCTTTTCTCTTATGAATCTAGGAGAAAGAACATTATCATCTTCACACAAACCTTTGGTGTTTTCATCAAGGAAAGCCAGTATTTGGTCCAATGAGAAGCTACCATAACTTTATCGGCAGACCTCAAACTCATCTTCACAATTAGCCCAATAATCTTCAATGGTCGGCATATGAGCAAATTTGCCACCAACTTTGGATTTCATTACCTTTTTAGGATCATAGGTGCGTTTTTCTTTAAAAGTCTTCAAACCAAACTTGGACATTTCTTCACCAATCACTGTAGCATCTGAAGCAGTTTTGCATTTGAAGAAGCTGAGCTGAATAGGAAAACCCACTGCAGGCTTATGTCTGCTCCGTAGAAAGTTATGAACTTCGGCACTCTGACGCAGGAATTCCATGAAAATCACCTCATCAGAAGGGTATCTCAGAAGTATGTATGGATATGATGTAAACCCATACACCCGGATGTATGAAAAGGTAGGAAACTGAATATACCAATCCGTCCAATCCGAGATAACTGCCCTTGCCTCCTCTGAAATGCAGATATGCATCTAGTTCTCCAAGTCTCGCACTGTAAACATCAGGAATGCATCGTTGACATGGCAGAAGTGCTTCAAGGACTCTGAAAAGTCCAACTGAGGATATAGCCTAGAAATCTTGGTGTTTTGTGGAGAGCCCACGAAATTCAATCCGGCAAAATGGTGCTGCTTAGCCACCATGACTAGCAAGTATGATGTCATCCTGAACTCACGAGTTTGGGGAAACTCTATAATTTGCTGGTGAATGCAGTTACTTATGAGGATAGACCAATCATAAGTAGCACTTCCATTGACCACTGTGCTGATAATATAAAACATCCAGTTTCTGAAACTTCTTCCTTCAGCTTGGCCTGTGATGCGGTTAAGTAGTGTGATCATGATTGCATACTCATCTTTGAACTCTCCTCTACCCACGTTTCTAGGAAGAGCATTTCTTTTCTCCTTTAGCCATTTGGAAGCCACCTTTTGACATTTATCAACATTTGAGCTCCACACTCTGTCACAATCTTCGAGGTCCAAGGTGAGTGATTCTTGAAACGGAGGTATTGTTGTGACCAAATCACACATCGCCCCATTGCAAATGGGGTCCCCCTTTTTTGAGCTCTGATGCTTTGCATTTAGTTCTGGATGATGTCTTAGGTTCGTTTCTTCTGCCAATCCAACAATAAGTCTCTCTCCTAGAAGGTTTTGCTTTATAACTGGAGGCCACATCTGGAACATGAACTTGTAGTAATGAAGAGTCTTGATCAAATTCCATCCAAATAATGAACACTGAGATCAATCCTGATGTATGTTTGAGACCCTAAAAATGACTAAGTCTGGTAGCTTGAAATCCTGAAATCCTAAAAAATTGACTAAGTCTGAAATCTGGTGGATCCTCCAAATTCTAGATTTTGCATGTTACATCCGGTGGATTCGAGACCTATCTCAAACATCCTGAAAGGTATATTGAAAAATATTTAAAGTATAAGAAATTCAATATACTTAAATATATTTTTTCAATATACCTTGCCCTGAGAGGCCTTGAAAAACGGCTAAGTACTGAAGAGAGCGCAAAATCCCCATCCAGTGCGACAAGACATAAGAGTGGCGCAAAATCTTGATGAAATGAGAGTCTTCTAATCGGAGATCAAAATGCCTAACCATTCTGCCACATGTAATGCGCCATTGAGATGAAGAGAGATCAATATCTAGAACCAATGCGCCACTTGTGGGGAAGTTTGATCCAACATCAAGGCATCTTTCAAACAAGGATCCAAAATGTCTAAGCAATGCGCCCAAACCAAAGTGCCATTTTAGAAGGTAAAGTGAGGCAAAAAGTTAAATTTCAAGAGGAGATCAAATCTTTCATCCAATGCGCCCAAGGATGAGATGATTAGTTTCAAGTCCTAAAGTGATCATTCAAGAGGATCCAAGATTTCTATCTAATGCGCCAAGGGATGAGGGCGTTCAAAGAGGCTATTCAACTAGAAGATGAAAAGTTGATCTAATGCAATCATCTTGGAGTGAAGTTAGGAGAAATTTTGTGAAGACTTTTTAGAGAATTCCAATTCCTTAACCAATGCGCTTGAAGGGATTACTGATTGCAAGTTTTAACATACCTTCAAGAAGAGATCCACATCTCAATCTGCTGCGCCAAAGTCAAAAGGGGGTAGATTTAAGTGACTTTCAAAGAAGAGGACATCTTGTTAAGAGGCAGTTTTTAGATCAGCAAGAGGATTCAAAGTATGCATCTGCTGCGCCTTGACAAGGAGATAAGCTTGACTCTTCAAGAAGAACTAAAACTCCTAACTGCTGCGCTCACTTTAGGTGGAGATAATTGCAAGTTTAGTAGAAGTTTTAAAAGCCTTTTCAAGAAGGAAGATCAAGATTTCAATCTGCTGCACCACCTTGTAGGGGAGTTTGATCTACCATCAAAGCATTTGGCAAACTAGGATCTAAAACTTCTAACTGATGTGCCAAAAGATGATTTGAAAAGTTAAGTTTTGGGAAGAGGATTCAACATCTCCAACCACAGCGCCCACCTATTGACTGTTTTGAGGATGATTTCAAATCTAGGTCCTTATCAAGGAGATCCTAACATGATCATCAAATGTGCCAGCTTTAAGAAGAGATCAAATCTGCTATCCATTGCGTCTTGACTCATATGTGAATTAAAGAAGATTTAAGATTCCTATTTGCTGCGCCACCCAAGTAAAAGGGTTGAAAACATTTTAAGAGTCTCGAAGAGGATCCAAATTCCTCAACTATTGCGCCCCTCCAGGGATGAGATGGATTTAACATGAAATCAAGTTTTAAAGACTTTTCAAGGAATTCCCA
Source organism: Cunninghamia lanceolata (assembly GCA_027924645.1). Classification (NCBI taxonomy): domain Eukaryota; kingdom Viridiplantae; phylum Streptophyta; class Pinopsida; order Cupressales; family Cupressaceae; genus Cunninghamia; species Cunninghamia lanceolata. Next base: position 7,483,483 of record BSBN01000071.1, on the reverse strand, counting down.
AAATCAAGATCTAATGCGCCATTGCTAGAGGGAATTTGGTTCAAGTTTTTGATGATCATTCAACTAGGATCTAAATGGCTTAACCACAGCGCCCTTATAATGAACAATCAATCGGAATCCAAAACCTTTGAGTAATGCGCCTAAAGCCAAGAGATTTGTGGTCAAGATCAAGGTAAGTTGAAGTGTAAAGTTTCATATCAAGCATCAAAATCTTCAACTATTACGTTTGAAGAGGTGAGTTGTAGTAGGTTTGAAGATATCTTGAGGGAGATCCCAAAATTGTTATGTAGTGCGCTCTATGAAGGAACTTAAGCTTAAAGTTTTGTGATGTCTTTTAAATCAGAATCCAAAATTCAATCTAAAGCGCTAGGAGGAACCAGTTGATTTCAGTGTTATAAGATGAATTCGGATCCCTTAACTATAGTGCCTTCCATGAAGAGATAAGATTTAACGCTTCAAGCTTACATCAAGGAGAAACTCAAATATTTTCTATCTAGTGCGCTAATCCCTAGAGGATTTAGAATAGCTATCTAATGCGCTCAAAATAAGGAGAAATCACAATGCTGATCTGCTGCGCCATTTCATGTGGGATTAATTCAAAAGTTATGAGGGTTGTGTTGTGATGTAATCACACATCGCCCCATTGCAAATGGGGACCCCCTCTTTTTTTCTTGCTTTCTGTCCTTGTTTTGCTTTAGGTTTAGTTTTCCTTTGAGCTTGTAGGATTTTGATAGTGTTGTGTATCCAAGTCTCAACAGTTTCTTGCTAAATGTCTATATGCCTTCATCCTGATGCATGTCACTGAGACCCTGAAAATGACTAAGTCTGATATCCTGAAAATCTTGAAAAAATGACTAAGTCTGAAATCTGGTGGATCCTCAGAAATCTAGAATCTGCATGCTAAATCCTATGGATCCAGGACCTATCTCAAACATCCTGGAAGTATATTGATAAATATTTAAAGTATCTGACTTATACTTAAACATATTTTCAATATACTTCCATTCGGGAAATCCAAAATTTGACTAAGGCAAGAAATCCAAGGGTACTGTCCAGACCCGCCCACACTGGGCGGCCTCACAAGGTCCTCTTGGACAGTGTCTTCACCATCAGGAGAGCTTGTCCAGACAACACCTTTAAACCCGCCCAGGGAAAGTTAGAATGTTTTCACGAGTTTTTGCTGACTGAAGGAAGTTGGGAAGTGATGACGGAGTCTAAAACTAAGATTTTGATGAAAATTCCATGCCTCACCTCCAAACCCGCCCAGACTGGGCGGCCTTGGCATGAGGTCATGGACTCAGCCTCCTGCACATGCATTTGTCCAGATAGAGCCTTCAAATCCGCCCTAGGAAAAAATGGTTAAGTTTAGAAGGTTTTCAAGCTCAAGGCACTGAGAAATGATGAATTTCAAGCAAGGTTGGAAAGTTGGAGGGAAGTTAAGTAGTTTACAAGCAACATTCCATGCATCATCTCCAAATCAAACATTATTTAAACTCCTCCCAACAAGGATGAATTAATTGGAAAGAATGATAAAAGATCACTAAGCCTGATGTCCTGAAATCCTGAAAATTGGCTAAGTCTGAAATCTGGTGGATCCTCCAAAATCTAGAATCTGCATGTTAAATCATATGGATCCAAGACCCATCTCAAACATCCTGGAAGTATATTGATAAATATTTAAAGTATAAGTCAGATACAATATCTGACTTATACTTAAACATATTTTCAATATACTTCCATTCAGGACATTTCCGATATGGCGACGACACTTGCATTCCAAGCACACCTTCTAAACCCGCCCTACCTGGGCGGCCTTGGCATGGGGTCTTGGATTCAAGGTTGTGATCACGCACTTTCTCCAAACTAAGTCTCCAAATCCGCCCTAGGAGAGAGGTTGCAGGTTTTTAAGAGCTTTTGAAGGTGAATTCCATGCATTACTTCCCAACCCGCCCTACCTGGGCGGCCTCACAAGGGAGTGATGGACAATGACTCCTGCCACATCAATCTCTCCACACATACCCTCTAAATCCGCCCAAGAAGGAAAGTGGTCAAGTTTTCAAGGTTTTCTTGCACAAGACAATAGGATATGATGAAATTCCAATGGAAGTTTGCAAGTTAGATAGAATCAAGTGCATTTCAAAGAAGAATCCATGCATCACCTCTCAACCCACCCTACTTGGGCGGCCTCATGAGGGAATGATGGACTCTGTCTCCTCCCACATGAAACTCTCCACACAACACTCTCAAAACCGCCCAGGGTGAAGAATGACATAAGTTGCAAGTTTGTTTGATGGATGATCAAGATCACACTCAGGAGATGAGATAATTAAGGTCATTCTATGAGGAAGGAAGTTTGAAAGTCACTAAGTCATGGAGGTGGAAGAGGAGTGTCAAGGTTAAGGTAAAGATGTGTGCACATAGTAAAATCCTTACCACCTATCCAAACCCGCCCTTCCTAGGCGGTTTTCATCATGATGGGTGGATAACATCATCACTTAGTATCCATGATGCATCATTTGAGTCTTAATGGTGTTGGAGAGAAGGTCTTCATGAGGAGATGAATGAGCTAAGCGAAGCAATCCATACACACTCTCAAGACTATCTTGTTAAGAAACTCTCACTTTCATTCACCTCTTTCACATCATACACTCCATACAACATTTTCAAGGCTCCTTAGCTTAGGCGGACTCCACCATGACATAAGGATAAGTCCATCAAACATTTCAGATCTGCCTTCTAACCTCGCCTAAGAATGTATAGAAATGAAACCTTACAAGGAGATAAGAACAAGGAGAAATCATGAGGAGGAAACAAGCATCAAATGAAGGTTAGAGTTGAAGAATCCAAGCCTCCCCTTGAAACCCGCCCTTCCTAGGCGGCTTTAGGACCTTCACTTGGACAGAGTCATCTCCTTCACATGAAATACTCCGCCTAGACCCTTGAAATCCGCCCATCCTCTCATGGCTTTCCATTGCATTCAAAGAGGTCAAGTTATCAATGAAACAAGTGTAAAAGGTTTTAGACTATCAAAACTAAGCAAAAATCACCAAGTCATGAAAAATCCAAGCCTACCCTTCAAACCCGCCCTTCCTAGGCGGCTTTAGACCCTCCATATGGACAATTTCATGTCTTCACATGACATCCTCCATGCACCAACCTCAAATCCGCCCAAGAGAAATGACATAAAAATTTGTAAGGAAGGCAATGGCTAACACTGAGTTTTGAACAAACACATGCAAGTTTGGAACATACATGAAGGATAATAAGTAAAAATCCAAGCCTCACTTCCAAATCCGCCCTACTTGGGCGGCCTAAACATGAGAGCTTGGATTCTCTTGATCTTCACATGAACTACTCCAAACATCACTTTCAAATTCCACTCATCTAATATGCAAATCTCATGCAAGGATTTTAAACCATCAAGGAAGCAAGTGAAGATGTCTTGAAATTGTCAAAACCAAGTTAGAAAGTGCCTAAGTCATAAAATCCACTCACCACCTCCTAGCCCGCCCTTCCTGGGCGGCCTTGACCTCTATGCTTGGACAACTTCACCTCTTGCACAACACACTCTCCAGACATCAACCTTAAACCCGCTCAAGTAGAAGACCTATCAAGTTTGCAATGTTTTGAGTTGAAGTACAAAGAAATCATGAAGATTTGATGAAAGTTCATAAGTTGGAAGGTATTTTAAGGTAAAGTCCAAAGGTCACCTCTAATCCCGCCCTTCCTAGGAAGGTTTTCACCATGACAAGTGGACATCATCACCCAACATCCAAGTTGTGTCTTTCAACTTCATGAGCATCTCAAGATTTCACTAAGTGTTGGAGTTGATAGAAAAGCCTTATCAAATGAAGGGAATGAATCTCAAATGAGGTGAAAATCCTTACTAGCCTCCCAATTCCGCCCATGCTGGGCGGCCTTGAGCCCTTCATCTGGATGATGTCACCTCTTCCACAACATACTCTCCATACACACCCTCCAAACCTGCCTTGTCAAGTGACTCCCACCATCATGCATGTCTTCCACACCATTCACTCCATGCACTCACTCTAAATCCGCCCATGCTTCAAGAATTACATAGCATCCAAAGGAGGATAAACTCTCAATGAAACAAGTGAAGAGCTCTTAAGTTGTCAAAACCAAGCTAAAAATGCTTAAGTGATGAAAATTCCTTACACCTCTTCCAATCCTGCCCATGCTAGGCGGTCTTGAGCACTTTGCCTGGACAATGTCATGTCATTCACAAGACACTCTCCGGATGACACCCCTAAACCTGCCCAGCCTGGGCGGATTTCACACATTGACATGGAATTCACATCAAATAATCCATACTGTCCCTCTAAACCTGCCTAGGCACTTAGGCATGGATTTCATGCGAAAGGATATGTTTTGAAATGTCATTTTTTAATCCCACATGCATAAGTTGAATGTAATTTGTTATTGAAAATCCTTCATATCAGGTCTCAATTTGATGTGTTTCTTCTTGTAGGTGATGGAGGATCCAAGGAGGTGAATAGCGAGAGCTCATACATGAGAAGTTTGGAAGGTGGAGGAAAGTTGCTCAAGTTTGTCATCATCACCACATGGAGGAGAGCTCCTGCATCAAGTTCGTCTTACTTTGAAGACTTCGTAGACATCAACGCCACGCATGAGGAGTCATCATCCAGAGTTGTCTACTTCATGTACACCCATCATATGCAAGTCTACTACAAGAAGAACTCTCATCAGGCACTAGTCTACTCCATGAGCCCATGCAACTATCCAGAGGCATGATCCTGCACAAGCACAACAACATCACAAGAGGAGAGATGAGCATGATCATCAAAGCGATCCATGAGTTACATCAAGACAACAAGAAGAAAATATTCTAAGTGAAGTGAACATGAAGTGAATCACACTAGTTTGTTTGAAGATGCTGAGGTGGCACGTACACATCATCAGGCCAATCGAATTCTGCCATGTCATTTATTCAAGAGTGCCCACTCCAAAGATGCTTATCACATTGGAAAACGTGCCTTCATTGCCTCTTTCATGTTCTAAAAATAGCAAATTTTGTAACAAACTGCCTTGTTGTCTCAATCTTGGCCGTTGATTGCTAAATCAATCTGAGCCGTTCATTGTAATTCTTGAGTTCTATATAAGGCTCACTTCTCTCATTTGTAAAGGAACAATAGGAGGAGATTAGGAGTAGAGTTGCTGTAGGAGAGTAGAATAGCAAGTAGAGTAGAGGAAACTCTTCGATTGCATTGAAGAGATATTGTGAAATTGTTGTAAAAACACTTCCTGGATCAATACAAGCTCATTGTTGATTTTTCATGGTGATTTGTGTGATTGTGGGATGTTGGCATGGTTTCAAATTCTCGCGGATGATTGAGAAATGTTTCCAAGTAGAGTTAGATTAGAAGTTCATTGATGTGATGCCCATGTGTTAGGATATTTGATGAATTCCTTAATGGTTCATACTTTTTGTGGATTGTCGATGGCAACTCACTTTGCAAAGTTAGCCTGAACCTTTATATGCTTTAGTTCGGTTGTGAAGATTGTTCAAGCTGCGCCAGCTATGGGTGTTTGGATGAATACTTCGCAATTTGAAAATCTTTGAGTTACCTTAGAAGATTGCACCGAACTTTGTGTAGTTGTTGGTCCTCATGGCGAAGCGGAGTTGGGTTATATGAGGAATTTGTCTATCTTGACATCATCCATCACTTCATTGTCCTTAGATTAGCTTTCTCAACCTTTGTCTTTTGCATTTTCTTTTCATAGCCAGTCGGAAGAAGTTCAATTTCATGAGGAAGAAGTTCTCTTTCATAAGGAAGAAGTAACACATTTGAGTGGAACAAGGAGCATATTCAACGTAAGTCCCTTTGTGATTACCAGCAAATCACATCACACCACCGAGGCTATCCGTTGCAAATCACGTACAAGGAACCTTGGAGCGTTCTTGTTTGATCACGTAGTTTAGCATTCGAGACGCTTTGTTCAAGAGAGGATAGAGCACTTGGTGTTTTATTCTAATGTTGTTGTTGTCAAGAAAACATCATCAACAGGTTGTTCAACCAGGATCCTAATTACACATCTAGTGCGCCATCTTGGTGTAAAGTCTAGTTAAAGTTTTGACATCATTCAAACTAAACATCAAAGTCTTTAACTAATGCGCTATGGTTGATATGTGGTTGGATTCAAGTTAAATAGAATAAGTGAAGGTTGAATTGTTTATCTGGTGTTATGAAATCAAGTGTTTAAAGGATTAATGTTTCTTCTTTGTTTGTGTTGCAGCAATAAGGTTGGAGCTGAGGAATTATTTAAGGAAAAAGTGATTGGAACCTTTGATAAGCAAGGAATGAGAAAAGGAGAAGGCATCATGCAGCTGCTCTAAGAAGTCACTTCAAGGATATCCTATTGGATCACTTCAAGTATCAACTAGCTTCTTCATCAATCATAGCTTCAAGATCATCATGTAGCTGCTTCAAAGGAACCTTTCATCATCATTGTGTTGGAACTTTTCATCAAATGGCATCATGTTAAGATCATCATGTTGAAACACTTCATCATCAAACATTCCAAGGCTTTCATACACTTTACTTCAAGATCTTTCAACCTTCAAGATCAGCATGTAGCTGCTCCAAAGGATCATCTTCATCATTATCAAGCATTCCAAAGACATCTCCAAAGTTTCAAGTACCTCTGGTGCCTTCAAGTCTCTTTGAGAAGTCAGCTACTCCACATATAAGGAAGATATCATCAATATCTATATTCCAAAAGACTACTTCAAGATCATCAACAAGGAAGCAGTTCATCTTCAATGGCATCATCCATTCAACTTCAAGACTCTTTGATCCTCAAGTCTAAAGAGAGATCTCCTACTTCGAGTCATGATATCAAGTATCATCATCATCTCCTACTACTCTCCATGAAGTAGCATCAAAGAAGATCAACTTACCTACAAGAAGAAGAAGCATCACAAAGTTAAACAAATGAACAACAAACATCATACACATCCAGTTTACAAGATAATGAACAAGGCAAAATCAACAAGGAGCATCCCAAGCATTCAAGTTCAAAGCAATCACATCGAAGACATCACCAGATGATGTAGTTTGGGAATATGCTAAGGTGGCACCTACGTGGCAGACACTCATCATCAAGCCAATCACAAGTCGCCACATCATTTGACAAACAAGAAGACAAAGAAGACGTCCATGTGGAAGATGCTCCAAAGATTCAATCTTATCTTATCTTCTTGGAAAGCTGTAATGTCCCTTTTTTGGCGCATTGATTTTTGTGCGCATTATGCTTGGTCCTAGTCTCTCGATGGCTATCCGACATGTTGGTGGGAGCTCCAAACTTCTTGGAGTGATCGTATTTCTATCTGCAGTGTAGTTTTGGATATCTCAAGTCTGCATTTTTATCAGGGATGGTCAAAGTTATTTACCAGAATATTTTGGCCCGGTTTAATTATCAAATTTGGAGTTATAAGGGAGTTTATTTAATTTGGTAATTAAACAGGTTATTTTAATTATTTATTGTGCACTAAAGTATAAGGTTGGATTATTTAAGGTGACTTAATGTTATGTCTTGAGGGGAAAAAGGGAAATGTTTAGTTTATTATTCCCTAGTCACTTAAAGTGTGCACATAACTTGGAAATAGAAATATTTTATAAGTGGGAGAAGAAAAGGCTCTATTTTCAAGAAAGATCATTTTGTAACTCCCAGAGGCTTTTAAAAAGGGAGTGAAAGCTCATTTGGAGGTATGCTTGGAATTTGTATTGTTACTCTGTTGGATTGAACCTGCGTGTTCTTCCATTTTCTTCCTTCTTGTGGACGAAAACCCACTCGAAGAAGATCAGTTTCGGTAGTGCGATATCTACCCTAGCTGATAATGGTGGTTTCTACTTCAGGGAACCAATAGCACTGATTGGAGTTAGGTGTTTCTATGAAGTTTTAGTTGGGACTCAGATAGTTTTCATTGTAATAAGATTTAAATACATTTTTGGTGTGTTATTGAGAACTTTTTGTAATTGGTCTGTTATCATAGTTGGCCGTACTGTTCCTTGGCCGTACCAACAAGGGATTTGAACAGAGTTTTTGTGGAATGAATGATGTTATTGCTAAGACTTGTTATGGATTGAAAAAATGCTTCATTGTATTATCTTCCCTTGTCCATGAGATTATCATTTAATATGTGCTAATATGAAAATAGTGTGAAGTGGCCGTACTTGCTGAAGTCCGTACATTTATGGTACGATTGGATCTTGAAAATCCTCTTTATTGTCTTTTGGCAGTTTTAAATGTTGTATTTGCATTGTTATGGATAGGTGATCATATTCAAGTGATCTTTTGAGAGTTTGAAGAAATTTTGAAAATGCAGAGAACATGTTCGTACAACGATGGCCGTACAGGCTGGGACAAGGTTGATATTGATCTGAAATTGTTAGAAGACTATTATCTCTCCTTGATCAGTGTAGAATGATTGTTATGCCTGGGCAATCACATTGATTGTGTTTGTTAAGTATTTGATTGAGTTTCTTGATTTCCATGAGCATGTCTGTACAGCACAAGCCGTACAATACAGTATGGGTCGATGTTGATAAGAAATTACTGTTGATGTTATTGTTGCAAAGATTGTTTGAGATGCAATTGTATGGTTTAGACTCCTCTGTTTAGACATGATTTCGGTATTTTTGATGCTGACTTGAGGATGCTGGGTGAAAGCCATACTATTCAGATTGTACGGACCTGTAGTTGCAGCTAATGAATTTTCAAGATGAAATTTTAATTAAAATCGGTCTTCTTTAATGTTCATAGGCAATGTTGTGATGTATCAATGCAGACTGAAGGAGAGTTACTCATAGTTTCCTTATATTATGTGTTATGACTACATGACTGGTCTCACCTGGTACCGTACAGCCAGCAATATGATCTCTGTAGAATGTTTCTGACTGGGTTTCAATTTCTTGAAGGCATCCTTGATGTTTGAAGTTGTTTCTCTGTGTTTGAGAAGAAGATTATTGTACTTTGGGCATGCTAGTAATTGTTTTAGTAAGTCTGAAATAAGTGTTGCAGGTCTGAAACAGCATCAGCAGTATTCCCATTCTTAATGCTGAGCTCTCTGATAAGGTCCTCTCGTGGGAGTTTCCAAACAGCATTGGTTAGTGTAGAGTTGATGAGTTATTATTGATTCTAATAAATGATATGCAGGCTACAGGATAGAATTGATTTATCCTATGGGATGGGAGGTGTTATTGCATATTCTTTGAGTATGGTAAATGGGGTTCTGGAACTGAATTGATAATTTTTCAGGCTGATATGATGACTACAGTCCTTGGAGAAAGCTACAGTAGAGCCTTGAAGGTTTAACTCTGGGTCATCCTTTTATAGCCTTCATATCAGTACATTTATGGTGGATAAATTACTTGATCATAAAATGAGGTATAGGCTTGTTGAAGGAAATAGGATGGTCTGGGATGATTTGATGGCCTTTTCTCAGTGCTAATGTATTAAGTGCAGCCTTGTTATCAGTGACAACAGTTCCTTCAGGTGTCTTATTAGATATGGTCAGCTTAATAACCTGAGTTAGAGATACTAATGGTTTGTGCAGGGCATTCTTGTGTTGCAAAGATTTATTCAATGCTGATATGATGATCTAGTAATGTTATTTCTCAATAGTTTTCAGTTTGATGCGTCATATGTAATCTTTCTTTAATGTTGCAAACACTACAACCCCTGGATGGTTTACCGCCAGTGTGGAGGAAAGAACAATTAAACATATTGTAACCCCTGGATGGTTTTACCGCCAGTGTGGATAAATGAACTTTTCTTTATTGTTTCTACCCACTGCATAAGTGGAGTATTCCCACTGAATAAGTGGATGGCATTGTAATTTTCCTTTCTTGCTCTCATACCCACTAAAAGTGGTGAATCCCCACAACTTGTGGATGCCTGCATATGCAGATGAATGTTTACTTGTTTGCACAATGTTTTAATTTGTAATCTAAAGCACATTATGCTCTCACCTTGCCCGAATTGGGATCTTGGTGATCAGAAGTGCGGAGGAGTTTAGTTGTGCTAACACTATTTATCATTGTTCTATATTTTGGAAAAAAATTTGGGGTTGTATATTACAAAAGCGTGCCTTCATTGCCTCTCTCATGTACTAAAAATAGTAATTTGTTGTAACTACCTATTGAGGTGGCATGATCTGAGCCCTTGGCTATCTTGATCAATCTAAGCCATTCATTGTAATCTGGAGCTCTATATAAAGGCCTTATTGCCTCATTTGTAAATCAGTAGCTAGTGGTAGGAGAAATTAGAGTAGAGTAGGAGAGACTCTCGAAATTCTCTAAGAGGACTTGAAGTTGTACATATTTTCAAGATTAATGCAAAGACATTGGAATTCATTTGGTGTTAAGTATTATCTTGAGAAATGACATTGTTTCTTGTACTTTGATGAAGTGGAGAGATGTTTCAAGTAGATTAGAAGTAGATTAGAAGCTCTCTGATGTGATGAATGTTTGTGTTGAATATTTGATTAACTCCTAGCTCATGCTTTTAACATTCATCGCTGGTGTTGTGTAAAGCTAGTTTGAGTTTTATTTGCTTAAGTTCGATTGTGGATTCTTGTTTGAGCTGCGCCATCTGATGGGTGCTTGTATAAGCCTTCATGATTTGAAAACCATTCGCGTACCTTAGGAGATTGCACCAACTTCATGTAGTTGTAGGCATCCTTGGCGAAGTGGAGTTAGGTTTATCAAGGAGTTTGTCTATTCGTACGTCATCATTGCTTCATTGACCTTAGATTAACCTTTCTAAACCTTTATCTTTTTACTTTTCTTTATCATTGAAGTCTTGTACATATATCATCCACACTGCTAGGAAAGATAAGCTAAATGAAGTATGAAGAAGTCTAATGTAAGTCCCTTTGTGATTATCAGCAAGATCACATGTAATCACTGAGTTAACCCATCATGAATCATAAAAAGGAAGCTTGGAGTTGTCTCGATTGATCACTTTGTTTAGCATTTGAGAGACTTTATTCAAGAGCGAGTGGGATACTCTAGTGTTTTACTCTATTGTTGACTTGTCTAAAAACAATCATCAACAGGTATCCCGAAAGCAAATTCAATGTCATCCGGTTTGAGTCTTGCAACTACCCTTCCATCTACTGCTCTGATTTCTCTTGACTCTGGATCATAACGTTTTATGCAAGCTAGTACAAATTCTAGACTATGAGTGGCTAGTGGAAATGAGCTAGCTTGAGTGAGTCTAGAATACTTCCAAGTTTTTCGTTGCAACACTACCTGAGCTTACCAAGGATTCCAAGTCAAAACCCTCAGGTGATACTTGGCACAAATCCATTTCTTTGACTTTGGAATATTCATGGACAAGCGGGGATCTAGCCTCAATGGTGACTGAAGAATATTGCATGGTTGCTTGGGGCTTTGGGAAAGCCTTCCTCTTTGCTGTCCTGCCTTAAAAAGGATCAAATTAGGCCATTGTATGTTTGCTGTTCAAGAAAATCAGGCCTTTCTTCTCGCTGTCCAAACTCTGATTTTTGTGAAAAAATGCATTTTCCCCCTTGAAAAGTGAAAATTTGTAGATGTACCTTCAAAGCTTGGCTTGATTTGAGCTCTAGACGGTCAAGGACAATAATAAATGTCTTTTCCCGAGGTGGGTATGCAATGGAAATGAGGAAAAATGGACAAAAACACATTAAAAACCCTTTTTGCTGTGGCTGTAGGTGGTCATTTTGGACTGTAACAGTCATAAAAAGCTTCAAATTCCTTCAAAAATGGCCGCCTAGGTCTGAATGCTGCCTCTTGAGTATGCAAACATGTCTTTAGGTGTTGTAGGATGAAGAAAATAGTGCCTTGGAGTGACAAATCTACCCCTTAGATGTATTGCTGGCCCAAAAAGTGTTTCAAACCTGCCATAAAAAGCTTGAAACCCTCAACAATGGCTGCCAATGTAAAGAAATGACCTTCTCTTGTGTGGATATGACTTGGAATGCAAAAGAAAGGTATGGAATGATGCAAGAATGTGTCAACTTGGCCTTGTATATGAAGATCCACTCCTCAAAATCCCTCCAATCTGCTTTTGGAGCTTCATGAACCTTCAACAATGGCGCCCTAGCTTTGAACGCTGCCTCTAATCCTTTGCTATGCCTTTGAAAATAACAATAATAATGAATAGGAGCCTCCTTTATAGTGAACGCCACCTTTTAGGGTTTCCAATGTGTTTTTTCTAAAAATAAAGTGCTTTTATTTTTGCCTCCATGCAACAAAGAAGAGTGAAGTAGAAGTGAATGAAAAAAAAACTCTATTTATAACTCCTTATCTTCTCTCTCCTGAGTGCTCTCTCTCTTGCAATTTGGGTGCCAAAAATAGAGGGGTTTGATTTGCTTTTTGGATGACGTTTTGAGAGAGCCAAGAAATGGCATTTGGGGAGCATTTAGATGCGCCAAGGGAAAAGTGCGCTTTTGCCAAGAAAAAAACTTGCCTTCAAAATTTTGTTTGATTTTTGACCTTTTTCCTTTGAAAAAACCTCGTTCTCCTTTGTCGTTTTTGATGCCATTTCCGCCATTTATGCCTTCGAAAAACTCGAGTATTTTGCCTTTAGGAGTTTGATGAGAATCTCTGGGATCTTCACCTTGGATCGTCTTGATCTTCTCCGCCTTCGAAGCCTTTGGGAGAGCACTTCTAAGTAAAACTATTGCAAGAGCTCATTTCAGACAACTTCATGCTTTAGAAACTTCAATCTACATTGGAGCCTTTTCGACTTGGAGTGTGCTTCGCCTTGGAGCGTTTTTGAGTTGGAGTGCGCTTCGCTGAAAAAGCGCTCTTTTTTATTTGAACCTTTTGACGCATTTTTTCGACGAACAACGCTCAAATGATGAAGAGGAGTCTTGAAATTGAAAGTTTGCGTTTTTTAGTTTTGGAGCGTTTTCCTCTTAGTGCGCCCGCCTTGGGAAAAGCACGCTTTTCCCAATGCCTTAGAAATTTTTTAAATTTTTTTAAAAATTTTCGAAATTTTCAAAATTGAATTTTGATTTGCCATACGTGTTTGCATCGCTTTCCTTGATTCCTTTGCGTCGTTTCGGTCCTCAATTCATCACTTGGGCCTTCGCTTCTAGATGATCTTTCCACAGCTCGGAACCAATTTGGCTTCTCAGAATCTTCCTCCATTCGGGCCTTGTATTAGTTTCCTTTGATGTATCTTGGTACTCGCGGGGTTAGCAAATATTAACAAGGTGACATGGTGTTTGGGAGGTGTGTTTAGGAATCTCTTTGGGTGTTTGTATGCATAGACGAAAAATTTTGTATGGGTACAACACCATTTGCATATCAAACTCCTCCGGATATGATCATTTTGTGCTGAAATATTCATCAAATTGAATCAACTGAATGCCCAAATGAAAACTCTGGATGAGGCCTCCAATACACCTCCTTGATGTGGTCTCTTACACACGAAGAAAGGAGACTTGAAGAGGTTGTCTCAGCCAAGTCTGGTTTAAACCCTCGAAGCTTCTAAAACTCCAAGAATGCACGACAAAACAATTTTCATAGAAGTGAATAATAAACCAAGCATATCAAAATGAGCTTCAAACTTGCCTTTTATCCTTCCTCTTTCCCCAACGCCCAAGAAGAGTTATTTTATTATTTTAATTTATAACTTGACCCCTTATCTCTCCATGAAGACGCCAACTCCTAGGGGAACAACTTTAAGTTGTGACTTAACTTTATAATATAAAGTTGCTTTATAACGTAAGTCACTTTATCCTTTAATATATTATAAGTTAAATCTTTAATTTAACTTATACTTCGATAAAATGCTCCGAGTATCTCGAGACCATCAATTCTTGTGCTAGAATCCCCTACAAGTGCCCTGCTATAAATAGCACGTCGCTCCAACCCGACTCACTATAAATAGTAAGTCTCCAAAAAGACCCCCTAACCACTGTCATTAGCCTGCGGGAGTCCAATGATAGGATAATCTCCATCAATTGATCAAATGGGCTAAATGGGGGACATTACAGTCCGTCCTCCCCAAGATTGCTTGTCCTCAAGCAACCTCAGCTCAGGATGTTGGAGTATCTGCTCACTTTTCCATGTCGCATCCTCAACTGGTAAGTTTTTCCATTTTACTAGGTACTCCTTGATGATCCATCTCCTCAGATTCCTCTCTCGTGTATCTATAATAGCCTCGGGAACCAAGATTAGCTTCCCCTCCTCATCCAATGGTGGAAGGTCAGTTGAGGGTATCACATTGTGGCCAACTGCTTTCTTTAACCTGGAAACATGAAATACATTATGCGCTCTGCTATTTGTTGGTAGCTCAAGCTCATAAGCTACTTCCCCCACTCTTCTAGCCACTCTGAACGGACCATAGAACCTGGGTTTTAGCTTCTCTGCTCTACTCCTTTTTAGAGTGGACTGCCTGTAGGGTTGGAGCCTTAAATACACCATGTCTCCAACCTCAAAGCTCCTCTCTACTCGGTGCTGATCAGCATAGAGCTTTTGCTGATTCTGTGCCTGTTGTATATTCTCCTTGAGTTCGTTCATTATATCTTGGCTCTCCTGCAATAGATCTTTTGCCTTCGACACTCGACTATCACCAAGTAGTAAATCTGTAAAGCATGGGGCATCATACCCATACAAAGCCTTGAATGGAGTCATCCTGATCGACATGTGATAGGTTGTATTGTAACAATACTCCCCCAGGTGCAACCATCTGATCCATGCCTTGTGCTGCCCCGAAACATAATTTTGAAGACAGCCTTCCACCCATTTGTTCACTATCTCTGTTTGGTCGTCGGTCTGTTGGTGGTAACTAATGCTGGGAGTTAGCTCAGTGCCACACAACTTGAACAATTCCTGCCAGAACAAACTCAGGAACTTGCTGTCCCTGTCACTCACTATCCCCTTGGGTATCCCGTGAAGTCTAAATATCTCCCAAAAAAATAAATCAGCCACATGTATAGATGTGTATGTCGCTGAAATGGCGAAGAAGTGTGCAAATTTGGTCAGTCTTTCGACCACCACATATATACAATCCTTCCCCTGAACCTTAGGTAGCCCTGTAATAAAATCCATGGAGATGTATTCCCATTTTTGGTTGGGAATAGGTAGTGGCTGCAATAAACCTGTTGGGTAAGTATGTTCTTTTTTGTTTTGCTGACATATGGGACATTCCCGAACATACTTAAGGACTTCATTCATAAGCCCTTTCCATGTAAATGTCTCTCGAATCTGCCTGTATGTTTTGAAAAACCCGGGGTGACCAACCATTGGTACATCATGGAAAGTCAGAATCTTATTCTTAAACTGGGAGTTAGGCACTAAAAATATTCTGTCCTTATACATAATCAAATCATTCACCACAATGTACCTGTCGTCCTGTATAGTGCCCTCAATGACTCCTGCTGCCCACGGGTCCTTAGCATACTCTGCTGAAATTGTCTCCCTCCAATCAGCAGATATCTCTCCAAACAAACACAAGTGGGGGCGTCTAGATAATGCATCTGCAACCACATTTTTCTTACCCTTAACATATTCAATGTCAAAATCATAGGCTTGGAGCCTACTGACCCACTTCTGCTGTCTGTCGTTCAAGTCCTTGTGGTTCATGAAGTATTTGATACTGTTATGATCTGCTTTTATTATAAACTTCCCTCCAACCAGATATGGCCTGAACTTGGCCAATGCATGCATAATGGTCAACATTTCTCGGTCATACACCAAGTAGTTCTTCTCCACACCCCTAAGCTTTCTACTCTGAAATGCAATGGGGTGTTTCTCCTGCATTAAAACTGCCCTATCCCCTCTCCTGAAGCATCACACTCCAGCTCAAAAGGCTTGGAGAAATCGGGGATTTCCAATATTGGGCAGGTAGACATCAAGTGCTTGAAATGGTCAAAGCACTGCTGAGCTGTATTGGTCCACACAAAGGCTCCCTTCTTAGTGAAATCTGTCAATGGTGCAGCTGTTTGTGAGAAGCCTTTCACAAACCTCCTATAAAAACCACACAACCCGGAAAACCCCTTAAGTTGAGTGAGGTTTGTTGGTGGAGGCCAACCAACTATTGCATTAATCTTTTCTGGATCAACTCTGACACCATTTGCACTAATGATGTGACCCAGATATAGAAGCTCTGTCATGCCAAAGTCACACTTGGACTCTTTGGCATAGAGGGACTCACTCTCGAGGATACTTAGAACTTCGTCCAAATGTCTCATGTGTTCCTCCCAACTCTTGCTGAAGATCAATATGTCATTAAAGAAGATCAATACAAACTTCCTTAGCTGTTGTCTAAAAGTCTGATTCATGCAACTCTGGAAGGTAGCAAGGGCATTAGTATATCCAAACAACATCACTAAGAACTCGAAGTGGCCGTAGTGACATTTGAAGGCTGTTTTTTCTATGTCTTCTTCCCTCATCCGTATCTGATGGTAGCCTGATCGTAGATCTATCTTGGAAAAATAACAAGCCCCGTGCAGTTCATCTATCAACTCATCTATGCGGGGAATCGGATACCTGTTTTTTATTGTCTTTTTATTTAAGGCCCTGTAATCGATACACATCCTGATGGTCCCGTCTTTCTTCTTGACCAAGACAACTGCTGAAGCAAAGGGACTCTTGCTGAGTCGGATGTGTCCCATCTCTAACAGTTCCTTAATTGTTTTATCTATTTCATCCTTGATTCTCTTAGGATGACAATAGGGTGTGATCATTAGAGGCTTAGTGCCGTCCTCAAGCTCGATTACATGCTCGATACCTCTATCAGGTGGCACTCCTGGAGGTATACTACGAAACACCTTGCTGTGCTTGGTCAATAGCTTCTGTATGTCAAGATGATAGCTGTTTTTTGGTTGCTGTGGAGACTCTAGCATAATAAGATACTCTGCTGCCCACTCTACCTGGTCATGACGCAGCATTCTCTCCATCCTCTTGAGTGAGACTACTCGTAGTCCACCATCTGATAATCCCCTGAGAACTATTTTCTTTCCCTTGGACTCGAACTTCATTTCCATTTTATTCAGATTCATAGTGAACTCACCAAGTTGCATCATCCAATGCATGCCCAAAACTACATCTGTGTCTCCAATGCCAACGACATAAAAATCATCTACAAGCTCATACTCTCCCATCACAATGCTCAAACCGGAAATCTTTCTGTTGCATGTGAGTTTAAAGCCGTCAGCTACCATTACCTTGAAGCCTTCAAACTCTTCCACCTTAAGTCCCTATCGAGCCACCAACCCCTCATCAATGAAATTGTGTGTGGCACTTGTGTCTATCAGGGTGATGATGCGCTGACCTCTAAGGACTCTCACTCTAAAGGAACCAACTTTCTGGAAGCTAGAAAGTTGTGCCAATGTTCCATCACTGTCGCTACTATGCTGTGAGGCATTCTCAGCTCCACTATCCTCCTTATCTGATGGCTGATCTGATGCCTCCAACTGTGACTCCTCTACTGAATAGTACTCGATCAACTTTGCTTTTGCCTTGTTAGGGAATCTATGTGAAGGGTCCTGTTGTGACCAAATCACACATCACCCCATCAGACTGGGGACCCCCCTCTTTTGAGTTCAGATGCTTTTGCATTGAGTTATGCGGTTTTATTTCCAAGTTGTCAGGGTCCTGAAGGTTAATGATGTAGAGGATTAGATTGTCAGAGAAGACTCATCATGAGTAAAAGTGTACTAAATCATCATGGCGAGAATGCCTAAGATTTGAGAATTGTAATGCGCCTTAGATATGTTGAGAAGGAAAGATAATGCGCTTTGGAGTATTTAAGCATCAAGTTTAAGGTGATTTGAGCGCTTAGAATGAAGGCAATGTTTCTGGCGCCTTAGAGGGATCTCAATCAAATTGTAATATGATGAGCGCCTTAAACTAGTTCTGGCACCTCGGAAGAAGAGTGTTTTGAGCGCCTTGGTGAGGTGAGAGTGTTTGGAGCACCTAGGTGAGTTTGAGTTATAAGTTTAAGTGTCTTGGAGTCTTCACAATATGCGCCTAGGGCTTAGAAGGAGCAATGATAATGAATGAATTTAGCGCCCTGAGGTGAAAGACAAAGTAATGATGGAGCGCCCAAATTAGGACATGCGCCTTGGACATGTTAGAATGTCTGGGAGTCAGAATGCGCCCTTAGAGACTTCAATATGCACCTTAGAAGGAGAATTAGCGCCTTATCTTGGAATGGTTGAATTGCTTGAAGATAAGCGCCTTGATTGGAGTGGCTCCAGGAAGTTTTGAACCCTGAAGTGAATGTCTGTGCCTAGGTGATTGAAGATGAGGTTTTGGAGTGTTTAGAGGAAGGAGTGAATGAGCGCCTTGGTCAGGAAAGAGTAAGATGAGCCCCTAGTTTTTGAAGTTGTTGTTTTGGCGCCCTGAAGGAGACTTGCTTTGAAGAAGTGTATGTGCACCTTGAGGTCATAGAGTGCCTTAGAGTATATCTTCACTCCTACGCCTAGTTGGAGGAACCTTGAAGTGAATCAAGTGCGCCTAGATGTGGAATGATAGCTCCTTGAGGAAGAATCACTTGGATTCTGGCGCCTAGTTCAAATGATGCGCCTAGATTGAAAGGATAGCTTCTGGCGCCTAGAGGAATGAACTATCAAAGTGCCCCTAGAGTGGAGATGGTGTTTTGGCGCCTTGGAGTTGACGTTGGTCCATTTCAGAGAATTTGAGCGCCTAATATGAAGTTTTCACCCATTTTTGGCGCCAGAAATGAGTTGTGGTGCTTAGAAGTGAATGTTAGCGCCTTCAAGAAGAACTTGACTAGGATGAAGCGCCTTTGGAAGAAGGTAAGAAGTTTGAGCGCCTTCCCTTAAGAACTAGCGCCTTAGATGATAGGAAAGGAGTCATGATAAGGATCATGTGCGCCTTGAAATAACTTGAAGCGCCTTCTGTCAAGAGCTTTGAAACCTTCAAAACTTACCTAGACATGATCAAGCGCTTGTGAAGGAAGAGAGTGCCTTAGGGTTAAGATGCGCCTTGATGATCCAATGAGCCCCTTTGGGTAGTGTTAAAAGGTTGAGATAATGAATGATTTGCGCCCAAGGTCATGTCTTGCGCCTAGGTAATCACTAGAGCGCCCTGAGTAGGTTTTGGCGCCTTGAGTTATCCTTGGATTCCTGCATGTGGAAGAAAGCGCCCTGTGGAAGTTTTAATTAAGAGTGAATACCTTGATGATAGAAGTTTGTGAGGCGCCTTGGATTGAGTAAGAGAGGCTTGGTGGTAGAGATCTCCTTTTTTGCGCCCTAGAATGCCTTAGAGGATTGAAACTCATAAGATGAGCGCCTTGCATATATGTGTACCCTCAAGCGCCGTTATGCCTGCCTTAGTTTCAATGATGTGCACCTCACAGTGGGGAGATACCTAGTAAGAATCATTGGAGCGTCTTAATACAATGAGCGCCTTGTGGAAGATGAGAGGATCCAATGTATGCGCCTTGGAGTGCATGTTCTATCACCTTGAAGAAGGTTCTTGGATGAAGTTCTAAGCGCCTTAGATTTAGTGCCTTTGATCTGGCGCCCATATGGAGATTGTCTATTTAGATGACCAAGAGTTTTTGCGCCATAAGAGAGAAAGATTGAATATCCTTGAGTGTCTAAGAGGAGATTGAACCTTCACAGTTTGAGCGCCTAAAGACAATATGCGCCTTCTGTTGTTGAAGTGGCAGAGAGCATTAAGAGCGCCTAGGAGGTCTTAAAGTTGTTTAAGTGCCTTGAAGTGGTTTGAGCGCCTTGGTATGCTTAGCGCCCTCAAGAAGAAGTTGAAGTGGCAGTTGAGAGAGTTGGCGCCTTAAGTGATAGAAGCTTCAAGGGTTTGGCGCCTTGGTGGGAGTTTGAACCTCAAGTCTTCTACATCAGTGACATCATGTTAGATCACATCAAATTGAACGTACACTTCATCAAGTGGCGTCATGTTCAAAGACAAGGTATTCACTCATCCAAGCTTCAGGTCAGGTTCTTCCAACCTTAGAAGATCATCGTGCAAAATCACTTCATCGACTTCTACGTCAAGCAAAGACACTTCACTTATGCACTTCAAGTTTAAGAGAGTCTCCTACTCCATAGCTACAATGAGGTCATCATCATCTGCATCAAGAAGCTACAAAGAAGATCATCATGTCAATTTACCCGCAAGATGAAGTTCAAGATGAAGACATCCATTTTAGAGCCTATATAGACTTTAACCTCCTCCTAGTCCACTTTGGCGCCCTCCATGTAGACATCTATTCATTTTGGCGCCTAAACCATTTTAAATTCCAAAGGTTGCAAATATTAAATGTGAAGAAGGCCGACCTCAATCTTGGCCGACCTCATTTAATAAAGTGCAGATTCCCTATTTAAAGTGGCGTCTCCCCTTCATTTACCTCATGTATTTTGCAAATTGCAAAGGAGAAAGCAGCGAATTTTATCTAGGAGCAGCAATTTTTGTTTTAAAAAGCAGTGATTTTGTCAAGAAAGGGGCAGCAAATCATCTTGAAGGCAGGGATTTTGTCTAGAAGCAGCAAATTGGGATAAAGGAACATTGAATTTGTGAAGAAAAGACAGAACTTTCTAAGGCAGATCTGAGTTATAAAAGGCTAATTTGCTTCTAAATTCTGCCATTTTATACTGATTTTTTTGCATTAAATTCCAGAAATTTGTATTTGCTAAGGCAGAAATTGGGTACAAGGTACGTTTTTGTCACTTCTACTTTATAAAATTACCTTGTATTTGTCTAATTTTACAGATTTATATTCAGAAATCAGGTTGTAAAATGACTTAGAGTATGTTGCTCTTCATTTCTAAAATCTCTTTGTACTTAAAAAATTGAATTAGGATATGATAACTTGATAATAGTGATATAGAAGA
The DNA here is from genome assembly GCA_027924645.1 of Cunninghamia lanceolata. Lineage (NCBI taxonomy): Eukaryota > Viridiplantae > Streptophyta > Pinopsida > Cupressales > Cupressaceae > Cunninghamia > Cunninghamia lanceolata. The sequence goes on along the minus strand of BSBN01000071.1, from coordinate 7,462,623 downwards.
CTCATAGAATCTATTGTTTCAATCTACTTATTCGAGTCTAGTCTTGCAGATAGATGGGAATGACAGCCAAAGAAAGACAAGTACTTATCAAGATGGATGCCAAGTCCAGCATACCGGAGTCCAAGCTAGAAACGCAGTGGAAAGATGTCGGCGACACCAACATGGGACACGTCAACTTGGAGGAAGCGAAGGACTTCTTGCTTGTGATCACCAGAAACGAAGATATCAAAGCCATCACGAAGAGCGGGATTGTACAAGCGGCTTGCTTTCCACCTGCCTTGCCAAGCGCCGAGCTAGTGTTAGAGTGTGTTCAACACTATGACAAGGAGAAAAGACAGATTATAGCAAAGGATGGAACTGTTCTTGCTTATCTGCAGAGGGAAGCTATCCAAGAGATCTTCAACATCCCGAAGGCGAAAGGAGTCTTCATATGCCCTACAACAGCTCAGATGACATTCGAAGGCAACTCAAAGGTCTACATGCAAGAAATCAGGAAGAAGTGGATGAATGATTCGTCGATGAAGATATATAACTCAGAAGACCCCAAGTATCACAAAGCTGACTTCAAGCAGGAGATAAGTTACTTGATCATGTTCCTGAATCGAGTAACAGGTAGGCCACAATCATCTACTTTCGAAGGATGGATGTATACTTATTTTGATCACATGTTTACAAAGAACAAGATGATTGACTGGGCTGGCCTTATAAGCCACTGCCTAGATGAACAACTTGAAAACTTCGATGAAACGAAGTCTTTCTTCATGACTTCATACCTTGTGTATATCTTGGCAAGAAATGTAGTCTACAAAGGACTAATGGCTAAAGGGCAAGTAGGTACAAAGCCGGGACAGATTCTCTCGCATCAGTGTTATCCTCAGCTCCACCTGAAAAACATCAATCACTACAAGAGATTCAATGATGCTTTTGCCATGTTCATAGTGAGGAAGTTGAGAGGTGAACTGCATCGGAGACTAACAGGTGCTGCCAGGAACTTCATCAAGCAGTATGGAAGGTACTACATCCAGTATGATAAGTTCACCTACATCAGGATTCAAGGATTTACATCATTCCCATATAGACTGCCTAGATATCCTTCAAACAGGATGGTGTTGCTAGAGGTTTCCAGACAACTGTTAGAATTTCATAAGATGCAGAAAGCAAGGAAGAAGGCAGGAGTTCAGTTCCCTCTTCAACTGGGTAGATACTATTCTTGTCCATCATTACAGGCGGCTGAACATTCAGAAGTTGAGCTTCAGGCTTATCATCTGCATCCACATGATTTGAGGAGGGAAAACTTTGATCCACATGGAGCCATCAAGCAGTCTTATTCTTCTTTCAAGCATAAAGAACAACTGGAGGATCACTGGGCTGATGCTATAGATGATGACGACATCAGGATGCAAAAGTGTTCAAGATTGAAATGGGACCTGATAAGAGCAACAAAGGTGCTAAGAATTCCTGATCAGTTAGAAGGTGATAGAGCTCTTCTTGGTGATGAGTACGACAAGATACGCAATTTGCCTTATGAAGTTAACTGGGCAGATAGAGAAAAGGTCGATGACGAAGGATTGATAAGGTCTGTTATTGCTATCATTGAAGAGCAAATAGACAAACAAGTACAAGCTTTGCTTGATGAAGGAAAGAGACTCACCTATACTAAGATGGGAGAAGTAGATCTGCAAGAACAACATAAAGCACCTAGTAAGGATTCACGAAGCAGAGGAAGTGAGAAAGATTCAGGACAGGGAAAGAAAAGAAAATAGCTTGAGATTGTTCAAGGAGAATCCAGTAGAAAGAAAAAGAGGATAAGTATTGAAACTGCTTCTTCTAGACAGCCAGGTGACATCCCACTGAATCAAGACTTAGTGATACCTGCTGAGAATGTAGTTCCAGAAGCTCCAATGGAAGAAGTACCTTCTAGTCCGCATGATACTGAGATCATCGACGAAGCAAATACAGAAGATAAGGATGAAGTTGAAGGGGAGTCATTACCTGCACAAGGAAGACAACTGCAACATCAACAAGATCTTTTATCGCTGCCAGAATGGTTACAGGAAAGAATCAGGGAGAATTGTGAATTTGAGAGCTGTCCTCCCCTTTCAGTTGATGAGTTACTCTTGGATATGTCGAAGGAGAAACCAAAGAAGGCGGCAAATATCCTTTCCAAGATCACTAAAGATGAAACAGGAGTAAGGAAAGTACATGTAGCCGTTCCTAGGCTTGAAAAGAATATAGAGGATGTAACACTTGATGATTATGACATCAATACAATCAATCTGGGTCCTTTGACTGGAATGCAAGTTGAAGAAGAGCTTCAGGATTCAATTGATAATGCTCGAGCTATCATAAGACAAGAGACAGAAGGCAGAATCAAGGCTGAGCAAAGATGTCGTGCCTTGGAGCAGTACATTCAGCATTTAGTGCATCCTATTCATCAGCAGGAAAGGGTTGTTATACCTCCATCTCTCCTTCCTTCTGAAACAGTTGGACACCTAGAAGAATTGAAGTCTTCATCTCACAGAATGAAGGATCGGATAAAAAGATCAAAGGAGACTACATTCAGACATTTGAGAGACATTATGCAAGTAAATGATAAGATTACTAGCCTTAAGGAGAGGGTACTTGCACTAATGACAGCTTGTGTTGAATTCAAAGGCCTCAAGGATCAATATCTACCACACCTGAAGAGCTTGATGGAAACATCAGTTGATGAGTTGATACATGCTGAAGTGATTGAGGAGGGTAAGACATATAACTTCTCTTCCTGGTATTATAGCCTTCGCATCAAAGGACAGTTGCTGGATAAAATAGAAATAGATATGTCAAGAATTAGAAGTGTGCTTCAAAGGATTCAGGATGCAATATATGCTTCTTTGATGAAGATTTGTAATCCTTTTGGGGAGATGACCCTTGAGAATCTAAAAGAAGAAGTTCAAGTTTTCTATTTTCAGGAAAATGATGTTACAGATGAAAGACTTGATAGTATATTCTCACTTGCTGTCCACCTTGGCGACAACAAAGCAAGAATAACTGATTGGGAAAGGACACTTGGCCCTTATTCAATTGATGTACTTGAAGCCGAAGGAACCATTCAGAATGCGCCAAGTGTACCTGTGGAGGAAGTTAAGCAAATAGTGTCCAAGTTCATTGAATGCCAAGCTTCTAGTGATGGATATTCGCATGGGGATTCTTCATAAGATAATGATATATCATTCTTATCTTCTCACGTGGCGTGCCTTTGTTCTTTTCTTCATAGCCTCCCTCATTTAATAAAGATAACCTCTTGTTAATCTCCTTCATTTAATAAAGTTGATCTCTTTCATTTAATAAAGAGCAGTTTGTTATAACTACTTGTGATGTGGCTTGATCTGGTCCGCTGACTTCGCCGATCGATCTTGACCCTTCATTCTTTTGAGGTCTATAAAAGAGCTCTTGTTGCTCTCATTTGTACGGTTGAAATTTCTGAAATTGTTGCAAGAGCTCTCTGAGATAATAAAAAGATTCATTGCTTTGGTGATTCTATTTGTGTTTCCGAGTGTTGCATGGTTTAGATTTTCAAGCGAATGTTAAGTTATAAGTTTTTTTTAAGTTTATGTTAGTTAATGGAAGGTTTCTTTATTGCTTTGTGGTGAAATCTGTAAGTTCATACCATTTGTAGTTTGTGGCTTGCAAATTGCAATGCATGGTTAGTCTGAACAAAATTGGACATCAATTTGATCTTTATGTTTGTTGAATTCTTCATGAGCATAAATGATTTAAACATCTTGTACACCCTAGAAGATTGCACCTATCTTGTGTAGTTGTCCATCTTGGCGAAGCAGGATTTGGTTCGGTTTCACCTTGAGCAGTAAATATCCTTACATTTAGGATTAGATTAGTGTTTCTAAACCTTACACCTTTTGTCCTTTTTTATCTATTCATTTAGAATTAGAATCAAGAACAGCAATTGCTAAATCATACGTGCCATCGTTCGCAGTACTTAGACTCTCCAGTATCCACTTCCGTAATCCTTGAAACAACAAGTTAACTTGAACAATTGCGTAAGTCCCTTTGTGTTTAAACAGCAAAATCATACTTAGTCACTGAGCTGTCTCTTACCAAAATCATCAGAGGGAACCTTGGAGTCATCTTGTTTGATCACCTAGTTCAGCACTCGAGAGGCTTTGCTCAAGAGGGAGTCAGATACTTAGTATTTCACTCTAATTGTTGACTTGTCCAAAAACAAACATCAACAGGTCCCATGGTTCCTTACAGTGAAAGCAAAGTTTTTTTCCTCCTGTACTCATTTAATTGGTCATCAGTTAATCTGTTTGTTTTCTCCTTAGGCTGGCTTATGTCCTTCTGAAAAGGTTTCCTATCTTTCTCCTTGTCCCTCCTGTATTGAAAACCTTTAAACTGAAATTTATTCCTCCATATAGAGGACTCCATGTCGCGGGCCTTTTTCATGGCCTACTGAAGTGATGAAGGGTCTAAACTCTTAACCCAACCACGTAAGGGGTCTGATAGTCCATAAATGAATAATATGACCAACGTGCGCTTTGAAATATTTGGGACCATAACAGATAGGTCCTGAAACTTTGAGATGTAGGAATCCATTGATCCAACCTATCTGAGTTGCGCCAACTCCTTAAATTGCAGTTCTGGATCCTTCTTATCAAATCTATCTATCAGTCTGGCAGTGAATTCGACATAAGAAGTGATCTGGTCGTAGCCCAAGGTTACCTTACCATTGCTCCACCATTTATGAGCGCTGCCCTCTAAATGTAATGCTGCATATGTAATAGCATCCGCTTCGGGCATGGGGCTGATCTGTAAGTAGCTGTCCAACTTCTGGACCCATGCTCTAGAAGTGGTTTTTCCAGAACCATCAAAATAGGGCAAAGTCATTTTGTTGACTTTCTTCTAGAGCTCCTGATTTTGCTGTTTGTTTACCCTGCGGGGTCTGTGTTTCATCCTGAGATCAGAGTATTCTCCAAAAGTCATCTCAACTCACTAGATGCTCGCCAATCTGTCAGAATCTCATCTTGAAACTCAACTTGTGTAGCCCTCCTGTTTAGGGACATTATTCCTGGGTGTAAATATAGGTATACCAGGTCTGTCACCTGCTGTCAACTAGGAAGCTCTCCTGTTAGTGACTAATGCTTCACCCTCATCATCTCTATCTCTATGCCTGTCACCATTGTTTCTGTCTCCATTGTTCTTGTCTCCAATGTGTCTGTCACCAATGTGCCTATCACCTCCATTATTAGCTCTGTTCCTGTCCCCAAAGTTATTCCTGTTCCTTCCATTATAGTTATTGTTGTTATTATCCCTGTTGTTCCTAGCATCACGGGGTATCAACTGGGTAAGAAACTGAGCCAATTCTATCTGTGAATCTCGCATTGTCCTCTCTATAGAAAGCTGTCCCCTAGCCAACAAGTTCAGAATATCTCGCAAACCAGGTTCCTCATTCTCTTTGTCACCCATCTCCTCAACTGGCACCTCAATCTCACATGAAAAGGGATCTATCCGTGGTACTTCAGTTTCTGGTTGTACCTCCGGTACCTGGATTTCTGGTTCTAACCTATTTCTTCTTAGATTATAATGCTAAGTTAAAGGCTGTATAGGCAGCATGTCTCAGTTCATGTTCTACATGTCATGTTTAACCTCACAGGATGGCAAGATACACTGCTCTGATACCATTGTAACATACATTGTCTCTGCTAGGGTTTCTGTATCAATTTTTTTGTGTTTTCTCACTGCTGTCAGTTTAAGGTTTCATGTTTGTTTTTGCATGTTTTGATTTTGCATTGATAACATGGAATATAAAGCATATATTGAAAACCCAGAAAATATACAATGAATTTGCATAAACGAACAGCGACCCAGTTCATAAAAATTGCTAAAACTAATTACTGTGACATACCCATTTTGAAAACTCCAACTTCGTATTATTGCCGTATTGGAACCAGCATTACAAGCTATGGGATGATCACCAAAATCTTCATACAATGCAACGAATCTCAAATAGCAATGTTGCAGCTACAAAAATAGTCTTAGACGCCAATATTAGAGTTGATAAATGCTACAAACTGGAACAAAACCCATATGCAAGAAGCCCACGTCCCTCCTTAGCTAGTACGACCTGGCTGTAAGCTATGAACAACATTAAACCCTTGAATAACAGCGACTATTAACTCTGTTTTGATCAGCAGAAACCTGTATCCTGATGGCGACCTCTAACAGGGGTAATAACTCCACAAAAACCCCCAAAAATGTCTCTTTATCTAGTACGGCCTCCTTTAGTGCAATACGACTAGCAAGTAGAGGTTCGACCCAGCTAGAAAATGCAATCTCAGTCACCAATAACCTCTGAAATTTATCAAATCTGCTCCTTGTAAATCAGTTTGCCATCTGTTAGCATTTAAATTCGCACCTTGCGATGTGACACTAAACGGAACAGCGTGTATAGTAGGTCTGTTCTTCAAAATAGGAGGGGAAGCTCCCTTAGACAAAGAAATTCAAAAAGACATTTACAATTTAACCTATCTTTTTGTTTCTCCGGATATGATCATTTTGTGCTCAAATCTTCATCAAATTGTATCAACTGAATGCCCAAATGAAACCTATGGATGAGGCCTCCAATACCCTTCCCTGATATGGTCTCTCACACACGAAGAAAGGAGACTTGAAGAGGTTTTTGTCTCAGCCAAGTCTGGTTCAAACCCTCGAAGCCTCCAAAACTCCAAGAATGCAAGACAAAGCAATTTTCATAGAAGTGAATAATAAACCAAGCATATCAAAATGAGCTTCAAACTTGCCTTTTATCCTTCCTCTTTCCCCAACGCCCAAGAAGAGTTATTTTATTATTTTAATTTATAACTTGACCCCTTATCTCTCCATGAAGACGCCAACTCCTAGGGGAACAACTTTAAGTTGTGACTTAACTTTACAATACAAAGTTGCTTTATAACGTAAGTCACTTTACCCTTTAATATATTATAAGTTAAATCTTTAATTTAACTTATACTTCGATAAAATGCTCCGGGTATCTCGAGACCATCACTTCTTTTGCTAGAATCCCGTGCAAGTGCCCTGCTATAAATAGCAAGTCGCTCCAACCCGACTTACTATAAATAGTAAGTCTCCAAAAAGACCCCCTAACCACTATCATTAGCCTACAGGAGTCCAATGATAGGCTAATCTCCATCAACTGATCAAATGGGCTGAATGGGGGACATTACATTGATTTTTAAATAAATGCTTATATTATAATGTTTTATTATAAGTCTATTTAAGCGTTTATTTAATATTAAAAAGGTATGACTATGTAAAGTCGGCGCCTAGCAGAAATAAGGGGGCAAAATGAAATATTAAGTTAAAACATAAGTTAAAGTTGGGCGCTCAAGTGGGAGTGATAAGGGAAATAAAATATATAAAGAAATTTTACTCCCCAAGGCAAATCATGGCCCCTTGGAGGGCATATAAAAGCATTTTCAAGCTCATTTGGGGGATGGAAAAATATTGTTTGAAGCAGAGTTTTCTACAGGGATTGAAGAGGAGTTCTTCCAAGCTTTGTGAGGACGAAAACTTTCACAGGGGACATTAGCTGCAGAAGTGAGAGATTTTCCAAGGCTGATTGCTGACAGAATTCATACAGAATTTGTGTTGGAGCTTCATTGTGAAAGATTTATAGGGTTGTAGGCGAGAATTGAAGGCAAATATTTTGGTGATTCTGTGAATAAAATATTTGAAGGAGAGTTAGTAAGTTTGGGTGAGATTTTGGAGAGTTTTATGTTCTTTCTTGTTGGTTTTAAACCCCCATTTTGGCCATACAACTGCTACACAAGGGCGTAGGGTTTTCTAGGGCTGGACGCTCACTTTCTGTGGAAGATATCTGCACCAAAGGAGGCGCCTAGGGTTGGAGACCATTGGGTTTTAAGAATTTTGCAAAATATTGAAGTTTTGAGGTCGTTTTGTGGCTTCCCAAAGCCGAATTATTGCTGTACACAACATTTTCAAAAGTACAATTTATGACAGAAAAATGGGTATGTTTGAAAAATGATTTGTATGATTTTGTCATTTGGGTGTTGTTGTTTCATGCTTTAAATATTAGTTATTTATTGTTTGAGCATCTGGGTTCGTTTCAACCTGTTTGTATGTTATTATATTTGATTTTATGCACTGCAAACATCATACATAAAATCCGAAACAGCAGCAAGCAAGCAAACAAACAAAAAAAACAGGGGTGTATACTACATGTCTCTATTTGATACTATATTTTTTGGTAATCCATGGAGTCTAACTAACCCCTTAAAAAATAACGTGGCAACATGTGTGGCATCACTTGACTTCTCACATGGAATAAAATGTGCCATTTTGGAAAATCTATCAACTACCACATAAATGAAATCATTACCTCTTTGAGTCCTTGGCAGCCCTAGAACGAAGTCCACATTTACATTCTCCCATGGCGCCTCTGGAATAGGTAAAGGCTGATATAACTTGGTATTTTGGCTCTTTTTTTTCATATTGACAAATTCTACAGCTCTGCACCATATTCTTCACATCCTTACCCATCTTTGGCCAATAATAACTTTCAATCAGTTGTGCCAATGTTTTGTCCACTCCAACGTGTCTAGCTAGGCCTCCATTGTGTTTCTCTCTTATTAGATTTTCCTTGATGGATCCTTGAGGTATAAACAAACACTTTCCTTTGAAACAATCCTTCTTGAATGAAGCAATCTAACCATGCTGTCATGTTTTTGTCTATTGGGCTCTTGCATGCAGCCCATGCCTCCTTGAAATCTGAATCATTTTCATACAACTCCTTCATAACATCAAAATCGACAACCTCTATTCACATTTCATTTAACAACAAGCATCTTCTGCTTAATGCATTAGCTACCTGATTTGATCTACCACTTCTATGCTTCAAAACAAATGAATAACTTTGAAGGAATTCAACCCATTTCATGTGTCATTGATTGAGTTTACCTTGGCTGTTTATGTATTGTAGTGCCTCATGATATGCGAATAGGTTTGGTAGCAGATAGTGTCTCCGCTTCTTAAATGCTTGTATAATGGCGTAAAATTCTTGATCATAGACCGAGTATTTCATTTTAGCTTCATTCAACTTTTCATTAAAATAAGCAATGGGTTTACTTTCTTGGCTCAAGACTCCTCCAATTGTTGTCCCGAGTTTAAGAAATCACTTGTAGATAATTGTTGGCTAGTTGGGTTTCTTTATATTAATTTCATTGATGTTAGTTGAATTTGCTTCTTTGGGTATTGTGAATAAATTCATAAAATGAAATGAGCTGCAGGGTCTCCTTTCAGGATGCTCTGCTGGTGGATTAGCATCATTTCTACATTGTGATTATTTTCGAGAGCTTCTACCTCAACATGCTCAAGTGAAATGCCTTGGAGATGCTGGATTCTTCATTCACATGTGAGGTCTTTAATCCTTTGTTTTTCCATTAATTTATTTTTATTTTTTTAGATAGCATTTTTACCAAGTTGCTTCATATTTGCAGAATACCATAACATCTGTGCAGGCATAAAGATAATTAAAATAAACTGTTTGCAAAATTCAAAATGGCTTGTCAATGTCCCTAATTAGTGTTTTTTAATATAAATTTTCATTAATTTTAAAGGCATGTACACATCTAGAAAGTTACAAACTACTCACAATGGAAGAGCTTATCATTCATAGAGTCTGTAATGTCCCCAACCGGACTACCTCAGGAAATGGATGAATTTTAAACATATGCAAACTGAAATGATAAACAGATATGAAGTGTAGGTGTCAAACCTTACTGAAATTTATGCTGAACAGCAATATATGTTAATTGGCAACCAATACTGAATTTTAAAACAACTGTAACTCTGATCTAAATGTCAAATGGCTGGAAATTACAATCAGATCTCAATTACGCTGATATGACATCACGAACATCGATTATACTCACAACATTCCGATGAACATGTGGAAATGGATATGATAAATCTCTTATTTGATAATGGAATCACCATGTACCAACTTAATTATCACAACTCAAATGATAGTGGGTGCACAATTTTTTTTCTGAATTATTACCAATAATCATCAAGTCATCAGTAAATCAGATTTATTTAAGAAGTACCTTTTTGTATGCTGTGAGGGAGACAAAGCTGACATCATCAGAAAATAAGTTAAATTAAACTTTAATACACATTCCAACCCTTGTCCCAACTGTACGGTTGCAAGGTAGTTACAAAGGAGTAAGATACCATGTGGCCACCACCAGTAGATGCTATTTCACTTTAATGCTGTGATGTAAATAAATCAACAATTCTGACTTATGATGTCAGATCTGGTCCCCCTTAATAGCTGCGATAGTTTTAACTTTGGAGGTATGTGGGCATGGTTCCCACCAAACACTTTGGACTGCGATCAGATCTTGGACAACAGAATTGAACCCCTTGTATGTGTATATCCTTAAATCAGCTCTGTGCTGCCTTTTTCTTATAGTACGACAGTCATAAGGAGAGCTGAAATAGTAAAATTAGACCACAATAACTTGTACGACTGGCTGTAGCAGTCACTAAGGTAGAAATACTATTTATCTTGGCTGCAACAGTCTGAATCATGCAATAATTTTTGCTGCTCAACAACAACTGTACTAATATCATTAATTTCCCAAAAATTGCAAAATAGATCAGCAAAATATCAAAATCTAGAAAATGCCTTAAAGATCTTCAAATGATTTGCTTGCAAATATCAATTGAACAATCGCTGTCATTGAGCCCAAATGCAATCCTTGTGTAGAACTGCCCCAACAATATGACGGTTTTCGTTCCCAAATCCAATTAAGGAAAACCAAGAGGGTTTCCATCCTTCGGATCTCTAACACCAAGGGTTTTCGTCCTTGAATGCTTCAAACTCCAAATTGGAAGGAATAATCAAAATGACAAATCAGATGATTTGCATGATGCCTTCACCTTTATTTTATAGTTGTCTTTTTTGGGCCTTCCATTTATTTTATTTTCCCCCCAAGTATTTAAAAATGCTTTTTAAATTACATCCATAGGTCCCCTTTTTGAATTACATTTGAATAAAGTGTTAAAAACACTTTTTCAAACATTACATGGGACCTATAATAAAAAGTGACTGAACCCAATGTTAATAATTTTTTAGTTCTAAAAAAGGGGACTTCATTCATAAACAATGCAATAAAAATACTTTTAACATAATAGAAAAGCAGTCCACTTCTGTAATGTCCCACCTGTTGATGGTTGTTTTTCGACAAGTCAACAATAGAGTGAAATACTGAGTATCTGACTCTCTCTTGAGCAAAGCCTCTCGGATGCTGAACTAAGTGATCAAACGAGATAACTCCAAGGTTCCTTCTTATAATGTTTAATTTCAGTAAGAGACAGCTCAGCGATTTAAGTATGATTCTGCTGTTAATCAACAAAGGGACTTACGCAGACTCTTCTCCTTTCATTCGACTTATTCCTCCTTTGATGTGGATGACATATATACAGAGCTTCTATGATAAAGAAAATGAAAAAGGGGGTAAGGGTTTAGAAGGCTAATCTAAGGACAATGAGATAATGAAACATGTAAAGATAGACAAACTCCTCATGAAACCAAACTTCGCTTCGCCATGAGAACCAACAACTACACGAAGCTAGTGCAATCTTCTAAGGAAACTCAAGGATTTTCATGTTGTAAATCTCCATCCAAACACCCACAGCTGGCGCAATTTGAACAAGCATTCACAACCGAACTAAAGAAAATGAAGGTTCAGTCTAACTTTGCAAAGTGGATTGCCTTCGACAATACACAAAAAGTATGAACCAGAAGAATTCATCAAATATCTTTACGCATATTCATTACATCAATGCACTTCTAATCTATTTCTAAGCTATTTGAAACATCTCTTAATTCCATCAAGATTCAGGAAACCATGTTAATCCACAAGATAATACTTAACACCAAACAAGTAGCTCCAATGTCTTTGCATTAACTTTGGGGAATATTTACAACAATTTCAAGTTCTCTCAGAGAATTTTGAGAGTCTCTTCTATTCTACTCTGAAAATCTACTCTCTACTATTACTAATGATCTCCTCCTCTCTAATCTAATTACAAATGAGGCAACAAGGCCTTTATATAGTGTCCAGAATACAATGAAGGGCTAAGATTAATTCAATAGCCAAGGGCTTAAATCGTGCCACCTCAGAGGTAGTTACAACAACTTGCTATTTTTAGCAAAAAAAAAGAGGCAATGAAGGCACGTTTTCCAATGTGATAAGGTAAGGCGAAAGCATTTAAAATATTCCTCCACATAGGAATCCCTTTGACTTCTTTTATTAAATGATACATTGCATGCATTAAATAATGCGGCTAATCAAAATTGAATGATGTGTACTCGCCACATAAGTGCCAACTCAGCATACTTTGAAAATTGTATCAACTTGTAATGATGTATTCAATGTGATTGTTTGAACTTGTATATTTAAGAATACATCCTGTGGATCTTGCCTTGTTCATTCTTCTTGTAACTGGATGTATGATAGTTGTCGCCTCACTTGACTAACTTTATGATTCTTCTTCTTGTAGATAGATTGATGTGAATCTTCTTCGATGTATCTTCATGTAGACTAGAGAGTAGATGATGACACTTGATTCCTTCATGAAGAGTAGGAGACTCTCTTGGACTTGGAAATTTGAAGAGTCTTGAAGTTTGATGGATGAATGCCTTTGGAAGTTTCAATGAAGTGTTCCAACTCGATGATGTAGAAGATTTGAGGTATAATCCTTTAGAGTAGTGTTCCCTCCGCAAGGTGAAAGTGATTCAAACACTTGCTCTTGATGATCATGATATAGTTGATGAAATGATTCCTTGAAGATGATCTTGAAGCTCGAAGGAACTTGACATAGGATCTTTCATGATGTCATTGATGAAGAGGACTTGAGATATATCTTGCTGTGACGTCTTGGAGCAGCTACCTCTTGAAGTGATGTAGATTTCTTAGAATGATGCTTCCTGGAAGATGATCTTGAATGAAGTAGAATATATGAAATGCTCCAACTTGATGATAACACTTTCCTTATGGTGGAGCAGCTACTTGATGTCTTCTCCACATGACAATTGGTTGACTTTACTCCTAGCATGAAGGTGGTTCCAGCTTCTTCTTCTTTGATGACTCTTTAGCATCATTGACATTCCTGCAAACTTGACACGAATAAGTAATTGCAAACACAATCTTCACTTCAGCCACCTTAGTGGATTAAATTATGAAATTTTCCTTTATAATTATGAAATCTTGCTATCTAGATTCAAGGAACCTATGAAAATCCACTTATCCTTCTTGAATTTTACCAATATTTGAACAATTTTAATGCATTTAATGAAGGAAAAATAAGAAAATCAGATCAGACATATTCAGATCAGACTTACTTGATGAGCTGTTTTGAATTGGATACCTTGCAATTTGATCCACCACTTGCTTAAATTTGATAAAATCAAATTTATACTTGTAAAAAAAAAACCTTTGTTGCTGCTCCTTGAAGAAAAATCTGCCTTTGGAAAACAAATCTGCTCTTGAAAATAATAAAAAATGAAAAGGAAATAAGATATATATACATAATTTGCTTTAAAAACTTTTCCTTTTCTCTAGGCCGACCTCCTTCATTATTGTGCACAAACATTTAATTTAGATTTGGTCTTTATTTAATAAATGCATTTTGCACGTTTCCCGAGGCAACAATTATTAAATGTTTACAACTTCTTCTTGATGGCGCACTAGATAAGGTTTGGTGGTCTCCTTGTATGTTGGAATTTCCCTCTCCTTCTCAAGCGCATGAGATCATGTTGTAGAATCCTCTTCTCTTATATTTCGCATTAGATCAGCATGATGTTGTCTTCTTCTAGGCGCACTAGATCAAAGATAGAGAATCTTCTTGTATTTCGCACTAGATCAAGTTTTTTTTATTCTTCTTGGCATTTCGCATTGGTTGAAGAATCAAAATCCTCTAGATTTATCATGTGTGGCTCGTTGGTTCAAAGCTTGGATTCCTTTTAGCATTTCGCACTAGATGACATCTTGATGACCTTCCTCTCATGCTTCGCATTAGATAGTACTTAGTGTTCTCTTGCTTTAAGGGATGGTGCTTTAGATGGAGGATTAGAATCCTCTAGAACTTGGTCGCATTAGATCACTAGTTTGGATTCCTCAACATCAAACTTCACTCTCCTCTTTAAGATGGCGCATTGGTTGGAGGATTAGAATCCTCTAGAGCTTGGAAAATCCTTTGGAAACAAATCTCACTCTTCTTTATACTGCGCATTGGATGAAGGGTGAAAATCCTCAATATTTTCGCATTTGTTGGGACTTCAAGATCCTTTAAACTCAACCCTTGGAAGATACTTGAAAACTTAGAGGTATTCCTATAGTTGGCGCACTAGATCAAGTTTTGAAATCCTGTAGATTGTGCTTTGGATGAGGGTTCTTGAAACTTCATCTTGAAATCACTTGAGCGCATTAGATCAACTTTTGAAATCCTGTAGAGTTCTCCCTCAAGAAGTCGCATTAGATCAAACATTAGATGTCTTCTAGATTTTTTCGCTTGGTGAAGTGGCTTGCATGTTTAAAGTTGTCATTTCGCATTAGTTGAAAGAGAAATTCCCCCAAGAATTGGCGCATTAGATAGACTTTTAAAATCCTCTAGAGTTATGTTTGATGGAGTGACCAACACTTGTGTTGAATGTTTGTGAAGCGCATTAGTTGAAAGGAAAAGATCCTTAAGTTTTAGCGCATTGCTTCACCTTTTGGAATCCTCTTTAAACTAGACATTTCTCAAGTCAAAACCCTTACATTTCCCTCTACCTTCTTGGTGGCGCATCACTTCAAGGACTGAAATCCTCTGTCGTTTTCATCTAAATTTGCTCCAAAGTTCGCTCTAAGACTTGTTCTTTCACTTTCGCACTGGTGGAAGGTATTGAAATCTCCATTTTTCCCTCCGAAATGACCTTTTGGTTTGGGCGCAATAGATAGAAGATTGAAATCCTCTGACATTTTCGCATTGGACCAAGGTGTAGAAGGGCGCATTAGATCGAGTTTTCAAATCCTCTGACTCAAGTGCCTTCTCCTTCATGATTTTGCGCCAAGATTTGCGCCAGTTAAGTGTCCAGTCGCACTAGATCAGTGTTTTGAATCCTCTGAAATCGCCAGGCATTTTTCAGGATCGCGCGAGTAAAGGTATATTGAAAACTTTAAATATTTTTCAATATACCTTTCAGGATGTTTGAGATAGGTCCCGAATCCACTGGATTTAAGATGCAAAATATAGAATTTGGAGGATTCACCAGATTTCAGACTTAGCCATTTTTCAGAATTTTCAGGATTTCAGGCTCCAGGCTTAGTCTTTTCAGGGTCTCAAACATTCTGAAGGATTGACTTCAAAACTCAATATCTAGATAGGATTTGATCACAATTCTTCATTATTGCAAGTTCATCTACCCTTAATCGTGAACCAAAGATCATAGGCAAGGAAATTGTTACCATATCGGCAGAGGAAAATGAGTCAAATCATCATTAAAATCTCGTTGAAAACTCATTGAAAACTCACTGAAAGCTCAGAGCTCAAAAAAAAAGGGGGGTCCCTATTCCTAATGGGGTGATGTGTGATTTGGTCACAACACCACCCTTGTTCTGCCCTTAAATTTCAGTTTCCATAGTTTGACATTTCATCAAACAATTGGCATGCAAACTGCCTATTGACTGTTTCTGAGTTTGTTTGTTGTTTGATTTTTTTTAGGATTGAGTTTCAACATAAAACGCATCTACCAAATGATAGTACCAAGGACCAAACACTTCGCAACAATAAACAACGCTTTACTAATAATTTCAATGCCAAATATAGGACTGTTATAACAGAGTGCAAGTCTGATATAACTCAGAACAACAACATAATTTCATTCAAATTAAAGATTTGAATCATTTCACTCCAATGCAACATACTCGATTTATTCTCCTTTGATATAACAATGAATGAAGGCTTCAATTACAAATAAAGGGATTGCTGATAAACAATTATGAAGTCTGATATATCAGCGAACTCTTCACATAACCACCTAGGGTTTGAGTGATTCCATGTCTGATTTCTCATTCTTTTGGACAACGATCAATCTTTGACATGCAATGACTTCCTTTATACCTTTAAACTGCTGCTTGTATTGTTCACAAATCCTTGGCAAGTACTGTAGCGATACTATAGCAAAACTGTAGCGTTCACTATAGTAGTTACTGTAGTGATCACTGTAGCATTTCCTTTAAATATCCACTATAATTTGCTTTGCCAATATCGCATCAACCCTCCAATTTGTATTTGGCACAAATCCACAAATTAGACAATGAAATCCTCCAAACTAGCATGCAAATAAATACCTCCTTTGAAACTCCAAACAATGCCAAACTTGCAATGAAGTGCAAAGCGTAAGCTTTGAATAAGTTTACCAGCAATTAACCTAGGAGGGTCTTTCACCACTGGAGTTGATCATCTCCAAGAGGGTTTTCGTCCTCAAGAAGGCTGAGATGAACCAAGTTCGATCTCCAGAACCACAAGGGTCTCAATTAGAGAAATAGAATAAACTGCATAATCCCAAATGAGCCCTCAATCCCCCTTTTATAAGCTTTTTAGGGAACTTTCCAGAAACTCCCTTTTAAAATCACTTTATTAATTTTTTAAGCCTTTTAACTCCAAAAAGTGATTTATTTTACTTTTATACACTTCCAGCACTGAAAGTCATCTTTTTAAGTGTCTCATCATTTAAATCTTTTCGTTCTCTTTCCAATGAGCTATAATACTGAGGTGCCCGATTAAATATTTTAATTAAAATGACAACCTTAATAAAATTAATTAAATATAGCTCAGTATTACACCCAATTAGCGGAAAAGGATGAAATGCATCGGAATCGAAAATTGATTGTGTAGGAGTGATCCCGATGAAGAAAGATGGTAAACGGAGCCAACCGGGTGACTTACTAAAAATAGACGCTCCCTCCAAGAATCTTGGAGACCATACCGGAAGTCGGAAATCACATCTGAAAGTGGCATATGAGTCCTCTAGACCACTTGAGTTCATTAGAAACATCAAATAACTCTTTTGATAATGCTAACACACACCTGGAAGGTCAATGCCAACTGCAATGCAAGAGAACCCGAAAATGAGGATATTACAATCTGCCCTCCCCAAAGATTGCTTGTCCTTAAGCAATGCCAATACAATCCCTTCAATCATCAAGCTGATCCAATTGAAACCAAAAATGATCCCAGGGTCCCAAGTCAATGTCAGAACAGGGCCACCATGTTGACGCTGTGCAACTTTGATAAAAACTATAAAAACATCATGCCACAACAACACTCTTTTTTCCTGTAACCTAGGAAGGTAATCATCATCAAATCCCATTCCAGGACACCTATAAGGGCTAAAACCTATACCATGAAACATCTACTGAAGCATCCCTGTAAGGTCCATAACTGCAATGTCCCACCCTTGTTCTGCCCTTAAATTTCGGTTTCCATAGTTTGACATTTTGATATATCCCACCAAGGGTATTTGCCAAAATTTCTGATTTTATTTAAAATTCTGATTCAAACCCTAGATCTGATTTCTGATTTTTTTTTTCAGATCTGATTACACACTTATTACAGCCACTTATCATGTCAAGAACAACAAAATCAATATGCCAAAATACATGCCATTGCCATAGGTGAAATACACATAAATTCAACTCCAAAATGATGCCAAAATGCTATGAAACCCAAATCAGAATGCTGCTGTCATAAATCAGAGTTTGTAATGTCTTCAAGTACATCAAATGCAAATGGCAAACATGCCAAACAAAGCCCAGCTAACATATGCTATAAACCCTAGGGTTTATACATACCAAATTCATGCCAAAATGACCTTTAGGATGATGGAATTGACCTCCAAGTGATGGCGCACAAACTAGGGCTTGAAACCCTAATGGCAACGAATCACAAACCACTCTAAAGGCTGCTCCAAATGATGCGCTTCAGGTCTGCAATGGTACGACTAGGGTTTGCTGCTCCAAAGTAGTCAAAACATGCCACAACAAACCTCCGGATACTCCCAAGGTATGGCGCTCTAATGTAGGGTAGTGTAATGTCCCCTTTTCCTAGTGAGTTAGTCTATACTTATTTCCCGTAGACTAACCACAGTGGTTAGGGAACTCTGGGAGTTCGTTTGGTCGGTTTTTGACATTTTGGCTGGAACTTACTATTTTTAGTAAGTCATGAAGTTGGCTATTTTGGAAAACTCATTATTGGAGGTGGAACGTTTTGCCGAGACCTTTCCAACGGTCTATAACTCATGGGATTTTGTGACCGTTTGGGCTTTCATATTAAAGTCTGTAAGTTATAATTTATTATTATATTTGGACTTTAATTTATTAATGACGGTGACTTTGGAGAAATAAGGAAAAATGCAAAAAGAAGTCACTAAGGAACTTGGACGCCCCTTTCGAGGAATAAAGTGCAATTTTCAAAATAACATTTCCCTCTCATATGGGTCGATCCACTTGTGGAGTTATAAAAAGGCAAAAAGTGGGAAAAGATGGACATTCTTGATATTACATTTTATGTTTCTATTTGCTCTGCAAATGAGGGTTTGGGGGATTTCTTCCAGCCAGGGCTTTTGGTGACGGAAACTACCATTGGTATCAATCTTCCGCAGGTGTGAAAGATCACCCAAGGGGATTTTGGAGCAGCCATACTCAGTGGCTGTATTTGTGCTTCAGTTGGACACTTTGACGGAGTTTTTGGGAAGGTTTCATGATATATCTTCATAGATTTTTGGTGCAGCGGAGAGGATAAAGAATGGACTGATTTTATCTGTTGTTTTGAGGGAGATTAGGACTGTCATATCTCTTCTTCTTGCTGGCCGTACATTTTGGGGCAGCCATTACTGGAGTTTGTGGGAGTTGTTCTTTCTTGCTTTTGGATCGATTTTTCGCCTATGGGCCTGTGCTGATGATTGTAGATTGTTTATTTGCATTTGCTGATTTATTTGATGCAAAACTCCATTACCATGTTGCTGGTCCGTCAACAGCAGAAATATGAAGGTGCTTGTTTTGAAATGGGCATGTGATGGTTATTTATTTTATGCCATTCTATGAACTGGGTCTTTATCATTTAGTTCATATTTGTTATAGTTTTTCTGGGTTTTTAGTTGTATGCTATATTCCTTGTATTCTGACATACACACTTCAAAAAAACGAAAACCCCCTTCTGCATCTTCTATCTAGTTCTGAAAGATCACAGAAAAAACTAAAAAATATATCATTAAAAAAGATAAATCAAAAGAACAACAGGTGCAGGTTATTACAGGTAGAAACCCTAATCAAATGACATCTTCAAGCATCGATTTCACTCCTCAATGAAGGCCGAATCAGATCTGAATGCTGCTGCTACAAAACAGAAAACACTTCAAACCCTAGCAATCTCCAAACATCCAAATCACCTCCAAAAATCTGGTCGCTCCTCTCAAAAAGGGTGGCACTCAAGCTCTAAGGTGAACTCAAGCCAAAACACATGCAAAACTCACCAAACGAAGAATCCATTAAATCTGATCATGCAATTACGCTCTTCTCCTCAATGAGTCAGCAATGAAGCACACTTTGATCCCCGTAACGGAATCACCACAATGATGAGCTAGGTTTTCGTCCAACTCACCGTGAACAACAAGGGTTTCCGTCCTTGGTTCAATGCTCAACTTTTCGTTGCAGCCAAAGAGAATACCTCCAATCAAAAATGGTATAATGTTCTAGATAGTGAAAAGACTTCCAAATGACTTATATTTATACTATAGCCAATTCCTCCAACTCTAGCCGACCAAGGATGAGTTGAATTCACTTTTTCCCTCCAAGAGTTTGGCCAACCAAATTAGGTGCCTCAATTTAAAATGAAGATTTGAATTAAAATTGTCTTTTCTCCTCCAAGTTGGCCCAAGGGAAACTATTATTTTGTTATTACAAAAAGCCGACAAATTCACTTTTCAAAATTCCTTTTTTTTCCTTCCAATAAGGCCGACCATCTCAAGATGCCAAAATTTTATTCTCTTTCTTGAGCGCTCCCAAAACAAATAAAGTATTATTATTTTATTAGTGCCAAATACCCAAAATGGGTCGTTCCACTCCAAGAACAATTATTTGTAACATACACCCCTTGATATATGTTTTGCTCTGTGTATTTTTTTGGTTTTCTGCTTGTTTGATGTTTAGGGTTTCATGGGTTTTTTCTTGCATGTTGTGATATTGCATTGATAACATCGAAAATAAGGCATATATTGAAAACCCAAAAAATATACAATGATTTTGCACAAAAGAACAATGACCTAGATTGTATTATAGCAAAATAGAAATTATAGTAACATACCCATGAGCCAGTTTACAACTTCATGTCGGGCTGTAGCCGGACCAGCAACAAAAACCACAGGAATCACTCCAATCACCTTCACCAAGTGTGAGAATGCAATACAAATATATAGAATGGTTCTGCAGACCCTAGGCTACCCTTTTGGAGAGATATAGAGTCACAAAAACAGATTTAAACTCTTCCTGGAGGTCCCACGTCCAGCCTGCAACATGTACAGCCTGCCTGGCAACTTGTTTCAGCAACAAAAACCATAAACCTGCCCCTTAATCCCTCTAATCTGATCTGTAATCAATGGCAGCTATAAAACGACTCACAAGAGATGAAAATGGTCACCAAATATCCCACGTTGAACTCACAATCTCCTTCTAATTAGTATGGCCTGTTGTAGAAGCAGTACGGCTAGCCATGGCAAATGAAATCAGTCAACAAAATGATCAAATACTATCAAATCTGCCCTTATAAATCTGATCCTTCCTTCATATCAAACTTCTATGAAATATGATCATATCTTGCTCAAATCTCCATCAAATTGATTCATTCGGATGCACAATTGAAGCCTCTAGATGAAGCCTCCAAGTATCCTCTCCTGATGTGGCCTTTCACGCACAAAGAAAGGCGAATTTGCAGAGGGTATCGTCTCCACAAATCGATCTCCAAACCCTAGAGCCAAGCTCGAAGCCAAAGCATGAGAAAATCTCAATATGAGAGCAATTTTCATAAAACATCGCATATCCCAAAATGAGCCTTCTTTTGCCTTTTTGTTTCTCTTCCTTGCCCAACGCCCAAGAGGAATTTCTTTTTATTATTTTAATTTATGACTTAAGTCCCCTTATGTCCCCTTTGTACCTTGGGTGCCCATCTCCTAGACATGTCACTTTTAAGTTGCAACTTCATTTTATGAAGTGACTTAATATTATAACTTAAAGTTATATTATGTCTATTAAAATAAGTTAAGTCTTTAATTTAACTTATATTATATCCAATGAAGCTCTGAATATCTCGAAACCATAAACTCCCATGCCATGACCATTAGCCACTGCCCTACCATTAACAGAAAGTGCTCGGCTCTCGACTTACTATAAATAGTAAGACCCTGAATTGACCTCCTAACCATTGTTATTAGCCTACGGAAGTCATGTGATAGGCTAATCTCCATCATCTGTGTGACTGGGGTAAATGGGGGCATTACATTATTTTATTATTTTTTGACCTATCCAAAAATAATATAGAAATATATCTTGTCATCTCCCAATCTCGCCATATCTAGGAAAAATAGTTGAGCCAAATAAACCCAAATTCTCTGAAACCAAGGCTAAGCCGACATCCGAAACCAAAGCTCAACTCAAGCATTCCCTTTCCAAGTGAATTAGGCTA
Source organism: Cunninghamia lanceolata (assembly GCA_027924645.1). Lineage (NCBI taxonomy): Eukaryota > Viridiplantae > Streptophyta > Pinopsida > Cupressales > Cupressaceae > Cunninghamia > Cunninghamia lanceolata. The sequence goes on along the minus strand of BSBN01000071.1, from coordinate 7,440,819 downwards.
CGGGAATGAAGAATAGGCTAACTCAAACTCTGCTAGGTGATCATGCCGGAAATGGGGACATTACACATTTCGTCAAACAGTTGGCATGCAAACTGTCTATTGACTAATTTCTGAGCTTGTTTGTTGTTTGATGTTTGTTATGATTGAGTTTCAACATAAAACACATATACGGGAATGATAGTACCAAGGGCCAAACACTTTGCAACAATAAACAAAGACTTTGCTAATAATTTCAATACCAAATATAGGACTGTTATAACATAGTGCAAGTTTGATATAACTCAGAACAACAAGATAATTTCATTCCAATTAAAAATTTGAATCATTTCATTCCAATGCAACATATCAGATTTATTCTCCTTTGATATAACAATGAATGAAGGCTTCAATTACAAATAAAGGGACTACTGATAAACAATCATGAAGTCTGTTATACCAGCGAACTCTTCACATAACAGCGCCCAGGGTTTGAGCGATTCCATGACTGATTTCTCATTCCTTTGGACAACGATCAATCTTTGACATGCAATGACTTCCTTTATACCTTCAAACTACTACTTGTATTGTTCACAAATCCTTGGCAAGTACTATAGTGTTCACTGTAGCAGTTACTGTAGCGATCATTGTAGCATTTCCTTTAAATATCCACTATAACCTACTTTGCCAATATCGCATCAACCCTCCAATTTGTATTTGGCACAAATCCACAAATTGGACAATGAAATCCTCCAAACTAGCGTGCAAATAAATACCTCCTTTGAAACTCCAAACAATGTCAAACCTACAATGAAGTGCAATGCGTAAACTTTTTATAGGTTTACCAACAATCAACCTGGGAGGGTCTTTCACCACTGGAGTTGATCATCTCCAATAGGGTTTTCGTCCTCAAGAAGGCTGAGATGAGCCAAGTTCGATCTGTAGAACCACAAGGGTTTCAATCAGAGAAATAGAATAAACTGTATAATCCCAAATGAGCCCTCAATCCCCATTTTATAAGTTTTTTAGGTTACTTTCCAGAAACTCCCTTTTAAAATCACTTTATTAATTTATTAAGCCTTTTAACTCCAAAAAGTGATTTATTTTACTTTTAAACAATTTTGGCACCGAAAGTCACCTTTTTAAGCATCTCATCATTTAAATATTTTCGTTCTCTTTCCAACGAGCTATAATACTGAGGTGCCTGATTAAATATTTTAATTAAAATGGCAGGGTTAGTAAAATTAATTAAATATAGCTCAATATTACACCCAATTAGCGGAAAAGGCCAAAATGCATCGGAACCGAAAACTGACTACGGAGGAGTGATCCCGATGATGAAAGATGATAAACGGACCCAACTGGGTGACTTACTAAAAATAGACACTCCCTCCAAGAATCTTGGAGACCATACCAGAAGCCGAAAATCACATCTGAAAGTGGCATATGAGTCCTCCAGACCACCTGAGCTCACTGGAAACATCAAATAACTCCTTTGATAATGCTGACACACACCTAGAAGGTCAGTACCAACTGCAATGCAAGAGAACCCGAAAATGGGGATATTACAACTTCCATATTGGTTTTATTTTATATGTGTTGGCATTTCAATTCGCACCTCTGGAATGCGAGTTGGAAACGGACAGCTATGCACAGATAAACTGCTCTCCTATTGGAAGGGGGAGTTCCCTTTTTGCTGATGTTCGTTGAAAAGATAAATAAAACCAAATTTCGCCTATCTTCTTTTTGATTCTCAGCTGCGAGCACAAGGTTATAAAACTCTAAACGCTGCAGAAGAGGTTTTTTCCTTGTTTAAAACTTTTACTACAACTAAGCATAGACTAATGACGCTTTTAATCTCCTAAGTAAATTCAGAGCGAAGGGGATTAAAAGTGGATAAGAAATGATTGTTTTAACACAAAAACTTAAGCAAATTTCTCCCAGATTTACATCAGAAGACTCATAGTACTTTAATGATGAAAGCTGAAATAAAAGTTACAGAAGCCACACATTTGACGACGAAACTTGATGATTCGAAATAGAATATCAAAGCAAAATAGGCATGAGACTTCTATTCAATATCACAAAGTTGATACAACTCCAGGACAGCAATACTGCAGCAAAAGGTAGGCATATAGCAAGCGATCAAACACCGAAGAACAGATTACACAGAGGGAAGAAGCACTTTTAATAACAATTATGTAGGCTAGAATAGGCATAGCAAAATATGTTATCTTCAACACCGCTTCCTTACAATGAACACAGAGTGAACAAACACTTGGAATAACAAGGTTTGCAGGCTAGAATAGGCACAGCAAATTTGTTATCACAAAAGTCGAGCCCTTACAATGGGCAAGGCCCTTATTTATACTAAAATCAAAGGAGTAGGGAACCCTAAATCTCCTTGATTTGCCCTAACTCACTTGCCAACTTGCAAGCTTTATTTCTATTCTAAGACAACGATTACAACTAACAAACACTTTAAAACAAAGTGCTTTAAAGCAAAGAAAATTCCAACTATTACAAAGTGATTTCTTTCTAAATAAAGAATGGATGAGCTTTGGATGAAAGCAAATGCTTTAAAACAAAAAGCATTTAGTTAAAGCTACTTTTTGTGTCTCATCCTTATCTTCATTGTTGTCCTGTTGGTGATGTCATCCATTGATATTTTTTGCTGATTTCTTCTAAACAACCCAGTTTGTCGGATTCTGAAAAAGCGGAGGATTTCTCGAAAAAGCAGCAAAAAAGCAGATTCCCGAAAAAAACAAATTTCCCAATCTTCAAGAGGATGATATTTTGGATGGACCCATCTCGATGAAATTTGAAAAAGCTTCGGCCCTGTTTTTGAAAAACGATCCCCTAAAAAAAGACCCTGAAAAAGCGCGCTCCCCTGCTTCCTCATCCCGAAACTATGAAGAACGTTGAAAAAACACTTCGTTTGAGCCTTCGAATCTTCGTTGAAAGAAAAATAAAAATCCTTCCTCTGGATGCAACCTGCAAAAGATAATGAAATAAAGAAGCCAAATGCTTGTCTTTATAAATCTTTAGGGCAAAAAAGCAGCTTTATTTGTGAAAGAATAAAACTTGGATCTCATCCATGAAGAAAGCAACTTTTAAAGCACAAATCCAAATGGATGTCTTCGAATAGCAAGAATCCCTATTTTGTAGCTGCATATGGCTTCATGTGTAAGATGACGAAAAATATCTTCTTTTGATGATGTCATCGAACATGCGAGTTGACAGAAGTGTTAGCCAATTTACTTCATTTTCGACACTTATGCTCTCGTTTTGACTCAAATATGGTCTGTCTCCGACTTCAACAAGATGGTGCAATGTCACCGTTGACTGAAAAAGCTGACTGATCCTGACATTTTGGAGACCCATCAACTGAGATTCCATCCCTAGCCTCCAACTAATGATCTGGCATCATTCAACTGTGAATTTGACTTTCTGGAAACGACCACCGGGCGAAGATCGAGAAATAGCTGTCGGAAAACACTGCAGAGTCAAGAAAAATTCTAACTCTGAAGAATCTGGGCGCCCCAAGCCTCTTGGGGCGTCTGATTTCTCATGCCTTAGCCATTTTTCCGAAAATTTAAACTTCTTCAATTTTTCGATTTGCGTGCGCGTTCTGGTGACTGTGGACCCCTGTTTGGCTATCGATTTCTGTCTTCTGGGACAAAACTGAGTCTGATGATCTAGCAGATAGGCAGCCCTGATGAACGCTGAGCTGACTGTACTCTCTATCTGCCTCGAGAAACGTGCCAAACTGATAAGCTCTGAACCGAACCGGGCTGACGAAGGGAGATTCATGTTTTTGGGGAAAAACTCAGAAAATATTCTAAGTATGGTGAATTTGGGCACCCCAAGTCACTTGGGGCGCTTGGTTTTCCGTGCCATGGAAATTTTTTTGAAAATTTCAAATTTTATACCATTTCTCGTTTTCCGTGCCAACAACCTCTGTTTGATCTTTGTTTTCGGTTGTCTGGATGACTATCGAGGTAGAACGGAGGATGATCTCAACAGCCTGAACATATCTGTGATGAAATCCCAGCTTTGACTAACGTTTGACCAAGTTTGACCAACCGGGAAAGAGCTGAAGGAGGCATTTTTTACGTTTCTCGAAAAACATAAAAAAATTAATACTAGAGAGGTTGGGCGCCCCAAGCCTCTTGGGGCGCTTGGTTTCTCCAGACTTAACCATTTTTATGATTTCCAACCTTCATTTTCAACTTGCTCCGTTTCACGTGCCGACAGCTGCTACCTGATGTGGATTTCGACGATTTCGTCAGTCAACTGCCACTGGATGATGAATGAACTAGATAGGCTAGGTACATCTGATGAATTTTCCAGCTTTTCAGGATCTGATGATCAAAATGACTGCTTTTATACCCACCGGAACTGATTGACGGGACATTTATCACATTTTCTTGAAAAATGTGAAAAATTTCTAACACTGGTGCAACTGGGCGTCGCAAGCCACCTGGGGCTCCTGAAATCTTCAGACTTAGTCAAATTTCATGATTTCCAAATTTTCTCCTCACCCTGGATCCATCCTGCCCCGTTTTGCATGCTTTGTCAAGTCGACGACTGTTTGTCGATTCTACGTCGTTCGAACAGCGTTGAAAACTTGAAAACGAGCTCTGGCAGATGAACTTCCTCTATTGACGACTTCAGAGCTCATGCTTCGCCTTCCGAAAAAGCAGAAATGACCTAGAAGAGAAAACTTGATCTTTTGCAGATTCCGTTTGGACCACGCTGATCGTGAAGCAAAATCGCCCAATGAGATTCAAGCGCGACACCTAAGTTGGAGATTCTATTTTTAAAAATTTTTGCCAGCATCCATATTTCAAGAAACCCAGAAAACCTAATTTGACGTCTATTTTTAGAAATTTTGACTTTTTGACTTTTGTGATGAAAATTTTTCTAGACTTTCTCAAAATGCCTTAATGAAGCAAAAAATTTTGATTGGGTACAACAATATGTAATGCAACCCTCCCAAAAAGAAACAAGTTATACAACAATATTTATTCATAAAGAATTTTCCATCATTCATAAACAATGCAATAGAAAAAGAGACCTTAACAGAAAAACAACCCCCTGCCATATGGGTTTTATTTCATATGTTATGCAACTTTCTAAAAGAAATATGGTATACAATAGTAATTATATTAGGGGTCATAATGAGCTATTTATATAAATTTGTTTTGCTCATAATTCAAGTGGGGAGGAGTTGTGTGGAAGGGGTGGTGGGCAGTGGTAACTTTTGCTACCATTGCCTATTAAGATTAATGGGTCATGTGTCGGACCTTTACCTACTATCATAATACTTCCATTGCTACAAAAAATATACAAAATTTAACTCGGATTTAGTAGTTGTCCTCCATCGATCATTTCATTTTGCTTAATTGATATGCACTTTTCTATGATAATATCTTTTGTAATGTCCCCATTTCCGGCATGACCACCTAACAAGATTTTGGGTTAGCCTATCCCCATTCTCATAGGCTAATTCATCAAGCAAGAGAATGATTTGGTTGAGCTTTGGTGGAAAATGGCTTGGAGAAGATAACGTTGTTTAGAAGCTTCAAGAATGGAAAGTTGATTTATAAGGCTCAGCTACCTAACATCGGCGAAGTTGGAAAATGAATTAATGTATTTTTACATTAATTATCAAAAGGACAAAAATAATAAAATAATTGTTTTTCAATTTGGGCAACCCAATTGGAGAATAAAATAATATTAATTTTGGAGTCCTAGCGCCCACTTTGGAGAAAAATGAATTAAATAATAATATTTTATTATTATTTAATTGGAGTGCTCAAGATTATGGAAGGAATAAATAAAATATTATTTTCTATTGGAGCGCTCAAAAATAGAGGAAAATAATAATATTTTATTATTATTATTTGGGCGCTCAACTTGGGAGAAAGGAAAAAATTAAATAATAATATATTATTTGAATCTGGGCGGCCACATTGGGAGAAAAGAAAATAAATAAAATATTGGTCTTTGGCCAACTTGGAGGGAAAAGATAATTCAAATCTTTAATTTGAATTTGTCGGCCTACCTTGGAGGAAAAAGAAGACTCAAGTATAAAAGAAGGCTGACGGAGCTTCATTCGAGTATCACAAACTTTTGGCAACTTTGGCATTTTGCTTGGCAATTGTATTGCAGGACTTTCCAAGGATGAAAACTCTTGTGGAAGGAGGTAGATTGGACGAAAACCCAATCACATCTTGGAGGTGGATTCATACGGAGTTCACATTTGCACTTTATTGGAGAATTTGAAGATTTGTTGAAGCATTCAAGATCTATTTTTTATTGCAGATTTGATCATCATCATTGAAGACCTTTTTTCATCTAGGAGCGCCACAATTTGAAGACATTGAAGATCATTTGCATTGCACCATTGAGCGCCGATTTGTAGATTCAACCTTGCTTTGTTGGAGCACCATCCTTGTGATGATCCGTGGCAGATTTCATATCGGATTTCTCCCTCATAGCAGCAGATCTAGGCGTGGTTATTGCATCATTGGGCATCGATCCTTAGTAGAATTCATTTACATTTGGAGCGCTGGGCCTTTGGAGGAGTTCGCCCTTGTTTTGGGCTGCATTTTGATTATTGTTACTTCATTTGACATCACATAAGGAGGCCGATCAGCTAGCAGAAATCTGGACAGCAGCTATTGGCATCACATAAAACCTTTTGAAGACTTCATTGACATCTTTCATCATCATCTTGGAGGCCGGTTTGATTTGAAGAAGTTCGCCCACTTTAATTGATAGCTTGATCTGAAAAGATGTCTACAGACAAGTCTATATCTGAGTTGATGCAAGAACTGTCTAATATGCTGAAGGACCCAGACATTAAAAGGGCATATTCAAGGATTGTTGCAAAACCTAAACAAATGGAATCAAGTTTGAGAGAAGATGCGGTGAAGATTAACGAGAGCATGGATTCTTTTGTTGAAGAGAAGAATGTTCAAAAAACAGAAGATTGTTTGGTTACTTTTCAGGTTTACACACCAGAAGAGCATGAGAACTTGAATGGTCAAGATAGAAATACTAATTTACTTGAAGATGAAGGCAGGAATGTCTCTGATGATGAAGAGAAAGTTCCCAAGCATGAAGACTATCAGATTCACTCACTTGAGTTTTCAGAAAAAGAACATGTTGAAATTAAGAGAGATGAACCTACAGAGCTGTCCTATGAAGATGTCATTAATCAAGAGGAATGTATGGCAGAGCTCCAGAATGATTTAATTTAAGGAAATGCAGCTGTCAATGAAGAGTTTGAGCTCGCTGAAATATACAAAAGAGCAACTAATTCTAGTTTGTTTGACTTAGATCTTTTTGAAGGTGATGTGTTCTACCAACTATTCATGGAGTGCTTGATGGGCCTATTTGTTCAAGACAAAATCAGAAATTCATGAGATCATCCGGGTGTTTTGACACCGAAATGCTTAGAGGAGCAAGCGATGGAATCTTTTGATGATTCATTGCTTGAGTATATTGCTGACAAGCCTCCTATTCAGGAATGTTGCATTGGGAAGGTTAGTGAGGAAGCTGATTTTGAAAATCATGTCAGTGAAGACAAATCAGAAATGTTGCATGAAGATTTTGGGTCTCATAACTCACATCACTTGGAAAGGCAATTGAAGAGGAATGATAGTCAGATTATGGCAGCCCTAACTCACTTTGATGATATTCATAAGATGATGGCAGATTTGTGTTGGAAGGCACTAAGGGAACATGAAGATTTTGAAGGAGGTATATCTTTTGATGACTTGCATGAACTCAAGAAGGCTTTGGTGGTAGTGAAGTCAAACTATCTACACTTACTTGCTGATAGAGATCATCTCCTCACACTCGGTGAGATATACTCGGATGCTTTGAAAAGAAGAGAAGATGAGGTAGACAGGCTCACCCTTGAGCTTAAGGATACGGTGGATTCTTTGAGGAGCACTCAAAGGGCTCTTCAAGAATCGGAAGATCACGAGGATAAGTTTGGTTGGAGGATGACAGAGTGGAGACATGGAGGAAGGACATAGAGGATCCCATGATGAAGTCATGAAGATAAAAGAGACCCATACACGAAAATTTAGCTTGCAGCCATGGGACAAAAGTTATGGTACATAACACACTTGATTTTCCATGGGAGACATCCCTTGGACCAACACTAATTGATGAGCACTCATCCATGGAAGAAGAGGTAAGGACTGATTTTCTGTGTAACAGCAGTCCCCTACCTTCGCAATATCATGACATGGCAGCCAAAAGGATAGAGGTCCGATTCAGATTGGAGGCAAGTGATTTCCAGTTAGAACCACTTTTTGGATCTACACTTGTAGGAGAACCTGGAGCCAAGGAAGAGGATGCGATCGACGAGCTAGAGGATGGCATGATAAGATGCGACAGCAGTGCTGATTTTCTGATTCATGACAGCAGTCCTATTCCTTCATTTATAACAGCCACTTCACATGAAGAGAATCAAGTAGAAGAATCTTCCAAGATTGGCACTTGTGATTGGGATGTGGAGCAATCAGGTTTGAAGTATGATTCAGTATTCTTTGTTTGTTCACATCAGCATTTGGTGTCACTTCTTTTGGAGAGCCATTTGAATAGTCATATCATACACTTGGATGGCATTATGGAGCATAGACTTTGTAGATCAGCCAATAGTGTTACGACTACATATGTAGATGGAGATATGGGTGATCTAGATTTGGTTTGGCCTTTGACCATTCATGGAGCACTTGAGGAGTTTGCTTGTGATGAGTCTCATCTTGTTGATGACTCTTTGGTAGGGTATGTAGTTACTCTATTTCAGAGTCTTGTGACGCATAGCATGGAGGCACTTGCATTTGATGGGCATACTTTTATGTGGCAGCTGGCTTTTGAGCCGAGGTATGGAGACATTACTATGACTTGTGATTTTGAGGCACTAATGTTTGCTTTGCAGCTGGACTATGGCGTTGGGCATAGAGATGAGCATATTTGCATTGGTGTTCCAGCCCCAGTTTGTGAGAATCTACTCTCTACATTGATAGGAGATGGCTGTTCTACTTTATGGAACATGGATTTCTTGCATAATTTTTGGAGGACAGTGGCCGTTTAGGAGTTTGGAGGAGATTTGCATCATCTCCTCACCTTTGGAGAGTGGCATAGGGTTGATACTCTATCATCCTATGGCCTTGGCTGTGTTAGGTGCATCCACATAGGTCTGATTTTGAGTCATTAGGTTGTTGTTTTGTTCTATATCAGCAACTTGGAAGAAGCTGTTATACACTTTCTTGCACCTATGTGGGGTACTCTTCACATCCATGGGAGATCTATAGGAGTTGGAGTTTGGTTTTGTGTTGTTAGCACTTTGGGATGCTTCCAACTCTTCTTGTTTGTCGGATGTGATGATAGGGTGATTTGGGATCCAGGTACAGTTACCAGGGGTGTGATGTTGATTCAAAATTGGAGTAGTGGGCAAAACTTTAGAGTTGGTACCGTTGTCCATTTTCCGATCAGCCTACATAGGACATTGAATGATAGTATGCAAATGGATTGGCCAATACCTCCAGCCCAGCAGTGGAGTAATTCTCAGTTGGTGTTGATTAGTAGAAGTAATTTGGTTATTGAAGGAGTTCCTTGGGTCATTTCCACGCTCACATTTCCTATGTTTTCAGGGCAAATGATTCATGATAGCTGCTGCCCTAGCATTTCCACGCTGATTATGGCAACATCAGTTTATAGGCAGATGCACTTTGAGTACATAAAGGCTTCTTGGCAGTAGGGTGTGGGAGGATTTACAGAGTTAGAGAAATTATTTTTAGCTCCCACCAGATATTATTGTGATGACTGCAGTCGATTGGACAAGTTGGTGTGCTTGTTATGGGTAGGTTGGCACTAGGAGATTAGGTGTCGGTGAGGGGTTATCAGTGTATGATCGAGATGGCATTGTCAGGATGTATGATTCCAGGGATGGCACTATTGTTATTGGCTTCCAGTTAGGGACTGACTGGCATCACTTTCGGGATACTGTGAGGGGATATGTTGAGGGTTATTCTTTGAGGATGAGCAAATTTTTTATTTTGTTGACCAGGACCGAGTTAGGCAGTGGGATTTCAGATATGGACCTCGCTGTGGCACTTTGGCAGGAGACTTTTCATGATATAGTTTTCATCCCTTGCAGATATTTCAATTTGGATGTTGATGATGATTACATTTTGGGGTTATTGGAGGAGAGAGCACAGACTTGGTGCTATGGTTTAACATTTTTATCAGAGTAGCGTAGCGACAACATTGTGGATATTTCCATAGATTGATTTGGGACCCCAGGATCACTCTTGGATTCAATTTGGATCAATCTGATGATTGTGAGGTTGTTTTGGCATTGCTTGAGGACAAGCAATCTTTGGGGAGGGTGGACTGTAATGTCCCCATTTTGAAGTTCTCTTGCAGTGTAGTTGGCACTGACCTTGTGAGTGTGTGTCAATGTTATCAGAGGGGTTATTTAAGGACTCCAATGAGCTCAGTTGATCGAGAGGACTCATATGCTGCTTTCCGGGGTGATTTTTGGCTTCTGGTGTGCTTCCAAGAATCTTGGAGAGGGCGTCTATTTATAGTAAGTTGCCTGGTTGGCTCCGATTATCATTATTCCTCATCGGGATCGCTCCAATGCAGTTAGTTTTCGATTCTGATGCATTCCGGCAGTTTCCGCAAAATGAGTGTATTAATGGCTTTATTTTAATTATTTTACTAAGGTTGCTAAATATTATTTAAAATATTTTAAAAGCACCTTAGTGTTATAGCTCATCAGAACCAGGATGAAATGTTTTAAATTATGGATGCATTAAACTGGGACCTTGTGTGTCAAATTATCATTATTTTAATTAAAAGGTCTTTTTCAGAGATAAAATGGAGTTTTAATTAAAAAGTGAATAAAGTGACTTTATTACATAGTATGGACTTAATGAAATATTTCGAGTTTATTAAAGTCACTAATGTGGGCGCCCAAGACAAGAAAATAATATTAAAAGTAAAATATTGAAAATCCTAAAAGGGCGTTGAGGAAAGGGGAGAAAAAGAGAAAAGTGAAAGCTCATTTTATTCATTCACTTTGGCATTTTTACTCTTCTAAGTCTGAGCTTTGTTCTTTGGAGCAAGGGTTTTGAACTAGCAATCTTGGAGACTAAAACCTCCATGGTTGAGAACATTTGCGGGTTTGAAAGAAACTCCCAGGGTGTTTTGTGAGTGGTCTCAGTACGGGGATCACATTGGTGCTTCATTGCAAATAGATAGCTTGTCGCAGCAAGGTTTTCAAGGATATATCATCTTTTTGGCATGATAATACAAGGAAGACATTGGCAAAGACATTGCAGATGATAGCTGTGAGTTTGTTGGTGATTTGAAGTGCTTTTCACCTACTTGGCTGGCCGTACCAGTTCCCTATCAGGCCGTACAGCAGCAGGGTTGAAAAGAGTTTGTGCGAGCTTTAAAGTACATATTTCCACTCCTATATTGTGCATTCTGCTGTTACAACGAAGTATCATCGATTGAAGTGCAGAGTTGAGGAGATTTGGGGTGTGTGGAGTTTGTATTTATTGCTATCTTGGCAGACCAACAGAGTGGCGCGAGACCTTTAGAGGGTTTGTTTCAGCAATTTCCTTGCTTTTAAGCTGCTTTTGGAGGCGTCAACACCTGAATGGTTGCTGTCCTGTGTGATTTATGTACTACAGCTGATAAATATTGAGCTCTCCTCATTCTTGTAGCGTCCCAGCATGCTGTCAGTATGAAATGAGACTTGAAATTTCAATATCAGCTGATGGGTATGTTGAATCCTTGACATTATTTCGAATTTCTCACATAGGTATTTGATATTGTCATTGTAAAACATATTTCCCAAATAAATAAGCATCTGGGTGTCAATAGTTTTTCTTATTTGCAAAAGATATATGTATGCATGTGTGTTATGTCAAATGCAAAAAACCCAAAACGCACCAGGTGACAACTAAACATCAGAAAACACAAAGGGGGTGGGATATTACAAAAAGATTGTTCGCTTCCCAACAGGCTAGCAAGACCACCCACTCTGATACCACTGTAAAAACCCACAATAATTGGTTTTGATTTTTGTAATATAGAAAGATGCTAATGCAAGTCTGGGCACTTTTTGATCACCAAGTTCTTGGTGTGGGCAAGGTGAGAGCATATGGTGTTTGGACAACATACAATCTAACTAGATGAATGCACTACAGAAGTAAAGGCGATAAGACGACCAAAATCATGCAAGCGACAGTGCCGACCCAAATCAACACCTCTTCGGCGGACAAGCATGCTTAGTGAATGCAAAGGCATTGGTAGATTACAATGGAATCAAATTAAGCAAAATGGCTGATTGCATTCAGATTCGATCAATGCTAAAACGGGATTAAAATGGAAAAGGGTCTAGCAATGAACCGACAAAGACCTACGTTGAAATACACATAATCGGTGGTATACCATCCGATTTTACAATATTATGAGTATAAAGTGCATGGCTTTCGGTGGTATTACCATCCAAAATTACAAAATGAATGTAATATACACTACTGAATGCTAAATGATGAGTATCTGCAACACACTGATAATATTATTCAAATCAGCAAATCAGACTGCTGCACACATAGATATTAGTCATAAAACTCAGAAATAAACATGAGTGTGGTTTCTTTGTCATATCCCCGAAATTATAGTATTAAAAATATGAATACAAATGAAGTAGAATAAATATATAAAATTAATATATAATATACCATAATATTAAATAATATAATTTTATAAATATTTTTATAATTAAAATATAATATATTTATTGTATTTATAAATAATAAATATATTATCAATTATAATAATTATAATATTATATATATTACATAATATATAAATATAAATATTAATAATTTAAATATTATCATATTATACAAATATAAATATTAATTATTATAAATATAAATATATATATCATAAGACATAAAGGTCTGAATTTGTTGGTGGGCCCATATTATATATTTTACTGCCTTAATATTTGATGCTTTTAAAGGATACAATGTCTGACATCTCCAGTTCCTTGTCTTTCAAGGTGAACCGTGTGATAGACAGTTTTGTGAAGGAACCACATATATTGATAGTTTATGAATATTTTAAGCTACCTGCCGTACAAAGTAAGTATGCTTCTATGTCTTTCGAAGTAGGTATTAACATATGACAAGGCAATTACAAATAAGATTAAAAGGCAACAATCATAGTAAGTTACTAATTGATATAATTAATCATAGGCAGTGCTAAATAACGAAGAGATGATTAGCACCTTTTGAAAGAGCATTACGAAGAGTAGTGACCGATGGTCAACCAACACGCCACCTAACATATAAATGGTAATCGATGGTTGAATAAGAGATGAGATACCACAGAATCAGGAATGATAGAACACATACCCTTGAATACATAAATATCAAATAATAAAAGTAAAAGGAGGCAACGTATGAAGAAAGGCATCCTTTTAAAAATATATCAAATAGCAACCAATCAAGAATGGAAACATCTCTTCTTAATATAGAATCAGTCAGCAGGAGAATGCAGCAGTATCGTCACCTCATCATCATCATCATCATCGATTCACAATACTGAATTGATCATTCTAATCAATTAAGAGCCTTTCAAATATCCTCTAATGCAGACCCAATGAACTGCCAGAAGGAAATACAATGCAGGTTATATCAGCAATCAACACTCATTCAATCACAGCAAGTCAAACAGATCAGCATTGAATAACATTATTAAATATATGCATCTTTCCAACAAAAATCAGAATTATCTCTGCAGACCAGCGATCCTCTCAATCAGCCATTCAGTCATCCATACAAATAGATTTGGATCAAAATATATCTCTTGGGCAAACAGCCATTGAAGAACAGCAGAGATATTATATAAGCAAAAACAATATACCAGTCCAACATTTGACTTCAAGGTATGTGCCATCTCTTAATCTAATGGAAAAATGATAGAATATCATAATCAAATATAAACAATTGAAAGTATAAAGATGTCTACCAAAACATATATTGCATAATCATATTAGTAACATGGTCATGAATTACATACGAAAAACATAACCATCCCATCACTTCCATTTCCTATAACTATAGGAGAGGCGGTCTTGTTAGGGAAAGGCGGGGTAATTCCATCACGATGGATTGGAGAGGGTTTAACGCACCCTAGACAAGGATGCTAGGGAGAGGCGGAGTAATTCTATTCCCAATCGCATTGGAGAGGGTTCAACGCGCCCTAGACATATAATTTCCCCATCCATGGTTAAGGAATAGAAGGAAGATGATATGGGAAGACGAACTTAGATTATTACTTCTATAGTTCTCGATTACTTCATCCTTAAAGGAATGTTAGGTATTGTGGGGAGAGGCGGAGTAGTTCCATCTGTATTAAGGCCCGTAGGCTGGGACATAGTTTCCGTAGGCTGGGTCAAGAGATGGTTTCAGCGCGCCCTATACATGTAAAGCCTAGTTCTATGAGGAAGAGTAATAAGGAAAATATGCATGATTGAATTATGGAACGTATTATAGAATAGTTATCAATAGCAAGTAACAATTAGGAAATATATAATCCTTGGAATGATGTGAATACATTATCATTGATCCTATTTGATCTTATCATTGAAATTTATTGTTCTCTAACGTTTCTAATGTCTCCTTGAAAATCACTTTGAATGTAGATTCAGGATTAAGTGTTTCCTCTAGAAAGGGGACATTACATTCTCACATGGTTTGCATGTTGAAACACATTGGATTATTCAATTTTTGCTGATGAAGTCTGCCCACATGTGACTGAAACCACTCCAAAATCTATCTAACCACTGAAACTATTGAGCCACTTATAAATCAGACGTGTACTGGAATGCCAAACTGCTCAAATCTGAATTGGAACATTGATTATGATGCATCAAAGTACATAGGAAAGCTCAAACACTAATTATGATGCATCAAAGTACATAGGAAACTGCCTAGAATTGGAACAACACTTTCAAAAAGAGGTACAGCTAGCTACAATTGGCAAAAGACTGCTCAAACTATTCAAAATACCTTATCAGAAATTTCTGCAACAAAGTTGTAGCACTTTGTCAAGGTGAATCATCACTGTAGGAGGCAGATTAAACTTACAGTAGTGGGCAAAATTGTATATCAGCAACTTTCTACAAAGTACAGTCCATGAAACCCTTCACAAGAGTGGTATGGATAGCTGAAAATGACCAAAACATTGCTAGAACTGCAATTAATGACCAACAAATGGAACGACTGCTAGAATAGACCCACAACAATGTCACAAGGGTAACGAAATCCACCATAGACCACATTCAAATCTGGGAATACAAGCATACTGCAATAACTCACACAAATGAAACCCAAAACACCACACCGAAATATATTTTGTATTTTCTGAATATATAAATCAAATCAAACACTGTAACCACACAAACTCAAAATCTCACAAACCCTAAAATACTGAAAACCACAAACCACAACCAAATACCCATTGAAATTTGAAACACAATCTGCAACTTTCTGCGTAATGGTGATTCCTACATGAAATCACTCAACGAGTTAGGAGGGTTTTCGTCTCTGAAAATGGATTCACCAAAGGGTTTTCGTCCTTAGGCAAATAGAGCGATCTTACGTTCTTTCATCAGAGCAAATACTGAATAATTAGTAACCCTTCTTCCGAAGACAAAACCTCCTTATATAGCTTTTTCCTAAGTTACCGATCCTGGTATTGATTCGGGTTCAGATTCGCGGGTTTGATTCACGTATTCGGTCATAAAAGTGTGGATTGGTTTTGGATTCGTTAATACAAAAACATATAAAAATCAGAAATATATACATATTTGCAGCAGTAATTAAGTTCAGAAAACCACATAGCTTCATGATCATTTAACTATAATAAACAAAACCTCCATAATACAATAAAAATTAAAAATACTACCATGTCAATTAGTCAAATTCGAATGTCATGATATATATTAAAATTAAAAATAATAATGTCAAAGTGTCAACAATCAACCATCACTAATTAGGAATTAGTGTCATATGGGTCTTCAAAAAAATTATTATCATCATCATTCATATTAGATGATGTAGGTAATGGTATATTAGAAGAACCACAAATAGTGGCATTGACACTCGCACTAGCATAGGCATTGGCACTAGCAGTCTCATGCTTGCTCGTCCTCAACATCAAGTGTAGCAAGAATGAAAGTTAAGCCAAAATGAATGAGTTTTGTATTTTGCTTTCAAAATGAGGTAAATAGTAGTGTTTTTGTCTTTAAAATGCATTGGAAAGAAGTTTTTAGGGTTAGGGCGAAGTCAACTCATAGTCAAATGTGTTATAATATTTAAAAATGCAAAAAAAAGTTGACTCGTCAAAATCCATGGATTCTGCTAGATTTGTCTCAAATTCGTCCTGGATTTGCCTCGGATTAGTCCTGGATTGACCTGGGTTCGCCCATGATGAATCCACGGGCTTCTGTGCGGCTCCTACGAAAATCCCCCGACGGTTCGGATCAGAATCCGAATCCGTATCCAGGCTTGTAGGTGAAGAATCTGGTAACACAGGCTTTTTCATTGCTATATTTAGGAAAAGGGCTTTTTCAAAAAAAAAAAAAAAGCTTTTTGCTTTTTTGTTGCTTTTTAGAAAAAAACACTTTTTCCCCTCAATATAAAAATAATGACTTTTTGAACTCTTTTAATTTGATATTACTTTTAATCCTTATTTTCTAAGTCACTTTTAATCTTCTTTTTAAAATAACCTTTTAAGTCATCACTTTGTACCCCATGCCTAGTGTTATCACTTTTGGCCCTCTTTTGAAAACACTTTATGACGTTGGCCACCCTCTTTTAAAATAAATAAATAAACATAAGCTGCCTTTAAGAAAATAATATAAAGTTATCTTAAGACAACTTAAGTTATTTATTTAATTACTTTTCTACACATCCCAAAGTCACACGAAAAGTTGGTGTTCTCCATGGATATTGGAATTCTCCAAGAATCTTGGAACTTTCCAAGAATGTTGGAATGGACCCAAAAAGGGACATTACACACATCTATTCCATTTTGTGTCATATTGAAAGGTGCGAATTAAAATGCTAACATATTGATCATGACATTTAATGACATATTGAATGAATATTCCATTTCTTTGATCTCAAATTTAGAATTCATTATATTACCTAATTCCAATGTTTGATATGGACTCATCTCGTGCTCTCTGGACCCCTTAGATGTATTGGGGACATGGAGGTGATGTCCCCTCTGCAAGTTTGTGTCTCCAATCCCTTGACATCGTTTCTCATGTCTCCATGTTTCAATTTATTTGGCATCCCTAAGAGGTTTCTTGTTTTCAGGGGTGATTTTAGGAGTACTTGGGGTCATCTTTATGTACCTAGTACAGCAAGGAATGTCCTGACTATGGTTACAAACTTTGTTGAGTCTATGTCAAGTTTGAGTATGGTAACATTGGTACCTATAGAAACTTTCTAGATATCTTTACTAGATATCATTATTGGGGGATCAACTGTGTTTAGTATTGAGTTTGTGTTGAGTTTTTACCAAGTTTTTTTCTTGAGTTGAAGTCAAAATTATTTTTGTTGAGTCTATGGTGAGTTCAAGTTTGGTGACACTAATCTTGGCATCACCCATCTCAACAATTTTGTTAATTTTTTTTTTTTCTGTAAAATTCAGTTAAATAAAAGGGGCAGCTTTGAACAGTTATTTTCATGATCATTGATAACATAACAATCTGATTTTACAACTTCCATATATATATTTCAGTTTTTCACTCAAGTTTGGATTCAATTTTCAATGGTCAATGTCGAATGTTCATTTTTCAATGTCATAGATGTTGATCTTTTTAGAATTTCAACTTTTTGAATGTTAATGATGTTTAACAGTTTAATTATATAATTGAAAAGCTATAAGATATATTATATATATATATATAATTTTCGATCCCTTTGCTGTCCCCAAAATCTGGGGGAATTCTTTCTTTCCCAGAAAGTAGAAACCTATTGGTCCGTCTTTGAAACTTGGAGATACATGGTATAATTCACAGCTTGTTAATCAATACCATCTCATTTCAATTGGATCCATTATATATATTTTGGAGTTGTTTCCTTTCTCTAAATGAAAAGTGCATGGTTTATTTTTCATGTTGTATGTAGTGTGCCTTTTCTTAAAAAAATTAGACATGACTTTGTATTTGCTGAAAATGTATTTTTTTGGTGCTTGTATCGACTATCTTGGTACATTCTGACAAATTTTAGGAAGGACATATCAGGAGCAGACCACATAGAATCTTTCTACAATGAGGTGGTAACAATGCAGGTAACTATTTTCATGTTTTGTCTATAAGAGATACATCAAGGATAAGCTTTGGTTGAAACTTAGTAAACATATATCTTATGATAAGAGAGAGGTGCTTAAATGTTAGATTAAGGTGGTTTGTAATGAATGCCATGGAGAGCTAGAAATAGGAGATCAGTGAGAAATTTGTTTTTCCCTCATTACATGTGCTTTTTTGCTTTATTGTTCTATGTACAGATATTTGTGAGTTATTGAAAAATAAGAAAACAATGTGATATTTGACTTGACAACTATTTTGAAGCTTAGTTTTTGAGGTCATTCAATAAAAGATTCAACATATCTTCTACAAATTTGCAAACTAGAAATTTATCCTTTTAAATTTTAATCAGAGGCTTCGTTTTAAAGTTTGTTGACTGTACAAACCCTTACTGATTTCTGATTTATGTTCCTTTCCCAACAAAAGGCTTGAACAGTACGTTGAGTGCTTGTGTGCACCTTTGTATGGATAGGGAAGGTTAGGAAGGGGTCTGTTAGGCACTTGATTGCGAGATTGTGTTTGCATTTTAATTTGTCCTTTTCAAGACAACTCAAACCAAAATAATATGTACAGTAAAACCATTTTTCAAATTATAAGGGCAAGCTCCTTGAGACCTAACTAAACCTAAACTTAAACTAGAAACAAAAATTACAAGTATGCACACTATACAAGATTTCAATGGGGACTTTTGCGTTAAATGCTACGTGTTAGAGTTATTTAAACCCTTTTATAATTTGTATGAAAAAGGAAATCCAAGAATAGATTTTCTTTTGTGAACTGACAGTTTTGAAAATAGATTCTTGAAAAAGATGGATTGGCTAAAAATAGCTATCCTACTTCTGTATTGAATTTTTATGACTCTGAAACTTGTAAACTCTGAAGAAATTCCTCAACTTTGGCTTGCCTTGGTATTGCCACCAAATCTAAGTGCACAATCTATCTTTGAAGAATTAATCCAGCTTCTGAAATTAATTTGTTGAAGCCCTCACAGTCCTTTTCTACCTTCTAAAACTGCACCATGATGTTGCCAAAAGATACATTTTGTCAACTTGATGATCGCTACAAAACTTTTCCCTTATCAATTGCTAAAATTCTCCTTGTACCTCATCCAAATCACAAACAAGACTGTCATCATGAAAATATTTACGTGGAATTTGTTGTACAAATTCAGAAATGAACTTATTAACTTGCAACAATTTTCCTTTCCACTTGATGAAAATAGAGGAAACTTCATTCAAGATTTTCATGAGGAAGACATATTGTTCATTCCATATAAATACTCTCTCTTTTCTCCTTGGTCATAGTTAGCGATTCTATCTTCTTTAACTTTTTAGCAATTTCTTCATATGAAGGAATCATCTCTATCATGCATTTCTCGATATTTTCTATCCCTTGGATGACTTTTCTCGCATTTTTTTTTCTTAATATCTTCGTACCTCGATCGGAAAAGTCTTCAAGCCAATTCCTTAAGTTTTTCCCATATATAACTAACTAATCTAGTTGTCTTTGGTCATCGAGAGAATCTAAAACTTG
The DNA here is from genome assembly GCA_027924645.1 of Cunninghamia lanceolata. Taxonomy (NCBI): domain Eukaryota; kingdom Viridiplantae; phylum Streptophyta; class Pinopsida; order Cupressales; family Cupressaceae; genus Cunninghamia; species Cunninghamia lanceolata. The sequence goes on along the minus strand of BSBN01000071.1, from coordinate 7,420,871 downwards.
AGCCAAAAATAAAGTAGGCTTCCTTGCTTTCTCCATCTGTTATCACTCGTTTCTTTATGCTTCTTGTGATGACCTCCTATTGTACCTGATTTGAAACTCGGATTATAGTACAAGATTCTTCGTTCATCTATATGTGTCTGTCATTTCGTAAAAATTAAAACAATCATTTGCAGTCACTCGCCCTGTTCAAATCTAAAATGTCGAATTGTGTTACTCCTTTGTCATCTTCAAATTGCCATGTCGTGTCGTTTTGTCTAAATCTCAAAATACCATTCTCAACAAAATCATTCTTGGTCAAGTCTAGTTTTCTTTTAGCAAAATTCAAGTCATTGTCAAAATTCGTCTTGTCAAAGTCCAAGTTGTCACAAATTGTTGTATGCTACTGAAACCCTTACTATGCTTGGTTATCAGTTTCTGAATATCTGGGTGGTAGCTTTGTTTCGGCTGCTCAGTAGTTGTAGGCATAATAACACACTCAGCGGCCCACTCTACCTGATCATTTTTGAGTAACCTCTCTATTCTCCTAAGAGATACCACTCGAAGAACACCATCTGACATTCCCCTGAGTACATGATTCCTTCCATCCACCTCGAACTTCATCTCCATGGTACGTAAGTTGAGGTAGAACTCTCCAATTGCATGAAGCCACTTCATGCCAAGGACCACATCCGTGTCTCCCATGCTTACCACATAATACTCAGCTTGGAACTCATAATCACTTAACTTAATGGTTAAGTTGGGGATTCACCTTTTGCAAGTTATAACAAATCCATCTGCTACCCTGACCTTGAATCCCTCAAACTCCTCTGTCTTGAGTCCTCTCCTTGCCACTAGACCCTCATTGATGAAATTATGTGTAGCCCCTGTGTCAAGAAGTGTAGTCACTCTCTGCCTTCCAAGACTCCCCAAATCCTAAAAGAACCCTCTTTCTAAATGTTAGAAAGGTGGGCTGTGGGTCTATCATTATCCTGCACCCCCTGGGACTCATCTAACGAGCTATCTGCTTCATTATCCTCCGGATCAATGTGCTGATCTGATTTTTCTGAAGCTGTTTCCTCTACTGAAAAGTACTCAATCTGATTTACTTTGCCGTTTACAGAGCACTTATGGTTAGGGCCCTATGGGCCCTTGCATTTGGAGCACAGTTTCCTCCTCCTAAGGTCATTAATGACGTCATTATCAAGTTTAATGGCCAGTTTCTTCTTCTGATCTGAATCTCGATGATGGTATTTCTTATCTTTCTTAAGGGGAAATGGTTTAGAAAGAAACTTATTCTTCGGGACAGCAAACTCCATACTTCGTGCTTTCTTCATAGTTTCCTATAGAGTAGGTGGATTGAAGGCCTTAACCCACCCTCTGAGTGGCTCCATTAGTCCTTCACTAAAAAGGACTACAAGTCTCCTCTCTGAAATGCTAGGAACCATAACTGAGAGTCTCTAAAACTCTGTAATGTAAGACTCTCATGATCCGAACTGCTTCACCTGTGCAAGCTCTTTAAATTGTAGCTTCGGATCCTTATTATCAAATCTTTCTATGAGCCTATTTGTGAATTCATCATATGTGGTGATCAAATTATGACCCAAGGTGACTAAACCATGATACCACCACGCATGGGCTGCTCTATCTAAATGTATGGTGGCAAAGTTAAGCGCTTCATCCTCCAGCATAGGTTTAAGGGTCAAATAGTTATCTAGCTTCTGCACCCACGCTCTAGCTGACATCTTGCCACTCCCATCAAAATGCTCTAAAGAAACCTTGCTCAAAGCATGCTGATAATCTCTCTGAGTACGCGGTGCCCTGTGATCCGTCCTACCACCCATACCTGCTCTCTGCCTCTTCTGATTCATAAACTGCTCCAAAGACAACATCTCCCTAATTTCAGGTGGAAGAGTCATGTACTCTGCATGATGCAACTTGACCTCCTCTACCATGGGTATCTGTGGATCATGCACCTGAATAACAGGGGCCTCCTTTCTGCGTGGAAAGGTAGGCTGTAGAGGCCTAGGAATTGATCCTGGGGTTGTCCTAGTGCTATGACCACTACCTTCACCATCATGTTGGTGGTTGTTAACATTAGAACCGCTTGCCTCGCCATCATTGGTTGCATGTGGTTGTGGTGTCGAAATATTTTGATTCATCTTTGCTAGAAGTTGAGACATCATATCCAACATAATATCAAACTTCCTATTTGTTTTGGAGTTTGGGGCTCTCTGATTGCTCTGGTCTTTTATGTATGTCCGTCATATGACCTGTAATACTGTCACTGTCACTGGATGAGTTCTTGTGCATACCCAAAACACCTAATATAGTTTCACCTTTTGGAATCTATGGGGGCTGCCACTAATTTGTTTCCCTGGTATAAACTTGTTTCCACTCACTCATGAATGGTTTTCAACATAGGGTGGTTGGAAAACCAGCTCTGATACCACTATAATAACCCACCTCTATTTTTTCTATGGTTTAGCTGAACCTGATGCGTTTTGTGTTTTTGTTCATAACATATGTATTGCATGCAATAGCATTCACTTGAAAATAAACTTTGAAAGATACCCAGATGCTTATTTATGCGGTAAATGCACTAAACAATAAAGATGAACAATACCCATATTAAAATATGCAGTAATATTAAAATGGTGACATACCCATTTGTTGATCTGGTATTATAAATCTGATTTTTGAAGTATTACAGCAATTTCGAACATAAACCACCTTCAAAATACAATAATCTCTAATCACTCCTCATAGAAGTGACGTGCAGCAGCAAAGAAGGCTCTAAATGCCACAAATGATCCTCGAAAGGGCTCCAAACATTGGGAGAATCAATCCTAAAACCGTCACGCCTGGCTAGTAGAGTGTACGACCTGTTTTGGAGTGTACAATAGTGAATATGAGCAGAAAACGTGAAACTAAACCCTTGAAATGTTCGCTGGAAACTCCTCACACATGGGCACCATCACAGACTTCATCCAACAACAAAAATAAGGTAGAAAACCAATGAAATAAAGCTCCAACAAACCCTTCAAAACTATATGGCCTGATATGAAATGGTACGATCAGCTAGGGTAGAGAAATCTTCCCACAAACACTACAAATCCTCTGAAAATTATTGCTAAATGATCTTCAATATCATCTCTAAATTACTGTTGGAAGAAATCAATATTTTTCATGAAGTAAACCCTCCACGACAATGCATCAAATATGCTCAATATGCACAAGCATAGCCTCTGAAATAAGACTATCAACAAACAACCTTGGGATGTCTTTCAATCCTGCAGCTATTGATCCTCATGAGGGGTTTCGTCCTCACAAAGCGAAAGGAGAACCAAAGTTCAACCAGCATTCACTTGTAGAAGAGAAAATATTTTTCAAGCATGAAGAAGGAAAATGAACACAACTCTTCTTTTATTTTCCTCCAAAACCCCATGCTCCAATTTTTGGAAGTTTGCAATTAAAATATTTTATTTTCACTTAATCACTCACACTTTATGAAGTGGGCGCCCGAAGGGGAAATATATGTGACTTTATTTTAATAAAATACATCCATTATTTTCATAAAGTCACTTTATAATAATTCGCTAAATTAAATACTTAATTTAACTTAGGAAATATAATGCACCATTAAAATAGTTAATCAAATGAACTCCAAATATGAATTTCATAGCACCACCATGTTGGCCAAATGAAAACGAATGAGGTCCACTAATTTCGCACCGACTTGCACCAAGTCCTAGGACCCTGCTAAAAATAGTAAGTTCAGCCACATGGCCCAAAATCACTCCAGAAAGAGGCAGAAGTGACATCCCACCAAAGGGAGTTCAAATCATCCCTCTAAACATGCTGACTGAGCCTCGAGGTTGACCAACCCAACATGGGTTCCCTAACCATTCATCATAGTCTATGTGAACCCGATGATAGACTAACCCTAAGCACTGAACTGCTTAGGAAGGAGACATTACATCCGGAGTGATCACTTGACAGAGGATGATTCGCCTATTCACCATTCTCGTAGGCTAATTCGTATGATAAGGGAATGAATAGTTGAGCCATTGTAGCAAAGGTGACTTGGAGCAAGGAAAGTCAGTTAAGTGAAACTTGGAGAAAGAAAAGTCAGTTAAGTGAAACTTGGAGAAAGGAAAGTCAGTTAAGTGAACCTAATTTTAAAGTCACTTGGAGAAAGCAAAGAAGTAACATAATAAAATGTCAAATAAATTATTATTTTATTATGGATGTCAAAAAAGAATTAAAATTGGCAAAATGGAGTGGACCTCTTGGAGGCTTTATAAGGAGGTCATTTGGAGTTCATTTCATCATATTATCATTTTGTCAATTGCATATTGGAGAGTTTCCTTTCTGCTGCAACTTCTAGTTCAACTTGTTCTAAGGACGAAAACCCTTGGACATTTGTGATTTGGACGAAAACCCAATACCACTTGAGAACTGTTAGGGTTTCATCACCAAATTGGATGATTTGTGCCAAATACCAATTTGGGATTGGATCAATTTATGGAAGATTTTTGAGCTTCAAAGACATATATTTCTGCAGGTTGGAGTTGAGGAGATTTAGGGCCAAAATTGTGAGACTTGTGGCCAAATATAATTTTGGTGATTGAAGATTCATATTCAAATTTCGTCACAGGTTTGCATCAGATTTCTGAAACATATTTCAACACCACAACTAGGGTTTGTAATTGTAGATTGACATTAAGGTTTGATGCTATGTATTGAGAGGATATTTGGGCTTTATGCTAGCCACCATCTATCATAGAGGATTCGCTGCATACAAGGAAGAGTCGCCGCTGCCATAAGGCATAGAAATCAGGTTTTAGGGTTTCAAAACCCTAGCACAGCCCTTGGAGGTTCAACCACTGCCCTAGGTTCTTTATCGCTGTCTTAGGGGAAGTGTTGGATGAAGTAATTAATGATATAGCAGTCCCCATCAGCGCAGAAATAAATCACAGCAATCACACATTTGTATCAGCTCTTATATCAGCCTTCATTCTTTGGCATTTTGGCATCATATGTGCATCATCCGTTGAAGATTAATTTCGGGTATGTTGGAAATTGTAATGTTGATGTAAACTATCAAGATTGTATTCAAATATTTAATTTGAATAAGCATTTCATTCGCTGTTACAGTCTGTATCAGACCTGATAAACATTGTAATCAAACCTGATTTGATAAAAATAAAGGCATATTTAGTGTTGATAATTTTGATGTTTATGCATGCAAAGTATTTGGTTATGTTTCCTATATATTGGCATATGTATTTTCAATGAAAACCATCTAAAACAAGCATCAAAACCAACACAAAACTCATAAATCAGAATACAGTGACATTGGATGACAAGTGTTTGACAAAATGTCAATGTTTACCGCAATATGGTGTGTTTCACAGAATATGAAGTAAACAGAAATAATGAAGTAGTAGTATAGTGCATCATACGAACAGAACAAAATTACTCAGAATGGACCGTTGTATTCATTCATTGATTCACAAAGCACATTACAATGTTCATGACAGCAACATACATATCTCATTATACTCCAATATCTCCATATGTCCTCTATTATCAAATCACACATGCCCCAACTACAATGTATTGACGCTCTAAATACTCATTGCCAAGGTTGGTTGGGATGCCAACTATTGGCACCGACTCCAAACTACCTGACCCGTCGATTAGTACCGACAACTAATTGCATCTTATTACATTATTTATTCACTTAAACTAATTTGTTGTCTACATCTATCCCCCCCTCAAAATTGGTCGTCTTCCAGACGACATTTACATCAAACAACAAAATTATGACAAAACTAAGATAACTCACAAACATCCTACTGAGAGTGGGGAGGTTGGGAAGACGTCCCTGGGTGTACTGACAAAGTTGGGGTGGCTGATCGCTGCTGTGCTTGTAGCCTCCTTGCTTCTTCGGTCCTTTGTCGCAGCTAGTGGTGGGCCACTAGCTCCCGTTCTCTTGCTGCCTTCACCATGTGACCTGCTTCCATTACCTGTGCTTTGGCCTTCGCCACTTCTGCCTCCTTTGCCTCATGCTGTGCTCCCATGTCCTTCATCTTTTCCTCCAACTCCGTCAACTTGGCCTCTAGGGCCGATGCTCTGGCCTTCTCTACTTCGGTGGCCTTTGTCTGTTGTACTAATTGCTCCTGGGATCTTTGAATATGCTCAGCCAATTCTTTCTTCTTTTTCTGTAGAGCTGTCTCACTCTCCTCCTTTTTCTCCAATATCACATCCTTATTCTTCATCTCATAGAATACTTGTCTATATGCCTTTTCTATTGTAAATAGTGAGTCTATGACCTCTACATCTCTTCCCCCTACCACTAGCTGTGACCCTCTCCATCAGTCATGCATGTCTCGAGTGTCCACCTCTGGCCATCCTCTCGCTGTGAAATGTCGAGCAAACTCCTCCTCACAGCCCAACTGTACAAAGTTCCTGATTCTCCTTACCTCTTGAGCCACTACCTGTGATCGTCCCAGTCTGAGCTGTTTCGAGATCTCGGCTATCTCCCCCATATAATCTGCCACGTTCTCTAAGTCCTCCATGTACCTCTAAATGGTACCGATTGGGTCTGAGGGGTCGGGTCTGGAAAGTGTGAGTGTCATCCCCTCTGGAAATTCCTCCTCTGGTGGAGTGGCCACTGGGGTGGTCACTAGGGAGCTCATGATGTCCATGGGTGTCTCCTGTGTAGCCGGTACTGGCTGTGGTAGAATGCTCTGCTGAGTGACCGGGCCAGTAATGCTATGCTGCTCTACACTCTCTGTCTCCCTCAGTGTGTTCCCCTCCTCTTGACCCTCTGTCACAATGTGCAGTGGACTTAGCAAGGGTACTTCAGGCATGTCTACTGTTAACCCAATGCTATTCAGCCAACTATCTATCTTGTCCTGGGAACCTCCTGGTGATGCTGATGGTGGCTCTACTTGAGATGTGACCAACCCCCCTGTTGTGGTAGGCTCAACTCGCGAGGTCGGGCTAACTGTGCTGGTTGTCACCAATGGTGTATTTGGTGATGGTGCGGCTCGTGCTGACAGTCTTATCCTGACTGGAAGTGTGGTTGTGCCCTGTGTCTACGTACTATGTGAGGGTGCCGGTAATGTAAATGATGCTGATTTGAATTTTGGGAGTACCAAAACTCCTTCCACGGCCTTAGGCTGCCCCACTTTTGTTGTTTTCTCCATCTCCATGGGCTGTCCCGCTTTTGCTACTGCTGCATTTTCCCTCTCCTTGGCATCCCTCATGGTGGCCTCTCTCACCACACTCCGTGTCATTCTCCGTGCAGGTATTTCATCTATCGATGAGTCACTTTCTACTGGTGGTGATTACTCCCTGTTTTCTTCTTCTTCTTGCTCTTCGCTTTCCACCGATGCTTCCCTCTGCTTCCTCTTCTTCCTCGGCCGACGTGATGGCTCTTCCCTGTGGACAGTATCGAGGCCTTTCTAGTAGAAGGCTGTAGGCCACCCCGGCTTTATCTGTGATGTCGGTTGCAGCACACCCCATTTGTCGGCTGGAAGCTGGGTATGGATAGCATCGAGGAAGAGGGCAATGGCATGCTGTGTCATATAAAAGACCTTATGCCGCTGTGATAAAAATTCTCTGATCCTTTCCATCAAATACCTTGCCCAATTATAAACCTTACCAACACTCAGTCCAATCATATAATTGACCATCCAAAGGGCGATGTCCAATGCCCTACTGGCACTCGTCAGCCTGCATTTGATTAAATCCAGGATACACTTCCATTCTTCATTTGCCAATAAATTCTTTCTCAAACCCCAATTACCTGAATTCCAAATAGTATCTTTTTCTTTATCTGTCAGGTCGCTTCGACATACCCTCTGGATTAGGGCCTCTTTGTGCTGTTGTGTCATTTGGCCCAGTTTCATCACGCTCATGCCGATGGCTGGAACTCCCATCACTCTGGTGAAATCTTGTGGCCAGAATGATACTTTGACTGTATGGCCCCGATAATCGATGATGGACTTGTTGGATTGCTGGCAAAAATTGTCGACCATGGCCTTCAGATATGGCTCAAACTCCCTGGCATTGAAGTAGGGCAACATTATTGCTTTGTCTACCTGAGCATGTTTTAATGCAATCTTTAGCACATTGTTTTCCGGTGCATTTTTCCACCATTGCTTGCACTCATTCCCCGTCAGACTTTCCCATGTAATGGCTTTTACTCTGATATCAGCACTTGATTTTTTCTTCTCCTCGGATGCAATCTTCGGCCTGTAGGCTGCAATTTTTTTCCCCTTGTCCATTTTTGCTTATTTGGTACTTCTTTGCAAAATGGTATTTTATGAGTGAGTGTAATGTCCCCTTGCTAGCGGAAACACTTGAACCTGAATCTGCATTCAAAAGTGATTCTCAAAGAGACATTAGTAACATTAGAGATCAATAAATTACAATGAAATATCCAATAAGATCAAAGATAATATAAATATTTCATTCTTTGTCAAAAAGATTATTCATTTCTCGTTCATTATTTGATAACTATTCTATAATATATTTCATAAGTACATTAGGGTAGATATTAAACATATTTCAAGATCCATATCTTCCCCTCCTATTCTTCATCGAGGAATTAGGTTTTACATTAGGGTGCGCTGAAACCATCTCCGACCCGGCTTCGGGAAACTAGTCCCAGCCGTTGGGGCCCATACGGAATCTCCGATCCGGCTTCGGGAAATATGTCCCAGCCATTGGGATCGATACGAGATCTCTTGACCCGGCTTCGGAAACTATATCCCAGCCATTGGGGTCTATACAGAAGATGGAATTACTCCGGCTTTCCCTACAATACCCGCGATTCCTCATTGGATGAAATAATAGGGGCTACGGAGATATGATCCTTATACAATATTCCCTCGTACTGTAGATGGATTTCTATTATACTATTATCATCATAATTCTTATTGCAATTCGAAGTACCATTATATGGTATCCTTATAATTGTTCATCATTGTTAGATCTTGAGTCTACATATGGATATCAATTCAATTATGAATGAAAAGGACACTACCTTATAAACTACAACCATTCACATGGATTTATGTACTTGTGTAATACTAATGATGTGATTGACATATATACAAATCTATTTTTAATTATGCATATATATATAGATATAAACATTTCCCTTTGAACTACAATAATTCACATATATCAATTATGACATTATAATATTCATATTCATATATATATATATATATATATATATATATATATATATATATATATATATATATATATATATATATATATATATATATATATATATATATATATAATCAATCTTACATTATTACTCATAAATTAACATATTAAATTTACTTAATAGTTACCTTAATCTTGAATACTTGTTTTTGCTGTAGAAGACTGCTGACTGTGGCTGATTATATATCTTTTCTGATTCCCCTTAATACTTTATTGTCCTCTCCCCTTATATTTCCCCATTCCTTTATGAACCATTGTATCTTTTATTATATGATGCAGCTTTTAGTTTGGATATGGCTGTTGATAACAGCCCTTAATCTTTTACTGCCTTTTGGGTGGCAGCGATTCCCTTTAGGGCATTCGTTTGCTATTAATATGGGATCGGGGTCTCTTTGTGAGGTCCGATCCACATGTATTTATCATTTATTATTTAATATTGTTATATTATATATTATTTAATATTCACTTTATTTAACATAATAAATTTATATTTATATTTATAATATATATAATAATCAATATTATATTATGTAATAATATATATATATATATTTATGAATATTATTTATAATTGCTTATTATATTTTATATATATATATGTGTGTGTGTGTGTGTGTGTATTTATATATTTTATAATAATATATATATAATTTATAATTGTTCTATATTATTATTATATCATATATATATATTTGTTAAGTGATCGAGAAAACATGACAATTAAATGTCACAATACGAGTTTATGTATACATCATATGAATATATTGTAAGTTGTTTACAAATGGTAAAACATATACGTAAGCCATAAGTAAATTGAAAAATATACACTTAGATATACATAAGTCACAAAGCATATACTTGAATACACGTAATTCATAACATATAATGCAATACAATATAGGGGATATGATAGTCCCCCCCACTTAAAATTGCTTGTCCTCAAGCAACTTAAGATTTGGGTGATTTAGAACAATCTTTTGGAGGACCGTCGGGTAAACCTTGTAAAGTGACCTCTTTTCCTTCATGTTGAAAATGGATTTTTAAATTAGGAAGGTCAAATTGAAAACATCCTAACGAATATATCCAAGGGGTGCCTAGAATTACATCAGTATCTAGGGGTACTACATAGAAGTCTTCTTGAATAAAATGTTTCCCTAGGATCACTACAAGTCGGGGAACAATCTTAGTGCATGAAACCATTGCTCCCGTGGCGGTAGTTGCTGAAAATCCCTTGAAGTCTTGGGCTTGTAACTTCCTTCTTTTAACTAATTTTTCATCAATGAAGTTGTGGGATGCCCCATTATCTACAAGAGTGATAACTCTTTGTCCCTTGATAATGCTCTTGATGCGGAAAGGATGAGGTTTGGAAGTTTGGGTGATTGTTGCCAAGGTTACATGCTCATCCTCTTTTGTTCTTGCCTTCTTGACGATTTTTTCTTCAGTTTCTTCATTGGAGAACCTCAATCTTTTGGGCTTGACCTCTTTTATCACATTTATGCCCAAGTTCCCATTTTCTTTTGCATCTATAACATAAGTTTTCCTTCTTGCAAATATGCCCTTGTCTGCAACGTTCTTGACATTTGAAACATAGGTTATTTTCTCTAAGTTCCTGTTTGGAAGGCTTATTGTCTTCATTCTTTTTGTGATAGGTTTTGAAATGCTCATGTGTGCTTTTGATATTTGAAGTTGATGATTCCAAATTCAAGGCTTTTTCTATGGCGTCATCAAGTGTAGTGGGGTTATGAGCTTTTACCATTCCCCTTAGTGGAATCTTTAACCCTTCTACAAATAGATAAGTTAGTCTATCCTCATTAATCCCAGTGACTTTTATTGAAATCATTTGAAATTCAGCTATGTATTCTTCTACCATTCCTTCTTGTTTCAATTGAGTTAGTTTCTTGAAGTTCTCTTGGGGGTGTTCTTTATCAAACCTTTTGATTAGTTTTTGTGAAAATTGTTCATAGGTGGTTATCTTATTATGCCCTTGGGTGTGTTCCCCATGATGCCACCACTCATAGGCTATTCCTTCTAAGTGAAGGATAGCAAATTTTATGGCTTCCTCCTCGGTCATTGGGCTTAAGGATAGATAAGTGTTTAATTTTTTAAGCCATGCATGGGCTGATATTTTATTTGTCCCGTCAAAGTTTGGGATGGATATTTTGTTTACTTTATGCTTTAGGTCTCTATTTGGAGGTCTCCTTTCCTTTCTAGGTACCTCATGTCTTTTAGCTTCGCAGAAATCTCTAAAGCTAACAAGATTCCTAATTTTGGGATCAAGATTTGCATAAGCCCTAGCAATTTTTTCCCCACTTTGTGTGGATGGTTCATTTTCATCTTCATTTCTAGGTGGTTCTTCCCTAGGTAAGAAGGAGGGCCTAGGAACCTTGAGGCTAGGAGATCCTTTATTATTTTTAGAGATATTAGACCCTATGTCTCCCCCATTTACGGGATGGATTTTTAGGCTATCCATGGCATTGCCCATGCTTTGAAAGGCTTCTATGAGTCTTTCATTTTGGTTAGAGAGAGCTTGATTGGTTTGTTCCATAAAGGTTTTCATTTGATTTACTAATTCCTCACTCATGTTGGTGTTATTTCCCCTTCTTTGATAACTTTGCATTGTCAACTTTTCACAGGATGGCAGGATGACCGCTTTGATACCACTTGTAATGTCCCCTTGCTAGTAGAAACACTTGAACCTGAATCTGCATTCGAAAGTGATTCTCAAAGAGACATTAGTAACATTAGAGATCAATAAATTACAATGAAATATCCAATAAGATCAAAGATAATATAAATATTTCATTCTTTATCAAAAAGATTATTCATTTCTTGTTCATTATTTGATAACTATTCTATAATATATTTCATAAGTACATTAGGGTAGATATTAAACATATTTCAAGATCCATATCTTCCCCTCCTATTCTTCATCGAGGAATTAGGTTTTACATTAGGGCGCGCTGAAACCATCTCCGACCCAGCTTCGGGAAACTAGTCCCAGCCGTTGGGGCCCATACGGAATCTCCGATCCGGCTTCGGGAACTATGTCCCAGCCATTGGGATCGATACGAGATCTCTTGACCCGGCTTCGGAAACTATATCCCAGCCATTGGGGTCTATACAGAAGATGGAATTACTCCGGCTTTCCCTACAATACCCGCGATTCCTCATTGGATGAAATAATAGGGGCTACGGAGATATGATCCTTACACAATATTCCCTCGTACTGTAGATGGATTTCTATTATACTATTATCATCATAATTCTTATTGCAATTCGAAGTACCATTATATGGTATCCTTATAATTGTTCATCATTGTTAGATCTTGAGTCTACATATGGATATCAATTCAATTATGAATGAAAAGGACACTACCTTATAAACTACAACCATTCACATGGATTTATGTACTTGTGTAATACTAATGATGTGATTGACATATATACAAATCTATTCTTAATTATGCATATATATATAGATATAAACATTTCCCTTTGAACTACAATAATTCACATATATCAATTATGACATTATAATATTCATATTCATATATATATATATAAAATCAATCTTACCTTATTACTCATAAATTAACATATTAAATATTACTTAATAGTTACCTTAATCTTGAATACTTGTTTTTGCTGTAGAAGACTGCTGACTGTGGCTGATTATATATCTTTTCTGATTCCCCTTAATACTTTATTGTCCTCTCCCCTTATATTTCCCCATTCCTTTATGAACCGTTGTATCTTTTATTATATGATGCAGCTTTTAGTTAGGATATGGCTGTTGATAACAGCCCTTAATCTTTTACTGCCTTTTGGGTGGCAGTGATTCCCTTTAGGGCATTCGTTTGCTATTAATATGGGATCGGGGTCTCTTTGTGAGGTCCGATCCACATGTATTTATCATTTATTATTTAATATTGTTATATTATATATTATTTAATATTCACTTTATTTAACATAATAAATTTATATTTATATTTATAATATATATAATAATCAATATTATATTATGTAATAATTTATATATATATATATATATATTTATGAATATTATTTATAATTGCTTATTATATTTTATATATATATATATATGTGTGTGTGTGTATTTATATATTTTATAATAATATATATATAATTTATAATTGTTCTATATTATTATTATATCATATATATATATATTTGTTAAGTGATCGAGAAAACATGACAATTAAATGTCACAATACGAGTTTATGTATACATCATATGAATATATTGTAAGTTGTTTATAAATGGTAAAACATATACGTAAGCCATAAGTAAATTGAAAAATATACACTTAGATATACATAAGTCACAAAGCATATACTTGAATACACATAATTCATAACATATAATGCAATACAATATAGCGGATATGACAGTGAGTAAACAGTTACTCTCACCTTTCAAACTTCAGCAAAAATGCTCTGTTTAGGCAGCTGATATGGTGTCTCCTTGTACAGCCTACTTCGTTTGTCACTCGTACGGCCTTGTAATTGCACGACTTGCCTTAGACGATGATGTCTCTCTTGCACTGTGCGTTCTGAACAAATAATTGCCAACCCTTTGTATGGCCGTTGTACGACCTACTCCTGGCGAGTTTCCATACGGTTCCCTGTCGTCTTCCCCTCTTCTTCGTACGGTCTGCAAACACTTTCTCTTTGCTCTTTTTCTCCTTCTCTTCCTTGAAAAAAATCTGAATGTGTTTTTTTTTTTTTTTAATAATTTGAGGGGGCTCGGGGTTGGTCGTACGACTCACTTTTTTTTTTGGTACCTAGTCTAATTTTTCTTTACCTTTCGTGTTTTGCCGCCCTGACTTGATCACCTCAGTCTCCTTGTCTTCTACGACTTCGATTTCTGTCATATGGCAGAATATGCAGTTTATGTATCCTCGCTGACGAAGACAATTATTGGAGCAGCATTGATTAATTTCTTCAAGCTCCCATATCTAATCAAATATCGTGTTTTCATCTTGCATCATCCTCAGGTTCCACCCCAAAGGTTCCTGGGCCCACTGGAATGTTCTTCCGTCGGTGTTCATCTTAATGCTCTTAGTCCTGAACTTTGCTTTCGAAATCCGACTCCTCGGAATTTGGGTATGTGAAGTTCCCTGGTTCTTCATTCTTAGTTGCAGGATTTCATTGTCGTAAGGCGATCTTTCAATTATAAACATACTCTCCGATACATACCTTCTGATTGGAGTTTTTACTTCCCTTGGTAACAAAAATTCAAATTTATCTCTTACCTTATTGCACTCTCTTATCCACTGGATCCATGCCTGTTCCTCTTCATTTTGAGTGTCTTCCTGTGAGCCATTTTCGATGATGTCACTGTCGACTATTACTTCCCGTACGCCGGTTTGCATTGTTCTTGGTCCAAAGAACCCAGTTACAGGTTCAAGTGATGTGCTTTCAAAGCACATTCCATCACCTACATTTGCTGTGTCTTCCATTACTGCATATCCCAACATATTTATTCCCACTGTTTCTTCCCTTTTCTGCTTGTACTTTTTCAACTTTGACCCGTTCACTGTGTCATTGATTGGGGTTCTATCTAGGTTGTCGAGTCTTATAGCCCCATTGTCCAATACCTCCCATACCTTGAACGGTCCCAACCAACAAACCTTGAACTTATCGGGTTTGATCTCGTTACGACCGTTATATTTCAGAACCAATTGTCCCAGTCGAAAGTTCATCCGCTGGATGTGTTTATCGTGCCAAAACTTTCTTCGCTTCTGCATCACCTCTGTGGACCACTGAGCGATGATCTGATTTTCATCAAGTTTACTCAATTGGAGTAATCTTTCTTGCAAACTCTCTGTATCTCCCAGCCTGTTTTCTACTGCTATCCTTAGGCTCGGGACGAGGTATTCCGCTGACACTACTACTTCTTGGCCGTACATGAGTTGGAATGGTGTATGCCCCGTGGTTACCTTGTACGTCGTCTGATACGCCTATAGAGCTGCTGGTAGTTTTTCTTCCCAATCTGCCCTGTTGATGATTGGTTTTCGACAAGTAAACAATAGAGTAAAACACTAGAGTATCCCACTCTCTCTTGAATAAAGCTCTTCAAAGGCTGAACTATGTGGTCCAGTGAAGTAACTCCAAGGTTCCTTATTTATGATTCATGATGGGTTAACTCAGTGATTACATGTGATCTTGCTGATAATCACAAAGGGACTTACATTAGACTTCTTCATACTTCCTTAGCTTATTCCTCCTTCAGTGCAGATGATGTATCAATAACAAAGAAAAGTAAAAGATGAGGGTTCAGAAAGGCTAATCTAAGGTCAATGAAGTTGTTAGTGCCTGAATTGACTGTCAGCTAATTCAGCAATTTTTCATGCAGGTACCTTCCCAAAAAATCCAAAAGTTTTAAGTATTGGGGCCCCTCAGTGTTTTTCAAACATCTGCATCATAGTTCTTGAGGAGGTGGTCTTCATGTTTTCTCCATCGGCATGAATTTGTTTTTGTCTTAGCGATCATGATGGTAGCAGTCATATCTTCTTCCATCGCCAAGACTTTGTGCTATCAGCAGGGGAGATTGTGGTTCTACCGATGGTGTTGGTCTTGCCGACAGGGGTAAGTCAAGTATTCATCGGCAGGAGTGGGAGCTATCGGGTGAGCTGTCAGATGTTGGGCCGACAGTGTAATGTTTGGCCGATGAGGTTTCATCGGCGTGTGTCTTACCGAAGAGGGTGGGGTTGACGTTTGGTGATCGGTAAGACTATTGTCATCGGCCAGTGTGTTTTGTGGTCCGCCGATAGAAGGGAGTCACCCCGATGGGGAATGCCATCGGGATGACCTTGTGTTCAGTCTGGCCGATAGGGGAGTAGACTTTGGCGATCGGTGAGACTATTGAGATCGGGCCAGCAGTTGGAGGGTCTGCTGATGGGGTAATGTTTGGCCGATGAGGTTTCATCGGCGTGTGTTTGGCCGACGGAGGGATGAAGCCATAGTTCATCGGCAGGAGTTGTTATACCGGTGAGGAAGTTTCGTGCTAGCCCGATAGTGCTGGTCTGGCCGATGATGGGAAATGTGAAATAGGCATCGGTGAGACTTAGTTAGTCGGCCAGAGGTTTTCTGGATGCTTCGATGGTAGTGGTCTGGCTGATGGAGGCTTGTGGAGATGGAGTATGTAGTTTTGCATCGGTGAGACTAGTAAGGTCGGCAGGAGAATTATGGAGTAGGCCGATGGTTTGTGTCACGGCGATGGGCTCTCGGGCGAAGGCTTGTGTGTCGAGCGCGGCAAAAGCGCTCGACACTTGGTGTGTTTGTGGCCGTGTTTATAAATTACTGAAGGGGTCTCCGCACCTTGCATGTGGGACTATTCTTCCTGCACATTTGAAACTTCAGTAATGTGCATTTTGGCGGGAACTTCTGTTTGAAATGTTGCGACAGTTTCCGAGTGCCTGTGGGTGGTTGAGGCCCTTTATGGCGACGATACAGAGATGTGGACATTGGTACACATGATTAGGTTGCTCGATTTTTGAGTGAAGACTCCAGATAGTGGCGCATGGCTTGAGGCTCCTCTTTGTCTGCTGCATTTATATTTTCTGAGCGCCATTCCTTCTGTGGGCTATATCTGGCAGAATTTTTATCAAAGCCATGTAATTAATTGCTTGTGGTACACTATCTGGCTGTTATAAGCAGATGGTGTTACCATTTTTTGGTTGTTGAAAGTTGAACATTTGGCTCTGTAATGCAATACAGCTGATTTGGTTGCTCTGTGCAGCAAAACTTGTGAGTCTATGTATCTCTTGTTATATGTTTTTGCATGAATCCACTGATTTCATGGTTAATTTTATATGAGAAATGCTATGTTGGCATGTGTTTTGTTAATTCTGTCTCCCGTATTGCATGTATCTTTCTTCTAAGTCTGGATATTTAAGGAATGTTTGAGACTCTAGAACATAGAATTCCTGTGTTGAATGTCTGATCTTTTAACTTCTGCTCAAGTGGTAGATTAAACTGTTTTCAGATTGAACATTGGGAAGGGTATACTGCAGTAGGGATGCCATAAGTATAGATAGCTTAACACTTTGTATTGGGAGATATCTGTAAGGCAGGTATCATATGTGTCCCCCTGAAATCCAGTTTTAGTTGTTTATGCATATCATTCACAGGTGTATGTCTACTGACTCCAGGCCCTGGACAGGCACCGATCTAGCTTTGTGTTTGTGTTATATACCATGTCCAGCTTTGCATCCAAACATAAAATCAAAATCAGATTCTAAAACAACCATTAGGACAGTAGAATTAGTTTAGGATCCAAGTCCTCTGTCTACAACTGCAAATAGGCCCAAAGCTAGCCCCTTTGCTCTTATCTTTCAGTTTTGGTCTACTTACAGGAGGACATATCTGCTTTCTGTCAGCATCCCAGCCTTAGTATGCATATCCTTATGGATGTTGAGTAGGGAAAACCTCCCTAGGTTTTGCAGAGCCTGAAGAAGAAGAGGAGATAAAATATAGAGTCTATCTCCTACACTGTTGGCCCCTGGCCCAGAGATCCTGTTGATCATTGATGGCTACCTTGTAGGGAAATCTGGGGGTAAGCATCCAGTCTGGGAAAAAACCAACAGAAGTAATGATGATGCGTGAATAGACAAACTCCTTATTAACCTGATTCCACTTCGCCAAGGATGCCTACAACTACATGAAGTTGGTGCAATCTCCTAACGTACGCGAATGATTTTCAAATCATGAAGGCTTATATAAGCACCCTTTGAACGGTGCAGCTCAAACAAGCATCCACAATCGAACTTAAGCAAATGATGAAGCTCAGACTAGCTTTACACAACACTTCATGAGCGATGAATGTTAAAAGCATAAGCTAGGAGTTGATCAAATATTCAATACAACATACATTACATCAAAGAGCTTCTAATCTACTTTGAAACACCTCTCCATTTCATCAAAGTACAAGAAACCATGTTATTCCACAAGACAACACTTAAACACCAAGCGAACTCCAATGTCCTTTGCATTAATCTTGAAAATATTTACAACAACTTCAAGTCCTCTCAGAGAATTTCTCGAGTCTTCTATTCTACTCTACTAGTCTAATCCCTAATCTACTACTTTACAAATGAGGCAACAAGGCCTTTATATAGTAGTCCAGGTTTACAATGAAGGGCTAGGATCAATTCATGTAGCCAAGGGCTTAGATCATGCCACCTCGACAAGTAGTTACAACAACTTGCTATTTTTAGTACATATGAGAGGCAATGAAGGCACGTTTCCCAAGAAAATAAGGATAAGATGGAATATTTAGAAGCATCTTCCACATAGGCGTCCTCTTGGCTTCTTCTTTATTAAATGATACATTGAATGTAGTCATATGATGTGGCTGATTATGATTGGATGATGATAGGTACATGCCACATAGGTGCCACCTCAGCAAACTTGTGGATTTCAACTGTTAATTCAATCTGTTCTGTGGGGCATATTCCCAAATTGTATCATCTTGTTATGTCTTCAAACATGATTGCTTTTGATGATGAACACTTGAGATGTATCTTGTTGATCTTGCCTTGTTCATGTTTTGTAGACTAGATGTGTATGATGCTTGTAGCTCATTTTTTTAACACTGTGATGTTCCTTCTTACAGGTAGGTTGATGTTGATCTTCTTCGATGCATCTTCATGAAGAGTAGATGATGATGCTTCATTCATGTAAAAGTAGATGATCTCTCTTGGACTTGAAGGTTGAATAGAACTTGACTTGAAGCTTGGATGGATGAATGTCTTCAAACATGATGCCATTGATGAAGTATACTTGAACTTGATGTGATCTAACATGATGTCATTGATGTTTCCTCTACAATTTGAAGGTTACTCAGGTGCTTGTCCTTCAGATGATTCCTTGGCTTCACCAACACTCCTTCTCTCAATGATGCAACTTGATGATGATCTTGAAGTGATCTCCAAAGGTGGCTAGCATGATGCTTCTTCTTGCAATGATAATTTCTTGACTTCACTCCTTGGATGAAGGTGACTCCAGGCGCTTGCTCCTTAGGTTTGTTGATGTTCCTACAAGACAAGAGGAATAATATTAATCACTTCATAACACAGAAATAACTTTAAACACATGAACAACCTTTCTCCAATCTAGGCACACATATAGGTAAAAAGAGGAGCAAAGTGTGCCTAACACATAATAGCTTCATACTTGTCACTTTAAATGATTTCAAACAATTGTAATGGCTTAAAGAGGTCAATCTCCCTTAAGAGATTCATTCAAAAGGTGTCTTTCAATGCAATTTCTCCCTTAGGCGCCAAAATGAGGTGACTTGGTGGAAAGTAGCGCCTAACTTCATGACTTAATTCAACATGTTTCATACTTTCTAACACTTAGAAATGACTTAAAAAGACTTCTATATCATCCAGGCATTCATTACCAAAAGGTCACTTCATGCATTCTCCTTCAAGGCGCCTACTTCAAAAGGTCAATTGATGTGATTCTTCCCAGGGCGCCAATTCAGTTGGTATAGAAGTGAAAGGGCGCCTTAGCTTACAAGGCTTTATACATGGCGTTTGTCATGCTTTAAACACTTGTGAAGGTCTTAGGATGACTTTCCCCTCTAAGCGCCCACTCTTAGATGTCCTTGAATGCAACTTCAATCTAGGCGCTCATGGAGGTATGGAGTGACAAGCCAAGGCACCTAACTCTTTCTTGGCAAATTTTAGTCATTTAAAGGCTTCTTAAAGGAATTCTTACTTCAAAGCAATATCAAATCTATAATTTAAAGTCCTCCTTTGCAAGGCGCTTATCCATGATTGTAAGAAGGGGTAAGTGCGCCTAGACTCATTCAATGTAATTTGCAACTCCAAACATCTACTTTCCACTTCCAGAGGGCTCCTCTCACTAGGCTCAATTTGATGATGCTTGGAATGTAAAATAGCACCCTAGTTCAATAGGAGTTTACTTCAATTCTCATGCATCTAGAGTTTTTGCAAGCATGCTTACCTCTAGGCGCCAAAATGAGGTTATTTGGACAAGAAAGGCGCCTAAACTCCTTTGAAGTCTTGGACTTGTATCTTATAACTTCAAGCACCTTCACTAAGCCAAGTTTGATGACTTCTAACACTCTATATTCCTAGGGGCCAAGACGGAGTCTCCAGTGATTGAAATGCACCTAGAAGTGGAAGCTCAAGATAACTCTTTCAACTTATCATACTCTTAGGTGCTCTTATAAGGTGAAATAAATTAGAATGGGTGCCTATCTTCTAGGATGACTACTAGGATGACTTCTCCCAAGGTGCAATTTTGTATAATTTGGAACATTCACTTCATACTAAGGCGCCAAAAGAAGGCTCAAGAGATAGAAAATGCGCCCTAGCTTTATTGAGTGAATTTTTTACTTTAGGCAATTGCAAGGTGTCTCGGGGGGTTCAATTCTTCAAGGCGCCACTTCCTTTCTATAACATCTATCATCCTTTCTAAAGGCGCAATATCATGTCTTAACAAATAGTAAGATGCGCCTAAACTCATTGAGGTATTTTCTTGCAAGATTTTCTAAGTTAGAACTCTTGTTGAGGACCAAAATGTTCATCTCTTTCAAGGCGCCACTATTTGAAGCTTGTTCTCCTCTAGGCGCATAATTGGCTCTCAATCTTAGGCGCAAAAAATGATGTTTGTAGAGGTGAAAAAACGCGCCTAGCCTCCTAGAGTGAATTTGCGCCTAGAAGTGGAAGTCCCAGAGGGTAAGGTATATTGAATTTCTTATACTTTAAATATTTTTCAATATACCTTTCAGGATGTTTGAGATAGGTCTCAGATCCATCGGATTTAACATGTAGATTATAGAATTTGGAGGATCCACCAGATTTCAGACTTAGTCAATTTTTCAGTGTTTCAGGATTTCAGGCTACTAGACTGTCATTTTTAGGATCTCAAACATACATTAGGGATTTCATACTCTTTCTTCCTAAGGCGCAACTTGGAGTTAGTTTAAACATCTCTTTCATGCTAAGGCGCCAAAACGAGGTAGTCTAATGCATGAAGGGCACCTAGACTTGAATTTGCTCATTCTTGACATCTTTAAGGCTCTTCAACACTTGATTATACCCCTGTGAGACCACTTCATCCTTAGGCGCTATCTATCATTTATTTAAACTTCATCCCACATCAAGGCGCCCAAAAATGGTGGATACACATGCAGAATGCGCCTAGACTTGAGGGATGAATTGGCACCTAACCTTGAAGTAGTCTTATTTTGTCAAATTTTCAATGCCTAAAGTCTCTTGGCAACTTTTTCCATCAAAGCACCTTGATCTTCACTTCTCCTTGCTCAAGGCGCAATTTTGAGTTTGTTTGAATGATGAAAGGCGCCCTTTGCTCTAGGCGGAATTTTGAGGTTGTGCAAGTTGGAGAAATGCGCCTATGATCCCAGAGCAAATTCGCGCCCAAAACTGAAAGTTCCCGAGGTAAGGTATATTGAAAAATATATTTAATATAAGTTGAGAGATTGAATTTCTTATACTTTAAATATTTTTCAATATACCTTTTAGGATGTTTGAGATAGGTCTCAGATCCACCGGATTTAACATGCAGATTCTAGATTTTTGAGGATCCACCAGATTTCAGACTTAGCCAATTTTCAAGATCTTCAAGATCAGGATACCAGACTTAGTCATTTTCAGGATCTCAAACATTAGGATCAGGTCATCAAGGGACTACAGGACTCAAACACCACTGACTTCATCATGAAATAGCTCTAAGACATCATCAAAACTTCATGCAAAGCATCAAAACTCAAAAAAAAGGGGGGTCCCCATTTGCAATGGGGCGATGTGTGATTAGGTCACAACATGCCCCTTCTATCCCACAAGACTTGTGGATCACCGATATTAACACTTTGTTGATTCTGCTTGCCCATTCGCTCTTGGGTAGTATGGACTTGACAATGTATGGAAGATTTTGAACTTCGTTGTCATCAAACGGATGACATGATTGACGAAGTGTCCTCCACGATCACTCGTCAGCTGTATGGATATTCCATATCTTGTCACTATTTGTTCATATATAAATCGAGCAGAGATTAAGGCAGTGTTATCCTCCAATGCTCTTGCCTCTGCCCACTTTGTCAAATATTCGATGGCCACTATTATGTACCGACACCGATGCACCTGCTAACCGTCAATGGCCCAACAAAATCTAGACCCCACCTTTCGAAGAGTTCTTGAGGCTGGGTTGGCCACAGGGGCATGTAGTCCCTCCTCAATGGTTTCCCTACTCTCTAACACGTGTCACACTCCAGTACCCATTCTTTTGTATCTACATACAATGTTGGCCACCATAGTCTGGCTAACAATTTTTTTCTCCCTGTGGCATCCAGACCCATGTGCCCTCCTACCAATCCTTCGTTTGCTTCTTCTAGTACACCCTTTATTTCTTCTTCCATGACACATCTCCTCAGGATATGATCTGGTCCCATTTTGTAGAGTAACCCATTTATGAGCTGGAATGTCTTGCTTTTCAGCACAATCTTTCTCCTCTCATTTGATGGCATTCCCTGAGGGAATGTTGACGTCGACAAGTACTCACCGATCTTCTCGTACCATGATGGCAATGCTACAATCTGAAAGAGATGAGCATCGGAGAAGTCTTCATTCACCCCTTCGGCCGGTTCCCCTCACCTGATCCTTGACAATTGATCTACTATTATATGACTCTTCCCCGGTCGTACTATGATCGTGAAGGTGAATTCCTGTAAGAGTAGCAGCCATCTACTGATTCTCCCCTGAATGATCGGTTTGTTCACCAAGTACATGAGTGCTTGATGGTCGACATAGAATGTAAATGGTGTTGCCAGCAGGTAGTGCCAGAATTTTTGCACTGAATACACCATTCCAAGAGCCTCCCTCTCGGTTGTACTATAGTTTTTTTCTGCCTTTGAAAGTAATCTGCTGGCGAAATACACTGGGTGGTCTAGACCATGGGGTCCCACCTGTGCTAATGTGGCCCCAATTTTAAAGTTTGAGGCATCGACGTGTACATGGAATTCTTTATCCCAGTTCGGGTATGCCAGTATGGGTGCACTTATCAATCTGGTCTTTAACTCCTCGAATGCCTTCTGGTGTTCATCGAACCATACAAATTGAACTCCCTTCCTTGTCAACATATCAAGTGGGCAAGAGATCTGGGCAAAATTCTTTATGAACCGCTTGTAATATCCGACATGACCAAGGAATGATTTTATTCCTGTGATGTCACTGGGGGCTTCCATCTCCACGATCACCCGTATTTGTTTTCAGTCCCGCTTTGCATACAATATCACGCAACAACTTCCCTTGTGGTACCATGAATCAACATTTCTTCGGATTCAATGCCAACCGTGCGGATCTGCAACGCTCCATACATTCAGCAAGTGCCTTCAGATGTGTTTGTTGATCACTATAGATTGACCAATCATCCAAGAATGCCTGAAAATTTCTGACTGAGATTTTATCAAAGATATGCAAAATGATTCTTTGAAAGGTTGCTGGCACATTACAGAGACCGAATGGCATCCGATTATATGCATAGACTCCATCCTCTACCACAAATGTCGTCTTAAGTTTATCTTCCTCAGCAATACTGATTTGGTTATACCCCGAGAATCCATCCATGAATGAATAAATTTCGTGACCAGCAACTTCCTCCAGAATTGAATCTGTAAATGGAATGGGAAATGGATCCATGATAGTAACTGCATTCAGGCATCTGAAGTCTACACATATTCTAATCTTCCCACCCTCTTTCTTGAGTGATATGACGATGGGTGAGACCCATTCACTAGTTTCTACCTTGAATATAATTCCGGCCTCCAACATCTTCTCTATCTCCTCCTGGACTTTGGCCGCATAATTCCTATTCATTCTGTATGGCCGTTTTCTTACAGGACGTGCCCCTGGTATTAGTGGAATCCTATGAACACATAATTCTGGAGGGATTCCTTTCAAGTCATTGTATGTCCAGGCAAACACATCCTTGTATTCCATGTAGATCCTGAATGCCATTGCTTTGAGGACAGGATTCCAATCATCCCCTACGAGTATTACTCGAGGGTTACTGTCTTCACCCAAATTTAGCTTCTCCATGGATGGTTCTTTGTACTTGATCTTTCCCTCGGCTCCAAAGTTGTGAGCGGGTGTATTGTCTATCTCGGCTATCCCTTCTGTGTATTCCCCAAAGGCGGTCAGGAAGGCCTGTTGGTCGTCACTTCCTTCCATTTTGTCTCTCTTCCATCACCTTCTGTGTCAGTATTCACCCGAGAGTTCTCACCGGTCTCCTTTATCGAGATCATGTTACACTCTGGCTTGAAGAACTCATAGTCTTCCATCTGCCGGTGGAAGAGCCCACTAAAGGAATTAGTTTCATCCTCAGAACATTCTTGCAATTTTAATACTCCATCAGGTTCCATTGGTCCTCTGCCAACTGACTCCCCTCTGTCTGTATCGGAGTCTGATGTGAACTCTTCGCTTACAGCCTATGTTCTTAGGTCTATGACGATCTTTTTACCCTTGTTTTCTATTGATAAGGTGTTCTTTTTCCAGTTGTGGTTGGCTTTGGCGGCTACCAGCCACCCTCGGCCGAGTAATGCATCGTACAATGCATTTTGTGCTGTTATGGACTACAAAGTTTAACAGAAAGGGTTGGGTGCCAATCTTTACTTTTTGAGCCATTAGCACTCCCAGCGCTTTAATTCTGTGCCGATATGCTCCCACTAATTGGAAATTTTGTGGCCATAAAGTAGGTTTTCCCTAGCACTTCCATGTATCTTCTGTCAACACATTCACTCCGGATCCTCCGTCGATTATTGTGTTCGTCACGTAGCATCCACCGATTGACATGTGTACGATGGCTGGACTCTTCCCATTGTCAACTGCCAACAGCCTCAGGTCGATGACTTGTTCTCCCTTCGGCGGTGGCTCCACTATGACATCCTCATCTTTTGTTTCCCCGCTTAGGTTTCCTTCCATTCCCTTAGAAATTGCCATCCTCAGTTGTGGCATGCTTTGTAGGAGATCCGCCATCCTGACGGATACAATGGTATGCAACACCTGATTTACAATATTCTTGTCTGACTTTGGTCATACGGTGGTTATTTTTCTGTTTTTCACTTCTGTTTCCATCGCCATCTGCACTTCTTTTTTGGCATCCCGGAGTCTCTCCTTCTCGGTTCTGGGATCTGGATAAGTGGCCTTTTTCCATTGTGCTCTGGTGACAGCAAGGATCTCTTCATCATTTTCCTCGACATTGATAAGGTTCACCCCTTTCTAGTTTGGGCAATCTTTTTCTTCATGGTCTCCGGGCCCACACCACTTGCATAATGCATTTGTTTTGTTCTAATTATTGTTCAGGCATTCCCTTGCAAAGTGTCCCCATTCATTACATTGTTGGCACTGTATCATGGGTCGCCCCTTGCTGTCGTACTGTAATATGTTTCTGGGGCTACTGTTGTTACTTCTTCTCTTGTTCCGATAACCTCCAGGGGATGCATTGGGATTCTGGGGTTTTGGAGGTGTAGTCAGTGGAGTTGACGACTCTCCTTGTGTGAAGAGTACCTGAGTACTTCTTGCTTTTAGATTAAATGGGCATTCCTTGATTGAATGTCCCATCACTTGGCAAATATCACAGAATAGCTTCTTTGGACAATTTGCTTTTATGTGTCCTTCCTCATAACAATCGGTACACCATAGTTCTCGGCCTTCTTTGGTTGTTTCTTTATCAACCTTCAACTCTTTCATCATGCGAATCATATCCTTCCTTAGTGCCTGGATGGTCTTTGACTCACCATCACTGCTGTCATCATCCGTACTCTCATCATCCTCGATCCTTCTCTTACTCCGGGAAGATGTCTTGTTCTCGCTTTCTATATCCATCGCCCAAGTGTACGCTTCAACGTACGATGACGGAGGTACGACTTTCATTTTCTTCCTTAATGACAGAAGTAGTCCTTCGATGAACCAGCTCTTCTTCAGTCCGTCGGCCGGCTGGGTTTCCAATTTTCTCAGCAATTCCTTTAGCCTAATGTTATATGCTCTCACGTTCTCATTTTTTCCTTGTCTAGTGTTGTAGATTTCCGCTACAATCTCGTTATCATCTCTTAGAAGCTTGAATTCATTCTGGAAGTCTTTCTTCAATTCATCCCATGAGGCCTTCTGTGTCGCCTCTAGATCTATGTACTAATCAATAGCTATACCTCTTAGCATTGCTGGGAACGCTTTTACCTAGTAGTCTTCATCTTCTTGTCCATTTGCCACCCATATGGTTTCACAAGTCTTACAATACCAAACAGGATCCTTTGACCCGTTCCCCATAAACTTTGGCAACTTCTACCTTTCACTTGCTGGTGGAGTCACCATCTTTCTCCCGGGGTGCCCTCTCTGTGTCTTTGACTCGATTGGATTGGTTCTACCGTGTCGTTCTGGTGTTTTCCTCACACTGTCGGCCACGTACGGTTCCTTCCCACGCCCATTCTTGGCATCCTCTACACTTTAAGTCACCTCTGGTTCTCTCTGGTACTCCCTTTGCGCAGGGGTCTTGGGTTCAGGTCCTCTGTTCCTCGGCCTCTCGTCTGAAATGGACAATGCTACAATACAACGTATGCTATCTTCAAGCTCTTCTGTCAATTTCTTCCCATTTTCTTTTTCTCTATTTGTTATTGGTGTTCTGAAGTTTTGTTCATCAACTCCCTCACTGTGAAACTCGCCAATATCTTGATTTATTTCTTCATGTCCTTCATTCCCTTTTTCAATAATCTGTTTCAACCTTTTTCTATGTTCTTGTTCTCTTAATCTTAGTGATCTTCTCAATATTTCTTCATATGTTTCTTGCCCAACTGATATTTTATTCTTATCCTTATTAAGTTGTATGGGCATTAATTATGCTTACACATTAGTTGTACGGCATGCGACAGTGATTGGTGTCGCGCTCTTCCTCCTCTTGTTTCATACGCTCCTCATACCTCCTGAGTACTTGTTGTCGTCACAATTCCCCATCTCTTTCTTCTCGGAGGTCTTGGAGAGTTATCAGATTCCTTGCCAGGAGTCGAGGGATACGATTCAGGAGGTTATCCACTTCACTATTGACGGGCAAGTTTTCTTCAATAATTTCCTCCGGAATCTCCCTGCGGATGGATTCGTTCCTTACGTACTGCCCGATTGACAATAACCACAGGTTTACTAATTCCTGTGTTAAATCGTCTTTTCGGCTCCTTGGTTCATTCTCTTCCCTCACGTTCTTCTTGAATTTCTTGTTCTATTATTTCTACTTGTCTTCTATTTTGTAATTCCTCGTCGGTGTGGATCGGTTGCCCCATTATGCTGCCATCTTCATTGTGTTTTTCTCGACCCTGAGTACACCCGACGGTTTGCTCGTCCCTGATGATACCACTTATCCGATGGTCTCCGATGACTCAACTTGTCATCCGGTGGTCTCCAACGACTCAACTTTTCATCCGATGGTCTCCGACGACTCAACTTGTCATCGACTTGTCACCCTCGACCCGTTTTCGAACAGGCAACGGCGCCAAATATTTACTGCAATATGGTGTGTTTCACAGAATATGAAGTAAACAGAAATAATGAAGTAGTAGTATAGTGCATCATACGAATAGAACAAAATTACTCAGAATGGACCATTGTATTCATTCATTGATTCACAAAGCACATTACAATGTTCATGACAGCAACATACATATCTCATTATACTCCAATATCTCCATATATCCACTATTATCAAATCACACATGCCCTGACTACAATGTATTGACGCTCTAAATAGTCATCGCCAAGGTTGGTTGGGATGCCAACCGTTGGCACCGACTCCAAACTATCCGACCCGTCGGTTGGTACCGACAACTAATTACATCTTATTACATTATTTATTCACTTAAACTAATTTGCTATCTACAGTCAACACACTAAAACTCAAAATTCAGGGCAGAACTAGATAGGGTTCTTACATATGGATATAAAAGCAAGGAGAGTGAAGTGTTGAAGATGTGTGTGGAAATAAAAAGATACATCAAACTTACACCAACAGATCTTTATTAAAAGGCAGATTTAAAAGAGGAGTATATGTAGATTTAAAAGAGGAGAATATGCAGATTTGAAGGAGAATATTGTACGAAAAAAATTCAAATGTTCATAATCCATTAAAGCAGTTATTCACAGGAAGACAAAAATTTTGTTGTGTAGAAGGTTGGTGCCTCTTATCAAAGAGATTGGTGTTTCTTACTGAGTTGGTGCTCAGTTGTGGAGATTGGTGTCTCCAGTGGGTTGGTGCCTACAAATTGTACAAGCGGGGATTGGTGTCTCCAGTGTGTTGGTGCCTACAAATCATATAAGAGGGGATTGGTGTCTCTTGTAGGTTGGTGCCTACAAACAAAAGATATTAGTGTCTCTTGCTAAGTTGGTGCTTAGCAGTGGGGGTTGGAGCCTCCAGTAGGTCGGTGCCTACAAAGTTTGTAAGAAACATTTTATATAAGCAATATTTTGCCGTGGTTTTCTCCCGAAAGGGTTTCCATGTAAATCTTGTGATCTTGTGTTGCATAATTGGTAGATCTTGTGTGATTGATATTGTCATGGTTGTTAAGTTTTAAAAAAGTAAAAAGATTGTATTATACTGATTCACCCCCCCTGTAAGAACCCTGTCTAGTTCTTCCCTGAATTTCTGAGTTTAGTGTTTAGACATTTTGTCAAACACTTGGCATGCAAGCAGGTTATGACTGATTTTCTGATGTTTCTTGTGTTGGATACTTGTTTGACTGTTTATTTTGATATGGTTTTCAATTTGTTTCATAAATACATTGCAAGGAACAAGGATACAAACAATCTTGCAAAGATAGAACAACAATACAATGACTGATATAAAGTTTGCAACAGCAGATGTAAAGTTTATTCAAATTAAAGATTTGAATATCAAACTGTTGTTTACATTCATATTGCACAATTCCTTAGTTTATATAAATTTGGAGACTTACATACCAATTCCACTTTCATCAATGGTTGCACTCCTGAAGACCATCTTGAAACTCTGAATGTGTCTTATACAAGATACCACTTTGCTGTTTAAAGAATCAGATTTTCCAGAACTGAGTAGTTATGCAAATAGGGCCATCATACATACCCAATAAGTGGTGGAAGCTGAATATAAGTAACCCAGCTTGGGCGGCCAACTTATACATGCTTCATAGAGTATTGTGAATCCTCTAAAACCCATGTCTCATTCATTCCCATGCCTGCGACTCCTCAGAAACTTAATATTCTCCTTGGCGCCTCCATAAACTCCTATATGCTGCTCCTAAATATGGCGGCTCTTATCAGGAATGAGGTGGTTGTTTGTGCAAGGGGCAGCTGATACAAATAAGACTGCTATGGCCTCAACTTGGACTTCCCACTCTAAGATACTTGTCCTTGAAATGGCGGCAGCTGGGTGTAAGAAACTAGCGACTCCAAACATGGATAAATCTTCTAATGATGCCGACTACTCTTGAAAACACCAGCGGCTAGGATAAACAACCATCAATACCAAGTGCTAGCTTTATGAAATGCTCCAAAGTACTGTCACTAGGGTTTAGTATAAACCCACTATAAATCCTTAATGAAATTGCATAAAATTACCAATGAATTGCTCTATAAAACCCTTCACAAATCTGATATAAACCTGTTCAATCTGCTATTACACTCCCACAAAATCGACCCAATCCCAATTTGGTGATGAAACCCTAGCAGTTGTAACCTGCAAAAATAATGACTTTTCCAGCTCTTCTACAATGCCAAAATTCCTGCAATAATGCTCAATAGTAAACCCTAGGTGGATTTACCTTTCAAGTGGTATTGGGTTTTCATCCAAACCACAAATGTCTAAGGGTTTTCGTCCTTAGAACAAGTTGAACCAGAAGTTGCAGCAGAAAGGAAGCTCTCCAATATGCAATTGACAAAATGATAATATGATGAAATGAACTCCAAACGACCTCCTTATAAAGCCTCCAAGAGGTCCGCTCCATTTTGCCAATTTTAATTCTTTTTTGACATCTATAATAAAATAATAATTTATTTGACATTTTATTATATTTTATTATGTTACTTCTTTCCTTTCTCCAAGTCACTTTTGCTACAATGTCTCAACTATTCATTCCCTTATCATATGAATTAGCCTACGGGAATGGTGAATAGGCTAATCATCCTCTACCAGGTGATCACTCAGGAAATGGGGACATTACAGCTTGAGACAAGCAATGTTTGAGTGGGGAGGATCTGCCAGGTGATCACTCAAGAAATGGGGACATTACAAATCCTCCCCATTCAAAGATTGCTTGTCCCAAGCTGTAATGTCCCCATTTCTGGAGTGATCACCTTGGAGATGGATATTAGCCTATTCACCATTCTCGTAGGCTAGTTCACTTGGTAAGGGAATGTCTTGGTTGAGCTAGGACTTGAAGGTTGAAAAATGGAATGTTGTCACGGGTTTGAAGAACGAAATGTTGGATTTGAGTGGCTCAACTAATTTTCCAAGATGAAACAAAGAGGTATTTTGACTTGTATTTTTGTACAAATTATTGAAAAGTCAAAATATTAAAATAATAGTGCCAAGAGGGAAAACGACCCAATGGGAGAACTAAAAAGATAATTTAAAGATGGAAAATGGGAACGTTGGAGGTGAAAGAATAAATATAATATTTTATTATTATATTTTTTATTATTTCCCATGGAAAATTGACGCTCAAGGAGGAATTAGAAAAAATAATATTTTATTTTCATTTTCTCTCTCCTAGACACCGCCCTTGGAGGAAAAAAGAGAAATAAATTAAATGAAAATAAATAAATACTATTTTATTATTGCAGTGGACTTCAAAAATAATAAAATATTGGTTTATTGGGTCGCCCAACTTGAGAATAAAATGAGATCAATTGTTGTCATTTTTATATCATTGATCATTTGGCATTTGCATGTTTTGGAGAGTTTCTCTTGGCTGTACCAGAGTTTCAACGGTATCTAAGGACGAAAACCCTTGGATAAAAGTGATTTGGACGAAAACCCAATTCGCTATGGGAGATGGATTCACTTAGAATTCATCATTGAGCTTATTTGCAGGTTATTGGATAAATTCAAGCTTCAATCAGCTAGGGTTTGAAGTTTGACATTCAGATTTGGTACTTATTTTGGCATATTTTCATCAATAAACACTTGGAGAGGGTTTCTAGGAGCGCTTGTCTTGGGAAGGCATTTTGGGTGATTTTTATCACTCACACGTATTCTGATTTTTATAACAGCAGTCTGGAAATTCATATCAGTTGCAGATTGGATGATATTATGGCATGTTTTGATGATACAAGGGCATATTTTGCATATTGGGCATAATCGCCTCACTCCTAGACATAGCCGCTGCACTTTGGAGGTGTTTTTGGCATGTTTCAGCTAGGGTTTTGACATCTGATTGCATAACAGCAGCTACAGGGCTGAAATCAGACTTCAAAGGATTGGCATTTGGCTTAGATTTCCATCAGCATTCATCATCAGCAAGTTGGCATATATTGTTGCATCATTGGAGCTTCATTTGTACATGATATTGGTCATATTTGGGCACTATTTGCATTCATATGTAAGTCTGCTTTTTATATCAGACCTTTGTTTTATAATCAGCCAACTACTATTCAATAAAGAAGTCAAATCTTGTATCCGGGTATGTTCTATTATGTTTTGTGTTGATATTTGGTTATATAGTGAGCTGGTTATTTCATTTTCAATCATCATTTGGTGTTATTTCATTGTCATATTGCAACCTTTCCATCTATACAACATTTCAAACATATGGGAGAAAACAAAACTTGAAAACCCTAAGTAAATTTGAAGAAAACCAAATCAAAAAATTCAGGTCAGCAGGGTTATTTTCATGACAGATTTAGACAGGGCACAAGCAATCAGATCTCAAACAACTCCTGCATACAATCATTGAGATTCCAGGATCCCAAACTAATTTGAAGAATGCTCCACCAAGTTGCCGTTGCTCCACTCTGATACAACTGTCATTCAACAAATCATTGTGAAGCAATCCACCAACCATATCAATGCCTGGATCCCAAATTATTGTACCATCATATAAGCTGAAAATGAAAGGATAAGTGCAGTGGTAACAATCTCATGCACACAAATCCATGCAATCAAATGCAATCATCAATGTAAAGTCTGAAAATTGCATGATCAACAATGTAGAACAACTACTAGACCTCAATGTATAAGCTGAATACTATTGAACCAAGTCTGAAAATTCTCTATTCCCATGATTAACTTCATGTCTTGGATCATAGTCCAGCTGAAACCCAACATCCATATGCATATGCCTCTCAAAAGGTTCATCCTCCAAATTTGATTTTTCTTCATGCTCTCCCATCATAGTTTCTTCCCTATGAAGTACTGAAAATTGATGAAGAAATGCACCTAGTTGTTGCCTTTCATAATCCATGTGAACAAATTTTTCTTTAATCTCTTGTAGGTATTGTTTTTCTTGAGTGACTAACAACTTGGCTTCATTAGCTCTCCTTAGCCACTCACCACACATGTTTTGAGTTCTCACAACATCCTCTATGCCATGATTTTCAAAATCAGCTGCTTTGCAATTTCCATCCAATGTGATAACAAGTAGTAGTGTTTCCATGAATTAAGGAATAGCAAATCCATTATAGAATGTCGTACCTTGTGTGTAGCTTGGATCAACATAGAACTTATCTATCACCTTATGATCAGCAAAATTATGTGAAAATAACGAACTGCTGTTCACAATCATATAATCAGCTTTTGCTTCATACCCTTTGTTGATGTCTTCATAGTCCTTATGCACATCTTCTTCAGTTGATGGATACCTATGTTGGCAAGAGACACTGCTCCGGCATGGACTTGTGTGTTGTCATTGATGGCAACAAGGCTCAGAGATCCCTTCAGCATGACAAGAAGACATATCTCCGGCAGGCCATATTGGAATTCAGGTCCGGTTGGCATAAATGACTAAGTATGAGTAAGAAACAGAGTAAAAGACAGTAAGTGGATCAGTGTGCTTCCACAGATGAAGACCTGGAAATGCGGCTCAGGTATAATGTTCATAATTGTTTGATGTTGTTATATTCCAGTGATCAAGTCCTGACTTCCTCCGGAAGTCACTTAGAAGAAATATCTAAGTCCGGATGAACAGAGGTGTAACAAAGACAGTGAACGGGGCACAGTATAATGGTCTACATTCCTCCGTAAGTGCATATTTTAGTCTGTGGTTCTGAAGGTATGACAAGTGGTCAAAAATGAACAATGGATATGATTTGTGAGGTCCCATTTGGTCCGCAACATGAGTTGTGATGTGACAGAGGAACCTATCATATATGTTATTAAGAAACAAGCCGACAGGCTGATTAAATCATTATGCAGAGAAGAAATATGAGTTGGATGATAAAGGTAAGTGATTGTATGTTTAGAGCCGACACATATGAAGACATATGCATGTTTGTTTGGATCCGCATTGACAATTTAACACAAGAACAAGCCGACAGGATATAACACTTGGTGTACACACTTCACAGTTTGCTTGCCGACCTGATCATGAGAAAGATTTAGTTGCGGATATAAATAGAGGATGGATTTCGGTGTTTGAGAAGTTGTAATGCGAATATATGTGTGATAATGCGAGCATGAGAATTGAAGAGCAGAATTAGCAGATCAATAAGGATGAAGACTAAGGATACAGTATTCAGTTATTAAATGACTGCACCCTAGCATACTGACAGATGCTTTTGCATTATTCATACTTACTATATGATTTCACTTGTGCTGGACAGTGAGCAATCTTCATCAAGGCAGTGAGCCTCCATTAGGGTTTAACAACCCTTATTGTAATCTTTCTAGGTTTAGGATTGAGACAGTGAGCCTGCTAGACCTAGTTGTACTTCATGGCAGTGAGCCAGCATGTTCTACGCCTGTGGAGTGACCAAGCCTTAACATCATCATTTGTAAAAGATTGCAATATATATATTGAGAGCTAATCCTCTCCATGGTTTTTCCCTCTTTGGGTTTTCCACGTAAAAATCTTGGTGTTCATGTGTTATGTCTTTGTGGTGGTTGTTCATTTGTTTAATCTATTTTCATATAATTAAATTTGGTAAATGGATAATCGAGCAAGTGTATAAATGGTTTTGTAGAACACTGATTCACCCCCCCCCCCCCCCCCCTCAGTGTTCATTGGATTCAACAATTGGTATCAGAGCAAGGTTCCTTGCAAGAAGCCTAATAGCTTGAGGAAGATCTGGGAAGGTTCACTCATGGCAACAAAAAGGCATCTCACTTATCCTGAAGCAAATCCTCCTGGCAGGATTAAGATTGGCAATCAAGTATATGTTAATAATGAGCAATTTGAAGCAGCTCTAGAAGATCTTGACAACTCCAAAGCTGAAATCATGGGTTTAGAAGAGAGTATCAAAGAAGCTGATGTTTGCATTCTGAAATTAAAAGAACAAATCAGTAAATCTCAGGAAAGAAGGAAAGAATTATGTGAGCAACTAAAACAAGCAAGTGAATCTACAGAGAGTCTTCTCAGGGTGATTGAAGAAAAAACTAAGAGTGAGGAATGTCTGAATCAAATTGTGAAGGACAAGTTAGAAGAATGTGAAAAATTAGGGAAAGAAGTTCTGCTCTTGAAATCTGATCTAGAAACAGCCAACAGCTACAAAGAAAAATTCAAAATAAGCTTTGGAAAACTTGATGAGTTGCTAGCCAGTCAAAAGTATCCAAATGATAAACAAGGTTTGGGATTTGAAAAGGGAGAAAGTTCAAATTCTGGGCAAGATAGATCAAAAAAAGGTAGACGCAGAAACCATCCGGTAAGGAATCAAAGAAGACCTAAAGGACCTCCGATCAGGCAACCAAATGCAGAAAGGTACCCATCTTTCAATGGTCATTGTTTCAAATGCAATATGTATGGTCATACGGCTACTCAGTGTAGAAGTAGAATAAATCAAAATGCTCCATCTTTTTCTGGTAAATGTTGAAATTGCAAGAAGATCGATCATAAAGCAAATGAATGCAGAAGTGTGTCAAGAAATGTGCCAAACTATCCAAGGAATGGTCAATCCTTCAATGTCAAATGTTTTGCATGCAATGGATTTGGGCATATGGCTAACCAATGTAGATCAAGGCCAAATTCAAATGTCAGGAGAAATCAAGGTCAAAGAAATATTGTGTGCTTCAATTGCAACAAGTCCGGACACTTTGCTAGATTCTGTAGAACCAGAAATGTGAAAAGAAACTACAATACTGAATACAGGAAAACAGAGCAAAAGAATGACAAAGGGAAGGAAAAGGTTGATCCGGTTGAAACCAAGAAAGATATGAGCAAAATTTGGATCAAGAAAGATGTGATTGACGTCAAGGATGAATTTGCACCATCATCTGGTGCAAAACTTCCTCCGGGAAGTAAATTGGGAGCTCTGGCTCAGGGGGGGCAGTGTTAAAAATCTAAATCCCCCAGCCAGAAAGTTGGTGTTGGAATCTAGCACAGAGATATGTGGTAGAATCTGACATGACAGATCCCCTGAAAGAAATTCCGGAAGAAAAAGTTCTAATGCAGAGTATTGCGGAGCAATCCTAATCGACTGTATTCTATAGTGAAGAGTTTAACAAGTGTTTGGAACAAGCATTAATGACGATTAGGTTAAGTCTTGCGGAGGATAAAAGGGAACTAGTTTAATTTCAAAATCACTTTGCATCCAAAGCTATCAAGTGTTAAGAGAGATTGAAGCAGAATTTGAGTAACGATAACCAAGATTTGAAGCGCTTGAAGAAATTCGAAGAAAGGAAACCCTAACACAGCGAAACAAGGTATCTCCGTTCAAACCCTATTTGTGAATCTGTTAAAATTCTGAAATGGCAACGCCACAAATTGTTGATATCACTGAGCGACCACAACCTAAATTCAAGAATCATCCCCACAAAGCAATTGAAGTTGATCCAATGGGTGCATTCTCGGGTATACCATACGGAGTTCTATATGTGGACGACGTTAGGGCATATATCCATGTTGCCCTAGATGAACACGGCAACAGCAAATTCACAGGCTTATATCAAAAACATTTAAGTGATGATCAATTTTACCTGAAAGAAGAATACAAAGTTCTGGATGAGAAGAAATTCATTCAATATGTAGAGTTTCCCACATTCGCAGCGGATGAATGGGTCCGATATGTGCTGAGCATAATTCATGACAAGTTCATGTGGCTAGGGAAGGGGCAACCCTTCAAGATAAGAAAGGATGCAATTCAGGCAGTCACTGGACTAAACTCCACTATGTTGTGACCTAATCACACATCGCCCCATTGCAAATGGGGACCCCCTTTTTTTTGCAATTTTGAGCTTTGTAGAAATCCGTAGGAAGTGTCATGCAATCACGTCTCCTCCACAGGTTGGACAATGACTCTTTCTCCTAGGTAGCTTGAGATGGATTAAGTGGGTGCGAATGAGGTCCTGAGATCAATCCTAACACATGTTTGAGGTCCTGAAATCGACTAAGTTTGATATTCTAAAAACCTAAAGAAATGGCTAGGTCTGAAATCTGGTGGATCCTTAAAAATCTAGAATCTGCATGTCAAATCTTATGGATCCAAGACCTATCTCAAACATCCTGGAAGTATATTTCAAAATATTTAAAGATATCTGGCATATACTTAAATATATTTTGAAATATACTTGAATTTCAGGGACTAAAAAGTTGTCTAAGTGCGAAATTCCAAGCACACCTACCAAACCCGCCCAGTTTGGGCGGGAATAACATCTGGGCTTGGATTATGTCTTGTCCATGAGAGTATCTCCATGCACCTACTCCAAACCCGCCCAGGGAGAAAATCAAGAAAAGTTTGCCAATTGAAGAGTGGAGAAAGGATGATGAACAAGTCTAGTTTCAAGCAAATGTGGAAGAAGAAAACACCTTTTGAACAAAATCTAGATCTCACCCTCAAACCCGCCCAGCCTGGGCGGCCTCACAAGGTAGTCATAGACAATGTCATCTTCACCAGGAGAATCTCTCCACACAGAGTCTCCAAATCCGCCTAGGGAAAGTTAGGACATTTTCACGAGGTTTTGCCAATTGAAGAGAGTTAGGAAGTGATGATGGAGTCTAAAACTAAGTTTAACTTGCAAGGTTGAAGACAGAGAACACATTTTGATGAAAATTCCATGCATCACCTTTAAAGCCGCCCTTCTTGGGCGGCCTCAAGAGGGGGTCTTGGATTTTTCCATTGTCCTCGTGCATCTCTTTCCATACTATACTCACAAACCCGCTTAGGAGAGATGACATGTGTCATGTCCCCATATCAGAACTGTTTAAATTAAAGATTTAGCCATAGTCCATTAATAAATTATAATCATTAATATAATTATAAATATTAAAATAGCATATTATTATTATATAATAACAATATATGATAATAAATATAAATATTATTACAATATATATATTATTATATTATATAAGAATAAACATAAATACAATATTATAAGTTAATTATTATAAATATTATAAAGTCTATCATGACCCGATATTAAGATATTGTTTAAATTAAAGATTTAAACAACATATAAAAGTCGGTGAAATTGCTTTGGTAAAATATATATTTAACTAAATATATATTATTATTATTATCCTTATCCTATACTATAATTATATAAAGTAAGAGAAGTAGTTCCTATGAAATAAAATCAATGATCTTATATAAGGCAATCAAATATAAATAAAAGTATGTATGCGGCTATTAAGTTGGTTGACACCAGCGATCACCTTAATAAATAATAAATAAAAAAAGGATAAACATTATTAAAGCCGCAACCGTGGGAAAGGGTATATCCTTTTACCCACGATAAACCCTTGGAAATATATGAAAGGGCATAAAGGAGTATGATGGAAAAAGGAGTGTGAAATATATATTATAAAATATATAAACAGCAGCAACAATATAATAAAAATTATATTAGTCATTCCAATGAGCAAGGAAAAACATTGGAAAATAGAAAGAAGACCGCAGCCATAGGTAAGAAATACGAGGTAAAGCTCCAGCAGGTAAGTAAGTATTTATATTTAATTTGTTCAATCTATAATTGGTAAAAATAAATGGTAAGATTATTTTATATATATATGCAATCCCTATATCAAAATAGAACAATTAAACTGTAAGCATTGCATATAGAACTTAAGGGATCTTGTTAATGTTAAATGATGGAATTAATCCCTTAACTCTATCTGAGAGGTGTGATGTATGGGAATGAACAATTAACTAGCATGGGTAATAAGTGGCCCTTGTCTCAGTAGGTACAAAGGTACCCCTTGGACAAGTGGAAGTGGCCTTTGGTTCCAGTTGGTGAAAAAGTCACCTCTCGTGCCAAAGGATTATTATATAGTGGCCTTGGTTCCAGTTGGTGAAAATGTCACCCCTCGTACCAAGGAATATCATAGAGGCCTTGACTCCAGTTGGTGAATATCCACCCCTTGAGTCAAAGGATTAATAGTGGACCCATGATTGGCCAAAGGGCATCCTATCACCTCCTCTCATATGAAATTAATGATTAATGCATGTATCCAATATGATGGATAATAATAGAAAATGAGAAATAGATATATTGATAGTAAACATAAGATTAATGAAGGAAATGGGAAATGTATGTTGATAGTTATTATATGATTATTGATGAAAATTGTGAAATGTATAATTGATGTGATCATAAGTTTATAAGAATATAAGGGCAATGTGATTATATAATTTGAATATTTTTGTATATATTGCAATACGTTGAAAATAAAGATAGACTAGTGTACTAATGTTTCCTTTTGTAAGTTAAAATTTTGTGCAAGGTTGTGAGAATTTTGGCTTACTAGAAGGGGACATTACAACATGAAATTTGCAAGTGTAGAGACGGAAGGTGATGAATAACACTAAGTTTTGAACAAAGACATGGATAACTTGCAAGTTTGGAACACGCATGAAAGATTTCAAGTGAAAGTCCAAGCCTCACCTCCAAACCCGCCCTACCTGAGCGGCCTAGACATGAGATCTTGGATTCCTTGATCTTTACATGAACTACTCCACATTCAACCCTCCCAACCATTCAAGAGAAAGATCTTAGGAAACTTGCAAGGAAAAGATGAAGATGATGATGATGATAAAGGCAAATTGCAACCATGGAAGATAAGGAGCTTGCTCAAAGACAAAGATAAGCATGTTTTAGTTAAAATCCACACCATACTCCCAAACCCACCCTACCTGGGCGGCCTAGGGAGGTGAGCATGGAATCAAGTGTTTGAGCACTCATGCCACACATCATTTGCCTACCAACTCCACCCATCTGCCTCCACACACATGCAAGTCCAATAAGGAGGTGAAAATCATAAAAAATCCCAAGTATTGGAGTCAAATCCACACATCACCTTCAAGGCTGCTCATCATAGGCGGTCTCCACCATTGCACATGGAGAATACCTCAAATGCCATTCATATCACTTCTTGACTTCACTCAAATGAAGGTAATTTACATAAACATGAAGAGAACACTAAGTCATGCTAAGGAGGAAGGAAAAGATCATGAAAATGAAGCAAGAATTGCTTAAATATAAAAATCCTCACACCCTCTTCCAGCGTGCCCAGCCCAGGCAGCCTAGACCATGACCCTTGGATTTTCATCACACATTCCTCATAGGCCCTTCAAACCCGCCTGGCTAGGTCGGCCTAGGCACTGAGACAAGGAATTTCACACATATCAATCCATACTACCCCTCTAAACCCACCTAGGCACTTAGGCATGGATTTCACGCAAAAGGGTATGTTTTGAAATGTCATTTTTTGATCCTGTTGATGGTTGTTTTTCAACAAGTCAACAATAGAGTGAAATACTGAGTATCTGACTCTCTCTTGAGCAAAGCCTCTCGGATGCTGAACTAAGTGATCAAACGAGATAACTCCAAGGTTCCTTCTAATAATGTTTTAATTTCAGTAAGAGACAGCTCAATGATTTAAGTATGATTCTGCTGTTAATCGACAAAGGGACTTACACAATTGTTCATGTAACTTGTTGTTTCAAAGACTATGGAAGTGAATACTAAAGAATCTAAGTACTGCAACTGACGCGTATGATTTAACAATGGACGTACTTTGGTTCTAATCCTAAATGAATGATAAAAAAGGGGGCAAAAGATATAGGGTTGAGAAATACTAATCTAATCCTAAATGGAAGGACGTTTACTGCTTAGAGTGAAATCGAACCAAATCTTGTTTCGCCAAGATAAAAACAACTACACAAGAGAGGTGCTATCTTCAAAGGTATGCAAGATGTTTAAATCAATTATGCTCATGAAAATTTCAACAGGCATAAAGATCAAATTGACGCTCAATTGTAAAGACTTCACCACAAGGCAATAAAACAACCTTTCACTAACTAACTTATACTTAAAGAAAACTTGTAACTTAACTTAATGTTCGTGTGAAAATTGAAACCATGCAAACACTCAGAAATATAAATAGAATCACCAAAACAATGAGTCCTTTATTATCTCAGAGAGCTCTTACAACAATTTCAGAATTTCCAACCGTTACAAATGAGAGCAATGAAAGCTCTTTTATAGACCTCAAAGGAGAGAAGGGTCAAGATCGATCGGTGAAATCAGCGGATCAGATCAAGCCACATCACAAGTAGTTACAACAAACTATCCTTTATTAAATGAAGGAGGTCAACTTTATTAAATACAGGAGGCTATCTATATTAAATGAAAGAAGTCATGAAAGAGAGAACAAAGGCACGCTTTCCAAGAAGATAAGGAAGCCACATCATCAAGGTGAGTACTATGTAGTAGTACTATGAGATACAATGAATCTGGACACAATTCGAACAATATCTTCCATTGGTACACTTGTCGCTGCCTTAATGGATCCTCTGCTACTGCTACATCTGCCTCATAGACACCAAGTGTCTTCTCCCAGTCGTTTATCCAAGACTTATTTTC
Source organism: Cunninghamia lanceolata (assembly GCA_027924645.1). Classification (NCBI taxonomy): domain Eukaryota; kingdom Viridiplantae; phylum Streptophyta; class Pinopsida; order Cupressales; family Cupressaceae; genus Cunninghamia; species Cunninghamia lanceolata. Next base: position 7,379,601 of record BSBN01000071.1, on the reverse strand, counting down.
CCCAAGACGATATGCAAGTGTGAATATACTATCCAGTTGACCTTCATCAAGTCCATCATATTGAAAGTAGAATGCCTTAACTTGTTGCTTCATGTTCTCAATAGTAACATTTCCATAAGGATTACAAATTGTGGTCAAAGCAGTGTATATATGATTTTCTGTTCTTAGAAGAACACTTCTTATCCTGGACATATCTACTTCAATTTTATCAACTAGTTGCCCCTTGTTGTGAAAAGAGAAATACCAAGTGACGAAGTCATGTGGAGTATCTCTATCAATCACTTTGTTATGAATTAGATCTTCTACTGGAGCTTCCATTAAACTTTTGAGTTGTGGCATATATTGCTCTTTGATTGGTTTGAACTCAGCACAACTTCCCAATAAAGTTTGGACTCGACCTTGGAGCTTAATGACTCTGTCATACACTTGCATAATTTCTTCAAGGTACGTATAAGCCTTGTCTTCTGTCTTTTCTACCCATCCTTTCATCATCTGAGATGAAGTTCTCATGTTCTCAACTTGGGATACTGTTTCCTGTGGAAGAATGGACGGAGGAATTGCAGTAGCTTCCTTCTATTGAATGGGCTGCATGACCTATTGGATGTAATGCTTCAATGTACTAAAATCTTGTTCAACTTTCATCCTTGCTTCTCTTTCTTGTTTCAACATGCTTCTCACATTGTTCACTGAATCTTGTAGTTCCTCCTCGACCTGTTCCCTTGTGATTGGACCCATGCCAATGGTAGTCATATTGTAATCCTCAGGTGCCATGTTTTCTAACTCCTTGTCACTTCTAGGAACAGCTATGTGTACCTCTCTGTTTCCAGCAGAATCTTGCGTGATTTTAGAAAGGATTGTTGCTTTCTTCTTCTGATTACTCTTTTGTACATTTACAAGCAATTCCTCAACTGGAGCAGGCTGATAAGTCTCTACAATTGTACTTTCTTCAATTCTTTGTCTCAACCAAGGTGGGAAAGTAGAAAGATCTTGTTGTCTTTGAGCTTGACTATGTTGAACACGAGCTACTTCCTCATCAGATTCAGCTTGACCTACTTCATCTTGACCAAGATCATCATTCTCCTCTATTACGACAGTGGGGCTTGATTGGATCTCTTCTGACGGAATCAAGGCAACTTCTTCTATTACTTCTATCTCTTGTATTGGATTCTGAACAACTGAAGCACCTTCCTGTGGATTAGATGAAGTAGATGGATTACTCTTCTTCTGTGGTCTTCGGCTTGATTCCCCTTGATCTTGACTAGGTCTTTTCCTCTTTCTAGCTGAATTATTGCTTTGATCATTCCCACTATGTTGTGGTTGGCTATGTGTACTATGCTGCTTTGGTTCTGCTTCATCCATCTTATTGTAAGTGAGAACTTGACTTTCATCACTCATCTCTTGCAATAATTGATTGATACATACTTGTGTCATGGCTAAGACCGACTTTATCAGTTCTTCTTCGGATGCATCTCTTTTTGACCAATCAACTGTGTAAGGCAAATCCTTTATCTTGTCAAATTCATCTATCAGCAAAGTATCATCTTCGGTGAACTGGTCTGGAATCCTGAATACTTTGGTGGCTCTGACTAAATCCCAGTCGAGTCTCGAACTTTGAAGGGTTCGGAGGTCATCTTCATCTTGGGCATTGGCCCAGTGGTCTTCCAACTGCTTGATATGTTTGAATTCTCTGTTGTATTTCCAGCAAACTTGGAAAGGATCAAAGTTAGGCCTCTTGGTGCCATGAGTTTGCAAATGGTAGGCCTATAGCTCTATTTCAGAATATTCAGCTGCTGATAAGGACGGACACTCCAGATTTTGTCCAAGACGAAGTGGAAATTGGATTCCTCCTTTCTTCTTCAACTTCTGCAACCTGATGAGTTCTAGGAGTTGTCTTGTAACCTCTAACATTACCATCCTGTTGGTTGGATACCTTGGCAATCTGTATGGATATGATGTAAATCCTTGGATCCTTAGGTAAGTGTACCTTTCATGCTGAGTATACCAGTGTCCATATGCTGAAATGAATTCTCTCGCTGCATTAGACAACCTTTTATGAAATTCTCCCCTCAGTTTCTTCATTATGAACATAGCAAATGCATCATTGAATCTTGTATAATGATTGATACTCTTGAGGTGCAACTGAGGATAACATTGATGTGATAGGTATTTGTTAGGTCCAATGCCGACTTCTCCTTTTTTGGTTAAACCTGAGTAGACTTCATTTCTGGCGAGAAGGTACACTATATAGGAACTCATATGACAAGTCTTAGTCTTAGCAAAATTGATGAACTGCTCATGTATACTCTGACTGATAAGTCCAGCCCAATCAATCATTTTCCCTTTGAGAACTGACTTGATGAAAGAGTACATCCAAGGTTGAAAGGTAGCAGATTGAGGCATTCCTGTCATTCTGTTCAAAAACATGATCAAATATCCAATTTCAGGATGAAAATCTGACTTATGGAACTGTGGAGGATTATTCATATTGAACTTCATGGCTGGATTGGCCATCCACTCTCTCCTTATCTCTTGTAACTTTATCTTGGAGTCGACATCATATTCCTGCTGACCTTGTTGTATTGAGATGCTGATCAACCTCTCCTTGGTTGGAATGTTGAAAGTTTCTTCAACTGCTTCCTTTTGCAAATAAGCTAATATCGTTCCATTTTTGGCTATAATTTGCCTTGTATCTACATCATACTTTTTGACACATTCGATGATCATCTCCGGACACGGCAAAGCTGGCAGAAAACAAGCAGCTTCAATGGCTCCACTCCTCATGATGGCTCGAGCGAGACTACCTCCGTTGGGTTCTTCAGGACTGACTTGATATCTTCTAAGTTGCTGCTCCCCATATTCTTGTCTCCTACATTTGTCCACCTTGAGACGAGCTTTGATTCGGGAATCTTCCCCTTGGCATCCATCTGGATCTTTGCTGGAAGTCATTGCCATTATTCTGCAGACTTGACGCGAATAAGTGATTGCAAACATAATCTATACTTTACTTCAGCAACTTTAATGGATTGAATCTATGAAATTTTCCTTTATAATTATGAAATATTGCTATCTAGATTCAAGGAATCTATGAAAATCGACTTATCCTTCTTGAATTTTACCAATATTTGAACAATTTTAATGCATTTAATGAAGGAAAAATAAGAAAATCAGATCAGAAATATTCAGATCAGACTTACTTGATGAGCTGTTTTGAATTGGATACCTTGCAATTTGATCCACTACTTGCTTAAATTTGATAAAATCAAATTTATACTTGTAAAACAACTTCTTGTTGCTGCTCCTTGAGAAAAAATCTGCTTTTGGAGAACAAATCTGCTCTTGAAAATGATAAAAATGAAAAGGAAATGAGGTATATATACATAATTTGCTTTAAAAACTTTTCCTTCTCTCTAGGCCGACCTCCTTTATTATTGTGCACAAACATTTAATTTAGATTTGGTCTTTATTTAATAAATGCAATTTTCACGTTTTCCAAGGCAAAAATTATTAAATGTTTCTAACTCTCTTTATGGCGCACTAGATAAGGTCTTGGTGGTCTCCTTGTATGTTGGAATTTCTCTCCTTCAAGCGCATGAGATCAAGAATTTAAACCCTCTTGGCATTTCGCGTTGGTTGAAGGTCTTCGAGGTCTTCTTTATCTTCTTTGGATTTGTGTTTAACCTTCTCTTTGAATTTCGCATTGGTTCAAGAATCAAAATCCTCTAGATCTTGCGCACTAGATCACTAGTTTGAATTCCTCTCCTTCATGGAGCATTCGATAGGTAACATGAGATCTCCGAAATCAAACTTCACTCTCTCTTTACTGTGGCGCGTTAGATCATGTCTTAAGACTCCTTAAGGGAGTGGCGTAGTGGATAGAGGATTGAAATCCTCAGGAACTTGGTCGCATTAGATAGAGCTTGAGGGTTCTTCAACATCAAACTTAACTCTTCCCTTTAACATGGCGCATTGGATGGAGGATTGGAATCCTCTGAATCCTGGCGCATTACTTAGGCAATTTGGATTCTCCTTGTGGATAGCGCTTTGGATGGGTAATTTGGTTTCTTCAAAATAAACTTCATTCTCCCCCTTTATGTGGCGCACTGGATGGGTAGCAGGAGATCTTCGAAATCAAGCCTTATTCTTTCCTCACACATGGCGCATTAGATGACAATTCCGATTTCTTCTTGTTGAGCGCTTGGATAAGGGTCTTGGAAGATAGCGCATTGGATGACCTTATTGAAGTCTTTAAACTTGAATGAATTTAGATAGCCTTTGTCTTGAAGCGGATCGTGTATGATGTTTGGCGCATTGGTTGCCCTTGTAGGATCCTCTGAAAACGTATCTCACTCTACCTTGGTGTTGCATATTGGATGATCTTGCCATAGGCGCATTGGTTCAAGTTTTGAATTCCTCTGAACTTACCTTGAAGACTGAACATTAGATGTCTAGGATACTGGCCATCTCCTCATGATATGGCGCATTAGATGAGCTTGGCAAATCCTATAGAGTGTTAGCGCATTGCTTCAAGTTTTCAAATCCTGTGGATAGCGCTTTGGTTAAGGGTCCTTGGAACTTCATCTAGAAATCACCTGAGCGCATTAGATCAACTTTTGAAATTCTGTAGAGTTCGCCCTCAAGAAGTCGCATTAGATCAAACATTAGATGTCTTCTAAACTTGGCCTTGGATTGTTATCATGGATTGGCGCATTACTTCATGAATTGGAATCTTCTAACCTCTAGCGCATTAGATAGGCTTCTAGAATCCTCTGACTTCTCGTTTGGTGAAGTGACTAACACTTGTGTTGAATGTTTATGAAGCGCATTAGTTGAAAGGAAAAGATCCTTAAGTTTTGGCGCATTGCTTTACGTTTTGGAATCCTCTTTAAACTAGACATTTCTCAAGCCAAAACCCTTACATTTCCCTCTTCCTTCTTGGTGGCCATCAGTTCAAGGATTGAAATCCTCTGACATTTTCATTTAAATTTGCTCCAAGGTTCGCTCTAAGACTTATTCTTTCATCTTCGCACTGGATCAAGGCATTGAAATCTCCATTTTTTCCTTCGAAATGACATTTTGGTTTGGGCGCAATAGATAGAAGATTGAAATCCTCTGATATTTTCGCATTGGACCAAGGTGTAGAAGGGCGCATTAGATTGAGTTTTCAAATCCTCTGGCTCACGTGTCTTCTCCTTCGTGATTTTGCGCCTAGATTTTGCGCCACCTAAGTACCTTGTCGCACTAGATCAGTGTTTTGAATCCTCTGAGATCGTCAAGCATTTTTCAGGATCGCGCGAGTAAAGGTATATTGAAAAATATATTTAAGTATAAGTTTAGAGATCTTATACTTTAAATATTTTTCAATATACCTTTCAGGATGTTTGAGATAGGTCCCGAATCCACCGGATTTAAGATGCAAAATATAGAATTTGGAGGATTCACCAGATTTCAGACTTAGCCATTTTTCAGGATTTTCAGGATTTCAGGCTCCAGGCTTAGTCTTTTCAGGATCTCAAACATTCTGAAGGATTGACCTCAAAACTCAATATCTAGATAGGATTTGATCACAATTCTTCATTATTGCAAGTTCATCTACCCTTAATCGTGAACCAAAGATCATAGGCAAGGAAATTATTACCGTATCGACAAAGGAAAATAAGTCAGGTCATCATTAAAATCTCGTTGAAAACTCATTGAAAACTCACTGAAAGCTCAGAGCTCAGAAAAGGGGGTCCCTATTCCTAATGGGGTGATGTGTGATTTGGTCACAACATCTGGCGACTCCACTGGAGGAATGTTCCTGAACATTTCTAAAACAAAGATGCAAAGCCTACTCAAAGAATATTAAATTATCATCCTCAATCGTAAACTATGCAAAAACGAGCTTAAAAGGGAAAGGAATCATAAATTGGATCAAGACACTACATCTCCTGATGTGTGATTAAAGATTGATTTTAATTAAAACAACTTCTTAAATGTTCTAAAGATAAACAAATATCAAGTTTCAACATTTCCATGTACACCCACACACTAGATCAAATAAACACGACTACTCAATCAAAGAATCAGAAACCAATTGCCAGCGCGACTATCCATATCTGAGGTTTAAAGTGCAAGCACTTAGGTTCATTCCCATCCCTTAGAAACCAGGATCGACTAAGCTGACCTGTATCAAGCTAGGTAAATTCATGAAAGCGGATGGATGGATATATACATGGATGAAGTGGGCAAATGATAATATGCAATGACAAGTAAATGATGTCAAATGGAGTGGTGATGGAATGATAATGAAAATGAAACAATGTGTCTCTATCATGACGCCTGTTTACCAGGTTTTCGCCAAGATACTTATCCATGGCGCCCGTTTGCCGGGTTTTCACCAGTGAACGAAAATTTTTTTTTTTTCTCTTTACTATTTTTTCATTTTTTTTTTTTTTGTTCTTTTTTTTTCTTTTTTTATTTTTTTTGTTTTTTTTGAATGATGACCATTACACACGGCGCCTGTTTGCCAGGTTTTCACCGAGGTAACGAATAGACGGAATTCAAGAGTCTGACTCTGCAGATAACGCGATGATCTATACATAAAATCATGTCAAATTGTGATACTTACAAATGTTGGCAGGAAAGAATAACATGATAGGGTGAAGGGAACGGAATTGGATAATGGCGGATTATGAAGTGGATTATAAAATGGATATATGAAAGCGTATTCAACCATAAACCAAATGAATGGCGAGATATGCTGAATAGCCGGAAATAAACGCGGATGATGGATAAGGAAAATGAAATGGAATGCAATCTCGATCAACGTCTGTTCATATCAATCTAAACTTCGAAGCTTGCAAGTGGAAAGGGGAATGTAAATAGGGAACGGGAATGGATGAGTGGGAAATTAAGAAGGACAACTTCATGACCCTCACGAACTTATAATGTCCTTTGGGTTTTGGTTCGTGGGATGAAATAATTTGGGAATGGAATGGAAATGGTAATGAAATGATTGAGTGGATTGGATGCGGTAGCCTCTTTGGATGTGGCTACAAGTACTTAGAATTTTATTTCGCAAGGATTCCTTGACTTGAAAGTACAGCATGAAATATCTTTTGAACATGCCTGGTTTAGGAATTTTGGCATTTATATCATAAGGCATAGAGACTTTGGATTTTCAGGAATCTCTTTGCTTGAAAGGTAAAAGCATCCAAATATTTATTTTACACAATGTGGGGGAATATGGGTGGAAAGAATTGCAAGCTTCTTGCATAGACGACACTCACATTCATCAATCATGATTAGGAGATGGGTGAAAGGGATAAAGGTGTGGATAATAATAATATTTTGAAGGCACAATGGATATATGTAGTAGATTTCAAATAGAATGGAGTAGGAATACCAACATTTTGATTTTGACCTATATACAGTGGATAAAGTTATTGGAAAAGATATTGACATAAAAAATACAGAATCATATAAATGATTCAGACATTAGACTTGAATTCATTATTGGATGGAAAAAAAAAAAAAAAAATGCAACATGGATGAAGGTTTTATTGTAGTATGAGATGAAATGGATGGGTGACTTTATTGTAGTATGAGATGTGGTAAATGAAATGACTGATATGGAAGTATGCAAAATACTTTATTATGGAATGGAATTGAAATCATGAAATACCTCAGGATTTTCACTTGATCCAGGCTTACAAAGGCTTTCCTAGGAACTTCGGGATCATTAAGATGTGTAAGAAACCTCAAAATACTTCAATCAATACCGAACAACTGATTTGTTTCCTAAGAACAAGCAGTCACGCTATCTAATACTAGTGATGGAATCCACGGGAAATCCATCAATCATGACTTAATTTTCTCAAAAGAACAAATAAGAATTCGTAAAATTAGATTTGACATTTTAAAATATTATGATCAGAAGATAATGGTGTCAAGACACAATATATGATTAATGTCCCAGTCAAGCTCAGAGCTTGCTTTGTCAACAATTGAAAACAATAATCTATCAATCCTAAGAGTTTCATGAATAAATGTTTAGGAAATGAGCTAACATATTCTAGTGAAAGTATACCAAATGTGTTTTTATATACACACCACCTTGTCAAGAATTAAAACCCTTCAAAAAACAACTACTCTAAAAACAAAAACAAAACAACTAAACAACTAAACTATGGAAAGCAAGAAAAATTCTTGAGTCAAATGACATCAAGACAAACAAATCTAATCTAAGAAAAACGAAATAACTGAAAGAAAATCCTATCTAACTATGTACAAACCAGTCTTCCGAAGAATTCATGGCTGGAAATAGTGCTTCAAGAACTGCCCATTGACAGGCAGTGGAATATCTTCTCCGGTCAAAGTCTTCAATTTGAAAGCGTTCTCTCCTAGGATCTCAGCAATCTGATATGGGCCCTTCCAGAGATAATCAAACTTGTCGTGATCACCTCGCCGTTCGTGTGCTTTGTCCCAATATAAAACCAGATCAGAAATTCTGAAGGCTTTCACTCTCGCCTGACGATCAAACCAACGCTTGACCACTCCTTGATGTTTCATAAATTTATTTAAGGCAGTGTCTCGCTTTTCTTCCAAATGCAGGAGCTGTGATAATCTTATTTGTACTTACTCATCTTCGTCTAAATACTCTTGCATGAATTGCAAGGTTGGAATCCTCAATTGTATTGGGAAGATGGGATCCTGCCCATAAACCAGGTGATATGGAGAAGTACCCAGAGAAGACTTGACTCGAGTTCTGTCTGCCCAAAGAGCGAACTTTAGCTGTGTATGCCAGTCTCTTGGATTCTTATCCAGTAATTTCTTTATTGCGTTCAAAAGGTTCTTGTTTGTGGATTTAGCCAGGCCGTTACCCTGTGGATAATAATTTGATGAAAATTTCAGGGTTATTCCGTATTCAAAGGCCCAATTCGAAAATTTGAGTGATGAAAATGCAGGGCCATTGTCGCATACAAGGGCACTAGGACAACCAAATCTGGTAATTATGTTCTCTTCTAAAAACTTGATCACTACTTCGGAAGTACAGAACTTCAAGGCATGGGCTTCTGTCCATCTGGTGCAGTAGTCTGTCGCAGTCAAAATATATTTATGCTGTGCGGAAGATGGTGGGTTTATCATGCCAATAAAATCTAACCCCCACTTAGCAAAAGGCCTGAATTCAACAACTGGCTGCAAAGGCATTGCTGGGTTTCGTTCTCTTGAAGCTGCTATCTGACAAATATGGCAAGTTTTGATGTGCTGATGAGCATCTTGAAACAATTTTGGCCAATAATAGCCTGCCCTTAATATCTGATTTGCCGTCGCTAGCTCACCACCGTGGCAAGTTCCGAATTTATCATGAAATTGTTCCATAATACTTTTAGCTTCGCTCCTACCAACACACCTTAGGTAGATACCTTCATGATTCTGTCTGAATAAAACTGATCCTTGCAACATGAAGCGTTTACTTCTGTATCTCAATGCTCTTCTCTGTGTTGGGCTCATATGTTCTGGACATCTCTGAGATAGTAGGTAGTAGACAATGTCATCGTACCACTCATCTGGTGATACTGCTTCAAGTACATAAGCTTGTTGAACTAATCCAGGTTCTCCGAGTGCTATAGTCTGAGTCAGTGCTTGTCCTCTTACCAACTTCATTGGTTGAATTTCGATATCATACTCTTGAATAGTGGCGACCCACTTGCCTCTTCGTTCGCCTAGTTCATTTTGCATTAGTAGTGTCTTAATTGCGGCATCTGGAACTATAGCATACACTTTACTCCGCAAGATATAGTGCCGAAATTTCTTGATAGCCTTTACTAGAGCATACGCCTGTTTCTCCACTGCGGGATATCTCAGCTCAGCATCCTTAAAAGGGGCACTCATAAATGCAACGGGGTGTTCATCTTTCTCATCTATCCTCTGGGTCAAAATCCCTGCACAGGTGTGATCAGATGCAAAAGAATATAAATAAAATGGCTTCAAATAGTCTGGACTGATGAGGACAGGAGCCCTAGCAATTGCTTGCTTGATTTCTTCAAATGCTTTCTTTGCTTGAGGAGTCCATTCAACTTTCGCATCCTTCTTTAACATGTCATTCAATGGCTTAATAATTTCTGCAAATCCGGTAATAAACTTCCTGACGAAGTTAATCTTGCCAAAGAAAGACTTTAATTCTTTTTTACTGGCAGGCATGCTAACTCTCCTAATGGCCTCTATCCGATCTGGATCAATAGAGATACCGTGTTCTGATATTACGTGACCCAAGAGCTTTCCTTCTGTCACCCCGAAGATGCACTTCTTTGGATTTAAGGAAATTCCATATGTTCTGCAAGATTCAAAAACTTTCCTTAAATGTTCTACGTGATCTGCTCTAACTTTTGAGAACACCGTAAGATCATCCATATAAATAATAATGCATTTTCCAATGATATCTCTGAAAGCAATATCCATAGCTCGCTAGAAAGTGGCTCCTGCATTGATTAAGCCAAAAGGCATCCTTCTGTATGCGTATGTACCCCATTTGGTAGTGAAAGCGGTCTTCAATCGATCCTCTTCTTCAACCATGACCTGGTTATACCCTGAATATCCATCCAGAAAAGACATCATCTGTGAACCATTTACAATTTGAAGCACTTCGTCCAGTGAAGGCAAAGGATAATTATCTTTCTCTGATGCTTTGTTCAGATTCCTGAAATCAACACATAATCTTATTTCTCCATTCTTTTTTCTAACTGGAACTAAATTGGCGACCCACGTGGAGTGCCTGATTGGAAATATGATCTTTGCTTGAAGCAGCTTCTTTACTTCTTGATAAATAAGTGGCTCCAATAAAGGATTAACCGGCCTCTGCCTCTGTCGGAAAGGTCTGCTTCCTGGCTTGAGAGGGATAGTATGTGTGATGATGGATGTGTCGTATGTCTTCAAATCATCATACCCCCAAGCAATAACATCGTGAAATTCTCTCATGCTATTGAGGATGTTTTCTCTTTCTTCTGGTGTGCAAACTTTCCCTATGAATACATTTCTTACATCTTCATCGGTTCCCAGATTGACTGCTTCACATTTATTTCCATCTTCATTGTGGTGAGGAGGAGTGCCCAACTTATCTGAATCGAAGGGTCTTTCTAATTCAATCATACCCTTTGGGATGTTATTGTCCTTCAGGTTCATGATCCCATCTGGATCAAACTCAGCTTCAACTTCACTTTCGTCAATGACCTGAGTGGTAAAGATACCTGAATTGGTCAAGAAATCTAGTATATGTTTGTCATCATCAAACACTTGAAAATTTGTGATATTATCTGGTACTGATGGTACTGATGTCAGTTCCACTGTGAACTTTTTTAATCCTTCCATAGCTAATGGTTCAAGAGAACTTGCGGCCTGTGCTAATGCATTAGCTACTCGATTTGTTGACCTGTAAATTGACTTGATGTTGAACGCATCGAAGTCTTCAATCAAATCCCAGACTCGGTTTTTGTATTTCTTTAGCCTCTTGTCATGGCACACATATTGTTTCCTGACTTGTCTGACAACTATTTCTGAATTGCCGAACACATGTAAAATTTTAACTTTCTTCTTTATGGCCAAGAGCAATCCATGTATTAAAGCTTCATACTCCGTAACATTATTTGTGCATGGAAACTGTAATCTTAAGGCTGATAAATAAGCTTCTCCCAGCGGACTGATCAATTCAAAGCCAGCTCCGGATCCTTGCTTGGATTTCGATCCATCAAATCTTAAAGTCCATACTTGATTATCTTCTGAATTTGACATATCAACATCTTGATTTGCTTTTGTAGGTTCAATTTGGGTATATTCTGTTGCTGATGCCGAAGTACTTGCTTCATCTGTAACGGCCGTATCCCGAACAGGTTCTTTTAGTTTCATCATACTTGGAATTTCCAAGCCCATGGCCTCTGGAATCCTTTTCCTGACTTGTTCCAAGGCTACTACGCACATAGAGCAGGAGAACTCAGAATGGAAAGCATTGTGTATCCTGCACCAATTAGGTAGCAATAGATCGTGGACGGATGCATGACTTCCCAATTCTACTCCTTGCTTCACATTTTTCATCACAAAATTCCGGAAGTTTTCAAACATGCCTTCCCCTTCTTCATCTGATGATGCGCTGTGATCACTTTCTATGAGGACTTCTGTCGAATTATGAAACATAAAAATCTCTTCCACCTTAGGCTTGTAAACACCTAAGTCTGTCTGTACAAAAAGGATCTCATTGTCTTCACCATATTCAGTAATCATCAATTTAAGACGTGGAGTGCTATCTATCCTGATTTGATTAGGCAATCCTTTCCATGATAGCCACATGTGCGAAAAGTCGGTGGAGACGTACCCATTGAGCTTCTTCAACCAATCTCTGCTAAGGAGCATCCCGTACCCTTCAGGTATGTCTACTACTGAAATGTCAATGTAATGCTGAATCCTGGGGTCGGCTGCTAACTGCATGTGAATATTATGTAGCTCTCCAATAACTGGAACTTCGGTCTTATCTAGTTGAGTAACTTTCTTATTTGTCTACTTTGGGATGAGACCAAGTTTCTTGCAGATACCCAGAGGCATCACGTTGCTTGAGGCTCCTGAATCCATTAGACAATTGTGTAACAATTTGCCAAACATTCTAACTGATATCAAGAACGGGGGCTGTTCATCCTTCCCTTGATAAAAGATTACTGATTTCTTCTTAGGGGCACTGTATCGGTCATTTGCTGGATCTGAATTGACTTGTGGACTTTGAATCTTTGGTGTATTGTTATCCTCTGTAGGCTCTTCTTTTATTGTAACTGACTTGCTATCTGTTAGATTAGATGAATCCTGTGCAATGAAAATAGCATTTGTCTGACCTTGTGGATGAGGTGGTCTCATTTGAGTTGGATTCGCATTTTGACCCACATATGCTCTTGGTGCATTTGAAGTGGATGGACCGGATGATCCTGTGATGACTTGCACATTTTGATTTCCACCCTTTGAGATGGTATCGTCAACACCTCTTAAAAAAGCTTCCTTTATTTCAGGTACTCGGATCAATTCTGTCAATGGTAAGTTGATTTTGATCTTCTTGAGTTCCTCGACAACACATTGACTCAACCTCTTTAAATCATCCTTTGGAACTTCCTTCCTGGCTGGATCGATCCTTGAAGAGACATTCTGCTGCTGAACTTCTTGTGCTGGGACAACGTTCTGAACTGGATTTCGCTGTCTGTATTCGGGGGCATCCCTTGGATAGCTTGGATTGTTACTTGCATTTGGATTTGGCGGAGTGTGCAAGTTATTAGGAGGAGTTGATGTAGTAATAGGATCTTGTGGCTGGTAATTTCGCTGATAAACTCTTTGTGGTGCATTGCCGGTAGATTGCTGAAAGGCCTGAACTTCATCTGCTTCTTGAGTTTGGAAATCACCCTCGACTGGCAGAGGATAGTATGTGTCATCAACTGGTCCATTTGCAGAGGCTGGCGGGAATCTTCCGTTATATTTTGTCATGTCATATTCCATCGGAGGTGGAAAAGTAAAATCTTCAATCATCAAAGCTTGATCATACCTCTGTGTGGGCACAATTTCATATCCGGTAACCGGAGGGTTCTCTGGTACCTGTGTACCATGCATTTCTTGCTGAAAGATGTCGGCAGCTATTTTAAATTCGGGACATTGAAGTTCTGAATGCTGATTGGTGTTATGCAACCTGCACCAAGTGGACAATGCAGCTTCTGCTAAAAAGACTTTCTCTGTTGGTTTTGGGTCAGAAGCTGGTGGATTGTCGAGTGGTGAAGGAACCGTGCCATTGTTCGGTGCAGTATTCCAGGTTCTATTCTGTCGTTGAAAACCTTGATTATTTCCTCTAAAACCTTGATTATATCCCTGATTGTATCCCTGATTACTACTCTGGTTCCCTTGGTATCCACCCTGATTGCCTTGGAAATTCTTCTGCAAATAGTTATTCTGATTTCGTAAATGTGTAACTTCAGTAGACAATTTTTTTACCTGATCAATCAGCTCTTTCATTTCATCTTTCTCCTCCTGGGTCTTTGCAAAAGATGATGATCCTTGCAGATATACTGGCTTTTCAGGTGCAACTTGTGAAATTGGCACCCCTGGATGCAGGACTAATTGATTAGCAGGAGTGGGCACAGGAACTGGATTCATTACAGGTGTATGTTGAGCCAATGCATGATTGATCCCCTGAATCTGGTTTGGCATCGCCACATGCCCTATGTGATTAAGTGGCCCATGCGTGTTCATACCCAAATCTGTGTTCACCTTAACGGCTTCATCATATGCTCCTGTCAAAGTGGTAGGTGGGGTCGTTGCTCTTTTCACGAACATAGAAGTAAGGCGATCCAATGCAGCGTAATAAATCTCCATCGCCATTACTGGAGTGATATCATATGGAGGTTGTAATCTAGAATACGCTTTATGAAACCTGTGATTGAAAGAGGCAATGGGCTCATGCTCCTGTCTTCGGACTTCGATGAATTGCTTATAGAGTTCTGCAGGAGTGATAGGAATCTTGAACTTCTCCAGGAAAGCAGTTTTCATCTGTTCCCACGTAGTAATAGACCCAGCTGGTAGATTGACATACCAAAAAGTGGCATCTCCTTCGAGAGAGTATGGAAATAGTCGGCATGCTACATCCTGATCTTCGATCCTTCGATTGACCAGAGTACCTTCAAAGATCTTAATGTGCTCTTCAGCTGTCCTGCTTGGATCGTTGACATGAAATTTCGAACAGAAGTGTTCGGGATTTTTGGGCATATCATGGTAGTCTGTAAAAGTCCCAAGAGGTGAGACATTTCCCAGGGGCCAAGCTTGTACTGGCGCTGCCATTGGAATGTTGGGTTGTCCTGGACCTGCTTGAGTAGCTCCTTGCTGAAGTGGAGTGCCTATGGTGATTACTTGGACGTTGCTCGGTTGAACAACTCCCTGATTCTGATTCTTCGGAGGTGGAGTTTGAAATGAATTTGAAGTATCACCCCCACTTGGAGATCCTTGGGCCGATGAATTCCCTTTCTTTCCTTTCTTCGACTTTGAAGGGAACCCCAACTCGGAAAACTCCTTGGATGCTCCTGGTGCAGACCTTAGAATTCTTTGGTGCCTCTCTGGCGAGAAAGAACCAATTCGCTCCAGGATGCTCTTCCTTAATCTGAAACAACTTGTTAACTGCCCTCCTTCTAGCGCCAAATATGTTGATGGTTGTTTTTCAACAAGTCAACAATAGAGTGAAATACTGAGTATCTGACTCTCTCTTGAGCAAAGCCTCTCGGATGCTGAACTAAGTGATCAAACGAGATAACTCCAAGGTTCCTTCTAATAATGTTTTAATTTCAGTAAGAGACAGCTCAATGATTTAAGTATGATTCTGCTGTTAATCGACAAAGGGACTTACACAATTGTTCATGTAACTTGTTGTTTCAAAGACTATGGAAGTGAATACTAAAGAATCTAAGTACTGCAACTGACGCGTATGATTTAACAATGGACGTACTTTGGTTCTAATCCTAAATGAATGATAAAAAAGGGGGCAAAAGATATAGGGTTGAGAAATACTAATCTAATCCTAAATGGAAGGACGTTTACTGCTTAGAGTGAAATCGAACCAAATCTTGTTTCGCCAAGATAAAAACTACACAAGAGAGGTGCTATCTTCAAAGGTATGCAAGATGTTTAAATCAATTATGCTCATGAAAATTTCAACAGGCATAAAGATCAAATTGACGCTCAATTGTAAAGACTTCACCACAAGGCAATAAAACAACCTTTCACTAACTAACTTATACTTAAAGAAAACTTGTAACTTAACTTAATGTTCGTGTGAAAATTGAAACCATGCAAACACTCAGAAATATAAATAGAATCACCAAAACAATGAGTCCTTTATTATCTCAGAGAGCTCTTACAACAATTTCAGAATTTCCAACCGTTACAAATGAGAGCAATGAAAGCTCTTTTATAGACCTCAAAGGAGAGAAGGGTCAAGATCGATCGGTGAAATCAGCGGATCAGATCAAGCCACATCACAAGTAGTTACAACAAACTATCCTTTATTAAATGAAGGAGGTCAACTTTATTAAATACAGGAGGCTATCTATATTAAATGAAAGAAGTCATGAAAGAGAGAACAAAGGCACGCTTTCCAAGAAGATAAGGAAGCCACATCATCAAGGTGAGTACTATGTAGTAGTACTATGAGATACAATGAATCTGGACAGAATTCGAACAATATCTTCCATTGGTACACTTGTCGCTGCCTTAATGGATCCTTCTGCTACTGCTACATCTGCCTCATAGACACCAAGTGTCTTGTCCCAGTCGTTTATCCAAGACTTATTTTCCCCAAGACGATATGCAAGTGTGAATATACTATCCAGTTGACCTTCATCAAGTCCATCATATTGAAAGTAGAATGCCTTAACTTGTTGCTTCATGTTCTCAATAGTAACATTTCCATAAGGATTACAAATTGTGGTCAAAGCAGTGTATATATGATTTTCTGTTCTTAGAAGAACACTTCTTATCCTGGACATATCTACTTCAATTTTATCAACTAGTTGCCCCTTGTTGTGAAAAGAGAAATACCAAGTGACGAAGTCATGTGGAGTATCTCTATCAATCACTTTGTTATGAATTAGATCTTCTACTGGAGCTTCCATTAAACTTTTGAGTTGTGGCATATATTGCTCTTTGATTGGTTTGAACTCAGCACAACTTCCCAATAAAGTTTGGACTCGACCTTGGAGCTTAATGACTCTGTCATACACTTGCATAATTTCTTCAAGGTACGTATAAGCCTTGTCTTCTGTCTTTTCTACCCATCCTTTCATCATCTGAGATGAAGTTCTCATGTTCTCAACTTGGGATACTGTTTCCTGTGGAAGAATGGACGGAGGAATTGCAGTAGCTTCCTTCTGTTGAATGGGCTGCATGACCTGTTGGATGTAATGCTTCAATGTACTAAAATCTTGTTCAACTTTCATCCTTGCTTCTCTTTCTTGTTTCAACATGCTTCTCACATTGTTCACTGAATCTTGTAGTTCCTCCTCGACCTGTTCCCTTGTGATTGGACCCATGCCAATGGTAGTCATATTGTAATCCTCAGGTGCCATGTTTTCTAACTCCTGAAAGGTATATTGAAAAATATTTAAAGTATAAGTTTAGAGATTGAATTTCTTATACTTTAAATATTTTTCAATATACCTTTCAGGATGTTTGAGATAGGTCCCGAATCCACCGGATTTAAGATGCAAAATATAGAATTTGGAGGATTCACCAGATTTCAGACTTAGCCATTTTTCAGGATTTTCAGGATTTCAGGCTCCAGGCTTAGTCTTTTCAGGATCTCAAACATTCTGAAGGATTGACCTCAAAACTCAATATCTAGATAGGATTTGATCACAATTCTTCATTATTGCAAGTTCATCTACCCTTAATCGTGAACCAAAGATCATAGGCAAGGAAATTATTACCGTATCGACAAAGGAAAATAAGTCAGGTCATCATTAAAATCTCGTTGAAAACTCATTGAAAACTCACTGAAAGCTCAGAGCTCAGAAAAGGGGGTCCCTATTCCTAATGGGGTGATGTGTGATTTGGTCACAACAGATCCCACATGCATAAGATGAATGTAATTTGTTATTGAAAATCTTTTATATCAATCTTAATTTGATGTGTTTCTTTTTGTAGGTGATGGAGGATCCAAGGAGGTGAATGGTGAGAGCTCATACATGAAAAGTTTGGAAGGTGGAGGAAAGTTGCTCAAATTTGTCATCATCACCACACGGAGGAGATCCTACATCAAGTTCGTCTTACTTTGAAGATTTCGTATGTCTGGATGAGGAAGACATCAATGCCATGCATGAGAGGGAGTAATCTTCTGGTGATTCATTCCACATGCCAAAAGGACAATCATCATGTAATCTACTCCAAGGACTCATGCACAACATATCTTCCACTTCATGCAACTGTCCAGAGGCATAATCCTGCACAAGCACATGGATGTCACAAGATGAGAGATGAGCATGATCAACAAAGTGATCCATTAGTTACATCAAGACAACAAGAAGAAAATATTCTAAGTGAACATGAGGTGAACCAAACTAGTTCGTTTAAAGATTCTGAGGTGGCACGTACGCATCATCAAGCCAATCACATTCTGCCATGTCATTCATTCAAGTCCAGGTCATCTATAACAAACAAGTAGATAAAGAGGGCCCACCATAAAGATGCTTATCACATTGGGAAACGTGCCTTCATTGCCTCTTTCATGTTCTAAAAATAGCAAATTTTGTAACAAACTGCCTTGTTGTCTCAATCTCGGCCGTTGATTGCTAAATCAATCTTGG
Organism: Cunninghamia lanceolata; assembly: GCA_027924645.1. Taxonomy (NCBI): domain Eukaryota; kingdom Viridiplantae; phylum Streptophyta; class Pinopsida; order Cupressales; family Cupressaceae; genus Cunninghamia; species Cunninghamia lanceolata. The sequence goes on along the minus strand of BSBN01000071.1, from coordinate 7,361,260 downwards.
CCCTTCATGTAATTTCTGGAGTCCATAAAAAAGCTCATTCTTCTCATTTGTAAGATAGACATTAGATTAGAAAGGAGTAGAGTAGAGGAGACTCTTCGAAGTCATTGAAGAGATATTGAGAGATTGTTGTAAAGATACACTTCAAGATTAATGCAAGCTCATTGTTGAATGTTTCATGGTAATCTTGTGATTTTGGAATGTTAGCATGGTCTTCATTGTCTCCAAGATGGTTAAGAATTGTTTCCAAAGTAGCTTAGTTGATAGATTAGAAGTTCATTGATATAATGTTTCTTATGTGAAGATATTTGATGAATCCCTTTTGGTTCATACTTTTCGTGGATTGCCGAAGGTAACTCACTTTGCAAAGTTAGCCTGAACCTTATTTGCATAAGTTCAGTTGTGGATGCTCGTTCAAACTACGCCAGTTGTGGGTGTTTGGATGGAAGTTCATAACATGAAAATCATATGATTACCTTAAGAGATTGCACTTACTCCGTGTAATTGTTGGTTCTCATGGTGAAGCAGAGTTAGGTTGTGGAAGGGAATTTGTCTATCATAGCATGTGCATTATATCATTGTCCTTAGATTAGCCCTCTTAACCCTTGCCTTTTGCCTTTTTGTTTCCAAAGTAGCTTAGTTGATAGATTAGAAGTTCATTGATATAATGTTTCTTATGTGAAGATATTTGATGAATCCCTTTTGGTCATACTTTTCGTGGATTGCCGAAGGTAACTCACTTTGCAAAGTTAGCCTGAACCTTATTTGCATAAGTTCGGTTGTGGATGCTCGTTCAAACTGGGCCAGCTGTGGGTGTTTGGATGGAAGTTCACAACATGAAAATCATATGATTACCTTAAGAGATTGCACTTACTCCGTGTAATTGTTGGTTCTCATGGTGAAGTAGAGTTAGATTGTGGAAGGGAATTTGTCTATCATAGCATGTGCATTATATCATTGTCCTTAGATTAGCCCTCTTAACCCTTGCCTTTTGCCTTTTCTTTTTGTAGTTGATTAGAAGAAGTTCCATTTCACAAGGAAAGAGTACATATTTGAATGGAGTGATGGATAAATTTTGCGTAAGTCCCTTTGTGTAAACAGCATTATCACATCATACCACCGAGGCTATCCGTTGCAAATCACGTACAAGGAACCTTGGAGCGTTATTGTTTGATCACTTAGTTTAGCATTCGAGACACTTTGTTCAAGAGAGGATAGAGCACTTGGTGTTTTATTCTAATGTTGTCAAAAAAACATCATCAACACACCGGAGGTGTGCCATTATTGAAGGCGGTCAAGAATCAAACGGTTACAGATGCCACCGGAGCCCAATTTGACAAAAGGGCGTTAACAATAAATGATATTGCTGATCCTGCAGTAAAGTTTGCCTCAATGGTCATAGGTTACAAGATCTACTTCACAAGCAAAGAAAATTTTGTCTCCGGTATGACCATTTACACAGCATACCAAATGATTAAGGAGAATGCAGATTATGACTTGTGTGAGCTCTTGAGAATTCAATTAATGGATAACCTGAAAAAGATCAAGGAGAACAAGAACTATCCTTTCAAATTCGGTCCGCTTATTATCTGTTTATTCTTTTATTTTCTGAATGAATTCCCAAACCACAAGGGCTTGATTTGGTTAATTAATCAACTAGTAGCTGTTCAAATAAGAAACTGTCTTAAAAACCTGGGTAGTTATAACGAGCAAAAAGCAGCCTTATGGGTATTTTTCAAGAACTTTCAGAGCATGATGCACTCCAGGGAAAGAATTCCTAAGACTATTGTGGAAAAGTATAAGGACACCATATGTTTTATGGTTACAAAAGATCAATGTTTGATGGAGGCTGTTGAGCCCGGAACAGTTTGGATCATGCCCATGGGATATGAAGTGGATGGTCAAGTACTGGACAATTATGCCCAACACCTGCTCAGTAAACCTAAAGACACTAAAGAAGAGAGGTTTGGAACATACGAGGAGTTATTTGTGAAACTCCATGTTGAACTCAAACAAACAGAATCCACTAAGAAGGTGAGAAAAGAGGTAGAAGAAATTGCTGCAAGATATGGAATCACCAAAGAACAACTGAAAGAAGTTAGGGAAAAAGCTAAAGAAGCAAATGAAAAGAGAAAAAGTGAATCAATTGGAGCTTTAGATGAACCCAAGGATGAACCGAAAAGCTAGAGGCCTCAAGAAGAAGAACCAAAGGATCTACCTCTGCAGAAGTTGCATCCATTCCCTCCGATTCAACATCATCTGTAAGTATGGAATCCCCAGCCACTAGCTCTAAAAGAAAAAAGACTAAGGCCAAGAGAATGCATGTAAGCATAGCTGTTGATGAAGAAGCAACAGAATCAAATGAGGAAATAAAGATGAAAACTGAGGCTACAAAGGCCTCCGGATCCAGCAAGAAGAAATCCACCAGTAAGGGTCAACCTGGGAAAAGACAAAAGAAAGATATGCGTCAAACAGAGAAAACAACTATAAGTCTAGAAGATGTTCTCAAGGTGTAATGTCCCCTTTTTAGCCTGATGTTGTTTGTGGATGGTTTAGCCTATTCCTGACCCTCGTAGGCTAATGTGCATGGTTAGGGGGTCTTCTTGAGGCAGTTACCTGGTCAGTGGTTGGTTTCCTAGATTCAGTTGGATTGGAAAATTAAGGGAGATAATAATTAAATTAATTATTTGTAAGGTTATTAAATAAATAAATATTATAAAGTGACCCTATATTTAATTAATTTAATAAAGTGATTTACATAAAATATTATAACATAAAGTCACTAAAATAAAATAATATTATTATTTTTCTCGAAGCTTCTTGGAGATGGATTGAAAAAAGTATAAAAGAATGTAAGATACCCAACTAGTACTAGCTAAATTTTTTCTTAGACAAATTTACTTGCACTTAACTCTTCAACGACTTAATCTATTTAACATCACACATGAAAACATAACAAAGGCAACTTGCATGAATCAACCTTGAAGTTGGGTACTTGTATTATTACTGGATTCAACTCAATGCAAATGTCTTATTACAATGATGATGCCCTCAATGGCATGAATATACAACCTTATTCAAAGGATTACAAGGAAAGGCCTTGAAGCCTAGATGTATACAATGCTTTCAACTTCTTCACAACTAGCTCTGTCTCACTATATGATGTAGATCACTTCAATTGAACCTAATGATGTCAACTGGATGTCAACACCTCACAATGCAACAAGGGAGCATCACCTTGTTAGTTGAGGGAGCATCACCCCAACACTTGAAACTCGCAGGCCTCAAGATTACAAGCATAAAGCTTTGTAGAGAGAAATTTCGCCAAAAATGATAAGTTGATAAATGAATGAGAGAGCTCCTCGTTTTATAGGCCTTCCAAAGCCAATGAAGGCACGTTTTCCAAGAAGCATATTAGGAGAATATTCCACTTGACAACTCATCCTGAGTTGGCAATCTTACCCAAAGACCCTGACACGGATCCCAATGCTATCCCTCTGCCCAATGAGAATTCAAGTAGTTTAACTGTGTAACTACCTTATCCTCTTCTAGAAACACTTGGGCACATTTTTAGAGTTCTTCTGACTTGGGTGCCAAATTGAGATGATCTCTTCATGAAGTTGCGCCTTGCTATGATTAGGCGCCAATTGGAGTTTACAGAGACTTGAGAGTGCTTCCAAGGTTAGGCGCCAAAACAAGATCATGGAGGAGTGAAACTGCGACTTAAGAATGTGTTTGAACTCTAGACGCCAATCTGAGGTTGCAGAGGCATGGATATGCGCCCAGTGAAGTTTGATGACTCCACATGCTTTCAAACACTTAACAACATTCAGTGAAGACTTCGTAGACTTTGATTCAAGATTAAGTGTCCAAATGAGTTCTCTGGAGTCTAGGCGCCATCTGGAGGTTGGAGAGAGGAAGATTTGCGCCCAACTTGCTTAGGTGCACTTTTGAGGTGATGGAGACCAAGAAATGCGCCTTTATCATCTTGGCTTATTTCTTGACAACTTAATGACTTAGGTTGTTGAGCAACATTTGAGAATAGTTCCTTTCTTCATGATGCAATTGATAGATCCTTGGGCGCCATTTCAAGTGTCCGGAATGACCATCAAACCAAGGCGCTTATTTGAGTCTTTGGCAAATGGAGAAGGCGCCTTACTTGTCTAGGCAAATTTTGAGGGTGAGATAGGCATTTAAGTGCGCCTAGCTAGTTCTGGAGTCTTCCAACCTTCTTCTATCAGATCAACTTCAATGATATAAGCCATTTGAGAGAGTTTCCACCCTAGGCGCCAAAATGAAAGTGTTTCATCAAAATGTGCATCTCACATAGCTTTCAATCCTAGGCGCCAGAATTAAGGAGTTTTGACCACAACATGCGCCTAGGCTAGGAATTTCCCTCTTCCACTTTGATTAAAAATCCAAGAGACTTCTCCTAACTTCAAAGTTTTCAATCTATCAATCATCCATGCTAGGCGCTCAAATGGAGGATTCTTGGCCCAATATGCACCTAGGTATCAAGACATCGATATTTGAAAAGCCCAACTTTCTACTTGATCTCCTTAAGAATGAAGTTCACTTGAAGTAGTTCCTTCTCATTCAATGGTCCCAACAACCAATCTCAGATCAAGGCGCCCATTTTGAAGTGTTTGAACTTGGATTGGCGCCTCATGAAAGTTAGGCACACTCTGGGGTTTTGTGAGAACAAGAAAGTGCGCCTAGCTCAATTAGGCTCTTTCAATGACCCCAAACACATGTTTGGTGAATGATCAAGTACAAGTGATGCTCAACTGGTTAATAGATGACTTCATATTCTTGGTTCTTGCCTTCAAAGTCCAAGGCGCTCATTTGGTGAGTTCAACATGACATTGGCACCCAAGCATGAAAGCTTCATCCACAGCCACTCCACTTATCCCAGTACTAGGCGCTAGGTTGGAGGAGGTTAATCACATGGAGTGCCTCAAGTTAGATCTCCTACTAAGTGCCATAAATGAACTTGAAAGCTAGGTGCCAAAATGAGCCTGAATTGCCTAGAAGTGCGCCCAAACATCATGAAAGCATCTCTTGACAATGTGACCACTGGAGTTGATGAAATGACTCTCAGACTTAGTCAATTTTGCTAGTCTTGTCATAGTTCCCTTGAAGTACTTTTTGACTTATTCTTGCAAAAACACAATATTGAGTTAGTCAAAAACCAAATTTCATTCTCTTATCATTCGTATTAGCCTCCGGGAATGATAGATAGGCTAATCCATTCTTCACTTGATGCTCAAGCCAGAAACAGGGACATGACAGTCTCCCCTTCCTAGGATTGCTTGTCCTCAAGCAATTGAAGGTTAGGATGCTCTAGAATCTTTTCTCCTTCCCAAGTAGCATCTTCCATCGGCAACCCTTTCCACTTCACCAAATATTCCCTTATGCTTCGGTTGCGCAATTTCTTTTCTCTCATATCCACCTCACTCTCAGGTTCAAGTGCAAGCATTCCTTCTTCATCAAGTGGTGGTAGTTCATCAGATGAAACTACATGTTGTCCTAGTGCCTTTTTGAGACACGACACATGAAACACATTGTGTATGCGGCTTCCTGCGGGCAAGTCAAGTTCGTATGCCACTTCCCCTATTTTTCTCAACACCTTATAGGGTCCATAGAACCTGGGTTTCAACTTCTCCGCACCTGACTTCTTCAAAGTACTTTGTCTATAAGGCTGAAGGCGCAGGAATACCATATCACCTACTTCAAAGCTCCTTTCAACCCGGTGTTTGTCAGCATACAATTTTTGCTGGTTTTGAGCTCTCTGTAAATTATCTTTAAGAACTCGCAAGATGTCTCGAGTATCCTGCATCAATTCTTTAGCTCGAGGAGCTCAACTATCATCCAGTGCTAGATCAACAAATGAAACTGCATTATACCCATACAAAGCTCGAAAGGGAGTCATGCCGATTGACATGTGGAAACTGGTGTTGTAGTAGTATTCACCCAGATGTAGCCACTTAATCCAAGCATGCTGATGATCAGATACATAGTTTCTCAAGTATCCCTCAAGCCATTTATTTACAATTTCAGTTTGTCCATCGGTTTGAGGATGATAACTAGTGCTTGGTGTCAGGTTAGTTCCAGCTAGTCGAAATAGCTCTCTCCAAAATACACTGATGAATCGGCTATCTCGATCACTGACTATGGTCTTAGGAAGGCCATGTAGTCCGAAAACCTCACGAAAGAATAACTCAGCTACTTGCAATGCTGATGACTCAACTGGAATTGCAAAGAAGTGAGCATACTTTGTCAACCTATCAACAACTACATAAATATAGTCTTTTCCATTCACCTTCGGAAGACCTGTGATGAAATCCATAGAAATACTCTCCCACTTTTGTTTTGGAATTGGCAATGGTTGGAGTACTCCTGCTAGAAAAGTATGTTCTGACTTGTTCTGCTGACAAGTCAAACATTCCCTGACATACTGTAGAACATCTTCTTTCAGACCCTTCCAAGAGAATCTTTCCCTAATTTGCTTATAGGTTTTGAAATAGCCAGGGTGTCCTGTAAGTGGGGTATCATGGTATGTTCTCAAAACTTGCTGCTTGAGCTCCGATTCAGGAGTTAGAAAAATTCTGTCTTTATAATAGATGATATCATCGACTACCTTGTACCTATCATCCTGAATGACTCCATCCATGATCTCACAAGCAAATTTTGATTTGGAGTACTCAACTAGAAGCTGAGACTTCCAATCAGCCAAAACTTCACTTAGGGCACAAATGGCAGGTTTTCTAGACAAGGCATCGGCCACCACATTCTTCTTGCCTTTAATATATTCAATGTCAAAGTCATATGCCTGAATCTTAGTAACCCACTTCTGTTGTCTTTCATTCAAATCCTTCTGCCCTAGGAAGTATTTCAAACTGTTGTGATCAGTTCTGACCACAAACTTAGATCCAACTAGATATTGGCGGAATTTAGCCAAAGCATGCATGATTGCCAGCATCTCTTTGTCATATGTTGAGTACAACCTTTCTGTGTCCTTCAGCTTCCTGCTCTCAAATACAATGGGATGACGATCTTGCATCAACACTGCTCCAATGCCTTCTCCAGAAGCATCACATTCTAGGACAAAAGATTTAGTAAAATCTGGTAAAGCTAATACTGGTGTTGTACTCATAACTTCTTTCAATTTATCAAATGCAGCTTGAGCTTCTATTGACCAAATGAAAGCACCTTTCTTTGTTAGATTTGTCAAGGGTGCAGCAAGCTGTGAGAATCCTTTAACAAATCTTCTGTAATAGCTGCAGAGGCCAAGGAAACCTCTTAGTTCAGATACATTCCTGGGTACTGGCCAACTGCGGATGGCTTCAATCTTTTCTTCTTGAACCTTCACACCATTAGCTCCAATCACATGACTCAGGTATAGAATCTCCTTCAAGCCAAAATCACACTTAGACATCTTTGCATATAAAGATTGATTCTCCATGACGCTCAAAACTTCATCTAAGTGTTGGAGATGTTCTTCCCATGTCTTGCTGTAAATCAAGATATCATCGAAGAAAACCAACAGGTATTTCCTCAATTGCTTGTTGAATACATGATTCATACTAGACTGGAAAGTAGCTGGAGCATTTGTTAATCCAAAAGGCATCACCAAGAATTCATAATGTACGTAATGGCATCTGAATGCTATCTTTGGAACATCTTCTTCACGAACACGAATTTGATGGTAACCAGATCGAAGATCTATCTTGGAAAAGAACACAGCCCCATGTAGTTCATCAAGTAACTCATCAATCCTAGGTATTGGATACCTATTCTTGATGGTCTTTTTGTTCAATGCGCGATAGTCAATACACATTCGCATTGTTCCATCCTTCTTCACGAGCACCACAGATGATGCGAATGGACTTGATGATGGCCTAATGTGTCCCATCTCGATCAATTCTCTGATCGTCTTCTCAATTTCAATTTTGAAATGTCTTGGATGCCGATAGGGCGCAATGTTGACGGGTTTGGCCCCATCCTCTAGTTCAATGACATGTTCAAAACCTCTATTAGGAGGTATGCCTGTGGGTATATCTTTAAACACCTTACTATGCTTATCCAACATTGCCTGGATGTCTGCAGGATAAAGTTCTTCGGCAGAGAGAATCTGGTTGTCCTTGATGCAAACCTGTGCTGCCCACTCAATGTCATTATGCCTGATCATTGCTTCCATGCGTTTAGCCGAGACAACTTTGGGGTTCCCATCAGACACTGACTTCAATTTGATCTTTCTACCCTCATGCATGAATTCCAATTCCATCTTCTGGAAATCCTAGACTATTCTTCCAAGTGAATGTAACCATTGTACTCCAAGCACCACATCAATATGCCCGAATCCAAGTACATAGAAATCATCCTATAAAGTATAATCTCCCATTTGAATTTGTACCTGGGTCACCTTTCTGGTACAACTCATCAAGAATCCATCAACAACTACTATTTGAAATCCTTCGAAGTCTTCAACTGTTAGACCCCGCCTTGCTACCAAACCTTCATCTATGAAGTTGTGAGTAGCACCACTGTCAATTAGACATGTGACTCTCTGACCCTTCACAACTCTTATGCAGAAGGCATGATATTTAGGTACTCCTGAAATAGTTGCTAATGTTATTTTGTTAGTTGTTCCTTCCGAGACAACATTAAGAGTTGGTTGTTCATGTACTTCCTCTTCATCCTGAGTTGACTCTTCTTCACTCAGTGTCTCCTCTTCACTGCCATCGTCAGATACTACTTCAATCAAATGAGCTTTACCTTTACCAAGGCACCTGTGTCCTGGTTCCCAAGGTTGCTTGCAAGAAAAACAGAGTTTCTTCCTTCTCAGTTCATCTCTTTCCGCTGCAGATGTACTTTGAGTCATCTTTTGAGGAAATGAAGGTTTCCTTTGAGTAGAACTAACTCTTTTATAGAACTTCCTCTTAGGCTGGTATACGGGAGTAATATCAAGATCAAGAGCAAAGTCAATTGCTTCTTCCAAGTTTGCTGGCCTTTGTACCTTTACCAATGGCTTAATCTGATTGTTCAATCCCTCAATGAACAACATAGTGATTCTTCAGTCAATCATGTCAGGTACCATCACTGCTATCTTCTAAAACTCATTTACATACTACACAACCCTTCCTTCTTGCTTAAGTTGGGCTAGTTCGCGATAGTACACTTCAGTGTCTTTTCTATCAAACCTTTGAATCAACTTGGTTACAAACTCATCATAGGAATCTATCCTATCATGATGTTGAGAGACTAGGTCATGATGCCACCATTCATATGCCAATCCTTCAAGATGCATTGTAGCAAATTGAATCGCCTTCTTTTCTGTGAAAGGCTTAAGAGAAAGGTATGTATCCAGCTTGTTTACCCAAGCTCTAGCACTGAGCTTACCACTTCCATCAAAGGTAGGAATGGGAACTCGATTCAACGCTTCTTTATACTCCTTTGTATCATCATCCCCTCTAGGACGAAAGCCTCTAGCTCTAACTTGCTTGTCCCTATCTTCCCTCTTCTGTAGGCAGTATTCATTGAAAGTCATCATTTCCCAAACACGATCTGGTAATCTGGCATAGAGATCTGCAAAGAGTGCTACTTCATCTTCAAAGTTATTTTGTTCTCCTTCATCAAACTCTTCATCAACTTCATTGCCTTGTTCAGGTGGTGGTGGAAGGAAAGTTGGTCTTAGAGGCCTATCAACTATAGGAGTTCGTGTGCGAACTCTTCTTCCTGTTGCACTAGCAGCAGCATCATCAACATGTCTTTCTTGTCTCTCGTGTCTAGCTGCATTACCTTGCTGACCTTCAACTCCTTGATTCATGTTTTGAAGGGATTGTAGGACTTGTTGCAATATTTGAGCTGTTTGTTGTTGTCCAATGGCAATGTTCCTGAACATCTCCCTTGCTTCACGTTCATTATCACTAGGTGGACTTCTACTTCTTTCATCAGCCATGTTAGCTGGAGCTTCTATATGATGTTGCTGTTGTTGTTCTTGCCTAGCTCTTCTTGTAGAATCCCTGTGTGGACCTACTTTAGGTGGCTGCATAACCCAAAGGCTGGCAGGATCCAAGCTCTGGTACCACTGTAAGATACCCAACTAGTACTAGCTAAATATTTTCTTACTTAGACAAATTTACTTGCACTTAACTCTTCAACTACTTAATCTATTTAACATCACACATGAAAACATAACAAAGGCAACTTGCATGAATCAACCTTGAAGTTGGGTACTTGTATTATTACTGGATTCAACTCAATGCAAATGTCTTATTACAATGATGATGCCCTCAATGGCATGAATATACAATTTTATTCAAAGGATTACAAGGAAAGGCCTTGAAGCCTAGATGTATACAATGCTTTCAACTTCTTCACAACTAGCTCTGTCTCACTAGATGATGTAGATCACTTCAATTGAACCTAATGATGTCAATTGGATGTCAACACCTCACAATGCAACAAGGGAGCATCACCTTGTCAGTTGAAGGAGCATCACCCCAACACTTGAAACTCGCAGGCCTCAAGATTACAAGCATAAAGCTTTGCAGAGAGAAATTTCGCCAAAAATGATAAGTTGATAAATGAATGAGAGAGCTCCTCGTTTTATAGGCCTTCCAAACGCAATGAAGGCACGTTTTTCAAGAAGCATATTTAGGAGAATATTCCACTTGACAACTCATCCTGAGTTGGCAATCTTACCCAAAGAGCCTGACATGAATCCCAATGCTATCCCTCTGCCAATGAGAATTCAAGTAGTTTAACTATGTAACTACCTTATCCTCTTCTAGAAACACTTAGGCGCATTTTTAGGGTTCTTCTGACTTGGGCGCCAAATTGAGATGATCTCTTCATGAAGTTGCGCCTTGCTATGATTAGGCGCCAATTGGAGTTTACAGAGACTCAAGAGTGCTTCCAAGGTTAGGCGCCAAAACAAGATTATCGAGGAGTGAAACTACGACTTAAGAAGGTGTTTGAACTCTAGGCGCCAATCTGAGGTTGCAGAGGCATGGATATGCGCCTAGTGAAGTTTGATGACTCCACATGCTTTCAAACACTTAACAACATTCAGTGAAGACTTCTTAGACTTTGATTCAAGATTAAGTGCCCAAATGAGTTCTCTGGAGTCTAGGCGCCATCTGGAGGTTGGAGAGAGGAAGATTTGCGCCCAACTTGCTTAGGTGCACTTTTGAGGTGATGGAGACCAAGAAATGCGCCTTTATCATCTTGGCTTATTTCTTGACAACTTAATGACTTAGGTTGTTGAGCAACATTTGAGAATAGTTCCTTTTTTCATGATGCAGTTAATTGATCCTTAGGCGCCATTTCAAGTGTCCGGAATGACCATCAAACCAAGGCACTTATTTGAGTCTTTGGCAAATGGAGAAGGCGCCTTACTTGTCTAGGCGAATTTTGAGGGTGAGATAGGCAGTTAAGTGCGCCTAGCTAGTTCTGGAGTCTTCCAACCGTCTTCTATCAGATCAACTTCAATGATATAAGCCATTTGAGAGAGTTTCCACCCTAGGCGCCAAAATGGAAGTGTTTCATCAAAATGTGCATCTCACATAGCTTTCAATCCTAGGCGCCAGAATTAAGGAGTTTTGACCACAACATGCGCCTAGGCTAGGAATTTCCCTCTTCCACTTTGATTAAAAATCCAAGAGACTTCTCCTAACTTCAAAGTTTTCAATCTATCAGTCATCCAGGCTAGGCGCTCAAATGGAGGATTCTTGGCCCAATATGCGCCTAGGTATCAAGACATCGATATTTGAAAATCCCAACTTTCTACTAGATCTCCTTAAGAATGAAGTTCACTTGAAGTAGTTCTTCTCATTCAATGGTCCCAACAACCAATCTCAGATCAAGGCGCCCATTTTGAAGTGTTTGAACTTGGATTGGCGCCTCATGAAAGTTAGGCGCACTCTGGGGTTTTGTGAGAACAAGAAAGTGCGCCTAGCTCAATTAGGCTCTTTCAATGACCCAAAACACATGTTTGGTGAATGATCAAGTACAAGTAATGCTCAACTGGTTAATAGATGACTTCATCTTCTTGGTTCTTGCCTTCAAAGTCCAAGGCACTCATTTGGTGAGTTCAACATGACATTGGCGCCCAAGCATGAAAGCTTCATCCACACCCACTCCACTTATCCCAGTACTAGGCGCTAGGTTGGAGGAGGTTAATCACATGGAGCGCCTCAAGTTAGATCCCCTACTGAGTGCCATAAATGAACTTGAAAGCTAGGCGCCAAAATGAGCCTGAATTGCCTAGAAGTGCGCCCAAACATCATGAAAGCATCTCTTGACAATGTGACTACTAGAGTTGATGAAATGACTCTCAGACTTAGTCAATTTTGCTAGTCTTGTCATAGTTCCCTTGAAGTAGTTTTTGACTTATTCCTGCAAAAACACAATATTGAGTTAGTCAAAAACCAAATTTCATTCCCTTATCATTGGTATTAGCCTCCGGGAATGATAGATAGGCTAATCCATTCTTCACTTGATGCTCAAGCCGGAAACGGGGACATGACAAAGAAGCTCAAGCCAAGCTTCATATCATCCAGGAATTGATATTTGCTTTGATGTTGCTGTTTGGTGAGGAAGCCATCTAGGGTTTCTGCCATTTCCAGCCATTGGGAACGAAAACTCTCATTGGTTATGCAATTTTGAGGCTGTGAAACTATCAGCTGAATTATTGTTTCATTGCGGGCTTCACTTCAGGGGTCCAATCTGTGCTACATTGGAGGATTACAGATTTTTCAATAGAGTTTATTTTCAGTCATTGGAGGGGTTCAATCTGCATACTCATAATCAGATTTTGGTTCATATTGGCACATCCTTGCATCCAAATTTTTTGGGCATTGGCTCAATCTCTTCGTGGCTGCATTGGAGATTATTTTAGGAACAAATTGGAGGTGTTTCAAGGCTGCAATTAATTAATTCTGAGGATTATATACTACAACAAGGGTGCCATTGGCAAGACATTTTTGTTCATATCTCATCATTGAAGCATCCTATGGTTCTGAGCATTGTTTCATTTTGATCCTTTGATCCTACCGATCATTTTAGGTGCCATAAAGTGGAGTTTTATGGTTGCATTTATTTATCTAAAATATTGCCAGGCAAGGGTAGGTGCGACTTCAGCAAGGAGGGGCGATTTCATGCTTGGAGGTCCTGAAAAATCTTAATAAAAATTGGGAAGCATTGTCACGCCATTTGCTAGTCATTCCTTGCTTCAAAATCAGGTTCTTTCATGCTCTTTGCATACTTATATCTAGTTAGTTGCTGCCATTCTTACACAAACCTAGAAGTGAACAATTGTAAAGCCAAGAGTCTTGGCTATCTACATTTTCATTATAATTGAATTGCACATCAATGAAAGGAGTGACAAGTTGCATATCATTAAATGTTGTGGTACTTGACTGTAGTATTCATTTATGTATGCAAGACAACTGTTTGCTTAAATGCCTATTGGCTGTAAGTCTCTATTTTACATAGAAATTTATATGTCTTTGCTGTACCTTCATTTGGAAATTGAATAGATGCATGCCAAGTGTTTGCATTAATGCCTAATTGCTGTAGGTGCATATTGGCTATCTTAAGATGCATTGAAAGTGTTTGACAATATGTCAACTAGCTGTACAAGTTAATTTCAGTCACTTATGTGTATGTGAAAGGTCAAAAACAGTTAGTATATTATTTCTATGACATTCTCAATCAATCCTGCATCATTAGAAGCACCGAAAGCATCATCTGCAGCATACAAATTCATAACAAGACAAACAGAAATTCAAATCAGCATGATCAGACATTGTGTGCAAAGTGTTTGACAATATTCCTTGAGCCTCTAATCAGCATTTTGAGGTCAGAACTAGCAAGGGATATTTCAGTGGTATCAGAACGGTTTCCTGCCATCCTTTGGGGTTGAAATTGGCTTCATTAATGCAACAAAGTGACAGGTACAAGAGGTATACAGCTAGAGAAGAAAGAAAGCAAAAACAGTGGCCACAACCTCCTGAATAGGACACTTTATCAGCGGCTATAGCAGCAAGATAGCGTGGCATTGAGATTTGTTCAACTAGCACCATGGGTGACAATGAGCCTAGAAACGAAGGTAGAAATGGGGGAAATAATGAAGAAAGAGAAGCACGAGAGATTTTTAGACACATGGCAGTAGGGCAGCAGCAGGTAGCAGATGCTTTGCGAGCACTTACTACAATGATACAACAGATGAACCCTCAAGGAAGACAGAATCACGAACCAGATGATAACAGAAGTGTGGTTGGAACCCCTAGGCCACAAAGAACACCCACTTGTACCAGTAACAGGCCTACACGTCCTACCTTTCTGAGAAATGAACCAGAAGAGGGACATGCAGAAGAAGAGGGAGAAGAAATGTTCGCGGATACTCTCATGGCAGTGAACGATGAGTGGGAATTGTTGACACCGCAGGTAAGGGAGCGCATGAGCTTTGACAAATTTGTGAGTCAGAGGATAGAGCACTACAGATCCAGGCAGGATAGGAGACCAAGAAACCAAAACAATGATCTGATGTATGCCACCAACAGAGTCACATTACCCATGTTTGACGGTAGTGGGAAGGTTATAGCTCAGTCATGGATTCACAAGCTAGACACTCTCCTCAATCTTAGACCCATGACAGAAGGGGATGCGATAAAATACTCCACCTTTCACTTGGAGGGAGCAGCCCACGATTGGTGGTATCATGGGTTGGACATGTTACAGCATAACCGCATCACTTCTTATCAGGAGTTCATTGATAGATTGGTGGAACGCTTTGATAAGAAAGACCCATAGACATATTTCTGAGATCTAGCTCAGCTTAAGCAGACTAGGAGTTTGGAAAGTTACATTAGTGACTTTCAGAAATTATCAGTTATGGTTTCCAATATATCTGAGAGGAGATTAGTTGTGCTATTCATTGAGGGCTTATTGGAACCATTGAGAGGATGGATAAAAGCCTTTGATCCCCCTTCACTTCAGGAGGCTATGAAGAAGGCTAGGAGTATGGAGTTTGCAGCCCCAAAAAGCAAGGGTTCGCATAAGGATGTTCCTTCTACCAGCAATGAGAATCCTCAACAATTTGTTGATAAGAAAAAGAAATCAGCAACCATGGTGGATGAGAAGTCACGTGAGGAGTTAAGGAAACAGAAATTGTGCTATTGGTGTAAGGAACCATATAACAAGGATCATGACTGCCCTTTGAGGCCTAAGGGCAAGGCAAATCGTATTATGTGGGCATATTATGAGGACTCCGATTCTGATAATGCGGATCAGCAAGCTGCTTCAGGGGTTGATCAGGATGAGAAGGCATCTGCTGATGGGAATTTGGCTCCTTTGGCATTCCTTGCTAATGTACAGGATGAGACTACATTCAGATTTAGAGGAACAGTCAATGGACAGCGTTGCATCGCCATGCTTGACACGGGAGCAACACAACTTTATTGATGAGGGTTTTGTGGCTAGATGTCTACTTCAGACCGAGGATTTTGATGGATTCAGAGTCCGAGTTGCTGATGGATATACCCTCACATGCACTAGACGGATTAATAATCTCACTTTGTTGTTGAATGGTTATGAGTTACAGACTGATTTCTATATGGTCAACATGGGTGAGATGGACATAGTGTTGGGCATGAGATGGCTCCAGGACATAGAAGAATTTACCCTCAATGTGCCTAAAATGGAAATGAAATTTGAGGTTGATAACAGGAAATATTTGTTGAGGGGAATTGCAGAGGGGAGCTTGTATTCTATCTCTTTGTGTAGGGGGTTGGACCAAAAGAGAGAGAAGGAAGTGGTTCAGGAGGAGCGTGAGATGGTTCACAATCTCTTGTTCGAAATAGATGCTACATGGTCATATGATAATCCAGTCTTCGTGTTAGATGTTGACCACTCTCTTGACTCCAGTTCCGAGATGAGCATTGATGGTAGCGTTTGGGATCCTTCCAGTGCATCGGGATTTCAAACAGGGCTCGCAGAGGAGATTTCAGAAGTGTACATAATAAGGAGTGCGTATAGCTTTACATTTGATCCTCATGTGCATGATTTATTTCAGATGCACAGTTCAGTGGCGCATGTGATAGACAGTTTGTATGATAGCTTACCTTGCGTAGAGGTTGGAAGCAAATATGATCAGTCTTTGGGGTTGCTTCCTTTTGAGGCTTACATTCCTGCGACACCTGATAGCGGGATTGAGTTGATTCAGCAGGTTCAGTTAGTTGTGCTAGTACTGGTGTTACAAGAGTTGTTTGGTGATAGCAGGAACATTATACAGATCTTCCCTTGGGACCCAAGTGGAAGAGAGCTTTCTTTGTAGCCGAGATTGCTTGGGGACAAGCAATTTCAGGGAGGGCGGACTATAATGTCCCCTTTTTACCCTGATGTTGTTTGTGGATGGCTTAGCCTATTCCTGACCCTCGTAGGCTAATGTGCATGGTTAGTGGGTCTTCTTGAGGCAGTTACATGGTCAGTGGTTGGTTTCCTGGATTCAGTTGGATTGGAAAATTAAGGGAGATAATAATTAAATTAATTATTTGTAAGGTTATTAAATAAATAAATATTATAAAGTGACCTTATATTTAATTAATTTAATAAAGTGAAATAAAATACTATAACATAAAGTCACTAAATAAAATAATATTATTATTTTTCTAGAAGCTTCTTGGAGATGGATTGAAAAAAGTATAAAAGAAGCTCAAGCCAAGTTTCATATCATCCAGGAATTGATATTTGCTTTGATGTTGCTGTTTGGTGAGGAAGCCATCTAGGGTTTCTGCCAGTTCCAGCCATTGGGAACGAAAACTCTCATTGGTTATGCAATTTTGAGGCTGTGAAACTATCAGCTGAATTATTGCTTCATTGTGGGCTTCACTTCAGGGGTCCAATCTGTGCTGCATTGGAGGATTACAGATTTTTCAATAGAGTTTATTTTTAGTCATTGGAGGGGTTCAATCTGCATACTCATAATCAGATTTTGGTTCATATTGGCACATCCTTGCATCCAAATTTTGTGGGCATTGGCTCAATCTCTTCGTGGCTGCATTGGAGATTATTTTAGGAACAAATTGGAGGTGTTTCAAGGCTGCAATTTATTAATTCTGACTGATATACTACAGCAAGGGCGCCATTAGCAAGACATTTTTGTTCATATCTCATCATTGAAGCATACTATGGTTCTGGGCATTGTTGCATTTTGATCCTTTGATCTTACCGATCATTTTAGGTGCCATAAAGTGGAGTTTTATTGTCGCATTTATTTATCTAAAATATTGCCAAGCAAGGGTAGGTGCGACTTCACCAAGGAGGGGCAATTTCATGCTTGGAGATCCTCAAAAATCTTAATAAAAATTGGGAAGCATTGTCACGCCATTTGCTAGTCATTCCTTGCTTCAAAATCGGGTTCTTTCATGCTCTTTGCATACTTATATCTAGTTAGTTGCTGCCATTCTTACACAAACCTAGAAGTGAACAATTGTAAAGCCAAGAGTCTTGGCTATCTACATTCTCATTATAATTGAATTGCACATCAATGAAAGGAGTGACAAGTTGCATATCATTAAATGTCGTGAGGTACTTGACTGTAGTATTCATTTCTGTATGCAAGACAACTGTTTGCTTAAATGTCTATTGGCTGTAAGTGTGTATTTTACATAGAAATTTATGTGTCTTTGCTGTACCTTCATTTGGAAATTGAATAGATGCATGTCAAGTGTTTGCATTAATGCCTAATTGTTGTAGGTGCATATTGGCTATCTTAGGATGCATTGAAAGTGTTTGACAATATGTCAACTAGTTGTACAAGTTAATTTCAGTCACTTATGTGTATGTGAAAGGTCAAAAACAGTTAGTATATCATTTCTATGACATTGTCAATCAATCTTGCATCATTAGAAGCACCAAAAGCATCATCTGCAGCATACAAACTCATAACAAGACAAATAGAAATTCAAATCAGCATGATCAGACATTGTGTGCAAAGTGTTTGACGATATTCCTTGAGCCTCAAATCAGCATTTTGAGGTCAGAACTAGCAAGGGATATTACACAAGGCCATAACAGTGGATGGCAATCTGAAACCCATTGCTCAGTTGTATGATGAATATAATGATCTAGATATAAGAGGATTATTGAGACTGTTGTTGTAGAATATCTAAACATCTACAACAAGGCTTTGATTGAAATAATTACTGATCTACCACACAGCCTGGGTAGCATAATGAGTACAAGAAAGGAAGCTGCTATGGCTAAGGACATAGAACTAAGGGAACACTCATTGATAAGATTATGTTCGGGGATCACCCCTGAGGAGAAGGTCAAAATCCCTAAAGAAATCAAGGATGCCTTCAGGACAAAGAGAAGAATGAATTCATTGATGTTGGGAGAAATTGATAAAGTGGTCAAGGAAACAGAGGAGATCACTTTGGCAGCTCTAAGGAAAAACAACATTCCTACCATTTATGACGAAGAAGAAACAGATGGTGAAGATAACACATCTGTTCCGGAAGTCAATGCTGAAAAGGAAGAATCTGATCAAACCCCTGCTGCTGATGATCAAGACATCACTGAAAGGGATCAAACTGAAACAAGTCTTCCTCCAAGACAACAGACTGATAATCTAGAAAACAAGGAGGAAATTGATGAACATATCAAAGTTGATAATCAAGAACAAGCTAAGGAAAGCCCTGCACCGGAGCGAAATATTGGTCAACAAGAGAATATGAACATGGAACCTCCGGAACAAAATCAAGAAGAAGTGTCTGAAGAGGTGACAAGAGACACTGCAGAGATAGTAAAAGAATTTTTGGAAAAAGAAGAATTAGTTCTAGATGAGTTTGAATCAATCCAAGGTCTAATAAACTTGGACACAATGTCTCCTATTTAGATGCTCAAGTTGGCTACAATTGCTCAAGCCAAAGCAAGAATAGAGATATTAAAGTCCCACATTCAAGATAGTGAACTCATAAGTGAAGCATCCAGCATCTTGAAAAAGCTAAATCCAACATACTGGAAGGATACCTCTCTGTCTGCCACTTGTCAACTCAAGGGACTAATTCATTCTGTAAATACACATTTTGAATCTCTTGAAAAATCTGCTGAAACTAAAGTTAGACAAGAGTTTAATGAGAAAAGGTTAGATGAGTTGACGAAGTTGATAGCCCATGATAAGGCTCAACTAGATAATGGGATACAGAATATTCAGAGTGCTACTATAGAAGTTGGTGATGTGTATAAATTTTGTCTATCATGGCCGGAAGTTACAAAGAAGACAGAAGAAAAGATTAAGGAATTGGAAGAAAAACTAATGAATATCTCTAAGAATTTTGATACGGTACATGAATGAACCAGCAACACAGAAGCTCAAATCATCAACATCCACAATGACTTGAATGTTTTAATAAATCAAAGGTATCAAATAAAGAGTAGAATGGGACAATTGAGAAGACTGATCAGTCCCAAACTATATTCAATGACCAAGCTTGTAGCTGAAGCACAGCTTGGACAAACGGACACACCATGAGATTTACAAAACGCAGAAACTCTAGTCTTTCTACCCAGTGGACATATACAAATTTTGGATGGTGCTAAGAAGAGTTGGGATGTTGAGATAGCTCAACTAAAGAACGTTTTTAGTGACATACTTCAGCATATGTAAAATAATGTAGAAGACTGTACTTGTAAATATGCGGCAGAGTACATAAAATTTTGAAGTTTTGACAAGTTTTTGGTTTTGGGTCACACCCTTTGCCATTGATGTCAAAGGGGGAGAAGATTAGTGAAAAATGGATAAACATCCCAGGGGGAGTAGGAGAATGAAGTGTATATAGCAAGGGGGAGCAGTCAAGCATTTTTTTACTAAGTGTTGACATCAATGCCAAAGGGGGAGATTGTTGGCAAGAGACACTGCTCCGGCATGGACTTGTGTGTTGTCATTGATGGCAACAAGGCTCAAAGATCCCTTCAACATGACAAGAAGACATATCTCTGGAAGGCCATATTGGAATTTAGGTCCGGTTGGCAGAAATGACTAAATATGAGCAAGAAACAGAGTAAGAGACAGTAAGTGGATCAATGTACTTCCACAGATGAAGACCTGGAAATGCGGCTCAGGTATAATGTTCATAATTGTTTGATGTTATATTCCAGTGATCAAGTCCTGACTTCCTCCGGAAGTCACTTAGAAGAAATATCTAAGTCCGAATGACCAGAGGTGTAACAGAGACAGTGAATGGGGCACAGTATAATGGTCCGCATTCCTCCGCAAGTGCATATTTTAGTCTGTGGTTCTGAAGGTATGACAAGTGGTCAGAAATGAACAGTGGATATAATTTGTGAGGTCCCATTTGGTCCGCAGCATGAGTTGTGATGTGACAGAGGAACCTATCATATATGTTATTAAGAAACAAGCTGACAGGCTGATTAAATCATTATGCGAAGAAGAAATATGAGTTGGATGATAAAGGTAAGTGATTGTATGTTTAGAGCCGACACATATGAAGACATATGCATGTTTGTTTGGATCCGCATTGACGATTTAACACAAGAACAAGCCGACAGGATATAACACTTGGTGTACACACTTCACAGTTTGGTTGTCGACAGGATATAACACTTGGTGTACACGTTCACAGTTTGCTTGCCGACCTGATCATGAGAAAGATTTAGTTGCGGATATAAATAGAGGATGGATTTCGGTGTTTGAGAAGTTGTAATGTGAATATATGTGTGATAATGCGAGCATAAGAATTGAAGAGCAGAATTAGCAGATCAATAAGGATGAAGACTAAGGATATAGTATTCAGTTATTAAATGACTGCACCCTGGCATACTGACAGATGGTTTTGTAGTATTCATACTTACTATATGATTTCACTTGTGCTGGACAGTGAGCAATCTTCATCAAGGCAGTGAGCCTCCATTAGGGTTTAACAACCCTTATTGTAATCTTTCTAGGTTTAGGATTGAGATAGTGAGCCTGCTAGACCTAGTTGTACTTCATGGCAGTGAGCCAACATGTTCTAGGCCCGTGGAGTGACCAAGCCTGAATATCAACATTTGTAAAAGATTGCAATATATATATTGAGAGCTAATCCTCTCCGTGGTTTTTCCCTCTTCGGGTTTTCCACGTAAAAATCTTGGTGTTCATGTGTTATATCTTTGTCGTTGCTATCCATTTGTTTAATCTGTTTTCATATAATTAAATTTGGTAAATGGATAATCGAGCAAGTGTATAAATGGTTTTGTAGAACACTAATTCACCCCCACCTCTTGGTGTTCATTGGATTCAACAACCTATCATTATTTGCTGGTCCTAGAAGTGTATTACGCTGAAAACCACATACATTACCTATTATAACATCTATCCCATGACTGAAAACTGCATCTTCATGTGAAAATTGTTCCTCTATCCTGTCATCTAAAAGGTATGGCATCAATTTTTGCTCACATTGTTTGAACATATTGTTAACCAATTCATATGCAGCTGATGTAACATCTTGTTCTTGCCTCAAAACAACCAATAGAGAAGATAAGAGTGATTCATCACTCTCATTAGTAATCGAAGTCATAGTGGATTGCATGGAAGATGTAACATTATTTGTATGGTTCTTACCAATAACAGCCAAGAAGTGTTGGAAAATTTCAAAGATAATGTAAGATCCCTGTCAGGATTCTTCCTTCAAACTATCAAATTCTGTGTTTTATTGTGTTGACATTTCGTCAAACACTTGGCATCATGGGGCTGCTCTGATTATTCTGAGTTTGTTTGCTTTTTAGAATGTTTGAAAGTCTGATTGGAATATTATCTTGTGCATAAACTGTCTTTTTTCACATAGATATTTGAACAAACAATTGGAATGCTTATGACAATACAACACAATAACCAATGACCAAACTAATTTACAAATTGAGTTCTGATTGGATTTCTGATTTATTTGCTTCAATCATATATTGCAACTTGTTCATGAATATGATGACACTTCCCACAGACAATTAAAATGAGCCAAGAATAGATCAATATATTCAAATTAAAGATTTGAATATAAGCAGCCTTCTACATGATATGACAGCACTTATTGTTACAGAATCAATTGCAAATCATAACAACATACCAGTACTCTGTTCACTGCTGATGATATATGTCTGATTTCCTTTTTATCACTTCCAGCCTTAATAGAGTCTTCACAAATTCCTGAGTGCTTGCTGGGTGGTATCGAACAAGGTAATTCGTTACTTCAATAGATGATCACAGCAATGAAATGGCTGATGTCTTATTGTGGATGTTCTAGTCTATTTACTGGCAGTGCTAAACACAGTCTTTGTAGAATCAGATTGCAAAGCAGAATTGGTACTCCAAGATATTCATATCATTTGGAATCTTCAATATCTCAGATGATGGCGCAAAGTGGTTCATCCAGCACAGATGATGATCGCACCTCACTATGACTGACCACCGGTATCCCAAAGTTGATGGCGGCCTCCAACAAATCTGCCACAGTCTAAGTGTCTCTTTTGAAGGTAATTCGCAGTCTACAAAGATGTGGATGTTGATCTCTATGATGTTCGTTGCTGAGCTAAATGCTAACGATTTCCTTGAATACAAATCGCTGCCTAAGTGAAATTGACTGAGACTCACTTGTATGAATCTCCAGCAGCACTTTGTATTATCCCGACTGTGTATGATCGTAGAATGTGAATGATTTCCTTTAGATACTCCACATCAAAATAAACTGTAAAATATCAGCTGCGATTAGAGAAGGAACTGCACTCAGAAATAGGAAGATACAATCAGCTCTATTCTTCTGCTGTTTACATACTTCTCTTTCTTACTCCGTAGCATCTTTTCGTACTCCTTCTTATGCTCTTTATCCATACCTCTCTTTTGCAGATTTCTTTTTGCTATCTTGCAATCCTCGTCGAACCAAGGGTTTGCTGGGAAAGTATTTCTTGTTCCTCTCTTGGGTCTAGCTCTCTTACAACCATTTAAGGCCTTGTGTATCAGGGGAATCAGCATGTTCTCTCTGAAGAACCGATTCTTTATGTTAGCTGTTTTTTCTTCGTGATCTCTAAAAAGTTGTTTGATTGCAGCTCTAAAGATTCCCTGATTCTCATGATTTAGAAGGATTTTACCTTAGGGAGCAGCCTTCTTTTGGCCAAAGTGGCCTTGTTCTTCCTGTTGTTTCCTTATGAGAATTGTATGACTCCTGTCCATTGAATTTGATCATTAATAACCCGTCAAATTATTGCACTATCATAGTTAATCCCCTTCTTGGTAAACTCTTCGGAAGCATGATAGAGCGCAGAATCAGCAGGTGGGCAAAAAAAGAAGGAAAAAGAGCTAAGGGCCAAGCTGGATTTAGACCCAAGCATTCTACTATTGATCATGGAGCTACACTTAGGTTCTTGATTGAAAAAATATGGAACACTCAGGGGGATGAGACCTTTTGCTGCTTTGTCGACTTCAAAAAAGCCTTTGACACAGTCCCTCGTGACAAACTTTGGAATAGAATGAAGGAGCTGGGGGTTCCGGATGAGCTTAGAGCTGCTGTCCATAGATTGTATGAGCAAGTAAAGGCTAAAATCAGAACTAGTGATGGAATATCAGAGTGTTTTGGCAGCGATATAGGCGTCAATCAGGGCTGTCCGCTTTCACCAACTTTATTTGGATTGTACATTGATAAATTAGAAGAATGGTTAAATAAAGATAGTGGGGAGGGGATTCAACTAGCTAAGTATGTTATAAAACTTCTTCTTTATGTGGATGACCTCATTTTAATTGCCAAAACAGCCAGCAGCTTGAGGGAACATTTGAGAGCACTTGAAACTTTTTGTCAAGAGGTTGGAATGCAGGTGAACACAAGCAAAACCAAAGTAATGATCTTCTCTCTGAAAAGAAAAAAGAAGCAATATACCTTTACCTTTGAAGGCAGTCCGTTGGAGATAGTCGAGGAGTACAAGTACCTCGGGCTTGATTTTCACCACAATCTCAGCTGGGAAACTTGTAGAGCAAAAAGAATACAAGGAGGATGGAAAGCGTTGTACTCTCTTCAAAATAGGTGCAGGATTGCTGAGTTATGGGATTGGAAGACCAAGAGAACACTCTTCGGTTTGTTGGTTACCTCGGTGATCCTCTACGGGTGTGAAATTTGGGGCAGCAGTATGTCAGATCAGAAATGGAAGTAGATAGAGAGAATCCAGAAGCACTTCATCATTAGCAGTCTCAAAGTCAAGAATTCGGTGCCGTATGAGATCTTACTTGCTGAAACAGGGTCCTTCCCTCTAGAGGCATCGGCGATGATACGGTTACTAAGCTACCTCAAGAAAATTCAAAACATGAAGAGCCACAGATGGCCTAGACTAATTATGGAGGAAGAACTAACTAGAAGAAAGAACACTTGGAGGAAGCAAAATGGGTAAAGAGGTGGGATATTAGCATGCAGGAGTGTCCAAATACTAAAGAAGAAATAAAAAAATATGTGAGAAGAAAATTCAAGTGCATCATGTGGACAAAACAAATGGACCGTAAAAAGGAATACTACCTCAAAGAATTCAACCCCAGGGGTGATTTTGAAGAAAAAGCCTATATAAGAGCAGACATTAAGTGGAAAGCGAAAATGTTGATTGCCCAACTTAGGATGAGCTCACATCATCTTAGGTGTGAAACAGATAGATGGCTAACTCCTAAAGAGGATTGGGAGGAGAGAATATGCCTCTTTTGCAACAAAGGCGTGGTGGAGATGGAACGACATTTCCTCTTGGAGTGCGAGGCATACAACGACATCCGATACAATTATGATGAAACTTTGAAAATCGCCAACCTTAACACCCTGTTTGAAGCAACAAGGCTGGATAGTACGGCGAACCTTGTGATCAAACTTCACAGCAGAAGGGAAGATCTCAAGAAGGAAGTTCAGGCAACTTAGAGGACGTTTTGTGGCTGCTGTTCCGTTTGACGGGGTTGTGTGCGACTGCTGGGTCCCATAGGCTGCTGCGGCCTCGTGGACGTTATTAAAATTCTTCATTCATTCATAGTCCCACGATTTCAACATAAATCTTATTCTATAATTTTATGTCAGAGCTGGGACCCACGGTAAAACTTTGGCATCATTTAGGATGTCTTTAATAACTTCAAAGGCTGCGCTTAGATATATATGAAGACCAAATATATCTCAAACCCATAAAACACAAATCCACAACTATATGCTGGAGAAAGAACTACTCATGCACGGGCCCACATTCCACTATTACTTTGATGTTCCAAATACAAACATAAAGAACCCACGAATCTGCTTGAAACAATATTTAAACATGAAATTGGCTAACTAAACTAGGCTGTCATACTTTGTCTTCCAATTCTGTAGCAGAGATATATATAGTCTAAAATCTGAATAATATTGATTAAACATCATACATATATAGATCAACATTGGCAAATTTATATTTGTTTATAAATCAATAAATTTGCAAATATCAATAGACAAATATCAGATATAAAGCTAATGAAATTTGCAAATAAAACCCAATCCTCAGATCTGCATATATATATCTTCAACAATGTTTGCAAACCAAGATCTTCAATGAAGCTTTACAAAAACGGTCTCCGACCAAATGACGAAAACCCAACAATTGAACCAAAGACACTTTGAAGCACAATTGTGAAGTTTGAAGCAACTTCACTTCATTGACGGTAAGGGAGCATCACCAAATCGACTTTACAAAGGGAACATCACCTTGACATCAGCTGAAAAACTTGACAAAAGACATAAACACAAAACCAAGCATCTGAAACATACATAGATAGATAGATGCTGGACTATGACTGTTACCCTTCCTTATTAAGGTCTCTCATCAATTAGGCCTGGCCTAATTTTATTAAATGAGAGTTTTGATGTACACATCATACCCAAGCATTTTTAAATGCTTTTACATGAACTTTATTAAATGCTTGCACTTAAAACTTTTTAAATGCTTGTTCATAACACTTTTTAATAAAGTGTTGTACTACTGACTTAGTAACTTAAATAAAATATTAATTTTATAAAGTAAATAAAAATACTTTACAAAATTAATTTACAATTAAAACAATTTTAAGTTACTCCAAAATTGGGGACATGACAGATAAGCTCTTCACAATCAAGATCCAACATAATAACACATGATCTACTTTTTTGCCATCATTTCTAAAATTTTTACCCTCCTAGCAAAAGAAGGATTGCTTGCATCATTCAGACCTTGGAAACTTCCCGCAATCAACTGAAATATTTCTTTCATAATACTGTTGTCACAAGGATCCAAAGGAGCTGTTATTCTCATAATTTCAATGATGCATAGGGTAACTGCAAGTCTTACCTCTTCATTTGGGTTCCTCAATAACTCAAGTGTAGCCAAATTATGAAATGAAGGAGCCATAGCTAGTTGCATTTCCCAAGAAGGTGACTGATCCACCTTGTATAAACCATCCTCTACTTCTCTCAATATGCAGAGTAGATCATCCCTTGACATAGGCAGGTGTTCAAATCTTTATCCTGCACCATAAAGTTTCTCTAAACATTCAAAAGCCATGATTCACAACCAAAACAGGCTGGTAGGATACATTGCTCTGATACCACTGTAAGAACCCTGTCTAGTTCTGCCCTGAATTTCTGAGTTTAGTGTTTAGACATTTTTGTCAAACACTTGGCATGCAATCTGGTTATGACTGATTTTCTAATGTTTCTTGTATTGGATATGTGTTTGATTGTTTGTTTTGATATGGTTTTCAATTTGTTTCATAAATACATTGCAAGGAACAAGGATACAAACAATCTTGCAAAGATAGAACAACAATACAATGACTGATATAAAGTTTGCAACAGCAGATGTAAAGTTTAATCAAATTAAAGATTTGAAGATTAAACTGTTGTTTACATTCAGATTGCACAATTCCTTAGTTTATATAAATTTGGAAACTTACATACCAATTCCACTTTCATCAATGGTTGCACTCCTGAAGACCATCTTGAAACTCTGAATGTGTCTTATACAATATATCACTTTGCTGTTTAAAGAATCAGATTTTTCAAAATTGAGTAGTTATGAAAATAGGGCCGTCATATATACCCAATAAGTGGTGGAAGATGAATATAAGTAACCTAGCTTGGGCGGCCAGCTTATACATGCTTCATAGAATATTGCGAATCCTCTAAACCCACGTCTCATTAATTCCCAGGCCTGCGACTCCTCAGAAACTCAATATTCTCCTTGGTGCCTTCATAAACTCCTATATGCTGCTCCTAAATATGGTGGCTCTTATCAGGAATGAGGCGGTTGTTTGTGCAAGGGGCAACTGATACAAATAAGACTGTTCTAGCCTCAATTTGGACGTCCCACTCTAAGATACTCTTGTCCTTGAAATGGTGGCAGCTGGGTGTAAGAAACCCGTGACTCCAAACATGGATAAATCTTCTAATGATGCCGACTACTCTTGAAAACACTAGCGGCTAGGATAAGCAGCCATCAATACCAAGCACTAGCTTTATGAAATGCTCCAAAGTATTGTCACTAGGGTTTAGTATAAACCCACTATAAATCCTCAATGAAACTCCATAAAATCACCAATGAATTGCTTTATAAAACCCTTCACAAATCTGATATAAACCTGCTGTTCAATCTGCTATTACACTCCCACAAAATCGATCCAATCCCAAATTGGTATTTGGCACAAATCTTCCAATTTGGTGATGAAACCCTAGCAACTATAACCTGCAAAAATAATGACTTTTCCAGCTCTTCTACAATGCCAAAAATCCGGCAATAATGTTCAATAGTAAACCCTAGGTGGATTTACCTCTCAAGTGGTATTGGGTTTTCGTCCAAACCACAAATGTCTAAGGGTTTTCGTCCTTAGAACAAGTTGAACCAGAAGTTGCAGCAGAAAGGAAATCTCCAATATGCAATTGACAAAATGATAATATGATGAAATGAACTCGAAATGACCTCCTTATAAAGCCTCCAAGAGGTCCACTCCATTTTGCCAATTTTAGTTCTTTTTTGACACCATAATAAAATAATAATTTATTTGACATTTTATTATATTTTATTATGTTACTTCTTTTCTTTCTCCAAGTTTCACTTAACTGACTTTCCTTTCTCCAAGTCACTTTTACTACAATGGCTCAACTATTCATTCCCTTATCATACGAATTAGCCTACGGGAATGGTGAATAGGCTAATCATCCTCTGCCAGGTGATCACTCCAGAAATGGGGACATTACACCCCCCCTCTTAGTATATTCATGTGCTCATCACCTCCCAAATCTGAAACTTTTGATCAAAAGCACTCTTTGCATCCACAAAACGTGCAGCATCAATCTCATCAATTAAAGAAACAATTGAGTCTTCAGGCATTGGAGTTAGATGTTGAAGAAAAACGAGTTTTTGGCATAAGATACTTTGTTTCTTCATCTGATAACTTTTGAAACTCCTCATCAATAGTGCTTATGGAAATTTTTTATTCTGAATTTGAAAACCCCTGAGAGAGAAAAATATATTCTTTGTCTTGCTCTCCTTTGATTATGTCTGATGCAGACTCTTCGAACCACCCTTCGAATGATGAAAAGAACAAATTGGATTCACCATTGCTCTCAATAGCATATTTGATTTCTAGTTCACAATTCTGGTCTTGAGAAGGTTGTGTCACTTCATCCTCCTTAAAGAAAGTATGCAATATTTGTATTTTATTAGGCTCCTCTTCTGTCAAGAGTCCTTCTTTGGCCTTGAAGAATTTATGCAAAGTAGGCAAGAATTTTGCCTCTGATGGATATTCTTGTTCCATTTCATGATTATGCAGACACATGATATCACTTGAAACAGGATAATGAAAATCATTTCTTCTTATATTAGAGTTACATTGGGTAAATCCCATTACAGAGCCATCATCGGATTCGTCTAAAAGACATTTAGGATCATTTAAAAATCCTTGATTTTTCACTTGAAGCCATTAATATCTGCACGAATCTTCTCATTTCGAGACAACTTTCTCCATCATGTTTGTTTGTTGCATGGAACAACTTTCCCTCTAACTTGAGGCGCGCCTAATTTTGCCTTTGCACACTTTGAAAAAGTTTTGCCTTAGTGAAATTTTTGCACTTTTAAAAGCTTGACCTCACTTTGCCTTCCATCCTTGTCTTCGCTGTGCTCGTGAATCCACCTTGACGATCTAACCTTCTCTGTGGCACGTCTTTTGATAATCTGGAGCGCTCTTGGTTTGATTTTAAGTGCATCTCCTAGCACTGAGGCGCGCCTTGAGTCTGAGAGTTCCTTGATCTTGTAGGGTTAGTTTCAAACTTGACAAGGGCAAATGACTTGCAAGTCATTGGTTTGATAGCTTTTTAGGAAGGATGCATACGAATATGAAAGTTTTTCATATGGGTACAACAAGATACAAAGTTGCAACTTATACCTTCAACTTCATTTGCGACACCTTCTATAGGCGCACTTCTTTGCAAGGAGTTGCGCTTTTCCTTTCTTAGGCTCGCCTTGTCCTCTCCAAGTGCATTTTTTTCTCTTAGGCGCACCTTGTCCTCTCCAAGCGCGCTTCATCTCTTTGTCAGGTGTGCCTTGTCCTCTCCAGGTGCGCTTCGTCTCTGTCAAGCGCGCCTTGTCCTCTCCAGGCACGCTTTTTCTCTCTCAGGCGTGCCTTGTCCTCTCTAGGCACGCTTTTTTTCTCTCAGGCGCACCTTGTCCTCTCCAAGCGCTTCGTCTCTCTCAGGCACGTCTTGTCCTCTCTCGGCATGCTTCATCTCTCTCAGGTGCGCCTTGTCCTCTCCAGGCGCGCTTTTTCTCTCCTAGGCATGCCTTTGGTTTCTTTTAGGCGTGTGAGAACTTGAATAGGTGTGCTTATGATCATAGACTCCTGATTCCTTGCTTAGGCATGTGAAAAGTTCTTTCGGTGGGCTTTAATACTCAGGTGTGCTTCTACTCCCTTAGGCGCGCTCTACTCAAATAGGGGCGCTTTTCATTTTTTGTTTTAGACAAACTCTTTACTCTGAGGTGCGTGGATACTAGAATACTCACGCTTTTGAATGCTCAAGCACACTTTCCTTCTGTCAGGCGCGCTCTTTCCAACTCAAGCCCGCCTTGTCTTCATTTGGCACACTTTTACCAACTCAAGCGTGCCTTGTCTTCATTTGGTGCTTTTTTGCCAACTCTGGCACGCCTTGTCTTCATCTGGCGCGCTTTTGCCAACTTAGGTGCGCCTTGTCTTCATCTGGTGCACTTTTGCCAACTTAGGTGCGCCTTGTCTTCATTTGGCACACTTTTCTCTTACCAGGTGCGCTTTCTTCTTTTGAGATGCATTTTCGCATTTGAGACTTCATCTTTTCAAAATTCAGTGGTATTTTGAATGGCTTGAGCATTTTTACACCTGCATAGTTAGCGAAAACATCGAAGAACTTGGTGCTTAAAAACACGACTCAATTTAGACAAAGACATCATATAAAAATTTCCGTATAGGTACAACACAGGTTCTCTTTGAAGGATCTTTTCTTTAATAGATTTTGAGATCATTCCCTACAAAGGAAAAAAATCTAAACTTGGTATTGTACAATTGTTATGGGGCTAATCTTTCAAACTTGGAGAAACAAATCCTTGTGAACAGTTGTGAAATACTTGGCAAACAACTTTGTGAGCAAGTTTGGTAGTAGCTCTGTTACAATATAAAAGCACAACTTTGGAACAACTTGGCCTTCTGTATCTGAAATGCATATCACCTTGAAGCACCCTTTGTAGAGTAACATAAACTGGAATATTTCTTGCCACTTCATGGTTCTCCTTAATGCCTCTAAGAAAGTCTTTCTGAAAGGTAAGAAGAAAGAAGTAATCATGCCAACGTGTGAGCCCAAAAGTTACTCTTAGTGTGCATATTGTAAGAAACATTACATTTTCAATCATATTCGCAGTCAATAAATACATTTTTATAAATGTGTACTTGAATGTCTTCTTTAATGTTTAAGGTTCTTGGAATTAGTTATAAGGATTCTTTGAAGTTGTCATAAGGCTTCACTAAAGTGTTTGCCAGGGGTTCTCTTGAGGGTTCATTCAGAGGTATTGTAGAGGGTTCATTGGACTCAGGCCATACATCTAGATAGAGTTGGAATTTCTTACCATTATCACATTACAAGATGCTTACACATATGCTGCCGAAATCAAGGAGATGTTTCATCATTAAGTTTAACCTTTGGCTTCTTGTTGTCATCAAGGTTCATAATTGTGAAAATAAGTGTAAATGTGATGTCATAAATGATGATTGATATGTCATAGTGAATCAAGTGATTTCATCTTCCTCCTTGGTGTTTGGACTTGGATGGATTCTTTAGATTCTTTCTTGGACTATCCTTCATTGCTCTGAAGTTGCAGTTAATGGATTCACATGAAATAAAGGCTTACTTCACACCATAACATAGGCAATAATCAGAAAATTTAGTTGAGTAAGAGCAAGAAGCTGAAACCATTGGATAAAGCCTAGCTCTATCGTTACATGGGATGAGATACAAAATGAATTCATTGCATGCGACAATGAATTGTAATGTCCCCTCTAGTAAGCCGAAATTTTTCTCAACCTTACACAATTTCGACTTAGTAAAAGAGAACATTAGTATTCGATTCATCTTTTATTTCAATATAAATTCATTAAGACTATCACATATTAGATTATATTCACATTAAGTTCATATATTTGTTTCATCATTATGCATTAAGACATTTTCAATTTATAAGCACATTCACATTATTCATTGTTATCATTGGTTCGTGATATGACTTGTGAGGGACTTATGGTAGACTCTTGCGTTAACCAGCTCTAGATCACCAAGTATGATTTCATTAAGGAAATAGTTCCATCTCTTACAGAGGCCCAAAGGTTTCACTTACACACGGAGTCCCTCACCATTTGGCTCGTGGGATTTCACTCACATACGGAGTACCTCATCCAGACGAGAGTCACCATCCGTAGAGCAACTCTTACGAGTTCTCCTAGGCCCAAGGATTTCACCCACACAGGGTTCCTCATCACTTGGTCGAGGGACTTAATCCAGTCGAGAGATACCTAGGCTAAAATAAACTATTTCAACTACGTCATACCTTAGAGGTGATAGAGGGGTTAAAGGGAGAATCTGAGTCAGCTCCAAGCATAACACCAACTTATCTTTTTATTTGATTTAATAAATATCATAATTGTTCTTATTGGCATTTAACACAAGATGCCTTATATTAATATTGATCATATATCATTACATTTATTCATTATATTAGTTTATGCACATTCATAGTTTTGTCTAAGTTAAGTGCATTTATTTATATTAACATCATAATTATATCAATTAACTTGACAGTCCATTTATATTCATATTATTCTTCTACAACATTTATATTGCCTAACCTATTAATAAGGAAAGTGCACGTACCTCTTTATGCTACTTGTCTTGTTGAATCTGCTCACTGGATTCTATTCTCTTTTGCCTATTCTTTAATATTTATATATTATAATATTTGTTAGAATATTAATAATATCTTTATATTGTATTATTATATATGTTATTAATATATATATATATATATATATATATTTACACCCACATATATAGATATATTACATCTTAATAATTAAATATATTAAAATACTTACCTGCTGTTTAGACGATCTGCAGGTACCTTTTTGGATGCGGTAGATATTTATTCTCTTCCTTCCTTTTTCTATTCATTTTCCCCTTTTGTTAGAGGGGCCGGTTAATATTTATAAGTTTGAAGGGATGCAATTTACCACCCGTCACCACCCTTAATAAATTAATATTATTAAACTTTGATGATACTCGATATTTGTTTGTATTAGTTAAGCACTCCTTATTATGAGATCAACATCTTCTCAAGAGGCTCGATTCCATATATGAATGCCCTTATATTATGCAATGAATAAATATATATTTACTATTATATATTATTATTATTATTATATTTATTTTTACTTGAATAATTCTTCCCTATATATATTTATGATATCTTTTCTAGACTCATAAATATATATAAATATAATGCGGATCTAAATATATTTATTTATGGGATATTATTTATTTATTGCCCATCTTCTTTTCTTTCTATCCCACAGCCTTTATTTATTTCCCTTTCAAGGGATATTTATTATGCCTGGTGGTAAAAGACATACTTACCCTTTTATAATTTTTATTACTTTATGTTATTCTTTTCTATGAGCTATGGTAAAACTAGTTCTAACCATATGTAACTCCCTTAACATAGTTTATTTATATTATTTGTATTTATATTATATCATTTATATTATAAATAATATATTATTTATTTTATATTATTTATATTATATCATAATAAATGATAAATGATTTATATTATATTATTTATATTTATATTATAATATAGGATAAATATAAGAATATTTGTATTTATATTATTAGATATATTTATAATATATTATTATTGTTTACATGTGTTATTTATAAATATAATAATATATATCTTGTTAACTGTTTTAAATAAATATTATTTAAATAATACATATTAATAATATATTTTAAATAAATATATTATATATTATATTTTAATTAGATTAATTTATATAAGGCTAATTTATTATTTAAATTAAAAATTCAATCATTATAGGGACATGACAACCCTCCCCACTCAAGATTGCTTGTCCTCAAGCAACTATAATTAGGTATCCTAAAGTAATATTTAATAACATTATAATTTATTAAGTTTCCTTATATAAAATAACATTACACTCACCAATAATATAAAATAACTAATAAACTATAGTGCCATAAATAATATAGTGCCCTAAAATAATAACAATAAATACTTTGGGTAACTTTGGGTTAGTTGTTTACGTATATTTTAATTTGTTTTTATTTTTATTTTATTTTTTACTTAGGTTATCCCTAGGTGAAATATATTACTTAGGTTATCCCTGGGTGAAATATATTACTTTTTTCACCCTACATGAAAATAACTTTGTGAAATATATTACTTATAAGAACTAAATAGAGATGTCTTAATAGATATATATATTAAGAGTTGTTTTATTTTTAAAATTTATTTATTTATTTATTTATTTTTATTTTTTTACTCATTATTTATTACATATTTGTAAGTAAATTTTAATTTTTAATATTGCATCATAAATATATATATATATTTTAAAATATATATTTTAGCAATGTATTAAACAATATTATTCCAACAATTCATGAAATGCATACCTACAATTTTCATTATTTTTTTTAATTTTTTAAAAAAAAAATTTATTTTTACTTTTTATTTTTATTTTTATTTTTTCACAGGATGGCAGGATCACTGCTCTGATACCACTGTAATGTCCCCTCTAGTAAGCCGAAATTTTTCTCAACCTTACACAATTTCGACTTAGTAAAAGAGAACATTAGTATTCGATTCATCTTTTATTTCAATATAAATTCATTAAGACTATCACATATTAGATTATATTCACATTAAGTTCATATATTTGTTTCATCATCATGCATTAAGACATTTTCAATTTATAAGCACATTCACATTATTCATTGTTATCATTGGTTCGTGATATGACTTGTGAGGGACTTATGGTGGACTCTTGCGTTAACCAGCTCTAGATCACCAAGTATGATTTCATTAAGGAAATAGTTCCATCTCTTACAGAGGCCCAAAGGTTTCACTCACACACGGAGTCCCTCACCATTTGGCTCGTGGGATTTCACTCACATACGGAGTACCTCATCCAGACGAGAGTCACCATCTGTAGAGCAACTCTTACGAGTTCTCCTAGGCCCAAGGATTTCACCCACACAGGGTTCCTCATCACTTGGTCGAGGGACTTACATCCAGTCGAGAGATACCTAGGCTAAAATAAACTATTTCAACTACGTCATACCTTAGAGGTGATAGAGGGGTTAAAGGGAGAATCTGAGTCAGCTCCAAGCATACCAACAACTTATCTTTTTATTTGATTTAATAAATATCATAATTGTTCTTATTGACATTTAACACAAGATGCCTTATATTAATATTGATCATATATCATTACATTTATTCATTATATTAGTTTATGCACATTCATAGTTTTGTCTAAGTTAAGTGCATTTATTTATATTAACATCATAATTATATCAATTAACTTGACAGTCCATTTATATTCATATTATTCTTCTACAACATTTATATTGCCTAACCTATTAATAAGGAAAGTGCACGTACCTCTTTATGCTACTTGTCTTGTTGAATCTGCTCACTGGATTCTATTCTCTTTTGCCTATTCTTTAATATTTATATATTATAATATTTGTTAGAATATTAATAATATCTTTATATTGTATTATTATATATGTTATTAATATTATTGTATATATATATTTATTTATATATTTACACCCACATATATAGATATATTACATCTTAATAATTAAATATATTAAAATACTTACTTGCTGTTTAGACGATCTGCAGGTACCTTTTTGGATGCGGTAGATATTTATTCTCTTCCTTCCTTTTTCTATTCATTTTCCCCTTTTGTTAGAGGGGCCGGTTAATAATTGTAAGTTTGAAGGGATGCAATTTACCACCCGTCACCACCCTTAATAAATTAATATTATTAAACTTTGATGATACTCGATATTTGTTTGTATTAGTTAAGCACTCCTTATTATGAGATCGACATCTTCTCAAGAGGCTCGATTCCATATATGAATGCCCTTATATTATGCAATGAATAAATATATATTTACTATTATATATTATTATTATTATTATATTTATTTTTACTTGAATAATTCTTCCCTATATATATTTATGATATCTTTTCTAGACTCATAAATATATATAAATATAATGCGGATCTAAATATATTTATTTATGGGATATTATTTATTTATTGCCCATCTTCTTTTCTTTCTATCCCACAGCCTTTATTTATTTCCCTTTCAAGGGATATTTATTATGCCTAGTGGTAAAAGACATACTTACCCTTTTATAATTTTTATTACTTTATGTTATTCTCTTCTATGAGCTATGGTAAAACTAGTTCTAACCATATGTAACTCCCTTAACATAGTTTATTTATATTATTTGTATTTATATTATATCATTTATATTATAAATAATATATTATTTATTTTATATTATTTATATTATATCATAATAAATGATATATGATTTATATTATATTATTTATATTTATATTATAATATAGGATAAATATAAGAATATTTGTATTTATATTATTAGATATATTTATAATATATTATTATTGTTTACATGTGTTATTTATAAATATAATAATATATATCTTGTTAACTGTTTTAAATAAATATTATTTAAATAATACATATTAATAATATATTTTAAATAAATATATTATATATTATATTTTAATTAGATTAATTTATATAAGGCTAATTTATTATTTAAATTAAAAATTCAATCATTATAGGGACATGACATGAATATGGTGGGTTTGCAATGGCATAAAGTTAGCAAATGCTTAGTGACAGTGATTATATTTTCTTTAGGATTGCACCATGGAGATTTTATGGATGACCTTCTGATTGTTTTCTGAATCTGTGCTTGGGAGTTGGGACAAATGATGGAAGAAATGATTTTTGAGTTAAGTTTTTATTTGGAAGGGCCAACTTGAGCTCAGAAGGTTTACTGGTTTGACATGCCCGTGTCCACTAAGGGAATTGAGAGTTTAATCTTTCTAGCAGTAGACCACATAAACTTGCTCTATTATTAACGTCAAACTCTAGGTCTTGAGTAGGATTGTAATTTTTACTGAAACAGTGAAACTAAATTTGTCCTCTGAACTATCTTTACAAGGTCAAATAGTGGAATAATTATTGTCATTTTTTTTTCTTAATATTTTAATCCCTATATACTTGCGTTTACTAAATTTGATGGCCATTCTTTGCAGGGAGTAAATAAACACTTACCGAAGTCATGTACCTCACAAATGGATCCAAGAAGGGTATACATTGAAATGATATTTAGAAGCAAGATCTATTTCTTTTGTTTATATGTCTTGATTGTATACAAGCTAGCATTCTAATTAGCTCATGGTGTTTGGCATATCCTGGACTTGAATGACAGTGTTTATTTCCACAATATTTTCTGCGTCACATAGATACACCATTTTTTATTCTAAATGCAGCATATGATTATTGGCAG
The DNA here is from genome assembly GCA_027924645.1 of Cunninghamia lanceolata. NCBI lineage: Eukaryota > Viridiplantae > Streptophyta > Pinopsida > Cupressales > Cupressaceae > Cunninghamia > Cunninghamia lanceolata. The sequence goes on along the minus strand of BSBN01000071.1, from coordinate 7,324,021 downwards.
GTGACCTTTCTACACCCTTTGGAATGTGTCTCCAATTTCTAGTGTTTTATATGATGCATTTTGTTGGATAAATGCTCAACGTTCTTTAGTTTCTTGAATGTTTTTCAGATTCAAAATATTTTGGCACCAGATATAGCTGATCCCCATGGACATTGGCAGAAATGCAAGCAGAACATTAAAAGTTGTACCAAAAGTCAATTGGCAACATTGCAAGGTTTTTCTTGATTCTTTTTCATTCCTAATTTTTTTGCACACACTGAAGAGTGGAAGAACAAAATTTCCAAGTGGAAGGTTCGTGCTGATTAACTGCTCAGTCTCAATTCAGTCAAAATATCATCTTGAAAAATATACAAAGTATATTTTTTCAAATATTTTTTGTAATTCTTAGGTTATTTCTCAAGTGAAATGTCTATGACAAGGATATAATTCGTTAGTCGAATCTTCTTTTTCATAGAATTTAAGTAAGGTTTATGTTTGTCGATAGTTACTTGGAGAATCGTGCCTTGACCCTTTGTTCTTGTTTCCCATATCGAAAACATGTCCTTGTTTTGGAGACCCATATGGGAATGTCCACAGACACTATGAGACATTAGATACAATTTCTTTGCATCTCTAATCATCTTCTAGATATAGGATCAGGTTGTGTATGCAATGAACCCGCCCTTGATAGATTGCTAACCTTTCCTTCTGCATCCTCATATGCTGCCAAATGTGCTTGCCATTTGGCTGCATCCTCCTTCTAATCAGCAATCTCATCAGTAGTAAATAGTGGATCCACATCCTCAACAACCCACTCCAAATATGGATCAATATTGTCGAGGTCAAGTGCATGATGTGTATCCTACCCCTGTACCTTCATTTCATGCAATTGAAAGTTGTACCGCACAAAGAGAAGGTCATTCAAGTGCTTTTGAGTCAATCTATTGTACTTTTTTGTGTGAGTGGCTTAAAAAATACTCCAATTGTGTTCACAACTAGAAGCGTTACAAGGCTAGGATAAAATGTGGATGGCAAGCTTTTGAAGATTAGGCATTAAGGCACCAAAACTTTCCCACCACAAATTTGCAAGGACATTTTATAACTTTGTAAAGATTTTAGTAAATTTAAAAGTTAAAATAAATTATAAACTAAAATCAAACTTATATGCTTTTTTTACTTGGTTGTAGAGTGGCTCTCCTACAAATGGATAAACTTGAAGAAAATAAAGCCCCCTCCGCTTTCTTGTAACTGTATTTCATTGTGAATTGTAAGAGTTGGCTAAGATAGGAGCCACCCAAGATCTAAGACTTCATGAAAGCACAAGAGAGACAATGAGAGAATAATTCTATTCTATCAATGAATGCAAAATTGTTCATCTTACAATGTACATGAGAGCCTTGCTTATAAAGACAAGAATGAGAGTTAAGATGTTGTAGTGATGTGACAAGTGTCTTAATCCTATAACATGTGACAACTATAGCACATGTGTAGGATAAGACAACTATCAACACCTAGCAACAACTAGACACAACTAGAAACAATTAGAAACATCTAGTAGACTCACTAAGTCAACTTAATGTGTGAATTATGTGTGAGAATATTATTTAACTAATAAATAGTTAAATAATATGAATTATTCTCACAACAAGGGAAACTAGATAGGAAATATCCCTATTCACACTAACACCCCCCCCCTTTAAGTACAACTTCGAGAGAAGCTGACTAAATGCAAAGATGGATGGGTCTCAGCTACTAGGCCATGTTAGGTGCCCATGTACAAACAAATCTCAAGTGGAGTAAAGGAGAAAACCTTATGGGAAAAAACTCCTCTCGAAAAGTGAGAATGCATGCAAACATGTACATGTACAAGTGATGGAATGATGGAAGAATGAAGACCCCCCAAATACAACACCCATCACAAATATACAATCAATAGCCCTCCCATAAGAGGGAAAGAATGAGACAAGTAGCTCCTGTGCCAATGGTGAATGCTCGAAGAAGAAGACCAAAGAGAATCCAAAACCTGCAAACAACATTCCTTCCTTTGGGAAGAAACCAATCCACTGTTGTATGTCGAAGACTTCAACTCCAAAACAAGAGACGAGGGAAGAAGTATCATGAAATATGATGTCTTTGAAAACTGCTCATGTGTCTCTATGTCGATGCTGAATGATACCACAATCAAATTAGGAGTCTCAAGCCTAATTGATGAAAGTGACAATCCAAGATCTAGTGGAAACTGAAAATCATCAAACTCAAAGACAAAGATGAGTTGAAAACGGTTGTGCTATGACTGTCATCAAAGAGGAGAGATAACCCCTCAAATGTGTCTTCCAAATCTGCAAGATGGGAAAACAAATCTGAAATACCTGTCAAATACTCATCCCACAAAGTTGTATCTGAAAGACAATAAGCATCCTGCTGAACTAAAGCACTAAACTTTGAAGAAGCAGGAAGTGGAGAAGATGTAAGTGTAGCACATGTCTCAAGAACCGATGAAGAGGCAAGAATACCAAGGTTCAAGTGACCAAACTTCTCCTCTGAAATATGATTCACACATGGAGTGTGAATATCAACCAATGGATCTGAATCATCATTAGGAGAGAAACCATAAAAGGTGTATAGCCGAGATGCATGATCAACCAACCCAGTAGCAATAATCTTTGTGCTCTCTAAGTCTCTGATAATAACCAACTCAGGTGTGAACTCCACTGTCTTCCCTGTACCACTATGAGTAATTTGATATATGGAAAGAAGATTATTGGTCAAAGAAGGCACACAAATTACATCATTGAAAGTAGCTTCACCAATATTAATGGTTCTCTTCCCAATTACATTCATATATGTGTTATTACCCATCAAGATAGGTGGCATATCACACGACTCAAATGAAGAAAACATATCTTTGGAAGAAGCCATATGATGAGAAGCACCTGAATCAAGAAGCCATTTACCTGATGTAGAACTTGTACTTGCACAAAGTGCTTTACCTTTATGTTTTGGTTCCTTAGCTTTCCTTGCATGACCTGATTCAGAAAGTTCTGGTTGTGTAGATGTAGAAAGAGTAGAAGAAGCATTAGGCGATGGAAGATTGTTCTTTTGAACAAGTTGCATCAACATGTCAATCTGTTTCTTAAAACAATTATGTTCATCATGCCCTAATTTCTTACAATAACCACATATAGGTTTCTCCTTAGGTGAATTTTGTGCTTGATCTGTTTGTGGATTTTTCTTAGATTTCTTTTGTTTCTTGTCAGAAGTACCTGACACTTTTTGTTCCTTAGGTTGTCCAAACACCAAAGCATGAGTCTGTGATGGCTTAATGATATCCATAGAAAGAATCTTCTGTTGCTCATGCAATAACATCTCAGAAAAGGATGCAAATGAAGGCATAGTGAAAGTAGATCCCACAGTTAACCTATGAGTGTGAAAGCTAGAAACAAAAGTTGCATATTGAGGACCAAGTTTATTCAACACATTGTAGATCAACTGGATGTCCTTTTTCTCAATACCACATGCTTGACATTGTTGTTTTAGATCATTAACCTTAGTTATGTAATCCTGGATGTTACTAAAGTTCTTAGGATCAAGGCTCATCAATTCATTATCAATTTGATATCCTTTAACTTCATCTGTTGTACCATAAAATGTTTTCAACTTATCCCAAGCATCATGTGAATTTGTACATGCCTCAATCTGAAACAAGAGATCTAAGGAAATGAAACTACGAAGACATCTAAGAGCTTTTGTATGCTTTATCATCCATTTTATCTTTTCCTTATCATCTGTGGGTTTAGGTATCTTGTTTTCAACATATAGAGAATGTCCAAGATCCATTAGGGCATTCCATGCATGTTGACTCAAAGTTGCATAGTTATAAGGTGTTAACAATGGAACCCTTGATTTATCCATTATGTAGAGGAAAAGAAGAGCACAAGCAGCTATATCAAAGCACAAACTCAATCAACACTATAATTGAAGCCCCACCAAACCAAAACAACCACCAATTTCAACTTTTTTTCCAATCAATGAGTGATATGTACCCAAAGAGCTTCAAACTGAAAATTTGATGTTTAAAGCAAAATTTGGAATAATGGCATGGACAGAACTGTAGAGTACAGAAATACCTTTCCAACGCCTATAAAAAGTTGAAATTCCGATAAAGTGGACGAAAGTTGTGAACTTATGAGTGAAAAATGCAAGATCTGGCTTCAAACAATTGTATCTGACACTTGCAACAAAATCTGAGAAAACTACCTGCACTAGTGCAAAGTGCTTAGAACCAACTTTCCGATGATATCTCGTTTGCTGATTTTCGATATCGTGGCGAAAAGTTATGACTCCTGGAAATAAAGCCCTATTAGGGCTAGAAGGGGGCCAAAGGGGGCCATGTTGCTGATGTCACTACTGATGCAGTGCTGACATCAGCAGTCGGAATATGCCCTATGGTTTTTGGAAAACCGCCTGTAGCCTGCAAAACCGCCCTTCGGAAGATAAAACCACTTGTATGCAAGTCTGAAACTGTCGACTAGTTGGTGTAAAACCACTTGTTTGACTGAAACCGCGTTATGCACGGGCGGGAAACCGCTTAAGGTGAAAAACCGGTTGTTTTGTTCGAAAAACCGCCAGCCTGTGGGCAAAAACCGCTTGTATGCAAGTCTTGGGAGGGAATATTCCCTGTAATATCCCGCTAACTGTATTATGTCAGTCGCTGGTTTTGAATAGTCTGTGGAAATTTTTATTAAATCTGCGAACTTTATAAAAAATGAATGGTTTTAAATGTTGTGTACTGGTTTTATTCCGCAGGGGTTTGAAAGGGCCATGGTCGGGGGTTTGCCTCGCCAATTGGGCACCTGCGAGGGGTTTCCCTGCACGGTAATACCTGCCGATGTAGCGTGGGTACAGGCCCGACAGGCCTATGCCGATCGGGGACTTTGTACCCTCAAAAATTTAAACAAAAAAACTTTTGTAAAAAAATTAATTCGTAGAGGATTATATTACTAAACCTGTAGACCAAAACATTGACCAGTGATTAAACATTTTACCTGCAGGATAATAACTCGACGGAGATTTATTGACGCAGGGATGATTCCGCAAGAATATTCTGCTGACGCAGAGAATATTCTCTACAACAATTCCGTACAGTCGAGGCAAAAAAAATTTGCCTTTCGGTGCAACTGCTCCAATTTCGATGATTTTATAGTCGATTTGTAGGTTTTGACGCCTTCCGGATGCAATGGCAGGGTTTGATTTTGCTTAAACTACTCCAAAATTGCAGCTACCTCTCGGATCAGGTAACCACTCCCCAGATTGAAAACCTCATAGATTTGGCCTCTTGTGTCCGATCTGGACGAAAGAAAAGGCAATCTTGACTATCTCGGACCTCTTGAACACAATGGTGTGCTCAAATTTGCAGCAGCACATTCCAAAATGAACCTGCAATATAAGACACAAAGAGGCAACCCTTACAAATCTAGTATTTTTATCAAGTCTTTCTGATTCTCTAGGTCATCATTCGATGCAAGAGAAGAGCATATTCAATTATCAAGATCCACCATGAATTTGCATTCAGATCTCTCAATAATTTGGCTAACAAAAAGAGATTCCACCTAGAGATCTCTAATACCATGTAAGAGTTGGCTAAGATAGGAGCCACCCAAGATCTAGGACTTTATGAAAGCACAAGAGAGACAATGAGAGAATAATTCTATTCTATCAATGAATGCAAAATTGTTCATCTTACAATGTACATTAGAGCCTTGCTTATAAAGGCAAGAATGAGGGCTAAGATGTTGTAGTCATGTGACAAGTGTCTTAATCCTATGACATGTGACAACTATAGCACATGTGTAGGATAAGACAACTATTAACACCTAGCAATAACTAGACACAACTAGAAACATCTAGTAGACTCACTAAGTCAACTTAACATGCGAATTATGTGTGACAATATTATTTAACTAATAAATAGTTAAATAATATGAATTATTCTCACAACAAAGGAAACTAGATAAGAAATATCCCTATTCACACTAACATGAATAAGGTCTTGAAGGTTGTCATTAGGGACCGACCTCTCAATACACGTGTTGAGGCCAAGCATAAACTCTACATTTGCTCTAAACGAGGGGGAGAAGAAAAACTTAAGGTTCAAATAGTAGGAAGCAACATGAATATGTTGGTGGAGTTGTCGGTTCCACCCCCGATCAATAATGTGGGTTCATATTTGGTTCTATTTGGTCCATACAAATGTTGAAATTTTCTTCTTTGGCCCTATCCATGGCCTCATAGATATCCCATGGGGTTTTTATCCCTATTCACCAACCATAGAACCCTAACCAACAATTATGACACCTAAAACAAGAGAGTGAATGAAAAGGAAATTAGAAAATTAAACTAAATCAAAAATTAAGAAAAAGTAAAATCAGCAAATTAAAATATCATAATTTTACAAAAACAACTTGTAACATTGTAAATTTTTTTAAAAGAGGAAATTTTGAGCAAAAACTTACCTTGATGATCTCCTCCATGGTCTTGCAAATGTATCATAAAAAATGATCTTTACAACCCTCTTTGCTTCAGCCTTCTTGTAGTAAGTGCTCTCCAACCACCTTTCGCTCACAAACATGTGCTAAGATTGGACAATGTAGTTGCTAGGCTATGCAAAGTGAAGAAATTTGTAGCAAAGTGTGTGACTCCTATAAGCATGACCTCCTTGCCATTAGTGTGCTCTCTTTGTCCACCTATTAGATAAAATGTTGCTATTTTTCAAAATGTGTTTTTGTTCCTCTACTAGCTTATATTTGTCTTGGACCTCATCCTCCAATAATGGGCCACTCAAGTCATAATTGTTGGGGGCCTTGAACCACATTCCTGCCATGGTCAATGCAATAACCAGTTGCTTCCAATAAAGACTCGTAGCAACATTAAACGAAATGCTATTGTAGTACCAAAATTTGGCACATGCCAACTTTGCTTCATGATGCAATTCCCTATTCCATGCAGTATCTTCCAACGAAGGTCAAGCACACTAGGAGTGTTACAAGGAACAAAAAGACTAGAATTGTGGCTGCACACATTGCCTAATCCTCGTATTCATCGCCCAATGAAAGAAGAGCCCCCCATATCTCCCTGAACATCTGACCTTATAGAAGTGTGAAATGAGGTTTAGGCTCCCATTGCCTCTGCTATTCTCTTTTTCTTTATTTTTTTTGCTCAAATGCTAAAAGGAGAGCTTTTGCCTCATTTTGAATCTCCAGACTTGCTTCATTACATGGTTGTACATCTTGGCAATATATCCATGCAAGGTGATATTTCAAACAATTTATACCTCCTCTTATATCCTTAGTACAATAGTTACAAATAACCATTCCTTTCTCCAGACCTTCTATCCCATGTTTCCAGCAAGGGTTCTTAAGCTTGCCAGTTTTCCTACTCGTAGTTGTGGATGACATTTTTTTTTCAAGAAAATGGAAATAAAGCTTGGCAAAAGAGAAATAACTTTTTACAAAAATTAATACCATAGCTAAAAAGAATCGTCATTAACATGCTATACAACCCATGATAGTCATCAAAATTTTAAAAAATGACTGTGACATTCATTAAAATTTTAAACAATGATAGCTAAGAAAAATAATTTAAAAATCACAAGTTTGAACTTGCACTAAGTCAATGAATGGAGGAATGAAGTAATGCTGACACATAGAGTTTATCCTAAGTTGTCGATCTTGGTACGGGATCGGGTACGGGTATACGGATATGGCAAAAAAAAATTGCCCGGGTACGGGGACGGCAACATACATATATATATAATTTAAAACTTTAAAACTCTAAAAAGACTAAAAATTAAAACAGTAATACTCATAATTGCCAATAAACAAAATTAGCATCGCACTGAGCATACATTTGAGGTAGGTGACATGGTTTAGTTGAGGCTGCAACCCTACAAGCAATCCACTCTCATGAAGAGTGGGTCGGAGAAGCTTAAGCCACGGTTCTATGGCCCTTTCAGGATCTCCAAGTGGATTGGAGAAGTGGCTTATGAGTTGGGAGTGACGATAGGGCACACACCATTCCAATTGATGCATGGCCAAGAAGCTGTGGTCCCTGCAGAATACATGGTTCCAAGCCTTCGGATTGTTGTGGAAAATAGGCTTGGCGATACAGAAAGTTCAAAAGAAAGATTATTTCAATTAAATAAGTTGGATGAACGCCGAGTCTTGGCACAATGGGCCATGGAGGTAATGTAGAAGAGGAGGAAGTAGTGGCACGACAAACACCTCCGACGAATGGATTTCCCACAAGGACAATTAGTTTTGAAATATAACAGCCACAACGAAATAAAGCTCGGGAAATTTAAACTGAGGTGGTTAGGACCGTTCTGAATACGGGAAATACTGGGAAACGGGTCTATAAAACTCGAGAATCTCAATGGCATGTTGAACAAAGAAGCAGTGAACCAGTCCAAATTAAGAAGTTACAAACAGAGGTAGGAAGTCATGGCAATACATTTAATGGAGTTTGGATACGAAAAAAGTGAGTTTGGATTTGAAGGAGTGGAAGAACAAAGTGTAAGTGTAGACATCAACAAAAAATCGACGGAGTGGTCTTCCCAAGCACAGACCTAGATAAAGTTACAAGTGTTTTCGGCCCACCGATAAGCTTGATGATCTACAATTATTGGAGGGCATATGCGCCTTACACTGACATAAGAGATGGAGTAGTTGAAGACAATTGGGACCCATGGGCGGATCAAGATGACAGGAGTATGAAAGAAGACGAGTGGGCACTAGTATATGAGAGTATGTTGGACAAATATGCATTCTTACTCCTGAAAGAAGTAGTGCCACCACAACCAAGATATCTTGCCAAAAGTATATTCATCATAGAACACTCGAGTTATTATGAAGCAATTTGGGAATTTAGTGAAAGAAATCTACCTAAAGCGGCACCTTGGAGTGCACCTCTGCCAAAATCACAGATGTGGCGAGCGGTATACAATCCATGACAATTGACAGTGGATGGGAAAACAATGAGATGGCTACAAGAACCGGAGGGGCTAAACTTAATTGACAGGAGGAAACTATATAAAGGTACGAGAGAGTTAAATTTAATAGATGAGCCCGTCGAAGCATGTTGTAGTAATGATTGTCTTAGAGGGGCAAATGCATATTGCATTTTTCATCAAGAGACCGAAATTAAAGTACGGAGGGAGGAGAGAGAAAAAGAGGAAAATAATGGTGAAAAAGAAAACTTGGAAAAATAGTGGAAAATGAAAAAAGAAAAAGATAAGAATGAGAGAAAAAAAGGAGAAAAGAAATTAGAAATTATGAAAAGAGAAAAGTCTATAAATCAATGGTACAACCTTTGTACAAATTAGTTCATCTTTTACAAAAGAGAGACCTCCAATTTCTCAATCCATACTATAACCAGGGGAATTAGTTGAAGGGTTTCAGCTTCCAAACACCATTTTGGGCAATTTTTCCTCACACCGTATGGGTCAGCATTGAGCATCTTCGTGTTGTTCTGCTTCAGAAATTACTCGCACAATTGGCAGCAACTCTCACCATATGACAATTAATTGCCGAGTGTGTACCATCTATATGACATAGTCCCCTTCTTCAATGTCATACAATCCAAGCTTCTTCAAGTGCTACTGTACGATATGCAGATACTCGGGCCATACGATCTGGACCCACATTGACCATACAGTCTGGGTTAGACATTCTTGCCGTACAAACTTTGCCTTCTCCTGCCATACGAACTCTGTGTTTTTCCGTACGGCTTGGGTTAGACATTCTTGCCGTACGAATAAGTATTCCTACGGCTGCCATACAAAGTGTACCTTTCTTTGTCTTTGCCACCATACGGTTTGGAGCTCTTGCAACCATACGACTTGAAGTAACCCCTGTCGTCGTACGGCCTACAATCATATTTTCTATACAACTTGACCAAGCACGAACTGTTTCCTTCTTGTTGGATGTATGACTTGAAAAAGCAGAGGCTGGAAATTGGTTTCAAAATACAGTACGACCCCTTCTTTCTACGTCAATTAATTTATGGTCCGCCAGTGATTAGTTGCAGATAAGTTGATCGAAATTCATTTAGCAATACATCAATGGCAAAGGGAAGTCAGTTACTGGTACTACCTTCCACGAGAAATAAATTGGGGAGAGTGCACAATTCAATTCATTCGCTCAACTCAATTCATTTGAGAGTCCAAGGAAGAGGAGGCAATAGATATACCACTGTTAGGTGCCATGCTTCCATTGTCAGGCGACATCTTGACAAGTGATACAGTTTCATCCGCCCCTCCAGCTAGAGTGAGTAGTCCAGTACGCGAATGGTCGCCAAATGCATCAGAGAAAATAGATGGTTGGTTGAGTTTACTTGGAGCTCCTATCCAAGTAACAGATTATTCTCCCCCGAGCTCTCCAAGAGAACAACAATAGTCGGCAATAAAGGAACACCATCCCACTCAACTTGAACCAGTAGTCAGCCAACCACTTCCAAGTTTGTAGGTAACAAGAGAAAGTAGTTGGCATATGGAAGAAGGTGGCCCTTCCTTGGTACCCGAACTAGAGAAAGTTCTAGTAGTACAAGAGTCGCTAGCACAATCAAATTCGGACCCCAGTAGTCAGGAGGACTTATACATCCACCTATTTAGGCCCAACTCACAAGATCTGATGGGTATGGTCATGAGGTATATCCAGGACTTTCAGCCCATAGGGGCAATCATTAGTGAGGTCTCCAACATTGTCTGACGACTGGATAGCACTCATTCTCCACTAGTCCTTCAGGAAGCCCGATGATTGAGAAACTTGTAATGGAGGACTGTGAGCCTGAGTTCACACGTATCTTCACAACAAAGGGTTGGCTGACTACATCCACCCAAGAGATGAAGGATACCTGGTAACCTGATAGGATTGTCCCCTCCTTTAGCGGCACAGATGGTCATGTATTGGTTGCGTTATATACCATTGAGTCTCATTTTCGAGAATTATTTTATATGCTCCAGATTGAAATGGCACAACACAAGGTGACAACACGGATTGAGGAAGCCACCCGAATATCTCAGAAGCTCCGGGAAGCCATGGATGAGCAAACCAGTCGGTTTCAACAACAGCTGGCCCAACAAACCCAATTGACAGAACAAGAGAAGGCCAAGGTAATAGAGAAGGAGAAAGCAGTGGAAGAAAGGGAGCAGCAGTTGGCAATAAAGGAGCAACAAATGGCCTACCTCCTTAGTGCTCATGAGAAGACCAAGGAACAACTCGAGGAGGCAATGAACATGGTAAGACTGACTCGAGAATGGGAGCTCAAGGCAGCCCATCATCTTAGGCTACAAACAGAGGAGGTCTACTGGTTGTGGCAATTGGTTCCCACTTCTGCTCCCTCTGTGTACACACCACTAAGGACACCCCCTCCCCCAACTTTTCAATAGAATAATATTGTGGGTTTTTGGTCAGTCCTAGTTGTCTGGAAGATGACTAAGAAATTTTGGGGGGATGATGTAAGCACAAGAATAGTATAGTTATAATTAATTATTTTTGGGTTGGTTTGGTCGGTGAGGTTAGTTGTCCTCTAGACAGTTGTAAGTAGTTGTCAATGGTTCTGACGGTTGGCAGTTTAGAGCAACCGTCAGCCACCTTTATATGCTGGTTATGTTATTGTAGATGGGACTGCATTACGCAAAAATTTCCTGTATGCATTGTATAAGTGCATAATTTCGAGAACAATAGTGATATCATTTTGATGAGAATAGTTCATGAGTATTGGTTATGAAGCTTTTACATTTTTTGCATAGTCTATTCTATCTACTTTGTTTATTCAAAGCATACAAACATTTTGCATAATGCTAACCACACAGATTATTATGCATACTATGATATGGAACAGCTTGTTTAAGATTTTAGATCACAAATCATTCACAAATTCATCACAAAATACAAAGATGAGTAAGAGGCATTTTGTCAAACAGTTTGTTGTCTTTGTTATAGCTGATAAACAAGTCTCAAACAATCCAATCTGCTGTTACAAATCAGAAGTACAAAGATATTGATACTTAAAGAGTTCTAAACTTCAAGATGATATCCAACACACTAGGAATGAATGCTAATGTGATGTAGAAGGCTGGACAACTTCTTGAATAGCAGATATAGTTCTGAAATGACTTCTTTCTTATGCTGCACCTCTCTTTCAAAACACACGTACCCCTCCAAATTACCCATGCATCCTCTTGTATCTTTTCAAACATGTTAAAGAGTCTTCCAAGAGGTAGTGGCACCTTAAGGAAGCTCACATATTTCCCACAAATGAACTTGGCGCTCCCTTGAATGCCTAAAACATTTCAAACAACTCCTTCATTCTTGACTTTGACTCCACGTAACTTTTTGAATGGCTGCGATTTCTTTATGAAGGCTTTTAAGCCTCAACAAATATGAACAAGCTTCTTTGTGGGCTATGTCTAGGCTCAAGCCTTCCCCAATGTGAGTTGCACCTATTAGGATATGGAAATATTGCCTCTAATTTGGTACGGCCACCTTGAATTAGCTTACGTCAGATTTTAATTAAGACTTTTCAAGCTCCAAATATTATTAAAAGTTCTCTTCAATGAAGCGCCCCCTCTTGTGTCATGATAGCTTTAGAAGCCTCAAGAATACGGCTAGGGTTTGAACCCTCATAAAATTAATATTTCTGATTTTTTTATCTGTAATTTCACCAATTCACACACTGCACTTTCAAAATCTCCAAAATTGTATTTGCTTGCAAATCTCACAGTTTTGACAATAAATCTTTTATGGAAGCAAATTCCCAAAACTTGCATAAAATGATATATCCTTTCGCACAAAACCTTCAAACTGTAACAATCTGCACAATTGTGAACCTTGAATAGATTAACCTCTCGATTGACTAGGAAAGATCTTTCACTTTCGAAATCAATATTCCCAAGGGATTTCGTCCTAGGGTTTTTGTTAAACAAACTTGCTCAACCTCCACAACTGAGTTTCAATCAAATGCAATATCTAGAATAACTCAAATGAATTCCCAAATCTCCTTTTATATCTTTTCGAGAGGAATTACTTTTATTTTCTTTTATTTTCCACACATTCTTCCAAGTTCACGGAAAATATTAAATGGGCCAAAAAGGGACATTACAGACTCATTTGTATTCTTGTATATTTTTTTATTTTTTTTGTATATATAAATATATATAGTACAGTCTACCCAAGCGTACCCCTCTTAGATATATATAGTGCGCTGGCATTCGGGATTTTTTATTAATTTTCTTTCTATAATTTTTATATTATGTTATATAATCTATATTTTCTTTTCTGCCTTACAAATTTATATATTATTTATTATATAATAGATTGTAACCTAACTCTTCTCCAACAATAGAAAAATTAAAGATGTTTCAATTTATTTAATGATAAGGGCATACATATTGGAGCATTAGTAAATAAAAGGAGCAGCAATAATTAATCACTTGAGCAATAATAAGAATATCAAAATAATGACATTTATAACATGAATTAACATAGAGAACATTAAATTATAGGCAATGGAAATAATACGTATCTTTAATAGTTTCTCACATAGAGATAGGGTTACTGGCCCTGACTTTTTTTTCCAGCACAAACACCCCGTTCTTGCACAGAACCAACCTGTCTTTACGACATAAACACAGCCCTGGCCAGGACACTCCCGGACACACTCTGTGTGCCCCTTCTCCAAATGTTTAAATGCTAGCCAGAACCAAAACATTCACTCTTGTGTGCCTTCAGACTTTTGTATTCCTTTTTATTTCACTTTTCCTATACTTTCCTGTATAGTTTTTCCTCAATGATCTCTCATTAATTCCCCCCCCCCCTTTTTATTTACATTCATTTCTCGAGATTAAATAATAACCCAAAGGGTGACTTCCAACCATCACACCCAATCTTAACAAAATAGGGAATATAATTTTTATTTTAATTTCCTTTAAGAATCAGAGTGTTGTCATTTTTTAAAAAAGGTTCTTGAGCAATAATAAAAGGAGCAGCAATAATTAATCACTTGAGCAATAATAAGAATATCAAAATAATGACATTTATAACATAAATTAACATAGAGAACATTAAATTATAGGCAATGGAAATAATACGTATCTTTAATAGTTTCTCACATAGAGATAGGGTTACTGGCCCTGACTTTTTTTTACAGCACAAACACCCCGTTCTTGCACAGAACCAACCTGTCTTTATGACATAAACACAGCCCTGGCCAGGACACTCCCGGACACACTCTGTGTGCCCCTTCTCCAAATGTTTAAATGCTAGCCAGAACCAAAACATTCACTCTTGTGTGCCTTCCAACTTTTTTATTCCTTTTAATTTCACTTTTCCTATACTTTCCTGTATAGTTTTTCCTCAATGATTTCTCATTAATTCCCCCCCCCCCTTTTTTATTTACATTCATTTCTCGAGATTAAATAATAACACAAAGGGTGACTTCCAACCATCACACCCAATCTTAACAAAATAGGGAATATAATTATTATTTTAATTTCCTTTAAGAATCAGAGTGTTGTCATTTTTTTAAAAAAGGTTCCTTTAACCTTTTAACTTCTGCCTATCTTGAAAGTAACTTTATTTACATCCTTTTCTTTTACACATCTCCTTTGCTATTAAACAATTTTCTTTCCTCCCCTTTGATTCTTTAAATAATATTTTATAAACTTTATTTTTATGATTATTTTCTTGGGAAAAAAGTCTCATAACAATTCTCCCCCTGTAGCTTAGCTATTGTCCTCAGTAGCTCAAGGAGAATCTCTGACAAAACATGCAAAATCATTTAGTTAAATAAATGTGGATGTAGCACTATCAATATCATGCTATGAATTTATTTCACTTAACATCATCTATAGTTCTATTTCATAATTTGTTTAGTTATTTTCAGCAACACTTTCTAATGTAATTTAATCACAAGTAGATTCAACATGAAATTTTTTTATTAAATAACCTAATCACAACCATATATACTTGCATATGAAATAGATCATGAATTTGCAATTAAGGAGTTAATTCAATTCTATATACTAAATCCCTAATAACTTTTCAATTTGGTCATTCATGTACCACTTAGTAAATAACGTACATATCTCATACTATGCATTCACCCATCATTCACTATTATATAACTTACATACTCATATATTCCAAGATGATAATCATGCATTCCGGACTACATGACTATCCTCTCTTTTATATAATATTGCACAAAGAACATGTATAATGTTATTGGGTTGATCAAGTCCAATAACATAACACAATAAAATAAAAGGTAGTAGACATAATCCTATAAGGTATTTTCTTTTAAAAACGAGGCATTAACAATCACTCACATAGATTGATTGTTTAACTACCTAATTATGTCTACTTCTAAAATAAATGGATTATATTATCTCAATTCAAAGTCTTTGGATTGGCCATCCAAATCCAAGTCTCAAAGAATTATCTAAAAATTGATCTTAAAATAGTTTGTCAATTTGTCTATTCCCTTGGAGCCTTTCAAATCACATGTCGGTTACAATCATGGCTTTAATGTATAAAATGTCATTCTATAGTTCCCAAGATGCACCCCTTCTAGTTGTAAGTCTACAATAACCAAAATATGCATTCCATAATGAGAAACAACCTATACCAACTATGTAATATTTGAATTGACAATTTTGTAACAGTAATAATTGTTTTATTAGGACAAGTTCATATTATGCCTTGGATGTGTAAATTGATTACATCGTAGTACAATAAAGAGCTCTAAGTATGTTGTTCATTTAAGACCTTCAACTATATTGGCATGTTTGATTTGGTTTGAGTTGATGTTTTAGTTTGTTTTTTCAAAATACTAATAAATCTTTAACAAACCTAAGCTTGGTTTGAATTTCACAAATTTGTGAAAGATATGAACATCTTAAAAAAACATTCATCTTTGTACCAAGAACTACTTTCTCATATCAAAATCAAATTTGTATAATAATCATATATATAATTGAAATCATAGATCATCTCTTCCCCTGTAAGATTTGACATGTCCCTAGGTTTATTCCTAAAACAATCTTTTTGGTTTCATATTCTATAAAAAAATTGTTTCATTCTATCCAACTCATTCCAATAGAAACATCATATTGTACTAAATTTAAGAGGTGAAAAATGACTCTGGGAGCTAAAGGTTATGGGCCCACAATGTAACTTAAGTCAGACTTAGAGTATGACTGCCTTATTCAACTTTGATTAATCAACTCAACATAGTACAAGGAAAACACACGAGACAAGTAGGAATTTTATTTTTTTACCTTATGCGCCTTTATCCCCTATTTACCCTATTACACCTTGTTGGTTTTTTTTCTTTTGAATCAGCATTAGGGTTTGCCAGTTCTAATGCACAGGCAGATTCAGCCAACTGAATATAGGAGGTTGCGTGAGCTCCTCCCCTTCACTTCTGGTTCTACCGCACCAAGGGGGGTTTCCCTACTTGATAAAAGCATAACCTTGACTAGCTCAATGACAGAAAGATTTAACTTGACAGCAACAGGCAGAATACCCTCATGTAAGGACCAAGATTTGTATAACAAATCACAAGGTTGGCAACATTCTTGGACATAATGTCTGGTTGGGTATGAGAGCATGCAGGGATCCTAATCCTACTCCTACAACTAACAGGTGGAAGGATGAAATGGTTTGAAATGGTGTTTGGAGGGATGGGACTTTCCTAGACCCATTGAACAGACAGATTCCCAAACCAGTGCCTTATCTGGGCAGCAGAGTCATATCTAAGACTGTAAATGTCTCCCCATGACAACATAAATTCATATCCAGAGGACCTAAGAATAATGCTACTGCCTAACAGCAACATGTCCAAGAAAGAGTATCATTAATGATCATACTTAACAGATCCTATGATGCAATCTATTTTCCTTTGTATCTGATCAAAAGCCTATTTAACCACTCCTTGAGCGGACGCAATAAATCAAACACACAGTATGCATATACTGAAAAACTTGGAAGCCTTTGACAACCTTGTTTGAAAGGAAAACAAATGACATACAGGAGACAATCAGAAACAATACACACACAGGTGTTTTTCATTTAAAATCAATCTGCATAGAAGGTCATCACAGAGAAAATCATCATTTACAATCCAAGATAGATTAGTACACCAGACTAAGGACCGAGTCTGTAGCAAAAAATGCCTTTCAAAATGTGAACACCTTATGTTCAGAGTCAGAGCAGAAAGCCCAAAAACATCCAACAACTAAAAAGTAACACAGCCAAAACCATTTATACAGAACCGTGTACATTCAACAATTAATTACATGGCCAGAAGTCAAAAATTCGCCAGATACATTCCTTCCATTTGAAAATGGCCTTCACAGATTAAATGCGACAGACAGGGGGAACCTCGAGCTTTGCGCCGCCATCTGAAAGTCTTCATCCACGATCAGGCAGCTTCACCGTTTGTACCGTCGCCCATACCCCTGCACGACCGTCATTGATGGCTCAACCACCCGCACTTCACTTGGAAACTGTCGCAACCTTCAAACGGAAGCCTCCCGCCAAAATGTGCTTCACTGAAAGTTCAAAACTGTAGGAAGAAAAATCCCACATTGGTGCCGCGGAGACAACTTTATCATTTTAACATGGCCGCATGGATACTAAGTGTCGAGCGTTTTGCCGCGCTCGACACACGACCCTTCGCCCACAGCCCATCGCCATGACATACATTATCGGCCTACCCGACAGATCTCTTGCCGACCACAGTGGTCTCGCCGATCGCAACATCTCCACAAGTCACCAACATCCCCATCGGCCAGAGGAGAACCATCGGCCAGCTCCACAAAACTTACCCCGACCTCACTAGTCTCTCCGATCACACACTACACTGCCCCCCTGTCGGTGTGACTTACGCCGATGACACCCTTGTCGGCCAGACACTCTCCATCGGCGGACCTTCCAACGGCTAGCCCGATAGCCCCTGTCACGCCGAAACCGAACTCTATTACCACCATCGGCTAGACACTACCCCATACTCGCCGATGGCAACTCCATCGGCCAGACCTGCGCCATCGGCCAACAATCTGCCCGTTCACCCGATAATCCTCCATTACACCGATGGCGCCAACAAACTATACTCTGTCGGCGAGACCTCAGGCATCGGCGAACCCGAAAACTCTCTCACCGATAGCACTACTCCTGCCGACGACCACCTTGAACATCCCTCATCAGCCAGACAACCAACGTCGGTCCAACACTTGCCCGCTCACTCCGATAGCCAAAGTCTTGGCGATAGCACTCCAAAACCCTCGTCGGCGAGACCAAAACTGTCGGCAAGCCACAAAACACCTACGCCGATAGGTAAAGTCTCAGCGATAGAAGATAACACGCCATTGGTACCAAAAAGATCGCCAAGACACATGCAAACTCATGCCGATGGAGAAAACAAGAAGACCACCTCTTCAAGAAAGATGATGTGGACGCTACAAAACAGTGAAGGGGTGCCAAAACTGGAAAATTTTTTGGATTTTTTGGGATGGTGCCTGCATGAAAATTGCTCAGAAACTGTCAGTGAATTCAGGCACCAACACACCTCACGAAGGATTTTGCAACAATATATCTTGCAAGTATTAATTACTCTTTTATTCTCACGGAAGTTTATAAGCAATTTCATTTCACGTGGATTATAATTTTGTTTCTCAAAGTATAATTTTAATTAATATGTATTTCTATCTTTTATATTCACCACCTATAGACCTATTAACCTTAAAATAAATTTCTAGCTAAAAAAATTATCCCATAAAATAAATCACACACTTAGATTTGGCTAATTATAGTATACTTAAATACATAAATATAAAATAATATTAATAGCCACTATAATATACCAAAATACATTACTCTAATCAATCCATTCACAACTTTATATTTATAATATTCATATTAATAATTGAATGGGCTATCACTCAAACAACTTAGTCACTTAATAATCTAAGTTTCTCTTCGTCAATTATCACAAATAATTATAAGGAGCATTGCCAATACCTTTCCTAGCAAATACTTAGTGTAGCTCAAATAATTCTATATATTAATACATATTTGGTTATGTTGGCGTTTCAATTCGCACCTCTAGAATGCGAGTTGGAAACGGACAGCTATGCACAGATAAACTGCTCTTCTATTGGAAGCGGGAGTTCCCTTTTTGCTGATGTTCGCTGAAAAGATAAATTAAAACCAATTTCGCCTATCTTCTTTTTGATTCTCAGCTGCAAGCACAACGTTATAAAACTCTAAACGCTGCAAAAGAAGTTTTTTCCTTTTTTAAAACTTCTACTACAACTAAGCATAGACTAATGACGCTTTTAATCTCCTAAGTAAATTCAAAGCGAAGGGGATTAAAAGTGGACGAGAAATGATTGTTTTAACACAAAAACTTAAGCAATTTTCTCCCAGATTTACATCACAAGACTCATAGTACTTTAATGATGAAAGTTGAAATAAAAGTTACAAAAGTTACACATTTGACGACGAAACTTGATGATTCGAGATAGAATATCAGAGCAAAATAAGCATGAGACTTCTATGCAATATCACGAAGTTGATACAACTCCAGGACAGCAATACTGTAGCAAAAGGCAGGCATACAGCAAGCGATCAAACACTGGAGAACAAATTACACAGAGGGAAGAAGCACTTTCAATAACAATTATGCAAGCTAGAATAGGCACAGCAAAATATGTTATCTTCAACACCGCTTCCTTACAATGAACACAGAGTGAACAAACACTTGGAATGTAATGTCCCCTTCTAGTCAGCTCAAATTGTTCAGAACCTTGCACAATTTCAACTTACAAAAAGGAAACATTAGTACTCAAATTTTTCTCTTTTCATATCATAATTAATATAGATCCATATTCTTTCCATTTTTATCCTAGAATTTATAATTCCATAATCACATAATTCATATTCACACTCATATTCATATTCATATTCATAGGCCTCAAGTGCTATCCTCGGAAGGATCATAAGTTGCCCTATCATTAATCCATCTCTAACTCCATAGGCATGGTTCATTAAGGAGACAACCATCCCATACGGAGGCCCGATGGCTTCCCACCTCACCAATCGGCTCCAAAGACTTCCCACCTCATCTATTGGAGAGTCACCTACCATAGGGCACAAATTACATTGATGAGCTCATCATACCATAGGCCCAAGGCTTCACCTCACACCCGGAGGTACTTCATCTTCTTGAGGGTCACCTAGGTCCAAATCACATTCTCCTAACTTCCCATACACCTAGGATGGCGAGATGATTAATGATGAGTCTAATCCTCTTCTCAAATATAGCACAATCCTATGATTTCTAAGTCATTATTAACATTTGGCACATGATGCCTTATAATTAGAACATCTTGGCCTTACGCCATAATTGGCCAATAATATATATCATATGATCCTATTCCATTCTCATCTTCATTGATTTCTTATTCATAAGCATATTCATTTATCATATTAATCTATTTTTTCTATGCATGTTCATGATCACATATCTAAGATTAATCTATTATTCTATGTACATTCTTTCATGGTTACATCAATCATTAATCATAAACAAAATCATTTACTATAATATTACTTATCTAATGCATGATTATCTAATATGCCTTTAACTATCTACATATATAAATTGCATTTATCACAATCAGGATTCTTATATGTTTATTCTAATTCAACTTGTAACAGCATATTAACTTCCTATGCTATATTCCATTATGCATATGTAATAGTCTTATTGATATCATCAATTAGTAGAAATAACAATGATAAAGACAAATTGTCATACCTTCTTTCATTACCTTTAGAAATTGCGGTTGGCATATGTTTCTCTTGTGCAAGACTGCAGCTGGGCCTTGTGAGGGCCCCACGATCCACTCAAAAGAATTTAAACTTCAATATTTCAAGCTCCCATGCTCCTTAACCTCAACATGAAGCTTCTTATATTTTTAAGATTAATTCAAACACTTATATCATCCCTCAAACTTATGTGCTAGTTTAACAATATCAGATATACTTCTTGCAGTGGTTGCAATGGATAGTTATGGAAATAAGGAAATGTGGTTTTCTTTTTTCCTGCTGCCGCTGATTTGTAGATTCGATGCCCCTCCCACAATGCCTATCGATTTATTTTATATCTTTGATTGGTGCCTTTTCATCGAGAGTCACAACTTGTATGGTAATCGTTGACTCCTTTGATTATTAGTATGTTTATGATATTCATAATAATCTCTAATTCAATATATGTATTATGTTTATTTTGATAATTATATCTGTTAGGAATTGCTTAATATTAATCGCAGCTAGTCCCTATTTATTATTTAATAGCTGCTCTTTATGGGGCTTTATAATAAGATTTGACTTATATAAAGTCATCCTCATAATTCTAAGTTTTATAATAATACTTAATAATTATTGATAATCATATTTAATATTATTATATAATAATAATGTTTACTGTTTATTTGATATTTATATTAATAATATTATATATTGTTTATTTGATATTTATATTAAAAATATTATATATTATTGATATTTATATTTATCAATGTCATTTATGACTCTTGTCAATTTGAATAGATATATTATATATCAATTAATATATATTTACTTAAATATACGTAATTATCTCTATCGTTTTAAATTGACTAATTACTGTATTTTATGAAAGCAATCACATTGTTTAAATCTTTAATTTAAACAATGTCTTAATATCAGGACATGACATGGAATAACAAGGTTTGCAGGCTAGAATAGGCACAGCAAATTTGTTATCACAAAAGTCGATCCATTACAATGGGCAAGGCTGCCCTTATTTATACTAAAATCAAAGGAGTAGGGAACCCTAAAATCTCCTTGATTAACCCTAACTTACCAACTCGCAAGCTTTATTTCTATTCTTAGACAAAGATACAACTAACAAACGCTTTAAAGCAAAGAAAATTCCAACTAACACAAAGTGATTTCTTTTCTAAATATAGAATGGATGAGCTTAGGATGAAAGCAAATGCTTTAAAACAAAAAGCATCTGATTTAAAGCTACTTTCTTTTGAAATGCATCCTCATCAACATTCTTGCTTTTGGTGATGTCATCCATTGATATTCTGGGAAACAATATCTTCTAAAAAGCGAGTGACTGCATCCAGGAACACTGATACTCTCTAGAATAATATTCTGATTCTCTAACATTTCTTCACCGTTGGCAACCATCTGAAGAAATTCATGAACTTCGCCCACAGCCTTGTCGAACTTCACTGTCATTGCGGCAAAACGACCCATCTTGCCGGCACTAATATCATCATTAAACTGCTGCGGACAAGAGTCTGGAACTCTACTTGCACTTCCTTGAGATCATACAGGGTACCATCTTCTTTTTCATATGAACACGGGATTTGAGAAACAAAAGATCTGACGAACTTGAGGACATTGACCACCTTTTCTTTCCATTCTGTCAACTCTGAAATTATGCTGTCATAAGTTTTTACTGTGAAAAGATATTGCGCTTCCCAAGTAGAAACTGTCTTCTTATCATCAACTGAATCAACAGAATCATGTGCTATCTTCAAGTCGGAGATAATGATCTGAAACACCGGTCTATTTTTTGCCATAGTCTGCTGCAACCACTGGATGCCTTGGCATAAATCATGAGCGTTGTACTTTAATTGATAAAACTCTAAAAGTGCAACTCTCCCTTTAGTCACAAATTCTTCCACCCAATTATTCATGTGCCTCCCATAGAGGACCAACTGACTGAACTGCCGCTGATCGGCTGGTGATTCAAGATTCGGCGGAAGCAATAAATCAGCCTGTGATGCGCCATGGAAAAGGTTGGAAATATATTGCCGCAGCTGCCTAACTTCAACTTTGAGAGCTGCTTTGTCTTCTCCATCTCTCAATACCCTTTCCTTCAAATTATCCGCTGCAACCTCGAAGAGATTTACATCTGTATGCTGGGTACTCCTACCAAGATTCGCCTTGACAACCTTGAAGTCATCAACCTCGACATCATCAGCACTTTTATGTTGAGGCGGTGTTGCAGTTTCAAGGATTATTTCTTCATCTGCATTCTTTTCAATGCGAACCTGCTTCTTCAACTTCTTGTCTGGTGTGTCTTGGTAGATGCTTTTAAGCTCTGTTAAATTCAGCTGATATGAGGGCTTTCTCCTCTTCCTTCCCAAAATGTTTTCAAGCCAGGATGAGCCATCTTCTCTTGAAAACTCGGTTCTAACCTCACCAACTCCTGATGAACCAATATGTGCATCAGAGTTACGAACCGGCGAATCTAGCTCTGAATCTATGTGGATAGGAGAAGTGCTCGGTGAAGAAGGTGGAGAAACATGATCTAAAGGCAATGCTTCAACATTCAGCGTTGGTTCAACAAGAACTTCTGATTCAACTGCTAGTTGTTCAAATTATCCACTGCAACCTCAAAGAGATTTACATCTGTATGCCAGGTACTCCTACCAAGATTCGCCTTGACAACCTTGAAGTCATCAACCTCGACATCATCAGCAATTTTATGTTCAGGCGGTGTTGCAGTTTCAAGGATTATTTCTCCATCTGCATTCTTTTCAATGCGAACCTGCTTCTTCAGCTTCTTGTCTGGTGTGTCTTGGTAGACGCTTTTAAGCTCTATTAAATCCAGCTGATATGAGGGCTTTCTCCTCTTCCTTCCCAGAATGTTTTCAAGCCAAGATGAGCCATCTTCTCTTGGAAACTCGGTTCTAACCTCACAAGCTCCTGATGAACCAATATGTGCATCAGAGTTATGAACCGGCGAATCTGGCTTTGAATCTGTGGATAGGAGAAGTGCTCGGTGAAGAAGGTGGAGAAACATGATCTGAAGGCAATGCTTCAACATGCGGCGTTGGTTCAACAAGAACTTCTGATTCAACTGCTGGTTGTTCCTGCTGGACATGAGCTAGAGACTCATCCTTTTTCCTCTTTAACTTAGCCATTTTTGTTCCTTCTGGAAGAACACTCATAGCTTTAACCCTTCGTTTTGGTTTGGAAGTGGAAGGCTCTGATGCTTGTACAACTGGCGGCTCTGCTACCGGAATATCATCCTTCTGCTTATTCTTCAAGAATATCAAACTGATTTTAACTCGACTCGTTCTTTCTTCAATAGAAGTGTTCTCTTTTATTGACCAATTAACTGGTGGCAACGGTTGTTGCTCAACTTGGTCTCTGAAATACGTGGGAAGTAGAACTTCACCATTTTCTGTCAAACCCTCTACATCTTCTGATAGGATCTCAGACATCTGCTGAAGAGTAAACCTGTTGTAACTGCGTTCTTGCACTTCAAACTCATCAACACAATTAGTCCAGAGGTCTTCAACTGCATGTTTGTGCGTACAATTTTGACCAAGATCTGATGCAAAAACACCACGAAGATCATATGAAGACCTCCTGTCGAAAAACTTGAGACCATATTTGGATGATTCATTACCGATTGCCTTGGCATTTGCATCTGTAAATACTCATCCCAAGTGGAAAATTGAAAGTTGCCTTGCGTCTGCTACGCAAAAATGTATGAACTTCATAGGCTTGCCTCAAAAATTCCATAAATGCTATTTCATCTGTAGGATATCTCGGCAACATGGCTGGCTCTCCTGAGAAGCCATATACTCTGATGTAGGAAAAAGTGGGAAACTGGATAAACCAATCAGCCCATTCTGTCATTGCTATTCTAGCATCTGCTGAAAATTGTATATGCAACTCATTATCCATATCTCGCACTGCCTGCATCAGGAATGCATCATTTACCCGCCTGTAATGTCGTTCAGCTTGGGAAAATTCTAGCTGCGGGAAATGGTGATATACATGTTGAATACCCAGAGTTCCAATAACATTCAAACCTCTGAATTGACCTTGAAAAGCCATCAAATACACAAGGTATGACATCATGTGGAATTCATGAGCCCTTTGAAAATCAAGTATTTGTTGGTGGAGACTATCACTGATGAGTGCCGACCAGTCATAGAATTCGGTTCCATCAACAATCTGGGACATGATATAAAACATCCAAGGCTGGAACTTGTTAGCATTTACTTGACCCGTGATCCGGCTTAGCAGAGTAATCATTATTGCATGTTCCTCCTCGAATTCTCCACGTCGCCAACGTTCTTTGGCATAACGTTCTGCTTTTCTTTTAACTACCTCTGACCAATCTTTTTTCGGTATTTTTCTATATCATTGTTCCAAACCCTCTTGCATTCTTCAATTGAAACAGTTAAGTTTTCTCTCCAGACTAGTATTGTAAAATACTTCTCAATATCGTTCGGCCTCAGGGTACAGAGCACATGTCCATCTCTTGATTGGATTTCTCTTGTGACCAAATTGTAATGCGTCATGCAAGCAATTACAAATTCGATACTTTGCACTATGATGGGAAAGGATGCCGCTGCAAGCAAACCGGAGTGTCCTAAATTCCTGATAGCATTATTTTCTGCATCCTCCAAAGAATGTAAATTGATCACTGGAAGTACTTTATGCAAGTCTGTCTCACAAGTTCTCAGGTAATCATGAACCAACGCCGTTTTGGGCCTGATTTGTGTTGGAGAGTATTGCATACTGAAAGATTTGAAAATTGATTGTGAACTCTCCTATGTCAGAAAAATCTTGGACAAATTGCTGAAAATTACTTGCTGATTTTAAAAAAAAACAGTGTGAGCAAAAAAGTTGGCACATAGGTTTTGTAGGCAATTCTATTTTGAAGCAACTCAAATCATCGGATTTTGAAAAAGCGGAGACTTTCCTAAAAAAACAGCAAAAAAGCAGATTCCCGAAAAAAGCAAAACTCTCAATCTTCAAGAGAATAAAATACTGGATGGACCCATCTCGATAAAAACTGAAAAAGCTTTGGTCCAATTTCTGAAAAACAATCCCCTCGAAAAAAGGACCCTGAAAAAGCGAGCCTTCCTGCTTCCTCAACCCGAAACTATGAAGAACGCTGAAAAAGCACTCTGTTTGGGTCTTCGAATCTTTGTTGAAAGAAAAATAAAAATCCTTCCTCTGGATGCAACCTGCAAAAGATAATGAAATAAAGAAGCCAAATGCTTGTCTTTATAGATCTTTAGGGCGAAAAAGCAGCTTTATTTGTGAAAGAATAATACTTGGATCTCATCCATGAAGAAAGCAACTTTTAAAGCACAAATCCAAGTGGATGTCTTCAAATAGGAAGAATCCCTATTTTGTCGCTGCCTATGGCTTCATGTGTAAGATGACGAAAAATATCTTCTTTTGATGATGTCATCGAACACGCGAGTTGACAGAAGTGTTAGCCAATTTTTCTTCGTTTTCGACACTTCTGCACTCGTTTTGACTCAAGTATGGCCTATCTCCGACTTCAACAAGATGGCAAAATGTCACCGTTGACTAAAAAAGCTGACTGATCCTGACATTTTGGAGACCTATCAACTGTGATTCCATCCCTAGCCTCCAACAGAGGATCTGGCATCGTTTAATTGCGAATCTGACCTCTTGAAACTGCCATCGGGTGAAGATCGAGAAAAAGCTATCGGAAAACACTGGCAGATCAGGAAATTTTCTAAACACTGAAGAATCTAGGCGCCCCAAGCCTCCTAGGGCGCCTGACTTCTCATGCCTTAGCCATTTTTCCAAAAGTTTCAACTTTTTCAATTTTTCAATTTGCGTGCGCGTTCCGGTGGCTGATGACCCCTGTTTGGCTGTCGATTTCTGTCCGCTGGGACAAAACTGAGTCTGATGATCTGGCAGATAGGCAGGCCTAATGAAAACTGAGTTGACTGTACTCTCTATCTGCCTCGAGAAACGTGCCAAACTGATCAGCGATGAACCGGATCGGGCTGACGGAGGGAGATTCACGTTTTTCGGGAAAAACTCAAAAATATTCTAAGTATGGTGAGTTTGGTGCCTCGAGCCACCTGGGGCACTTGGTTTTCCGTGCCTTAGAAATTTTTTGAAAATTTCAAATTTTATACCAATTCTCGTTTTCCGTGCCAACGGCCCATGTTTGATCTTCGTTTTCGGTCGTTCGGACGACTGTCGAGGCAGAACGGAGGGTGATCTGAGTAGCCTGAACATATCTGTGATGAAATCCCATCTTTTACTGACGTTTGACTGAGTTTGACCAAGTTTGACCAACCGGGAACGAGCTGACGGAAGCATTTTTGATGTTTCTCGAAAAACGTGAAAAAAAAACTAACACTGGAGAAGTTGGGCGCCCCAAGCCTCCAGGGGCGCTTGGTTTCTCCAGACTTAACCATTTTCCTGATTTTCAACTTCCGTTTGCAACTTGCTCCGTTTTGCGTGTCGACATCTGCTACCTGATATCGATTTCAACGATTCGTCGGTCAACGATCAACGGTCACCGGATGGTGAATGAACTGGATAGCCTAGGTACATCTGACGAATTTTCTAGCTTTTCAGAGCTTGATGATCAAAATGACTGCTTTTACACCCACCGGAATTGACTGACAGACACAGTTCTCGTATTTTCTCGAAAAACGCGTAAAATTTCTAACACTAGTGGGACTGGGCACCCCAAGCCTCCTAGGGTGCCTGAAATCTTCAGACTTAGCCAAATTTCGTGATTTCCAGACTTTCGCCTGATGTTGGATCCATCCTGCTCCGTCTTGCGTGCTTCGTCGAGTCGACGACTGTTCGTCGGTTCTTTGTCATTGGAACAGCGTTGAAAACTCGAAAACGAGCTTTGGCAGATGAACTTCCTTTGTTGACGACTTCAGAGCTCATGCTTTGCCTTCCGAAAAAACAGAAATGACCTAGAAGAGAAAACTTGACCTTCTGCAGATTCCGTCTAGACCACGCTGATCGTGAAGCAAAATCGACCAATGAAAATCAAGCGTGACACCTGAGTCGGAGATTCTATTTTTAGAAAGTTTTGCCAGCATCCATATCTCAAAAAACCCAGAAAACCTAATTTGATGTCTATTTTTAGAAATTTTGTTTTTTTAACTTTTTGACGAAAAATTTTCTAGACTTGTTCAAAATGCCTTAATGAAGCAAAAATTTTCTAGACTTGTTCAAAATGCCTTAATGAAGCAAAAATTTTGGTTGGGTACAACAGGTTATAAATATTTATTATTGGTCTTAATAAATTACCTAGGTGAATAAAGAAAACAAGGTGAGAATATTTCTTATGGGAGTTTAAGTTTCTAAAATACATGTTACCCTATATATTTTCTAAATTTATATAATAGTATATTTTAGTTTTTTTTTATTACTAATAAATAATTTTTTAATACCTTAACATTTTATTTCATTATTATTCTTTTATATAAATTTTAAATTTTAAATTTTACTCTTCATAAAAAATAAATCTTATTAATATGATAAATTATAGTCATATGATGATTAACCCTTATCTATATACTCTTTAATTTATAACTATATAAATATATGATATAGTATTTATAGTAATATAATTGAAATAGTTATTTATTTAAGATATGTAATAAATAATTATCAAATATAACAACTCTTAAGTAATAATAAATTTACTTTACATATTTATGTTAAATGCAGTAATAAAATAAAGTAATTAAAATAGCTTTATAAGATAATATAACATTAGCTAAATATATATTAAGCTATAACTACTAAATTCTCATACATTAATATATTAAAGGAGTTTATTTTCAACTTAATATTATTTTATATATCATATTATATCTATTACATACAATAAGTTCAATTAATATTATATGAGGCATAAATATATAATATAAAGTTTATATATAGATAGATATATTTTCAAGAAATATTATATATATTACATACAATAAATTCAATTAATATTATATGAGGCATAAATATATAATATAAAGTTTATATATAGATAGATATATTTTCAAGAAACATATATAACTCAAACTCTAAAATTATAGATATACACATATAAACAATGATCTATGTATTTGTAATCATAAGAAACAATGGGATTAGACTCACATTTCTATTTATTATTATCATTATCATTCCATTGTAATAATGACCTATAAATTAATTAAGTATATATATACAATCATTTACATCTATGTCAATATTTATAATAAAGGGGGAAGCGAAGAATATATATGTTTTACCCAACTTTATTAATTTTAACTCAAGTGATGGTATAAACCATTTCACTTTACACTTCTCACTTGTTTAACGTAATGGTTTTCTACTTTTCAATTATATATTTTTTAACAACCATATATATATACTAATAATGCACACAGATTTTAATCTCATATTCATTTACTGATGTTTTTAATTGTTTATAATTTACTTTAAATTCTCTATACAAATAAACATTTATATTACCATTTCATTTAATTTATTTTATGTTTAGATCTCTATATATTATAATTTGATTTAACATTGATAATCGTTTTCTTTTCACTCTGATACCAAATGTAACCTAACTATTCTCCAACAATAGAAAAATTAAAGATGTTCAATTTATTTAATGATAAGGGCATACATATTGGAGCATTAGTAAATAAAAGGACCAGCAATAATTAATCACTTGAGCAATAATAAGAATAATAAGAATAATAAGAATATCAAAATAATGACATTTATAACATAAATTAGCATAGACAACATTAAATTATAGGCAATGGAAATAATACGTATCTTTGGAAACAGCTATCCTGCACACAGAGAGGGTTACTGGCCGTGACTTTTTTTTCCGACACAAACACCCCGAAGGAACTGAACCGGTTCTTGCAGAGAACCAACTTGTCTTTACGACATAAACATAGCCCTGGCCAGGACACGCTGTACTCCAAGTTGGACACACTCTGTGTGCCCCTTCTCCAAATGTATAAATGCTAGCCAGAACCAAAACCTTCACTCTTGTGTGCCTTCCAACTTTTGTATTCCTTTTTATTTCACTTTTCCTATACTTTCTTGTATAGTTTTTCCAATTTCTCATTAATTATTATATAATATAATATAATATAATATTGTATTATTTATTCTATAATACAATTATATTATATATAGTATAATATTATATTATATTATATTATATATAATTATATAATAAATAATACATTATAATATAATAATATAATATTTATTGGGCGTCCTACCTTTCCTAAGGAAGGACTGGGGACAAGTGTTGTCAAATGATTTGACATCTTTGGCCGAGCTGGCGGGTGCAAGAGACATCGTGATTTGGGCATGAGTTGGAGTGGCGGTCAAGTGTGTGAAGCTCCTCATTGCAGGAAACGGTGGTTCATTAACATGCTCGGCATTGATTACACTCCCCGTTTGATTTCATAAGGAAGACAGCTGCCTTTCCTTTCATTTGCCTCGTTTGAAATCTTTGAGAAGTCCAAGCAGGGGTTTTGAGGGAAGCTAATTGCAAGGGTTGGTTTGGCTCTGTGTTGTTTTTGCCTAGCTCCAAATGGCGAGAGGGTCCGGTTTTATTATGCGGATATCCACAGAGGGGCTGGTGTGTTTGGGGTTGAGCACTCCTATTTAGCTTGAAAGCTCTGTGAGGCAAATGGCCTTCAAGGGCCCGGTGACAGAGCACAGGCTGAAAAGAGTGTTGCGCCACAACGATGAATTAGTTCTTCTGGCAGTCAAGGTCATATTGGGCAAGGATTTTATCGAAGAAGAAGAGTTCTACAGGGTAGATACTTCCATCGTCTCACAGTTCCTAGCTTCAATGCTGGATGCAAGCATTGCGAAAGACAGATGCCTTCTTTTGATGCGCCGCTTGTTCATTAATAATCTTTTGGTGGGTTTAGAGGATATTGTTCAGGTGGCGAAGCCAAGGGTCGGGATTCCCAGGCCGGCAGATTTCCAGTCTATGCAAAACGAGCATGCAATGGTGCGCTATTTCCCTTTCCTCCTCAATCCCAAAGGGTGGCCGCTTATCCTTCTCAGAAAGCATGTGGCGGCAGGTGTTGAGTTCCTTTGCAATCTACTGCAAATTTCTTCCCACGGTGGTTCTTTCGAATGGTTGGAGAATTTAAGGGTAAGGGCAGCCAACCTTGGCTTTGAAGTGTAATGTCTTCTATGTATCAGCTCTCTTCTGGTGGTAGTCTGGTTATGTTTTTGGTGGTAGATGGTAGGGGTAGATGTTTGTGTAGGTTTTTGTTCTTCCCTACGAACATCTCTTTCAGTAGTTACTCTTTTTTGGGGGGTTTCCTTTGCTATTAGTATGGCCCTGCATGGCCTTTCTCAAGTCTGATAGACCCTGCGTGGTCAAGTAGCTGATAGGGTTGGCAGTTGGATGCTTTCAAAGCAAAATAGACACTCAGTTTGTAAATATTTCTTTTCTAAATATATACGTTACTATTATGAACCAAAAAAAAAAATATAATATATATTATATAATAAATAATAGATAAATTTATATCCCGATAATGGGAAAGTACGTTAAGCGGGCAATTATTAGATGGCGTCTCCCCGAATGGTGGCTCGTGTGGAAGTGATAGATGGCATGGTGGCAATCCTTTCTAAGTCTGATGGCGTGTTGTGGAATGGTAAGTTTTAATTGGCATTCAGGTCAGTCTTGTCTTTCCTCTTCCCTTGCTGGCTTTGGTTTCTTGATGGCAGCGGCTGGAGATGGCGGGGATGTGATGGAGGGGGCTTTGGGTGGTGGTTTGAGCAACAAAGATAAGGGAAAATGGGTGGCAGGAAAGCCTCCCCATAGGTAGATTGCTAGGAATTTTAGTAGCAAAACGGCGGAAGGATGAAGTGAAAATACACAGTGCGGAAGCGGTTGAAGAAGCTATCTACGGAGGAGGCGATGGCTAGTTTTATGAAGGAAATAGAAGGAGAGATAAAGAATCCCATCCTAAGGGAATGGCTATGTATATTGTTGAAGTTGGCAAAGGAGGTTGATGGTAAAGAGGGGGTGAACGTGAGGGAGGCTATGGCACATCTGTTGTTGGATCCTAGAACTTCGAGGGGAAGGTGGAATGTGTTCGGGGCTGCATAATCTTTGACAGTGGTGACTATGTTATCTGTGGCAGCGGCTTCGGTCCTCGCTCATGAGGATTTGATTGAGGCTGCAAACCAAAGTGTGGAGAATCATGAGGTGGAGCTTGGTCATATGCACGATATACTGTTGGGCGTGGTGAAAACCAGGAAGATGGTGGAAGAAATTGCTGTGAAGATGGAAGTACCTGTGCAAGCCGTGCTCATCCCATTTATTCATGTGCTTGTGACGAGGAGGGTGTTGTGGTGGAGCTGAAAGGGAAAAAAGATAAGTAGTGTTAGGTGTTTCTGCTTTTATCTAATAGTTTTGAGTTTTTGGACAGAATTTGGAGTGTGGACGTCTGTAATTTGCCCCACTTCGGCGATGTATTAGCTTTAAGTTTTCTGGATACTTCTGTTTGGTCTAAATGTTAAAGACAGTCGAGCTTGGCCCTCTTTTTGACGGTCCCTGGTCCCTTACTAGGGTTATTATATCAAAAAATATATATAAATTTATAAGGTAGAAAAGAAAATATAAATTATATAACATAATATAAGAATTATAGAAAGAAAATTTATAAAAAAAATTATAAATAATACAATATATATTATATTATATTATATATAAGAAAATTGGCAACGGCTCTCTTCATGCGGGCAACGGCTCTCTTCCTTGCGGGCGATGGGGGCAGCTTGTCTTCCTGCTCAAGGCCGCCTTCGCATGGGGACTGCCACCCCAATTACAAGGATTCCTTCCTTGATGTGCAGTATGGCCGCTGTAACCCTAACCAACTCCGCCACTGTGAGGGGTCATCTGGGAAGGCTGCGATCCCAGTTGGGTTGAGCAACGACTCTCTTCCCTGTCAGGATAAGGGCAAATCAACTTGCTCGATTATTTCCTCTCCACCTCCCTCTGGGGCGCCTGCCAGCATAGGTGGAACCTTGTCATTCAAACGCTCAGAAGCTATTCCAGAGATATGCTTGGACGGCGATATCCATGACAGGGAGGATTTCTTAAAGGAGCATGCTCTCATCTGCAAATTCACCAAATCATGGCCGAAGCTGAGCGACCTGCATGCATGGATCTCTAACTGTTGGAAGGAGGGTTTAGAGGAAGAAGTAAGCATTTACCCTTGTGCTAGGGGTTTTTTATCCTAGAATTTGAATCTTCTGAAGATAAAAGGAAGGTGTTGGAATATGGCCCATGGTTTCTCAATGGAGACTTCTTATGTCTAAAGCCTTGGTTTCCATCCTTCGATCCCCTATCGGAGTCTTTCTCTAATGCTTATCTATGGGTGCGTCTTCCATACCTTCCCATACAGTTTTGGGAACTTGATTGCTTGAGAGCCATTGGAAATGGCCTGGGGAAGTATTTTGGCTCTTCAGAGGAAACTATAAATTATGCCAGCTCAACCTATGCCCGTATATGCGTTGAAATGGACCTCTCCATTGGTCTACCTACCGAAATAGACCTAAAAGTGGGTAATAGGACTCGGAGGCAACGGGTAGATTATGAAAAAATCCCTTTTCGGTGCAGAAAATGCTACTCAGCAGATCACACCACTGCACAATGCAATAAGGTTACTCTTGAGAGAGGTGCTCAGACCTCTAAGGAAAGACCAACATCGTGGATCGGGGTTGAACCACACCATTATAACATTGCTCCTAAATCTCATAATGCTTTGGCTGCTCCACACACTCTTCCCAAGGCTCCTGCAAATGTTGTTTTCCCCCCCTCTCCAGTTGTGACAGACACGTCGAAAATTTTGGCAATCTCTCCATCGAAACCAGTGAAAGACAACTTGACTACTCCCCATCTTCCCAAGGGCTCTTCAACTCCTACTGAGACACTTATTATTGCTGGTCGTGGGGGTGAAGGGAGTGATAGTATCATGGCATCCACGATCTCTTCGAGGTCTTTGGATCCTTTGGAAGGTGATGGCACCCCAAACGGTAAGGTGGAACAGAACTTAGATCCTCCCCCCCATTCAGATCAAGACTGGACTGAAGTGAAGAGGAAGAAACCTTCTCAACAAACATAACATTACAAATGAAGCTTAGATCGTCAAAGAAAAAGGAGAATTTTTAAATTAGAATTTGATTTTGCACCCAGGCTACGATGGGTGGTAGAGTTTGCTAGGGCAATAGTCTTTTGATTGATGCAAGCATTCTAGCTTGACTTTAGCACCCCTATTCTTAGGGCATGCATTTTAACTATTTTTCTTCTGATTTTTAATTTTAAGGGATGTGGCTCCCTCTAGCCCAACTTACCATTAAATATATATATATATAATAAATAATATATAAATGTATAAGGTGGAAAAGAAAATATAAATTATATAACATAATAAAAAAATTATAGAAGAATTTTTTTACTTTGATTTGGGTATGTTGTGTAGGGCTATACTATATATATATATATAGGTACAAAAAAATTTTAAATTATACAGAATTGAAAATACATTTGATATATGAATTATATATTAATATAAAATAATATATATTATATAATATATAATAAATAATATATAAATTTATAAGGCAGAAAAGAAAATATAAATTATATAACATAATATAAAAATTATAGAAAAAAAATTTATAAAAAAAAAGTCAATGCCAATGTACCCACAGGGAACTGGGGCGGCAGGGCCCTGACCTAGCGGATCCAGGCTCGTGGGGGACTGGACCCCTAGACCCAGAACCGGACAGAGCTTTGGATCAAAGAGCCTTCTTGCATCTAGAGAGTTAAAATCATGAAAAATCTATTACTAATACTCTTGTAATGACAACATGTCATTTCTATTTATAGTTCCTCGTTATTCATCATGGATTTTGTTCTTCTTTAGTTTGTAATGAAATGTATCCATACTAAAACAATCTATATATTATTTTTCATTTTTTAGAATGCTTATGCACATATTCTTGATCTTGATGGAAATAGAGTAGATGCATGTCTCAGCTTGCTTTATCGATATAACTTCAGAGCAAGCTTTATTGATATAACTTCAGAATATACTTTTTGACAATCGTATTCCATAATGCCTCCTTGCATTATTAGAACATTGGCATTTCAGGGTGACTGCTCATGACAAAAGTCAGATGTTTCTGCGTGAAATAATAGTATTACATATCAGAGTGGCCACATGAATCAGCTAGCCCAAGAAAGCCTTCTTATATGCAGGATGAAATTAGCCTAATATGTGTTTCATCATTAGGAAATAAACTTCCATGCTTTAAAAATCTTGACGCTAAATAGCATCCTCAATCAAACTCCAAAATATAGATATTTTTAATTCTAAAATAAGTAACACTCCTTTTTAGAATGTATATGTTAACCTTCTAACATGTGATATTGATGAACTGGAACTCGCGTTCTTGTAACTTAATATATCTAATTTATGTTTCAAGCTGCATCTTTGGTTGTTTTGTTTTCGTAACATTTATTAGACATACTAATGATGCTACTTAACAGGTAGTCTAGCTGTAAATTTTCCACTTCTAGCTTTTGTTAGAAAGAAGTAATGTCATTATGAATTTATGGAGAAGTTTTGACGGACATTCAATTTGGTTATCAACAGATTTTAGGATTGAAATGCTTCATGCAATGAAAGAGTTTGAAGGCTCAAAAATTCGAGGCATGTTTATTAACTCATGCTTTATTCATTGTCAATCTGAGATGCAACAAACATGGTTTTCACAAGATTCTCCAAGATTACATAACAAGGTATTAAAAGTGAATTATTTTATTATGCAAAGTTGTTATATTATTTTTGTTCTTTCACATTCTTGAGAGTTGATTTTGTCATTTTTACCAAGTAGACCTTTTTTGCATGCTTGTGTATTAAATTACAATTGAATTATTGAAAAGAATAACTTATATTTGTCTTTTAAACACAAGCTTGGCACATATCGCATAGAGACATTATATTACATCTAAGCCTCCCATCGAGATCCCCTTCAAATGGTCAATGTTAAACAGTCATAGATCACCACTTGTAGCAAATGTCTATAGTCATGGCTCCCAGATGACTTGATCTGTCCACCCTTAAAATGTAAGTATATGGCTGCATTCGTTGAAGCTCATTGCAAAATAGGCAATCATGAGGATCTGTCTTGACAACACAACTCATTACTAGCTAGGATTTCAATCACTCTGATATATGGTCAAACATTAGCAATGCTGATCTTTCACTATGCAGGCTACCAAAGCCCACCAGCTAGTTTTCATGACCTGAGTAATGACTTTTGCAACCTGTCTAGGTTGTCATCTGGCTACCCTAGGCTACATGGATGCTACAATGGCTTCTGTGCAAGAAAGGGATTGTTAGAGCACACCATCCAGATGCTGACATAGCAGAATAGGCTGTTGACATCAGAGAATCACTCACCTTAGCCTGCCAATGTGACATCATAGTTTGACTTTCAGGAGAATGATCTAATCTCTTCAGTTTTAATTGTTTTCTTCATTATCTTTTTTGATTTTGAGGGTTTTGATTAAAAGCAGTTTTGTGTGTCTTTTTATTGGTGGGTGGGTATTGAACATCTCTTTGCAAACAATTGGACTCAAACTATGAAGAACCTCTGGAAGACAGTGAAAATTGGTGGTGGGGCTCTTACCTAGAGTTCCAACAGCAGCAAGGAGAAACTAATATTATTGTTGTTATTTTACTAGATTTTGGATTTGAGAACATATGGGGAAGGTACAAGCCATAATTTTCAAGTACAGGGTGATGAACAGAACCAAGAGGAAAGAAGTTGGTGCTGGTATTTACCATTCGAAGAAAGCAAAGGAGAAAGTTCCAATTGATAATATGTTTTGGTGTATGCCACACAAAGACATTGCTCAGCATTGGTGGCAAATCAACAAGAATCATGTGGTGTGAATGTACCTCTCAAAGGATTAATCCCATCATGTCATTATTATACCCATGGTTATAAAAGTCATCGAGTACTCGCACATCTCATAAGTACTCACAAGATAAAGCATACCTGAAAAACTCACTCCCTTGTGGACGAGTTTTGAATTAAAAACCATGCCGAGTGGTCGCGAGTACTGGGTGAATCTATAGGAGAAACTCACTGTACATGGTTTGGATGCAGACAAAATGCATTTTGAGGTGCAGGTAGTGGGGAGGCGGGGGGTGGTTAAGCCCTCAAACACTTCCTTTTCATTCACAAAATGATTAGTTTCCGTTGACTCTTCTTGTGGCAATTTTAGGCAATTGTGGAAGCAGACTTTCATATATTTTTGAAGACACTTCATGTATTTTTTTTCCCTTTATTTTCCTTTTTAATTCAATTTTTTCAGTCTTGTTTTACATTACTAAGTACTTCCAAGTGTTTAGAATTGTTTTCTTTTACACGTACATTTGTGTTTTACATGTGTATTTGAATTAATCTATTGTAGCTAGGGTTTGCAAGCTGCAGTAATTACATTTGTTTTTCTTCAATGCTAGGTTTTCCACTTTGTATTTGATAGCAATCAGGAATTGGAATCTGAAGTGTTGGAAACAAGGATGCTTCTTGTAAGCATGGTGCATCAAGATCAACCATTTGCAACTATTGTGAATTGAAAATGAGTAGAGACATCAATCACCTCAAATACCACCTTGCATGAATTTCTGACCACAACATCAAGTTGTGTCCAAACATTGAGCCAGTCGTTGTATGGGAGATTAATTTGTCCCTTGCTTCGACAGAGCCAAAAATTTGGAGAAGATGAGGACAGCTACAGCCATCGCAGCAATGATGAATCCCAACATGGTATATGATCAAAGGAAAATACAAAGAGCTTGTGAGCTCCTCTCGTTGTGCACAAATTTGTGGCATGTTCACTTCATCGAGCTCCAGCTGAATGCAGTCACATGAATTTGGAACATGCTAGGTTTGCAACCTTCACTTGAAGGTACATGTTGGACCAAGAAGAAGCATGACAAAGCAAGCACAACTTGTTTGAATTTTTGGTGCTATAACAACCTTACCTTCAATGTGGTCAGAAGCCCATATTGGAAGAATTTGGTCACAACCTTGATTGTTTGTAAGGAGAGCCTAGTCCACATGACTTAAGTGGGTTGTTGCTCTAGAAAGCAGTGGCAAATAGAGACAATTGTGGAAGAGAAAAAGAAATATTGGTGCAAGAATTTATGCACTATATTATCAGATGGGTGGATAGATGGAAGGAATTGCACATTCATCAACTTTTTTGGTGGCTTCACATTGTCAAATGATGCTCTTGAGATCCATTGACGTCTCTAAAAAAGTAAAAAATGCTAAGAATTTGAGTTCAACGTTGGAGGAGGTTGGTATACAAAATGTGGTCTAAATTGTGACCAATGATGCAACAACTTATGTAATGGTAAAGATACTACTTGAGGAGAGGGACACCACTTTTATGGAGTCCTTGTGTTGCCTATTGCCTTAATTTTTTGTTGGAGGACATAGGCAAACTTGATTAGGTGAAATCAATGGTGAAAGATGTCAATAACATTACCAAGTACATCTATAATCACCTTGGGTGCTTACCTTGATGAGAGCACACCAATGGTAAGGAGCTTGAGCGAGTAGTCACCACACAATTTGTGACTAACTTAATCACCTTGTAGAACATTTATGGTTTGCTAACATCTTTGAAGTAGATGTTTATGAGCCAACAATGGATAGATTCTTCTTATTCAAAGAAGATGGATAGAGAGAAGGTCACAAAGACAATTTTTGATGATGTCTTCTTGGAGAGTGTTAGTGAAATCATCAAAATAAATTCAAACTTCTATTTAAATTTTGAATTTCATCCTTAAGTCTACTTTTTCTAAATTTTAATAACTAGATGCCATTCAACTTTTAAAGTTTTATTTTTAATTGCAACTTTTATTTGTTTGTAGGTGTAAGAGCCTTTATTTAGGGTTTTGCTCTTGGTGGATGCAGAGTAAAACCCAATGGGGTACTAGTATGAGGCCACGGATATGGCCAAGGAGGCCATCCAAAAATATTACTTGGGAGATAGAAGAAAATTCAAACCCATTTAAAATGTTATTGATTGGAGGTGGAACAATTAACTCCACCAACCCATTCATGCAATTGTGGTATTGCCTCAACCACAAATTTTTCTACATAGAGGATTTCAAGGCCAATGGGGAGGTTATAGAGGTGTAAAAACCTCTATCCAAAATACGCACTAACATGCAATTCCAAAACAAAACAAAAAAAATTCCAACACTGAATTTTTGAACGTGTGTGTGTGTGTGCGCATGCACGTGCGTGCGTATTTTTTTGTTTATTTCACTGTGATATAATGCCAGGAAAATGACATAAATATAAATGATATAGTAAATTGCAACAAAAGCACTTAATAGTTGCATCCACTAAATGATAGAATATTATTACAAAGAAAAGTTGGTTGTTCACTGATACAAATCTATTTATAAACTTTCTTGAGCAAAACCCTAGCCAAACCAGCCACAAACTTTAACCAAAATCCCTCTAAATGCGCCTCAACATACCCACAAACTTTAAGATCTGAAGGTTTTCCTCCTCACATTTGCAAGTTTCTACTATTACATAGCCACCTAAGAAGAATAGAATAGTCTTTTAAAAAAAATCAAATGTAAAGATGCCCTACTATCACCAAACACGGTCCCCTTTTAGATAGTTGCTGCCCTCTTGTTCATTTTGCCAACAAAACCTCCTTTTGATACATTAGATGTCATGTCCCCTTTTTAGAATCACTTTATATTATTATAGGTTGTATGTAATAAAAAAATGTTTTTTAACACTTTATTCAAATGTAATTCTAAAAGGGGACCTATGGATGTAATTCAAAAAAGTATTTTTAAATACTTGGAAGGGAAATAAAATAAAAATAAAAAATAATATAAATAGAGGGCCCGAAAAAGGCAACTATAAAAGGACAAAAGCATCAAGCAAATCATCTGATTATCTAATTATCCGATTTTGTCATTTTCGATTATTCCTTCCAATTTGGAGTTTTCAGCATTCAAGGACAAAATCCCTTGGTGTGGGTGATCGGAGGACAAGCTAAACATTTGTTGGACCCATCACATGAAGGAACTATGAGTATTCCCAATTGGTCTTGGAGATCATTATGAATCTGGTTTTAATTAGGTCCTCTCATTCTCGGGTTTAGTTTTTGTCTTCAAAGTATAGAAGTTTGGGAAAGAGATTGTTAGAACAAAACTCCTCACTCTATACTCTACATGGAGAGCTGCCAAATCATCTTCCTGCTACTCTACTACCTCCTTTGGTTGTCCTGTCTCTCTCTATAAAAAGGTGAACCTAGGTTAGTGTAGAACCACTAGTTTCCCTACATGCCTTTTGAATTCTCCAATTTGCTTTTGAAATAGGAGATTCCCCTCTATCACCATCACCAATAGGAATAGTCGTGGGGGTAGAACTCAAAACTTGAAATACTTGAATGAAAAGGTTAATGTGCCGTTGTTGTCCCTCCTTCAAGCACTCAATAGTTTCAAAGAATTCCCTCTCTTTATGATCACTTGACATCTTCAAATGGTTATTTGTATTTTGTGGTGCAATAAGGGTTTGTTGAAGCTTCATTTGTTCTCTCTATTTGTAATGTCCCCTTCTAGTAAGCTCAAACTGTTCAGAACCTTGCACAATTTCAACTTACAAAAGAGAACATTAGTATTTAATTTTTTCCTCATTTCATATCATAATTAATACAGATCCATATTCTTTCCATATTCATCTAGAATTTATAATTCCATAATCAATAATTCCTATTCGTAGTCATAATCATATTCATATTCATAATCATATT
Source organism: Cunninghamia lanceolata (assembly GCA_027924645.1). Classification (NCBI taxonomy): domain Eukaryota; kingdom Viridiplantae; phylum Streptophyta; class Pinopsida; order Cupressales; family Cupressaceae; genus Cunninghamia; species Cunninghamia lanceolata. The sequence continues at coordinate 7,283,233 of BSBN01000071.1, read as the reverse complement.
CATATTCATATTTATATTCATAGGCCTCAAGTGCTATCTTCGGAAGGATCATATGTCGCCCTATCATTAATCCATCTCTAATTCCATAGTCATGGTTCATTAAGGAGACACAACCATCCCATACGGAGGCCCGATGGCTTCCCACCTCACCAATCGGCTCCAAAGACTTCCCACCTCATCTTGGAGAGTCACCTACCGTAGGGCACAAATTACATTGATGAGCTCATCATACCATAGGCCCAAGGCTTCACCTCACACCCGAAGGTAATTCGACACTTGGCCCAAGAGACTTCGCCTCACACCCGGAGGTATTTCATCTTCTTGGAGTTACCTAGGTTCAATAACATTCTCCTAACTTACCCATACACTTAAGATGGCGAGATGATTAATGATGAGGCTAATCCTCTTCTCGGATATGGCACAATCCTATGATTTCTAAGTCCTTATTAATATTTTACACATGATGCCTTATAAATAGGACATCTTGGCCTTATATCATAATTGGCCAATCATATACCCACATGCTCATATTCCATTATCATTATTTAATATTAACAATATCCCTTAAGTTAAGTTCTATATGCAATGCTTACAATTTAATTGTTCTATTTTGATATAGGGATATATTTATTCTTTTATATTAGTAATCTTACCATTTATTTTTACCAATTATAGATTGAACAAATTAAATATAAATACTTACTTACCTGATGTAGCTTTACCTCAGATTTCTTACCTATCGTTGTGGTCTTCTTTATATTTTCCAATGTTTTCCTTGCTCGATGGAATGACTGATATTATTTTTATTATATTGCTGTGCTATATATATATTTTATAATATATATTTTTCTCACCCCTTTTACTGCTGATGTAATATCTCTATATATTAATTTATGATATCTTTCCTACTTATGACTCAGAAATATATACTCTTTTTTATATTTTCTCCCGATCATGTTTTACTTCTATCTCACAACCTTTATTTATTTCCCTTTCAAGGGATATGTTCAAAGAGGCACATCTCCTATTATGCTTGGTGGTAAAAGACATACCCTCTTATAATTTTTATTACTTTACATTAATTCCCTTTCGTGGTAAAACTAGTTCTAACCATACGTAACTCCCTTATCATAAGGGGATAGGTTAAAAGATGTTTATTTATATTATTATTTATTTATATTATTTGTATTTATATTATATCATTATAATAAATGATATATTATTTATTTTATATTATTTATATTATATCATTTATATCATAATAAATGATATATGATTTATATTACAATATAAGATAATAATAATAATATTTGTATTTATATTATTAGATATATTTATAATATATTATTTATTTATGTGATCGCTGGTGTCAACCAACTTAATCGCTGCACTTATAAATATCCTCCTTCGGCCTCCCCTTAATCTTTTTAAAGTACATTATTTATATAATAAATATAGTATAAATAAATGCATTTGTTATTAAGTATAAATAATATTTTTGTCTTATTAGACTTTTATCTTTATATGATTTTATTTTGAATTTGACCTTCTGTTTAACCACTTTGCTTTATTCCAAATTACTTTACTTTCCATTTTACTTTACTTTCTAACTTTAATGGGTAAGACTCTTCATAATATTTATTTTTATATATAATAATATATCTTATTAATTATTCACATAAATATTATATTAAAATATTTATATTTATAATATATCTAGTTAATTAAATATATATATTTCATATATTTTATAATATTTAAATTATATTAAATTAATAATATTATTTATTCACTAATACATATTAATAATATATTTTAAATAAATATATTATATATTTAGTTTATATAAGGCTAACTTATTATTTAAATAAACGATTCAATTATAAATCATTACAGGGACATGACACTATTGATATCTTATTTCATTTTCACTAAGTGACATTCATCAACCAATGCTCCTTACAACTCGTAGTTTTGATACAATTGTAAATAACCCTATCCAACATACGCACTAACATGCAATTTCCAACATACACACATGTTATATTTTTTTGTTTTTTCAATTGGATACAATCAAATGAAAAGATGCCCTACTATCACCAAAAATCCCCTTTTATGCAGCCAATGTCCTCTTTTTCAGTTTGCCACCAAAATGTCCTTTTTAATACATTAGACATTAGAATTGACCCCCTTTAATATTAAATGTCATAACATTAGACAAAATATTTTCTTGGGTCTTAAGTCAAAATTCTAATGTATCCAAAAGGACATTAAAGTGACTTAAATTCACTTAGTTTAGAAATATTAGACCTTTACCTAAAGATCACGTCATAACTTGAGATTGGCATCTTGGATACATAAAACATTGAAAACACAAATCAGAAGGCTCAAAACCAAATCCAACGACTACATCCATGCCACAATTCAAAGTGTCCATCCTCCTCAATTGTTGCCTAGAACGTACAACTAGACCTCTCAAAACCATAATTTAATCATAAATACCCACTAAAATCTCCAATATGACTGAATTATGTCAGCATTTTAACTCACACCTTTCAATGCGACAAAACGAAATAGATGTGTGGTAAAACCACTTTTCGAGTTAGAAGGGGAAGCTCCCTAGAAATTAAAAACTAACCTAAAATTGGACAATATATACTTGTAATTTACAATCTTTACAATGATTTTTGGGTCGTTCACGTTCAAATTGAATAAAATGTAAATATATATCTTTTTGGTTTTGCCTAGGGTAAATGGCTAAGATGCACTTCCAACACTAGGCAAATGATTTTATGTTTTTTGACTAAAAACAAATCTTACAACTAGATGCTTACAATGTTCAGTTAAAAACATAAACTAAACAAGGCAAATACACATAGATTAGATAGGTTAACACATAAACATGAACGTTGTACTAAAATTAAATGCAAGACTTGGTACAAAGCCATGATCTACACCTTTTGAGTTTGAGCCCATCTGCAATACAAAGCTTGCAAATTCACCAAAGCAATTTAACCCTCAACACACGTAACGAGACATCTCAATAAACATTTATAAGCAAGATAGGCGTAATAAATGTTATTAAGTGAATAACAAATTCTAGATCACAATACTGTTTACAAACAATTGTATGAAAATAAATGAAATAAATTAACTTCACTTCTACCCTAACTACGACGTACAAGCTTTATTACAAATTATCTCATCCCACTAATTCCAATTTTATAACATGCTCATGATTAAAATATTACAATTATCCCTTAAAAGATCTCATCTCTCATATGATGAGATAGACTCCAAGCAAAATATAGTTGACTCTTGATCAAATATAGAGGGCTCTAAAAATAGTGGAAAGCTATAAATAGCAAACTCCAGCTAAAAATAACAAACTTTGGAATATGCTCTTGTTCTTGAAAATGATGACAAGCTCATTTTTAGCTCGCGTTTGGAGATTCCAATGAAGCTTTCCCTTGTTTTGACGAAGTTTGTTGAACTCGACAAGTCCTCTAAAACTTTGAAATTTTCACAATCTTCTTGGCGCCTTGAACCTAAATACCTTCTACATTGCCTTCATGATGTATATCTATTTGCTTCATCTATTGAATAAGCTCTTGGTGGAGAGAAGAAAGGTCATTCAAAAGGTCCTCTATGGCATGCTTTTTGTCCAAGTCAATCACAAATGCACTCTTGCTTGTTTGTTTGTCTTTGATGGGGTCAACTTAGAATAGTGCCATCCTTCATATGTTTTTTGAATTTTCAATTTACATTATTTTGATATTTTCTTACACGAAATATAGGTGCATATCATTGCATGGATGATTTAGCTTGATTTAGCTTTAGAAATTCAAATTTTATATGGCGCTAGCTTTCCTTCGCATTTTAACTAACTGCCACCTAAATCTATTCATTTCCACATAGGCGTAGTTTTGGACTTTGATCATAGCTTCAAAACTTCATAAAAAAGAGTGATCTTTATTCCTTGTCCTTAATCTGGCCGCTAACTTTAGACATTGACTAAGCATACCACTTTTGTCTTTTACCTTTCCATTCCTTTAAATGGTGCAATTTATTTATTTATCTTGCTTCCACCATCAAGATATGCGCTGAGGATTGGAGATTTCAATGCTAGAACTGCGAATAACCAAGCCCTTTTCCTCAGTTTGGAGGAGGGGAAGAAGAGCAATCCATTTTGGCTTGAAGAAGAAGAGAATCAGAAATGGAAAAGGATATCTCAAGACACAAAAGGAGGTATTTCGTCTTTTGGTGCGGAACTATTAGGGTTGTGCAGCCTTCATGACTTAGTCATTTGCAATGGCATAAATGCTTGGCCAAGCTCGGGAAACTTCACGTGTCATACCTATAATGGACAAAGCGTGGTAGACTATGTCATTTGCTCACAAAGAGCTATTCTAAAGGTAAAAGAGTTGGAGATTGGGTGCTGTCCTGTTGAAATGAAATTTGATCATAGCCCAATATACGTAAAGTTTAGCATGCAAAAAAGTGACCAGCAGGAGGCTAATCTTCAAACACGCAAGAAAGAAGAATTTCAAGGCAAGATTCGCTTAAATCACGAGAATCAAGACATTTTTAAAAATATGATCGATAAGCAGCTACAAAAGGGTAATGATATTGGCTGTCCCGAAAAAAAATAGGGCATAATTGGCAGCGAGCACTTGACGAACATTATTCACAAGGCTTTATCAGCGTGCAAAAGAACGAAAGCTAGAAGAGCCATCAAAAACAATTTTCCTGCGAATCCTTGGTATGATGATGAATGTAAAGCAGCAAAGAGATTGCTGAAGTTATCCGGAAAAGAAAAAGCAAATAAAAAGATATATGAAAAACTAGTGAGGTCAAAAAAAGAAGAGTACATGGAATTCAGGAAAAAAGAGCTGACTTCTCTTGGAAAAGCTAACCCAAGAGGCTTTTGGAGGGAATTGTAGCAGACTAGAATCACAGTTCAGAACAATATCATTGATACACAATGGCTGCAGTATGCTAAAACATTGTACGAAAGAGACCAAGACAAAACTCTTACCCCGATAATCAACACGAGCGCCAAGCTGTTCTCCACAAAGGATGTCATAGAAGGAATCAAAAAGTTAGCAACGGGCAAAGCTAAAGATATAGATGGGTTACAGGCAGAGTACTTGAAGTGGGGCGCGGAGGCCTTAGCGCCACATATCAAAAGAATTTTCAACAGGGTGATCCAGCGTGGTTTCCCTACTACCTGGACCACAAGTGTGGTCATCCCTCTTCACAAGAACGGAGATGCTAACAACCCTTCAAATTACCGCACTATTATGATCAACCCCCTCTTTGGAAAACTCTTTGGAAGCATGGTAGAACGAAGAATAAGCACTTGGGTAGAAAAGGAAGGCAAGAGGGCGAAAGGGCAAGCGGGCTTCAGAGCAAAGCACTCCACGATTGATCATGGTGTTACTCTTAGGCATTTGATTGAAAAAATCTGGGACAAGCAGGGAGAAGAAGCTTTTTGCTGCTTTGTTGACTTTAAAAAGGCCTTCAACACGGTGCCTAGAAGTAAGCTTTGGGACAGAATGGAGGAGTTGGGTATACCGAAGGAGTATAGAGCAGCGGTGCATAGACTATATGAACAAGTGCAGGCCAAGATAAAAACTAAAGATGGTATGTCAGAGTGTTTTGGGAGCGACATCGGTGTCAAGCAGGGGTGTCCTTTGTCCCCAACTTTGTTCGGGCTTCACATAGACAAATTAGAGGAATGGCTTGACAAGCGGGGAGGAGAAGGGGTGCACTTGGCCACTTATGTGGTCAAGCTATTGTTATATGCTGATGGTCTTACGCTAATGGCCAAAACTGCACATAGCCTGCAAGAGCACCTGAGGGCTCTTGAGTCTTTCTGTCAGGAGGTGGGAATGCAAGTGAACATTAGCAAAACAAAAGTCATTATCTTCACCTTGAGAAGGACTAAGAAGCAAATAAACTTTGAGTTCGAGGGCAGCCCCCTTCAGGTGGTAAAGGAATACAAGTACCTGGGTCTTGATTTTTGTAGCAATCTCGGTTGGGAGACATGCAAGACAAAAAGAATACAAAGAGGATGGAAAGCATTGTACATGCTTCAAAATAGATGCAGATCTGCGGAGCTTTGGGATTGGAAATCAAAGCATAAACTCTTTGGGCTGTTGGTTGTACCGGTGATTTTGTATGGCTGCGAAGTCTAGGGCAGCAGCACATCGACTTCGAAATGGAGGCAAATAGAAAGATTACAAAAACATCTAATCACAAGCAGCTTTAAAATAAAAAGCTCTGTCCCTTATGAGATTATCCTGGCTGTAGCGAGTGCTTATCCTATTGAGGCGATGGCGATAACCAAGCTTTTGGGGTATTTGAAGAGAATTGAGAGCATGGGGGGGCACCGCTGGCCCAAAGTTGCAGCGGAGGAAAAGATTACTAGAAGGAAGAATACGTGGATGCAACAAAATGCCAAGTCGCTGCACAAGTGGGACATCAACATTCAAGAATGCCCAAGATCAAATGTAGAAATCAAAAAGTTTGTGAGAGGGAAAGTCAAAGCTGCCATGTGGTCTCAACAACTTGGGCGAAAAAGAGAATATTATGTCATTCATTTTAACCCCACATGTGATCACGATCAAAAGTGTTATATCATGGCAGATATCAAGTGGAAATATAAAATGTTATTGGCCCAGCTCAGAACTAGCTCACACCATCTTAGGTGTGAAACGGGAAGATGGAAGACACCCAAAGAAGAATGGACGGATAGGATTTGCCGTCTTTGTTCGTCGGGGTTAGTGGAAACGGAATGGCATTACATCATGGAGTGCAAAGCCTATGAGGACATTCGTTTCAAATTCAAGGATGTCTTGAATGTTGTTTCTTTAGCGGCCTTGTTTGTTGAAACAAAGATTGTGAGTGTGGCTGATTTTTTGGACAGATTCCATAGTAGAAGATTGACTATCATCAAGGAGATTGAGAGCAGCAGTCAGGTTTAATTGGCGGCCTATTTGCGGGGTCTGCTGCTTTTCTGGGTCCCATAGACTGTTCCGGTCTCGTGGACGTCATTAAAAACTTTCATTCATTCATTGCACGGTATTATTTTGAGCCCTTTGCATAGGCGCACACATTTGTCTTAGGGGTGTGCTTGTGCACTAAAAAATATTATTTTAAAACAAAAAAACATGTCCTTTGTATTGGCGTGTGTCTACTCTAAGGCAGACGCCTAAAATCATGCCTTCTGTCGGCGTGTTTAACATTCCTCAGGCACTTGTGAAAAGGAGGAACCTCTTCATAAAGATGTCTTTACTAAAAATAGGTGTTTTTTTTTCCTTTCAATTGTTTATTGTCACTTTTCAGATGCTAACTAAGCTCCCAAATTGGTTGTAGCTTGCCAAAACAGTTTTTCTTTGACAACGATTTAGTTTGTTTAATAAACTCCTTGCTGACCAAGTTCTCAAACTTTGATGCTTGGATGCTAGTCGATCTTCCAAACTAGTTGATGCTTTTCCTCGTGCTTTTAGCTTTTGACCATTGCTAACTTATTGTCTAGTCACTTCCCATTTTTACCTAGCCATGGATTTTCTTGGTAGCTAACCCTTCTTTTCTTATTGATTCAGTCATTGCTTCTCCTTAAAAAAAAAAAGGTAAGTTTTTCATAAAATATGGTAGCCTCCTTTTTATCATCATTTTTTTTTTTAATATTATCAAATTATCAATTAAAATATCTAACAAGAATGATTTTAATTTTAAAATATCATTAATAATTAAAAATTATTTTAAATTAAAAATAATTGCTAATTAAAAATTGATATTTTTAATATTTGAAATCGAAGGACAATCTACTAGATTTGACAATTTGATTTTTGGATTTTGACACAACCAACCGACTTGGCTGAAAATGACTATCGCAAACTTAGTTTTGACACAATTTGATTGGTGAATTGGTGACAGGGAACACATAGCATGGAAACACAGTTGAGTCTCGGATTTTTAGGTTTGGTACAACAAATTACACCAAATGAAAACTGGGATAGAATAAAACACATTCAAGGAAATCACCAAGGCCATTCAAAAACTTGGTTCCACCTAAAAAGTAAGATCTCAAAAAACAGGGATTTCCCATTTATTCACCATGAAAACAATATAAAATACATACATATAGTTACTTGTACTTATTCTTCCTACACACAAACATCCTCACACCACTGCATGCTTCACAAGATAGGTGAGTGGGACCCGTAGCTTGCTATCATCCAAAAAGGGACATTATAGAAGAGCCTCACAACAGGCATTGGGAGGAGGATGCCTAAGGAAGACATTAGGGGCCTAATTATTGAAGAGTTGTAGAGATACAAACATGCAAAGATGGCGCTCTGCTTTTCACCACTTGCTATCCAAGAGAGAACCACCCAAGCACCAAGTAACAAAAAATCTCAATCTTCACTTTACTTCAAATCTTTAATGCGTGCAATTATAGTTTACTTTGAAACTTGTACATGCCTTCTTTGCAACTGCTTGGTGGGAAGATTGGGCACAAAAAGCTCAAATCCTAAAAGCTCACCCTCCTAGTATTGTCCCAACCTTGTAGTGCTTCTGAATGTGAATGCAATTGGAGCTTATTTGATGCCATTCATATGAAGAGGTGTAACAAGTTGACACAAAAGCGCCTCATGATCTTGTCTTCAAGCAATGCAACCTGTGCCTTCACTAAAAGATTGTTGGAGGGCTTAAGTAGTCATGATGTGATTGACTTGGATTCTATTGACTCATATAGCAACTAGACTCTTCAAGATGAGGATGTGTTTATAGAAGATGAGAGGCAAGTAGAGGAGGGTGCAGTAGAAGCAAAAGTGGGAGGTGTTGGATTGGATGACATCATGGTTGAGGATGATGCTAATCTTGAGGAGTCATTACCTTTTAGTTTGAAGGTGGAGTTGCAACCAACTATGAGTAGGACCCCAATCATCACTAGGATGTATATTGGGGAGATAAAGTTGTAAATTGGTATAACTTGCATGGAATTGTAATTTTTGATGATGAATGCGATTCATATCATATTATCAGTTGTTTTCACATGTTGATGCGATATTGTACACCTTTTTAGTTAAAATCTAATAGAAAATACTTTCCCAATGTTCTACAAACTCATTTGATATGGTTTGTAACTATATTTTTCATGAAATTTATTTTTTTTAATGAATTTAAGTTTTTACAAGTCATCGAGTCCAAGTGAAAATTGGGTCTATGAGTTTTGTTGAGTCACAAGTTGTAAAACTATGGTTATATCTATCCTTGAAAAGCAGAATAGGCCACATCTATTATAAGGGCTATGCTTGAAGCAACCTAAGTATTGTACCCGGTGCTTCAAGCCCCACCCTTGCAATGACACTCCATATCTGTAACTCATAAGTCACAAATCTCTACAAACCATCTATTGAAAGGATAAGCTAAAATTAGCCTCGTTTATGAAGAAGGTAGGGCTCTTCATGAAACATAGGTTCGTGGTTTTCAACCCAATAGATGATGTACCAAGTATAATGCCAATATGGGTATGAGTCTAGGCACTCCCAAATGAATATTGGCAGGAAATAGCCTTCAAAAGAATAAGAGGATCCATTGGGGAATATACAAAGCTTCAAAAATCATAATGAATCTAGGAATACTAAACTATGCCTGAATATGTGTTGAAACATAGATCTAGAAAAAACCCTCCCAAACAGAATCATACTGGAAGCAAGGGGGATCGAGTGGCAACAATTAATTGAGTATTAAATATCCCACCCAGATGTTGAATGTTGTCATGAACATAGATATCTAAAAAGGGTATGCTAGAGGCAAGTGTTAGCATTTTAATTTGCACCTTTCAGTACGACACAAAACGAAATAGTTGTGCGGTAGAATTACTCTTCAAATTAGAAGGGGAAGCTCCCTATAAATCGAAATCTAACAAAAAACTGCACATGTACTTGTCATTTACAAACTTTACAATATTTTCCGAGGTGTTTTCACATTTATGTTGAATAAAACATAGATATGTGACCTTTTGGGTTTACGACGTGCAGAAGGATGAAATGGCTTTCAACACGAGGCAAAGGGTTTTATGCTTTTTGACTTGAATTAAAACCTACAACTACACACTTGCCCTATTCAATTAACAAGAGAGATTGAGCAGGGCAAGCAAACACGGATTAGATAGATTAACACATAAATAGAATGCTATGGTCAAATTGCATGTAAGACTCGGTACAAAGACATGAGCTACATCTTCAAGCTCGCCTACAATACAAAGCTTGCAAATTTATTGAAACAACTTAACTTTTAGCACACATAACGACACATCTCAATAGATATTCAAAAGCAAGATAGGCATAATAAATTGTATTGAGTGAATCACAAAATCATAATAACATTGAATGCTAAACAAATAACAATTTCAGCGTTATGCAGGCATGGGAATTACTATTCATTCTTTTGATTGGTACAACTGATACAATTCCCTTGACACCCCTTGTAAGTGCAAAAAATCAGTTATTTATATTGTTTACAAACAATTGCATGAAAATAAATTAATTAATTAACTACACATCTATCCTAACTCTAACTACTTGCATGACTTGCAAATTTTATTACAAATTATATAGTCCACTAATGATTAAAATATTACAATCATGCAACCTTCGATTAAGTTGTAGATTGAATTTATTGCAAACTATGACTTCATGCTCACATCTCTCGCATGACGATCGAACAAAAGTTAACTCCAAGTTAAAAATAGCAAGAGGCTAAAAATAGCAAATATCTGAATATGCTCTTTTCCTCAAAAATGATGTCCCACATTCACCACACTTGGTACTAGCTTCAAGTTTAAACAAGGTCCCAACTTGAACCCCCTTTACTAGAACCAAACTTCCTCTCACCATTTTCCGACTTTCCTTGTTGAAGACTATCTGCAATCCCACATCATTCATTTTTTCCATTAAAATTAGGTTCTTTGCCAAACCTGGGATGTGAAACACCTTGATAGAGTTTTCATTCTTCCATTTGGAAGAACAAGCTTGTCCTTTCCAATAAGACCTCACCTTAATTATACTTCTCATATGCACTAAACCACTCCCTATGGGGATTCATATGAAAAGAAGCTCCAGAATCAATGAACCATGTATCATCACGTGCATGAGTTGAAGAAGATGCTATGAACACATCTCCAAAATCTTCATTCGAGGTTTTAGAATTTGTATCATCATTAGACCCCTTTTGTGCTTTCTTGTCTTTGTAGTTTTTCTGGATATGACCAATTTTGCCACTATTCCATCACTAAACCTTGGATTTGCTAGGAGATTTAGATCTTCATTCCGACTTGGATCTTCTATTATCTCCTTTCTTTTTGTTGGCCTTTTCCTTGAACCAACTTCTAATGACCAAAGCATCCTTAATGGAGTCTAAGGTTTTTCTCTTTGTTTCCTCAGATAATAGAGTAACAACCACCTCAACAAGTTTCAACTTTAAAGTGATCAAATTGATCACCATAACTAGGTTATTCCATGAATTTGGCAATGAACACAACAAAGTAGTGCATTGATCTTCATAATCCATTTTCACTTCCACTGAAGCGAACTAATTGATAACAATGTTGAAGGTGTAAAATGTTTAGTTACAAAATCATCTCCCATCCTCAGTGAGTACAACTTCCTCCATAGCAAAAGTTTGTTAACTAGAGACCTAGTTTGATACAAAGTCCCCAACTTCATCCAAAGTTTATTTGTGGTGTTCACTTGAAACATTTTATCAGCACTGTGTCTGAGAAACAAAGTTGAACCATATTGTGTGCCTTTTTTGGCAACTTTTTTCCAGTCTTCCATCTAATGTGCTAGAGGGTTTATTTCTAGAAACTACATCTCAAAGATCTCTATCATACAACAGATGTTCCATTTTGAGTGTCCAGAGCTCAAAAAAATTTCCATTAATTTCTTTATCTCCATCCTCCCAGACGTGCTTGCCATTAAATCTATACAAGGAGAAATTTCTACACAACTCCCATTGAAAATAGAATTTACTAGTCAAAGAGAGTATACCCTCTTTCATAGGTCAAGCTTAACAAATCTGTGATACCAAATGTTATGAGTTTTCAAGCATTCAATATTCAAAATCAGAATACTAAATGTTAAAACCCCGAGACTAGAATATATTTCATATCCAATGGAAACTTAAAACATATAGATTTTAGCTAAGTTGCCGGTTCTGGGGCGGGTGCGGGTGTGGGTGCGGGTTCGCGGGTTCAGCCAAAAAAAATTTTGGGGTTTGGGTTCGTTTTTTTATATGTATATGCAAAAAAATTAAGCATAGAAGCAAGAATTAAGTGTAGAAATGCAAGAATAAAGTGTAGAACACCACATAGCATCATATAATCAACAAAACCACCATCAACTTGAATATCATAAAACATAAAACTCGAACTTCAAGTTCAATAACAAGATTCAAAATAATAATATCATGTTCAACAATCAATTTTCATTGTTTCAATGTCAAATGACAAGTGTCAATCATCATATGGATTTGCTAAATCCTTCACATCATCATCATCTTCTTGGACATTAGCAAGATCATTTGAAGAACCACAACCAGCACCACTGCCACTCGCTGAAAAAGTGTGCTTGCTCTCTGATCCCTCAAGTGCAACATGTTTGGATTGGGAAGTAGAAGCATCCATGTCAATTTGCTCTGGCTCCACATCCCACAACTTTGATTCCCCCTCCTTATAGTCTTGTTTTTTGTGCAAAAGGAGGCGCAAGTTGGAATGCACATACACTAAATTCTCCACCTTTTTGGAGTTCAATCATTGTGCTTTATCGAGTGGATAAAAGAGTACGTGCTCCAATTCCTCTCAGATGTAGAGGAACTAACAACCTATGATGACAAAGTAGAGAGAAAGAGTTAAAAATAAAAACTTACAAAGTTAAAACTTATAAAGTTACAAGTTATAAAATTTATAATAATTAAAAATTATGGAACTTCAAACTTCAAATTTTTAAAAGTCTTTAAGATAAAATTATAAATCATAAAAAACATAGAAATTTAGTAAACTTACTTGTGATAAAACTTTGACTGCAAGAGGCTGTAGGCACCAGAATTGTTGGCCATGAAAGTACCACCAATTGTGAGCATCTTTCTTGAATCTATCACGAAGAGCCTCAATGCTTAGACCATTGGAGTGTACAAAATCAGTGAACTCATTAGTGACCATATCATGCATATCTGGATCAAGGAAGAGTCTACGAAATGCTGCCTTGTACCCTTCAGACACTTCTAAATCTCTCCATGGGGGAATCCTATTTGTCACCGAAAGAATCTCACTGCTGTAATATTTTGGAGTCAATGCAAATGCAAGAAGATGTAGCGGGGTTGTCATTGTGTTCCATCTAGCCTCAATAATTTCATGCACTTGCTTGAAGAGAATTTCTTGAGGATCTTTCTCCTTCTCATTTATGATGTTCTTTATCTTTTCTATCATTGAATCAATGCCATCATATATCTCCCCCATGCAAGGCTTGTCCATGTCCGTATAACAAATCATGCTCAAAATGGGCTCGGTGAAACTAAGGAGATACTCCACACAATCCCACCAATAGTCATTTAGGATCATCCCCTTAACATTTGCTGCCCTCTCAGTGTTACTTTGCCTCCATACAGACCAAGTAGTGCTTGTTACCATGCTGATAAGACCCTGTTTGACCTTCACTAGTCGTCTCAAGGCAATTGTGTTTGAGGCAAAATGGGTCTCGGCAACCTATTGAAATATCAAAAATAAAAAGTACAATAAATAAAATTTAATTTAAACATTGAAAAAATTGAAAACAAACTTTAACTTTTAAGAAGAAATAGAATACGTGAAATTAAAAATTTAAAGCACTATGAAAAATTTAAATTTAAAAATATATTGCTTCACTTACCTTCAACAACTCCAATGTAGAAAATGATCTAAATATGCTTTGGGACATGTGGTGGTTGGTGACGAACATTCGTATCTCCTCGGCCTCTGCATACAACTCTCTAATCCAGTCAATTTTTTTCCCAATCTTTTGTAGCATTAGATTGAGAGAGTGGACAACACAAGGTGTCCAAAAGATATGTGAATATCGTTCCTCAACCAACAACCCAGCAGCTCTACAATTTTTTGCGTTGTCCGTTATCACTTGAACAACATTACGAGGTCCCACATCCTCAATGGCTGCAATGAGGATCTGAGCAATAAATTCACCATCCTTCACCTGTCCCTCACAATCCACAGCTCTCAAAAACATTGCCCCTTTAGGGGACACTGCAATGACATTGATCAAAGGCCGATTTCTTGCATCTTTCCATCCATCAAAGACAACCGACACCCCTGTCTCACTCCATGAATCCCTTAAGGGCTTCAATGCATCTTCTATACTCTTCACCTCATTCTCCAATAAGGTGCCACGCACCTTCTCATAACCTGGGCTCTTATACCCTTTTGGAGCCTCATTAATTTTTCTCACCATCTCTTGCCAATATGGTGAGCGAACAACATTGAATGACATACCATTTGCATAAATGCATCTGGCTATATGTTGGTCAGCAATATCTCGAGCCTCATTTTGAAATGATGTTTCCAAAGGTCCCTTTGGTCTCTTGTTTGTAGTGCTTGTGGGTTGCTCTTGAGGAGTGACCAAAAATGGGTGGCTCTCTATCACAACATTGGAACTAGGAATAGATGGAGGATCCATTCTTTGATTTCTGCCTCTTTTCCTTAACACGTTTGCTTCTGATTTACGGCCTGTTGTTTCATCTGCTGCTTCTTGCTCGGTGATATATGCCAGCACTTGCTCTCGTGGTATAGGTTTATTACTCTTTCCTGGGCAAGCTTTGATCCCCATCCCAGGGATGTTACACAAATGGGCTTTCACCCAACTATATGCACTGTTATATTGCACATCACAGCCATTGCATTTCCAAAGGTAACCCCCACCACCTGGTTGTTGTTGAATCATTTCAACATGCCTCCAAAGAGGTGAGTGTGGATCGATTTTGAATTTTGATTGTGATACTGAGCTAGAACTAGCTGCCATTGTGATTCCTGTCACCTGTGGGTGTGGCAATAAGTTTTGTAAACAAAATGGAAACAATGAAAACTCAAAACTTTCAAGAATCAAAACAAAAACAAAACTCAAAAACATGGTGATACATTCATGATTCATATAAATAGTTTAAAAAAAAAAACAAGTTGAAAAGAATTTGTTTGTTGTTCAAAAATGCAAAAACAAAATGAATAGAAAACCTACCTCTTTGCAAAAAACTCTTCCTTTGATCTTCTTGGCAGCCTCTAAACCGTTGGAAATGAGTAGGAATGGTGGAGCAATGGACTTCCAACCTTCAGGATTCAATCTTCAAACTTCTT
Organism: Cunninghamia lanceolata; assembly: GCA_027924645.1. NCBI lineage: Eukaryota > Viridiplantae > Streptophyta > Pinopsida > Cupressales > Cupressaceae > Cunninghamia > Cunninghamia lanceolata. The sequence continues at coordinate 7,267,824 of BSBN01000071.1, read as the reverse complement.
TCTTCAACCACAAAATTTTTTTTGAGTTCAGCCACAATGGAGAGTTTTTGTGTTTTGGAATGAAAGAATGAGTTGAAAATGGCAAAATTGTGTTTATAATGACTTTTTAGGGTTATATTTGCATTTTTGAATGTTTAAAATAATATACAATTGTGTTTTAGTTGAAAAAAACATAAAAAAAAATTAAAGGGGGCGTGGGTGCGCTCCGGGTTCCATGTTTTAAGGCTGGGTTCGCACCCAACGAACCCGGGTGCGCCCGGGACGCACCCAGCTCCCTTACTCAACACCCTGCCCGCACCCACAGGGCACCTGCACCCGCACCCGCACCCGAGCCGCACCACACCCGCACCCGGTCCTCTGGCAGGCGAACCCTACAACTTAGGATTTTAGCAATGACAACTATCAAGATGAAAATAAACAATGAATAGAAATAAAATGTAGACAACTAGCAAAACTTCACAACTCGTAATTTATCTTGGGAAAACCTTTTGGGTTAAAAAACCCTGCTAGAAATTCATTGTCACTCACTGTGTTAAACTTAACAAAGAAATTACAAATACAATGAGATTTTCTACACCTTAGAGTTCTACATCCAGATTTTCAAGGAGTTCCAGCAGCATTCTAGCAACGTCTCCCTACACAAAATCTTCTCTCATACTTAACCAAAGCCAACACTTAATAAATAGACAAGGAGCAACAAATCCATGTGCCCAAGTGTTTCAAAATGGATGCTCAAGTTAGAGACTCTTAAACTTCCAAGAACCTTCCAACTTGCATGTAACACCCTTTGTCATAGATTCTCTTACATGCCAATTTGCAATTCCTATCATCATACTCTTACAATGTAACTTACAATGTCATACCAAACTATCCAAGTGCCAAGTTGTGTCATACAAAGAATCTCATAGATTCTTCCAAGTGTGATGCCCCATTCCACAAGAGTCAAAAAATAAAAATAAAAAATTACTACTCATTAAAATATCTACAAGGCTTGCACACTGTACAAGACACCTAACCTAATATTCTAACATAAAAGAGGCTTACATGAACCGTTTTCTAATGAGTGGAAATCTTGCAGCACAAAATCAATGTTTTGTAAAACTACATGGCAATCAAAATTTGCTGTTCTAGAGATACTCTCTTGATATCTTGCAGTTCAAATTATTATCCAATAGTGTCGCCCATCATGGCCCAAGTGGCCTCCATCACCCGGTTTTTTGTTTTTAAGACCACTTTCACCTATAGTTGGTAGTTACAATCCAAACTTTTATTGATAAGATCAAACACTGTAAAAGACAAATGGGGAATTATTGACCTTTTTCCTATCAATGCTTTCATTTTGTGGATAAATACCCAGGTTGTAACAGTTGTTCAATGACATACGTAGGCAAACATTCTTCAAGACTATGATGCTATCAGCGATATAAAAATTTTACTCTTCAACACCTCTAATTGTATTGAATCGTATGTTCAATATTATTAGAAAGTGACTAGGGTTAAATGCTTTTTATTGTCTTATAAAACATAGTAGTTGTATGAACTCGTATGGTTGCATGTGCCATCAGTTGCTGATTTAGGTTTTCTTATCTTTAGAAGAGTTGTATACCAAATTATTGCCATAAACAAACATGAAACTGTAATTTTGGGAAATTAAGGTGGAGATTTAGCATTTTGGAGTAGACATGGATTTGGCGTCAGAGTTTTGGTTTGCATCAAATAGTTCTTTCATGGTGAATATGATATATTATTGACTTGCATCCAACTAAAATTGTGTGTCATTTTTCCTTTTTAAGTACTCATTTTCTTTGTGAATGATCTTTTTCTTCATGGTAAAATGTATGTCTTTTGCAATGTCACAACTCGGAATATTTTTTTCTTTTGAAAGCTAGAGATATAGATATAGATTGTGGATCAAGCTAAGTGAATCTTCATACTCATACTAATTAGACTACATCTTGAATGCATGACAGACTATTGCAGAAGCTGTAGGAGATTGGTATTTTGATCGAATGCCAAGACAGTATATAGATTGCTCATACCCATGTGATTCAACTTGTTATAACATTATTCGTGAACTATAGAATAATATGCATTCTTTTTTGGAACAAATATGTCAAACTAGTGATTACTTCTTCGAAATCTAAAATATGCACTAGACTATAACTAAAGTGCATCTGACCAAACAAGTCCATAAAGTTTCAGTAATTGACAAATCTTTCAGTGGAAATGGTTAATATTCAAACAATTACTCATTTTTATTCTAATGCTTGAGGTCCATGTTCCCATTTGGGGCCAAACACACGTAGTGTATGTAATGGAGAGTGTGCAAATGTTTGGAACAGTCTTAAGTTATTATTATAAAAATCAATTCATTCACTACTTATCGATAATTGATTGACACCATTCCCATTAGGTTGCTGCAAGGGATGACAAATATTGGCAATGAAGGACTAGTAAGTGACCAATTGGCTGCTAGTGTCTAGGACCCATTTATAGAAGGTTCTACATCAAATTACTACATAATGCCATGAAAATTGCTATAAATGTGATACACTTGTCGTAGAATAACTCCGTGAAGTATAAGTTTTGAAGGATTTTTTACTCTATCAGTAGTGAGTAACTGCACCATTGGCAACTCCTATATAAGTTTTAGTGTATGGGACTTTGTATGCATGAGAAACATTCACCCATTTGGGTGATTGTAAAATTTTATGTAGAAATTCAATAAGAAGTGTTAAAAGTGTCACAGAAATTCCACTATAGTACATTAAGGTTCATAAGTGATTGCGCATTCTTAAATTTTAAAAGGATGAATATTTCTTGTATATAATTGTATTGGCATGGTATCTTCATAGCTACAGGGATTTCATTGATGCAAACATTTGATCTTAGTTATAGTTGCATACATTTCTATTGTAGGAGCATAAGGATGTATATAAATCTATCTTTTACTAATGTTAACAAATTGAAATTACTCGTGTGATGTAGATGGCAACATATGGTTATAGCACACATCAACTCCACATATTGAATTTCAGTAGCATAGAGCATTGAATCAAGAACATAATTATTTATAGATTTGAGTTGGTAATTGAATATTGGAATATCAATATGTAAACTGTTGTAATCATCTCCAAATAAACAAGAACTGGCAATGATCTACTGAGAGAGGTCAAACAGAGAGTATTACTTAGCATGAGTAACTTCTCCATCACATCTTTGCAAGTTAATAGGTAACAAGGAATGTGCTTTAAGAGGCAAACTTGGGAGCTATTAAAGCTGAAAATCCCCATTGAAAGGATTGATTAGCACACCCAAGAATGTGGTACAGCCAAATATGAGACCAAAACAAACAACGTAGTGAGTTTTATCCTTAATGCTGTGTTTACATCAGTGTGTGAATGAAAGTCATCTCCACTGTCTTATACCTAAGCTAGTGTGTGCTTGGAAAACCGGTCCTAGTAAACAATATATTCGACTTATTTCATTCTTGTGTTTTCAATCTGGATGCTAATACCTTGCGATAACTTTTGGGCTGACATATGATAGACAAACTAGATTTAAAGTTTAAACTCATACTTTTCCTTGTATGCTTCATGTTATTTTTCAAAGAAAAAACAGTTTTTTTTCAGACAACACAACAAAATGGCATTTGGTTGAAAGACAGTATGTGGCCAGAAAAACTCTAGTCTGAAACTCATATTTCTTAATATTTTCCTTGTGTGTTTTAAAGCTATGTCAAGTTGTATTACGATCTTATGATTATTCTGTTATCTTTTCACTTAATAGAGTTCTAAAATAAATTGTTATATGGCTTGTAATGTGATCTATATTTGAAGCTTTATTCTACTATTTTGCAGTGAAAACATTTTTTTTTTTCTTTTTTTAAAATTTTGATCAGTAAATTGCAGTCTTGGGACCGTTCCGTTTATATTTACATTAATATAAACATGTATACAGTTTCAAAGCATATCATTTTTCAGGAGGAGAGATACAAAATCTCCTGAGCTATCCATCTATCTTCATTCCTATCTTCTATCTTCTTTTCTATCTTTCAAAAAGAAGCTAATATAACTGTCCTACCTATGCTATATAGATATATTTCATCATTACAATAACCTTACTCATCCCAGCTGTAACCTGCTCCTGCCTCATTTGGTAGCAAATCCATTACTTGTTTCAAAAATGCAACCCCTTTTGTTGCTTTTGCCCTGCGTCTAGCTTCTTTCATTGGTTTTTCTGTTGAAATGAAAGGCCTCCATGAAGTACAAACAACTCTATTATTCACAAACAGAATGCCATTGGTTGAAGGAAGACCTGCTCCAATAACTGCTTCATTGATTATATCACCCAAACCTCCTAGATATTGCTTATTGATTAATAACTCTGCTAACATTTTAACTGTATCCTTATCTTCACCGAGATCCAGAAGCACTGCTACTAACATTGATGCCACATCTGTATTCACACGGTATCTATGGTCTGTAACCATAAAATCCTCCCCGAGAACCCATTCCAAAGCATGTAAGATATATCCGTTGCTTGTATTGAAAACAGCTCTCATTCTCTGTTGGCTTATACTGCCAAGGAAGGCCATTTGCCTTTGACTGCAGATCAAACGTACTGGAGTATCCATAGCAGCAGGGGATTATAACTAAGGAGAAAATGGAGAGAAAACAATTTTTTTATTAAATTAATTTACAAGTTCAATTAGATTCTCTTTTTTAGTCAATCAGCCTTGATTTATAGGAAGAGTAATTCAAATAGTCCCTATTCTATGATTCTTCATGCAAGACTAGTTTGATACTGTATATTATGCAAGCTTGTTTCAGCTTTGTATTTTTAGCTTTGGTAATTTAATTTGCATTCAATTTTTTTTTTCTGTGGGTTTCTTAAAGATATAATAGTAGGGGTCCTATAGAGGGACCTGTCTTTGGAAATAAGCTTCTTACATGGCTATGCTGATATATCCCATTACCCAATAACAAAGACCAGCTTAAAAAAAGATTACTACTACCCGCCATTGACAACAGAAAAGATTACACAGAAACAACAGACAAAAAGCAGCATAAACCAGACCATGAAACAGAAACCACCACCAGAGTACCCCCCAGTGTTCCCTTGGGACAGGGGAAGCAAGAACATTTTCTGCAATCTCTACGATGCCCCACTAGCGACAGAAATCTTACACTGTAACATACCTCCCTTCTACAACAAGCTCTGTACACTGAACGATCATAAAACACATGAATGGTGAAGTTGCTGCCGACATCAAGCTTACTATGGCGGTAATGCACGTGTAGCCGAGCAAAGACTTTTCTAACGTCTGTGCAAAAAGCTCTCAGAACAGCTAGAGCCTTCTCCTTCCAACCCTAGACCCACCGATTTTGCCTCCGGCCCTAACTCTGCCTCCACATTAACCAAAGAAGTGCCAGCAAATTCATCCACCATAAAAAGCTGCAAATCCCATAAGCATAGCGTTTGGGGATATGAAATGCCAAATAATTTTCTAGCATACTATCACTGGTTTGACGAGTACAAGACAAAAATTCAATAGAATAATATAAAGACGAATGCTCCCAAGAATAGTATGTATCACATATTAACAATTAAAAGTCTAAGAATAGTATGTATCACATATTAACAATTAAAAGTCTAAAAATAGTATGTATCACATATGGAGCAGACATTAAGTGGAAAGCGAAAATGATGATTGCCCAACTTAGGATGAGCTCGCATCACCTTAGGTGTGAAACGGGCAGAAGGCTAACCCCTAAAGAGGCTTGGGAGGAGAGGATATGCATCTTTCGCAACAAAGGCGTGGTGGAGACGGAAAAGCATTTCCTCTTAGAGTGTGAGGCATAAAACGACATCCGATGTAACTATGGTGAAAATTTGCAAATTGCTAGCCTTGACATCCTGTTTGAAGCAACAAGGTTGGATAGTATGGCGAACCTCGTGATCAAACTCCACGGCAGAAGGGTCCGTTTGACGGGGCTGTGTGTGACTGTTGGGTCCCATAGGCTGCTACGGCCTTGTGGACGTTATTAAAATCCTTCATTCATTATGCATATACTACAACTAATATTAAAATCTAAATTGTAACTTATGAAAATCATAATAATGAATGCTATAGATTTCACCTATTAACAACAAGAAGTTATTATGGTGGTCAACTAATGCAAAGCTTACAATTTTTTATTTTTATTTTTTATTTTTATTTTTTTATTTTTTTTTTTGGGAGTTGTTGTTGTTGGTAAAGAATGAAAATAGTGTACAAGTATTTACATTGACAATAGGGGGAGCAGCATTTGATTATAAAGATATCAACATTTTAAAATATATATTAATATAAAAAAGTATATAATATTTAGAGGTGACATTTATTTTTTAATTATAAAAACATCAAAGTTTTAGAATATATATATGAAACTATTGAAATAATGAATGGTGGTTTTTCCAAAAATAAAAATAAAAGTAACATACAAAAGTAAAATAAGTGTATGATCAAAAAAAAAATGATTCTTAAATAAAATTAAAATTTATGTGTCCATATATGTATGTAGTAAATAAAATAAAGAATAATAATGATGTGTAAATGACAACTTTGGATTAGAGGACATGTACCTTGTTCCATTCATTAAATTTATTATTTTTTAGTATAAAATATTTACCCTAATAAAAGGTAATTGTGCCAAATTCATATAGTATATTTAATAATATATATTAGTATAGATATATTAAATACATCTACTTAAAAACACTAAGAAATATTAGTGTCCAACTATTTTATTTATTTAGAAGTTATTTTATTTTACTTTAGAACTAGCATACCTATGTTTAGAAAATCTATGTAAAAGACATGGAGGTGTCTATTCCACTTAAATCTTTCTAAAGATGAGTGTGTCCTTATAGATATTTTAAATACATCTATTTAAAAATGTCATATTGAATTATTTTATTTACTTAAGAGTTATTTTATTTTACGATTACAACTACTTATGAGTTATTTTATTTTATTTAAATTGTTTAAGCTGGTTTTTTTACTCCTAACTATATCAATAGTGTCCAAGTTTTATGAAAATAGATTATTTTATTTTATTTTATTTCCTAAAATACACAACTTGTTTTATTCTTAAAGAGTTTTTTTTTTAGAGTTTTGAAAATTTTAAAATGAAAACAAAACAAATAATTTACTTTATATGTTTATTTATTTTCTAAAATAAGATATATATTAATTTAAACTACTACAAATAAACAAATAGATTACTATATTATAGTTTTGAAAAAATAAACGAAAATAAAATAAATTATTTACTTCATATGTTTACTATTTTTTAAAATAAGAGATTTATTAATTTAAACTACTATAAACACACATAAATTACTAAAAAAATAGATGAAAAAGACACAAAAGTAAAATTATTATTAAAGAAGAATATTTCAGTTTAAACCCTAATTTGTAATTATAATAAATTAAGCAATGAAAAACTTTTTTCTCAACTCATTTTATATTCTTTTCATTACTATTTTTGGCCATAAGGAACCATTTTTTTTATAAAGATGGGTATGCTAGTATTATGTTTATTATTAAATATTGTAAGTGGTTGTCAAATTTAAGGTAAAAGGTAAGAGTTTTTGTTAACACACTCATGTAATTACACTCCACCCTTTATTACCATTGTTAATGCCTTTGGGCTTAATTATTTTATTTACTATGGACACATAAATTTTTATTTTTATTTGAGAATTATTTTATTTTATTACATTGTTTACTTTAGTTTTATTTGAAATTGTATTTTATTTTAGATTTTTTAATTAGTGAAAGTGGCCTAGGGGGCCAAACTTGTTATATCAAAACCAAAAAAAATTACTACTATAGAAAGGAGGGCTAGAAAACAATAAGTTTTTCAGCAGTTACATGAGGAGACTTCACAATCCTATATATCAAATATACATTAAACCATCTTAGTACATATCACCATTAATACTTGTCACCAGAGGCAGAGTAGCCCGAAGAGTATGCAATAACATGAAACCATACAGAGTTTGGACTAGTATATCAAATGACTATAGATATTGCAAGAATGGAGCAAAAAAAACTAGAGATTAGTGCACCTTACTTGGTGATATTGCTATCATCATCCATGTCTATTAGGAATGCAAAAGACCAATTAATTCCATTTGGAGGGACAACAATTGTGGCACATTTGAGAAAGTTGATAGCATATCAATCTTGGTTCCTTTGGTAATCTTCATTGTAATCCATAGAGGGGATGATGAAAGGTGACCGTGGTCTAGAAATCACATTTTTGTGTATCATCCAAGCACCACCCTACAGGGAAAACCCACTCCAGTTGCCACCAGTCTAGAACTGTTTTCAAACCCAATCACTAGCAAGGTTTGATTAGTGCCAAAGCCATTGTTTGGATAGTCTCCTTTATTTCCCCCACATCTAAGAGAATCACCACAAACATAAAAGAGATATCTGTATTAACATGATATTGGTGGTTTGTAACCATAAACGACTCTCCTAGAACAAGCTTAATAGCGTGACTAATGATAATCAAGTTGGTTTTGAACACCTTTTTTAGCCTTAAATTAGAGATACCACCAATGAAGGCAATTTTCCTTTGTTTGGCTAATAGTCTGGCATTGGAATCCATAGTTAAAAATAGACAAGCCTGTGATTCAGTTAGTCGAATGTATATTATGTGGAATAATTTGGAAGTTCAATCAACATAATTATTTTTTGGTATTACATTGGTAATTAAAAGGGTGAGAGGTATCAAAGGGCCCTTGGTCTGCTGGTGAAGTTGAAAGGTTTTGAATGAGCACACTAGGGATCAAGTGTTGTTGAGTGCAAGGCCCCAGATAACCATAAGGGGTGAGGTCGAGATCGTGCCTCATGCGAATTTGATAGAATGGATACCCCTCAGTCCTTGGCTCTCAGTCGAAGACGTTTAGCCTTAAGAGTCGTGCTCTTGAATCAAGTAGAAAAAACAAACTTGTGGATTATCTCTATCAAAAATAAAAGAAAAAGGGTGAGAGGTGATAAGTCTCACATGCTTGGCAACCCTCCAATCAAAATCATCATTAATGGTGAGACAAAGCTGAACAAAAAATTGATGTGATGCCATTAGCATAGGATGTGGGTTGGCAAAACCCCAATGTGCCTAAAGGAGGAGAAATTTTATGTTATATCAAATGTCTAAAGGCCTTCCATGAAATGTGTGAATCACTTGTAATCTAAACTTCAAGCATATCAACTGCATGATTTGTAAGGAAATCCGTAGCCATATTGATTTCCCTATAGATATGGTTGATATTAAAGTCTACTAAGGCATCCAATAATGGCCAAATTTGCATCAAAATGTTATTTAGTTTCTAGGTTGGTGAACCCCTTCCTAGAGGATTGATAATTATCATTGAGTCCCCTTTTATTTGCACTTTTCTGATGCCATAACGAGCACAAACCTATAGACCAAGGAACAATGCATGTGCTTCAACTTTGTTGTTGGTTCCTTCCATGATCTTTGATGTGGCTCCCACAAGTCTCCCCTCTGAATCTAATCAAACATCCTACTCCTAATGGACCAAGGTTTCCCTTGGATGCACCATCGAAGTTGAGTTTAAACCACTCACTAAGCGATAGAATCCATTTGAATCCATCCTGAGGATTGATGGAAGAATTAACTCTATTAACCCCATTAATAGGGGGAACTTTAGAATTATTTTTATTTTTACATGGAAACATAAATTTTAATTTTTAGTTAAGAATTATTTTATTTATTGCATTGTTTACTTTATTTTATTTGAAGAATTATTTTATTTTTGTATGTAAATTTTAATTTTACTTTTGAAAAAGATGCCATTCATTATTTCAAAGTTTCTTTTGTTTTGTTTTTACTTTGAAAAGTGTAGTAAATATTATATACTTATGTGTTACTTTTTAAAAGTTCAATTTTATAGTTTTAGTTTTTTAAAATATATGTCAGCTATGTTTTGGTTTTTATGTATGTGGTCATGGCATGAGACTCTATGCCCTATTGCCATTGTAGAACGACTCTTAATGTAATTATTATAGGGGGAAATGCATAACAAAAATACATGGGGAACAACTTGGTAAGAACTAAATGAATGGAGAAGTACAAGTAGAAAACTTTGTGCTTTATTAACCAAGGTCTTCTTTTTAAGAAACTATTCAACCACAAAAAGAAAGAAATAAATAAATGATAATCTCAATGCAATTGTCAAGTAACTTTCATCATTGAACTAAAAAAGAGGTACTAATGATTGATAATGTCGTGATATGGGAAAATTAAGTCTAACTAAATTATATCTAATTAGAACAATTTCTCGTCACACATTAGGATACTAGCCAATGAAGACATCTATCTCACTACTATCTGATCTGGAAGAGCGAGAATGCCCGAGCTATATCCCTTTGTTGCAATTGGAAATGAAATGATTAAATACTATTGATTAAAACTAAGAAAGGAGAAAATAGGAGAAATATAGACATTGATAAAATTATTCACAGAAATAAATGAACTAAATGAAACTTTGTTTGTAAGGATAGCAATCTTGAGCAAGAACCTTTTGAAGAGTGTGAAGAAACCAAAGTAAAACACATTAACTGAGTACTCTAAATAATCTGCAATAAACAACGAGCATAGAATGGCAATAACACAAGTAAAATAAGAGTGAGTACTAATTTTGGCAGAGCTTCGCTAGCATATGAAATTGATCCTTTCAAATGGCAAGTCGATAGGGTTTTATAGAAGAGGCAAGAGGCACAAAATCTAGGAAATGAGTCATTTGGGCACAGATAGACATCAAGAAAAGCTCTGAATGCCACGCAAGTAAAAACACACCTTCTAAAATGGTTGACAAACAGAAAGACGCTTTCGAGATGTCAGTGTGTCGTGCAGACTTCCGTGCCTAGCGCTTTTGTCCATGCAACTTTAGTTCTTAAGTTGAGATGACTTGGGGCATTACCAAGGTTACGACACTTTTACACTTTTTGGATAGGATAAGAAGAAAGGGTCAAAGCATCATCTAAAAAGCATCTTTGTGGGTTGAGGGTAAGGCTAAGGCTGGCAAGTGATCCTAAAAATACACTAAGGGAGTGGACACTAAAGTGAGTGCCAAATAAAGCATGAAATTGTAAGCAAGCACAATTTACAACGCTACATTTAGCCCCCACTTTAGCGGATGTATGAAACTACGTGCATATACAAGCTAAAGTAATAAAGAAAATAACATAAAAGCAAACATTTTACCCAAGGATACTGTAGAGGATGCAGAATGTCACTAAGTGGGAGATATGAAGCCTCTAGCTTAGGATTCTGCAAAATCACAATGTTAGGCCAAAAATATGCACATGAAACAAATGTTAGAGGCACATGTATATATATAAAGCTATTGAAAAGGAGGATTAGACCAAATATAATTTGTTGGAACCCTTGCGGTTAGCAAATAATATAGTCTAATACACATTAATCTAATGAATAAGTAAACATATACAGACATACAGGAGGGTAAAATGAAGGGTATGGTTCTAGGGCTAGCACACTTTGAGAGCTAGGAACCATACTGAAAAACTTCTATAAGTCACTAGGGCTAGCAAATTTCATTGTTTGCTAGGTGGCTTATGGGAAACGCTGATAGGGTAGCAATGAAGTATCACAAACTAGCATTGTTTTGCCAGGGGAGCTACATGTGAAACAGTATCAGAGATTACATGGCTAGCATGGCTAGGTAATTTTGATAAAGGTGGTCAGTCTAAGAAAGTGCATCTGCTTAGGACTACAAATGCTACAAAAATGTTGTAGGGAGCATACCATCGATGTGGTGTGTGATCAAGTGTGAAATATAGAAAATATATGCCCCCGCCTTAAAGTAATTGCTTACATCATAGAGGAGTCAATAATTTTGAGGTAAAAAGAGGGAAGAAGGCATGAGAGCTTTTAGGAAGCATATGCCTAGAGGATATGTTCCAAAGAGCTACATTAGGAAAGAGTTGTCCCCAAGAAGGACAACCAAGGCAATGTCGTAGGCATGATACACAATGGCTTTTGTAAGCATGGCATGATGTAGAGAAAAGCTACAAGGTGTCACATAAAGGCAGGCAACATCACAATAAGGGATCTACGTGATTCAGAGTCAGTATAAAATAAAGGAGGGGAATAATCAAGGAAATATACTTTTGAGTCATCATCACCCCCCTAGGCATATAAAACTATGAATACAAAGGAAAAAGGTCACATGAAGATAAAATTAAAAAAATTGGGTCAACATGGAAGGATGCTAAATCATCTGACACTTTGCATCATCCCTAAAATGTGGAAAATTTGAGTATGACATATAGAAGAATGTAGAAACATATAGAGGAATGCCACAACATTTTTGTTCCCCCTATATTCATGTGCCTATAAGGGCATCAAGGGTCCTCTAGGGAGAGCTAACAAACAAACATACACATCATGCAGCAAGTACGAGGATTATAAAACATACGGGCACACTACAAACAATAACAAATGAAATGAAGGTATTGTGCTCAAGGATCAGGCTCTAGTAGGTCGTTTGCCTCCCAATCTTGTTCATCATATAGGGATGGAGGATAGACCGCTAGAGGGACCACATTGAGAGCATTACTTGGTACTGTGCCTAGTTCACCATGTGGAGGATCAACAACCAAGGGAGGATCCTAGTGCAATTCATGAAAGGTGAGGTCCATCGATCTTGTGAAGATCGAGGATAGAGATTGTATCTCTTCCAAGGACTCAAATACATCTTCTATGGGGGAAGAGTGATCTCAGTCACTATCAGAATAGATGGCAATAGGGGGTAGCTCAATGCTTATAGCGAGAACGCGAGCACTAGTGGAGAAGAGGTCTCCATAACCAGAATGGATGATGCAGAAGGACTCAGCGGCGGTGAAGGAGGCATGCGCTTTGGCTTGCAGCAAAGTGGGTGGGATAATGTTTGCGTTTACATTTTGGCAACGGGTGTGGAATGTCAATATCAATGGTTGTGGAATACAGGACATCAGAGAACACCTAATGTCGGGTACGTTGGAATGGAACTAACTTTGATAGAGTGGTACTAGATATGACACTGATGTTAGGCAAGTCCAAGGGTGTATCAAAGGGTGGCATGTCTGGGATGGATAGAAGAATGGGGCTCTCTATAGAGGGAGCGAGGACTACTTGAACTAGGTTACGGTTACTTTCGTCATGCTAAATCGATGGAGAGATGGGAGTGGATGACAAGAGAAAATCACGCAGACAAGAGGGAGCAAAAAGCTGAGAAGGTGGAGCCAAGTCTGGGGTCGACCACATAGGATGAGGGTGTGTGGGAAGGGGTTCATCTCTTGTCGCATGTTCACGAGCTATAGCACGTCGAGGACACTTGCGATCTCTCATAAGTTGGTTACACCCTGTTGGTTTTTTCCCTGACTGGATGCTCATTCCCAGATTTCCCTACAAGGTAGCCATCAGTGATCAACAGGATCTCTAGGCCAAGGGCCAACAATATAGGAGATAGACTCTATTTTTATCTCCTCTTCTTCTTTAGGCTCTGCAAAACCTAGGGGGTATTCCCTATTCAACATCCATGGGATATGCTTATGGGTAACTGGGACGTCGACACAAAGCAGATAAATCCTCCTATATGAAGACCAAAACTATGGGATAAGTGCAAAGGGGCTAGCTTTGGGATTATGTTCAGTTGTGAATCAGAGGACTTGGGTCCTAAACTACTTCTAAAGTCCTAATGGTTGTTTTGGAGTTTGAATTTAATTTATGTTTGGATGCAAACCTAGACCTGGTATATAACCTCAACGCAGAGCTAGATTGGTGCCTATCCAAGGCTTGGAGTCAGTAGACATACACCTATGAATGATCAGCATGAACCACTAAAACTAGATTTCATGGGGATGTTATGGTATCTGCCTTACAGACACCTCCCAGAACAGAGTGTTAAGCTATCTCTACTTAAGGTACCCTATTACAGTATATCCTTCCCAATACTTAATCTGAAAAATAATTTAATCTACCCCTTGAGCAGAAGTTAAAAGATCAAGCATTCAATACAGGAATTTTATATTGTAGAATCTCAGACATTCCTCAAATACCTAGACTCAGAAGAAGGACACATGCTATGCTGGAGACAAAATTAACAAAACACATGCAAATACAGCATTACTCATATAAAAGCAATTATGAAATTAGTAGATTCATGCATGAGACATACAACAATAGATACATAAACTCACAAGATTTTCTGTATAGAGCAACCAAAACCAGTTGTGTCTTGTTATAGAGCCAGAGGTTTCCAGTTTTCCAACAACCACAAAAATGAGCAACAGAGTCCCTCAAATACCGCAGGGAAGCATACTCAGCATTAATTACATGGTAGATTCAAAAATTTGCCAGATACATACATTCTTGAGAAGCATAGCGCTCAAAAGTCATCAATGTAGCAGGTATGGGAAGAGACAGGGGAGGCCTCGAGCCTTGCACCACCACCTGGGTAACCACACTTCAAATGGGCAGTTCCTCTATTCGTACCATCGCCCATACCCCTGCAACAGTCGCCATTGATGGCTCAACCACCCGCGGCCACCGAGAAATGTAACAACAATGTGTTAGACGCCTACCCGCCAAAACACATTAGCTTTGATAATTCAAAAAAATGCGGGAAAGATATATCCCACATGCACCCCGCGGAGATCTCCTCGTTTCTTTATAAGCATGGCCACATGTTCACTAAGTGTCGAGCGTTTTGCCCCGCTCGACCCACGAATCCACTGCTAGCGGTCACCAATGCCCAACTTCCATCTCCATTGGTGTGACTTACACCATCGGCACCACAAAAAACCCTCCAGCCGACAACACTATTCCCGCCGATAACACATCCCTTACTAGGTCATCGGCGAGAGATTAACTGTCGGAGCGATACAAAGCTCCTTCACCGATACCACCCATCACACCGATGCACACTCCATACTCCCTTGTCGGCCAGACAATATCCATTGTCACCCCGACATGTCGAATGTCAACTCCACCGTCGGCCAGACCTCCAACTGTCGGCCCAACATGAAACTCCCTCGTCGATAGCCATCACTACACCGATGACATCATCAGTCAGACCGAACACAAAGTCCTCCCGATGGCCACCTCGCATCCCCCGTTGGTGAGACCAAACACATTGGGGGGGCCAAACACTCATCCGTCGATAACACATGTTACCCTGATGCAAGCCCCAACCCACATTCTGTCGGCCAGACCAGCTTCGTCGGAAAGACATCAACCCCGGTCACCGGTAGACCATGCACATGCCGATGACATTTCATCGGCCAAACCAAACATATCGGCAGAGCCTAGAAAACCCTCACCGACCACAAAAATCATGCCGATGAACACTTGAATTACCCTCATCAGCTTGACCATCCCCTTCGGTGGAACAATAATTCCCTTCGCCGATAGCACAAAGTCTTGGCAATATAAAGAACACATCGTGCTGTTGACACGATCGCCAAGACACAAACAACCTCAAGCCGATGGACAAGAAAACCTAGGGCCTCAATGAAGAACCTGCAAACACCAAAGCTCAACTCCAGATCAAAATGAGTGCCAACACAGGCTCCGAATGGGGATGTGCAGGTGCAAAACTGCAGTGAGAACCAGATCTCCGGGTAGACCAACCAAAACCCAAAACTCAAAACAGGGACGACTATACAAGGCACTTACAAACAATATACATATATTTTACAATCGTGCACAGAGACAGGTCACTTATGCAAAATAAAACTTGAGGAATTGGCCATGCACAGGCAATTCCAGTACTTCACCATCTAAGGCCTGGAGGAAGTAAGAATCCTCCCCATGAGTATTGCAAACCTGATATGGGCCCATCCATAAGGGTTCAAACTTACCATGTTTGCCCTTGTCCTGACTTTTTGCATTCCAGATGAGCACCCAGTCATTTATCTGGAACTTCCTTTCTGTAGCTCTCCTGTCAAACAGATACTTCACATTTTGTTGTCTCTTGAGATTGATCTGGTGGGATTTCCTTCTGTTTTCATCCAGTGCAACCAGCTGGTTTATTCTTTCTGTCATGGGGTCTTCAATCTCCTCATCATTCTCTTGGATGAACTTGTAAACTAGCAGGAGATTGTTTATAGGCAGCCTGGCTAATGCACCATATACCAGCTCAAAAGGTGACCTTCCAATTGCCTTCTTTACTGTCACCCTGTCAACCCATAATGCCAACTTTAACTTTGAATCCCAAGCTCTCTTGTTCTTATCCACTATCCTCTTGATGATTTTCATGAGGCTTTTATTGCTTGACTCTACCTGACCATTTCCCTGTGGGTGGTATGGTGATGCATATGATAAATTTATCCCATATTTGTTGCAAAAATCAACAAATTTGCCAGATCTGAAGCTCATAGCATTATATGTGACTATCTTGAATGGTACTCCAAACCTGATGATAATATTTTCCAGTACGAAATCCATCACCACCTTACTTGTAGCTCTCTTAGTTGGAATAGCCTCAATCCATTTGGTGAAGTAATCAGTAGCCACCAAAATCCAACTGTGCCCCCCACTTGACTTTTCTGCAATCTCACCTATAAAATCAATTCCCCATTGCTAAAATGGAGCATCCACATTTACAGTTCTAAGGGGCAGTGCACCTTCATATCTTAACTTTCTAGAGAACCTTTGGCAAGGGTCACATTTCCTCACCAACCTTTGTGCATCTGAAAAGAGAGTGGGCCACCAATATCCTGCCCTGAGAATCTTGTGAGCTATTGTTTGGGCAGTGTAGTGTCCACCACACAATCCTTTATGCATGTCATTCAAAACATTGTTAGCTACATCTTCATCCACACATCTTAACAACACACCATCAGGGTTCTTCCAGTATAGCTCACCTTGAACAATAACATACCTGATTGCATGTAGTTTTAAGGTCCTCTTTTGACTGTCACTAAAATGGGAAGGACAATTTAGATTTTGCAAGTAATATATGATGTCCCTATACCATTCAGATCTTGATACATTAACATTCTCATTCTGGATTGCATTGACTTGGCATGCTTCCAAATTTGACTGTGCCATCATTTTGGCTAATCCTTGTCCTCTTACCAACTTGGTAATTTGTATTTCTATGTTAAACTCCTGCAGTTTGTTTATCCATCTACACCTCCTTCCTGTTACCTCCTGCTGAGTGAAGATGTCTTTGACTGCTGCATGAGGCACATATGCAACTATTTGGGATCCTACTAGATATGGCATGAAACTCTTGACCGCTCTGACTAGTGCATATGCCTGTTTCTCCATGATATCATACTTTAACTCAGAAGCCTGCAAGGACATACTGAAGAAAGCTATGGGTTGCTCAAAACCGTCCTCATTTTTCTGTAACAAACATGCAGCAACAGTGTGGAAAGAAGCAAATGAAAACAATTGAAATGGCCTAGAGAAATCAGGAGATTTAAGAACAGGGGCCATCTTGATTGCTTCCTTGATGTTCTGAAAAGATCTGCTTGCTTCACCTTCCCAACTGACAGTCTCACCTTTCTTCAACATTTTAGAGATGTTCCTTGTGGTTTCTGCAAAGTTGGGAACAAATCTTCTAACAAAATTTATTTGTCCAAAGAAGGACTAAATTCCTTTTACTGTTTTTGGCATCTGAATCCTATCAATTGCAGCTATTCTCTCAGGGTCAATCCTAACTCCGTCTTTGGAAACAATGTGCCCCAGGAGCTTTCCTTCAACTACCCCAAAAGCACACTTCTTTGGATTTAGAGAAATGCCATACTCTAGTGCTCTTATGAAAATCTGCTCCAAGTGCATACAATGCTGCTCTTCCTTCTTTGAATAGGCAGTCAGATCATCCTGATATACAGCCAGAATTGAGTCAATCAACCCTGCAAAAGAAACATCCATTGCTCTTTGAAATGTAGCACCTACATTTGTCAATCCAAATGGCATTCGGACATACACATATGTTCCCCATGGAGTGGTGAAGGCAGTCTTGTATTGTTCTGATTCCTTTACCTTCACCTGATTGTAACCCGAGAATCCATCCATCATGGATAGGAGTTCACAACCAGTCACTTTCTGCAACATAGCCTCCATATTAGGCAATGGGTAATTATCCTTTAAGGAGGATACATTCAAATTCCTAAAGTCAACACAAAGCCTAATATCACCATTCTTTTTTTTTACTGGGACAAGGTTAGACACCCAAGTTGAATGTCTGATTGGCACAATTATTCCAGCCTCCCTAAGCTTTTTGAGTCCTTCTTGCATTTTTGGAGCCAAGGTAGGATTAATAGGCCTTTGCTTCTGTCTAAATGGCTTAGCTCCAAGCTTCAAAGGGATCTCATGCTGGAATAGGTCTTCTCTATAAGTTTTGAGGTCTTCATATGACCAGGCAAAAACATGCTTATATCTTTTCAGTAATGCAATCAGCATGCTCTTAATGTGTGGTTTGAGTTGTTTACCAATGTACACCTTCTTGGGGGCCTAAGATGTCCCCAAATTTATCTCTTTTAAATCATCTTTGTTTGTGGGAGATGTCTTTGTGACCAATTGATCTCTATTATCAAAAGCTCTTTCTAATGCTACTAACCCTCTAGGGATTTTGTTAGTCTTCAACTGAATTATTTATTTCCCCATAAGAGTTTCTTTTCCATCTATAGTTTCTACAAAAGCTTGAAAGTCAATTTCTTGGTTCTCATATTCATCTATGTAGTGTAAAATTTTTAACAAGTCCTTGTCATCATCAAACACTTGCCAACTGCATATGTTTTCTGGTACTGCAGGTCTGATTTTAACTTCAACATTTGTAATGTCAGACAGGGTTATATCATCTGGTCTAATAGCCACATTAGCAAGGAAATCAGCCATGACATTTTTTGATCTCTCTACCCAGCCTATTGAAAATGCATCAAATAATTCAACTGTATCCCAAACAGCATGCTTGTATTGTTTTAATCTTTTGTTCTTTGAGGCATATCTATCTCTAACTTGGGATACAATTAACTCAGAATCCTCAAATACCCTTACTATCTTGATTCCATGTTCGAGAGCTATATTTAAGCCTAAGAGTAAGGCTTCATACTCTGCAATGTTGTTTGTACAAGCAAACCTCAGCAAGAAGGAGAACTTTAGGAGCTTACCAGATGGAGATAGGAATACAACTCCAGCTCCAAAGCCTCCCTTTGTACAAGCTCCATCAAAATGCATGGTCCATAGACCCTGCTGGTCGGACCCTTGAATGCAAACATTTTTCCCTCTATCCTCTTTATCATCTGAGACAACCCTAAAGTTACCACAATCAATGTTCACAAAGCATATATGTTCTTCTGATTCTTGATTCTCTACTGTCTATGATGATCTTTCTTCTCTAATTAGTTTGACATTCCTGCCATTCATTGGAATCATAGCATATGACAGGTCCAGCTGCATACTTCCACCAATTAGTGTTGCCCATCGTCTTGACAACAGCATACCATATTGTGGCTTGATGTCAACCACCGTTATATTCATTTTGTAGCTCTTTTCAAGAAATGCTGCCAGTCTGAAATCCACATCCCTCATGATTCCAATAACTGGTATCTCTCTGGCATCCATAGCATAACATTTTCCACATGCCTTGTCTATTTTCAATCCAGCTTGTTGCATGATGGCTAAAGGCATGATATTTGTAGATGCTCCAGAATTAAGCATGCAATTTCTAATTACTTTTCCATTTATAACCAAGGATACATAAAATGGCTCCACTTGTGAAGGGCACTTTGTCATGGTCATCCCTAAATACACCTCAGGGACTTCATCTTCTTCATTGCACAAGGCCAGCTTCTTACCTTGGGCTTCATCATTTTGTTTGGCTTGACTAGGCACTCCTGAAATTAAAGATATTGCCCGATTCTTGATTTCTTCAACCTTCATCAGTTCCATCAATGGGACAGAAACCTTTACCTGAGACAAGACTTGAGCTATATCAAATGGAGCATGATTTTGTATGACATTTGTAACCTGCTCCATGGTTTTATTCCTATCTTGAACTGATCCGGCTTTAATCTTTATGGCTGCTTGACTGTCACTCTTATTTTGGGAACTTTTGTCCTGATCCTCAATTTGGGGGATTCTATTTTCTGGTCCTTGAGATTCATGACCTGTTCTTTGTTTAAGATTCTGCTTGTAATTACCCCACTGCCCTTTTTGTGGTTCAATCCCCTTATGACTATGCACTGGCTGACTTGCAGAAATGCCTTCTGGCTGATGTGGGCTGCTTATCTGAGCTTTACCTCTGAGATTGTAATTGCTTTTGACTTGGGCCACTGCTGCAGCTGTGAGGGCCCTAATTTCCTCATCATAAGGTCTTTGCATGTTACTCAAAAAACTATGTGATCCCTGAGCATACATAGAACTATCTTCATTATCCTCATCTTCTGTGCTCTCCTTTACATCATGAGAAGGATGCCCCCAACTTATGGATAGCATATTAACATCATCATCCTATATATAATGTGGCCCATTGCATTCATCACAAGAAACAGCATTATCATACAAAGACTGAGCAATCATGCATTGTCACTATGAATGTGGCATCTGGCAGATTATGCACCATGGAGTATCATCAGCAATATTTACAGCTTTCTTCAAAGGATCAGGAGCTTCCTTGGTATGTTGGGCTCTTTGATTTGTGTTGTTATGTGGAAATACAAGCTTACCATTGTGCCAATTGGTATTATATGGCATATCATGCAATGATGGTCTCTTTTCCTGTCTTTGGTAAACTTGCCTATCAGGACCTATCCCTTTTTCACTTCTAGCCAGTCTATAGCTTAGGTCCTTAACAACATTTGCCAGTTTGTCTATTTTATCTTCAAGGGCAGATGTATTACCTTGAGTGTTTGGAGGCTTGTTTGGATTCTGCAAAATTATCACATCATCCCTCCTGTTTGTCTTGCCTGATGCTTTCCTGTTGTTCTCAATATTTATTGCTATCTTGAAAGCATCCCTGAGAGTAGCAGGACCTTTATCTCTTAACCCATATGCAGTTTTGGCATCGAATGCATTGATATACAATATTATGCACATTGGTTCATTTGGTCTCATGTGATGTGGCAATTTGTTCAATACTTTAGTAAATCTTGCATTAAAATCTGCAACCTGCTCATTTGACCCCTTGGTGATACTGGTGAACTCATTTACAAAAAAGCTAGGGTTAGTTTTGTCACCATACTGCTCCTTAAACATCCTTTTGAAATCATCCCATGATGAAATGCTCTGATCAAGCAAATTTTTGTACCATTCTCTAGCCTCATCGACCAAAGATTGCATGAATGACTTCATGAAAACATCCTCATGTTCAACCTCAAAGTTGTCCATGACATTTTGGAAAGCTTTTAGATGATCCTCCCCTGACACAGTGTTATTTCCTAAAAATTTTGGCACTTGAATCCTTACATGCTTGTCAATGGGATTAGGATAACCAAGAATGCCATCAAACACCAGCTGTCTAAATCTATCTAGCTGCATGGGTTGCCTATCAAGCTGATTGGCGTTGATATTTCTGTTTACATTTTGATGTCTTACATTGTTTAATGGTATTCTGGCATCATTTTCATTCTGTCTTTGATCATTATGTTGATGCTGTACTCCATTTCTTTGCTGATTTCTCTACACATTTGCATTTTCCAGGGTAGGAACTGAATCATTCTGAGCACTCCTTAAAGCTTGCACTTTCTGTCTCATGTCATCTCTGACTCTCATTGCTTGTAAATATTCTAATTCTACTCTTAGGCTTTTGATTTCTTCAGCTAACTGCTCTTCTTTAGGCATGGAGGTAGATGGTCTCATACCATTCTAGTCATCATCTTCATCATCCCTCAGAGATTCTGCCTCTTCAAATCTTTCACCAGGGTCTAAGAAAGGGCGTTCTTGGAATACCTCTGACCTCATCCTTAAACTACCACCCTATTGCCTCTCATATGCACCTTGGATATCAACTTTTGCATTTGAAAAATAAGGCCCATGATGTCCTAATGGCCTAGGGTTATCCTGAATATCATCATTATTCCTGGGGGAACCCTCATGACTGACTGAGACAGTTCCCTTTCTTCTATACATCATCCTTTTTTCTACTGGTAACTCTTCAAATAAAGGATTACGTTGGGATCTTCTCCCCTACATATAAATTTCACTTTGACCAGTTGGGAGATTACTTGGAGTCGCCACCTATAACTAGGAATTGTTTTCTTCTACAAATCAAGGTTCTTTCAATAAATTCCCCAGCGGAGTCGCCAATTTCTGTTGGTTTTTTCCCTGACTGGATGCTCATTCCCAGATTTCCCTACAAGGTAGCCATCAGTGATCAACAGGATCTCTGGGCCAGGGGCCAACAGTATAGGAGATAGACTCTATTTTTATCTCCTCTTCTTCTTCAAGCTCTGCAAAACCTAGGGGGGTATTCCCTATTCAACATCCATGGGATATGCTTATGGGTAACTGGGACGTCGACACAAAGCAGGTAAATCCTCCTGTATGAAGACCAAAACTGTGGGATAAGTGCAAAGGGGCTAGCTTTGGGCTTATGTTCAGTTGTGAATTAGAGGACTTGGGTCCTAAACTACTTCTAAAGTCCTAATGGTTGTTTTGGAGTTTGAATTTAATTTATGTTTGGATGCAAACCTGGACCTGGTATATAACCTCAATGTAGAGCTAGATTGGTGCCTATCCAGGGCTTGGAGTCAGTAGACATACACCTGTGAATGATCAGCATGAACCACTAAAATTGGATTTCATGGGGATGTTATGGTATCTGCCTTACAGACACCTCCCAGAACAGAGTGTTAAGCTATCTCTACTTAAGGTATCCCTATTACAGTATATCCTTCCCAATACTTAATCTGAAAAACAATTTAATCTGCCCCTTGAGCAGAAGTTAAAAGATCAAGCATTCAATACAGGAATTCTGTATTCTAGAATCTCAAACATTCCTCAAATACCTAGACTCAGAAGGACACATGCTATGTTGGAGACAAAATTAACAAAACACATGCAAATACAGCATTACTCATATAAAAGCAATCATGAAATCAGTAGATTCATGCATGAGACATACAACAGTAGACACATAAACTCACAAGATTTTCTGTATAGAGCAACCAAAACTAGTCATGTCTTGTTACAGAGCCAGAGGTTTCCAGTTTTCCAACAACCACAAAAATGAGCAACAGAGTCCCTCAAATACCGCAGGGAAGTGTACTCAGCATTAATTACATGGCAAATTCAAAAATTTGCCAAATACATACATTCTTGAGAAGAATAGCACTCAAAAGTCATCAATGTAGTAGGTATGGGAAGAGACAGGGGAGGCCTCGAGCCTTGCACCACCACCCGAGTAACCACACTTCAAACGAGCAGTTCCTCTATTCGTACCATCACCCATACCCCTGCAACAGTCGCCATTGATGGCTCAACCACCCGTGGCCACCGAGAAATGTAACAACAGTGTGTTAGACGCCTACCCGCCAAAACACATTAGCTTTGATAATTCAAAAAAATGTGGGAAAGATATATCCCACATGCACCCTGCGGAGATCTCCTCGTTACTTTATAAGCATGGCCACATGTTCACTAAGTGTCAAGCATTTTGCCCCGCTCGACCCACGAATCCACCACTAGCGGTCACCACTGCCCAACTTCCATCTCCGTCGGTGTGACTTACACAATCGGCACCACAAAAAACCCTCCGACCGACAACACTATTCCCGCTGATAACACATCCCTTACTAGGTCATCGGCGAGAGATTAACCGTCAGAGTGATACAAAGCTCCTTCACCGATATCATCCGTCACACCGATGCACACTCCATACTTCCTTGTCGGCTAGACAATATCCATTGTCACCCCGACATGTCAAACGTCAACTCCACCATCGGCCTGACCTCCAACTGTCAGCCCAACATGAAACTCCCTCGCCAATAGCCATCACTACACCGATGACATCGTCGGTTAGACCGAACACAAAGTCCTTCCGATGGCCACCTCGCATCCCCCGTTGGTGAGACCAAACACATCGGCAAGGCCAAACACTCCTCCGCTGATAACACATGTTATCCCTATGCAAGCCCCAAGCCACATTCTATCGGCCAGACTAGCTCCGTCGAAAAGACATCAACCCCAGTTGCCGATAGACCATGCACACGCCGATGACATTTCATCGGCCAAACCAAACATATCGGCGGAGCCTAGAAAACCCTTGCCGACCACAAAAATCATGCCGATGAACACTTGAATTACCCTCATCGGCTTGACCATCCCCTTCAGTGGAACAATAATTTCCTTCGCCAATAGCACAAAGTCTTGGCGATATAAAGAACACACCGTGCTGTTGGCACGATCGCCAAGACACAAACAACCTCAAGCTGATGGACAAGAAAACCTAGGGCCTCAATGAAGAACCTGCAAACACCAAAGCTCAACTCCAGATCAAAATGAGTGCCAACACACCCAGTGTAGCTCAAAGCATCCATAGGAGGAACCAGAGAGTCTCCCAACACGAGCTCCTTTGCTTCTGTCACTCTAGGAGCAGGAGGAGGAATAGAAGGAGCCACCAAAGGCCGGGGTACTACAAGGGGAGGGTCTCTCAATGTGAGTTGGCTTCCTCGAGCCACCGAAGGGGCTGGAGGAACAGAGGCCACCACTGAAGATTGAGGGACCAAAGGGGAAGGGTCCCACAACATGGGATGCTTTCCTCGAGTCTCCAAAGAGGTAGGAGGAACAAGAGCAGTCACTAAAGGTCAGGAGATCTGGATTGTGCGAGTCATGTGCCTCTAGGTCTTGGGTAATATGCTGGAGGTGGAACTTCCACATAAAGTTTAGATGCTCGAGGACAGGGAAGGTCAATCGATTCAGCCTGTCTTCCCTTCTCTACCTATGGGGCAGGAGGAGGGACAGAAGAAGCTGTCGGAGATCGATGGACCTCAAGGGGAGCAACTTGTTGGGTCAAAGAGGAAGCACTAATGAATAACTAAGCTATGCAGTTCACTTTGAATTTATGATATGAGAGAAACAAGAAATCATTGCATGGTCGCAATGGCTTAGTTGGTATCGGCCAGAATTAATACAAGGAGAAATTTTCTCTTAATGCAAGAGGTTTAAACTCACTATTATAAATAGTGTGCACTTGACCATTGTGAGGGAATTTTAGGCACTTATGGATGACAAAGGGTACTGGTCTCATGGAAGAGAGACATAAATGGCCCAACTTCATACGAAATTGGTCTGAGGTGGGAATGAAGGAGAAGAGAACGTCTAGGAATTTTGGTCATGTCTAGACAGGAAGGGTAAGTGAACCCAAGGTGTAGAGAGAGGACCCATCATGCGCTCATCTCTAGACTTCTGATTGCTCGTACTTGTCCTGATAGAGTTCATATATGTATAGAAATTATTTTGTGATTACATTCATCATGCACGCTAGGTCAATTAATACACCCTTGGTGGGATTTTCATTGACTAGGGCAGTGATGTATGAAGGTCCGTCATAGACGTGCATGGGTGCACCATTGGGTGTGAAAGAGATGACTAGTTCGGGAACAAAATGTGCTCAACTAGGGTGAGGGTGATCGTCCACCATGGCAATCATCCTAGCTAAGGAGGTGGTAGGATCGTCAGCAAACACATTAGTAACCACAGGATCATAAGGAAGTTTGACTAGATTTGTGGAGTGATGTGGCAACAGGTTTGTGTAAATCTAAAGGTTTTGATTAGGTGAAGCAACATATTTGTTTCCTCTGTCGTTCACTCTAGAGACTTGGATGAAATTTTGTTCGATGAGGTCTTGCACGTTATGTTTAAGATGCATGTATCACTCGGTGTCATGTCCAAGCACTGTGTGGAACTGATAGAAGGCCTTTGGTTCATAAGAAGGCAGTAGGGGTTTGGTGGTGTCGACATGATGGATTGGTGGCAGTTGGATGAGGTTATTGTTTATAAGCTGCTACATTATAGCATAGAGGGATTCTAAAAGCAAAGTGAATTGTCTAGTCCTTGGTTTATTTTGTGAGGAGAGGGCCATAGCGCTTTGGATTGGTGTAGTGGTTGCTACTTGTTGAATGTTATTAGAAGAATTTATTTTAATGTAATTTTATATTTTCTTATAATTTTGGAATGATGAAGGGGCATCAGACTGCCGAACGGGAGTCTATGAGGAAGATCCCTCGTACTGACTAACCGATTGCTGGTAGTCACGGAGTGTCGTGTAGATATGTGTAAATGAAAGATAACACATCAGCAAAATCTTATCATGTAACTGAGGCTGTAGGTTTCCAATGAAAACCCATTGCACAGCAGAATCTGAGAGTGCATAAGGGATCTATGAAAAGAGGGTCTGATAGTGACCAATGAAATTAGTGGATTTCTCTTGTGCTCCCTGCCTACAATGGATGAGATCAGTGAATGTGGCCTGCGGTTCAATATTTTCCTGGAAGTGTTGGAGAAACTGATTGACGAGTTGTTGAAAAGAATTGATGGAGTGATCAAGAAGAGAGTAGAACCAATCCAATGCAGTGTCTTTGAGAGACCATGGGAAAAGTTTTTCTAGAAGATAATCCTGGAAGATGAAATCATTGCACAAGGTAGTGAATGTCGATACATGGTTCTGTGGATCTCCTTTACCAGTATACTTCTCAAATCCCAGAGCCTTAAAGTTTTGGGGAAGGGGAGAAGCGAGAATGGCTAAGGAAAAAGGACTTCTAGTATGAAGGGATTGTTGGTTGAGATGCGGATGCAGAGATGTTGGTTAATTGTTGTTGGAAGGAATTGACAATTTGGAGCAATTGAGTGATGATAGGGTCGGTGATATGAGTGGATTGAGTTTGGGTAACATATGGAATAGAATTGTTGGGTTGTTGAGAAACTCTAAGGTTAGCTCCTGGAAAGGTGAATGGTAAAGTGGATGAAGGGGGAACAAACCCATATTGATTTATGGGGTTCCCACTTGTTCCAATAGAATTTGTATTGACATTTACTGATTGAGCAACTCTTGTAGAAATTTGGGAAGAAGTGAATGTGGATGTAGAAGTTAGCATAGGCACCGATAGTTGAGCTCTTGATGTGTTTGAATGCGACTCATTGATGATTTTTTCATAGCTAGCTAGCGTTGTGACATTGCTATTCACAATGTGAGCTAGACCATGTAGAAGATCCACGCCATGCGGATCACTGGTTAACTTTTTTGGAGGTTCTCTATGAGAGGGACAACCTCGCCAGTTAGGTGCTTTGTACCCAAATAATCTTGAAATTCAGCCAAGTTATTGTCCAACATTTGGATCTAGGCTTGGGGCACACGAGCCACAGGTGTGCCTATATTGAGAGGCTCTCCAAAATATTGTAGTCCAGGGATTGCAGTTGTGTTAGAGAAAGAGAAGATAGGTGGTTGCACTCTAGAACTTCCCATCGAGAAGTTAAAGATGTCAGTTTCCTACTGAGTGGAGCTGGAGCTACCAAGAGCATGGAAATCCATGAGTAATCCTAAACTTTTATGGGAAGTTAGAGCACTAAGTTGTGAAGCTTATAAACCAGTAGGAGCTCTCCAACGCGCAAGTACTCTAAGATTTGAAGATTGGATGAAAGAGAATTGTTTTAAGGAATGAAAAAGAGAAGATATTGTTAAGAAGAAGAGAAGCAATATTTTGTTTTACAATTTTCAAGTGTCTTAGACACGTCAGATTCACCAAAATTTTATATGGGAAAATTAACTCTAACTAAACTATATATAATCAAAACAATTTCCCATCACACATTAGGATACTAGCCAATGAAGATGTGTATCTCACTGCTATCTAATCTAGAAGAGTGAGAATGTCTGAGCTATATCCCTTTGTTGCAATTGGAAATGAAATGATTAATTACTATTGAGTAAAACTAAGAAAGACATGAGAAAATAGGAGAAATACAAAGATTGATAAAATGATTCATAGAAATAAATGTAGAAATAGAAATAGCAGATCACAAGGAACCCGACACCAGGGGGACAGCCTCACTGTCTAGGATGACAGTGTGTCGCATGGACATCTATGCACCGCGTTGTAGTCTGTACGGTGTAGAAAATGAGAATCTCAAACATGTACGGCTTCTCATGGATTTCAAGAGTTTCTTGTTGACAACAAATGCAATAATTATTACATGGAAATCTACATATGAGAGAAATCGATGAAAATGATACTATGAGAATGAAATAAGAGAAATGACAAGAAAGGGAAAGAAAAATGTAAACACTTGTGCACTCAAAATCTTTCCTCGTGCAACTTGCAATTGCACAAACATAGAAGAAGGGTTAGGCTATATAGGAGTTTACCTCAGTCAAACCCAGTTTCCACCTCAACAACATCCAAGGAGATTGATATATTGATAAATAGTATGTGCTCTTAATTCCAAGTGTGTCTAGAATTATAATGAGCAGTGACAAAATAATAATGTGATATTGATAAAATAAAAACCTACTCAATGACGTAGAGTAGATTTACAAAATGATTTATGACTATGAACAAGTCAGGAAATGATTTTTAACCCACAAAGATAAATGTTAATCTAAATGGATTGACAAAGGTAAGGAAAAGAGTTATGAGGATCTCACTAGAAGACTATCACATCGAGGAACAAAATGAAGCTTTGTTCAGAAGGATAGCGATCTTGAACGAGAACTGTTGTCACATGAAATTACATCCTGCTTGAAGCCTGTTCAAGCATTCCAATGACACAATGGGACTAACCTCAAGGTGTGGGACCTTACAGATGAGATCAGACCTCCAGAGAAGGTTGGTTCCTCTTTCTGGACTTAAGGTCCAAAGAATTCAACTAAACCTATGCTATCGATCACTAAGGAAAAGGGAGAGAAGGAATACAAAAAGGGAAAGATGATACACCAAGATTTAGGGTATTTAGATGCAACTGACATAACACAATAATGACTCAAAGCTAAAGGGGATTCACATAGACTCATGCAGATTCAAATAGAGGTTAAGATAGAGAGAGAAAGTATGAAAAGGATCATTTTATCCACAATACACAACTTACATCTATCAAATAAACATAGTGCAAGAACAATGAGGGAGGTAAAATTTAGTTTATATTGATCATAGAGGCTAAATAGACATTACAAAAGAAGAAAAGTTCATTACAGACATGAAATAAACACAAAATGATAGAGTCTCCTTCATGGGTGAATTGATATAGAGACATGAGAGGCTCAGCAAAAGAGCACAGTCCATCAAATTTGTATAGTTCTGGAGAAAACCACAAGGTCCGAACCTGCAAAGAACTTTCTGCCTCTGGAAGTGACCCAATGTAGCCAACCAACAGAAATACATCTTTTTTACATGCATATATAGCTTTTACAAATTACTGTAGCAACCATGGAAGAGGGAAAGAGTGGTCAACAAGAAAGAATTGTCGCCCATGCTGCAATAAATTCATCCTATGGGTCTGTCAGAAGATATTTCTACAAATGAATGCTTGGAAATATCTATTTTTCTTTGACATAAATGTAGAAAACATCTTCTCAGAAGTAACTGAACAAATATATGCGTTGAAACCTTGCATCTTCTTCTACTTACAATAATAAATGTCCAACAACAAATTCTAGCTGGAGATGTATTCTTCCTTATCAACAAGTTTACATTATGATTAACCATGGTAGATCCTGGATTCCACCTCTTTTCCCTTCGTTTCTCAAGATTGCGGAAACCAAAAGAGTTCGGGCCTCGGGCCTTCAACGTTCCACCTTCCAAGAGGGAAGGAGAAAGGAGAAAACCCCACCCCTTGAGCTTTTCTATACAAAGGAAGATCACAATATCAACGGACTTCAGGCCTCGAGCCTTCCGTCTTACGCCTTCCCAGAGAATGAGGAAGAAGGAAAGTCTGAGGTCTGAAAGTCTAAGGACTTAGCCATTTTTTGAAAGTTTCAGCGGGAGTCAGGCTTCAGGCTTTCCATCTTCTACTTTCCATGAGAAGGAGGAAGGAGGAAAGTCCTATCCCTGAAGTCTGAAACACTTAGAATATTTTAAAGGAAAAAAAAATAGACCTCAGACCCCGGGACTTGCTCCTTATTGCTTGTCCTTTGTCCACATGCCAGTTTCTCATTGTTCTATAGTCTTTATTAAAGCATCGATGGAATACTTCGCAAAATAGTGGAAAAGTCACAAATTATGCCATGTGGCCTCCCTTGGGTTCTTTAAATGTTGAGCTGATGAAACTTGCCACCTGTCTTCTTTCCGCAGTTCTGCAAGCCTGTTGTGGGTCCCCCCAAAAGGCTTCGCGGAATGGTAGAATGCCTTAAAAAATTTAACACCCATCGGGGGTCGGGCTCCAAGCCTTCTGTCTCCCGTCTTCCAAAAGGTAAGGAAGAGGGAAGAAAAAAAGTCTGAAATCTGAAACTTTGAAACACTTAGCCAAGTTTTCAAAGGGAAAGAGTCAGAGCTCGGAGCCAATTAGGATGACATGACGAAGGGGAGAACCCCAAACTTCGAAACTCTGACAATGCTAAAAACATAAGGAAAACTCAAGATTTTTTGGACTTAGTCGATTTGGGATGCTTTTCCTTGCATTTCTAAAGGGGAAAACACTTAGAGATTTCATGGATTTGGGCTATTTGGCTAGGAAGCAAAATAAGATAACATTTTGGTGACTTCTCAAGGGTGTTTGCCTACTAAACAAAAGGGAACTAGTGGTCTTAAGCATTCATTGGGCATAGATTCAAACAAGAACAAGGTTGGCTAGACCAACACAAAACTGAACACTACCTCCAGAGAACACAAAACACACAACAAGACAAACAATCTCCTAATGAGAATGTTGCCTGTGCAAAAGCACTTAGAGGAAGGGAAGCCTAAAACAGAAATGAAACTACCTAAACCTAAACTAACCAACCAAAACTAACCTTAAACAAAATGATTAACTGGTTCTTCAAAAAAACTACCCTTTCTCAACATTTTACAATGCTTTACATGCTTATGGGCAGTTAACAGTATACGGGGAAGGAGTTGACATATAAGAAATTGACAAAACACTTCCCTTAGAATGAGGACAAACTCACTTACCCTCTTGAACTGATTATTGATGCAACTGCCTAGAAGTGGGTAAATGGGTTGATCCCACTTATTTGGATGCTCAACTTCATGCTCAGAAATAAGCATGACAAGTGGTGACTTTTCATGATATGTCTCTAGCTAGGTTAGATGCCTAATAGGGCATCCCCTTGAAATGACATGCAAATCAATAGAGTTGATCTCATGCCTCTGCTCTGATTCTTTCTCTTCTTTCTAGTCTGAATTCTCTACCTCTAGTGGTTCAACTGGAAATATGGTTGCCTCCACCCTGCGATCATGATGTTCAGGGAGGCCATCAAAAATAGGCTCAAAAAATTAGCCCTGCACATGCTCAATGGTGAAATATCATCCACTAAGAAGCTGATATCCCTGTTGGATAATCAAGAACAAATCTTTAATTTGTTCTTTCCTGTGCTCAATCTCCACATCACTATCTTTAATGAAATATGGGAGCTCCTCAAACATGTTTTCATCATTAACCTTTACTCTTTCCCATATAGGGTTGTTTTCATGCCCCTCTTTATGAGCTAGAACCTCACCATTATGCTCGACCTCAACCTGCAACAACTTGCCATCATTTTCACTACCCTCATACTACTCCAAAACTATTGTTAATATTGGCATCTGCATGCCCTCTTCATTTCCAATGTAGCTGGGAAGTTCACTAAATAGAGTGGCATCATCCACTTTTGGAGCTATTGGAGTAATCTCCTTCATCATGCCCTCATCCTTTGGCTACAACTCTACCCCTGCCTCTGCAACTAGAATTCTTCACCGTGCTTTCTTTGCATTTTAGTTTCATTCATCTTGCTCACAACATGGGAAAATTCTTCAAATGATCCAAAGTCTAGGGGACTCAACCCAACACCTGAATCAGCATTAACCTCATGCTCAATGCATTGTTGCTGGTTTGAAAGATGTGGCTTAGTTTCTTCTTGCAGCAGGTCTAAATTTTTAGTTTCAATAGAACATGAGGGTTCACAACTAGCAGGTTGACCCGTAGCTGCCTCCAAAACTTCCCTTTCTGGCTCATAGAACCTAGTATCCCACCAAAAACTAGATTGCCCTCCACCTTTGGGCTAGTGCTACGACAAGAGGGCTAACATGGAATGGGGGTTGGAAGGGCTTCTTGAGAGGGTTGTTCCTGAGGAGTAATAGGTTGAATTTGTGCAAGAACAGGCTCCCGTGAAGGATGGGGGCCTCTAAAACTTGGGATTTTGAAACTGGAAAGTGGTTTCGGAGGCCTAGAGGGGTTCTCTTGTCTGAAGCTTGGGATATTGAATTTGGAAGTTATTTCTGCTATAGACTAAACTTGGGTAGAAGGGAGGGGTTGCCTGAAGCTGGGAATGAATGGAACCAATTGGGCTATTTGCCTCATCTGTTGTTCTTGAGCTACAATCCACATAGCAAGATTTTCTTGAAAAGCCCTTTCTTGTGCCTCCTGTTGTTGCTAAAGGTGGGCCTGAAAAGCAAGCTCCTTTTATTGTTGGTTATACTCCATTACTCCCTAAACTTGATCCAACCTCCTTTCGAGGACCCTCACTATGTCCATGAGACTCATATTGTCAAAATCATAGTCCACTTGAGGCGGGATAGGAGGGTAATCATACTGATTAGGGACGTAGTGTTTTTCTTATGGTTGATAATAGGCATTATTAGGTTGGCAAGAAAACTGAGCAGGGGCAAGAGGGAGGTGAGCATCATAAGGATGTTGATATTCTATTTTTGCAAGGCTGTATGACATAAAATTAGAGGTATTTTGGGTTTGACACTACTAATATGGGGGCCAATAACTTACATTTTGATTAGGAGGAGGGGGATAGCCATAATTCCCATAAAAATTTGACATTTTAAAGCATCAAAATGCTAGATAATCATAGAAAATGTCTGCATTAGAACAAAATAGGTTTGATACTAGTAGAAAACTTGATACATACCTAGAAGAGTCGCCATGTGATTTGAGATGCTTCTGAAAGCAAGCTAGATCAGGAATGCCGCTGAAATCTTGATCCTTGATGAATATTTAAGCACTTGGGCTGCTTTTAGCAGTGGATTTGTTCAGTAGAGTCACCATGGTGCTAGAGATACTACCCTAAATGGAAAAATACATTGAAGATAACACCAAATCATTCAATGGATGATAAAGCTCATCATACTAGTCCCACCAGGCGTGCCAGAAATTGTTGTCACATGAAATTGCACCCAACTTAAAGCATGTTCAAGCATTCCAATGACACAATGGGACTGACCTTAAGGTGTGGGACCTTGCAGATGAGATCAAACCTCCAGAGAAGGCTAGTTCGTCTTTCTGGACTTAAGGTCCAGAGAATTCAACTAAACCTATGCTATCGATCACTAAAGAAAAGTGAGAGAAGGAATACAGAAAGGGGAAGGTGATACACCAAGCTTTAGGGTGTTTGGATGCAACTGACATAACACAGTAATGACCTCAAAGATGAAGGGGATTCACACAGACTCATGCAGATTCAAACAAAGGTTAAGGCAAAGAGATGAAAGTATGAAAAAGAATCCACAATACACAACTTACATCTATCAAATAAACATAGTGCAAGAACAATGAGAGAGGCAAATTTTAGTTTATATTGATCATGTAGGCTAAATAGCCATTACAAAAGAAGAAAAGGTCATTACAGACATGAAATAGACACAAAATGATAGACTCTCCTTCATGGTTGAACTAATACAGAGACATGAGAGGTTCATCAAAAGAGCATAGTCCATCAAATCCGTCCAATTTTGGAGAAAACCACAAGGTCTCAACCTGCAAAGAACTTTCTGCTTCTGGAAATGACCAAGTGCAGCCAACCAACAGAAATACATCTTTTTTACATGCATATATAGATTTTACAAATTACTGTAGCAGCCATGGAAGAGGGAAAGAGTGGTCAACAAGAAAGAACTGTCGCCCATGCTGCAATAAATTCATCCTATGGGCTTCTCAAAAGATATTTTCTGTAAAGGAATGCCTAGAATATTTGTTTATCTTTGACATAAATGCATAAATATCTTCTCATAAGTAGTTGAACAAATATCTGCGTTGAAACCTTGCATCTTCTTCTACCTACAGCAATAAATGTCCAACAACAAATTCCAGCTGGAGCTGGACGTTTGACTTTCAATCTAGCTTGTATTCTGCCTTATTAGCAAGATTTCATTATGATTAACCATGGAGGATCCTAGATTCTACCTCTTTTCCCTTCATTTCTAAAGATCACGGAAACCAATAGAGTTTGAGCCTCAGGCCTTCAGCGTTCCGCCTTCCAAGAGGGAAGGGGAAAGGAGAAAACCTCACCCTCTGAGCTCCGCTATACAAAGGAAGATCACAATATCAGTGGACTTTGGGCCTTGGGCCTTCCATCTTATGCCTTCCTAGAGAAAGAGGAAGAAAGAAAGTCTGAGGTCTAAAAGTCTAAGGACTTAGCCATTTTTTGAAAATTTTGGTGGGAGTCAGGATTCGGGCCTTCCATCTTCTACTTTCCATGAGAAGGAAGAAGGAGGAAGGTCCAATCCCTGAAGTCCAAAACACTTAGAATATTTTGAAGGAAAAAGAAATGGAACCTGGACCCCGGGCCTCGAGACTTCCTCCTTATTGCTTGTCCTTTGTCCACGTAGCAGTTTCCTGATGTTCTGCGGTCTTTATTAAAGCATCGATGGAATACTCCGCAGGATAGCAGAAAAGTCACAGATTATGCCACATGGCCTCCTTGGGTTCTTTAAACGTTGAGCTAACGAAACCTGCCACCTGGCTTCTTTCCACGGTTCCGCAAGCTTACTGTGGGTCCCCCAAAAGGCATCACAAAATGGTGGAATGCCTTAGAAAATTTAACATCCGTCAGGGGTTGGGCTCTGAGCCTTCTGTCTTTCATCTTCCAAAATAAAAGGAAGAGGGAAGAAGAAAAGTTCAAGTCTGAAACTCTGAAACACAACCAATTTTTCAAAGGGAAAGAGTCGGAGCTCAGAGCCAATTAGGATGACATGATGAAGGGGAGAACCCCAAGCTCTAAAACTCTAAAAATGCTAAAAACATAAGGAAAACTCAAGATTTTTTGGACTTACTCGATTTGGGATGATTTTCTTTGCATTTCTAAAGGGGAAAACACTTAGAGATTTCATGGACTTGGGCTATTTGGCTGGGAAGCAAAATAAGACAACAAGAACCTTTCAAAGAGTGTGAAAAAACCAAAGTAAATCACATTAACTGAGTACTATCAATAATCTACAATAAACAATGAGCATAGAATAGAAATAGCACAAGTAAAATAAGAGTGAGCTATAATTTTGTAGAGCTTTGCTAGCTTGTGAAATCAATCTTTTCAAATGGCAAATCAATAGGGTTTTATAGAATAGGCAAGAGGCACAAAATCTGAGAAAGGAGTCGTTTGGGCACGGATAGACATTAAGAAAAGCTTGGAATTCCATGCAAGTAAAAATACACCTTCTAAAAATGATTGACGAACAGAAAAATGCTTTTGGGACGTCAATGCACCACGCAGACATCCATGCCTAGCGCTTTTGTCCATGCAACTTCAATTCTTAGAAAGTCTAGATGACTTAGGGCATTGCCAAGGATACGACATTTTTACAGTTTTTGGATAGGATAAGCAGAAAGGGTCAAAGCAACATCTAGAAAGTAACTTTGTGGATTGAGGGTAAGGCTAAGGCTGGAAAGTGATCCTAAAAGTACACTAGAGGAGTGGAAACTAAAGTGAATGCCAAATAAATTGTGAAATTATGAGTGAGCACAATTTACGACACTACAAATGTAATATAATGAACAACATTCGATTAGTTCCCAAATATGTGTAAACTACTTGTTTGAAATAGAGTAAACATCAAGTGTTTTCATTATGGGTAAACGCTTTTGACTAGATCTATGAACTAGTGGGTTTTTGAAAGAGTCCAAACCCTTGTACATAAAACCAATGCAGCTATTGTTGCCATAAACAACCTGTTGTATAACTAGCATCATCTAACCACCATCTTATTGTATCATTCTAGCTCTACCTCTTACAAATCTGACATCATTTGGTTACCTGTTTGCCGTATTCTTCCAACATTCCCTAGGTGCAAATTAACTCGTGAAACAAGTGCTAAGATATTCATTTGTCACGCCATTCAAGTGTTAAGTGATATTGAATACCCACAAATGAAAGGAAATTTATAGCAATAATAAA
The DNA here is from genome assembly GCA_027924645.1 of Cunninghamia lanceolata. Taxonomy (NCBI): domain Eukaryota; kingdom Viridiplantae; phylum Streptophyta; class Pinopsida; order Cupressales; family Cupressaceae; genus Cunninghamia; species Cunninghamia lanceolata. Next base: position 7,231,485 of record BSBN01000071.1, on the reverse strand, counting down.
CCATTTCCACATAACTCTCATGAGAGAAACAAATGCAAAACAAGTATTTAGAATCCACAATGCAAAAGAATAACAAAGCATACCACAAGATAACACCAGATCTGTACCTTGGGAAAACCCTCTTAAGGGAAAAACTCATCCTCCAAAAGCACCCACAAAACACAATGTACTATCTCCATGAACAAGATTACAATGCACTTTTAGGTCTCCATGCAAGGCCTCTAAAGAATCAAGGACCCTAGTTGCATTCTTCCATGTGGACAAGAAAATGAGAACCATGTAGCCACACATCACAATTGATGCTTCCACATATGCAACCTACAAGAGATGCTCAATCCATCCTCTAACCAACAAGCCAAAGGTTTTACAAGACAACCTCAACAACTACTGATTTGTTTTCTTTTATAAAGATAAACTTGCACAGAACCACTGAGTGGTATTACATAAACCATGTGCCTCAAAAACCATGAGCTCACTAAACCATGACCCCAAATTAAATATTTGGTATTAAGTTTTCTCAATCATAAATGTTTTCCCAATGTGACACCACATTAAATAATTATCCCAATGTTACATACAATATACGAGTGTCCCCAAGAATGTCTAACTCATATGGTATCCACATCTCTAAGATGCACCACAATTAAATATTATTTTTACAGTATTGACATTATTATTATGCAAGGTGTACAACACACCTTTTCCCAACAATAAAGAGAGGGACAAATCACACATCTCTCCTACCATTTGTTTTAATAAATTTTACTTAGAATTGATGAGCATGTTCAAAAGGGGAGAGAAGAAATGCAAGAATTTAAAGGGCAGTCTCTCAAACTAATTGGGGTTTGCTCTTTTTTAAGAGGCTTAAAAGCACGATTTTTATTGGAGCACTTATTTTATCTTTATCAAAGATACCAATATTCCAATGCCAAGCATAAACTATTACTATTATTCAAGTTGTCAATATTATAATGAAAATTTTGGTGTATATATGCATGTACTTTAGAATAGGTTTAATTGCTTTTTTTTATGAAGGTAAAAGTGGGGTTTTTGAATTGGTCCTAACATTTTTTACAAATAAAAATAAACAGTTCAATGAAGCCCAACCAACAACAAGGAGCAACAAGGATCAAACATCACTAAGACTGCAATACAAAAACAAACAAGCAACATCACAATCAAAGGTCAAACTACTTTTCACAAAGGGGATAATTCACATATATGCAAATATTTTTTTTTAAATATTGCTAATTACTTGAATATCCACATATCCCTAGTTTCTTATTTACATGCGAGTTATCCAAGTGATTTAATTTCACTAAGATTACCTCAGTTAATATACTTTAGGAGATAATTATTTGTCATTCTCACTTTCCCTCTACCTATTTGATGTTACATAGAGGCTAGATATGCACATCATGTAATAAGATTGTGAAGTATTATCGCATAATAGTATCTTACTAGTGTATAATAGTCTCTTATTATTTTGCCTACTCATCATTCAAGTGTGAATCTTTTGAAGGTAGTTTTGGGCAAGTGCAATCACAATTAATTTGAGTGATCAGGTGCCCAATTTCCATATGGTATCAACACATTAAACATATTGAGATTTATATGTAGTTTATTAGGCTTGTGATTTAGGATCATGTGATCAACCTTCAATATTATTGCACAAAGGATCAGCTTTTGAACATCTTCTCTAAACCATTAACCAGAACAAAGTATGTGTATACTTATGTTAGGGGGAAAACAAGTTTTCACTATAAATGGTGACACTCTTTAGTTTTTTAGTATTCCTATGATTCTTTAAGTTAATCTCAAGGGGAATTCCATTATGTATACATGTATGTACATTAGACTTGAGTTTAATTACTTTTTGAAGTTAAATGTTTCACATTTATTGAAATTAATATTGTAAATATGAATAATAAATTGAATGTCCATGTTTTTAGGCTCAAGTCATCTCCATTTATGTATTTGCATGAGTTATCTATGTAATTGAGTTCATTAAGACCACTTAGGTGAATCATTTTTTAAGAGATAATTGATTGCCAGTTACCATTCCCACTTCTATTTAGGAGATAGTTAATTGTCATTTACATTTTTATCATTATATGATTGTTGTTATAATTAGAGGACATATATTTGCATAATATAATGAGATTTTGAAGAAGTTTTACATAAGAAAGATTGAATATAATGAGATTAAAAAAAAAAGTATGTTGAAGGTAGATTTTAGCAAGCATGATCTTGGTTAATTTAAATGATTGTTGCATTCCCACATAAATGAATTTTACATATGATTTCTAAAATCTAATTTTCTAAGCACACAAAAACTTATATATCAAAGCTAATGATTTTTTAGATTCATGATGTCTATAATGTGTAGAGGAAATATTTGAGAGAATGACTATTTTGTCATAATTGTTGATGCAATGTTATAACAATGGAAGGCAAGAATATATTCTTAATGCTTATATAAAACAACAAAAATAAAAACTTAAAATATTATGTTATTTGTATATTTCCTACAATAATATAAAAATAGTTCTATATAATTAAAGATCCTCAAATTGAAAAATGTAGATTAAAATGCACACTATCACAAACTACCAATTTTAATACAATGAAAAGAATGTTAAACACCATATATACCAATAATCATTTCAAGCACTAAAGAAAATGTACAATGTGGGAAATTGCAAGTATTAATGCAATGATAAAAACACCACACACTATATTTACCATAGTTATACTTGAGTATAGCATTATCCATGCATTGTTTAATAATGGTCCCTTTGCTAGGGAGACAAAGGTGTATTGTTCTATGTAGTCACTTGGGTTTTAAATTAAACATGGAGTTGTAAGGTGTAAAGTATAAGGGTATTTATTTAATTTATATGTTTTTGCTTCTCAAGTATTTCCCTGCTCACCTAAATTTTTATTTTTTCATTGGTTTAAATTATCAATAATTTGATAATTTTAATGTAATTTGTAGACACCTAAAATTATGTATCGCATTTCCTTTGTCATCAACACTTCATCTACATCATTTTCTTTAAATTAATTGAATAAATCCTATTTATTTAATTAATTATTTCATTTCCTCTATCCATACTAATTAAATGATTTTTAATTAATTGATTAATTAACATTTCTTCTAAGTATTAATTAAATAAATCAACATAATTTATTTAATTAATCAATTTAATTTCTAAAAATCCATTTCAAATAAATAAAAATAATATTTTATTTATTTCATTCCCTAATTTCCTCTCAACTCCTTAGTTGACTGTCAATCAAATTAGTTAATTAATTAGTCAATTTAGTTAACTAATCAATTAAAAGAGCTAACTTATCAATCAACCAAGTTAACTAATCAATCAAATCAAGTTGACTAAAAGAGACAATTATCTAAATAATTAATTATTTTTATAACTTAAATCATGCACAAGTTAACTGCCAAGAAAGGACTTATTAACTCCCTTGATCCATGTCACATAAAGACACTTGTCAAGTCCTCATGCATCCAAATCCTCTCAATCAATGATAGCCATTGATCCTCCAAATCAGTCTCCACCATTGATCATCCCTCCCATAAATCTATAAATTTAGTCTCTCAGAAACCATTATCAGATCCACAATCTTGAATGCAAACTTATGCTACCGAGTTGAGCACTTGACATCACAACAATCCATTGGAGCACAATCGTCATTATTGGTGCAACAATGTTGCATTAGTGAGGTTTTTGGTTATTGTTACTCTTTTGTATGCAGCTTTGTCTCAATCGGAGGTAGTGTTAAATTTGAAGTAGTTTCTATTGTTTGTATTACTTTGGTTTCTATTTACTTCATGTTTTAGCATCTACATAATTTATTTTTAATTATCAAAAATAAATATAAAGGGGATCATTATTTATGCTTTCCTTGTGATGTGACAAATACTTTAGGTTTTTGTATTAAGGCTCAATTTCTCCCTTTAATCATGATGCTTTGCAACATAAGAGATTGCATCAAGACCATTTTCACACTATCTACATAGTGTTTTTAGTTTATTAGATATATGGGTTGAATCAAGGTTGATTCTCATTACAACAATTTGAAATTATTAGGCCTACTACTTCAGTATGAGCACTACATAATGGTCTATACCTATACTTGCTACTACATACCTATCCATCTACAAATTTCTAGTAGAGCTACCATTGCCACAATATTACTCTCTACTCCACTTGCATCATCCTTTAGCACTATTTGGCCACATCAATGCCACATACTCTAACACTATATGACTACAGTCTACCTACAAATCTAGTGGGGCTACCACTCAACATGCCTTACGATGCTAAGATGTCCTTGGGGAGAGTTGAACCTTGGTCTCCATCATGAGAACTAAACAAATCAACCACTTGACTACACCCCCATTGACACACACTATCTGCATGATTATGCTTCAACTATGTAGTGCTTTGCAATATGATACCCTTTATGCAAACCTATCTTGAGCATCTATGAATATTGTCATTATCATTCTGACCTCTATTTTATTAAGTCATGTAACTTTATTAAGTATGGGTTGTCTAATCTTTCTTTTATGACTTGCACACATTAGCAATGTATCATTTGTGAACATATTTATGAGATTTTATTAATCTCAATTAGTCTTAGTATGGTGATTATATTAATGTGGAATTTATCAATTTAACACAGTGTGACTGTTTGTGACACATGATGATTACATTGATTGAAATTGGAATGTAAATTTCGCTATGTATTTTTTGATGTCATATATGAGATGCAATCCTAATTGGTTTATGTTTAGATCATAGAACCCAAATGGAAACCAAACAAGGTTGAAGTAGGGTGCACAATTCCATAAGAGGGTCATTGACTCAACCCAGTAATGAGTCAAATTTGGTTGTATAAGTACAATGGTAAAAATAAAGAAACTCTAAATGCATGCTCTTTTAAGACAACTATTTTCATCTAACTAATTGCTAAATTCTAAAATTTGGTAATAAGAATTTTCTATACTAATCTAATGTTGTGAGAAAATACCAAAGCTACAATTAAAGTGATATAAGTATTTCCCTTTTCTTTAAAATATATTGTGGATTTATGCATAAAGAAAAACTTGGGAATTAGATATTTAAGTACAACATAAGAAACTATACATAAGTTAACATTTTGTATTGAGAATTTATTGAAACTTTTTACTAAATAATTGAAAACCATCCATTTTTGTTTTTCAAATCACCTTAGAAATTAAGAGTGCAAAGATTTAAATAGAATAAAAAGAAAGTAAACTCAAAAAAGAAATTTCAAAAGTAGCATGATGGACTCTCCAAATCCATCCCCAAATTTATTGTAGGATCAAATTTTATCTAATGGAGATTGAAAACAAAAATATAAGAAGCAAAATGAAGCTAGTGAGAACAAGGGGATGTCAAGATGATGTATCAATATGTTTTTGATTCTTGAATAATTTTGTAAAGGAAAGTGGAATTTTTCTAGGAAGTGTTGTGAAAGTGTACTTGATTATTGAAAATTGAAGTTTGAGAACCAAAGCCCATATCCTTTCCTTACAAACAATATTTGAGGTATTTTTTTATTATGTTTGATTGTCTTAAACTTGTTGCATGAAATTGTTCATCAAATTATTGCAATAAAAACTATTCTTTATTTTCTCTTCCTTGTGCATGATTGTTGTCACCTTGTGTGTGAATGCTTAGTTGAAATCAATAGGATGAAATAAAGATATCACAATGTTTTTGGTTACACTATGAATTTTATTTTAGAAGATAAAGTTTAACAAGAGGCCATAAGATTTATAGACTAAACCATGAAGATACATTGCATAATGGTTGCTTATATAGTCTCACAAGCCATAATAAACTTCATACCTATGTTACAAACACATGTACAACCAAAAAAAATGTTTAGAATACAATCTACCTAAGCTACCTTATTTCAACAAACATAACAATCATTAGTTTTCCTTATTATTATCTAACTTATCTAATTCCCCTTGATGACTAAACCAAATACCATCCCAACTTTATCTTTAAATTTGACAAATTTATCTTTGTCGAGGGGTATAGTCAATATATCAATTATTTGCTCCTCTATAGGACAATAATAAAGACAAATGTCTTCATTATCAATCAAGTGTCTAATGTAATTGTGATGAACTTCAATATGTCTGGTTATGTGATGATCATTATTATCTATTTTATCTAATCCCCCTTGATGAATACACCAAATACAATCCAAATTTGATCTTTCAATTTGACAAATTTATCTCTGCCAATGGTTTTAGTCAATATATCAACTACCTTCTCCTCTAAGGGACAATAATAAAGACAAATATCTTCATTATCAATCAAGTGTCTAATGTAATTGTGATGAACTTCAATATGCTTGGTTCTGCAATAATAGATTGGATTCTTCACCATCTTGAGAACACTTTGATTGTGGCATAAAAGGGAGATTGGTATTGTTTGCTCAAGTTGAAGAGTGACCAATATTCTCCACAACCACATTACCTCATAACCTATACTAATGATGACCTTATGTTCTATTTTAGTGGAAGATAAAGCAATTATAAGATTTAGATTACTTTACCAAGAGATTAATCCTAAACCAAGAGTAAAGACATAGTTGGTTTTAGAATTTCAAATACTGACTAATAATCCTACCCAATTGGAATAAATGTATCTAGATAGCATGAAATATACATATTTCTACTACAGAATACCAAAGTCGAGGGTCCCTTTGATGTATCAAAAGTACTTATTTTGTAGCTTACCAATGTTCTTCTTGTGGCTTGGACATGAAGTAAAAAATATAGCTCACTATAAAATATAGGTCCAATCAAGTTTTAGTAAGATAAATCAAACTAGGTCTACCAACCGATGATGCATCAATTCAATGATAGATAGTGGGTCAATAAGTTAAGAGTTTAATCCTAACTTCCATAGGTGTAGACATTGGATTCCACTCTATCATCTTGATTTTTTTAGGAATGAGTTGGTAAACTTAGTTTGTGTGACATAAATAACATAATCAAGTTGCTAAAACCCTACACCTAATTATTAGTGTAAGAAGCCAAGATTTGTCATGTCAAAAAATAGAACAAATATTAGACTCCATCTATTGAATACTATTGACACTACTACTAGTAATGGAAAGATCATCACCTTATATAATAAGAATCATTATGTCATCACCATTATTTTTTATGTGGAGAATGGGATTAGAATTGTTTCTTCTAAATCCTAAATCTCTGTATATTGTTCAATTTTAAAATTTCAAGCATGAGGAACCTGCTTAAGTCGATACAAGGACTTAACCAACCAATAAACCAATAATATTTTCTAGAAACCTTGAATCCTTTTAGATCAACCATCTAGATCTCCACTACTAAATCTTCATTCAAGAAGGCACTTTTAACATCCATTTGATATACCCTCCATCTCAATTGAGCAACAAGTGATATAACTAGCCAAAAAGTTACCATCTTTAGAGTGGGGGAAAATGTTTATTCATATTCTACCCCTTTTATTGTGAAAAACCTTGAGTGATATGCTAAGATTTGTGCTTACTCAAAGATCCATCTAACTTCCATTTTACCTTGTAAACCTATTGACAATCAATGGGCTTATTTCCTTGGAGTAATTGATACAATAGGCCTAAGTTTTATATTGCATCAAGGACTCGTATTCCACCTTCATGTCAAATTCCCATCCAAAGTATCCTTTGGCCTCATCATATGTGTTAAATTCAAATATTTGGGTGAATACACCAAACTGGGGAACAAAAAGGCAACCAAATTAGTAATTTTTGTAATAACATGATCGTGTTATGTTTAAATAGTCATAACATGATCATGTTTAGGCTTGGTAAATACTAAGCCATAACGTGATCATGTTTTATATTCAATAAAGAAAAATAAAAACAAATAGAGAGAGGGAGAGATAGAGATGTAAAGAGATGGAGGGATATATATATATATATAGAGAGAGAGAGAGAGAAAGAGAGTAGATAAATATATAGAGAGGGGCAGAGGAGAGATAGAGAGATATAGATAGAGAGAGGAGAGGAGATTGAGAGATATAGATATAGGGAGAGATAGAGAGAGATAAAGAGGGAAGAGATTGAGAGATATAGATAGAGAGAGATAGAGGGATGGAAAGAGATGGAGGGAGAGATAGAGAGGGATAAGTGAAGTTAGAGAGAGAGAGAGAGGAGATATTAGTTTGGTGAAGACCTCTCTCTCTCTCTCCTTGTCCCTCTCCCCCTCTCTATATCTCTATTTATTTATCCCTTCCTCTCTATCTATTACTTTATTTTTGTTTTTTCTTTGTTTACAATATAACACTTGGATGACCAAGCCTAAGGATTGGACCTCTATGATACCTCTCAAAGATGTGTTTATAATAGTCGAAATATTTTTGAACTTCAATGCTATCAGATTTATTTATTTTATAACAAAAATTGATGAAACCTCCACCAAAACGATGAGCTAATTCTTAGCTTTATAATCATATATTATTTTAATATTTGGAATAAGTTAAGGTATTTATTTTTATTTTCTTTGAACAATGTCTTCATATTTCTCAATCACATATGTATTGATTTTTTTTATAACTTTTGATATGCTTATCAAATATATATATATATATATATATATATATATATATGTGTGTGATTTTTCTTACACTTCATTATTTATGCATTCAAAAAAAATTATATTTTTGATTATTTTTGTGCAGGGTATGTGACATGCATGCTTAGTGATGCAATTTTCAGGATGCATCCACTTTGAAAAATCACATAAAAAATATGAAAAATACACAACTTGTAATACTCACTCTTAATTATATTTCTGCCAACCAATTTTTAAAAATACAAAATGGAACAAAAAAATCAGGGCCCGACACACACCAAAAATTATGTTATATTTTAGTGAGAAAAATATGAACAATTTTGTGTGTGTACAACATTTCACTCTCTTAATCTTAACCATTTTTAAAAAACTTTAGTAGTTTAGAAACTAGATTCGGAGTACTACAATTCTTGTTCTTGTCATATCTTCAAATTTTGAGTGCATGCATCTCAAATTATTCATGCAACTTTAGTTTTAGTTGATTTCAAGAAAAAAGTGGCCACTTTTGACCCCCTTTTGTCCCCCATTTCCATGCCCTTACCCATTTATGAAATAGATTAAGATAAAATTTTACCCACCAAGTTATTTCCTTGAGATGAAGATGATGAATCTCATGTAGATTTTCCTTCCATTGTTTGTGGAAATTCATCCTCCTAAACATATTTCACCATGGTATAATACCACTTTGGCCTCCTTATGTTGACCCCCTTATGAAGTCTATGAATCACCGTATTCTTTAGCAGATCCCTCAATAATTCAACCCCTCTAATGTTCCCATCTTTGAGCCTTGTTTGATTTCTACCCCAGAACGTGTTCTAGAATCATTAATAGCATTTTTTCATACAAGATTATTTGTATATTTATCATCATTTAAGAAGAAGACATCTAGGACAATATTTATATTAACAATAATTTTGTTCTTAGAAACATCAAGTAACCTAAATGCTCTAGAATTCTCAATATAGGCTATAAATATATATGGTTTTCTCTTTACATCTAACTTCTTGTTTTCCAAGAATTAGTCCAAAAGAAATACAACTAAAAACATGAAATTCACTTGCAGATGATCTCACACCTAATAATACCTCCTCAATAGTGACATCCTACAAATTTACAAGGAAGCAAGTTACGAATCTAGACCAATGATTCCTCAAATGGGTATATTTACAGCATGCTTTTAGTGCATTTTCCTACTCCTTTTCATCTCATTTAACTTCACATTTATCTATTTTTACCCCATAATAATTATGCTATGATATTATGATTTTGGGGGATTACTAATAAGATTTAGTAACTTTTAAATAGGGGATCAAAATAAAAGTATCTTAGTTTTTGGCTTAAGTAGGCTGCATAAATCAACATTTTTTAAAATTTACCATTTTCTCTCAATTATAGCAAACAAGTTGTTTATAATTCAAAGATAATGTAAACTAATGATTTGTGAGATTCCCTATGTAGATTCTATTTTTGATTTTTTTTAAAATTAAAAAATTAATTTTCTAATTTTTAAAACATTTATTTTTATATTGATAAAAATGAGTTTTTGAAAGGGCCCAAACCCTTTTACAACAAAGCAGCTAAAAGGAAAACAAAATAAATACCATGATATATGGGACAAACAAAACAACACAAAAATAGTAGCCCCACTACAAAACAACAAAGTACAACACCCAAGGATTAACGACTACACAATGCCTAATCCCAATCTAGCAAGCTCGAATCCCTTAACATGAGGATGGGAAATATAAATAGATTTTGGGAGGCCTTTATTGTTTCTCCAAACAATCATCCAAGCCAACTCTAAATCCAAATCCACAGAGCAAGGAGAGAGGAAGGAATCCTCAACTGACGCTGCAACTAATGAGGAGGTTGGTCTAAACCCAAAAGCAGGAAGAACTGAAGAAAAGACTGGAGTTGGGATCTCCACACCACCCACCATGGGGGGCAAAAACCAATGAAGGGGAAAATAGGGCCTGGTCTAAAGAAGTCTTAGGAGGAGACGAGGGGGCACACCGCAACCACACCCACTACTAGAGAAACCCCCTCAAGACTGTGTTCTGCCACAGGGGGAGGATGCAAACTCTTGAGAAGGCTCATAATCTTGGGAAGAACTATCCACCAAAGATTTAGAAGCACTGATAGTCAAGTGATCTTTGAGGGCATTCTTCCACCACGTAGTCACGCCCTTACAATGAGAGTGGGGAAAAGTGGAGGCCAGGTGACCAATAGAATAATATCATCTACATTTGAATGGAAGGACCTCATAGTCTAGTTGTTGTGTCCAAGGTCTTTGCCCACCATCAGAACTATATCTCCATGGAGAGATTTGGAGATATCAATATCCACCAGAATATGGGCAAACATATAGTGTCCCATGAATGAAGTAGTGGAGTCAACCTTTAGGAAGCAATAAATTGCATTGTTGATGGCCTCGCAGTAGGAATCTTCCCAGAACTAGAGAGGTAGATTTAGAATTCTAACCCAAATTGGTATAATGTTGAGGGGTTTGATAAGCAAGTTGAAGGAAATAGACCATGGTTTGGTTGAGAGGGAATGCACACCTCACAACCAAACCCTACTATCCAACATTAAGTCCCTCTCCTTAGGGGTCATAAAAGCTACAATGAAGAAGCCTCGTGCATAAGGAAAGAGCTTGATCTTGCCCTCCATGAGGGGCTTCCATAAATCCAGGACCCATTTGTGCAAGTCAGGGAGAGAAGGCCACAAATTATTAAATCTGCATATCCCCCATGGTGTAGATAAAACTCTTCATTTTCTATAACATCCTAGCCACATACCACAACTGGGGGTGAGAGAGCAGATGGCAGTGGCTGAAATCTCCCACTCCGAGCGGCACATGCATGAGTCTTGTTGACCTATTTTCCCCTTCCCAGAGTCAAATAGCCCAGCCTGAAAATGTTGAAAATCTTGTTGAATTGGTTAAGTGCCCAATGTTCTTCATGTAAGGGACTTTTCCTTGTAAAAATCCCTAAACATCCTGAGTATAAAACCCTTGAAAAATTTCATAAATTTCCAAGTTTTACCTTAGTTTTTTTAGCCTTAGTCAAGAAATTGTCAAGTTCGTGAACCCGCTAGTTCGCCAACTAGTCGGTTTGCCAATTAAGTAAAAGAAAAGGCTTTCTTCAAGAAACAACCAAGGCAAAGACACAAGTTTCCCTTTATTGGTAAAATGTCAAGTTCACGAACCAAAAGGTTCATCGATCGGTGAATTCGTCGATAAAGAAAGGGAGGCCAAAAGAAAGACTTGAAAATGATGCAGGCAAAATGAAGAAGAAAAGCTTTAACAAGAAACCAGAAGAAACTTGAACTCGTCAAATGGTTTGAAATTTCCTAAGTTTGTTGATAAAGAAAATCACCAGTAAAGGGAGATAAAGCAATGAAAGAAGAAGATGAGGTTTGAAAAAGGGAAACTTTGCCGACAAGGTAAAGAAGAAAAGGATGAAACAAAGGCAAAGTTTGAAAAGTTAGAAATTGTCAACAAAGGAAGAGACATAAGCATGCCAAGTTTACAAAAGAGAGATTTTGACGATAAGGCAAAATAAAAGCTAGAATTTGAAGAAAAGTGAAATAAAATGAAAATCAAGCTTGCAATATAATGTAAAGCTTTAAAATATTTTTAATTTAAAATATTTTAAAGTGTTGTAAAAGATTTATGAAGGAATTTTGGTGGCAATATATATTTGAAATATCTATCTTCTCCAGTCACCATTATTGCAAAATCAGATCAGCCCAGTTGGAGGTAGTTGTGCATCAAATTGTTGTGCAGGTAGATGAATCAGTTGCTTGCATTCAAGGTAGCAGATATTTCCCAGCTACTTCATCCTTAAGATATTTTCTGCATTTATGTTTTGCAGATAAACATTCCTTTTGGTAGAAATATCTTCTGACAGGCCCATGGGGCAAATTTTTTGTAGTAGATGACTTAGGTCAGTGAATGAAATGGTATTGTTGTCTCTCAGATCTGCACCCTTGCTGAGTTTGCAAAAAACTCATCAATCTGGAGAAACATGGGAATGATCTCGAAGTGTGGGACCTTGCGAACTGAGATCAGACCTCCAGAGAAGGTTGGTTCCTCTTCCTAAGCCTATTACTTAAAGCAATGTATCTAAACCTAGTGCTAATGCTTGCAGGGGAAAAGGAGTAGAAGGAAACTGAAATGAAAAGGAGTGATACACCAGATTTAGTGAGTGATGGCGATCTTAGTGTAGACACAACAATGATTTCAATGATGAAGGGGATTCACACAGACTTATAACTGATTGAGGCTTCGGTATGAAGGTCAAACCTGCAGAGGAACCGTTTTACTCACAGAACAAACTATAACTTCAATTAAAACATAGAAATCAGGACATAAGAGAGGCAAGAAGTCATACATATATTAATCATGAAGGTCAGAAACCATTACATTATAGAATATTTAGTAGCAGAAGTCTGACTACAGAAAAAATGGCAGCATAACAGCCCAAAATAAAACCATCCTCCTGAGATAATGAGGCTACATTGTCATTTATAGGTCAAGCTCCTGCGTAGAAAGGCATGAAGTCTCTGCTCCACAGGATCTGAGGTCATTAATGCAAGAACAAGGGTGCATGGGTAGGGGCATGGTGAAAAGACAGGAACCATGCCGCTGGCAGGTCCAAAACCACAAAAAATGGTTGCCCAAATGCAAGATAGGACAGGGCATTAAAGAAGAAACCCCCAAAGTCACCACCCAACACATGAAAATCATCCAGCAAGACACAGAGCCCATACGCATTGAAGAGTGAAGCCATCTGCCATGAATGCACCCGCAAAACTCACCAACCAGAGCTACTGTGAAAATAAACAGCCTCTGCACACGCCAAAAGGGTTGCTGAAACATCCAGTCGGCTGAGCATGCAAAGCCAGATCAAATTTGAAAGTGAGAAAATTCCCCTTAAAATCTCACCAGATGAAAGAGGAGGCAAAAATAAGCACTTTTGCCTTTTGAAGCATGTTGAAATTCGCCAGAATGCGGAAGATATTCACGGTCAAAGCTACGGTCAACTGCATCTTGTATATCGCTTTGCATCTGTCATTGAATCTCCCTTTGTATGTGCTATGACACGTGTCATCATCTAATTTGCCGCTAAGCTGAACTAAGAAGCATCGCTGAACATTCGTATCCTCCATCGACTGTCGGAAAGACCACAAACAAAGCCGCCGATGCACTAAGTCTCGCCGAAATCCATTGTATATGACCCTTTGTATATCGATTGTATATATGAAATACAATCACATATACATACAGTACGGAACTCAAAGGATCATCAGCCATATTGTAACTTTAGAACAGGTCTGGCCTTTGTATCTTTTCTTCTTTGCATATTGGCATATACAATGCACTTCAACATACAAACTGCAGACCCCACCTTTGAATATGCCTAATTTGATTTGCCAGTCGGGTCTGCCTTGTATATCCCATTGTATCTACCCTTTGTATATCGCATATACAATGCGAAATATACAAACAAAAACTGCATGCAAACACTTGCACATACAAACATTGTATGCTGGGCTCTTTGTATGTCGCTTTGTATATTACCTTTGCATGTTGTCACATACAATGCGAACATACATACAAAGAAAGCATACAATCACTTCTGCCTGTATCAACTAGAATGCATATTCATTTCGGGTCTGGGCCTTGTATCTTAGGAATGTATATTCCCTTGTATATGCGATTGTATGTGCAAAGATACAATCGCATATACATGCAATTGGTGGACCCCACCTTAGTATCTAACCTTTGCATATTTCCTTTGTATATTGGCCTCTTGCATATTCCCTTTGTATCCACGATATACAACTTGATATACATTCATCTTTGCATTCCACCCTTTGCATATGCCCTTTGTACATCGCCTTTGTATCTGCGACTTGTATATGAGATACAATCGCCTTTGTATCTGTGACTCCACCTTTTGTATAACCTCTTTTGTATGTGCGCATGCATCAGTTGTCGGGGAGACCTTTAGCTGAGTCGCCGATATGCAAAGTCTCACCGAAGACACTTTGTATGTCTACCCCTTGTATATTGTCTTGCATGTGTGCTTTGTAGATTGCCTTGTATATCGCACACATGCAATATACAAACAAAACCGCATACATATCCCTTTGTATCTGACCTTGCATCTTTGCATTGCATATACAATGGAAACCCGATGCACATTTCCCTTTGGATCCCGCCTTGTATATTCCCTTTCCATCTATGTTTGCACATTGACTTGTAAATGCAATTGTATATGAGATACAATCACCCGATATACAAAATCTCCTTGTATGTCGCATAAGCTCTTGCATGTTTCCTTGTATATTACCTTGTATCTGCCCTTTGCATGTTGAAACATACAACGCGAATATACATACAAAGAACGCATACAAAGAACCTGATGTTTAGTAAAACATGGTACATGACCAAGATACAAGGAAAAAATGTATCTGAGATACAAGTTGACCAAATGACAGAAAAAACCCAACACAAGGATGACGTCATCATCATATACATGAAAAATGGCTAAGTATAAAACTAAGAAATCTCTACGATGGAAAATACTTGAAGCTAAAAGATTTCTAGGTTTTTTCTGGGTTTTTGGCAAAGATTCTTCAAGTGAGATTTTGGGAAATTTGCCAAGGTAGAGCATGAGTAATTGAAGAATTTAATCTTTCTCTCCTATTTAGGCTTTCTCTGATCGGATTTCTCTGATAGGAGGGAAATAGGAATATTTTGGGGCTAGGCAAAATATGACATCTTTGGCGACCTCTCAGGGATGTTTGCCTGCTAAACAAATTGACCAGTGGCCTTATACATCCATTGGGCATGGAGTCACACAGAGACTTAAAAATAAACCTTTGACAATTAAACCTACCCTCAGTAACTCAGCATACAACAATGAAGAACACAAGAAGGCCAAAACTGAAACAAAATGCTGAAAGCAACCCACAAACTGTGCTAGACAACACTTAGGGAAAACAAAAAGGCGTCTAAACTATTGTGCAGCAGCACTTATTGAAATCAAGAAACCTAATCTACTGATTTTACAAGGCAACTCATACCTCAAAACACCTCTTCAGGTGTATCCCATTGACTGGGATAGGCAAACTTTCTCCATCCATGCTTGATAACTGAAATGCATTGTGCTCCTTGCATTCAGTAATGATAAATGGGCCACTCCACATGCTATCAAACTTGGAGTGCTTCCCTGGCCTACTTTTCAACTCATCCCATTTGAGTACCATATCACCCTCCCTAAAAATTCAGGGAGTGGCCTTCTTATGAAAAACTCTTTTTGTCTGAAGCTGATGATACTCCATAGCTCTCATAGCTTTATCTCTTATTTCTTCAAGCTCCATAAGTTGAGCATATCTGACAGCCATAGGATCTTCTTCTTCAAACATCTCCAGTTGATTCATGATATCAAGGGCTGGCAGCTCTATAAATACAGGCAATCTTGCCTCTTTTCCATAAACTAACATATATGGGGAGTTTCCAATAGACCTCTTGGGAGTTATTCTATCTGCCCATAAAGTAGATTTCAGATTGGTGTGCTAGGTCCTCTAGTTGTCCTCCATTGATCTTTTGATAATCCTTATGAGATTCTTATTTGTAGATTCGGCCAAACCATTACCCTGTGGGTAATAATTTGCTGAAGTGTTCAAATAGATTCCATTCCTCACAGCCCAGTCTGTTATCTTCAACCCAACGAAGGCTAAAGCATTGTCTGAGATGATCGACTCAGGTACTCCAAATCTAGATACCAAATCACAATAAAAGTTTAAAACAACATTCTCATTGGATTCCTTCAGAGCCACTGCTTCAGTCCACCTTGTGAAATAGTCTGTTGATGTAAGTACCCACCTGTGACCTGCACTTGATGGTGGGTTAATGGGACCTATAAAATCAATTCCCCATCTCATGAAGGGCTGCTCTACTTGAATTGGCTGAAGAGGTAAAGCTGGCAGCCTTTCTTTGCCTGCAAAAATGGCACATTTCACACACTTTCTGGCCCATGCATGGGTATCCTTGAATAAGCTGGGCCAGTAATAGCCAGCTCTCATTATTTTTCAAGCAATAGTTCTTGGGGCAAAATGACCCCCTGTTGTTCCATCATGAAACTCATGCAGCACTTTATCAGTTTGATCATTATCAATGCATCTTAACAACACACCATTAAAATCCTTTCTAAAAAGGATATCATTAATTAAAACATATGGAATAGACTGCAGCCTAAAATATCTTCTCTTGGTTCTATCTAAACCTGCTGGACATTCACCAGTTTGCAAAAATTGAGTCATGTCATTGACCCAACCTATTCTGACTGTTGTTGTATCATCCTGATGTTCATCTTCAATGGTCAGAAGCACCTCTTCTTCCTTCTCTGTTTCATTTTCAAATCTAGTAGCAAGCTACTCACTGAGCCCTCTACCTCTGATGAGCTTGGTTATCTTGATGTCCACATCATATTCCATGATTTTGGTAATCCAACCAGCCCTTTTCTCATTAACATCCTTTCCTAACAAAAATTCTTTCACGTCAGGGTGAGCAACCATTAAATGTACCTTATTGTTAGAAATAAGATGCCTAAACTTCTTGAGACTCTTTACCACTACAAGGACATGTTTTTCAATAAAACTATACCTCAGTTCATACTCCTCCAGTCCTTGACTAAAGAAAGTGTTTAGCTGCTCAAAGCCTTCATTTTGTTTCTGTACCAGAATTGTAGAAATTGTATCTATACTGCCATAAGCATACAAAATGAACTCTTTTGAGAAATCAGGATTTACTAGAGTTGGTGCAGCTGATAACGCTTCTTTTATGGACTCAAAGCTGAGTTTCCCCTCTCTCATCCAACTGAAAACTACATTTTTCTTTAACATAGAGGTCAATGGTTTTAATAAATTTGCAATGTCAGGTATAAATCTTCGTAGAAAATTAATTCTACCAATAAAACTTTGCAGTCCTTTCTTGTGACTAGGTAAAGGTAGCTCCAAAATAGCTCTTACTCTTTCTTTATCAATGGTAACTCCCTCCTTTGACACAATGTGTCCTAAAAGCTTGCCTTCATGCACAACAAAAATGCATTTCTTGGGATTGAGAGATATCCCAAACTCTTTACATCTCTCAAATACTTGTTTGAGGTGGGATAAATGTTTAGCTGCATCTTTAGAGAAAATTGTAATGTCATCAAGGTACACAAGTACCAATTTATAAAGCAAACCTTTAAAAGAAATATCCATAACTCTCTAAAAAGTAGAGCCAGCATTTGACAGACCAAAAGGCATCCTTCTGTAGGCCATGGTGCCCCATTTTGTGGTAAAAGCAGTTTTAAACTGATCTTCTTCCTTGACTAATACCTGGTTATAACCTAAATATCCATCAAGTAAGGAGAATCCTTCTGAACCAGCTACTACTTGCAGAATTTGCTCCATTGAGGGGCAGCGGGTAGTGGTCCTTTAGGGAGGCACTATTAAGATCTCTAAAATCAATGCACAACCTAATCTCTCCATTCTTCTTCCTCACAGGATCAAGATTGGAGACCCAAGAAGTATGCTTGATCAGAAAAATGATGTTTCCCTCGATCAGCTTGGTTAATTCCTTAATCATCAGAGGCTCCAGTTTTGGATTTAAAGGTCTTTGTTTTTGCCTCACAGGTTTCGCACCTGGCTCTAACTCTATGGTATGTTGGGCAATATGAGGGTCAAACCCTTTCAAGTCTAAGTATTCCCAAGCAAACACAACCTCAAACTCTTGGCAAAGAGCAATAAAAGCTTTCCTATCCTCAAGTGAACAGATTTTACCAATTTTGAGAAGTTTACCTTTGAAAATTTCTAGCTCCTCATAATGTTCCTCTTTGACCAACATGCTGGTTTTGCTCTTTTTCAGCTGATCATCAGTACCAAAAATGGACTCCAAGGTTACCAACCCTCTGGGCAGCTTATTAGTCCTTAACTGAACCACTTGATCATCATCATATTGTTGTTTGAATTTGTTCTGATTCATCACAGAAAACTCATCCTCTTTTAACAGGGAATGCAGAACCTACTCATCACTCTCAAAAACCTGCTAATGAATATTATTGTCATGAATAGAGGGCCTATCAACTATTTTCACATGAGGCTGTATCTTTTCTCTTTGAATATCACTGGGGATATCGAACTGAGCCCCAATTGCAGCTAACCCATTTGCATGATTGTTCTGATTTCTTGGAATAGAGATTAGATTAAAGGCATCAAACTCCTCAAACATATCCCATACCCTATGTTTATAGCATTTCAAAGCATCATTCTTTGTAACATGCAGTCCCCTCACTTGATTTAAAATAAGTTCACTGTCCCCAAACACCTGCAAACAACCAATTTTCCTCTTCCTTGCACACTGCAAACCTTGAATCAACCCTTCATACTTAGCAGTGTTATTTGTACACGAAAAAGCAAAATAGAAAGAAGAATAATATCTATCACCTTGTGGAGACACAAGCATTGCACCACCACCAGATCCATTCCTATTCCTAGAGCCATCAAAGTACATTTTCCATACCTCATCTTGTTGTTCTATCTATTGTTCTGAACTCTTTACAAGGTTTGGAATTGTTGTTTCAGGTTCGTGCAGTATGAAAACCCCCATACCAATTTCTTGGATGTGTCCCTCAGGATCATCAACAATATTTTCTAAGGCCCACTCCTTTAACAACACTTATGGTATAATCTCAGCTTGCAGTTGTTGAGCAACAACAAGCTCAGACTCATCAGAAA
The DNA here is from genome assembly GCA_027924645.1 of Cunninghamia lanceolata. NCBI lineage: Eukaryota > Viridiplantae > Streptophyta > Pinopsida > Cupressales > Cupressaceae > Cunninghamia > Cunninghamia lanceolata. Next base: position 7,212,026 of record BSBN01000071.1, on the reverse strand, counting down.
TAATGCAATTTGCATTAACAGCACTTGGGACATAAGGCTCTATGTGATGTTTGGCAAGCAATTCATATTTTACGGTCACTTTTGTGCCATATCGGGTCCTAAAAAATATGTGGGACCAATCCGAGGATAAATATCCTCCTATCTTGGATGTGAACTCTCTTGACAAATACATGGCAAAATAAGGAGGTAGATCTATGATGAACACCTCTTGAGAAATGGAAACATTTGGACAGGTATGCAAAGTGAGACCTAGGTCTTTTATCACACCTACAGTGTTAACAGCTATGCCATCTAGCTAGAGCACACCCTTTGTTAGGGGCTGGTATTTCAATCCTAATTGGTCTGCAATCTGTTTTGGCATTACATAACTACTTGCACCACTATCCACCATGCAGTTATGTACTAACTTGTCTCCTATTATTAATGACACATAAAATGGAAGTGTTTTAGCACTCTTGTTTGGATGTTTGCTGATGTCCTAGGATGAATTGGTAAGAACAACCCTAGCTGGGTCAACAGTTGCATCATTTGACACTTTTAAATCGGATAAGGCAGATTGTAGCATGTCCTTTTGACCTGGGATCGCTAAGGAATCCCACATAGACATTGTCATATTCATTTTATTCATATTTTCAATGATATTGAAAGGTGAGGTAACATTTACCTTCTGATGTGACTTTGCAGCAACAATATCAGCCTGCAAATGAGGTTGTTCCTTGGCGTTCGTTTGAGTGTTCCTTTGCAAAATATGGGGAATCTGGGATGTAGAAGGATCAGCAGGTCTTTTTTCTTTGTTTGTTTCTTGATCTATCTCATAACCCCTCTTTTTAGCTCTTGTATTTGCTGTGACTGAAGTATCATCCCTGTTTATGCCATAGAACTCATCTCCCTGCCAGTTTATGAAGGCAGTGTCATTCTGGGGCTGTTCTTGCTGCTGTACAGTCCCATCATTAGGTGTGTTAGGCTGTGAAACTACAACATTTTGCACCATTAGAGCCTGATTTATCACTCCATTTGGATAGGTTGCCTGATTGTGTGGATGATTGCATGGAGGACACCATTCATACTCAGCTGCAAGGTTGTTCTGAACAGGGATGAGGTCACTAATGGCATTGATGGGTACAAGATTGTAAGGCTGGAAAGGCCTCTGGTTCACATTCTACCTAGCACCCTGGTAATTGATTTGATAAGGTGGCCTATTAGCTTGGTATGGCTGGTTTTGCCCCTGATAAGGCCAATTTTGCCTTGGTTGTGTGGTTGATAAGGCTGTCTATTCTGGAACTGCTATTTTTTGATATTCGTCAGCTCATTACCAAAAGATTGCAACAATCCTTTGATTTCTTGTAACTCAAAAGACTGAGTTTGAGCAGCATTTTCTATTTATTAGGCTGTGTATTAGTTGCTAGTAACGTTGGTGCGATAGGTATGACAGCTAGAGGAGGCACGTGCATTGGCATTGGTGGCTGAATAGCGGGGAATATTAGCAAAGGAGGCCTAGGGGCAATTTTACCAGCCTGTATGAGGCTATTTTCAACTCTTATGGCTATGGCATAAGCTTGTGGTAAGGAAATTCCTCCCATAGATTGAATCATGACAGAAATATCGTTGTTTAAAGCTTTCAAATAATATAAGAAAGCATGGTCAACTATAGGCCTTACGTTGGTGGGATTTTGTCCCACATCTTTTGGAAACGGTGGTTGAAGTCTGACATAACTTCATGAGGGGCTCTTTTAATTGTAGACGGTTGTTCCACCAGCGACAGATGGTCTGATTTGTCTTCAAAGAAGCTACACAACTCTTCTCCCAAACGATCCCATGAATCTATGGAGTTCACCGTGTTGGTTTTTTCCCTAACTAGATGCTCATTCCCAGATTTCCCTACAAGGTAGCCATCAGTGATCAATAGGATCTCTGGGCCAGGGGCCAACAGTGTAGGAGATAGACTCTATTTTTATCTCCTCTTCTTCTTCAGGCCCTGCAAAACCTAGGGGGGTATTCCCTATTCAACACCCATGAGAATATGCTTGTGGGTTGGCTTGGGATGTTGATACAAAGCAGATAAATCCTCCTGTAAGTAGACCAAAACTGTAGGATAAGTGCAAAGGGGCTAGCTTTGGGCCTATGTTTAGTTGTGAATCAGAGGATCTTGGTCCTAAACTACTTCTAAGGTCTTAATTGTTTGATTTGGAAGTATGAGTTTGATTTATGTGTTTGGATGCAAAACTAGGACCTGGTGTGTAACCTCAACATAGAGCTAGATTGGTGCCTATCTAAGGCTCAGAGTCAGTAGACATACACCTGTGAATGATCAACATGAACACACTAAAACTAGATTTCAAGGGGATGTTATGGTATCTGCCTTACAGATACTTCCCAAAATAGAGTGTTAATTTATCTCTACTTATAGTATCCCTATTGCAGTACATCTCTCCCAACACTTAATCTGAAAACACTTTAATCTACCCTTTGAGCAGAAGTTGAAAGATCAAGCATTCAATACAAGAATTCTATATTCTAGAATCCCAGACATCGCTTAGATATCTAGATTCAGAAGAAGGATACATGCAATACTGGAGACAGAATAACAAAACACATGCAAATACAGCATTACTCATATAAAGCCAATCATGAAATCAGTAAATTCATGAATGAGACATACAACAAGAGATACATAAACTCACAAGGTCACCTGCACAGAGCAACCAGAACCAGTTGTATCTTATTACAGAGCCAGATATGTCCAGTTTTCAACAACCTACAAAAGAGAAACATAGCCTGTTAAATACAACAAGGAAGGTCCTCAGCATTAATTGCATGGCAGACCAAAATTTGCCAGATACAGTACATTGAGAAAAATGGCGCTCAACACATTGAATGCAGCAGATAGGGGAGGAGACAGGGGAGGCCTCGGGCCGTGCACCACCACCTGGGAATCCACATCTTCAATCAGGTGGTTTGACCATTCACGTCATCGGCCATAGCTCTGCAACAATCGCCATTAATGGCGTACCAACCCGCGGCCTTGGGAAATGCAGAATACTGTGCATCGCAAACCTTTCCCGCCAAAATGTATCATCCTGATATTTCAAATCATGCAGGATCTAATTATCCCACATGCACCCCGCAGCAACCTCCTATTACTTTATATACTAGGTCACGAGCATATATGATGTCGGTGCTTTTGCTCCTGACGACACTAGCATAAGCCTCGTCATCATCATCCTGTAGCATGATATCCGGATACTCAATATCACCCTGACGTCAGCATCATCAGAGAAAATATATCACCCTGATGTATGAATAGCATCCTGATGACCAACCTCACCCTCATGTGAAATATCAACCTGATATTCACCTTCATCGACACAACGTGATGCATCGGAGGAAGATCCTCCTGCTTAGCCATTACCAAACGTCTAGCCGATGAACATCCTGATGGCGTCACCGTCATATCCTACTGATGTCATCAGAATATCTGCCTATCATGCACCTCCTCATATCCGGATGATGTCATCGTCATATTTGCAAATATTGGGGGATCTCCACAAGATGACTAGTGTTAGAAATATGACCCCCCTCAGATCATGATGACGTCACCACCATGTTGGCATGAGGATGATATTCGGAAGATAACTGAATAATTGGAAATATCACCCCCATGCACAAATATCATGCTGCATTGTAGCTCCATTGTAACATCGGGGTGATGTATGAATATGACTGATACTTGAAAATATCACCCCCTTCCTTGGAATATGATGAAGCCGATTAGACAAGTGGATATCACCCCCGTAGGAACATGACATCAGCAGCATCCTGATGTTGAACAAACATAAGGTGACAAAATAACATCAGGGTGATCTTAACAAAGATCACCCGATATTCAAATATGATGACCCCAATGAAAAGTGGGTCATACTTAGAAATTTCATAGCGCCAACATCAGAATGATCTTGACTAAGATCACCCGATGTTAAAATATCACCCCGCGGCAAAGGTTGGGTTGGCAAATGCATGATGACCCCCACAGGATATCCGGACATGAGGAGAAATGACCCTCGAAAGAAACATCAGGTGGATGTCCGGGAACATGATGATGATGATGACGACCCCTTCCTTGGAATATGATGATGATGCAGCAAAACACAGAGAGGGTCCAACACTTAGGAAATTTTCTAGATTTCTAGGGAGGTGCACATCCTGTAACCTTAAACATAAATTATTACCAACATAGGCTCCGATTGGGGACGTGCAGGTGCAAGATTGCAGCGAGAACCTCAGATCTCTAGGATGTAGACCAGTGCCTTATCCATTGGGCTACAGAGTCAAACCCGCACCAACCTGCATCACAAACTAGATTTCAAAAATTATTTTGGCGGCCCAGGGTAGCCAAAAAGGAAGAACCGAAACTTTTTCTTGTCAAATGCCTGATTCCAAACTGAAAGATCCCAATCCCAACTAAAAAGATTGGCATAGTCTGCCCATAAGGTCATCTGCTCAATTAGATATTCCACCATTTTTGACAACTTGTCACTTCTAGTACTGCCTCTGTCACTCTGGATTTCAAAATTAGACACATAACCATACACATCATAATATTCTTCAGCATTAAGTAACATATGTATGTTATATTCTTCAGACAGTACATCATATTGCTCTTGGCACTCTTCATCATTTACCTGGCTGCTGCACATCATCAGGTATTCATCCAGCAGATCCAAAAATTGAAGACATTCAGAAAATATGAGAGCCCCAATATTTATTGATATTGAAAATAAATCCTGATCCATGCACCCATAGTTGCACATGTCTGGATCAAATGATGATGAACATTCACTTTCCATAGTTTGCAAATCAGTATCATCATCATCAAATAGAGGGTTAATCCTACACCATTGAAGGTCATGACTCACAATATCATATGCATCTGCAGGCTCATCATAAAGGGGATTTCCATTCACTGCAAAGTCCTTTGCTTCTTCTTCATGATAGTCCAATTCTTCTTCATTACTATCAGATCCAGAGTCATAAGAAGAACAAATCTGATCCATGCACTGGTCATGGATATCATTTTTATCATCTGATTGCCCCACATACAAGATTTCTGCTACTTCAATGCATTCTGAAGTTGAGCTATCTGCATCATTTTCCATCCCTCTAACACTTTCTGATGAAACTGATATTGATTGTTGATCCATATGATCACAACTTTGCACAACTGGATCATTTAAACATGAATGTTCCTTATTTAGGACTGGCATGCAAATATTACTTGAAAAACCATTGTTTTCAACTTCATTTGCTGGGCAAAACAGGACATCCTCCTCTATAATAGAAACATCATCAACTTGGAATGATGCAAAAACTGGGACAGCAGGGGTGTGAGTACTTTGACATTCATTGTCAACTCCTGAATTAAATCTTTCATTAACATTGGGGACCGCAGGACAACAAATTTTTTTAGAAAAATAACCCTTTTGAATTCCATATCTCCAATTGTTTTCAATATCTATTGCAAACTGATGTGCTTGATGCAATGTGGTGGGCTCCTTATCTCTCAATCTATAACTCATTTTCTTATCAAATGCTCCCAAATAGACAACTAGGCATAGTGCATCATTAGGTTTTATACACTCTGGTATTCTATTCAATGCCTTCATAAATTTGAGGTTAAAGGTAGGGATCAACTCATCTTCTTCAATATGGATGTACATGAAGTCACTAATAACTACATATTCAGAGATTCTTTCACCATATTGCTCTAGAAATGCAGATTTAAATTCTTGCCAAGAGCTAATAGAGTAAGATGGAAGGTAGGAGAACCAATCCCTTGCATCTTCATCTAGAGATTGAACAAATAGCCTCATGACTACATCCTCATGGTCAATCTCAAAGTCATCCATCACATTTCTAAACTGTTGCAAGTGTCTCTCAGCTGATTCATCCTTTATACCATTGAATTTAGGCAAATACCTTCTGATTTTAGGTGGAAGAGCATTTGGATAACCACAAATGCCACTAAACTTTATGGGCTTATATCTGTCTATGTTGAAATCTCTTTTATTACATGGTTGGTACTGACTACTATACATTATTGCATTTGACACCTCACAAGGGTGCATGGGCTGACAATACATCTTTTTATGTGTTTTTTGCAACCCTCTTCTCTACTCAGATTTTCAATCACAATATGACCTCAGGCCCTTAAAATGCAAACTGCTATTTCAACCAAATAGGGAATCTTTCAAAAACTTGTACAAATACCTGGATATGTTGCAGCTGCTGATAGGCTCCTTCAATAGAGTTGTCACCTCCTTGGCAGAGGAATGAGCTTCAAACTAGCTGAAGCTGCAAATTGATTTCTTTCTTTCTGGGTTTTCCCACAACAGAGTCACATATACAACTTTTTCCTTTGCTGCAGCAAAGCACCTCCAGGTTTGATTTTTCAATCTTTTAGACTCAAACTTTCATGGATATGACATTGATCTCCCCAGTAGAGTCGCCAATTTCTGTTGGTGACTCAGATGGGCACACAGATACTTTTCTTTTTTCTTTTCTAATTCATCCCTAGCAGAGTCGCCAATTTCTGTTGGTGACTCGGATGGGCCACAAATATATTCTATTTTCATCAAATCATCCCCAGCAGAGTCACCAATTTCTGTTGGTTTTTTCCCTGACTGGATGCTCATTCCCAGATTCCCTACAAGGTAGCCATTAGTGATCAATAGGATCTCTGGGCCAGGGGCCAACAGTGTAGGAGATAGACTCTATTTTTATCTCCTCTTCTTCTTTAGGCTCTGCAAAACCTAGGGGGGTATTCCCTATTCAACACCCATGAGAATATGCTTGTGGGTTGGCTTGGGATGTTGATACAAAGCAGATAAATCCTCCTGTAATTAGACCAAAATTGTAGGATAAGTGCAAAGGGGCTAGCTTTGGGCCTATGTTCAGTTGTGAATCAGAGGATCTTGGTCCTAAACTACTTCTAAGGTCCTAATGGTTTGATTTGGAAGTATGAGTTTGATTTATGTGTTTGGATGCAAAATTAGGACTTGGTGTGTAACCTCAACATAGAGCTAGATTGGTGCCTATCCAGGGCTCGGAGTCAGTAGACATACACCTGTGAATGATTAGCATGAACACACTAAAATTGGATTTCAAGGGGATGTTATGGTATCTGCCTTACAGATACTTCCCAAAACAGCATGTTAAGTTATCTCTACTTATGGTATCCCTATTGCAGTACATCTCTCCCAACACTTTAATCTACCCTTTAAGCAGAAGTTGAAAGATCAAGCATTCAATATAGAAATTCTATATTCTAGAATCCCAGACATCCCTTAGATATCTAGATTCAGAAGAAGGATACATGCAATACTGGAGACAGAATAACAAAACACATGCAAATACAGCATTACTCATATAAAACCAATCATGAAATCAGTAAATTCATGCATGAGACATACAACAAGAGATACATAAACTCACAAGGTCACCTGCACAGAGAAACTAGAACCAGTTGTATCTTATTACAGAGCTAGATATGTCCAGTTTTCAACAACCTACAAAAGAGAAACACAGCCTGCTAAATACAGCAAGGAAGGTCCTCAGCATTAATTGCATGGCAGACCAAAATTTGCCAGATACAGTACATTGAGAAAAATGGTGCTCAACACATTGAATGCAGCAGATAGGGGAGGAGACAAGGGAGACCTCGAGCCATGCGCCACCGCCTGGGAATCCACATCTTCAATCAGGTAGTTTGACCATTCACATCATCACCCATACCTCTGCAACAACTGCCATTAATGGCGTACCAACCCGCGGCCTTGGGAAATACAGAATACTGTGCATCGCAAACCTTTCCTGCCAAAATGTATCATCTTGATATTTCAAATCATGCAGGATCTAATTATCCCACATGCACCCCGCAGCAACCTCCTATTACTTTATATACTAGGTCGTGAGCATATATGATGTCGGTGCTTTTGCTCCTGACGACACTAGCATAAGCCTCGTCATCATCATCCTGTAGCATGATATCCGGATACTCAATATCACCCTGACGTCAGCATCATCAGATAAAATATATCACCCTGATGTATGAATAGCATCCTGATGACCAACCTCACCCTCATGTGAAATATCAACCTGATATTCACCTTCATCGGCACAACCTGATGCATCAGAGGAAGATCCTCCTGCTTAGCCGATACCAAACGTCTGGCTGATGAACATCCTGATGACATCACCGTCATATCCTGCTGATGTCATCAGAATATCTGCCTATCGCGCACCTCCTCATATCCAGATGACGTCATCGTCATATTTGCAAATATCGGGGGATCTCCACAAGATGACTAGTGTTAGAAATATGACCCCCCTCGGATCCTTATGACGTCACCACCATGTTGGCATGAGGATGATACTCAGAAGATAACTAAATAATTGGAAATATCACCCCCATGCACAAATATCATGTTGCATTGTAGCTCCATTGTAACATCGGGGTGATGTATGAATATGACTGATACTTGAAAATATCACCCCCTTCCTTGGAATATGATGAAGCTGATTAGACAAGTGGATATCACCCCCGTAGGAACATGACATCAGCAGCATCCTGATGTTGAACAAACATAAGGTGACAAAATAACATCAGGGTGATCTTAACAAAGATCACCCGATATTCAAATATGATGACCCCGATGAAAAGTGGGTCATACTTAGAAATTTCATAGCGCCAACATCAGGATGATCTTGACTAAGATCACCCGATGTTAAAATATCACCCCGCGGCAAAGGTCGAGTTGGCAAATTCATGATGACCCCCACAAGATATCCAGACATGAGGAGAAATGAGCCTCACAAGAAACATCATGTGGATGTCTGGGAACATGATGATGATGATGATGACCCCTTCCTTGGAATATGATGATGATGCAGCAAAACACAGAGAGGGTCCAACACTTAGGAAATTTTTTGGATTTCTAGGGAGGTGCACATCCTGTAACCTTAAACATAAATTATTACCAACACACCGGCAGACTTCTGAACCACTGCAAAGCCTTCCCCTTGAGGGAAGCTGCTAATAACCTGATTGCAACATTCTCTTCTGTCACATGATGGACAACACACAGGTTTGCAATGTCTTTTATGTGCTCAGCTGGAGTAGTCTGATCTTCACCATTAAAATATGGTAAACTTTTCAAGGCAGTGACAGGAATGTCATCATTCTAAGCTAAATTTAGTGGGCTGCCTTGGTTGAATGCAACAAACCGCTGATTTCTGACTGCAGGAATCATTGTAACTGGGATTCTTGGGACAATATGAGTTCCAACAGCAGGAGGAGTAGACTTAGCTCTCCTAGAATAGACACGAGTCTTCTTGGGTTTCTCAGCTGTTATCCCTCTTCTTCTAGGTGGGGATAATTGCAAATATTCAAAAGATGAAGAATTGATTCTGGTATGTATTCTTCTCATAAGCAGAAATATACTGATTTTGCTAAACCAAAGATCAGAGTCGCTAGATATGCAAGTTTTAACCTTTTACAGGTCTAAAAATCATTGGCTACACATCAAAACTAGCAATAAACTATAGTATTTGAACTGTTTCTAATTCCACAATGTCCCACCAGGCGTGCCAAAAATTGTTGTTTCTCAGATCTGCACCCTTGCTGAGTTTGCAAAAAACTCAGCAATCTGGAGAAACATGGGAATGATCTTGAAGTGTGGGACCTTGCGAACTGAGATCAGACCTCTAGAGAAGGCTGGTTCCTCTTTCTAAGCCTATTACTTAGAGCAATGTATCTAAACCTAGTGCTAATGCTTGCAGGGGAAAAGGGGTAGAAGGAAACTAAAATGAAAAGGAGTGATACACCAGATTTAGTGAGTGATGGCGATCTTGGTGTACACACAACAATGATTTCAATGATGAAGGGGATTCACATAGACTTATGACTGATTGAGGCTTCGGTATGAAGGTCAAACCTGCAGAGGAGTCGTTTTACTCACAGAACAGACTATAACTTCAATTAAAACACAAAAATTAGGACACAAGAGAGGTAAGAAGTCATACATATATTAATCATGAAGGTCAGAAACCATTACATTACAGAATATTTAGTAGCAAAAGTCTGACTACAGAAAAAATGGCAGCATAACAACCCAAAATAAAACCATCCTCGTGAAATAATGAGGCTACATTACCATTTATAGGTCAAGCTCCTGCGCAGAAAGGCATGAAGTCACTGCTCCACAGGATCTGAGGTCATTAATGCAGGAACAAGGGCGCATGGGAAGGGTGGGGTGAAAAGACAGGAACCATGCCATTGGCAGGTCCAAAACCACAGAAAATAGTTGTCCAAACGCAAGATAGGACAGGGCATTGAAGAAGAAACCCCTAAAGTCACCGCCCAACACCCAAAAATTAGCCAGCAAGACACAAAGCCCATACACATTGAAGAGTGAAGCCATCCACCATGAATGCACCCACAAAACTCACCAACCGGAGCTACTGTGAAAATAAACAGCCTCTGCACACGCCAAAAGGGTCGCTGAAATGTCCAATCAGCCGAGCATGCAAAGTCAGATCAAATTTGAAAGTGAGAAAATTCCCCTTAAAATCCCGCCAGATGAAAGAGGAGGCAAAAATAAGCACTTTTGCCTTTTGAAGCATGTTGAAATTTGCCATAATGCAGAAGCTATTCACAGTCAAAGCTACAGTCAACTGCATCTTGTATATCGCTTTGCATCTATCGTTGAATCTCCCTTTGTATGTTATATGATGCGTGTCATCATCTAATTTGCCATTGAGCTGAACTGAGAAGCATCGCTAAACATTCGCATCCTCCATCGGCTGTCAGAAAGACCATAAACAAAGTCGCCGATGCACTAAGTCTCGCCGAAATCCATTGTATATGGCCTTTTGTATATCGATTGTATATATGAAATAGAATCGCATTTACATACAGTGCGAAACTCAAAGGATCATCAACCATATTGTAACTTTAGAACAGGTCCGGCCTTTATATCTTTTCTCCTTTGCATATTGGCATATACAATGCACTTCAACATACAAACTGCGGACCACACCTTTGAATATACCTAATTTGATTTGCCAGTCGGGTCTGCCTTGTATATCCCGTTGTATCTACACTTTGTATATCGCATATACAATGCAAAATATACAAACAAAAACTACATGCAAACACTTGCACATATAAACATTGTATGCTGGGCTCTTTGTATGTCACTTTGTATATTACCTTTGCATGTTGTCACATACAATGTGAACATACATATAAAGAAAGCATACAATCACTTCTGCCTGTATCAACCAGAATGCATATTCATTCGGGTCCGAGCCTTGTATCTTAGGAATGTATATTCTCTTGTATATGCGATTGTATGTACAAAGATACAATCGCATATACATGCAATTGGTGGACCCCACCTTAGTATCTAACCTTTGCATATTTCCTTTGTATATTGGCCTCTTGCATATTCCCTTTGTATCCGCGATATACAACTTGATATACATTCATCTTTGCATTCCACCCTTTGCATATGCCCTTTGTACATCGCCTTTGTATCTGTGACTTGTATATGAGATACAATCACCTTTGTATCTGTGACTCCACCTTTTGTATAACCTCTTTTGTATGTGTGCATGCATCGGCTGTCGGGGAGACCTTTAGCTGAGTCGCCGATATGCAAAGTCTTGTCGAAGACACTTTGTATGTCTACCCCTTGTATATAGTCTTACATGTGCGCTTTGTATATTGCCTTGTACATCGCACACATGTAATATACAAACAAAACCACATATATATCCCTTTGTATCTGACCTTGCATCTTTGCATTGCATATACAATGGAAACCCGATGCACATTTCCCTTTGGATCCCACCTTGTATATTCCCTTTGCATCTGCATTTGCACATTGACTTGTATATGCGATTGTATATGAGATACAATCGCCCGATATACAAAATCTCCTTGTATGTCGCATAAGCTCTTGCAGGTTTCCTTGTATATTACCTTGTATCTGCCCTTTGCATGTTGAAACATACAATGCGAATATACATACAAAGAACCTGATATTCAGTAAAACATGGTACATGACCAAGATACAAGGAAAAAATGTATATGAGATACAAGTCGACCAAATGACAGAAAAACCCAACACAAGGATGACGTCATCATCATAGACATGAAAAATGGCTAAGTATAAAACTAAGAAATCTTTGCAATGGAAAATACTTGAAGCTAAAAGATTTCTAGGTTGTTCTGGGTTTTTGGCAAAGATTCTTCAAGTGAGATTTTGGGAAATTTGCAATGGTAGAGCATGAGTAATTGAAGAATTTAAGCTTTCTCTCCTTCTATTTAGGCTTTCTCTGATTAGATTTCTTTGATAGGAGGGAAACAGGAATATTTTTGGGCTAGGCAAAATATGACAACAGGTATAAATAGATGAAAAATCAATGTAATCAGGGTTGGTGGTGCAGTCACTGTAGGAGGGTTCGTAGAATGAACTATCTAGACCATGCAGCAAGAGTAAACACAATGGAAATAACTCAAAGAAATGAGACAAATGTAGATTCAGTCATTCAGTATATCATAGAATTCAAATACAATTTGGTCGGCAACGTGCGGGCTTAGAATTAGGGCTCACAGGCCTGATTACATACATGCACAAGATAAAGCTTTGAAGCTCCTTTACACAAAATCTAAACTATCAGATCTTTCTTATGTGAATAGTTGCTTTCCTAAGGATCTATTACATCAATATATATGATGGGGAGCCTCATACACTAACTTAGTATATGCTTGGCGTGACTTACTATTACCGATTCCTATACCCTGATTCACCGTTACAACTGGTCACCATTTGTATCTTACGAAAGATACATTCTCCACATACATTCCCAACATGCTTTTGCGATATGCATTCGCAATCTACATTCAGTGAGACTCTTGTCTTCGTTGTATGCTTCCAACTCTTCTGCCGATGTCGCTCCTCTGCTCGATGGCGTCTACCTTCGACGTATCCTTCCCTATCAGTCGGACTTTCTCCAGAACCGCCGATAATTTGATCACTCGGATCTGATCCTCAAGCTGTGACTTCCATTCAGCAACTCGATCCTCCCTTCGGCCAGACTATCCACATCAGTCTGAGTGAGAAATGCTTCGTCGATGGCCTCTGTCTCATCGAAACAACTCCAACTCCTCCAATCCAAACCCTAGCACATGGAGATGCTAGGTGATCTACTATGCACACTCCAATTTGGTCCTCTGCACCGCAAAACAATAAAACAAAACAGGAAACAGATGAATATGGTACATTGAAGCCATTCCATTGATTTCGACAGAAATCTCACCAATGGAATGCTTCACATCAACATTTTGCAACAATGAAAACAGAGAAGGGAAAGTAAATCTACAGCTATGCAATTTCATATTTATAGAGAATGGAAACAAATTGACAACCCAAAAAAGATTGATTTCTCCTTCACAATGCTCGATTACATTCGCACAATTGCATTCAATTACAATATCATCTCTCTGACTTTGTTCAATTCCCTGGGTTTATAAACTCACCTAGAGTAGTACCAAACTGACTCCAAGTGGCTGGGAGACCAATCCAAGTGGCTGGGAGACAACCGTTTTAAATAGCCTCCAACTGCCCAACTGCCTATTTTTGGCATTATGTTGTTACAATTTGACAAAAGTCCCCTAAGTCACTTGGGACTTACAAAATGAACCTAGATACAAATTGAAATGAAAATGCATTGGTCAAATAGACCTTATTACAACACAAACATGATTTTCTAAACAAACATAAACTTAAATGCCTCATGGAGGCCACCTTGTGTTAGGTGCTCCTACACCATACACCCCACCTTGAAAAGAACTCATGTCCCATGAGTTGAGTCCTTGTCTTGTACCATCTGTATCCATTGCTACTTCATGCCTTCCCCACGATCTCTGGACTACAACTTGCTTCCATGGAATCAAAAACTCATGCCTAGCATTGTAGGCTCTACTCACACCTTGCCATGAGTGAGTGCTTGCAACCAAACCCATACTTTGTTCACCATTCTACCTTACTGTCATCTCTGCCTAAACACCTACATTCAAAACCTTGTTTGATGCTTCTTGTACAACGGTTATGGTAGAATATGTTTTCCTTCCAAATCTTGTTGGCTCTAGAGGACAAACAATGGCTCCTACTATGATAGCATCCTCTTCTTTCCAATCAACTTGTGGTTGCTTGCAGACCCGCTCTTTGACCTTTTTCTGATCCATCTCAAACATTACCATCTGATCTCCATCATTCAAAACTAAAATCACCTTCAAACTTTGATCTGTGGTAACCTCACTCCTTGAGACATCCTCAACTGTCCTTGTCTCTTCTTCATTGACCTTCACAAACTCTTTCTTACCCACCAAAATGACCTTGGCTACCTTCTTTTCTTCAACATCCTCCTGCAATGGTGTCATCACAAAAGTCCTTCCATCCTTCTTGATGGTGTATGTGTTAGCATAGCCATCATATAATGCTTGCCTATCAAATTGCCATGGCCTACCTAAAAGTAGGTGACAACACTCCATGGGCAAAATGTCACATAAAATTCTCTCCTTATATTCTCCAATCTGAAAATCAACATATGCTTGTTCACTTAGCAAAAGTGATTGATTGTCACTTACCCAAGATGCCCTATAAGGAGTTTGATGAGGAATCCTTTCTATGTTTAATTTATCCACCATTTCCCTAGACACCATATTATCTATTGAACCAGAATCTATGACTACCTTGCATATTTTACCTTTGCTTTTGCAATTGATCCTGAAAAGAGCTCTCCTCTGTGATGGTTCAGTCTTCACTAGTTCTTTGAGCAACGTCCTCTTGATCATCAGACTTTCTCCCACTTCTGATGCCAAATTTACTTCAGGAGATGTCACACTCCCTGCATCCTCTTGAGTCAATGTGGTTCTTCTCTCATTGCCATGAGAAGTTGAGACTTTCTCTGGACACTTATAAGACGGATACCCTATCTAATTACAATTATAGCATCTCATGTTAGAGAACTTGGATCCTCTGTCTAACCCATTTGTCCCACCTCTTTCATTTGGCCTTCTTCCTTGGTAGCCTCCTCTGATACTTGAATCTCCAACTTGTTCTTCTTGGCTAGACTCACCACTAGGCCTCTGGTTAGGACTTCTTCCTCCAAAACTGCCTCTAAAATTTCTATCACCTCTTCCTCTACTCTGCTGCTCACCTTTCCTCTTCAGCTTCTCTTCAACTCTTAATGCTACTTGAAAGCATTTTTCCACTGTTTCATGGGTAAACAAACTTATCTCATCTTGAATATTGATCCTCAGACCATTTAAATACCTTGCTACTTTGGCTTTTTCATCCTCCATGTACCCACAATGAAGAGTGTATTTGTGAAATTCCTCGGTGTAAGTAGCCACATCCATATCTTTTTGCTTAAGGTTCTGCATCTGCCTATAAATCTGCACCTCGTAGTCAGATGGAAGGAACTGGGCCTTGATCTTCTCCAGCATTCTGCTCCATGAAGATATCATACTCTTCCCATTCTTTACCCTTTCTCCTTCAGTGTAATTCCACCATGTAAGGGCAGTACCTTTGAGTTTAGTTTTTATAAACTTAACTTTCTTACTATCAGGAACTTCCTTGTATTCAAAGTAGTTGTTCAGAGCCTTAATCCACTCCATGACTTCATCAGCATTCATCTTTCCACTAAACATGGGGATACCTAGTCGAGCCTCTGAAGAGTCCTTGCCAATTGCCTTGATGGCTTCCAGAAATTGCTTTTGTTCAGCTGGTAGCTTTGCCTCTTCTTGTTCCTCTGCTTCTTCCTCTTTCTCTTCTTCTTCATCTGAATCTTCCTCTATCCTTTTGCCTATCTTCATTGCCTTCAATGCTGCTTGGAGTGCTTCCTTGACCCCAGTTTTGATCATCTCTTCCATCTCTTGAAATTTCTTGACCACTTCAGTGGTCATCCCCTTTGGAGGCATATCGCTAGCCTCTCCTTCTCTTTCTCTATCTGACATAAACATTCATAAACAATGCCCAAATGCCAACACTCCTGTAAATCCTCAATTCGACTACAACACAATGCTCAATCAGTTGTCCATCCTACACGCTGTTTCACAGACCCATTCCTCTCATCCAACAGTAGATCCTAGAGATGCACTACCACTCTCTCTCGCAGTGGCCTCACTCTGCACCCTCTTCCAGCCAAACCTCTATTGGTGAATGGTCTTGATAGACCTCATCATCATCTGCCCACACACTACAGGAATCCTGTTCCTCCTCGCAACTAGATGGCACGAGCAACTCATCATCTGCCTTCTCAGTGACATAAATCAAATACACAACACCTCCGCCCAGAGCTTTCTCTAGCTCTGATACCAATATGATGGGGAGCCTCATACACTAACTTAGTATATGCTTGGCGTGACTTGCTATTACCAGTTCCTATACCTTGATTCACCGTTACGACCGGTCACCATTTGTATCTGATGAAAGATACATTCTCCACATACATTCCTAACATGCTTTTGCAATATGCATTTGCAATCTACATTCGGTGAGACTCTTGTTTTCGCTGTATGCTTCCAACTCTTCTGTCGATGTCGCTCCTCTGCCTGATGGCGTCTATCTTCGACGTATCCTTCCCTATCAGTTAGACTTTCTCCAGAACCACCGATAATCCGATCCCTCAGATTTGATCCTCAAGCCGCGACTTCCATTCAGCAGCTTGATCCTCCCTTCGGCCAGACTATCCACATCAGTCTGAGCGAGAAATGCTTCGTCGATGGCCTCTATCTCACCTAAACAACTCCAACTCCTCCAATCCAAACCCTAGCACATAGAGATGCTAGGCGATCTACTGTGCGCACTCCAATTTGGTCCTCTGCACCGCAAAACAATAAAACAAAACAAGAAATAGACGGATATGGTACATTGAAGCCATTCCACTGATTTCAACAGAAATCTCACCAGTGGAATGCTTCACATCGACATTTTCCAAAAATGAAAACACAGAAGGGAAAGGAAATCTACAGCTATGTAATTTCGTATTTCTAGAGAATGGAAACAAATTGACAACCCAGAAAAGATCGATTTCTCCTTCACAATGCTTGATTACATTCGCACAATTGCATTCAATTACAATATCATCTTTCTGACTTTGTTCAATTCCTTGGGTTTATAAACTCACCTAGAGTAGTACCAAACCAACTCCAAGTAGCTGGGAGACCAATCCAAGCGGCTGGGAGACCAATCCAAGCAGCTGGGAGACAACCATTTTAAATAGCCTCACAACGGAACCACAGTACAAAAATCAAATTTATCTTCTGTCGGCCAGTCTCCACTTACTGACCACCGATACACCTTGATCGATCAGACATCAATGGTCGGTATGACTTTCTCAAGTCTTATCGTCTATCAACCTTATACTGATGTGACCACGACACCCCTTCGCCATGACTTACTTCCATCGATGGAACCTCAAGCTTGTCTCCCGATATTGCCACTCTCACCAAAATGTCAATACATGTTGTCTTCGGTGAGACTCTCCCCTATCGGTGAACCTTAGAACTGTTTCACCAAACACCTAGTCTGCTCGATACTTCCAACTCCTCCAATCCAAACCCTAGCACATGGAGATGCTAGGTGATCTACTATGTACAACCTACGATCTGGAACATCTATGTCACCAAATCATGAAACATAACAAGAAATAAAAAACACATATTGTACAACGAAGCCATTCCACTGATTTTGACAGAAATCTCACCAGTGGAATGCTTCACATCGACATTTCGTAACAACGGAAATACAGAAGGGAAAAGAAATCTACAGTTATGCAATTTTGTATTTACAGAGAATGGAAACAAATAGACAACACAGAAAAGATTGATTTCTCATTCACAATGCTCGATTACATTCGCACAATTGCATTCAATTACAATATCATCTCTCTGACTTTGTTCAATTCCCTGGGTTTATAAACTCACCCAAAGTAGTACCAAACTAACTCCAAGCGGCTGGAAGACCAATCCAAGCGGCTGGGAGACAACCGTTTTAAATAGCCTCTAACTGCCCAACTGCCTATTTTTGGCATTATGCGGTTACAATTTGACAAAAGTCCCCTAAGTCACTTGGGACTTACAAAATGAACCTAGATACAAACTGAAATGAAAATGCATTGGTCAAATAGACTTTATTACAACACAAACATGATTTTCTAAACAAACATAAACTTAAATGCCTCACGGAGGCCACCTTGTGTTAGATGCTCCTGCACCAATATATCATTTCTGGACCAATAGATTCCTCTGCGTCGGCCAAGGACGGTCACAAACTCCAATGAAGAGTTGTAATGTGTTCACAGGTAGGTCAGACCTAAATGCATAGAACACTTCCTCAAATGAATGAAACAACGCGCAGACCCTTGGGGAAGGTCAGCCACGAACCAAAGGATTTTGAATGATGTGTCATTGAGATCCACAAGTCAAGGAATGGCCCGCAAGCCTTCTCCTTTAGCTGATTATCCAGAACTGTTAGAATGCTCTGCTCTGACAAAAATAGATGATCTTCTGATAGAGATATCTTTCTGGTAACTGGTCCAAATGCTCTGAATTCTTGATATGATGTAGATGCTAAGTCCAGATCCACAAGGTGTGAATTACCAAAACCGGACCACAAGCTAAAACTATTTCTGACTGAACTACCTGAACTGAACTGGAAAATAGAATAACTAAAATGCAAATGTTTTTGGTTGATGCAAGATTACTCTTGAACCAGGGATGCTCTTGCATTAGACATCCAGGGTTATTGAAAAAGTGAGTCCCTCACTTTTCTAGGGCTAGGGGAGAACCAAGACGGTCCACCTCAGCCTGAGAAATCCATGATGAATCTTCTTCTGGTCTACCTTTCCATTTCACAATATATTCTTTGTATTGTCTTCCTCTAGTGCTACGTCCAATTTTGCTGTCCAAAATGTCTTCTATCTACTCCGGTGCTTCTTGTGGTAATTGCTTCTTCAAGTCTTTTTCCATACTGTCACTGAACTCTACTTCATGATACTGATAAAGGTCTGCAATGTTGAAAATAGGTGATATACCCAAGGTCTCTGGTAACTCCACTTCATATGCATTTTCTGAATCAAATTTCCTGAGTATCCTACAAGGTCCAAACTTCTTCATCTTCAACATGTTATATGTCCCAACTAGAAATCTATCTTTTCTCAAGTACACCATTACTTCATCTCCAACTTCAAATTCCTTATGCCTTCTCTTCTCATCAGCCTTCTCTTTGTACTTATTGTTCATATCCTCCAAATGTTTCTTCACTTGGTTATGCACTATCTTCATACGGTCTGCAAATTCTTCTACTTCTGCACTCCTCTTTTCCTCTATACTGATATCTCTCAATTTTGCTACTCCTCTAGGATTCACTCCAGTAACAATCTCAAAAGGTGTTCTTCTGGTACTCCTATTTACGGAATTATTGTATGCAAACTCTGCTTGTGAAAGAATCAAATCCCAACTTCCAGCTTTGTCTCCAACCAAACATCTCAACAAGTTTCCCAAACTCCTATTCACTACCTCTATTTGTCCATCTGTCTGTGGATGAAACGTAGAGCTGAACTTCAAATCTATCTTCATCTTCTTCCAACGTGTCTTCCAAAAGTATCCAACAAACTTTATATCTCTATCTGAAACTATACTCTTAGGTAATCCATGCAATCTCACAATCTCTTTGAAAAATAGGTCAGCTACATGCACTGCATCAGTTGTCTTCTTACAAGGTATGAAATGAGCCATCATTGAAAATCTATCAACCACTACAAATATTGAATCATGTCCTCTCTGTGTCTTAGGCAATCCGATCACAAAATTCATGCTTATGTCTTCCCAAGGTCTCTTTGGTACTATCAAAGGTTTATACAATCCAATGTTCTGACTACTCCCTTTTGCAACTTGACAAACTCTACAACTCTGCACAAATCTCCTAACATCCTTATGTATCTGAGGACAAAAGTAATTTTCACTTACCAAAGCCACTGTCTTGTCAATGCTAAAATGTCCTACCAATCCACAATTATGTTTTTCCTTGATCAAATTATCTCTCATTGAACTTCTAGGTATGCACAATTGACTTCCTTTGAACAACATATCCTCTTGAATGAAATAGTCCAAACACTTACTTCTATCTGTTACAACATGTTCCTTACATGCTTTCCAAGGTTCTGCAAAATCAGTGTCTCCCTCATACATGTTCTTCAATTCATCAAAACCCAACACTTCAACCCTCATCTTGGTCAACAAGTTTCTTCTCCTACTCAAGGCATTAGCAACTTGTTTGATTTTCCACTCCTATGCTTCAACACAAAAGTATAACTCTGCATGAACTCTATCCATCTCATATGTCTCAAATTCAACTTACCTTGACTATTCAAATATTGCAAAGCTTGATGATCTGCATACAACACAAACTCCTTAGGCAACAAGTTAATGTCTCCACTTCTTCAAGGCTTGAATTATGGCATAGAACTCTTGATCATAAACTGAATATCTCTTCCTTACATCATTCAACTTCTCACTGAAATATGCTACAGGTCTACCTTCTTGACTTAACACTGCTCCAATTGCATTTCTACTAGCATCACAATCAACTTGAAATACCTTATCGAAATCTGGTAATGCCAAAACAAGTTGCTCTATCACTTTCTGCTTCAATAACTCAAAACTTTTATCTTCTCTAGATGTCCAATTGAAATCTTTTCTATCACCTCTCATTGTCTCTATCATAGGATTACAAATTGAATTGAAATTTCTGATGAACTTCTGGTAGAAATGGTGCAGGAGCACCTAACACAAGGTGGCCTCCATGAGGCATTTAAGTTCATGTTTTGTCTTAAAATAGGTTTTGTGTTGTAATAAGGTCTATCCGACCAATGCATGTCATTTTATGTTTGTATCTAGACTTAGAACAAACTTTGTAAGTCCCAAGTAATTAGGGTGCATCGTTATTGGTAAGACGGTTGGTCACCCAGCCACTTGGAGACGGTTAGTTTTCTCCCAGCCGCTTGGAATCAGTCCCCCAGCCGCTTGGAATAGGGTTGGTGTTCCTCTGGCGAGTTTATAAACCCAGGGAAATGAACCAACTCAGGATATGATATTGTAATTGAATGCAATTGTGCAAATGTAATCGAGCATTGTGAAGGAGAGATCGAACTGTTCTATGTCGTCAATCTATTTTCTGTTCTCTGTAAATACAAATTGCATAGCTGTAGATTTCTTTTCCTTTTTATACTTCCATTGTTGCAAAATGTTGATATGAAGCATTCCACTGGTGAGATTTCTGTCGAAATCAGTGGAATGGCTTCATTGTACAATATTCATTTGTTTCCTATGTTGTTTCATTGTTTGGTGATGTAGAGGATCCAAACGGTGCGAGGTGCACAGTAGGTTGACCTAGCATCTCCATGTGCTAGGATTTGATTGGAGGAGTTAAAGCTGTTATCGGTGAGACAGAGGCTATCGGAAAAGTATTCCTCGCTCAGAGCGACAAGGATAGTCTGGCCGAAGAGAGGTGAAAGCCATTGAAAGGAAGTTGCGGTCTAAAGATTCTTATCAGGGTGATAAGAGACAAGTGTTACCGACGGAGATCCATCGGGAGGAATTGGATGGTAGCAAGAGATCTTAGGGTTTGGCCGAAGGCATTCATCACACCAATGAAGTAGTTGGTCCATTGGTACATCGGCCAAGGTTCATAAGTGTTCACCGATTGTCTAAGTCATGCCGATAACAAAAAGAGAAGGGCAGATCGCTGAGACATGAGTTGGACTCTCACTGATCAATTTTTGATCAGTTGTGTGCTTCCACTGAGTGCTCCCCATCATATTGGTATCAGAGCCAGCGAAAGCTCTAGGTGGAGGTGTTGTGTATTTGATTTCTGTCACTGAGAAAGCAGATGAAGACTTGCTCGTGCCATCTAGTTGCTAGAAGGAATAGGATTCCTATAGTGTGTGGGCAGACAATGATGAGGACTGTCAAGACCATTCACTAATAGAGGTTTAGTTGGAAGACGGTGCAGAGTGAGGCCACTGCGAGAGAGAGTGGTAGTGCATCTCCAGGATATGTTGTTGGATGAGAGGAATGGGTCTGTAGCAGCGTGTAGGATGGACATCTAATTGAGCATTATGTTGTAGTCGAATTGAGGATTTGTAGAAGTGTTGGCATTGTCTGTGAATGTTTATGTCAGACAGAGAAAGCGAAGGAGAGGCTAGTGATATGCCTCCAAAGGGGATGACCACCAAAGTGGTCAAGAAATTTCAAGAGATGGAAGAGATGATCAAGACTAGAGTCAGGGAAGCACTCCAGGTTGAATTGAAGGCAATGAAGATAGGTAAAAGCATAGATGAAGATTCATATGAAGAAGAAGAGAAAGAGGAAGAAGTAGAAGAACAAGAAGAGGCAAAGATACCGGTTGAGAAAAAACAATTCCTGGAGGCCATCAAGGCAATTGGCAAGGACTCTTCGGAGGCTCGGATAGATGTCCCCATGTTCAGTGGGAAGATGAATGCTGAGGAAGTCATGGAGTGGATTGAGGCTCTAAACAACTACTTCAAATACAAGGAAGTTCCTGAAAGTAAGAGGGTTAAGTTTGCAAAAACTAAACTCAAAGGTGTTGCCCTTACATGGTGGAATTACACCCAAGGAGAGAAGGTAAAGAATGGGAAAAGTATGGTCTCTTCGTGGAGCAGAATGCTAGAGAAGATCAAGTCTCAGTTCCTTCCATCTAACTACGAGGTGCAGGTCTACAGGAAAATGTAGAACCTCAAGCAAAAGGATATGGATGTGGCTACTTACACCGAGGAGTTTCACAAATACACTCTTTGTTGTGGGTACATGGAGGATGAAAAAGCCAAAGTAGCAAGGTATTTAAATGGTCTGAGGATCAATATTCAAGATGAGATAAGTTTATTTACCCCTAAAACTGTGGAAAAATGCTTTCAAGTAGCATTAAGAGAGGAAGAGAAGCTGAAGAGAAAAGGTGAGCAGCAGAGTAGAGGAAGAGGTGACAGAAATTTTAGAGGCATTTTTGGAGGAAGAAGTCCTAACCAAAGGCCTAGTGGTGAGTCTAGCCAAGAAGAGCAAGTTGGGGACTCAAGTAGTAGAGGAGGCTACTGAGGATGAATGCCAAATGAAAAGGGTGGGACAAATGGATCAGACAGAGGATCCAAGTTCCCCAACATGAGATGCTATAATTGTAATCAGATAGGGCATCCGACTTATAAGTGTCTAGAGAAGGCCTCAACTTCTCATGGTAATGAGAGAAGAACCACATTGACTCAAGAGGATGCAGGAAGTGTGACATCTCCTGAAGTGAATTTGACATCAGAAGTGGGAGAAAATCTGATGATCAAGAGGACACTACTCAAAGAACCAGTGTAGACTGAACCATCACAAAGGAGAGCACTTTTCAGGATCAATTGCAAAAGCAAAGGTAAAATATGCAAGGTAGTCATAGATTCTGGTTCAACAGATAATATGGTGTCTAGGGAAATGGTGGATAAATTGAACATAGAAAGGATTCCTCATCAAACTCCTTACAGAGCATCTTGGGTAAGTGATAGCCAATCACTTTTGGTAGATGAGCAAGCATATGTTGATTTTCAGATTGGAGAATATAAGGAGAGAATTTTATGTGACATTTCACCCATGGAGTGTTGTCACCTACTTTTAGATAGGCCCTGGCAATTTGATAGGCAAGCATTATATGATGGATATGCTAACACATACACCATCAAGAAGGATGGAAAGACTTTTGTGATGACACCATTACAGGAGGATGCTGAAGCAAAGAAGTTAGCCAAGATCATTTTGGTGGGTAAGAAAGAGTTTGTGAAGATGCCTGAAGAAGAGATAAGGAAAGTTGAGGATACCTCAAGGAGTGAGGTTACCAAAGACCATAGTTTGAAGGTGATTTTAGTTTTGACTAATGGAGATCAGATGGTGATGTCTGAAATGGATCAGACGAAGGTCAAAGAGCAGGTCTGCAAGCAGCCACAAGTTGATTGGAAAGAAAGAGATGTTATCATAGTAGGGACTATTGTTTGTTCTCTAGAGCCAACAAGAGTTGGAAGGCAAACATATTCTACCATAGCAGCTGTACAAGAAGCATCACACAAGGTTTTGAATGTAGGTGTTCAGGCAGATATGATAGTAAGCAATCATGGCGTACAACATCCACGTTTGGTTGCAAGCACTCACTCATGGCAAGGTGTGAGTAGAGCCTACAATGCTAGGCATGAATTTTTGATTCCATGGAAGCAAGTTGTAGTCCAGAGATCATGGGGAAGGCATGATGCAGCGAAGGATGATGGTGGTGCAAGACACAGACTCAACTCATGGGACATGAGTTCTTTTCTAGGTGGGGTGTATGGTGCAGGAGCACCTAACACAAGGTGGCCTCCATGAGGCATTTAAGTTCATGTTTTGTTTTAAAATAGGTTTTGTGTTGTAATAAGGTCTATCTGACCAATGCATGTCATTTTCTATTTGTATCTAGACTTAGAACAAACTTTGTAAGTCCCAAGTAATTAGGGTGCATCGTTATTGGTAAGACGGTTGGTCTCCCAACCACTTGGAGATGGTTAGTTTTCTCCCAACCGCTTGGAATCAGTCTCCCAACCACTTGGAATAGGGTTGGTGTTCCTCTGGTGAGTTTATAAACCCAAGGAAATGAACCAACTCAGGATAGGATATTGTAATTGAATGCAATTGTACGAATGTAATCAAGCATTGTGAAGGAGAAATCAAACTATTTTGTGTCATCAATCTATTTTCCATTCTCTGTAAATACAAATTGCATAGTTGTAGATTTCTTTTCCTTTCTATACTTTTGTTGTTGCAAAATGTCAGTATGAAGCATTCCACTGGTGAGATTTCTATCAAAATCAGTGGAATGGCTTAGTTGTACAATATTCATTTGTTTCCTGTGTTGTTTCATTGTTTGACGATGCAAAGGATCCAGATGGTGCGAGGTGCACAGTAGGTTGACCTAGCATCTCCATGCGCTAGGGTTTGATTGGAGGAGTTGAAGTTGTTATTGGTGAGACAAAGTCCATCAGAAAAGCATTCCTCACTTAGAGAGACGAGGATAGTCTGGCCGAAGAGAGGTGTAAGCCATTGAAAGGAAGTGGTGGTCTAAAGATTCTTATCGGGGTGATAAGAGACAAGTGTTACCGACGGAGATCCATTGGGAGGAATCAGCTGGCAGCAAGAGATCTTAGGGTTTGGCTGAAGGCATTCGTCACACCGATGAAGTAGTTGGTCCATCAGCACATCGGCCAAGGTTCATAAGTGTTCGCCGATGATCTAAGTCATGCCGATAACAAAAAGAGAAGGGCAGATTGCTGAGACACGAGTCAGACTCTCACCAATTAATTTTTGATCAGTTGTGTGCTTCCACTGAGTGCTCCCCATCAAGAAACTAGCCAATCCATGAAATGATCTAACCTCTCCAATGCTCTCCGGTGTAGGCCATTCAACAATTGCTCTCACTTTCTCAGAGTCCATCTTCAATCCTTCCGCATAAATCACAAATCCCAAATATACCAATTCTTCCTTCATGAAACTACACTTCTTGATGTTTATCAGCAATTTCTCTTCTCTCAATCTCTGCAAAACTTGTCTAATATGCCACAAATGTTCTTTTGTTTTACTAAAAATCAGAATATCATCTAGGTACACAATAACAAACTTACCCAAGAATTTCTTCAGAACTTCTTTCATCAACCTCATGAAAGTACTCGGTGCATTTGTCAGTCCAAAGGGCATCACTAACCACTCATACAATCCTTCATTTGTCTTAAAAGCAATCTTCCATTCATCTCCTTCTTTGATTTTGATCTGATGGTATCCACTCTTTAAATCTATCTTTGTGAAATATTTTGCTCCTCTCAAACAATCCATGATATCATCCATCCTAGGTAAAGGAAATCTATACTTAACTGTGATCTTGTTTATTGCTCTAGAGTCAGTACACATTCTCCATTCTCTATCCTTCTTCAATGCAAGCAATGTAGGTACTGCACAAGGACTCAAAATTTCTCTGATCAAACTTTTCCTCAACAACTCTTGTATCTGTCTATTTAGTTCTTCATTCTCTGTTGGTGTCATTCTATGTGCTGATTTGTTAGGCAAACTTGCTCCCGGTATAAGATCCATGTGATGTCTGATACTCCTTATAGGTGGTAATCCTTCAGGCACATTATCTAATATGATGTCTTCATACTCTGTCAACAACTCTCTTATCTCCTCCGGTTCAGTTTCTTTCTTCAATGCTTCAGGTGTTTTAGGAATCAAGGCATAACACATACTTTCCTGCTTCAAACCATCCAAAAATTTCCTTCCATCTACCAAACAAATTCTAGCATTTCCACATACCACATCTTTAGGATCATCTTCCAAAGGAATCAAAGTAATTCTTTTCCCATTTGTTGTTATAGTATATGTGTTCTTTCTCCCATCATGTATAGCTTTTCTATCATATTGCCAAAGTCTACCCAACAAGATATGACAAACATCCATAGGCATAATATCACACAAGACTTCATCATGATAAGATCCAATATGAAATTTCACCAAATATTGTTCACTCACCAGTACCTTATGGGCATCCTAAATCCATGCTATCTGATAGGGCTTAGGGTGTTTCAATCTTTCCAACTTCAGCTTAGTCACTATCTCCTCTGAAACTAGGTTATCTAAACTACCACTATCAATTACAACGTTACAACACTTACCTCCAGATTTGCATCTAGTTCTGAACAAAATTTTTCTCTGTGATGGTTCCTCAGTTGCATCTATTTGAAATAGTGCTCTCCTCATCACCAATGATTCTCCTTTCTTAGGTTTACCAATAGAACTGGGTGATTCAACAGGTTCTTCTTCAACATAGGCTGCTCTTCCACTATTTTATGTCCTCTTGCTTGTACTACCTTGATTACATTCAAATGCTCTATGTCCTTCACCTCCACACTTGAAACAAGTACCTCTGAATGTCCTCTTATCAAATCCTATTCCTTCTCTTTTATATCCTTCATTCTGGTATGCACTAGGGTTTCCTCTCCAGTAAAATTTTTTGTCATCTCTCTGGTAAGCATTGTTATCTCTGTCATCCTTCTTAAATGGGTTGTCAAACTTGTTCTGCTCCAAAAATGATCTATCATATCCAGAAAATGTTTTACCTCTCTAAAATTTACCTCCTCTGCCCCTCTGTCTCTAATCATGCTTCTTATTCATCTTCTCTTCAACTTTCAGGGCAAACTAATATGCTTCTTCCAAAGATGTCATCCTTACCAAACTTAGTTCTTCTTGAATGTTCAATCTTAGTCCATTGATGTATCTAGCCACTTTCTCCTTGCTTGCTTCACTATGTCTTATTCTTATGATCATATTATGAAATTCTTTAGTGTACTCCACAGATTTCTCCTTTTGTCTCAGGTCTTGCAATCTTTTCAACAATTCCAACTCATAGTCAGCAGGTATGAACTGATTCTTTAACTTTGTCACCATCCGGTCCCACTTTGTAATATTTTCTTTTCCTCTTCTATTTCTTTCCAACAGAACTTCTTTCCACCATTTAGAAGCATGTCCCTTCAACTTTCTCTTCACAAATTTTACCTTCTCTGGATCTTCAATTTCTTCATATTCAAAGTATTCTTCCATGTCATTTATCCAGTCAATCAATTCTTCAGGATTCAAATTACCAGTATAGTTTGGTACATCAACTCTAGGTCTTTTTCCAATCTTCAAGACAACTTGCAACATCTTTATTTGATCTGATTCATCTTCTTTATTGCCTTCTAGGGTTTCGCCAGTTTGTTCAGTAGATTGAAATTCCTCTTCATCATCACTTTCAACATTAGGTCTTGGTGTCAATCCTCTTCGCCTATCTTCTTCAATAGTATCCAAATGAATTCACATTGTTCTCATCAATTCCATCATCTCATCCATTCTATTAGCCATTGTACCAACATGAGGAACTCTCTGTGGCAGCATTCTTCCAAGGATCAAGTACAAATTACCTTAGGTTCGGCGATCGGGCTACAAGCGACAACTGCCTCTCAATCAGCGATCGGTTGCATACAAGTAACCTGCCTTAGATCGGTGATCTTCTTACAACAAGATCTTACAGAATCTCCTTCACCAATTTTGCTCCAAAGAATCAAACTTTCGCTTTGATACCACTTGGTGCAGTCACCGTAGGAGGGTTCACAGAATGAACTGTCTAGACCATGCAACAAGAGTAAACACAACAGAAACAACTCAGAGAAATGAAACAAATGTAGATTTAGTCATTCAATATATCATAGAATTCAAATACAATCTGGTTGGCAACATGCGAGCTTAGAATTAGGGCTCACATGCCTGATTACATACATGCGCAAGATAAAGCTTTGAAGCTCCTTCGCACAAAATCTAAACTATCAGATCTTTCTTATGTGAATAGTTTCATTCCTTAGGATCTATTACATCAATATATATCATTTCCAGACCAATAGATACCTCCACGTCAGCCAAGGAAGGTCACAAACTCCAATGAAGAGTTGTAACGTGTTCACAGGTAGGTCAGACCTAAATGCATAGAACACTTCCTCAAATGAATGAAACAATGTGCAAACCCTTGGGGAAGGTCAGTCATGAACCAAAGGATGTTGAATGATGTGTCATTGAGATCCGCAATTCAAGGAATGACCCGCAAGCCTTCTCCTTTAGTTGATTATCCGAAACTACTAGAATGCTCTGCTCTGAGAAAAATAGATGATCTTCTGATAGAGATATCTTTCTGGTAACTAATCCAAATGCTTTGAATTCTTGATATGATGTAGATGAATGAATGTAGATGCTAAGTTTAGATCTGTAAGGTGTGAATTGCCAAAACCAGACCACAAGCTGAAACTACTTCCGATTGAACTAAACTAGAAAATGGAAGAACTGAAATGCAAATGAACTGAAATGTAAATGTTTTTGGTTGATGCAAGATTACTCTTGAACCAAGGATGCTCCTACATCAGTTGGATATAGAGACTTATTTTTTGTGTTCAAACAGAACCCTCCTCTACTATAATCGTACATTTTTAATCAATACAATGCTACTTATTTTACCTTTTATGTTGCTTTCTAGCTTTGTGTAATCTAGAACTTGTTTGTTTGTGAATGTTTATTTCCTTGAAATCATGTTATGTTCTTTACCTATGTTAAAATCTACCAAATTTGTGTGACTTCATCAGTTGTATTTGGTTATTTTGTGCATTTTAGCTTTGTAAGTGTTCTTTATTCAAACATGGTGAATCATCTTTCTATTTTTAGTTTCTCCTTCTTCCAATTTTCCCAATGGTGATTAGATTAGGTTTAGTCTTAGTCTACTATGAACTTCATATCCAGAGGAAGGAACCAACCTTCTTTGGAGGTTTGATTTCCTTTGCAGGGTCCCACACCTAGAAATCACTCCCATGTTTCACTGGATTGTTGTAGCAAAAGCACTTCAACACAGGGTGCCAATCCAAGTGACAACAAGTCCTTGAACCAGCTGCCTAGGACTGAGGGCCACCCAACACAACTCTAGCACCACTAGAACTGCCCTGTCCAGGAGATATGCAATAAAGAATTTCATGAAAGGTCTTTTTATGAGAGCAGGTCTCAATATGATCTTGCTTGTAAAATTTACATTAAAAATTAGATAATTCTTTCAGGATTTTTTCTTTCTTAAAAAATTAAGGTTATCCCATTATTACTTTCTTTTATCAAAATGTTGCAATGCAAAAAATTATTAAAATCTCTCATGAAAAAGATTTCCTAAATTTATGATTGCATCTTTTTGAAATGCTACAGTAATTTTGAAAAAACTCTATGGAGATGAAATTTCCAACTTTTGTAAACTACTAAAACCCTGAAATTAAAAAACCAAAAAGCTTTAGGTGTTTTAGTACTACAATGTTCAAACATGGTAACTTTGTTCTTTAAAATGGTGGCAAAACTTTCAACATTTAAGTTATCAAGAGCGCATACTCCAAAAGATGACAAAATACTAAAGCTATAAAGTGTCTTTAGACATATGCTTTAATTTTTTTTAGAAATGTCCACACCGTTGAACTCTAAATTTTTGAAAATATAAACTTCGAGTAAAGTATTTTTTTTAGTTGCAACTGCCATGACAAACATAGATACAAAATGTGGAAACATAGACAATGCACAAGAATTGTTTGATAAAATGCATGCCATGGACTACAATGATCGTAGGATATGCACAAAATGGTTTTGTTTAAAAGACTTTCAAACAAATGCAATTGGCAGGTGCAAAGCCAAATTCCACAACCTTCACAAACATCCTTGTTGGCTATGCAAATATGGGAGCTTTAGAACACCATATCGACATCCATCAAAGCATAATGCATAGAGGAATTTTATCAGGTTTTGAGGTTGCAACTACCCTAGGCAGACATCCATACAAAATGTGGGGGTATAGACAAGGCATGTAAATTATTTAACACAATGCCTCAAAGAGATGCAATCTCATGGAAAGCCAACAAAGGAAATCTTATATGTAAATATCCAATTCATTTTGTCATCAATTTGGCAGTTGCATTTGGAGGAGTTTATGACAGCAAATTTCCATGTGCAACAGTCATGTTTGACTATTGTTGCAATGCCCATTGGGATTATTAATTTTGTAGCTTCTTTTCATGACTTTCTTGTTTTGCATTTACTATTGTAGTTGGTGTTGTCATATTTTGCCCAATCCAAAATATCCCAGAAATCCCTCCTTCCATCAGAGAAATCCAATATGAGAAAGCATAAATGGAAGGATGTTCCCCTTATAAAAATTCTAAAAGAATCCCAAAAATTTCTATTTTTTGCCCTTTCTTTTGCCTTAGTCAGCAAAATTTCAGTTTGGCAAACCTTTGGTTCAGCGGTTCGGCAGTTTACCGACAAAGGAGCGAGTAGGTGGGAGAAAGTCTAAGGTAAAGTAAAAGGAGACAAAGGGAGTGCTTTATTGGCAAGGTGTTGGTTTGACGAACCTTCGGTTCGCCGATCGATGAATTTGCTGACAAAGGCAAAAGTAGCTAAGGCAGAGGCAAGAGGAAAAGCTAAGTCAAGGGAAAGCAAAAGAAAGTCAGGCACAAAGAAACAAAGAGAAGTCAAGGAATCAGTGAGATGGTGAACTCGCCAACTAGTTCATAATTCCCAAGTTTTTCTGATAGGACGATTCACTGACTAAGGAAGAGGAAAAGGAAAAGAAAGAAGAGAAATGGCTAAGGCATGGCTAGTTCGCAAAATTACAAATTCGCTGATAAGGCGAAAGGTGAAGGAATAGTCGGTTCATGGCAAGGAGATTTTGGCAATAAAGAAGAAATGGTTCACCAAGTGGAAAGTTCACCGATAAGGTGAAAAGCAGCGAAGGCATGGTAAGTTCACAAAAGTGAAAATTTGTCGATAAGGCGAAAAATTGATATAGGGGCTACCATGGCGGATCGGTAAAAAGGCCAACTTGCCAACAAGTTTGTGATTTTCAAAATTCGCCAATAAGGTGAAAAGATAAAAGGAAAAGAGGTCGAGTTCGCCAAAAGGAAACTTTGTTGACAAGGCAAAATGAGAAGCAAAGGAGGCTTGGCTGGTTCGCAGAAATGAAAATTTGCCAATAAGGCAAAATGGAAGACCAAGGGGCCCGATGAGAAAGGAAAAAAGAGTTGGCTCAGTAGTTCATGAAAGTGGGATTTTGCCGATAAGGCAAAAGAGAAGATAGGGCAAGCCAAGTTCACAAAGATCAGTTTTGGCTAGCTAAAGAGAAAAAGGCAGAGGCAAGCTTGGTTCATGAAAATGGGATTTTGCCAATAAGGCAAAATAAAATCCCAAGAAAGGGAAAATCAATGAAAATAAAAATATTTTAAAGAAATTAAATATTTTAAAGTGTTATAAAAGCTTGAAGGACACATTTTCTGCTATTGTAGAGGGGATTTAATACCTGAGGTACAAATATTGTAGAAAAGTCAGAATCAGATAGTTGAAATAGTTAAATCCTTCAATGTTATTGTACATGAAGGGACAAAATGGACTTTTCTGGTACATGAAAGGATTTCAAACCTTCCCCTTTTAATGTCTCTGACATCCCATGCTTGCAAGAGATCTTCTGCCATTTTACAAGCCTGACAGGGCATGGTTGCTATTCCATTATGCATATCTTCTAACAGAACTTCTGGACCAAAATTGAATGTAGCATGGGCATTTGCAGGGTTAGTTGACTGATTTTCAATGCCTACTGCTGCAAAATTGATTAAAAATGCTATATATACATGAAGCAAAGATATAAAAAAGGTTGTTAGTTAGTTGTTCTTCTGGGCCATCATGTGGGTAGATGATTTTGTTGCACAGACCTTGTAATGCAATTGCAAGAATCAATAGAATTTGATGTAATCTTTGAGGATGGAAGATGGAGGATCTATCACAGATCATCTTAATGTATTCAATATGCTTGTTGCTAAGTTGACCTATGTTGGTGTAAAGATGGAGGAGGAGGATCGTTGCATGACATTACTATGTTCCTTACCATATTCGTGGGACCACCTTGTCATGGCCATTGGGAGTACCACTACCACCTTCAAGATGGATGAAGTGGTTTCTTTGTTGTTGTCTAAAGAGATGCAGAGAAAGTCTTCTGAGTAGGCTAAGGAGGCTCTTGCAGTTCATGGTAGACCTAAAGAGAAAGGAAAGAAAAAGGACAAAAAGAAAGAAGACAAAGGAAGATCCAAATCCTGTGGGAGATATAAGTCTCCTGGAAAGTCCAAGGCATTATGTTGGAACTGCGATAAATCTAGTCATTTCCATGAGGAGTGCAAGGAGGATAAGAAGAAAAAGAAGAAGAACTATGATTCTAATTCTGACAAGTACTCTCAAGAAGATGAAGAAGTGTTTGTCGTTGCCTTGGCAAGACATGTATCTGAGGATGTGTGGCTAATCGACTCTGGTGCATCTTTTCACATGACCTCACATAGAGATTGGTTCTTGAAGTATGAAGAGTTCTATGGTGGGAAGGTGTACTTGGGTGATGACTCTCACCTGAAGATTGTTGGCCATGGTAGAGTCTTGATTTGATTCCCTGATGGATGAGTGAAGGGGATCAATGGTGTTTTGCATATCCCTGGTTTGGCACAGAACTTTCTTTCTGTGAGTAAGTTGAATGATGTGGGTGTGCAAGTTGTTTTCTCAAATGGAGGATGCAAGATGACTAGAGGAGCTATGGTTCTATTTAAGGGTGTTCGGATTGGCACTCTATTTCAGCTTGATGCATGCACAATTCAGTGCACTAGTGCCTCTGTTTTGAAGAAGAGAGCTTTAGAGTCTTCATCCTTACCATTGGAACTAGTAGCCAAGAAGACTGTTGTATCTACTTCCAATGGTCATGATTTCTGGGTACTGTTATCCTATTTTTCCTTCCTAGCCAAATAGTCAAAGCAATCTTAAAATTGGTGTTTTCCTTCTCTGTCAAGCAAGGAAAATTACTTAAATCCTTCAAACTCTTAGGGTTTCCCTTGTTTCTTCTTAAACCCTAAAGTTTCACTTCCTTTCATGTTTCTTCCTAACTCTTTTCTCTGCAAGCATTAGCACTAGGTTTAGATAGTTTTCTCTGAGCTTTAGGCTTAGAATGAGGAACCAACCTTCTCTAGAGGTCTGATCTCAATTTGTAAGGTCCCACACCTTGAGGTCATTCCCATTGTGTCATTAGAATTCTTGGACTCTCTCCAAGCTGGGTGCAATTCTATGTGACAACAGGTACCCAAGGGTGCTCATTCTATGGAGATGAAACTTCCAGTACAAAAGATAATGTTATGGCACCAAAGGCTTGGCCACATTGGTGAAAAGGGTTTGAGAACCCTAAAAAATAAAAACCTCATTGAGGGTATGAATGACTGTAACCTTGATTTCAATTTCTATGAACATTGCATATATGGAAAACCAAACCATGTTTAGTTTTATTCTAGTTCTCACAAATCTTCTACGGTGTTGGATTTGATTCATTCTGATGTATTTGGTCCTGTTAATGTTCCTTCGATTTCAAAGTCTATATATTTTGTTTCATTTATTAATGACTACAGTAGAAGGACATGGGTGTATTTCCTTAGAAGTAAATCTAAAGTCTTTGCAAGATTCAAAGAGTTCAAATCTCTTGTAGAGAATCAAAAGGATAGAAAGACTAAGTGTTTGAGAACTGACAATGGTGGTGAGTATGTTCGGCAGATTTCAATAAGTTCTATAAAGAACAAGGCATTGAGAGACACAAGACAAATTTGTATACCCTTCAGCAGAATGGAGTTGTAGAGAGGATGAATAGAATGTTGATGGACAAGGCTAGGAGTATGCTAAGTGGAGATGGCCTTGAACAAAAGTTTTGGCTGAAGATGTTGCTACTGCTTGTTACCTGGTTAACAGGTCTCCTACATCGACGCTTGTTGACAAGACACATATGGAGGTGTGGTCTAGTAAGAACCTTCATTAAGACACATTCAAGTATGTGGTTGTGAGTCATATGCACATGTGCCTAAGGAGAAGAGGTCTAAGTTGGAAAATAAGGCAGTAAAATGTATCTTCATCGGTTATGGCATCAATGTGAAAGGGTACAAGTTTTGGGATCCAGTTGTCAAGAGAGTTCTGTATAGCAAAAGTATTATCTTCAGAGAGCTCAATCCTTCTTCTGTTGTTTTATAGCCAGAGAAAGAAGAGAAGAAAGAGGATATGGTTCATCTTCCTTCCACCCCTGAGAAAGTTGAACTGAAGACATCTATTGGACCAGATGATAAGGAGAGCTCTAGCAGCTCTGAAAGTTTAGAAGAAGAAGAGGAACCTCCACCTCAGCTTGTGAGGAGGTCTACATGGATTAGGAAGCAACCTGAGAGGTTTGGTTATTCATTGCTTGATTCTAGTTGTATTGTTGCCTTGATTTCTAACACTAATGAGCCTAGAACTATGAAAGAGGCTATGGATATGAAAGATGTAGGTTCCTGGAAGGGGGCCATAGAAGAGAAGATGGGTTCTTTGGAAAAGAACAATACTTGGGACTTGGTGCCTTTTTCCTGAAGGATGAAAACTTGTTGGATGCAAATAGGTGTTCAAAAAGAAATTTGGTACAGATGGCAGTGTTGATAAATATAAGGCTAGATTGGTTACGAAGGGGTATTCTTAGGTGGAGGGAATTGACTATGGTGAGATTTTCTCTCCCGTTGCAATGCTGACATCTATTCAGTTCCTATTATCTCTTGTAACAACATATGATTTAGAAGTGGATTAGATGGATGTGAAGACAACATTCTTTAATGGTAACTTGGATCCTGAGGAGATTTATATGTCACAGCCAGAGCACTACATTGTTGAAGGTAAAGAAAATCTAGTTTGCAAGTTAAAAAACTCTTTGTATGGTTTGAAACATTCTCCTAGGATGTGGTACCAGAAGTTTGATGCCTTTGTGTTGAGTATTAGATTTCTGAGATCAAAATCAAATCATTGTGTTTATTACAAGTTTAAAAATGATCGTATTCTCATTATTGCTTTGTATGTCGATGATATGTTACTAATTGGGAATGGTAAAAGTTTGATTTCTAATTTGAAGTCTCAGTTTTCAGCACAATTTGAAATGAAAAATCTAGGGACAACCAAGTACATTCTGGGGATGGAGATCAGAAGAGATAGAGAAAACATAAAACTTTGGTTATTTCAGAGTAAGAATGTTAACACTATGTTGGAGAGATTCAACATGGTAGATTGTTGACCTTTGACTGTTCTTGTTATGATGGGGACAAAGTTATCTATTGCAGATTGTCCAAAGTCTCCTTCTAAAATGGAGGATATGAGTAGAGTTCCTTATGCTAGTGTGGTTGGCATCTTGATGTATGCTATGGTCTATACAAGACCAGACATTTCCCAAGCAATGGGAGTCCTTAGTTGATTTATGGCTAATCCTAGAAGGGTACATTGGGATGGAGTGAAGAGAGTGTTCAGATATTTGTAGGGTACTTATGAGTATTCCCTATGTTATCATGGTTATCCTATAGGACCTTAGCATTCTGTGAGTATTCAAGGATATGTGGATTCTGTTTGGGCAAGTGATATTGATAGCAGGAGATCCACCAGTGCTTATGTGTTCACTATGTTCAGTGGTGTTATTAGTTGGATGAGTAAGCAGTAACCTGTGGTCACTTTGTCCACAACTGAAGCAGAGTACATGGCAACTACTCATGCTTGTAAGGAAGCCATTTGGCTTAGGAGAGTGTGTTCTAACATTGGGTTTGATGCAGGGAAGATTACCATTTCTTATGACAGCCAGAGTGCCATATGTTTGGTGAAGAATCCTACTTTCCACACGAGGACCAAGCATATTGATGTCCAGTACCATTTTGTTCATGACATGGTAGAGGATGGGAGGGTGAATTTGGAGAAAGTTGACACTTTGGTGAATGTTGCAAATTCCTTGACAAAACCTATGAGCACAGAGAAGTTTAGATGGCGTTTGGATTCTATGAGCCTCTTGACCCCTAGAAGTTAAATCTTGTCATTCTATTAGCTCTTGAAAGGTGTTCGACAAGTGGGAAAATGTTAGAAATTAGCGTGTCTCAATCTTGCAATTCCTAGCATTTAATATTTGATTATATATCTATTTATTTGCCTATGTTGTATTTAAGTTTGCATATCCAGTTTTGTCATTTAGTGTGAGATGGCATAGTGAGATGTCATTCCACTTGTAATGTGATTTGGATGGAAAAGTGAACTCATGAGAATGTAGGCATCCCATTTGAGGTGGCACTAATATGCCATGTGTCGGCATCTTGTGGCTCGTGTAAGAGGTTATGATGTATGACAGAATCTATGACATGTAAGAGTCGGAAATAGATATTCCTATGACAGGTGAAGACAAGTGTCATAAAGCATCTTTGCATGTGAGGAAGGCATCTTTGGGTGCCCAGGTTTGACTATGAGATGTTGTAAGAGGAATATTATATTATTAGTCAGTTATGATAGATTCTCTTACAGTTGTAAGTGTTGTCATGTATGACTGATTCTATGATAGCTATAAGATGTGTAAGAGCATTTGTCATAGTCTATTCTTGGTTGGAGTGCTCCATCTTGGGAAATTCAAACTTATAGGTTATGATGGATGTAAGGAGGTTGAATGCATGTTGAACAAGTGTCCTAAGGCATTGGAAATTAACCATGAGGCCAAGTTGGATGTCCACCTCTAGAAGCTTCCCATGTTGGCCTTGAAACTCAATAAATATAGGTGCTTGGAGTATTGGATGTATGGTTCATTTGTAGGTATTGAAATGCTACCGAAATTGCTCCAAAATTGACATCTTGGGAACTCCTAAAAGAACTTGCATTGCAAGTGTATTGTAATCAACATTTGATTTGCTAATACATTGTGCAAGTTTTGGAGTGTGGGGTTTTTCACCCGAAAGGGTTTTGCCCATGCATATCTTGTGTCTTTGGCATTGTTCTTGCATTTGATGTTTAATTAATCTCTCTATTAATGCATAACACATATCTGTAACTATTAAGGATTAAAAATTTGCATAACTATCCCCTCATTAGTTTGGTGTAGGAAGTTATTCCACGTACCTTGCTTCCTTTCATTTCTACCCTTTAGTCGGCAATTTTTCAATTTTGTGAACTTAGCTTGCTTGTACCTTTGCTGCCTATGTCTCATTATTTCTTTGTTAGAGAATTCATCCATCAGCGAACCTGCCAGTTCGCTAACTTTACTTTTTTTCCAAGGCCTCTCTCTGTCTTTCTTTTCCTTAGTCACTTTTTGGCCTTTCCTTTTCACTTAGTCGGTGATTTCACCAATCGGCAAACTTTTAAGTTCACAAACTCTAAAATTTGTAGACTAAGGCATTCTTTATCCTTTTTCTTTTCCTTAGACGATTTTGAGAAACTGTCAGAGATCGG
Organism: Cunninghamia lanceolata; assembly: GCA_027924645.1. Classification (NCBI taxonomy): domain Eukaryota; kingdom Viridiplantae; phylum Streptophyta; class Pinopsida; order Cupressales; family Cupressaceae; genus Cunninghamia; species Cunninghamia lanceolata. Next base: position 7,173,979 of record BSBN01000071.1, on the reverse strand, counting down.
GCCTTAGGCCTTCCATCTTCAGTCTTCTGCAAGAAAAGGAAAAAGGTGAAACCCCTAACCTCCGCTTCCTAAGTGACTTAGCCATTTAAAAAGGTTTTGATAGAAGTCAGGCTTTGGGTCTTCAGCCTTCTACCTTCCAAAAGGGAGGAGAAAGAAGGAAATCCTGACCCCCAGCACCCAAAACATGAAATTGGCAGACTTCGGTTGCCAAGTCTTCCATCTTCCAGTTTCCAAAAGAGGAGGAAGACAAAACCTATGACCCCCAACTTCTACCACACTTAGAACTATTTCCAAAGGAAAAGAGCGGAACTCAAACTTCTGGCCTTCCACCTTTCACCTTCCAAAAGGAAGAAGGGGAAAGAAGAAAAGTCTGACCCCTGGTGCCTGAAGTACATAGAAAAAATTTGCAAAGGAACAAAGCGGAGTTCAGAGCCGATTAGGATGGCATAATGAAGGGGAGAACTCTGAACTCTGAAACTCTGAAAAATACTAAAAACACAAGGAAAACTTAAGAGTTTTTGGACTTAGTTGATTTTTTGGAGTTTTCCTTGCATTCCTAAAAGGGAAAACACTTAGAGATTTTAGGTTTTTGGGCTATTTGGTTGGGGTGAAAAATAGGACAAAATTTTGGCAACCTCTTAGGCGTATTTGCCTACTAAACAAAAGGGAACCAGTGGCCTTAAGCATTTATTAGGCATAGAGTTAAAATGGCTGAAGTATACTGGGAAAAACTGAAACCCTACCTCAAAAAAACACCAAACAAAAGGAAAACAAGGTCTACATTCTCCTAATGAGAGTGCAGCCCATGCAACAACACTTAAGGAAAAGGTAAACTAAAGCATGAACAAAAAAAATATTATATACAGAATCTCAGACCAACCTTAGAAGTAAGGTTTGAGATGGATCCCATTGACTGAGATTGGTAGAAATTCACCATCCATCTTTGAAAGATTGAAAGTGTTAGCTTTCTTGCAGCTAGTGATAATATACAAGCCACTCCAGATTGCATCAAACTTAGTGTGGCCTCTAGCGTTGGCTCTGTCGGCATCCCATTTCAGAACAAGACCACCTTCCTTGGAAATTTGATCCTTGGCTTTCTTGTCAAAGTATTTCTTAGTCTATTTTTGGTTTCCTTCCAAGGTAACCATGGATAACTATCTTAGTTCTTCTACCTCAGTTAATTCAGTGATCCTCACAGACCTAGCATCTTCACCTTCTAGTTCCAATTGCTCGGCCAACTCCAATAGAGGAAGTTCCAAAGATAGGGCAACCTGGCCTCTTTTCAATACATAATAACAAAAGGAGAATTACCAATGGCTCCTTTATAGGTGATCCTATTAGCCTAGAGAGCCAATATGATCTTACCATGCCAATGTCTTTGATTTGTTTCCATGGTCCTCTTCAAGATTTTGATCAGGTTCTTATTAGTAGATTCAACTAAACCATTACCTTGGGGGTAATAGTTAGATGAAGTCTTCAAGAACACTTTATATTTCAAATCCCAATTAGCTATCCTAAAACTAGTAAAAGCTCTTACATTATCAAAGATGATAGGTTGAGGAGCTCCAAACCTTGTCATGATTTTTCTGAGAAATCCATGATTGCTAATTGTGTAGCCTCTTTGAGTGGGACTGCTTCAACCCACCTGTTGAAGTAGTCGGTTGCAATTAGAACCCACTTGTGGCCAACACTAGATGTAGGGTTGATCATGCCAATGAAATCTAGGCCCCACTTTGAGAAAGGTTGATCTGCCTGAATAGGATGAAGTGGAAGGGCTGCCAATGTCTTCTTCCTGGCAAAGAGAGAACACTCTTTGCATTTTCTTACCCATACATGGGAATCATTGAACAATGTGGGCCAAAACTAACCTTGCCCTCATTATCTTCATTGTTGTAGCTCTTGCAGAGAAGTAGCCTCTAGCTGGACCAACATGAAACTCACCGAGCAATCTATCAACCTGGTCTTCTTCAATGCATCTCAACAAGACCCCATCCAAATTTCTTTTAAAGAGAACCCCATCCACCAAAGCATAAGGAATGGGCTGCAACTTGAAATGTCTTCTCTTAGTTATGTCCAATCCATAAGGATACTCACCAGTGGATAGGAACCTAGCCATGTCTATTGTTTAGGAACTTATAGCTATTGGTTTAGCTATAGGTTCTGCCTCATTCAAGTGATAGGATGAGTTCACTTCATCCAAATCAATTTGAGCTAACTGTTCACATAACCCTCTACCTCTAATCAGCTTACTAGCTTTGATAGTAACATCATATTCTAGGATCTTAGTGACCCAGCTTGCTCTCTTTTCACTAATTTATATTCCCATTATGTAGTCTCTAACACTAGGATGAGAAACTAATACTTTGTATAGCTATTTGCCAACATATATCTAAACTTTTTCAATGCTCTTACAATGGCAAAAACTTGTTTGTCCATGGGACTATACCTAAACACATAGTCCTTCAATGTTTGATTGAAGAAGTTCAAGGGTTGCTCCATACCTTGGTCATTTTGTTGCATCAGAACAGCTACAATTTTGCTCTATCCTCCATGGGAATAAAGGACAAAGTCTTCCTCATAGTTAGGGTTCATGAGGGTAGGAACCTGGGCAATTTCTTCCTTTATCTTCTCAAAACCATCCTTCCCCTCATTGGTCTACCTAAAAACAACATCCTTCTTAAGCATCAGGGTTAGAGGTTTAACCAAACCAACACAATTAGGAATGAATTTCCTAAAAAAATTGATCTTCCCTAGAAATTATTGCAAAGCCTTCTTATGAGCAAGCAGAGGAAGATAAATAAGAGCCAAAGTTCTTTCTGGATCTATGGAGATCCCATTTTTGGATACCAAATGGCCCAAAAGCTTGCCCTTAGAAACAACAAAGACACACTTTTGGAGTTTAGAGACACCCCAAACTCTCTACATCTTTCGAAAACTTTCTCCAAATGCTCCATGTGATTTTATCCTCTCTTGGAGAAGACTGTGATATCATCTAAATAAATCAGGATGAACTTGTTGATGAAGCCCTTGAATGCAATGTCCATTGCCCTCTGAAAGGTGGTGCCAACATTAGAGAGCCCAAATGGAATTTTTGCATACGCCATGGTTCCCCACTTAGTGGTGAAAGTCCTCTTGTATTTGTTTTCATTCCTCACAAAAATCTAGTTATAACTAGAAAAACTGTCAAGCAATGAAAACCACTTTCCCCTGCAAAAGTCTGTAAGATTTGGTCCATGGATGGCTGAGGGTAGTGATCTTTAAGGGAAGCTCGATTCAAATTGTGAAAATCCACACACAGCCTTATCTCACCATTTTTCTTCCTCACTGGCACTAAGTTAGCTACCCAGGTGGAATACTTGATGGGGAAGATGATTCTAGCCTAAATGAGATTTGCAAGCTCCTTTCTCATCAAGGGCTCAATTTTGGGATTCACAAGCCATTGTTTTTGGTGAACATGTTTGGCATTTGGATCAAGGTCTATGGCGTGTTGGACAACATTAGGGTTGAAACCCTTTAGGTCCTCATAATTCCATGCAAAAACATCACTGTATTTTTGAGAAAGGTGAATAAAATTTTGTTGTTGATCATCACAACATACCTTTCCCAGAAATAAATCCTTGTCTTGGGCGATAGAAATATTTTGATAGTCCTCCTTTTTGAATGTGATGTTCTTCTTCTTGCCCTTGAATTCATCATCTTGGATGAAAATAGCCTCAAGAGTGACCAAACCCTTGGGTAGCTTGTTTGTTTTTAATTGCATAATTTGATTGTCATACCCTTCTTGTAGTTTGGATTGTATAGCTTGATGAGAACTCAACTTCATTTTGGATGAAGTTTATAATTTGTTCGTTGCTGTCAAAAATCTACTAGTTCACATCATTATCAGGGAATACGGTCCTAACCTCTATTTTGACATGTTTATCAGGGCCTTGAAAGAGCTCTATGGGGGAGAAAACTGAGCACCAACTATTTCCAATTGGTCTGCCTCATCATTTAATTTCCTTGGGACCACCTGTAGGTTGAGAGCATCAAAACTCTCAAACAGACCCCAAACTCTATGTTTATAAGCTCCTAGGAGCTAATTTTTTGTTGCATATCTTTCCCTAACCTAGTTGACCACCAGCTCAGTGTCTGAAGATCTCCAGATGTTTGATTTTATTCTTTTCAGCTAGTAGCAAGCCATGGACCAATGCCTCATACTTTGTGACATTATTTATGTAGGAGAAATGCAGCCTATGAGCAAAATGTAGTTTCTTACCAGTCGAAGAGATCAATAATACTCATACACTAGCTGCATTTTTGCTCTTTGCACCATCAAAGAACATTTTCCATGGGCTATTAGAACCATCATCTAGTTTGAGTATAGAAGGGACAGATGAATTCCCCTCATGAATCATGTAGGTGCCCAACCCAATTGTCTCAGTGGTGTCATAGGGATCAAAATCAAAGTGGTCCCTCGCCCACTCATCAAGAAAAAGATCTGGGGTTGGAAGGGGTGAAGATGCTATCTCAAGAGACCCTGAATTGTCTACTTCCTCACCCTGGATCATGCAATGACAGTTCACCAGACTATGATCATAATTCTCCACATGATAGTTTGAAATTGGTTCGGCCTTAATGGTGAACCTTATGCCATACCTTGTCCTTAGCAGCATGTGAGACTAGTCAGAAGAAAGGTAGCCACCTACCTTAGTTGTGAAGTCTCTTGACAAGAAAATAGCAAGGAAAGGAGGAAGATCAATGACTGGAATATCTTGACTAATGGTCAAGTTTGGACAAGCATGTAAGGTCAAATCCAGTCCTTTGATCACCCTAACAATGTTAAAAGATGTACCATCCATCTGCAACAGACCTGATGAAACAGGGGTATATTTGATGCCTAAAGCATCTGTTATCTTCTTCGACATAACCAAAATGCTTGCCCCTGAGTCTATCATGCAGTTGTGTACCAGGAATTTCCCAATATTTGGAGACAAGCAGAAAGGGGATGGCTTCCTTGTTGGACCTATCTGTTCTTCACTTGGTTGTACAAGATTGACTGGGTCTTTTTCATTCTGGACTGCTAAGTCAGTTGTTGGGAATTGCCTTTGAAGAGACTTAGTGTCTCAAATTACTACTTGAACCTCGTGTTTTGATCGTTGGTTGTTCATTGTACTGTTTAGGAGTTCATCAGGTTCAAGGTTCAACGTGAACAGTCATCGCTGTGACATAACACTATTGGGCTTACCGAATGTAAATGGTGAATGCATATCGGCATTGTATGTTGGGAATATACAAAGATGTGTATATCACAAATGCGTGAGAGGATACATCTCATGAGTATATCGCTAATGTATGCTACGAACATTTCATGTGTATATCGCATTTGTATGTACCTCGTGAATGTATGTTGAAGTTGTTTGCGGAGAATGTACATTGTATCGGACTGACCAACACTATTGGTGTACCTCAGATTGGCTCTATCGATGATTGGTATTTCACCGATGCTAGTGACCATCGGGACGACTTACTGTATCGGTGGAAGTTGGAAGCTTTACATCGATCTCCAGGGTCTCACCGAAGGGTGTGAGCTATCAGCCTAAGGTTGGAGATCGACGAAGGATGTAGAAGCCGCCCCGATAGTTATGTGTTACTCTGATAGGAGTTGGCAATGGAGTTTGGCATCGGTGTAAGAACTACTTTCAGCTAGGTTTTGTTAATTTTCTCTGATGCTCACTATCTTACCGATGGTGGTAGCTTCTTCAGAGATTGGCAAGAGATTGTTCATCGGGACAATGTAAACTGTTTGGACCAATGGCGAAGGTCTGACTGATGAAGGATGGAGGACTTGGGCATCACGGAGACATTGGACTATCGGTACAAGAAGTGAAGCACTCACCGATGGAGCGGGTTAGTCTGATAAGGCTATAGCTTGGCATCATCGGCAACAAAATTGCTGACAATGGTATTACTGAGAGTTCGGAGATATAAACCGGAATGTTGTCTATGACTTGGTGTATGTGGGATTAAACATCTCGTGAGAATGTGAATAGTTATGATAGTTGGAAGGCAGTGACGCTGGAGAAGTTAGATCGATCAGTTAGGGCAAAAGTTGAATAACTGTCTTTGCTCTTGAAGACTGGATATATGAACAAATCTATGTGTATCATTGCAGATTGATGAAATGATTCAAATTATACAGTTTATTTTGTAGATGTGTAGATGAAATAAATGGCTTTGTATAATTGTAAAAGAATCGATACCTGAACAAAAGAGCTAGGGATCTCTATTGTAATCTTTTAGTTTACTGTAATAAAGATAGCTTCTATTGTGGTGGTGGGTTTTTTATCCGAAAGGGTTTTCCCACGTAAAACTGGTGTCATTCTGTGTTGTCTTAATTGTTTATTTTGTTTTTCTAGTGTATTCATCTGTGGTTTTTGAATTGAAAGTTACCTGTCTGCATTATCCCCTTAGAATTATCATTAGGGAAGCTGTATTCCACACCTGTGCTTTCCCTACAAGTGGTATCAGATCCTGGTCAGTTGTGTTATCCTTGTTGGTAGGTTGGGTTTTTTGTGTTAATTCTGTGAGTGGGAGTTCTGTAGAGGTTTATTTGGTTAAATAAGATGGCAATTACATCATACAAAATAGACATTGAAAAGTTTAATGGCACAAACTTTGAGTTGTGGAAAATTAAAGTTGAAGATATGTTGGTCTACAGAGATCTTTGGATTGCTGTGTCTAGAACTAAACCTTCAGCCATGAAGCAAGAAGACTGGGACCTGGTAGATAGGAAAGCCAAAGGACTGATAAGATTAAGTTTATCTGACTCTATTCTATTGAACGTCCATGAGGAGATGATTGCAAATGCTTTATGGAAGAAGTTGAATAACATTTATCAAGGCAAGTCCTTGGTGAATAAACTTTTCCTCATAAAGAAGTTGTATTCTCTGAAGATGGATGAAGGAGCATCTATAGCAGAACATCTGAGCTTGTTTAATACGATTGTTCCATAGTTGATGTCTATAGGTGTAAAAATAGAAGAGGAGGACCGCTGTATGCTTCTATTGTGTTCCTTACCTAACTCATGGGATCATCTTGTGATGGCTATTGGAAGTATAACAACCACGTTTTCAACTGAGACTGTTGTTGCCTCGCTATTATTTGAAGAGATGCGGAGGAAATCTTCTAAGATGGCCAAAGAGGCCCTGTCTATTCGGGATAGATCAAAGGAAAGAGGCAAGAAGAAGGACAAGAAGTCTAAGTCAAAATCATAGGGGAAATCAAAATCTCCTGGCAAGAAGTCCAAGGTGAAGTGCTGGAATTGTGGGCAGAAAGGACACATCAGGAAAGACTGCAAAGAAGAGAAAAAGAAGAAGAAGAATTTCTCTAACTTCGTGTCTTCCTAGAGTGATGTTGATGCCTTCATTGTTGTTTTGGCAACGCCTGCATCTGAAGATGTTTGGCTGGTGGATTCAGGAGCATCTTTTCATATGACATCTCACAGAGAGTGGTTCACAAAGTATGAACCATATGCTGGTGGGAAGGTGTTCCTGGCAAGTGATTCAACACTGGAAATTGTTGGCCGAGGAAGAGTCAGAATCCAGTTCCCGGATGGCAGAATAAAGGGAATGAATGGAGTTTTACACATACCAGGTCTGGCTCAAAATTTACTTTCTATTAGTAAGCTTAATGATGTTGGAGTGCAAGTTACTTTTGTGAATGGTGGCTGTAAGATGACTAGAGGTTCTATTGTACTGGCAAAGGGTGAACACATTGGAACTTTGTATAGGTTAGATGCTAAACCAGTGTGCTGTAATAATGTCTCTGTAAAATCTGGTAAAGCTACTATTGTAACACATGATGTAAACTCAATGGAAGTTAAACTTCTTGCAGAGAAAACAATGCTCTAGCATCATAGACTTGGTCACATAAGTGAAAAAGGTTGAAAAACCTTGAAAAACAAAAACCTGGTAGATGGGTTGATTGATTGTAATCTAGAGTTTGATTTCTGCAAACATTGTATATATGGAAAACAAAACCGTGTTTCTTTTTACTCTAGTTCTCATAAATCTTCTGGTGTTCTAGACTATGTACATTCTAATGTTTTTGGTCCAGTTAATGTTCCTTCTTTATCTAAATCAAGATACTACGTATCATTTATTGATGATTATTCAAGGAGGGCATTTGTATATTTTTTGAAGAATAAATCAGAAGTGTTCAGTCGATTTAAAGAATTTAAAACTCTTGTGGAAAATTAAATTGGTAGGAAAATAAAATGCTTGAGAATAGATAACAGTGGTGAATATTGCAATGCGGGTTTTGATAAGTATTGTGTAGACCATGGAATTAAAAGGCATAAAACTACACCTTATACTCCACAACAAAATGGAGTTGCTGAAAGGTTAAATCGATCGTTGATGGAGTAAGCAAGAAGTATGTTGAGTTATGCTGGTCTTGAACAAAGGTTCTAGGCTGAGGCAGTTGCTACAGCTTGTTACTTGCTGAATCGTTCTCCTACTTCGGCATTGGTTGATAAGACGCCTATGGAAGCTTGGTCTAGAAAGAAGCCCTCTCTAAGACATCTTCATGTCTTTGGCTGTGAGGCATATGCTCATATTCCTGATGTAAAAAGATCTAAGTTGGATTACAAAGCAGTCAAATGTATCTTTATTGGCTATGGAGTCGGTATTAAGGGGTACAAGCTTTGGAATCCTGAAACTGAAAAAGTACTTTATAGCAGGAATGTAATTTTTAGAGAGCTGAAACCTTTCATTAGTGTTCCTCAGCCAGAGAAGACAGAAGAAAAGAAAGAAAAGAGTGTTGTGAATGTTCCTCTGACCCCTGTAAAAGAGGAACAACAAGCACCAAATGTAGATGGTTCAGATGTGAGTTCGAGTAGCTCCGAAGATTCAGATCCAGAGCAAGAACCTAAACCTACACCTCAGCTATTGAGGAGGTCTACATGTGAAAGAAGACAACCAAATAGGTATGGATTTTCAGTACTTGATTTAAATTGTGCCTATGTTTTTCTTACTGATATTGGTGAACCTAGGACTGTGAAAGAAGCTATTAGTTTATTTGATTCAAATTCTTGGTTGGAAGCCATGGATAACGAAATGCCATCATTGGAGAAGAATGGAACTTGGGATCTAGTACCCTTGCCTGAAGGTAGAAAACTTGTGGGCTGTAAGTGGATATTTAAAAATAAATATGGTCCAGATGGTAGTATTGATAAGTACAAGGCATGACTGGTTGCTAAGGGGTATTCCCAAAAGGAAGGTATAGATTATGGAGAAATCTTTTCTCCTGTAGCCAAGCTGGCATCCATTAGATTTCTTTGTCACTTGCAGCAGCATATGATTTTGAAATTGAGAAGATGGATGTGACGACAACATTTCTTCATGGGGATCTTGAAGAAGAAATTTATATGTCCCAGCCAGAGCATTTTGTGGTAAAAGGTAAAGAACATCTGGTATGTAAACTTAAAAGTCTCTTTATGGTTTGAAGCAATCTTCCAGAATGTGGTATCAAAAATTTGATACGTATGTTTTATCTTTGGGATATATGAGATCTAAATTTGATCATTGTGTCTATTATAAAACTGAAGGTGATCAAATTCTTATAATTACACTGTATGTGGATGATATGTTGTTCATTGGCAATGGTAAGGGGATGATCTCAGATTTAAAATCTCAGTTGTCCTTGAAATTTGAAATGAAGAATCTGGGGGTAGCGAAGTACATTCTGGGAATGGAAATCAAAAGGGACAGATCTAAGAGAAAGATTTGGCTCAGCCAGAGCAAGTATATTACCAATGTTCTTAATAAGTTCAATATGTTTGATTCTAAACAGTTAGTTGTTCCAGTTTTGCAGGGAACGAAACTATCTGTTGAAGATTGTCCAGAATCTTTGAATGAAATTGACGATATGAAAAGAGTGCCTTATGCAAGTGTTGTTGGCAGTTTGATGTACACAATAGTCTATACCAGGGTAGACATTGCCCAAGCAGTGGGAGTTTTGAGCCGGTTTATGGCGAATCCAGGCAGGTCACATTGAGATGCTGTGAAGAGGGTTATGAGGTATTTGAAGGGAACTTCTGATTATGCTATTTGCTATCATGGAAATTCAGTTGGATCTCAGAAATCTATCAGCATTCAGGGATATGTAGATTCTGATTGGGCAGGAAACATTGACAGTAGAAGATCCACCAGTGAATATGTATTCACGTTAAATGGTGGTGCTATTAGTTGGATGAGCAAGCGGCAAGCTGTAGTCACTTTGTCCACAATAGAGGCAGAGTACATGGCATCTACTCATGCATGCCAAGAAGCCGTTTGGTTGAAAAGGTTGTGTTCTGATGTTGGTTTTAATGTAGGGAAAATACAAATACATTGTGATAGTCAAAGTGCTATCTGTTTGGCGAAAAATCCTACATTTCATGCTAGGACAAAACATATTGATGTCTAATATCACTTTGTTCGTGATATGGTGGAAGACAGGAAGATGAAGCTGGTAAAGATTGACACTTTGGAAAATTTCGTTGATGCCTTAACGAAACCAATGAGCACGACCAAGTTCAAATGGTGTTCAGTTGGAATGGGTCTTCGGGCCCATAATTCTCAGTAATAGTATGAGGATTACGAGGTAGCAGTAATCTCTTCGACAAGTGGGAGATTGAAGAGACTTAGTGTCTCAAATTATTGCTTGAACCTCATGTTTTGATTGTTGGTTGTTCATTAAACTATTCAGGAGTTCATCGGGTTCAAGGTTCAATGTGAACAGTCATCGCTGTGATAGAACACTATTGGGCTTACCGAATGTATATGGTGAATGCATATCAGCATTGTATGTTGGGAATATACAAATGATGTGTATATCGCAAATGTGTGAGAGGATACATCTCGTGAGTATATCGCTAATGTATGCTGCGAACATTTCATGTGTATATCGCATTTATATGTACCTCGTGAATGTATGTTGAAGTTGTTTGCAAAGAATGTACATTGTATCGAACTGACTAACACTATCGGCGTACATCAGATTGGCTCTACTGATGATTGGTATTTCACCGATGCTAGTGACCATTGGGATGACTTATTGTATCAGCGGAAGTTGGACGCTTTACATTAATCTCTAGGGTCTCATCGAAGGGTGTGAGCTATTAGCCAAGGTTGGAGAGCGGCGAAGGATGTAGAAGTTGCCCCGATAGTTATGTGTTACTCCGATAGGAGTTGGTGATGGAGTTTGGCATCGGTGTAAGAATTGCTTTCGGCCAGGTTTTGTTAAGTTTCTCCAACGCTCACTATCTTACCAATGGTGGTAGATTCTTCAGAGATCAGCGAGAGATTGTTCATCGGGACAATGTAAACTATTTGGACTGATGGCGAAGGTCTAACCGATGAAGGATGGAGGACTTGGGTATCGCGGAGACATTGGACTATCGGTGCAAGAAGTGAAGCACTCACCAATGGAGTGGGTTAGTCCGATAAGGCTATAGCTTGGCATCGTCGGTAACAAAATTGCCGACGATGGTATTACTGAGAGTTCGGAGATATAAACCGGAATGTTATCTACGACTTGGTGTATGTGGGATTAAACATCTCACGAGAATGTGAACATTTACGATGGTTGGAAGGTAGCGACGTTGGAGAAGTTAGATTGATCAGTTAGGGCAAAAGTTGAATAATTGTCTTTGCTCTTGAAGACTGGATATATAAACAGATCTACATGTATCCTTGCAGATTGATGAAACGATTCAAATTATATAGTTTATTCTGTAGATGTGCAGATTAAATAAATGGCTTTGTATAATTGTAAAAGAATCGATACCTGAACAAAAGAGCTGGGGATCTTTATTGTAATCTTTTAGTTTACTATAATAAAGATAACTTGTATTGTGGTGGTGGGTTTTTTACCCGAAAGGGTTTTCCCACGTAAAATTGGTGTCATTCTGTTTTGTCTTAATTTTTTATTTTGTTTTTCTGGTGTATTCATCTGTGGTTTTTGAATTGAAAGTTACCTGTCTGCATTATCCTCTTAGAATTATCATTAGGGAAGTTGTATTCTGCACCTGTGCTTTCCTTACAGCCTTAAGGCTTCCTGCAACAAATCCCTCTGAGAGTGAATCAATAATGCATCCCACATGGACACATTTAGGATTGTCTTTTTCATCTACTCTATAATGTTTAGAGGAAATGTTGTTGTTTTGTGCATGGAAGGAATCCATGTTCCTCTCTTTGATTGCTCTGTAGCTTGTTCAGACATCTTTGGACATGATGGAACCTCTTTTGTAGTAACAGGCATGTTGCTATGAGTTGTATTTGTAGCATTGGCCCCTTTTGCCTTTGGGATAGGTTCCTTTTGTAGTATAGTAGGCATGGGGGTATCCTCTAATTGCCTCTTTTTGGATCTTATATTGTCTGCAACACTGCTTACATGCATGATCACACTATCCATAGGCTGACTAATAGCACAAAAATCCTCAAGAGTCCAAAGCATTAGATTGGAATCACAAGCAACCTCATTTGATACCTCAGGGTTATTGTTGACTATTTCTACCAATGATGCTCATTGAGTGTGAAAATTTTGCATCATTAGGGCTCGTTCTTATGCTCCAAATGCACAAGTACACTGATTATGAGTTTGGTTGCAAGGATAACACCAATCTGCCTCTTGGGCCAAATTTTTTTGAATAGGAACCAAGGCCCTAACTAGATTAACAATTGATATTTGTTGAATAGGTCTAACCATTTGCACAGGCTAGATAGAGTGATTAGTTTGGTACCTATTTGGTTGGTAACCTTGGTTCCAGTTTTGATTTTTGTTAGAATTATAACCCTAGCCCTAGGTTTGATTTGAAGACCACCCTTGGTTATAATTTTCATGGGGTTTAGGGGTGGTTTGAATGGCTATAGTACTAATTTTATTAGCCATGTTGGTCATTAGGGTTTTAAAGTCATTCTCTCATTATGGAAGAACAAATGTAGAGGCCTTAGACTCTGGAATGGGAGCAATTGTAGGTTATTGAACTTATGAAGGCAATTATGGGAAAATGGGTACAGGATGTCTAGGAGCAATTTTCCTAGCCTGTATTAAGCAATTTTTAGCCTTCAAGGCTATCTTATATGCATCTGGTAAGGTATCAACGCCCATAGATTGCATCATAACAACGATATCAAAATTTAAAGCTCTCAAAAATATAAGAAGGCACCTTGTGGAGATGGTCTAAGAAGAGTTGGGATCCTATCCCATGTCCTTTGAAATTTAAAATTGAAGTCATCCATCACCTCGTTGGGAGCCTTGCCTTGAGCGGGTTCGACATTTTACCGACTCCTTGACTTCTTTCATTATTTTTCCTTGGCGCTTTCCTTTGCTTTTGGTCGACAAATCCTTTGTCGACAAAACCACCGATCAGTGAACTTAAGGTTCACTAAACCTTAAGTTTGCTAACAAAGGCAAACTTTGTCTTTGACTTAGCCGCATCTCTTTCTTCTTCTTTGCTCATCTTCCTTTTGTTGGCAAAGTTGTCGATCGGTGAACCATGAGGTTCACAAGCCTTCAATTTTGCCGACAAGGCGTGCCTTTGTCACTTTCTTTCTACCTTAGTTGCTTCTTGCCTACTCACTCCTTAGTCAGCAAACTGGTGAATCAACAAACTAGTGAACTGGCAAACCAAAGGTTTGTCAAACCAGAATTTTCTGACTAAGGCAAAATAAAGAGCAAAAAACATAGAATTTTTTATGATTTTATAGGATTTTCTAAGGGGGAACCTCCTTCCATTTAGGCTTTCTCAGATTAGATTTCTCTGATGGAAGGAGGGATTTTGGGTTGTTTTGACCTAGGCAAAATATGACAACAAGTTCCAAAAGTAGCAAGAATAGAGCACAACTGGATAGAATTATGTCACTAGATGGCTCACATGTTAAGCAATATTAGGAATTACATGGGCTAACATGGGTAGTAATCCTGATAAGGGTGGTCAGTCTAAGGAAGTGCATCTACTTAGGACCACAAGCTACTAACGTTGTAAGGAGTGGACGCTCTAGGGAGTGTATCATCAGTGTGATGTGTGTGAAGGTGGAATGTGCAAAAGTATACCCCCACCTTAAAATAATTGCATAAAGTAATGGTATGTAATTGATTTTAAGGTAGAATAAGAGGAAAGAGGTAATAGAGATAAGGAAATATAAAGAGGAGGTTATGTTCCCAAAGCTGATTTAAAAAAAAGTGCCCCCAAGGAAAGGCAACCAAAGCAATGTTGGAAGCATGATACACAAAGGCTTGTATAAGCATAGTATGACACCAAGCAATGCAAAAGCATGTCACGTAAAATCAAGTAACATCACCAAAAACACAAAGGGATCTATGTGCTTTGGAGTCAGTATAAAATTAAAGGAGGGAAATCATCAAAGGACAAAAAGGATAATTGTCATCATCAACCAAACACATAGAACTTCGAGCACAAATAAAAATGTCACATGAAATCAAAAGAAAATAAAATTTTTGGGTCAACATGGAAGGAAGCTAAATCTTCCAACACTTTGCATCATCCCCAAAATGTTGAAATAGTCAATGAGACAACATATAGAAGAAGGTAGAAATAGATAGAAGAGTGGGACAACATTTTCATTCTTCCTGTATCCACATGTCTACAAGGGAATCATGGGTCCTCTAGGTAGAACTAACAAACATATATCAAGCATTTTCATAGAGAAAACATGAAAGACAAAAAAACACACATACATACACATGGAATGAAGGTACAACTCTCATGGGTCAAGCACCATCAAATCATCCATGTCCTAATCTTGTTCATCATAGGGGGATAGAAAAAGAGCTGACAAAGGGACCACATTAAGAGCTATACAAGGAGACTCCCCTAGAACCAACTGCAAAGGGTCAACTATAGGAACAAGATCCTCTTGAGCATCTGTAGAGACTATTGTTAATGATTGTGTAAAAATCAAAAACAATGAGCGAATATCTATGAAGGACTCAAAGATGTACTTCATCGGGGAGGAATCATTTGAATTGCTCTTAGAATATTGCACCAAATGTGGCTCATCAATGCTACTAGAAAAAAATGAGAGCATTGAGAGTCACGGGTGGAAGAGAATCCTCCATGGTAGGAAGAACTAATGAAGAAGGGCTTAGAAGTGGTGGGGAAGATGGTATGTGCTTGGGTTTATAGAATGGCAGTGTAGTATATTACTCTAGTTTTTGTTTGGGAGGTGGGCGTTCAGATATTAATGTCAACTATGGCAGGGCGGATGAAATCTAGGAAGATCTGATGGTGGGTCTGCTGGAAGGGAACAAGTGATTTTAGAGTGGTGCTAGAGATGACACTTTAATGTTATTGAGAGGATCTAAAAAAGGTGGCATATCTGGGATAAAAAGAATGATGGGATCCTCAGTACAGGGAGCCAAGACTACTTGAACTCTTTTAGGGTTACATTTGTTTGGGTCCAACTAAGGAAAGGTGGGGGTCAGGGATGGGAGAGACATAAGCTAGGAAGGGGGAGGCTAAGGCTCAGAGGGAGGAGCGAGATTAGGAGGTGGCTACATAGAAGGGGGATGCTCAAGTAGAGACTGTGCTTCAGTAGCATGCTCTTGGCATGTAGCATGTCGATGATGCTTGTGATCTCTTGCAAGTTGGTTTTGTCTAGTCCAAGCTAGTGCCTTTGCTGAAGGAGCCAGGGGTTTTCCAACATAGGTTCTTGTTGTTCCTCTATCTGAGGGATAGGAGGAGGAACTAAAGGAACCACTGAAGGTTAGGAAACTATAGGAGGAGGATGGTCCCACAACATGAGTTGCTTTTCTCGTGCCATTAAAGAGGTGGGAGCAACAGGAGCAATCATCAGAGGTTGAGGAATTGTAGGGATGCGAGGGGGTATATGTAGTATTGGTTGTTTACCTTTAGGCCTCAAATAAGAGATTGGAGGTGGAACTTCTGAGTATTGGCTAGTCGTACATGGATAGGGAGGTGCACTCAATATGGGTTGATTTCCTTTAACTGCCTATGGAGCAGTAGAAGAAATAGAAGCAACCACTGAAGGTTGAGAGACCGAAGAGGTAGTAGTCATAGGAGACAAGGGAGAAGGGCCATGAGACAACTGCACAATCTAATTTCAATATTTTCTTTCCCCTTTTCCCCATGAGCATCATTATATTTTGTTCAATTCTCTGAGCCTTAAGCTTAGAAAGAGGAACCAACCTTCTCTGGAGGTTTGATCTCAACTGCAAGGTCCCACACCTTGAGATCAGTCCCATTGTGTCATTGAAATGCTTGAACAGGCTTCAAGTAGGGTGCAATTTCACGTGACAACATGTATGATAAAAACAAAAAGTCATTTCATGGTCAGAGAGGCTTGGTTAGGGCCAACCAAAAGTAGTCCAAAGAGAAATTTTCACATATGTAGAGAGGCTAGAATCCACTATGGTGGATTGTGTGCACTACTCCATCATGGGGGAGTTTCAAGCACTTATGGACCACATAAGGGACCACTCTCATAGAAGCAAGCCACATGTGGCCTAACTTCAAGTGAAAATGGTCTGAGGTAGGAATCACAAACAAGGGGATGTCTAGGGTCTTAGTTCCAACCCATGGTAGGTCTAGACAAGCCATCATGCAACCGTATGTAGACTTCTAAATTCTCATACTTGTCTTTATATAGTTCATGAATGTACAAGAACTCCTATGTAATGACATTTACCATGCACACAAGATCAACAAGGATACCCCTAATGGGTTTTTTGTTAACTTGGTCAACAATGTATAGAGGGCCAGCATATACATGCATGGGTGCATTGATGGAGGTAAATGAAATGTTAGGTTTGGGAATAGGCCACTCTCACAAAGTACAAGGGTGGACATCCACCATTCCTATCATTTCAAAAAATGAGGAGGAAGACTTATTGGCAGTCTTTTCTAGCACTATAGAGGTAGATGGAACATCATTGAAATTGGAAGAGTTATAGTGCAATGGGTTGGTGTAGATTTGTAAGTTTTGGTTGGGAGGAGAGACGAACTTGTTTCCTTTATCATTCACACTAGCTACCTGAATGACATTCTAATCGATGTAGTCTTGCACTTTATGTTTAAGATGTAAACATATTTCAGTGTCATGACCAGGGACTCTATGGAATTGACAAAAGCCCTTTGGGTCATAAGAAGGTGGAAAGGGTTTTCTTGTGTCTAAGGGTTGGATAGGCGGTGACGACACCAAATTGTTATTCAAGATTTGCTATAAGATAGAATAAAGGGACTCAGTTAAAGGTGTAAATTGTCAATTTGCTTGTTGTTTAGACAAAGAGAGGGCTAGAGCAATCTATGAGGGTGTTGTAGCCATTGCATTATTAACTATAGTGGAAGTGTTATATTTAAAGAAGTTTTAGTTTTTCTTGTAATTATTAAAAGAAGAAGATGCACCAGATTGTCCAACAAGAGCTGATGAGGTAGAAACCTCAAATTGGATAATGGACTATTGGTAATCGTGAAATGCTATGCATAGATGAGAAAATGAAGGATATTTAATTAGCAAAATCTTATCCTAGATCAAAAGCTACAGGTTGCCAATAAACACCCATTGCACATCTAAATCTGGAATGGCATAAGGAATTTGTGAAAATAAAGATTGATATCTACAAATAAATCAATGATTTTATCTTGTGCTCCCTAGTGAAAATGGATGAGGCTAATGAAATTAACTTGTGGTCCAATGTTGTCTTGGAAGTGTTGGAGAAATTGATTAACAAGTTGCTCGAATTAAGAGATGGAATGGTCAGGTAATGAGAAAAACCAGTCCAGTGTGGTTTCTTTCAATGACTATGGAAGTAGTTTCGCTAACAAATGGTCCTAAAAAATAAAATCACTACGCAAGGAGGTAAATTCATATACACGTGTTTATGGTTTCATTTGTTACAGTGCTTCTTGAACCTTGATGCCTCAAGGCCTTAAGAAAATGGAGTAGATAGGATGTTGAGAGATAAAGGACTGCATCTACAATATGCTGTTGTTGTAGGGAGCCAACATTTTGTAGGAGTTGGTTTATGATGGGATTTGTCATATGCATGGGTGTGGAGATGGTGGTAGAAGTGAGAGGGAGTGACATCTGCTGGGAGGCTCCCATGTGACCACTAATAAAATTAAACTATAAAGGATGAGAAGGCAAAACAAACCCATATTGATTTATGGGGTTCCTAGCCATTCCAGATTAACTAGCATCTACATTTCCATGTTGTGCAGTGCTAGTGGCCATATGCAATGATGTGTATGTCTATGTAGAAGAAGTAGCCATCATAATTAAAAGTTGATTACCAATAATGTTAGAATGGGAGTCGTGATCCCCCTCACAGTAGCTTGCTAACAGAGGCGTGTCACTATGTAAAAAATGATCAATGCCACAGAGGAAGTCAAGACCATCAGGGTAACTGGTTAGCAATGAATGAAGGGCCTCAACTAGAGGAACAATGACACTAGGTAGGTTTTCATTAGGCAAGTGATCCTGGTAGTTAGCCAAGTGGTGATGTAGCTCCTGAATCTGAGCATGTGGAACACTACTTAGTGTGGCCTCATGATCAAAGGCTACTTCAACATCATGAAAAATAGTCACTAGAAGAGTCGATGAAGATGATAGAGTAGGAAATGCTATCATTGTAGTATCATAGGGGAAGTTTGAGAAATCTGGTGCCGACCTAATAGGAGTGTTAGGGGCACGAGACTGGGCCATTATAGTGTTCCTCAAACTTCTGTGGATAATGTAATCAGGATGACAGGATTGTGTGGTGAAGCTCATAAACAGAGTTCAGCTTCAGAACACACAACCCAAGGTGATGAGAGAGTTCATTGTTTTAAATGTTGAAGAATGTGTAAAGAAAAGTATTTATAGATGTTTAAGTGTTAAAGCAAGTTGAGTTCACCAAAATGTAGATGAGGAAAAATTGTACTTCAACTAAGAGGTATTAGTCGAAGGAACTTTTCACTACAACTACACTCAAGACTGTTTTAGTTTTGTACTGCCCACTAATATTCAAAAAAATGACATCAACAACCCCTTTAGTGCTATGAATGTAAAAAGAAACTATGCTAATTGATTGAAAAGATAGAAGAGGAGTGATAAAATGCCAAATACAAAAAATTGGAGACAATTTTAATATTTTAATCACAAAAAATAAAGGAGAAAGTTGAGACGAATTTGGTACCAGATGGAGGAGCTCACTACCAGGGACACCGGTGCATTGCGTGGATGTCTGCACATTGCACTATAGTATAGAAAGTACAGAAAATAGAAAACTCTAACATTGATTCCCTTTATCTTGCACAACCTACATAGCATGAGACAAAACAAACTACTAGTAGCTTCCAAGTGACAAGAATAAACCAAAATTGAAAAAATATCAATAATGCTATTCAAAAGGAATGAAATGAATGATAGAAATACGGAGATAGAGGAAGAGGATTCAAAAAACTAGTAATGTGGATGCATTTCTATTCTAAATCTAGAATCTACAAGAAGGACAGGGAATGTTGGGACTATTTGGGGGTTTGCCTTTAGTTCAAACCCTTGTTTTGGTATTTCTACCTCCACAACAACCAATATTGAAAATATTGAAATAAAATGTGTGTTATTATATTAAGTGTGTCTAGAATGAATAACAATAGTGACAAATAGATTAAAGATATAATATGAAACTAATCTACTCAAAGATAAGAGCAAACTAGTGATCTATTTGAAGGAGGAAATGAAATGGAGGTAGCCCATAGAAATGCAAGGAACACACAGATGGATTACCTTAAACAATAAGGAGAAGATGAATGCAAGATGGAACACAATCACCTTTCAAAATAGAAGATACAAACTACCTAGTGGGAAATGAAGAGCCCAACCAATAATGGGTCCAAGAAACCCCACGAAGATATCACAAATCCACAAGCAATATCACATGAGGTTGGGTGCACAAAACAAGATTTCTAGATACAACTAGTATAGATATCTTAAATACATCTATCTAAAAAAATGCCGAGAGATATCAATTTGAATCTATTTATTTACTTCACATTAGAACCATTTTATTTACTACACACATAATTTTGGTTAATTATTTAATTATTTAAGTTTTTCAAATTAATTAACAAATTAAATTTAAACTTTTTATTGATTAAATTACACTACTATATTTTTTTATATAAATTAATTAAGATTCAAACCTAAAACATGTATAAAATTTCAAGGTTGAAATAATTTCTAATAGTACACAAAAAAAATATAGCCCTTTTCTTTCATTTAATAATACAAAGTAATGTTCCATTTTCTAACATTTTTTGTGAGAAAATTGCAGCCTTTTTCATTCATTTAATATATACAAAGTAATGTTTGGATTTTCTAACAGTTTTTGATGATGGCATTGTTGGCAAGAGACATTGCTCTGGAATAGACTTGTATGTTGTCATTGATGGAAACAAGGATCAGAGATCTCATTAGCATGACATGAAGACATAACTCCGGAAGGCCTTATTGGAATTGAAATCTAGTTGGCAAAAATGACTAAGTATGGGCAGGAAACAAAGTAAGAGATAGTAAATGGATCAGTGTGCCTCCACAGATGAAGGCCTGGAAATGCGGCTTAGGTATAATGTTCACAATTGTTTATTGTTGTTATATTCCAGAGATCAAGATCCGACTTCCTCCGGAAGTCATCTGGTGAAAAGTCTAAGTCCGGGTGGATAGAGTTAAGACAAAGACAATGAACAATATAGAGTAAAATATCTGCATTCCTCTGAAATAGCATATTTTGCTCTGCGGTTCTGAGGAAACATAGAGATATGTCATGACTATCTAAATCCAAGATTATAGCCTTTGAAGTTCACCAGATAATATTTTACAAGCTTCCAAGTATCGGCTTCTAGTTTGACAGTGTTTCAGTGTGACAATGCAACAGTTCTAAGATCTGCATTTTGGCATACAAAATTATTTTGTTATGCAGATTTGAAGGCATGTTAAGAGGTCATATATGAATGTTAGATATGGATTGTGGAGTCCCATTTGGTCTGCAGTGTGAGTTATGGTATGACAAATGAAATTATCAAGTATGTTCTTAAATAACAGGCTGACTGGTATGTTAGATCTTTATGTGGAGAAGATGTAATGTTTGGATAATCAATTTGAGTGGTCATATAACTAAGGCCAACCTATATGAACACATTTGTGCAAAGATTTGGGCCCGCATAGCATATAATGCATTGTATTGAGCCGATAAGCTACATCTTTCAATGTACATGTTTCATATCTTGGATGCCAACCTGATTATGAATCAAATCATGATGCGGATATATAAGAGCGTTGAATTTTGGTTGAGGTAACAATGATGTGTGATGTGGTTGATGCGAGCATGACAATAGCAGAGCGTAGATATAAGATCAGTGATGATGAAGACTCGGGATTCAGAATTCAGTTGCTAAATGATTACACCCTGGCATACTGACAGATGCTTTTGCAGTATTCATTTTCATATATAATTTCACTTGTACTTGTCCGAGAGCCATCTTCATCAAGGTAGTGAGCCTCCATTAGGGTTTAACAGCCCTCATTGTAATCTTTCTAGATCTAGGGTTGAGGCAGTGAGCCTCCTAGACCTAGTTGTACTTCATGGCAGTGAGCCAGCATGTTCTAGCCCTGTGGATTGACCAAGCCTGAACATCACCATTTGTAAAAGATTGCAATATATATTGAGAGCTAATCCTCTCTGTGGTTTTTCCCTCTTTGGGTTTTCCACGTAAAAAATCATGGTGTCTATGTGTTATGTCTTTATGGTTACTATTCATTTGCATATTGTGCTTTTGTTTAATTAATTTTAGAAAATGGTTAAAATTGAAAGTGCATGAAAAGTTTTATAGAACACTTATTCATCCCCCCTCTCAGTGTTCCCAGTATTCAACAATTGGTATCAAAGCAAGGTTCCTTGGAAGAAGCCTAATAGCTTGAGGAAGATCTGGGAAGGTTCACTTATGGCAGCACAAAGGTACCTCACTTGTCTTGAAGCAAATCCTTCCGGCAACATTATAATTGCCAATCAAGTATATGTCAATAATGAACAATTTGAAGTAGCTCTAGAAGATCTTGACAACTCCAAGGCTGATATCAAGGGTTCAGAGGAGAGTATCAAAGAAGCTGATGATTGCATTCTGAAATTAAAAGAGCAGATCATTAAATCTCAGGAAAGAAGGAAAGAATTATATGAGCAACTAAAACAAGCAAATGAATCCACATAGAATCTTCTCAGGGTAATTGAAGAAAAGACCAAGAATGAGGAATATCTAAAACAAGTTGTGAAGGACAAGTCAGAAGAATGTGAAAAACTAGGGAAAGAAGTTTTGCTCTTGAAATTTGATCTAGAGGCAACAAATAGCTATGAAGAAAAAATCAAAATAAGCTCTACAAAATTGATAAGTTGCTAGCGAGTCAAAAGTATCCAGAAGCTAAACAAGACTTGGGATTTGAAAAGGGAGAAAGTTCAAATTCAGGACAAGACAGATCTAAAGAAGGAAGAGGCAGAAATCATTTGGTAAGGAATCAAAGAAGAAGACCTAAAGGACCTCCGGTCAGGCAACCAAATGCTCAAAGGTACCCATCTTTTAATGGTTACTATTTTAAATGCAATAAGTATGGTCATAGGGTTATTCAGTAGCAAAATGAATCAAAATGTCCCATCTTTCTCCAGTCAATGTTTCAACTGCAAGAAAATAGGTCATAAAGCAATTGAGTGCAAAAGTGTGTCAAGAAGGTATCCAAACAATTCAAGGATTAGTCAACCTTTCAATGGACAGTGCTTTGCATGTAATAGGTTTGGGCATATGGTCAATCAGTGCAGATCAAGGCCAATCCCAAATTACAGAAGGAATCAAGGTTATAAAAATGTTGTTTACTTCATTTGCAACAAATCTGGATACTTTGCAAAGTTCTGCAGAAGCATACATACAAGAAGAGACTATCCTGCAAAAAAGGGAAAAACATGGCAGAGAGTAGACAAAGGCAAAAAGAACATTGATCTGGTAGAAACCAAGAAAGAGATGAGTCAGATCTAGATCAAGAAGGATGTTACTAAGGTCAAGGATGGATCCGCACCAGTCTCTGGTGTAGATACTTCCTCTGGGAAGTAAATTGAGAACTCTGGCTTAGGAGCAGTGTTAAAAATATAAATCCCCCAGCCAGAAAGTTAGTGCTGGAATCCAACACAGAGATATGTGGTAGAATCTAACATGATAGATCCCTTGAAAGAAATTCGGGAAGAAAATGTTCTAATGCAGAGTATTGCGGAGCAATCCTAATCAACTATATTCTACAGTGAAGAGTTTAACAGCCTTTTTGAACAAGCATTAATGACGATTAGGTTAAGTCATGCAGAGGATAAAAGGGAACTAGTTTAGTCTCAAAATCACTTTTCACTTGAAGCCATCAGGTGTTCTAAGAGATTGAAGTAGAATTTGAGCAACGACAACCAAGATTTGAAGCGTTTGGAGAAATTCGAAGAAAAGAAACCCTAACACAACGGAACAATGTATTTTCATTAAAACCCCATTTATGAATTTGATAAAATTCTGCAATGACAACTCCACAAGTTGTAGACATCACTGAATGACCTTGACCTAAATTTAAGAAACACCCCTACAAGGCAACCAAAGTTGATCCAATGGGTGCATTCTCAAAAATACCATATGGAGTTCTGTATGTGGAAGACGTTAGGGCATACATCCATGTGGCCCTACATGAGCTCGGTGGCAACAAATTCTCAGAACTATTTCTAAAACATTTAAGTAATGATCAATTTGACCTAAAGGAAGAATACAAAGCCTTAAAGGAGAAGAAATTCATCCAGTATGCAGAGTTTTCTGCATTTGCAGAGGATGAATGGGTCCAGTATAGCCTAAGTCAAATCCATGACAAATTCATGTGGCTAGGGAAAGGGAAACCCTTTAAGACAACAAAGGATGCAATTCAGGCAGTCACTGGACTAAACTCCACCAGAGGTGTACCATTATTGAAGGCGGTCAAGAATCAAATGGTTATAGATGCCACCAGAGCCCAATTTGACAAAAGGGCGTTGACAATAAATGATATTACTGATCCTGCAGTAAAGTTTTCCTCCATGGTCATAGGTTACAAGGTTTACTTCTCAAACCAGGAGAACTCTATTTCTGGTACTGCAATATACACTGCCTATCAAATGGTTAAAGAGAATGCAGATTATGATTTGTGCGAGCTGTTGAGAATCCAACTACTGGAGAATCTAAAGAAGATAAAGGAAAGTAAGAACTATCCATTCAAGTATGGTACATTAATTATCTGTTTATTCTTCTATTTTCTGAATGAATTCCCAAATCATAAGGGATTGATTTGGTTGAGTGATAAACCAATAGCTGTTCAAATTAGAAATTGTCTTAACAACTTGGGTAGTTATAATGAGCAAAAAGCAGCCCTATGGGGATTTTTCAAGAACTTTCAAAGTATGATGCACTCAAGAGAAAGAATTCCTGAGAAAATTGTTGACAAGTACAAGGACACAATTTGTTTCATGGTCACTAAGGATCAATGCTTAATGGAAGTTGTGGAACCCAGAACTGTATGGGTAATTCCCATGGGATATGAGGTAGATGGACATATTTTGGAAAACTATGCCCAGCACCTGCTTAGCAAACCTAAAGACACTAAAGAAGAGAGGTTTGGAACATATGAGGAGTTATCTGTGAAACTCCATGTTGAACTCAGACAAACAGAAACCACTAGGAAGCTAAGAAAAGAAGTAGAAGAAATTGCTACAAGATTGTGAAAAATCTATTGCAGCTACTGATTATTAATTTCCTATCTTATAAGATTATTTGGCTGCCGAAAAATTAATTAATTTACAGCAAATATTAAATAATAACACAGCTGCAACTTCACGGAAAAATCACGGAAATAGAAAAATAAAATCAACACAATGTTTTGGACAAATTGTCCCTGGAAAAACCCCGAAGGGAAAACCAGTCAGCAGATATGAATTTTATTCAACTACAGGAAATCAAGAGATACAAAATTGCTTGCCTCTTACTGGCAGAGCTCTGGAAATTTCTTTCCTGTAAATTCCCTTCCCTCAATTGTTCCTGCTGAAATTGCTCCGGCAATATTTTCCTTCTCCGGCAATTCCACTGCTCTCCAACGCTATCACTGCGCCCTTTGCTTTCACTGCAAATCAATTTGCTATCACCGCAAATTTATTTATTTGCTATCGCTGCAAATACTTCTCGGATCTGTGTTTTCCAAATGCCTATTGATCCTCTTTTATAATCCCCTCATTGGAAACCAATGGCCATGATTTAATATTAATCAATGGCTAGGATTAATTAGACTCTAAACCCTAATATCTAGAAGTCTCTCGAGAAATCAATTATCTAGGTATGGAGATAATTATTCCAGCTGTGTTTCCAGCCTCGTAATCTCCACCCGAGACTAGAACACCTGTCCAAGCTACAAAAATTAACACTCCCTCTTAGTGAGGAAGGTGTTCTGCATAACACCCAACTTACCTCTGAAGAAGATGAATTTTGCCTTCCCTAATGCCT
The DNA here is from genome assembly GCA_027924645.1 of Cunninghamia lanceolata. Classification (NCBI taxonomy): domain Eukaryota; kingdom Viridiplantae; phylum Streptophyta; class Pinopsida; order Cupressales; family Cupressaceae; genus Cunninghamia; species Cunninghamia lanceolata. The sequence goes on along the minus strand of BSBN01000071.1, from coordinate 7,148,403 downwards.
TTGTCAAAATGTCTGCTACCTGCTGATCTGTAGGTATATACTGTAGCTGAACAACCCTCCGCTGTACACAATCCCTGATGAAATGATATCTGATGTCTATATGTTTAGACCTATCATGAAACACTGGATTCTCAAATAATCTGATGCAACTCTGATTATCACAGTGTATCACTGTAGTCTCAACCATGAACTGACTAAGAGAGTTTACTGCAAAGGATATATCTGGCCTAGTGTTGACCAAATACATGAGAGATCCAATCAACATCCTATATAAGGTGGGGTCTACATCCTTTTCCTTGGATGTGTCTACCTTCTTCCAATTCGTGATCATAGGTGTAGACATGGCTCTGCAATCTTGCATCTCAAACCTTTTCAAGATTTCAATGCAGTATTTCCCTTGTCCAAGGAAAATCTCTCCATCTGTCTGCCACACTTCCATGCCTAGAAAGTAGTGCATAAGCCCCAAATCCTTCATCTCGAACTCTGCTGCAAGGTCCCTCTTGCACTCCTCTATAAGCCCCAGTGAACCTGTTAAAAACAAGTCGTCCACATATAGAACAAGAATGAGAATTTCACCCCCAACCACCAAGTAGTAGAGGTTAGCATCCGCCTCACTCTTCACAAAGCCTATTCCCTGCAAGTATCTATCAATGCGCTCATACCACGCCCTGGGAGCCTGCTTGAGTCCATACAAAGCTTTCTTCAATCTGCACACGTGGGTTTCGCTGCTGTGTGCTACAAAGCCCTCTGGTTGTTCTATGTATACCTCTTCTAACAATTCACCATTAAGAAATGCCGTCTTGACATCCATTTGATGGATCTGCCATCCCATATGCGCTGCAAGTGAGATTACGGCTCGTATAGAAGTATACCTGGCCACTGGAGCGAATGTCTCCTCATAGTCTATTCCCTCCTTTTGAGAGAACCCCTTGGCCACGAACCTTGCCTTGTATTTTTCGATGCTACCATCTGCACCATGCTTAATCTTATAGATCCAACGTGATCCAACCACTGCCCTATCTGTCGGTCTAGGCATAACCTCCCACACATCATTCTGCATTATTGAGGTATATTCCTCAACCATCGCATCTTGCCACACCTGTTGCTGTGCAGCCTCTTGATAGCTAGAAGGCTCACTATCTACCAACTGACTAACCAATGCCACATAGTCATTATACCTAGCTGGTTGTTTCCGCTGTCTATTACTCGTCCTAGGAGCTCCCACAAACTCCTGAGTATCCTTATGTGTCTGTTGAACCTCACGGTTCCTCCTGTCAACTATAGAGGATGAAATATCAAACTCCATATCTTCTTGATGCATCTCTTGGATTTGCTGTATCTGTTGCTCCATACTCTGCGAACTCTCAGCACCTGAGCCTGTGCTTGTACTAGTAACTGTACTCATGCTTCGCTGCCCCTGTTCTGGTTGAACAATCCTTGGAGCTTCTGTTGGCTGCTCATTCTGATCATCTGCTGGCAAATCTCTGGACCTCCTATATGCCTTGTCCTCCATGAATTTGACATCACGCCTGACTATAATCCTCTTGGTCCCTGGAATAAATATCCGATATGCCTTTGAGGTCTCGCTGTACCCCACAAAGTACCCTCTCTCTGCAGTCTGATCTAACTTGGAACGTGTAGCCCCTGGAATGTGACAAAATGCCAAACTCCCAAATATCCTGAAGTGACTAACATCTGGCTTCTTCCCTGAGAATGCCTCCTCTGGTGTCATCTTGCCCAATACCTTATGTGGAACCCTGTTCTGTATGTATACTGCTGTACTGCATGCCTCTGCCCATAAGTATCTTGGCATATCTTGGTCATACAACATAGCCCTTGCTGCCTCCGATATAGAACGATTCTTCCTTTCAGCAACCCCATTCTGCTGCGGGTTGTAAGGAACGGTCCACTCTCTCTTGATTCCTTCCCTGGTACAGAACTCCTGGAACTCTTTCCCTTTGTACTCGCCTCCATTGTCTGACCGAAGAACCTTTACCTTCCTGCCTGTCAAATTCTCCACAAGAGCTTTGAACTCTTGGAAGTGACTGAAGACCTCATCCTTGGTCTTCAAGAAGTATATCCAGGTCTTCCTGGAGAAATCATCAATAAAAGTAACAAAGTACTCATATCCTCTGAGAGACTTCGTTAACATTGGTCCACATATATCTGAATGTACTAGATCAAGAACCCCCTTGGATCTGGTGTCACTCCTTGGAAAAGCTGCTTTCACAAACTTCCCCAATACACATCCCTTACATACATCATCATGCTCTGTGCTCACGTCTAGAACACCTGTCACTGTCTCACGAAGCAATTTAAGTGCTCCATGATGTATATGGCCCATCCTTCTATGCCATAGCTCTCCTTGATCTCTAGGATTACTGCTGCTCACTAGTGCCTTAGGAGTATCAAACTGCAACCTATAAAGTCGGCCGCTCCTAACTCCAATAGCTATGGGTGATTTCCAATCCTTATGCTTGATTAAAACATGCGCCCCTCTAAAGAGTATATTGTAGCCTTTATCCTGAAGGACAGATACGGAAATTAGATTCATGCCTAAGCCTGGCACATACAACACATCATGAATGGAAATAGGCTTGCCATTCTCCCTCTGAAATAGAACAGTCCCTCTCCCAACTGGATTGCACTTGGACTTGTTCCCCATCTGAATCTGGAATCTGATGTCCTCCTCCTTGTATCTGGAGAAGTACTCCCTAACTCCTGTCATATGAAATGACGCCCCACTGTCTATATACCAAACACCCTGTGAGGTTGAGCTAGTCAGGCAAGCTATGAGTGCAAACTCATCCTCCATTCTACTAGAAAGCTCATCTACACTTGCTGAAGCTGCCGTCTGCTTCTTGCCCTTCTTTTCATTTTTCTTCCTTTGTGGGCAATCGCTGACATAGTGGCCGAACTCGTGACAGCCATAGCATTTGATCTTAGATAAGTCCTTCTTCTTCTCACTTTTTGAATTTGATCCTTTGCCAGACCCCTTCTTCGCTTTCCCTTTTCCTGCTAGGGCAACGTTTTCCTGTTCCACCTCACTTTTCTGACTATTACTGCTGGTTCCATTGACAAGACTTAGTCTAAGCTCCTCCTGAGTGAAGTCACTCCATAGTCGATCCCAACTCGGTAAGGTGTCTCGTCCATTAATAACTTGAACAAAGACATCCCACTGCTTAGTAAACCCATTCAGGGCTATTCGTACTAGCTCATCATCCTTTGGTTTGTCTCCAACAGCTGCCAATTCATCCTTGACAAGTCTAAGTCTGGTGAGGTAACTTGTGACGTCTTCTCCCTTATTCATCCGGGTATTCCTTAACTTTTCTCTGAGAATCAGCTTTCGGTTAAGGGTAGCATTCTGGTACAGATTCATAATGGCATCCCACATCGTCTTTGCTGTATCTAACTCTGCAATATGCGGAACAATATGATCCTTAACACCGTCAAGAATCAGCCTCCTTGCCTTGGCATCTTCCTTCTTATATGCTACGAGCTGTGTTGCGTCCGTAGGTACAGGTACAACAGTGGTCACATAATCCTTGATACCATTCTCTTCCAGCAATAAAGAAATTCTGGCTTTCCAGACACCAAAATTTGAGGCTCCATCCAATCTGTCCTGATCTCTTAAACCTGCTGAGGCCATCTCAAAAGAAAATAATAATTTGAAGAGGTCAAACTGGGTTTTATAAACCCTAGATTATTTTTCCTTTCTCCTTGTGCCTGTTCTGCACTCAGATCTGCTCTGATACCATGTGAAAAATCTATTGCAGCTACTGATTATTAATTTCCTATCTTATAAGATTATTTGGCTGCCGAAAAATTAATTAATTTACAGCAAATATTAAATAATAACACAGCTGCAACTTCACGGAAAAATCACGGAAATAGAAAAATAAAATCAACACAATGTTTTGGACAAATTGTCCCTGGAAAAACCCCGAAGGGAAAACCAGTCAGCAGATATGAATTTTATTCAACTACAGGAAATCAAGAGATACAAAATTGCTTGCCTCTTACTGGCAGAGCTCTGGAAATTTCTTTCCTGTAAATTCCCTTCCCTCAATTGTTCCTGCTGAAATTGCTCCGGCAATATTTTCCTTCTCCGGCAATTCCACTGCTCTCCAACGCTATCACTGCGCCCTTTGCTTTCACTGCAAATCAATTTGCTATCACCGCAAATTTATTTATTTGCTATCGCTGCAAATACTTCTCAGATCTGTGTTTTCCAAATGCCTATTGATCCTCTTTTATAATCCCCTCATTGGAAACCAATGGCCATGATTTAATATTAATCAATGGCTAGGATTAATTAGACTCTAAACCCTAATATCTAGAAGTCTCTCGAGAAATCAATTATCTAGGTATGGAGATAATTATTCCAGCTGTGTTTCCAGCCTCGTAATCTCCACCCGAGACTAGAACACCTGTCCAAGCTACAAAAATTAACAAAGATATGGAATCACCAAAGAACAATTGAAAGAAGTTAGGGAAAAAGATAAGGAAGTAGAAGAAAAGAGAAAAAAGTGAATCAATTGGAGCTCTAGATGAACCCAAGGGTGAATCGAAAAAGCCAGAGGCCTCAAGAAGAAGAACCAGAGGATCTACCTCTGCAGAAGCTGCATCCATTCCCTCTGGTTCCACACCATTTGTAAGTATGGAATCCCCAACCACCAGCTCTAAAAGAAAAGAGACCAAGGCCAAGAGAATGCATGTAAGCATAGTTGTTGATGAAGAAGCAACAGAATCAGATGCGAAAATAAAAAAGATGAAAACTGGGGCTACAAAAGCCTCCGAATCCAACATGAAGAAATCCACCAGTAAAGGTCAGTCTGGGAAAAGACAAAAGAAAGATATGCCTCAAACAGACCAAGCAACTATAAGTCTGGAAGATGTTCTCAAGGCCATAACAGTGGATGGCAATCTGAAACCCATTGCTTAGTTGTATGATGAATATAATGATCTAGATAAGAGGATCATTGAGACTATTGTTGTAGAATATCTAAACATCTACAACAAGGCTTTGATTGAAATTATTACTAATCTACCACACAGCCTAGGCAGCGTAATGAGTACAAGAAAGGATGTTGTTATGGCTAAGGACATAGAACTAAGAGAACACTCATTGATAAGATTATGTCCAGGGATCACCCTTGAGGAGAAGGTCAAAATCTCTAAAGAAATCAAGGATTACTTTAGGACAAAGAGAAGAATGAGCTCATTGATGTTGGGAGAAATTGATAAAGTGGTCAAGGAAACAGAGGAGATCACTTTGGCAGCTCTAAGGAAAAACAACATTCCTACCATTTATGACAAAGAAGAAATAGATGATGAAGATAACACATCTGTTTTGGAAGTTAATGCTGAAAAGGAAGAATATGATCATACCCCTGCTGTTGATGATCAAGACACCACTTAAAGGGATCAAACTGAAACAAGTCCTCCTCCAAGACAACAGACTGATAATCTAGAAAACAAGGAGGAAATTGATGAACATATCAAAGTTGATAATCAAGAACAAGCTGAGGAAAGATCTGCACCGAAATGAAATACTGGTCAACAAGAGAATATGGACATGAAATCTCCGGAACAAAATCAAGAAGAAGTGTTTGAAGAAATGATAAGAGACACTGCTGTTGTCCCAGTTAATTCTGCCAGAGAACCTTTGGAGAAAGAACAAGATTTGGATGAGTCTAAGCTTCTGCAAGGACCAATAAATTTGGCCTCAATGTCTCCTGTGCAAAAAATTAAACTAGTGTCAATTGTTCAAGCAAAGGCATAGGAAGAGATACTAAGGTCACACATACAGGACAATGAACTCATTAGTGAAGCATCCGACATCCTAGAGAAGTTAATGCTTTCATACCAAAAGGACACATCTCTGCCACCAACGGATCAGCTCAAAGGCCTAATCAAATATGTAAGTTCTCATTTTGAATCTTTTGAGAAGTCTGTTGAAACTAAAGTTAGACAAGAGTTTAATGAGAAAAGGTTAGATGAGTTGACAAAGTTGATAGCCCATGATAAGGCTTAGCTAGATAATGGGATACAGAATATTCAGAGTGCTATTGTAGAAGCTGGTGATGTATATAAATTTTGTCTATCATGGCCAGAAGTTACAAAGAAGACAGAAGAAAAGATCAAGGAATTGGAAGAAAAACTGATGAGTATTTCTAAGAATTTTGATCTGGTACATGAATCAACCAACAATCAAGAAGCTCAATTAATCAACATCTACAATGACTTGAATGATTTAATAAATCATAGGTATCAAATAAAGAGTAGAATGGGACAATTGAGAAGACTAATCAGTCCCAAACTAGAGTCAATGACTAAGCTTGTAGTTGAAGCACAGCCTGCTGCACAAACTGCCACACCATCAGATCTGCAAAAGGCAAAAACTCTAGTTTTTCTACTCAGTGGACATATACAAATTTTGGATGGTGCTAAAAAGAGCTGGGATGTTGAGATAGCTCAACTTAAGAACATCTTTAGTGACATTCTTTAGCATATGTAAAATAAAGAAGAAGACTGTACTTGTAAATATGCGGCAGAGTACATACAAATTTTGAAGACTTGACAAATTTTTGGTTCCGGAACACACCCTTTGCCATTGATGTCAAAGGGGGAGAAGAAGATCAGTGAAAAATGGATAAACATCTCAGGGGGAGTAGGAGAATAGAGTGTATATAGTAAGGGGGAGTAGTCAAGCATTTTTCACTAAGTCTTGCCATCAATGGCAAAGGGGGAGATTATTGGCAAGAGACACTGCTCCAGAATAGACTTGTATGTTGTCATTGATGGAAACAAGGCTCAAAGATCTCATTAGCATCATAGGAAGACATAACTCCAGAAGGCATTATTGGAATTCAAATCCAGTCGGCAAAATGACTAAGTATGGGCAGGAAACATAGTAAGGGACATTAAGTGGATCAGTGTGCCTTCGCAGATGAAGACCTAGAAATGCATCTTAGGTATAATGTTCACAATTGTTTATTGTTGTTATATTCTAGTGATCAAGATCTGACTTCCTCCGGAAGTCATCTGGTGAAAAGTCTAAGTCTGGGTGGATAGAGTTAAGACAGAGACAGTGAACAATACATAGTAAAATGTCTGCATTCCTCCGAAATAGCATATTTTGTTCTGTGGTTCAAAGGAAATCTAGAGATATGTCATGACTACCTAAATCCAAGATTATAGCCTCTAAAGTTTACTAGATAATATTTTACAAGCTTCCAAGTATCGGCTTCTAGTTTGACAGTGTTTCAGTGTGACAGTGCAACAGTTCTAAGATCCGCATTTTGGCATACAAAATTATTTTGTTCTGCAGATTTGAAGGCATGTTAAGAGGTCATCTATGAATGTTATATATGGATTGTGGAGTCCCATTTGGTCCGCAGTGTGGGTTGTGGTATGACAAATGAAATTATCAAGTATGTTCTTAAAGAATAGGCCGACTGGTATGTTAGATCTTTATGCGGAGAAGATGTAGTGTTTGGATAATCAATTTGAGTGGTCATATAACTAAGGCTGACCTATATGAACACATTTGTGCAAAGATTTGGGTCCGCATAGCATATAATGCATTGTATTGAGCCGACAAGCTACATCTTTCAATGTACACGTTTCATATCTTGGATGCCGACTTGATTATGAATCAAATCATGATGTGGATATATAAGAGCATTGAATTTTGGTTGAGGTAACGATGATGTGCGATGTGGTTGATGTGAGCATGACAATAGCATAGCAGCAATAGAAGATCAGTGATGATGAAGACTTAGGATTCAGAATTCAGTTGCTAAATGACTGCACCCTGGCATACTAACAGATGCTTTTGTAGTATTCATTTTCATATATAATTTCATTTGTTCTTGGTAGAGACCCATCTTCATCAAGGTAGTGAGCCTCCATTAGGGTTTAACAACCCTAATTGTAATCTTTCTAGATCTAGGGTTGAGGCAGTGAGCCTGCTATACCTAGTTGTACTTCATGGCAATGAGCCAGCATGTTCTAGGCCCGTGGAGTGACCAAGCCTGAACATCACCATTTGTAAAAGATTGCAATATATATTGAGAGCTAATCCTCTCCGTGGTTTTTCCCTCTTTGGGTTTTCTACGTAAAAAATTCTGGTGTCTATGTGTTATGTCTTTGTGGGTAATATTCATTTGCATATTGTGCTTTTGTTTAATTAATTTTGGAAAATGGTTAAAAGTGAAAGTGCATGAAAAGTTTTATAGAGCACTGATTCACCCCCCCTCTTAGTGTTCCTAGTATTCAACAGGCATATCTTTGTTTTACCTCCATTATTTTGGAAATATTATGTTTATTATTTAATATTAATATTAAGTGCCAAGAGATATTAATTTGAAGTTGTTTTATTTACTTTAAGTTATTTTATTTTACTTCAAATTTATATCTGTAGACATTTTTTCTTCACTCAATCCTATGTCCATCAATTTCTCAAATATAATTAACAAATTTTTAAAAAAATTTCAAATTAAGAAATCAAAATATTTTCTTTCTTAACCCATAAACTTTTTAAAAAATTGATTCATTTAATAATATTTGATTTTCTAAGTTTTATTTTACTTTCTTGCTACACTTTGACAATACGAAGAATGCTATTATCCCGTGAGAATGTATCTTTTTTTGGATTTATATTATATTTATTACTAAATATTAATAACTTGACATGTAAATGGCTGTCAATTTTAAGGTAAAAGGTAATAGTTTTTTTTAACACACTCACGCCATTACACTCCACCCCTTGCTGCCATTGTAGAATGCCTCTTGACATTAATAAGAGAGCCACAAAAATCTTTGAGAATGCTAATAGAGTACTATTTGTAATCACAAAGCTTCACAAATTTTTCCAAGAGTTGCAAAAGGAGGGCTAGGAGATTCAAAGATTTCAAAATAATTATTCAAAATGAAGTCCAATTAGAGAGAAAAATAGAAAAGGTAGGTCAAAGAAGGTCATTTGAAAGCACAAAGGCATTACACAAAATCTCTCACGTCACAAGAGGTAGTAAACTTAATGCCTAGGAAATGGTCACTTGGTGCCACATAGACATCCACACTAAGCATTAGTGTCTAAGTGATAGTAGCTCTTAGTTTCACATAACACCTTAGGACGGTGAAAGAATCAAGGCACTAAAATGAAATTTGACAAAAACAAGCACAAATGCTAAAACATTTAACACAAACACAATGTAACGCTACTTTTCCCTCTATGTAGTTAATTAATTGCAGCGGATTTGTTATGGTTAATATTTAAAGTTAAGAGATAATAATTTATTTAATGATGTTAAAATAAATATAATAACAAATGTAAATTACAAGTGATAATTTAATAAGAACTCTTAAGTAAATCATTAACAAAACAAATTAGATAACATAATCACATAATCATATTAACATCAAACCCATCAATATCTTTTATTAACAATAAGTTTAGTACTTCATTAATTTCCATCATAGAAAGGAATAAATACGTATCTTTTGAATCTTGGAAGTTCTTCCAAATGTCACTCTAGAGAATGGATTACAGATTCAGCCCCCTTTCAACAAGTGAGCACTTCCAAGAGGACTCCAGTTCTTATTCAGAACCAACCATGTGTTTCCCAAGCATTCAGCTCTTTTTCAGAAAACACACACACACAAGTGTTCCAGAGCCATGTTCAACAAAACATGCTCAACACAAGTGTACACACAATCCCTGGCCAGGACAATCTCAGGTGTACTATGTACCTAGAGTTGGAGATACTTTGTGTGTCCCTTCTCTAATGCTCACCACCTGTCAAATCTATAATCCTTCTCCTTTGTGATTTCTTGCATTTTTTTCCTTATCTTCCTTGAGTGTTCTCCATGCCCTTTCCAAGTCTCACACAAATGTCTTATATAACCTTTTAAGGGGTGATTTCTAAACCATCACACCCTTTCACAAAGGTTATAATTAATAATGGTTTAATAAATATAATATCTCCTCCCTTTTTAAAGGGGTTTTCATAATTATTCTTTATTTATCTCCATTTTAACCAAAAAGATCATAATATCCTTTATTTTCCATCTCCCTTTTAATTATAAAGGGTAAATAAACTTTATCCTCTTATAATTTTAGAGGGTTATTCATAAATAGATTTCTTTTTCCATTTTAGGTAAAAAGTCACATAACACACAACTTGTGTGGGTTAGGAAAAAGGCTAAGGTAGGGCCAAAGTGATCCTAGGAACATACTAGGGGAGTGGACATCAAAATGAGTCCAAAACATAGCGTGAAATTGCAAAGTACGCAATTTTTGACATTACAATTCTAGCCAACACCAAATTCCCTCTGTCGAACTTGGAACCACTCTTTTCAAAAGTCACATGCACCCCTGAATCATTTGTTTTAGATATAAAAAAACAAAATTTTGGCTAAACCAAGGAAATCAAATACATCCATGAGGCTTTTCACCCAAGTTCCATCACTAAAAATTAAATTTACTTTCCCTTAGCCCATAATCTTTTAAGTGTTGTTATCTTTGAGGAAAACTTCCCCACCATCATATGTTGTATAAGTTAAAAACCACTCTTTGTAAGGGTTCACACGGTAGGATGCACTTGAATCTATCAACCAAGAGTCATTAGAATTCATGTTTTAACAAAAATAATAAAAGCATCAATAGCTTCATCATTAAAGGATTTATTACTAGAGGAATCTTCATCTTTATTTTTCTTATTTAGGCATTCCTTTTTAAGACACCCCCATTTGCCATAGTTTCAACATCTCAATCTACTCTTACCAAGTGTCTTGTATCTACCCTTGAACATGAATTTATCCTTAGACTTATCCTTACCACCTTTCTTCTTGTCCTTACCCTTCTCTTTAGACCTACCCCACAAATATAATGCATCCTTTGACCCATCATCCATAGAATTTCTCCTCATTTTTGTTGTGAGAAAGGTAGCAATGATAGTTGATCCATCTTTAGATCTATTAGAGAACCACTGAGTACAATAATCAGATTATTTAAAGATTCAGGCAATGAACATAGTACTAAAATACATTTATCCTCTTCCTCTATCTTCACATCTATTAACAATAACTAACTCAAGACTAGATTAAATGCATTCAAATGTTTTGTAATCGAGTCTCCAAATTTTGTTTTTAAAGAATATAGTTTTCTTTTCAAAAAAACTTATTTACGAGACTCTTAGTTTGATAAATTTCTCCTATTCTTTTCCAAAACTTATATGTTAGAGTTTTGTTACAAACATTCAAAAGAATAAAATCAAATAAGCACAACCATATAGTGCCACACGCCTTTTTGTCAAGTTTTACCCAATATTCATCCAACATCTTTTCTAATTTATTTTCATTTTTCACAACAATCCACTAATCTCTTTCTTCCAAGAGATCCTTTATCTTTAGCTTACAAAGTTCAAAACCGATCATTGAACTTTTCAATCTCCAAATAGGATGAGCTAGCCATGATCTCTATCACCCAAAATTTGAATCTGTAAGAAAAACACAACAAACTCCTACTACAACAAAAGACTCAATCAAACACTTTGAAAGAAGCATCCCTTTCTAATCAAGGAAACCATGGCTCTGATACCAAATGTTAAAACATGGTGAAACAATACAATAAGATATAATGTTCTTTAGTGCATCCAAATTATTAAACAATGATCTAGATCATAAGATAAAATGTAATCAGCAATGAAACACAAATGCAAACCATAACATAATGTTATGTGGAGAAACACTTTTAGGAAAAAACTCCAAACTCAAAGAAATCCATGCTTGTATTAATCTTGAAAATAGTTGTATCAATACAATTTGATTATCCCTCTATATTCTAGCAATGTAATAGTGCTCGAATGACCTACAAAACAATTTCATAATACTATTATCTCAAGGTACCAATATATAGGAGATATGAATACAAGATACCATGAATGGTATTCTAACACAAGTGAAATACCACTCTACCAAATCTAGGCATTCACTTCGATCATAAGGAATCTCATAACTCACTATGCATGGTCAACCGACCTGAATAGTATATAACTCCTCTTACACTACTTATGTGTCATAAACCATGTTAGAATAGTCAAATTCCTTCATTAAGACCATTTTCACATTTCTAGTGCTCCACATGTGTGAGTAAATACTTTGTCATAGTTTGTCATTGCTCATTCAACATGAAAGATTCTCCATGAAGTCTCTTACCTTTGTTTGACTTCATTTTGTAACTTCTCATCTTAAATGTCATTACAAATATGTGTGAGATAATAAAATGACAATAAATAATTGCCTACCACCTAAGAGGGGTGTCCATGTCTACCTTCTCCATGATCCTTGGAGACATACCATTATTTATTGACAAAACTAATTAAATATAATTAAACATGTCTAGGGATTTGTAAGGTGAATGAGACCTAATCCCAACAATATCCATTTACATTAACATGAATATTTTTAATTTTAAACAATGAGGTGGCATTCATTAATGTTTTCTTCATTACTTTTTAATTTATTCTTGTATATTCATCAACCTATCCAAGAGTAATTTGTGTCACTTTAGGCACTTCGATTATTCCTAAGGTGAACACTAGGAACTTTAGCAAAATATGGAAAACACTTTCATTTGTTTTCAAGTTGCATCAAGTCCATTTATCCACAATCTCTAGTCACATGTACAAAGAGCACCATACAATATTGTAGCAAATTTTTCAAGTCATACAAGCATGCTAAGGTAACTACAAAAAATAATATTTGCTAGTTTTTTTAACTAGTCACTATCGACTATACTTTCGACCATGTTGCAACAATGACGATGTACTACTTCTTTGTGACTTCAATATCAATTAATGAATACAATGTAAATTCAAACATATTAAAAATATTATTTAACAACAACAATATACATTTCTTACTCAACAAGAATAGCCCCTTACTAGGATCACTTATTGACCATGATTGGTCAAACATCAACAAAAATAAATATCAAATCTTCAAAATGGACACATATTGAAGTGATCACTATATAATATGTCTTTTATTTGACATTTCAAACACAAAACAAACATTGCTATAATAAATTCAAACTTGTAATATTTTTCAAATTCAAACTGGAAAACATGTATGCCATCATATCAACAATTACATATCCATTTTATTTTATTTCTAAAACATCTACACAAACAATCTTATAAAGAGAAGAAATATATGAAATATTACATATTAAAAAAATATTGAAACTAAAAATAAAAATAAATTAAATAGACAAAATAAAAGACACTACAATACATATTACTTGAGTTCCATTTACATTTAATCTTTCTATTACAAAATAAATTCTACTCTTACAATATTTCAAAAACAAATAACACTTATTATTATTATTATAATCATGATAACCATGGTTTGTAAAATGTTCAAACCACACTCCTTTTTGGTTTTTTCCTTTGGAGTGGAAGAACTACGTTTACATTATATTTGAATTTCTTTCCATTGGTTAGATTGTTCAGTCAACGAACTCAAGCAAAAATAAATGCAGAAGACTCCACGCAGACAGGCATGTGGGTCAAATGTTTTTAGGCATCTGATCAGAGTATATTACTACTAGTAATCACATATGAAAAAAGCATATCTTGGCCACATACATGTATGTAGAATCTCGTGCATTGAAATTTGTTTAACTCCTTCATTGACAGGACTAATTCAAATTCATTGCCAGGACTAATGTAATGAATGGAGAGAAATTCAAATTCATTGCCAGGACTAATGTAACCAGTGGAGATAAATTCAAATCAAATATAGACGTAGTTCTTACGCTCCAAGAAAAGATGGTCCTGTCAACGAAGAAATTAAGCAAACCCAAATGCAGAAGATTCCACATACATGTATGTGGCCCAAAAATGTTTTTTTCATATGTGATTAGTAGTAGTATAAGAATCCTTTGTTCCGCGAGTAGACTGATTTTCTTTTTGAAGGAGAACAATGGGCAGAGATATGAATTTGAGGGGGCTGAGAATGAAGTGGGATTGCACGAAATGGAGCCTTGCTGTGGTTGGGCTTGTTACCATAGGTGTTACAATAGTTGCTTCAGTGTTGGTGATGAAGGATTCCAAGCAGGGAGATCATATTGAGAATATGTTGCAAGGAGAGGGAGAGGGAAAGAGAGATAGAAGGGCAGAGCTTCTTGAGGTTCCCCTTTCTCCTCTTATGGTAAATCTTACTCTTGTTGAGGCCGCAGCATCTGAAGGAGCAGGTGAGTTTGCCCTTCACCCAAAATCAATCTCAGAATTATTAGTATCATGTTTTTTTTCCCCATTTATTCTGTAAATTGGATGCTTAAACTAGTAAACCTTACTTTTATTTACCTGTAAACATAAATCTATTTCTGTAAATTGGATAATGGCATGATTAAATCTCACCTGTAATGCCCATATATATAAATCAACCTTGGAGTTATTCCTGTCATTGGTTTTTATTACATGTTTTCTAATTTGGATGCTCACATTAGTAATAGTCAATTTAAACATCCATAATCATAAATTTGTTTTAGAATTGTTCCAGTCATGTTTTAAAAAAATAAAATGATTTTGTTCTCTAAATTGGACGCCACATTTGCAATAACATAAATTAGTCTCAGAATTATTCTTGTCATGGGTTCTTTATAGTTTGTTGCTTTAATTGGATGCCCCTATTGGTTACACTTACTCTTAGCATCCACAAACATAAATTAATCTCAGAATTATTCTTGTCATGGGTTCTTTATAATTTATTGTTTTAATTGGATGCCCCTATTGGTTACTTACTCTTAGCATTGACAAACATAAATTAATCTCAGAATTATTCCTGTTATGGTTTTTTATTGATTTGTTATCTAAGTTGTATGTCGACATTAATAATAATTATTTTTGTCATCTACAAACATATCTCAGTCTCAGAATTGTCCTTGTATTTTATGATTTGGTTCTCTAAATTGGATGTTGGCATTAGTATTACTTGCAACACCCATTTGAACTGCAACAGGACCCTAACACCTCTTGCTGGCATATCCTCCGTAGACGGCGTTCCAGATGAAGATTTTGAAGAGGCAGATGAAGACGATGAGAGGCCAGATGGAGATTTTTGTGTTTCTGATGATGCAGATGCCGATGAGTGGCTTTATGAGGAGGAAGATGAGTTGCTCCTTGATCTGCTTATAGAGGCTCAT
This sequence comes from Cunninghamia lanceolata, assembly GCA_027924645.1. NCBI lineage: Eukaryota > Viridiplantae > Streptophyta > Pinopsida > Cupressales > Cupressaceae > Cunninghamia > Cunninghamia lanceolata. The sequence continues at coordinate 7,133,186 of BSBN01000071.1, read as the reverse complement.
TTGAAGGAGAAGAAGTTGTCGCTTGTGGCCATTCGAGAGGTTTCTACAGAAGAATCTTCTAGTGGTTTTGTCAAGGGGCTACGAAGGGGATTTCTTCTCTCCCCTGCTCTTACAACCCAGATCCACTATGGGTTTGCTCTAGTTTTCCATAAAGAGAATGGATGTGCTTTGTTGTTGGCTGAGGTGAGCCCTACTAGGGTTTCATCACCCTGTGTGTTGCAGGGTGTTTTTGGAAAGGATCTTTCTGAGACTCTAGATCCCATTTCTACTGTTAAATATTAAGCAGATTGGCGATACCTCTGTTGAGCAGGCGGTGGGGGGTTTCTCTTCTGTTTTACCTTTGCATGTTTCTGATAATGCTCCTTATGTGTTGGATGGATCTTGCATTTTGAAGATCCCTGATGAAGATGTTGGCAGCGCCATTGCATGCATGGAGAATGCCCTCATTGGGAGGTTCTCAGGCTTTTGTTTAAATATTGATGTTGTTCGTAAATGGGTTCATAAAAGGTGGTGTGAGCCTGGTCAGATTCAGGTGGCTGCCACGATTAATGAATTTTTTCTTTTTTCCTTTCAATCTCTTGAAGTAAGTATGAGAATTTTAGAGGGAGGCCTTGTAATGTCCCCTTCTAGACTTGTTGTTAGTCCATCATAGAGTTCTTGTGGACTAGCAGTTTGGTTAGGGAACCGGAGTTAGTTTGGCCTTGGAGGTATTTGTCGGTGGAGGGAATGTGGTTCGGATTCAGTGGATCCAGTTGGCACCTTCTGAGTTGGCTCAGATTGCTCTTGGTCGTTACTTACTATTTTTAGTGAGTTCAGGGTCAGTGTCGGTTCGGCATTTTCAGAGTGGCATCAGATTCATCTCGTCGAGGACTTTTCGGTGAGCTATAGGTCACTTCATTCCAACACCGTCTTCATATTTATTTTAAAGTCTGAAATTTATTAATGTTATATTTAATATGGACTTTATAATATTTGGGGAAAAGTGACTAATGAGAAAATGAAGACATAACTTAAAGTTGTGACCTTGGGTGCCCCATCCCTAGGGAAATAAAGTTGTTTTTAAAATGTAAATTCCCTCCTAAAAGCCCAACGCCTATCTTGGAGGGAGATAAAAGGTGAAATTAGAGCTCATTTGGATATGCTTGCTTTATGATATTTTATTGTGAGAGCTCTGCTAGGGTTTGAGGGTTTGAGCAATTTGAACTAGGCTTTTGGAGATGAAAACCTCCATTAGTGACAGTATTCTATAGGTGTGCAATGCCACCCAAAGGTGCCTTTGATGATGGATACATCCAGTATTCATTCTTGTGCTTCAATGGAGTTGACAGGTTGGTAATTTGATGCATTTCTTGACACATCCTTTGCAGATTCTTGGTGGAGTGTATTTGCAGATTGGAAATCAGAGTATATTGGTTGATTAGAGCATATTACATTGAGGGTTTGTGGACTGCTGAAGTATTCCTTGCTGGCCGTACTGTATGGAGCAGGCCGTACTTCTTTGGCAGCTCATTTTGTGAGATTTTCAGCATCCATCCACTCTCAGCTTGGTCATTCTGCCTTGAGGGATATTTCAGTTTGTATTCACAGCAGATTAGAGGTGGTTTCAAACTTTTTGGTGCAGATTTCATTTGTAGCCATGGTCGTGCCATGCTAAGGAGGACGTGGGTCTTGTTGAGGTCTTTCCTTCTTCATTTGCAGCTCTTCATTGGTCCTTATTGAAGCGTTTGGAGCCTTCTTCTATGATGTTATCAATTGTATGAGCTTTCTTTGTCATTCTGAGGAGATTGGAGGCATTTCCAGCCATACCCATTTGCTGGTCCATTTCGGCTATTGTACCAAGTTGAATATTTGAACATGACTATGTCATAGTAATTTATTATTGGCCATTTTACTATCTGGGTAGTCACTAGTTCTTCATATTCATTGTATATTTTCTGGGTTTTGGTTATATGTTCTATATTGCATGCTCTGGCAACACATCTGCAAGAAAACTGAAAACCTCTTCTGCATTCTTCTCTCTAGTTTTGGAAGATCACAATAAAAATAAAAAAATAAAACACATAAAAGATTTTAAAATATACAAACAGCTACGGCACATTACAGGCCTTTGGTTCCTCGGTCAATCTGCTCTTTGGTTTAAAAGATGGTCAACTGGTTTTGATAAAATTTTAATAGGGTTTCTACTTGGGTTAGGCTACCAGGTCTTCCTTTGGAGTATTGGCATGAAGGGATAATAAAAAGTATTGCCAATGCTCTTGGTCAATTTTTATCTATTGATAATGTTACAAAATCTATGAAACGATTGGTTTTTGCTAGATTTTGTGTGAGTGTTGATACTGATAAGGTGCTGCCTAAAATCATAAAACTATCTTCCAAATAGGTATTTGGGAGCAGAGAATTCATTATGAGCCATCTTCGCAAATTTGTCTCCATTGCCGCAAAGCTGGGCATTTTTCCCATTCTTGTGAAGAGACAAAAAGTCCTCTTGAGCATGGGAATGAATGTTAGAATGTTGGGAAAGATTGTCACAATGTTGGGAAAGATTGTCAGAATGATGGGAAAGATTGTCAAAGTGTTGTTAATGAGTGCTATGCTACAAGGAGTGGAGGAAATATGGATGAAGGTCCCATAAAGGAAGTGAGGGGGTATCATTTGAAGGATAAGAGTTGTACCTTGGTTGAGCCTGACTCATCTAGAAGGTTACCTAATTTGGCTCAAGCTTTGACTCCACCTCAGAGTTCTTTGGTGACGTTTGGTTTTAAACCTCCTTGATTGTGTTCTTGGTTGTTCTTTTGCTGTGGCCTTGCTATTTTAGGCCTATTTTTTGTGTTGGTTCTTGTTTCTGTGTTCTTGTCTCTTGTGGTTATTGGATACTCTTGTTGTGTACAAAGTTTTTGGGTCCTTTCAAAACCCTTTTTGGTTCATAGCTCTGGTTAAAAGCACTTATCTAATTAAAAACATTCACCAAGCTGCATTAAGAGGTAAAAATAAAGGTTCTTTTTAAGGTCACAACCAAGCCAAATGCGACTTTGGAATATGAGAAGCCCACAAGGGGATTTATTCCATTAACATTGTATATTGTTCAAACTTTGTGTCTATAAATTTTTAGATTATGGCCAAGCTTGGGAATAAATGGACTTTCTAAATCCAGCCACAAGTTTGAATACCACATAGGGCATTTTAATGTTGGGTTGTGCCTGCTGGGCTTTAAACCCATGTCATCACTACTATAAGTTTTTGATTGTATTAGTAAGTCACATCCTACTGACATAATGATGTTATATGTTCACTATGGTGAGTTGGTAATTGTATATGAGGGCTTCTAGTCTACACAGAAACCATAAGGGTGTCTGTGATGTGAATAGTGATTAGCTTTTGTTGTAAGAGAGATTTAACACTATCACCAAGAAAGGTAAATCTGGGATTCAGATGTATGCAGGTCCAACCAGCAAGAACAATATTACTTTACTTACAATGACAATAAAGAATCCAAGTAATTCATATCTAACTAATGTTTAGATTGTTTCAATATTTTCAATATGTAAAAGGAAAAATAAAAACAAAGACTTCCTAATCCCGCATACAATAAGTGAATGCATTGCAAAAAAGTATAACCCAATGCAAGCCTATATGCCTAAGACAATATAATGATTGCAATAAACTGATTATGAATAGAAAACCTTCACTTTACTAATGTAGGGTCCCTTATAACCATCAGAACATATGAAGATTTCTAACCTATTTCTAGGAATTCAGCAACAAGGTGACAATGTGTTGTGTAGGAAGGTGGTGTATGCAATTTGAAGCAGACTTGTAGTAAGTTCTTGACTAAACCCTATTGATGAGCTGAGTAGAGTAGCCATAGAATTATGAAGAGAGGGAGAAAGAGAGATTTCACAAGTGAAGTGAGGTCCTGTGATAGATTGTTGTAGTGATAAAAAACACTAGTGAGATAGTTGTAGTTCTTTTTGATATTGAAAAAATGAATTTTTGAAAGCGCCCGAACCCTTTTACAAAACAACCAAAAGGCAGATGAAACAAGTATCATGAGATATGGAACAAACAACACAAATATGAAAGCCCCACTACAAAACAAAAAAATGGAACATCGAGATCTATACAACTCCAAATCCCAATCTAGCAGATCTAACTCCCTTAACCCAAGGGTGTGAAGCAGAGACAGATTTAGTGAGTCCTTTTTTTCTTCTCTGAACAACCATCCAAGAAAACCCCAAGTCTAAATCCTCAAATTGAGGGGAAAGGAGGGAGCCCTCAACCAACACCTCAACTATAGACAGATCGCACAAGGAGGGGGATACACCCAATCCAAAAGTTAGAAGAACCAATGACAGAACCGGAGTTGGGAGATCTACACCTCCTAAAATAGAAGGGGCAACAATCGTCTAATCCTTGTATGTGTAAGAATTCTCGGGAGAGATTGAAGGGGATGTTGTTGTCTCGCCTACCAGCACCCTCGTGGGACCGTGTGTCATAGAGGAAACAGATAGAGAGGACTCAACATCTTGAGAGGGCTCATCATCTTGGGAGGGTCCATCCACTAAAGTGTCAGAAGAGCTGATGGTCAAGTGGTCATCAAGAGCATTCATCCACCATGTAGAAAAGCACTATCTACATCTAAAGGGGAGGCCCTTGTAATCTAGTTGTTATGTCCATGACCTTTCCCCCACCTTTAGAACAACATCTCTATGAAGGGGTTTGGAGATGTCAATGTCAACCAAGATATGAGCAAACATAGAGTGCCCCACGAATGAGGTTGTGGAGTCAACCGTCAGGAAGTGGCCAATTGCACATGATGTCAATTGCATTATTGATGTCCTCGTAGCATGAATTTTCCCAAAAATGGAGCAAGAGATTCGGAAGCCTAACCCAGATTGGTCTATTGTTTAGCAGTTTGGTGAGTGGGTTAAGGAGTTGGACCATGGTTTGATGGAGAGGGAGTGTGCTCCCCACAACCAAGCCTGATCATTAAGCACAATATCTCACTCCTCCAGGGTCATGAAAGTCACAACGAAGAAGTCCCCTGCACAAGGGAAGAGCTCAATCTTGCCCTCCACAAGGGGTTTCCAAGAATCCAAGACCCATTTATGTAGGTCAAGTAGAGATGGCCACAAGTTGTTAAACTTGCAAATCACCCCATTGTGTTGATAAAACTCTTTATTCTCTACTACATCCTAGCCACACACCACAACCAAGGGAGGATGAGTGCATGGCAGGGGATGAAGTAAGGCATTCTGTGAAGGGCAACCATGGACCCACGAACCTATTACAGTTGCGTAGGATCTAACATTGCTTTGTATGCCATCAATTTGATGCCTATGAGGGGAGGATTCAATCCCTTCTACCTCAAGAAATAGGGCATGAAATGAGCCACGTCCTCCAGAGGCTGTGAGAGACACGTAATGCCTAGGAGAAGAACCATGAGATAGTTGTAGTTGTTGATAGAGCCTATTGAGCAAGTAATAACAAGAGTAAGACCTTGTCAATCAAAAATATGTTTGGGATAGTGTCCTCAATATGCACATTTCTTTTTCTTTGATCGACCATCCTTCTTCTAATATATGCTCACAAACCATTGTCATATGTCCAGATTTCACTTTTGTATTAATGTGTATGGGATCTATTGAGGATGAGGATGAGTCAAAACTCAAAAGAAAAATCATTGTATCTTCGCATGAAGAAGAAGGAATGAAATAGAGGTTCAAGCAGGAGCCAAGATAGGACCAGGCAAAGATATAGTTGCGTGTGAACTCGTTAACCTAGCAATATATTTTGTTGACTATGTGAAAGTAGTAACTAGAGCAAGGATGACATCAACTATAACAAAGGCAGTGGTATAACATAAAGAAGTAGACCCAGTTAGAGATTGAGAGGTTGTGGATATGGAAGTAGAATCAAATGAAGACTCAAATCATTGAGATGCAGATCCAAACGAAACGAAGAGAGCAACAACACAAGAGGCAGAGAATGCTAGGACATAGGCATAGGTAGGATACAACACTCACAAGAATGATCCATTAAACGATCCATTACCAAGCTAGTGCATTACCTAATGGGTAGTGGTACTAAAGTGCCACTTATAAGTGTTACAAGAAATTGTCAAGATTTAGTAATTAATCCTCCACATAGATATATAATCTGATGAGTGCCTCCAAAGATGAATTATATTCTAGAAGAAAGGATTGCTCTTTATCTAATTTGATTTTTGTGCAAGTTCTTCAAACAACTCTACGAATGAAGAAAAGAAGCTGCTAGATTCATCATCTTCTCTGGTGTAACTAATTTTATTTTTTTTTAACAATTTTGCTCCATAGATGTTTGTGTGATTTCATCCTTAGAGAATATGGCGTACTTGTGTAACACCAATCTCTTCTTCTATGAACAACCCTTCTTTAGCCTCAAAGAACTTGAGTAAAGTAGGCAAAATTTTTGCTTCTTATGGATAATCTAGTTCTATTTGTAGTTCCTAATTATATGAACACATGATATCATTCAATGTATAATTATGAAAATTAGTCCTTACTTTATTAGGTTCATATGAGGTACATCCCATCACAAAGCCATCATTGGGTTCATCTAATAAATATTGAAAATCACCCGAAAACCCTTGATTTTTTATTTGAAGTTGTCCAAATCTATGTGAACTTTTGTATTTCAAGACAACTTTTTCCATCATGTTGATCAATTTTCATGAAACATGTAATATGTGTGTGAAGGAAAAGTAACTTCAACTACCTATCTCGTTGAAGGAGGCATATGAGATCTATACCTAACATAATTGATGAAATAATTATTTATGCTCATAGGAGGTAGATATTGCTGAAGTAGTGGGATGTAAGGGAACTAGGGGCCTAATTGAATCTTTTTGTATCTTTCTTGAAGTGATCATATGATCCTCCAACTTGATGGCATGTTCTTGAGCATTCTTTAATTCAGTAGCATTACCTGTTTTGAGAAAGAAAGCAAATTTTGAAGATAGAGAATTTATGAAATAGTTTAGAAGAATTTTATAAGAAGGATTTAGAGTGGTTGTAATCCTAGTAACCAAATGATTGAATCTTGCAACAAACTCCCTCATAGATTTGCTTTCATCTTTTTTGACATTTGAGAGAAGTGAAAACAAGAAATGATTATCTTTTGTTGGCTTGAAGCATGCAAGGAACTTCTCACTCGTTGATTCCTAACTAGTAATCAAACCAAAAACAAGATGATGGAACTAATGAGCTCCTACGCCTTGTAATATTTTCACAAACAAGTGAATTGCAACATCTTTATATGTCACATTCAAAAATTTACATACAGTGGTGAAGGCTAAAATATGTTCATATGGATATTCTTTTCCATCACCATAGAATTTTTGAAATTTCTTCCTTAATCCTTGAGGAAGCTCATGATGTTTTATCATTGCCAATGGATCAATTTGATTTCCCCATGGCAAAATGGAAGTGGACGAGTGTTATCGATGTGGTTACCCTTTGGATTAACCACTGATTGTATTGGTTCTTCTTCTGAAGCTAAAAGTATTTGTATGAACTCTAGAACCTTTGTGCTAAACTTGAATGATGTGATGGTTAAGATGGTAGTTTTATGTTGTTCTCTAGCAAAGCTACTAAAAATTGTTAGCATTTTAATTTACATCTTTCAGTGTGACACAAAAAAGAACAAATGTGTAGTAGAACAACTCTTCAAATTAGAAGGGGAAGCTCCCTATAAAACAAAAACTAACTTAATATGAAAAAAATGTACTTGCTATTTACAATCTTTACAATGTTTTTTTGAGTTGGTTCATGCTCATGCTGAATAAAATTAAAAGTGGCTTTTTGGATTCACCTAGAGCAAGAGGTTGAGATGTTCTTCAACTCAAGGAAAATGATTGTTATATTTTTTAATTGAAAACAAATCCTATGACTACACACTTGCCCCATTCAGCTAAAAGTAGAGACTAAACAATGCAAGTACACAAGAATTGAATAGGCTTAAATGCATAGACATGACATTATATGCTAAACATGGCAGTTGCATTCAAAGCTACAACTACTGACCTAACACCTATTGCAATACAAAACTTTTAGTAATTGTCAAGTAATATTTAACTCATAAAGGTACAATAACACATATAACATAACATTTCAATAATAATTTAAAAACAAAATATATGTACTAAATTCTATTGAATGAATTCTAGAATAACAATTATGAATCCCTGGTGAATGGCAATTTTAGCAACAAGTAGACATGGAAATTACCATGGAGAAACATAGTGCAAAAAAACACTTCTTTATATTGTTTACAAAGCATTGCATGAAAATAAATGAAAGAAATTAACCACTACTACTCTAAGAATAGCTTGATTGCATGAATTAATTAAACTTGGAATTAAGATGATTACGAAACTAACAAAAGATTATCCAAAGTTTACATCAATGCATGTAGAAAAAGAAAATTTGCTTGTTGCTTATGATCAACATGGATGAACTTGTTTTGAATTTGAATTATTGGTGTCCTCCTCCATATATATATGCAATTTAATTTCTACTTCTTCTAATTTAGTCAACCTAGCTTGGAATAACACCGCTATTACTATTTTTATCTTCAAAACCAAAAATATACATGAAATTTTGCATGGCCACTTTTTTAGAAGGCAAATTAAGGAACATAACCACCAATTTAAAAAGTCAACATCCTTTGAATACGCCACACCAATATTTTGATTAAAATAATCTCTCAATGAGGTGCAATTCATTTTAACTTGCCACTATAAAATAGGTCTGATTTACTTATACTTGGCACCATAAATTGCTTGGCCAGTAGTAATATAATTAGAAGAATACTTGTATGATAAAACATAATCAAAGTATTTTAGGATAGAAATAAACATATAACATAAGATATACTTTGGGAAAACCTTTTCATGGAAAAAACCAGCCTCCAAAGAACACCCAATATATTACTCAACAACAAATTCAGTTACAATACAATATTAGAGTATTAGTGCTCTATCAGGAGCAAGAGAAGATCAAATCTATCACCTCCAACACATGTTGTCTAACTTGTAAACAATCCAGCATTATCATAGCCATACATCCATAGACATACTGCAATGTCATAACCAAGAGCAACAAGAGATCAACACTCTTCAACCATGGAGGGAATTTGGCAGAATAAGCCACTCTCTCCACAGAAATATCCCATCCCAAGCACTCTTTATATAGTCAAGTATCAATAAGAAAACTAAGGTTTCTAATCTATGCATCCAAGTGACATTTCCAAGGTCGGCACCTAAGTTTGACTGTAGATCCAAGAGTCATTACAACCTCCAAGGAAAAACCCATACGATTGTTAATTCAATTCTTGTGTTCAATATGGCATGTCTTCGTGTGACCCCCCCTCCCCCACCCCCCCACATATATTAAATGCATTTTCTCAATGTTCCAGACAACTTGCTAGGAAAACATTGCTCTATCCAAATTGTGGCATTCCATTTTAAGATGGATCACAACTTTACAAATTATTAAATCTTTAATGCAAGGTGTACAACACCTTTCCCAATGCTTTTTGAGTCTTTTATGGTCATGTTCTATTTCCAAGGAGGAGAACCTATTTTAGGCATTTTTATTTCTTTTAGTTTTTTTAGGATTGGATTTGCTTTAAGTTTCTTTTTTTCCATTAACTTTTCAAAAACCTTTAAGCATTTCACTTTAAAGATCATTTTTTATATTAAAATAAGATTATTTTACACTCCCAAAGATTGGGCATCTAAAAATTATAAATAAGTGATTTGAGCACATAAACTCTAGAGAAAATAGTAGATGCTATGCTTATGCTAGAGAAACTATTGTTCAAGCTGAAGTTATTGTTGAACGTGTATTTGTAATTATGTTAATCAAATTGGAAGTGGATTTTACCATCAAGCTTTGTATTTAGGTTATCTAGATCTACTTAGGTTGTGGTTTTGTATAGATCTAACTTTTTAGTTCATGGAGTCATGTGTTACCCATGAGTTGTTATTACTTCAATCCTTGTTTGCATTGAATAGTTGGTCTCTATTTTACCCAGTTAGAAGGTGTTGTTTTTGTGTTTAAATTAGTAGTTTCTTCCTTTCAAACATCCAAAAATCTTGTTTCCAAGGTATGAATGTTAATAGTCTGGTGTATATATCCAAGGAAAAAACATAGGCAAATAGTTATTTCCTTTATGTAAACACCCTTAGAGAATATTGTAAAGTGTGCTTATTTGTATATCTTGTCTATAGTTTTTAGTCTAAGGTTGGTTTAGTTTAGGTTTAGGTTTAGTTTAGATCTCAGGGAGTTTCCCCTCTAAATTTGAAGATAGTATTCCATATTGTGTTGTCTTGCAAAAGACAAATTAAAAATGCTAACATCTTCCAAATCCAATTCTTGCACATTAACATGTTGTAGATTTATTTATTTGATTTTAGGGTATTTGGTCACCAAAATTATTGAAGTATCCACAATTTAAAAATGAAATTGCATGTTTGAAACCCTAGGATATATGATTGGTGTTTTGTTTATGAAGTGATCAAATTGTTGAGCAAAACCCTTCAATGCATGTCACCTATTTTTTATTAAGGTAAGCAGCAAACCAAGGTGTTGGGCCCTTTACAACAAGCCCCAAGGGCTGAAACAAACATGCCACAAATAGGCTAACAACAGCACACAAGCTACTCTACGGTAAGACAAAACCAAACAAGACTAAACAACCCTTGAACAAGAGCCATCAAATCTAACTACCTTGACCCTCAGGCATAGGGCAACAACAGATTTAGGGAGCTCTTTCTTTCTACGTTGAACCACTATCCAAGAAAATTTTGTGGCTAAATCCTCAGATCAAGGTGAGAGGAGAGGATCCTCAACAGACGCCACAACCACTGAACTCTCGCGCAAAGGAGTAGGCAGAGCCGGAGACACAACTAGAAGTGACTGAGAAGCAATTAGGTCCCAGTCAGAAGGAGCCACAACAGGAGTCAAAGAAGGGAACCCTGCACAAGCACAAGTACCAGCCAACACCCCCTCAGGCTCAGCCTAAGCTGGAACAAAAGTCCCTATAGGGGAGCTGGAAGCCACAGAGGGACACGAAGGAGAGGAACCAACATGGGACTCATCAATCAAAACCATTCTTTGGATATGCATGTCGGCTGTTGTGATGAATGCAACTGTCAAATATTTAAAAAATTACTAACAAAGAAAGAAAATTAACTCCTCAAATTCACCAATATGACTGTTGTTATAAATTGTTGATATCTTACCTTTAAATGACTACAAATATTCTAGAATAGTGGTGAAAACCCTAAAAACAATCTGCACATGGTTAGAAAAATAATGAATTTGATGCCACTAAATGCCAACAATCTTGAAGAATATGAACAACAGTTTATTGAATGTTTATGATGACAAAATTTGCTTCTAAAAATGTCTAAAAAACTGACTTTGGTGATTGTAAATCCTCATTCAACATGTAGAAACCCTAGGTGCCTAAACATAGAAGATAAGAAGCCTCCTAAACTTACTGTACCAATGCAATCCAGTGAAAATCAACCACTATAACCCTTCTCTATCAATTGAAAACTGCAAACCTTTGAAAACCCTTGGTAGAAGCAAACCTAGAATGATGAAGAAGAATGGAGAATGATGTATTTATGAACAAACATTCATCTATTTCTTGCCTTTTTCTTCTCCAATTGTGTGTTATCATTTTAATTTGTCTTCTACGAGACAACATAAAATAGAACAACACATGAGGAAAACCTCTCTTCAAATTAGCAGGGGAAGCTCCCTAGGATCTAAACACTACTCCTAAAACCTAAAGCTATGAACAAGTTTACATTTATGCACACTTTATAAGATTATCATTAGAGTTTTATATGAAAGGGATAAATGAAAGTCAACTTGACCTATCTTTTTGATCTTGGAGGTTGAGAACAAGATTTGAAAAGGTACTTATCTCACAAATGAGTTATTTTTATAAATGAGGCTTGCAACTAAACAAAATAAACTAAAAGACAAACACTTACTGATTGGATCCACATTCATAAGAGATGATTAAGCAAAAACTAATTCTACTAAATGAAACCATAGTGTAAGATTCAAGAAAAGTAAACCCTTAGAAGTACCCAAAGTTACTTGCCAAGATGAAAGATAAGTGTTAATACACAGCTTAACACAATTCTTTATAATAATCCAAACCCGGTGCACCTCATCGCACCTTCAAGTCCACTAATCCCTCCATCCACAAATCTCATTCCTTTAAATCCCCTCAACTCTCTAACCAGGATCAACGAATGCACACATTGCCTAAACATGAAGCTATCACAAAACCCATGGGATTCACCACTACAAATTTGGACGCCTCCTTACATAAAGTAAAAAACCTACAAAAGCCTTAAAATTATCATGCCGAAGGTCATCAATACACAAGTCAAAATAAAAAATCCAAAAGGCTACAAACGTCCACACCCCCAAAAGCAAAAACAAAAATGGTGTGGGTCCCTAAGCAAAAAGAAATTAATCCAAATGAAGCATCCAAATCCCACTATATCACAAATCCTAAATCCCAAAAATCCCACAAATCTCGCTCCACATCTAAAAGTTCTAAAAATACTAAGTCCATTTGGCTCCCTAAGTACTCAAATAAAAAAAATAACAAATCCCCATTACTCCCAACACCCCATCCCAATCACAAGCTTCAAAATCTAAAACGGTGTGTGCAACCATTGGTCTTGGTTCCTTTCCATTCCACAACTTTCTCACATACCTCCATCTCCACATCTTCCATCCACTATCCCACATATTTCACCCATCATATCCCTATGGTCCATGTTTTTGCATAATCCTTCCATACATAATCCACATCCTAATCTGCTCTCCCCATCCATCCTTGCATAAACCTATCATAATCCACATCATAATCCACCATCCTCCATCCATCCATAACCCTATCATAATCCACCATCCTCCATCAATCCATAATCCACTATTATCCATCCATCCATACTCCACTCCATTTCCATCTCATACAATCACCTACCAACATCCATGCGCATAATGCTAACACCTCTTAGAAATAGACGCTTGAGTCCCCATCCTCCATCCAAATCTCTTTTTCCTGCCATCCACCCATCCCATCTAAATAACAAAAAAAAATAATAAAAAAAAATCATTCGTCCAATGATGAAAACTTGGCAAACATGCATCATGTGTAGATCGATTATCTATGTACCTTACACTTGAGGGCATGTTGTCTTATCTACCCATCCTATCATTCCTTCTACCTATCCTTCCTATCATATCTTCCTTATCCATTAAACCCACATAATTATCCCCTTGATCCATTCATCCTCCTTTCCTCCTTTTGATCTTGTTAAAGATAGGGGAAAACTGTTGAAACATGCTTTGGAAATCTCTTGATATACCTTATCCTTTCCAACCAATCCAATCAATCCTATCGTCATAAGCATTGTCATGTCAAAATCCTAAGTATTATACCTAGAATGGGGCATGTTATTCCTATGCAACATAGTCTTTGGAGATCACATCCTAAACACCTCATCCATTCCACCCACTATTGCCTATCCTTTTATTCATTAACCTATCATGAGTCTTCCATCCCATTTACTATCTCCCATCCTTCTATCCATTCATCCAATTCCATCTCCATCCTTTGCATCTAGACTTGGTTTTCTCTTGTTATTGGTATCTAGCATCTAGGCTATCCAAATTGTTATCCAATGTCATCCCAAAACAATTCAAACTCCACAAACATCAAAAACATCCAAAAATCCAAAAACATTAAAACATTCAAAATCCAAAAAAATCATAACATCCAAAATCCAAAAAAATCATAACATCCAAAAATCCAAAAAATCCAAATATCCCAAAAATCCAAGCAATAAACTTGAATGCAAATCATCCCTAATCCATACCAATCCAATCGAGTAATCTAGCCAATCATCCAAAAGTGTACTTTGGTTTTGTTCCAACTTTGTTGTCAAACCTATCAATTGATCATTTATCTAATCATCATCAATGGGATATATCATTCCTACATCCTTATGTTGTTCTAGGGATATATCATTCCCCGTGCAATGACAATATTATCCTCAATCAATCCAATCAATCCTTGATCAATCAATCATCGGTTTATAGCTTGACAGGGGCAATACCTTATTTGTTTTTGAATCATTTGTGCATGCTTTCTTGCTTGTGTGTGTTATCATTCTATCTTGCATTTGTATCAAGTCCTTATCATTCTAGCTAATACTCATATCTTGTGTATGCTGGAATATCTTCTTGCATACCTTTGCATCTAAGGTCTCATTATACCTTTTGTGCACTTGAACTATGCTCTAAGTTTCCTTCTCCATATGTTTAGACAAGGTTGTATTACGCTGGGTGCACAAGACACATCATCACCCTGGTCTTTATACCTTGGTGCATAATGTCTAGTGCTATATCAAACTATATGGTTTCTCACCTAATGTAGCATAATCATTCATCCATTTGATCCATCCCTTATCTTTCCTCCATCTCCTTAATCAATTTGTTTCATCCATTTCGAGAGCCTACCCGTGTTCTTCTAACCCGCCTATCCTCTTGAGGGGGCATACCATACCTACATCATCTTTCCTTATCACTTTCAAGTGACTGGGGCACCATCATCCCTAATCCTACCACTTTCTTCTATCCAACCAAGCACTATATTTTATCTTTCTTTGAAATGATGTTGCTTCACAACACCATCTCAAAGAGGGGCAAAATGTAGACACCTAAAATTGACTTCAAATTCACTATCACTTATTTCCTTTTCAACTAAAATCAAATCTTTCTATATTTTGAAATCCTATCTTATCTTGTTTTATTTCCTCTTTGATAAAAAAATGAAAAATCAAATTTTATCAAATCTTCTTCTCTCCATCCTTGAAAATCTATAAATATAGCCTCAACTGAGCCATTTTCATCACACAACAAAGTAAAGTTATGCTGCAGAAATCACGAGCAACCAACATATCAATCATTCTGGGATGACCCTTTGGTGAAATGGTGGGGCTTCTTGCTTGTAGTGCCAACAACCAAAGTTCAAACCCTGCGGGGTCGCCCTCTACCGCGTCAAAAATTGAGGTTGCTTACCCTCCAAGAGGGGAGACTCTATGGTGAAATGGTGGGGCTTTGGCCTGTAGAGCCAACAACGTAGATTCAAACCTCTTGGTAAGTTTTTTATTTTATCTGATGGCGGCGAATAGCGGGGGAAAGAGCGGAGGGGGGTCGTTTGAATCTGAGCAGGGCAGGAGTGATCGACTCAGATGACGATGATGGGGTGGAGTTCGACCTAGACTATGCAGGGGAAGTGATTGACTGGCTTGAATATTCAGATGAGGGTGAGGATGTGCGGCTGCTCGACCTATGGCTTGAGGCCTATTGGAGCGTAGGTTTTGTTGCCTCCAAGAAGAGCCATGTCTCCTCCCACGTGGGTTCTGGGGCTCTACAAGATACTAAGTTGGTGGGCACAGGTGGCTCTGAGGGCCATGGTCTCTGTAAGGGATTCCTCCTTCCCTCTCAGGCACGTGTGGTGGATGTGCACGTTGAGGCTCCTTGCCCTGTGGTTAACATAGATAGTGTTGATCCCTGTGTCTTTTCCAGGGATCGTTGTCCTCCTAAGTTCTTGAATGATGGTGGTTTGGTTGAGCCCTCTGAGACTGCAGGCTTGTCTCTTCCCAGTCCGCCTGTAGGGCTTACGAAGGATTTACCTGTTGGTAGTGGGAGTGATTCTTCTTTACAGGGGCATGACTTGTCTTCTGAGTCTAGTCCTTTGCTTGGGACCTCATTTGCTTCTAGGGATCCCAAGATTTTTGTGCCTGACTCCATTGTTGACTTATCTACTACTCAGCTCCGAAGTTCGCTGGTTGGGAGATTCTATGGTAACCGTCCCAATATCGATGTGATCAGAAGGTGGGTACTGCGAAAGTGGAACATTAAGGGGTAGGTAGAGGTAAGTGCTTTGCCGAATAACTTCTTCCTTTTCTCATTTTCATCCCTGGAAGATAGTTCTAGGATTCTCTTGGGTGGGCCTTGGTTTCTGGGGCAGAATGGTCTATTTTTAAAAATTTGGTCCCCTGGCTTCAACCCAGAGGAAGATTGCTCCATTAAGTTTCTGATTTGGGTTTGGTTGCCTAGACTTCCTTTAGAATATTGGGATGAGGAGGTTTTTATGTGCATTGCCAGTGCCTTTGGACAGTACAATGCGGCGGATGGTGTTACTAAATTCAAGAGATGTTTGATGTTCGCCAGATTTTGTGTCTTTGTGGAGACATATAGGGTAATCCCTTCTCAGATTACTTTATCCTCCAAGTTTGGTATTTTGGTTCAACAAATTAATTTTGAGAACTCTTTAGTCATTTGTGATCATTGCCGTAAAGTGGGTCATGCTGCTGATGTTTGCCAGGGATCCAACATTAACCATCCTGTGTGGAGGAAAAAGATGCAAACAGTTGATAGTGCTTGCAAAGTTAATAAAGAGGATGTGTCGAAGGAGTCAAGTAGGGAGAAGGAGGATGCTATGATGAAGAATCCTTTGATGATGGTGCAGCAGCAGAAGGAGTTCAGATTTATAGACAAGAGGAAGGTGCAATGTGATAATGGGACCCCAAGTGGAACCTTGAATCACCCTAGCTCTCCTAAGAAGTTGAGACCTGAGAGCAAGGATTTCAAGATCAAGATGCAAAGCTCCTTGGAGCAATTTGGTTTAGGGTGTTGGACCATGTGTATGGTTTTCTAGTTGTTTTGCTCTTGTTTTGTTGTTTGTCTATTGTTGTTTCTGTTTAGTCTTGCTGGGCTTCTTTGTTATATCTGCTCTTTTGTACAAGGGTCTAGGCCCTTTCAAAATCCTTGCTTACCTTTATCAAAAACATATCAATCATTCTATCAATCGAAGTGTGTGGATTTTATTAGAGGAGAAGGTTTTGTGTATTTGCATTTATCTTTTGTTTTCCTTTGATCAATTTTCATGTACACAAAAACCTTACACCATAACACAATAACTCAGATCGAATACTTGTGCCCAAAACAATTATTTATAGGTTACAATAAACAATTTTTAGGGATTTAAGAATAATAATAAAATATCCCAAAAAGAATTGCTTTAAAGCAAACGTATCTACACATTGTAGAAAATTTGGAAAGAAAGGAACTTTAAAACAAACCTAATCCTAAAATAACTAATAAAATACAAACAACCTAAAATAGGCTCTTATCCATCGCTTGGAAATAGAACACTGAGAATAGCCATTGCTGGATATGACCATTGCTAAAAATAACCATCTACACATAAGTGACCTTCAAAATTTTGGAGCAATTAGTATATCCTTTGAAATATGGCTAACCTTTTGAAGCTTTTGAAATATGGTGAATTTTTTAAAGAACACTAAAGCCTTAACCATGATGAATCCATTGATACCCCAGCATGATGATACACCAAACACTTGAAATTGAAGCCCTCAACCTCAGAAGCAATAGAAAGCAAGGTTGCTAGGAGATGAGTAATGGTACCAGTATAAGAGATGGGTAGCAGTACACCATTTTTTGAAAAATAGGAAATGGTAGTTGGAGATGCTATATATATATGACCCATGGGGTCATGTCCATTGTATTAATTATAAAGTCAAATTACATATTGTCAAAAATACCCAAATTAAAAAAACATGGATACTACAGATTCCCAATAATACAAGCTTAACCATACCAACTACAGACCGTAATATTATATAAATAGATGAGATTGAACCCAAAAAAGAACCTAGAAAAGAAACCCGACAATCTTAAAACCTTCAAATGACAACCAGTTTGTAAAACTAAAATAAATTGACCATTACATCATAAGTTGCCACCCATTAAACCAAAAAAAAACATTATCCCCTACCAAAGAAGTAAGACACCTTATACAACATCCAAAAACCCAAATAAAAACAAACCTATCTTTAAAAAAAGCAACCATAGTAACCACCCACAAAGGGAGTTAGTTACTAGCGCTCAGCTTCCACTATCCTCATTCAGTTGAAACCTTCCCTTGAGAAGAGATTCACTGATAAAAAAGAAAGTGCATGAACAACCAAACTCACTCTACCCAGAAGAAAACCAAAGATTTCATTTCCATGCACATGAGGAGCCATGTTGAAATTGTGGACCAAACCTGCAACATCTTCTTTGTAGATATAACAAGCAACTTGATTGACTCTGAAAGCACACTTATGGAAAAAAAATCCCTTCAATATCTCAATCTCCTACATCAATATCATACTCATCTAAGGCACTCTCAAGTTTCTTGTTAGACCTATAAGACTATCTTGCATAAAAGAGTAATCTGTAAGGAAAGCACAGGTGCGGAAGACAGCTTCCCTAATGTTAATTCCAAGGGGACGATGCAGACAAGTCACTTTTAAAAACTAAATAACACAGATAAGTACATGAGAGAAACCAAATAGACAATATTCAGAACACAGACACACAGTATTACGTGGGAAAACCCTTACGGGTAAAAAACCCACCACCACAAGAAAACAATCTTTATTACAGTAAGATATACAGTTACAATAAAGAACTCAACTTCTTGCTCTGGTTTTGATTCTCGACTCCCTACCAACAGTTCGCTCACTGTATATTTACAGAACGAACCTTTCTTCAAGTCTCATCATCATAATACCAACGACACCTGTAGACATATCATTCTATTTCCAGTCTGCAAGAACAAGAGTCGTTACACACTTCTGCTCTAACTGATAGAACAAATTCCTCATACGTCGCTGCCATCTAACCGTCGCAACAGTTCACATTTCAGTGAGGCGTTTAGTCCCACATGTACCAAGTCGCAAAGGACTTTGCAGTTTATAACCGCCAACAGACGAAAGAGTATTGTCAGCAATTTTGTTGCCGACAATACCAAGCCTCCAAGTCCATCGGCATAACAACTCCCATCGGCCCTCAGACTTCACCTCCCACTGATGAGCATTGTCTCCCTGATCACCAAGGTTACCATCGGTATGACACTCTCCATCGGCAAAAGATCTAGCCCTCGCTCCGACAGTGGTTTGTCTCACCGATACCAATAAGACTTCCATCAGGATGTCCGCAGTACATCGGCCCAACACCTTTAGGCTATGCCGACGGGTATTCTCTTGCCGATAGACATACGCCATCGGAGTGACTACTCCTGTCGGAGTAACTCTACAGAGTTTGGCCGATAGGCCTTGTCTCGTCGACGACCAACCCATAACCTTCGTCGGAGTAACTCCACAAAGTTTGGCCGATAGGCCTTGTCTCGCCGATGGTCACCACGTACTAAGTCATCGGTGGTCTTACACATGGTCCTGCCGATAGCACTTCGTCACAGCGATGCCAACATCGCATGTCCTCGAACCAACGAACCAAGGAATAGTTGATCTTGCCGAATGAACTCCAGAAGGGTTCAACAAAGAGGTTCAAACAGTAATAAAGGTTCGACGAAGAGGTTCAAGTAGTAATTTGAGACACAAGTTCTCTTCAATCTCCCACTTGTCGAAGAGATTATTGCTACCTCTTAGTCCTTATTCGATTATTGAGAACTATGGACCCGAAGACCCATTTCATCTGAACACCATTTGAACTTGGTCGTGCTCACTGGTTTAGTTAAGACATCAGCGACATTTTCCAAAGTGTCAACCTTTACCAGCTTCACCTTCCTATCTTCCACCATATCACGAACAAAGTGATATTGGACATCAATGTGTTTTGTCCTAGCATGAAATGTAGGATTCTTTGCCAAACATATGGCACTTTGACTGTCACAGTGAATTTGTATTTGCCCTGCATTAAAACCAACATCAGAACACAACCTTTTCAACCAAATGGCTTCTTGGCATGCACGAGTAGCTGCCATGTACTCTGCCTATGTTGTGGACAAAGTGACTACAGCCTGTCGCTTGCTCATCCAACTGATAGCACCACCATGTAACATGAACACGTATCCACTGGTGGATCTCCTACTGTCAATGTCCCCTGCCCAATCAGAATCAACATATCCCTGAATGCTGATAGATCTCTTAGACCCTTCTGAGTTTCCATGATAGCAAATAGCATAGTCAGAAGTTCCCTTCAAATACCTCATAACTCTTTTCACAGCATCCCAATGTGACCTGCCTGGATTCGCCATAAACCGGCTCAAAACTCCCACTGCTTGGGCAATGTCTGGTCTGGTACAGACCATTGCATACATTAAACTACCAACAACACTTGCATAAGGTACTCTCTTCATGTCATCAATGTCATTTGAAGATTCTGGACAATCTTCAACAGATAATTTCGTTCCCTGCAAAACTGGAACAACTAACTGTTTAGAATCAGACATATGAAACTTATCAAGAACATTGGTAATATACTTCCTCTGGCTGAGCCAAATTTTTCTCTTAGATCTGTCCCTTATGATCTCCATTCCCAGAATGTACTTTGCTGCCCCCAGATTTTTCATTTCAAATTTCAAGGACAACTGAGATTTTAATTCTAAGATCATCCCCTTACCGTTGCCAATGAACAACATGTCATCCACATATAGTGCGATTATAAGAATCCGATCACCTTCAGTTTTATAATAGACACAATGATCAGATTTAGATCTCACATACCCCAAGGATAAAACATACGTATCAAACTTTTGATACCACATTCTGGGAGACTGTTTCAAACCATAAAGAGACTTTTTAAGTTTGCATACCAGATGTTCTTTACCTTTTTCCACAAAATGCTCTGGCTGAGACATATAAATTTCTTCTTCAAGGTCTCCATGAAGAAACGCTGTTGTCACATCCATCTGCTCAATTTCAAAATCATATGCTGCTGCAAGTGACAACAGAAATCTAATGGATGTCAACTTAGCTACAGGAGAAAAGATTTCTCCATAATCAATACCTTCCTTTTGGGAATACCCCTTAGCAACCAGTCTTGCCTTGTACTTCTCAATACTACCATCTGGACCATATTTCTTCTTAAATACCCACTTACAGCCTACAGGTTTTCTTCCTTCAGGCAAGGGCACCAGATCCCAGGTTCCATTCTTCTCCAATGATGTCATTTCACTATGCATGACTTCCAACCAAGAATCTGAATCAGGTATACTAATAGCTTCTTTCACAGTCCTAGGTTCATCAGTATCAGTAAGTAAAGCATAGGTACAAGTTGAATCAAGTACTGAAAATCCATACCTATCTGGTTGTCTTCTTTCACGTGTAGATCTTCTCAAAGGTTGAGGTGCAGGTTCAGGTTCTTGCTCTGGATCAGAATCTTCGAAGCTACTTGAACTCTCATCTGAACCATCTACACTTGGTGCTTGTTGTTCCTCTTTTACAGGGGTTAGAGGAACATTCACAACACTTTTTTCTTTCTTTTCTTCTGTCTTTTCCAGCTGAGGGTCAACAACCAACGGTTTCAGCTCTCTGAAAATTACATTCCTGCTATAGATTACCTTTTCAGTTTCAGGATTCCAAAGCTTGTACCCTTTAATACCGACTCCATAGCCAACAAAGATACATTTAACTGCCTTGTTATCCAACTTAGATCTTTTAACTTCAGGAATATGAGCATATGCCTCACAGCCAAAGACTCGAATATGCCTTAGAGAGGGCTTCTTACCAGACCATGCTTCCATAGGTGTCTTATCAACCAATGCTGAAGTGGGAGAACGATTCAGCAAGTAACAAGCTGTAGCAACTACCTCAGCCCAGAACTTCTGTTCAAGACCAGCATAACTCAACATACTTCTTGCTTTCTCCATCAACGATCGATTTAACCTTTCAGCAACTCCATTCTGTTGTGGAGTATAAGGTATAGTTTTATGCCTTTTAATTCCATGGTCTACACAATACTTATCAAAATCTGCCTTGCAATATTCACCACCGTTATTTGTTCTCAAGCATTTTAGTTTTCTACTAGTTTGATTTTCCACAAGAGTTTTAAATTCTTTAAATCGACTGAACACTTCTGATTTATTTTTCAAAAAATATACAAATGCCCTTCTCGAATAATCATCAATGAACGATACGTAGTATCTTGACTTAGATAAAGAAGGAACATCAACTGGGCCAAAAACATCAGAATGCACATAGTCCAGAACACTAGAAGATTTATGAGAACTAGAGTAAAATGAAACACGGTTTTGCTTTCCATATATACAATGTTCACAGAAATCGAACTCCAGATTACAATCAATCAGCCCATCTACCAGGTTTTTATTTTTCAAGGTTTTTAAACCTTTCTCACCTATGTGACCAAGTCTATGATGCCAGAGCATTGTTTTCTCTGCAGGAAGTTTAACTTCCATAGAATTTACATCATGTGTTACAATAGTGGCTTTTTCAGATTTTGCAGAGACATTATTACAGCACACTGGTTTAGCATCTAACCTATACAGAGTTCCAATGCGTTCACCTTTTGCCAGAACAATAGAACCTCTAGTCATCTTACAGCCACCATTCACAAAAGTAACTTGCACTCCAACATCATTAAGCTTACTAACAGAAAGTAAATTTCGAGCCAGACCTGGTATATGAAGAACTCCATTCATTCCCTTTATTCTACCATCTGGGAACTGGATTCTGACTCGACCTCGGCCAACAATTTCCAGTGTTGAATCACTAGCCAGGAACACCTTGCCACCAGCATAGGGTTCATACTTAGTGAACCACTCTCTATGAGATGTCATATGAAAAGATGCTCCTGAATCAATCAGCCAAACATCTTCAGAAGCAGGTGTTGCCAGAGCAGCAATGAAAGCATCAGCATCACTGTGTGAAGACTCAGAGTCAGTGAAGTTCTTCTTCTTCTTTTTCTCCTCTTTGCAGTCTTTCTTGACATGACCTTTCTGCCCACAATTCCAGCACTTCACCTTGGACTTCTTGCCAGGAGATTTTGATTTCCCCTCTGATTTGGACTTAGACTTCTTATCCTTCTTCTTGCCTCTTTCCTTTGATCTACCACGAACTGACAGGGCCTCTTTGGCCATTCCAGAAGACTTCCTTCGCATCTCTTCAGACAACAAAGAGGCAACAACAGTTTCCTGTGAAAACGTAGTTGTTGTACTTCCAATAGCCATTACCAGATGATCCCACGAGTCAGGTAAGGAACATAACAGAAGCATACAGCGATCCTCCTCTTCTATTTTTACACCTATAGAAGTCAACTGAGTAACAATCGTATTGAATGCACTCAGATGTTCTGCTACAGATGCACCTTCATCCATCTTCAGAGAATACAATTTCTTTCTGAGAAAAAGTTTATTTACCAAGGACTTGCCCTGATAAATATTATTCAACTTCTTCCACAAATCACTTGCAGACTTCTCCTCATGGATGTTCAATAGAACAGAGTTAGATAAACTCAATCTTATCAGTCCTTTGGCTTTTCTGCATATCAGATCCCAATCTTCTTGCTTCATGCCTGTAGGTTGAACTCCAGACACAGCAACCCAAAGATCTCTATAGACTAACATGTTTTCAACTTTAAGTTTCCACAACTCAAAGTTTGTGCCATTGAATTTCTCAATGTCTATTTTGTCTGATGTACTAGCCATCTTTATTTAATTTAAAAATAACACTCTACAGAACTCCCACACAACAGAATTAACACAAAAAACCCAAACTACCGACAAGGATAACACAACGGGCCAGGCTCTGATACCACTTGTAAGGAAAGCACAGGTGCGGAAGACAACTTCCCTAATGTTAATTCCAAGGGGACGATGCAGACAAGTCACTTTTAAAACTAAATAACACAGATAAGTACATGAGAGAAACCAAATAGACAATATTCAGAACACAGACACACAGTATTACGTGGGAAAACCCTTACGGGTAAAAAACCCACCACCACAAGAAAACAATCTTTATTACAGTAAGATATACAGTTACAATAAAGAACTCAACTTCTTGCTCTGGTTTTGATTCTTGACTCCCTACCAACAGTTCGCTCACTGTATATTTACAGAACGAACCTTTCTTCAAGTCTCATCATCATAATACCAACGACACCTGTAGACATATCATTCTATTTCCAGTCTGCAAGAACAAGAGTCGTTACACACTTCTGCTCTAACTGATAGAACAAATTCCTCATACGTCGCTGCCATCTAACCGTCGCAACGGTTCACATTTCAGTGAGGCGTTTAGTCCCACATGTACCAAGTCGCAAAGGACTTTGCAGTTTATAACCGCCAACAGACGAAAGAATATTGTCAGCAATTTTGTTGCCGACAATACCAAGCCTCCAAGTCCATCGGCATAACAACTCCCATCGGCCCTCAGACTTCACCTCCCACTGATGAGCATTGTCTCCCCGATCACCAAGGTTACCATCGGTATGACACTCTCCATCGGCAAAAGATCTAGCCCTCGCTTCGACAGTGGTTTGTCTCACCGATACCAATAAGACTTCCATCAGGATGTCCGCAGTACATCGGCCCAACACCTTTAGGCTATGCCGACGGGTATTCTCTTGCCGATAGACATACGCCATCGGAGTGACTACTCCTGTCGGAGTAACTCTACAGAGTTTGGCCGATAGGCCTTGTCTCGCCGACGACCAACCCATAACCTTCGTCGGAGTAACTCCACAAAGTTTGGCCGATAGGCCTTGTCTCGCCGATGGTCACCACGTACTAAGTCATCGGTGGTCTTACACATGGTCCTGCCGATAGCACTTCGTCACAGCGATGCCAATATCGCATGTCCTCAAACCAACGAACCAAGGAACAGTTGATCCTGTCGAATGAACTCCAGAACGGTTCAACAAAGAGGTTCAAACAGTAATAAAGGTTCGACGAAGAGGTTCAAGCAGTAATTTGAGACACAAGTTCTCTTCATAATCTAGAAGCTTAACTAAATCAACATCCCCAAGCAAATCCATAGAAATTTGACAGAAGATCAAGGCAATGTCACTGTAACCATTTTCTATGGAAACTCATTTAAAATATCATGCTCGACAATATCACAAATTGCATCCACCAAATTTGGCCCAAGAAGAAAAACTTTGCCTAATTTATCATGATCATATCTTGCTTTATCTACCGTTTCCCACTTGTAGGGTGCCAAATATACTCTTCTGTTTGTTGGAAATACCATTTTGAATGCTCTCACAAAGAGAAAAAAAAAGATATATAAAGAACAAAGAACTTTTCCAAGGCAAAACTAATTAAGGAAAAAGAAAACATAGACGAACCGCTAACAAAAACATGTTAAATTACTCCAAGATGATCCCAAAGTTCTCCATTATTATCTCCTCATAACACATTCATATCACCAAACATACAAATCCCAAATTAGAAATAATGAGAAATCATGCCCAAGATACCACTAGACTGTATATAAAGAAACCTGCAAAAGAAAAGATGGTTAGCAAGAAATCAATCCTTTCTCAATAAGCATGCGAATGGATAACCACCCTAGAATTTGGCACCTTGATAGGAAGACATCACGGTCACACATGACAAATGGATTAAATCCTGCACAAGGATTACCACCATTACAGAGAAGATTAAAGTCGATATACACATAAAAATTAAGAGTCAAAAACACATGCTTTAAACCAAAATTCATTTCCTTCCAAAAGAAAAAGCATCTTTCCCTTAATGAGAATAAGACATTCGTCACCCCTTGTGGATAAGTTTGGACTAATAAAGAAATCACAATCTTTATCAAAGGCCAAATTTTCCAATCTATTTGCTAATGAATTCACTTTTTCTGTAAGAATGTCTACATTCGAATTTAGTGAACAAATGTGAAATATCCTAAGTATGAAGAAGGATGTTATTAATCTTCCAATTCAAATCTTGTCTTGATTTAGTCATATTGATTAAGATGATCAGATCTCCTTCAATGCAAATTCTAGCGATCTTTTACTCCACAAATTTTAAGACAAATGGCATAAGCCTGGGCTTCAATTTCATTATTAGTACTAGCTTGTAATCTCTAGGAGGCCACCATAATGATATTACCTCTTGTAGCACCATAAAAATTTACTTTGTAAACATCCAAAGTGTTGGGACCTTTATTTTCCATGCCTCAAAATTGTAAAATCTTGTCAGATTCCTCAAATTTTTCCCAAGAGGTTCTTGTGTATTCACCTCGTTTTGTGTATCTGGTGTTGTCTCCCCTAAAATTTGGTTAAGTCTGAAATTCTAAAGATCTTCCAAAATCTAGAATTTGCAGTTTAACTCCTATGGATCTGAAATCACTCTCAAACATCCTAAAAGTATATACATGAAATATAATTTAAAGTATAAGAAAATAAATGTCCATATGTAAATGTCAATTTATACTTAAATGTTTATTTCATGTATATCTGCCTGAACTTTGCAAAAAATAATAAAAAATCCTAACTTTTTCTAAGTTTTCCTGTCTTTGGTGGAAGTTTGGAACCCTTCAGAACATTGAGGAAGTTTCACCCCTTCCTAGACATTGCAGAAGTTTCACCCCCTTCAGGATGTATACTTGTCACCCATCCAGACCCACTTTTCCATATCTCCCAAAACTTTCGCTTTCTCCCTTCTTCCATTCTTGGTGGAACTTTTGTTTGCTTTTGGACTTGGCAGAACTTCCATATGGGTCTGGACATTTCCATGTCCCCCTAAAATTCTTACTTTTCCGTCTCCCAGTGTCTTTTGTGCCTCCTTCAACTCCTTCCCTAGCGGACTTTCTACTTGGTTCAGGATGCATTTTAAACCCCTCTCTAGGTCTGCCTCCATGTCTCTCTTTTGGTTCTATTTTTTCCCTTCTTCCTCCTCTGCACCAGTTTCATGTAGGTCAGTCCACATATCCAGTCCTGCCAAATGTTTTGCTTCCTCTCCTACCTTTCACTTCTGCCTCAATACTTCTTTCATGGTGCAAACCCTGATCTACCTTGGATCCCTGCCACATCAGGAACCCCTCAGAAGTTTTGCACCCCTCTTATGGTCTCTTCAAGCAAAGATTTCAAGAAAACATGGATATATCCTGAACACCCCTTCTGACCCGCAATGTCCTGAACCCCCTAGAAGTCCCGCATCTAGTACCCCCTCAGATTCCCACAATCCACAAAAAAGGCGTAAAAACAGAAAGCGATAACTCCATGTGACTTCCAGAATGACCCAAAACTATGGCAGGTCGCCATTAATGCAAAATGGGTGGTTGAAAATGATGTATTTATTGCAATTGGTCAGGTTGTTAGGGTTTTCCCTCTCATTTCATCATAAGATCTGAGTTGCTAATGTTATAAATAGAAGATTGAAACTCATTTCAAGGGTTGATTATTCATTCTATTTTCTCCCAAACAGCTACATGTGCAAAAAAGGAAAATTCTTCCAGGCTATGGGGTCATTATTCCAGTTCTTCAGGCAAGTGACAAAGCAGATGAAAGGTTAGATATTGTTATGAACATCATTATTTTGTATGTCTCCATGACTAAGGGTGCAGTTTCAAGGGAACACCTAAGCCAACGCTAGGGTTTCCTCTTGCCCTGTTTCAGGGTATGAATGTAATTTCAAATTTGATTAATGTGACGACATTCTAAGGCATTACCAGGTTGGCAATGGTCTCTTTTGAATTACATATGGACTTGTATCCATGTGAAGTGATGGATTATTAAATATGTATATATGCATGATGTTACATGACTGATGCATTTTATGTTGTTAGGTCAGTTTCCTTTTGTTTTTGCTCTGTGTTTTCCTTTGATAAATTGGACTTTTGTTTCCCACTGGATAGGCATTGGTCTTGGAGGTGGTAACCAATCAAACACACTTTAAATGAACAAATCTCAATAGTTAAACATAAACCAAAATTTTGCCCTTATGCAAGACTGTTCTTTTCATCAAATCTAAAGAGGTTTTTAGATTCAATGACATTTTGGAGTCAAACTATAGTTTGGGTATTGTTACCCTATTTTAGTGAACACATCTTGTGTTGTTAATCCTTGTTGAGGGACACCTCTAGGAACACTCTCCTTGACTTAAGCTGAGTCAAAAGTGAAGAGAAGATTACCCACTCCTACCAGTTGGCCCTTAATCACCTTCATCTTGTTGATGAACCCCATTTTCACCTCCTTGATGACATCCCTGGCCTCAAAATTTGAATGTGTTCTAAGGATTGGGATTAGCTATTTTGGGACCCAACACAAAGCCGACAGAATCCATTTGACCAATGAATGATTAACCTTCTTTTTACAATTTTCATAGCCCCATGAATGGGATGTAATTTTAACAGTTTCCAAATTTTAAGAAGCTCATAGTCCCAAGAAGTAAAGGATGTATTTTTACAAGAATCTTTCAAAATATGTGACATAACTATCTTTGAGATGGCTTCTTCTAATTTAAAAATGACATTATCCAAATTTGTGATCTTCTTACAGAAAATTCTAGAATTTCTTTCTTTCCAAATATCCCAGATTACTAAGGAAGGGGAGACAATCCAAATGCAATGAAAAATAGAGTTTGAATAAAGAGACAACCAACTTTGAAAAAACTACACCAAAGCTTGAGGGAAAGTAGAGAATCCATTAAGCTTACAACATAACCAATCCCAACAGGCTCTAGCAAAGGGGTGTCAAAATAAAAGATGATCGACACTCTCCACCTCCACCCCATAAAAAGCCGAATTAAAATTCCTTGATAAACCAAACTTAGAAAGTCTATCACTAGTCAGAAATTTTCCACTAATGGCAAGCCACACAAAAGCACCCACTTTAGGAAGGAAAGCTTGACTCTACCATAAAGCCACCAACTAATCAAAAGATTTCAGCTTCTCAATTTGCACCAAATAGCCATCCTCACTGTGTATTCACCCAACTTAGCACCAGTCCACTATAAGAGGTCTTCCCTTGGTAAAGAAAGACCTTTCTTTGATCTAATTCAAATTTCAAAATAGATTTTTGCACCAAATGGAAGGGAGCCTTAAAGAAATCTTTCCAAACCAATCTTGGTAAGCCATCCACAATATTAGTAATCAAGTAGTCTTTAACCTTGGAGCCCCAAGTATGTGAAAGGACAACTCTAGCTTCAACTAGATAATCCCTAAAATTATAAATTAATAAATAAATATAAATAATAAATATTGAAATTTTGAATATATGTCAAGTTCAACAAGAGGAAAAGATTAATTGTTTGATATTTCTTTAACAATCGTGACATGATGTCTTAAATCTTTTCTCATAAACAATTAAAATTAAAAACATTGAACTTTCAAGTTTAAACACACAACGCCTAATATTAAATATAGTGCCAACTTTCAAGATTGTTGACGCAAGAGTTCATAGTACATATTCAAATGTTGATATGCATAGAAAAAGCAAAAAATAGAAATCTAAATTATCATATTATGTCATCCAATGGATGAACTTCCACTCTTGCATCAACTAGATGTTGTCAATTTCCAAGTCTTTAGCTATGATGCTCTCCATATACTCATCATTCTCAAGCTCAGGTTCCTCTATAGGCAATAGAACCGAGGGTAAATCATCGAGGCCATTTACATCAACCACTTCATCCTCCAAGGTTGTAGCTACTCCATCAAGTAGAATTTTGTCCCATTTTGTTGAAGGATCCTCCTTGTACCTAGGGTTTACAATAATCCCTAAAATTATAAATTAATAAATAAATATAAATAATAAATATTGAAATTTTGAATATATGTCAAGTTCAACAAGAGGAAAAGATTAATTGTTTGATATTTCTTTGACAATCGTGACATGATGTCTTAAATCTTTTCTCATAAACAATTAAAATTAAAAACATTGAACTTTCAAGTTTAAACACACAACGCCTAATATTAAATATAGTGCCAACTTTCAAGATTGTTGACGCAAGAGTTCATAGTACATATTCAAATGTTGATATGCATAGAAAAAGCAAAAAATAGAAATCTAAATTATCATATTATGTCATCCAATGGATGAACTTCCACTCTTGCATCAACTAGATGTTGTCAATTTCCAAGTCTTTAGCTATGATGCTCTCCATATACTCATCATTCTCAAGCTCAGGTTCCTCTATAGGCAATAGAACCGAGGGTAAATCATCGAGGCCATTTACATCAACCACTTCATCCTCCAAGGTTGTAGCTACTCCATCAAGTAGA
This sequence comes from Cunninghamia lanceolata, assembly GCA_027924645.1. Classification (NCBI taxonomy): domain Eukaryota; kingdom Viridiplantae; phylum Streptophyta; class Pinopsida; order Cupressales; family Cupressaceae; genus Cunninghamia; species Cunninghamia lanceolata. The sequence goes on along the minus strand of BSBN01000071.1, from coordinate 7,103,035 downwards.
ATTTTGTCCCATTTTGTTGAAGGATCCTCCTTGTACCTAGGGTCTACATGAGAGAGAAGGTGAAGTGAGCTATGAATGTAGATTAAGTTCTCTACCTTTTTCGACCCTAATTGGTTCCTCTTGAATGAATGAATGAAACTGTAAGTACTCCAATTCCTCTCACAAGATGAAGAGCTGACTACTTGTGAAATCAAACTTATTGCAAATGATTACAATTGAGGTGTTTCACCTCCATGGTTCCACCACCATTCTATAGGGTCTTTCTTTTAATGCATATCATATAAGGCTTTCATAGTAGAAAAATCACCTTGCCCACATGAAAACTTATTCCATTGAGTCCTAATAATTGAAGCATCGTCACCTTAGCCATAAATCTTTTTTATTGCAGCCCAAAACCTCTTCATTACCTCTCTATCCCCATATGGAACCTCTTCTTGGTGACTTTTGTATCATACCACTTACATTTAAGGCATAGGAAGCACAATGAAGGGGTGTGTTAAGTTTGTTCCTCTTCCATGTACTTTTTCTTCTATCAGAAGATATAGAGAAAGACCTCTAGCATCTATTATTTTCTTAATTCTTTTACACGTAAAATCCATTTCTTTGTAAATCTCTCTCAAACATGGCTTGTCTAAATTTGCAAATTTGATCACCTCACAAATAGGCTGAATAAATTCAACAACAAATTTAACATTGGCCCAAAAAGGTCATCAAGTACTGTTCTTCTTGCCTCAACTGCAGTATCTGATGTAGATTGTTTCCAAGCTAACCATGCATCATTGATTATTGTGGAACACAAAGCTCCCTTGACTACATAAAAATTATCAAGAAGTATAAAATAAGAAGCAAATTGTGTATCAATAGGTTTTATGAGTCCCACTGTAGCAAATTTTCGATAAATGGCATGTGTGTGGTGATGATTACATATGAACATCTGTATTTTCTACCCTTTTCAATGAGATGTGAGATCCATTGAAACTTACCAATATCTTTGAGTGCATTATTCAACAAATGTACACAACATGGTGTCCAAAATATATGTCTATCCCTTTTTTGTTGTACCAACAAGCTTGCTACTTTACAAACATGGGCAACATCTGTAACAATTTAGACTACATCCAATGCCCTCACCTCCTCAATAGCATCACATAGTTGATAATGAAGGAACTCTACATTTTTCTCTTGCCCTAAACAATCAATTGCTTTCAAAAAATAAAGGCCTTTGCTGCATATTACCATGATATTAAGGAGTGGATAGTTTCTAGTATCTATCCACCCATCCATCACAATGTTGCATCCCTCTATAAACCACACTCTTTTCATTGGTCCAGTTTGTTGCTTTAGTTGCACTTTTTCTTTATCAAAGTTATGTGAAGCATCTCATACCTAGGTGGTTTATAACTTGTTGGTCTATTATTATTATTATCTTGGACCGGATCTCCTCATGGTCAGGGGAGCAAGCAACATTAAATGGTATTCTATTTACATGAAAGAAGCATCTGATCACTGCATCAACCGCATCTTGACCATGCACATCAAACAAATTTCCAATGGGGTTTAGGTTGCCAATGTGTGGTCTCTTGTAAGAATACATCTTTTATTGTCATGTCTCTAGAAGACACATCTATCTCTAACTCTCTATACTGTCTTTGAGTTGCCCCTATTGTTGAAGCATGAGAGCTCAAATGAGAGACTTTCCCATCAACCCTTTCTTGTTCCCTAATAGCTTCATATCATTCTAGCTCATTTCCACAAGGATCGACTCCTTTTCCCTTATGTGAAAAAATAAACGCTTATGTGTAAGTGCGCTGAAATAACTTCTCACAAAGTTTAAATATGATGGTGGTTGTTCCACCTGACCCCTTCAACCTAAAGAACAATAACAATACTTCCAAAGTGGATACAATCCCTCTTTCCCCCACCTAACATTCTAAGATTTTTTTAAATAAATTATAAATTACATAATTTAAAAATAAGAAAAAATATAAATTAAAAACCATAGAATTTAAAAATTAAAATTAAAATGTAAGTCTTTAAAATTATAAATACCGTTTTAAAAAATTAAAAAATTAAAAATAAAAACAAATGGCACTAAAAGCCATTTATTAAATTTCCAAACGTCTATGGTTCAGGGGCTTTCCATTGAAACGATTATTATTATGGTGTATACGACTATAATTTTTAAATTTAATATTAAAAATGTAAATCTCGTTATTTTAGTAACTAATAGGATCGACAAGGCACTTCGTCAGGGAGTGTGAGGCCTACAAGGATATCCGTATGCAGTAGGATAATGACATGAATGTTGGCAGTCTAAGTGAGTTATTTGAGGAAAAAAAACTTCACAACACAGCCTGTCTCTTGGTCAAGATCCATAAGAGAAGAGAAGACATCGAAAAGAACTTGATGGGGTCTTAACGTGTTGGTGCTTGGTCCCTTGGGATATTTGGTCTCGTGGACGTTATTAAAACTCATTCATTCAAATAGAATGAAAACGTGAAGATGATAAAGCAGTCTATTATTAAACTCGGCATAATAGACTAGAATTATTCAGTGTTGATGGGAGCGAGCCAACGGGAGGGAGGCAGACCATTCACAGGAACATGGGCTCAGATACAGAGATTTCAGGGGCTCAGATACAGAGGTTTCACGAGTTCACAAGAGGCTCCAAAAGAAAACACGGGCGTCATTTAAACACAGGAAGGACTAAAAAATGGCGTAAATAAGTAATAGCTAGAAACCTACCTCAAATTTGTTCGCGACTGCATGTTGGCTCTGCAAACCTTCAAACACTCCGCTTCCTGCTACCTTCGAATGCTTCTTTCGAATTTGTCCTCGTCGTTTCGTCTATTTCGTGTGTTTATTTGTGTTTCGTGACGAATTTAAAATAAATTTTAGGGTTTTTAAAAAAAACTTTTGGTTTTTTGGGAAAATGCTGGCAGTTTTAGGGTTTTTTAATGACCGAGATGTCTGTAGACGCGGCCGGGATGTCTGTAAGCGTTGGGCAAGGTTTTCCTACCTTGTCAATGGTGGGATGCCTAAGAATGGAAGGGGGTGAAGAATTGGTGAATTAAGTGTTCCTTTGTTAGATTCTTTCCATCTTGCTAGCTATTGTAATGAGAAAACAGAGAGGGTGCAAAAGATGGTGTCGACTAGTCAATGCATGCACCTACCCCACTGGAATACTCTTTCCTATTTGGGATCTAGCTATTGGGATTATTCATATAGGAGGGAGACAAGAAAACAAGATTAGAGATCGAGGGAGGCTACCCTTGATTCTGGAGATTGGTCACCATGCCTTATATCTTAGATCGAAACTTTGGGAACATCCACTACTTTTAGCGCATAATAATTGATGAAATTGGAAAAACGATTCTTTTGTGGATGATTATTATAGGTATCACAATAATGTTTCATAAACATGTTATCATCTGCCTGGAGCACTCTCTTCTAGGTAATGTCTCACATAAACTGTATCATATCATCTATGACATATGTTTTAAAAAAAGTAGTGTGATATGGGAACCTAATGGGGGCTAATCACACCAAATTCTAGTTTTTGGAGTTTCGAAAGGACAATTTCTGTGGGGACTAAATCTAAGGATGGAAACCAAAACCCTTTGGCAGAAAAATAGGTTTGAGAGCTTAGTTTAGATCTCTTATACATGTGACTTGAACCCAATATTTTAACTTTTTGACACATGCCTTTTGGAAGTACCCCCTAGATTCATCCACCAAAGAAATCTTGAAATGAAAGGTCCTAAGGAAGTGAAGAAAAACCATATTTGGCAAGGGACATACCTCTAGAGGCATCCACTCCCAAGTGCTTTTGAATCTAATGTTGAAATATGGGATGGACTCCATTGGGGCTCTTTTGATCATGGTAAGTAGCTCTATGTGGGAGATATTATCTCCATTTTCTTTAGAGTGCTTGTAAAGTAACCTCCCTAACGGATCCTAGTTGGTGATCGAAAGGGGAAGATCTTTGAACCATTCATGTGCCTTCCCTTTGAAGAATGTGACTGACATTTTTAAGGATACATTTGACACTTTGATAGATAGGTGACACAAATATTTGCTACATCTTGGATATTTTTTATGGGAGTGGCAAATTCATCCCACAAAAGTTATGGTAAATCTTTCAACATCAAAATGTGGAGGTATTCCACTATTGTATGAGTAGTGGCTCTTGAAATCCCATAAACAAATGGTTCCTCTTTTGGCTGGACCATTTGATTCCTCCAAATGATGGGAGTTGGACTGTTGGAAAGACGGTTGCCATTGCACCAAAAGACCGTCTTGTTAATGCTCGGTACAACCACCAGAGTTAATGAGAGGCGATTAAACCTTGTTGCGCTGCACAACACAAGGAGACCAAGGGTGCACACCTTGCAACAATCCCCCCCCGCACAAGTGAGGGGTTCGAACCCGTGACCTCGGCTCTAATACCAATTTTTTGAAAGATGGTTGCCGTTGCACCAAAAGATCGACCTGTTAATACTCGATACAATCATCAGAGTTAATGAATACACGGGAGGCGGTTAAGCCTTGTCACGAACCCAAGCGAACACAAGGAGACCAAGGGTACACACCTAACATGGACTTGATTGGGTAGTCACGGTTGAGGATAAGGAGCAAGCTTTATGGAGGGACTAGAGTTCGGATAATCTATTGGGTTCTTTTTAAAGAGCTATAGGAAAATAAACAGGTATTCCCTCATTTTTTGGTTAAAAATCTGGATTGGATCCTTTTCATAAGCCACCTATCAAATGTGGGGATTCTAGTTTGTACCAGTGGTGGAGTCGCTAGGTAAATGATGTGCATGTCTTTTAGATGCATCCCAAGATCTTGATAAAACCTTGGTTGTGTTCTTAAAATTTATAGGGCCAAAAGATAGTTGAACCTTTTAGTTTTGAAGTTATGGTCTCACCGGGCGTGCTAGGAAAATTATTGATTAGGTGAATTGGACTTTTGATTGTGTCCATCAATGTACAACACACCCTAATTTTTTTTTTGAAATATAATGCTACAGACAACCCTAATTGTCAGAAAACTCCAAAATGCAACATACCCATAAATCCAAACTGCTGTTATATTACTTTTTCAGTGATAAGCATGTAGATACAGTTAAGTAGGAAAGTTTCCACCATCACTCAGATGAGCAAACCATTAAATATTCAGTTATTTAACATACCCAAATGTTGCAACACATATACAGGTCTGATAACATGTTTTCAACAGCAAATATGATGCTGATTAAGGCCCATAAATGTACAGTACAACTATATATATAAAATAGAGACTTTAATCCAATACCTAGAAGTATAAATCAATGCTTTCAATATTTTTTGACATACCCCAAATCTGCTATGCATGTACCAGTCTGATATGAAGTCTGAAACAACAATGTTGAAGGCTGGAATTGGCCACAGCAGCTCCTAAACATAGTTCTCTCTTGAAATGACGTTTGATGCCTGTTGTCCTCAATGGAGCGCCTCCAAACAAGTCATAAAAACCACCAAACCCTAGGCATTTTGCCCTAGGGAACTCTTGCCCTTCTAAAGTAGCAGTACGGCCTGGGATAATGGCTGCCAATCAATTAAAACCTGATTGAAATGCTTCAGATCTGCTTAAAACTCCTTCCTGCTCTCCTGCGCCAACCTCCAGCTCTAACCCACAGCAAAGAGAAGTAGATTCGTCACTCTAAACAGCCAAAATGGATGGTGGACTGGTACGGCTTGTCTAGGAGGAAGTATGGCCAGCAAGAGGTTTATAACTCATAATCTCTGAGTATTCCCTATCAATCTCTCCATCCAAAAAATTATTTAAAGAATTTCAATATTTTTCCTAATAAACACTTTGCAACAAATTGCAAATGACTACAATGAAGCTCAAGCGTAGTTCCTGTATGAAAACACTTGCAAATCAACTCGAGAGGATCTTTCACCATCGAAGATGATAATCTTCATGAGGGTTTTCATCCTCAAGAAGTTCCTGATAAAAACCAGCAGCATAACCCTTCAAAATATTATCTTTGTATCCAAATGAGCTCCCCAACTCCTTTTTATTCGTTCCTTTTTTTCAGCGCCCTTTTTGGGAATATTAAATATATCTTTTAAATGCATTTTTCCTTCCTTTTTGAGCGCTCCACATTAAGGGGGTAAAGTCACCTTAAATAATAAATAATAAACACTTAACTTTATTTCAATGGGAACTTAATAACTTAAGTGTTTATTAAAATAATTCACCATCCCTACAAAAAGCATTGCCGGGACCTCGGAATCAAAAACTGAAAGTGCCAGAATGAATTGATGCCAAGGAACGATGTCGGTGCCCGAGAATGGTGACTTACTAAAAATAGACACCGGCTCCTAGAAATGTGGAACACGAACCAAGTGTCTCGAACAACATCCGAAAGTGTCATTGCAATCCTTACCGCCATCCTAGCTCAATTCCAACAAGAGAAATGCCACATAAGCATGTCCATGACGTCTCCAAGAACTGTGGAGCTCCCTAACCATCCAGTATTAGCCTACGGGAATGTAATGTCCCCATTCCGGGAATGGTCGCCATTAGAAAGGTCGTGGGCTTATCACTTAACCCCGGGATTCTTGGAGGATTATCTTTCTTGGAGCGAACCACATGGGAGAGCTACTCACATGGAGATATGCTATGAGATATGGAGTCTTGATATGATCTTGCCAAGGGATGAGATTGCTTCATATGGATGCCACTTGGATGTTTGGATAAGTGATATGATATGTTCTTCATGCATAGAGATGGACGAGCTTGAGGAGATACTCTACATACCATCACAAGGAGGAGATCACTGGATGCTTGGCATGTCATGTCCCCTCTTTAGCTCTGTCTAGCAGAGACTTGAGAGTTGGCCTATCATCTGGGTTCCCGTAGGTTAGTAGAGTGGTTAGAGGAACTATCCAGAGGCAGTAGAGCTTGGCAGGGAGCTTTACAGGCCTTTTCAGACAGTTTGCGGCAGTTTCCTATTTTTTAGGAAGGGTTCCTATTTTTTAGGGTTTGATTGAGAGTTGACCAGGAGGCATCAGGGGACCTCCAGGAGCATTTTGGGAGTTTTGGTCTCAGTTGCTATTTTTTAGGAGGTATCCCTAAATTATAGGGAGGCACTGTCAGTTAGCCTGCCATGTGGCGACATCACCTGTGGTGCGGGCTACAACAATTTTTAGTTCAGATTGGCTAGGTGATGGATTTGGGATAATTATTGAATATTAAAGTGTAGCTTTAATATTTAATAAAAATAAATTAAAGTGATTAATAATATCACTTTGTAATAAGATTTTAATAAAGTGACCCCCCTCCTAGTTAACACATGTTGTGTTAAAAGGTGGTCATTTCTTTCATGAGAAGTTGGGCCCTCAACTTGGGCGCCCAACTTGGGAGTCTTTTAATAAAAGAAAAGAATCATTTAATAATTCCTCTTTGATGCCTTCTCAACCCTAAAAGTGGACGCCCACTTTGGGAAAGGAATAAAGTACATTGGAAGTGCTTTTTGGAGTTATCTTTTGCATATCATTTTGAAGCTTCATGGCAGCTCTGAACTCTGAGGAAAGGGGCAGCAACATTCAGTCTTTTGGGAACGAAAACTCTCAGGGATTTTGGTGAATTGGACGACAACCCAGTTCATGCCTGTGGGAGGCCTACTCTGGGTCTTCTTTTGTGCATCATTGGACAGTTTCTAGGGCATTCTATTGCAGATCTAAGATTGCAGCAGCACTAAATCAGCATTATTCTTCAGATCCCTTATTTTCAGTTGCATGCATAGCCTCTTCTAGGCCAATACTATCTTTGTATGCAAATGGGGTTGCAAACCAGGTTTTACATTGAATAAAAAATGCAGATCTGATGGGTATGTGCCTCAAATTCTTAGCTGATGCTTTTCTATTATTTACCATTTATTTTTAGTTCATTTTAATATGAGATTGCAGCTGCATGTATATCTATTTGCTATATTGGCAAATACACATTTCACGAAAACTAAAACCCCTTCTGCATCTTCTCTCTAGTTAGAAAGAACACAAAAATTTAATAAAAATCATAAAACAAATAAAATTACAAAAACAAATACTTCATTTCAGCAAAGGGATCCATCAGGGATCTTTCAGTGGTATCAGAGCCTTTGACCTGCCAGCCTGTGGGGATCAGAGAATTGTTTTCTATGTATACAGACAGGTATTATTCACGAAGGAGAGTCCAAAACGAGCTTGGGATTGGTATGGCAGAGGAACCAGTTACGACAGAAGAACAGAGGAATGTCAGGAGGAATCAGGAGGATGAAGAGAGAGAAATGATGAGAACCCTCATCGACACTCAGCCTAGGATTGCTCAGACCTTAGACAGGATACAGGATGCCTTGGACCGGTTGGAATTAGATAGAGGCAGACGGAGCAAATCAGTATCTGTGGCGGGGAGTTAGCGTAGTCACAGGTCACACACATCAGCCAGGAGCTCCCATCATTCCCCTAGGTGTGGACAGACCAGGGATAGACCCTTACTTCCTTAGTTTGCACCAGGTGAACGACCAGCACAGGTAGAGCCACCAGAGGTGGAATTTCAGGATTCAGTCATGGCAGCTACAGCTGAGTGGAGAACCCTACCCCCTGAGGTCAGAGATGTCTTCCCTTTTCCACAGTACTGTGCACAGCGCAGAGATTCTGCCAGGTTCAGAGGAGACCGAGGTACTAGACCTCAGCAGCAGAATTATGACCTCAATAGAGCTACTGGGAAGATCACGTTGGCTACATATGATGGCACGGGGAGTACGAGTGCACGTGCTTGGGTACATAAGCTAGACATATATTTATCCTTGAGACCCATGCCGGAGCATGAGGCTATTTAGTTTGCCGTCTTACATTTAGATGGGGTTGTCTACGATTGGTGGCATCATGGATTGGTCACCCAGGATCATGCCTTGATTCATTCCTATGCGGAGTTCATGGAACGCCTCATTACCCAGTTTGACCATAAGGACATAGAACTCTACTATAGGGAGTTGGCACATCTTAGACAGATTGGACAAGCTGAAGCATATGTTAATGAGTTCCAGCGGATTGCAGTTATGGTACCTGATATGCCCCAAAGGCGTAGCGTGATGTTATTCATTGAGGGATTGCAGGATAGGCTTAAGGGATTGGTACGTGCCTTCCAGCCGGCCACTCTTAAGGGCGCCATTGATGTGACCTTGAGACTGGACACCACTCCTACTTATTAGTCAGATAAGAGGCCATCTAGGGAATCACGGCCTCCTCAGAAGGCCAATACTTCACAGTTTAGAGATGGACAGTTAGCTAGACCTCCTAGGATGGATCAGGAGTCACGGAATGATTTGAGGAGGAAGAAATTATGCTTTTCCAGCAAGGAGCCTTGAGAGCCCGGACACCGCTGTATGGGTAAGGGCAGGGTTCACTTGATTAAGGTCACATTTGAGCTGGGGGATGAAGAGATACAAGACACCGATATTGAGGACAGCCCTGAGGAGGTTATTCAGGAGCGTCCCCAGCTAGAGATAGATATCCCTGAGTCAGCGGCGGCAGCCAAGGTGACTATGGCTACACTATCCAGTTACCCCAGATTCCATGCCTTTTGGTTGAAAGGTACATTACAGGGACAACGAGTCATGAGCTTGGTCGACACAGGGGCTACACACAATTTTATTGATCAGAGATTGGTTGAGAGGCGTGGATTACAGTCTGAGGTGTTCGAGGGTTTTGGGGTTAAGGTTGCAGATGGTGCAGTATTGGGTTGTACTAGGAGGATCTCACAGCTCAGCATTTAGATGGGGGATTTTACCTTGACGGATGACTTTTATATCTGACCCTTAGAGGATTATGATGTGATTTTGGGTATGCAGTGGTTACAGGGTATTGGGAGATATATTATTGATCACCACCGCATGCAGTTAGAGTTCCTATCTGGTGGAAAGAAGGTGATCTTGAGGGCAGCCTCTAACGGTAGGCCCAAGGAGGTATCTTCTCGCAGGATGGAGTCTATTATTAGACATGATGATGTGATCTGGGCCACACGTTTTGTGAAATCCAAGACACCTACTCCTCAAGATGGTAGAACATTTCATGTTGACATACAGACAGTGATGGATCGGCATGGCCGAGTATTTGGTGACATACCTCTTGGTGTGCCCTCGGATAGAGGGTTTGAGCATGGGATAGAGATGGAGGATGGAGCTAAGCCAGTGATCACCACTCCGTATCGTCATCCTAGAGCATACAAGGATGAGATTGAGAAGACTATTCATGAGCTGCTAGACATGGGCTTCATTCACCCCAGTTCTAGCCCCTTTGCTTCTTCTATAGTACTGGTTAAGAAGAAGGATGGGACTCTACGGATGTGTATAGATTACAGGGCCTTGAACAAGAAGACAATCAAGAACAGATACCCTATTCCGCGCATTGATGAGTTGTTGGACGAGCTTCATGGAGCCATCTACTTCTCTAAGATTGATCTTCGTTCAGGCTATCATCAGATTTGTGTACGAGTAGAGGATGTACACAAGACCGCCTTCTGTTGTCACTATGGGCATTATGAGTTCCTGGTGATGCCTTTTGGCCTTACCAATGCCCCAGCCACCTTCCAGTCATGTATGAACCATCTCTTCAACAAGCAGTTGAGGAAATCAGTTCTAGTGTTCTTTGACGATATTCTAATCTATAGTCGTACTTGGGAGGACCATCTCAGACATGTTGACTTAGCATTATGGAGAGTCAGTCTCTATTTGCTAAGTTGTCCAAATGTGAGTTTGGACTTAGAGAGGTCCTATATCTGGGTCATGTGATCAGTGCTGATGGGGTGAAGGTGCACGAGGAGAAAATTCAGGCAATTCGAGATTGGCCCCGTCCTCGGAACATTACTGAGTTACGGGGGTTCCTTGGTCTATGTGCTTATTACAAGCGATTTGTGAGGGGTTTCTCTCAGTTGGCAGCTCCCTTGACAGACCTCACAAAGAAAGGGGCTTTCAGATGGACAGAACAGGCACAGGGAGTCTTTGACAGGCTCAAGGAGGTTATGAGTACTTGCCCAGTTTTAGCACTTCCCGACTTCTCGCAGTCTTTTGTACTTGAGTGTGATGCTTCCGGTTTGGGCATAGGAGCAGTTTTGATGCAGAATCGACACCCCATTGCTTTTGAGTCGGAAGCTGCAGGATAATGAGAGGTTGTATTCTACGTATGATAAGGAAATGTTGGCTATTATGCATGCATTAGCCAAGTTCAGACAGTATCTTGTTGGCAACAAATTCGTGGTAAGAACAGACCACAACAGTCTGAAATATTTCCTTGATCAGATAGAGCTCAATGATCATCAGCAAAAATGGGTGAGCAAGATTCAGGGGTATGATTTTGACATCGAATTCATAAAGGGGAAGAATAATACTGTGGCTGATGCACTTTCTAGAAAACCATCACTTGCTGCCCTATGTTCATTGAGTGAGATTTCAGCAGATTGGAGGGCTCAACTTTTAGTTGAGTACTCCAAAAATCAGCATGCTTGTGAGGTCATGGATGGATTGGTGTTGGATGATAGGTACACTGTGGTAGATGAAGTCATCTACTACAAGGGAAGGGTGTATCTGGTTCCTGGTTCTCAGTTGAAGGAACAAATTATGCATGCTTACCATGATACTCCGACAGCAGGGCACCCAGGTTATGGTAAGACCTACAGGGCGATTTGGGAGAGATTCTCTTGGAAGGGTCTCAAAGCTGATATCTTACGTCATGTTCGTGAGTATTTGACGCGTCAGCAGAATAAGTCTGAGCATACTTTTCCTGCTGGTTTATTGCAGCCCTTACCTATACCGGAACATAAGTGGTCAGGAATCTCCATGGATTTCATTACAGGTCTTCCTCGGGTGCAAGGGAAAGACTATATCTATGTTGTAGTAGATGTTGCCTTTTTCCCAGACTGGATGCTTATTCCCAGATTTCCCTACAAGGTAGCCATCAGTGATCAACAGGATCTCTGGGCCAGGGGCCAACAGTGTAAGAGATAGACTCTATATTTTATCTCCTCTTCTTCTTCAGGCTCTGCAAGACCTAGGGGGGTATTCCCTATTCAACATCCATGAGGATATGCATACAAGGCTGGGATGCTGACAGAAAGCAGATAAGTCCTCCTGTAAGTAGACCAAAACTGAAAGATAAGAGCAAAGGGGCTAGCTTTGGGCCTATTTGCAGTTGTAGACAGAGGACTGAGGATCCTAAAACTAATTCTAATGTCCTAAAGATTGTTTTAGATTTAGATTTTTGATTTTAAGTTTGGATGTAAAGCTGGACATGGTTGTAACACAAACACAAAGCAAGATTGGTGCCTATCCAGGGCCTGGAGTCAGCAGACATACACCTGTGAATGATCAGCATGAACAACTAAAACTGGATTTCAGGGGGATATATGTGATACCTGCCTTACAGATATCTCCCAATACAGAGTGTTAAGTTATCTCTACTTATGGCATCCCTACTGCAGTATACCCTTCCCAATGTTCAACCTGAAAACAGTTTAATCTACCCCTTGAGCAGAAGTTAAAAGATCAGACATTCAACATAGGAATTCTATGCTCTAGAATCTAAACATTACCCAGATATCCAGATTCAGAAGAAGAATACATGCAATACTGGAGACAGAATTAACAAAACACATGCTAAGATAGCATTTCTCATATAAGATTAATCATGAAATCAGTGGGTTCATGCCAAAACATACAACAAGAGATACATAGACTCACAGGTTTAACTGTACAGAGCAACCAGATCAGCTTGTCTTGAATTACAGAGCCAAAAATCATCAACTTTCAACAACCACAAATGAGTAACACTTCCTGCTTATAACAGCCAGGTAGTGTACCACAGCAATTAATTACATGGTTGACCAAAAATCCCGCCAGATACACAGTATCAGAAAAAATGGCGCTCAAACATTCAATGCAGCAGGTGGGAGAGGAGACAGGAAGAAATCTCGAGCCTTGCGCCGCCGCCTAGGGATCCAGATCTTCAATCGGGTACTAGATCCGTCCACGCCATCGCCCATACCTCTGCAACAATCGCCATTAATGGCGCACCAACCCGCGGCCTTGGGAAAAACATCTAACAGTCGATCGCAAACACTTCCCGCCAAGATACATCGTCATGATATTTGAAAATATGCAGGATATCAATTATCCCACATGCACCCCGCGGTGACCTTTTCATCACCTTATATACTAGGTCGCGAGCATATATGATGTATGTGCTTTTGCTCCTAACGACACTAGTATAAGACTTCATCATCATCCTCCAACAGCATGATATCCTGTTGCTCGAAAAATCACCCTGACGTCAGCATCATCATCGCAATATCACCTGCATGATAATCGCCTTCATCGGCACAACCTGATCCATCGGAGGAAGATCCTCCTGCTTAGCCGATACCAAAAGTCTGGCCGATGAACATCCTGATGACGTCATCGTCATATCCTGCTGACATCATCAGCATATCTGCCTACTGCGCACCTCCTCATATCCGGATGATGTCATCATCATATCGACATCAGGATGATATTCGGAAGATAACCGGATATTTGGAAATATCATCCTGATGCACAAATATCATGCTGCACTGTAGCTCCACTATAAGATCAGGGTGATAGATGAATATGCCAGATATTTGAAAAGATCACCCCCCACTAGATAATGCACGAAGCCGACAGGCGGCTACCTCCTTGATACCAGCATCATCAGGATGATAAAACAACGAACATGAAGTGATACAACAACATCAGGATGATATTGACTAAGATCATCCTGACGTCCAAAATATGATGACCACGATAAAAATCAGGTCACACTTAGAACTTTACAGCAACATCATCAGGATGATCTTAACAAAGATCACCCGATGTTAAAATATCACCCTGGCGAAAGATCATGCAGGCAGAAAATATGATGACCCTCGCAAGCAACACGGCGATAACTGGAAATATGATCATGATGATGACGACCCTTAAAAAAAAAAATAGGCCGGGTCGAACAACTCAGAAAATAACCCCTTCAGAAGATCGGGGTAACATCATCATCATAAAAGGGCAGGGTGATAATTGGAAGATCACCGGATATTTGAAAAATCACCCTCCGCAAGAAAATTAAGGCACATTGTAGCTCATCAGCAGGATCGGGATGATATCCCAACATCACCCGATATTGAAATACGATGATCCTGATGAAAAACAAGTCGACAGAAAACATGATGATGCGGACCATCATCGAAGACAATATGATGATGATGATCTCCTCCTCAAAGAAAATATGATGATGCAGCTGAAAAATGCCGAGGAGGTCCAACACTTAGGAAAATGGGCAAGAAGATATAGGGTTCAAATGAAGAAACCCCCTAAACATGAAAAAATCAACCCCCAGGTCAAAATGAGTGCTAACACTGGCTCCGAATGGGGACGTGCAGGTGAAAGACTGCAGCGAGAACCAGATCTCCGGGCAGACCAAACAAAAAGTCAAAAAGCACGAACTACACAAGACATTTACACTACATACATGTTTTTTACAAATGTGCACAGCGACAAGTCATTTATGCAAAATAGAACTTAAGGAACTGGCCATGCATAGGCAATTCCAGAACTTCACCATCTAGGGCCTGGAGGAAATAAGAATCCTCCCCATGAGCACTGCAAATCTGATATGGGCCCATCCATAAGGGTTCAAATTTACCATGTTTACCCTTTTCTTGACCTTTTGCATTCCAAATGAGCACCAGATCATTGACTTGAAACTTCCTTTTTATAGCTCTCCTGTCAAACTGATATTTCACATCTTGTTGTCTTTTGAGATTGATCTGGTGGGCTTTCCTTCTGTTTTCATCCAATGCAACCAGCTGGTTCACTCTTTCTGTCATGGAGTCTTCAATCTCCTCATCATTTTCCTAGATGAATCTGTAAACTGGTAGGAGATTGTTTATGGGCAATCTGGCTGATGCACCATATACTAGCTCAAAAGGTGACGTCCCAGTAGCCCTTTTCACTGTCACTCTATCAGCCCATATGGCTAGCTTTAATTTTGAGTCCCAAGCTCTCTTGTTCTTGTCCAGCATCCTCTTGATAATTTTCATGATGCTTTTATTGCTTGATTCTGCTTGACCATTCCCTTGTGGGTGATATGGTGATGTATATGATAGATTTATCCCATACCTGTTGCAAAAATCAACAAATTCACCTGATCTGAAGCACATAGCATTATCAGTGACTACCTTGAATGGTACTCCAAACCTGATGATAATATTTTCTAGCATGAAATCTGTCACCACCTTACTTGTAGCTCTCTTAGTTGGAATGGCCTCAATCCATTTGGTAAAGTAATCAGTTGCCACCAAAATCCAACTGTGTCCCCCACTTGATTTGTCTGCAATTTCCCCTATAAAGTCAATTCCCCATTGCTGAAATGGAGCATCCACAGTTACAGTTCTGAGGGGTAAAGCACCATCATATTTCAGCTTTCCTGAAAATCTTTGGCAAGGGTCACACTTCCTCACTAACTTTTGTGCATCTGAAAAGAGAGTGGGCCACCAATATCTTGCTCTGAGAATTTTATGAGCTGTTGTTTGAGCAGTATAATGTCCACCACACAATCCTTTATGCATATCAATCAAAACATTGTTAGCCATATCCTTATCCACACATCTCAACAGCACACCATCAGGGTTTTTCTAGTATAGCTCACCTTGAACAATAACATACCTGATTGCATGTAACTTTAAAGTCCTCTTTTGACTGTCACTGAAATGGGAAGGACAATTCAGATTTTGCAAGTAGTAGATAATATCCTTGTACCATTCAGATCCTGATACATTCACACTCTCATTTTGGACTGCATCAACTTGGCATGCTTCCAAGTTTGACTGTGCCATCATCTTGGCTAATCCTTGTCCTCTTATCAACTTGGTAACTTGTATGTCTATGTTAAACTCTTGCAGTTTGTTTATCCATCTGCACCTTCTTCCAGTCACCTCCTGCTGAGTGAAAATGTCTTTGACTGCTGCATGGGGTACATATGCAATTATATATGATCCTACCAAGTATGGTCTGAAACTTTTGATGGCTCTGACTAGTGCATATACCTGTTTTTCCATAATATCATACTTCAACTCAGAGGCCTGTAAGGACATACTGAAGAAAGCTATGGGCTGTTCAAAACCATCTTCATTTTTCTGTAGCAAACAAGCAGCAACAGTATGAAAAGAAGCGAATGAAAATACTTGGAATGGCCTAGAAAAATCAGGAGATTTAAGAACAGGGGCCATCTTGATTGCCTCTTTGATACTCTGAAATGATTCTATTGCTTCCCTTTCCCAGTGGACAGTTGCATCCTTCTTCATCATCTTGGAAATGTTCCTTGTGGTTTCTGCAAAGTTGGGAACAAATCTCCTAACAAAATTTATCTGTCCAAAGAAGGACTGAACTCCTTTTACAGTTTTTGGCATTTGAATTCTGTCAATAGCAGCCACTCTCTGGATCTATCCTGACTCCATCCTTGGAAACAATATGTCCCAGGAGCTTTCCTTCAACTACCCCAAAGGCACACTTCTTTGGATTTAAAGAAATACCATACTCTAGTGCTCTTATGAAAATCTGCTCCAGATGCAAACAATGCTGCTCTTCTTTCTTTGAGTAAGCAGTCAAGTCATCCTGATATACAGCCAGAATTGAATCAATCAACCCTGCAAAAGCAACATCCATTGCTCTTTGAAATATAGCACCTGCATTGGTTAGTCCGAAGGGCATTCTAACATACACATAAGTTCCCCATGGAGTGGTAAAAGCGGTCTTATACTGTTCTGATTCCTTTACCTTCACCTGATTATAACCTGAAAATCCATCCATCATGGATAAGAGTTCACAACCAGTCACTCTCTGCAACATAGCTTCCATATTAGGCAGTGGATAGTTATCCTTTAAAGAGGATACATTCAAGTTCCTGAAGTCAACACAAAGCCTAATATCACCATTCTTTTTCCTGACTGGGACAAGGTTAGACACCCAAGTTGAATGCCTGATTGGCACAATTATTCCAGCTTCCCTGAGCCTTTTGAGTTCTTCTTGCATCTTGGGAGCTAAGGTAGGATTAATAGGTCTTTGCTTTTGTCTAAATGGCTTAGCTTCAGGCTTCAATGGGATCTCATGCTGGAATAAATCTTCCCTATAGGCTTTTAGGTCCTCATATGACCAAGCAAAAACATGTTTATACCTTTTCAGTAATGCAATCAGCATACTCCTAATGTGTGGTTTGAGCTGTTTACCAATGTATACCTTCTGAGGGGCCTGAGATGTCCCCAAATTTATCTCTTCTAAATCTTCCTTATTCGTGGGAGATGTCCTTGTGACCAATTTGTCTCTACTGTCAAAGGCTCTTTCCAAAGCTACCAACCCTCTAGGGATTTTATTAGTCTTCAATTGAATTACCTCTTTTCCCACAAGAGTTTCTTTTCCATCTATAGTCTCTACAAAAGCTTGGAAATCAATTTCTTGATTCTCATATTCATCTATGCAGTGCAAAAATTTTAACAAGTCCCTATCATCATTAAACACTTGCCAATTGCATATATTTTCTGGTACTGCAGGCCTAATTTTAACTTCTACATTTGTGACATCTGACAGAGTGATGTCATCTGGCCTTATTGCAACATTGGCTAAGAAATCAGCCATAACATTCTTTGACCTCTCTACCCAGCCTATTGAAAATGCATCAAATAGTTCAATGGTATCCCAAACAGCATGCTTGTATTGTTTCAATCTTTTGTTTTTTGAAGCATACTTATCTCTAATTTGGGATACAATCAGCTCAGAATCCCCAAATACTCTTAACATTTTAATTCCATGTTTGAGAGCAATATTTAGGCCTAAGAGTAAAGCCTCATATTCTGCAATGTTGTTTGTGCAATCAAACCTCAGCAAGAAAGAGAATTTGAGGAGCTTACCAGTTGGAGACAGGAAAACAACTCCAGCTCTAGAGCCTTCTTTTGCACAAGCTCCATCAAAAAACATGGTCCACAGACCTCGCTGATCCAATTCTTCAATGCAAACATTTTTCTTTTTATCTTTTGTATCATCTGAGACAACCTTGAAGTTATCACAGTCAGTGTCTACAAAGCATACCTGTTGCTCTGCTTCTTGGTCTTCCACTGTCTCTGATGATCTTTGTTCTCTGATTAGCTTAACATCTCTGCCATTCATTGGAATCATGGCATATGACAGGTCCAGCTGCATACTTCCACCAATTAGTGCTGCCCATCTTCTTGACAACAACATACCATACTGTGGCTTGATGTCAACCACTGTTATATTCATCTTATATCTCTTTTCAGGAAATGCTGCCAGTTTGAAATCTACATCCTTTATGATTCCAATAACTGGTACCTCTCTGGCATCCATGGCATAACATTTTCCACATGCCTTGTCAATTTTCAATCCAGCTTGTTGCATGATAGCCAAAGGCATGACATTTGTAGATGCTCCAGAGTCAAGCATACAATTTCTAATTATTTTTCCATTTATAACCAGGGAAACAT
Source organism: Cunninghamia lanceolata (assembly GCA_027924645.1). NCBI lineage: Eukaryota > Viridiplantae > Streptophyta > Pinopsida > Cupressales > Cupressaceae > Cunninghamia > Cunninghamia lanceolata. Next base: position 7,084,447 of record BSBN01000071.1, on the reverse strand, counting down.
AAAATGGTTCCACTTGTGAAGGACACTTTGTCATAGTCACTCCTAAATAGACTTCAGGAGCCTCATCTTCTTCATTACACATGACATGTTTCTCACCCTGGGTCTGAACATTTTGTTTAGCTTGAAAAGGTACCCCTGAGATTAGGGATATTGTCCTATTCTTGATTTCTTCCACTTTCATCAGTTCCATAAGTGGAATAGAGACTTTTACCTGAGAGAGGACTTGAGCTATATCAAATGGAGCATAATTTTGTGTAACAGCTGTAGCTTGCTCCACAATCTTGTTTTTATCCTGAACTGATTTAGTTCTTACTTTCATAGTTCCCTGATCATCATTCTTGTCTTGGGAACCTTTACTTTGATCTTCAGCCTGAGGGATTCTATTTTCTGGTCCTTGGGATTCATGACCTGTTCTATGTCTAAAATTCTGTTTACTATTTACCCACTGCCTTTTTTGTGGTTCAATTCCTTTATGACCATGCACTAGCTGACCTGCAGAAATACCTTCTGGCTGATGTGGGTTGCCTACTTGATTTTTACCTCTGAGATTATAGTTGCTTTTGACTTGAGCAACTGCTGCAGCTGTGAAGGCTCTAATTTCCTCATCGGAAGGCTGTTGTAAGTTACTCAGAAAATTGTGTGAGCTCTGAGCATACACATAGTTATCTTCATTATCTTCATCATATGGGAATTGTTGGCAGGCCTGAGTTCCATCATTTATACTCTCATCAGCATCATAAAGAGTATATCCATTGCCTATGGACATCATATTAACATCATCATCCTGCACATAATGTGGCTTATTGCATTCATTACAAGATGTAGCATTATCATACAAGGATTGAGCAATCATACACTGTAACTGTGAATGTGGCATCTGGCAAATTATACACCATGGAGCATCATCAACAATATTTATAGCTTTCTTTAGAGGATCAGGAGTTTCTTTGATATGTTGGGCCCTCTGATTTGTGTGGTTACGTGGGAAAATAGGCTTACCATCATGCCAATTGGTATTATAAGGCATATCATGCAATGATGGCCTCTTTTCCTGCCTTTGATAGACTTGCCTATCAGGACCCATCCCTTTTTCACTTCTAGCTAACCTATAGCTTAGGTCCTTAACAACATTTGCCAATTTGTCTATCTTATCTTCAGGGGCAGATGTATTACCTTGAGTGTTCTGAGGCTTGTTTGGATTCTGCAGAATTTTTATATCATCCCTTCTATTTGTCTTGCCCGATGCTTTCCTGTTGTTTTCAATATTCACTGCAATTCTGAAAGCATCCCTGAGAGTAGCAGGACCTTTATCTCTTAATCCATATGCAGTTTTTGCATCAAAGGCATTGATATACAATATTATGCACATTGGTTCATTTGGCCTCATGTGATGTGGCAATTTGTTTAACACTTTAGTAAATCTTGCATTAAAATCTGCAACCTGCTCATTTGACCCTTTAGTGATACTGGTGAACTCATTTACGAAAAAGTTAGGGTCAGTTTTGTCACCATATTGCTCCTTGAACATCCTTTTAAAATCATCCCATGATGAAATACTCCGGTCAGGCAGATTCTTGTACCATTCTCTTGCCTCATCTATTAAGGATTGCATGAATGACTTCATGAAAACATCCTCATGTTCAACCTCAAAGTTATCCATGACATTTTGAAAGGCTTTTAGATGATCTTCTCTTGACACTGTGTTGTTTCCTGAAAATTTAGGCACTTGCAGCCTCAGATGCTTGTCAATGGGGTTAGGATACCCAGGAATACCATCAAACACCAGCTGCCTGAATCTATCTAACTGCATTGGCTGTCTGTTTAACTGATTAACATTGACATTTCTGTTTGCATTCTGGTTTCTTACATTGATCAGTGGTATCCTAGCATCATTCACATTTTGTCTCTCATCATTATGCTGATGTTGCACTTCATTTCTTTGCTGATGTCTCTGCACATTTGCATTCTCTAGGGTAGGAACTGAATCAATTTGGGCAGTTCTTAAAGCTTGCACTTTCTGCTTCATATCATCTCTGATTTTCATGGCCTGTAGATATTCTAGTTCTGCTCTTAGATTTCTGATTTCTTCAGCTAACTGTTCATCCTTAGGCATGGAGGTGGATGGTCTCATACCATTCTGGTCATCATCTTCATCATCCCTCAGAGACTCTGCCTCTTCAAACCTTTCACTAGGGTCTAGAAAAGGGCGTTCTTGGAACACCTCTGACCTCATTCTCATACTACCACCCTGTTGCCTCTCATATGCACCTTGAATATCAGCTTCTGCATTTGAAAAGTAAGGCACATGATGTCCTGATGGCCTAGGGTTATCTTGCATATCATCACCTTTTCTGGGGGAACCCTCATGACTAACTGAGACAGCTCCCTTTCTTCTGTACATCATTCTTCTTGTTACTGGTAACTCTTTAAATAAAGGATTTTGTTGGGATCTTCTCCCCTGCATATAAATTTTACTTTGACCGGTTGGGAGATTACTTCGGAGTCGCCACCTATTACTAGGAACTGTTTTCTTTTGAAAACCAGGGTTCTTTCACAAATTCCAATTTTCAAATCACCGTCCCCAGCAGAGTCGCCAATTTCTGTTGCTGACTCGGATGGGTCACATATATATTACTGGAGATGATTAGATAGTACTTTTACTACTCAATCCCCAGCGGAGTCGCCAATTTCTGTTGCCTTTTTTCCAGACTGGATGCTTATTCCCAGATTTCCCTACAAGGTAGCCATCAGTGATCAACAGGATCTCTGGGCCAGGGGCCAACAGTGTAGGAGATAGACTCTATATTTTATCTCCTCTTCTTCTTCAGGCTCTGCAAGACCTAGGGGGGTATTCCCTATTCAACATCCATGAGGATATGCATACAAGGCTGGGATGCTGACAGAAAGCAGATAAGTCCTCCTGTAAGTAGACCAAAACTGAAAGATAAGAGCAAAGGGGCTAGCTTTGGGCTTATTTGCAGTTGTAGACAGAGGACTGAGGATCCTAAAACTAATTCTAATGTCCTAAAGATTGTTTTAGATTTAGATTTTTGATTTTAAGTTTGGATGTAAAGCTGGACATGGTTGTAACACAAACACAAAGCAAGATTGGTGCCTATCCAGGGCCTGGAGTCAGCAGACATACACCTGTGAATGATCAGCATGAACAACTAAAACTGAATTTCAGGGGGATATATGTGATACCTGCCTTACAGATATCTCCCAATACAGAGTGTTAAGTTATCTCTACTTATGGCATCCCTACTGCAGTATACCCTTCCCAATGTTCAACCTGAAAACAGTTTAATCTACCCCTTGAGCAGAAGTTAAAAGATCAGACATTCAACATAGGAATTCTATGCTCTAGAATCTAAACATTACCCAGATATCCAGATTCAGAAGAAGAATACATGCAATACTGGAGACAGAATTAACAAAACACATGCTAAGATAGCATTTCTCATATAAGATTAATCATGAAATCAGTGGGTTCATGCCAAAACATACAACAAGAGATACATAGACTCACAGGTTTAACTGTACAGAGCAACCAGATCAGCTTGTCTTGAATTACAGAGCCAAAAATCATCAACTTTCAACAACCACAAATGAGTAACACTTCCTGCTTATAACAGCCAGGTAGTGTACCACAGCAATTAATTACATGGTTGACCAAAAATCCCGCCAGATACACAGTATCAGAAAAAATGGCGCTCAAACATTCAATGCAGCAGGTGGGAGAGGAGACAGGAAGAAATCTCGAGCCTTGCGCCGCCGCCTAGGGATCCAGATCTTCAATCGGGTACTAGATCCGTCCACGCCATCGCCCATACCTCTGCAACAATCGCCATTAATGGCGCACCAACCCGCGGCCTTGGGAAAAACATCTAACAGTCGATCGCAAACACTTCCCGCCAAGATACATCGTCATGATATTTGAAAATATGCAGGATATCAATTATCCCACATGCACCCCGCGGTGACCTTTTCATCACCTTATATACTAGGTCGCGAGCATATATGATGTCGGTGCTTTTGCTCCTGACGACACTAGTATAAGACTTCATCATCATCCTCCAACAGCATGATATCCTGTTGCTCGAAAAATCACCCTGACGTCAGCATCATCATCGCAATATCACCTGCATGATAATCGCCTTCATCGGCACAACCTGATCCATCGGAGGAAGATCCTCCTGCTTAGCCGATACCAAAAGTCTGGCCGATGAACATCCTGATGACGTCATCGTCATATCCTGCTGACATCATCAGCATATCTGCCTACTGCGCACCTCCTCATATCCGGATGACGTCATCATCATATCGACATCAGGATGATATTCGGAAGATAACTGGATATTTGGAAATATCATCCTGATGCACAAATATCATGCTGCACTGTAGCTCCACTATAAGATCGGGGTGATAGATGAATATGCCAGATATTTGAAAAGATCACCCCCCACTAGATAATGCACGAAGCCGACAGGCGGCTACCTCCTTGATACCAGCATCATCAGGATGATAAAACAACGAACATGAAGTGATACAACAACATCAGGATGATATTGACTAAGATCATCCTGACGTCCAAAATATGATGACCACGATAAAAATCAGGTCACACTTAGAACTTTACAGCAACATCATCAGGATGATCTTAACAAAGATCACCCGATGTTAAAATATCACCCCGGCGAAAGATCATGCAGGCAGAAAATATGATGACCCTCGCAAGCAACACGGCGATAACTGGAAATATGATCATGATGATGACGACCCTTAAAAAAAAAAATAGGCCGGGTCGAACAACTCAGAAAATAACCCCTTCAGAAGATCGGGGTAACATCATCATCATAAAAGGGCAGGGTGATAATTGGAAGATCACCGGATATTTGAAAAATCACCCTCCGCAAGAAAATTAAGGCACATTGTAGCTCATCAGCAGGATCGGGATGATATCCCAACATCACCCGATATTGAAATACGATGATCCTGATGAAAAACAAGTCGACAGAAAACATGATGATGCGGACCATCATCGAAGACAATATGATGATGATGATCTCCTCCTCAAAGAAAATATGATGATGCAGCTGAAAAATGCCGAGGAGGTCCAACACTTAGGAAAATGGGCAAGAAGATATAGGGTTCAAATGAAGAAACCCCCTAAACATGAAAAAATCAACCCCCAGGTCAAAATGAGTGCTAACAGTAGACAGGTTGACTAAATACGCCCACTTCTTCCCTATTGCATCTGATTTCACAGCATCTCAGGTGGCGGAGTTATTTTTCAGGGAGATATTCAGGCTCCACGGTCTCCCCAAGACCATAGTGAGTGACAGGGATAGTAGGTTCATGAGTTCTTTCTGGCAAGAACTTTTCAGGCTCACAGGTAAGGAGTTGACACCTAGTACCAGCTACCACCCACAGACAGATGGGCAGACTGAGATTGTTAATAAGTGGGTTGAGGGGTATTTGCGCAGCTATGTGTCAGGACAGCAGAAGGCATGGGTGCATTGGCTATATCTAGGAGAGTATTGTTATAATACTACACACCATATGTCTATTGCTATGACACCTTTCAGAGCCCTCTATGGTTACGAGGCATTATCTTTTGTTGATTTGGCTGTAAGTGACAACAGAGTTCCCTTGGCACAGGATTGGTTACAGGAGAACCAAGACATCATGAGATCTCTCAGGGAGAATCTTCAGCAGGCACAAAATCAGCAGAAGGTCTACGTTGATCGGCATAGGACTGAGAGAGTATTTGAGGTGGATGACATGGTTTTCCTGCGGTTGTAGCCTTACCGACAGAGCACCCTTAAAAGGGGTGGAGCTGAGAAGCTCAAGCCTTGCTTCTATGGACCATATCGGATTCTCAGGCGTGTGGGAGAGGTTGCTTATGAGATTGAGTTACCCCCTGACAGCCGGATTCATAATGTGTTCCATGTATCTTGCCTGAAAAAGGCATTGGGGCAACATATTGTAGCATCTCCCGATCTACCTCCCTTGGATGAGGAAGGTAAGCTGACTCTGGTTCCTGATGAGATCTTGGAGGAGAGGGAATGACGGCTGAGAAGTAGGGTGATTCGGGAGTACTTGATTCGTTGGAGAGGTCTTCCTATAGAGGATCCCACCTGGGAGGGAGAGTCCATTTTACAGCATCCGGCTTTGCAGTTGCTTGTGGGCAAGCATCTTCGAGAGGGGAGGACTGTCATGTCCCCTCTTTAGCTCTGTCTAGCAGAGACTTGAGAGTTGGTCTATCATCTAGGTTCCCGTAGGTCAGCAGAGTGGTTAGGGGACCTATCCAGAGGCAGTAGAGCTTGGCATGGAGCTTTACAGGCCTTTCCACATAGTTTGCGGCAGTTTCCTATTTTTTAGGAAGGCTTCCTATTTTTTAGGGTTTGACTGAGAGTTGACCAGGAGGCATCAGGGGACCTCCAGGAGCATTTTGGGAGTTTTGGTCTCAGTTGCTATTTTTTAGGAGGTATCCCTAAATTATAGGGAGGCACTGTCAGTTAGCCTGCCATGTGGCGACATCACCTGTGGTGCGGGCTACAACAGTTTTTAGTTCAGATTGGCCAGGTGATGGATTTGGGATAATTATTGAATATTAAAGTGTAGCTTTAATATTTAATAAAAATAAATTAAAGTGATTAATAATATCACTTTGTAATATGATTTTAATAAAGTGACCCCCCTCCTAGTTAACACATGTGTTAAAAGGTGGTCATTTCTTTCATGAGAAGTTGGGCCCTCAACTTGGGCGCCCAACTTGGGAGTCTTTTAATAAAAAAAAAGAATCATTTAATGATTCCTTTTTGATGCCTTCTCAACCCTAAAAGTGCACGCCCACTTTGGGAAAGGAATAAAGTACATTGGAAGTGCTTTTTGGAGTTATCTTTTGCATATCATTTTGAAGCTTCATGGCAGTTCTGAACTTTGAGGAAGGGGGCAGCAGCATTCAGTGTTTTGGGAACGAAAACTCTCAGGGATTTTGGTGAATTGAACGACAACCCAGTTCATGCTTGTGGGAGGCCTACTCTGGGTCTTCTTTTGTGCATCATTGGACAGTTTCTAGGGCATTCTATTGCAAATCTAAGATTGCAGCAGCATTAAATCAGCATTATTCTTCAGATCCCTCATTTTCAGTTGCATGCATAGCCTCTTCTAGGCCAATACTATCTTTGTATGCAAATGGGGTTGCAAATCAGGTTTTACATTGAATAAAAAATACAGATCTGATGGGTATGTGCCTCAAATTCTTAGCTGATGCTTTTCTATCATTTACCATTTATTTTTAGTTCATTTTAATATGAGATTACAGCTGCATGTATATCTATTTGCTATATTGGCAAATACACATTTCACGAAAACTAAAACCCCTTCTGCATCTTCTCTCTAGTTAGAAAGAACACAAAAATTTAATAAAAATCATAAAACAAATAAAATTACAAAAACAAATACTTCATTTCAGCAAAGGGATCCATCAGGGATCTTTCAGCACCCAATGGAAATATAATATTACTTGCATCTATGATAGTGCTTGAAGAGGAGAGATATAATAATCAAATCTTTAATTTGATTCGAGCGCTCATAAGGAAAACAGTAAAAGGGCCTTTTATCTTGTCTAGGTCGGCCCTCTCTATCCTGTCTAGGTCGGCCTCTGTGAGGGAAAATTCTGGGAAAAGGTGCCTAGGTCAGCCAACAACTATGGAGGGTGAGTTTCATGTATAAATAGAAGATGTTTTGGCATTCCAAAGGCATCAATTCATCACTCATTCGTTTATTGGAGTTTATCTCTAGCATAAGGAGCTTAAGACGAAAACCTTGGGTTCCTAGGAGGAGTTGGACGACACCCGAACTCTTTCTTGTGGAGGATTCCGTGACGGGAGTTCACTTGCACTTCATTATTTGGAGCAGAATTATATATCTGATTTGAAGATCACATCTAGGCAACTCTTTGGTGTGGATTGTTCATCATTTGAGGAGAAGATTGCCCTATCATTAGAGCGTCACCTCTTGGAAGGAGATATCTTGCATATTTAGGAGTTGTGTTGCTGATTAGGGTTTGGGAAGAGCAGATATTGTAACGGCAGCAGAGCAGACCTGTTTTGCCCTAATTGGAGATGATTTCATTGGTGGTTGATGCGCCTTTGCCTAGGGTTTGACCCTATCTCTTGAGCGCCACCTTGGAGAGTTGTTTGTGGTGATTTGCTACATCCTTGGCATCATCCATCATCACCATTTGGAGCAGCAGACTTGGAGCAGATCGGAGGAGCAGACCTAGGTCATTTCCATCAGCAATTGTCTTTGTTTGTCATCATATTCAAGCTGGCACAATTCGCCCAGCTAGGGCTTGTATTGGGATACATCATTCAATGTATTTGTCGTATGTATTAATCCATTGGAGGTCTGATTTATAGCAGCAGAAGTCTGCCCTAAATATTTAATATATATATTGCATTCTTCCAGTTCAGAAAATCAGATTGGTTTGTGCATTCACATTGTGTAATTCATGGTGGAATTCATGTCTTTGATGAATATTAATACGTAGTACCATTTGCTATCAATTCTAGCCATGTTTGGATATGTTTTATGCTTGCTGGGAAGGATTGTTTAAGAGCAGAAAATGGATCAGACTTAGGGTTTCAGCAGAAAACTAATCTAGGGCAGAATTCAAAATAAGTCTCCAAGGTTTAGATGTTGGGAAAGCCCGAAAATCCAAACTAGGGCAAAATATCCCCATTTGGGATATTACAGGAACCCAAGTGATAGGCTAACTCTCATCAAATTGTCAAAGTCTAGAGAGGGGACATTACAGTCCTCCCTCCCCAAAATTGCTTGTTCCCAAGCAATTGCAAATCTGGATGCTGTAATATCTGTTCACTCTCTAACTTAGCATCCTGAACTGGCAAGTTCTTCCACTTCACCAAGTACTCCTTGATAGACCTTTTCCTCAAAGTACGCTTCCTGTAATCAATAATCGCCTCCGGACTAAGAATGAGTTTCCCTTCCTCGTCCAAAGGTGGCAACTCGGAAGAGGGAACTACATTATGTCCCAGCGCCTTCTTGAGGCGTGACACGTGGAAGACACTGTGTACCTTGCTACTCATCAGTAGCTCCAACTCATAAGACACCTCCCCAATCCTCTTGCAGATCTTGAACGGGCCATAAAACCATGGCTTCAATTTCTCCAATCCACTATTCTTGAGAGTAGATTGTCTGTAGGGTTGCAACCTCAGATAAACTATGTCACCCACCTCAAATGTACACTCAATGCGATGCTGATCCGTGTACAACTTCTGTTGATTCTGAGCTTGCTTTATGTTTTCTTTCAAGGATTTCATGATGTCCTGGCTCTGCTGCAACAAATCCTTGGCCTTGGGGGGCACTCTGCTATCCCCAAACAACAAGTCTATAAAGCTAGGAGCTTCATACCCATATAAAGCCATAAATGGTGACATCTTGATTGTCATGTGGTATGTAGAATTATAATAGTATTTCTCCAAATGCAACCATCTCAGCCATGCTTTCTGCTGCCCTGAAATGTAGTTCCAGAGATATCCTTCTACCCACTTGTTAACAATTTTCGTTTGCCCATCTGTCTGTGGGTGATAACTGGTATTGGGAGTGAGTTCAGTACCACTCAATCTGAAAAGTTCTTGCCAAAATAAACTCAAGAACTTGCTGTCCCTATCACTAACAATGCACCTGGGCATCCCATGAAGTCTAAATATCTCTCTAAAGGATAAATCAGCCACCTGTGTTACTGTATATGCTGCTGAAATGACAAAGAAATGAGAAAATTTTGTCAATCTGTCTACAACAACATATATAAAATCCTTACCTTGCACCTTCGGTAGCCTTGTGATGAAATTCATAAGAGATGCATTCCCATTTTTGCTTAGGAATTGATAGGGGCTGCAACAACCCAGCTGGATATGTATGCTCATTCTTGTTTTGCTGGCATGTGGGACACTCATGAACATACTTAAGGACCTCATTCTTAAGTCCCTTCCACGTAAACCTCTCCCAGATGTGTCTGCATGTCTTAAAGGAACCCGAGTGACCAGCTATAGGTGCATCATGGAAGGTTTTCAAAACCTTCACCTTCAACTTAGAATTGGGTACTAAATAAATTCTTTCTTTGTAAATAATCAGCTCATTAATCATAGTATATCTTTCATCCTGTATAGTACCCTCAATGATGCCTGTAGCCCAAGAGTTCTTAGCATACTCCGTTGAAATCATCTCTCTCCAATCAACGGTAATCTCAATTAAAGAACACAAATGAGGTCTCCTGGATAAAGCATTAGCAACAATATTCTTCTTCCCTTTGACATAAACAATGTCAAACTCATACGCCTGAAGCCTGCTTACCCATTTTTGTTGTCTGTCATTAAGATCCTTTTGATTCAGGAAGTACTTGAGACTACTGTGGTCAGTCTTAACAATGAACTTACCTCCCACAAGATAGGGTTTGAATTTGGCCAAGACATGCATAATGGCCAACATCTCCTTGTCATATATAAAATAGCTCCTCTCAACCCCCCTTAGCTTTCTGCTCTCAAAAGCAATCAGATGCTTATCCTGCATCAAAACAATGCCTATCCCCTTTCTTGAAGCATCACACTTCAACTCAAATGGTTTGGAGAAATTAGGAATGGCTAAAACTGGGCAAGTACTCATTACCTGTTTGAAATGATCAAAGCATCGCTTTGCTGCATTAGACCAAAAAAATGCCCCCTCGTTGGTCAAATCTGTAAGTGGGGCAGCCACCTATGAAAATCTCTTAATGAATCTCCTATAGAACCCACATAGGCCAAAGAATCCCTTAAGCTGTGAAAGATTCGTGGGTGGAGGCCAATCTACAATCGCTTTGATCTTATTAGGTTCTACTCTAACACCCTTAGAGCTAATGATGTGACCAAGGTAGAGAAGCTCCGTTATACCAAATTCACACTTAGTTTCCTTGGCATACAATGATTCTGTCATGTCCCTATAATTAAATCAATTATGTATTATTCACTTGAATCTATTTATAAATCGTAATTTGAATATATTATAAATTGAATGTATTCAAATTAAAATAAGATAAAAATAATTATATTTGGCTTAAATAGAAAATACTTAATTTATATTACAAATCAAATATATTTAAATATATTTGAATTAAATATTATATAAATCAGATCTATTTTTATATACATAAATATTTATTATAAATTAAATATACTTAAATAAAATATTATTAAATATAATATTATAAACCAAGTATATATATAATGCAATTAGCATTTGTAATAAGACAAAATTCTGACAGCATATAAGACAAAAGATAAATAAAAAGTCAGATTATTATATTTAGTAAGGTAGGAATTAGTAAAGATAGTAACTAATGAAGAGGCAGAGATTAATCACCAAAGGCTGCTATTTAGGAGTTGTCTCTTTGAAAAAGGTTGTGTCTATTGGACCTTGGAAGATATATAATTGTTTTGTGATTAGCAAAAGAAGGATATATTCTAAGTTTGAAATATCTGCATTTCTGATATATTCAGATCTGCTCTTGTATATATGGAAAAAAGATAAGTTTAAGAAGATTAATCAGATTCACACCTACAGATCTGCCATTGAAATACATAATAGAAAGCATCAAGCAAGAAGTATTTTAGCATTGGAAAAATATTCAACATCAAGCAAGCAATATTTAGTATTGGAAAAATACACAGCAGGAGCAAGCAATAAAGGCAGTCAGGTATGTATATAACAGCAGTGGTATACATAATTAAAAAGGTAACAGCAGAATGGTAATGTAACCTACCCCTTTGAATAATTGTAGTTATGCTTATTTAATGAATATAGAAATGAATAAATATGTTCAAATGCAATTATAATTATATCAATTAAAAGCATTGATAATTGATGCCAATACTATTGATCTTATGGATAATAATAATCTGATTTTGGCAATGATTGGTCAAGGAAGGTTGAGGCAGGGTTGCAAGGAGGGGAATGGCAAATGATCCCTCACTAGGCACGCCACCTCATGATGATGGTTAAGGACCACATGAGGCCAACAGAGGATAAGGTCTTGCTGTTGGGCCTAGGGTGGAGGACCTAGAACACCCTATTGCAACCTCCCGAACTATCCTCACTTGAATCAATTGTTGAATTAAATAAAAGGAGGATCTTCAATCATAAGAGGAAAGGATGGTGTGATGGAGGGGAACGGCGTAAAGCCCTCACTAGGTACGCCACCTCATGATGATGGTTAAGGACCACATGAGGCCAATAGAGGATAAGGTCTTGCCATTGGGCTTAGGGTAGAGGAAACTTGGGACACCTCATCACGTTCCACTCCCCACTCTTTATGGTTGAACCCGCATAGTCATAGAGACTTGTTACATTGCTATATATGATCTTCCTTTGCTGTTTATACTTTAGTATTTTGTGTATTCATGTGTATACTTGGTGACCTTAGGATGGTGGACGGGTCCACGGTGTAGTATGGGATGAACCGAATCCCCTTTCCAATTGTCCGATGGTATACTTACATGTATTAATGCAACTTACGTGTATTCATTTGTGATTTATGTGTATTTAAGTGCATTCAGGTGTATACCTTGTGGATTATGTGTATTTGAGTGTATACTCTATGTATTCAAGTGTATACTTCATAAGGCTAATGTAATATTGTAAGTGTTTTATAACTTGTTTGCAGGAATTAAATCAAACCAAGGTACTCCCTAAACCTTTGTTTGCTTGGAAATTGATAATTTAGGGTAAAATTAGTATTGTTCCTAAAAGGGACATTACAGATTCCCTCTCTAGGATGCTCAACACCTCATCAAGGTGCCTCATGTGCTCCTCCCATGTCTTGTTGAAAATCAAGATATCATTAAAAGAATATGAGAACAAACTTTCGGAGTTGATTACGAAATACTTTGTTCATACAAGATTGGAAAGTGGCAGGAGCATTGGTTAAGCCAAAAATGCATAACCAGGAACTTGAAGTGTCCAAAATGACACCTGAAAGCTATCTTCTCCATATCCTCCTCTCGGACCTGAATCTGATGGTAACCCGATCTCAAATCAAGCTTGGAGAAGTAACAAGCTTTGTGCAACTCATCAATGATCTCGTCATTCTGTGGGATGGGATATTATTCTTAATTGTCTTCTTGTTAAGTGCCTTTAATCAATGCACATACGCATTGTCCATCCTTCTTCTTAATCAACAGCATTGAAGAAGCAATATGGAAAATTAATGTCTTTGGAAATAATGAAAACTTTGTCATCTTTCAAGCCAATGTAGGTGTCAGCAGATTGACTGTTGGAACCTGGCAGCAACAATTTTCATGATTTAGATGACCATAGGATTCAACGAGTGGTTCACCAATAGTGGCAAACACATATGTATACTCAATTGCATTTGCAGGTTTCATTCCAGATGATTTGTATCCTGTTTCATGTTGTGACTGCTGATACTTATTCAAATCTGCTTTTGCAAGTAAAACTCGATTATGATTCTTGAAATGAGCAACTTCCTATTTTTTGGTGGATAATTTTTTATCAAAAAGATTGCACTTGCTTCGTATCAAAAACTTTTGATTTCTGTTGAAAATAATTTATTTTGATCCTTTAATCTTAGGATCTCATCGTCTCATTTTGCCATTTTACCATACTCACAATTAAAAACAAAAAAACTCATTCATTTTGCCATTTTATATTTTGTGAAGAAGTAGACAAAGAACGAGAACAGCTGTAATTTTTATATAATATATATGCATATAGACAATGAAAGCAATGAAATTTTGTTAATTTGTGTGTCAACTCTCATGTGAAATCTCAATTCAGCTCTAATGTTATCTCATTTTGCCATTTTACCATACTCACAATTAAAAACAAAAAAACTCATTCATTTTGCCATTTTATATTTTGTGAAGAAGTAGACAAAGAACGAGAACAGCTGTAATTTTTATATAATATATATGCATATAGACAATGAAAGCAATGAAATTTTGTTAATTTGTGTCAACTCTCATGTGAAATCTCAATTCAGCTCTAATGTTATGTAATAAGGTTCTATAATGTATATGATGAATGCCTTATCAATGTTATCATATGAATATTTGAAATTTCCTATATTTTTAAATTTTTCCTATTTTTTAATAGCTGTCCCCTAAAAATGACCTACCAAAAAATCTGTCCTGAAAACGCGTTCCCTCATACCCTGCTATCCCCATCCCAGAAACTCAATGGAACATAACATAATCATATTTAGATTGTGCATATCTTTGATTAGTTTGAGATCATTTATTTGTGCTGGAAATTGCCATCGACACTTGTACAGATTACTTTAAAGTCCATGAAATGGGCAAGTAACTCTGATTTAAGCAATTTCCACTTCTACAGATTACTTTAAAGTCCATCATAAAATGGGCAAGTAACTCTGATAAAGCTTGAATCATAGCTTATCCAATATTTTCAGCTTGGTGTAAAACCTAGTGATAGTTTTAGGATAGGGCCTTGACATGAGTCTAGGTGTTGGAAATTACAATCAACTTAGCTGCCGTGAGAAGGTCCTGAGTTCAAGTTCTAGAAAATTTTCAACTAGTGGCATGTTATTTTAGTCTTGGTTTCAGACAATCGCCGTGTAAATGTTGGTGTTAGGTTTTGCATGTCGGAAATGAACTTAGAGATGCCCTTAAAATTGATATGAATGATTGCAATGTAAAAACATTTGTAAAGACGAGATTCATAAATTGACAATGCAAATGATTAAGGGAGTAATGCTATTCTTTTTATGACCAAGGCATTTAAAAAAATTGAAGACCAGTGGTTCATCTATTCAAATTATGGGCTAGGCAATATTTTTTTTTTGGAGGATACAAAAATACGGCAACTTAATGCTGCATTATTTTGCAAGAGAGTGCTTCTGTTTCTTATCATGAATAAGGGAGTAATGCTATTCTTTTTATGACTTAAAAAATTGAAGACCAATGATTCATCTATTCAAATTATTGGCTCGGCAACATTTTTTTTGGAGGATACAAAAATACGGCAACTTAATGCTGCCTTATTTTGCAAGGGAGTGCTTCTGTTTCTTATCTTTACTTGCTTAGTTGATGAGGTTAATTTTTCTCTAAGGAGCTGAACATTAATCATGAAAATTTTCAATGGTCATAAAGCTTTTATTCACTTTTCTCACATTTGCTTGTTGTTATAGGAAAACAAAATGCACGAGTTCTTATTAACATTTTCATTTCACTTTATAGTTTGCTTAGATGGAACACCACCGGGTTACTATTTTGATCGAGGTTTTGGTTCAGGATCAAATAGTTGGCTGATTCATCTTGAGGTTAGTCATTAGTTTAAGTCAGTAATACTTGTTTTATTTTTTCTGTCAGCTTCAAATGCTTGCCTAATTCTTGGAACATTCTTGAGTTTGTATTATCAGTACACAACTTACAACAAGCCACACATATGCACTCATAAAGACGGACTTTAAGTATCAGAAGATATGTTTGCCTAATTCTTGAAACATTCTTGAGTTTGTATTAGCAGTACACACAACTTACAACTAGCCAAACATATGCACTCATAAAGTCATACTTTTAGGTATCAGAAGATATGTTTTCCAACACGCAACTATTATTTGAAGGGACTATGTTAATTTCCTGAAAGTATTCTTATGTCATATTTTGCTAGGAGTTTGCCCCTCTCAAGACTTTGGAGAAATCAATTGAATAATGAAGGCCTATCTTGTTATAGCCCAAGAACCTTGGTAACATTTGATGAGCTACACACGATGGTCTATCACATAATCTTTCCTATAACATACGGTAAAACCTGTGCCATGAAAAACACATTATCGTCCCAAGAGCTACCCTATGACCACAGTAGACATTTAGATTTCTTATATAAAAGAAAACTTATGATAAAATGTGGAATTTAAGATGCATGGAGAGTTACATCATTAGAAACTGCATTTCAAGAGCATTATAGTGATATATGATATGCCAATATATGATGGCACCTAAAGTTTATTCACAACTTCTAGCCAAGATAAGAGTGAATTATGGAACTAAATAGAAAATTCCTAGCCTTAGCATAAGATAATTTAGGAATATTATCTTCAATTTTTTTTAGTATTAGTTTTTATTTTGTTGTCTTTTCTAAATTAGTATATTTATTCTCTAAAATAGTATCTTATCTATCTCATCTTATATAGGACTATTCTTAGAATTGTTATCATGTCAGTGTAATATTGCCTAATAATGAAGGAATACGAATTTTTTTAAAAGACCGGTACAAAGGATTGGAGGAGGTTTTGTAGAGTCTGTTATACAAGGTAGTCTGTGTGGCTAGTTTCTTGGTAAATTACTTTGCTTATATTGGCTTGGAGACATTAGGCTTCGGTTGGGGCCATAGCTTCTCAGGATAGTTTACTTTATCTATGTGCTTTCTGAAGTAATAGTAAAAGTGTATCCTTTTCCCTAAATTTTTCTTAAGTTTCTCTTTTAGCCATATTAGTCCAATTTCTTTTTCTTTTTCTTTTTAGATTTTCGTTGTAAGGTTTTAGTTGTAATAGTATATTTTCTGATCTTGATCATTACAACCGTATTAAATCTCATCAATCGAGATTGGAATATCAGATTTCTGCTTTCAGAAATACAGATTTCTTTTTTTTAAGATATTTGGGATTTCAATTTGTTTCATAACAAAAATTTTATTAAAAGGAAAAAATGATTCCCCGCCCCCCCAAAAAAAATAAATATTAAAAGCATTTAATAAAAGATAATACTGATCCCCACAAAAAGATTAAAAGTGAAAGTATGAAGGCTGGCTTGAAGAGAGTTTGTTCTGTTCCAAGAAAAACATTGTATGCCAGCCTAAGGATGGATCTTTTTTTTTAAAATGGCAGGCATAACCTAGGTTAAGCATGCTTGGGCATGACAAATAATATAGATAGAACTGAATTGCACTTCTAAAAGTCATTAAATTTTTCTATTTGTTTAGGAACCAGTTCTATGTAGGGGGCTTTGACATCCATTTTTATGAAGCAAGAGGTCCCAGGAGATAGGAAAAAGCTTGTTAGCATTTTAATTTGTCACTTTTGTGATAGCTCAAATCGGAATAGTATGCGAGGAAATCCTCTTTTCAAATTAGCAAGGGAAGCTCCCTGATTTAATCTACTCCTAAAATCTAAAACAAACAAACTAGTTTGCTACTTATGCACATTGTACAAATTATTTTCTGGGGGTTTTTGCATGTAAACAAAAATCCTTGAAAACAATCTAGGTCTATCTTTTTGATGTGGGAGGTAGGACCACAAGACTAAAAGTACTATCTCACCATGGGATAATTTTCTATTATGCAACTGAATAAAGATATGAACTAGAAACAAAATACTATTCAATGGTTAAAGCAAAGACCAATGAATTAGCATTAACAATAGGATTGATTTGACTTAAGAAACATTCAATGAACAATACAAAACATGATGTGAGATCAAGGACAACAATCTTTAAAAGCGTGCAGAGCTACTATTAAGAATAGAGGACAAGTGTTAAGCAAAGTTGAACACAATCTTCTTATTACTATCTTCTTGAATCTCAATACACTAAACGAACTTCAAAGCTGAATGGGAATTCCTACACCATAAGCTTAACACAAACTTTCCTTTTTTTGATGTGCTCAAGGCACTTATGTATAAGCTTTCAGTAAAATGATAATAAAATAATGCTTTAAAGCAAATCTTATCCCTATCCCCTAAACTAGGGAAATAAAAAACATTCTGAGACAACTAATTCTAAGATAATTAAATAAATATGATTTTCCTAAAAAAGGTTCTCATCTCTGCTAAAAAATAAATATAGATCAGAAGTGGAAAATAGTTATAAATAACTATTTTGTACCATCAACTTCTATCATTGTATTTGAATTTGAATCAACTGAATGATCTAGAGATTATGGTGATGGCGTATTATCCTTTTCTCTTGCCAATCGAACTTTATCTAGCAATTGTCTAATGTTGGTGACTGGAGGTTTCCGAGCTGAATCTTCCCTATCCAACTGTGGCTATAAGAAACTTTTGTTGCTCATATACAATATTTGATACTTTGGCAACTTGAGCCTGTATATTGCAATTCTTACTGCAATCTTCATCAATTCATCCATAGTGTTGATATGGAAGGCTGATCCTCCCTATTGAGTTAGGACTAGTTGTTTGAAATTGCTCTTCACTATATCTTGGTTATCCTTGGTAAATGTGGAAGGCAAAGGTGTAAAAAAAAATAAAATAACCTATTCAGCGATCTTCAACTTCTCCATGCTCTTCTTAACTCTCCCCAAAGTGGGCTCCTACAACTCAAATATCACTAGACAATTAGCTATCCACTTTGGAATCTTATTACCTTTTGAATCAACTATCACCTTCAATCTCATTAACTCATCAACTCCCCAAAACTCCATGGGTTCTAAGCTGGTCAAAACACTGCTACATGTTGAAATATTGGCTGTCATGGAACATACTAACTCAACAGATTTTTGAATGATGTCTTGAATCTATTTCAATGAACTGAACAAATTATGAATTGTCCTCAAGCCATCTCCACACAAATTCTCAATCCATTGTTAAATTGTTCTCCCATGTGACACCAACTCATCAAGCAGTTGCCTTTGTAGACCCTCTTCCATTCTTGCCGGTGAACTTGTTCTTGCTTTTGACACTAGATTTATCAAATGAGCAATGTATGCTCTTTGTTGGGTCCTAAAACAGCCAATCCCAATCCCTAGAACACTTACTCATCTCAAAGGCCAAGGATGTCATCAAGGAGGTGAAAAGGGGGTTCATCAACAAGATGAAGGTGATTAAGGGCCAACTAGTAGGAGTGGGTAATCTCTTCGCTTTTGGTTCAATTCGACCATGGAGGGCATTCCAAGAGGTATTCCTAAGCAGGGATTAACTATCATGTAAGATATATATTGGACAATAACAAGGGCAATGATACCCAAAATGCTGTCTCTAAACCTTCTAACCGTCACTATGTCATGTCCCCTCTTTAGCGCTGTCTAGCAGAGACATGAGAGTTGACCTATCATTCGGGTTCCCGTAGGTCAGCGGAGTGGTTAGGGGACCTATCCAGAGGCAGTGTAGCTTGGTAGGGAGCTTTACAGGCCTTTCCAGACAGTTTGTAACAGTTTCCTATTTTTTAGGAAGGGTTCGTATTTTTTAGGGTTTGACCGAGAGTTGACCAGGAGGCATCAGGGGACCTCCAGGAGCATTTTTGGAGTTTTGGTCAAATTCCCTATTTTTTAGGAGGTATCCCTACATTTTAGGGAGGCATTGTTAGTTAGCATGACACGTGGCGACATCACCAGTGGCGTGGGCTACAGCAGTTCTCAGTTCAGGATGGCCAGGTGATGGAATTGGAATATTTATTGAATATTAAAGTGTGGCTTTAATATTTAATAAAAATAAAATAAAATAAAGTGAATAACATGTCACTTTATATTAATAAGTTATTAAAAGGACCCCCACCTAGTTGACACAATGTTGTGTTAAAAAGGTGGTCTTTTAATAATGAAGTTGGGCCCTCAACTTGGGCGCCCAACTTATGAGTCTTCATTAATAAAAGAATCTTTCAAAGATTCTTAATTTTGATGCCCTTTTGGAACCCTAAAGTGGACGCCCACTTTGGGAAAAGAATAAAGTGACTTTGAAGTGTTTTTTGGAATTATCTTTTTGCATATCTTTTGAAGCTTCATGGCAGCTCTGAACTCTGAGGAAGGGGGCAGCAGCATTTAGACTCTTGGGAACGAAAACTCTCAAGGATTTTGGTGAATTGGATGACAACCCAGTTCATGTTTGTGGGAGGCCTACTCTGGGTCTTCATTTGTGCATCATTGGACAGATTCCAGGGCATTCTATTGCAGATCTAAGCTTGCAGCAGTACCAAATCAGCCTTATTCTTCAGATCCTTCATTCTTAGTTGCATGCATAGCCTCTTCTAGGCCAATACTATCTTTGTATACAAGTAGGGATGCAAACCAGGCTTTACATTGAATATAAAATACAGATCTGATGGGTATGTGCCTCAATTTCTTAGTTGGTATCTTTCTATCATTTAATATTTATTTTTAGTCCATTTTATTTGAGATTGCAGCTGTATGTATATCTATTTGCTATCTTGGCAAATACACATCTCAAGAAAACTGAAACCCCTTCTGCATCTCCTCTCTAGTCTGAAAGAAAACAAAAAAAAAATTAATAAAAATCATAAAACAAATAAAATCACAAAAACAACACTTCATTTCAGCAAAGGGATCCATCAGGGATCTTTCAGTGGTATCACAGCCTTTGACCTGCCAGCCTGTGGGGTTTAGAGAATTGTTTTCTATGCATACAGACAGGTATTACACACGCAGGACAACCCAAAACGAGCTTGGGATTGGTACGGCAGAGGAACCAGTAATGGCTGAAGAACAGAGAAATGCTAGGAGAGATCAGGATGAGGAAGAGAGAGAGATGATGAGAACCCTCATCAACACTCAGCCTAGGATTGCTCAGACCCTTGACAGGATACAGGACGCCTTGGACCGGTTGGAGTTAGATAGAGGCAGACGGAGCAGATCAGTATCTGTGGCAGGGAGTCAGCATAGTCACAGGTCACACGCATCGGCTAGGAATTCCCATCATTCCCCTAGGCGTGGACAGGCCAGGGATAGACCCTTCCTTCCTCAGTTTGCACCAAGTGAACGGCCAGCACAAGTAGAGCCACCAGAGGTGGAATTTCAGGATTCAGTCATGGCAGCTACTGCTGAGTGGAGAGCCCTACCCCCTGAGGTCAGGGATGTCTTTCCTTTTCCACAGTATTGTGCACAACGCAGAGATTCTACCAGGTTCAAAGGAGACCGAGGCACTAGACCACAGCAGCAGAACTATGACCTTAGTAGAGCTACTGGAAAGATCACGTTGGCTACATATGATGGTACGGGTAGTACGAGTGCACGTGCTTGGGTGCACAAGCTGGACATATATTTATCCTTGAGACCCATGCCTGAGTGTGAGGCTATCCAGTTTGCTGTCTTACATTTAGATGGGGTTGCCTATGATTGGTGGCATCATGGATTGGTCACCCAGGATCATGCCTTGATTCATTCCTATGCAGAGTTCACTGAACGACTCATTACCTGGTTTGACCGTAAGGACATAGAACTCTACTATAGGGAGTTGGCACATCTTAGACAAACGGGCCATGCTGAAGCTTATGTTAATGAGTTCCAGCGTATTGCAGTTATGGTACTTGATATGCCTCAGAGACGTAGCGTGATGTTATTCATTGAGGGGTTACAGGATAGGCTTAAGGGATTGGTACGTGCCTTCCAGCCGGCCACTCTTAAGGATGCCATTGATGTGACCTTGAGATTGGACACCACTCCCACTTATCAGTCGGATAAGAGACCATTCAGGGAATCACGGCCTATTCAGAAGGCCAATACTCCACAGTTCAGAGATGGATAGTCAGCTAGACCTCCTAGGATGGATCAGGAGTCACGGAATGATTTGAGGAGGAAGAAATTATGCTTTTCCTGCAAGGAGCCTTGGGAGCCCGGACAACGCTGTATGGGTAAGGGCAGAGTTCACTTGATTGAGGTCACATCCGAGCTTGGGGATGAGGAGATACCAGACACCGACATTGACGACAGCCCTGAGGAGGTTATTCAGGAGCGACCCCAGCTAGAGATAGATATCCCTGATTCATCGGCGGCAGCCAAAGTGACTATGGCTACACTATCCAGTTATCCCAGGTTCCATGCCTTTCGGTTGAAAGGTACATTACAGGGACAGCGAGTCATGAGTTTGGTTGACACAGGAGCCACGCACAATTTTATTGATCAGAAATTGGTTGAGAGGCATGGATTACAGTCTGAGGTGTTCGCGGGTTTTGGAGTTAAGGTTGCAGATGGTGAAGTGTTGGGTTGTACTCGGAGGATCTCACAGCTCAGCATTCAGATGGGGGATTTTACCTTGACGGATGACTTTTATATCCTACCCTTAGACGATTATGATGTGATTTTGGGTATGCAGTGGTTACAGGGTATTGGGAGATATATTATTTATCACCACCGCATGTAGTTAGAGTTCCTATCTGGTGGAAAGAAGGTGATCTTGAGGGCAGCCTCTGACGGTGGGCCCAAGGAGGTATCTTCTCGCAGGATGGAGTCTATTATTAGACATGATGATGTGATCTGGGCCACACGTTGTTTTGTGAAATCCAAGACACCTACTCCTCAGGATGGTAGAGCATTTCATGTTGACATACAGACAGTGATGGATCGGCATGGCCGAGTATTTGGTGACATACCTCCTGGTGTACCCCCGGATAGAGGGTTTGAGCATGGGATAGAGATGGAGGATGGAGCTAAGCCAGTGATCACCACCCCGTATCGTCATCCTAGAGCATACAAGGATGAGATTGAGAAGACTATTCATGAGTTGTTAGATATGGGTTTCATTCGCCCCATTTCTAGCCCCTTTGCTTCTTCTGTAGTACTGGTTAAGAAGAAGGATGGGACTCCACGGATGTGTATAGATTACAGGGCCTTGAACAAGAAGACAATCAAGAACAGATACCCTATTCCGCGCATTGATGAGTTGTTGGACGAGCTTCATGGAGCCATCTACTTCTCTAAGATTGATCTTCGTTCAGGCTATCATCAGATCCGTGTACGAGCAGACGATGTACACAAGACCGCCTTCCGTTGTCACTATGGGCATTATGAGTTCCTGGTGATGCCTTTTGGTCTTACCAATGCCCCAGCCACCTTCCAGTCATGTATGAACCATCTCTTCAACAAGCAGTTGAGGAAATCGGTTCTAGTGTTCTTTGACGATATTCTGATCTACAGTCGTACTTGGGAGGACCATCTCAGACATGTTGAGGAGGTACTTAGCATCATGGAGAGTCAGTCTCTATTTGCTAAGTTGTCCAAATGTGAGTTTGGACTTAGAGAGGTCCTATATCTGGGTCATGTGATCAGTGCTGATGGGGTGAAGGTGCACGAGGAGAAAATTCAGGCAATTGGAGATTGGCCCCACCCTCGGAACATTATTGAGTTACGGGGGTTCCTTGGTCTATGTGCTTATTATAGGTGATTTGTGAGGGGTTTCTCTCAGTTGCCGACTCCCTTGACAGACCTCACAAAGAAAGGGGCTTTCAGGTGGACAGAACAGGCACAGGGAGTCTTTGACAGACTCAAGGAGGTTATGAGTACTTGCTTAGTTTTAGCACTTCCCGACTTCTCGCAGCCTTTTGTACTTGAGTGTGATGCTTCCGGTTTGGGCATAGGAGCGGTTTTGATGCAGAACCGACACCCCATTGCTTTTGAGAGTCGGAAGCTGCGGGATAATGAGAGGTTGTATTCTACATATGATAAGGAAATGTTGGCTATTATGCATGCATTAGCCAAGTTCAGACAGTATCTTGTTGGCAGCAAATTCGTGGTAAGGACAGACCACAACAGTCTAAAATATTTCTTTGATCAGACAGAGCTCAATGATCGTCAGCAAAAATGGGTGAGCAAGATTCAGGCTTATGATTTTGACATCGAATTCATAAAGGGGAAGAATAATACTGTGGCTGATGCACTTTCTAGAAAACCATCACTTGCTGCCCTATGTTCATTGAGCGAGATTTCTGCAGATTGGAAGGCTCAACTTTTAGTTGAGTACTCCAAAAATCAGCATGCTTGTGAGGTCATGGATGGTTTGGTGTTGGATGATAGGTACACTGTGGTAGATGAAGTCATCTACTACAAGGGAAGGGTGTATCTGGTTCCTGGTTCTCAGTTGAAGGAACAAATTATGCATGCTTATCATGATACTCCGATAGCAGGGCACCCAGGTTATGGTAAGACCTACAGGGCGGTTTGGGAGAGATTCTCTTGGAAGGGTCTCAAAGCTGATATCTTACGTCATGTTCGTGAGTGTTTGACGTGCCAGCAAAATAAGTCTGAGCATACTTTTCCTGTTGGTTTATTGTAGCCCTTACCTATACTGGAGCAGAAGTGGTCAGGGATCTCCATGGATTTCATTATAGGTCTTCCTCGGGTGCAGGGGAAAGACTGTATCTATGTTGTAGTAGACAGGTTGACTAAATACGCCCACTTCTTTCCTATTGCAGCTGATTTCACAGCATCTCAGGTGGCGGAGTTATTTTTCAGAGAGATATTCAGGCTCCACGGTCTCCCCAAGACCATAGTGAGTGACAGGGATAGTAGGTTCATGAGTTCTTTCTGGCAAGAACTTTTCAGGCTCACAGGTACGGAGTTGACACCCAGTACCAGCTACCACCCACAGACAGATGGGTAGACCGAGATTGTTAATAAGTGGGTTGAGGGGTATTTGCGCAGCTATGTGTCAGGACAGCAGAAGGCATGGGTGCGTTGGCTATCTCTAGGAGAGTATTGTTATAATACTACACACCATATGTCTATTGCCATGACACCTTTTAGAGCCCTCTATGGTTACGAGGCATTATCTTTTGTTGATTTGGCTGTAAGTGACAGCAGAGTGCCCTTAGCACAGGATTGGTTACAGGAGAACCAGGACATCATGAGATCTCTCAAGGAGAATCTTCAGCAGGCACAGAATCAGCAGAAGGTCTACGCTGATCGGCATAGGACTGAGAGAGTATTTGAGGTGGATGACATGGTTTTCTTGCGGTTGCAGCCTTACCGATAGAGCACCCTTAAAGGGGGTGGAGCTGAGAAGCTCAAGCCTCGCTTCTACGGACCATATCGGATTCTCAGGCATGTGGGAGAGGTTGCTTATGAGATTGAGTTACCACCTGACAGTCGGATTCATAATGTGTTCCATGTATCTTGCCTGAAAAAGGCACTGGGGCAACATATTGTAGCATCACCCGATTTACCTCCCTTGGATGAGGAAGGTAAGCTGACTCTGGTTCCTGAGGAGATCTTGGAGGAGAGGGAACGACGGCTGAGAAGTAGGGTGATTCGGGAGTACTTGATTCGTTGGAGAGGTCTCCCTATAGAGGATGCCACCTGGGAGGGAGAGTCCATTTTACAGCATCCGACCTTGCAGTTGCTTGTGGGCAAGCATCTTCGAGAGGGGAGGACTGTCATGTCCCCTCTTTAGCGCTGTCTAGCAGAGACATGAGAGTTGACCTATCATCCGGGTTCCCGTAGGTCAGCGGAGTGGTTAGGAGACCTATCCAGAGGCAGTGTAGCTTGGTAGGGAGCTTTACAGGCCTTTCTAGACAGTTTGTGACAGTTTCCTATTTTTTAGGAAGGGTTCGTATTTTTTAGGGTTTGACCGAGAGTTGACCAGGAGGCATCAGGGGACCTCCAGGAGCATTTTTGGAGTTTTGGTCAAATTCCCTATTTTTTAGGAGGTATCCCTACATTTTAGGGAGGCATTGTCAGTTAGCATGACACGTGGCGACATCACCAGTGGCGTGGGCTACAGCAGTTCTCAGTTCAGGATGGCCAGGTGATGGAATTAGAATATTTATTGAATATTAAAGTGTGGCTTTAATATTTAATAAAAATAAAATAAAATAAAGTGAATAACATGTCACTTTATATTAATAAGTTATTAAAAGGACCCCCACCTAGTTGACACAATGTTGTGTTAAAAAGGTGGTCTTTTAATAATGAAGTTGGGCCCTCAACTTGGGCGCCCAACTTATGAGTCTTCATTAATAAAAGAATCTTTCAAAGATTCTTAATTTTGATGCCCTTTTGGAACCCTAAAGTGGACGCCCACTTTGGGAAAAGAATAAAGTGACTTTGAAGTGTTTTTTGGAATTATCTTTTTGCATATCTTTTGAAGCTTCATGGCAGCACTGAACTCTGAGGAAGGGGGCAGTAGCATTCAGACTCTTGGGAACGAAAACTCTCAAGGATTTTGGTGAATTGGACGACAACCCAGTTCATGTTTGTGGGAGGCCTACTCTGGGTTTTCATTTGTGCATCATTGGACAGATTCCAGGGCATTCTATTGCAGATCTAAGTTTGCAGTAGTACCAAATCAGCCTTATTCTTCAGATCCTTCATTCTTAGTTGCATGCATAGCCTCTTCTAGGCCAATACTATCTTTGTATGCAAGTAGGGATGCAAACTAGGCTTTACATTGAATATAAAATACAGATCTGATGGGTATGTGCCTCAATTTCTTAGTTGGTATCTTTCTATCATTTAATATTTATTTTTAGTCCATTTTATTTGAGATTGCAGCTGTATGTATATCTATTTGCTATCTTGGCAAATACACATCTCAAGAAAACTGAAACCGCTTCTGCATCTCCTCTCTAGTCTGAAAGAAAACAAAAAAAAATTAATAAAAATCATAAAACAAATAAAATCACAAAAACAACACTTCATTTCAACAAAGGGATCCATCAGGGATCTTTCACACTAGTTTAGACAGAGCTCACTACCTTAAATAACATCTCTTTTAAGTTGAAAATAACATCATTTCAGCAATGCAAGATGCGGGTATACATACAGGTTCTGAAAACATAAAACACAACCATTTTCCAAAAGATATATCCTGACTTTCACACAAAACAGTGATGTATACAAAACTATAACTACTTTATACTTGATGTATTTGTTTTGATTTTTAGTGGGTGTAGGTGATCATAGGTTTCTCAGATTGGTGCCTATCCAATGGGCTGTAGAGTCTCATGTTTATTAATGGAGAACAATCACAAAGGACTGTATGACTGCCTATCTGATGGATTCAGATGCATAAAACTCAATATCAAACCATGAAAATACTTATTAATCCAACACCACACAACATTCATCCATATGTAACTCTTAAATGACCATTTACAAAGCTTGAAATGAATTAAGAACTATCACATTCGTTCAAATTAGAAATTAAAATCATACCACAAACTATAGCAAGAGAAAACCCTAATTGCCTTGGAGGTTTTCCTGAAAGAACACTTACAACAGTGGAGAAAAACAAAGATTGATATAAAATTACAATATAATCCACATACACATTTGCAACTGCTTCCCGAAGAACAAAAAATAAACATTGGTTGTAGCCCTAGCCGCACTTGGATGCCGAACAACTGGAGAGAAATTTTTGCTCAAAATGACCAACCCTTTGAATGGGTTTCAATCTTTTATTTATAGCCTTGAGAACTTGGATTTGATGATGGAATGGGCAGGAAAACCCTAACAACCCCACCAACTACAATGAATACATCATTTTCAACCACCCACTTCACATAAATGGCGACTTGCCATGGTTTTGCCGCTTGCGTCATTCTGTGTAATGTCCCCCATTTAGCCCAGTTGATTAGTGGATGGAGATTAGCCTATTATCAGACTCCTGTAGGCTAATGGTGGTGTTTAGGGGGTCAATTTGGAGACTTACTATTTTTAGTAAGTCGGGATGGAGCACCTTGCTATTTATAGCAAGGTAGATACAGAGGAGCATTGCAAGAGATACATGGTTTTTGATTTACTCGGAGCATAAATTGATGAAGTATAGGTTAAATTAAAGATTTAACTTATAAAATATTTATGGGTAATGTGACTTATGTTATAAAGTGACTTTATAACATAATGTTAAGTCACAACTTAAAAGTGACTTCCTACGAGATGGGCGCCCATGGGAGACATAAGGGACATTAAGACATTAAATAAAATAATAAAAATATTACATTCTTGGGCGTTAGGGAGAATGGAGAAACAAAAAGGAAAAGTGAGCTTCATTTTACATATGCTTGGATATTGATTTTTCTCTGTTGTTATGAGATTCTCATGCATTGGCTTTGGAGCTTGGCTCTAGGGTTTGGTATTGGCTGTGTTGAGACGAAAACCTCTTCATAGTCCTCTTCTTCGTGTGTGAGAGACCACATCAAGAAGAGATTCTTGGAGGCTTCATTCGGAAGCTTCAGTTGGGCATTTGAATGATACATTTTGATGGTGATTTGAGCATGAAATGATCTTATTCGTTGGAGATTGGTATGCAAAGGAGAATGCAGTTTTAGAGGAGCAGTTTTGATAGTTTTTGGAACAGTTTGTGATTGGTATTAATTGCTACTGTTGGGCCGTACCATCCTAGTGCTGGCTGTACTTGTTGCAGCAGTCATTTGGGGATATTTCAAGGTCATTTCTCATTGTTAGTGGAGCGATTGGAGTAGTAACATTTCTGCAGACCAAATAGTAGCATAGAGGCTAGGGTTTTGATTATATTTGATTGAGTTTGGAGCTGCCATTACTTACAGCAGGGCCGTACCAGCTGGTACAAATCGTGGGTCTTCAAAATAGTCTATAAGTTGCCTTTTGGGTTTCATACACTCATCAAAGTGGGCGCCTAGGGTTAAGGTTTATTTTGTCATTCTTTGTAAAAGCCAACTACTTCATTTCTAGGAGATTGGAGCATATTACCTTGGCTTGTATTGCTGGCCCTCCGTCAGCATATGTACGAAGTTGAAGATTTCCATTTGGGTATGTCGTTGTAATTCATATTTGTAAAATACAAACTAGGTCTTCAACATTTTGTTGTTATCTGCTTTAGTTTTTCTGGGTTTTCAATATATGCTTTGTATTCTATGTTATCTATGCAATATCAAAACATGCAAAAACATGCAATAAAACCCTAAACCCAAAACAGTTAGAAAACAAAAAAACTTGGCACAGAACAAACATATATCCGAGGGTTTATGTTACAAAGTCTCCCTTAAAAAATCCCAAAAAGTTCAATTATTTTGCCTTGTCTTTTGCCTTAGTCGGCAAAGTTCAAGTTTGGCAAATTTAAAGTTCGCTGATCGGCGAAATCATCGACTAAGGAGACGGCGGGAGGGCAGGTTTTTCTCCAAGGCAAAGAAAAGTGGCGAAGGTTTCCTTTATCAACAAAATTTAAGGTTGGCGGACCAAATGGTTTGTCGATCGGCGAACTCGCTGACTAGAGACAAAAGAAAGATAATGAAGAAAGTCAGTTCACAGTCTCTAAGTTTCACCAATTGGGCGATCAACCAATAGAAGAAGTTGCAAGAAAAGAAGATTGGCTAAGTGGTTGGCGAAGTCAAGGTTCGCGAGCTCGATAGTTCGCCGCTAGGAGTTTTGCTGATGTAAAAGGCTCTGAAAAAGGCAAAGAAAAGACAAGTCGTTGACCTAGGTAGTTTGCGAAGAGGTGATTTTGCCGACCAAAGCAGAATGGAAAAAGAGAAGAGAGAATCAGCTAAGGTGGTGGTTCACCAGGCGGTAATTTCGTTGACAAGGGAAAAGATAAAGCAAAAAGAGGAAGACAGATGGTTCATGAAAATGAAAATTTGCTGATAAGGCGAAAAGCAAGATAAAGAGGATAGGGAGAAGGAGATGGTTCGCAAACCCGATAGTTCACCGCCTGGGGAGTTCGCCGAAAGGTGAATTAATCAATAAAGGAAAAATCAAAAGGCGCCAAAAGCAAAATTAAAAGATAAACACTTTTAAAGTGTTGTAAAAGCTTTCGAGTGACACGATTTTCTGAATCCCTGAATTCACGCCATTGTTGCAAGATGAAGAGGTACCCAACAATTAATATTGCAGGCCAAAGTCAAATATAGGTAGATGAAACAGTGGAAATCTTCAATGCGCCTGCACAAAGGAGGGACAAAATGGATTTGCAGGTACTAGAGAAGGATTTCAGACCTTCCTTCATTAATGCATCGGGTACCTAGGCATGTGGGTAGTCTTCTTCTGTAGATTTTGCAGACATGTCAGGGCATGGCCGCTGTCCCAATGTGCAGATTTTCTAACGGAGTTTCTGAGCCGGATTCAATGTAGCATGGGCGCATGGGCAAAATGGTTGAGTAAATTTCAGCCCCTGGAGCTACACAACGATAGAAAAGATATATATATATATATACATGTGAAAAAGATGTATTTGGTTGTTGGTTGTTTTCCTGAGTCACTACATAGGTAGGAGATTTGTTACAGCAACAGACCTTGTGATTTTCTCTAGAACTGGGCAGATTTGGTGGACTGTGCTCTCTTTTGAGCCTCTCATGTCTCTGTATCAGTTCATCAATGAAGGGGAGTCTTTCATTTTGTGTTTATATCTCTGTATAATGAGTCCTTTTGTAATGGCTTTCTAGCCTTCATGATTAATATAAACTGTTATTTTGCCTCTCTCTAAAGCTTTACACTGTGTTTATTTAGAAATTGCACTCTTGTATTGTGGGCAAAACGGTCCCTTTCATAGCTCCAGTTTTCTGCCTTAACCTCTTTGATAGCTTCTATGAGTCTGTGTGAGTTTGTTTCAGTTTTGAGATCATTTTTGTGTTAATTCAGGTTCAACTAGACACTCTAAATCTTGGTGTATCACCATTTTTTTTCTTTTTGTATTTCTTCTCTCCTTTTTCCTCGGTGATCAGTAGCATAGGTTTAGTTATTTTCTTTGGACCTTAAGTCTAGAAAGAGGAACCAGCCTTCTCTGGAGGTTTGGGCTTGATTACAAGGTCCCACTCCTTGAGACCAATCCCATGTTTCACTGAATTTGTTGGAACTGCCTAAAGCTTCAACAACATGGTGCAAATTCAGGTGACAACAGAAAGCACGCTCCTAAACTTTGCCACCTAAAACCTTGACCCTAAACTTGAAAGTGTGTGTTCCATGTATCTTAGCCACTTAAAGATTGGTTACAATGCTCTAGATGCATTCTATAATTGTTAAAGCCACTATTTATACTTAGCAAAATTCCATCTTCTTTGTCTTTTTCTTTCTAGGCGCACTCTTCATGGTCTTTGCCATGAGTTTAAACACAACCACTTTTCATGCTTCTGTCAAAGTGCATCTTGGAGAACACCTTGCCAAAACACTTCCACTTAGACAAAGTTACAGTGTTAGACAAAAGTGGAGCTCGGATCATGCTCCTCAAATCATGCTCCTCAAACTTTGTTTTCCTTCATGACCTTGACAAACCAATCAGCACAATCCTAAAAACATTGGACCTCATAAAAGACAAAACAACAACAAAAACATAATCATGAAACTCAACATCTTTATGTTGATAACTGAGAGGGGGGGGGGTGAATCAGTTATCCTAATTATTTCTCTATCTGAACTTCCTTATTAATTAATGCAGCATTGAATCAAACACAAAAAGTATTACCATGAAATAAGAAACACATGACACAGTATTTTTGACGTGGAAACCCTGTTAAGGGAGAAAACCACGGGGTGATTAACCCAAAAATTATTCTCTGTTAGAAGAATAGGAAATTACAAAATGGCACTTGCCAATTAGGGCTCACTGCCCGAGCACACTGCTCACAAGAGGCTCACTGCCTACAAGAAGACACACTGTCTACAAAGTGATAAGAATCACAGTCTTGAACTGATTGGAAGCATCTGCATATGCTGGAGTTCAGTTCCGGTTAGGCTCAGTACACTGATCTGCTGCACTTCATCTTTCCCCTGTTCTTTATTCTGCTATTCTTTCACATACCGGATCTTTCTTGCTACTTCTGCTCTGTTCTGGACTTGTTCGCATATACCATCACACATTCACACCTTTCACAACTAAATCCATCCTTTATATATATCCGCACAAGTAATTTCATCACCTTTCTAGTCGGCATCCGGAACAGTTTACTTTCTTACAAACTTTGTTCTGTCGGCTGAATCCTTGCTCACCAAGCAATGCGGATCAAGCATATACTTGTAGATATCATCAATTATGTCGGCCAAACATGATTCATGCCTCCACAACCTTTATCATCATCTGTAACACATCCGGAAAGTAGTCTGATACTCTGTCAGTCAGTTCTTCCTCTGTTTTCACTGTCTCTCAGGAATCCGGTACTCAACTATTCATATCTTTTTCCTTGTTCATCTCCGGAGGCTAAATCCTTGGAACATACCACTCAAGATAGTCCTCTTGACTTCCCCAGATCCGCACTGCACCAAGACACTTCCTCTGAGAGATCCGGACCAATCTGTCAGACCTTGCCACATGCTCTGTTCTTGTTCACCGGACCACAACAATCTTTAATCTGACTTCCGGTAGAGACATATCATGACTTGCGGATATGTGGGATGACCTTTGTTGCCATCAATGACAACAACCATGAATCCATATAGTGTCTCTTGCCAACAATCTCCCCCTTTGGCATTGATGGCAACACTTAGTGAAAAATGACTAAGTGTTTACACTATGCTCCCCCTTTGCTGATGCTCTGTCTTTATAAACAATTTCCGGAACTCCCCCTTAGTTGGATTCCTCATTTTTCACTGCTCCTCACTCCCCCTTTGACATCAATGGCAAAGGGTAGGGTCCGCACACCAAAATTTTCAAAAATTTTCTATATATAGCCGCATATTTACATACTCACATATACTGCAGAATGTCTGCAAAGGATGTCTGCAGTTGAATCATTTCAGTAGCCCAACTTAGCTTCATTCTGTCCAAAATTGAAATGTGACCACTCAACAAAAATGCAAAGGCTTCTGCCCGCCTGAGATCTGTCGGATCTTTTGTTTGGGCGGTGGTCTGGGCATCACTGATGGCCTCATGCATAGTTTCCAACTTAGGGATTATAATCCTTCTAAGTTCTCCCATCCGGTTGGTGATGTTCTTCCTCTCCTTCTCAAGATTCTTTATTTCATTCAAGACTGCAATAGTCTGACATTCTTGATTTATTATAGAGGAAGAGAGAGGATCAAAACTTTGAGATAAGCTTTGAAGCTTGTCCTGTTCCTCTTTTATTTTCTTGTCAATTGCTGCTGTTGCCTTTGACCAAGATATACAAAATTTGTAGATGTCACCGCCATCCTTTAGAGCATTCTCTAAGCTCTTTATTCCAATGCTTACAATCTTCCTATCCTTAGAGATTAATTCTAATATTTCAGAAAATCTCTTATCCAAAAATTCCTTCCGGACCTTTTCTTCAGCTGATTTTTCTAGAGAATCAAAATGTGTATCAATACTGCTGACTAAGGTTTTTAGATTACCGGAAGTGGAGGCTGTCGGATCTATCTGGATTGATGGCATGATCTTTACAAGTACTCCGGAAGCAGCCTCTATCAACTCACAGTCTTCCATATGAGACTTCAGGAGCTTTTCATTTGCCTTGGCATTTGCAAATGAAGCTATCTTCATTGTTTGTACCGGAGAGAGAGAGTCAAAATCAAATGGGCCTTTTAGAAGGTCCGGTTCATCAATCTCTAGAGTTTCTTTGCTCAAAAATTGTTGAACAGTTTGTGCAGTGTCTCTTGCCGGAGACAGATGTTTCTTTTCTTCTGCAGTCTTAGAACTGTCAACCTCTTTGTCTTTCACCACTGCTTCCTTCTCCTGTAATTGCTCTTCCTCTTTGGATCCGGAGACTGTAGGGGAAACCGGAGGAGAGATGCTGGCCTGTTCATGGGCCACTTCTTCTGGAGCAGAGGGTCCCAAGTCCTCAGCTGTTTCTGTACCTAAATCCTCTACAACAGGAAGATTGAACCTTTTGAGGGCCTTCCGGAGGATCTCTTCTGTTTCTTGGGCCACTTTGTCAGTCTCACCAAGCATGAGTTGATTCATCCTGGCTTTGCTTCTGAACTCATCTTTGCAGTCCTTGAAGATAATGTTCATTGTCTTGGGATCAATTTGAGGATATAGCTGAATAGCTATCTGCTCCCGGATCTCAAGATCTTTAGCATGAGCATTATTCTTTCTTACTTCCAATTCCTTTTCTAGGCTTTTAGGAATAAGAGATATTATTTCAATGAAAGCCTTATTATATATGTTAAGATATTTTACTGTGGCCTCCTGCAGAGTCTTTTGGTCGGCCTCACTGAAGTCATCATATGATTCAGTCATTGGTTGAAGGTTTCCATCCACCGTGACCGACTTGATTATGCTCTCTAGAGACAGAGTGGGCTTTTCAACGGATCCTTCTGCCATTTCATCCTTGTCTTGGCCTGTGGAGGGATTACCGGATCCTTTCTTCTTCTGTTTCTTGATTTCTTTTACTCCCTCATCTGACTCTGTTTCCTCTTCATCCTTTTGGCTTCCATAAGCCCTTGTGGCTTTTGTCTTGGATCTCTTACCGGATGCCTGGACTTCCGGTTTTGAACTTTTGGTTGTGGAAGGTGCAGGTCTCTTTGATGATCTGGTCCGGGTGGGAGCTTCAACCGGAGCACTTTCTTTGCTTTTCTCTTCTTCCTCAGCCTTTCTCCTCTTTTCCCGGCTGGCATCAAGTGCCTCTTTTGAGATGCCTAGGCCTTGAGCAATGTGCTCTACTTCTTTTCTCACTTTTCTCTTAATCTCAGGTTCCCTGAGTTCTACATGTATTTTCACACTCAGCTCCTCAAAGGTTCCAAACCTTTCTGCCTTGGGATCTTTGGGCTGACTTAGCATGTGTTGAACATGCAGCTCCACTATTTGTTCATCCACTTCATACCCCATGGGCATGATCCAGACAGTCCTTGGCTCCACTGCCTCCATTAGGCACTGATCAGTGTCAACCATAAAGCACACTGAGTCCTTGTATTTCTCAATGAGAGACTGGGGAATTCTCTCTCTTGCTTGCATCATGCTCTGAAAGTTTTTGAAGTATCCCCATAGAGCTGTATTTCTCGCTTTTGCATCCCCAAGTCCATGCAAATAGTCTCTTATCTGGACTGCAACAGGTTTGTCATTCTGCCATACCCATCCACTTGTTCCGGGTAGCTCATTCATGAAGTAGAAGAATAGACATACAATAAGAGTACCATACTTAAAGGAATTCTTCTTATCCTTCTTGATTTTCTGTATGTTTTCCATTAATTGGCTTAGCAGTAGTTCGCAGAGATCATATTCTGCATTTTTTCTTAGCATTTCATAAGCAGTGTATATTGCAGTTCCGGATACAGAATTCTCCCTGCTGGAGTGATAGATCTTGTATCCTATTATCATTGATGCATATTTGATATCCGGATCCGAAATATCTTCAATGGTCATTGCCCTCTTGTCAAATTTTGATCCGGTGGCCTCAGTTACAACGTTGTTCTTGACAGATTTGAGGATAGGTACCCCTCCGGAAGAGTATAGACCAGTTACTGCTCTAATTGCCTCTTTTGTGATCTTGCAGGGTCTATCTAGCCATAGAAAGTTGTCATGCATCCTGCTCAGTACATACCGGACCCATTCATCTTCTTCAAAGCAGGGGAAATGAATAAATTGCTCAAATTGTTTCTTCTGGATATCCTTATACTCTGGTTTAAGCTCAAAAGCATTGTCTATCAGTTGCTTGTGATAGAGGTCTCTTAATTTGAATTCCCCAAATTCTTCAATGCTTGCATGTATGTAAACCCTAATATCTTCGGTATGTAAAACTCCGTGGGGAACACTAGAGAAGGCTCCTAGTGGATCTACCTCCAATGATTTGTAGGGATGTTTCTTGAATGAGGGGCGAGGTCTATCAGAGATCTTAACTATGTTTGGAGTAGCCATTCTTCAAAGATTTGCAGTGAGGTAATGAAAAACGGAGAATACCTTATGCGCCTTTGGTTTGCATGGAGTGGTTGGATTGATTTCTTTATGCAATAGCTTCGGCAGGAGATCCTTGGTGTGTTTGATGAACCTTGTTGCAGAGCTCCACTTTTCGCTTCTTCTCGAGTGCAGAATGAGCAAATGACTTTTGAGAAATCCCTTATATTGCTC
This sequence comes from Cunninghamia lanceolata, assembly GCA_027924645.1. Lineage (NCBI taxonomy): Eukaryota > Viridiplantae > Streptophyta > Pinopsida > Cupressales > Cupressaceae > Cunninghamia > Cunninghamia lanceolata. The sequence goes on along the minus strand of BSBN01000071.1, from coordinate 7,048,782 downwards.
CGCAAACCCTAATATCTGTCTGCAATAAATGCTTCACCTGCATTGTTCCGGTTTGCCCTGTCTGGACAGCTTGGAGTATCCCGGATTAGTCCTGATCACTGAATATCATCCGGATCTTTAAATCATGAATAAATCGAGGTAACATATTACAAGAACATCCCAAACACTCTGTCCAATCCGCAGAACAAGATAGTGCATTTCCGGATCTTTCCGGACCTTTTTGTAATCCTTTATCATACCGAAGCATCTCCCTGAACAGGTCTTATTTGATCGATCACAGCTTCTTCATAACTCCATGCGGACCTCTGAAAACTTGACTGAAGTATCTCAAGACTCATATCTACAAACCCTTTGATCCGCATCTTGTGCCACATCCGGCACCACTTGTTTGGCTGGGGGAATAAGATTTTCTTTGAGTTTCCCCCTGAGCCTGAGCTCACCTTTTAATTTCCGGAAGAAATATCAGCACCAGAGTCTGGTGCGGATCCAACCTCTACATTCTCTGAACTTTTCTTCACCCAAATCTTGCTCATCTGATTCCTAACCTCATCCGCATTCATCTTTTGTTTACCCTTGTCTTGATTCTGATTATACACCGGACCTCTTTTGTCCTGATTCTTGTTTCTGCAGACTTTAGCATTATGACCGGACCTATTGCAGATTTGGCAAATAACATTTCTTTGCATATTTGACTGATATCCTCTTGATCTGCATTGATTAGCCCTATGACCTATTCTATTGCATGTGAAGCATCTACCTTTGAATGATTTGTTTACTTGCATAATTCTGCATTCATGGGATTTGTGTCCATACCTTTTGCAGTTGAAGCACTGTCCGGAGAAGGATGAATTAATCTGATTCATTCTTATTCTGCACTGATTAGCTTTGTGACCAAAGTGGTTGCAGCTGTGGCAGTATCCATTGAAGGATGGATATCTTTGAGCATTTGGCTGTCTTACCGGAGGTCTTCTAGGCCTGCTCCTTGGATTTTCTGATCCAAGATTCTTTTGACCGGATCCGGAGCTTTCTCCTTTCTCATATCCCAAACCATACTTGTCATCTGTCCTCTTTTGACTTCCAAGAAGAACTTCAAGTTGAGCAGAACTTATCTTGAATTTCTCTTTATATTCATTTGCTGTTTGAAGGTCTCTTTTGAGAGAGGTGATTTGATCCTCAAGTTTTTCTTCATTATCTTTGGCATCTTCAAGATCAGATTCAAGATGTCTGATAATCCTGTCCATTTGGTGGCATTCTTCTGATTTTTCTTTAAGAGATTGTCTTAGATTGTCTTCAGCCTTTCTTTTTTCTTCAATCTCTTGAGTAAACTTTATAGTTCCTGATTCCATTTCATGTCTTAACATAATGACTTCTTTTGATAACTTTTCACATAACTTGGTTTGCTCAGTCAATTCTTCATTTGTATTGCTTTCTTCACTTTGTCTTGCCAACTGTTGAAGCAGCTCCTTTCTCTTTTTCATAGAGAGACTTAATTTGTCTTTTAATTCTCTCATGAATTCATCAGCCTATTTGAGTCTTCCCTTTAATTCACTGACTTCAGAATTTGACTATTCAAGATCCTCAAGAGCAGTCTTGAGTTGCTCTCTTAAACCATATGCATCCATTTGAAATCCCAGATCTTCCTCAAGCTGTTAGGCTCTATTAGGAGGAACTTAGCTCTGATACCAATTGTTGATAACTGAGAGGGGGGGGTGAATCAGTTATCCTAATTATTTCTCTATCTGAACTTCCTTATTAATTAATGCAGCATTGAATCAAACACAAAAAGCATTACCATGAAATAAGAAACACATGACACAGTATTTTTGACGTGGAAACCCTGTTAAGGGAGAAAACCACGGGGTGATTAACCCAAAAATTATTCTCTGTTAGAAGAATAGGAAATTACAAAATGGCACTTGCCAATTAGGGCTCACTGCCCGAGCACACTGCTCACAAGAGGCTCACTGCCTACAAGAAGACACACTGTCTACAAAGTGATAAGAATCACAGTCTTGAACTGATTGGAAGCATCTGCATATGCTGGAGTTCAGTTCCGGTTAGGCTCAGTACACTGATCTGCTGCACTTCATCTTTCCCCTGTTCTTTATTCTGCTATTCTTTCACATACCGGATCTTTCTTGCTACTTCTGCTCTGTTCTGGACTTGTTCGCATATACCATCACACATTCACACCTTTCACAACTAAATCCATCCTTTATATATATCCGCACAAGTAATTTCATCACCTTTCTAGTCGGCATCCGGAACAGTTTACTTTCTTACAAACTTTGTTCTGTCGGCTGAATCCTTGCTCACCAAGCAATGCGGATCAAGCATATACTTGTAGATATCATCAATTATGTCGGCCAAACATGATTCATGCCTCCACAACCTTTATCATCATCTGTAACACATCCGGAAAGTAGTCTGATACTCTGTCAGTCAGTTCTTCCTCTGTTTTCATTGTCTCTCAGGAATCCGGTACTCAACTATTCATATCTTTTTCCTTGTTCATCTCCGGAGGCTAAATCCTTGGAACATACCACTCAAGATAGTCCTCTTGACTTCCCCAGATCCGCACTGCACCAAGACACTTCCTCTGAGAGATCCGGACCAATCTGTCAGACCTTGCCACATGCTCTGTTCTTGTTCATCGGACCACAACAATCTTTAATCTGACTTCCGGTAGAGACATATCATGACTTGCGGATATGTGGGATGACCTTTGTTGCCATCAATGACAACAACCATGAATCCATATAGTGTCTCTTGCCAACACTTTATGCATTAAATTGGCAGATAGATCAGATGAAACATGCAATAAAGACTTCACTTTAAAGAGTCTTGTAGGGGTGCAACAAGACTCTCCTTCAAGGATTCACTACTATTTAAATTTTAGCATTATTTAGAGTTGTACAGGGATAACTCCATGACATTTGCAAATAATATGTAAGGTAAGTGGAAAAAACAATCCCATTGTGGGCTTCAAGGAAGGGGGTCCGATACACCATCTTGGAGCCTTTTTTAGCAGTGATCTAAAAACTACCTTATCATATACATAGGTTCTGTCTCTTTGATATTGTGTTTCATAAGTTTTATCATGGGTTTTCACAATTCATGAAGACTTAAACCATAATCCTTATCAAGGTTATTCAAGTGCTGTTTTCTTTTAATTGCTTCTCTATTTCTCTGTTCTGAATATTAACTTCCCTATCCATGATCCTGTCATCTTCAACACAAATGTGGTGTTTATACTTAGTATTGGAGAAGAGGACAAGTTAAAGACCTCTATTGTCCTAGAATTTGGGATATATGCATATAACATAATTCCCATTTGGCTTGTGCAACTATCCAACTACATTCCAAGGGACAGTTCTATTTTGGTCTAGAGGAAGGATTGCAACTAGGTGATATGTTGATGACCGAGGAGTAGGGAAGGGAAATATGGAAAACTGAACATTTTGTCAAATCTTTCTCTAGAAAAGATGTAGAGCCATCTTTAGAGAGATCATCCTCCCTTGCAGATGGCAGAACTTGACTTCTCTAGAATAGGCAGATCAGAGTCCAGACCATATTATGTCTAGAATGTCAGTATAAAGAAAGATGTTAACTCTTTGCAAATAGCTGTAAAAGTAGAGGTGTTAACTCACCTCTCCTTTGTGAGGAGAGGGTCCTTTCAAGTTTATACATTTATTAATAATTGTGTTTAAAAAGTCTTCAAAAATATTAGGTCTAAAGCGTCTTTGTGATTGCTTATGCTTGCTTACATATACTCATATAATGTAAGCATGAGTTGCAGTACAGAATAAATCATTGCTTCTAGTTTCACAAATTCTCTTATTTTGATGACATTCCAAAAATTATCAGGAGCATATTGATTATGGAATCCTTTGTGTGATTTAAGAAAGAATCGAACTTGTTTTATGGAGTATGTATTTTTATTATTAATATTATCTTCAGACATTCATAGGTTATGTTGGTAATAACCATATGAAATTATTGACTTTTTCTCAAAAACAGTTTACAGTTTTTTTGGGTGGATATTTCTGTTTCTTCTTTGTCTTGCAAGAGAGTAAAAAACTGTTTTGTTTTTTGCTTGTTTAACCATTGATCTATAGGGTGGAGGATGGTGCAACACTTTAGCATCATGTGCTATGCGTAAGAATAGTGCTTTGGGTTCATCTACGTATATGGAAAGACAAATCCAGTTTTCAGCCATTTTAAGCAACAAACCTTCTGAAAATCCAGGTCAGTAATTTTTTTTGTATTTTTATTTAAAATCTGTATGTATTTCAGTTTTTTCTTGTTTAACAAAATATTGAATGGTTGCATCTTACCACACCACTACGGTAAGCCGAGTCTGACCTTGCTCAACTCAGGGATATTACAGTAAAAAATGATCAGCTCAGGTGATCGTCTGTCAAAGAGGTTTTATTCAAGTTTTCAGATTGATGCATCTTAACAATACTTCCTCCCAGCCCCCCACAAGTTGTCCCCTATTCTCATGGCGGACACAAAATAGAACAGTAAGTTGAGGACCTTATGAGGCACACAACAACAACCGACAAACAAGTAATGTTCCTATGAGCTCTTGTATGGAGAAGTGCACTACCACAATTTAACCAATATAAAACAATACCTCCTAACAAAGAAAACAAGTGCATAACAGGCACGGTCCTCAATTATTTGGAGGCTGCTACTGAAACAAAAGTGCTCGTCATGGTGAAAAAGTCAACCCACAGCAGCGTCCAAATAAACAAGTTCTAACTATGTATATGGATTTGTTTGTAGTTGTTGTGTCAATGGGAATTTAATGCATGTAATGTCCCCATTTTCGAGTTCTCTTGCAGCACAGTCAAAGTTGACTTTCTGGGTTGGTGATAGCATAATCAGAGGAGTATTTCGATGTCACCAAGGTGTTTGGGTGCTCCAGTGGAGTTGTATGACACTTTCCGGAGAGATTTCAAACAACTTGTCCATACTTACTATTTATAGTAAGTGTTATTGTGTTTGCATGGCGACAATCGTTCTGGGTGTTTTTAGGCTTGTTCTCTTTGGTCCTCGGAGAACACTGCTATTTATAGCAAGTGTCAGTCTGGCCTTGTCTTGGTGACTTGGCAGTCAGTTGTTGGCCATCCCCGATGTTGCATTGAGCTCAGTGATATCAGATGGTTTGTAGTGAAGTCTTTCCAAGCGATTTCGGGCTTTGGGCCCCAACTTGCTATTTTTGGCAAATTAGGGTTTTGGTCCATTACGGGATTTTCAATGTTGGAGATGGAGTGTTTTGACGAGACCTTTCCAACTGTCTATATATCACTGAATTCCGAGTTCATTTGGGCCTCCATATTAAAGTTCGGAAATTAATAATATTATTTAATATTGGACTTTGGGTTTTAATGGTTAAGTGATGAAAAATAAAATATTTAAAGGCACTTAAGTTATATTGTGGAGCACTCACCTTGGGAAATATTAAAAGTGAAATTAAAAGAAATATTTCCCTCCAAAGTGAATGGATGTAATGTCCCCCACTTAGCTCGTTACTCCGGGAGATCGGGATTAGCCTATTAATCGACTTCCGTAGGCTAATGTGGTTGTTTAGGAAGTCTTTTTCAGGGACTTACTATTTATAGTAAGTTGTGAGTCAGGTAGTTACTATTTTTGGCGAGGTGGTCGAAGATGACCCTTGGCACATATTTCATAAGTCGAAGTATCGAGAGCTCTAATAGATATAATATAAGTTAAATTAAAAATTTAACTTATATCCTTATGTAACATGTTATGACTTCACTTTATGCTTATAAAGTCACTTTATATATATTAAGTCATAACTTAAAAGTGACTCCCTAGGCAGGAACGCTCTCCATGGTGGGCAAGGGGGATAAAAGAAATTAAAAATTAAAAAAAGAATGCCTCTTCTTGGGTGTTGAGATGAGAGGGAAATAAAGTAAGGAAAAAACTCTCATTTTGGACATGCTTGCTTTGTGATATTGTTGCTCTCATATTGAGTTTGCCCGTGGCTTAGGGTTTGAGCCTGGTTTTTGGTGTTCGAATATCAATTTGTAGAGACGAGAACCTTTGCAGATTGCCTTTCCTCGTGTATGAAAGAGTGCATCAGGAGAGGGTTCTGAGGGAGCTTCATCCAGAAGTTCCGCTTTGTGCTTCATTGACGGATTTTGGTTGAGTTTGGGGCTGAATGTTCATATCTTCATGAAGTTCGAGTTGCAGGATTGAATAGAGCATTGGAGGACAGAAATAAGCATTGTCATTCTGTTTCTTTGTTGCTGTAGAGACTTCTAGCACTGGCCGTACCTTCCAAGCAGGCCGTACATCTCTAGAGAGGCCGTACCTTGCAGATTGGTAGATTTCAGGAGTTTGGTATTGATTTAAGCTGCTATACCTTGGCGTTTAAGGCTGTTGGTGATTTGCAGACAGTTTAGAACAGATTTTGGAGAGATTTCTAGTCATTTGCTGCTGATATAATGCTCCAGGGAGGCCGTACCACATAGAGGAATTGTGGGTTTTCTCATGCTATTACTCATTCGCTATTTTATGGCCTTTATCTCTACAAACTCTAAATATTAGAACTGTATTCATTGCTGCTTCTTTGTATTGGATGGTATAATGCTTGTATGTGGATTTTGGAGGACACTCATAGCCTTGTAAAGCTGGATCAGTTTCGGCAATAAAACGAAGTCCAAGACTTTCATACGGGTATGTCACAGTAATTAGTTTCAGTATATTTTATGATCTGGGTTGCCATTTGTTTATGCAAAATCTTTGTATATTTTCTGGGTTTTCGATATACGCTTCATATTCTATGTCAATGTTGCGAAAATCATACATGCAAACACATGCATTGAAAACCTAAACCAATAACCCATTAGAACAACATCAAAACACATTTAGAGCAAACATAAACAGTGGGGTGTATGTTACAATGGACCCCTTTTGTGGATTTATAAAAAGAGGTGAATGGGAATCATTTGCATATGCTTGGTTTATTATTCACTCTTTGGTTTGATATTCTCGTGCATTCTTGGAGCTTGAGGGCTTTGAGGGTTTATACCAGACTTGCTGAGACGAATAGCTCTACATAGTCTCTTTTCTTCGTGTGTGAAAAATCACATCAGGGAAGGGTTTTGAAGGCTTCACACAAGAGCTTCATTTGGGCTTCAATTTGATACATTCCAGTGAAGATCTGGATAACCATTGAACATCTACTTGCAAATTTATTATGACAGGTTGAGAAGAGATAATAGAGGACTGATATTGAAGGTTTTTCATGAGTTTTGGAGACTACATTCATTCTTGTTGCCAGCCATACCATTGCTGGAAGAGGCCGTACTGTTTGTGAGGCTTCTTGGTGATGATTTGGGGCAGTTTTCACTATGTTCTTTGCATTAGTTTAAACGCCCAGCCACTACAGTCATTTCTACCACAAAACAGAAGGGAATAAGGCTGTCAATCATTTATTAGTTGTTGATACATGCTTCAGTGTGGCTGTACAACATAAGGGAGGGTTGTGGGTCTGTTTCTACATCAAACACCTACCATTTGGCTGCCTATTCTTCATGGTGGAGATCAATTTGGCCTTGAGGAGTTGCTGTTATTGTATATGATCAAAGAGCATAGCATTTTGATGTAATAAGTATGATTTTCTCAATGCCTATGTAGCTGGTTCACTTTCGGCAAAATACCAAGTTGGAGATTTCAATATGGGTATGTTATAGTAATTAGTTTTAGCATTTTTTATGATCTGGGTATTCGATATTTTGTTGATATATGTTATAGATTTTCTGAGTTTTCAATATATGTTTTATATTCCATGTATTCAATGCAAAATCAAAACACGCACATGAAACCCTAAACCAAAAGCATTCAGAAAAGCAAAAAACTTGGCACAGAAAGAACATATCTGAGGGTGTATGTTATAGTGGTATCAGAGCAGTGTATCCTGCCATCCTGTGTGGTTATCAGATTCAGAGTCATGGACAAATTCAGTGAAGAAGAATTACAAAAGAAACTTTACAATGCTAGTAAGAAACTTTACAATGCTAGTAAGAAACTTGAACACCTACCTCAGTCAAAAGGGGTTCTACGTAGCATTTTGGAGGAAGTAGAATTGTGTCTTTACAAGGTTGAACAGTCACCTTCTGAGTTGATGCAACTCGCTATGACTCCTGCGGTGCATTCTTTGGTTAAGCCAATGCTTATGAGACATCATAGTAAAAGGGTAAAGCTTTTAGTCACCAGCTGTCTTAGTGAGATCAGAAGGATTACCGCTCCTAAGGCTCTTTACGAAGATGACATATTGAGGGAGGTTCTACAACTGTTTATTGAGAGCTTTAATGGGTTTCTTTATGACAAAGGCCCTACCTTTGGTAGGAAGGTTAAGATGCTAGAAGTAATGGCAAGATCCAGATCTTGTTATCTTTTTAATGATTTAGAATGTGATGATCTTATTTTTCAATTGTTTCAAAATTTCATAGCATCGATCTGTGAGGATCATGGACAAGCTGTTTTTTCCTACATGGGAACCATTATGGTCCTAATCATTCATGGATATGCTACTATTCCCCAGCTGCTTATATCCATGTTGATGACTATTTTGAGGCAAGAACAAGATGTCTCTACAGCTGCTTATGAGTTGGTTGATAGAGTGTTCAAACAATGTGAGGGGAGGTTGAAACCTTTCTTGGATATTGGGGAAACTAATGCAGCTACTAAGGGTGAAGATGTGTGCAATAAAAGTGACAAAACTGCAGCCTTAGATACACATTTTGAGCTTCCCATTGAAGCTGATAACACTAATGCAAATGTTGGGATAGTTAAGAGCATTAATATGCCTTCAGATGATGGGCATATTGAAAACAGATATGATGAAGCCTTCAAATCGGCTAATAATGATTACTCTACATGTATTTTCAGTGATGATGATATATGTGGTGTTCTTGATTTTGAAAACAAATCTGATTTCACATTGCATGCAACTGATCTTGAGCAAAGACCTAGTGGCGTTGCTGATTTAGATTCACAGTTCACTATTGAGGATGATAAGGAAGAGGCACAGGTGATTTGGGACAGCCTTGGAGTCATTGATAACAAGTATGAAGGTTTTGATTTTAGTATTCATCATAGCAGCAGTTTATTTTCTTCGCATGAATATGATTGCAAGAATAAATTTGTGGTGATTACTGATCACCCATTATTTGAGATGGGTGTTGATATGACTCATGACAATCCACTCCTTGAGTTGGATGATGAAGCTGTTTCCAGTAGTAGTATTGCACTTGGGAAAAATAACAAGGTATGGGATCTAGAAGAAGACTCAGAACTTGAGTTGGAGTGTGGTATTCAGCTTGATTTTGATTCAGGTTCACTGTATGAGGAGTTTGGTTGCCCTCTCGGGAGACCATCGGATAGGAAATGTGCAAATCAGACCTTAGAAGATATGAACAAATCAGAAAATTTACTTGTTGGTGATGGGTCCTAGGATAGCTCTTTGGATGAACATGCATCTACTTTGGAGGAAGCAGTGTGCAATGATTATGTCCAATCAGCCGCTTCTATTATGTCATTGGAGCCATCCCGTGAGGTACATAACAACAATACCTTTGTTGAGAAGTGTGCAGAGCTGATGGCATGCATGATGATGCTTATCAAACAGTGAATGATGATGATTCAGCCTCTTACCATAGTACAGATTACAAATCAGAAAATTTGTGTGGAAACAATTTGTCACAGGGGTCTCATCATTTGGCAGGACAATTGAAGGTAAACGAAGGCATGATTGCTCTATCCTTAGAACACTTTGATGTTGTTCAACAGTTGGTGGCACATTGTTGTTGGACTCTAGGCATATATGAGCACCTTGATAATGGACTTTCCCTTGCTAAGTTTCAGGCACTTAGAGATGCAGTTGGGATAATGAAGAATAATTACCTACAGCTATTATCAGATAGAGATCATCTTCTCATGCTCGATGGTATCTATTATGATGCTCTAAAGGGAAAGGAAGAGGAGGTTGATGAGCTCACCTACGAGCTTGAGGTCACCATAGACTCTTTGAAGAGCGCTCAAACAACCCTTCAAGAGTCAAAGTTACGAATAGATGAGTTTACCGTGGAGTTGAGCTTGGTACAGTCCTCATCACCTATAAATACAATTCATATATCTATGGCAGCATTTGGTAATGAGCATACATCCATGGATTGTGGTAATGAGTATGTGGAGGATGTGGCTACATCCATTTCATTTATTGGTGCAGGTAACATAGATGGAATGAGTGCATTGGGTGAGTTTGGCAGGAAACAATATGTTGCATTGGGTGTTTTTGAGGATAGTCTCATTTTAGGTGATGCAGAGCAGATTATTGATAGCTTTTGTGGTGAAGTTGTGGATTCTCTAGAGAGTTGTGTGATTGATCACTACGCTGCTCCGTCTTCTTGACAAGAGGTATGCAGGGTATCATCTAGTTGGGAGATTGATTCTCATGTTGATTTGTTTCCCTCTCTTGGAAGCAAATCAAAGATTACATCCCATGCAGCTAATTTTGATCGACAACTTATTGAGCCACAGAGATGGAGAGATCAACTGAAGGTTACAGGAGAGAAGGTTGATTCAACCTTATCTCGTTTTGATTGCACTCATAAGTATGTTGAGAACCTTCTTTGGACAACAGAGTTTGAGGAGAGACGGTATGGGGTCTTGGTTGGTACTCACATTCGTGATTTGTAGTTCATCAGGAGTTCTTTGAAGGAGATTAAATCAGAATATCTGCAATTGTTTCATGATAGGGAGTATGCTATTGGGTACGTAGAAAGGGTTGCCAGAGTATCTACCCAGTTAGCTATTCAGGATCAGAGACAGGAGCCATCATCTAATTCGAGTGATGAGAGTGATGAGGAGTGTGTTCCCCATGGCTATGACGGTCAACCGTTGACATAGGCAGGTGCTTTTTATCTTGACTGCATAGTGAGGAGTGCTCATCATTTCTCCTTTAGTCCACACACAGATGACCTGATGATGCGTATGTGTGGATTGGTTCGGGATTCATACCATCCATTGTGGGATGAAGGGTTGCCATCTACAGAAGATGGAACTAGAGATTGTAGGTGTCTGACTCAGATATATTTAGAGGATTACTTGTAGGGTCAGAGATCAGATTACCATCATGATGATGTGTACCAGACAGAGTTTGCAATTTCTTTGACTCAAAAATCTCCATTGGAGACATGGCTTCAGAGAGGTTGCAGTGTCAGTAGGCATGATGGCATGTTTAGTCATTACAGCGGTGATGGAGGAGAGTTTTATCATTCCCTCGATTTGGGAGGAGCAGTTACATATCTTCCAGCACCTATGAGGGGTAGACAACACATCTATAGGAGATTTGCAAAGGATGAAAGGGGATTTTGTGGTGCAGACATGTCTGGATATTCTTACCTCCTCTTGGCTGATGGATGTGAGATTCGATTGTATTGGGATCCAGGTGGTGACAGGATTATCACTGTGGTTCGGATGGGTTCCATTGGGTTGCTTCACCACTCTTGGCATGGTGAAGTTGATATCAGATTAGTGCAGTGGAAGTCAGAGGATGTTATGCATTGCAGACTTCCATTTTGGTTTTGGGACCCTGGGATCATTTTTGGGTTCAGTTTGGTTCAGTCTGTTGATTGGAGGGTTTATTGGCATTGCTTGAGGACAAGCAATCTTTGGGAAGGGCGGATTGTAATGTCCCCATTCTCGAGTTCTCTTGCAGCATAGTCAGAGCTGACTTTCTAGGTTGGTGACAACATAATTAGAGGAGTATTTCGATGTCACCAAGGTGTTCGAGTGCTCCAGTGGAGCTGTATGACACTTTTCGGAGAGATTTTAGACAACTTGTCCATACTTACTATTTATAGTAAGTGCTTGCATGGCGACAATCTTTCTGGGTTTTTCTGGGTTTGTTCTCTTTGGTCCTCGGAGAACACTGCTATTTATAGTGTCAGTCTGGCGTTGTTTTGGTGACTTGGCAGTCAGTCGTTGGCCATCCCCGATGTTGCATTGAGCTCAGTGATATCAGATGGTTTGCAGTGAAGTTTTTCCAGGCGATTTCAGACTTTGCGCCCCGACTTGCTATTTTTGGCAAATTAGGGTTTTGGTCCGTTACAGGATTTTTAGTGTTGGAGATGGAGCGTTTTGACGAGACTTTTCCAACAGTCTATATATCATTGAATTTCGAGTTCATTTGGGCCTCCATATTAAAGTCCGTAAATTAATAATATTATTTAATATTGGACTTTGGGTTTTAATGGTTAAGTGAAGAAAAATAAAATATTTAAAAGGCACTTAAGTTATATTATGGAGCGCTCACCTTGGGAAATATTAAAAGTGAAATTAAAAGAAATATTTCCCTTCAAAGTGAATGGACCCCTCTTGTGGATTTATAAAAAGAGGTGAATGGGAGTCAATTGCATATGCTTGGTTTATTATTCACTTTTTGGTTTGATATTCTCGTGCATTCTTGGAGCTTGAGGGCTTTGAGGGTTTATACCAGACTTGCTAAGACGAAAAGCTTTGCATAGTCTCCTTTCTTCGTGTGTGAAATCACATCAGGGAAGAGTTTTGGAGGCTTCACACAAGAGCTTCATTTGGGCTTCAATTTGATACATTCTGGCGAAGATTTGGATAACTATTGAACATCTACTTGCAAATTTATTATGACAGGTTGAAAGGAGATAATAGAGGACTGATATTGAAGGTTTTTCATGAGTTTTGGAGATTGCATTCATTCTTGCTTAATGATAAGTACCATTGCTGAGAAGTTTTGGAGACTGCATGCATACCATAAATCAGGGTACCATTCCATGTATTCAATGCAGATCAGGTTTGCAGATAAATGAGGGAGATTGATTCTTGCTAAATACAGGGTACCATTCCATGTATTCAATGCAAAATCAAAACATGCACATGAAACCCTAAACCAAAAGCATTCAGAAAAGCAAAAAACTTGGCATAGAAAGAACATATCCGAGGGTGTATGTTACAATGTAGTTCTTCACATATGCAAGCACTGCAAGTATTAATGGAGATCTTAGGATTGCTGATCTATCAAAGGAAGAATTGATTGGATTTCTTGTCTGATACATTCTCTCCCTTGGTGGCACCATCAGTCTCTAATTAAGATGGACACTGACGACCTCTGCCTTTTGCAATAATAAATTTGTGGTTCGTGGTTGACAATGAAGGAAATGATATTTTTGTTTTTCAGATCCTTGTGGGAAAGGAAATAAATGCACCTACTACTACTATGTCATCTTCTAGTGATTCCACCTCAAGCCAACCTCCTCACAGCAGTCAAATCCTTCAAAGTGCACTTGGAAAACAATTGAAGGTTGTAATTTATATTTGCCATAGCAACTTCAAGGGAGGGTTCATTTTGACATCAGAACTTGAATTCCAAAATCAAGGAGATCATGGACGTTTGGAAAAGCCTTCGATTGTTTGAAAAATCTATAAAAGCCTCCATTCCTGATTGCAACTGCAAATGTCTCAAAGCTAATCACCAACCTCTTACAGTAGGAAGAGAAAAGGATCTGAGAGGATGATCACAGAATCAAAGGAAGCCCATAAGTCTGATACTATATGTGCTATCACTGTCATCCCTGATGAGGAATGTAAAGGAGAAGAATTCTTTCTTTGCCAAGTTGTTGAGCCTAGTAAAATTGCTTCTTCCATCGCTCTTGAATATGCTTCGAAAAGAGTAAATGTTGTCTTGTCTTTGCATTTTCTTCTCCAGCCATTGTTGCACCCCTACGAAACTTTCAATGGTAAAACCCTTTTTGTCCTTGTTTAGTCATGACCATTTGTCAAATTGATTAACTAGCTGATTTATGCCAAAAAACCCATGAGGGCTGACCTATTTTTGATTGGAAATAAAACATGTTCAATGTATTTAAATGACTCGGACTTGTTGGGACCCAGATTTTCCGGTTCCCAAACTTGTAAAAATCCACAAAAATTCCTTAAGTGTGCACCTGATGCTTTGCCCAGTTCCCCTTGTGCCTTTCCTGATTCATGCCCTCGAAAAAAAATAAGTTACCAAGTGCTTTCTGAAACCACTAAATGCTTACCAATACATCCCAGTCTCCTCCCACCATCAATTGCACCAAAAGACTTCCTTCATTGTTAGCGAGCTCAAGCGCTTCCTCATCAGAGAAAGTGATTGTGATGGCTTCTTAGCCATTCGTAACTGTTTCTTCAATCATCTCCGAGCTAGAGGATACAATGTGCACTTTCTTCTACCTTTGTTCGATAAGATTCGGTTTGATGATCATTCATCTTTGCTTGCTCAAGTCTTTGCTAGAGTTTTGGCACGTTGCGGCCTCAAGCCTAAGCATATCCCTCTTGTTCTTAAAATGGACAATAGACATTTTGCCAAGAAGTTAAATCTTAGTGTTGATGTGCTCCTTCCTATGTTTCCATTGTGGTCTTCTAATCCTGAACTATGGCACATTCCCCAAGTACTTATTTGTTGGAGGATCACAAGCCATTGTGTGCTTTTCTTTGTAAAATCCGCTGTTAATTGAGACTTAGACCTCATTATGGGCTTGGTTGTTATTCATATTTTTCTAACCTCTACTTTGTTCATGTATTCCTGTTTGTCTTGCCGGTTATGGATCCCCTTTAGAACTCCATTACTGAGCGCGCACGAGCTAGAGTAGTCTTGGGATGGGTGACCTCCCAGGAAGGTCATGGGTCCTCTTCTATTTTTTGGCCCGTTGCTACCTTGGTTAGTTAATATGAGATATGAAATAATGTGACCCCTCGATGGGTCGTGACCTTTCATGGTGTGAGTGGCCTATTTATAGGCTTAAACTTCATTGTATTTTCTCACTCCATTGATGAGGACAAAGTAGTCCGAAACGTGTTTGGAGTTTTTACCTTGAATTATTAAGCATATTCTTTATGTCCATTCACTTCTAAAATTATTTTTTTCTTTTCAGCACTGCTATGTTTCCCTTGATGTTGAAGTACTGCTAAGCCATCATCATGTTTTTGCAAACACAGACTCATGCAAACTATAACAAACATGCAATTTTCAAATAAACACAGTGTATAAGTCTCAGAGAAAGGCAAAATAACAATTCATATATTGATCATGAAGGCTAAAAAGCCATTACAAGGAGAGAGATTCAATACAGAAGGAAAAGGCACAAAATAACAAATTCCATTTATAGGTGAACTGGAATTGGAGACACGAGAGGCTCAGAAAGAAGCACAGTCCATCCGATCCAATCAGTTCCTGGAAGATATACAAGGCTTGTAACTATGACAAATCCTCTATTTGCATAGTGACCTAGGGAAACAACCAACATGAATACATCCTCAACACATGCATATATAGGTTTTCCATCACTATGCAGCTCTGGGCACTGACAACACATCATGCCCATGCTGTATTAAATTCAACTACAGGGGCCTTGTTAGAACCTAGACAATTTGAGTGTGGATCATGCCCTGGCGTGTCTGAAAATTTGTAGAGGAAGATTGTCCACACATTTTAGGTACCTGGCACATTAATGAGGGAAGGCCTGAATCTATTTCCTAGTACCTGCAATATTTGTTTCATCCACTTTGTCCCTCCTTTGTGTACTGGCGCATTGAAGATCTTCACTATTTCAACCACTTGTATTTGGCTTCAGCCTGCAACATTAATTGTTGGGTACCTATTCATCTTCTTCATCCTACAATAATGGCGTGATTTTAGGCACCCAGGAATCGTGCCTTTCAGAAGCTTTTACAACACTTTAAAAGTATTTCATATTTTGAATCTACTTTGGCGCCATGGATTGGGGGGATAGGGTAGATTGTGTGTAAGGGATTGGGGGAAGGGGGCGATGGGGGATAAATGATAGGATAAATGATGAGATAGAAGGATGAGATGAAAGGATTAAGGAGGAAAATGGATGGATGCAACATATACATGCCCAACATAATATAACCTTGTCTAGACGTGTGAGGGAGAAAACTTAGAGCATAGGTCCTTAGTGCACAAAAGGTATTGAATGGCCTTAGATGCAAAAGGACGACTGCTATGTAAAAAGCTGTTCCAACACACACAAGATATGAATAATAGCTGGAGTAATGACAATTCTCGACCCCATGGATTATGCGTTATGTTGCATTGATAAATGAGAGCCATCCTTATTTGATATGGCATGAGATGTTATGCACTGACGTGCCGAAGTAGGGTTTATACCAAAAATTTGAATTTTGCCAATTTCACAATGAATCCTATGACTGAAAATTGATTTCGATTCTGCACCTTTCTAATTTGTCTCCGACAACATGAAACATGAACTAACAAATACAAGTCTATAATAGAATAGATAGATGTTGGCAGCCATTCAATATGAATTACACCATGAACACCACATATGATATGCCACTATAATAAATGCAAGACTGCTGGTTCGAATGCTACAGGAAATCAGATTGTTTACTTTCAGCACTACATCAATATATGGGCTCTATGGTAGCCACAATTACCATGCCAAAAAAAAACTATTACAAATCAGATTTGAACAGTACTTCAACATACCAATTTATTGCCAAATTTACTTTGCAAGGATGAAGTCCAGTCTGCTGTAGCAGATCGACTATCTCTAGCGCTGATTGCTGCTTTCCAAGTCCATGATTTGAATGGATTTTGTATTACAATGGAATGAGCTCTACAACCCGATCTGTTGTGTGATGGACCTCCAATGTGATGAAAATCGCTGCTACAACACTTCAACAGTGATCGCTGTCTTGGACTTGATGGAAGTCTGATCGCTGGTGCTGTGTGTGATTGGAAGTATCTTCAATGCTATCGCTGACCTCCAAGGAATGTAGAATGACTGAAGGATGATGGATTTACTCTGCTGATTCAAACTCCCTACAAGCTGTTCGCTGATCTCCAACTGGTCGCTGCTCCTGAGTATGAAATCGGATCTGCTCAAATGTATATCCAACATTCAATGATGGTGCTGATGGCATAAAACCCAGCGAAGGACAGATTCACTGCCTTCTTCCCAAACTATCAATTGCTGCCACCATAAAACAATTGCAAAGTATGCTCTAAGTCCTTGGATCCGCTGGATAATGTCTCCAAAGAGTGTGCTCAAGGAAATGGTGAAATCTTCAATCAAATGCAAATTAAGATCTTCAATGCAAACTTCTACAATCTCCAACAATGGTCTCCGACCAATTTCGAATGATGTATCTATGAAGCTGTTAGCACTCATTTTGACCTGGAGGTTGATTTTTCATGTTTAGGGGGTTTCTTCATTTGAACCCTATATCTTCTTGCCCATTTTTCTAAGTGTTGGACCTCCTCGGCATTTTTCAGCTGCATCATCATATTTTCTTTGAGGAGGAAATCATCATCATCATATTGTCTTCAATGATGGTCGCATCATCATGTTTTCTGTCGACTTGTTTTTCATCAGGATCATCATATTTCAATATCGGGTGATGTTTGGATATCATCCCGATCCTGCTGATGAGCTACAATGTGCCTTAATTTTCTTGCGGAGGGTGATTTTTCAAATATCCGGTGATCTTCCAATTATCACCCTGCCCTTTTATGATGATGATGTCACCCTTATCTTCAGAGGGGGTTATTTTCTGAGTTGTTCGACCCGACTTTTTTTTCTTAAGGGTCGTCATCATCATGATCATATTTCCAGTTATCGCCGTGTTGCTTGTGAGGGTCATCATATTTTCTGCCTGCATGATCTTTCGCGGGGTGATATTTTAACATCGGGTGATCTTTGTTAAGATCATCCTGATGATGTTGCTGTAAAGTTCTAAGTGTGACCCGATTTTTATCGTGGTCATCATATTTTGGACGTCAGGATGATCTTAGTCAATATCATCCTGATGTTGTTGTATTACTTCATGTTCGTTGTTTTATCATCCTGATGATGCTGATATCAAGGAGATATCCGCCTGTCGGCTTCGTACATTATCTAGTGGGGGGTGATCTTTTCAAATATCTGGCATATTCATCTATCACCCCGATCTTACAGTGGAGCTACAGTGCAGCATGATATTTGTGCATCAGGATGATATTTCCAAATATCCGGTTATCTTCCGAATATCATCCTGATGTCGATATGATGATGACGTCATCCGGATATGAGGTGCGCAGTAGGCAGATATGCTGATGATGTCAGCAGGATATGACGATGACATCATCAGGATGTTCATCGGCCAGACTTTTGGTATCGGCTAAGCAGGAGGATCTTCCTCCGATGGATCAGGTTGTGCCGATGAAGGCGATTATCATGCAGGTGATATTGCGATGATGATGCTGACGTCAGGGTGATTTTTCGAGCAACAGGATATCATGCTGTTGGAGGATGATGATGAAGTCTTATACTAGTGTCGTCAGGAGCAAAAGCACCGACATCATATATGCTCGTGGCCTAGTATATAAAGTGTTGAAAAGGTCGCCGCGGGGTGCATGTGGGATAATTGATATCCTGCATATTTTCAAATATCATGACGATGTATCTTGGCGGGAAATGGTTGCGATCGACTGTTAGATGTTTTTTCCCAAGGCCGCGGGTTGGTGCGCCATTAATGGCGAAGGTTGCAGAGGTATGGACGGATCTGGTACCCGATTGAAGATCTGGATCCCTAGGCGGCGGCGCAAGGCTCGAGATTTCTTCCTGTCTCCTCCCCTACCTACTGCATTCATGTTTGGGCGCCAATCTGGTAATGCGTTGAGCACCATTTTTCTGATACTGTGTATCTGGCGGGATTTTTGGTCAACCATGTAATTAATTGCTGTGGTACACTACCTGGCTGTTATAAGTAGGAAGTGTTACTCATTTTTGGTTGTTGAAAGTTGAAGATTTTTGGCTCTGTAATTCAAAACAAGCTGATCTGGTTGCTCTGTACAGCTTAACCTGTGAGTCTATGTATCTCTTGTTGTATGTTTTGGCACGAACCCACTGATTTCATGATTAATCTTATATGAGAAATGCTATCTTAGCATGTGTTTTGTTAATTCTGTCTCCAGTATTGCATGTATTCTTCTTCTGAATCTGGATATTTGGGTAATGTTTAGATTCTAGAGCATAGAATTCCTATGTTGAATGTCTGATCTTTTAACTTTTGCTCAAGGGGTAGATTAAACTGTTTTCAGGTTGAACATTGGGAAGGGTATACTGCAGTAGGGATGCCATAAGTAGAGATAACTTAACACTCTTTATTGGGAGATATCTGTAAGGCAGGTATCACATATATCCCCCTGAAATCCAGTTTTAGTTGTTCATGCTGATCATTCACAGGTGTATGTCTGCTGACTCCAGGCCCTGGATAGGCACCAATCTTGCTGTGTGTTTGTGTTACAACCACGTCCAGCTTTGCATCCAAACTTAAAATCAAAATCTAAATCTAAAACAATCTTTAGGACATTAGAATTAGTTTTAGGATCCTCAGTCCTCTGTCTACAACTGCAAATAGGCCCAAAGCTAGCCCCTTTGCTCTTATCTTTCAGTTTTGGTCTACTCACAGGAGGACTTATCTGCTTTCTGTCAGCATCCCAGCCTTGTATGCATATCCTCATGGATGTTGAGTAGGGAATACCCCCCTAGGTCTTGCAGAGCCTAAAGAAGAAGAGGAGATAAAATATAGAGTCTATCTCCTACACTGTTGGCCCCTGGCCCAGAGATCCTGTTGATCACTGATGGCTACCTTGTAGGGAAATCTGGGAATAAGCATCCAGTCTGGGAAAAAGTCAACAGAAGCTTAAACAAATCTCCAATGAAGTGCAAATGTGAACTCCGTATGAATCCGCCTCCAAGATGTGATTGGGTTTTTGTCCTTGGAAGATCAAGCAAAGCAATTGCCAAGCATGAATGCAAAAATTGTCAAAAGATCCGTGATGCCCAAAATGAGCCTTCAAGCCTTCTTTTATACCAATTCAAATTAAAGATTTGAATTTTCATTTCCCTCCTTTTGATTCGAAATATTTACTCCTCCAAGGCGATGCACAAGATCCAATGCCTTATTTTATTATTTTATTTGAATTTATCCTTCCAATGATGGCCGCTACTTCAAATATTAATATTTTATTCATTTGTTGAGAATTCCAAGGTGAGCACCACACTAGCAAAAACATTATTTTATTATTTTTTGAATATCTCCCAAGAGTGAGCGCTCCTTCAAGAAATAATAAAATATTATTATTTTGCCTCTCCTCTATTTTGGCGCACAATTTCAAAACCTTGATTATTTTATTATTTTATCTTCCAACATCCAAGGCAAGTGATCAATTAAATAATATTATTTAATTTATTTTTATTATTTTTTCTTGGTGCTATAATCAAATAATAATAAAATATTATTATTATTTAATTGTCTTCATTTGATAATTAATACAAAGTGCATTAATTCATTTTTTTCCATCCTCGCTAGTGTAATTAGCTGAGCCAACGTTCCATTCTTCAAGCCTCTGAACAATATTATCTTTTCCAAGCCTTAGCTCAACTAGAATATTCCCTTTTTTTTGATGAATTAACCTACGGGAATGATGATAGGCTAACTCCATTCTTTGCTTGGTGATCATGCCAAAAATGGGGACAAGTCATGCACCAAGGTATAAGGAACCAAGGTGAAAATGTGTCCCAGGCATAAAAGCCAATCGATTAGGTCACAAGCAACCGTATGCCGTATAGCACCATGATATGGAAGACCATGATACTGCTGTGGCAGGTAGGTTATAGGGACCTGTATTGATGCAAGATAAAAGATAATGCACACACACAAGCAAGCACACATGCACAAAAAATGATTCAAAGACAAACATGATGTTGCCCCTGGTCAAGATGAAAAAGCCAAAGATTGATGGATTGATGATGTAGGACTGTGTTGTTGACGATAAGAACAACACGAGGATTGGGAACGATAAATCCCGATGATGATGGATGATTTGGATCAAAGGCTTGCAGCAAGGCTGGGAACAAGACCGTGGATGCGATTGGATGATTTTCATTATGATGCTTAGCTCGAGATGTGCATTGATAATAATGATCTTGCAATTTGGATTTTTGGGAGATTTGGATGTTTGGGGATTTGGATTGTTGGGAGTGGGTTGCATTTGTTTGCGTGTCGAGAGCCTGTAATATCCCCAATGGGATCTGCCCTAAAATTCTTAATTTAAAATTCTGATTTCTGCCCTAGATTTCTGCACTTTAGAATTCTGCTCGAAACCCTAGAATTTTGATTTTATTTTCTGATTATAAACATGTGATCACAGCTGACAAATACATATCAAAACATGGCAAATAATGATGGAAAACGATACAAGTTGACATTCATCATAAGCATGAATTACACCATGAAACACACAATGTAGGGCATCCAAAATCAATAACCAAGTCTACTTTTCAGAATAGAAGTCTGCTGTTACAAATCATAATATGTAGTCTGAATATTACATCCAAAACATGGGCTCAACATGACAAAACATGCCCGGAATGCTGCTGTCCAAATCAGACCTGTTGTCCTATTTTGCTTCCCGGCCAAATAGCCCAAATCCATGAAATCTCTAAGTGTTTTCTCCTTTAGAAATGCAAAGAAAAACATCCTAAATTGACTAAGTCCAAAAAATCTTGAGTTTTCCTTGTGTTTTTAGCATTTTTGAAGTTTCGGAGTTCGGAGTTCTCCCCTTCGTCATGTCATCCTAATTGGCTTTGAGCTCCTACTCTTTCCCTTTGAAAATTCAGCTAAGTGTTCTGGAGTTTCGGACTTCAGACTTTTCTTCTTCCCTCTTCCTTTTCTTTTGGAAGATGGAAGGCCTGAAGCCCAACCCTTGACAGGTGTTAAATTTTCTAAGGCATTCTGTCATTCCGATGAGCCTTTTGGGGGGACCCACAGCAGGCTTGCGGAACCGCGGAATGAAGACACGTGGCAAGGTCCAACAATTGATCATCCAAGTGACCCGATGGGTGCCACATGGTCTACTTTGTGGCATTCCGCCATTTCGCAGAGCATTTCAGCGAAGCTTTTGTAATGCCCCCGTAATTATAAAGAATAACCATAAGTAATTGCAATCTTATTTTTATTATAACTATAAATGACATTATACTTCAATCTGAATAATGATTATTGTAAGAATAAACAATTGGAATAAAGGCATTCTCTATCAAATATTAATATAAACCTGATTATCATTATAGGAAATATACATATATAAATATATTTAATTCAATACTATTAATATTGAATATGATATCAAAACCCAATATTAACTACCTCCTAGCGCTATCTCCCGAAAGGTAGCAATGATAACAAATATCAAACGAAGGTTAGAAGGGACGCGATCCCTCACAAGGGAAAGACGTCACTAAAGAAGGATCGCACCCATTCAAGCAATCGGGGGTTATAAATAGAGAGCGAATGGTGAGCAAAAGAGGCATCGGCACCACAACAAAGAATCTGACAGGGATTGTTTACGGATCTGTATATTCGACTCACTCAGTCCGCAGCACAGAGGTATCAGTGATAGTTAATATTAGATCGGTAGGATCTAATGCTTCAACACGCAATTCACTATGCTTGTTACTTGAGTCCCATGCTAATTATTTAATCTAAGTATTAATGTCTGTCATTAGTAAGATTTTACTTAGTATGAATACTGTGAATAATCTCACATACAAAACTAAAATGATTAACATGAGTAGTTATATACAATTGAATATATTGAATAAATATATAAATAAGAGTTGTATGATAATAGGATGTGTTACAAGAGGGGAATAGCGATGGGGCTTCCTTCTAAGTACACCACCCCTTAAGGGGGGATTAATAAATCCCATTGGGGCCAAGGGGGTATAATGGAATATCGCCCTTGGGATTAGGAGAGATAGCTTTCGAGGCACCCTTTGTGACTCCATCTTCCTATCGTAAATACTCAAATTCAAGGATCCAATTATAAAGAAGGGAAAGGGGATGATAAGAAGGGAGGGGAACGGAACAACGGACTCCTCATTAGGTACACCACCTCATATGGATGGCATGCGCCACATGAGGCCAAGGGGGATGGTATATCCGCTCTTGGGCCTTGGGTAAAGGATCCAGGACACCCTGCCAAAGCCATTTCCCTCACCTCTCTTATGATTGAGTCTCCTAGAATAGTTAGGTTGAGTTGAATTAATAATGCCACCATGAGTTTGCTAATCATGTTAACTTGATTGTGAAATGTTATTGTAAGTATTTTCTAACTTGTTTGCAGGAATTAAATCAAGCCAAGGTACTCTCTAAATCTTTGTATGCTTGGAAATTGACAATTTAGGGTAGAATTAGTATTGTTCCAAAAAGGGACATTACAAGTGGTATCAGAGCAGTCATCCTGCCATCTTGTGTATACTTTGTGATTTATGTGTATTCAAAAGTTTACCTTGTGGCTTATGTGTATATGTGTATTCGTACGACTTATGTATTTAAGTGTATACTTTACAACTTACATGTATGTTTTGTGGCTTGAGCTACTTGCTTACTTGCTTGAGCTAGTTGCCTACATGTTTGAGCTACTTGTCTACTTGCTTGAGTTGGTTGCCTATGTGCTTGAGCTACTTGCCTATGTGCTTGAGCTAGTTGCCTATTTGCTTGAGCTGGTTACCTACATGCTTGAGCTACTTGTCTACTTGCTTGAGCTACTTGCCTACTTGCTTGAGCTACTTGCTTGTCTACTTGAGCTACTTGCCTACTTGCTTGAGATACTTGCTTGTCTACTTGAGCTACTTGCCTACTTGCTTGAGGTACTTGCTTGTCTACTTGAGCTACTTGCTTACCTGCTTGAGCTAGTTACTTCTGTTCTTGAGCTACTTGGTTGTCTACTTCAATTTTAGTATGTAAACGGCAATGCATGTAACCTACAAATTGGTGTATTCACTTCTATATTTAACATTATGAGGAGATCACTCACCACCATTCAATCTTGAGGTGAAAAAAGAGAAAAGTATTTCATCTAAGAAAGATATCCAAAACATCATTAAAGAATTCAATTGAGATTTAGGACCACTAAGGTATCATATCAACCTAGGAGGGTCAATCTCTTGAAATCCAAAACAACAAATTTGAGGAGACATAATAAAGACAACTAGGAACCCACAAATGGGGAGAAAGATGATAAAATAAATGTGGAAATTTATAATAAGATATATTCATCGAACTTAATTGTTCTATCTAGAACGAGATCAAATGTACTCACTCATTGAAACAACGATGAAACAATCTAGTTCATATCATATAACTTATAATATTGAACTAGTGAGCTTTGTCTTATTCTCCCTACATGTGATATCTAGGGTAGATCATTTCATCCAAGGGTCTTCTTCTCTTAAGAGTAACCCTTCATTAATGATTAAGGGTCAAGGATATTAGTATTAGGGAAACAAATTTAGTATCAAAACATAGAGATATATGAAAAGAAGGATAAAAGCCAATGGAATCAAAAGACAAGAAAGAATTGAAGTAAGTCCCATTACTCGCTAAGGAGTGACTAACTATTGTACATTCTTCATTTAGCAAAAGGTATAACAAATCTTTGGCTGAGATAAGCGATTCAAAACCTAATAAACTCTTCGTGAGAAATTAGCTTATTGCAAACCTTGTTTAAATACCTACACAAATTTTCTCTCTATGACATCAAAACATGGTTATCTTTTCCTATCATCATTAGATTGGAACATGACTCTTGGCATCAATAACTTATCAAAGGGTAAAACTACAAGATGACAAATCCAAGATTGAATTTTGGGATCAAAGATCAAAATGTCTTTTGGATCCTTCTCTCTAAGGACAAGAGAAAATTAGTTAGCAACGCTTGTTATTGAGAGATATCGGAAAATACAAACACATGAGCCAAAGAAATATTTAGGGAACATCATCAACCTTACAGAACAATGAGGGCAGCGGAACTAAGACAAGAATACTAACAACAATTCTTCAAGGAGATTGATGGTTTTAGAAGTATCATAGTTATAATTGCTTGAGGACAAGCAAATTTGGGAAGGGAGGGCTGTAATGCCCCCGTAATTATAAAGAATAACCATAAGTAATTGCAATCTTATTTTTATTATAACTATAAATGACACTATACTTCAATCTGAATAATGATTATTGTAAGAATAAACAATTGGAATAAAGGCATTCTCTATCAAATATTAATATAAACCTAATTATCATTATAGGAAATATACATATATAAATATATTTAATTCAATACTATTAATATTGAATATGATATCAAAACCCAATATTAACTACCTCCTAGCGCTATCTCCTGAAAGGTAGCAATGATAACAAATATCAAACGAAGGTTAGAAGGGACGCGATCCCTCACAAGGGAAAGACGTCACTAAAGAAGGATCGCACCCATTCAAGCAATCGGGGGTTATAAATAGAGAGTGAATGGTGAGCAAAAGAGGCATCAGCACCACAACAAAGAATCTGACAGGGATTGTTTATGGATCTGTATATTCGACTCACTCAGTCTGCAGCACAGAGGTATCAGTGATAGTTAATATTAGATCGGTAGGATCTAATGCTTCAATACGCAATTCACTATGCTTGTTACTTGAGTCCCATGCTAATTATTTAATCTAAGTATTAATGTCTGTCATTAGTAAGATTTTACTTAGTATGAATACTGTGAATAATCTCACATACAAAACTAAAATGATTAACATGAGTAGTTATATACAATTGAATATATTGAATAAATATATAAATAAGAGTTGTATGATAATAGGATGTGTTACAAGAGGGGAACGGCGATGGGGCTTCCTTCTAAGTACACCACCCCTTAAGGGGGGATTAATAAATCCCATTGGGGCCAAGGGGGTATAATGGAATATTGCCCTTGGGCTTAGGAGAGATAGCTTTCGGGGCACCCTTTGTGACTCCATCTTCCTATCGTAAATACTCAAATTCAAGGATCCAATTATAAAGAAGGGAAAGGGGATGATAAGAAGGGAGGGGAACGAAACAACGGACTCCTCATTAGGTACACCACCTCATATGGATGGCATGCGCCACATGAGGCCAAGGGGGATGGTATATCTGCTCTTGGGCCTTGGGTAGAGGATCCAGGACACCCTACCAAAGCCATTTCCCTCACCTCTCTTATGATTGAG
The DNA here is from genome assembly GCA_027924645.1 of Cunninghamia lanceolata. Lineage (NCBI taxonomy): Eukaryota > Viridiplantae > Streptophyta > Pinopsida > Cupressales > Cupressaceae > Cunninghamia > Cunninghamia lanceolata. The sequence goes on along the minus strand of BSBN01000071.1, from coordinate 7,022,605 downwards.
TCTCCTAGAATAGTTAGGTTGAGTTGAATTAATAATGCCACCATGAGTTTGCTAATCATGTTAACTTGATTGTGAAATGTTATTGTAAGTATTTTCTAACTTGTTTGCAGGAATTAAATCAAGCCAAGGTACTCTCTAAATCTTTGTATGCTTGGAAATTGACAATTTAGGGTAAAATTAGTATTGTTCCAAAAAGGGACATTACAGCTTTGTCTATAGCCATGGAACTGCGAGAAGTTGCCAAGTGGCCGTGACATCATCCGGATTAACTTTTCGAAGGAGGGCTCAGGGTCTGAGTTCCACTTCTTTTTTTTTCAAAATATTTATAAGTGTTTTGAACTTCGGTGCTCAGACCTTTCTTCTTCCCTCTTCCTCTCTTGGAAGGTGAAACACGGAAGGCCCGAGGCCCAAACTCCATCGAAACTTTCAAAAAACGGCTAAGTCTTTAGACTTGCGGAGCTCGGAATTTCTTTCTTCTTCCTTCACTGGGAAGACGAAGGTAGAAGGTCCAAAGTCCGCCGACTATTTCTTCCTTTGTATAGCGAAGCTCAAGGGGCGGGGTTTTCTCCTTTCTCCTCTCTTGGAAGGTGGAACACTGAAGGCCCAAGGCCCGATCTCCGATGGCTTCCGCGATCTTCAGAAAAAAAAGGGAAAAGAGGCAGAATCCAGGATCCGCCATGGTTAATCGTGATGAAATCTTGCTGATAAGGTAGAATACAGACCAAATTGAAAGTCAAATGTCCAACTCCAGCTGGAATTTGTTGTTGGACATTTATTGTTGTGGGTAGAAGAAGATGCAAGGTTTCAACGCAGATATTTGTTCAGCTACTTCAGAGAAGATATTTTCTGCATTTATGTCAAAGACAAACAGATATTTTCAGACATTCCTTTTGTAAAATATCTTCTGACAGGCCCATAGGGCGAATTTATTACAGTAAGTGATGGCGCCTCATTGTAAAATGCTATAAAATGTATGAAATTGAATGTATTATGTGGGCAATTGATCTTAAAAAATTACATCTCCTTTCAGCTGTAACTATGCCTCTTTGAGAATAAACAAGAGATTTTACCTTTTCATAAATTCTTTTGCTCTATGTAATATTTTTGTTTGAGTATCCATTTGTGAATGCTTCTTTCCTTTTGGATTTCAATTAGTTTCTTTTACCTTTGCAGGTAGTTTGTGATTTGTGTATGCTGGTCTATTCTTTGTTGTTATTCTGTGCATATATAGTTGATCTGAGGGCCAAACATTCAAACCTGGTGTATCACCTTTTCATTTCCAGTTTCTCCTACTTCCCCTTTTCCCCAGCAGTGAATAGATTAGGCTTAGTCTTAGCGCAATCTGAATCTCATACTCAGAAAAGGAACTAGCCTTCTCTGGAGGTTTGATTTCCTTTACAGGGTCCCACACCTAGAAATCACTCCAATGTTTCACTGGATTGTTGCAGCACAACGCTTCAACACAAGGTGCAAATCCAAGTGACAACAAGACTTAATACATAGGTTTGTACATACCAAGAAATGATGAAATGATGCCTTACAAACCTTCCAAAGTGACGACACTTGGGCTGCTGCTAGGGTTAGGGTTTAGTAACCCTCTATAATGATGAAATTGCCTCCAAAGCCAAGTCGTTCTTCTCTAGATGTGGCACTCCAAACTAGGGCAAGCTCTAATGCAATGTACACTCCAAAATGCCACAATAATGAACCTCCAAGTGTGGTGCTCAAGTCTAGGGTAAAACCCTAGTGCCATATGAGCACTAAATGCCACAAGAAAACCTCCTCCAATGCTGATCCAAAATCTGAATATGCAATCAAGCTCTTCTCCTCCAAAAGTCCAATGAACTGGAATTGTAAATTCCATGTGAATTCACCTCCAAGATGGAACTGGGTTTTCGTCCAATCCACCTAATATTTTCAAGGGTTTTCGTCCTTGGAATATGCTGACCTAAAAGGCAGCTAAGAGTAAAACTCCTGAATGAAAGACGTGATGTAAGATATGATTGAATGGCTTGCAATTTACTTTCCTTTATATCAATCTTTTCCTTCCCAAGTTTGGCCGACCTCTTCAAGACAAGATAGGCGCCCAAAATACAAATTAAAGATTTGTCTTTTCTCCTTTTCTCCTTGGCCGACTTCCTCCTAGGTGCTCACCTTGTTTTATGATCTTTTTCTATTTTCTTTCCCTCATATCTTGGCCGACCATATGTCAAGAGTCAATGGAATTTTCTTTATTTTTCATTCTCTTCTCCAAGAGGAGCAAACCTCTTTGGTATATGATGCATCATGATTTTTACCTCTAATCAAGTCCTCCTCAAGGTGAAATATCATAAATTATTCTTATTTTTCCAAAGGCATTTTCCATCTATTTTCCTCTCTTTTCTTTCTCCTCCTTGGTTGCTCCACATTAGGGAAATTATTTTATTAGTGTTGACTCAACCAAAAGACTCACAAAAATATGCCAAGTCATCTCCCACAATCATTTTGCCCTAAAAAATTGGCTAAGTGTGAAATCTTGCCAATTAGGTCATTCCCTGAGCCTCCTGCTTCGCCTACGGGAATGGAAATAGGCTAGCCAACTCCACTAGGTGATCACTTCGAAAATGGGGACCTTACAGAGCCTTAAGCTAGAAACCAATGAAAAGGGAAAGTTGATTCTATCGACGAGGCATGATGGGATGATGGGGATGAAATGATAAGGGGATAATGGATAATGCATAAGAAAGATGAGGTATCGAAATCATGGTCAGGAGGAGGATAGGATGGGGATGTGAGGAAAGGGGGATGACGGATTAGGAGGAAAGGATAGTGGATGAGGGAGGGTAGGTAGGCGATAGAGGAGGATGGATGGATGGGGGATAGAGTAACCAACTGGGTGACTTTTTGGCAGTGTAAAGACGTGATGTTATAAAACCACCAAAGGGACCGGGGGATGAGAGAGGGGAGAGGGGGAAGGGATGGTGGATAGAGGATAGAGGAGATAGGTGGATATAGGGGGATGCAAAGGTGATCTCCAAGGACTACGTGTCAATTCGGAAGAGGATGCCCCACTCTAGATATGTCATACATGACCAGGTGTGATGATGGTAGGGATGGATGGAAATGATAGGATATGCGTGGAAGGAAGGTATGTCAAGATGTGTCCAAGGCATGTCTCACATATTTTGCCCCTATCCTTAAAAGGATCACAAGCGGGGAAGGAGGATGGGAGGACGATAGTGTGGATAGGAAGTTGTGGTGGATAGGAAACAATAGGATAAGTGGATAGGGATAGTGGAGGGGATTAGTGGATAAGTAGATGGGAACGACTAGGAGGATAGGATGAGGATATGCGATGGATGGGGAAATGATAGGCTAGGCAAGATTTGCCCCCAAGTGTAGGGTGCAAATGGAGGAGGGATTACGCACGATGCCCACAAGGGGTTTTCATCATGGTACTTGCCCACGGCGCCACGAGAAGTGGTTTTCACCATTGGACGAATTATTTCTCTTTACTTTTTTGATTTTTTCTATTTTTTCTATTTTTTTATTTTGACATTTGGATGGGATGGATGGATTTGGATAGAGGAAGGAAGCATGAAGGAGGATGAGGACTCAAGCATTTGTTTCCGTAGCAATGTAATAGCGTCCCATGTGGATGGATGTCACATGTTGACCATGTCAAGTGTAATGGCGCACATGTATGTTGGTAGAAGATGGAATGGATGAATGGATGGATGGTGATAGTGGATTATGGATGGTAATGATGGATGATGGATGGGGGGATTATGCGAAAGCATGGACCATAGAGGTGTTATGGGGGAGATATGTGTGCATGATGGAGGGATGAAGGCACGTGGGAATGATGTGGGGTTGAGGGGAACCAAGACCAACGGTTGCACACACCGTAATGAATTTTGAAGCTTTTTATTTGGAGGGGGAGTGGAGAGTAATGGTGATGTTTTATTATGAGCTCAGGATGGGGGATTTTGGGATTGCCGATTTGGGATTTTATGGACCCAAACGGTCTTAGGGTTTTTATGATTTTTGATGGGGAGCGGGATTTTTGGGATTTAGGGATGGAATGGGATGTGGTGACTCCACTTGGATTTGTTTCTTTTTTCTTGGGGACCCACAACATTTTTGTTTTTGCTTTTGGAGGTGTGGGCTTATGTAGCCTTTTAGATGGATTGTTCTTGGATTTTGTGTATTGATGTCCTACGACATGATACTCTTTAGGGTTTTGCAGATTTTGTGCTTTATGTAAGGAGGCATCCAAAGTATTATTTTTGAATCCCATGGGGTGTTTGATAGCTTCATGTTTGGATGATGTGTGTGCTTGTTGATCTTGATTTGGGATTTTAGGGGAATATTAAGGATAGGGGGATAGGGGGATTTGAGGATGGGGATATTAGGAGTTGGGAGTAGTGGAGGAAGTGTGGATTTAGGGAGATGTATGGTCGCATGCTTTTTGGATTGATGGATGAAATAAGATGGAGGAGGAGGGATGGCGGCATATGATTTGGAGGTGCGATGAGATGCACCGGACTTGGGTTTGGAAGAAGTGGATTTGGGAGGTGTGTGGGTGGTTCCAACATGTTTGGATTGTTTACCTTGGGATGTATAGCCAAGGCCATGTGCACGTGGATGGATTTTGACATGGATGGACTCTAAAATGCCATTTTCATGAAGGCCTAGGCTTTTACCATGATAGTTCATGTTTTGGAGCATACATTGTGCGATGGGATGGGCGTTGTTTTGGAAATATGATGTGAGTCCATTATTATATGGAGGGGGATGAGTGGTGGAAGAAAGTTGTTCCTCTCCTATGAGAGAACCACCATGGATGAAGGTAGTGGAACCAAGACGATAGGATAGTGGATTTGGGATGAGGGCAATATGTGATGGTAAGGGGTCGATGGGAGATGGTAAAGGATTAATGGGGGAGGATGGGGGATCAATAGGAGATGGTGCGAAATCAGGAATAGGAATAGATGGGATGCTTGGATTGTGATTAGGAAGGGGGGTGGATGTTTCGATGTGCTTTGGACTAGGCTCTTGACATAGCTGAATTTGCGTGGATGGTGTGATGGTAGAGGAGCATGTAGTTTCAATTATTCGAATAGGCTCCTTGGATGGGGTAGATGGAGGAGAGGATGATACTTTGGATAGGACATTGGATATAATGGAGGAGGATGGTGATATGGTTTGGATGGGTGTGAGGTGAATGACGGGGTCATCAACTACACATGTAGGTGATCGAGGAGGAGTGGGATGGCGTGATTCTACAAGTTGGATTTGGCAATTTTTCTCTAGGTCCTTAGTGAAGAGTCCTTGGAGAAAGGATGATATAGATTTAGTGGGGGATTTGGATGATGGAGTAGATGGGGGATTGGATAGCGGGGTAGATGGGTAAGGAGATGGTGGATTTGGATATGATGGATTCAAATAAGGGGGTGGTGGATTTGGATAGGTGGGATAAGGATAAGGAGGGGATGGATTTGGATAATTGGAAGAAGGATAAGAAGGATGTGGATAAGAAGTAGAGGTGACGGGGATTTCATACGAGAGTGGATGTTGGGATGTGGATGGGGAATAGAATAGATTTCCCTTGTCAAGGATAACATAGGGATAACCATAGGATATGCAATTAGGCACAGAGGCGTAGCTTGTGCTAGCCAATGCATGGTCACAAGGTGCTTGCATGTTTATGGATGGAAGAGGGTAGTTTAGGGCAAGCTTACTTGTAATGATTTCATCAAGGATTTCGTGTTTAACTTGTTCAATAACATCATCATTAAAAGGATACGAAGACATGATTGGATTTGGATTTAGGATGATGTGACATAAGACAACTTGATGAAATTTGATTTGGAATTTGGATTAAAGGGAGCTTGGATTGATTTGGATTAATTGGGATTTGGATTGATCAAGGTCAACGATATATGACACTTGATCCTAGGATGGATTTGATTTGGTTTGATTAGTCAAGGTCAACGATATATGAGACTTGACCGAATTTGGATTGATTGGGGTTGATTTTGGATTAGGCCAAGGGGCCCTTTGATGGTTGGATTGGATTGGATTTGATTAAGGATTAGGCCAAGGGCCCTTTGGATAATGATTTGGATGGTGATTTAGAAGAAAATGATTAGGATTTGGATGAAATTGGATGAAGTATGATTATGATTTGGAGAGGGTTGAAAAAGGTTAAGTCCTTAACCAATATTTGATTTGCAGGTGATGGTTTTTTGGATTAAGGATTTGGATTGGATTTATGATGAAGGATGGTTAGAGGAATAATGTATAATTGATTTAGGATGAGAGATAAGTGGATTAGATGATGATTAGGATGGAATTGGATTTGAAGCTCAAATATGAGATTATGATTAGAATTGATTAATGGATGGGATGATTAGGGATGATTGGAATACAATTAGGGATTAGTGGATGAAGGGATTTGGGATATTTGATGGGATTGGATTAGAATGGATGATAGGTTTGATTAGGGAGATGGATTGGATTAAGATTAGGGATAGAATGGATTAGGATTGGTTGATGAAGATGGATTATGAGAGACTTGATTAAGCTCAAATAGTGGGATTGGGGTAATCTCAATTGATGGGAATTGATTAAGATAGAGATGATGATTGGGAAATGGATGAGGTGGATAATAGATGTAGGATTAGAGGGATAGATGATTAGGATAATGGATTGGATTAGATGTGGAAGAGAGCTGGGGTTATGTGGATAAGGGATTGGGGTTAAGAGGATGAGGAAGTGATTAGGATTGAATTAGGATGGAGATGAAGAATTAGATTAGGAAATGGATGAGATGATTAGGATAATGGAAAGTGGATTAGGATGTGGATTAGGAAGACAATGGATATTGGATTAGAATGTTATTAAAATGATAAGATGGGATTAATCTCAAAGATGGGATATCATTAAGCTCAAATGATGGGATTAATTAGGAATGATGATGATGTTTAAGAAATGGATGAGGTGGACAATGGATTAGGATTAGGACCTTGATTAGATTAGGCAATTTTATTGGGATTAGGGTCCAATGATGATGGATTAGGATAATGATTAGGATGAAATTGGATAATTCGATGAGTGATTAGGAGGAAAATGGATTGAGATAAGGTGGATGAGGAAGAAATTGGGTTAGGATGATGTGGATTAAGAGAAAAATGGATTATTTGTACTTGGATTAGGAAAATGGATGATTTGGATGAGGATTGAGAAGGGTGATTAAGGGTGGCTTAGGTACTTGACTGTAGGCAACTTTGCAATAAAATAAACACACATTCATGCACAATTCTTGCAAAGGATTTGAATTTGGTTTGGATTAAAGGGATTCACAGGTTTCGACGATGAAGACACGCCAAACACACCAACACCCTAGATTAGTCAAGTAGGTGTGACATATTGTGTCGATCTCATGAAATGGCTGTGGGTCAATCCCAACTCAAAATAGAGAAGCAACTCCCATCCCCATTAATACCACGATGCTATAGCTTGGATAGATAAGGAATATATGGTCATGTACCACCATATACCCCTTACCTTGGAGACTTTCGTCTTGCCTAAAGTAGACCCTATCTCAAGTATAACAGTACGTGTGTACATCTTCCCCTCCTACTGCAATAGTGCACCACAAGATATGGCAGCCGAAGGGTCTTAAGCTAGGATGTACGGGCTTGTAGGAGATATCCTCGATACACTCATGGTCCGTGAGGCCTAAGTCTGTGAAATGAGGAGTATGTCTAATGGCATGGTGCGAGAGGGTAACCCACTCTCCTTCACTTTGCAAGGTATAAAGTTCATGCAAGCTTCACCCAAATGACAAATGTCCCCCAATGGAAGAGTTTTTCTGTTCTCTTCCAAATTTGTATACCCCGCCGAAACACGAGGGTTGAGATCGTCCCTTGGTGATGAAATCCAAGGTATGCACCCTAGAGGAAAGAATCCAAGGTGTTTTTGATCACCCAAGATCGCACGAAACGTAAGGGGAGAGCATACACACCAAGGACCTTGGGATTAACAATGAAACAAAGAGAGTGAGAGAAGGTTTTTTATCTCCAGGATCACCCAAAGGTGTGAGGGGAGAGCATACACCTTCTAACACCCTAAGACAAAACAAAGAAGTTAATTCCCCTCTACACTAATTTAGTGCCTAAACTAGTGATAAAAAATGATGCTTTGAATTGTGGGGCTGCAACCACAAATGATTAGTAGTCTTATGATGATTTGATCTTTGACCAACGATGTGCTACATACAAGTGTGTTAGATTGAAGTGATAAAATCTGCAAAAACCAAATGTTAGATGGAATGATACAACAGATTAGATAAATTATTCAGATTCATTGCGAAATTTTGTCATGTCCCATTCTAGGTTTTGCACCAATTTTTCTGAATTTGCAATTTTCAAACATGAACCCTAGGACTGAATTCTGATTTTTTTACTTCTGCACTTTTTCAATTTGGTTTCAACAACGTGAAACATAGACTGACATATACAAGAATTGATAGCAAAACAAATCATACATCTGCAATCTTCTTCCTTATGAATTGCATCACAATTTACATACAAAGATGATAGCAAAAGGATGATAGATTAAATCAGATCTTGCTGTTACATAAATCAGTCCTTTTAAGTCTTCAATTACATCATTCTCATGGCTATATGACAGCCAACATACACAAGCATGAACTGCTGTTACAAATCAGAGAGAGATGATGAATTCTACATACCAAGGAGATGCCAAATGAACAACAAAGGTGGGCGAACCTTTATGACTCAGTTCTGATGTCTTCAATGATGGTGAGAGCAATACCAAATGCCTCTAATGCTGATCGTACCCTTTCAAATGCTGAGCGCTCTTCTTCAAATGTGGACGCTGCCTCTATGATGATGGCAAATTACTCTTCAATGTAAATGTCTGTGATGTCATGCTGCTGTTCCCACTTCCGCCAGCTGGTTGCCTTCTTTTATGATGACAATGAGATGTTAAATGATCACGATTCATCCTTCAAGCTTGAGCGATCACCTCCTCAGCCCAGCGCATCGAAGATTAGTGTCTCCAAATGGCTTTTGGTGTGGTGAATAACTTTGTAAACTATATAAATAAGTGTTATTTTGCACTTAGATTTCTAATAGTAATTCTGAAGCCTGCATATTGCTGAAATTGCTATTTAGTGTTATTGTTAATCCAAAATTCCATATTTGTTCAATAGAATTTATTATGTCTATTTTGCTTTAAATTGTTAATGAAATGTTTGTTATGTGTGTTGATGGAGATTAAATTTCTTTTAGCGAGTTGGAAGTTTTATATTGCAGGTTTGCTCGAAGTTGAAGATTGTGGCTTTGTATGGATCTCATAATTCAATTTACTAAAGTGTTCATGTCTTCATATTTTACTTTATCCAATCTTTATGTGCACTTGTATGGTTCAGTCTGTACTTTTTAGCTGAACAATGCAAGTGTGTAGTTGTAGAATTTAATTTTTAGTCAAAAAACATAAAACCTTTTTGCCTAGCATTGAAATGCATGTCAATCTTTTGCCCTAGGTGAATCCAGAAAGAAACACATTTACTTTTATTCAGCATGAGATAAAACACCCCAAAAAATCTTGTAAATAGCAAGTACATATTGTACAAATTAGGTTAGTTTTTATTTACGAGGAGCTTCCCCGTATATTTCGAAGAGCAGTTCTATTACACATTTGTTCCAATTTGTGTCACATTGAAAGGTACGAATTAAAATGCTAAAATTTATCTTTACACCTCTATTAGGCACTAGCCATTTTTTTTCTTTTCTCTTATTCTTACCATCTATTAACCCTTGACCGAATAGAATATTGTTAAACTGTATATTCATGTCAAGTTAGATATACTTGAAAGGATGGTGTGTTAGAAAAATTATCTTTTTGTAACTCAAAATTCTTGGCTGTTGCAAAATTCTGCAAATACAATAATTTGGATTTAATTGTTCAGTTCTAAAAAGTTAATCCTTTGAATCATATAGCTCCTTTTTATTTTCCTTGTTCATGCTTTAGATAGAAACAAAAAGTTACTTGTAAAAATTATTTATGGCCTTGAGATTCTGATAAATTTGTGCTCCGATCATGCTTCATTGAAATCAGGAGTTAGTATGGTTTATACATGACATTGAATATATATATTTCTATGTTTGGCTTTTTAATACAAAGCTTGTGTAGCAGATTTTCACAATTGGAATAGAGTCAAAGTTCGTTATTGCGATGGGGCTTCATTTTCTGGAGATGTTGAAGATGAAAATCAGGTGATTAAATTCTAGAGATTTTTATGTCAACTTCTCGGTAGAGTTGGGTTCACAGAATCAATCCTCTACTATTATAGCCGAGTTCTAGAGATGAATTCCCTTTTTTTAGTTGTAAGGAAAAATTTTGTGTTTAGATTTTAAAGAGGCTTATGCAAAACAATTTTTAAACTGCTGTGTGCATCATTAAGCCAAATTATATTATGATGTCTTTTTTAGTAATGCTGTTTGTTGTAAACAATAGTAGTAATGAACCCTACGAACCCTATTACCTCAGATTTTCTTGATTATAAAATACTAACAAACCAAGACTGAAAAAGGACCCACACTAACATCGGATCTCCAACCTCGAACTAAGGAGTTCTCCTTGGAAACAACTATTAACCTATCTGTAATTGGAAAGAAAGGGAAAGAAAGAACGAGAACATAATTAATAGAAAAAGATAACAAACATCAAATTTGAACCAAATTAGGTACCTTGCAACTAGGAATCACTAAACTTGTAAACAAACCCGAGTCGGTACAAAAATCTGTGTGCAGGATTGAGACACTCGAAGACCTCCGATGCAGAGTGCAAACTAATGATTCCCATCTCGGAAAGAAGTGAAACTATAAAGCCAAACCAACTTCAGCAAGGCTTTAAGCAACCCTATGTGATGTTATGATATTTTCAATAAGCCTTGAGAATTTTTCCCTAGCATTCCCTCTATCTTCCATACTTAACCAAATTTAAGACCAAGAAGAAAAAGACAAAATCAAGATAATGACAAAATAGAGTAAAGACAAAATCAAGATAATGACAAAACTAGAATGAAGACAAAATTAGAACAAAGAGAAATTACCAACAAATGGTGCGATTTATCCAAGAGGGCCGATCCTTGAAGAGGTACGGACATTATGAATTGTCATGTCCTTTGCCCAAAAGCCATCGATGGAAGATATAAAGTCATAAGGAAATCAATTGCAAGGGAAAAAGCCAATTACAACATTCGAATAGAAAACAATGCAGAAATACTTCCAAGTATATATCATTCGATCCTATATCCCAGAAGATAGAAATTATTGATAGCAACAAGAGTTTCCAGCAAGTACGAGCTGCATCAAAAGGTAATATATTTTGCAATATTTCTGATCAGCCACTAAAGGACATTACAGCAGGCACCATAAAAAGATATATCAGCAGAGGTCTTCCATACATCAACGAATTATCATTCTCATTTGTCCAAACAAAGAACATTCTTGTCTGCAATATCCAATCAAATAATATTCACACAGCAGATACAAAGCCAATCAAGGCATAGCATTAATACGTATCAGTCTTGACAGTATAAAGGATTACATCTAACATTTCCACCATCAAGAGTATTGCAAAAATTACAGTTCAGAAGCTATACCAGCAAGTAAGCATCTATCTATTATTATTCTTTCTATATCCCTGATCGGATTGTCATAATCACACAGGTATGAATATTTATCTTTGTTTGTTGTTTATTCATACTTCTATCATTATGATAGTAATGAGATTTATATGCAGTCATCACTAACAATGTAATGTATAGACAGTCATATGCAATTATTCATAATGGTGTATCTTGTATGCAATCATCCAAACAATATGTGACCCATTAACCTCATATGGGAGAATGAGAGAAAAGTGCCAAGAGGCCATTCATGGGTATTTAGAGGCCTTTGTCACATGAAGTATAAGGTACCCATAGTGCAAGGATAGTGATGTAATGGCCTTGGCTACTTTGATGTAAGGCATCATAAGAGTACCAAGGAGTCTCATAGAGGCCTTGACTCTAAAGGTATTGAGGATACCACTTGAGTCTAAAGATAGGAGACATTAGAGCCCCATGGTGGATAACAACAACTCTCATCTCATCTCTCTCATAGGCTGTTAATGAGTGACATATGAAGAGATAGCAAGTACGCACTATATATTGATAAAGATCATGAGTTAATAATAGATCATGTGAAATGTCATGATAGAGAATATGCAAGGCATATGGATAGTGATCCTAAGAATAACATGTGAAATATGATTGATAGATAATGTGCATTGAGAGCAATCATAAGATTAGTAATAGTGATATGCATTAAAAGTAATCATAGAATGATGATAGTAATGTATATTGAAAGTGACCAATGATGAATTAAAGTTATGAGTCGGCATTTGATCATAGAAATGATAAAAACAATGTGATTATGTAAATTATATATATGTGGCTTTAAATGCAAAATGTACTAATGTTCTCTTTTTGCAAGTTGAAATTTGTGAACAAGGTAAAGAGGTTTTGATTTGTGAAAAGGGGACATTACAATTGGTATCAGAGCAGTCATTCTGCCATCCTGTGTGTACTATGTGTGTCTTACATGCATATTGTATTTATAGTTTATGATGTTATCTTCATAATGCATTATGTATTGCTGATATGATTATTGGAAAATGTGGAATTGATAAGAGTTTATTATTTATAAATCTATACCATGATAGGAGGAAGGGAAAATACAAAGGGAATGTAGGACCCTCTCTTAGGTATGCCACCCAAAGGAAATGCAATGAACTCACATGAACCAAAGGGGTTCTGCCTTCTATTGAAGGGTTCTGCCTTTGGGTCTAAGAGAGATGTGCTCTTCTAGATACGCCACTCATGATGAGAAATGATAAGTTCACATAAGCCAAAGGGGTTCTGCCTTCTAATGAAGGGTTCTGCCTTTGGGTCTAGAGAGAGATGTGCTCTTCTAGACACGCCACTTATGATGGAAGAAGTAAGTTCACATGGGCCGAAGGCGTTCTGCCTTCTAATGAAGAGTTCTGCCTTTGGGTCTAGGAGAGATGTGCTCTTCTAGATACATCACTCATGATGAGAAACAATTAGTCCACATAAGCCAAAGGGGTTCTGCCTTCTAATGAAGGGTTTTGCCTTTCGGTCTAGAGAGAGATGTGCTCTTCTAGACATGCCACTTATGATGGAAGTAATAAGTTCACATGGGCCGAAAGGGTTCTGCCTTCTAGTGAAGGGTTTTGCCTTTGGGTCTAGGAGAGATGTGCTCTTCTAGATACGTCACTCATGATGAGAAACAATTAGTCCACATAAGCTGAAGGGGTTTTGCCTTCTAATAAAGGGTTCTGCCTTTGGGTCTAGGGAGAGATGTGCTCTTCTAGACACGCCACTTATGATGGAAGTAATAAGTTCACATGGGCCGAAGGGGTTCTGCCCTCGAGTGAAGGGTTCTGTCTTTGGGTCTAGGAGAGATGTGCTCTTCTAGATACGCCACTCATGATGAGAAATGATAAGTCCACATAAGCCAAAGGGGTTCTGCCTTCTAGTGATGGGTTCTGCCTTTGGGTCTAGAGAGAGATGTGCTCTTCTCGACATGCCACTTATGATGGAAGTAATAAGTTCACATGAGCCAAAGGGTTTCTGCCTTCTAATAAAGGGTTCTGCCTTTGGGTCTAGAGAGAAATGTGCTCGTCTAGATACGCCACTCATGATGGAAATGAAATGTTCACTTGGGCCAAAGGGGTCTGCCTTTTAGATGAAGGGTTCTGCCCTTGGGCCTAGAGAGGCTAAGACACCCCATTGAGTCACTCTCTTCCATACCTTCCCATGGTTGATCATCCCAAGGACAAGAGATTCTCCAAAATTCAGATTTAAACATTACTTGAGGGCAAGCCATTTTAAGAGGGGAGGCCTGTGATGAACCTATTACGCTTAGTAATTGGTAAAAACTTGATATATTAACAATGAGCACAAGCTTAGATAAATAGATTTACAAATATAACTTGCAGAAGATCGTAAACACGATCTTACTAACTAATTACAAACAGTTACACGATTGACCATTAACTAAAAATAGCATGAAATAAATAGTCGAATACCCTCCCTTAATGGTCAATCTATCAACTGCACCAAGAGACCCCCTGAATTTTACAAACTTATCTGGACCAAGGGATTTGGTGAGGATATTAGCTGTCTGATCCTCCGTCGGAACATACAGCAACTGAACTAATTTGTCTTCAACAAGCTTTCTGATGAAATGACAATGAGTTTCTACATGCTTGGTTCTTTCATGGAAGACTGGATTTTTGGCAAGTTTGAGAACTCCCTGATTATCACAGAATAGGGGAGTCGGACTTGCTTGAGATATTTGCATATCAGCAAGCATCCAGCGAAGCCAAACTGCCTCACACGCTGCCTTAATTGCTCCCCGATACTCTGCTTCTATCGAGGAGAGAGCCACTGCCTGCTACTTCTTACTAGTCCATGTGACTGCACCGGATCCCAAACTGAACACATACCCAGAGGTGGATTTCCTGTCATCAACTGAACCTGCCCAATCTGAGTTTGTGAAACCACTGAGTCTAGGATCATGACTCCTTGAGTAAAGAAGTCCATAATCAGAAGTGCCCTTCACATAACGCAGCACACGCTTCGCTGCTACCCAATGAACAGCCTTGGGGGCTGTCATGAAGCGTGAAATGTAGCTCACTGCAAAACTGAGGTCAGGTCTAGTGGCAGTGAGATAGATGAGGCTGCCCACTAGTTGCCTGAATAATGATTCATCCACTACAGGTGAGTCTGACTTAGCTAACAACTTAAGCCCTTTTTCCATGGGTGTGGAGGCAGGTTTGCAATCTTGCATACGGAACTTATCCAGAAGACTGTGAGCATACTTGGACTAGGAAATGAAGATACAACGCTCAGTCTGCCAAACCTCAACACCTAAACAATAATGCAAGAGGCCCAAATCAGTCATGTCAAATGTGCTGCACAAATCCTATTTGATCTCAGCGATCAAATGTGTCGAGCTACCAGTAATGATCAGGTCATCCACATAGACAACAAGAATTAGAATATCACTACCAGTGCGTTTGACATACAAATTAGAGTTAGATGGACTCCTTTGAAAGCCATGATCTGTGAGGTACTTATCAATCTTGATGTACCAAGCTCGAGGAGCCTGTTTCAGGCCATAGAGTGCTTTGACCAATCTACACACCTTATGTTCTTGACGAGTAACCTTGAACCCTGGAGGCTGCCCCATGTAGACTTCTTCCTTCAACTCACCATTGAGGAAGGCACTCTTAACGTCCATTTGATGGACTTGTTACCTCGATTTCGCTACTGCTTAATCAGGTAAAGCTATACAGTTTTCAAAGAGAAAAGGTACCTATACTTCTGCTATGTGAAAACCATGCTCGTTTGATACAAATCAAGATAAAATTGTATTGTTGCATTCATATGTTTTCAGAACAAATTGTTAAACAATCAGCAATATGTATTTAAAAATAGGTGTATAAGGTCTCACACAAGCCATGAGACTAACTGGTTTAAAGCAAAATGAGAAACACAAACCATACATTTATTTATAAACTGAAACTGATGCATAAACAAATGAAGTAGGATGACTCGTCATTGCCTGAATGACGAGTCTTCTTGTTGCTATCGCATCTTGTCTCGTCCAGCTTGTTTGGCGTTCCCGCTTCCAGCCGCTGTCTTCGTGCCATCCCGTCCTCTGCAAAAAAGTTTTAAAACTGATGTTAGAAGCAATGACGGGGCATCATACGTCATTTGATAAACATCGATAAACCTATAGTTTGTATTTTCAGATTGCAAGCAACCAGTTAACGTCACAACTACTGCTGAGAAGACAAATCAGAAATATCAACTGTACGCATGCATCTATTTTTCTAACAAGTTTGCTTCATGTGCAGAGACAGATATCAGTTACGTTATGAGTGAAAGAAATGTGGCTCCCACAAGGGTTGAGCCCAGCTCATAAACTTTCTAAACCATTTCAAAAGCAATGAACAAATAAATGCAAAAAGGCACAGCTCTAGGAGCGCAACAGAAACAGATCAAAGCTGTCAAGAGGTTTTAAAGATCATAGGATAGCCAACATGCAAAACAGAGGATAGCCAATAGTCAAAAGTCAAAAAACAGGACAGCAGAGTATGAGAACGTTCAGAACAACAGTCATCGGAACAGTTGAAGAGCATAAGGTACAGCCAGTGTAAAAAATCCGTGAACAGAAAAAACAGTAGTAAATGAAGGAAAAGTAAGTGTTTGAGATTCATTTTTTAACATGTACACGGCAAATAGCAAAATCGTGCCTTCTGGCAGCGATTGGCGAAGAAAGATGCAATTTTCTTTTCACATTTGAACAAATGACAGGAAAAATGCAAATGTTTAAGTTCAGTGTTTCAGAGGATTGAAAGACATACAGTTTTCGAACAGTAAGGTATACTTGCTATTTTTCAAGCTTTTTGTCAAGACTGGAGTGTATTCACAGCCAAAATGAAGATAGAAAGAAGACAAGATACATTTTTTTTCAACTTATTTCAAGAATTCATACTCAGAACAATGTCTGATAGTGCTTTCTGGCAGCGGATTTTAAAGAAAAATACAGTTTTCTACAGCAAGTTTGAACACCAAACAGGATAATGTCAAATTTCAACTCATTTTGAGAATTACTCATCATAGAATGTAAGATCGTGTCTACTAAAACTAAGAAAATGCAAAGAAAATCTCAGAATGTGTCTTCTGGCAGCATACAGAAGAATCATTTGTTTCAGCCAGACAGCAAACAGCCGAGCAAAATACAATTTTCCAAGTTTGAATGCTATAGAAGCCATTCACAAGAAACAGCAGAAAATGAAGAACAATGCCAGGGTTTGTCAGCTGAATAGAATTCGCACAGTTAGCAAGTACAATGTTTTTCTTCATTGTTTTGAACAACAGGAAGGACAAATTGAAGGCTTTAACTCATTTCAAAAACATAATCCTCAGAAAATGCTCAGAAGGTCCGTCACGTGCAGCAACAGAAGGAGAAAATGGAGCAAAACACACAGAAAATTCAGTTTTTTTTAAGTTGCAAAACTCATAAATGCCGTTTGTTCCAGTTTTGTGCTAAGAGAGAGCCCATGAACAGCTAGAAGATGCAGCATATAAAGGAGAAATTAAGTTTTAAAAGCTCATTTCAAACACACCACTCAGCAAATAGTCAAATCACGGCCCTGGCAGCGAGTAACAGCATACTAAAACTCAGGAAATGAGTAAAAAACCCAGAAAATGGAGTTTTGACCCTTTTTGAACAGCAGAAAGGAAAAGATGAGGGTTTTTGTGTTTATTCACTACAATCTAATCAGAATTTCGCCTCCCAGCAGTGAAGATACAGGGAAGATGCAAATGTTTCAAACACTTGCCAACAACAGAAGCAGGAAAGACAGTTTTTCATGTTGCAAAATGGTCATAGATGCTTTTTATCTCTGTCATAAGCTCAAATTCGAACAGCAAATGCAGGTATAAAGGAAAAAATTGCAGGAATACCTTCAGAAACAGAGAGCAAAATGCTAATAAAAGCTTCAGACAATGAGAAACTATCAACAGTAATCAAAGGATTAGCTCTCCTTTTGTCCATCAGAACACAGTGTTTCTTCTTCAAGCACCTCAAAGACGGCAGCCGCAAACACAGCCACATGTATGCAACAGCAGGGTCGGCCAAAGTAAAACCATAGAATGCAGCGAAAGAATGCATCATTTCGCGGCCAAAGAAGAGGAGAATGTTTTCAAAAACGACAAGATGGAGTTTCAAAACGCAGCCAAAGATACATATATACTACTAAGTTTCCAGTAGAAAATGCAAAAACGCGACCTCATGGCGGCGATTAACAGCAGAATGGAAACTCTAAAATGAATGAACATTTAGAAAATGGCGGATTTACCTCTATCTTTTGCCATGGACTGAGAAAGCTCGCGTTTTCTTCAGTTTCAACAGTGATTTCAAAGCTTTCAAACAGCAGATAGATGAAAGTCGGCCATCAGAAGTTCGCAGCCAGAGAAACAGCGAAGAAATATATCATTTTTGCAGGCAAAAAACGACTTGAAATGCCTCAGAATGGAGTTAAACTGCAAGAAATACCACTTACCCTTAAAAAATCGACCAAGATCATAGAAAAATGGCCCGAAATGCTCCAGTTTTTGGCCTCCAAACCCTCGCGGCGGCTCAGCGAACAGCAGAGAAGAAATGCAAAATGCCAAGAGTCTATTTAGGTTTTCATTTTTTCCTTCTTGCTTGGTCGAATAGACCTAGGTCGATTTATTTGGGGTTGTTTTTGCTTTTGTTTTAGAAAGTCATGGTATCCCTTGGTCACGACTTGTTTTTCGAACCTAGGGACACAAGAAGTGGTCGTGGCATGTTATGCCCTTTGTGTATTTTTCCAAAAGGTAAGTAAGATGTATTATTGGTAATATCTTTTCTTACCAGGTCAAATGCTTTAGTCTGTGAAGACATCCCATAGGAGATATAAGGTGAATAATGATATATGTAAAATTTGATGTGGCCGGGTAGCAGGGTGGTTTGAAAGTAAAAAGATGGCATGGTGATGCATATGGAGGTATAAGGGTCATTAAAAATATATTGCTTCAAACCGTGTATAGGCATGATGCGAGATGATGTGATGTGTCGTCTTATTTTTCTAGGAGGTATGGACATCCTTGTTATGTCATAGTGCCATTTTCTGCATAGGTCTTGATTATAAATTGTAAAAAACATTTACTAAGGTGGTGGAGTTATAAACCTCTTAGTTAAATGTTTATTAGATGCAGAAAATGAGTAATTATGTCTTTTATTGAGATATTTTTCAGTTATTTATGATACTGCAGGACTTATGACACAGATCTGACGTATGTCAGGAGATTGCAGAGGGCATTTAAAGGCATTTTATGACATTTTCAGGTGCCTTTATGATTGCGGATGACATCCCTTGACCATTTATGCCTTAGGAAGCCTTTTTGGAGGATTTTAGAGAGATATTTTGTGGGCATTTATGAGATGCACGGGAATGGAGGTGGTGGATGTCTATCTATTTACAGCTGTTTAGGAAGTATATATCCTTCTTCCTTATTCATTTTTTAGTGGTTCTTGCTATTCACTCCCCTGTATATTGTAATTTTCAGAGTTCTTTTGCAGAGGTGAACAGTTTTGTAACACATTTTTCAGAGATATACAGTGTTGTAACACTCTTTTGACAGTAATAAGTAGTTCATACCTTCCTATTTCTTCTGATATTGTGTGTCCTCAGTGTTAGTACAGATTCTGGTGATGTTTCTCTGTCCTTGAAGCTGTCTTTCATGTTGGTGCCTTTGTGCAGGGGTTTCTTTTATAATTTTTGCAGGTTGTGAGATGTGCAAAGGGTAACAATCAGCTTGTGGGTAGTAAGAAAACCTCTTCCTCCATCACAAGACTGCTGTTATTTAGCCTTCTTACAAAACACTGATGCAAGGGTTATGAATTTTTGCTGGGTTGTGTGAGGGTTCTTATTATTACTGGTTCTGAAGTGTGTCATTTCATGTGTGTTTTCCTGATGATCTTATGGTGCATCACCTTAGACAGTAGGTTTCATTTTCATGTAATCTTTCTTACTCTTTTCTCTGCAAAGACCTTAGTATAAGTAGTTTAGGTGGAGTATCAGCAGGAAGCCGGCCTTCTCCGGAGGTTCTTTCCATCACAGGCGACCCACAGACCTGGAAAGATCCCATGTTTCTCCAGATTGCCAAGTTCTACAACTCAGCAAGGGTGCAAATCTTAGAGACAACAGGACTTTCCAACCAAACTGGGCTGCTAAGGCAAGGACAAGCCGAATTGTACTCATCTTGGCTGTAGGAGCAAAAGTCTCCTCGTAGTCAATGCCTTCCTGCTGTGAGAACCCCCGAGGAATGAGACGAGCTTTGTACTTGTCAAGGGTTCCGTCAGCTTTGTATTTCACCTTGTACACCCATTTGCAGCTAATGGGCTTCTTCCCTGGAGGAAGATTAGAAAGGACCCAAGTGTGATTTTTTTGAAGACTCTGGTATTTAGACTCCATAGCCTTTTCCCACTCAGGGATTCCTTTAGCCTTTGAATGTGTCTGAGGCTCATAGACACTGTGAATGTTGGCCATGAGAGAAAAGTTAACTATAGGCTGCTGTTTGCTCTTGTTTCTGGATGATCTACCCTCAATGAGCTCGTCATCATGAAGATCTCCAGTAGTCTTAGCCCACCATTTAGGCCGGAGAGTAGAAGTGCCAACATTGGATGTAATAGGCGGAGCCGGAACAGGTGCAACAGGTGGAAGATTAGCATCATCTGGAGGAAATTCGGGTTGAGCATCATCAAAATCAGAATCTGCATCAGCATCCCTCCCATCAGGTGGACCTAACGGAAGATGAACACCCAAATCAGCAGCCTGCCAAGGCTGATCCTCAGAGTGCTGCACAGACGAGGAAGAAAGAAAAGGTCCTCGTTCTTCATCAAAGACAACATCCCAGCTGAACGTAAGACAATCAGTATCAATATCAATCAACCGGTAAGCCTTATGGTTGTCACTGCACCCTGTGAACATAAGCTTGTGAGTCTTGGAATCCAACTTGGAGCGCTTGGCATCTGGAATCCATACATAAGCTAAAGAGCCAAATATTTTCAAATGACTGATCCGAGGTTTGCAGCCAGTCCAAGCTTCTTCAGGAGTCTTCTCCTTAACTGCATAAGTCGAAGACCGATTAAGGAGATAGACGGTAGTGTAGACTACTTCTGCCCAGTATTTCTTAGGAACACTCCTGTGTTCTAACATGGAACGGGCCATCTCAATGATTGTGCAGTTGCGCCGCTCTACAACACTATTTTGCTGAGGAGTATAGGGTGTGGTTAACTGGCGTTTGATGCCGTGTATGTCACAGAAGTTGGAGAAGTCAGTAGAACAAAATTCCTGCCGATTATCTGACCTAAGAGTGACTATGGAACAGCCAGACTCTTTTTCTACTAAGGCCTTAAACTTCTGAAATACAGTAAACACATCTGATTTCTTTCTTAGAAAGTACACCCACATTTTACAACTGAAATCATCAACAAAAAGTAAGAAATACCTGCAACCAATAACAGAAGGTGTATTCATTGGCCCACATACATCAGCGTGAACCAACTGTAGTACCTTGGAGGCTCGCCATGAGTCACCAGTCTGGAACGGTGTTCGATGCTGCTTCCCAGCCTGACAAGCTCCACAAACACCATGATGCTGGGTCTGGATCTCAGGTAAACCGGCTACAAAGCCCTCCCGAGATAGTTGAGAAAGATAGTGCACATTTAAGTTCCCATAATGCTGATGCCAAAGACTAGTGATGGAAGAATTTCGAGCTGCCATGGCTAACTCTCACCTGTATCCACAAGTTTGTATAGACCATGATCCTCAATACCAACAGCCACAGTGCTACGAGTCTCTCGATCAACAATGGAACATTTGTGTACACTGAAAATCACATCCAACTGAGGACAGTGCCGCATGATCTGACTGACAGAGAGAAGATTAAGTTCCATGCCAGGAACATAATAGACATTGAGGAATATGAGATTCCTCCCACCAGATTGAATCTGAACAGTGCCCTTACCGACAACTGTATATTCTTCTCCTCCACCAAAAATAATTGAGTCACTGAAGGGAGTAAAGTCTGTAAACCAATCACGTCAATGAGTGAAGTGATGCGAAGCACCTAAATCAATGTACCAGGCAGAGGACTTCACATGATCTGCAGGTCTTTTAGCCATAAAAGTGTAAAAGGTAGATTCCTTCTGCTTAGTGTGCTCGACAATATTTGCTTTCTGCTGAGACCCTCCCTGCTTCTGTTCAGAAGCCAAACGCCGACGACAATCCTTTTTGATGTGACCATATTTATGACAGTAATTACACTGAATATTCTTTTTCTTGTTGCTGTCTTGAGGGTGACCTGAGCCTTTCTGCTGTGGAGGCTGACCTTTGCCCTTTTTTTGAGCCTAAAACTTGGCTGCAAAAGCCTGCTTTGAAGAGGATGAAGAAGCACTACTACCAAACTGTTGTTTCCTACGATCTTGCTGCAAGAGGATAGTACAAAGTTCTGGAAACTTTAGATCAACATTAGCAGACGTAATGTTGAGAGTCTCAATGAAATGTTCATAAGACTTAGGTAGACTTTTCAAAGTGATCACGACCATGTCTTCTTCCTCCATTTTTCGACCAATAGCCTCCAGCTGATCTCTGATCTCCTGGATCTTGTTCAGGTGCGTCTGCAAAGATGTCTTCTCATCCATCATGATAGAAAACAGTATATTTTTCAGGAAGAATGCACGGCTCTTATCGGAGGTCTCATGCATACCCTTCAAATGATCCCAAATCTCCTTTGCTGTTTTTCCAGCCGGAATCTGAGGTAGCTGATCATCTGTGACTGACAACTTAATAAGCATGACTGCTTCATGAGTTTGTTCGTCAAACTTATCCTGGTCTTTACCCGCCGTTGCTGGACAAGTAGTACCTAGAATGATCTGAGCGAGGCAGTGATATTCAAAGATGGTCATCATTCGCTGCTTCCAGGTATTATAATTTTTGCCATTAAATTGCTGACTGCCTTCCAACATGATGTTGGTCAAACTCGCCATCTTGCACGCTTTTCGAGGCACAAAAAATGAGGTACTGAGAAGAGGCAGAATACACTGAACCTAAAGCACAAAGTCCAATGCACAGGATGTTGAGGCAGTTTATAGGCACAAACTCCGAGACAAATCCGTCAGCACAAATGTCAAGGCACAGATTTCGAGGCACCCAAAAAAATCCAATAGGTACCCAGAAATGGTCTCTAAAAACCCACCAAGAATCTACAATCGAAAAAAATTTTGGACTAGAATCAGAGGGTCAAAACCCTAGTCAAAAATTTCAGAACCCTAGGCGGCCATGAAAGCACAGAAAGAAATAACTAGAGATCTAGGAATCCACAACCAAATGTCTAGAGACAGAATCATGATCAGAAAAAGAGAGAACAAAACCCGTCAGAAAACGCGACCCTCTGAAGATTTCGCGCTCAGCGCTTCCTGCAGAAACGACACTTCAATAAAGGCACGGTTTGAACCAAAAAATGCGACAGCCAGGAACAAGAAATCCCTCAAAAAATCACGACCTTCACGAGCACAGAATGCATCGAGGAACAGGTGAAAATTGTGGGTCGTGAGAATAAAAAATCACGGCCAGAGAGAATAGGAGATCACGCCAGGATTCTGCAAAAAATTGCGACCTTTAGACTGCATCCAAATACAAGAAGATTCCGACCCACGGAAATCCTTCAGGAAGTAGTGATTAACACTAAAATTGTGACTAGTAGACAAAAACATTTATTACAAAAGAAATCGTGACCTGAAACAAACGGGTTTAAATCCTGCGTTTGCACAAAGGGCATAAATAAACTGTTGATGTTTGTAGAAAAACAAAACGGTAGCCCAAAAGCTCCGCGACTAGAGGGTGACGACCAAGAGAACTCCAAACAGTGGAGTCGAACAGGTCCGCCGTCCGTACGATGTACGGAAAATACAGGAGGCGTCAAAAAAATTTCAAAAAGAAGCTTTGCCCGCTCGAACCTTGCTCTGATACCATATTACGCTCAGTAATTGGTAAAAACTTGATATATTAACAATGAGCACAAGCTCAGATAAATACATTTACAAATATACAAGAAAGGCAAGTTTCTAGAATAGAAACTTGCAGAAGATCGTAAACACTATCTTACTAACTAATTACAAACAGTTACACGATTGACCATTAACTAAAAATAGCATGAAATAAATAGTCTAATAGAACCGATGTTTTCCAATTAAAGATTGGAAAGACTAGTATTAATAATTCCTCCCTATCAGTCTCTCTACCTTCCCACACTTAGACAAAATTAAGGCCAAGAAGAAAAGAAATAAGGATGTGGACAAAATAAGAATAAGATCAAAATTGACTAATCAAGTAAATCATGATCATACGATTACAAAAAGGGGCCGATCCATATTAGTTAGCAATAATATTGTGTGAGGATAATCGTGTACATATACTTCAACATGAATCTTCTATCCATCATTGATTATCTCCACACGATCGTATCATCATCTATTATACACTACTGAGATTCAATTTACCTTCTCTACAAATTCATTTCTACAAATTTTCAAAATGATATCATCAATCATATTGCTATTCAAATCAAATCAAATCTTCTTTGATCATGACATCATATAATCAATTACTTCTCAAAGAACATAACTCTTCTCGATTTTGAGGTCAATAACATATAAGACCGAATCTCGTGACCAAAGATCAAGATGCATCTTGGAATCTCAATACTCTCAAATCTTCTTAATCTATGATACTTGCATCCCATCGTTATTATTCAAAACATCAAACAAATACTCTTTTGATCACAAATTCTCTTTCATGGGATCACAATCAATTTCTTTTCACCAAAGCAATATTCATTCTAGATCAAATCCAAACATTGCTTGAGGACAAGCAATTTCAAGAGGGGAGGCGTATAATGTTCCGATATTTTCAATAAGCCTTGAGAATTTCTCCCTAGCATTCCCTCTATCTTCCATACTTAGCCAAATTTAAGACCAAGAAGAAAAAGACAAAATCAAGATAATGACAAAATAGAGTAAATACAAAATCAAGCTAATGATAAAACTAGAATGAAGGCAAAATTAGAATAAAGAGAAATTACCAACAAATGGTGCGATTTACCCAAGAGGGCCAATCCTTGAAGAGGTACGGACATTATGAATTGTCATGTCCTTTGTCCAAAAGCCATCAATGGAAGATATAAAGTCATAAGGAAATCAATTGCAAGGGAAAAAGCCAATTACAACATTCGAATAGAAAACAATACAGAAATACTTCCAAGTATATATCATTCGATCCTATATTCCAGCAGATAGAAATTATTGATAGGAACAAGAGTTTCTAGCAAGTACGAGCTGCATCAAAAGGTAATATATTTTGCAATATTTCTGATCAGCCACTAAAGGACATTACAACAGGCACCATAAAAAGATATATCAGCAGAGGTCTTCCATACATCAACGAATTATCATTCTCATTCGTCCAAACAAAGAACATTCTTGTCTACAATATCCAATCAAATAATATTCACACAGCAGATACAAAGCCAATCAAGGCATAGCATTAATACGTATCAGTCTTGACAGTATAAAGGATTACATTTGACATTTCCACCATCAAGAGTATTGCAGAAATTACGGTTCAGAAGCTATACCAGCAAGTAAGCATCTATCTATTATTATTCTTTCTATATCCCTGATCGGATTGTCATAATCACACAGGTGTGAATATTTATCTTTGCTTGTTTATTCATACTTGTATCATTATGATAGTAATGAGATTTATATGCAGTCATCACTAACAATGTAATGTATAGACAGTTATATGCAATTATTCATAATGATGTATCTTGTATGCAATCATCCAAACAATATGTGACCCATTAACCTCATATGGGAGAATGAGAGAAAAGTGCCAAGAGGCCATTCATGGGTATTTAGAGGCCTTTGTCACATAAAGTACAAGGTACTCAGAGTGCAAGGATAGTGATGTAATGGCCTTGGCTACTTTGATGTAAGGCATCATAAGAGTACCAAGGAGTCTCATAGAGGCCTTGACTCTAAAGGTATTGAGGATACCACTTGAGTCTAAGGATAGGAGACATTAGAGCCCCATGGTGGATAATGGCAACTCTCATCTCATCTCTCTCATAGGCTGTTAATGAGTGACATATGAAGAGAGATGCAATATATATTGATAAAGATCATGAGTTAATAGTAGATCATGTGAAATGTCATGATAGAGAATATGCAAGGCATATGGATAGTGATCCTAAGAATAACATATGAAATATGATTGATAGATAATGTGCATTGAGAGCAATCATAAGATTAGTAATAGTGATATGCATTAAAAGTAATCATAGAATGATGATAGTAATGTATATTGAAAGTGACCAATGATGAACTAAAGTTATGAGTTGGCATTTGATCATAGAAATGATAAAAGCAATGTGATTATGTAAATTATATATATGTGGCTTTAAATGCAAAATGTACTAATGTTCTCTTTTTGCAAGTTGAAATTTGTGAACAAGGTAAAGAGGTTTTGATTTGTGACAAGGGGACATTACACCCTAGTCCTTATCCAAATATGCAATGACTATCAAACCCTCACTACAAAGTGTATGCTCAAATTAGAGTATTATGTGTGACTATCTCACATAATCCTTTAACACCACAGCTATGCCTCCAATAGAAAGCAAATTGATTTGTGTCCACAAGGACACAAATTCTCCAAGATCAATTCATTTTCCATTACAGATTCTAAGGTTAGTATAGGATAGCAATAACTGACAATTTCCACATGAAATACTGAGCCTCCTAAATTGAATCATACAGTTCGCTAATACAGTGTGATGCTATCATAAAAGAAAGCAGATCATTCTACTGTAATTTAATACAATTCAGTGTTGAAAAGAATGAAAGACACCATGTTAATGTTCATAAATGACCAAAATAGGTCAATGGAACTCAAAAGTACAATCATATAAAATCATTGCTAAAGGCTTGCCTAAAGCATCTCCTACATAAAATGCAAAAAAGAGAGCTGATGAGGAAACATAAACTTTGAAAGCAATTAAATCTACAATCTATGTAAATTTCTTTATGAGTGGTACAGTCTGCAGTTTGAGTTTATTTGTAAATTTCTTAAGCAAGAGGGTTTCTTAGAATATTTATAGTCAAGATATTCATTGTGATTATTCATTCTTAAAAGAATGTGATGCTTTGATCTTGTATTGGTTGCTAGAAATTTTTACTCTTCTAATTTTTAATCCGTGCATGTTCCTTCTTTATTCTTCAATTATTGGAATATATTGTTAGGTTTTCAAATAGAATTGGGCAGATAATCAGTCAAGAAATCCGTCTTTTACAAGTAGCTCTAAGGTTATTCCTCTTCAAATGATTTGAAACCTTGACTACTTAATAAATGCAGTGTATACAATCTTTAAACTCCATGTCCAGAATTGTTGTTTATTGGCATGATTCTAAACAGTCACTTTTGCCCATTGCATGACTTTGTATTTTCTTGTATATGCAGTTCATTCAGTTATGGTTTATATTTTGGGTTTCTTTTTTGTTAATTAGATACCCTTAATTACCACCCAGTGTTAATTTGAATGTCATCAGCATGATAGTTTTCGTCAACAATATGCACTAACAAGTATATATTTCTTCACGATATATTAGGAATACAAAGTTTTCTTTAGAGGTCAAAGAATCTGGAAAGTTGTCATGGAGGACCTCTTGGCCAAGGGTATGGATAAAGCTGATCAGGTTTTCTCCTCTCTTTCACTCTTAACATATTTCTGCATGTGTACTTACAATGTACTATAAGAATTTAATAAATTAATATTAAAATTCTAAATAATTAGCAATAGTTGACTTCTTCAGAATAGATAATCAGACTTCACATAAAGATCTATAAGGTGGTGCTTGGACCCTGTAGGAACTGGATTAATAAGTGTTTGCTTTGATTTGAATAAAATTTTAGCTTTTAAAGACATTCAACTATTACACAAATACTTTAAGGTACGCCCTATCTGTATATCTGATACATATCTGGATTATGGATTCTTCCTGGATACATATCCAAAACACCAAAATTTTAACGCCATATCAGATACACTGTGGTTATGGTAGTGTCATATCCAAGCCATTTTTAATTTGTATCCAGGCCTTATACAATCGTGATTTAGTATTTTAAGGGGAAGAAGCATCTATCTCATCATATACACTCACTGATCTGGCATGTCTGCTTACAGTACATTAGATTGGCTAAATTCTTGGTTTTGATGAAGCCATTATTGTCTTAACAATTTCTCATATTTATATTCATAAAGCTTGATTCTAAAATTGTCAGAACATTATTCATTCCATTCAAAGCACTAAGAACATCAATATTAAAAAACATTTGAAAGCCTTAATTTTAGACTTTGCAGTGTATCAATAACAGTCTAGCAAAATAAGACAAATGGTAAAGGAAAGAAAACACCAGTGTGATATGTGCCGTTCTTGGAGTGATGTGATATTTTTGTGCTCTTTTCAATTATACAGTGAAACTGATCTAATCTATTACAAATTTGCAATGTCTTCGACACCAAATCTATAAACTATGAATGCAACAATCTATAACAAATGGAGATAGACAGCATTCTACTTGCATTACAATACAGATTGATTACAAGTTTGGAGTTGCCAGTTACAATGAAATTATTTGATTCAGATCTATTACAATCAGACTTGAAGTCTCAATTACATCAAAGATCTATGATAGCCAATAAGCTATGCCAATGCTGGTATAGGAGAACAAAGATACAGAAACAATGGTAACATACCAATTCAAGTGTTGATGATCACAAATGCAATGAGAAGGATCGCTGATGATGACCAGATGCAAGTTAGTCGCCACTCCCAACTGCTACAGACTCCCTTAATACTTAGGGTGATTGTGTCACTAGGTGGCATACTCAGGCCGATGGAATGAGGTCGCTGTCACCACATTTCTCAATGAAATCACTGTCACCAAATCTCATCGTGATGACTGATACAATTGACTGTCCAATTACAAGGCACGGAAATGGTGAATCGCTGATATAGGAATGCAGATCCGTCCCTTGCTACTGTTGCGATCTCCCAAAATCTATAAATCAATTCTTCCTTAGATGTCGAATAATGCTATGCCAGTTCTCACAAATATTTGATACCATTGTCTTATGAATACAACTCCTCCAAAGTCAAAGGGTGACGGGTGAAATATAGTGGTCGCTCAACTAGAATATTGATCTACAAATTTGGCAATGGATCCTCTTTGATGAGCTCTTCATATGTACAATGAACAAATAGGAATATCGAATGGTCCCGACCACATGCCAATGATAGATTAGTGAAGACTTTAAATGAATTTTCCTGGAACGCTGAGTGTTAAGATGTCTACCGCCTTGATAATGATTCACATGATACATATCGGAAATAAGTCTTCAACGATTATGCATCAATCTTCACTCACAAATGCCACGAACCCTCCAACAATGAATCCTTAATCGGCATACAACAGATCCGATCTGGAATTGCTCTCTAAGGACGTGCTTGAACAATGATATGATATTTTTACAACTGGCGCCTATGATGGATATGAAAGCCTTCAATGAAATGCAACTATCTTCAATGTCTTCGATTCAATCAAATCTTCAACAAATGCAGAGAAAGATCTTTCAATGAAATCGACACAAGGTCTCCGACCACTATCAAATGATGGATCTATGAAGCTCAAGGAAACCTTCAATGAAGCACAATTGCGAACTCCGTATGAATCCGTCTCCATGATGTGATTGGGTTTTCGTCCAACACACCAATCTCCACAAGGGTTTTCGTTCTTGGAAGATCGAGCAAACAAATGCCCAGCATAACTGTGAAATTACCAAAATAATCGTGATGCCGATAATGAGCATTCAAGCCTTCTTTTATACCAATTCAAATTAAAGATTTGAATTTTCATTTCCCTCCTTTCAATTTACTCCTCCAAGGCAATGCACAAGATCCAATGCTTATTTTATTATTTTATTTGAATCTCTCCTTCCAATGATGAGCACCAACTTCACATATCCATATTTTATTAATTTGTTGCACTCTCCAAGATGGGCGCCCAATTAATAAAATAATATTATTTTATTAATTCTTCTTTCTCCAAGGTGAGCGCCTAAATAAAATAAAATATTATTTTATTTAAATTTTTTTGTTCCAAATTTCCAAATGAGCGCTTTAAAATAATATTATTTAATTTACTTTTATATTTTCTCTCTCCTTGGCGCTATAATTAAATAATAATAAAATATTATTATTTAATTGCCTTCATTTGATAATTAATGCAAAATTGCATTAATTCATTTTCCAATTCGGCCAGAATATTCCCTTGCTTTGACGAATTAACCTACGGGAATGAAGATAGGCTGATTCCATTCTCTGTTGATGATCACGCCAGAAATGTGGACATGTCAGTCCTCCCTTCCTGAAATTGCTTGTTCTCAAGCAATGACAAACCTGCATCCTGCAAAATGTTGTCAAATGACAAGTATCTCCATCCAATCAGATTTCCTATGATCACACAAAGTCTCATCCTGTGGTTGCAACTTCCAAGAAGAATATGAGGAATGTGAACTCTGAAGCACCACCACAAGTCTTCAAGCTTCAACTGCTCCGCACTGTCAAGAACATCATTCACGCTCCATGAGTTATGAAGCAACTCATCTGGATCCCAAGTGTTAAGCCTGTCACCACCTGGATCCCAAATCACCCTGTCATCACATCCTGCAAACATGAAGAATTGGAAGCATCCTAGTGTGTAGTCAACACAAAACCAATCTCCAACTCTTGTAGACCTCCCGTGGATGTGAAGATAATGCAACTTTTCTCCAAACTCTTGAACAACTACTGCCCTCAAGAAGTTCATGCCCCATGGAATAACCAAAGTCCAAATCAATTCTGTATCTCTCACACAAATGGCCAAAAACATCCTCCCGAAAGTTACTAACACAGGAAAACTCCGAGATTTGATTAGAATCTCCTTCCAATCCACTTGCAGAAATCCAAGTGAACTCATGAGATGATTGCAAAAAAGATAGCAATATCATGACCATTGCTCCATGGTATGTTTCTTCTATCATCATCTGTTACCAATATCCCACAAAGATGATTCCTTGCGTAGATACTTATCTCAAAAGAAATTCTTCCATGCTGATGTTGTGCTACTCCGATTCTCATGTGAACTTCAACAAGAGTGTATCTGATGATGCCTGAAACTTCAACACCAATAGTCTCTATCCCACCAAACATGACACCAAAATAGTACACCTCTCCTTGTGGTAATCCCACAAAGTCAAACATCAAATCATGATGATTCCATCCAGTCAGGTTCCCTGCAGGAAACAGTCCCATCAACATGTTCCACCTCCTACACATCTCCTATATCAAGAGGTGCTCCACTATCTAATTCAAAGAGTGGATTATTAAAAATTGTTTCTGAATCCATCTCAAACAATGGGTTATCAACATACTGCACACTATCATTATCCTCATGCTCAAAACAATCTTCCTGCTGATCTAAACTTCCACATTCTGATTTCCTGAAGATATGTGTTAGATCAAACTCCTCTTAAATGCAGGGAATTTCTTCAATCACCCGTTTGATTTCTTCACCCCATTTCTCATTTTCTTCCTTCCTGGATTGCTGTAATGTCCCCTTTTTCTAGTGAGTTAGTCTATACTTGGTTCCCGTAGACTAACCAAAGTGGGTAGGGAACTTTGGGAGTTCGTTTGGTCAGTTTCTGACATTCTGGCTGGGACTCACTATTTTTAGTAAGTTGCGAAGTTGGCTATTTTGGGAAACTCTTTATTGGAGATGGAGCGTTTCGCCGAGATCTTTCCAACGGTCTATAACTCATGGGATTCTGTGACCGTTTGGGCTTTCATATTAATGTTCGTAAGTTATACTTTATTATTATATTTGGACTTTAATTAATTAATGTCGGTGACTTTGGAGAAATAAGGAAAAATGCAAAAATAAGTCACTAAGGGATTTGGGTGCCCCTTTGAGGAATAAAAAGCAAATTTAAAAATAACATTTCCCTCTCATATGGGTCGACCCACTTGTGGAGTTATAAAAAGGCAAAGAGTGGGAAAAGTTATTCATTCTTGATATTACATTTTATGCTTTTATTTGCTCTGCAAATGAGGGTTTGGGGGATTTCTTCCAGCCAGGGCTTTTGGTGACGGAAACTACCATTGGTAGCAATCTTCCACAGGTGTGAAAGATCACCCAAGGGGATTTTGGAGCAGCCATATTTAGTGGCTGTATTTGAGCTTCATTTTGATACCACCATTGACGGAGATGGAGATAACAAGATATATCTTATTGCAGTTTTGTTGCAGCTGAGGAAGAGTATTAATGACGGATTGTATTGCAGATTTGAGAAGGGTTGGGACTGCCATTTCTTCATTGCTGGCCGTACTTCATTTGCTGGCCGTACCTCTTCATGTGTAGGCCGTACCACTTCATATGCTGGCCGTACTTCTTGGAGCAGTTGTTTGGAGTTTATTGGGGCTGTTCTTCCTTGCTTAGTGGTCGTTTTTGACCTAAGGGTCTATGCTGATAGTTGTAGATTGTTTCCTTGCATTTGCTGATACTTTCAATGCAAAACTCCATTGTCATGTTGCTGGTCTGTCAACAACAGAAATATGAAGATGCTTATTTTGACATGGGTATGTGATGGTTATTCATTTTATGCCATTCTATGAACTGGGTCTTTATTATTTAGTTCATATCTGTTATAGTTTTTCTAGGTTTTTAGTTGTATGCTATATTCCTTGTATTCTGACATACACACTTCAAGAAAATAGAAACCCCCTTCTGCATCTTCTATCTAGTTCTAAAAGATCACAGAAAAAATTTAAAAAACTAATAACATTAAAAGATAAATTAAAAGAACAATAGATGCAGGTTATTACAGTGGTATCGGAGCTGGTGTATCTTGCCAGCCTGAGTTGATCAGTTTATATGAGTGACGAAAGAAGAGTCTACACTAGACCCACTCCACATTGGCATCCACCAGAGGTTTCGGAAGGTGAAACAGTTTCAGGTATATTGGGTATGCACAAGAACTCTTCCAGCGGGAGTGATGGCATAACAGGTAGTATGGGGGACAGAGGAGTTGACCAGCCTGAGAGTCCTGGTGCCAAAGCAGAGAGGAAGTTCGATATTATGCTCGATATGATGTCCCAGCTCCTTGGGAAGTTTAGCCAAGGGATTCCAGTAGTTCACACCAATACCACACCCGGAGGTGAGATCAGTGGCTCCAATGAGGGTCACCACAGACATGTAGGATAGGGCAGTGGATATGCAGGACAAGGTGGTGGACATGCGGGACAGGGTAGTGGACACGCAGGTCAGAGTGGTATTAATAACACTAGGGTTACCCCAAGATCGGTTACTAGACCCTTACAACCGACTTTTCTGCATAGAGAGGAGGTAGTGGTTCAACAGGAACCAGAGTTTTAGCTTCCCATGATGGATGATGTTCAAATACAACATGCAGAGTACATGACATTGGCTCCTAACATCAGAGAGATGTTGACATTCGACCAGTCTATGAATTAGAAGAGACAAAGGGGATTTATGATGGGTCGAGGAGATCACAGAGCTAACAGAGCTAACTGGGACTACTAGCATGCATTGAGCAAAGTCCCTATGGACCGGTTTGACGGAAGTGGCAAGATTTCAGCCAGAGCTTGGGTGCAGAAGTTGGATAACTACCTGACACTTAAGCCGATGCCGGAGGATGAGGCACTTAACTTTGCCACTATTCATTTAGATGGGTTAGCACACGAGTGGTGGTACCATGGGTTGGTCACCTTGGGCCACAGCCTTATCACCACATACGATGAGTTCACTAACAGACTCATTGAGAGGTTCAATACCAAGGACCCAGAGTTGCAGTTCAGAGAGCTGGCGTAGTTGAAGCAGTATGGGTCACTTGAGGGATATATTTTAGATTTCCAGAGAATCAGTGTGATGGTTCCCAGCATATCGGAGAGGAGACTTGTAGTCCTGTTCATAGAAGGACTAATGGAACCACTTAAGGGTTGGGTTAAGGCATTTGATCCACCTTCACTTCAGGAGACTATCAAGAAGGCACGTAGTATGGAGTTTGCTGTGCCTAGGAAATAGTTTGTCTCCAAACCCTTTCCTCCACGAAGAGACAAAATGTCGGTTCAACAGCGAGACACCTTCCCACAGAGGAAACCAGGGCCTCGATTAGATGATGATGCATTGAATGAATATAGAAGGAAGAGACTATGCTTCAAATGCAAAGAACCATGGGATTCTAACCACAGGTGCCCAATGAAGGGGCAAGCAAAACAATTGGAGTATTATTCTACTGAGGAGACAGCTTTAGAGCAATCAGGGCAGCAGAGTGATAGGGAGGACAGTGATGTAGAGAATATGGTGCAGATTGTATAGGACGTGCATGATGAGGACATTCCGACAGCACATATCTCTGCTATTCAGAAAGAGGGTTCCTTTAGAACACGGGGAGTATTGGAGGGACAGAGAGTGACCACTTTGCTAGATACAGGTGCCACCCACAACTTCATTGATGAGGGGCTTGTGGCATGAAGGGGACTCAAAACAGAAGAGTTCGAGGGATTCAAAATCAGAGTTGCAGACGGGTTTGTCATTACTTGCAAACGAAGGATCCCTAATTTAACCATCAGGTTAAATAACTATGAGTTCCAAGCTGAATACTATGTGGTTGGTATGGGTAACATGGATGTAGTCCTAGGAATGAAGTGGCTACACATGATAGGTGAATTTTCCCTCAACCTGAGAACCATGGAGATGAAGTTCGAAGTAGATGGTCAGAAACATATTTTGAGGGGAATGTCCGATGGGGGTTTAAGAGCAGTGTCTATTCGGAGGATGGAGAGTATACTACGGCATGACCAGGTGTAGTGGGCAGCTGAGATTCTTGTGATGCCAGAGGCACCGAAACAGCAAAAATAGGATTATCCAATGGAGATTCAGTTAGTACTAACTAAGCACTCCAAAGTGTTTAGTGATATACCTCCAGGTAGACCTCCAGACAGGGGTTTTGAGCATGTTATAGAGATGGAGCAGGGGGCCAAACCAGTTATCACCGTTCCCTACAAACATCCTAAGAGATACAAGGATGAGATTGAGAAGGCTATTCAAGAGCTTCTCAAGATGGGTCACATCAGGCCTAGTAAGAGTCCTTTTGCTTCTTCTGTTGTTCTAGTCAAGAAGAAGGATGGCACATTCAGGATGTGTATTGATTACAAGGAACTGAACAAAAAGACTATTAAGAACAGGTACCCCATCCCCAGGATAGATGAGCTTATTGACGAGCTGCATGGTGCATGTTTCTTCTCCAAGATAGACTTGAGGTCAGGGTACCATCAAATTCGGGTACGTGAGGAGGATGTGGAGAAGAGAGCATTTATGTGTCACTATGGGCACTTTGAGTTTCTGGTTATGCCTTTCAGCTTAACCAATGCACCTGCCACTTTCCAGTCTTGTATGAATAAGGTCTTCAGAGAACAGTTGCGGAAGTTTGTACTCATATTTTTCGATGACATACTCATATTCAGCAGGACTTGGGAGGATCATTTGAGACATCTGGATATTGTGTTGGGTATACTTGAGCAGGAGTCCCTATATGCAAAAATGTCTAAATGTGAGTTTGGCATGACGGAGTTACTGTATTTGGGACACATCATCAGTGCAGAGGGTGTCCGTGTGGATCCGGAGAAGATCCGAGCTATAGTTGATTGGCCACCACCCAAGAATCTCTCTCAGCTCAAGGGGTTCTTTGGCCTTTGTGGATTCTACCACAGGTTCGTAAAGGGATTTTCTCAGAAAGCAGCCCCACTCACAGATTTGACACGGAAGGGAGCTTTCGTTTGGTTAGATGGTGCTCAGCAGTGTTTCGACAAGTTTAAGGAGGTGATGAGCACTTGTCTAGTTTTGGCCATTCCTAATTTTTCGAAGCCGTTTGAGCTTCAGTGTGATGCCTCTGGGGAAGGCATAGGTGTGGTGTTGATGCAAGACAAACACCCTATTGCTTTTGAGAGCCGAAAGTTGAGGGGCCCTGAGAGGAGCTATAGTATCTACGATAAGGAGATGTTAGCCATCATGCATGCATTGGCTAAATTCAGGCAGTATCTGGTTGGAGGGAAATTCATTGTTAAATCTGATCACAATAGCTTGAAACATTTCCTTAGTCAGAAGGACCTAAATGATCGGCAGCAAAAGTGGGTCAGCAAGCCGCAGGCATATGACTTCGACATTGTTTTTGTCAAAGGGAAGAAAAATATAGTTGCTGACACTTTATTCAGGAGACCACACTTGTGTGCCTTAGGAGAGATTGCAGAGGACTGGAGAGATATGATCACTGCAGAATATGCAAAGGATAAGTGGGCCTTTGGGATTATGGATGGCACTAACCATGATGACAGGTACACTATTGTAAATGACTTGATCATTTACAAGGGGAGGATATTTTTGGTGCCAACTTCTGCTATGAAGCAAAAGATCTTGAGAGCTTTCCATGACTTGCCTATGGCTGGGCATCCAGGATTCTACAAGACCTACAGGCAGGTTAGAGAGAGGTTTACTTGGAAAGGCCTCAAATTAGAAGTACAGAAGTATGTGCGGGAGTGTCCAGTATGCCAACAGAACAAACATGAGCACTCCTACCCAGGAGGATTATTGCAGCCCTTACCCATTCCCGAGAGGAAGTGGGATTGTATATCGATGGACTTCATTACTGGCTTGCCGAAAGCCCAAGGCAGGGACTGCATCTTTGTGGTGGTTGACAGGTTGACAAAGTTTGCCTATTTTTTTGCCATTTCAGCCACTTATATAGCAGCTCAGGTTGCTGATTTATTCTTCAGAGAGGTGTTCCAACTTCATGGATTGCCTAGGAGTATTTTGAGCGACAGGGATAGCAGGTTCCTTAGCAATTTTTGGCAGGAGTTTTTCAGGTTGACAGGGACCGAGCTCACCCCCAGCACGAGTTACCACCCCCAGACTGATGGACAGACGGAGATAGTTAATAAGTGGGTGGAGGGATACCTCAAGAATTACATAGCCGGGCAGGCGTGGGTCAAGTGGCTTCACTTAGGAGAGTATTGTTATAATACCACTTACCACATGTTTATCTAGATGACACCATTTGCGGCACTTTATGGGTATGAGGTTCCCAGTTTCTTGGATCTATTGTTTGGAGATAGCAGAGTACCAAAGGCTAAAGACCTCTTGCAGGAGAGTTAGGACATCGTGAGGTCTTTGAAAGAGAACATTCAGAAGGCGCAAAATCAGCAGAAGCAGTATGCAGACCAACACAGGGTTGAGCGTTCTTTTGAGGTGGGTGATATGGTGTACCTTATGCTGCAGCCATACAGACAATCTACTCTTAAGAGTGGTGCTGAGAAGTTAAAGCCACGGTATTATGGTCCATTTAGGATCTCCAGGAGGGTTGGAGAGGTGGCTTATGAGTTAGAATTGCCGACAGAGAGCAGAGTTCATAATGTCTTCCATGTGTCACGCCTCAAAAAGGCACTAGGGCACAATGTGATACCTTCTACAGAGTTGCCTCCTCTTGATGAAGAGGGGAAGTTGGTTTTGATACCTGAGGCCATCATTGACACCAGGGAACATACATAGAGGAAAAGAGTCATTAGGGAATATTTGGTGAAGTGGAAGAACCTGCCGGTAGAGGATGCTACATGGGAGAGTGAGCAAATCTTGTTGCATCTAGATCTGAGATTGCTTGAGACAAGCAATCTTGGGGAGGGCAGACTGTAATGTCCCCTTTTCCTAGTGAGTTAGTCTATACTTGGTTCTCGTAGACTAACCAAAGTGGTTAGGGAACTCTGGGAGTTTGTTTGGTTGGTTTCTGACATTCTGGCTGGGACTTACTATTTTTAGTAAGTTGCGAAGTTGGCTATTTTGGGAAACTCTTTATTGGAGATGGAGCGTTTCGTCGAGATCTTTCCAACGGTCTATAACTCATGGGATTCTGTGACCGTTTGGGCTTTCATATTAAAGTCCGTAAGCTATACTTTATTATTATATTTGGACTTTAATTAATTAATGTCGGTGACTTTGGAGAAATAAGGAAAAATGCAAAAATAAGTTACTAAGGGATTTGGGTGCCCCTTTGAGGAATAAAAAGCAAATTTAAAAATAACATTTCCCTCTCATATGGGTCGACCCACTTGTGGAGTTATAAAAAGGCAAAGAGTGGGAAAAGTTATTCATTCTTGATATTACATTTTATGCTTCTATTTGCTCTGCAAATGAGGGTTTGGGGGATTTCTTTCAGCCAGGGCTTTTGGTGACAGAAACTACCATTGGTAGCAATCTTCCGCAGGTGTGAAAGATCACCCAAGGGGATTTTGGAGCAGCCATATTCAGTGGCTGTATTTGAGCTTCATTTTGATACGACCATTGACAGAGATGGAGATAACAAGATATATCTTATTGCAGTTTTGTTGCAGCTGAGGAAGAGTATTAGTGATGGATTGTATTGCAGATTTGAGAAGGGTTGGGATTGCCATTTTTTCATTGCTGGCCGTACCTCTTCATGTGTAGGCCGTACCACTTCATATGCTGGCCGTACTTCTTGGAGCAGCTGTTCGGAGTTTATTGGGGCTGTTCTTCCTTGCTTAGTGGTCGTTTTTGACCTAAAGGTCTATGCTGATAGTTGTAGATTGTTTCATTGCATTTGTTGATACTTTCAATGCAAAACTCCATTGTCATATTGCTGGTCTGTCAACAGCAGAAATATGAAGATGCTTATTTTGACATGGGTATGTGATGGTTATTCATTTTATGCCATTCTATGAACTGGGTCTTTATTATTTAGTTCATATCTGTTATAGTTTTTCTGGGTTTTCAGTTGTATGCTATATTCCTTATATTTTGACATACACACTTCAAGAAAACAGAAACCCCCTTCTGCATCTTCTATCTAGTTCTAAAAGATCACAGAAAAAACTTAAAAAACTAATAACATTAAAAGATAAATCAAAAGAACAACAGGTGTAAGTTATTACATTTGGCTACATACAATTGATCTTTCGCTTCTTCAAGAGCCATCTGCGTATTCTCCAAAGCCTCCTTAGTATGCCTAAGCTCCAAAGTGAGCTTATTAACTACATCTTTTTCCACTTTCAAGGCATTAGCATATACTCCAGCAATCTTGAAAATGTGATCCCTGTCTGAGAGTAATTGCAAGAAATTTGATTTCATCTATACTGCAGCTTCTTTGATTGCCTGTAAATTTGTAAGAGAGATTTCACCATCCACGCCCTTATGTCTTCCCTGAGTTTGAGCCGTGCAATACAAATCTTCAATAGTTCTGTGAGTATCATCAAAGAGTACCATGGCTGCAACAAGCATATCCTCTATGACTTCCAACTGATCCTTCAAACTACCTATCTCCATGACTTCTTCTTCATGATACCCATGTGTAAAGACTAGACCATCATATTCCCTCAAAGGGGCACCACCAAAGTAGTGAGTAGAGTCTTCTACATTCTGACCTTCAGCAGTGTTTGCTCCAAAAAGAGTGTGTACCACTGTATCCTTCACCAAATGATCCTCCGTGTCTTGCAGTGTCAAAACAATATTATCCAATTCACCTTGTTTACCTCTTGCTGTATTTTCATAGGTATGATCAACATCCCACTCAAAGACATCCATGCCATGTAATGTCCCTTTGTAAAGGAAACACTTAAACCTGAATCTACCTTCAAAAGTGATTCTCAAAGAGACATTAGTAACATTAGAGATCAATAAATTTCAATGATAATATCTAATGAGATCAAAGATAATATAAATATTTCATCCTCAACAAAGGATTATTCATTTCCTTCTTGTCATTCACTTATGATGATTATTCTATAATATATTCCATAGGTACATTAAGGTGAATATTAAACATATTTCAAGATCTATATCTTCCCCTCCTATTTTTCATCAAGGAATTAGGATTTACATGACTAGGGCACGTTGAAACCATCTCCGATCCAGCTTCGGGAAACTAAGTACCTAGCCCTTGGGGTCTATACATGGAATCTCGGATCCAGCTTGGGAACTATATCCCAGTCATTGAGATCGATACCAGCTTGGGAACTATATCCCAGCCATTGGGGTTTGTACAGGGGATGGAATTACTTCGCCTTTCTGTACAATACCCATGATTCCTCATTGGATGAAGTAATAGAGGCTACGGAGATATGATCCTTATGCAATATTCCCTTGTACTATAGATGGAATTCTATTATACCATTATCATCATAATGCATGAATTAAAGACATTCATATTGCAAATCGAAGTACTGTTATACGGTATCCTTATAATTGTTCATCATTGTTAGATCTTGAGTCTAAATATGGATATCAATTCGATTATGAATAAAGAAGACATTTCATTATAATCTATAATCATTCATATGGATTCATATACTTGTGTAATACTAATGATGTGATTGACATATATATGGATCTATTCTAGATTATGCATACTTATATATATATATATATATATATATATATAATCTTACATTTTCTATTTTTACTATTTACTTAACAATCAAAGATTCTTACCTTATCTGCTGTACTCTTTATTTACCTTTGTTCTTTTTGTGCAGACCTTTTATTATGCTTGTTGTTCTTATAACCACTGTTGTAATATCCCTAACTGGATATTTATCAAATTTTCTGATTTTTAACCTTCCAAATGATGTCCTAAATTTCTGATTTCATTTTTTCTGTTCAAACCCTAGGTCTGATATCTTTTTCATCCAACAAATGACATTATCTAACAAACTCTTGATCAAGATGTGACAAAGAACAAGCCAAAAGTTTATAACAACCGATATGAGAATATTATGTCTATTCAAATTAAAGATATGAATAGATGTTGTTGGTAGCCTTCTAATATGAATTCAAATTACAATGATAACTCAGACTTTTGCTGTTGTAACTTCAGTTTTGCTTCTTATTCAAATCTCTCATTACAAAGGCATTACAATAGATCAGAATGACAACCTTAATTCATTGTTATAACAGAGGTGTAATTACAATGCAAACATACCAATTATAAAGACTTAGCAAGCAGCTAACCTTCTTAAATCAAGTCTGATATTATGAATGTATTTCATTAATGCTGATACAAACACCATACAATGCAGCCAGTCCTTTTCTAATAGTCACTGTCTCTTGGCTGATGGTTGCAACCTCAATTGACTAGCATATGCCAAGATGTGAAAGCAAACTCCTTATAGAAATGACGAAGACCTTGCAAACCCTTGATGCTGGTTTAGTTTGACCACCTGATCTTAACAATACTGGTTCTGCCTTTGGAATGCTGATCAATCATCTAGAAGAACCCAATGTCCCAATGAATCTGATTGCTGTCACAGAATGGGCATGAGCACTGCCTTAAATCTATTAGTTGTCCCTGAATGTGCAGTTCGGCCTCTTTGATGATGTAGGAATGAAGTACCAATGATCACAAACAATTCCAAACAAGGGCGATCTCTCCAAACTGCCGACACACCTTAGAACAATGAGTATCACTTCAGAAATGGCGGCGGATAGTGTATGAAACTGCCAGCAGTTCGCTGATCCTCTAATCGGATGGCAAATAAACTCCTCAAGGTAGTAGATTCGTTCCTCCAATGGTAGGCCGAGCCATGCAATGAACCTTCACCAAAAGTCAGCACATAAGATGATGCAAAAGGTTATCAAAGTCTTCGCTGTTATGAACCTGTTATATCTGCTATGAAATAGTCACAAAGACTGCTAGGGTATGACTGCTGATAACTTCAAACTCTTCAACAATGCAGAACTACAATGATTTTCAATGAAATCAATAAACTCAACAAGTCTTCAAATAAATCTTCAACAATTTTCTACTAACGGTCTCCAATAAGCTCTATGATGAATACTGATTGCATCCACCTCTCAAAACGGGAATGGGGCCATCACCAAACCCTAGTTATCAAGGGATCATCACCTTGATTAGACTGAAATTTGTCTTCAAACTCAATATGCAAAAACCAAGTCAAAAACATGATTTCAAATGACTCCCAGCTGCTCCTTATAAAGCCC
Organism: Cunninghamia lanceolata; assembly: GCA_027924645.1. Taxonomy (NCBI): domain Eukaryota; kingdom Viridiplantae; phylum Streptophyta; class Pinopsida; order Cupressales; family Cupressaceae; genus Cunninghamia; species Cunninghamia lanceolata. Next base: position 6,980,680 of record BSBN01000071.1, on the reverse strand, counting down.
TCACTTCAAATAGGTCTGGCCTAACTTTATTAAATGAAAGTTTTTGTGTACACAATCACTTATTAAATGACGGTTTTTATGTACACAATCACTTAACTTTATTAAATGATGGTTTTTGTGTACACAATCACTTAACTTTATTAAATGATTGTTTTTGTGTACACAATAACACTTTATTTTATAAAGTGTTTTAAATTGACTCAAGTAACTCAATAAAATATTAATTTTATAAAGCAATTAAAAATACTTTATAAAATTAATTTACAATTAGAACCTTTTTAAGTTACTTGTGTAATTCTAATGATGCGATTGATATATATATATATGGATCTATCCTAGATTATGCATATATATATATATATATATACATAATCTTACATTTTCTATTTTTACTATTTACTTAACAATCAAAGATTCTTACCTTATCTGTTGTGCTCTTTATTTACCTTTGTTCTTTTTGTGCAAACCTTTTATTATGCTTGTTGTTCTTATAACCACTGCTAAACTGATCGATGTAACATACACCCTTGGTATATGTTTTGCTCTGTATGTTTTGTTTGTGTTTTTTGCTGTTTGGTGTTTAGGGTTTTATGGGTTTTGCTTGCATGTGTGTTTTGACATGAAATATATAGGAAATGAAGCATAAACTGAAAACCCAAAAAAACTAGAAGAGATAACAATAAAATATCGAAGACCTAGGTAGAAATGAGCCAAAATATGAAGTTTTGTTACATACCCATGTCAAGATTTACAACTTCATGTCAGGGTCATAGCTGGACCAGCAACACAAGCATGTCAAAAGTGCCAAAATCTTCATACAATGCAAGGGAGTACAAATGTGAATGCTGCAGCAATATCAATGGCCCAAAACGCTAAGATTGAGGAAGTTAATAGCTCCAATGAAGAGATAACCTCAGCTCATGAAACCCCACGTCTAAAGTACTGCTGTACAGCCTAGCTGGTACACTGAATCAACAAAGAACTCACTTAAATCTGCTTTTAAAACCCTATTTCTGCTACTGGAATTTCTGCAGTAACTAGGTGATGAGGATAGAAGTGAAAAGCAGCTCAAACAAGTGTGGTCGCTCCTATAAAAGGTTGTACGACTGATCTGCACTATACGGCCCAGCCAAGGAAATATGCATAGCCACAAAACCTTCATAATATGCCCTGAGAGATCAGTCTCCTCAATGATATATCAAAACTCCTCCAAATATATTTATTTCATGCCCAAATTTTCACCAAAATGTAACAACTGAATGCACAAATGAGACTCCTGGATGAAGCCTCCAATGTCTTCTCCTGATGCGGTCTTTCACGCATGAAGAAAGGCAATTTTGCAGAGGGTTTCGTCTCCACAAATTGATTGTCATGTCCCCATTTCCAGAGTGACTTCATATGGAGTTGATGATTAGTCTATCATCCATTCTCGTAGGCTAATGCATTGGTAAGGGAATGATTTGCTAGTTTGAGTGTGTTTCTATACATGGAGAACCGGAAAGTTGGTATATGTCTATACATGGAGAACCAGAAAGTTGGCTCAACTAGTATGTTATTTGGAAAATGCAATATTGAAATTGTATTTTCAATCATTTGGTTTGATTTGTTAGATGATGGAATAAAAGGGAAAATGAAATCTTTAATCACATTTTCTCTAATATATTTTTATGAAGTTTGTATGGAATAAGGAGCATTCGACCATGAAGAAATAGGTCCAAGCTATTCCCAACGGCTATCATGTGGGATCGATTGGCATTGCAAATGAAATTTCAAAAGGATCGACTAAACATTTTGAGGTGGCGATTTCCTTGGATCGTGTGCCAATGAGTAGGATCGACGCCATGAGGAGAGTCATTCGCCCAAGGTAAAAATGTACACAATTTGCATTGGATCAAGTGCCAACGGTTGGAGCAAGACAAAAGTCATTTAAAACAATTGTATGGAAATTCAATGCAAACGCCTATGCAATGGATCGATGGCCAAGGTAAAGAAGAGTGATTTTAAATGCAAATTTTATTTATTAAATATTTGCATATGGAGCAATTGAGGAATTTGAATGCTAATGCCAAAGTGGTTGAGATCGCCCAAGCTTTGAAAAGGATTTTAAGTGAAAAGAATGAAGATTTTAAATGCTTGTGAACAAGTATTTCCAGCCGCCGCCATGATAAGAGGGAGCTCTATTGCTAAGGATCGATCCATATGAAATAATAGATGCCTTTCATTTAAAACAATAGAAGATTGATTTTAAATGAATGAGTTTTAGTTGCAGCTCATTTACAATTGTTCAAGTTTTTTGCTCATCATTGGTGGAACTCAAATTTCAATCCAAATTTGCTAAGAAGGACGCCTATCCATGGAGAGGATAAATAGAAGACTTGAACATCAATTTGCAACTATTGATGCATTGGTATGTTTCTTATTCTATTTGTTTTGACTGAGAATTCTGATTTTCATGTCTTTTTGCAAGGAGATGACCCCTTGTGTTTGTATGGTGATGACCCCATACTCTATGTGAGGTGATATTATCCAAATATTCACCATTGAGCTTGAATTTGCAGGTTTAGAAAAGCTATTGGAGTGTATTTGATATCATATTGAAGCCCTTGATCCATTGGAAGCATTATCAAGGTAGTTTTAGGGTCTATGATATCATTGGAGTGAGATTTATACAAGTTGCAGGTTCTGATTTTTCATGATAGCAAGATATTTATATTGTTTCAAGGCTTTTTGAGCATATTGGACAGATCTACAAGGATTCTAGGCCCATCGCTTGGCTTGGGAGTATTGAAGCATTTGAAGACATTTTGCATGGGCTGATTGAAATATGCACCTACAGCAGTCATGGCAGCCAGCTGATCTTTTATATCAATCAAATATAATTGTACTTCCAGGGCTATTGTGATCTATTTCAGACTTGAGGACAATTGGCTATTGTTTGTTTTTGATCATATATGTTGTATAAGGCATTTGGACCATTATTTGTTCACATTTTCATAATGATATCAGGTCTGATATGACTGATACAGTGACTGAAATTTTATGACAGCAGTATGTTTTGTGATGTAATTTGATTATCAATCAATATGAATGCAAGGAGTTTGTTGGCTTCCATATTTTGTGATTTTTTTTGATGATTGGCATTGATTTGTGGAAGAAATCTTATTTAAAATTGATCAATATTTTCAATCATACATAATAGGGTCTCTTACATCGATCCCAAACCCCTGCGAGGGGTGTTGCCCCCAAACCCCCATCAAATCAGTACTATCTTGATTCAGTGAGCAATGGGGTGCAACATTCGCAGCATTCAGTGTGCTATCAGATTGGGTCCCTTGGTTGGTTGGTCTACTGGCAGGTGTTCCGAATGTGTTGATTCTACTTTTTCACGGCTTCTACTTCAGCAGTGTCGCCAGTTTGGCGGAGCTTACTTAATATCACTTGATACTTCATAGTTTTCTGTCATCTGGAAGACGACTAATTTTGTGGGGGGGATGATGTAGTCGGTCGTAGTCGGCCAAGTAAATAATCATGAATTAATTAATGTTGTGCACAGTTTAGGAGTGTTATTGGGTTAACCCCGACGGTTGGATAGTTGTGGAGTCGTTGCCAATGGTTGGTATCTCAACCAACCTTGGCATAAGTTATATATTGAGTCGATACTTGTAATCGGGGGCAGCATCGTGACATTGTAGTGTAATACTGACATATTAAAGGAATGGAAACAATGCTTTATTCTGTGCAATGCTGTTATAAATTCATGTTCTATGTTATGCACTATACTACATAATTATGTTTACTCTGTCTGTATGAATACCACATTGCCAGTAAACAATGCTTGGCATTGAATTGTGCAAGAAATCTTATCTAAAATTGATCAATATTTTTAGTCATACATAATAGGGTCTCTTACAGTGGTATCAGAGCCATATTCCTGCCAGCCTATGGGTGATGAGTACAATTGATTCATTACCACATCATTATAGAAGAAGAGCAGAAACAATGGGTGATAGAAGGAGACCTAATCCACAGGATGAAATGGATCCAGTACTTAGAGAAATAATTGAAAATCAAAGAAGAATGGCAGATGGTCAGCAAGAAACAAATGCAAACATTCAGCGAAGTATTGATAGGCTATGTCAAGTTTTGACAGGTAACAGGATCAACAACAATAGGGCTAATCAGGATGATGAAAGTAGCATTGCAGGATCACAAAGAACAAGGAGAACACGTGCACCAACAGTGGAGAGACCTATGCAGCCTACTTTTCTTCCTAGAGAAGAAGAGGTGATTGAGGAAGAGTTGGAGTACGAAGAGGAAGTAGGTGATGATTGGACAGCTTGGATTGATGAATATGATGCACTTCCTAATCGTGTGCATGATAGAGTGAGTCTCAACAATTTCATAAACCATAAGCAACATAAGCCAAGAGAAAGAAGGCAAAGAAGAGCAAGGCCAACACAACCAAGAGAGTACAAGGATGCAATGGAAAAGATTCCTCTTCCTAGTTTTGATGGCAGTGGTAAGATGAGTGCTAGAGCATGGGTAAACAAGTTAGATACTTTTCTTACACTCAAGCCCATGAGTGAAGAAAAGGCTATACACTTTGCTACTATGCATTTGGAGGGTTTGGCTTATGAATGGTGGCATTATGGTCTTGTGTCTCAACATCACAACAGGATTACTTCATATGATGAGTTTGTTCAAAAACTCATTAACAGGTTTGACCGCAAAGATGTGGAGGTCTACTACCGTGAGCTTGCACAATTGAAACAAAGTGGTAGAGTAGAGGCATATGTCAATGAATTTCAAAAGATTGCGGCTATGGTTCCTGATATGTTAGATAGGAGGATCACTATGCTATTTGTTGAAGTATTGAATGACAGAATTAGAGGTTTGGTGAATTTCACAAGCCAGCTACATTGGATGAGGCCATTGATTTAGCATTTGACTTGGATGCTACTCCTACATTCACACAAAAGAAAGGCTTTTTCAAGGGCTCAATTTCTAATCAAAAGAAAACATTCTAGCCTATCAGACCAAGTCCTACATCTATGGAGCGTGATGAATTGAGAAGGAAGAAGTTGTGCTTTGATTGCAAACAACCTTGGGAATCGGGACATAGATGTCGAGGTAAAGGAAAGGTACATCTTATTGAGGTAATGTCTGATGATGAGAATGATTCACATGAGGATACAGGTTCATGTCATGAGGATGATCAGCCTACTTTGGAGCTTGAGTCAGATGATATTGGTAATACAGTGACTATTGCTACTATGTCAAGAGTCCCTAGATATCATGCATTCAGGGTTAAGGGAATCATCAATGGGCAACATGTCACATGTTTAGTGGATAGTGGAGCCACACATAATTTCATTGATGAGGGTTTGGTTATGAGACGTGGCCTACAGTTAGAGGATTTTGAGAGTTTCACAGTTGTAGTAGCTGATGGTTTTACTATGAGTTGCCAAAAGAAGGTACCACAGCTCAATATTCAAATGGGTGATTATACTTTGATAGATGATTTCTACATGGTTGGACTTTCAAGGATTGATGTTGTATTGGGAATGCAATGGTTGCATTCTATTGGCCGATATATATAGGATTTGAAGAAGATGGAGATTGAGTTTATACACAATGGGAAGAAGATAGTATTGAGGGCTATATCAGATGGAACACCTAGAGTGGTTTCAGCTAGGCGTATGGAGGCTTTATTTCGTCATGATGATATTGCATGGGCAGCCCAAGTTTCTATATCTTCTAATCCTTCTTCCAAGGGTGATTATCATGTAGATATCCAATCTTTATTGGATAAGCATAGTAAGGTGTTTGGTGACATTCCTCTAGGTAGACCACTCGATCATGGATTTGAGCATGTGATTGAGTTGGAGGATGGGATCAAGCCCATCAACATTGCACCATATCGACATCCTAGGCACTTCAAAATTGAAATTAAGAACACAATTAAGGAGTTGATTGATATGGGACACATTCGACCATCATCTAGTCCATTTGCTTCTTCGGTGGTGTTGGTGAAGAAGGATGGTACTATGCGAATGTGTATTGATTACAGGGCTTTGAATAAGAAGACAATCAAAAACAGGTACCCCATAGCCAGGATCGATGAGTTAGATGAGCTACACGGGGCCATGTATTTCTCCAAGATTGATCTTCGTTCAGGCTACCATCAGATACGTGATCGTGAGGACATTCCTAAGACTGCATTCAGATGCCACTGCGGACACTATGAGTTCCTTGTTATGCCCTTTGGTCTTACTAATGCACCTGCTACATTTCAGTCTTGTATGAATCATGTGTTCAATAAGCAGTTGTGTACATTTTTATTGGTTTTCTTTGATGATATTTTGATCTATAGTAAGACATGGGATGAGCATCTTCGACATCTTGATGAGGTTCTTGGAGTCATGGAGGCACAGTCATTATATGCTAAGATGTCCAAGTGTGACTTTGGGATGGAGGAGATTCTTTATTTGGGGCATATGATTAGTGCACAAGGAGTTAGAGTATAGGATGAGAAGATCAAAGCAATTTAGGAAAGACCTACATCACGGAACCTTACCGAGTTGAGAGGGTTCTTGAGTCTTTGCAGCTACTATAGAAGATTTGTTAGAGCATTCTCACAGTTGGCAACACCATTGACAGATCTCACTAAGAAGGGGGCATTCCTTTGGTCTTCTAAGGCATAGACAGGATTTGACAGGCTTAAGGAGGTGATGAGTACTACTCCAGTGTTAGCACTACCAGATTTCACACAGTCCTTTATACCTGAGTGTGATGCATCAGGAGAGGGGATTGGAGTTGTGTTGATGCAGAATAGGCATCCCATTGCATTTGAGAGCAGGAAATTGAGAGATGTGGAGTGCCTATATTCCACCTATGACAAGGAGATGCTTGCCATTATGCATGCTTTGACAAAGTTTCGTCAGTACTTGGTAGGTGCGAAATTTGTGGTGAGGACTGACCACAATAGCTTGAAATACTTCTTGGAACAAAAGGATTTGAATGAGAGACAACAAAAATGGGTCTCTAAGATACAGGCATATGTCTTTGATATTGAGTTTGTGAAGGGGAAGAAGAATGTTGTTGCAGATGCACTTTATAGGAGACCTACTATTTGTTCCTTGAGTGAGATTTCTGCTGATAGGAAATCTTAACTTTTAGTTGAGTATTCCAAATCTACTTTTGCATGCGAGATCATGGATGGCATTATACAGGATGACAGGTACAAGGTAGTGGATGATGTGATATATTATAAGGATAGAATTTTCTTGGTACCTGAATCTAAGCTTAAGCAACAGATTTTGAGAGCTATTCAAGACACACCTCTAGCAGGGCATCCAAGGTTTTTCAAAACCTATAGATAGGTGCGTGAGAGATTCTCTTGGAAGGGTCTCAAGGATGATGTCCTACAACATGTTAGAGAGTGTTTGACTTGTCAACAGAACAAGTCAGAGCATACTTTTCCCACAGGTCTTCTACAGCCGTTGCCTATTCCCGAGTAGAAGTGGGAAAGTATCTCCATGGATTTCATCACTGGTCTTCCAAAGGTACATGGTAAGGATTGCATATATGCGGTTGTTGATAGATTGACTAAATATGCACATTTCTATCCTATTGCAGTGGACTATTCAACTTTGCAGGTTGCAGATTTATTCTTTAGAGAGATATTCCGTTTGCATGGCCTTCCAAAGAGCATTGTGAGTGATCGGGATAGCCGATTCATTGATATGTTTTGGAGAGAGCTATTCCGACTTGCAGGTACAGAGTTGACACCGAGCACTAGCTATCACCCTCAGACCGATGGACAGACAGAGATTGTTAATAAGTGGGTAGAGGGATATCTTTGCAACTATGTTTCAGGACATCAGTGTGCTTGGGTGAGATGGTTGTACCTTGGTAAGTATTGTTATAATACCACCTACCATATGTCAATTGGCATGACTCCATTCAGAGCACTGTATGGGTATGATGCACTATCTTTTGTTGACTTGGCTTTTGATGATAGTAGAGCTCCTAGAGCTAAGGAGTTAATATAGGACACACAGGTTATCCTTAGAGTTCTTAAGGATAATATTCAGCATGTACAGAACCAGCAGAAGATTTATGCAGACAGACATAGAGTTGAGAGATCATTTGAGATAGATGACTTGGTTTTTTTTCCGCCTACAACCTTATAAACAGAGTTCATTGAAGAAAAGTGGTGCGGAAAAACTCAAGCCAAGATTTTATGGGCCATACAGGATTGTCAGGAGAGTTGGCGAAGTAGCATATGAGTTGGATTTGCCAGCATGAAGCCACATACATAATGTACTTCATGTTTCATGCCTCAAAAAGGCATTGGGTCAGAATGTGGTTTCTTCTATAGATCTTCCATCTCTTGATGAAGAGGGCATGTTCATACTAGAGCCTGATGGCATTGTTGATATAAGGGAACGCCAATTGCGTAGCCGAGTCATCAGGGAGTATTTGGTGCGATGGAGAGGTTTGCCATTAGAGGATGCTACATGGGAAGGTGAGAAGATTTTAGAGCATCCCAATCTTCAATTGCTTCAGGACAAGCAATCCCGGGAAGGGAGGACTGTCATGTCCCCATTTCCGGAGTGACTTCATATGGAGTTGATGATTAGCCTATCATCCATTCTTGTAGGCTAATGCATTGGTAAGGGAATGATTTGCTAGTTTGAGTGTGTTTCTATACATGGAGAACCGGAAAGTTGGCTCAACTAGTATGTTATTTGGAAAATGCAATATTGAAATTGTATTTTCAATCATTTGGTTTGATTTGTTAGATGGAATAAAAGGGAAAATGAAATCTTTAATTACATTTTCTCTAATATATTTTTATGAAGTTTGTATGGAATAAGGAGCATTCGCCCATGAAGAAATAGTTCCAAGCTATTCCCAACGGCTATCATGTGGGATCGATTGGCATTGCAAATGAAATTTCAAAAGGATCGACTAAACATTTTGAGGTGGCAATTTCCTTGGATCGTGTGCCAATGAGTAGGATCGACGCCATGAGGAGAGTCATTCGCCCAAGGTAAAAATGTACACAATTTGCATTGGATCAAGTGCCAACGGTTGGAGCAAGACAAAGTCATTTAAAACAATTGTATGGAAATTCAATGCAAACGCCTATGCAATGGATCGATGACCAAGGTAAAGAAGAATGATTTTAAATGCAAATTTTATTTATTAAATATTTGCATATGGAGCGATTGAGGAATTTGAATGCTAACACCAAAGTGGTTGAGATCGCCCAAGCTTTAAGAAGGATTTTAAATGAAAAGAATGAAGATTTTAAATGCTTGTGAACAAGTATTTCCAGCCGTCGCCATGATAAGAGGGAGCTCTATTGCTAAGGATTGATCCATATGAAATAATAGATGCCTTTCATTTAAAACAATTGAAGATTGATTTTAAATGAATGAGTTTTAGTTGTAGCTCATTTACAATTGTTCAAGTCTTTTGCTCATCATTGGTGGAACTCAAATTTCAATCCAAATTTGCTAAGAAGGACGCCTATCCATGGAGAGGATAAATAGAGACTTGAACATCAATTTGCAATTATTGATGCATTGGTATATTTCTTATTCTATTTGTTTTGACTGAGAATTCCAATTTTCATGTCTTTTTGCAAGGAGATGACCCCTTGTGTTTGTATGGTGATGACCCCATACTTTGTGAGGTGATATTATCCAAATATTCACCATTGAGCTTGAATTTGCAGGTTTAGGAAAGCTATTGGAGTGTATTTGATATCATATTGAAGCCTTGATCTATTGGGAGCATTATCAAGGTAGTTTTAGGGTCTATGATATCATTGGCGTGAGATTTATACAAGTTGCAGGTTCTTATTTTTCATGACAGCAAGATATTTATATTGTTTCAGGGCTTTTTGAGCATATTGGACAAGTCTACAAGGATTCTAGGAGTTGCAAGTTGCATAAGGAACCCATCGCTTGGCTTGGGAGTAGGTTATTGAAGCATTTGAAGACATTTTGCATGGGCTGATTGAAATATGCATCTACAGCAGTCATGGCAGCCAGCTGATCTTTTATATCAGTCAAATATAATTGTACTTCCAGGGCTATTGTGATCTATTTCAGACTTGAGGACAATTGGCTATTGTTTGTTTTTGATCATAAATGTTGTATAAGGCATTTGGACCATTATTTCTTCACATTTTCATGATGATATCAGGTCTGATATGACTGATACAGTGACTGAAATTTTATGACAGCAGTATGTTTTGTGATGTAATTTGATGATCAATCAATATGAATGCAAGGAGTTTGTTGGCTTCCATATTTTGTGATTTGTGTTGATGATTGGCATTGATTTGTGCAAGAAGTCTTATCTAAAATTGATCAATATTTTCAGTCATACATAATAGGGTCTCTTACATCGATCCCAAACCCTCGAGCCAAGCTCCAAGCCAAAGCACAAGAAAATCTCAATATGAGAACAAATTTCATAAAACATAGCATATGCCAAAAATGAACCTTCTTTTGCCTTTTTGTTTCTCTTTCTTCCCCAACGCCCAAGACGAATTTCTTTTTTATTATTTTGATTTATCATTTAACCCCTTATTGCTCCATGAGGGGCGCCCATCCCCTAGAGGCTCAACTTTAAGTTATAACGTTATTTTATAATATGTTTTTACTTTATAACTTAAAGTTATATTATGTCTATTAAAATAAGTTAAATCTTTAATTTAACTTATATTATATCAACGAAGCTCTAAATATCTTGAAACCCTAAACTCTCGTGCCATGACCGTCAGCCACTGCCCTACCATTAATAGTAAGTGCCCGGCTCCCAACTTACTATAAATAGTAAGTCCCTGAATTGACCTCTTAACCATTGTTATTAGCCTACGAAAGTCATGTGATAGGCTAATCTCCACCATCTGTGTGACTGGACTAAATGGGGGACATTACAATCAATGCTTGATTACTACTGAATGCCTAATTATCTATTTTATTGATTGCTGATGGTTAGATCTGCTTGTGATTGTTATTCCTTTCTATTCCCCCCTTGATGAACTCCACCAATTCCCTTTATATCCTTGGAAGGGAAATGGAGGCGATGCTTGGAGGTGTTCATTAAGGAGGCACCTCTTCATAATCGCTGCCTTTTATCTTATGAATGATTTGTCTTTAACTAATATTTAACTAATATTTCCTTTGTTTATTACTCATATCCTTTTAAAAGTGATCACTGCCTAATATCTTTGTGGAATCGTACTTCTTTGTAAAATGAAACATAAACAAGGTGATTTGCATTTGTTAATATGGTCGGCTAACTTAGAATTTCCATTATATGCTTGGCGCCTTCCATCAAACATTCTTAGGCATGTGATATTGAATCTACCCGCAATAGTGCATTTATATTTTATATGCCCTTTTACACGAATACGAATTTAGTCGATTCTCACCTTTACAATAGTTCTCAAACGCTTTATTCTCTCTTCAATCGTATTGCATATTTTCTTGTTGTATTAGGTGTCTTGGAGACATATCATTGTTACCAACATTTTTCTTTGTCTATATCATTGTATGAGGGAATCTAATAATAATTCTTATTGGCTGGAGTCATCAGGACAAACAAAGTATTTCGCTAGAGCCAGGTGGGCGATCTGAGTTTAGTGGTGCTCCATTAGAAACATTACATCGTATGCTATTCAAAATACTTGCCTTAGATGGAGGTCAGCATATATTCGCTGCCCCTAATAAGACTTTTTTCTTTATACATGTATAAGTATTTGTTTATGTATTATAATTATAATAATATTTAATAAAGATATTTATATCTTTATTAATACATATTTATTATTTATATTTATATTTGTATTTATGCTTATTATTTATAATTATTTTTATATAATATAATAATATATCTTATAAATATATTATATATTATATTTGAATTATATTAAAATATTTATATAAAAATATTATTATTTACTAAAAAATACATTTTATGAAGACTTCACCGTCTTTTATTATGATGTTTAAATCTTTAATTTAAACAATGCCTTAATATGGGGACATGACATGCCATAGCTTGATTCCCAATCAAATTGATGTAAAGGTGCTAAAACAATGCAAGGCTCAACCAACGGAATATCACAAGAGCTCAAATTTTCATGTCGCTGATCTGAATTGGTTGGTTTGACAGTCTCCAATGCGGTATCCTTTTCAATATTCAATTGCTCTTCATTTGTGTCCACAATAGTTGTCTCTTCTCCAGTCTCATAGTCATTTGTCATGTTCTCTTCAATGTGCTATTCAGTTGTAGCCTTGATAGATAGACCTTCTTCAATTATGTTCTCTGTTGTTATATGGAGCCTAATCAGACTCGGAGGTTAAATTTACCCCACTTTTATCAGCGCAGTTTCCCCCCAAATTCCTACAAGGTCAAGGGGCAGTGCCCCTTGTGGGGGTTTGGGGGCAACGCCCCTTGCGGGGTCACACAGTTTTTTATTATTTTATAAAGGCACCGAGAGTTATTTTATCGTTGGCCGACATAAAAAACCCTATTTTTGTAACCGACAAAAAGCTTGATAAAAGCGGCTAAGGGTTAGGGTTTCCGTTGATATTGTATTGTAGCATTTGCAGCATTATTGAGTTGCAGGGATTGTTGGTTGTAATCGGTTTGATTTACTGGATAATAATATTGGACTCTCTGTTGGTGGATGTAGCCCGAGTTTGGGTAAACCACGTTAAAACTTGTCTCTCGCTGTTATTATTTCTGTGTATTTTCATTCCTCTGTTTAATCTTTATTTGCATTTAATTGATATCTTCTGTCGGCTAACCCTAACATTCTCATAGGGCTGAAATGAACTTGTATCTTCTCCTCTAGGGCTGCAATGCAAATTATGATCAAGTGATCCTTCTTCATGCGAATGTTCTGTCATGAACTCCTCTTCATCCATCTGCTCATTATTCAGGAAAGGTGTCGACTTCTTCTTACACTGAATAATCACTCTTCTAGCTAAGTCTCTTTTGACATGGTCATCCTCCTTCCTGTTAGCCAAAAGAATAGATAGAGGTAATTGTGGCACAACATCACTCTCTTCAATAATCAAACTCATGCTGGCGTACATGGATGCAACAACATCATTAGCATGTTCCTTTCTAACCACAGCAAAGAAGTGGAGAAATATCATGTTGACCAATTCATTCAATTCCAAATCCAACATGATAGCATGCAATCTAACTCTCGCAAAAGTTTCAAGTATAGCAATCCTTATAGGAAAATTAAACATGTGATGTCATCTAGATCCTGGAAACTATCCACCATCAGCTGAAATACCTCTTTCAACGTGTTATCATTGTAAGGAGCTATAGGTGTCGAAATCCTCATGATTTCACTCAAACATGAAGTAACAAGAAGTCTCACACCCTTATTATTGTGTCTTAACCACTTTTGCTCACCCAAAGTAGATGCTGCCGGAGTCAAGGCAACTCGCATTTCCTTAGAAGATGACTGATCCAACATGCGAAGACATTCCTTTATTTCCTCCAAAGTGCTAAGAAATGCACATTTTGACTGAAATAGATCTTCATGTCTACTACCTGCTCTATGAAGCTTATTTTTCACATCTTCTTCACTTGTAGATGTGGATGAACCTTCATCTTTGTTTCTAGATCTTGATGTATCCTTCCTATACTCCGTATACCGACTGAAGTTTATGTTTTTCTTGACGATGTTCGGAAGTGCATCATACTTATCTGCTCACAACACAACCTCGGAATCCATGATTCACAACTCCTGACTAGGTCAATCTTTTCACATATAACATCCGGATAAGACTGAGTCAAATCTCAACCAATGAAGGTGGATCTAACTACAAAATCTTACGCACGAAATGCTATTGGAAGAAGATTTGATTATACGTTGCAGGTTGGCAGGATCTCTCGCTCTAATACCACTGACATGTGCCTTTCTTGGAGTGATGTGATGTTTTTGTGTTCTTTTCAATTATACAGTGAAACTAATGTAATCTATTACAAATTTGCAATATCTCCGACACAAAATCTATAAACTATGAATGCAACAATCTATAACAAACAAAGATAGACATCATTCTACTTGCATTACAATATAGATTGAGTTTGGCAGCCTTTGATTACAAGTTTGGAGTTGCCAGTTACAATGAAATTATTTGATTCAGATCTATTACAATCAGACTTGAAGTCTCAATTACATCAAAGATCTATGATAGCCAATAAGCTATGCCAATGCTGGTATAGGAAAACAAAGATACAGAAACAATGGTAACATACCAATTCAAGTCTTGATTATCACAAATGCAATGAGAAGGATTGCTGATGATGACCAAATGCAAGTTAGTCGCCACTCCCAATTGCTACAGACTCCCTTAATGCTTAGGGTGATTGTGTCACTAGGCGGCATACTCAGGCCGATGGAATGAGGTCGCTGTCACCACGTTTCTCAATGAAATCGCTGTCACTAAATCCCATCGTGATGATTGATACAATTGACTGTCCAATTACAAGGCACGAAAATGGTGAATCGCTGATAGAGGAATGTAGATCCGTCCCTTGCGACTGTTGCGATCTCCCAGAATCTATAAATTGATTCTTCTGAGATGTCGAATGATGCTATGCCAGTTCTCACAACTAGAATATCGATCTACAAATTTTGCAACGGATCCTCTTTGATGAGCTCTTCAGGTATACAATGAACAAACAGGAATATCGAATGGTACCGACCACATGCTAATGATAGATTAGTGAAGACTTTAAATGAATTTTCCTGGAACGCCGAGTGTTAAGAAGTCTGTCGTCTTGATAATGATTCACAGGATACAGATCGGAAATAAGTCTTCAACGGTTATGCATCAATCTTCACCCACAAATGCCATGAACCCTCCAACAATGAATCCTTAATTAGCATACAACAGATCTGATTTGGAATTGCTCTCTAAGGATGCACTCGAACAATGATATGATATTTTTACAACCGGTTCCTATGATGGATATGAAAGCCTTCAATGAAATGCAACTATCTTCAATGTCTTCGATTCAATCAAATCTTCAACAAATATAGAGAAAGATCTTTCAATGAAATTGACTCAAGGTCTCCGACCACTATCAAATGATGGATCTATGAAGCTCAAGGAAACCTTCAATGCAGCACAATTGCGAACTCCGTATGAATCCGCCTCCGTGATGTGATCGGGTTTTTGTCCAACACACCAATCTCTGCAATGGTTTTTGTCCTTGGAAGATTGAGCAAACAAATGCCCAACATAAATGCAAAATTACCAAAATAATCGTGATGCCGAAAATAAGTGTTCAAGCCTTCTTTTATACCAATTCAAATTAAAGATTTGAATTTTCATTTCCCTCCTTTCAATTTACTCCTCCAAGGCAATGCACAAGATACAATGCTTATTTTATTATTTTATTTGAATCTCTCCTTCCAATGATGCACCAACTTCACATAGCCATATTTTATTAATTTGTTGTAATGTCCGCCTTTTTGGGGTGTCTAGCAGTGCAGTTGTTGTTGACCTTTTGGGTCTGTGTCATCTTGTTCAGAGAGGTAAATTAATATTACCGGTGAGCTCTAATGGTTTAGAGGAGTCATATGATGCTCTCAGAAGTTGTTTTTGGCTTTCGGTTTGGGCTCCAAGATTCTTGGAGAGGGCATCTATTTATAGAAAGTCGCCCGGTTGGCTTCGTTCATCATTATTATTCATCGAGATCACTCCAGTGCAGTTAGATTTCGATTCCAACACATTTCGACAGTTTGCGCAACATGAGTATATTAATGGCCTTATTTAATTATTTTACTAAGGTTGCTAAAATATTATTTAAAATATTATAAGAGCACCTTAGTGTTATAGCTCATCGGAACTGAGATGAAATGTTTTAAATTATGGATGCATTAAATAAGGACCTTGTGTGTCAAATTATCATTATTTTGTTTAAAAAGTCATTTTCGGAGCTAAAATGGAGTTTAATTAAAAAGTGACTATAATATGATGTTATAAAAGTGACTTAACTTTATGATGTTATAAGTCATAACTTAAAATTGTGTGCTAGGATATGGACACCCTTCTTGAGGACTCATGGGACTTAAAGAAATAAAGTAAAATAAATAAAAGAATTCCCTCATGGGTGTTGGAAGTCAAGAAATAAAAGGAGGAAATGAGATTTCATTTGCATCTTTTGACTTTGCAAAAAAAAAAGGAGATTGTGGTGAAGCTTGAAGCTTGGCTTTCTTGCTGATCTAGGCTTCTGCTGAGACGAAATCCTCCGTAGAATCACTTTCTTCGTGTTGGAAGATAAAATCAGGGGGGTTGTGGGAAGTCTCATCCAGAGGCTTCACATTGAGCTAAGTTTGATACATTTTGGTGAAGATTCGGGGAAGTTATTGTTTATATTCTTATGCAGATTTATGAACAATTGAGAACAAAGTGGTAATGCAGATTTGAGGTGGTTATTTGGGACTGTATATTCATTTCATGCTAGCTGTCCCTTGTCTCATGCTGGTCGTACTATATTAGGAGGGTTTTGTGCACAACAAAGGTAGTCTTTGAGGGCAATTGTGGAAGTAGATCCTGCTACAAACAGAACAGATTTAAGAAAGCACAGAAACAGAGATCTTTAACATTGTTTGTTGCTGATAACTAACCCATCCAGGCCGTACAAGGTAGTCAGGAGGACGTGGGACATTTGGAGGAGAAACGCCTCATCATTGTAGCTGCTATCACACTCATTATGGGCACCTAGGGTCATGAAATCAATTGCATCTCATTTTATGACGGAGAGTATTTGTTTGTAGATGTTTGGAGGTGATTTCTGTTAGCTAGTATTGCTGGTTCATGTACAACAAAGATAACAAGTTGAAGAAAATAATATGGGTATGCTAATGTAATTGGTTTTGGACTATTTTATGAATTGGGTCTTTGTTATTTCATGCATATCTATTGTAGTTTTTTTGGATTTTCGTTGCATGCTTCGTTTTCATTGTAAACTTGCCTATCTAGCTAGTTCACATACAACAAAAGTACAAAGATGAAGAAAAAGAAATGGGTATGTAACTATAATTCATTTTGAGCAATATTATGAACTGGGTCTTCGATACTTGTGCATATCTATTGTAGTTTTTCTGGGTTTTTGTTGCATGCTTCATTTTTCATTGTAAACTGTAAATATCACATGCAAAAACCATACACAAAACCCTAAAAACAATCAGCAGTGAAACGGAAAAAACTTTGGCATAAAAAACCTACAAGGACAGTGAACACCATTTGTTGTACTCTCCAAGATGGGCACCCAATTAATAAAATAATATTATTTTATTAATTCTTCTTTCTCCAAGGTGAGCGCCTAAATTAAATAAAATATTATTTTATTTTATTTATTTCTTTTTCCAAATTTCCAAATGAGCGCTTTAAAATAATATTATTTAATTTATTTTTCTATTTTCTCTCTCCTTGGCGCTATAATTAAAGAATAATAAAATATTATTATTTAATTGCCTTCATTTGATAATTAATGCAAAATTGCATTAATTCATTTTCCAATTCGGCCAGAATCTTCTCTTGCTTTGACGAATTAACCTACGGGAATGAAGATAGGCTAACTCAATTCTCTATTGATGATCATGCCGGAAATGGGGACATGTCACAATGAGGTATATAGAATGAAATTCTTGAAAACGGAGAAGAAAGCAATTCAAAATGAAACTTCTGTTAAAGAAAATGTTTCTTACAGAGAAATGTCAACAGAATAAATGATAAAATGTTATAGTTTTAAGCACTGTTGAAAAACTCGCAGAAAACACGCATGACTCACGAGTAATTGCGCATCGTTTTTGGCAGCGAGTTTTAGTGTTGAAAACTCGGCCCGAGTTTTTTCAAAAACTCGTGGCGATTTTTGGCCAAAAACTCTCCTGAATCGCCAAAAACTCGCCCCTACTCTGAAAACTCGGCAGCAAGGAAAGTTATAAAATAAAACCTAAAAAATGTTTTTATTTTGCTTTCATTCCGACGAATGGCAACCCGCGGCTCCACGAAACCCTAGCACACGATGAGTCACGAAGCACCATAAACAATTGATCAATCCTTCTCTAATTCGGCTGGAAGCGACAACTACATTCTGAAATTTGCAGAGCGGTGGACCAGTTCGAGCATTATAATTGTATTTCAATTATTTCTTTTGGGGTTTGGCAGAGAAAAACTTTTAGATATTCGTGAACTGTAAAAATTCAGATAAAAGGAGATATTTTCTACGAACTGTAAAATTTTTTATGAACTGCCGACTTCCTTCCATCCCTCCGTCAACCATTCCTCTCGATCCGCCAACATTTTTTTTAGCTTTCATTTATTTTATAGTTCACTATATTACTTTTTGCTTTCGTTAGTCTTTAATCTTAGGAAGTTTTAATATACGTTTAACTTAGTTTTACATATGATTTTAAATTTAGTTCTACTTTAGATATTAATATAGTTTTAAATTAATAATTTAGATTTAATTTAGAATTTCATTTTAATTTTAATTTAGTTTTTTAATGTAGATTTCGATTTAATTTAGAAAATTAATTTGGTATTAATTTAGAAAATTAAATTTAAATTAATCTAAATTAAATTAATTTAGTCTTAATTTTAATTTAGATTTTACTTGGATTTTAATTTAGAATTAGATTTTTAGTTTAGATTTTATTTAGATTAAATTTTAATTTAACATTAGATTTTAATTTTAATTTTAGTTTAGAATTAATTTTAACTTTTAATTTAGTTTTACATTTTAGATTTGTATTTATTAGATTTTAATTTATATTTTATTTTAGAATTTAATTTTAATTTAGTATTAACTTTAGCATTTAATTTAGAATTAAATTTTGATTTAGTCTTACATTTTAATTATATTTAGATTTTAATTTAGAATTAGATTGTAATTTATTATTAAATTGTAATTTATAATTTTATTTTGTAATTTAGTTTTTAATATTACTTTATTTTTAATCTAGCTTAACTAGTTTAGTTGTGATTATGCATTTTTAAATGTTCGATAAATTTGCCAAGTTATTGCCGAGTCCTGAGTTTTTAAAAATTTTGGGTTTGCCGAGTTTTTGCCAAGTTCGAGTTTTTCAACTATGGTTTTAAGTGTCAGAGTATTCCTAGAAACAAACAAACATAATAAATGATAAAATGTTATAGTTTCAAGTGTCAGAGTATTCCTAGAAAGAAACATACATAGTTCAACTTCTACATAAGATCTCTAGAAGGGGTTCTTACTTCTACCAATCTCAGTGCCTTGATGATCACTAATTGTTATGCTCCCCAAGATCTTCACGGTAAGGTTAAACTCTGGGATAATCTGCAAGTTCATAGAGGACTTTCACCTTAGGATTATCCTTGGATTATTGGAGGTGACTTCAATGTTGTGTTATCTCCTAATGAAAAAAGGGTGGACTTCCTACTCTCCCTCAAGTTAGTCTTCTTCTACAAAACATTAATCAACTTCAATTAATGGATATCCCTCCTAGAAATCGTTCTTTTACTTGGAAGTTGGAACAATTGAAAAATTGGGGATGCTTTCATTGCGGAACATTTGGATAGATTTTTCGGTTAGTGATTCTTGGCCTTTTCAGCACCTTTGGCTTGCTTCTTCCATCCTCAATAATGTGGGTTTAGGTCGCTGGCCCATAACTTTGCACTGGGAAGGATCTTTTAAGCTTCAAAATTTCCCTTTCAGATTTCAGCTCGTGTGGTTAAAAGAAGATGACTTAGAAGAAACTATTAAACTTTGGTGACAGGAAGGTAAACTACATCATAGTACAACTTTGTCTATTTTGTTCTGCAAATTATGTTTTGTCAAACATAAACTCTAAGATTGGAATTTTTCCTCATATGGTAATATTATGCAAAGAAAAAGAAATATTTTGTCTAAGTTGGTGGAGATCACAGGTTGTATTCAAGAATAGGGCTAAAGTAAGGATTTCTTAACTGTGCATTCTAAACTCCGGAATGAATTAGAATAAACTGAGCTTCAGGAGGAAATCATGTTGTGACAAAAATCTCGTGCTAAATGGTTACAAGCAGCGGACAGGAATTCTCCTTTTTTCTATCACTCTGTTGTGGCACAAAATCATGTTCATGCTTTCAAGGAGATTCAAAAAGATGGGTCTAGGATTGAATCCACTTATGTCATGTCCCCATGTCGATAATTTATAATTAAGCAATTATGTACTACTCATTCAATCAAAGATATGAATTGACATTAAAACCAATATTAAATAATAAATATTATAAATATCAAATATTGTTATATAATATAAATTATCATTATTATATAATAATAGATATATTATAAATACAAATATAATAAATATAATATAGATATAAATAATAATAATAATAAATGTTATTATTATAATTTATATAAATCTACTCTTATTATAAATACTAGTATATAAATAATCATGCTGCGATTAAGCAAATCTTGAGCAGCGAATACCTTATTTGGGGTTCCAATTAGCAAGCCACATAGTCAAGATAATGTGAAGACAAAGTCTAAAGTAATGGTGAATAGGTTATTAAGTAAAAAGGCCAAACAAACAACAATTTGCATTCCTTATAAATAAAACAAAGTGATCGACTCCTAGAGCGGTGATCTTATAAAGCAGTAAAGACAAAAGTTTAGATCCAACAATTGGTAACTACTAATTGTTAACAGCAACGATGATACATTAAAGAGGTACTAAAGGTGACGTCTCCTATAAAAGACATATCTCTTGCCCTCCCATCATACAAAAAGGAGATCGTGGAGGAGCAGCTCAAGGCACGGACGGATCATTAGCCATCATCCCACAAGGAATATCATTCTAATGTCAGGGAATCATCTGAATTTACATTATCTCCCCTCAGTCAATACATTGGATAGATCATTAGCAACACCAACGATCTCTTCAGAAACACAACACAACAAAACACAATTAAAGTAATATTACAATTCAAAGGCATGGAACCATGGAATCGAACATCATCAAGTCAGAGACATAGAACATTTCATTCCTAATCTCATCTAGCATTGAATCACTCATCATACCATAAACAGATCTAAATGGAATATATATATCAGCATCGGCGATCATAGTATGGAGGGCAGTATGATGCAAGTTTGTATCTGTCTTTACAAGTATTTTGGCAGCCATAAATACTGCTATATATTTATATCTTTCAATGGCAAAAGATAGAAGGAGGAGCATCAATACAAATCAATACATCATCGATCCAACACTCACAACAAGCACAACATTCACTACATATATATCTGCAATATCAAGTCTATAGCATCAATCACTGATCAGCACATACATTATATATTCAACTGCAATATAAGTTGGAGTGTATCTTCAGTTTATTACAGATTCATCATGTTGGTGCTTAAATATGTATATGCAAGCACCTTCCCAAAAAATCCAAAAAATTCTAATATTTTCGGCCTCTGCAGTTGTAAAAAATGAAAAAATCAATTAAGGTGCAGGTGTCTTTGTATATACAAGGGTTTTTTGTATATACATACTAGTGAAATATGCATTGGCGGGTGTAAAATCTCCATCGCCCTTTGAAAAATTGAGTTAGGTGCATTTTTTATTGTATATCAGGCTCTAAAAGGTGCATATACAAAGAGGGAATCTTTAGCAAGATTCTGGGGAATATTCCTGCTTTGTATATCGGGTTATATACAAAGCAAAATATACAAGGAGGTGCAAATATACATTTGCTACAGTGGCGAGGCAGAGATGCATGTGGTGGGGCTCGTGGATATGCAAAGCAGAATATACATCGGCTATATACATTCGAAAATGTGCAAAGGAATGATATACAATGACTGATATACATTTGGTGGGGTCCGCCTCATATACAAAGGGCTTTGTATCTCATATACAAAGGAGAATGTATATGTGATATACATTCGAAATATACAATCGAATATACAAGGAGGAAATATGGATTCCGGACCCGAAGGAGGAATAAAATGCAGTGAATAAATATTTCAGGTCTGTAGGTTGTATAAGGCGCTTGTATATGCTAATATACAAGCCGATATGCAGTGAAAGAGATACAAGCCGGATTTCAAAGGGAGGTACATTCCGATGCATAATGGTTTGAAGTCCGCGGCGTGCATGTATGTGGTGTTTGTACATGCTGATATACAAAGGGTTAAGATACAAGCCGGATCTAAACCGGTTCTCAAATTGTTCTAATAAAGTTTGGGGTCCGACTTGTATATAAGGTGCTTGTATATGCTTTTGCATGTACAGGGCGAAAAGGCAAAATGGTGAAGGCGGAAAGTCAGCGATGGAGGATCAAGGTGCCTACGTGGCACGATATTATTGGTTCGTGACTTTTCAAAGGTATTTTGAGTTACAAATCTCAACGATGGGGAGGTGATCGATGGCTGTGTTTTAATTTTGCTGGAGCGATGGTTTTCTTTGTCTGCGGCCCATTTTTGAGCGGGAAAATCTTCAAACGCATCTGCTATTGCATCCCGCGGGTAGATGAGCCATTTATGGCAGAATTGTAAATAGGCATGGGCCGATGGTTGAACGGCCAAGTACCAGGTTTATGACGAAAATTTTCCAGTGGCAGCACAAGGCTCAAGCTCAACTACTCCTCGCCCTTCTCTTGCTTCTTCTTGTTGTGTCCCCTGCTGCTGCATTTATTATTTTGAGCACCATTTCTCACGATGCATTGTATTTGGCGAATTTTTGATTTGCCTTGTAATTAATATGTTGAGTACACTTCCTTGTTGTATAAGGAGGACTGTGTTACTCATTTTTTGGTTGTTGGAGACTTGGGCAATTTTTTGTGTGAATAATGAAATACAGAGCATTTCCTGTCTGTTTTTATCTCTGTGGAGTTTATGTGTTGCATCTGAGTTGTATCTTGCACATATATTCAGTTTCTTGTCATTGTATATGAAAAATGCGTTATTGCATGTGTTTATCTATTTGTCTCCACTTGTTGTATGCATTTTCTTCTTCTGAATCTGGTTGCTAAGGGTTTCTCAGATTCTAGGGTATAGTTTTGCTGTACCACATGCCTAATCTGTAACTTCCATTCAAGGAGTGGATTAAATTGTTTTAGGTTAAGGTATGGAGAAGAATGTATGTCAACTGGGATATCTGTAAGTATGGACAGTCAAATACTTATCCTTGGGTGATGTTTGTAAGGCAAGCATCAGTCCTAACCCCTTGAAACTCGAATGCTAGTTGCAAGTCATTCTTATGTATACGTCTAGTTGACTCCTTGCCCTGAGATAGGCACCGGTCTGTTCTTGTGAAGTAGTTATGATCCAAAGCCCCTGTCTTGCATCCAAACCATCAAATTTAAACCATCCAAAACCCCTGCATACTCTCATCCTGACCAGAGAAATATGTCCAAGAACATTGCCAACCTTGTGATTTATCACACAAATCTTGGTCCACACATGAGAGTATTCTGCTTGTTATTACAAAGTTAAATCTTTCTGTCATTTGGAGAGTAAATGTCAAATCTTTAGCAAATAGGGATACCCCCCTTAGTGCGGCAGAACCAGAAGTGAAGGGGAGGCAGCTTACGCAACCTCCCGTTTCTGTTGGCCGGATCTGCTCATGCATAGGAACTGGCAAACCCTCTGCCGATCCGGGAAAATAACCAACACATCACTTAGTCAGCAGTCTACGAAGTGCCTTCATATCTTGAGAGGAAATCACTATCATCATCAAGGATCAATCAGCAACGACAGTCCAAAGGTACCTCCTTATCATTACAAACAATGATCATATCAACATATACCAAAGAGTTGTGCATAAACACATACCAATAACATTATATCTATGAGAGGCATATAAGCCTTACATTCACCCATCTAGAATGATGCTATTGCAATAGTTCCCATAGAGGAACGATATCCTAAGATGATAATTAACCTTGTGATCCATAGTGTTGACATTTTCCCAGACTGGATGCTTATTCCCAGATTTCCCTACAAGGTAGCCATCAGTGATCAACAGGATCTCTGGGCCAGGGGCCAACAGTGTAGGAGATAGACTCTATATTTTATCTCCTCTTCTTCTTCAGGCTCTGCAAGACCTAGGGGGGTATTCCCTACTCAACATCCATGAGGATATGCATACAAGGCTGGGATGCTGATAGAAAGCAGATAAGTCCTCCTGTAAGTAGACCAAAACTGAAAGATAAGAGCAAAGGGGCTAGCTTTGGGCCTATTTGCAGTTGTAGACAGAGGACTGAGGATCCTAAAACTAATTCTAATGTCCTAAAGATTGTTTTAGATTTAGATTTTGATTTTAAGTTTGGATGCAAAGCTGGACATGGTTGTAACACAAACACAAAGCAAGATTGGTGCCTATCCAGGGCCTGGAGTCAGTGGACATACACCTGTGAATGATCAGCATGAACAACTAAAACTGGATTTCAGGGGGATATATGTGATACCTGCCTTACAGATAT
Source organism: Cunninghamia lanceolata (assembly GCA_027924645.1). Classification (NCBI taxonomy): domain Eukaryota; kingdom Viridiplantae; phylum Streptophyta; class Pinopsida; order Cupressales; family Cupressaceae; genus Cunninghamia; species Cunninghamia lanceolata. The sequence continues at coordinate 6,956,156 of BSBN01000071.1, read as the reverse complement.
CTCCCAATAAAGAGTGTTAAGTTATCTCTACTTATGGCATCCCTACTGCAGTATACCCTTCTCAATGCTCAACCTGAAAACAGTTTAATCTACCCCTTGAGCAGAAGTTAAAAGATCAGACATTCAACATAGGAATTCTATGCTCTAGAATCTAAACATTACCCAAATATCCAGATTCAGAAGAAGAATACATGCAATACTGGAGACAGAATTAACAAAACACATGCTAAGATAGCATTTCTCATATAAGATTAATCATGAAATTAGTGGGTTCATGCCAAAACATACAACAAGAGATACATAGACTCACAAGTTTAACTGTACAGAGCAACCAGATCAGCTTGTTTTGAATTACAGAGCCAAAAATCTTCAACTTTCAACAACCTTCAAATGAGCAACACAACCTGCTATATACAGCAAGGAGGTACTCAGCCTTAACTACATAGTTGACCAAAAATCCTGCCAGATACACAGTATCAAAAAAAATGGCGCTCAAACATTCAATGTAGCAGGTGGGAGAGGAGACAGGAAGAAATCTCGAGCCTTGCGCCGCCGCCTAGGGATCCAGATCTTCAATCGGGTACTAGATCCGTCCACGCCATCGCCCATACCTCTGCAACAATCGCCATTAATGGCGCACCAACCCGCGGCCCTGGGAAATGCAGAATACTGTGCGTCGCAACCGTTTCCCGCCAAGATACATCGTCATGATATTTCAAATATGCAGGATATCAATTATCCCACATGCACCCCGCGGTGACCTTTTCATCACCTTATATACTAGGTCGCGAGCATATATGATGTCGGCGCTTTTGCTCCCGACGACACTAGTATAAACCTTCATCATCATCCTCCAGCAGCATGATATCTTGTTGCTCGAAAAATCACCCTAACGTCAGCATCATCGTCGCAATATCACCTGCATGATAATCGCCTTCATCGGCACAACCTGATCCATCGGAGGAAGATCCTCCTGCTTAGCCGATACCAAAAGTCTGGCCGATGAACATCCTGATGACGTCATCATCATATCCTGCTGATGTCATCAGCATATCTGCCTACTGCGCACCTCCTCATATCTGGATGACGTCATCATCATATCGACATCAGGATGATATTCGGAAGAATCCGGATATTTGGAAATATCATCCTGATGCACAAATATCATACTGTACTGTAGCTCCACTGTAAGATCGGGGTGATAGATGAATATGCCAGATATTTGAAAAGATCACCCCCCACTAGATAGTGCACGAAGCCGACAAGCGGATATCTCCTTGATATCAGCATCATCAGGATGATAAAACAACGAACATGAAGTGATACAACAACATCAGGATGATATTGACTAAGATCATCCTGACGTCCAAAATATGATGACCACGATAAAAATCGGGTCACACTTAGAACTCTTCAACAACATCATCAGGATGATCATAACCAAGATCACCCGATGATAAAATATCACCCCGGCGAAAGATCATGCAGGCAGAAAATATGATGACCCTCGCAAGCAACACGGCGATAACTGAAAATATGATCATGATGATGACGACCCTTAAGAAAAAACAAGTCAGGTCGAACAATTCAGAAAATAACCCCCTCGGAAGATTGGGGTGACATCATCATCATAAAAGGGCAGGGTGATAATTGGAAGATCACCGGATATTTGAAAAATCACCCTCCGCAAGAAAATTAAGGCACATTGTAGCTCATCAGCAGGATCGGGATGATATCCAAACATCACCCGATTATTGAAATACGATGATCCTGATGAAAAACAAGTCGACAGAAAACATGATGATGCTGACCATCATCGAAGACAATATGATGATGATGATCTCCTCCTCAAAGAAAATATGATGATGCAGCTGAAAAATGCCGAGGAGGTCCAACACTTAGGAAAATGGGCAAGAAGATATAGGGTTCAAATGAAGAAACCCCCTAAACATGAAAAAAACAACCTCCAGGTCAAAATGAGTGCTAACACTGGCTCCGAATGGGGACGTGCAGGTGAAAACCTGCAGCGAGAACCAGATCTCCGGGCAGACCAGGCAAAAAACCAAAAAGCACGAACTGCACAAGACATTTACACTACATACATGTTTTTACAAATGTGCACAGCGACAAGTCATTTATGCAAAATAGAACTTAAGGAATTGGCCATGCACAGGCAATTCCAGAACTTCACCATCTAGGGCCTGTAGGAAATAAGAATCCTCCCCATGAGCACTGCAAATCTGATATGGGCCCATCCATAAGGGTTCAATTTTACCATGTTTACCCTTTTCTTGACCCTTTGCATTCCAAATGAGCACCAGATCATTGACTTGAAACTTCCTTTTTATAGCTCTCCTGTCAAACTGATATTTCACATCTTGTTGTCTTTTGAGATTGATCCGGTGGGCTTTCCTTCTGTTCTCATCCAATGCAACCAGCTGGTTCACCCTTTCTGTCATGGAGTCTTCAATCTCCTCATCATTTTCCTGGATGAATCTGTAAACTGGTAGGAGATTGGTTATGGGCAATCTGGTTGACGCACCATATACTAGCTCAAAAGGTGACATCCCAATAGCCCTTTTTACTGTCACTCTATCAGCCCATATGGCTAACTTTAATTTTGAGTCCCAAGCTCTCTTGTTCTTGTCCAGTATCCTCTTGATAATTTTCATGATGCTTTTATTGCTTGATTCTTCTTGACCATTCCCTTGTGGGTGATATGGTGATGTATATGATAGATTTATCCCATACCTGTTGCAAAAATCAACAAATTCACCTGATCTGAAGCACATAGCATTATCAGTGACTATCTTGAATGGTACTCCAAACCTGATGATAATATTTTCTAGCATGAAATCTGTCACCACCTTACTTGTAGCTCTCTTAGTTGGAATGGCCTCAATCCATTTGGTAAAGTAATCAGTTGCCACCAAAATCCAACTGTGTCCCCCACTTGATTTGTCTGTAATTTCCCCTATGAAGTCAATTCCCCATTGCTGAAATGGAGCATCCACAGTTACAGTTCTAAGGGGTAAAGCACCATCGTATTTCAGCTTTCCTGAAAATCTTTGGCAAGGGTCACACTTCCTCACTAACTTTTGTGCATCTGAAAAGAGAGTGGGCCACCAATATCCTGCTCTGAGAATTTTATGAGCTGTTGTTTGGGCAGTATAATGTCCACCACACAATCCTTTATGCATATCAATCAAAACATTGTTAGCCATATCCTTATCCACACATCTCAACAGCACACCATCAGGGTTCTTCCGGTATAGCTCACCTTGAACAATAACATACCTGATTGCATGTAACTTTAAAGTCCTCTTTTGACTGTCACTGAAATGGGAAGGACAATTCAGATTTTGCAAGTAGTAGATAATATCCTTGTACCATTCAGATCCTGACACATTTACACTCTCATTTTGGACTGCATTAACTTGGCATGCTTCCAAGTTTGACTGTGCCATCATCTTGGCTAATCCTTGTCCTCTTATCAACTTGGTAACTTGTATGTCTATGTTAAACTCTTGCAGTTTGTTTATCCATCTGCACCTTCTTCCAGTCACCTCCTGCTAAGTGAATATGTCTTTGACTGCTGCATGGGGTACATATGCAATTATATATGATTCTACCAGGTATGGTCTGAAACTTTTGATGGCTCTGACTAGTGCATATGCCTGTTTTTCCATAATATCATACTTCAACTCAGAGGCCTGCAAGGACATACTGAAGAAAGCGATGGGCCGTTCAAAACCATCTTCATTTTTCTGTAACAAACATGCAGCAACAGTATGAAAGGAAGCAAATGAAAATACTTGGAATGGCCTAGAAAAATCAGGAGATTTAAGAACAGGGGCCATCTTGATTGCCTCTTTGATACTCTGAAATGATTCTATTGCTTCCCTTTCCCAGTGGACAGTTGCATCCTTCTTCATCATCTTGGAAATGTTCCTTGTGGTTTCTGCAAAGTTGGGAACAAATCTCCTAACAAAATTTATCTGTCCAAAGAAGGACTGAACTCCTTTTACAGTTTTTGGCATTTGAATTCTGTCAATAGCAGCCACTCTCTCTGGATCTATCCTGACTCCATCCTTGGAAACAATATGTCCCAGGAGCTTTCCTTCAACTACCCCAAAGGCACACTTCTTTGGATTTAAAGAAATACCATACTCTAGTGCTCTTATAAAAATCTGCTCCAGATGCAAACAATGCTGCTCTTCTTTCTTTGAGTAAGCAGTCAAGTCATCCTGATATACAGCCAGAATTGAATCAATCAACCCTGCAAAAGCAACATCCATTGCTCTTTGAAATGTAGCACCTGCATTGGTTAGTCCGAAGGGCATTCTAACATACACATAAGTTCCCCATGGAGTGGTAAAGGCGGTCTTATACTGTTCTGATTCCTTTACCTTCACCTGATTATAACCTGAAAATCCATCCATCATGGATAAGAGTTCACAACCAGTCACTCTCTGCAACATAGCTTCCATATTAGGCAGTGGATAGTTATCCTTTAAAGAGGATACATTCAAGTTCCTAAAGTCAACACAAAGCCTACTATCACCATTCTTTTTTCTGACTGGGACAAGGTTAGACACCCAAGTTGAATGCCTGATTGGCACAATTATTCCAGCTTCCCTGAGCCTTTTGAGTTCTTCTTGCATCTTGGGAGCTAAGGTAGGATTAATAGGTCTTTGCTTTTGTCTAAATGGCTTAGCTCCAGGCTTCAATGGGATCTCATGCTGGAATAAATCTTCCCTATAGGCTTTTAGGTCCTCATATGACCAAGCAAAAACATGTTTATACTTTTTCAGTAATGCAATCAGCATACTCCTAATGTGTGGTTTGAGCTGTTTACCCATGTATACCTTCTGAGGGGCCTGAGATGTCCCCAAATTTATCTCTTCTAAATCTTCCTTATTTGTGGGAGATGTCCTTGTGACCAATTTGTCTCTACTGTCAAAGGCTCTTTCCAAAGCTACTAACCCTCTAGGGATTTTGTTAGTCTTCAATTGAATTATCTCTTTTCCCACAAGAGTTTATTTTCCATCTATAGTCTCTACAAAAGCTTGGAAATCAATTTCTTGATTCTCATATTCATCTATGCAGTGCAAAAATTTTAACAAGTCCCTATCATCATTAAACACTTGCCAACTGCATATATTTTCTGGTACTGCAGGCCTAATTTTAACTTCTACATTTGTAACATTTGACAGAGTGATGTCATCTGGCCTTATTGCAACATTGGCTAAGAAATCAGCCATAACATTCTTTGACCTCTCTACCCAGCCTATTGAAAATGCATCAAATAGTTCAATGGTATCCCAAACAGCATGCTTGTATTGTTTCAATCTTTTGTTTTTTGAAGCATACTTATCTCTAATTTGGGATACAATCAGCTCAGAATCCCCAAATACTCTTAACATTTTAATTTCATGTTTGAGAGCAATATTTAGGCCTAAGAGTAAAGCCTCATATTCTGCAATGTTGTTTGTGCAATCAAACCTCAGCAAGAAAGAGAATTTGAGGAGCTTACCAGTTGGAGACAGGAAAACAACTCCAGCTCCAGAGCCTTCTTTTGCACAAGCTCCATCAAAAAAATGGTCCACAAACCTCGCTGATCCAATTCTTCAATGCAGGCATTTTTCTTTTTATCTTCTGTATCATCTGAGACAACCTTGAAGTTATCACAGTCAGTGTCTACAAAGCATACCTGTTCCTCTGCTTCTTGGTCTTCCACTGTCTCTGATGATCTTTGTTCTCTGATTAGCTTAACATCCCTGCCATTCATTGGAATCATGGCATATGACAGGTCCAGCTGCATACTTCCACCAATTAGTGCTGCCCATCTTCTTGACAACAACATACCATACTGTGGCTTGATGTCAACCACTGTTATATTCATTTTATATCTCTTTTCAGGAAATGCTGCCAGTTTGAAATCTACATCCTTCATGATTCCAATAATTGGTACCTCTCTGGCATCCATAGCATAACATTTTCCACATGCCTTGTCAATTTTCAATCCAGCTTGTTGCATGATGGCCAAAGGCATGACATTTGTAGATGCTCCAGAGTCAAGCATACAATTTCTAATTATTTTTCCATTTATAACCAGGGAAACATAAAATGGTTCCACTTGTGAAGGACACTTTGTCATAGTCACTCCTAAATAGACTTCAGGAGCCTCATCTTCTTCATTACACATGACATGTTTCTCACCCTGGGTCTGAACATTTTGTTTAGCTTGAAAAGGTACCCCTGAGATTAGGGATATTGTCCTATTCTTGATTTCTTCCACTTTCATCAGTTCCATAAGTGGAACAGAGACTTTTACCTGAGAGAGGACTTGAGCTATATCAAATGGAGCATAATTTTGTATAACAGTTGTAGCTTGCTCCACAATCTTGTTTTTATCCTGAGCTGATTTAGCTCTTACTTTCACAATTCCCTGATCATCATTCTTGTCTTGGGAACCTTTACTTTGATCTTTAGCCTGAGGGATTCTATTTTCTGGTCCTTGGGATTCATGACCTGTTCTGTGTCTGAAATTCTGTTTATTATTAACCCACTGCCTTTTTTGTGGCTCAATTCCTTTATGACCATGCACTAGCTGACCTGCAGAAATATCTTCTGGCTGATGTGGGCTGCCTACTTGATTTTTACCTCTGAGATTGTAGTTGCTCTTGACTTGAGCAACTGCTGCAGCTGTGAAGGCTCTAATTTCCTCATCAGAAGGTCGTTGCAAGTTACTCAGAAAATTGTATGAGCTCTGAGCATACACATAGTTATCTTCATTATCTTCATCATATGGGAACTGTTGGCAGGCCTGAATTTGATGATCTGTACTCTCATCAGCATCATAAAGAGTGTATCCATTGCCTATGGACATCATATTAACATCATCATCTTGCACATAATGTGGCTCATTGCATTCATTACAAGATGTAGCATTATCATACAAGGATTGAGCAATCATACACTGTAACTGTGAATGTGGCATCTGACAGATTATACACCATGGAGCATCATCAACAATATTTATAGCTTTCTTTAGAGGATCAGGAGTTTCTTTGACATGTTGAGCCCTCTGATTTGTGTGGTTACGTGGGAAAATAGGCTTACCATCATGCCAATTGGTATTATAAGGCATATCATGCAATGATGGCCTCTTTTCCTGCCTTTGATAGACTTGCCTATCAGGACCCATCCCTTTTTCACTTCTAGCTAATCTATAGCTTAGGTCCTTAACAACATTTGCCAATTTGTCTATCTTATCTTCAGGGGCAGATGTATTACCTTGAGTGTTCTGAGGCTTGTTTGGATTCTGCAGAATTTTTATATCATCCCTTCTATTTGTCTTGCCCGATGCTTTCCTGTTGTTTTCAATATTCACTGCAATTCTGAAAGCATCCCTGAGAGTAGCAGGACCTTTATCTCTTAATCCATATGCAGTTTTTGCATCAAAGGCATTGATATACAATATTATGCACATTGGTTCATTTGGCCTCATGTGATGTGGCAATTTGTTTAACACTTTAGTAAATCTTGCATTAAAATCTGCAACCTGCTCATTTGACCCTTTAGTGATACTGGTGAACTCATTTACAAAAAAGCTAGGGTCAGTTTTGTCACCATATTGCTCCTTGAACATCCTTTTAAAATCATCCCATGATGAAATACTCCGGTCAGGCAGATTCTTGTACCATTCTCTTGCCTCATCTATTAGGGATTGCATGAATGACTTCATGAAAACATCCTCATGTTCAACCTCAAAGTTATCCATGACATTTTGAAAGGCTTTTAGATGATCTTCTCCTGACACTGTGTTGTTTCCTGAAAATTTAGGCACTTGCAGCCTCAGATGCTTATCAATGGGGTTAGGATACCCAGGAATACCATCAAACACCAGCTGCCTGAATCTATCTAACTGCATGGGTTGTCTGTTTAACTGATTAACATTGACATTTCTGTTTGCATTCTGGTTTCTTACATTGTTCAGTGGTATCCTAGCATCATTCACATTTTGTCTCTCATCATTATGCTGATGTTGCACTTCATTTCTTTGCTGATGTCTCTGCACATTTGCATTCTCTAGGGTAGGAACTGAATCATTTTGGGCAGTTCTTAAAGCTTGCACTTTCTGCTTCATATCATCTCTGATTTTCATGGCCTGTAGATATTCTAGTTCTGCTCTTAGATTTCTGATTTCTTCAGCTAACTGTTCATCCTTAGGCATGGAGGTAGATGGTCTCATACCATTCTGGTCATCATCTTCATCATCCCTCAGAGACTCTGCCTCTTCAAACCTTTCACTAGGGTCTAGAAATGGGCGTTCTTGGAACACCTCTAAGCTCATTCTCATGCTACCACCCTGTTGCCTCTCATATGCACCTTGAATATCAGCTTCTGCATTTGAAAAGTAAGGCACATGCTGTCCTGATGGCCTAGGGTTATCTTGCATATCATCACCTTTTCTGGGGGAACCCTCATGACTAACTGAGACAGCTCCCTTTCTTCTGTACATCATTCTTCTTGTTACTGGTAACTCTTTAAATAAAGGATTTTGTTGGGATCTTCTCCCATGCATATAAATTTTACTTTGACCGGTTGGGAGATTACTTCGGAGTCGCCACCTATTACTAGGAACTGTTTTCTTTTGAAAACCAGGGTTCTTTCACAAATAACAATTTTCAAATCACCGTTCCCCAGCGGAGTCGCCAATTTCTGTTGACATTTTCCCAGACTGGATGCTTATTCCCAGATTTCCCTACAAGGTAGCCATCAGTGATCAACAGGATCTCTGGGCCAGGGGCCAACAGTGTAGGAGATAGACTCTATATTTTATCTCCTCTTCTTCTTCAGGCTCTGCAAGACCTAGGGGGGTATTCCCTACTCAACATCCATGAGGATATGCATACAAGGCTGGGATGCTGACAGAAAGCAGATAAGTCCTCCTGTAAGTAGACCAAAACTGAAAGATAAGAGCAAAGGGGCTAGCTTTGGGCCTATTTGCAGTTGTAGACAGAGGACTGAGGATCCTAAAACTAATTCTAATGTCCTAAAGATTGTTTTAGATTTAGATTTTGATTTTAAGTTTGGATGCAAAGCTGGACATGGTTGTAACACAAACACAAAGCAAGATTGGTGCCTATCCAGGGCCTGGAGTCAGTAGACATACACCTGTGAATGATCAGCATGAACAACTAAAACTGGATTTCAGGGGGATATATGTGATATCTGCCTTACAGATATCTCCCAATAAAGAGTGTTAAGTTATCTCTACTTATGGCATCCCTACTGCAGTATACCCTTCTCAATGCTCAACCTGAAAACAGTTTAATCTACCCCTTGAGCAGAAGTTAAAAGATCAGACATTCAACATAGGAATTCTATGCTCTAGAATCTAAACATTACCCAGATATCCAGATTCAGAAGAAGAATACATGCAATACTGGAGACAGAATTAACAAAACACATGCTAAGATAGCATTTCTCATATAAGATTAATCATGAAATCAGTGGGTTCATGCCAAAACATACAACAAGAGATACATAGACTCACAGGTTTAACTGTACAGAGCAACCAGATCAGCTTGTTTTGAATTACAGAGCCAAAAATCTTCAACTTTCAACAACCTTCAAATGAGCAACACAACCTGCTATATACAGCAAGGAGGTACTCAGCCTTAACTACATAGTTGACCAAAAATCCCGCCAGATACACAGTATCAAAAAAAATGGCGCTCAAACATTCAATGCAGCAGGTGGGAGAGGAGACAGGAAGAAATCTCGAGCCTTGCGCCGCCGCCTAGGGATCCAGATCTTCAATCAGGTACTAGATCTGTCCACGCCATCGCCCATACCTCTGCAACAATCGCCATTAATGGCGCACCAACCCGCGGCCCTGGGAAATGCAGAATACTGTGCGTCGCAACCGTTTCCCGCCAAGATACATCGTCATGATATTTCAAATATGCAGGATATCAATTATCCCACATGCACCCCGCGGTGACCTTTTCATCACCTTATATACTAGGTCGCGAGCATATATGATGTCGGCGCTTTTGCTCCCGACGACACTAGTATAAACCTTCATCATCATCCTCCAGCAGCATGATATCCTGTTGCTCGAAAAATCACCCTGACGTCAGCATCATCGTCGCAATATCACCTGCATGATAATCGCCTTCATCGGCACAACCTGATCCATCGGAGGAAGATCCTCCTGCTTAGCCGATACCAAAAGTCTGGCCGATGAACATCCTGATGACGTCATCATCATATCCTGCTGATGTCATCAGCATATCTGCCTACTGCGCACCTCCTCATATCCGGATGACGTCATCATCATATCGACATTAGGATGATATTCGGAAGAATCCGGATATTTGGAAATATCATCCTGATGCACAAATATCATACTGTACTGTAGCTCCACTGTAAGATCGGGGTGATAGATGAATATGCCAGATATTTGAAAAGATCACCCCCCACTAGATAGTGCACGAAGCCGACAGGCGGATATCTCCTTGATATCAGCATCATCAGGATGATAAAACAACGAACATGAAGTGATACAACAACATCAGGATGATATTGACTAAGATCATCCTGACGTCCAAAATATGATGACCACGATAAAAATCGGGTCACACTTAGAACTCTTCAACAACATCATCAGGATGATCATAACCAAGATCACCCGATGATAAAATATCACCCCGGCGAAAGATCATGCAGGCAGAAAATATGATGACCCTCGCAAGCAACACGGCGATAACTGGAAATATGATCATGATGATGACGACCCTTAAGAAAAAACAAGTCGGGTCGAACAATTCAGAAAATAACCCCCTCGGAAGATTGGGGTGACATCATCATCATAAAAGGGCAGGGTGATAATTGGAAGATCATCGGATATTTGAAAAATCACCCTCCGCAAGAAAATTAAGGCACATTGTAGCTCATCAGCAGGATCGGGATGATATCCAAACATCACCCGATTATTGAAATACGATGATCCTGATGAAAAACAAGTCGACAGAAAACATGATGATGCTGACCATCATCGAAGACAATATGATGATGATGATCTCCTCCTCAAAGAAAATATGATGATGCAGCTGAAAAATGCCGAGGAGGTCCAACACTTAGGAAAATGGGCAAGAAGATATAGGGTTCAAATGAAGAAACCCCCTAAACATGAAAAAAACAACCTCCAGGTCAAAATGAGTGCTAACACATAGATCACTAATCGAGAGGACGAGCTCCTTATTGGTATGCATTCTCTAACCTTACTCATATTGTACTAAGGACAAACAAGTCTTGCCCCGTCCTTAATCTCATCTATTTCCCCTAGGAGGACGGTTAAGTATAAAGGGCGGATTATTATGATCAATCTCACATAGCGTAGGTGACTCTCAAGTGGATGAGGTATTACCGGGTGTGTAGTGAAGTCTCTTGAGCCAAGTAGTGAGGTATTGCCCGGGCGTGCAATGAAGCACTTGAGCCTATACCTATGGAGATGACTTACACGATAGGTGACTCTCAAGTGGATGAGGTATTACTGGGCGTGTAATGAAGTCCCTTGAGCCAAGTGGTGAAGTATTGCCAGGTGTACAATGAAGCACTTGGGCCTATGACAGTGGATTACGAGCCTCAAGTAGCGAGGTATTGTCGGGCGTGCAATGAAGCTCATGAGCCAAGAGGTGAGGTATGGCTGGGCGTGCCATGAAGCCCTTGGGTATTATTATCCCGCACCTTAATAAACATACACCTATCCTCCATTAGGGCTAGATTAGATTAGTGACCAGGCACTATCATCCCGAAGTACACTGTCATAGCTCGATATTAAGACCTTGTTTAAATTAAAGATTTAAAATCATGATAAAGAATACGACGAAGTTGCCTTCGTAAAATATCAATTCGAAATTATATATATATATATAACATTAAATAATATTATTATATGATGAATATTTTAAAATGTAATATATTATTATTAACCAATATAAATATTGTCCATACAAATATTATATTATATTGAAATAAAGTAAAGATTAAATATCATTATTATTAATAATGATTATTATGCAATTAAATTATTAGTGGTAATTAAATACATATTATAAATTGAAGATTATAAATTAATATATATGAATTAAATATTATAAATATTATAATCAAATAATATAAATAAGGCTAAGTTCTAAAGCTACGGTTAAACCAAGTCAAAGGCATATATAATAAGAGGCAATGATCGATCCCCATAAATAGCAATTAAATATTATTAATGAGCAAACATTACCAATAAGACAAATTTGTGATGGGCTACGAATTCAATGGTGATCAGCGATCAAGTCATTAAGGGACGAATTGTATTTATTAAAGGTGACGTCTCTTATAAGGAGGGGTCTCTATGGACAGACATGACTCTTACAACCTTCCCATCATACAAAAGGAGATCGGTGGGGGACATTATGGGGCATCAGAAGATATAACCGCAACTCCAAAGAAGAAGATAACATTAACGGACCACCATTTGACATTGAATCAATGGCGTCATTCTTAGGAGAAGAACTGAAGTAAATGATCATAGCGAACAACAAAGAAATAGTCTGTATCTTAGTGCGATATCATCCTTGAAGAGGTCTGCTGGGAATGTAAAGACAATAACCATTGCATACAGTATCGATCTCATTTCAGTAATACAGCGATCCACATATGAAGCCAGTGGTATTGTGTTGATTGTCAATAAGTTGTCATTTCTGGATTACAGCAACAAGTGTAATTGAATCTGTTTGGATTCTGTGGGGAAGATTTGAATAGAGTCAGCAGTGATAAGAACCTGCATTCAGCCAGCATAAATATTGGAGGAAAAGCAATTTCAGCAGTCTTATAAATATATAAATCAAGCATCAATCATCCTATCAAACAGCAGAGTCCCTTCGAGGAATTGAAGGAACATACAGTAAGAATGAATGATGTTCATGGTAAGTAAAAGAAGGAATAGCCTAAGAAACACTAAGTCATAAACATTGCTTATATAACGAATGTTATTCTTACAAGGTAGCAACTTAGACAATTGTATCATTAATGACTAAGAACAAGTTCTTAAAAGATACTCATGAAAGATAGGGGATGAGAATTAGGGCTCATGGTTAATCTACCAACACCCATAAGAGCGAGACCAAGGGTAAAGGTGAGCAAATTGGCTTAATCATGGTTAACGCTCGAGTTGGTCAAGAGCACCTTCCAGGCTAAAGCCAATAGACCCTTATCTCAAGTTGGTCTAGAGTACCCCTCTGAGATAAGTGGATAGCCCATTGTCTCGTGTTGGTCAAAGGACCCCTCTGGGACAAATGGATAGGCCCTTGTCTCGTGTTGGTCAAGAAGACCCCTCCAGGACAAAAGGATAGGCCTTTGATTCATGTTGGTCAAGAGTACCCCTCCGGATCAAAGGAATGGAATATTGGGATCCATGACAATATTGCTCCCTTATAAGCCCTCTCTCGTTGGGTAAGTGGTTTGATGAACATGTAGACCCAATGTATATCTCTCCCAAGTGGAATCATGAAACATATATAATGGGTATTGTGAAAGATAAAATGCATTTAGATTATGATTATAAGGCTTGATTTAATATATCTTTATGGTTAATATGATTAGATAAGAAGGATTCAATACTAATTTTCTCTTTTACAAGTTGAAATTGTCTGCAAGGTTGTGAAAATTTTGGCTTGCTAGAAGGGGACATTACATACACTATGAGGTTCCATATGAATAAGTAACAAAAATGAGTATGAATTATATAATTGTCATTAATGATCATGTTATTACTAATCCAAATTAATGTTTTGATTTTATTATTAATTTACTAATGTTCCTTTTAAGAGGTTATATTTGTGTGCAAGGTGAAAAATAAGAATACAAAAGAGGACATTACAACTTATGATATCCAATTAGAAGTTCTTTCTCATTTTTGTGAGTTGTTCAAATCCCCCCTTGATTTCTCTACTAATAATAGACATATCATTTTGAACTGTATTCCTAGACTTATCTCCCCTCATGATAATTCCTTCCTCAATGGCCCTATTTCCACGGATGAGCTAGAGTAGGTTGTCTTTATGATAAAAAAAGATAAAACTCCAGGTTTGGACGGATTTCCTATTGAGTTCTTTCAATCTTTCTAGGATATTGTTAAAGATAACATTTTGGAGGCTTTTGAGGAATTGTACACCTCAAAACAAATGTTAAAAGCTCTTAATAACTCTTTTCTGGCTCTAATTCTTAACAAAGAACATGTTTTGAGTTTTTTTGATGTTCGACCCATAGCTCTTTGCAATACTATCTATAAGATTTTTTGTCATGTCCCCTTTTTTGAGCTTTGGGTATGAATTTATATACTATGGTACATACTATAAGTTGGACAAAGTTTTATACTGCAGTACATACTGTAAGTTGGATGAAGTTATATACTACAGTACATACCATAAGTTGGGTGAAGTTATATACTGCAGTACATACCGTATGTTGGGTGAAGTTATATATTGCAGTACATTCTATAAATTAAAAATTTAACTTAAGTTGCCAAAAGTAACTTATTTTATTAAAGCAACTTATGTTATATTATTAAAAAGTGTTTCTAAAAATAGGACCTAAAGTGATGTTTTAAAGTGTTGTTAGGTACGGGGATGCAAAAAGTGAGTTAAAAGGACACTTTATTGTTATTTTAACTTTGACAGAATAAATAAAACAAAGGAATATGAAATAATATTCCCTCAAAAAGTTATAAAAGGAGGTTTTTGTCTCGAAGAAAAGGTTATCCAATTTCATAATCAAATTCAATCTTCTGGAATGAACAAAAGTACTTTCTTCTGCTTAAGGACAAAAACACTCTTTGCATAGAAATTTGGAGGACAAAACCCTCTTGGTTTTCTTATTAGGGATTTGAGGACGAAACCCCTCTTGTCCTACTTGGTGATTTCATACAAAGATCAAAGTTGTGTTGAATGAATAAAGGCATTTTCAGTTGTAGTTTGATTTTGCAATTTCTTGGGTTTCAGTTGTGGTTGTGGTTTTTAGTATTTTGGGTTTGCAATGATTTTTGGGTTTATAGAGTTGGTCCGTGGGTTTCCAATATTTTCAATGTGTTTCAATTTGGTATTATTTCTAGAATTAAATATTTATCAGTTGGTGTGATTTCTTGAATTTGTGTGAGTTTCAGATTTTAAAAGAAATATAGATTGCTATTTGCTTGCAAATCTAATATTTCCATGTGAAGGAGATTTTTCCCCAATCTGGTCGTACAAACTTGCATATCAGTTGTACCATATGTTGATTACTTTGATAAAGAAATGGTCGTACCACTATGTGTTGCTGGCCATCCATACTAAAGCTGTTGTGCAAGGTAATTAATGAGGTGTGAGGTGTGATTGAGGTCCAAGGAGTCGCAGCTTTTGAAGGCACTTTGAGGTGCCGTATTAGTGAAAAAAGGTGCCGTACTAGTAAAGAAGGATCCATACCAATAGGGAAGTTGAGTTGCTACTGTTAGAAGG
The DNA here is from genome assembly GCA_027924645.1 of Cunninghamia lanceolata. NCBI lineage: Eukaryota > Viridiplantae > Streptophyta > Pinopsida > Cupressales > Cupressaceae > Cunninghamia > Cunninghamia lanceolata. Next base: position 6,940,596 of record BSBN01000071.1, on the reverse strand, counting down.
TGAATTTGGGTTTGATTTAGGCCTGCACACATTATATCAGTCTCGCCACCCCTGCTGTAGTTGAAATTTCTTCATTAAGGGCTGCTACAAGTGCTGTTGCATTGAACTTTGAGCTGTACAACAGCTGAGAGGCTATTAGAATCAATAACTAATTCAAGGGACTGCCGCCTTAAGGTATCTACACTAGAAATTACCTTTAAATAGGGTAAATAAATTTTGTTTCACAAAAACCACAAGTCAATTCACAAAAACCACAAGTCAATAGACAGTTGTGTGTTATTGTAGTGCTAGGGTTTGTACAATCACTCACTACAATGAGAGCCAACTAGGAATGACTTAAAAACCCATTTGTATGCACTGTTGTGCACAATTCCAAGGTAAAAATGGAGTTTTAGAAAATAAAAATTGCAAGGTCCTGCGAGGTATACTAGAAGCATGTGCCCATGAAGCTGAAAATGGATTTTTGCATGTCAAATTTGTACAACAAGGTTTAGGAACGCACTCAGAAGAGAAAGGATGATTTTAACAAACAAAATCATGCCCTTGTTTCCAGCTGAGTGCCCTTTTAGGGTGAAAATAAAGTTGCAAAAACAAAAAAACTCACATGCCTAGTGCAGAGGCATGCACTCATCAATAGGTCATTTATTTTCACGAAGTCGAAGTTGCATCAGGGTATATTGGTGCGCACCAATGAAAGGAAACATCAATTTTATCACGTTGAAATTGGTAGTCATTGTTCTATATCAATAGCAGCAAATTCTTTCTTTTTGCAGGGTTCTAGTAGCGGGGCAGTCATATTTGGTGGCTTATTACATGAGTATTTTGTTATAACAGTCATAGCAGCAGCAAGTCTATTCTTCATACCAGAAAAAATTATATCCATTTCATGGGTTTCATTGACGATTAGCATGCCAAAAGTTATATCAGCAATCCATTATGTCTTTTGAAGAGAGTTTTAGCAGCATTATACATTAGTCTTCATTTATATTCTACAACTTTTGGCTGTGATCCATCATCATAAGCTCCTGATTTCATTAGTTATCATTAATTTGTTAATGTTTTAATTTGTCCTTTTTAGGACAACCTAAACCAGAAGAGTATGTGAGGAAATCCTCTATTCAAATTTGTAGGGCAAGCTTCCTGATTTGATTTAATTCTAAAATCTAAAACAATAAACAAGGTTGCTACCTATGCACACTGTACAATTTATCATTTGAGGATTTTTGCATGAAAGTATAATACTAGAAAGCAAACTCAACCTATCTTTTTGATCCTAGAGGTTAGAGCACAAGACTTGAAAGTTATGCAGCTAAACAACAATACTATATACTGATTAATGCAGAGATCAGCAATTTTTTTATCAGCAATAGGATTGATTTGAACAAAAAGAACATTTAACCAACAATAGGAAACATAGTGAGAAATTGAAAAAAAAAGAAATTTCTTAGAACCATACAAAGCTACTCTGAAGAATGAAAGACAAGTGCTACACAAAGTTAAACACAATTTTTTTATTAACTAACTCAACAAAATTTTCACAACACAAGACAATGATTTAACTTAAAAGTTCAAATGAAAACTTCTGCAGCATAAGTTTGGCATAAACTCTCATTATATTTATGTGCTCAAATCACTTATATATAAGCTTTTAAGAAGAAGCTTTTAGGGTGAAGTAATAACATAATATTTTTATTAAAGCACTACTTTAAAGCAATCCTATGATCTATCCCTATCTACTGAAAAGAGGAAATAACATAACTTTTAAAGAAACTAATTCTGAAATAAATAATTAAATACAAAGGCCTAAAAATAGACTCATCTCTATCCCTTCTGAAAAATAGCAACTTTTGCCACTTAAGTTACTTTGAAAATCGAAAATGACTTTCACTTGCAAAATTTGATTGCATCTCCTAATCTTGTCAAATTTTCCCTCGAGCTCATGAAATTTGATGGAAAATCATAACTTGATGAGCACTCCTATGCCAACATTGACACTCTAAAACTGAAAACCTCACTGTCAGCAATGATTCCAAGTTGGAAACGGAGCACATAGCAGCAAACCTAATCAATGGTGAACACAATGACCTTGTGAAAACCCTAGTAGTAACCTGCAACAACACCCAAACTCTTGAAAACCTTGCAAAACTAGTTAAAAACCCACCGCTCACTCTTGTTGGAAGATGATAATGGCGGACTGATTATCAAAGGCAACAAATTACACCCTTTTCTAGATATATAAATATTTTTATTAAAATTTATTTCAAAGTACAAAAAATATTATTATTAGTTTAATTGATGTTACTTGCACATGCTTATTTGGGTATTGCACATAAAATGAAATGAGTTGCAGGGTTTCCTTTCTGGATGCTCGGCTGGTGGATTAGCATCATTTCTGCATTGTGATAATTTTCAAGAGCTTCTTCCTCAACATGCTAAAGTGAAATGTATTGGAGATGCTGGCTTCTTCCTTAATGTGTGAGGGCTTTATTCTTTTGTTTTTCCATTAATTTATGTTTTTTCTTTTTTAGATAGCCTTTTTACCAAATGGCTTCATCTTTGGAAAGTACCATAAAATCTATGCAAGTGTAAAGCTAGTTAAAATAAACTATTTGCAAAGGTCAAAATGGCTTGTTAATGTTCTTGATTAGAGGTTAATATACAAGTTTTCAATAATTTGAAAGACGTGCTTTATCTATTAGTCTATTCTTAATGGAAGAGCTCATCATTCATCATGAGTTTGCCATCATTCATAGCAATGCAATAAAATAATTTTAACATAACAAAAAAAAACAATCCACTTTCATATTGGTCTGAATTCATATGTAATGCAAGTCTCCAAAAAGAAACAAGGTATACAATAGTAATTATTCATAAAGAGTTTTCCATCATTCATAAACAATGCAATAAGAAACTTCAAAATAACAGAAAAACAACCTACTGCCATATTTTATACGTAATGCAATTATCCGAAAAGAAATTTTAAATACAACAGTAATTATGTTAGGGATCATAACATATTGTTTGAATGTTTTTCTTTGTAATGTCCACATTTTTGGAGTGATCACCTAGTGGAGTTGGCTAGCCTATCCTATTCCCGTAGACTAAGCCGGAGGGCTCAGGGAATAACCTAATTGGCGAGTTTTCACACTTAACCAATTTTGTAGGGCAAAATGAGCATGGGAGATGATTTGGTATATTTTTGTGAGAGTTTTGGTGAAGTCAAAGCAATTAAGATAATTTGCCCTAACGTGGAGCGACCAAGGAGAAGAATGAAAAATAGAAGAAAATATGGAAAAATGCCTTTAGAAAAATAAGAATATTTTATGATATCTCAACTTGAGGACGATTGGATTTGAGGACAAAATCATGATATATCTTATGCCCAAGTGTTTCGCCCCACTTGGAGAATGGAAAGAAATAATATAAAAAAATAAACATCCTGTCTGGGTTGGCCAAGGAAGAAGGAAAAAAATAAAATAATATTTCTTTTGTTCTTTTGGGCGCCTAGCATGAGGTCAGCCCTAGGAGAAGGGAAAAAGTGAAATAAAACATGTTTTCAAAGGGTGGTCTGCCAGCTCGAGGAAAGGAGAAGTTTCATGTATAAATGTAAGGTCTTTTGAGGCATTATCATCATCATTCATTCATATTCCTTTTCATTGGAGATTTATCTCTTGGCTGCAACTTTTGGTTCAGCACCTTCCTAGGACAAAAACCCTAAGGAAGATAGGTGGATTGGATGAAAACCCAATCACACTTTGGAGGTGGACTCATACGGAGTTCATATTTGTGCGTCATTGGAGATTTGCAAGGAAAGACAGAGCATCAAAGCCATATTTATTTCTACAGAAACCCTAAGGCCAAATTGTGAGATTTGTGCCAAATACAATTTGAAGGATTGAAGATAAAATCAGATATTCAGATTAGACTTGTAGTGCCACCTTTTGGAGGTATTTGTGCATCAATGGAGCTAGGGTTTTCACCCTAGGATGAGTGCCAAAGTGGGCGATTTCATCTTGAAGCATTGCTGATCATTCCCAGCCCTAGCCGCCATCATTTTGCATGTGTTTGATCATTTCCAAGGAGCGCCACCTAGCTGAAGAAATTTGCTCAGCTAGGGTTTGTGTTTGAGCATTCATTCTACATCATTTTGGTATGTACAAACCTAATTTTAGGTCTGAATTGTAAGGGCAGATTTATGAGATGTATTTAGGCATGTTTGAGCCTATGTCATTGATGTAATTGCATAGTCAGACATTCTGATTTGTAGCAGAAGAATGATTAATTCAGAAATCAGATTTGTTCCCTATATTTGTTTGCATTTGGATGTCATATATTGTGGATGAAGTTCATGATTGATACTATTATCATAAGGGTTCATTGTTGGCATATTATTTGAGTATTTTGGATGCATATATGTTCGCTGTCCACATGTGTTTGTAATCGGAAAAATAAATCAGAGTTCTAGGGTTTGGAGCAGAATTCTAAAGTGCAGAAATCTAGGGCAGGAATCAGAAAAAAATAATCTAGTGCAATTCAAGTTGGGGGAGACTCATCATTCATCAAGAGTTTTCGATTGTTCATAACAATGCAATAAAAATACTTTGACATAACCAAAAAACACAATCCACTTTCATATTGGTCTGAATTCATATGTAATGCAAGTCTCCAAAAAGAAACAAGGTATACAATAGAATTATTCATAAAAAGTTTTCCATCATTCAGAAACAATGCAATAAAAAACTTCAACATAACAAAAAAAAACCCACTGCCATATTTTATACATAATACAATTATCCAAAATGAAACTTTGAATACAATAGTAATTATATTAGGGGTCATAACATGTTTGAATGTCTTTGTTCTGCCTGCAATTCAAGTGGAGGAAAAGGGTTGCAGGGAAGGGGTGGCGGGAAGTGGTAATTTGTGCTACCATTGTAAATTAGGATTAATGGATCCTATGCTGTAACTTTACCTACTATCATAAAGCTGTCACTTTAAAAGAAACTATATGAAAGCTCACTTGGTTTTAATACATTGGTCATCCCTCCCTCAAACATTCTCTTTACTCAAAGTATTATATTGGCTATTCTTTCTTTGGCATTCATTTCTATTCTATAATTTAATGAGTACAAAGTCCATTTTCGTAATTGAGATGTATTTATCTACAACAATTACTTTCCATCAAAATATTGAAGATGGTAAATTTCATGTATTTCCCTTGTTTTGTAGGTTAAGTGTGTGAAGTTAAGTCTTCACTCGCTTGTTGATGTATGATGTCTGTGAAATCAAAGTATCAAATTTTTTCTAATTAAAACAAGATTAAATTGTATTTAAGACACAATAAAGTATATTACTCTATAGTTCTACTTCTACTTATTGTTGAAGGGACATATCCAAGATAAGTAGATACAAGAGTCTATATGATGACAAAAAAGGTTTGGTCTCATGTTTTGGTATTGTCAGCATTGATAAAATTTGTTGGTATTATCATGTGCAAATTGTAATATGTGCACCCAATTTTTTTTATTTTTCAATAAGAGGAATACAAATGCAATGTCCTAACACGTTCTGATCACTGAGATCCCAGTGTGGGCAGGGTGAGAGCATACGGTGCTTTGGACCACATACAACTACTCTGATGAATGCAATCATTAAATGCTCTGTGATGGCACACAAGACGGAAAGCCGTCCTTATCTTCACTTCTTCAGCGGAGTGTGCCAATGTATATGAACACACAAGGTGGCTAAGCCATCCTTATCTGCGCTTATTCAGCGGAGTGTGTTGGATGCAATTACAGAATGAGCACACAAGGCAACTGAGCTGACCTTATCAACACTTATTCAACGGGTGTGTCCATGCATGCAAAGCCACTGGCAGAATGTCTAAGCCGATTCAAACCAAATTGGTCGATTGCATCAAGCTTGTTCAATGCCAAACGGGTCAATATTGAAATGCTCTATGAACTGGTCATAGACCATCCAGTTTTACAATATGAAATGCATAATTAACAATCCTCTGGTGGTACTACCATCTGGGGCCGCAACAAACATGAAATGCAATTCAATATGACAAATTCTAACAAGTAGGAGCTGTAACAACTGATATATATGTATTCTGATCATAAAACAAGCTGCTGCAACAAATATATCAGACCATAAATACTCAATAAACCAAAGGTAGAATGCTCACAATGATGGTCATCACAAACCCAAGGAAGAACCCACTCTTTAAGCTGATGCAGATGATAAACATAGATTGAAATTCACTCGCAAACTTCTGAAAACACTAAAAACTCAGACAATTCTGATCTGAACATACTGCAGCTACATACCCAAACTGTACAGCCCCAACTTACTCCTTAGAAACACCAAAGAACATCACCAATCTTAGCACCTAGCAAGAACAGCAACAATGGTATTACTATAAACTAAACAACTCCCAAAAAACAAGCAACGCTTTCTTCATATTATCCCACGCACCATCCCAAATAGCAAGTACGGTAACTTAAGTTTATTATTAAATAAGAAGTAATATCCAATGAAGCGCCTTGTCCTGCTAAGTGTGGTAGCCCCCACCAATTCTTCAAATAAGACAAGGAATGAGCGCTTCCTTCATAACAATCTCCATGTTCCCTTACTAACCGAAAGGCTAGCAAGTACAACACCAAGTTAGAAGTTACGATTTGTCTTCAAGACCACGATTCAACTTTCCTCATGAGTCACCTCTACTAAGACTTCAACCTCCAATAATCTGCACTTAACTTAAACAATAACTTCAACTCAAAGCTCAGAAATGGTACAGCTTACCTCCATGGCACTACCCTTCAACTAGTCACACCAAAATTAATATCAAACAAACTATCACTGCAAACACCATCACAATAAAACTACAATCTTAGTAAAAAAGACTTCTACTCCCTACACTCCACTTGAAAAAATTCCACTTGCAGCACAACTATGACTTCAAGATGAAATCACCTAATCTAGCTAGGAGGGTTTTCGTCCTCGAAATTGGTATTTCAAGAGGTTTTCATCCTCAAGAAATAAGGGAAGAACTCATGTTCTCACACAGAGCAAAAGCAAATGCAAATTGATAGTCTAACCCTTCAAATGAGTTCAACTTCTTATAAAGGCACTTTTAGGGCAACTCAAGTGAGAATAAAATATTAACTTTCACTTTTCCCCATATTCTTCTCAATATAATTAAAAAAAACTTTTATTATGTGCAGGAGTCCCTTTTTGCCCCCTTGAGCCTTGCGCCACTTAACTGCACAACTTAAAGTCACTTTATTAAATAATTAAATAAGCTGTCAAATGAAAAAAATAGGGTGAAGTTGCTTTATGACAACTTATGATAATTATTTAATCAATTTTCCCTTCAACCCACCAATTAGCCTATGGGAAAACTTAGGGAAATAGGTGTTAGCGTTTTATTTTGCACCGTTCAGTGCAAAAGTAAAACAAACAGATGTGCAGTAGAACTGCTCTTCAAATTTGAAGGGGAAGCTCCCTATAAAATAAAACAAACTTAAAATTACAGAGTATGTACAATGTTTTCAGGGGGTTTTCATACTAATGCTGAATAAAACATGAAATTTGCAATCTTTATGGTTTTGTGACGTGCAAAAGGTAAAGATGCACTTTCAACAGTGAAGCAAGGATTTTGTACTTTTTGACTAGAATCGAAAACTATACCTCGAAGTCATATCATAATCCAATATATGTTAAGCTACACATTCACATAAGAAAACAATAGGATGAGCAAGTTCATCTTCACCAAAAGAAGACAACTCCCCAAGGCAAAATCCTCATGAATCAAGAGAATCAGGGAATCTTTAGAGCTGCAATCAAACAACTTTTTAGGGATCATGAGAATAAAACAACTAGCATAAAGAATCATTCTATAAGCAAGAACATGCTGATCCCCTGACATGTCCCCATTTCTGACATGATTTCTTTGTCCTTGGGGAAGCATTTCACTATCTGGTTGTATGTCCATCCCTTCCCCACCTTTTTTTAATTGCCCACAGGCATGAGAAACATTGTAAGTCGTTAAGAAAAGGGAGTTACTTTCAAGAACCTATCAATGGCTTTGTTTGAGGTCATTTCCTTGTTAGTTTAGGTTTAGAGTAGGTTTTGTTTCTGTTTCAGTTTTCTTCTTCCCTAAGTTTTGTTGCACAGGTTGCACTCTCATTAGGAGAATGTAGGCCTCGTTTTCTTTTTGATGTTGTTTTGAAGACAAGGTTTCAGTTGTTTTCGGCCTACTATAGTACCTTTTGACTCTATGCCCAATGGATGCTTAAGGCTACTGGTTCCCTTTTGTTTAGTAGGAAAACACCCCTGAGAAGTCGCCAAAATGTTGTCTTATTTTGCTTCCCAGCCAAATAGCCCAAATCCATGAATCTCTAAGTGTTTTCTCTTTTAGGAATGCAAGGAAAACCCCCAAAAATTGACTAAGTCCAAAAAATCTTGAGTTTCCTTGTGTTTTTAGCAATTTCGGAGTTCAGAGTTCTCCCCTTTGTCATGCCATCCTAATCAGCTCCGAACTCCACTTTGTTCTTTAAAAAATTTGTCTAAGTACTTCGGGCGCCAGTGGTTGGGAGTTTCCTCTTTTCCTTTTCTTCTGGCAGATGGAAGACTCGAAGTCCGGGCTCCAATTCTTTCTCATTGGAAATAGGTCTAAGTGTTTCAGGTGGTGAACTTTGGGGGTTTCTTCTTCCCTCTTCTTTCCTTTTGGAAGGCGAAAGATGGAAGGCTCGAGGCTCGATCTCCGCCGTTTGCAAATGTTCCAAGGTAAAGCGCATTGCGCGGCGGCGGCAAAATGAAATAAGATGCGGGGCACATTGATGCGAAATTGTAATGTGCCGTACCTGTTGGTTTATTTTTAAATATTTATTGTGTGATTTTTATTAGATTTTTTGTGTCCTTTCAGATAGATAGAAGATGCAGAAGGGGGTTTTATGTTTTCCTGTAGATGTAGTGTCGAAGCACACAATGTATTACATATAATAGAAACCCAGAAAATATACAATGAATTTGGAGAAACTAAAGACAACCTAGATAGTAGAATGACCAAATAACAATTACTAGCACATACCCATTTTCAGAAATGCAACTTCATTTTTCAGCTGTTGCCGGACCAGCAAAGGGTATAGCCGGATTCATTCCAAATGCATCACTTATGTTGGCAAAAAGCTTACAATGTATTGTTTAGGCCCAAAGATCTCAAATGGCTCCAAAAAGCAAGAATACAGTTGCATACAAACACCAAATCGACCCTCAAGGAGTCTCATGCCCCCAGGCAAGGATGTACGGCCCCCATGAAGATTGTGACAACTGCAAACAGCAATGCAACCTCTATATTCTGGTCTGAAACTGATCTGCTCAGCAATGTAGTTCAGGCAACCCAAATGGAAAGGATAAATCTGCACCCCATCTCCTCAAAAATGCATCCAAAGGTGGTACGGCTGGGCTGGAATGGTATGGCCAGCAAAGAGGGAATATACATCAGCAAACCCCCTCTCAAAGCTACTCAAATCTGTCTCTATCTAACTGTCTTAGGTTGAGCATAAACTAACTCTCAAAGATAACTCCATGAACCCCTGAAAATGTATCAAACGAACTCCATGAAAGCACAATTGTGAATGCTAAATACATCCACCTGCAATGGCATCATTGGGTGATCTTTCACACCTGTGGGACATCGTTACTCAGGGAGGTTTCCGTCTCCAAGAGCCACTAGTTCGAATCCTCAAACCCCAAACAATATGAAACCCTAGCAGAGCTCAAAATCAGAAATATCATAAACATAGCATATATCCAAATGAGCTCCAAATGACCTTTTATCTCCCTCCAAGATAGGCGTTGGGCATTTGGGAGGGAAAATAACAATTTAATTTCACTTTATGTCTCCTAGGGATGGGTGTGCAAGGTCAAGACATAAAACTATGTCTCCATTTCATTAATTTCACTTTTTCTTTATTTATAATAAAGTCCATATTAATATAACATTAATAAATCTTCAGACTTTAAAATAAATATGAAGACAGTGTCAAAATTCAAAGATCTTTAGCTTGTCAGAAAGGTCTCGATGAAACGCATCTGATCCAACTCTAAAAATCCTAAACCGACATAGTACCCGGACTTACTAAAAATAGTAACGACTAAGAGCCCATTGAGCCAACCACGAAGGTGCCAACTGGATCCACTGAATACGAACCATCATCCAAGCACTGACAAAGACCTCCAGAGCCAAACTAACCATGGTTCCCTAACCAAACTGCTAGCCCATGGGAACTCCATGATGGACTAACCATGTGTCTAGAAGGGGACATTACAGAAATGTTGCCACATGGCCAATATCCACTAGTTTGTTTTAAAAAAATTCTCCAAGTGTTTCGAGCGTTGGGGGTCGAACCTCCCTTCTTCCTTCTTCCTTTTGGAAGGCGAAAGATGGAAGGCCCAACGCCCGACTTCCACCGAAACCTTTTCTAAGCAGCTGAGTCATTCGAAAAGTGGAGCTCGGGGGTTTCCCCTTCTTTTCTTCTTGCAGAAGCCGAAAGGCGAAAGGCCCAAGGCCCGAGGCTTGAAGTTTGCCGAACTCATATATTTCTCTAAGTAAAGCAAGACTCGAGAGGTCGGGCTTTCTTCTTCCTTCTTCCTTTTCTCTTGGAAGGCAGAAGGCTGAAGACCCGAGGCCCGATCTCCGACAACTTCTGCGATCTCCAAAAGCAAAGGAAAAAGAGGAATCCAAAGGTCGGCCATGATTCACAGAGAAATGTTTTTTCCGATAAGGCAAAATATAGGCCAAAATTCGAAGATCAAATGTATTGTCCAGCTGGAGGTAGTTGTTGCGTATTTATTGTTGCAGGTGAATGACTCAGATGCTTTTTTCAACACAGATATTTGTTTCTCAGCTCCTTTAGAGAAGATATTTTCAGCATATATGTCGAAGACATAACAGATGCATCCAGACATTCCCTTTGTAGAAATATCTTCTAACAGGCCCATGGGGTGAATTTATGGCAGTAGGTGATTGCGCGTCAATGTAAATGCTATATAAGCATGAAATCAAATGTATTATTGTTGGTTGTTGGTCTAAAAACCATGTCTTGTATCAGCTATAACCTTGCCTCTTTGATAAAAACAATAAGATTTTACCTTTTCATGCACTTCTTTTGCTCTGTGTAATATTTTTGTTTGAGTATCCATTTGTGAATGCTTCTTTCCTTTTGGATTTCAATTAGTTTCTTTTACCTCTGCAGGTGTTTTATGAATTGTGTATGATAGTCTATTGTTTGGTATTATTCTGTGCATAAGTAGTTGATCTGAGAGCCAACATTCAAACTCAGTGTATCACCTTTCTATTTCAGTTTCTCCTTTTTCCTCTTTTCCCCAACGGTGATTAGATTAGGTTTAGTCTTAGTCTACTCTGAATTGCATATTCAGAGGAAGGAACTAGCCTTGTCTAGAGGTTTGATTTCCTTTGCATGATCCCACACCTGGAAATCACTCCAATGTTTCACTGGATTGTTGTAGCAAAAGCGCTTCAACACATGGTGCAAATCCAAGTGACAACGCTACTACAACTTCTCAACAACTGATCTGTGCAAGGTGATAGTTGAGGCAATTTATGCTTCCTCTCATATGCAATCCACAATAGTTGCAAATTACCATTCTTGTCTTTGTACTTGCTATCCCATGTTTCCAAGTAGGGTCGTTAGGCTTGTTGCCATCTCTTCTACTTGCAAATACCATGTTGTTTTTGGAAAAATGGAGTTAAACCCTAGCAAAATGGAAAAAATAGAAAAAATCAAACAAAACCCTAGCAACTGATGAGCACACGGTGCTACTGAGAGGGGGGGTGAATCAGTATCTAACAATCTTTTACTTTTCAAAACTTAATCAATCACATCAACTACACATATGCAAGATCTAGCAATTAAGAACACGATGACAACATGCAATTTACTTGGAAACCCTTGCGGGAGAAAACCATGGCAAAATATTGCATATATATATATATATTGATCTCCTCTGTAAGCACCATCTCACTCCTCTTACAATTCTTCTTTTGTGAGCACCAACTCACAAGAGACACCAATCTCCACTTGACAGAATTATAGGCACCAACCTATTGGAGGCTCCAACCCCCACACAAACTGAGCTCCAACCCAACAAGAGGCTCCAACCTCTATTTGATAGGCTCCAACCTCTATTTGATATGCTCCAACCTATTAATCCTTCAATGGATGACATAGGTTACTTCTCCACAAGATCTTCCTTTCACAAAACTATTTACACCTTTCACAAATCTGATCACACACTTCCTTCCCTTCAAATCTGATCATACACTTCACACAATCCTTTCTTCACAAATATGATCACACCCTTTACACAATGCTCTTTTCACAAATCTGATCTAACTTATGCACCAATTCCTTTCACAAATCTGATTACAATCATGCAAATCTTCTTTCAACATATGATCACAAATATGGCTATGTCTTCGCTCAAATTTTCTGCTATCTAATGATGTATCATTTGTTCTTCTTTCACCATATCAACATCCCCTTCATCTATTTAATATAAGTCTGATTTGCACTTCATTTTTCTGTCTTTTCTCTTTTCAATCTGCTCTTCACATTAGATATATTTCATTTAAATTGCTTACTTCCAAAGACCTCTTACTCTCTCCTTTTGTAACTCTTCAAAGATACATCTCTTCACAATAAACACAACACTTTATGAACAGATCGCACCTCTTCTCACACATCCTTTTTTTCATAAAGTCGCACCTCTTCTCATATTAAGCACTGCCTTGTCTTGATCGTTCCCTTTAATAAATCATATCACCTTTTACTAATCTCATCATATACTTAACATAATTCGTATGACTTCCTTTAAATTGCACTTTATCACATTTTTTGTTATTCAGAAAATCGTTGCTTATAATATGAGTTAACCGCTCCATGTATCATTAAATTTGATACTTTTGCCTTCTATTTGGGAGCGCTCCTTGTGGTGGTTGGCCACTTTATCACCTCTTTAATATCCTTTTGTCTTATCCAAAATCTTTTGTCTTATCCAAAATTGCACCTTTTTACTTTGTTGATCGTATGACATATCGTTTGTTATTTAATTATTAATAAGGCATTTTGTCTTATTATGTAATGCTCCTCTTGACATTAATAAAACACTAATCAATCACTTGTTTCTTATAAATAAGACTTTGTCTTATATGGAATGCTTCTCTTGTCTTATATGGTCTTCATAATATTCGCTCTCTTTTATTCCAAAACCAAAACACATCACCTTGTAAGATTTGTATGCAGATCGCTCCACTTCTTTGCACTATATCCCTTATGTTAGTCACATTTCTTCATGTCAACGTAATACTTCATGATATACTTAATCATACCACTCCTTGATTCTATTCACATCATTTCTTGTATTGATTGAGCTGCATCACATCAATTTGATTTTCTTCTTCTTGGACTTGTGAGTTCTAGCATAACATCCATGACAATTACTCTAACAATCTTTGATCTATGAACTCCTTGACATCAATGACAATAATCTTGCTTTGACATCAATGACTATATGTCTTCTCACCTTTGACATCAATGACAACATTTCCAACAGCAACTACTACAAACTAACTCAAAATCAGAAATAAAATAGTAAATAATGAAACCTCAACACTAGAAATTTAGGATGAAAGCACAAAAAATAAAATGGATAAGTGGTATATAGTTGTGAAATGCGGCTGAATCAGAGATGATAAGTTCATTAATCTTGATCAATCCTCACTCCCAAATGCCTGCAAACAAATGTAAAATGCTCCAATATGTCAAACAGTTCAAATGCTCACAAAAACCAATGCAAAAAATTATGAAAATGATTGTTTTGGGGGGTCAGATTGTTTTATTCCATTGTTGGCCTAGTTCTTGACTTGGACTCATGAGTTTTTCAGCAAGTTTTTGGCAAGTAGTTGGAACTTGGCTCATTGTCATGTGAAGGTTTGATCTAAGATACATCACAAAACTGATTTTATTTTGTATTCACTGATAATGATTGTGTGAATGCGTAACTTTTATATTTGATATTTTTTTTTATTATTTAATTTATATGAGATTATTTCCATGTTCATTTTTCTCTTCCATTGGTGATGATATTTTATACCATATTGAAAGAATATTCTATTTCTTTGATCTCCTGAAATTTAGAATTCACTAGGTTGACACGTTTTTGCCCTTAAGAGCCCTCCTAAATGTTTTGGGGCTATTGAGGCACCATCCCCTCTTTCCAACCTTGTGTAATGTCCCCATTTTCGTGAGCATCAGATTTAGAGGATTAGCCTATCATTTGACCCTCGTAGGCTAGAGCAGATGGATAGAGGGTCCCTTTTGGCCGACATCAGTGTGTTATTTCCCTCAGAGCTCAGTTTTGGTTCAGGTTTGGCCTTTGTTGGACTCAGTTTGACACACTTACTATTTATAGTAAGATTGTGGTTGTAGAGAGGGACCCTTGTTATTTGTGGTAAGGCGGTTGGATGCATAGAGGGTACCATGGTGAACCCCTAGGTTCAGACAAAATTGAAAAATGATGTCTATTTATGGAGATAAGTGGTTTTTAATTATTATTAAAGGTAATCTTTAATAATAATTAATTATTATTAAAAAGGACATCATGTGGTTTATAGACCTTATATTATAAGGGGTTTAATGATTTATTTTAAAAGCCATTAATAAAGTACATTTATATTTGCATAAAAGTGAGTGCCCAACTTGGAGATATTATAAAGTATTTATTAAAAACTTAAAAGTGGACTTCAAAGGCAAATTAAATACACTTCATGAGGTCGACCTACTTGGAGAAGTTATAAAAGGGCATCAAAAAGCAATTAGATTCATTCTTGAAGACATTTTTATGACTTGTGCTTATGATATGAGAGCTGTGTGTAGAAAAACACAAGGGTTTCAGTCAATTTCAGCATTGGAGAACGAAAACTCTTCATTGCTTGAAAGTGGGCTTCATTTAGAGGTTCAATCTGAGCTTAATTGTGAGGATTTCTGCAAGAGTAGAAGGGTTTGAAGGATATACATTTGAAGGTATATACTGCTGTGTGCATTTGGCATGTATTGCAGCTAGCTGGGCGTCTTGTCCACATCCTATAGGTCATCTTTCATGCTTTCAGCCAGCTGTCCAAGGCTTAGCAGCAGCACGTGGTCCATAATTAGCCAAAACGCCTCAGTTTCAAGGCAGTTATCACCTCCATTTGCAACGTCCAAGTTTCTGCAGTCATTAGCAGCCATTGAGGGATTGAAGAGGGTTCATCTTGATACTAAATCGACCATCTACAGGTTCTTTTAGATTGCTAACTTGAATTTCCAGAATTCTGATATAAATTTGTAATCATTTGGATCTTATGGAAATCAATGAAGAATCCTTAATATGCTGCTGTTATTAAGTTTCAGTTTATTGCATTCATTAAATGTTATTTCCTTTTGCACTGTTACCTGGCAATACATTTTTTTAAAAAACAAAAATTACCAAAACAAACAAAATAAAACAAAAATATTCACCTTCAGCATTCAGAAGCCAGAGATAGAACCACTGGGGTTCTTACACCTTGTGTGCCCCTTTTTTTGTATTTTCTCTCATGTTCGTAAGAAGTTTTAGAAGCATTTTGGCATCCTTAGGAGATTTTGTATTTTAGGGGTTGGGGGAAGAGATACTTGGGAGTGTATTGATGTTCCCGAATCCCAGTACATCAAGGGACATCCTAATGTCTCTAGGTCATTGAGGAACATCTTTGTATCCCCTTGTCAACAATTTTTATTTTTATTTAAAAAGAAGAAAAAACATTTGTAAAGTTTGAAAAAAAAGAAAAAAGGGATGATTTTCAAACATTTATTTTCATGATCATTGATAACATGAATGTTAGATATCAATGTTTGCAATTTTGTATTTTTATTTCAGTTTTTCACTCAGTTTTTGAGTTCAATTTTCAATGGTCAATGTTGGGTGTTCATTGTCATAGATGATGTTTTCAACAGTCCATGAGGGTGTGTTCCCATCCTTAGGTCGAGTGTCTTGAGCATCTCAAGGATAGGAAGATAGGGACGAAATGTTCCCTTGCCAATAGGGGTCATCCCTAGAGCGCCCCTGCAAAGCGGGGATGTCTCCCTTTTGAATTGAAAGCAAACTTGTGATCTCATCTTATTGGTAGTCAAAAGTTTATTTCAATGCTATCTAAGAGCCTTGTTCTTAATGTGGGTTAAGACCAAATTAAATTAATAAAGCATGGGAGTGTAAGATACCCAACTATATTTAACTAAAATTTTTTCATACTTAGACAAATTTACTTGCACTTAACTCTTCAATTACTCAATCTACTTAACATCATTCATGAAAGGTAACAAAGACAACTTGCATGAATCAACTTGAAGTTGGGCACTTGTATTATTACTTGATTCAAATCAATACAATTGTCTTATTACAATAGATGATGCCCTCAATGGCATGAATATACAATCTTATTCAATTGACTACAAAGAAAGGCCTTGAAGCCTAGATGTATACAATGACTTCATACATGAACAACTTCTCTTGAACTCAACGATGTCAACTGTATGTCAACACCTCACAACTTGACAAGGGAGCATCACCTTATCACTATTGAGGGAGCATCACCCCAACTACTTGAAACTCGCAAGCCTCAAGATCACAAGCATAAAGCTTTGCAGAGAGAAAATTCGCCAAAAGATAAGATGACAAAATGAAGGTGTTCTCCTCCTTTTATAGTGCTCCTCCTCAAAGGCAATAAAGGCACGCTTTTCAATGCAAAGAAGGAACCAAGGTATGCTTCCCAAGAGCATATTCTGATGGCATATTCCATTTGATGACTCCCTCTGAGTTGGCAACCTTGTCCAATGAGCCGGAACGGATACCAGTGTCAACCACTTGGACCAATAGGAGATCAGATACTTGCAAAGTGCTCATCCAAACTAGGGCGCCAGAATGATACTCCATAGGTGAGGAAGTGCGCCCAACATCCCAATTGGATGTCTCTCAAAACTAGGCACTCAAACTGGGTTGTCAAAGGGTAGATATGCGCCTAGCATATCTAGTGGTTGCAATATGCATGAAATCACCTGAGATGTTTAGTGATGGTTCTCCGACGTTGTTTGAAGTCATCTCAATGATTAGGCGCCAAATTGGGATGATTTCTTCATGAAGTTGCGCCTTGCTATGATTAGGCGCCAATTGGGGTTTACAGAGACTCAAAAGTGCACCTAGTGTTCTAGGCTTCATACTTGTTGACCTTAATTGTTTCAATCAATGGGAAACACTCTAACATGCCTCCTCTTTCAAATACTTAATCTCATATGCAAGTTTACATGATCCTTTGCAAGGCGCCAAAACTAGGCTATTCAAACTGAGAAATGCGCCTAGACTCATCTAGCCATTCTCTAGCAAAGTTTTCAATGTTTGAAGTCTATTGGAGATTGAAACATCAACTCGCACCAAGGTATCAAGATTTCATGTTGAATTGGACATGTTTTGGTGAAGGTGCAAATGTGAGGTTGGAAATGAGGAAAAGTGCGCCTCACTCTCTTAACATTACTCTTGTCAAAGATGATGATTTCAACTGAGTAGATGATCTTTGGAACAATCTTCAATCTTTTGATGATCAATTTAGCCTTCCAAATCACTTCCTTGCTAAGGCACAATTCTGGGGTTCCAGAGGCATGATCTAGCGCCTAGGCACCCATTGTGGATTGCTTGATCAACAAATGGCGCCTTGATCCTTAGGCGCATATTTGATGTTGTAGGAGTGCCAACTAGCGCCTAGGTTTACTTAGGCAAATTTATGATCTCCAAACTCGATTTGATACTCCCAAATGCTCAACTGGAGGTCCTACACTCTTGATATCATTGAATTCTGCCTTCACAAGTTAGGCGCTCTTTTGAGGTTGCACAGAGGCTCAAGGGTGCCTAAGACATTTGCTCAATTCACTTAGTCAAAATCATCTTGGGAACCAATCAATCCTTTCCTACCAAGGTGCCTTGTTTGGTATGATAGATGTGCCTCGTAACACGATGTTTCTATGCTAGGCGCCACTTTGAGGCTGGAGGAGAGAGAAAGTGTGCCTAACCTATCTTGGGTGACTTCTGGACTTCAAATTCCCTTGTTAGGTGTGGAGCATGCTCAAATGGTGTTGCTCTTAACATTTTTTACTTCCGAACCCTGATTGAAGACTCCACATCCTTGGGCGTACATTTGGCACCAGACAGATAGAAGATGCGCCCTGGCTTTAGGAGTCAAGTTCTTGCTTACTTGGCTTCCAGACTTAGCCAATTTTGCTAGTTTTGTCACAAGTTGATAGTTTTTAACTTTGTACCTGCAAAACAACTCATTCAGTTAGTCAAAAACCAGGTTCATTCCCTCAAGTTTGGTATTAGCCTCCGGGAATGATGAGTAGGCTAATCCATATTCAATCACTTGATTCATGCCGGAAATGGGGACATGACAGGGAGGCTGCCCACAAGTGTCAAGAAGAGATTCTTATCACATCCTTTTTGAAGGAAATACATTGACCTATACAAACTTATTTTTTTGTTAAATGATGTCTTCAATGTGTCTACAAGACTAGACAAGCTTACACCAAGCGAGTTAAATTCACTGACATCACAATTGATTCCATTTCAGATTGACATTGTATGAACTCTTGTTTATATTTTAAGTAGATATATTTAAATGTTAATGTTTTTAAATTTTCAACTCCTTTTAGTTTGTCTATGTCATTTCTGATATTTTTAATTCATTTGTATTCTAAAAATTCAAACATTCATTTTTATCTATTATTTTAATAGTTTACCTTCATTGTCTCCAAAATCCAGAAAAGGAATTTCCACCATTAAAACCTGTCCCCCCATCCCAGAATCTTGGAGAAACACTTATCTTGTTAGAATTTGAGCTATTCAGAATTTTTAATGACGTTTATCAATTTTATTATACAATTGAAAAGCTAGAAGTTTTTTTTTTCTTATATATATTCCCTCTATCTCACCATCTTGGGAACTCAAGAAACAAGTATAATTCAAGCTTATTTATGGATAGATTCTCCTTTCAATTGGATCGATTATATAATTTTTTGAGCTGTTTTCTTTCTCTAGATGAAAAGTTCATGGTTTATTTTTCATGTGGTATGTGGTGCACCTTTACTCAAAACATTTAGAAATGGCATTGTATTCTTTAACTGTGTTTGTCCAATGCTTGTATTGACTCTCTTGGTACATTCTGCCAAATCATAGGAAGGACATATCGGGAGCAGAGCACATAAAATCTTTCTACAATGAGACGATAACACTGCAGGTAAATATTTCCATCTTTTTGTCTATGAGATACATCAAGGGTAAGCTTTGGTTGAAACTTAGTAAATGGACATCTTATGATGAAAGAGAGATGTGCTGTGTTACGTGTCCAAGCTTACAGTATACTTCTTGAGATTAGAGGAAATCACATTGGAAAATTCAAAGCAAATGCAAAGACACTAGATTTATGCATAAATTGAAGAACTGCAGGCTAAAAATTTTCCAACTGAGAGTTACAATGGGTTATGGTGGAGATGCTAACAAAGGTGTGCAACAGTATGGTGAATGAAGATCGTTGATTATTGTCAGAAAGAAAAAGAGCTGGGAAAGCGTAATTTCAGATTGAAGAATGACTGGCATATCATAGTGATAAGATGAAAAAATTGGGAGGAATGGGAAATGCAGATGAAAGTGGAAATAAAAATGATAATCTCTCATTCAGCATGTGGATAATCATTTCAGCAGAAAACACTTATATTACAACAGCTTCTGCAAGCTCTTTTTATGGAGCAATTACCTACCCAATAGGTAATAGCACTGAGAAATAATTCCTTCTCAATCCAGATGAGCTGGATGTATAAAATCAGAAATATGTCCTGCCGAGACAGTTTGAAATAGCCACCATGTAAAACCCCTTCTGAGCGTTGAACCCCAAGAAGCCAATAGGAAGACTTGGAACTAAAGGAAGCGTAAAATATTTAATACAGTATTAATAATCCAACTGAAATGAGGGCTAGAATTCAGTTCCCCTAGTCAACTCCACTAGGTGAAGTGGAGAACCATCTTTCTGTAAAGTTGCTTTGTTGGTTGTGTTCCAAAGGAAATTTATAGCGAATCACTTGAGTGCTAGAATTCTTTGCAATTGATTTTGATCATCGAAATGTTCCATAAAATATGATCGAGGGACTATGAGTAGGTAACTAATTGCTGCCTGCAGACATGTCTCTAGCTCCTAGCAGATAGACATTTCAAAAGACTACGTACTATTATTTCATCTTATTCAGAAAAAAACACACAAAGGGTCAAATATGTCAACCTTATTTAGCTTTGTTATATTTGCTAGAGTTTGGTGAAGCACTAGCTACTCCAAAAATTTTCATTTGAAGGAACTTCTTGAGTTCCAAACAGTGGCATCTTTGATGTCGTCATGCTTCAGCTTCATGAACCCTCCATCTTTTTCTCAAGTTCTGAACAAGAGGAAAGTTATGTCTCGTTCCATGACATAAATCCTACGTCATAGCTATTAAAAGACTTTGCATCACTTCATATCCATTCTCTCTAGTAGGTCTTAAGCCTTTGGAATGAAATTTATAAAGGCAAATTTTGAGAATCATTTTACACAAATTGAGTAACAATTATTTCTCTGCACCACCCAAATTTTCAACATGGGAAAATTCTCTCCATGGTGGTCTTTTTTGTTTTTCCTTATTCTAGTAATCAGTTTCAATAGAAAAGATGTTTTCATTACTGTCTTCTTCCAGCATATCAGTGTAAGAATCCCAGTTGGCCTTGTGTGGATGGAAATGTTTAGATAGGTCTTGATGTTAAATCCCAAGATTCTCTTGGCAACTTGTAACTTCAAAGAAGATGATCTCTTGCCATTTTCTAGGAAGCCTATATTTTCTTAAGGCATCCCAACCTTAAGTTTTTGAATTCTATTGCTTCTCTAACTCTATCACAAATGTTGAATTGACCCTGATTTCCTGAATATGGTAGGCTGTATATACATAATGCCAGATTAAATTTTGCAATTAATTCCAGCCGCATATCTTACTGCCCATTTGCTTGCAAGAAATACATATTCGGTTCTAATGCACTAAGATGTCTAGATCTTCTAAATCCCTAGGAGTAAACATCCCAAGGCACTATAGAAATCCCTTCCAACCCTTCTCATTTGGTCCTAACAAATTGGAAAACACTATCTCTAGTCTTGAGTACTGCATTTGAGAGGGAAAAGACAAGGAGATTAATAAATATGCTTTACTGTTATGATTTTGTCTACAATCATGATAATCCTGGTTATAGGAGTATTTGGATAATTCCAAGTGTTACTCTTTCATGTTCAAGTGCCTTTTGTGATTTCATTCAATTTTGTAACTCTCTACTTTTTATTCAACCAATCAGTTGGACTGACTTGGCCAATAAGAAAGGCTTCTTTTTTTCCTCACTCACCATTGTCCTAGATTCTTGAACAGAGATGTTCCTACCATAGTTCATACTTTGACTCGACTTGGACTCAGCAGACCAAAAATTCTCAACTCAGCAACTTGAAAAAATACTTAAATTTCTTTTAAAAATATAAATTTTATGGAAAATTGAGACAAGCAATTTTCCCGTTATAGATATATCTAATTGATTATGCAGATTTATATGTAAATTAAATTGAAAGCAAATACAATGAGCATATACATAAATGTAAATAGTTTGAATAATACTGCATAAATTTTATTCATAAGGAATTGAAATACATATTTGTTCTTTTGTTGGATTGGCTGTTCTATTCTCTTTCTAGTTTGACATAAGATTTATCAAGTTGTGGCACAGTCTAGGAAGAATCTGTGTATTCAAACACAGCATGTGCCCATGCATTATGCCCACACACCACAAGCCCTCACCAGGACAATCTTGGGTGTACATTGTACCCCGAATTGGATGCACACTACACGCTCCTCCTATGCCTACCACTTGATCTTGATCAAACAAGAAAAATTATCACAATGTTCAGTCACTCCCAAATTTACATATTTATAATAATTTTGGGTAGTTATTCAACTAACATACTCATACATTCAACCTTACCCTTTAATAACAAATAGGTATTACGTATTTTAATCAAACTTGTGTACATGTAAGATTTTCTTTTGTTTTTTCACTCATAAAATATACAATATATTGCTTTCACTATCAGGTTTTTAACAAAAAGATTACACTCTTTATGTATTTTTCAACAATAGTTTGTTGACAGCTGAATATTTGTGTTTCTCAACCAGTTTATGTATATTTCAACAAGATACCACAAATAAATGCTTGTAATAATTTTCCATAAGTCAAAATGCTAATAGATGTATTTTTTATAAGATACTCATATAATTCTAGTGATTTTCACAAATTAATAAAACTCAGAAATACAACTTTAAACAGGAACTGATATAACAAAGTCAGAATTACTTATAAATGCTGACCTGAATTGCAGACATCCCACATATGTAACATACACCCATGGTATATGTCTACTCTGTATGTGTTTTTGTGTTTTTCTGATGGTTTTGGATTTAGATTTTCATTGCATGTTTTTGCATGTATGATTTTTGCAACATTGACATAGAAAATGAAGCATATATGAAAAACCCAGAAAAACTAAAAGAGATATCAACAAAATAACAATGACCCAGATTGTATTTAGCCAAGATATGAATTATGGTAACATACCCAGATCAAGATTTACAACTTCGTCCGGATGTTGTAGCCGGACCAGCAACAAAGTCCACAGAAATATGTTCACCACTCCAAGAAATGAAAAGATACTGCAATGCAATTACAAAGGAATGATCTGCAGTCTCTAGGCGCCCAAGATAGGATAGATAGAAGCCATAAAGTCGATGATTTTCACTCCTTAAATTCCCACATCCAATGCTGCATATGTACGGCCCTGCTGTACCTTCAAATCAGCGACCAAGACACCAGAAACTGCTCCAAATCTTCTGCTATGGCAGCAACTAGGTCTGCTAAGGATGGACAACTAGAATAGAGGAAATAAACACCAAGAAAACAGCCTTAAAACTCCTAACTCCTCACCACAGTGGTACGGCCTGCTTCAGCAAGAGTACGACCAGCCATATGAATGAAATGCAAATAAAAAACAATACCAAAATGATCCCAATTTGCTTGTATACTGGTGTTCCTCAGCTGTCTACGAAATATCCGTCAAACATGACCATATTCTCCTCAAATCGCCATCAAACTATCTCCGGGGAATGTACAAATGAGACCTCTAGGTGAAGCCTTCTCAATCCTCTCTTGATATGATCTCTCACGCATGAGGAAAGGGACCAATGCCGGGGTTTTCATCCCAACACAGCCAATTGAAACCCTAGAGCCAAGCTCCAAATGCCAAAGCACAATACTCTCCAAAGAGAGCAAAATCTAATAATCTTCGCATAACAAATCAAGTCACTTTTTCCCTTTTTTTTCCCTCTCTTTCCCAACGCCCAAGATGAGAGAGTTTTTATTTATTTTAATTTATTAATCAACCCCTTATCTCTCCATGAGGGGCGTCCATCTCCTAGGGGCTTACTTTAAGTTATATCTTAGTTTTATAAAGTAACATTACTTTATAACTTAAAGTAACTTAACTTCCAAATAGTATAAGTTAAATATTTAATTTAACTTATATATTGAATTATAATACCTTGGGCCCCGAAATAACATGAATTCCTGTGCTGTGACCGTCCACACTGCCCTGCTATAAATAGCAAGTGCCCTGCTCCTGACTTACTATAAATGGTAAGTCCCCTAAAATGACCCCCTAAACATCTCCATTAGCCTATAGGAGTCTGATCATAGGCTAATCCCTATCCACTGATACAATGGGCTAGATGGGGGACATTATAGTCCATCCTCTCCAAGATTGCTTGTCCTCAAGCAACCTCAGCTTAGGATGCTGCAATATATGCTCACTCTCCCAAGTAGCATCCTCCACTGGTAAATTCTTCCACTTAACCAGGTACTCTCTGATGACCCTTTTCCTCAAATTCCTCTCTCGGGTGTTGATGATAGCCTCTGGTACAAGAATTAGCTTCCCCTCATCCAACAGTGGGAGCTCTACTAAAGGAATCACATTGTGGCCAAGAGCTTTCTTCAACCTGGAAACATGAAACACATTGTGCACTTTGCTATCTGCTGGCAATTCGAGCTCATACACCACTTGACCCACTTTTTTGGTAATCCTGAATGGGCCATAAAACCTGGGTTTTAATTTTTCTATTCCACTCCTTGAGAGTGCACTGTCTATAGGGTTGGAGTCTCAATACACCATATCTCCAACCTCGAAACTCCTCTCCACTCGATGTTGATTAGCATAAAGCTTCTGTTGATTTTGTGCCTGCTGTATATTCTCCTTGAGCTCCATCACTATGTCCTGGCTCTCCTGTAAAAGATCTTTTGCCTTAGGCACCCGACTGTCACCAAGTAAGAGAACTGTGAAGCATGGGGCATCATAACCATATAGTGCCCTGAAAGGAGTCATCTGTATAGACATGTGGTATGTAGTATTATAACAATACTCCCCCAAGTGCAACCATCTAATCCATGCCTTCTGCTGTCTCGAAACATAATTACAGAGATACCCCTCCAACCACTTGTTCACCACCTTTGTTTGGCCATCTGTCTGCGGGTGGTAACTGGTACTAGGAGTCAACTCAGTACCACAAAGTCTAAATAGCTCCTGCCAAAATAAACTCAGGAACTTGTTGTCCCTGTCACTAACTATGCTCTTGGGTACCCCGTGTAACCTGAATATCTCCCTGAAGAATAAATCAGCCACCTGAGCAGCTGTAAAGGTTGCTGAAATGGCGAAGAAGTGTGCAAATTTGGTGAGGCTATTGACCACCACGTAAATACAATCCTTCCCCTGCACCTTAGGGCAACCCCGTGATGAATTCCATGGAGATACATTCCCATTTTTGATTGGGAATAGGCAATGGCTGTAATAAACCTACTGGGTAAGTATGCTCATGCTTATTCTGCTGGCAAATGGGACACTCACGGACATACTTCAGCACTTCCTCTTTAAGCCCTTTCCATGTGAACCTCTTCTGAATCTATCTGTAAGTTTTGTAGAATCTAGGATGGCCAGCCATTGGAGTATCATGGAAAATCCTAATCACCTTTGTCATGTCCCCATTTCCGGAGTGATCCACATCGAACAATGGTTTAGCCTACTCATCATTCCTGGAGGCTAATACCAATCTTGAGGGAATGAACTTGGTTTTTGGCTAACATATTGTTTTAGTTTTGCAGGATTAAGTCAAAGACCATTCCAGTTGTCTGTATTGATTCTGGCTAAATTGGCTAAGTTTGGAAGCCAAAATTGACTAAGGCATGACTCTTGGAGTCAGGGTGCACCTTCTTGCCCGTTCAATGTCAAATGTGCGCCTAGGATTGGACAAGCCAGAATGAAGATTTTGATGACTTTGTTTGATGAAGTGAGCTCCTAGCAAGTTGTCAAGGTCAGATAAGTGATTTGAAGTGTTAGGCGCACTTGGGCGATCAAGTCACCTTGAAATTGTGCCTAGATTTAGATAGGCGCGCTTTGCTATCTTCAGTCACCCCAAATGCGCCCAGGTATAGAGAGGAAGGATTTCATCTACTAGACTTCAATTGATGCCATTGGGTCAACTTTGGAGCTCGAACATGTTGAAATGAGGTCTAGGAAGCTAGGCGCTACCTCTTGCCAGTTCAACCTCTTAGATGCACCTAGATTGAGAGGACACTTAATGAGCGCCTAAGTATGATTTGATCTTGTGTTGAAAGATTGATGATGCATTGGTGCAAGATGATCATCATTTGAAGAAATCTAAGTTCCGGAAAGGGTTTGAAGGCTATCAATCACCTCACTAAGCTTAGGCGCACTTCACAAGCTTTCCTACCCATGAATTGCGCCTCATAAAGACAAGGTGCATTTTGACCTCCAGGACTTTTCCAAGGAAGCGCCTAAGCTCATTGGCATCTTTGGACCTTGTTTTTGCACCTTGAAGGTGAAGGTGCACTTTGGAGGAATTTCTAACCCAAATTGGCGCCCAAGTATAGTCATCTCTCTGGAGCATTACAATGTGTTTGGAAATGAAGGGGGGACATTTCAAAAGTTGGGGAATTGATCATTAAAGACCTTGGAGTGTTTTAACTACTCTAAGGAAAAAGGCGCATTTCCATGGAGTTGCATACTCTAGATAGCGCCTAGTTCCATCAAGGCGCAATTCCATGTTCTACCACCTTCACTTTGGCGCCTATCATCAAGAATGGGCATTGGGTATCCCTTGAACAATTGTGAGCATTTGAAGTTCATGAAATCACCAAGGAATGTTGGGCGCAATATGTCTCCTCAACAAGCTTGAGTTTGTGCCTAGACAAGTTGGTGCCTATTCATGTTTTAACTTCCCTCTTGAAGTGCCTAACTTGGGAAAGGTTATCTTGATGCTGGACAAGTGTTTTGGTGTGTTTTGGAGGCTTCAAAGGACTTCATCTTGCTAGGCGCACTTCTTGGCAACTACAACCTTCAACTGGCGCCTAGATCATGAAGAAGAACACTTGCAAGTGTGGGCACACTTTCCTTAAGCTGGAGCATCAAACTGGTGCCTAGAAATCATAAAGCATGAAGTAAGAGCCTAGGATCCTATTGGTCAAATAGATGGTTTTGGGATCTATGTCAAGTCATTGGATAAGGTTGCCAACTCAGAATGATTCATCAGATGGAATATTCCCTTGGATATGCTTCTTGGGAAACGTGCCTTGGTTCCTCTTTGTGCATTGAAAAACATGCCTTCATTGCCTTTGAAGAGCACTATAAAAAGAGGAGAGCACTCGTCATTTGAGATCTTACATCTTTTGGCATTTGAATTTCTCTCTGTGAAGCTTTATGCTTGTTCTTGAGGCCTACGAGTTTCAAGTAGTTGAGGTGATGCTCCCTCAACAGTGATAAGGTGATGCTCCCTTGTCAAATTGTGAGGTGTTAACACATAGTTGACATCATTGTGCTCAATAGAGTTGATCAATTGTGGAATCATTATAAACATCAAGGCTTCAAGGCCTTTCTTGTAATTAGTTGAATAAGATTGTATGTTCATTGCCATTGAGGGCATTATCCATTGTAATAAGACAGTTGTATTTTGAATCAAGTGGTAATACAAGTGCCCAACTTCAAGTTGATTCATACAAGTTGTTATCTTTGATGTATGTCATTGAGTTAGTTGAGTAGTTGATGAGTTAAGTGCAAGTAAATTTGTCTAAATAAGGAAAAAAATTTAGTTAGATATAGTTGGGTATCTTACAGTGGTATCAGAGCTTGGATCCTGCCAGCCTTTGGGTAATGCAAGAAGGTGATCAACAAAGTGATAGAACAAGAAGGTACATAGCAAAGAATCAAAGAAGGCAGTATCAGTGGACTAATCCATATCCTCAACAGGATACTCTTTCAGGAGCAATTGAAGCTTGACAAGCTGCTATGGGTGAAAGAAGAAGTAGAAGTCCACTTGTTGATGGTGATCATGAAGCAAGGGAGATGTTTAGAAACATTGCTGCTGGACAACAACAAACAACTCAAATAGTGCAACAAGTCCTACAATCCCTTCAAAACATGAATCAAGGTGAAGCAATTGAACAAGGTCGTAGAGATGATGCTAGACAAGATTGGCATGATGATGATGAAGCTGCTAGTGCAACAGGAAGAAGGGTTCGTACTAGAATTCCAACGGTGGATAGGCCTTTAAGACCTACTTTCCTTCCAGAACACGTCAATGATGCTGATGAAGAGTATGAAGAAGGAGAACAGAATAACTTTGAAGATGAAGTTGCACTCTTTGCAGATCTCTATGCTAGACTACCAGAACTTGTTCAAGCAATGATGACTTTCAATGAATATTGCAAACAAAAGAGGGAAGATAGGGATAGGCGTGGTAGAGCTAGAAGCTTTCGTCCTAGAAGGGATGATGATACAAAGGAGTATAAAGAAGCCTTGAATCGAGTTCCTATTCCTACCTTTGATGGAAGTGGTAAGCTCAGTGCTAGAGCTTGGGTGAACAAGGGATGATGATACAAAGGAGTATAAAGAAGCCTTGAATCGAGTTCCTATTCCTACCTTTGATGGAAGTGGTAAGCTCAGTGCTAGAGCTTGGGTGAACAAGCTGGATACATACCTTTCTCTTAAGCCTTTGACAGAAAAGAAGGCGATTCACTTTGCTACAATGCACCTTGAAGGGTTGGCTTATGAATGGTGGCATCATGGCCTAGTCTCTCAACATCATGATAGGATAGATTCCTATGATGAGTTTATAACCAAGTTGATTCAAAGGTTTGATAGAAAAGAGACTGAAGTGTACTATCGTGAACTAGCCCAACTCAAGCAAGAAGGAAGAGTTGTGCAGTATGTAAATGAGTTTCAGAAGATAGCGGTGATGGTACTTGACATGACTGACCGAAGAATCACTATGTTGTTCATTGAGGGATTAAACAGTCAGATTAAGCCATTGGTAAAGGTACAAAGGCCAGCAAACTTGGAAGAAGCAATTGACTTTGCTCTTGATCTTGACATTACTCCTGCCTATACATCTAAGAAGTTTTACAAAGGAGTTAGTTCTGTTGGTGCCTGCATGAGCAGTCAGTTTTCAAGCATATAAACATGCAGGCACCTTCCCAAAAAATCCAAAAAGTTCTAAGTCTTTGGGCCTCCTCAGCATGTTTTAACATCAGCATCATATTTTCTTTGGAGGAGGTCATCATCATCATGTTTCCAGACATCACCCTGATGTTGCTTACGAGGGTCATCATATTTTCTGTCAACATGATCTTTCGCTGGGGTGATATTCTAACATCGGGTGATCTTACTTAAGATCATCCTGATGATGTTGCTGCAAAGTCCTAAGTATGATCCGATCTTCATCGGGGTCGTCATATTTGAACATTGGGTGATCTTAGTCAAGATCATCCTGATGTTGTTTTATCACCCTGATGATGCTGACGTCATTCTTATGTCAGGGTGATATCTATTTCTCTGCCTATCTGCATCATGATATTTCCGAAGGAGGGGGTGATATTTTCATATTTGAATATCACCCGAATGTATGTTTGTTCCAGCATCATGATGATGCTGATATCAGGGAGATATCCGCCTGTCAGCTTCATGCATTATCCAGTGGGGGTTGATCATTTCAAATATCTGTCATATTCATATATCACCCCGATCTTATAGCGGAGCTACAGTGCAGCATGATATTTGTGCATCAGGATGATATTTCTAAATATCCGGTTATCTTCCGAATATCATCCTGATGCCGACATGTGGTGGTGACGTCATCAAGGTCCGGGGGGTCATATTTCTAACATTACTCATCTTATGAAGATCCCCCAATGTTGCGAATATGACGATGATGTCATCCGGATATGAGGAGGTGCGCAGTAGGCAGATATGCTGATGACGTCAGCAGGATATGACGGTGACGTCATCAGGATGTTCATCGGCCAGACATTTGGTATTGGCTAAGCAGGAGGATCTTCCTCCGATGGATCAGGTTGTGTCGATGAAGGCGTTTATCATGCAGGTGATATTGCGATATGATGCTGACGTCAAGGTGATATTTCAAGCAACAGGATATCATGCTGCTAGAGGATGATGATGAACGTTTATACTAGTGTCGTCGGGAGCAAAAGCACCGACATCATATATGCTCGCGACCTAGTATATAAGGTGATGAGGAGGTTGCTGCGGGGTGCATGTGGGATAATTCGACCCTGCATATTTTCAAATATCATGACGATGTATCTTGGCGGGAAACGGTTGCGACGCACAGTATTCTGCATTTCCCAAGGCTGCGGGTTGGTGCGCCATTAATGGCGATTGTTGCAGAGGTATGGGCGATGGTGTGGACGGATCTAGTACCCGATTGAAGATGTGGATCCCTAGGCGGCGGCGCAAGGCTCGAGATTTCTTCCTGTCTCCTCTCCCACCTACTGCATTGAATGTTTGAGCGCCAATCTGATGATACTGTGTATCTGGTGGGTTTTTCTGGTCAACTATGTAATTAAGGCTGAGCACCTCCTTGCTGTATATAGCAGGTTGTGTTGCTCATTTGAAGGTTGTTGAAAACTGGACATTTTGGCTCTGTAATAAGATACAACTGGTTTTGGTTGCTCTGTGCAGCAAAACTTGTGAGTTTATGTATCTCCTGTTGTACGATTTGGCATGAATCCACTGATTTCATGGTTAATCTTATATGAATAATGCTGTGTTTGCATGTGTTATGCTGATTCTGTCTCCAGTTTTGCATGTATCTTTCTTACTGCAATAGGGATGCCATAAGTATAGACAACTTAACACTCTTTATTGGGAGATATCTGTAAGGCAGATATCATGTGTATCCCCCTGAAATCCAGTTTTAGCTATTCATGCTGATCATTCACAGGTGTATGTCTACCGACTCCAAGCCCTGGATAGGCACCAATCTAGCTCTGTGTTGAGGTTATACACCATGTCCAGCTTTGCATCCAAAATTCAAACTAAACCATCTCTTCCTTCCATCTGTTAGTTGTAGGATTAGGAGTAGGAAACCCTTGCATGTTCTCATCCCTAACCAGACATATATGTCCAAGAACGTTGCCCACCTTGTGATCTATCATACAGATCTTGGTCCATACATGAGAGTATTCTGCCTGTTGTTGTCAAGTTAGATCTTTCTATCTTTGAGCTAGTCAAGGTTACATCTTGAGTTATAGGGATACCCCCCTTGGTGCGGCAGAACCAGAAGTGAAGGGGAGGAGCTCACGCAACCTCCTCTATTAGTTGGCTGAATCTGCCTGTGCATTAGAAGTGGCAAACCCTAATGCTGATTCAGAAGAAGAACCAACAAAAATGGCGACTCTGCTGGGGATGGACTAAAAAAAAATGATATATTTGTGGCCCATCTGAGTCACCAACAAAATGGCGACTCTGCTGGGGACAGAGAGAGTCAAGTAACCTGAGGGCTAGAAAATCTAGTTTCCAGTGAAGTTGTTGCAGCAAAAAGGAACCATGTGGTGCTCTGCTGGGGTGATGAATCCAGAAAACAAAAGTGCCTTGCTGACATTCTGTCCTCTCTCTGAGAGGTGGCGACTCTGTTGAAAGAACCAATCAGTGCTGCAACATATATCCAGGTATTCATCTTTGATTCAAAATGTTGAGTTTAGAACAGCAAGCCTGGTCGTGCTCTCAGAGAAGGCCATTCTTTATTGAAAGATATAAAGCCCTAAATTTCACAGGGATATATGGTTACCCAAATATTATTCCCAATAAAATTAGAAGATGTTTGCCAAAATATAGTGGATCAGATTCTGAATCGGCAAACAAACATCTGCAAAGATTTTGTAATTTAATAGAAGATTATGAGGTAGAGGATGAAGATGTAGTAATGAGACTCTTTGTTCAGTCATTGGAAGATGATGCTAGGATATGGTTTTCAGACCTGCCTGTTTGCTCAGTTTCTTCATGGATAGATTTAGAAGTTGCATTCCTAGGGCAGTTTGGTGAAAGGTTTGATGTGGCCTCATTAATCATACATTTTATGAATATCCAAAGGGAAGATGAGGAGCTGGTTCCAGCCTTTAATCTTAGGTTTATTAAATTGCTCAGGCAGATCCCTGAATATATGAGACCTAATAATGCATTGTGCTTGACAATTTATTTGGCTGCATTTGATGAAGAAATGAGTTATCTGTTGAGAGATAAAGAACCAGTCACACTTCACCAGGCTTTCCAATTTGCTATGGACATAGAAAACAATGAGAAATATGGAATGCCAGTAGGTTTCATGGCTGCAAGTTGTCAAAGCAGTTATCAAAGTGAATATATTTCAGCTCTCCCAGTATGCGCATTCAGAGATGATTGTATAGAGGGAAATATATTTCAGGATAATGTGTGCAGCCGTGATGTGATGCATGAAGAAAATGTTGTAGAAAATGTAAGCACATCTTGTAATAATGAAAACAAAGATTGTTATCAGCCTTTAGAAGACAAGCCTGCAGACACAAGGTGCCCTCCAATTGATCAAATGAGTGACATACATGAAGTTGTGTCTTGCAGCAGTGTGCATATCCCAATTATGCCTGATTATTTATATGAAGTGGATATGCAGAGCTTCACTCTGAATATAGAAAACATTGATTCAAGGGATGGCAGTGAATATGCTAGTGATTGCCAGCATTCAGATGCATATGTGAGCCTTTCAGATGATGAAATATATCTGGATGCTGATTATGAGTGTTTCCTTGAAGATTTTGGCCACCTTCATAGTGCAGAGGTTGAAAACTTTGCTTTTGATTATCAGGGCACTGGTGAAGATAAAAAACAAGGTCACTATTCAGAGGTGGATGGGAAAATTGTAGATGTGTGTGCTCATATAGTTGGGAATAGTGTTGATTGCAGGGGTGACTATGAAGCTTTCAGTGTA
The DNA here is from genome assembly GCA_027924645.1 of Cunninghamia lanceolata. Taxonomy (NCBI): domain Eukaryota; kingdom Viridiplantae; phylum Streptophyta; class Pinopsida; order Cupressales; family Cupressaceae; genus Cunninghamia; species Cunninghamia lanceolata. The sequence goes on along the minus strand of BSBN01000071.1, from coordinate 6,908,023 downwards.
GGGCTGCATTCTGAGTTATTTCTGCCTTCTCTTGAGACATTTCAGGTGGACATTAATGACAAAACTGTCGTGCATGATGATGATGGATATCTATATGTTCATCAAGATAAATTTGATTATGAGATGTTGCTTGTGCCTGAATATTGCATGTTTGATACAGAGGAGCTCTTATTTTTTGAGGGGCAAAATTCTGATGTGGATTCATTTGTTTCATGTGAGTCTGTTATTTTTCCAAGCAACAGCAGTGACTCATATGATGATGACATTCTACAACTGATAATTATATATGCTGATGAAGCTAGCTGTAGATTTGTTGAAGAAAAAGGAATGAGCAGCAGCACAAATAATTGCCAAGGGGCTTGCTGCAGACAGTTAAATGCTTTTAGGCTTCATTTGAAGAAATCAAAAGAAAATCAGGTGTTTGACAAAGGAAAAGTCTGGTTTTTCCTTTTTGGTGGCCCTGGGCCACCATTTTTATTTTGAAATAATGTGTTTGATGATGTAGATTGGTGCAAGTTTGACTCTATGCCCAATGGATAGGGGACTGGTCTGCATCCCAGAGATCTGGGGTTCTCGCTGCAGTCTTGCACCTGCACGTCCCCAGACAGAGCCACTGTTGGTGCCTGCATGAGCAGTCAGTTTTCAAGCATATAAACATGCAGGCACCTTCCCAAAAAATCCAAAAAGTTCTAAGTCTTTGGGCCTCCTCAGCATGTTTTAACATCAGCATCATATTTTCTTTGGAGGAGGTCATCATCATCATGTTTCCAGACATCACCCTGATGTTGCTTACGAGGGTCATCATATTTTCTGTCAGCATGATCTTTCGCTGGGGTGATATTCTAACATCGGGTGATCTTACTTAAGATCATCCTGATGATGTTGCTGCAAAGTCCTAAGTATGATCCGATCTTCATCGGGGTCATCATATTTGAACATCGGGTGATCTTAGTCAAGATCATCCTGATGTTGTTTTATCACCCTGATGATGCTGACGTCATTCTTATGTCAGGGTGATATCTATTTCTCTGCCTATCTGCATCATGATATTTCCGAAGGAGGGGGTGATATTTTCATATTTGAATATCACCCAGATGTATGTTTGTTCCAGCATCATGATGATGCTGATATCAGGGAGATATCCGCCTGTCGGCTTCATGCATTATCCAGTGGGGGGTGATCATTTCAAATATCTGTCATATTCATATATCACCCCAATCTTATAGCGGAGCTACAGTGCAGCATGATATTTGTGCATCAGTATGATATTTCCAAATATCCGGTTATCTTCCAAATATCATCCTGATGCCGACATGTGGTGGTGACGTCATCAAGGTCCGAGGGGTCATATTTCTAACATTACTCATCTTATGAAGATCCCCCAATGTTGCGAATATGACGATGATGTCATCCGGATATGAGGAGGTGCGCAGTAGGCAGATATGCTGATGACGTCAGCAGGATATGACGGTGACGTCATCAGGATGTTCATCGGCCAGACATTTGGTATCGGCTAAGCAGGAGGATCTTCCTCCGATGGATCAGGTTGTGTTGATGAAGGCGTTTATCATGCAGGTGATATTGCGATATGATGCTGACGTCAAGGTGATATTTCAAGCAACAGGTATCATGCTGCTGGAGGATGATGATGAAGTTTTATACTAGTGTCGTCGGGAGCAAAAGCACCGACATCATATATGCTCGCAACCTAGTATATAAGGTGATGAGGAGGTTGCTGCGGGGTGCATGTGGGATAATTCGACCCTGCATATTTTCAAATATCATGACGATGTATCTTGGCGGGAAACGGTTGCGACGCACAATATTCTGCATTTCCCAAGGCCGCGGGTTGGTGCGCCATTAATGGCGATTGTTGCAGAGGTATGGGCGATGGTGTGGACGGATCTAGTACCCGATTGAAAATGTGGATCCCTAGGCGGCGGCGCAAGGCTCGAGATTTCTTCCTGTCTCCTCTCCCACCTGCTGCATTGAATGTTTGAGCGCCAATCTGATGATACTGTGTATCTGGCGGGTTTTTTGGGTCAACTATGTAATTAAGGCTGAGCACCCCCTTGCTGTAGATAGCAGGTTGTGTTGCTCATTTGAAGGTTGTTGAAAATTGGACATTTTGGCTCTGTAATAAGATACAACTGGTTTTGGTTGCTCTATGCAGCAAAACTTGTGAGTTTATGTATCTCCTGTTGTACGATTTGGCATGAATCCACTGATTTTATGGTTAATCTTATATGAATAATGCTGTGTTTGCATGTGTTATGCTGATTCTGTCTCCAGTTTTGCATGTATCTTTCTTACTGCAATAGGGATGCCATAAGTATAGACAGCTTAACACTCTTTATTGGGAGATATTTGTAAGGCAGATATCATGTGTATCCCCCTGAAATCCAGTTTTAGCTATTCATGCTGATCATTCACAGGTGTATGTCTACCGACTCCAAGCCCTGGATAGGCACCAATCTAGCTCTGTGTTGAGGTTATACACCATGTCCAGCTTTGCATCCAAAATTCAAACTAAACCATCTCTTCCTTCCATCTGTTAGTTGTAGGATTAGGAGTAGGAAACCCTTGCATGCTCTCATCCCTAACCAGACATATATGTCCAAGAACGTTGCCCACCTTGTGATCTATCATACAGATCTTGGTCCATACATGAGAGTATTCTGCCTGTTGTTGTCAAGTTAGATCTTTCTATCTTTGAGCTAGTCAAGGTTACATCTTGAGTTATAGGGATACCCCCCTTGGTGCGGCAGAACCAGAAGTGAAGGGGAGGAGCTCACGCAACCTCCTGTATTAGTTGGCTGAATCTGCCTGTGCATTAGAAGTGGCAAACCCTAATGCTGATTCAGAAGAAGAACCAACAAGTTCAACTCAAGAAGACAGTCATTTCCACCAAAGAAGTTTCAAGACATGACAGTTGTTGAAAGAGATGAGCTCAGGAGAAAGAAGCGTTGTTTCTCATGCAAGCAACTTTGGGAACCAGGACACAGGTGCCTTGGCAAAGGTAAAGCTCATTTGATAGAAGTGTTATCAGGTGAAGAGAGTGAAGTAGAATCACAAAGCGAGGAAGAATCAATTCATGATGAAGAAGGAACTGATCAAGATACTCTTGATGTTGCTACGGGAGAAGTACAAGATAAAGTAACCATTGCAACACTTTCAAGAGTGCCTAAGTATCATGCTTTTCATATAAAAGGAGTCATCAAAGGACAAAGAGTCACATGTCTAGTTGATAGTGGTGCTACTCATAACTTCATTGATGAAGGCTTAGCAGCTAAGCGAGGTTTGACAGTTGAAGACTTCAAAGGTTTCAAGATAGCAGTCGCAGACTGATTCATTATGGATTGCACAAGGAGAGTGACCTAGCTGCAAATTCAAATGGGTGATTATACTTTACAGGATGATTTCTATGTAGTTGGACTTGGGCATATTGATGTAGTGCTTAGAGTACAATGGTTACATTCACTTGGAAGAATAGTTCAGGATTTTTAGAAGATGGAATTGGAATTCATGCATGACAGAAGAAAGATCAAGGTGAAATCATTATCTGATGGAAATCCCAAAGTTGTCACAGCCAAACGCATGGAAGCATTGATTAGACATAATGATATTGAATGGGCAGCACAAGTGTGTATCAAGGAGAATCATCTTCACTCTAATGAAGAACCTTATCATGTGGATATTCAGGCTATGATAGATAAGCATAGTAAAGTGTTTGGCAATATGCCTCCAGGCAGACCTCTAGAGAGGGGTTTTGAATATGTGATTGAGTTGGAGGATGGGACCAAACCCATCAACATCGCACCTTACAGACATCCCAGACACTTTAAGATTGAGATTGAGAATACAATCAAAGATTTGCTGGAGATGGGACATATTAGACCTTCATCTAGTTCATTTGCATCATCAGTGGTGCTTGTTGTAATGTTCCCTTCTAGGCTCATGGTTAGTCCATCATAGAGTTCCCGTGGACTAGCAACTTGGTTAGGGAACTGGGGTTAGTTGGCACTGGAGGTTGTGTCGGTGGAGGAAAGATGGTTCGAGTTCAGAGGATCCAGTTGGCACCTTCAGAGTTGGCCTAGTTTGATCTTGAGCGTTACTATTTTTAGTAAGTCCGGGTTCAGTGTCGTTCGGGGTTTTCAGAGTGGGGTCAGAAGCGTTTCGTTGAGACCTTTCCGACAAGTTAAAAAGCGTGGCAATCCGACACCGTTTTCATATTTATTTTAAAGTCCGAAGTTTAATATAATTATTTATTGGGACTTTACAAATAAATATTATATGGTCACTTTATAAAAATAAGTTATAACTTAAAAGTGACCCTCTAGGAGGTGGGAGCCCATGGGAGTCATAAGGGGATGAAAATTAAATAATAAAACAAATGCAAATTCCCTCCAAAAAGAGGCGTTGGGTTTGGAGAGTTTATAAAAAGGTACTGAGGGGCTCATTTGTGTTATGCTTGCTTTATGGTATTTTCTTCTTGGGAGCTCTATTAGAGTTTGCTATTGTGAGGGTTTGAGGATTCGAACTAGAGGCTTGTGGAGACAGAAACCTCCATAGGTAATGGCATTCTACAGTTGTGAGAGACCACCCAACGGTGCCATTGACGGTGGATGTATTCAGCATTCACATTGTGCTTGCAATGGAGTCATTTGGAGGAGTTTTGAGTTGATTTGATATATAGCATTTCTCCATTATTGTTGAGTGCAGATTTCAGAGGGTTTGAAGGTAGTTTATTGTGTGGGCATTGTTCATAGCTGCTGTTTGCATTTTCAGCCATGGCCGTATTGCTCAAGGAGTAACGTGGGAGTCTTAGAGTATCATTTCCTCTTGTGGGTATCACATATTTTACATTGTGTGAGGTGTTTAGAGCCCATTTATATTGCTGATATCATTTTTAAGCTCAATCTCATATTTTCTGGAGTTTGGAATGATTCCGGCTATACCCAGTTGCTGGTGCACTCTCAGCACATGTACCAAGTTGCATTTCTGTATATGGGTATGTCACAATAATTCATATTTGCTATTCTGCTTTCTGGGTCTTTGTTACTTTCTTTATATCTGTTGTACTTTTTCTGGGTTTTCTCTCTATGCTTTATATTGTATGCTTCGGCAACACGTCTGCAGCAAAACTTAAAACCCCTTCTGCATTCTTCTCTCTAGTCTGAAAGAAAACAAAATAAAAATTAAAATAACTCAAAAAAATATTAAAAATACAAATAGGTACGGCACATTACACTTGTGAAGAAGAAGGATGGAACAATGCGAATGTGTATTGACTATTGCGCATTGAATCAAAAGACTATCAAGAATAGGTATCCAATACCTAGAATTGATGAGTTACTTGATGAATTGCACGGAGCTGTATTCTTCTCAAAGATTGATCTTTGATCAGGATATCATCAAATCCATGTTCGTGAAGAAGACGTCCCAAAGACAGCTTTTCGATATCACTATAGGTATTATGAATTCCTAGTAACGCCTTTTGGTCTAACTAACGCACCTGCTACATTCTAGTCTTGTATGAATCATGTTTTCAACAAGCAGTTGCGTAAGTTTCTGTTAGTATTCTTTGATGATATTTTGATATATAGTAAGACATGGGAGGAACACCTCCAACATCTGGATGAAGTACTAGAAGTCATGGAATCACAATCATTGTATGCCAAAATGTCTAAGTTGGATTTTGGCATGAAGGAAATCCTGTACCTAGGGCATGTTATTGAAGCTAATGGGGTGAAAGTTCAGGAAGAAAAGATAGAAGCTATTTGTAACTGGCCAGTACCCAGGAATGTATCTGAATTAAGGAGTTTCCTTGGCTTGTGTAGCTACTACAGAAGGTTTGTTAAGGGATTCTCACAACTTTCTGCACCCTTAACAAATCTAACAAAGAAAGGAGCTTTCGTTTGGTCGATGGAAGCTCAAGCAACCTTTGAAAAATTGAAGGAGGTGATGAGTACAACACTAGTGCTGGCTCTGCCGGATTTCACTAAACCCTTTGTGTTGGAATGTGATGCTTCTGGAGAAGGCATTGGGGCAATGTTGATGCAGGATCATCATCCAATTGTGTTTGAAAGTAGGAAGTTGAAGGACACAGAAAGGCTGTATTCGACATATGATAAAGAGATGCTGGCTATCATGCATGCTTTGGCTAAGTTTCTCCAGTATCTAGTTGGATCTAAGTTTGTGGTTAGGACTGATCACAATAGTTTGAAGTACTTCCTAGGGCAGAAGGATTTGAATGAAAGACAACAAAAGTGGGTTACTAAGATACAGGCATATGATTTTGACATTGAGTATGTGAAAGGCAAGAAGAATATGGTGGCCGATGCCTTGTCTAGGAAACCTACCATTTGTGCCCTGAGTGAAGTTTCGGCTGATTGGAAGTCTCAGCGTCTAGTTGAGTACTCCAAGTCAAAATTTGCTTGTGAAATCATGGATGAAATCATTCAAGATGTAGATACAAAGTGGTTGATGACATGATCTATTACAAGGATAGAATTTTTCTAATTTCTGAATCTGAGCTTAAAAGGCAAATTTTGAAAGCATATCATGATACTCCTCTTGTAGGACACCCTAGCTATTTCAAAACCTATAGACAAATCAGGGAACGATTCACTTGGAAGGGTATGAAGGAAGAAGTTCTTCAATATGTCAGGGAATGTTTGACTTGCCAACAGAACAAGTTAGAACATACTTTTCCGGCGGGATGTAATATCCCTTGCTGACTATGGCCTCAAAATGCTGAAGATATGCTCAAGGAATATTGTCAAACACTTTGCACACATAGTCTGATCTTGCTGATATGAATTTCTGATTGTTTTATTATGAGTTTGAATGCTACAAATGATGTTTTTTGAAAGCTTCTAATGATGCAAGATTGAGTAACAACATCTCAGCAATGCTATGCCAACTATTTACTACCTTTTCATGCATATAAGTGACTAAAATTGTGCAACTACAGCAACTAGGAATTATGACAAACACCTTGAATGCAACCTAGGATAGCATATGTGCAGCTAAAGCCAAGTGGCATTAACACAAACACTTGGTATGCAATGTAATCAGATTCCAAAATGAGAACCTACAGCCAAATGGCAAATTGACAAACAATTGGCAAACAATCTCTTTCCAGCTGGTAAATGTTTTCTTGTTTTGTTTCCCCCTTTTTGAGTGATGATAAAATGCATAAAATAACTTACTAAGTTTGCCAAATGACTGTAAATGGGTTAGAAAGTAATGCAAGGTAATTTTCTAACTTTCTCAATCTATATGTTGGCTGGAAATGATATGCAACTATATGAATGAACATCTACAGCTAAGAGGTATTTTGACAAACACTTAGCATGCAGTCTTCAAGACTCCAAGTGACTAAAAATGAAATGCATGTACAGCTACAGCCATAAGACATTATATCAAACAATTGTCATGCGAACTCCCAACTCTATTAAGACTGAAACTGGTGCAAATATGAAGCCACAGCATTGCGTTATGCAGCCTTACAAAAAGAAATCAAATAACAAATGCAATACTGTGCAAAAAAAATACTAACAAGATTCTAGCTTAGGCGTGACAAGTTGCATTTATTAAGCAAATTCAAACAACTTTATTGCCCAAATTTTCTAACTTCATATTATTTAATACAAGCAATGGAATACTTATTGTTATTTTCATATTTCAAATGTTACAATCGTTGTGTAGTTATATTTACTAGATTTGATGGTCATATTTGCAGGGAGTATATAATCACTTGCCCAAGTCATGCACCTCACAAATGGATCCAACAAGGGTAACAGTTAAATGATGTTTTAAAAAAATATTTGTTTCTTTTGTTTGATACATGTCTTGATTGCATATAATCCATTGTTCTAATTAATTTGGTGTTTGGCATGTTGTGGATTTGCATGGCAGTGTTTCTTTCCACAATATTTTCTACGTTACATAGATACACCATTCTTTATTCTAAATCCAGCATATGATTCATGGCAGGTGAGATTTCTATATTTGAATATATCTCCAATTTCAAGTATTTATATGATGTATTTTTCTGTATAAATGCTTACCTTTCTTTAATGTATTGAATGTTCTTCAGATTCAAAATATTTTGGCACCAGATGAAGCTGATCCTCAAGGACTTTGGCAGAACTGCAAGAACAACATTAGTAGTTGTAATGAAACCCAATTGGCAGCTTTGCAAGGTTTTCCTTATTAAGCGTTTTTCCTTTTTGGTTTTCTTGCATGCACCAAAGGGTAAATTGTCGTACTGTTAAACTAATTAATCTGAACTCAGTCAAAAATTAAAATATCATCTTGCAAATATATAAGATTAGTATAAAAAGTGAGATTTTATTTGTATTTTTATTAATTTCTAAATGAAAATAAATTATTTATTTACTTTATATTTTATTTAAGAGCTATTTTATTATTAAATGGCATCATTAATATTATGTTTATTATCAAATATTAATACTATGACATGTCAAATTTAAGGTAAAAGATAAGAGTTTTTCTTTCACGTAAAAATATCTAAGTTACCGAATCTCCAGCCTGCCCTAGAGATTCTGGGTACTGGTTCGTACCGGAATCTGGTACGGCCCGAAATCCCTGTGGAATCGACTAGGGCACTGCTAATCGCATGCAAAAGCGTTTCTGGGCGACTCCAAGAGATGCATCCAAATTCCGTGGCTGACGTGGAGATTCTGAGAAGATTCCAGAGGGTTTTTAAAAGTTTTTTGGTTTCGATTTTTCACTTTGTAATTTTTTTCTGGGTGACTCCAAGAGATGCATCCAAATTCCACGGCTGACGTGGAGATTCCGAGAAGATTACAGAGGGTTTTTAAAAGTTTTTTGGGGGATTTTGATTTTTCACTTTGTAATTTTTTAAAAAATGAAATGTTTTTTAAATCCGTCGACGTTTCAGTTTTAACCTAAAAGCTCAAACTAAAAGACAATACATAAATAAAATAAAACCTAAACTATTAACCGTAAAAGTTTAAAACAAAAAGACGTCGCTGGAAGCATACGCCGAGCCAAATGCAAAGGAAGATGCCACTGTAGAGGAAAAAGACACACGCCACTTGAACACATCCAAAGACGGAGGTATGTAATAATATATATTATGGAAATGTTAAGACTGTATATTTAAATTTTTAATATTACTAATTTACTATATGTAAGACATAATATTATAATTATATTTTATATGTAAGACTATTTAGAAATCTTTAATATAATATTAAGACTGTATTATAATATTACAGACTGTATTACATAATATTATAATACAGATTTATATGTAAGACTGTATTATAATATTACTATATTTAGAAATCTTTTATATGTATGACTGTATTATATGTAATTATACTATTGAAGTTAAATTTTTTTATTTAAAAAACCAGTTTATATAAATAATAAAACTAACAGTATAATTAATAATTATAATTTTTAATGTAACAATGTTACAATATATTTAATTTTTAATGTAACCAGTTTTTTTTTAATTATAATTTTAATATATATATATATATATGCATGGTATGTCATTCTGAACATAATTTTTGTTTTTAGGCTGCAAATACATATATATTTATGGTTTTTTCTTTTTTTTTTTGCACGGACGTACCCAAACGTACCCAACCCCCCAAAAAAATTTGCCATACCGGCGTACCGTACCCATGTACTCGTACCTATACCCGTACCCGATTCGACAACTTAGAAAAATATATTTTCCATAAATTTTATTGTTGAAAAAATGAATGCATGAAATTTAAAAGAATTAGATGGCACACACTTCAATGAGTGTATGCTTATAATCATTATTATATAGAGAAGTTACAGAGTTATTGTAAATTACTTTTTAGACATAACTAATGAAATGTTATTAAATCGTTAACATAAGCAATAAATTCCTATATGTAGAAAGTGTAGTTCAACATAACTAATGGGCACAAGAATTTTTCCAGGGATGCTCATGTGAATGGTTATCACCCCTTCATCTCTCCTCTTTTGATGAACACATGAAACATTGTCGATGTAAGAACCTATGTCTGTACTTGCCTTCACGTTACTCAAAATTTATGATTTTTGTGTATTGGCATTTCGTCAAACACTTTGCATATAACTTAAAATGAAGAATTCCTGAATACTATCAACCATAACAGCATGAACTAAAATTTTGAATCATATATCCATCATTAACCATACCAATTTCTCAAAGAACTCGCAAAGACATTTTCTCAAACAGTTTGCATGCAGCTGAATATATGTGTTTTTTCAATCAATGTTATGTGTATCTCAGCAATAATGATAGTTTGGATAATTGCAATGATGCTTCATAACTCAGAATAATAACACAAGAATTTCATTGAATTTCAATAAACAAATTTGCATATACCAGTAGATAATGTTGATGCCAACATATACTGATATTTTATAAATATGAAATTCAATATATACATATATGCTGACCTGGACAAATTGTTGATACCAATCTGAATAAATCAGAAATAATTCTATTAACTATTGACTCATAGTATTTTCCGTTGTCCAGTGACATTTGATTCATTGCTCATGGCTTGAACTGCTCTCCGAGACCTTGAAACATGCATGCTCAGTCGTATTGATTAGAAAGGGAGAATCCACACCTATTATTAGTCTTTGACATTTGACTTGCTGCACTAATTGAATGCCCAAATTAAAATCCTGTAGTTCAGAATAGTTATTTGTTTGCAAGCCAATGCAATGGTTGTAGCTTAGAACAAGCATACCCTTTGAGTTCTTATTGATGCTACCGATCCTTGACAATCCTAGATAGGATTTGGAGGCCCCACAAAATTTAGTTTATAGTAGCCTTCTAGAGGAGCTAACCAGCTATCATGAAAAATTATTTGGACATGACAGATTGTACAATGCAGTGATAAGGAAAATGTCACTATTTAGCTATCCAAAAATTTGCCATATTTGAAGATTGAAATCTATTGTGAAAGTCAATGCAATGGTGAGGATGTTGGCACCAATAATTCTAACTTGTGAATGGGAATTTCTTACATAGTTGTCAAAGATTTGTGGACTGCATTCAAGCCATGTATTCATGCAAACTAAGCCAGGACTTAGCTGATGAATTGTTCATATTAACTCTATAGATGAGTGTTCACAGCCCATTTGTTTATTAAATCTGACAGGGAACAAATTGACAAGAATTTGGTCTCCACATTACAAGATAATAAGTGGCAAATTTCAGTAGCCCAAGAGCATTTCAGGAGGTGTTATATTGTTTCATTAGCTTGCTGGCAGCTGGGGGACCATCGAGCTCTTTCTTAGTAGAGTAAATACTGTTAGGAGCTTCCCATGTATAACCAGCTAACAAACATCTTATATTTTCATCCAAGCCTGCATTTCGATAGATTTTTTGTAAGATACCCAACTAAAGCTACTAAAATTTTTCCTTACTTAAACAATTTTACTTGCTATCAATTCATCAACTACTGCAACAATACAAAGATATACATCAAAGACTACTTGAATGAGAATTGGGTACTTGTCTAGTTACTTGATTCAATCAACTTGCAATGTCTTATTACATGGATAATGCTTTCAATAGCATGAAGTACAACTTATTCAACGGAATTACTAAAGGAAAGGCCTTGAAGCCTTGATGTTTACAATAGCGCCTACACTTGATCAACTCAGTCAAACTCAATGATGCCAACTGAATGTCAACATCTCACAATAGCATAAGGGAGCACCACCTTGCTTGTTGAGGGAGCATCACCCCAACACTTGAAACTCGCAGGCCTCAAGATTACAAGCTCAATAGCTTTGCAGAGAGAATTTTGTCAAAATGCATAGATGCCAAATGAATGAGAGAGCTCCTCCTTTTATAGGCCTTCCAAAGGCGATGAAGGCACGCTTTTCAATGCACAAAGAGGAACCAAGGCACGTTTTCCAAGAAGCATATCCAAGGGAATATTCCAACTGATGACTCATTCTGAGTTGGCAAGCTCATCTAGAGACCTTGACACGGATCCAAATGCTATCCTTCCGACCAATGGGCATCCAGGTAGTTGTAACAACCTTAACCACTTCTTGAAACACTTAGGCGCAGTTTAAGGGTTCTTCTGACTGGGGTGCTAGCTGTGGAGAATCTCACCAGGGAGTGCGCCTAAGTCATAAGTTCTCATCCTTGGATGATACTGCCTTAGGAAGTGAACTCCTCTGGATTCATACTTAAACATTTGAAGATTTGGAATGTTCAACTCATCACCTCACAGGGTAGGCGCATATTTGAAGGATTTACAGAGGTTTTGGCGCCCAAGTTCTAACTTGTCATCTTTCAAGGAAATTTGAAGACTTCAAATGAACATAACATTGTCCCCTTGATGGAGCGCCTTGCATCTGAACTGGTCTTGGGAGCTTCCATCCATCTTAGGCGCACCTTTGAGGTCATTTTGTCTGGTATCTGTGCCTAGCATCTTCATGAAGATGTTCAACACTATTCAAACTTTCAAACACTAGCAATTAAACCTTTTGAAGTTCCTTTTAATCTAAGCGCCCATATCCAGAGTATTTAAAACCTTGTTTTAGCGCATTTGTGGGTAAAAAAAGTGTAGATTGGCGCCTTAGGTGTTGCAATGGAGAATTTGCGCCTTGGGTGTTTGATGATTTATCTTACCAATTCTTCATGTGTTTGTATCCTTGAGAGTAGCAATGCAACATATCTTGTTGAGCGCCCTGATTAGAATGTCCAAACTCACTTCCCTAACTTCATTCTTCATCTAGGCGCACATTTGGAGAATTCGACATTGGATTTGCGCCTAGTGTGTGACTTAACCAATTCTACTCATTATTTGCAAAGTCTGAGGTTTCTGAAGGTGATAGCATCTTCCTCAATGCTAGCGCCTTGATCTTGAAGGATGTTTTGATACTCATTTTCTCTTTAGGCGCATATTTGAGGAGTTTTTGACCAAAGGTGCGCCTCATCCATGATCTTGTCTTCTTTAATGATTCCACTTGAGTGGATGTCTTCTAAACTTCATCTTTAACCATTGGTGATGCACTCTTACCCTTCCAATGACTTTTCTTGCTAAGGCGCACTTCTAGGAATTGATCTTAGGCGCACTTCTGAGTCTGTGTAGGAGGAAACTAGCGCCTTGAATTGGATTCGCCTTCATACACGTGGCGCTCACACTTGGAGTCTTTGTGATCAAACAAAACACTTATCTTACCAAGCGCCCTGGCTTTTTGAGGAGTTTGGAGATCATTTACCCCCTTAGGCGCATCTTCAAGGTCATGGAGTCATGTTTTGGCGCCTTGATGTTCTTGGGCGCACTTGGAGTGTTGCAGAATGTCACATTGGCGCCTAGGGTCATATCTTCTTGACAAGGCAATATACTTTGATGAGAAACCTTCAACTCAATATCTATCATCATCCATGATAGACTCTCAAAAGGATGTTTCTTGACTCAATGTGCGCCTAACAACCAAGACATGATCATTTCATCTTTTCTACTTGATCTTCATTGAGGATGAGACTCACTTGATCTACTTGGAGGAGCCCTGTGCTTGTTTGGAATGCAATCTTGATGCTCAGAGTCTAGGCGCACTTTTGGGAATTCTGATGTAGAATGTGCGCCTAGGCTATACTTAGCCATTTTCCCTCGACACTTCCAATGCATTATGGTTCTAGAAGTTGATATCTCCTTCTCCAAAGGTAGCGCCACCCTTCTGGAGACATTGAAACCCTTGTTCCAAGCTAGGCGCACATCTAGACTTGTCAGAGTGACATTTGCGCCTAGGCATGAAAACCTCATTATATCTTACTCAAGTTCATCTCTGATCTAGGTGCTTGGTTGGAAGAACCCATCCAGGTGGAGCGCCTTCTGTTTGAATCCTCATCTTCACTGCCAGAAGTGACTCTTGAAGCTAGGCGCCAGAAGGGAGGAGTTTTGCCAAAATGGACGCCTTGCTCATGACTTAGTGGATTCTGACTCAAAACTCCTTGATTCTACCTGCAAAATAACACCCAGAGTTAGTCAAAACCCAGTTCATTCCCTTATCATTCAGAATTAGCCTCCGGGAATGAGGATTAGGCTAATCCATTATACACTTGATGATCAAGCCGGAAACGGGGACATGACAGTCTCCCCTTCCCGGGATTGCTTGTCCTCAAGCAATTGAAGGTTAGGATGCTCTAGGATCTTCTCTCCTTCCCAAGTAGCATCCTCCATTGGCAACCCTTTCCACTTCACCAGATATTCTCTTATGCTTCGGTTGCGAAGTTTCTTCTCCCTAATATCCACCACATTTTCAGGTTCAAGTGCAAGCATTCCTTCTTCATCGAGTGGTGGTAGTTCATCAGTTGAAACCACCTGTTGACCTAGTGCCCTTTTGAGACGGGACACATGAAACACATTGTGGATGCGGCTTCCTGCTGGCAAATCAAGTTCATATGCCACTTCCCCTACTCTTCTCAACACCTTGTAGGGTCCATAAAACCTTGGTTTCAATTTCTCTGCACCTGACCTCTTCAAAGTACTCTGTCTATACAGCTGAAGGCGCAGAAACACCATGTCACCTACTTCAAAGTGTCGCTCAACTCGGTGTTTGTCGGCATACAACTTTTGTTGATTTTGAGCTCTTTGCAAATTGTCCTTCAGGACTCTCAAAATATCTTGAGTATCTTTCATCAATTCACTAGCCCTGGGAGCTCTACTGTCATCCATTGCCAGATCAACAAATGAAATAGCTTCATATCCATACAAAGCTCGGAAGGGAGTCATGCCAATCGACATGTGAAAAGTAGTGTTGTAGCAGTATTCACCCAGATGTAGCCACTTAATCCAAGCACGCTGATGATCAGACACATAGTTTCTCAAGTATCCCTCAAGCCATTTGTTTACAATTTCAGTTTGTCCATCGGTTTGAGGATGATAACTAGTGCTCGGTGTTAAGTCAGTTCCAGCTAGTCGAAATAGCTCCCTCCAAAACACACTGATGAACCGGCTATCTCGGTCACTGACTATGGTTTTAGGCAGGCCGTGTAGTCGGAAGACTTCACGAAAGAATAACTCAGCTACTTGCAATGCTGATGACTCAACTGGGATTGCAAAGAAGTGAGCAAACTTGGTTAATCTATCCACAACTACATAGATACAGTCTCTTCCATTCACCTTCGGAAGACCTGTGATGAAGTCCATAGAAATACTCTCCCACTTATGTTCAGGAATTGGTAGTGGTTGGAGTAATCCTGCTGGAAATGTATGTTCTGACTTATTCTGTTGACAAGTCAGACACTCCCTGACATACTGTAGTACTTCTTCCTTCAGACCCTTCCAAGTGAATCTTTCCCTGATCTGTTTGTATGTCTTGAAGTAACCAGGGTGTCCTGCAAGTGGAGCATCATGGTATGTCTGCAAAATCTGTTGCTTCAGCTCCGATTCAGGAGTCAGATAGATTCTGTCTTTGTAATAGATGATATCATCAATCACCTTGTACCTGTCATCCTGAATGATTCCATCCATGACCTCACAAGCAAATTTAGATTTGGAATACTCAACTAGAAGCTGAGCCTTCCAATCCACTGAAACTTTACTCAGGGCACAAACAGCAGGTCTTCTAGACAGGGCATCGGCAACTACATTCTTCTTGCCTTTCACATATTCAATGTCGAAATCATATGATTGTATCTTCACAACCCACTTCTGCTGTCTTTCATTCAAATCTTTCTGCCCTAGAAAGTATTTCAAACTGTTGTGATCAGTTCTGACCACAAACTTAGATCCAACTAGATACTGGCGGAACTTAGCCAAGGCATGCATGATTGCCAGCATCTCTTTGTCATAAGTTGAGTACAACCTTTCTGTATCCTTCAACTTCCTACTCTCGAATGCAATGGGATGTCGATCTTGCATCAAAACAGCTCCAATGCCTTCTCCCGAAGCATCACATTCTAGAACAAAGGACTTAGTAAAATCTGGCAAAGCCAGTACTGGTGTTGTACTCATCACTTCCTTCAACCTATCAAAAGCAGCTTGAGCTTCTATTGTCCACATGAAAGCTCCTTTCTTTGTTAGGTTTGTCAAAGGTGCAGCAAGCTGTGAAAATCCCCTAACAAATCTTCTGTAATAGCTGCAGAGGCCAAGGAATCCTCTTAGTTCAGATACCTTCCGGGGAACTGGCCAGTTGTGAATAGCTTCAATCTTTTCCTCTTGAACTTTCACACCATTTGCTCCTATCACATGACCTAGGTACAAAATTTCCTTCAATCCAAAATCACACTTAGACATTTTTGCATACAGAGATTGATTCTCCATGACATTCAATACTTCATCTAAGTGTTGAAGATGTTCTTCCCATGTCTTGCTGTAAATCAAGATGTCGTCGAAGAAAACCAACAGGTACTTCCTCAACTGTTTGTTAAAAACATGATTCATGCAAGACTGGAAAGTTGCTGGTGCATTTGTCAGTCCAAATGGCATCACCATGAATTCATAATGCCCGTAATGGCATCTGAATGCTGTCTTCGGAATGTCCTCTTCTCGGACACGAATTTGATGGTAACCAGATCGAAGATCTATCTTTGAGAAATAGACTGCTCCATGCAGTTCATCAAGGAGTTCATCAATCCTAGGTATTGGATACCTATTCTTGATGGTCTTCTTGTTCAATGCGTGATAGTCAACACACATCCGCATTGTTCCATCCTTCTTCTTCACTAGCACCACAGATGATGCAAATGGACTTGATGAGGGCCTTATGTGCCCCATATCGATCAATTCCTTGATCGTCTTCTCAATTTCAATCTTGAAATGCCGAGGATGCCGATAGGGTGCAATGTTAACAGGTTTAGCCCCATCCTCCAATTCAATTACATGTTCAAAACCTCTATCAGGAGGTATTCCTGGAGGTATGTCCCTAAACACCTTACCATGCTTATCCAACATTGCCTGAATATCTGCAGGATAAATTTCTTCAGCAGAGAGGATTTGGTTGTCCTTGATGCAAACCTGTGCTGCCCATTCGATGTCATTATGCCTGAATAATGCTTCCATTCGTTTTGCTGAGACAACTTTGGGGTTTCCATCAGACACTGACTTCAGTTTGATCTTCTTTCCTTCATGCATGAATTCTAACTCCATCTTTTGAAAGTCCTGGACAATTCTTCCAAGCGAATGCAACCATTGTACTCCAAGTACTACATCAATATGCCCAAGTCCAACCACATAGAAATCATCCTGTAAAGAATAATCTCCCATTTGAATTTGCAGTTGGGATACTTTTCTGGTACAACTCATTAGGAATCCATCAGCAACCGCTATTTGAAATCCTTCGAAGTCTTCAACTGTGAGACCTCGCCTTGCTACCAAACCTTCATCTATGAAGTTGTGAGTAGCACCACTGTCAATTAGACAGGTGACTCTTTGACCCTTTACAACTCCTCTAATGCGGAAGGCATGATACTTAGGTACTCCTGAGATAGTTGCCAATGTTATTTTGTCAGAGGTTTCTTCTGAAACAACATTAAGAGTTGGTTGTACCTCCTCTTCATCCTGAGTGGATTCTTCTTCACTCAATGACTCTTCTTCGCTTCCATCATCAGATACAACTTCAATCAAGTGTGCTTTACCCTTACCAAGGCATCTGTGTCCTGGTTCCCAAGGTTGTTTGCAAGAAAAGCAGAGTTTCTTCCTTCTTAGCTCGTCTCTTTCGGCTGCAGATGGACCTTGAGTCATCTTTTGAGGAAAAGAGGGTCTCCTTTGAGTAGAGCTAACACCTTTATAGAACTTTTTCTTAGGCTGATATACAGGAGTAGTATCAAGATCTAGAGCAAAATCAATTGCTTCTTCCAAATTTGCTGGCCTTTGTACCTTTACCAATGGCTTGATCTGATTGTTCAATCCCTCAATGAACAGCATAGTGATTCTTCGGTCAGTCATATCAGGTACCATCACTGCAATCTTCTGAAAATCATTAACATACTGCACAACCCTTCCTTCTTGCTTGAGTTGAGCTAGTTCACGATAGTACACTTCGGTGTCTTTTCTGTCAAACCTCTGAATCAACTTGGTTACAAACTCATCATAGGAATTTATCCTATCATGATGTTGAGAAACTAGGCCATGATGCCACCATTCATAAGCCAAACCTTCAAGATGCATTGTCGCAAATTGAATTGCCTTCTTCTCTGTCAAAGGCTTAAGTGAAAGGTATGTATCCAGCTTGTTTACCCAAGCCCTAGCACTGAGCTTACCACTTCCATCAAAGGTAGGAATGGGAACTCGATTCAAGGCTTCTTTATACTCCTTTGTATCATCATCCCTTCTAGGACGAAAGCCTCTAGTTCTACCTCGCCTGTCTCTATCTTCCCTTTTCTGTCGGCAATATTCATTGAAGGTCATCATATCCCGAACACGTTCCGGAAGTCTGGCATAAAGATCTGCAAAGAGAGCTATTTCATCTTCAAAATTGTTTGGTCCTTCTTCGTCAAACTCTTCATCAGCTTCATTGTCTTGTTCAGGTGGTGGTGGAAGGAAGGTTGGTCTTAAAGGCCTATCAACTGTAGGAGTTCGTGTGCGAACTCTTCTACCTACTGCACTACCAGCATCATCATCAACATGTCGTTCTTGTCTCTCATGTCTAGTTGCATCCCTACGACCTGGTCTAGCTGCTTCACCCTGATTCATGTTTTGAAGGGTTTGTAAGACTTGTTGCAGAATTTGAGCTGTTTGTTGATGTCCAACAGCCATGTTCCTGAACATCTCTCTAGCTTCACGTTCACCATCAGCAGGTGGACTTCTACTTCTTCTTTCCTCAGCCATGTTAACCTGTCTAGCTACAGTTGCTTCTGAAAGAGTATCCTGTTGTGGGTAAGGATGAGTCCACTGGAACTGCCTTCGTTGTTCATGCGCAATGTATCTCCTTGTTCTATCACTTTGTTGATTACCTTCTTGCATGAAAACCCAAAGGCTGGCAGGATCCAAGCTCTGATACCACTGTAAGATACCCAACTAAAGCTACTAAAATTTTTCCTTAAACAATTTTACTTGCTATCAATTCATCAACTACTGCAACAATACAAAGATATACATCAAAGACTACTTGAATGAGAATTGGGTACTTGTCTAGTTACTTGATTCAATCAACTTGCAATGTCTTATTACATGGATAATGCTTTCAATAGCATGAAGTACAACTTATTCAACGGAATTACTAAAGGAAAGGCCTTGAAGCCTTGATGTTTACAATAGCGCCTACACTTGATCAACTCAGTCAAACTCAATGATGCCAACTGAATGTCAACATCTCACAATAGCACAAGGGAGCACCACCTTGCTTGTTGAGGGAGCATCACCCCAACACTTGAAACTCGCAGGCCTCAAGATTACAAGCTCAATAGCTTTGCAGAGAGAATTTTGTCAAAATGCATAGATGCCAAATGAATGAGAGAGCTCCTCCTTTTATAGGCCTTCCAAAGGCGATGAAGGCACGCTTTTCAATGCACAAAGAGGAACCAAGGCACATTTCCCAAGAAGCATATCCAAGGGAATATTCCAACTGATGACTCATTCTGAGTTGGCAAGCTCATCTAGAGACCTTGACACGGATCCAAATGCTATCCTTCCGACCAATGGGCATCCAGGTAGTTGTAACAACCTTAACCACTTCTTGAAACACTTAGGCGCAGTTTAAGGGTTCTTCTGACTGGGGTGCTAGCTGTGGAGAATCTCACCAGGGAGTGCGCCTAAGTCATAAGTTCTCATCCTTGGATGATACTGCCTTAGGAAGTGAACTCCTCTGGATTCATACTTAAACATTTGAAGATTTGGAATGTTCAACTCATCACCTCACAGGGTAGGCGCATATTTGAAGGATTTACAGAGGTTTTGGCGCCCAAGTTCTAACTTGTCATCTTTCAAGGAAATTTGAAGACTTCAAATGAACATAACATTGTCCCCTTGATGGAGCGCCTTGCATCTGAACTGGTCTTGGGAGCTTCCATCCATCTTAGGCGCACCTTTGAGGTCATTTTGTCTGGTATCTGCGCCTAGCATCTTCATGAAGATGTTCAACACTATTCAAACTTTCAAACACTAGCAATTAAACCTTTTGAAGTTCCTTTTAATCTAAGCGCCCATATCCAGAGTATTTAAAACCTTGTTTTAGCGCATTTGTGGGTAAAAAAAGTGTAGATTGGTGCCTTAGGTGTTGCAATGGAGAATTTGCGCCTTGGGTGTTTGATGATTTATCTTACCAATTCTTCATGTGTTTGTATCCTTGAGAGTAGCAATGCAACATACCTTGTTGAGCGCCCTGATTAGAATGTCCAAACTCACTTCCCTAACTTCATTCTTCATCTAGGCGCACATTTGGAGAATTCGACATTGGATTTGCGCCTAGTGTGTGACTTAACCAATTCTACTCATTATTTGCAAAGTCTGAGGTTTCTGAAGGTGATAACATCTTCCTCAATGCTAGCGCCTTGATCTTGAAGGATGTTTTGATACTCATTTTCTCTTTAGGCGCATATTTGAGGAGTTTTTGACCAAAGGTGCGCCTCATCCATGATCTTGTCTTCTTTAATGATTCCTCTTGAGTGGATGTCTTCTAAACTTCATCTTTAACCATTGGTGATGCACTCTTACCCTTCCAATGACTTTTCTTGCTAAGGCGCACTTCTAGGAATTGATCTTAGGCGCACTTCTGAGTCTGTGTAGGAGGAAACTAGCGCCTTGAATTGGATTCGCCTTCGTACACGTGGCGCTCACACTTGGAGTCTTTGTGATCAAACAAAACACTTATCTTACCAAGTGCCCTGGCTTTTTGAGGAGTTTGGAGATCATTTACCCCCTTAGGCGCATCTTCAAGGTCATGGAGTCATGTTTTGGCGCCTTGATGTTCTTGGGCGCACTTGGAGTGTTGCAGAATGTCACATTGGCGCCTAGGGTCATATCTTCTTGACAAGGCAATATACTTTGATGAGAAACCTTCAACTCAATATCTATCATCATCCATGATAGACTCTCAAAAGGATGTTTCTTGACTCAATGTGCACCTAACAACCAAGACATGATCATTTCATCTTTTCTACTTGATCTTCATTGAGGATGAGACTCACTTGATCTACTTGGAGGAGCCCTGTGCTTGTTTGGAATGCAATCTTGATGCTCAGAGTCTAGGCACACTTTTGGGAATTCTGATGTAGAATGTGCGCCTAGGCTATACTTAGCCATTTTCCCTCGACACTTCCAATGCATTATGGTTCTAGAAGTTGATATCTCCTTCTCCAAAGGTAGCGCCACCCTTCTGGAGACATTGAAACCCTTGTTCCAAGCTAGGCGCACATCTAGACTTGTCAAAGTGACATTTGCGCCTAGGCATGAAAACCTCATTATATCTTACTCAAGTTCATCTCTGATCTAGGTGCTTGGTTGGAAGAACCCATCCAGGTGGAGCGCCTTCTGTTTGAATCCTCATCTTCACTGCTAGAAGTGACTCTTGAAGCTAGGCGCCAGAAGGGAGGAGTTCTGCCAAAATGGGCGCCTTGCTCATGACTTAGTGGATTCTGACTCAAAACTCCTTGATTCTACCTGCAAAATAACACCCAGAGTTAGTCAAAACCCAGTTCATTCCCTTATCATTCAGAATTAGCCTCCGGGAATGAGGATTAGGCTAATCCATTATACACTTGATGATCAAGCCGGAAACGGGGACATGACATTTTTTCAATTTGGACTCTAGTGGGTAGGAGCTTCCATCGAGGAAGCGTAAGTAGATGAGATTACAAATACGTGAATTAGTTCCCAACTAGCTTATTTTATCGCTCTTATTGATTATCAATAGGTACATGTCTAAGTCAACAAGAAGCATAGAGATCCGAGGTTCCATCTGTCTCCTAATAATTTTAATTAGATCACTATTCCATATTTGCTCAAAGACTTGTGCAGAGGCTTGGAAGTATTCTGCTACATATATAAGGCTTGTAGATTGTAGAGTATTTTTCATGGTTGGAATTCCTAGGGTGCTGCGAGGTGCTTCTCCATACAAGTTGTCTTCCTAAATTCAAATAATGTGGCCTTTGCCTTTTTACTAGGTGGTGCTCTTCATAAGAAAAGCCCAACAATGTTGAGGTGAATAGCTATAGCTGAAGTATGAGGCTTTGACTCAGCTGAATAGTGTTAAGTTGTTAACTAGTTATTTATATAGAAATTTGTACCTTATAGTTTGACTCCATGTATTGCAAGACCAACTTTATTGCCAAGCTCTTGTTGAACAATAATACATTTTTTCAATTAAGCTATACTCCCTCCCCTCCACAAGCCCTGTTAAGTAATTTTCACAGAGGCAATAAGAGAAATTCATGCTTTTTTTCCAACCCCCACTAGAGGAATTTTTCTTTGAATTTCATTTTTTTTACTAGTTGTAGGTAGAGGGAAAGGGTTGTGATAAAGATCGGAATATCTTGAAGCACCAATTGAATTAATTGGATCCTTACCACAAGAGAAAACCATCAGTTGGTCTATTAGGAAATTAGGACAAACTTCCCTGTATTTTTCACTAAATATGTTCCCAGGTAGAGGCCGAATTCCTCCAATGTAGAAGAAAATTCAGATAATTGGTCGTGATCTCTTCTTAAATTCTAGACAATTGAGAATTATGAACTTCGTCCAAGGTGTGACATTGACATAGAAAACTCGAGATTTGTGAAATTTTTTTTGCTATACCGAGGGTTTCTGATAAAAAAAAAAAAAACTTTTAAAATTTTGTATCTCATGAAGAATTTTGTTCACCAAGAGGATGGTTTCATGGACAAATTGGAAGTCCAAAAATTGATCCCATTGAAGGACACTAGGAGACCTTAAAGCTAACTGATATCTAGTCATCTCGTTACTTCTGCTTAGGGTTTTGCACATAATTATGAAAAATACGGACTCAGCAGATTCCTTTGCTCTCAACCCCTTGTAGAAGCAAAAAGGTCGCCAACCAAGTCATTGAGGGAAACTATGCAAAAAGGGTGGTTATACAATGGCCAATCCATTTAATGAGATGGGCAATGAAGCCCAAGTTTGTTAAGGACTTGAAGATGATATCCAAAATCATCATCAACTTAGATATGTCGAAGGAACGGATACTTACTTTACAATGATGATTGTAAGATCTTTTCTCCCTTTCTTTTCTTTCTATATTTTTAGTCGAAGAGAAAGTAGATGAGGAAGTAGGTCGCTTCCTACTATTTTTCTATCATCTACTTCAAACTTTTAAAGGGTTCCAGTTTTTAACTATTCTGCATTGTAGTACCCCAATTCACATTCAATTTGTGCATATGCATTTTGTTAACTAGAGTTGAGGTTTTTCTTTCTTGATGAGTCAGCTGAATTGTGGCGGCGTTCTCTTTTGCAATAAAGCACTTTAGAAAATTTTACTTGGCACTTTAATTCAAGTTGTTAATTTCACTAAACGTTCCTTCAAGGTTGTATTTGGTGAGTCATCTGTATTCAGTTTTTTTCATTTCTCTGATTAGTTGGTGTGGAAGGAGATTCACTATTTGGTGGCACATTGCCCTTTGTCATCATCACATTCTTCTTCCTCATTATCTGGTCTAACTGAAGTAGGAGAGGTTCCTCCAATTTTCCACTTGTTAGCTTCTGCAGAATGAACACGCTTTACAAACTTATTGTTAATGCTCATGATGAATGATCCCTATTTGCTACTGTCTAAAATGCCTGTCTAGGGCTCCCTCTTTGTCAAAGTGTTCTCTTTCCTCTAAAGGGGAATTTATACTGCTGTAAATCATAAACCATTGCATTTAGCAAACTTAAATTACTAAACAGGTACTCTTGTGGATCATTGCATTTAGCAAACTTAAATTACTAAACAGGTACTCTAGTACCACATTGGGATACATTATAGGATATTTCTTGAGTCATTTTGTTAGTGAAGTATATAGGCATCTCAATAGTTTTTTTTGGTGAACTCCATCAATAAGATCTTGTCACAGATAAAAATTAGAAATAAATATGAACAACCCTTGAAACCAAAAGTCCTTATACATATAAACTCTTTCTCATAAATATACCAAGCAGCCATAAAAGTATTTAATTGTAGTAACCACCCTTGATTACTATTATACCCAATCCGAAACTTGATTGTGCTACAAGAAACTCTTGCATTGTTGAAATCAGTCATTCATGTGTCAATGTCAAAATCGAAAAAATTATTTTCAACCGAATCACAAATTGTGTTTGAGTCCATATAGTCAATTCTTGACTAAATCAAATAAATGTGTCAAAATCCAAAAATATCATATTGTCAGACCATTATAATTTATCCATCAAATTTTGATTTAATTATTAATTAATAAATAATAATTAATAATTATTATTGATTAATAGTTAATATTTTAAAATTTTAAAATTAAAATTATTATTAGATATTAATTTTTAATTAATAATTCATAATTAATTAAAAATTGATATTACTATTATAAAAAATAAAAAAATAAAAAATAAAAAATTACAAATAAATAAATTTTAATAATATTAATTATTAATAATTGTTAATTTAAAAAAAGTTTATTTTTAAAAATAATTATTGATAATTGTTATTTAAAAAAATTAATTAACATTAAAATTTAAAAATCAGATTTTTCATTTTAAAAATTTAAAGTTAGAAGTAAATTAAAAAATAAAAATGAAACCCCAAGGTGCACTTCTTAGTGCACCTTGAAGGCCTCATTTGAAGCTTCATAAAGGGGATGAAATTTGCACACTTCTTTGCAATTTCATCTGATTTTAGAGCCTCACAAGTTGTTGATTTGTTTTTAGAGAAGTGTTTAGACTTCATGGATTGCCAAAAAATATTGTAAGTGATAGGGACATCAGGTCCTTAAGTTTATTTTGGCAAGAATTATTTCATTTAGAGGGGACTTAACTTACTCCAAGCACAAGTTACCACCCCCAAACTGATGGAAAAACTAAGATTATCAACAAATGGGTGGAAGGATACTTGAGAAATTGTGTTTTTGGACAACAAAAGGCTTGGATTAGATGGCTTCACTTGGGGGCGCATTGTTATAACACTACTTATCATATGTCAATCAAAATGTCACCATTTATGGCTTCGTATGGATATGAGGCTCCAAGTTTCATTGATCTTGTTTTGTGTGACAGCAGGGTACCAGAAGCAAAATATTTACTTCAGCAAAGCCAAGATATCCTAAAATCTCTCAAAGACAACCTCCAACATTCTCAAAACCAGCAAAAGTTATATGCAGATTAGCACCGTATTGAGCATTCGTTTGAGGTTGGTGGCATGGTTTACTTGAAGTTGCAGCCCTATAGGCAGTCCAAAAGAGTGGAGTAGAGAAGCTTAAGCCATGATTTTATGGCCCATTCAGAGTCAAAAAAAGAGTTGGGGAAGTGGCATATGAGTTGGAGCTATCGAAAAGTAGTAAGATGGACAATGTGTTTCACGTTTCTCGCCTTAAGAAGGCACTTGGCCATAATGTTGCTACTTCTATTGAGCTACCTCCCTTGGATGATGAAGGGAAGTTGATTTTAATTCCTGAAGCAGTTATTGAATTCTAAGAATGCAAGTTGAGAAACAGAAGCATAAAGGAGTATTTGGTCAAATGGAAGAATCTTCTAGTGGAGGATGCTACTTGTGAAGGAGAGCAGATTTTGGAGCATCTTGAGTTGCAATTGCTTGGGGATAGGCAATTTTAGGAAGGGAGGACTGTAATGTCCCCTTCCCGAGCGTAAGCTGTTGGAGACCCTTAGCCTATTTTCCAAATTGTTTCCCGTAGGCTATTGGAGTGATGGTAAAGGGAAAATAGTTAAATAATTAAATTTAAGTTGTCAAAAAGTTCTTTGAGTTATATTTTTATTGATAGCTTATATTTAATTATTCGAAAAGGATGTTTTTAAGTTGTGTAGATAAAGTGTTGCTAGGATCAAGATGCAAAATGGTGGTCATCAGGGCACTTTATTCTGTTTTTATATTTTCAAGGAGATATTTGAGGAAAAAAGAAGATAATATTATTTTATTCCTCTCGAAAGTTTAAAAGGAGGATTCTGTCTTCAAAAAAGGTTACTATCTATTCATTTCCTATTTACTATGTGTTGAACGTGAGTTCTTCCATTTACCTGAGGACGAAAACCATCCTAACTAGTTTGTGTGATTTCGCCCAGAAATCACCCTAATGCTGAAAGTGAGATTTTGAAGTTCCAGTTTTTCCAATTACTAATATCATGGATATTTTTGATGTTTTCTAAGTGTTTTGGGTGAATTTCATTCACTATATTTGCTAGTGATATTTCCATCTGATGATTTTGTCCATTTTATAGTGTTTTAGTGGGGTTGTACCATTCTGATAGAGTAGGCCATACAATTTAGTTGCTTGTTGGTCCATACGTCCCCCATTTCTAGCCGTACTTGTTGTAACATCCGAAACTAATGAAAAATCATTGATTTATGCAGTGATGTAGGCTGTACAAGTCTATCTTGACGAGCTATACACATTTGGGAAAGAAATGCTAAGATTTGTTGGCCATACAAGGTACCTATAGGTTGTGCCTTATGTCTGGGGGGCGTGTTAAGTAGCAGTTTGGTCATTGCCTTCTTTGACCAATTTCTTGAAGATTTAATAGTGTCATTCCATGTTCCTTTGTCACCGTACAAATTGGTTGTGTATTTCAGCAATTTGGATGATTATTGGGTCACACATTCTGATCATAATGATTGCAGCAGCTTGTAGAGTCGTACAGTATAATTTGAGGATCATTGAGCAATGATACATTGTTAAGTTTAGTTTTAGTCCTTTTTGGAAGCCATCATTAGTAGATAGAGTAGTTTTTTAGTGTGCTCCAGCTTACTCAGTTCTCATGAGTTGATTGTCATTTGATTTTTCTGAATATTATGCTCTAATCTTTGTGTGCAACAGTGGCTTGTGATGTATTTAGCTGATTATCAGTAGTGTGTAGTTGCTTTTAGAATTAATAGAGATCAATAGTTCATGCCTCCCTTATATTGTAAATCTGGATCGTAGTACCATCAGATATGTTGCATTTCATGATCATATTGTAAGGTGCTAGAAGGTTTACCACCAGACCAATTGCATCTTTCAAAGCCCGTTTTGGCATGATTAGGTCCACATGAAATCAGCTATTTTGGCTTGATCGAATACCACTTGTAATCTTCCAGAGGCATTGCATCATAAGGCATACTTGTCCATCGATGAGTGTGTTGGTGCCTGAATTCACTGTCGGTTATTTTAGCAATTTTCATGCAGCACCTTCCCAAAAAATCCAAAAAAGTTCTAAGTCTTTGGGCCTCCTCAGCATGTTTTAACATCAGCATCATATTTTCTTTGGAGGAGGTCATCATCATCATGTTTCCAGACATCACCCTGATGTTGCTTATGAGGGTCATCATATTTTCTGTCAGCATGATCTTTCACTGGGGTGATATTCTAACATCGGGTGATCTTACTTAAGATCATCCTGATGATGTTGCTGCAAAGTCCTAAGTATGATCCGATCTTCATCGGGGTCATCATATTTGAACATCGGGTGATCTTAGTCAAGATCATCCTGATGTTGTTTTATCACTTCATGTTCGTCGTTTTATCACCCTGATGATGCTGACGTCATTCTTATGTCAGGGTGATATCCGTTTTTCTACGTGTCTGCATCATGATATTTCCAAAGGGAGATATTCGCCTCTCGGCTTCATGCATTGTCTAATGGGGGTGATCATTTCAAATATCAGTCACATATTCATATATCACCCCGATCTTATAGTGGAGCTATAGTGCAGCATGATATGTGTGCATCAAGATGATATTTCCAAATATCCGGTTATCTTTCGAATATCATCCTAATGCCAATGTATGGTGACGTCATCAAGGTCCGGGGGGGTCATATTTCTAACACTGATCATCTTGTGGAGATCCCCCGATATTTGCAAACATGACGATGACGTCATCCGGATATGAGGAGGTGCGCGATAGGCAGATATGCTAATGACGTCAGCAGGATATGACGGTGACGTCATCAGGATGGCCAGACATTTAGTATCGGCTAAGCAGGAGGATCTTCCTCCGATGCATCAGGTTGTGCCGATGAAGGCGATTATCATCTAGGTGATATTGCGATAATGATGCTGACGTCAGGGTGATATTTCAAGCAACAGGATATCATGCTGCTGGAGGATGAGGATGATGAAGGTCTTATACTAGTGTCGTCGGGAGCAAAAGCACCGACATCATATATGCTCGCGACCTAGTATATAAAGTGTTGAAATGGTTGCTACGGGGTGCATGTGGGATAATTCGATCCTGCATATTTTCAAATATCATGATGATGTATTTTGGCGGGAAACGGTTGCGATGCACTGTTTGATGTTTTCCCGATGGCCGCGGGTTGGTGCGCAATTAATGGCGATTGTTGCAGAGGTATGGGCGATGGCGTGGACGGATCCAGTACCCGACTGAAGTTGTACATCCATGGCTGGCGGCTCATGGCTCAAGATCCTCTTCTGTCCCCTCTTCTACCTGCCGCATTCAATGCGTTGAGCGCCATTTTTCTGATACTGTGTATCTGGCGGGTTTTTTGGTCAACTATGTAATTAATGTTGGGAACCTTCCTTGCTGTATATAGCAGGTTGTGTTGCTCATTTGAAGGTTGTTGAAAGTTGAACATTTTGGCTCTGTAACACAATACAATTCGTTTTGGTTGCTCTGTACAGCTAAACTTGTGAGTTTATGTATCTCCTGTTGTACGATTTGGCATGAATCCACTGATTTCATGGTTAATCTTATATGAATAATGCTATGTTTGCATGTGTTATGCTGATTCTGTCTCTAGTTTTGCATGTATCTTTCTTACTGCAATAGGGATGCCATAAGTATAGACAGCTTAACACTCTGTATTGGGAGATATCTGTAAGGCAGATATCATGTGTATCCCCCTGAAATCCAGTTTTAGCTATTCATGCTGATCATTCACAGGTGTATGTCTACCGACTCCAAGCCCTGGATAGGCACCAATCTAGCTCTGTGTTGAGGTTATACACCATGTCCAGCTTTGCATCCAAAATTCAAATCAAACTATCTCTTCCTTCCATCTGTTAGTTGTAGGATTAGGAGTAGGAAACCCTTGCATGCTCTCATCCCTAACCAGACATATATGTCCAAGAACGTTGCCCACCTTGTGATCTATCATACAGATCTTGGTCCATACATGAGAGTATTCTGCCTGTTGTTGTCAAGTTAGATCTTTCTATCTTTGAGCTAGTCAAGGTTACATCTTGAGTTATAGGGATACCCCCCTTGGTGCGGCAGAACCAGAAGTGAAGGGGAGGAGCTCACGCAACCTCCTGTATTAGTTGGCTGAATCTGCCTGTGCATTAGAAGTGGCAAACCCTAATGCTGATTCAGAAGAAAAACCAACAAAATGGCGACTCTTCTGGGGACTGAGAAGTAAAAGTACTATCTAATCATCTCCAATAATATATCTGTGACCCATCCGAGTCACCAACAGAAAATGGCGACTCTGCTGGGGAGAAAATTGATGAAAAAATGATATATTTGTGGCCCATCTGAGTCACTAACAAAATGATTCTCTGCTGGTGGAATGAACCTGGAAAAGTAGCTTTCAGCTATTGAAAATTTTGTCCTCTCTGGAGAGGTGGCGACTCTGCAAAAAAGATCTGAATGCACATGAAAGATGGATGTATGTGATGTGACAAAAATGTGTTGTTCATTTTTCCACATCTGTATGAGTAAAGGTACCTTGTTCCTTCCCCTTTATATTTGCTGTTTTACTGCATAAGTTAGATGCCAGGGGAAGCCTTAGGTCTTAGGCAGAGAAAGGATGTCTAAGAGTAAGATTTTATGAATCCAAGTATGAATTATCCCATACTCAGCGGTGAAATGTTGGATAAAAGAATAGAAGAGATAAGAAATAGGTTGATATTCTTAGAGGCTGAGCAGGCCCAGTTAAAAAGCAGTAACCCTGTTGTGTCTGCCAGTCAGAAGGCTAAACCTCTTCTCAGCCCTTTTGATCCTTTGTATGACCAACTGGATTTGTCATGGGTGGATTATAAAGTAGAAACTATGCCTGCTAGGATATACTGTCAGATGCCTAGATTTAATGGTCACAATGTATGTGATGGGAATGCACATATCCAAAATTTTCACAGTTTTATGGGAAAACATTCATTCAGAGATGAGGATATGTGGATGAGGTTTTTTGTTAGG
Source organism: Cunninghamia lanceolata (assembly GCA_027924645.1). NCBI lineage: Eukaryota > Viridiplantae > Streptophyta > Pinopsida > Cupressales > Cupressaceae > Cunninghamia > Cunninghamia lanceolata. The sequence continues at coordinate 6,877,755 of BSBN01000071.1, read as the reverse complement.
TCCTTTGATGCAAAAGCAAAAGACTGGTATTTGAGCCTTCCAAAGAGATTTTTTGCCTGTTGGGATGAGCTTGCTGACTGTTTCAAAGAAGAATTTGCAAGAGAACCTGCTGATCTTGTTGCAGAATTGATGAACATCAGAAAACAAGATGAAGAGCCATGTGTTGATTTCAGTCATAGGTTTGCAGTAGCCCTTTCACAGATCCCAGAAGTCTTCAGACCTGATATTTCAGCCTGTGTTGGCATATTCTTTGAAGCTTTTGAAGAGGGCTCTAGTGCAATACTGAGGGATTTCAAGGTGACAGGTATGCAGATGGCATACAAGTTCGCTGAAAATATAGAAAAATTCAGAAATGGGCGCCTGTTGATATCCCTGTCCCCAGGCCTTGGTGTGAATAATAGTTGTGAAGCTGCAAATGACCAAATAATTAAGGCATCATGTGAAGATGAAAAGATGAATATTGAAGGTGCTAGTGAAAGGACTAATGAGGATTCCCATTGCAATGATGAGGCATTTGACCATGAAAACAATAACGAGGTTGTGGACAGCAATGAACAACTTTTGGAATGGACCTGTGGAGATAATTGTGAGTATTGTACTCAAGACAGAGAAGATATAAGCAAACAGAGAAACAGTCCTATGTGTGACCCATTGACTTCTTTTCAAACACATGGGGATCGTGAAGAGCAGTCAGAGATTGAAACAAGTGCTGGTTCAGAGCATGATTGTTTTTCATTTGATGGCTGTTTTGCTTATGACACACAAGCTGATACTCCTCCACAAAGGGAATCCATTGGTGATGAAGATGCATGTTCTGCTGCCCATGAACAAATGGCATACTATGATCAAGCTGATGTACCTGGATCACCCATCTTTGACACATATGGTGATGAGGATTTATTTGAGTATGGTGAGGATCTAGACATTGTTTTTGGTTTGGATTCTGTTTCTCATCCTGATGAAAGAGGAAACAACATACATCAGGTAATTGACTATGAAAATGTGCCTGATTTGAAAGAGGTGCTAGAGCCTGATCTTTTCCAGTTTGAGGCTGTTGTTGGTTGTGTGCATAATGTATACAATTGTGAATTTGAAAGCTTTTCTTTTGAGAGGCCAGCATATGAAATGAGCTCCGACTTTCCTAGTTGTGTGGTGGACTTCGAGTGCTTTCAATTTTCAATCCAGCTAGGAGATCATTTTGCAATGCATAATGCTGATACAAATGATAACATGTGTTATATTCCCTTTGAGTATGCATTGCCTGATACATTCTGCATCCACTTGTTGCCGGATGCTAAGGGTTATCTGCACAGGGATGACAGTGACAAGCTAAATCAGAGGGATGAATGTGCAGATGACCAGGTTTGTTTGGGGTCAGATCATGGCAGTATCTCCAGGCTTGATCCAGTAAATGCAGATGAAAACAAAGTGTTTGACAAAGGGAGATACATGTTTTTCTTTTCTTGGTGGCCTTAGGCCATCAAGTGTGTTTGGTGATGCAGGTCGGTGCAGTATTTGACTCTGTGCCCAATGGATAAGGGACTGGTCTGCATCCCAGAGATCTGGGGTTCTCGCTGCAGTCTTGCACCTGCACGTCCCCAATCAGAGCCACTGTTGGTGCCTAAATTCACTGTCGGTTACTTTAGCAATTTTCATGCAGGCACCTTCCCAAAAAATCCAAAAAAGTTCTAAGTCTTTGGGCCTCCTCAGCATGTTTTAACATCAGCATCATATTTTTTTTGGAGGAGGTCATCATCATCATGTTTCCAGACATCACCCTGATGTTGCTTATGAGGGTCATCATATTTTCTGTCAGCATGATCTTTCGCTGGGGTGATATTCTAACATCGGGTGATCTTACTTAAGATCATCCTGATGATGTTGCTGCAAAGTCCTAAGTATGATCCGATCTTCATCGGGGTCATCATATTTGAACATCGGGTGATCTTAGTCAAGATCATCCTGATGTTGTTTTATCACTTCATGTTCGTTGTTTTATCACCCTGATGATGCTGACGTCATTCTTATGTCAGGGTGATATCCGTTTTTCTACCTATCTGCATCATGATATTTCCGAAGGGAGATATTCGCCTGTCGGCTTCATGCATTGTCCAATGGGGGTGATCATTTCAAATATCAGTCACATATTCATATATCACCCCGATCTTATAGTGGAGCTACAGTGCAGCATGATATGTGTGCATCAGGATGATATTTCCAAATATCCAGTTATCTTCCGAATATCATCCTGATGCCGATGTATGGTGACGTCATCAAGGTCCGGGGGGTCATATTTCTAACACTGATCATCTTGTGGAGATCCCCCGATATTTGCAAACATGACGATGACGTCATCCGGATATGAGGAGGTGCGCGATAGGCAGATATGCTGATGACGTCAGCAGGATATGACGGTGACGTCATCAGGATGGCCAGACATTTAGTATCGGCTAAGCAGGAGGATCTTCCTCCGATGCATCAGGTTGTGCCGATGAAGGCGATTATCATCTAGGTGATATTGCGATGATGATGCTGACGTCAGGGTGATATTTCAAGCAACAGGATATCATGCTGCTGGAGGATGAGGATGATGAAGGTCTTATACTAGTGTCGTCGGGAGCAAAAGCACCGACATCATATATGCTCGCGACCTAGTATATAAAGTGTTGAAATGGTTGCTACGGGGTGCATGTGGGATAATTCGATCCTGCATATTTTCAAATATCATGATGATGTATTTTGGCGGGAAACGGTTGCGATGCACTGTTTGATGTTTTCCCGATGGCCGCGGGTTGGTGCGCCATTAATGGCGATTGTTGCAGAGGTATGGGCGATGGCGTGGACGGATCCAGTACCCGACTGAAGTTGTACATCCACGGCTGGCGGCTCATGGCTCAAGATCCTCTTCTGTCCCCTCTTCTACCTGCCGCATTCAATGCGTTGAGCGCCATTTTTCTGATACTGTGTATCTGGCGGGTTTTTTGGTCAACTATGTAATTAATGTTGGGAACCTTCCTTGCTGTATATAGCAGGTTGTGTTGCTCATTTGAAGGTTGTTGAAAGTTGAACATTTTGGCTCTGTAACACAATACAATTCGTTTTGGTTGCTCTGTACAGCTAAACTTGTGAGTTTATGTATCTCCTGTTGTACGATTTGGCATGAATCCACTGATTTCATGGTTAATCTTATATGAATAATGCTATGTTTGCATGTGTTATGCTGATTCTGTCTCCAGTTTTGCATGTATCTTTCTTACTGCAATAGGGATGCCATAAGTATAGACAGCTTAACACTCTGTATTGGGAGATATCTGTAAGGCAGATATCATGTGTATCCCCCTGAAATCCAGTTTTAGCTATTCATGCTGATCATTCACAGGTGTATGTCTACCGACTCCAAGCCCTGGATAGGCACCAATCTAGCTCTGTGTTGAGGTTATACACCATGTCCAGCTTTGCATCCAAAATTCAAATCAAACTATCTCTTCCTTCCATCTGTTAGTTGTAGGATTAGGAGTAGGAAACCCTTGCATGCTCTCATCCCTAACCAGACATATATGTCCAAGAACGTTGCCCACCTTGTGATCTATCATACAGATCTTGGTCCATACATGAGAGTATTCTGCCTGTTGTTGTCAAGTTAGATCTTTCTATCTTTGAGCTAGTCAAGGTTACATCTTGAGTTATAGGGATACCCCCCTTGGTGCGGCAGAACCAGAAGTGAAGGGGAGGAGCTCACGCAACCTCCTGTATTAGTTGGCTGAATCTGCCTGTGCATTAGAAGTGGCAAACCCTAATGCTGATTCAGAAGAAAAACCAACAGAGTGTTGATTTAGGTCCACTCAGCCGCCTATATGCTTCTAGTCAGCTATGCTACCTTTTACTTTCCAATTATGCATCCATTCTACTAGTTAGAGTCTAGACATTGTATGCTCTCACCTTGCCCACACTGGGATCTTGGTGATCAGAAAGTGTGAGGATTGCATTTGCATTTTCTATATTGCAAAAAATTTCAAAAAATTTAGGTGTGGGTCTTTAAATATAATAATTTAGACAAGGTGTCGCTTGATCATTCATTGCCAACAATATTCACCTCACGTCTTCTCCTAGTCTGTCGCCCACCAAACTTGTGTCTTTTCTCATAAATTTTCTTCATTGCTCCATGCCAAGCACACCTCTCTATGATGGAAATTTAGGAGCTTATTCTGTAAGGAGATTTTGTTTATATGTGTCGTACAATGACAAAACTTGAAGAAAATGCATTTCTTGCTGGGAATTATGAAAGGGAGGTCCAAAATGTTGTTTTGTACAATTTTTTAAATAAATTGGCAATCAAAACTCTTTTGTGCCTTGAGTGTGCTTCTACATTTTGCATTCATGTCTACTAGGGCAGTGCCAACTACCACATTTGATTAAATTCCTCTATCCTTTTTGCTTTGACGGATGTCCATACCCTGCCCACAATGGGTAATGTGACATTAATCCCATTTACTACATGGAAATTCTATCCTAAAAATTATCAGGGAGTTAATCTATCTCTTGATAGATAAATCTTGATCTTTTTCCTAATCTAATTCCATATCAACTAAATCTCAAGCTTCAAGGACCTTGTATTTCATTTCCTCTGAAAACATGCTTGAAATCCTTTAATTATAAGTAAAAGGTTAAGTAAAGGTAATGTTCTAGGCCATCACCAAGTGGGACCAAGTGCTGTAAATATTCATACCCATTGCCAAAATAATCACATTTAACACATCATTTATCTACTGCAACAATATGCATGGCAAGTCTATTGGATGGACATGAATAACACTTTTTTTTGAATGGTGATCTAGATGAAGTATATATGGACCAAGTAGAGCCCCTTGTTATTAAAGAAAAAGATGGTATGCAAATAAACAAAGCTCTTTATGATCTGATTCTGAATCGTACCTTGCAAACCTTATCATGCAAAATGTTATAAATATTTATGATCTTCAGAAGTTAAGTAGAATACATCTTTTGCAAATATATATGTAAGGATAAAGAATAAAGATACAGTTATTATGTCATCTATTTTGATGTTTTAATTACCTCGGCTAATAGTTTACTTCTCATTGTAACCTCATTAAAACATCTTAAATGGGTAGCTAATTCTTGTCATATGTACATTTAACTCACACTCAAGTTCTTCAAGGAAGAGGAATCATGGACATTTGATGATAAGTGGTACATGCATGTAATTGGTAATGTCATTTAGCTCACAACTAATGTGACCTTTGGTCTACATACTTTATTTGTTTTCCTAATTTTGTTTGTGTATTGGAATGCAACTCAACCAATTCTCAAGCATAACAAGGTGCCTTCAATTATGGTGTTTTGTTTCAGAAGAAACACTTTTAGCCGAGTGGTTTACAATTGGAAATGGAGAAAATTCAAAAGATGACTAGTATTCAGCTTAACAATATGTATTCCATTTTGGTTTTGTAGTGGTTTATTAGGTTAATAAGAAATGATATGCAATGGCCGTTATCTATTGAAGCAAAATAGAAGTAGCCATGGATGCCACATGTGAAGCAGTTTGGTTTTGAAGATTATTGGAAGATATGATTACCAAGTTGTTGGTGTTTTAATTTGTCACTTTTGTGACAACACAAAACATAATAGTGGATGAGGAAATCCTTTGTTCAAATTTGTAGGGGAAGCTCCCTAATTTAATCTACTCCAAAATCTAAAACCAAAACAAGCCTGGTAATACGAACATTGTACAATCTATTCTTTGGGGTTTTGCATAAGGATAAAATAAATAAGCAAACTTGACCTACCTATTTTGATATCAGACGATAGAGCACAAGACTTTACAGAACTCCTATCTCACCAATGAATTTTCTCAATTTATAACAGCTAAAATGTAAACAAGAATATTATCCAAGGATTAGAACATAGTTCCTTTGGAGTCATATCAACAATTTGATTTGGAAAGAGAACATAACACATGAAAATAACGACACCTAGAAAAAGAATGGATGAAAGAAAATAATAATCACAAAACATTCAAAGTTTCATGAATTTGAACACCAATGTCACACAAAGTTAACACAAATCTTCTTATTAATTGGATTCTTCCTTGAACAATAATAACACTTGGGATTGGACTTGAATGGAAATCTTGGCAGCATAAGCAAGCTTCAACTTCACATTCTTTACACAAAGACTCTTAACAATTTAATTGACCTCCAACTTGAATGACAAGTCTAGCATCAACTCTCATTACAATGTATGTATAAATGACACGTTTATAACCTTCCAACTACAATTTCTTGAAGCTTCAAAAATAATAAAATAATTGCTTTGAAAACAATTCTATCCTCATCCTTTAAAAATAATATAAATATTACTTTCTTTCCATTTATGCTTGTCATCTTGAACGTTCATCTAAATCAAGGGATCTAATCTTCTAATTTTTTCTTTAATTTGCTTTAACTAGTCCCCAATCTTGGCTTGGATGTCGCTTTGAATGAAGGGCTCAAATTAATCACTTTTTCTCCTTTATTTTGCTTTATTTGATGTTCATCTTTCACTTGGGCCCACATACTAATCTGGGCACTACTTTTGCTTGGTTTCCCACTTCGTTTTGGGAAGAAAAACATGCCATTTTGGTGCTTGATTGAGTTTAGGCTCCCATTTGCTTTTTGGTAGAGGTTTTGGTTCATTATTGCCAATTTTCGAATGATTAACTCCCAACTTTAAATTTTTTAAATTTATTCCATTTCTCATTTTTGAACAATGACTTTAATAAAAAATATTTTTCTCATCGCCTTTCATCTTTTTGAATTTCATTTTCACATGACAAAGCTTGAAATTTCTCTGGTAGTTATCAACGTCTGTCATCTACTGCTTTTCATTGAAAAAGCAAAAAAATACAAAAAACAACTTTCTAAAAATAAAAAAGTTGTGATTTTTTGCTTATCTCCTCAATTTGGGACAGCATAAAAGCAAAAAGAAGCTTTTTCTAAAAATAGAAAGTTTGATCTTTGGGCTTTATTGAAATTTCTTGTCTCGAATATTGGACCTTTCGAAGTGACAACTTTATATGATCTATCTAAATGTGCCAGAGAAGATTTACCTTAGCCTCAATCCTTCCTACATGTGCCTGGTTATCTACCATGATAGTCTTTGAACTTCACCCTTTCTTTCCTTTGCTAGTGTTGAAGCCTCTTTCAAGATTCATAGCTTGATAATCTTCGTGATGAGCAAATTGCATACATCCTTAGTAGACTAAGAAAGACTAACATCAAAGGACTTAACCATTTTAATAGAAAAGATAACATAGTTGACATTGATGTGACAAGAATGACCTAACATTTGGCTATAGATATGTTTAAACAGTTTTAGGGTAGCAAATTTTGGGTACCAATAGTGGTTCTTTCTACAAACCATGAGACATACTTGGGTCATAGGAGTACTTTAGAATCTAGAGTGACTATAAAAACTAGTGCCATTATCCATTGGGTGAAGTCAAGCCAAAATTATACTACAATAGAAATAAAGCATCTAAAGCGAAACATAGAAGCAAACACATTATGGGATAGGAAAAATAATACGACTTCATGAATACATGGAAATGAGAACGTAACCTACCTACCTACCTATGGATAGAAGGAAACACATGACTAAATTAAACCATTAACAGGTTGGGAAAAATAACAACCCTTCCATTTAAGTATGGGTTCTAATCACAGCAACTCATAATTTGAAAACCTCTACAAATTGCTCATGAAAAGCCCAAGTTCAAGTGGATAGGAATGGTCATATAGTCAAAATTTCAGCACAAATTGATTGATGAGCATTGGTTTTAGATGGTCGTCTTCCATACTAAAAAACCTCTTGAGCCTATGAAGATATTGTGCCTCCTATTCAATATATTTGACCAAATCTTACAACTGTTTACTGGCAATGTGGTGTTTCACACAAACATGGAGTAAACAGAATTATGTAGTATAGTGCATAACATAGAACATGAATTTGTAATAGTATTGCACAGAATAAAGCATTGGTATTCATTCATTGATCACAACAATAACAGAGTACATGTTCAGATCATTTCATATCATATTCACCATGTCCCGACTACAAAATGTGAACTCAATATATAACTCGGCCAAGGTTAGTTGAGATACCAACCGTTGGCAACCACTACGTAACTATCCAACCAACCGTCGAGATGGTTCCCGCTAACACTTCTAACTATACAATTAATTAACATTTATCACTTGGCCAACAATTTGCCGACTACGACTATGACTGTCTACATCATCCCCCCCACAAAACTAGTCGTCTTCCAGACGACATGACAACAAAAACATATTAACAGATTAAACTATTGAGAAGAAGGGTGCTGTGTGGACATCCCTGGATGAGTTGAGGAAGTCGGGGTGGTGAACGCCTCTCCTGTCGTAATTGATGTTCTACCAAAATCTCGCATTGTCTTGCGGCTTTGACCATGCGTGCTGCCTCCATTACCTATGATTTGGCCTGTTCCACCTCCTTCCCCTTAGCTGCCAACTGAAGCTCCATATCCTTCATCTTCTCCTCCATCTCCTTGACTTTTTCAGCTGCTTTCTTTTCTACTACTATCCTGGCCTCCAAAACTGATGCTCTTGCCCTTTCTGTATTAGTGAGCTGGGCCTACTGAGCTAATTGATCTTGAAATTTTTTCATGTTTTCAGCCAATTCTTCTCTCAACTTCTGTACTGCCTTCTCCTTCTCTTCTTCTTGATCCCGTGCTGTTACCTCATTCAATTTCATCCGGTAAAAGACATCTTTGAAGGCCCTCTCTATACTAAATAATGCCTCTATGACTTTGCCATCTCTTCCACCAACCACTGGCCGAGCTCCTCGCCATGTATTAAGCCTCTTCCTATAGTCTCCGTGATCGGGCCATCCTATACTAGTAAAGCAACGTGCAAACTCTTGTTCGCACCCCACCTGGACAAATGCAAGAATTCTCTGGACCTCTCAGGCAACTAAATGTGATCGGCTGATCTTGAGTTGTTTAGAGATTTCGCCCACATCTTGCATTACTACTGCCATGTTCTGGAGATCCTCTATGTATCTCTGCATTGTCCCTAGTGGATCTGTGGCATCCGGTTTGGAGATGGTATATGTCAAATCCTCCTGTCCATCCCATCCGCCCTCCTCGTCAGATGAACTCGTCACTCCTGCAGGAGAGTGATGTGATGGTCCCTGAATGGTTGGTGGGGGCTGTGGTGAACCTTCTTGCTAATTACCCTCCTCTAGGACAAGGCTCTGCTGCAATTCTGTACTCCCAGTCATAGGTGTGAGGCCCTCACCCTGGCCCTCTATCAAATCTGGTACCTCATCTAGCACCTCAAGTGTGAGCCTGACTGTTTCGAGCCAACTATCGATTTGTGTCCCTTCTCGCCCTCTTGGTGTTGTGGATGATTCTGGCCCTGGCTGTACAATAGTGCTCCATGACGTCTCTATCCCTACTCGTGCTAGAGGTGAAGGTGCCGCTGGAGCCAATGGAGCTATAAATGATGATGATGATACTGGTGGTAGAGTTGTAGTACTTTGTTTCTCCGTGCTATGTACTAGTGCAAGCAAAGTGAATGAAGCTGGTTGGAGTGGCAGTACTATGACCTCTACATCCATAGGTCCTGCTGTCTCTGCATCATCTCATGGTGGTATCTCATCTCTTTCTTCCCTCTCCTCTGCTGCTGCTGCGACTGTCCTACTCCTTGTGACCCTTCGTTCTTCCCTTATTTCTTGTATGGATGAATCACTGCCAGATGGGGAGTAGTGGTCACTCCCTTCTTCTTCCTCCTCGTACTCTTCTTCTTCACTGTCTAATGATGCCTCTCTCTGTTTTCTCTTCTTAGGCTGCTGAGAAGATTCTTCACCATGTGCCGTGTCCAAACCCTTCCAGTAAAATGCTGTGGTCCATCCTGGTTCCACCTGTGGGGCTGGTTCTAGTCTACCCCATTTGTTTGCCGATACCTGTGTATGAACCGCATCAAGAAATAGGGCTATGGCATGCTGGATCATATAAAATACCTTATGTGACTGCGTGAGGAATTCTTTTATTTGCTCAGAAAGTAGCCTTGCCCAATTGTAGACCTTGCCATTACTAATCCCGATCATGTATTCTACCATCCATATAGACATATCCGATGATCGGCTCCCTCTAGTTAGTCGACATTTCATCAAGTCCAGAATACATTTCCATTTAGGCGTTGCCAGGAGACTCTTCCTTAACCCTCGGTTCCCAGAACTCCAAATACTCTCCTTTTCTTTTTGGCTGAGATCACTTCTGCAAACCCTCCGTATGACATTCTCCTTGTACTGGTGGGTCATTCTGCCTTGTTTCACGACACTCGACCCGGTTACTGGAATGCCCAAAACCCTCAAGAAATCTTGCGGCAAATATGATATAGTGACTTCACACCCCCTGTAGTTTATTATTGATTTGTTCGAATGCGCACAATAGTTTTCCACCATCACCTTCAAGTAAGGCTCAAATTCACGGGCATTGAAGTATGGTAGGAAAATGGCTTTATCAACCTGGGCATGCTTCAGTGCAATCTTCAGTATATGGTCTTCCTTTGTATTTTTCCACCACAGCTTGCATTCATTTCCCGTCAAACTCTCCCATGTGACGGTCTTTACTCCCGTTTCTGCACCTGATTTTTTCTTCTCCTTGGATACAATCTTTGGCATATAGGCTGCGATTTTCTTCCCCTTGTCCATTTTTAAGTTCTCGGCACTTCAAACTCTAATATTTGTATGCGGAAGCAGTTATTTTTTCTTTCGATGACTTACACAGGCTTGTAGCATACGGCCTGTTTTCTCCTTTCTCCTTGTTGTGCTCTTTGTTCCTTTCTTCTATTCGTCATGCTTTCCCTGGGTCGTATGGCTGGCTGTGAATTTATACGGCCCTGCACTTTTCTTACTTGTACGGCCTCTTCTATCTCCCAGAACAATTTGTTTGGCTAAAAAAGAGAAATTTGTAAAAAACCAAGTGGTTCCAAGGAAACCATTCGTACGGCTCTCTGGAGGCCAGATTTTCCTGTCATCCTCCTTCATGAATTCGTCCTTCTTCCATTTGTTGATGTTTGATTTTGTACGACTTTGCACGGCCCTAGATTGTACGGTTGGCGTTTTCCTCTGTCTTCCTGTCGTCCTTCCAACTTTGCCTCTTTCCTTCCGTACAACATGGAAATTTTTTTTAAGTGTTCTTTTTTTTTTTTGTTTGTTTGGTCAGGAGGTGAGGGCGTACAACCTGAGTCGTACGACTTAAGCCATACGATCTCAGGTCATACAATCTTAAGCCGTATGAGCTCAGGTCATATGGTTCTTCTTTTCTTTTTCTTTTTCTTTTTCTTTTTCTTTTTTTTTTTTCATTTTTCCCTTTTTTTTTTAATCCTATTTTACTTTTTCTTTACCTTTACATGATGTAGTCCGCTGCTGCATCCCCGACTCGATCTTGTCTTCCTCGACGACTTCAATCTCTGTCATATGACAGAATATGCAGTTTATATACCCTCTCTGTCAAAGACAATCATTGGAGCAGCATTGATCAATTTCTTCCAACTCCCAAATCCGATCAAATATCATACTTTCATCTTTAATCATCCAGAGGTTCCACCCCATGGGTTCCTGGGCCCACTCGAATGTTCTTCTATCGTTGTTCATCTTAATGTTCTTGCTCCTGAACTTTGCTTTCCAAACCCAACTCCTAGGAATCTGTGTATGTGTGTCATGTCCCCATATTAGGGCATTGTTTAAATTAAAGATTTAAACATAATATATGATTTCGTTGTTGAAATTTGATAGTTATGTATGTTTAATAATATTGTTACACATAAATATCATTGATTTAGATATTATTATAATCATAATGATAATATAATATAATATATTAATAAACATAATATATATATTATATTATTATATTATATAAATATTATAAATAGAAATGTATATAATATATATATTTTGTTAAAAAGGGACCGATTCCCATTGAAGGAAGCTGCAGATACATATTAAAAATAAATAAATCAAATTTATATCTTTTAAAGAGCCAAATAAGTATCAATAATAATAATAAATAAAAGTGTTAAATAAACTACTACATATTATAATATGTAATATATATATATATATAGCTAAGTCATATCATAAGAACCAATGGAATAGAGCTCAAAAGTAAGTTAAGGGTTAAGATTAGTCAGCAGCGATCCATATCTAAATGCGGACTACTCATACGTATGCTACGGTGTAATAAACAACACATAGTGTGTATTAGAATATAAAGTCAAGTTGTTTATAAGAGCGATTAGTAAGTAGCCAGTAGCGCTACGTTTGTATGAAGTATTGTTTTCTAAAGACGCATCCATTAACGGTGATATATTAAGGGGGAGTTAATTGATATGGAGGGGGATAGATCGACACTCATAGAAGGAAATGAGTAGATCGGAAGAAAGGGAGGAACATCGAATCATCATATGGAAAGAACAATAACCGTAGCAAGAAACACCCATTGAAGCGCTAGAACCATTTCATAAAAGAAGCCGATTAATTATGTTAAAGACTCACGTCCATCATGGGAGTGGCGTGCAAACTAAACCGTTGCTTGATAAGGGAAATCTTGTATTATTCAAGGCACTAGACTTAAGTGACATGGAATTACTTAGGGAATCACCGAATCATCTCCATCAAAGTCATAAAGATCTCTGCAAAGAATAATCACTTATTGCATCTAATACACATCTCTTCTACCTATCGAATAACACATTTCTGTGTGCACTATGAAATAAGAGGAGCAGCGACCAGTCATCATAGACAGCAAATAATAATTCCAAGTGTGCAGCGACCAGCCACCATATATATCAAAAGGTAATTCCAAGGTATGTCTTTACATCCAATGCTATTGTACTTTCTAAATCTCTTAAGGTTTAAATTCTATAATATGTGATCATAGATGAATGTATGAATTACCATAAGTGCTGCAAATCATTTGAAATAAGTCATAACAGTGATATAATATCATGTGCCATAAGGTAAACTATTAGTCTCATATGGGAAAGTGAGTTTGAAATGCCTAAGAGGCCAATCATGGGTATATAGAGGCCTTTGTCACATGCTGGTACAAAAGGTGCCCATAGTGCAAAGGATAGTTATCACATAGAGGCCTTTGTCACATGCTGGTACAAAAGGTACCCATAGTGCAAAGGATTGTGATATAGTGGCCTTGGCTACAATGGTGCAAAAGGCATCTCTAGTACCAAGGAATCTCATAGAGGCCTTGACTTCAAGGGTACAAAAGGTACTCCTCGAGTCTAAGGATAGAGATAGAGCCCCATGTTGGATAGTGGCAAGTAGCAACTCATCTCTCTCATATGAAACTAATAATTATTACATGGAAAGTGATAGAGAATGGAAATGCATATTGATAGAGATCATGACATTAATGATAATGTGAAATATCATGATAGAGAATATGAAAGATACATTGATAGTGAACTTAAGAGAGAATATGTGAAATATATATAATGATAAAAATCATAAGGTTAGTGATAGAAATGTGTATTGAAAGTAATCATAAAATTATGAATTAAAGATATGAAATGATATTTGATGTTGATCATAGAAATTATAAAGGCAATGTTCTTATGTGAATTGAATATATTATACATCTATTGCTATAAATGAAATTAAGAAGGTTTAGTGTACTAATGTTCTCTTTTTGCAAGTTGAAATTTGTGAACAAGGTAGAGAAATTTTGATTTGTGACAAAGGGGACATTACAATTTGGAGCTCCCTAATTCTTCATTCTTAGTTGCAGAATTTCATCATAAGGCGATCTTTCCACTATAAACATACTCTCCACTAGATACCTTCTCATTGGTGTTTTCACTTCTCTAGGCAACAAAAACTCAAATTTATCCTTTACCTTATTGCATTCTTTTATCCATTGAATCCATGCCTGTTCTTCTTCATTTTGAATATCTTCCTGTGAACTACTATCAACATTCTCATCATCGACTATTCCTTGTCGTGTGCTTGTTTGTATTGTCTTCGGTCCAAAGAACCCAGTTACAGGTTCAAATGGTGCGCTTGCAAAACACATTCTGTCTAATCCATTTGTGGTCTCTGTTTCCATCACTGCATATCCCAGCATATTTACTTGTAGTGGTTCCTCCTTTCTCTCCTTGTAAATCTTTAGCTTCGATCCGTTGATAGGATCCGTTAGCACTCTTCCGTCCAATCTTTCTAATTGGATTGTTCCGTTCTCCTTCACTTCATGAATCCTGAACAGTGTTACATCCCCTTCTTTTTGAACAATGAAATGTTAGCTATGTTGTTAGTTGAGTACAACTACTTTCATGTGAATGTGAGAATTATTCGTCGGATAATGTATAATGGTTTCCTTTTATATGCGAATATTTTTCAATTGTATGTGAAAATGGATGTATGGATATAATATATATTATTTTTCACATCAAGGAAATGATTTAACCTTCATTATTTGTCGAAGTGGTTGCAGGACAAATCAGGTGACAAGGAAAAAGGGATATCAACAGGGAGAGGATGATTACAAGAATTGAAAAACAATAATTATGTCTAAGCCTAAGTCACCATAGCCTTGGCCAAGGCACATGTATATAAGTATAAATATATTTCTAATTGGTGAGAATTATTTATCTCTTATGTTTATTAAATAATTATTAAACTGTGTCTTACCTTAAGTGGAGTGCTTGGAGTGTGTGAGCTAGAGTCTTGATAGTAACTCCCCCACTCTGCCCGAATGCAAGAAGGAATGCTCCTTCTTGCACGCGGTCGTGGTGGAGCGGCCGGATATATATATTGGCGTTCATTCTTTCTTGGCATGCATTCGCTACATTATCTCTGATTGATAGAAGCATTCGCATGATTCCAAAAAGCATTCGTAAGAAGCATAAGCAAGGCATTGTTTAATAGCTGCATTCTGCTGAAGTATCTCTGTCTCTGTAATACCGCAGCTCGAATCGCATAAGTCTTGAGCATTGTTTTGCAATCTTCTGAAATATTTTTCGACTCTGCATTCTTGTTTACTCTGTCAAGCGGCTACAAGAACCAATCACACTTTCAGTTTGTTTTGCAACTGCATCTTCCTCAACTTCGTTCACTAAAAGATTTGTTTAGGCAAAATCATAGTCCCTTTATCATAGTCCGATTTATCATGCAATAGAAAACACAGTATTTGATTATCGAAGCTATCGAATCATACTATCTATTTTTAATCGTAGTTCTGTGTTTCCTGATCAGTCTTCAGAATTCTATATATGTATTTCATTCAACAAGTCTTTCGAATCTGCAGAAGTTTTGTTTTCTTGATACTTAATAAATATATATATATTTTATAAATATATATATGTATATATATAACTGTTGCACCTGCTCATATAATATAGTTGCACTGAGTTACATGACTGCGGTCACTAGATGAAAGGGTACTTTCTGTCTATATACTTCTATTCTGTATTTATCATGAATCTATAAGTTTGTCAAGTGAGTCATGCATGGCATTCTTTCAAAAACCTGCAATCATAGAAAAAGAATCATAAGAATTAATAACAATGTCGAGCAAGGGTGAGTGCTGATGACACAGTAGTGTCAGTTATTTACTAGAAATCCTTGGCCAAGGTTACGATGCAGAATAGGCATCTATCAGCTTTCAAGTGCCAGATATACCACTGGTCAGAGTGATCTTTCCAGTTAGGAGGTACCTATAGGGAAAAGATCGATTAGGAGGTATAGGTCTTGACACCAGGCTTAGAGGCATATTGTTGTTAATTGATTCCTTGTTAATCACCCTCGTGAAGGGTCGGGTTTCTTCAGTTGAAGAAGCACGAGAGACCAGTTGGTCTTGGATGGGTGGTTAAAACCCTTGTTTATATCTCTTTTTCCAAAAATCCAGAGGAGGATCTATAATCAAATCAATAGGAAGCTATTCAAGTTGTAGTTCTCTTAATCTCTCTTAATATTTGAATTTCACTAAAGATAGTAAGTTAATTTATTCTTGGTTACATGTATTCTTGACCGTACATGAGTTGGAAGGGCGTATGCCCCGTTGTCACCTTGTATGTAGTACAATATGCCCATAGTACGGCTGGTAGCTTTTCTTCCTAGTCTGCTTCCTCAATGCCACAAGACTTGTGAATAACCGAGACCATTAGTTTGTTAGTGGATTCTGCTTGACCATTAGTCCTCAGGTAGTATGGACTAGAGAGGTTGTGTATGATCTTGAATTCCGTCGTCATCAATCAGATGACATGATTGACAAAATGCCCTCCTCTGTCACTAGTAATCTGAATGGGAATTCCATACCTCGTCACAATTTGTTCATACATAAATCTGGCCGTACTCACTCCAATGTTGTTTGGTAGTGCTCGTGCCTCTGCCCACTTTGTCAAATACTCTATGGCAACGACGATGTGTCTGCATATGTGTAGTTGGCTTACTTTCAACAGTCCAATAAAGTCTAATCCCCATCGCTCAAATAATTCTTGGGGTTGGGATGGGAACAATGGCATGAAATCTCTTTTCAGAGGTTTTCCAACCCTCTGGCATGTGTCGCATGCTATCACCCACTGTCATGCATCAATATGTACCGTGGGGCACCATAGCCCTGCCAACAAGACTTTTCGTGCTGTTGCATCAGGTCCCATATGTCCTCCTGCCAGTCCTTCATGTGCTTCCTGTAGTACCCCCAGGATCTTCTCCATGACACATCGTCGAAGTACCTGATCTGGCCCCATCTTGTATAATAAGCGATTAATTAATTGGAATGTTTTACTTTTTGGTGCTATCTTTCGCCATTCGGCAGGTGGCATATCTTTCGGAAAAGATGATGTTGACAGATGCTCCCCAATTTTCTCATACCATGGTGGTAGTGCTGCAATCTGGAATAAATGTGCATCTGGGAAATCTTCATTTACACCCTCGGGTGGCTCCCCTAATCGAATTCTTGATAGTTGATCAGCAATAACATGGCTCTTTCTTGGACGTACTATGATAGTAAATGTAAATTCTTGTAATAATAAGAGCCATCTACTTACCCTCCCCTGGATGATGGGTTTGTTTACCAGATACATGAGTGCCTGATGGTCCACGTAGAATGTGAATGGTGTGGCCAATAAGTAGTGTCTGAATTTTTGTACAGAATATACCATTCCTAGTGCATCCCTTTCTGTAGTACTATAGTTTCTTTTTGCTTTGGATAGTAGTCGACTGGCGAAGAATACCGGGTGGTCCAATCCTTGAATGCCCACTTGTGCCAGTGTTGCTCCGATTGCATAATTGGATGCATCGACATGGACATGGAATTCTTTATTCCAATCTAGATATGCCAATATTGATGAACTTATCAACCGCTCCTTTAATTCCTTTAAAGTTGCTTCTTGTACTTCTGTCCATTCGAACACTTGCCCCTTCCTTGTTAGTATCTCTAGTGGATATGATATTTGGGCAAAGTTCTTGATGAACCTTCTATAATATCCGACGTGCCCTACTCCTGTGACATTCAGGGGTGGTTCCATCTGTTCAATCACACAAATTTTATCGGGGTCTGTCTTCAATCCGGCCTTACACACTATATGACCCAGTAATTTTCCTTGGGGTACCATGAACCTATTGTTACCCATTTTTATTTTTCGGCTCAATCAAGTGGGGCTGATTAAGTTTTATAATTTTGAGGGGTGCATGTATGTTATTAGTAAGTGTTTTGCCAGGAGAAAAATGCCATGAAGGAACTTTAATTAAATGCAATTGTTTACAATCAAGAAGAAAAATACAACATTGCAGATTTTGGAAAGGCTTTTTCATTATTCATAAATGTCAAATAAGATGCTCCCACACAAGCCATAGGAGTAACTGAAATAGGCTACATAATAGTAAATATTACTTTTGAAAAGAAACAAATTGCATAGGAAAAGAGAGGGGACCCGTCATTGCCTACGAATGACGAATCCCGTGGTCGATCCGGCTGCTGTCTTCCTCCATCCGCTTGAGCTCCAGTGTACCTAGAAAATAGTTTTTTGGTTAATGCTCGGGGTCTCAAATCCTTACATACACAATCAGAAGCTTCAAAAGTACTATCTACTTTTATGTAGCAGTACTATATCAATAATCCTATCAGCATAAGAAAAGTCAGAATGAGCAGACACAAGTGCTATATCAGGAAGAGATAGATCCATACAAGTCACATCACATCATAAACAAAGGTATGTTTTATATGCTAACATGTTTGCTTCCTGTGCAGGTGTATGAGAAATCAGTTTGCTGATTCATCTTTTATAAAATAAGCATGTGGAGAAAATGGGCTCCCATAAGGGTCGAGCCCAACATGCTCAGTATAGTTGTTAATGCTGAAATATCCTAGTTATAACCACGTATTTTCAGCCGTAATGAACGATCAATCACAATGGAACAACAAATAGAACATCATGTTATAAAAAAAAGCCGAGGCATGTAAAGATGACAAGTACTTTTCCATTCTTTTTCATGAGTGAGATGTGATATTATTAAACAGTTCAAGACAGTCCATGTAAGTCACGTACATTGAAGGATATAAAGCACAGTAGTAGAGTGACTTGCATCATGGACACCAAGTACCAGAGCTACCAATGACATTTGTTATATGTTACATTACATTCTGGTTGCTGCCATATCTCTTAAATGAACAAGTACAGATGGAGAGAATGGCTATTTCATAAAATGCCATGTGGTACAGCCATAGTGAATCCATTGTGTCATCAAAAAGATCATAAAGAAAGCAATGCAATATCATCACTATCATATGTCAAGAGGAGGAATTCAGAATGCTATGGCAGGAAATACCTTAACAGGTATGTTGAATTGATCAAAGAAATGTCACATCTAAGAGGTGTCAAGTGCAAGTACAAAAGGTACAGTGATCAATACAAGGTATTTTTCCATCTATTTGCTGTGTTTGAAGTGTGATTTTGCTGTCTAGATGTACTTTGTGGATAAACCAACCATAATAGAGCAACATGAAGAACATTTTATCATTGAATATCACATATTATAGCCTTCATTCAAATTCAAGTCAAAAACAGTCATGTATGTGGCAGCCAATAAAGACAATGAGACAATGAGAAGTATGATAGCCTCTGAGGGCCTATACAGAAACAGACAGTCACAATAATTATAAAAGGACAGTTAGCAATGGAACAACAATAAATGCTGTCATAGCAGCAATGAATACAATGCAGAGGTGTTGTTACAAAGTATGTATGTATAACAAAGGAATATGGCAGCCAGCAAGAGTGAGGAAAAGCCTCAAGTCCCAGCCATGAAGACCTCTCTGTCCTAACATAATGATGCACAAATAATACAAAGCAAGATATCACAGTGAGAAGCAATGGTTGTAAAGGGGCAAAATGATAGAAGGAATAGAGCCATCATGAAGTTCAATTTCACCAATACATAACCGGAAAAGAGAAGACTGCAGTTCAAATCAAATGAGGTCATGCATTGAATAATCAAAGGACAGCAGTGATATAGTGTTGAAGGTTCCAAACAGACATGCTTAAATATCATCCACTTCAACAATCAAGAAGCTCAGTCTGAGCAATAAAGAATGGAACAAATATTTACCACTTTTTATTGTGAATGAGGTGTTAACAATTGAAGTAGCTTCATAAGTTCTTATGCTATACAAGGAATCATAAACTGCTTCTCTCTATAAGAAACTAACAGGTGACAGTCATGAAACAAGATAGTAATCAAAGTGCAAAACTGTCAAAGAAAGTGCAACCATGTCAGAAGGATGATTGATGAGGAGACTACTCAAATAGGGGATAATGTTTGTATGTTGTTTGCACCAAAGGCCATACAATGATAGACTAAGAACAGCAAATGCAATTGTTGTGAACAGTTTTTATGAATAGAGGCTGTTGTGTCAAGCCTCATTGAAACCAAATCAGTCAACCCTAACATAGTCTTTGGCTTGAAACAAGAGGAGATCCCTGTGATAGGAGGGTAGCAAGAGTCACAAAAGAATGATGATGAAGACCATAGTTGAAAAACTCGCCAAAAGCAAAAACCCGCCAAGCCTGAAAAATTTGACTCGGCAAAAACTCGGCAAAAAACTCGCAAAAACTCGGCAACTTAAAAAATTGTTTAAATTTCATTAAAAACACATTTTTTTTGCAAAATTCAATGATTAGATGCATCCAACAAGTCAATAAATGAGAAACAAGCTGAGTCTAGTTGTATTTGATTGATTTCAAAGTAAATTGGATACAAAATGGCATCCTCATGAGGAATGCGCTGATACTGATAGTCTGAAACAAAATGGAAATAGCAAATTGTTTTTGTAAAACTGAAACTGAAAGTAAATACTACATCTTCCTCTTCCCCTTCCCCTTCCCAAGTCTACTGAAAACTAGGGGAGTGGTAGAACTAGGTCTAGTCCTAGGAATCTGCTGTGGCTCCTCCCTCCTCGGCATGACAAACCGTGGCTCAACCTCCATCCTGGATGTAGATGCTGGTAGTGGTCCTGGTGGCAATGTCTCCTGACTCTCCTCATCCTCCTCATCCTCCTCATCCTCATCCTCCTCATCCTCAATGTCATCCAATGAGAATCCCAATCCATCGATTCCAGCGGCAGCCCCCTCCTCCATTGCCTGTCTCTCCAAATCATAGATCTCATCCTCAGAAAACAATGAAGGCTGCTCATCCTGCCCTGTCCAATCACTGTAAGGATCTATCTCATCCAAATCAATTGGATCATCTGATATTTCCTCTACCCTTCTTGTGCGCAGCCGAAGATTATATTGCACATAGACAAGGTCATTGAGGCGTTTCTGAGCTAGCTTGTTCCTCTTCTTTGTGTGGATGGCCTGAAATAAGCTCCAGTTGCGCTCACAATTGGATGAACTACATGGTTGGCATAAGACACGGAGGGCAAATCTCTGGAGATTTGGGGTATTTCCACCCCAATTTGTCCACCAAACCTCTGCAAAAAAAATATTGAAGAGTTAGAAACTTAGAAAGGAAAGTGAAAAGTTCAAAACATATTAAATATCAAATTATCAATAGTTGTAACTTGTAAGTTTGTAACTTATAAATTTGAAATTTTATACCTGGTGACTGATTGTTTATTGCTCGTGTAGCCAGGTCTGAAGAAAAGAGCCTACCCCTTCTTTCCCTATAAGCTTGCAATTCATCAACAATGAGGTCTGCCACCTCAGCCTGGGGTGTCATCCTCTGAATGCAAGAAGTGAGGCCCTCCATAACCTCTCCAGTAGGATCTGAGAAGGTGCCTGAATGGAAGAAACGGGGGTTCAAAAAGTACCCTGCTGCATGGATGGGTTGGTGGAGTTGATTGTTCCACCTCCTATCAATAATCTCCCATATGGGATCAAATTTGAGGCTGTCCCCCTTATAATAAGTTTTAATAGCTTCCTTGGCCCTATCCATGGCCTCATAAAGATATCCCATTGGGGTTTTATCCCCATCTACCAAGCGGAGGACTCTAACCAAGGGCTCCGACACCTACAATATAAAAATGCAAAAAGATTAAAGGTACTAATTTACAATGAAAGACATATTAAAAATAAATAAATATTCAATTTGAATTTAAATTCGAAGCTTTGAAGTTACCTTCACAATCTCTGTAGCTCTTTCTACAAATACTTTGTCAAAGACAATGCATGCAACCTTGTCTCCTTCTGGCTTCTTCGCATAAGATGATTCTGTCCATCTTGGGCACACAAACATTTGTTTCAAAGCCCCCAATGCACCAAGAATGCTTTGCAACGTTAAGAAAACCGTTGCAAACCTTGTCACACCGGATCTCACCAACTCTTTCCCTTGGGTGTAATCCCTCATCATGTTAAGAACCCAAGGGTGATTGTAGATAAATTTTGTGATCCTCCTTGCATCCTCTACAATCGGTGTGACCCAATCAAGCTTGCCTATGTCCTCCAAAAGAAGGTCAAGGACATGTGCTGCACAAGGTGTCCAAGAAATTGTGTGGTGTCTCTCTTGGAGGATTCTACCAGCTGCCACATATGCTGCTGCATTGTCAGTAATTATTTGCACAATATTTTCAATCCCAACCTCCATGCAAACTTGCTCCAACATGTTAGCCAAATTTTCTGCATTTTTCACTATGTTGGAGGCATCCACTGATTTCAAGAACACCACTTCATTCTTGCAAGCTACCAAAAAATTAATGATGGTGCGGTTTTTACCATCCGTCCACCCATCGGAAAGAATAGAGCAGCCATATTTTTTCCATTGATTTCTTTGGTCTTCCACCACTGCCCTTGCCCTATCCCTTGCATTTGTAAGCAACCTACAAGTACAAAGTGAAATTAAGTACAAAAATTTTGTTTGTAAACAAAAAATAGCTTAAATTCATCATAAATTTCTATAAATTAAAGAACATAAATTTATCAAAAACTTAAAACGTAAAAGATTATCATTAACTAACCTCCCACTCAATTCTGTGCGAGAAGGTGCCTTGAAGCCCTTTCCTGCAACCGTCAGTGCAGTAACCAAATTATGCCAATAAGGAGAATTTGCCACATTGAAAGGGATGTTGTTGAAATACCAAAAATCGGCACAAGCAATGTATGCATGCTCATGCACCTCCTTATTCCACCCAGTTGCCTCTAAGGAAGTTTGTGATCCAGGTGTGTTTCTAGGCACAAAAAAACTATCTACTGTGCGTGTAGGTGCTGATCCTGGTGCTCTACTGGAAGTAGATGAAGGGCTCGCAGTGGTGGTGGGTTGCCTTCGGTTACGTGGACCACGAAGAGAGCCCACTATGCCCTGAAGTGCATCATCATCCGACTCAAGGTTGACTGGAGCACCTTGAGAAGAAGCTATGGATGCTTGCATGGCTGCCTTTGCCTTCTCCCTTTGTAATTTTCTTTCTTCTGCGGCTGCAAGTATGGCATTCATTTGCCTTTTTATTTCTTCCGTGGTTCCAGTACAGGCCTTCGCATCACGACGACTGATGCCTGCAAGATGGTATTTGAGGCGGTTAATGCCTCCACGGTATACGTTTTGGCATTTGATGCAAAAAACTGAGCCAGGGTACGGTCCTAGATAAGCATATTTCCACGCAGGATCTCTAGCTCCTGGAGGACGTTTGCCTACAAATGATGATGATGCAACAGGGCCTGAGGCTGAACCGGATACAGAAGCATCTCTATCTGCCATTATAAATTAACCTGCACATACAAAGAGAAAGCACAAGTTGTTAGATTTTTAATAGAAAATTAAAAAACAACCTAAATTAGATTTCTACTTGATAGATTAAATTTAAACTAACGTAAAATTCTAAAGTTAAACATTTTGTTCCAAAAAAACATGGATTCAACAAAAAAAAAATTAACTAGGGTTTGGAAAAAATATGAAAACAATGAAGAAATAAACAAATTACTCTAAATTACTAAAAATGCAAACTAATCTAAGACTTAAACAAAAAAAAATTGGATTGAAATAAGAAGAACGAAGAAAAATGAAAAAAAATGAAAAAAATGTGAAAAAAATGAAAAAATGCAAACAAAATAGTGATGAATCTTGTTTTTATGAATATAAATCTTGTTTGGATCAATACAAATCCATTTATACTACATTCATGATGTTTTTTAAACTTAGATGCTTCGAAAATGAAGAAGAAATTTCAAAAAAAGAAAGAGAAAGAAAAAAAACAAAAACTTACCTGGAAATCTGATTTGCCTTTCAAACTTGATTCGAATCCGCCTCAAAATCTTCTTCGATCGATGCCAAATGCTGCAAATAGGTGTAAAATGGTTTGGAGGAGTTTTTTTCTAGTTTGGAGCAAATAGAATGACAAAAATGAGTCAAAAAGACCCTTTAAACCGCGCCGAAATGACCTTTTCCCACGCGGGCGAGTCTTCTCTGCGGACTCGCGAGTTTTTGTGAAAAACTCGCCAAAAACTCGCGAGTTTTTGGCGAGTTTTTGGCGAGTTTTTCACAAAAACTCTTGTTTTTTTTTTGCGAGTTTTTGCCTGTAAAACTCGTTTCTTGAAAAAACTCGCGAGTTTTTCAAAAACTCGCGAGTTTTTGGCGAGTAATGCATCTATGATGAAGACAGTTATCACTTAATGATCAGAACAGTCACTACAAGGATAAGTATAAAGGTTTTTCATTACAGAGGCATTGCAGAGAAGACACCTATAGAAAGAGCAAAATACAGTCCAATATTTCTTTTCTTCTTGTTTTGTCCAAAAAACCAAACATGTAAGTGGATTCATCTCAGCAGTATGAGTGGAGCGTTTTAATGAAACCCCAAGCCTTTTCTGCCAGCTTCTTGTAGAAAGTACAGTCTAAATACACATTGAAGCAAACAGAGCTATGAGTGATAAAACTGCCACAGTCAATAAGGAAGCTTGCATCCCCTTACAGAGGTTTGTTCCTCTACACAGAATTTTTGTTCTATCTAATTGTGACTTTTGGAGCCTATGCAATCAAGATGACCCCATTGACTATGAAGCTCTATGGATAACAGAGCATATGAAGCTTATGTAGGCTTGTGAACAAAGGTTCACAAAAGAAGACTGGAGCTGTAGATAGAAAATTTTCATGGAGATGCAGAAAGTACATGGTTTTCATATGTTCAACGAAAAATGCCCAGAAATGCTCAAATCGTGCCTTTGACAGAAATGCAAATTTTTCGAGTTACAAGATACACGGAATGATCAAAACGTGCCTCTGGCAACAGAATGCACAGGATGTTTCTTTTACAAGTTTTTGTCATGACTGGAGCACATTTTGAGCCAGAGGAATGAAGATACAAAGAAGAAAGTAACGTTTTAACTCATTCCAAACATCGATACACAGAGCCATCAAAATCGCGGCCCCAGGTAGTAGATACAACAAAATGAATCTCAGAAAAAGAAGAGATCATCAGAAAAAAAAAAGGAATTACCTCTGTTCTTTCTGCCTTTTGTTTTGTTAAAAACGCAATTTCTTCCTCAAATAACTTCCAATGGCGGCCTCAAACACAGCTAATAATAGATGCAAGGAAGTCGACCAAGAAAAAATAAGAAATACATCAGAAATGTGCCAGGTCGCAGCTCAAAAAAGTCAATTTTCATCGCCGAAAATGAGAAAATGGATCGAGTATGTTGCACAGAGGTTTTTTACCTTTCATTTTCAGACATGAGCCATTGAGAAACACTTAGAATCGACCAGAAAATCATGGAGATTGCCCACGAACCCTAGTCATGGAGGTGCGGCAGCGAGACGAAGAAAGATAAAATGCATAATGAAAAGTTTAGGTTTTTCTTCTTTCTTTTCATTGATCGACCCATTTGCATTGATAGTGTTTTTTGACTTTTATTTTAAAACAAAATCATTGCAATCTATTCATGCCATGGTGAAGACTCTTGTCTTTTCAAAAGCCTAGTGATAATACATCAAAGGGGGCCGTGAGGTATGATTTCTGCCTTTTTTCAAAGTCAAAGAAAACATTATGAAAGCATAAGGGTCGAGTGCCTTGTATTTTGCTAAGGCATGTGTTCGTGTTTAACTCATATGGTGAGTATGATGATGTGTATAAGGCATTGTAAATATTGCATATGGAGTCATCTGGATGCCTTGTAAAATGTGATGAATGACTAATGTAATACGGCATGGTGTTTGTATCAAGACCATGGAGAGAGATGCGAGTAATGATGTAAGGTGTTTTGATGTAGCCATGAGATGCGAGAGGTAATGCAAGTGCATGGGGAGTCGTGTTTATTTTGCCTAGGGGTTACAAGGTGTTGTTATGTCGATTTTGCATAATCTAGAGATAGATTAGATGTTGTAAACAAACGATAAAGTAATAAATTATGAATTACTTTATCATTTGTAATAAAAATGCAAAAGGGCAACAATAGGCAAATTTATCACACATGGCAAAGTAAGTCTCGTCGATTACTTTGTTGTTCTTTCACGACATTTAATTTGTCCCCAAACTATGCAAAATCAGGAAATTAAATGTTATGTCCTAAATGCCATTATTTTCTGCATAGATTTGTAATAAATTTGGAATGTAAAACATTAACTAAGTGGTGTAATTATAAACCTCTTAGTCAATGTTAATTAAATGCAGAATTGATTGTATTTATGTCATTTATTATGCAAATATCAAGCATTTATAATGCTATAGGGGAGGTTGACAAACAAGTTGGGGAGTTATTGAGATATTTGACTTGTTTTCAGTGGCCTTAAAGAGCATTTAGAGGCATTTTCAGATGCTCTTATGATTAGTGATGGCATGCCTTGACTTTTTCTGCATTGAGAGCCCACTTTGGAGGACTTTAGGCAGATATTTTGAGGGCATTTATGAGATGCACGAAAATGGAGGTTGCTCATGCTTATCTTGTTACAAGCTGTTTGGGAAGTATATAGTCTTCTTCCTTGTTCATTATTCAGGAATTCTGGCTATTCACTGCACTGTATATTGTAATTTTTTGAGTTCTTTTGCAGAAGTGAACAGTCTTGTAACCCATTTTCATAGTAATACAACATTGTAACACCTTTTTTAGCAGTAATAAAAAGTTTATACCTTCCCATTTCTTCTGGTATTGTGTGTCCTTAGTGTTAGTATAGATCCTTGTGATATTCTTTGTCCTTGGGACTGTATTTCATTTTGGTGCCTTTATGTAGGGATACATATATTTTTGCAAGTTGTGAGATGTGCTAGGATTAAGAATCAGTTTTTGAGTAGTGAGAAAACATTTTTCTCCTTCACAGAACTGTTGTTATTTAGCCTTCTTATAATTGATGATGCAAAGATTATGATTTACTGGGTTGTGTATGAAAACCTTATTATTATTGGTTCTATAGTGTGTTAGTCACTTGTGTAGTCTCTGATAACCATTTTGGTGCATCACCTTAGATAGTATGTTTCATTTTCTTGTAATCCTTCTTACTCGTTTCCCTGCAAAGACATTAGTTCAATAGTTTCTAGGTGATAACCAACTAGGAAGCCGGCCTTCTCCAGAGGTTCTTTCTATCACAGGTGACCCACAAGCCTAGAAAGATCCCATGTTTCTCTAGATTGCTAAGTTCTGCAACTTAGCAAGGGTGCAAATCTGAGAGAACAGTTTTTGGCACGCCCGGTGGGACTGTGAACTAATTCTCATTCCATTTTATACATTTTGTTACTGTTGTTTGGTGTGTACAGCAGTAGTTTCAGCCTTTTGGAGGTATTTTCTTTACACACCTGGCGACTCTGGAGAGATTATCTGCTGGTTTCAACAGTTCAAGTGCTGGTATGATTCAAGTTTTATAAAGAAAATGTACTCTATTCTGATTTTTCAGCATTTTGAGTAAATAGGCATGTCTATGTTTCATGGGAATATGCCTTATCACCCTCCATTTCATGAGAATGTTGTTCATACTTCTTCTTATCAACGATATCAAAGTAACCATACTGCTGGTTTTGCCCAAAATATCCTTGTAATTACAAGTAACCAGCAAATCCAACATGCTTACCACCCACCCACCCTTGCTCAGACTTCATTTCAGTCCATGTATGCTCAAAATCACCCTCAAGAAAATAACTTCATACCAAACCCACACGCTTATCACCATGGTCGATCTCAGAATTTGGACAATTTGGGGATTGGTGATATCGAAAACATATTGATGGACTGGACTCAGCAACTGGGTGAGATCAAGTGGCAACAACAATTCGAGCTGCAGCAGGAGGAGTTGGCTTACCAGGCTATCCAGCGTCAGCAAGAGCTGGAATTGCAAAAAAATCAATGAGGCGAAGCTTGCACAAAAAGATCTTGCAGAAGAGGAGCAAAAGAGGCTTTTGTTGGCTCTATTTCAAAGGTTGGAAACTCAATCAGCTATTTCTTTTCCAAATCCATTTTTTGAAGAAGTTTCCAAGTTCAGAGTACCAAGCTTCAAGCAAGGTGAGTCTCCTAAGTCTCCTAAATTGAATATTCCAAGTTTTAGAGGGCCTCATCTAGTGAAAGAACCTATACTTGAACAAGAACAACCTATATGTCTTCAAGAGACCAGGCCAATTCCTCAAGTTTCTTTGTCAAATCAGCCTTCCTGTCCTTTTACTATCCGTCTTTGTCCAGGTGGACCTATTGTCTATCAAGATAGCTGGTTTAGTGGACAAAAGAATGAATTTCCCAAGATAAAAGAGGAACCTGCTATTCATGAAACTATATGTGATAAAAAAGAGGAAAAATTAGGCATCTTGCAACAAGAAAATGAACATGATAAGTCAGGACAGCAGGTTGAGAAGCTTGAAAAAGGTATCAAAAGCAATGATTTCGTGTTTTTATTCGATGAACTCCCTTCTTTTATTGAGCTGAATGAGCAGGAAAAGGTCAACCAATCTGATGAGTTGCTGACAGAAGACAATCAATGTAAAAATCAAGTCTTGGAACAGTTGAAAGATGAAAATGAACATGAGGAAAGGACGGTTCATGAGGTAAAAAGCACTCCTTTTTTATCAAAAGACCAAGAAAGATCTCATGAGGATTCATTTTGGAATGATGTTGAGTCCTTTCTGTCAAACTTAGATGGCAGACAAGATCAGGTTGAACACGTTTTGGAGAAGGAAATAGAGGTTGAATCTCAGGATTTAGCTGTTTTGTTTGATGAATTACCTCAATATGTAGATGAGAATAAAGATAGCATATGCGTACTAAAATCAGTGCCTACTTTTGAGCAGAAGAATGACAAAGTTCATCTAGATTTAATGCAAAGTTATGAGTTAGATGAGAACATGTTTTCAGGTTGCTCTAACATCAATGATAAGCTAGTATCATATGAGCCAACAGCATGCGATCAGCCTGTTCAGATCGAAGAGGCAGGCATTTGTTTGATGAATTACCTCAATATGTAGATGAGAATAAAGATAGCATATGCGTACTAAAATTAGTGCCTACTTTGGAGCAGAAGAATGACAAAGTTCATCTAGATTTAATGCAAAGTTATGAGTTAGATGAGAACATGTTTTCAGGTTGCTCTAACATCAATGATAAGCTAGTATCATATGAGCCAGCAGCATGCGATCAGCCTGTTCAGATCAAAGAGGCAGGCATTTCTTCATTTCATTCATGTGAACCAACTCTTCCACATCAGATTGAAATTAGATAGAAGGTGAAACAACATCTTTGGAGGAAGGAAATCTAACACTGCAAATGGGGCATTCCAATTAGCAAGATGAGGGATCGGTAGTACATAAGCCAAAAGCCAGCAAAGAGAGAGTGAGATTCATCAGTTCAAACAGATGTCCTATCAGACATCTTGCTCAAATTAAGCCTAACAAGGTGTTTCCAATCATGCTCGATCCTGAGGAGAAGATTGAAACTGAGGAGCAGCTTGTCCAATCTGCCTATATGCCTCAGAACAATAGCAAGCATGATCAAAATCATGAGGTAGGTGGAATTGTTTTCTTTCTCCAAATCTCATTCCAATAGTTGGTTATACTTTTGTCAATTATCCACCTCCTTGAGGCTACTCATGAGCATGTGATATATTGTAAATTGTTCAGGATGGGAAGCTATTTCAAAGAACCAGTAAATGGTCATGTTTGAGCACCACCTCTGCTGGTTAGATGTAGAGAAGGTTCAGTTTTTGTGTTCAATAAGTGCTGCTGCACAATGCAGATTTTATTTCCCTAAGTGCGGTTACGCACAGGTTAGTTAGTTGTTCCTGGGTCTGGTTGTGCACAAGGGATGAAACTGTTGTAATGTACTACAACTGTATGTATAGACAGCCATCATATGAAACAGTGAATACATGTATTCACTGTCACACATCAGACCTGTACCCCTCATAGAGCTGTAGTAAATCGCAACAGTTTTCTAAGGAGGTGTTCTTATTGGTCATCCCCTTCTAACTCATCAAGTAGACTCATATCATCAATGACAGTCATTTTTGTTGGTTCACTGTCACCAACCATACCCATGCACTTGATGGATTAGAAAAGATTGTAGTCTGAAGTGAGTTGCACCTATGGAAAGAAATGTTTTTCAAGTGTTTGTCAAGTATGAGTGACTCTATGCCCAATAGATAGTTTCAGGCAGCTGGTCTGGGTACTTAGCAGGCAAGCACCACGCAGATGTCCCCAGAAATGTTACCCATTTTTATTTTTCGGCTCAATCAAGTGGGGCTGATTAAGTTTTTTAATTTTGAGGGGTGCATGTCTGTTATTAGTAAGTGTTTTTCCAGGAGAAAATGCCATGAAGGAACTTTAATTAAATGCAGTTGTTTACAATCAAGAAGTAAAATACAACATTTGCAGATTTTGGAAAGGCTTTTTCATTATTCATAAATGTCAAATAAGATGCTCCCACACAAGCCGTAGGAGTAACTGAAATAGGCTACATAACAGTAAATATTACTTTGGAAAAGAAACAAATTGCATAGGAAAAGAGAGGGGACCCGTCATTGCCTGCGAATGACAAATCCCGTGGTCGATCCGGCTGCTATCTTCCTCCATCCACTTGAGCTCCAGTGTACCTGGAAAATAGTTTTTTTGTTAATGCTCAGGGTCTCAAATCTTTTCATACACAATTAGAAGCTTCAAAAGTACTATCTACTTTTATGTAGCAGCAGTATATCAGTAATCCTATCAGTATAAGAAAAGTCAGAATGAGCAGACACAAGTGCTATATCAGAAAGAGATAGATCCATACAAGTCACATCACATCATAAACAAAGGTATGTTTTATATGCTAACATGTTTGCTTCGTGTGCAGGTGTATGAGAAATCAGTTTGTTGATTCATCTTTTATAAAATAAGCATGCGGAGAAAATGGGGTCCCATAAGGGTCGAGCCCAGCATGCTCAGTACAGTTGTTAATGCTAAAATATCCTAGTTATAACCACGTATTTTCAGCCGTAATGAACGATCAATCACAATGGAACAACAAATAGAACATCATGTTATAAAAAAAAGCCGAGGCATGTAAAGATGACAAGTACTTTTCCATTCTTTGTCATGAGTGAGGTGTGATATTATTAAACAGTTCAAGACAGTCCATGTAAGTCAAGTACATTGAAGGATATAAAGCACAGTAGTAGAGTGACCTGCATCATGGACACCAAGTACCAAAGCCACCAATGACATTTGTTATATGTTACATTACATTCTGGTTGCTACCATATCTCTTAAATGAACAAGTACAGATGGAGAGAACGGCTATTTCATAAAATGCCATGTGGTACAGCCACAGTCAATCCATTATGTCATCAAAAAGATCATAAAGAAAACAATGCAATATCATCACTATCATATGTCAAGAGGAGGAATTCAGAATGCTATGGCAGGAAATACCTTGACAGGTATGCTGAATTGATCAAAGAAATGTCACATCCAAGAGGTGTCAAGTGCAAGTACAAAAGGTACAGTGATCAATAGAAGGTATTTTTCCATCTATTTGCTGTGTTTGAAGTGTGATTTTGCTGTCTAGATGTACTTTGTGGATAAACCAACCATAATAGAGCAACATGAAGAACATTTTATCATTGAATATCACATATTATAGCCTTCATTCAAATTCAAGTCAAAAACAGTCATGTATGTGGCAGCCAATAAAGACAATGAGACAATGAGAAGTATGATAGCCTCTGAGAGCCTATACAGAAACAGACAGTCACAATAATCATAAAAGGACAGTTAGCAATGGAACAGCAATAAATGCTGTCATAGCAGCAATGAATACAATGCAGAGGTGTTGTTACAAAGTATGTATGTATAACAAAGGAATATGGCAGCCAGCAAGAGTGAAGAAAAGACTCAAGTCCCAGCCATGAAGACCTCTCTGTCCTAACATAATGATGCACAAATAATACAAAGCAAGATATCACAGTGAGAAGCAATGGTTGTGAAGGGGCAAAATGATAGAAGGAATAGAGCCATCGTGAAGTTCAATTTCACTAATACATAACCAGAAAACAGCAGACTGCAGTTCAAATCAAATAAGGTCATGCATTGAATAATCAAAGGACAGCAGTGATATAGTGTTGAAGGTTCCAAACAGACATGCTTAAATATCATCCACTTCAACAATCAAGAAGCTCAGTCTGAGCAATAAAGAATGGAACAAATATTTACCACTTTTTATTGTGAATGAGGTGTTAACAATTGAAGTAGCTTCATAAGTTCTTATGCTATACAAGGAATCATAAACTGCTTCTCTCTATAAGAAACTAACAGGTGACAGTCATGAAACAAGATAGTAATCAAAGTGCAAAACTGTCAAAGAAAGTGCAACCATGTCAAAAGGATGATTGATGAGGAGACTACTCAAATAGGGGATAATGTTTGTATGTTGTTTGCACCAAAGACCATACAATGATAGACTAAGAACAACAAATGCAATTGTTGTGAACAGTTTTTATGAATAGAGGCTGTTGTGTCAAGCCTCATGGAAACCAAATCAGTCAACCCTAACATAGTCTTTGGCTTGAAAGAAGAGGAGATCCCTGTGACAGGAGGGTAGCAAGAGTCACAAAAGCACGATGATGAAGACAGTAATCACTTAATTATCAAAACAGTCACTACAGGGATAAGTATAAATTTTTTTCATGACAGAGGCATTGCAGAGAAGGCACCTATAGAAAGAGCAAAATACAGTCCAATATTTCTTTTCTTCTTGTTTTGTCCAAATATCAAAACATGTAAGTGGATTCATCTCAGCAGTATGAGTGAAGGGTTTTAATGAAACCCCAAGCCTTTTTGCCAGCTTCTTGTAGAAAGTACAGTATAAATACACATTGAAGCAAACAGAGCTATGAGTGATAAAATTGCCACAGTCAATAAGGAAGCTTGCATCCCCTTATAGAGGTCTTTTCCTCTACACAGAATTTTTGTTCTATCTTTTTGTGACTTTTGGAGCTTGTGAAATCAAGATGACCCCATTGACTATGAGGCTCTATGGATAACAGAGCATATGAAGCTTATGTAGGCTTGTGAACAAAGGTTCACAGGAGAAGACTGGAGCTGTCGATAGAAAATCTTCATGGAGATGCAGAAAGTACATGGTTTTCATATGTTAAACGAAAAATGCCCAGAAATGCTCAAATCGTGCCTTTGACAGAAATGCACATTTTCGAGTTACAAGATACACGGAATGATCAAAACGTGCCTCTGGCAGCAGAATGCACAGGATGTTTCTTTTACAAGTTTTGGAGCACATTTTGAGCCAGAGGAATGAATATACAAAGAAGAAAGTAACGTTTTAACTCATTCCAAGCATCGATACATAGAGCCATCAAAATCGCTGCCCCAGGCAGCAGATACAACAAAATCAATCTCAGAAAAAGAAGAGATCATCAGAAAAGAGGAATTACCTCTGTTCTCTTCTGCCTTTTGTTTTGTTAAAAACATAGTTTCTTCCTCAAATAACTTCCAATGGAGGCCTCAAATACAGCCAATAATAGATGCAAGGAAGTCGACCAAGAAAAAATAAGAAATACATCATAAATGTGCCAGGTCACGGCTCAAAAAAGCCAATTTTCATCACCAAAAATGATAAAATGGATCGAGTATGTTGCACAGAGGTTTTTTACCTTTCATTTTCAGACATGAGCCATTGAGAAACACTCAGAATCGACCAGAAAATCATGGAGATTGCCCACGAACCCTAGTCATGGTGGCGCGGCAGCGAGAGGAAGAAAGATAAAATGCATAATGAAAAGTTTAGGTTTTTCTTCTTTCTTTTCATTAATCGATCCATTTGCATTGATAGTGTTTTTTGACTTTTATTTTAAAACAAAACCATTGCAATCTATTCATGCCATGGCGAAGACTCTTGTCTTTTCAAAAGCCTAGTGATAATACATCAAAGGGAGCCGTGAGGTACAGTTTCTGCCTTTTTTCAAAGTCAAAGAAAACATTATGAAAGCATAAGGGTCAAGTGCCTTGTATTTTTCTAAGGCATGTGTTGGTGTTTAACTCATATGGTGAGTATGATGATGTGTATAAGGCATTGTAAATATTGCATATGGAGTCATCTGGATGCCTTGTAAAATGTGATGAATGACTAATTTAATACGGCATGGTGTTTGTATCAAGACCATGGAGAGAGATGCGAGAGGTAATGCAAGTGTATGGGGAGTCGTGTTTATTTTGCCTAGGGGTTACAAGGTGTTGTTATGTCGATTTTGCATAATCTAGAGATAGATTAGATGTTGTAAACAAACGATAAAGTAATAAATTATGAATTACTTTATTATTTGTAATAAAAATGCAAAAGGGCAATAATAGGCAGATTTATCACACATGGCAGGGTAAGTCTCGTCGATTACTTTGTCGTTCTTTCATGACATTTAATTTGTCCCCAAACTATGCAAAATCGGGAAATTAAATGTTATGTCCTAAATGCCATTATTTTCTGCATAGGTTTGTAATAAATTTGGAATGTAAAACATTAACTAAGTGGTGTAATTATAAACCTCTTAGTCAATGTTAATTAAATGCAAAATTGATTGTATTTATGTCATTTATTATGCAAATATCAAGCATTTATGATGCCGCAGGGGAGGTTGACAAACAAGTTGGGGAGTTATTGAGATATTTGACTTGTTTTCAGTGGCCTTAAAGAGCATTTAATGGCATTCTTAGGTGCTTTTATGATTAGTGATGGCATGCCTTAACTTTTTCTGCATTGAGAGCCCACTTTGGAGGACTTTAGGAAAATATTTTGAGGGCATTTATGAGATGCACGAAAATGGAGGTTGCTCATGCTTATCTTGTTACAAGTTGTTTGGGAAGTATATAGTCTTCTTCCTTGTTCATTATTCAGGAGTTCTGGCTATTCACTACACTGTATATTGTAATTTTTTGAGTTCTTTGGCAAAAGCGAACAGTCTTGTAACCCATTTTCAGAGTAATATAGCATTGTAACACCTTTTTAGCAGTAATAAACAGTTTATACCTTCCCATTTCTTCTGGTATTGTGTGTCCTTAGTGTTAGTACAGATCCTTGTGATGTTCTTTGTCCTTGGGATTGTATTTCATGTTGGTGCCTTTATGCAGGGATACATATATTTTTGCAAGTTGTGAGATGTGCTAGGAATAAGAATCAGTTTTTGAGTAGTGAGAAAACATCTTTCTCCTTCGCCAAACTGTTGTTATTTAGCCTTCTTATAAATTGATGATGCAAAGATTATGATTTATTGGGTTGTGTATGAGAACCTTATTATTACTGGTTCTATAGTGTGTTAGTCACTTGTGTAGTCTCTAATAACCATCTTGGTGCATCACCTTAGATAGTGTGTTTCATTTTCTTGTAATCCTTCTTACTCTTTTCCCTGCAAAGACATTAGTTCAGTAGTTTCTAGGTGATAACCAGCTAGGAAGCCGGCCTTCTCCGGAGGTTCTTTCCATCACAGGTGACCCACAAGCCTAGAAAGATCCCATGTTTCTCTAGATTGCTAAGTTCTGCAACTTGGCAAGGGTGCAAATCTGAGAGACAACACCTACATTTCTTTGGGTTGAGTGCCAACCTTGCCACCCTGCATCTCTCCATGCACTCCTGCAATGCCCTCAGGTGTGTTTGCTGATCGCTAAATATGGACCAATCATCCAAAAAAGCTTTGAAATTCCCTGTCGACATTTTGTCAAAGATGTGCAGAATTATTCTCTGGAATGTCGCTGGTGTGTTACATAGCCCAAATGGCATCCTGTTGTAAGCATATACTCCATCCTCAACTACAAATGTTGTCTTCAATTTGTCTTCCTCGACGATATTGATTTGATTGTATCTTGAGAATCCATCCATGAAGGAGTACATTTCATGTCCTGCAACTTCTTCTAGTATTGAGTCGGTGAACGGTATCGGGAATGGGTCCTTTATTGTCACTGCATTTAGGCATCGGAAGTCCACGCATATGCGGATTTGTCCTCCTTCCTTCTTCAGTGATATAACAATAGGTGACACCCACTCGCTTGTTTTCACTTTGAAGATTATTCCTGCTTCCAGCATCTTTTCAATCTCCTCTTGGACTTTTGATGCATAATTCTTGTTCATACGGTACGGTCTCTTCATTACTGGTTGTGCTCCCGGTACCAATGGAATCCGATGCACACATAGTTCTGGAGGTATGCCTTTCAAATCTTTATATGTCCATGCGAAGATGTCTTTGTATTCTGTAAATATTCTGAATGTTGCTGCCTTCAGCATAGGATTCCAATCATCTCCTACCAGGATCATACGAGGACTATCTTCCTCCCCCAGATTAACTTTCTTCATATTAGGTTCCTCGTACTTGATCATTTTGTCTTTCTCAAAGTGGTGGGCCGGGGTGTCATCTATCTTGGCAGACTCCTTCCTTGTATTCCCTGTACTTTGGCAGGACAGTATGACTTGTCAACGCTATATTTTCTTCTCCTTCCTTTTCTTCGATTTGCAGCATATTGCAATCTCATTGGAGTACCTCGTAGTCCTCCATTTGCCAATGGAATAATTCACTCAGTGAGTTCGTCTCATCCTCTGAGCATTCATGGAGGTTGAGAATGCCTTCTTCATTTGGTTCTATCGTTTCTCTTTCTCCCTCCACTCTGTTTCCTTCTTCACCTTCTGAATCTAATGATGATGCCAGTTCTTTGCTCACTGTTTGGTTCACCAGGTCGATCACATATTTCCTTCTATTATTCTCGATAGATAATGTATTTCTCTTCCAATTGTGGTCGGCCTTTGCTGCCACAAGCCATCCCCTTCCTAGTAAGGCGTCATATGTCCTTTTCTGTACTGGAATGACTACAAAATTCATGAGGAATGGTTTTGTGCCGATCATTACTTTCTGTGCCATCAATATCCCCAGTGGCTTAATTCCATGTTGATCCGCACCTACTAACTTAAGGTTGGTGGCCAAAGTTTAGGTTTTCTGAGACTCTTCCATGTGTCTTCAGTTAATACGTTCACTGCCGAGCCTCCGTCGACAATCGTGTTGGCCAGAACTTTACCCCCGATCTCCATCTATACGATCGCCGGGCTTTTCCCGATGTTCATCGTCAACAACATAGGGTCGATAGTCTGTTCGCCCTATAGTAGTTGTTCTGTTATGATCTCTTTCTCTTTCCCCTCCTCTTGTTGGTTGTCACTGACTATGTTAGTGATCGCCATCCCGAGTTGTGGCATAGTACGGAGAAGGTCTGTTACCTTGATAGGTACTATGGTTTGGAGTATCTGTCGTACGATGTTGTTGTGGGCTTATACTCGCCAGGAGGTACTTGGGATATCTAGAGCAATCTTATTTCCCTTCATCATCGCCCGTTCCACCTCTGCTTTTGCTTCTCTCGTCCTTTGTTTTTCTGTAAGTGGATCCGGGTAGATGGCTTTCTTTGTTTGTGCCTTGGTGGTGACCGTCAATACTTGAGTTTGCTCTTCAACATTCAGCATGTTAATGCCTTTCTGCTTCAGGCAGTCGTTATCTTCATGGTTGCCTGGTCCGCACCACTTACATAGTCTTCCACGGGGTTTTGGTCATTCTAACACTCTCGAGCGAAGTGGCCCCATTCATTGCACTTCTTGCACTGTATCATAGGCCTTCCCTTGATGTCGTACTGTATTCTATTTCTGGGGCTATTGTTGTTACCCCTTCTGTTGTTCCGATAACCTCCAGGGGATGCATTGGGATTCTGAGGTTTCGGAGGTGTAGTTGGCGGAGTTGACGACTCTCCTTGTGTGAAGAGCACCTGCGTACTTCTTTCTTTTAGATTAAATGGGCATTCCTTGACTGAATGTCCCATTACTTGGCAGATATCACAAAATAACTTCTTTGGATAGTTTGCTTTTATGTATCCTTCTCCGTTGCAGTCAGTACACCATAGCTCTTGGCTTTCTTTGGTTGTTTCTTTATTGGCCTTCAATTCTTTCATCATGCGAACCATATCTTTCCTTAGCGCCTGGATGGTCTTTGATTCTCCGTCACTGCTATCATCATCGGTACTTTCATCATCGTCGGTCCTTCTCTTACTTCAGGAAGATGTCTTGTTCTCACTTTCTATGTCCATCGCCCGATTGTATGCTTCTGCGTACGATGACGGAGGTACTACTTTCATCTTCTTTCTTAAGGACGGAAGTAGTCCTTCGATAAACCATCTCTTCTTCAGTCCATCGGCTAGCTGGGTCTCTAGTTTCCCCAGCAGTTCCTTAAGCCTCCAGTTATATGCTCTTACATTCTCATTTTTTCCTTGCTTTATGTTGTAGATTTCAGCCACAATCTCGTTATCGTCTCTTAAAAGTTTGAATTCATTCTCGAATGCTTTCTTTAGTACTTTCCATGAGGCCTTTTGTGCTGTCTCTAGATCCGTGTACCAGTCAATGGCTATACCTCTAAGCGTTGTTGGAAACGCTTTCAGCCAATAATCTTCATCTTCTTGTCCATTTGCCACCCATATAGTTTCGCATGTCTTACAATGCCGTACAGGATCCTCTACCCATTCCCCATAAACTTTGGCAACTTTTGCCTCTCGCTTGTCGGTGGAGTCACCATCTTTCTCCTGGGATGCCCTCTCTGTGTCTTCAACCTGATTGGACTGGTTCTACCGTGCCGTTCCGGTGTCTTCCTTACACTCTCGGCCATGTACGGTTCCTTCCCACGTCCATTCTCAGCATCCTCTACACTTTGAGTCACCTCTGGTTC
Source organism: Cunninghamia lanceolata (assembly GCA_027924645.1). Lineage (NCBI taxonomy): Eukaryota > Viridiplantae > Streptophyta > Pinopsida > Cupressales > Cupressaceae > Cunninghamia > Cunninghamia lanceolata. Next base: position 6,839,088 of record BSBN01000071.1, on the reverse strand, counting down.
CCTCCGGTGCTCCCTCTGCACAGGGGTCTTGGGCCCAGGTCCTCTGATCCTCGGCCTCTCGTCCAAAATTGACAATGCTACAATACGGCGTATACTATCTTCAAGCTCTTCTGTCAATTTCTTTCCATTTTCTTTTTCTCTGTTTGTTACTGGTGTTCTGAAGTCTTGTTCATCAACTCCCTCGTTGTGAAACTCGGTACTGTCTTGATTTATTTCTTCATGTTGTTCATTCCCTTTTTCAATAATCTGTTTTAACCTTTTTCTACATTCTTCTTGTTCTTTTGTTAGCGTTTAATTTCGCAACTTTCGGTGGGAAAGAAAAACAGACAGATGTGCAGTAGAACCGCTCTTCGAATTTGTAGGGGAAGCCCCCTGTAAAATAAAACTTAACTAAAAACTTTACAATTTTTTTAGGTTTTTGCAACATGCGGAAAGGCAGAGACACACATTCAACAACGAAGCAAAGATTTTATCCTTTTTGACTGAAAACAAAACCTAACCTTCGACACAAATAATACATTTTAATGGATATTTGGAAGCAAAATAGGCATACTAGAATCCATTAAAGAACAAAACAAGAACGCAATCAAGAGAATATTAGACAAATAACAATTTAAGCAAATAGAGGCATGAGAATTGCTATTGCTTTTATTCTCTAATTGAACACAAGACTGGATAATGAACATTGAATACTTTTGATTCATTTGATTAAATCCAAAGATCAAAGGAAACAAATGAACATAGGTGATTTGATTTAACACAAAAGAACAAAGAAGATCTGAAACGAATGTTTAAGCACAAAGTTATAAACAATTCCTCTCAATCTCAACAACACAAAAAGCTTTCAGAAAGACAACACATATATTTATTCTCCAAGTAATAAAGATAGCACAATCATTGAACAATAAGATGTGAGCAATAAAAGCCTCAGCATTTATCATTGATCAAATCAAGTGTGTAAAATACACTTATTTATAACCTAAAACAAAAGGTGCAAGGAAATAAAAGGAAGAGTTAACTAACACTCTCCACCCTAACCCTAATGCTGCATGGGAAGCATGCAAACTTATTAGCAATCTAAAAATAAAAATATCTTGTCATGCAATTCAGTTAACTGAACTTGCATGTTATTACACAATGAGTTCCACTCAAAAAAAATTTGCATGATCTCCAAAAGCAAAATCCAAAAATAGATTTAACTTAAGAAAGCAAAGTCAGTTCTCAAAATAGAACTGCTTTGGAAATCTCTCCCATTGCCCAAAATAGATTCCTCTTGCAGATAGTGAAAAATGTTTAAGTCTGAAAATTGTGCTTTTTCTCCAAGTTGTCAACTCTGGCCTTTCTCGGTATACTGATGGAAACAAGGTGAACTATCCTCATCTACAGGTTGACACTTGCATCATCAATGGTCTTCGAAAGCTCCACATACTCCTCCATGGTGATAGAAGAATATTGCATGGTGACTTTTGGGCTTGTAGAAGTGTTTTTTTTCGCTCTCCCGCACTAGAAAATGCAAAATCAGACCTCTTTTAGCTCGCTGTCCCAAAAAATCAGGCTTCTACTTCCACTTTCCAAAATCTGATTTTTGTGAAAAAACGTATATTTTGCCCTTGGAAAGTGAAAATATGAGGCTAAATCTTCAAAAAGTTGCCGGATCTGAGCTATAGACAGTCAATAATGGTGTAAAACGCCTTTTCCCGAGGTGGGTATGCGCTAGAAATGAGAGAATTTGAACATAAAGGCCTAAAAAATCATTTTTTCTTTGGCTGTAGGTGGACATTTTGGACTGAAATAGTCATAACCAGCCAAGGAAGAGCTTGAAAAATCTCCAAAAATGGTCCCTCAGACTTGGGTGTTGCCTTGTATGCATGAAGATGGACCCTGAGATGAAGGAGAATGAAGAAAATGATGCTTTGAAGTGACCAATCTGCCTCCTTTATGCTTTGCTGATCCAAAAAAGTGCCTTTAAACCTGAAATAAAAAGCTTGAAACCCTCATCAATGGCCGCCAATGTGAAGAAATGGTCTCCCCGTGAACAAATATGCCTTGGAATGCTAGAGGAAGGTACAGAAAGATGCAAGAATGTGTAATCCTTGCCTTGGAATGCTAGATCAACTCCTCAAAGCCTTTCAATCTGCCCTTTGCAAGCTTTCAATCCTCCATTAATGGCTGCCTAGCTTTGAACGCTGTCTTTACTCCTTTATTATGCCTTTGAAAATAACAATAATAGTGAATAGGAGCCTCTTTTATAGTGAATGCCACCTTTTAGGGTTTCCAATGTGCCTTACTCTAAAAACAAAGTGTTTTTTTATTCTCCTCTATGCAAAAAAAGAATAAGTGAAATAAGAAAATCAGTGCATTTTGGCAAAAAGGCTGGCCTTTTTTTTTGGAGGCATAAAAAAGAGTGTATTTTGGCAAAAAGGCTCGCCTTTTTTTTGGAGGCATAAAAAGGAGTGCATTTTGGCAAAAAGGCTCGCCTTTTTGAAGTTTTGCAAAAAGGAGTGCATTTTGGCAAAAAGGCTCGCCTTTTTAAAGTTTTGCAAAAAGGAGTGCAATTTCCCCAAAATGGGTGCCTTTTGCCAAGGCGCTTTGCCTTAGCAACTTTCTCAGATTTTGCTTTTGAAAATTTTGAATTTTGCCCTAGCCATTTTTTACAGAGATTGCTTAGATCAATGTCATTTGTCTCTGCCTGTGAAGCTTCTTCGCCATTCCTTTGCATCATTCAACAGTTCTCCATCCTCTAAACAACACTGAAAACTTAAATCTGATCCTTGGTAGATGAACTTCTTAAACTTTCTATTTTTAGAAAATTTTACCAGCATCCGTATCTCAAGAAACCCAGAAACCTAGAATTGACGTCTATTTTTAGAAACTTTCTATTTTTAGAAATTTTGACTTTTTGACTTTTGACGACTAATTTTTTTAGAATCTCACAAAATGCCTTTGATGAAGCAAAAATTTGATTTGGCATAACATAGCCAATTTGGCTTCTTTGAATCCTTCTCCATTCGGGCCTTGTATCGATTTCATTTGATATATCTTGTATCTGCGGGGTTAGCAAATAATGACAAGGCGACATGGTGCTTGGGAGGTGTGTTTAGGCATCTTTTAGGATGTTTGTATGCATAGACGAAAAATTTCGTATGGGTACAACATCTTTTAATCTTCGTGATCTTCTCAATTTCTCTTCCGGTGTTTCCTACCCACTTGGTATTTTATTCTTATCCTTATAAGCTGTATGGGCATGAATCAACACTTCATCTATTGTCAATTGTGTGGTGTGTGATGGCGGCTCTCGTTGCGCTCCTCCTCTTGTTTCATATGTTCTTCATACCTCCTGAGAATTTGTTGTCTGCGCTGTTCTTGGTCTCTTTCCTCTCAGAGGTCTTGTAGGATCAGAAAATTTCTTGCCAATAGTCTCGGTATACGACTGAGGAGACGTTGCACTTCAAAATTAACTTCTAGGTTTTCTTCAATGATATCTTCAGGAATATCTCGACAAATGGCCTTGTTTATAATGTGTTGTCTCAGTGATAAATCCCATAGGAAGACGAGGTCTTGTGTCAGATCGTCTTCCCGATCGTTTGGCTCTCGTTCGTTGTCACTATCCTCCCGTATTCTTTGTATTTCCTCCTCTGTTCTTTCAACTTGATATCTGGTGTATGATTCTTCTTCTGATTGGATCGGTTGACCCATTATGCAGCCATTGTCATCGTCTCCTCTCTGGCGTCGAGTATGTCTAACTATTCACTTGTCTCTGATGACACAACTTGTCTGGTGGTCTTTGATGACTCAACTTGTCATCAGACGACTCCACTTGTCATTGACTAATGTATCTGACAACTCCTTTTGTCATCGATTGACGAACTTGTCGTCGATTGACGACTCCTCTTGTCATTGACTTGTTACCCTCGACTCATTTTCGAACAGGCAACGATGCCAAATGTTTACTAGCAATGTGGTGTTTCACACAAACATGGAGTAAACAAAATTATGTAGTATAGTGCATAACATAGAACATGAATTTGTAACAGTATTGCACAGAATAAAGCATTGGTATTCATTCATTGATCACAACAATAACAGAGTACATGTTTAGATCATTTCATATCATATTCACCATGTCCCGACTACAAAATGTGAACTCAATATATAACTCGGCCAAGGTTAGTTGAGATACCAACTGTTGGCAACCACTACGTAACTATCCAACCAACCGTCGGGATGGTTCCCGCTAACACTTCTAACTATACATTTAATTAACATTTATCACTTGGCCGACTACGACTATGGCCGACAATTAACATTAGTTTTGTGGGGACATTAGTTTTGTGGGGGGGATGATGTAGACGGTCATAGTCGTAGTCGGCCAAGTGATAAATGTTAATTAATTGTATAGTTAGAAGTGTTAGCGGGAACCATCCCGACGGTTGGTTGGATAGTTACGTAGTGGTTGCCAATGGTTGGTATCTCAACTAACCTTGGCCAAGTTATATATTGAGTTCACATTTTGTAGTCGGGACATGGTGAATATGATATGAAATGATCTAAACATGTACTCTGTTATTGTTGTGATCAATGAATGAATACCAATGCTTTATTCTATGCAATACTGTTACAAATTCATGTTCTATGTTATGCACTGTACTACATAATTTTGTTTACTCCATGTTTGTGTGAAACACCACATTGCCAATAAATGGCAACTACAACACATTTGTGGGAACAATGACCTTCACATATCTAATTTGATCCTTATCATATGTCCCTTATGCATACCCAACCCTAAACTCAATCAAACTATCATCCTCTAGTAAAGGTTGAACTTGTTTGATGAAAATTTCGGTTACTGATTCTTGACTTACTAAATCCACCATTGATATTAGTGGGGCATCTTGTGGTGGGAACACTTCTTAAACATCTTCATCAATTGAGCCTTCATTTCACAACCCATCTAGGTCTGAATCTGAGAGACCATCAGGGCCTAAATCTTCAACCACTACGTCATTATCAAAGTATACCTACTAAAAATATTATTTTCCCATAGCTCATCTCATAGATGAAAAGCATTGCGAGTAGTCGCAAAAATCGCAAGTACTCGTGCACCCAAAATGGCCACGAGTCACTCGCGTGAAAACTCGTGGCCGCATTTTGTAAAAAATCGCAGCGACTTTATTGTTAAAACTCACCGAATCTTTGCTTGAAAACCTGTCAACTCATCCAGTAGACAGAAACTCGTGCCGACATTGAACATTTCGCCCAAAGTTGGGTATAAAAATGTCTTTAAGTCATTAAAAAACTCACAAAAATTGTCAGAAACCCTTGATGCATACAATCCATGTATAGATAGATTGATGGACACGCTGTAGGGGTCTATAAATAGTGATTTCTAGTCAATGAATGAGGGCATCTACAAGGGGAAAGGGGAATCTAATTGTTCACCATTGGATCTCGCTTATACAGCCCTGCATCTAATCTAAGCTATAGATGTACGGGGTGGGGGGTAGGGCCCATATATAAGAGTAGGGCAGGCCCAACAATAGTCCACCACTATAGTGCCGGGGTAGGGACTTGAGAAACTCCCCTCCCAACTATCTCCTCCCACCCACCCCAACCTGTAATAGGAAAGGGGCCTCGATGATGGCCCTCTTTTCCACTATTCTGAGCCAAGCCCGGCCCCTCTTTTATATTATTGTAGGTGGGAGCAACTATGGGTGGGTGGGAAGATATAGTTGGTGGGTGGGAGGCTATAGATTGCCCCACAGACGTATAGAATCTAATGAGGCGAGGGGGCAACCTGCCAATCTATACATAACATGGTTGGGGGTGCTAATCTTCCCCCCTTGTAACCCTAATCTATTCTGGATAATCCCACATTTATAATTCCATTATTGAGAATCCCGCCTTTGGGCCTTCCCGCCTGATCCCCAACCCATCTGATTCCAGGCCATTATGGATAACACTAAAGGCAGCTAGTGGGAAAGAATTTGTTCGATGGAGCGTTGGACAAGGCTTCGACCTATCAGGAATTATATATCACATCATTCCGAACAGAACATCTATGGTATCGTTCATATCATTCTGAACAAGAAGATCATATCTCCAACCAAATGCATTATTATTTCAAAGCCGATGCACTTGCCCCCTTCCTTTCTATAGTTGAGACCGAATGCATTATTATTTCAAAGCCGTTGCACCTGACTGCAACGGAGAAGAGGGGACTCGTTCATATCACCACTCCCAATAACAAGGGGTTTATCACCGACAAGTCAGGGTATCCCATATCACCACAGGATCATATCACCGCATTGAGCATATCACCGGCAGGAGAACTGGATACTCATCTCATTTCGTTCACTCCTTTATAACAAAGAAACGAGAACCCCAAGCTTCGCTATACTCATATCTTTCCAAAGCTTTGCTATACTTGCTTGAAATAAATAGTAGGGGGGGAAGGAGACAGCTAGGGGATCGAACAGTGAGCCAAGTAACTGCAAAAGCAGATTGACACATAGGATTATTGCTAGCTAGCTAGGAGGGCCCCCTACCATTCATAGGGGCCCTCGCTCGGATCAAGCGAAGAACGAAGGTTTGGAGAAAGAACCACTTTGGACAAGAGAAGCACTTCGGCTCTGCTCGTCATCACTGCCAGTTTCAGTCATCAGAGGCAAGGCCCTCCATTATCACCGGGAGTATGATTATCACCGCAGGGATGGGTATCCCATATCACCTAAGGAATGGTATTACTTACCGGCCGGGAATGGTATTATCGAACAAAGGCCAGTCAGGCTGATCATCATTGGTCGATCATCTCCGGGAAGGACAAGCAGAATTGCCCAACAACAATTCCCTCACCACCCTAGGTGAACTAAAACGGGCATTCAACCTATCAATAAGGAGAGGAGAGACAATGAGCCCCGGGCGAATGATAGGAAAGCTAAGCTTCACTAACTCCAATACGCTTCGCTTCACTACCGTTCGCTTCGCCCACTCAACCCCAAGGCAAGGAAGCTCCGCTTTGCTCACTTGGCGACAACTACTAACCCCAAGGCAAGGACGACCTCGACCTATCAGCAGCACCCCGGGCGACCTCACTCACTTGACCCCCTCCATATATCGGTCTATCAATCAATCGAGTCATCTATAGATAGGGGGCCAACTATCTATTCTATAGCCGCACCCAGATAGATATCAGAGAGTGCCCCCCTCTCCCTCTCTATATAGATGGGATGGGATGGGATAGATTCTCTCACCATAAATGGATATGGATATGGATATAAAGGGAGGGAGCAGAAATGTCCCATATAGCCGAGCCAAGGGCTTATCAGTTCAGTAACCAGGGGAGGGGATGCCGACTATAGATATAGATATAGATATAGATCTAGATAGTTAGAGATATAGGGGTGGGCGAGTCCCTCTCCCCCAGCTATATATAGTAGGTCGTGGCCATCGGGAGAGAGCATGCTATACATATAGTCCTCGACTATAGATAGTCGCCCCCCATAGATATATAGGCCGCCATCTCCACCTATAGTTATCTACTAAGCAAGGGCCTTTGAGGCCTATATATCTATGGGCTACAGACTGCTAATCGAATAATATATTTTGAGGGCACCAGTAGGGCCCATATTTCTAGATAGGGCCGGAGCCCCCATATTCTATATAGGGTGAATATGATCCGGAGCCCTTACCTAATGGAATAGGGCTTGATTCCAGCAAGTAAGTGAGTAGGTAGGTAAGTGAGTAAGTAGCCCCCCCCCCCTCTCCATAGTTGTTGGGAATCTTATCTAGTTGGGGTTGGGCCTCCTTGAGTCTGTCGTCGTATTGAAGCCTACCTCATCTCCCGAGAGAACTATAGATGCTATCCCTAGGCCCTCAAACACAATTTTATCAATCGATTTGAGGACATCTTGCATCCCTAGGCCCTCAAACACACAGTGAACTATTGACCTTGAATTTTAAATCGTGCTTGACCAGTGACCACAAATTTTACGGAAATTAGCCTTTAAAAATATCACATTTATATCTATTGTCATTTATTTGCTAGCTTGTTTCTTCTTAGATTTGCATTGTTATTTTGCATTAATTGAGCCAATACTTAGATCATTTTTTAAATACTAATTAATTTTTCATTTTTTTGGTCTATGATATGTATTAAACTCTTAATTTTGATTTATATATGAAGTAAATTAGTAATGCATTCTACAAATTCAGAAATATGTGTGTTATTTAAGAATATTTTTTAAAAATTATACATTTTTAAATGTTAGATAAATTTGTTGAGTTTTTGTAAATCCCGAGTTCTTAAAATTTTTGGGTCTGCTGAGTAATTGTCGAGTTTGAGTTTTTCAACTATGGCTCATCTTGCCATCCATCATTCCACAATGTCGATCCTTGGACAACCAAGTTGTTTTAGCTTCATCAATGCAATCAACTTCAATGAATGTTTTTAGGAGGGAGAAAACAATTAGGTTCTTCATTATTAGTTATGCCATTGTTGCCTTCTATCACTTGGGCAAGACTATGAATATGTTTCTCAAATGGCATTTCATTTTCTTTGATCAGCCATTCTTCTTCTCCTTTGATATCTTGAAGAAAAAGATACACTTCTTCTTCACTAACATATATGAGATCTATTGAAGACGAGGATGAGTCAAAAATCAAAAGAGAATTCACCATGTCCTCCACTAAAAACTTTCTCAAGGACTTGTAGAAAACCTTAAAGATCTAGCACAGAATCCTTCTCATAGACTTCTGTTTTGATAGGTGCCTTTAACATTGAACTATGAGAAATTGTTTCTCATCTAACTATGATCTATCATTGACATCATGAATAATATTAACCTCCTGGAACTGAAACTTCTGATCAAAACCACTATTTGAATCCATAAAACTAATCGCAGCAAACTCCTGAGATAAAGAAACATCTGGGTCTTTTAACAACAGAGTTAGATGTTGAAGAATGGCATCAATTTATAGCATGAAATGCTTCATTTGTTCATTAGATATCTTTTGAAATTCCTTATCATTAGTGCTTATGGAAAATGCTGAATTCAAAGCTAAATCCTCTAGAGAGAAAAATAACTGTCTTCTTCGATTACATCTAGTGCTGACTTTTCGAACAACCCTTTGAATGAAGAAAATAAGCTATTGAATTAGTCATCATCCCCTCTAGCACAACTACTTTATTCTTTCTCAATGAAAACACTTAGATCTTCATGATGTTCTATGGATGCTTGGGAGACTTTATCCTCATCAACCAACAAATTATATGCGCTCTCTTGAAAACAAGTCATGATTAGTGACTTCTCTCATGGATGTTCCTCTTGCATTTTCTCTGCTTGAAATCCTTGCTCTTTCACAACCACTTGATTCCACAAACATACAAAATCATTGAATGTATTTACTTTTCTTGCACAAACTAGTCTATTCTAAATATATTCTATCATAGAGTCGCCATCGGGCTCATCTCAAAGATGTTGAAGGTTACCCAAAGACCTTTGATAATTTGATTTGGGAGCTACCAAGAGCTGCATCATGTGATTCATCTCTCGATAATTCCAAGCATCGTGATTGTTTGTCTCATGGGAAGAGAAAAAATTATTTGTGTTATCCATTTGATGTTGCCTCTAAAACTACTAAGCTAAAACTATCTTTTTGTGTTGGTGATATCAATCACCACTTTCTATAACAAAGGCTTAGTGAGACTTGAAACCATGGGTCTAATGGTGTCTTTTTTGCTTTCACCAGTAGTGATCATGTCGTCTTCGAGATTAACTATTTAAGTTTGAGATTCTTCTAGCTTGTCCACTTCACTTGTTTTGAGAAAGAAAGCAATTTTTGAAGGAAGAGCATTGATGAAGCAACTTAAGAAAATTTGTGGAGAAGGCCTTAAAGAATTATGGATTCTTCCAACAAACTAGTTGAATCGTGCTATGAACTCCCTCATAGGTTCATTGGGATCTTTCTTTACATTTGAGAGCTAAGCCAAAAGAACATGACCATCTTCCAGTGGTTTAAAGTGAGGAATTTAGCATGCATAGCCTCCCAGTTAGTGACGCAACCTGGAGTGAGGTGATGGAACCAATCCACTATTGCTCGAACCAAACTTTCGACAAAAGGTTTGATTGTAACATCTTCGTGAGAAACCCAATATGTTGCAAGCAGTAGTAAACATTGAGATATGTTCATTAGAATGTTGCGTGCTATCACCTTGAAATATTGGACAATTCTTTCTCAATCTTGGTGGAAAATCATGGCGAACTGCAATTGCCAAAGGACCAATGACAGCTCCCCATGGTAGTGCAAATAGAGGTAGATCCATCTTATGTTTATATTGATTTTCTGGATCTGATGGTAACAATGATTTTTCAAGGATACTACTGCTAGTATGGACTAATATGAAAATATGTTGTAGGTACAGACTAATATGAAGGAATTTTTAAGTACAACAGTCTAAAAATTATGATTTGGAATTGTATGTTGTTGTAGCAGTTTGGAAGGTAATAATGTGGCAAGTACAGTTATTAGTATAGTCTGAAATAATGATGATTTGTAGGTACAATCCATGTAGCAGTGATTTTGCAGGTGTCAAATTGCTTTAGCAATGATAATTTGTAGGTATAGTCACTGTAGTAGTGATAATTTGTAGGTAAGGTTACTATTGCAGCAATTTGGCAAGTGTGAAATCACTGCAACAGTCAGGGGAGTGCTTGGGAGATGAAAGAAATTGTTGGTAACTGGTGAAAACTAATGTAAAACTAGTCCAAAACTCTTTAACACTGTCACTTTGGTGTTCTTGTCTTGGATGGCACTAGAACTTGTCCTCACTTTAGTAAGTTGGGGATGGATGGAAGAGATCTTTCACTTGATGATGCTTGTTGAAAATCTAGGAAGACAAATTTGGTAGGATCTTCTTTCCTTCTTGCTATTGTGTAAAGCTACGATTGATTAGCTTCATGTAGAATAAGGTAAGATGGGTCTTCCTACACAAGGTCAGTTTTTTATTCTTTGTCTATGTTGTACCCATATGAAATTTTTCGTATATGTGCCCAAACACACCTCCCAAGCACCATGTCACCTTGTCATTATTTGCTAACCCCGTAGGTACAAGATATATCAAAGGAAATCGATACAAGGCCCGAATGGAGAAGGATTCAAAGGAGCCAAATTGGCTATGTTATGCCAAATCAATTTTTTTGCTTCGTAAAGGCATTTTTGTGAGAATCCAAAAGATTGGTCTTCAAAAGTCAAAAAAGTCAAACTTTCTAAAACTAGAAAGTTCTATTTTTAGAAAGTTTCTAAAAATAGACGTCAATTTTAGGTTTCTAGGTTTCTTGAGATACGGATGCTGGCAAAATTTTCTAAAAATAGAAACTCTGATTCAGGAGTCCTGCTTGATTCTGATTGGCTGATATTTCAAAGGACGTGGAACTATTGAATGATGCAAAGGAACGACGAAGAAGCTCCAGAGGCAGAGGCAAACGACAGTGATCCAGGCAACCTCTGTCAAAATGGCCAAGGCAAAGTTCAAAGTTTTTCAAGGTCAAGAATCATAAAGAATGAGCCCTGAAATTAGCTAAGTCTGGTGTCCTAAAGCCTAATGTTCTGAGATCCTGAAAACTGTCTAAGTCTGAAATCTGGTGGATCCTCAAAAATCTAGAATCTGCATGTTAAATCCCATGGATCCAGGACCTATCTCAAACATCCTGGAAGTATATTTCAAAATATTTAAAGTATATCTATACTTAAATATATTTTGAAATATACTTCCACCTAGGACACTCAAAATCAAACTCCAAAATGGTGCTCAATTTGCCCAAAAGCCACGCCTTTTCATCCTTGTGAAAAAGCACTCAAAACCTCCATTTCTCACGCCATTTTGAACCTCCTAAAAGGCGCCTATTTCACCCAATTTCCACGCCTTTTTGACTCCTTCAAAAAGGCGCCTATATTCCTCAAAACTCATGCCTATCTCCTCACCCCAAAAGGTGCTCAATTTCATGGATTTGCACACCTATTTGACACCTGAGAATAGGCGCCTAAATCTTCCATTTCCCACGCCTATTTGATGCATAAGAAAGGTGCCAATTCTTGATCATTTACACTCCTTTTGAAGCACCAAAATTTGCATGAAGGTAGGCGTTTAGGAAAGAGAGTATTTGACGCCTAAGAGAGAGATTGTCAATCTTCAAAGCTATAAATAAGGGTTCACCTCTCATTCTTTCATTTGCACATGGAAGCCAAAAATAAGAGTATCTTATTTTTAGAAAAAAGCACATTATAAACCCTTGAAGGGTGGTGTCTGTTGGTGCCTGCATGAGCAGTCAGTTTTCAAGCATATAAACATGCAGGCACCTTCCCAAAAAATCCAAAAAAATGTTCTAAGTCTTTGGGCCTCCTCAGCATGTTTTAACATCAGCATCATATTTTCTTTGGAGGAGGTCATCATCATCATGTTTCCAGACGTCACCCTGATGTTGCTTACGAGGGTCATCATATTTTCTGTCAACATGATCTTTCGCTGGGGTGATATTCTAACATCGGGTGATCTTACTTAAGATCATCCTGATGATGTTGCTGCAAAGTCCTAAGTATGATCCGATCTTCATCGGGGTCATCATATTTGAACATCGGGTGATCTTAGTCAAGATCATCCTGATGTTGTTTTATCACTTCATGTTCGTTGTTTTATCACCCTGATGATGCTGACGTCATTCTTATGTTAGGGTGATATCCGTTTTTCTACCTGTCTGCATCATGATATTTCCGAAGGGAGATATTCGCCTGTCGGCTTCATGCATTGTCCAATGGGGGTGATCATTTCAAATATCAGTCACATAATCATATATCACCCCGATCTTATGGTGGAGCTACAGTGCAACATGATATGTGTGCATCAGGATGATATTTCCAAATATTCGGTTATCTTCCGAATATCATCCTGATGCCGATGTATGGTGACGTCATCAAGGTCCGGGGGGGTCATATTTCTAACACTGATCATCTTGTGGAGATCCCCCGATATTTGCAAACATGACGATGACGTCATCCGGATATAAGGAGGTGCGCGATAGGCAGATATGCTGATGACGTCAGCAGGATATGACGGTGACGTCATCAGGATGTTCATCGGCCAGACATTTAGTATCGGCTAAGCAGGAGGATCTTCCTCCGATGCATCATGTTGTGCCGATGAAGGTGATTATCATGTAGGTGATATTGCGATGATGATGCTGACGTCAGGGTGATATTTCAAGCAACAGGATATCATGCTGTTGGAGGATGATGATGAAGGCTTATACTAGTGTCATTGGGAGCAAAAGCACCGACATCATATATGCTCGTGGCCTAGTATATAATGTGTTGAAAAGGTCGCCGCGGGGTGCATGTGGGATAATTGATATCCTGCATATTTTGAAATATCACGATGAGGTATTTTGGCGGGAAACGGTTGCGATGCACTGTTTGATGTTTTCCCAATGGGCCGCTGGTGGTTGAGCCATTAATGGCGAAGGTTGCAGAGGTATGGACGGATCTGGTACCCGATTGAAGGTGTACATCAACGGACAGTGGCGCAGGGCTCGAGGTTTCTTCCTGTCTCCTCCCCTACCAACTGCATTCATGTTTGGGCGCCAATCTAGTAATGCGTTAAGCGCCATTCTTCTGATACTGTGTATCTGGCGAGATTTTTGGTCAGCCATGTAATTAATTGCTTATGGTACACTACCTGGCTGTTATAAGCAGGAAGTGTTACTCATTTCGAGGTTGTTGAAAGTTGAACATTTTGGCTCTGTAACACAACACAATTCGTTTTGGTTGCTCTGTACAGCTAAACTTGTGAGTTTATGTATCTCCTGTTGTACGATTTGGCATGAATCCACTGATTTCATGGTTAATCTTATATGAATAATGCTATGTTTGCATGTGTTATGCTGATTCTGTCTCCAGTTTTGCATGTATCTTTCTTACTGCAATAGGGATGCCATAAGTATAGACAGCTTAACACTCTGTATTGGGAGATATCTGTAAGGCAGATATCATGTGTATCCCCCTGAAATCCAGTTTTAGCTATTCATGCTGATCATTCACAGGTGTATGTCTACCGACTCTAAGCCCTGGATAGGCACCAATCTAGCTCTGTGTTGAGGTTATACACCATGTCCAGCTTTGCATCCAAAATCCATTTCAAACCATTTCATCCTTCCACCTGTTAGTTGTAGGAGTAGGATTAGGATCCCTGCATGCTCTCATACCCAACCAGACATTATGTCCAAGAACGTTGCCCACCTTGTGATCTATCATACAGATCTTGGTCCATACATGAGAGTATTCTGCCTGTTGTTGTCAAGTTAGATCTTTCTATCTTTGAGCTAGTCAAGGTTACATCTTGAGTTATAGGGATACCCCCCTTAGTGCGGCAAAACCAGAAGTGAAGGGGAGGAGCTCACGCAACCTCCTGTATTAGTTGGCTGAATCTGCCTGTGCATTAGAACTGGCAAACCCTAATGCTGATTCAGAAGAAAAACCAACAAAATGGCGACTCCGCTGGGGAGATCAATGTCATATCCATGAAAGTTTGAGTCTACGAGATTGAAGAATTAGGCCTGGATGTGTTTGTTGCAGCAGAGAAAAAGGTTGTATATGTGACTCTGCTGGTGGATGACCCAGAAAGAAAGAAATCAATTTGCAGCTTCAGCTTGTTTGAAGCTCATTCCTCTTCAAGGAGGTGGCGACTCTACATCAAAGAACCTGATAAAAGAACAAAATCAGTCAGAGAAGAATTTGCAGTTCCTGCAACATATCCAGGTATTTCATATTGTTTGACAGACTCCCTATTTGGTGAGATAGCACTGGTTAAAAGGGAAACATTGGTGAAAATAGAGCTTGCATGCTTTTATTAGAACTTACCCTGTATTTCAAAGGGCATGCAATGTTGTTCAAAAGACTCATTTAAAGGACTTTAGGAAAGTTTGAAAAAACAGTCTGAATTTTGAGTGCCTAAAGTCATTGTTTGTAGAAAATCTGAGTAAAGAGGAGGGTTGCAAAAACATTAAGGATGTATTATCAGCCCATGCACCCTTGTGAAGTGTCAAGTGCAAAAATGTATAACAGTCAATCCCAACCATGTAATAAAAGAAGTTTCAACATAGACAGATATAAGCCCATAAATTTTAGAGGCATTTGTGGCTATCCAAATGCTCTTCCACCTAAAATCAGAATTTTTTTGCCCAAATTCAATGGTATAAAGGATGAATCAGCTGAGAGACACTTGCAGCAGTTCCTAAATGTGATAGATGATTTTGAGATTGACCATGAAGATGTGGTTATGAGATTATTTGTTCAATCTCTAGATGAAGATGCAAGGGATTGGTTCTCCTACCTTCCAGCTAACTCTGTCAGCTCTTGGCATGGTTTTAAATCTGCATTTCTAGTACAGTATGGTGAAAGAATCTCTGAATATGCAGTTATTAGTAATTTTATGTACATCCATATTGAAGAAGGTGAGTTGATCCCAGCCTTTAACCTCAGATTTATGAGGGCATTGAATAGGATTCCAGAATGCATGAGACCTAATGATGCACTGTGCTTAGTTGTCTATTTGGGAGCTTTTGATAAGAAAATGAGTTACAGATTAAGAGACAAGGAGCCCACCACATTGCATCAGGCACATCAGTTTGCAATTGATATTGAAAACAATTGGAGGTATGGAATACAAAAGGGTTATTTCTCTGAAAATTTTTGTTGTCCTGCAGCCCCCAGTGTTAATGAAAGATTTAATTCAGGAGTTGACAATGAATGTCAAAGTATTCACACCCCTGTTGTCCCAGTTTTTGCATCATTCCAAGTTGATGATGTTTCTGTTATAAAGGAGGATGTCTTGTTTTGCCCAACAAATGAAGTTGAAAACAATGGTTTTTCAAGTAATATCTACATACCAGCCCTTATCAAAGAGCCATCATGTTTAAATGATCCAGTTGTGCAAGGTTGTGATCATGTGGATCAACAGTCAGTATCAGTTTCATCAGGAAGTATTAGAGGGATGGAGAATGATGCAGATAGCTCAATTTCAGAATGCATTGAAGTAGCAGAAATCTTGTATGTGGGGCAATCAGATGATAAAAATGATATCCATGATCAATTCATGGATCAGGTTTGTTCTTCTTATGACTCTGGATCTGATAATAATGAAGAAGAATTGGAGTGTCATGAAGAAGAAGCAGAGGCCTTTGCGGTGAGTGTTAATCCCCTTTATGATGAGTCTACAGGTGCCTTTGATGCTGTGAATCTTGACTTTCAGTGGTGCAGGATTAATCCTCTTTTTGAGGATGATGATGAATATAAAGAGACAGTTGACCTAGGTGATACATCAGTTTGTGAGGAGGGGGCATATGAATCAGATATCTTCAGTTCTTGTGAAGATACTATGGATTTGCAAACTGTGAATGATGGATGTTCATCATCACCTGGTTTAGATATGTGCAACATTGGTTGTGTGGATCAGAATTTGTTTTCAATATCAGTAGATATTGGGGGTCTCAATTTTTCTGAGTATTTTGAGCTTTTGGATCAGCTGGATGAGTGCCTGATGGTGTGCAGTAGCCAGATAAATGATGAAGACTGCCAAGAGCAGTATGATGTACTATCTGAAGAGTATAACATGCATATGTTGCTTAATGCTGAAGGATTTTTTAGCATGTATGGTTGCATGTTTGATTTTGAAACGCAGAGTGACAGAGGCAGTACTACAAGTGGCAAGCTGTCAAAGGTGGTGGAATATCTAATTGAGCAAATGACCTTATGGACAAACTATGCCAATTTTTTCAGTTGGGATTGGGATCTTTCAGTTTGGGATCAGGCATTTGGCAGGAAAAAATTTTGGTTCTTCCTTTTTGGCTACCCGGGGCCACCCAAGTGATGACTAAAATATAGTTTTTGCGCAGGTTGGTGCAATGATTGACTCTGTTGCCCAATAGATATGGCCCAATCTGCGAAACCAGAGATCTGGGGTTCTCGCTGCAGTCTTGCACCTGCACGTCCCCAGATAGAGCCACTGTTGGTGCCTGCATGAGCAGTCAGTTTTCAAGCATATAAACATGCAGGCACCTTCCCAAAAAATCCAAAAAAATGTTCTAAGTCTTTGGGCCTCCTCAGCATGTTTTAACATCAGCATCATATTTTCTTTGGAGGAGGTCATCATCATCATGTTTCCAGATGTCACCCTGATGTTGCTTACGAGGGTCATCATATTTTCTGTCAGCATGATCTTTCGCTGGGGTGATATTCTAACATCGGGTGATCTTACTTAAGATCATCCTGATGATGTTGCTGCAAAGTCCTAAGTATGATCCGATCTTCATCAGGGTCATCATATTTGAACATCGGGTGATCTTAGTCAAGATCATCCTGATGTTGTTTTATCACTTCATGTTCGTTGTTTTATCACCCTGATGATGCTGACGTCATTCTTATGTCAGGGTGATATCCGTTTTTCTACCTGTCTGCATCATGATATTTCCGAAGGGAGATATTCGCCTGTCGGCTTCATGCATTGTCCAATGGGGGTGATCATTTCAAATATCAGTCACATATTCATATATCACCCCGATCTTATGGTGGAGCTACAGTGCAGCATGATATGTGTGCATCAGGATGATATTTCCAAATATCCGGTTATCTTCCGAATATCATCCTGATGCCGATGTATGGTGACGTCATCAAGGTCCGGGGGGGTCATATTTCTAACACTGATCATCTTGTGGAGATCCCCCGATATTTGCAAACATGACGATGACGTCATCCGGATATGAGGAGGTGCGCGATAGGCAGATATGCTGATGACGTCAGCAGGATATGACGGTGACGTCATCAGGATGTTCATCGGCCAGACATTTAGTATCGGCTAAGCAGGAGGATCTTCCTCCGATGCATCATGTTGTGCCGATGAAGGCGATTATCATGTAGGTGATATTGCGATGATGATGCTGACGTCAGGATGATATTTCAAGCAACAGGATATCTTGCTGTTGGAGGATGATGATGAAGGCTTATACTAGTGTCGTCGGGAGCAAAAGCACCGACATCATATATGCTCGTGGCCTAGTATATAATGTGTTGAAAAGGTCGCCGCGGGGTGCATGTGGGATAATTGATATCCTGCATATTTTGAAATATCACGATGAGGTATTTTGGTGGGAAACGGTTGCGATGCACTGTTTGATGTTTTCCCAATGGGCCGCTGGTGGTTGAGCCATTAATGGCGAAGGTTGCAGAGGTATGGACGGATCTGGTACCCGATTGAAGGTGTACATCAACGGACAGTGGCGCAGGGCTCGAGGTTTCTTCCTGTCTCCTCCCCTACCTACTGCATTCATGTTTGGGCGCCAATCTGGTAATGCGTTAAGCGCCATTTTTCTGATACTGTGTATCTGGCGGGATTTTTGGTCAGCCATGTAATTAATTGCTTATGGTACACTACTTGGCTGTTATAAGCAGGAAGTGTTACTCATTTCGAGGTTGTTGAAAGTTGAACATTTTGGCTCTGTAACACAACACAGTTCGTTTTGGTTGCTCTGTATAGCTAAACTTATGAGTTTATGTATCTCCTGTTGTACGATTTGGCATGAATCCACTGATTTCATGGTTAATCTTATATGAATAATGCTATGTTTGCATGTGTTATGCTGATTCTGTCTCCAGTTTTGCATGTATCTTTCTTACTGCAATAGGGATGCCATAAGTATAGACAGCTTAACACTCTGTATTGGGAGATATCTGTAAGGCAGATATCATGTGTATCCCCCTGAAATCCAGTTTTAGTTATTCATGCTGATCATTCACAGGTGTATGTCTACCGACTCTAAGCCCTGGATAGGCACCAATCTAGCTCTGTGTTGAGGTTATACACCATGTCCAGCTTTGCATCCAAAATCCATTTCAAACCATTTCATCCTTCCACCTGTTAGTTGTAGGAGTAGGATTAGGATCCCTGCATGCTCTCATACCCAGCCAGACATTATGTCCAAGAACGTTGCCCACCTTGTGATCTATCATACAGATCTTGGTCCATACATGAGAGTATTCTGCCTGTTGTTGTCAAGTTAGATCTTTCTATCTTTGAGCTAGTCAAGGTTACATCTTGAGTTATAGGGATACCCCCCTTGGTGCGGCAGAACCAGAAGTGAAGGGGAGGAGCTCACGCAACCTCCTGTATTAGTTGGCTGAATCTGCCTGTGCATTAGAACTGGCAAACCCTAATGCTGATTCAGAAGAAAAACCAACAGTGTCCACTATAAAGGTGATCTCTTGCATAGTTATTATCACTTTCCAAAGGCAAGAGAAGGGTGTTGAGGCTGCACTTCACACATGGCGGCCATTAATGGGAGAATAAAAGCTTGCATAAGGCTGATTCAAAGGCTTTAAAGGGTGGATCTTCGCATACAGCGCAAAGTCTACACATTCTTGCAGCATCCTATACCTTTCTATCACGCTCCAAGGCATATTTGTTAACAAGAAGACCATTTCTTTGCCTTGGCGGCCATTGTTGAAGGTTTCCAAGCTTTTTTTTTTGCAGATTTGAAGCTTTTTCGGGCCAGCAAAGCATAAAGGGGGCAGATATTTCACTTCAAGGCCTCTTTTTCTTCATTTTCTTCCACCACAAGGTTCGTCTTCATGTTCCTGAGGCAACGTTCAAGACCAAAGAGCCATTTTTCAAGATTTTTCAAGCTTTTCCTTGGCTGGTTATGACTGTTCCAGTCCAAAATGTCCACCTACAGCCAAATAAAATTGATTTTTGAGGCCTATATGTCCAAAATTTCTCATTTTTGGCACATACCCACCTCAGCAAAAGGCATCTTCCATCATCCTGGATCAGTTTGAGCTCAGATCTATAAAATCTTTGAGGGTGTAGCTCCAAAATTTCATTTTCAAAGGGCAAAATTTTAATTTTTTCACAAAAAATTAAAATTTGGATAGCAAAAAGAAAACTTGTTTTTCTTGGGCAGCGAACACACAGAGGTCTAGATAGGCAATTTTCAAGGCAAAAAGGCATCAGAACAAGACCCCTCCAAGTCATCATGCAATATTCATCAGTCACCATTGAGGCTAAATCTTTGCTCAAACATGAATATTCCAAGGTCAAAGAAACAGACTTGTGACAAGTTTCACCTTGAAAAATATAGCCATGGAGTTGGCTACATGGAAAGAAAAGCTTCTGGGCATTGAAAAATATGCCATTGATTTTGTCCAAAACATTCCTTGCAGGTATTTCAGCGATGAAGGCGTAAATTGCCTTGTTCATAATTTGTAGGAGTTCATTCAGCTAATCCGCGGAAAATTTTGTGGTGATCCTCACGTAGACAAGATGTACCTCCTAGTTGAAATTGCATCAAAGTGTGCCAAGGTTGAAAAAGATTTTGAAGTTTTTGAAAAAATCACAGAGGATGCTACCATTGACCTACAGATGAGGACGGTTCACCTTGAATCCATGATTATGCCAGATGAGGCTAGGATTTAGGAATTTGAGAAAATTCTCAATTCTCATACTTAGTCAATTTTTCACTATCTGCAGGAGGGATTTATTTTTGGCAGCAGGAGAGATTTCCAAAGCAATTTATATTTTGAGAACTGACTTTGTTATCTAGAGTTGAATTTATTTTTAGATTTTGCTTTTGGAAATCATGCAAATTATCTTTGAGTTGGAACTCATTGTGTAATAACATGCAAGTTCAGTTAATTGAATTGTATGACAAGATACTTTTAGTTTTAGTTGTTAATAAGCTTACATGCTTCCCATGCAGCAATTAGATCTAGAGTGAAGAGTGTTAGTTAACTCTTCCTTTTATTTCCTCGCACCTTTGCTTTTTAGGTATAAATAAGTGTATTCTACACACTTAAACTATAAATGGTAAATGCTAAGACTAATTTTTGCTCGCATTTTATTGTTCAAGCATTGTTATTTGTTCTTGTCTTTTGATTAATGAGAATATGCATCATGGTTTCTGAGATATCTTGTTGTCGAGAGTTGTGAAAATCGTTCATGACTTTGTGCATGAACGGTTGTTGTTGAATTATCTTTGTTCTTTTGTGTTGAAAATATCCAAGTTGTCCCTTCGATTTTTTTATGCTCTGGATTTACTTAAAGAAATCGGAAGTGTTTTAAGATAGAGTTAGTTATTTTCTTCTGGACAGATTTAGAAAATCTTATAGCCTTGCAGAAGAGCTTCATTGCTTTGTGCTCGTGCCCTGAGAAACCAAAAAGATAGGTTATTTTGTAAACGTCTTTTTAATTTCCATGTTGAGGGAGCTTCCCCTCCTAATTTGAAGAACAGTCCTACTATACACGCTGTCCGTTTTTCTTTCTCACCGAAAGGTGCGAAATTAAACGCTAACAGTCTACGATGGAAACAACAACTCTCCAATGTGTAGGACTCTTCCTTTAATCAAAAGAAAATGCCTTAAGCTATCCAAAATATATTCTTAATCCTATTCGATGTAATTAAAGTTAGGCTACAAAATTGGGGTTTTGAGAGTCATGAAAATGAAATATGGAAATTCTAGGAATAGATGTCCCATGGTGGGTGCCAAAAACTATTGATGTTTTAATTTGTCACTTTCATTACAACACAAAATAGAATAGTGGATGAGGAAATCCTTTCTTCAAATTTGTAGGGGAAGCTCCTTGATTTAATCTACTCTAGAATTAAAACAAAAACAAGCTTACTAATATGAACACTGTACAGTCTATTCTTTGGGGTTTTGCATAAGGATAAAATAAATAAGAAAACTTGACCTATTTGTTTTGATCTCAGAGATTAGAGCATGAGACTTTGAAGAACTCCTATCTCACCAATGAATTTTCTCAATTTAAAACAAAAATGTGAACAAGAATACTATTCAAGGATTAAACAAAGATCCATTGGAATTGTATCAACAATTTGATTTGAAAAGAGAACATAACACATGGAAATAATAATGCCTAGAAGAAGAATGTGTTGCCTTTTTCCCAGATTGGATGCTTATTCCCAGATTTCCCTACAAGGTAGCCATCAGTGATCAACAGGATCTCTGGGCCAGGGGCCAACAGTGTAGGAGATAGACTCTATATTTTATCTCCTCTTCTTCTTCAGGCTCTGCAAGACCTAGGGGGGTATTCCCTATTCAACATCCATGAGGATATGCATACAAGGCTGGGATGCTGACAGAAAGCAGATAAGTCCTCCTGTAAGTAGACCAAAACTGAAAGATAAGAGCAAAGGGGCTAGCTTTGGGCCTATTTGCAGTTGTAGACAGAGGACTGAGGATCCTAAAACTAATTCTAATGTCCTAAAGATTGTTTTAGATTTAGATTTTTGATTTTAAGTTTGGATGTAAAGCTGGACATGGTTGTAACACAAACACAAAGCAAGATTGGTGCCTATCCAGGGCCTGGAGTCAGTAGACATACACCTGTGAATGATCAGCATGAACAACTAAAACTGGATTTCAGGGGGATATATGTGATACCTGCCTTACAGATATCTCCCAATACAGAGTGTTAAGTTATCTCTACTTATGGCATCCCTACTGCAGTATACCCTTCCCAATGTTCAACCTGAGAACAGTTTAATCTACCCCTTAAGCAGAAGTTAAAAGATCAGACATTCAACATAGGAATTCTATGCTCTAGAATCTAAACATTACCCAGATATCCAGATTCAGAAGAAGAATACATGCAATACTGGAGACAGAATTAACAAAACACATGCTAAGATAGCATTTCTCATATAAGATTAATCATGAAATCAGTGGGTTCATGCCAAAACATACAACAAGAGATACATAGACTCACAGGTTTAACTGTACAGAGCAACCAGATCAGCTTGTTTTGAATTACAGAGCCAAAAATCATCAACTTTCAACAACCTCGAAATGAGCAACACAACCTGCTATATATAGCAAGGAGGTGCTCAGCCTTAACTACATAGTTGACCAAAAATCCCGCCAGATACATAGTATCAAAAAAAATGGCACTCAAACATTCAATGCAGCAGGTGGGAGAGGAGACAGGAAGAAATCTCGAGCCTTGCGCCGCCGCCTAGGGATCCAGATCTTCAATCGGGTACTAGATCCGTCCACGCCATCGCCCATACCTCTGCAACAATCACCATTAATGGCGCACCAACCCGCGGCCCTGGGAAATGCAGAAAACTGTGCGTCGCAACCGTTTCCCGCCAAGATACATCGTCATGATATTTCAAATATGCAGGATATCGATTATCCCACATGCACCCCGCGGTGACCTTTTCATCACCTTATATACTAGGTCGCGAGCATATATGATGTCGGTGCTTTTGCTCCTGACGACACTAGTATAAGACTTCATCATCATCCTCCAACAGCATGATATCCTGTTGCTCGAAAAATCACCCTGACGTCAGCATCATCATCGCAATATCACCTGCATGATAATCGCCTTCATCGGCACAACCTGATCCATCGGAGGAAGATCCTCCTGCTTAGCCGATACCAAAAGTCTGGCCGATGAACATCCTGATGACGTCATCGTCATATCCTGCTGACATCATCAGCATATCTGCCTACTGCGCACCTCCTCATATCCGGATGACGTCATCATCATATTCGCAACATTGGGGGATCTTCGGAAGAATCCGGATATTTGGAAATATCATCCTAATGCACAAATATCATGCTGCACTGTAGCTCCACTGTAAGATCGGGGTGATAGATGAATATGCCAGATATTTGAAAAGATCACCCCCCACTAGATAATGCACGAAGCCGACAGGCGGCTACCTCCTTGATACCAGCATCATCAGGATGATAAAACAACGAACATGAAGTGATACAACAACATCAGGATGATATTGACTAAGATCATCCTGACGTCCAAAATATGATGACCACAATAAAAATCAGGTCACACTTAGAACTTTACAGCAACATCATCAGGATGATCTTAACAAAGATCACCCGATGTTAAAATATCACCCCGGCGAAAGATCATGCAGGCAGAAAATATGATGACCCTCGCAAGCAACACGGCGATAACTGGAAATGTGATGATGATGATGATGACGACCCTTAAAAAAAAAAAATAGGCCGGGTCGAACAACTCAGAAAATAACCCCTTCAGAAGATCGGGGTAACATCATCATCATAAAAGGGCAGGGTGATAATTGGAAGATCACCGGATATTTGAAAAATCACCCTCCGCAAGAAAATTAAGGCACATTGTAGCTCATCAGCAGGATCGGGATGATATCCCAACATCACCCGATATTGAAATACGATGATCCTGATGAAAAACAAGTCGACAGAAAACATGATGATGCGGACCATCATCGAAGACAATATGATGATGATGATCTCCTCCTCAAAGAAAATATGATGATGCAGCTAAAAAATGCCGAGGAGGTCCAACACTTAGGAAAATGGGCAAGAAGATATAGGGTTCAAATGAAGAAACCCCCTAAACATGAAAAAATCAACCCCCAGGTCAAAATGAGTGCTAACACTGGCTCCGAATGGGGACACGTGCAGGTGAAAGACTGCAGCGAGAACTAGATCTCCGGGCAGACCAAACAAAAAGTCAAAAAGCACGAACTGCACAAGACATTTACACTACATACATGTTTTTTACAAATGTGCACAGCGACAAGTCATTTATGCAAAATAGAACTTAAGGAACTGGCCATGCACAGGCAATTCCAGAACTTCACCATCTAGGGCCTGGAGGAAATAAGAATCCTCCCCATGAGCACTGCAAATCTGATATGGGCCCATCCATAAGGGTTCAAATTTACCATGTTTACCCTTTTCTTGACCCTTTGCATTCCAAATGAGCACCAGATCATTGACTTGAAACTTCCTTTTTATAGCTCTCCTGTCAAACTGATATTTCATATCTTGTTGTCTTTTGAGATTGATCTGGTGGGCTTTCCTTCTGTTCTCATCCAATGCAACCAGCTGGTTCACCCTTTCTGTCATGGAGTCTTCAATCTCCTCATCATTCTCTTGGATGAACCTGTAAACTGGTAGGAGATTGTTCATGGGCAATCTAGCTAATGCACCATATACTAGCTCAAAGGGTGACATCCCAATAGCCCTTTTTACTGTCACTTTGTCAGCCCATATGGCTAACTTTAATTTTGAGTCCCAAGCTCTCTTATTCTTGTCCAGTATCCTCTTGACAATTTTCATGATGCTTTTATTGCTTGATTCTGCTTGACCATTCCCTTGTGGGTGATATGGTGATGTATATGATAGATTTATCCCATACCTGTTGCAAAAATCAACAAATTCACCTGATCTGAAGCACATAGCATTATCAGTGACTACCTTGAATGGTACTCCAAACCTGATGATAATATTTTCTAGCATGAAATCTGTCACCACCTTACTTGTAGCTCTCTTAATTGGAATGGCCTCAATCCATTTGGTAAAGTAATCAGTTGCCACCAAAATCCAACTGTGTCCCCCACTTGATTTGTCTGCAATTTCCCCTATAAAGTCAATTCCCCATTGCTGAAATGGAGCATCCACAGTTACAGTTCTGAGGGGTAAAGCACCATCATATTTCAGCTTTCCTGAAAATCTTTGGCAAGGGTCACACTTCCTCACTAACTTTTGTGCATCTGAAAAGAGAGTGGGCCACCAATATCCTGCTCTGAGAATTTTATGAGCTGTTGTTTGAGCAGTATAATGTCCACCACACAATCCTTTATGCATATCAATCAAAACATTGTTAGCCATATCCTTATCCACACATCTCAACAGCACACCATCAGGGTTTTTCCAGTATAGCTCACCTTGAACAATAACATACCTGATTGCATGTAACTTTAAAGTCCTCTTTTGACTGTCACTGAAATGGGAAGGACAATTCAGATTTTGCAAGTAGTAGATAATATCCTTGTACCATTCAGATCCTGATACATTCACACTCTCATTTTGGACTGCATCAACTTGGCATGCTTCCAAGTTTGACTGTGCCATCATCTTGGCTAATCCTTGTCCTCTTATCAACTTGGTAACTTGTATGTCTATGTTAAACTCTTGCAGTTTGTTTATCCATCTGCACCTTCTTCCAGTCACCTCCTGCTGAGTGAAAATGTCTTTGACTGCTGCATGGGGTACATATGCAATTATATATGATCCTACCAAGTATGGTCTGAAACTTTTGATGGCTCTGACTAGTGCATATGCCTGTTTTTCCATAATATCATACTTCAACTCAGAGGCCTGTAAGGACATACTGAAGAAAGCTATGGGTTGTTCAAAACCATCTTCATTTTTCTGTAGCAAACAAGCAGCAACAGTATGAAAAGAAGCGAATGAAAATACTTGGAATGGCCTAGAAAAATCAGGAGATTTAAGAACAGGGGCCATCTTGATTGCCTCTTTGATACTCTGAAATGATTCTATTGCTTCCCTTTCCCAGTGGACAGTTGCATCCTTCTTCATCATCTTGGAAATGTTCCTTGTGGTTTCTGCAAAGTTGGGAACAAATCTCCTAACAAAATTTATCTGTCCAAAGAAGGACTGAACTCCTTTTACAGTTTTTGGCATTTGAATTCTGTCAATAGCAGCCACTCTCTCTGGATCTATCCTGACTCCATCCTTGGAAACAATATGTCCCAGGAGCTTTCCTTCAACTACCCCAAAGGCACACTTCTTTGGATTTAGAGAAATACCATACTCTAGTGCTCTTATGAAAATCTGCTCCAGATGCAAACAATGCTGCTCTTCTTTCTTTGAGTAAGCAGTCAAGTCATCCTGATATACAGCCAGAATTGAATCAATCAACCCTGCAAAAGCAACATCCATTGCTCTTTGAAATGTAGCACCTGCATTGGTTAGTCCGAAGGGCATTCTAACATACACATAAGTTCCCCATGGAGTGGTAAAGGCGGTCTTATACTGTTCTGATTCCTTTACCTTCACCTGATTATAACCTGAAAATCCATCCATCATGGATAAGAGTTCACAACCAGTCACTCTCTGCAACATAGCTTCCATATTAGGCAGTGGATAGTTATCCTTTAAAGAGGATACATTCAAGTTCCTGAAGTCAACACAAAGCCTAATATCACCATTCTTTTTTCTGACTGGGACAAGGTTAGACACCCAAGTTGAATGCCTGATTGGCACAATTATTCCAGCTTCCCTGAGCCTTTTGAGTTCTTCTTGCATCTTGGGAGCTAAGGTAGGATTAATAGGTCTTTGCTTTTGTCTAAATGGCTTAGCTTCAGGCTTCAATGGGATCTCATGCTGGAATAATTCTTCCCTATAAGCTTTTAGGTCCTCATATGACCAAGCAAAAACATGTTTATACCTTTTCAGTAATGCAATCAGCATACTCCTAATGTGTGGTTTGAGCTTTTTACCAATGTATACCTTCTGAGGGGCCTGAGATGTCCCCAAATTTATCTCTTCTAAATGTTCCTTATTCGTGGAAGATGTCCTTGTGACCAATTTGTCTCTACTGTCAAAGGCTCTTTCCAAAGCTACCAACCCTCTAGGGATTTTATTAGTCTTCAATTGAATTACCTCTTTTCCCACAAGAGTTTCTTTTCCATCTATAGTCTCTACAAAAGCTTGGAAATCAATTTCTTGATTCTCATATTCATCTATGCAGTGCAAAAATTTTAACAAGTCCCTATCATCATTAAACACTTGCCAACTGCATATATTTTCTGGTACTGCAGGCCTAATTTTAACTTCTACATTTGTGACATCTGACAGAGTGATGTCATCTGGCCTTATTGCAACATTGGCTAAGAAATCAGCCATAACATTCTTTGACCTCTCTACCCAGCCTATTGAAAATGCATCAAATAGTTCAATGGTATTCCAAACAGCATGCTTGTATTGTTTCAATCTTTTGTTTTTTGAAGCATACTTATCTCTAATTTGGGATACAATCAGCTCAGAATCCCCAAATACTCTTAACATTTTAATTCCATGTTTGAGAGCAATATTTAGGCCTAAGAGTAAAGCCTCATATTCTGCAATGTTGTTTGTGCAATCAAACCTCAGCAAGAAAGAGAATTTGAGGAGCTTACCAGTTGGAGACAGGAAAACAACTCCAGCTCCAGAGCCTTCTTTTGCACAAGCTCCATCAAAAAACATGGTCCACAAACCTCGCTGATCCAATTCTTCAATGCAGGCATTTTTCTTTTTATCTTTTGTATCATCTGAGACAACCTTGAAGTTATCACAGTCAGTGTCTACAAAGCATACCTGTTCCTCTGCTTCTTGGTCTTCCACTGTCTCTGATGATCTTTGTTCTCTGATTAGCTTAACATCCCTGCCATTCATTGGAATCATGGCATATGACAGGTCCAGCTGCATACTTCCACCAATTAGTGCTGCCCATCTTCTTGACAACAACATACCATACTGTGGCTTGATGTCAACCACTGTTATATTCATCTTATATCTCTTTTCAGGAAATGCTGCCAGTTTGAAATCTACATCCTTTATGATTCCAATAACTGGTACCTCTCTGGCATCCATAGCATAACATTTTCCATATGCCTTGTCAATTTTCAATCCAGCTTGTTGCATGATAGCCAAAGGCATGACATTTGTAGATGCTCCAGAGTCAAGCATACAATTTCTAATTATTTTTCCATTTATAACCAGGGAAACATAAAATGGTTCCACTTGTGAAGGACACTTTGTCATAGTCACTCCTAAATAGACTTTAGGAGCCTCATCTTCTTCATTACACATGACATGTTTCTCACCCTGGGTCTGAACATTTTGTTTAGCTTGAAAAGGTACCCCTGAGATTAGGGATATTGTCCTATTCTTGATTTCTTCCACTTTCATCAGTTCCATAAGTGGAATAGAGACTTTTACCTGAGAGAGGACTTGAGCTATATCAAATGGAGCATAATTTTGTGTAATAGCTGTAGCTTGCTCCACAATCTTGTTTTTATCCTGAACTGATTTAGCTCTTACTTTCATAGTTCCCTGATCATCATTCTTGTCTTGGGAACCTTTACTTTGATCTTCAGCCTGAGGGATTCTATTTTCTGGTCCTTGGGATTCATGACCTGTTCTATGTCTAAAATTCTGTTTACTATTTACCCACTGCCTTTTTTGTGGTTCAATTCCTTTATGACCATGCACTAGCTGACCTGCAGAAATACCTTCTGGCTGATGTGGGCTGCCTACTTGATTTTTACCTTTGAGATTATAGTTGCTTTTGACTTGAGCAACTGCTGCAGCTGTGAAGGCTCTCATTTCCTCATCGGAAGGCCGTTGTAAGTTACTCAGAAAATTGTGTGAGCTCTAAGCATACACATAGTTATCTTCATTATCTTCATCATATGGGAACTGTTGGCAGGCCTGAGTTCCATCATTTGTACTCTCATCAGCATCATAAAGAGTGTATCCATTGCCTATGGACATCATATTAACATCATCATCTTGCACATAATGTGGCTCATTGCATTCATTACAAGATGTAGCATTATCATACAAGGATTGAGCAATCATACACTGTAACTGTGAATGTGGCATCTGGCAAATTATACACCATGGAGCATCATCAACAATATTTATAGCTTTCTTTAGAGGATCAGGAGTTTCTTTGATATGTTGGGCCCTCTGATTTGTGTGGTTACGTGGGAAAATAGGCTTACCATCATGCCAATTGGTATTATAAGGCATATCATGCAATGATGGCCTCTTTTCCTGCCTTTGATAGACTTGCCTATCAGGACCCATCCCTTTTTCACTTCTAGCTAACCTATAGCTTAGGTCCTTAACAACATTTGCCAATTTGTCTATCTTATCTTCAGGGGCAGATGTATTACCTTGAGTGTTCTGAGGCTTGTTTGGATTCTGCAGAATTTTTATATCATCCCTTCTATTTGTCTTGCCCGATGCTTTCCTGTTGTTTTCAATATTCACTGCAATTCTGAAAGCATCCCTGAGAGTAGCAGGACCTTTATCTCTTAATCCATATGCAGTTTTTGCATCAAAGGCATTGATATACAATATTATGCACATTGGTTCATTTGGCCTCATGTGATGTGGCAATTTGTTTAACACTTTAGTAAATCTTGCATTAAAATCTGCAACCTGCTCATTTGACCCTTTAGTGATACTGGTGAACTCATTTACGAAAAAGCTAGGGTCAGTTTTGTCACCATATTGCTCCTTGAACATCCTTTTAAAATCATCCCATGATGAAATACTCCGGTCAGGCAGATTCTTGTACCATTCTCTTGCCTCATCTATTAAGGATTGCATGAATGACTTCATGAAAACATCCTCATGTTCAACCTCAAAGTTATCCATGACATTTTGAAAGGCTTTTAGATGATCTTCTCCTGACACTGTGTTGTTTCCTGAAAATTTAGGCACTTGCAGCCTCAGATGCTTGTCAATGGGGTTAGGATACCCAGGAATACCATCAAACACCAGCTGCCTGAATCTATCTAACTGCATTGGCTGTCTGTTTAACTGATTAACATTGACATTTCTGTTTGCATTCTGGTTTCTTACATTGTTCAGTGGTATCCTAGCATCATTCACATTTTGTCTCTCATCATTATGCTGATGTTGCACTTCATTTCTTTGCTGATGTCTCTGCACATTTGCATTCTCTAGGGTAGGAACTGAATCATTTTGGGCAGTTCTTAAAGCTTGCACTTTCTGCTTCATATCATCTCTGATTTTCATGGCTTGTAGATATTCTAGTTCTGCTCTTAGATTTCTGATTTCTTCAGCTAACTGTTCATCCTTAGGCATGGAGGTAGATGGTCTCATACCATTCTGGTCATCATCTTCATCATCCCTCAGAGACTCTGCCTCTTCAAACCTTTCACTAGGGTCTAGAAAAGGGCGTTCTTGGAACACCTCTGACCTCATTCTCATACTACCACCCTGTTGCCTCTCATATGCACCTTTAATATCAGCTTCTGCATTTGAAAAGTAAGGCACATGCTATCCTGATGGCCTAGGGTTATCTTGCATATCATCACCTTTTCTGGGGGAACCCTCATGACTAACTGAGACAGCTCCCTTTCTTCTGTACATCATTCTTCTTGTTACTGGTAACTCTTTAAATAAAGGATTTTGTTGGGATCTTCTCCCCTGCATATAAATTTTACTTTGACCGGTTGGGAGATTACTTCGGAGTCGCCACCTATTACTAGGAACTGTTTTCTTTTGAAAACCAGGGTTCTTTCACAAATTCCAATTTTCAAATCACCGTCCCCAGCAGAGTCGCCAATTTCTGTTGCTGACTCGGATGGGTCACATATATATTACTGGAGATAATTAGATAGTACTTTTACTACTCAATCCCCAGTAGAGTCACCAATTTCTGTTGCCTTTTTCCCAGACTGGATGCTTATTCCCAGATTTCCCTACAAGGTAGCCATCAGTGATCAACAGGATCTCTGGGCCAGGGGCCAACAGTGTAGGAGATAGACTCTATATTTTATCTCCTCTTCTTCTTCAGGCTCTGCAAGACCTAGGGGGGTATTCCCTATTCAACATCCATGAGGATATGCATACAAGGCTGGGATGCTGACAGAAAGCAGATAAGTCCTCCTGTAAGTAGACCAAAACTGAAAGATAAGAGCAAAGGGGCTAGCTTTGGGCCTATTTGCAGTTGTAGACAGAGGACTGAGGATCCTAAAACTAATTCTAATGTCCTAAAGATTGTTTTAGATTTAGATTTTTGATTTTAAGTTTGGATGTAAAGCTGGACATGGTTGTAACACAAACACAAAGCAAGATTGGTGCCTATCCAGGGCCTGGAGTCAGTAGACATACACCTGTGAATGATCAGCATGAACAACTAAAACTGGATTTCAGGGGGATATATGTGATACCTGCCTTACAGATATCTCCCAATACAGAGTGTTAAGTTATCTCTACTTATGGCATCCCTACTGCAGTATACCCTTCCCAATGTTCAACCTGAGAACAGTTTAATCTACCCCTTAAGCAGAAGTTAAAAGATCAGACATTCAACATAGGAATTCTATGCTCTAGAATCTAAACATTACCCAGATATCCAGATTCAGAAGAAGAATACATGCAATACTGGAGACAGAATTAACAAAACACATGCTAAGATAGCATTTCTCATATAAGATTAATCATGAAATCAGTGGGTTCATGCCAAAACATACAACAAGAGATACATAGACTCACAGGTTTAACTGTACAGAGCAACCAGATCAGCTTGTTTTGAATTACAGAGCCAAAAATCATCAACTTTCAACAACCTCGAAATGAGCAACACAACCTGCTATATATAGCAAGGAGGTGCTCAGCCTTAACTACATAGTTGACCAAAAATCCCGCCAGATACACAGTATCAAAAAAAATGGCGCTCAAACATTCAATGCAGCAGGTGGGAGAGGAGACAGGAAGAAATCTCGAGCCTTGCGCCGCCGCCTAGGGATCTAGATCTTCAATCGGGTACTAGATCCGTCCACGCCATCGCCCATACCTCTACAACAATCGCCATTAATGGCGCACCAACCCGCGGCCCTGGGAAATGCAGAAAACTGTGCGTCACAACCGTTTCCCGCCAAGATACATCGTCATGATATTTCAAATATGCAGGATATCAATTATCCCACATGCACCCCGCGGTGACCTTTTCATCACCTTATATACTAGGTCGCGAGCATATATGATGTCGGTGCTTTTGCTCCTGACGACACTAGTATAAGACTTCATCATCATCCTCCAACAGCATGATATCCTGTTGCTCGAAAAATCACCCTGACGTCAGCATCATCATCGCAATATCACCTGCATGATAATCGCCTTCATCGGCACAACCTGATCCATCGGAGGAAGATCCTCCTGCTTAGCCGATACCAAAAGTCTGGCCGATGAACATCCTGATGACGTCATCGTCATATCCTGCTGACATCATCAGCATATCTGCCTACTGTGCACCTCCTCATATCCGGATGACGTCATCATCATATTCGCAACATTGGGGGATCTTCGGAAGAATCCGGATATTTGGAAATATCATCCTAATGCACAAATATCATGCTGCACTGTAGCTCCACTGTAAGATCGGGGTGATAGATGAATATGCCAGATATTTGAAAAGATCACCCCCCACTAGATAATGCACGAAGCCGACAGGCGGCTACCTCCTTGATACCAGCATCATCAGGATGATAAAACAACGAACATGAAGTGATACAACAACATCAGGATGATATTGACTAAGATCATCCTGACGTCCAAAATATGATGACCACGATAAAAATCAGGTCACACTTAGAACTTTACAGCAACATCATCAGGATGATCTTAACAAAGATCACCCGATGTTAAAATATCACCCCGGCGAAAGATCATGCAGGCAGAAAATATGATGACCCTCGCAAGCAACACAGCGATAACTGGAAATATGATGATGATGATGACGACCCTTAAAAAAAAAAATAGGCCGGATCGAACAACTCAGAAAATAACCCCTTCAGAAGATCGGGGTAACATCATCATCATAAAAGGGCAGGGTGATAATTGGAAGATCACCGGATATTTGAAAAATCACCCTCCGCAAGAAAATTAAGGCACATTGTAGCTCATCAGCAGGATCGGGATGATATCCCAACATCACCCGATATTGAAATACGATGATCCTGATGAAAAACAAGTCGACAGAAAACATGATGATGCGGACCATCATCGAAGACAATATGATGATGATGATCTCCTCCTCAAAGAAAATATGATGATGCAGCTGAAAAATGCCGAGGAGGTCCAACACTTAGGAAAATGGGCAAGAAGATATAGGGTTCAAATGAAGAAACCCCCTAAACATGAAAAAATCAACCCCCAGGTCAAAATGAGTGCTAACAGAATGGATGAAGATAATTAATTATACAAAACATTCAAAGTTGCTTCATGAGTTTGAACATCGATGTCACACTGTTGTACCTATACGCAAAATTTTGTATGTTGGCATATTTGTCTAAATTGAGTCATGTTTGTTTAGCTCTTGGAGCACCAAGTTCATTGTTTTCACTAACTCTATAGGAAACTTCAAGCCATTCCAAGCAGACCTAGAAATGAAAAAGATAGTCTCATACAAAAGAGTGCCTCTGGAGCAAGAAAG
The DNA here is from genome assembly GCA_027924645.1 of Cunninghamia lanceolata. NCBI lineage: Eukaryota > Viridiplantae > Streptophyta > Pinopsida > Cupressales > Cupressaceae > Cunninghamia > Cunninghamia lanceolata. The sequence continues at coordinate 6,804,965 of BSBN01000071.1, read as the reverse complement.
ACGTGCCTAGGATGAAAGCGTACCTTGGAGAGAATTCACCCGCCAATGGTTTGGGAGAAGAAAAATCCAGTGCAAAAGTGCTCCAGGATTGGCAAGAGCACGCCAGGATTGGCAAAGGCATGCCGGGATTGGCAAAGGTGCACTAGGAGTGGTAAAAGTGCGCCAAGTTGAGAAGAGGCACGCCTGAGCAAAGGAAAAGCGTGTCCAGTTCAAAGAGGCGCATCTAGAAAGGAAGAAGCGCACCTAAGAAGGAGATGATTGCTATAAAAAACATGTCTATTCATAGTTGGAGGCGTGTTTGATTGAAGATAAGCATGCTTGGAGAGGACAAGGTGCATCTGATAGAGGAAAAGCACGCCTCATTGCAAATAAACGCACCTCTGGGAGGATTCACACACCAAGTATGAGAAAGATCCACATGCCTTGCAAAGAAAGAAGTAAAAGAGTGCTTCAAATAGATAAAAGGCATGCTCAGAAGAACAAAAGCGTCCCTAAAAAAGACAAGGCATGCCTAATCAAGCAAAGCGTGCCTGAAGAAGGCAAGGTAGCCTAATCAAGTAAAAGCACACCAATTTGAGTTTAGATGCGCTTGGATAGAGTAAAAGCGCACTTGATGGGGTGAAGATGCGCCTGGTTGAAGGAAAACGCATCTAAAAACAGATAAGCACGCCAAGACAAGGAAAATAATCCAAAAGAGCAAAGATGCGCCTAGAGGAGGTTCCACGCACTTCCAAAAGAAGAAATTTCAAAATAAGTCTCAGAAGGGCACCCTTCTCCACCTTGCATGCCTCACAAAAGGAAAAATAAATGTCAAAAACACACTTGAAGAATGAGGAAAGAAGGCGCTTAATGGACATTGAAGACTAAAAGTGCGCCTAATGCACTTTAGACGTGCCTAACACAAGCAAAGCGTGGCTAGACATTAGAAAACGTGCCCAAGGAAAGATGAGCGCATTGAACTAAGCGAAAAGCATGCCTTTCCAGTATGAGAAGTGCTTGAACATTCAAAACACATGCTTGTGGAAGAAGAAGCACGCCTATGGAAGAAGCGCGCATGTGGAAGAAGCACGCCTATGGAAGAAGGGTGCATGTGGAAGAAGTACGCCTATACAAGGAGAAAAGCATGCCTTCATGGATCTAAACATGCCAATACAAAGGAGAGATGAAAGAATAGATTTTCGAGGTTTTTTAGAAGGTTTGCTCACAATCATCAAAGTCATCTAAAGCCAAAGGACTATTTTTAGTCCATACTAAAAATAGATTTGCTATTTTTAGCAGGTCACCATTTTCAAAGAGAAGAGCATATTCAAAGACTTGCTATTTTTAGCCGAAGCTATTTATAGCCCGTGCTATTTGTAGCAGTTTTTATTTTTAGTGTTAACTTGGAGTTGGCTCTTTGTTTGATCATCATGCAAGAGGATGTGAGCATGAAGTCAAAGTTTGCAACAAATCGATCTTCAATTTAACTGGAGGTCACATGTTTGCACGTCAGTTGAGCTATAGTTGCATGCTTTTAAGATTTAGTCTTATTAGAGCAGATATTTTGTAATAAGTTGGCATGTCAGGCAAACAATAGTGAACTAGGTTAGAGTTCAGTTATTTATTTTCATGCATTTGCTTTGTAATAGTATAAATAAGTGCTTTTGCACAAGGATTGGGGATTTTAGGAGTTAAATTTTTGAGCTAGATTTTTAGAATTCATTATTCAGTATCAGAGTTAAAGAAATTAGTGTTGTATCATGATCAGTGAATGAACATCAATAAAATGGCAATTCTCATGCCTTCATTATGCTGAAGTTGCTAGTTGTTTGGTGTTTAGCGTGATTGCGTTCTTGTTTGTTCGATATATTTCATTATGCCTGTCTTTCTTCCAAGGATTCATTGAGATGTATCATCATCTGTGCCAAAGGTTAAGTCGGTTCAATGAATTTGCAAACTTTGTGTCACAAATGAAGTTGACTATATGAGTCATGGCTTTATACCCTCTTGTACTTGATTTAGTCCTAGCATTCATGATAATGTGTTTAAGTGTTAATTAATCCAATCCACGTGTACTTGCCTTGTTCAACCCTTGAATTTAGTTGAATGGTGCAAGCGTCTAGCATAGGTTCTAATTTCAGTCAAAAAACCACAAAATCCTTGCTTTGTGATTTAAAGTGCGTTTTTTCCTTTCGCACACTGCAAACCCAAAAAAATTGCAAATTTCATATTTTATTCAGCATTAGTGAGAAAAACCCATGAAAACACTGTAAATTCTATATAGTTGCAGATTAGTTTTACTTTACAGTGAGCTTCCCCTTCTAATTTGAAGAGCGGTCTTACCACACATCTGTCTATTTTACGCTCACTGTGATGTTCCCTTCTTAATGGAAACACTTAAACCTGAATCTGCATTCAAAATGGTTCTCAAAGAGACATTAGTAACATTAGAGATCAATAATTTCAATGATAATATCTAATGAGATCAAAGATAATATAAATATTTCATCCTCGACAAAGGATTATTCATTTCCTTCTTGTCATTCACTAATGATGATTATTTTATAATATATTCCATAAGTAGATTAAGGCAGATATTAAACATAATTTAAGATCCATATCTTCCCCTCTATCCTTCCGTCAAGGAATTAGACTTTACATGACTAGGGCACGTGAGACCATCCCGACCCGGCCATTGGGGAAGCTATGTCCCAACCATTGGGTCTCCCCATGAGATGGACTTTTACTCCGCTTCTCCCTACAATACTTGAAACATACACCCTCGAATATATGTTTGTTCTGTGCCAAGTTTTTTGCTTTTCTGATTGTTTTAGGTTTAGCGTTTTATTGCATGTTTTACATGTTTTAATTTTTGCATTGATAACATGGAATATAAAGCATATATTGAAAACCCAGAAAAACTAAAGCATATAAAACACCAAAATATCGAATACCCAGGTAGTATTATAGCCAAATATGAATTATGAATACATACCCATATCAAGTTTTGCAACTTCGTTCAACTACCAAATCCAGACCAACAATACAAGCTATGGAAATGTTGCTAAAATCCACTCACGGTGAAATGGAACTTCAAACACAATTGCTGCAAGTGCATAAATGGCTCTAGACGCCAAGATTTGTGGAGTAAATGGATACAAATGAAGAGCAGTTTCAGCATACAGAACCCCACTCCCAAGCTCTGTTGTATGGCCCAGCTGGATGAATATATCAGCACTAAACAACTGAAAACAGTCTCCAGAAGTCACTAATCTGCTCCAGAAATGTTTGCTGGGATATGTCGACCAGACTGATATAGAAACAACTAGAAATCAACTCCAAATCGCCCTCAAAAGAAGTATCTTCTGCAGTACCATGTACTGCCAGCAGGGACATTGTACGACCTGCACAATGAACTGTAACAGCATGCAATCACAGCCAAAAAGATGTCAATCTGCCTTCATTTATTTGCTCTCAGCTGCTACACAAATCCCCATGAAAGATTGCTCATTAGTTGCTCAAAACTTCGTCAAAATGAATGATTCGAATGCACAACTGAAGCTCCTGGATGAAGCCTCCAAGAATCTCTTCCTGATGTGGTCTTTCACACATGAAGAAGAGGACTATGAAAAGGTTTTCGTCTCAACACAGCCAAGAACAAACCCTAGAGCCAAGCTCCAAAGCCAATGCACGGGAACATCCCAAAACACAAGAGAAATCAATAATCCAACATATCAAATGACTCCCATTCACCCCTTTTTATAATTCCACAAGAGGGGTCCATTCCCTTTGGAGGGAAATATTTCTTTTAATTTCACTTTAATATTTCCCAAGGTGAGCGCTCCACAATATAACTTAGGTGTCTTTTAAATATTTTATTTTTCAACACTTAACCATTAAAACCCAAAGTCCAATATTAAATAATATTATTAATTTATGGACTTTAATATGGAGGCCCAAATGAACTCAGAATTCAATGATATATAGACTGTTGGAAAGGTCTCATCAAAACGCTCCATCTCCAACACTGAAAATCCCATAACGGACTGAAACCCTAATTTGCCAAAAATAGCAAGTCTGAGACCAAAGTCCGAAATCGCTTGGAAATACATCACCGCAACCCATCTGATATCATTGAGCTCAATGCAACATCTGGGGGAACCAACGGCTGACTGCCAAGTCTCCAAAACAGTGCCAGACTGACACTTACTATAAATAGCAGTGATCTCCGAGGACCAAAGAGAACAAATCCAGAAAGATTGTCGCCATGCAAGCACTTACTATAAATAGTATGGACAAGTCTGAAATCTCTCTGGAAAGTGTCATACAACTCCACTAGATCACTCGAACACCTTGGTGACATCGAAATACTCCTCTGATTATGCTGTCACCAACCCAGAAAGTCAACTTTGACTGTGCTGCAAGAGAACTTGAAAATGGAGGCATTACAATACCCACCATTCCTTCTTGGATGAAGTAATAGAGGCTATGGAAATATGATCTTATTCAATATCCCCTTGTACTACATATGGAATTCTATTATACTATTTATCATCATTGTAAGATACCCAACTAATTCTACCAAAATTTTTCCTTACTTAGACAATTTTACTTGCTATCAACTCATCAACTATTTCAACAACACAAAGATATACATCAAAGATAACTATTTGAATGAATCAACCTTAAGCTGGGTACTTGTTTTATTACTTGATTCAATCAACTCACAATGTCTTATTACATGGATAGTGCTTTCAATGGCATGAAGTTACACTTTATTCAAATGGAATTACAAAAGCAGGCCTTGGAGCCTTGATGATTACAATGCCTTGCACACTAGATCAACTTAATCAAGCTCAACGATGTCAACTGAATGTCAACACCTCACAGTACAACAAGGGAGCATCACCTTGTCAGTTGAGGGAGCATCACCCCAACACTTGAAACTCGCAGGCCTCAAGATTACAAGCTCAACAGCTTTGCAGAGAGAATTTTGTCAAATGCATAGATACCAAATGAATGAGAGAGCTCCTCCTTTTATAGGCCTTCCAAAGGCAATGAAGGCACGTTTTACAATGCACCAAGAGGAACCAAGGCACGTTTCCCAAGAAGCATATCCAAGGGAATATCCCATCTGATGACTCATTCTGAGTTGGCAAGCTTATCTAGAGACCTTGACACGGATCCCGAAGACATTCTGTGGACCAATGAAAGCTCAGGTAGTTACAACTACCTTATCTCCTGCCTAGGCGCTATAATTGCAAAGTCCTCAATGCTAGGCGCCAACTGAAGGTTGAAAGGAGGAGAATTTGAGATCCAACTTACTAGGGCGCAATTCCAGTGATCTCTTGACTTGGGCGCTAGATTTAGGTTTCTGCAAAGGTTTTGGCGCCTGGGGAAAGATGTGACATCTCCTTGCAAACATTTTCACCTCAAGCCATATCTAAGTTAAAAATACCAACTTCTGCCAAGCGCCCTCCACATTGAGTGAATTGAAAGGTCTTTTCATGCTTAGGCGCATCATGGTATCTGAGGAAAGGTGAATTGGCGCCCCCCTCCTCTTGAGTGGTTCATCTCCATGCAAGTGTTCAAAAACATCATTCTCTTCATGAGGCTCATTTTGAGATGAAATGACATGAGTTTGGCGCCCAGTCTAGAATTAATAAAACACTTGTCTTATCAATGATTATCTTCTTATCCTCTGATGGAGCGCCTTGTTCCAACCTTGGTCTTGAGGACTGACAACTCCCTTAGGCGCACCTTTGAGGTCATTTTGACTGGTATCTGCGCCCTTAGCAGGATGAAGTCCTTTGAAGTCTTCAAACAAACCAAAATACTTGCCCGGTATCAGGATAACCTTAGGCGCTTCAAGAAGGAGGTTGGAACATGAATAGGCGCCAACTTGTCTAGGCGCAAACCGAAGCTTGTGGAGGATATTCAAGGCGCTCAAGATTCCTTGAAGACATCACAAAGTTCCAATGCTCATAACTTCTTCTGGTTCACTCTGAGGCTAGGCGCTATAACTTGATCTAGGCGCACTTACTGGTAGAAAGGGTTCTAGATAGGCGCCTTTAGATAGGAGAGGTCTTTCCTTGCAAGAAACTTCAACTCAAGCATCATTTGATTCAAAAATATCTTCTTCTTTCTAGCGCCTACTCATTTGGAGGACTTGGAATCCATTTCATCAAGGAGGCGCATTTCCTATGTCATGGAATCTTGCTTTGGCGCCTTGGTGAGTTTAGGTGTTCATTTCATAACATTTGATCACCCTTTGGTGCCTACGGTGAGAACTTATCCTTGTCTGCCTTAGTCAACATTTCGCATTTTAGGGTTTGCAAACTCAAGCTGTGGCGCCTTGATGCAGTTGATAGATCCTTGGGCGCCATTTGAGAGGATTCAAAACCTAGGCGCTAAAATGGAAGTATCTCACCAGAAAGTACAACTTCATAGCTTTCAATCCATCAATTACTCATGCTAGGCGCTCAAAATGGAGAGTTTAAACCTTGTGAAGGTTAGGCGCATTCTGAGGTTGAGTAAGAATAAGAAAGTGCGCCTAACTCAATTAGGCTCTTCCAATGACTACAAACATATATTAGGTGAATGAGCAATTGCCAGTGATGCTCAATTAGTTCATAGATGACTTCATCTTCCTGCTTGTTGCCTTCAAAACCCAAGGCGCTCATTCAGGTGAGCTCAGTCTGCTATTGGCGCCTTAGCTTGAAACTTCATTTCTAACATCTTCGCTTATCTCAGAACTAGGCACTGAGTCGGGTAAAGTAAACCACAAGGAGCGCCTCCAGTTGAATGCGATACTGAGAGCTAAAATGAGCTTTGGAAGTTGGGCGCCAAAGTGAACCTGATTTGTCAAGGAGTGCGCCTGACAATGGTGATTACTGGGGTTGCAGAAACTCCTCCCAGACTTAGTCAATTTACAAGTTTCTGACTTTGATCCTGCAAGACAAAAGGTTAAGTTAGTCAAAAACCAGTTCATTCCCTCATTACTTAGAATTAGCCTCCGGGAATGAGGATTAGGCTAATCCATTATACACTTGATGATCAAGCCGGAAACGGGGACATGACAATCATGGTGCATGAATAGAGACATGTATATCATTCAATTAAAATATCATTATGTGATATCCTTGTTTTTACTAATGCATTGATAGAAAATAAAATGCATCGTATATATATATAATCTTCTCATTCCTTACATATATGACATTTATAGTTTTATACTAATAACATGAAATCAAATACATCATATGTTTTTGGTACCTTTATTCCCTTTTGTGCAGATCTGAATTTATTACTAAGTTCTGATTTTATATTATACCTGTTGTTGTTGATGATAAATGCAGAAATATATAATGATTGGTTGTTGTTGAATGCCAAGTTGTTTTATTGATCTATGCCCTTTGGAAGGGTGGATTGATGAATATTTATAATTTTGAAAGGTTGCAATCACCCATCGGTCACCACTATTAATGATAGTAATTACCTTTTAAAGATGTTCGCTGACTCAAATAACTATGTTACCGGGTTCTTTGCCCGGAGGCACCGGTCCAGTCGAGAGCGGAAGCAGCGACGGGAGCGGCCTGGGAGCGGCCCTACCACCCTGGGTTCCTTGTGGGTTCTCCGACAGAGAACCCACAAGGACCCTGGGGTGGCAGGGGCACTCGCAGGCCGCTCCCAGGCGCTCCTAGGTGCATTTTTGGGATTTTTTTTTAAATTACAATTTTCTTTTAAAAAACTATAACTATATAAATTATTAAATACTATATATAATATAATATAATATAGAATATATAATATTATTATATTATATATTCTATATTATATTATATTATTTATTATTATTTATTATATAATAATATATTATATATTATATATTATATTATATTATATTATATTATATATTATACATTATTATAAATATTAAATTATATAATATATATATATAGTACAGCCGTACCCAACTGTACCCATAGCAAAAAAAATCGCCGTACCGACATACCAGAACCCTGCTCCCGTATCCACTCCCGTACCAGAACCACTTGTTAAACATCATTTGCTATGGAATTGGCGTCTCTCTTGAGAGGCCGGATCCTCATATATATGTGATTTTATGATATATAACGAACAAATACTTGTTTAGTCATATGTTTATTTATTATTTATTATATATATTCTTATTAATATATATATATAATATTATTATATTGTTATTGTATATATATATATATATATTTGTTTAATGATAGGAAGGTATGAATAATTTCACCATATGAATTTATGCATACATATGATTACATGTAAGATATTAATGAATTGTAAGGTCTGCACTTGGATACACAGGCGACAAAGCATACACTTTGAGTATGCGTAATTTATAACATATAAGGTGATTCAATATGGGGGATATGACATCGTACTAAAAGGTGCAAAATAAAACGCTAACACACACAAAGTTAACATAGTTCTTATTAATTGGACTCTTCCTTGAACAATTACAACACGTGGAATTGGACTTGAATGAAAATCTTGGCAGCATAAGCAATCTTCAACTTCTCATTCTTTACACAGATACACTTAACAATTTAATTGGCCTCGAACTTGAATGACTATCTCTGCAGCATGTGTAAATGACGCATATTTGTAACCTTCCAATTGCAGCTTCTTGAAGCTTCAAAAATTATAAAAACAATTGCTTTGAAAGCAATTCTATCCTCATCCTTTGAAAATAATATAAAAATATTAATTTCTTTCCATTTATGCTTCTCATCTTGAGCATCCATCTGAATTAAGGCCTCTGATCTTCTAATTTTGTCTTAAATTTGCTTTAATTGATCCTCAATCTCGGCTTGGGCATCACTTTGAATTAAGGGCTCAGATTCATCATTTTTTCTCATTTATTTTGCTTTATTAGTTCCTGTTGGCTTTTTGTCCCTATTGGACATTTCCACAGTTGTTTGTTTTTTAGCCTTAGGGCTATTAGTTCCTTGTTGTGATCCTCCGTTTGGGTGTTAGACTTCATTGCTATATCTTTCATATTCTATGTAAAAGATTTCGAGGCCCTTTCAAGATCCTTTTTACCCTCTATAAAAAACATAAGCAAATAAATGGATGAACTACTCGGCTGTGATATTTTCTCATAAATATTTGAAAAGTTTTCAATCTATAGTTTTATCATTAGAAAATAAACTTCTGATATTTTTAAAAACTCAATGTGAAATTGCACCCTCAATTGAACTCAAAATATAAATATTTTTAAATTTCAAATAAATAGTACTTTTAATTTGAGAATGCGATAGTGATTCTTGTGTCTATTGTAACTTACTAATATGTGATACTGATGGACTGGGATTTACATCCTTGTACCTATATGTACGTCACTTGTGTCTCGAGCAGCATTTTTTATTTCTTTTCTTCCTAACATTTGTTAAATGATGCTATTCAACAACTCTAGCGGTAAATTTTTCCATTTTCTAGCTTTTGTCAATAAGAAGAATTGCTGTTATGAGTTTTTAGAGTTTTTTATTGACATTCAATTGGATTATCGACAGATTTTAGGACTGAAATGCTTCTTGCACTGAAAGCATTTGAGGGATCTAAAATTATAGGCATGTTTATCAACTCATGCTTTACTCATTGTCAATCTGAGATTCAACAAACATGGTTTTCAGAAAGTTCTCCAAGATTACATAACAAGGTATCATGAGAAATTTTTTATTGTGCAAATTTAGTATATTTTGTTAAATTATTTGTTATTTCATATTCTTGGAAGTTGAGTTTGTCATTTTTACCATGTATATCTCTTTTTGCATGCTTGTATATTTATTGAAATATTGCAGAGGATTAATGTATTTTGATATATTTGTCTTTTAAAACTAGCTTGATGTGGGTGACAGAGAAACATGTTATATTACACTCAAAGCTCCCGTCAAGATCCCCTTCCAAGGGTCAACACTAGGCAGTCATAGCCCACCAGTTGGAGCAAATGGCTATGCCTATAATGATGGCTCACATATGACTTGACCTGCCCACCTATATGTTGAGCGAAGAAAAACAATACAGACAAAAGCAAATGATTAAATCAAATTCATAAACAAAACACAAAACCAATGCAAAAGAGAACAGCAAAGTTTTTTAATGTGGTTCACCAAATGGCTACATCCACTTTGAGCAGGGGATAGCTCTCTGTATTAAATCCAGAATAATATATTTCTGTTACAGCATATCAGATGTATATTCAACCTACAGCAGTATACATTCCACACACTTCCCTCACAGTCTAACAATAGATAGATAAAAATAAATAATCTCCAATAATGTACTATCTTTAACCTCATCGTGGGACTAAACAGCATGCAGAGGTCGATGCAATAAGAGGGAGTAGTGGGGCTGTCAGAACCGTTACATAGACTGAGGATTGGGCTGCAATGTTACACTAACAATCTCCCACTTGAAGTCCAATCCTGGCTGTAGGAGAGCTGCGCAGAGATATCCCCCACTCCAGGCTTATTGTCAGAACTTGACAATGCCAAGAGAAGTCCTACAGAACTCGAACTTCTCCCTTGGAACAATCTTCGTCAAAGCATCCGCCGGATTCACTTTTGTGTCAATCTTCTTTACTTGCAACTTACCCTCTTCAAGGACATGCCGAATGAAATGATATCTCAATTCTATATGTTTGGTTCGATTATGAAAAGTGGAGTTCTTTGCCAAGTGAATAGCACTGTTGCTATCACAAAACAGAGTAGAAACAGACTGCTTACACCGCAATTTGCCCAATAACCATTGTAACCATATCATCTCTTTTGCTCCTTCAGTGAGAGCAATGTATTCAGCCTCAGTGGAAGAGAGTGCAACTACCTATTGCAAACGTAAAATCCAACTAATTGCAGCCCCGGCAAATGTAAACACATAGCTTGTTGTAGACCTCCGTTTGTCCAAGTCTTCGGCCATATCGGAGTCAACATACCCCCGCAGCTGAGTATCCTGTCCTCCAAAACACAAAGCATGATTTGAAGTACCTCTAAGATACCTGAATATCCAATGTACTACCTGCCAATGAGGTTTACCTGGATTGCTCATAAATCTGCTCACAACTCCCACTACATGGGCAATATCTGGACGAGTACAAACCATGGCATACATGAGATTGCCAACTGCAGATGAATAGGGGACACTCTTCATGTGTTCTTGATCTTCTTGAGTTTGAGGACACATAGTTGATGATAACCAAAAGTGATCAACCAATGGATTACTAACAGGTTTTGCATGCTTCATGTTGAACCTATCCAAGATTTTGTCAATATACGTCTCTTGAGACAATCTGATTTGTCTCTTTTGTCTATCCCTGATTATGGTCATGCCAAGAATCCTCTTGGTTGCTGCTAGATCTTTCATGGCAAACTGCTGAGCTAAATGTTGCTTCAATTCCATAACAACCCTCATGTTGCTACCAGTGACTAACATGTCATCAACATAAAGTAGAAGTATGACAAACTCACCATTTGCAAGCCACTTGAAGTAAAAGACAAGGATCGGATTCGCAGCGAATGAAGTTATGCTCAACCATGAAGCTATCACACTTACGATACCATTGCCTCGGGGCTTGTGTATTATCCCTTTCTAGGATATTTTCTAAAATACTAATTAATCACTTGAGTTTTCAAACATGAGAATCCAAACCAAAAAATTACAAAACCCAACTAGTTGTCATAACTCAGAATTTCTCAATTAGATTATAGATAGAAATAGATCCTTCAAATTAAAGATTTGAAGTATTTGTCCAAACAAAGTTATATGGCAGCATATGAATTCTGATTACAATGATAACAGCCTTGTATTACATCAACATCCATATAGACTGCAATTTCAAACTTAGAAATGCATATTCAGATTACAATGAAGGTAATGGAACAATCATTCTGATGATACTACTCAATCCTTTCAACTATATCAATTCACTGTCATATGACAGTCACAATCTGTTGTTACAAGTCTAAGAGGAAACACCAATTACATACCAAAGAGTGATGCCAAGTATACAATCTGACCCTTCAATGTCGAATGAACCACTCTAGATTAGCCGTCTCTATGTATGGATGGAATCGTTGTTCTTGTATGCTTGCTTTGCTATCATTGCTGTTGTATGAAGAATTTGTCCTCTCAGCGATTCCAGATGATCATAATCAGGCTTGTTTATGACTCGATGCAATATAACTGTTTATGACTTATTAAATCTCTTTACACTTGCTTAGTGTTGTGACCTTTTACAACATCAACCCCAATTGCAAATTGGGTCCCCCTTTTTTTTCAACTTAATCCGGATTCTTGCTCTAATCCCATACTCTCCGGCATGATTTCAGAACTCAGATGATGTCAATGGTTTAGGCTGGCTCACCGGTGTTCGAAGAAGTGAACACATAGACTTCCTCCTGTATAGGCTTAGAACCCTAACTGCCTATTCTGAACGATCCTCAGGGAAGGGTTTTGTCTTTCCATCCTTAGGAAATGAACCCACTCCATCCTCGGCATAGAACTAAATTCTAATCTTGTTCCAAGACTCCATGTCCCACTCAAGAAACCATCCTCGGACTCCAGTCCAAGAATCTAGCCCGGAGGTCCAATCCGGAATCCTGTCCGGAAGTGCCTATCCTGGAGTCTTGTTCAAGGAATTCCTGCCCGGAATCCTGTTCCAAGGTCTATCCTATTCTTATCCCGACCAGACCCAGAACTCAACAACATGTCAACAACTGCCACTCCTTGGCATGTTCATCTTTCCACCGTGGAACTCAGTTCCCAACCCGACAGCTCCAGTCCGGAAGTTCAATCCAAGGGATATCCTTCTGATCCCAATCCGGGACTCAATCTCAGATCATAACTTGGAAGATTCTCAATCAACAGGGTTTTCAAAAAAAAAAAAACTTAGAGCAAATTCCAAAAAAAAATAGATGTTCCAACACCCCTCAGAAAGAATGTGGAAATGCAGATCATGGAACATTCCTAGTCGCATATTCCAGTACCAACTAGAATATGCGCCCAGGACAGTTTTTTGTCCTGGTCGCATAATCCAGTAGGTACTGGATTATGCGCCCAGGACAGATTTTTGTCCTAGTCGCATAATCCAGTACCTCTTGGATTATGCGCCCAGGACCAGGGTGTCCAGTTCCAGAGTCCAGTCTAGTCTAGACTATGCAGTTCCTCAAGAAATTATTCCCGATCTAGTCTGCAAGTTCCTACATGAAAAGCTTCCTGGCCTGATATGGAGTCTCACCATGGAATCCGGAATCCCTAGGGGGATGGAACATACTTCTGATATCAAATGATGGAGTCTCTGATCCGAGTAGAGGGAAACCTGTCCTTGCCCCCGTAGAGTGATGAAACCCTTGACCAAAATCTTGAAAACTGAGCGTGCAAAGGGAAAGTCCTTAGTCATCCTGAAGAAATTATGAAAACTGGACAAGGACTGTCCTAGTCATAAATTCCAGAAAGTACTGGATTGTGCGCCCAGGGAAGGTTTTTTGTCCTGGTCACACAATCTAGGACCTCCTGGATTATGCGTCGTAGGATCAGGGTATCCAGTTCCCCCTTCCTATCCAGTCTGACCTACCCAGTTCCTCAGGCAATCATTCCCAGACTTCTCTGCAAGTGCCTGCATGAAAATTTCACCGTCTGTTGGTCTGGAAGATTTCGCCATGAAGATTGGAATTCCTTGCAGGAATGAAGGAAGACTCCTTGTTCCGGATCCCGTGTCAATGATTGAGCCCCTGTAAAGCGACCAAAGTACACCTTTTACGAAGAGGATTCCTGTTCAGACAACAAAACTGAAAGAAGGAATAAGTCCTTAACTAAAATCTTGAAAACTGAACCTGCAGGGTAATTTTTGGCTAGGGCGCAAAATCCACCTCCTGTGGAAATGTGCACTCTGGGAGAAATTTTTGGCTAGAGCGCAAATTCCACCTCCTGTGGAAACGTGCGCTCCAGGATAGTTCTCTGTCCAGGGCACAAAATCCTGCACCTCAGGGAAAGTGCGCCCCTGGACAGGATCCTCCAATTCCCTCCACAGATGATGCTTGTCCAAAATGGAGTTTTGACCTTCATCAAATCCTGCAGGAAAACTTCCAAAACTTGGCAAAATTTTGACAAAAAGACTTGAAAGAAAGTCTAAGAGAGAGAAAAACCCGGAAGAAATTTGTCCCTGGTTGCACTATCCATGACCAGGTGGATTTTGCACTCCAGGAGGGTTTCTGTCCTAAGCACAAAATCCAGGACCTCAAGGAAAGTGCGCTCCTGGACAGCTGGACTGCAGCATAACCCTCCTGACCCAGCCTGATGATACAACTGAACAACTGAACTCCGGGACCTGTAGGAAGGCGTGTCAGATGGATTCCAATTCCTTCCGGAACGTGTAGCATGAACGGATTCCTGTTCACAAACGCAAAGTTGTAGCCTTCCATCTGAATGAAATTCATCAAGGAAAAGATTTCCAAAACTTAGCAAAATCTGGACAAGAGAACTTGAAAGCAATTCCTGACTCAGGAAGAAATCATCCCTAGTTGAAAATCCAGACCAGGTGAATTTTGAATTCCAAGATGAATAGAAATCCCCGACATCTAAAATTCCCCGACTTACTGAAATCCCCGACCACCGACACAAGGAGAAAAGGACAAAATTTAAGTCGGCTGAGTAATAAAGTTTGGCAGTTAGGTTTTCCTTCCTCCAACCTAGGTCGGCCAAGTGGCAAAGAAGGTCTAAATGCCTATATAAAGGGGGCGCTCACCTCACATTCTATCATTCAAAATACAATTCCAAATCAAGAAGAGCAGAAATATACCCTCTAGGAGCAGAATATTCATTCAAGAGCAGATTTCATCAAGTGAAGGACAAAGTTCATCAAGGAGGATTCCAGATTTTAGCATTTCCAAGGCCAAATTCTTCATTAGGGCAGAGATTTCTGTAGGTTTAAAGCAGATTTCTGAACTTTCCAAGGGCAGAAATTCATCCTCCAAGACAAGACTCCTCCATTCTAAGGTAAGTCCACCAAAACTTAAATTTCTGAAACATTCCAAAAGCAGATTTTTTGACAAAAATCCATTAAAACTCAGAAATTCCTGCAGAAAATCCATTAGAAGGTCAGAAATCCATCAAAAAAATCAGAGATTCCATTAAAGGTCAAAAGTTCCTTGTGCAAAAGGTATGTGAATGCATAGGAGGAGTCTTCTTGCTTAGAATATTGTTATTTTCTCCTTCCTATGTACTTGAAAATTCGTGATTTTAGTCCCACATGCATAAAACTGTTGTACTAACGACCCAGGTGTGGGAATAAGAAACCCTCATCCCGCCTCCATCCATACCTTTTTAAAACTTATACTTTGCTATTTCTTTCCTTGATTCCGCAGGTGAATGGCGAGTGCCAAGGCGAACTTTTCAAGACAGACTCAAGTGAAGGCTGCCCTCAAAGGGACACTCCCAGAGTCCAAAATCATCTCAAAATGGGCGAACGTGGGAGACACCAACATCCACCCTTCAGTCATGGAAGAAATTGGGAAGCGAATGTACGGAGTTGATGGACATCCTCCATCCCAGCTTGCAGCCAAGATCGTCCGGAATGGAGTTGCCTCCGCCGCATGCTTCTCACCCGCCATTCCTTGTCCCGAACTGATCATGGAATGTTTCATGCACTATGATCCAGAACGAAGGATGGTCGTCGATCGCAACAACACAGTGGTGGCCTATTTCACCAACGAAAAGATTGCGGAGGCTTTCAACATACCTATCTATAGTCCCATTGAGTACACAAGCAAGGAGTCAGCCGACATGTTCCAGGCCGATCCGGCAACCTGTTTCGAGATCATCAACAAGTCATGGATGCAAAAGAAAAGGCCTCACCATTCCAAGTTGCCAAGGACACTCCTTAAATCCGACATCAAACAAGAGCATGGAGACCTCGTCGTCATGCTGAACAGGATCATAGGAAGTCCGCAGTCCTCTACCTTCGAGCCATGGATGTTCTACTACATCGAGGAAGTCACCGCTGGGACAAAGATGATTGATTAGACTCGACTCCTCAGTGACAGTATTGATGCACAATTCCAAAACCTGGAGGAATCGAAGGCCTTTTACATGATTTCCTATGTGATCTATATGCTAGCGAGGAACAACAAATATCGAGGACTGTCATGGAAGGGACGTATCGGCAATCAAGAAGGGCAAGTCAAGGTCTACAATTGCTACACCCAGCTCCATCTCCAGAACATAAACCATTTCCGGAGGTTCAATGACGCATTCGCCATGCACATTACAAGGACCCTCCAAGGAGGCATTCACCAAAGGTTATCACCCAAGGCCAAGCAGTTGATCATCACTTATGGCTCCTGGTTCATCCAATTCCTGAAGTTCACATACATCAGGGTGCAAGGATTCTCCGGCTACCCGTACAGACTGCCAAGATATCCGTCCGACAAAATGGTCCTATTGGAATTGACGAGGCAACTCTTGGCATATGACAAAGTTAAGAAGAAGAAGAAGAAG
Source organism: Cunninghamia lanceolata (assembly GCA_027924645.1). Lineage (NCBI taxonomy): Eukaryota > Viridiplantae > Streptophyta > Pinopsida > Cupressales > Cupressaceae > Cunninghamia > Cunninghamia lanceolata. The sequence goes on along the minus strand of BSBN01000071.1, from coordinate 6,788,447 downwards.
GCCGAGGTAACCTAATTAGTCCAGACGGAAGGTGCAGTCGAAGCATGCCCATCTCTCCAAGCCGCTGAAAGATCTGAAGAGGAGTTGCAGTTCTATAACCTGGTGACTCATTTCTTGCGGGAGAACTTTGACCTGTTCAATGCCACCCGGGTAGCATGTGGAAGGAGGCATAGACATAAGGTACACCTGGAGGACCACTGGGTAAACGCTAAGGATGACTTCGAAGTGCGCAGGAGGACATGTTCTCGACTTTCAGTCGACATGATCAGGGCCACCAGGATCTTTGCAGTCCCGGATCAAGTCAAGGAGGATGGAAGGCAAGTCCAGCCATTCTTCGAACAGGAGAAGGATAAGCCTCTTCCACCCTTGATTTGGTCCGATCCAGAGGTCACCCAGTTAGATGATCTAATGGCACCCGTGCTAACGATAACACAAAAATGGATAGGCCAACAGATGGAGAAATTGCACAAAAGAGGTATCCGCCCGACTTATGACCTAATGGGAGACTTGGATTCTTAGTCTTCCGAAGAGGATATGACCGAGGACACTCCTGTGAAAGAACAAGGGACGGGAAGACAGGAGGTGAAGGACAGGACTGTGGAAGATCCACCAGCAAAGAGAGTGAAGGCTCGGAAGGAACCTATTAGCAGGCTTGACCAGGAGGAGCAGGATGCATCCAGGCGTCACTCTTCTAGCACTTCTTCTGTCCGGGAGGTTGATCTTTTTGAAGATGTGCAAACAGTTAAAGGTAAGGGACCCATGGAGGAGGAAATGGTCCCGAATGAACAAGATGATCAAGAAGATAATGAGTCCATGGATTCCACCAGGGAGCGGACTCCCAGCCTGACGGTAGGAAATCAACCTAACCCTCCACCGCGGAATCCAGGGGAGGTCCATCTTGAGGACATGCTCCATCACCCTAATTTGGAATTCCTCAACGAGGAGTTCAATTCCGGCGAAGTACCGACATCCACACCACAAGTTGGTCAGGATCCACAGGAACCACAGAAGAAAGTCATTCTGTCCACAAAACCCAATTGGTTACAAGACAGGTTGCGGAAGAAGACAATCAAGAAGAATGATCCTTCCACCGAACTTGGTGATTTTCTAGCTAGGATAGGGAAATCCGCAGGTCCAAGGAAGACGAAGAAGTTTTCCAGGATAAGAAGGGATGAGTCAGGATCCCGCCGAGTAGAGGTGGCAATTCCCAGGTAACCGAGGTGAAGGAGGACATCAATCTAGATGACTTTGACATCTTGAAGGTCGACCTTGGACCAACTACGAAGGAACAAGAAATGGAGGAGCTGGAGTATTCCGTTGCTGCCATCCGAGAAAGGTTAAGGAAGAAGAAAAGAACCAGTTGAAGCAAGAGAATGAGGAACTATGGCAGCACATCTAACAGCTCATGGGCCCATTACAATCCACCCAAGGAGCAACGGCCCAACCTCTAAGCATAACTAAGGATTCATTAGCTAAGGTTGAAGTTTTGAGGACAGCCGGCCACATAGCAAAAGGTTGGATAGAGGGGGTCTCGGATAGAGCCCATAAGTTCATAGAAGACCTCGTCCAGGTGAACGGGAGAGTTATAGCACTCATGGAGAGAATTCAAGCAATTCTGGATACATGTCAGCAATTCATAGTCGTCCGGGAGGAAACTATCCCTAGATTGAAGGCACTGATGAACACTCCGAAGCCGGACTTGGTGAGGAACATGGTAATACATGCGAATTCAGTATATGATTTCCTCAACTGGTATTCCGCCTTGGTCATGAAGAGAGATAACCTTGAGAAGATTAAAGGTGACACTTCCCAGGCCCACGCCATGTTGAAGGAGATCCAGGACAAAATCCTTGTATCCTTGGAGGCCTGGTTTGATCTGGATGTAGCACCGGATGGAGTCATTGACTTGGAGGAGTTGAAAGGCAAGATGCGGAGCATATACTTCAAAGCAACTTATCCTACCCAAGAGTCCCATCTTGAGGATGCATCCTCATTCGTGATCCTCATTAACAGTATCCAGGAGCTGAGGGTGGATTGGAAAAATATCCTTGTCGCCTGTACCACCACCGCGTCCATCATGGAGTTCCGGATTGAAAACATGCCCAATATTCCTATAGGGGAGTTGGAAGTCGTCCTGACCAGGTTCCTAGAGGCAGAGACTAAAGAGCAGGAAGAAGTTCCAGACGGGCAGGACAGTCCTGTCCGGGAGTCCTAGTCAGCTAGGACACCCTAGACAGCTGGAGGTCATCCTTTCACCTTCTGACGCCCAGGACAGGTGGCAGTCTCCTACATGAGGAATCTGACGACCCCACCTACTTTTCCTAGGGTTTCTGACCCATGGCACATACTTCAAGGAAATTTGATTTCCTTTTGCCCTAATGTATTGTTGATCGCCTATATAAAGGCTGGGGAATGCCTCATTTTAGCTCTCTCTTTTTCTCATTTCTATCATTCTGATGCCCCTAGAGCACCCTAGTAGTTAGCTTTCATTTCCGCATTGTATTTCTGAGCTGAAACTCCAAGGATCAGTTGGATTGTTGTAATACAGACTTCTGAAGCAAGGATATAAGCATTGAATAGTGGTGTTCATATGATTCTTTGGATGTTTGACATGGTCTTATTGATTCCTTGAAGCAAATCTGAAAGTTATTCAAGTTATTTCCTTTATTTCAAGCTTCGTTAGTTAATATGATGGAAAATGTTATTGTTGAATGATTAAATGTTGATTTGTTCATACCATTCGTGATTTGTGGCTTGCAAATCACTTTGTATGGTTAGTCTGAACTGATTCCAAGCTTAACTTCGACTGTTCCTAAGTGGTCAAAACCCATGTTCCATGTTAGGACAGTGTGAAAATCCCTGCCGCTATCCCAGAAGATCGCATCATCTCTGCCTAGTTGTTGTCGCATGATGAAGCAGAAGTGTGGTTCCAGTAGCAATCTTCAGCAATAGTCCTTCCTGTCATTTAGATCCCTGAACTCTCTTCCACCATCCCTATCTTTTTTCATTTTCTTTGAGTTTTCCTTAGGAGTAGATTATAGAAGATCCAATTGCAAAATCATTCGTTACCCGCATAGGTTAGTCTGGTTGAACTTAGATTTTTTCCGCCAAAAGTTGAAAATCCAATCCATGAGAAGAGAAATCCACGTCTAGGACTCCAGAATCCACCGAAACCCCTCTGACTTTCTTCCTTGAGCACTGAAACACTAAGTCTGATACGTAAGTCCCCCTTGTGATTACCAACAAATCACATCATTCCACTGAGTCTATCCCTATGCACGTCAAGACCTGACATAAAAGGAACCTTGGAGCAGTCTCATTCGATCACATAGTTCAGCATCTGAGAAGCTTTATTCAAGAGAGGATAGAATACTCAGTATTTTATTCTATTGTTGTGGTGTCATAAAAAAACACATCAACACTTAGTATGTTGAGGGGCCCATGCATGTGCCAAGTCAGTGATCTCCTACATAAACAAAGTCTTCAAATGATGATGCGATGATATCAGCTACACTCTAGTGGTATTGAATGAATATTCTGTGTCCTGCGAATTGAGGCAGTCCACGATTCCTTGTTGGCGCTTCTGTCCTTAGCAATGCATTTAATCTTAATTCCACGAATACTTATATCTACAAACCCTATGCAAACGAATCAAGCATTAATAATATGCATCACCTATCCACGATCCTTCTCATACATCTGCGATATGCTCATGTCCCTCCAGATGCTGGTGCCTCTTCATATAATTCGCTGGAGCCACGATCATACAAACTGACTTAATACAAGTCTTCAAGTGCTTCAGATATGTAACTCATGATCTGCAATGTAGGAGTTGTCTGATGGCGCCGCTCCAAATCAAATGCATACAATTTGATATTAGTTCTTCTATCTAATGATAGACTTTGGCAACAAACAATTAGATGTTATGATTCCTTACTGAAGTCAATACAAACTCAATTCCCACGCAGGCTTCTTCAAACATAGACAGCGGTCCTTACTCCCCTTTGACTTATTCCATACCTGCGAACCATGACCTGCGATTCCTTATAAGTGCGATTCTTTTAGCTGACAATAGCCTTCTTGTCAGACCCTTGTCTCCTTGTTTGGGAACACTATGATATTTAAAATTATAAATTGCAAACAAGGACATATATGAAAGCAGTTACCAGTATTAACTTAACAAATAGATAAGTGATAAATTTATCAATAAACTTGCAAACCTTCATGAACCACAAACCAGAGAATCCTCATATATATCTTTATTCAACAATGTCTATAACATAGATCTTCAATGAACAATCGATAAAATGGTCTCCGACCAAATATCAAAAACCCAAACAAATACTCTAAAGTCGAATTGTGAAACCTGAAGTGATTTCACCTCTACAACTGGGAAGGGAACATCACCAAACCAGAATTTTACCAAGGGATCATCTCCTCAGTATAGCAAATGCAAGGGAACATCTCCTTGACATCAAATGGATACAAGAACTTGACAAAAGTCATAAACTCAATACATCAATACCTCAATACATGATCTCAAATGAATCCCAACTCTCCTTTTAAAACCTTCACAAAGGTTTTTGTGTACACCGTCACACATGAACCTTTTTAAATGTTTGTTTTTGTGTACACAATAACACTTTATTTTATAAAGTGTTTTAAAATTGACTCAAATAACTTAATAAAAATATTAATTTTATAAAGCAATTAAAATAGTTTATAAAATTAATTTACAATTAGAACCTTTTAAGTTACTTAAAAAAATGGGGACATTACAACCCTCCCTTCCTGACATTGCTTGTCCCCAAGCAATGGGAAGAAAATCTGCACTCAAACAATCCCTGGATCCCAAATCAATCGAGGCTCTTCAATCATGCTCAAACACATCTTCTCAAGGCTGCTGATGTATAAGATCCTGGGACCGCTTCCACTGTCGCACAATGATGCAAACACAAATGAATCCATCCTATTACCTCGCTGTCATAAATCATAACAGCGGTATGCAATCTAAAAATGTCATCCCAAAGGATATGCAAAGTAGCATCCTCAATGCATGAAGATAGGAAATCATCATTAGACCAATTGCCAACAAGAATATACTGATTTCCATCATAGCACACTGTCTCAATAACTGCTGTATCAAAACTGAAAGCACATACTTTAATGCTCAACAATGAAGAGTAATCATCAAACCATGGAGAATAAACCATCAAACCATGCACATGCAATAAGAGAGCATCATCAAAATGATGTTGTGTCACCTCAAGAGTAGGTTGATCCTCTTCAATGGAAACCAATGTATCATGCAAATCTGATTTACCTTCATCTTCATTGTCACATACTTGCATATCATCAATGCCTTGTTCCTTCATGTTTGGAATCTCTTCCAAATGACAAGTCTTATCAACCTCATCATCTCTATCATTGGAACAATGTGCATCTTCTCTTTGAATAAAAAGACTTCTAATGTAATCTATCCTTTTTTGTCTTGCTATGTTGATGAGATTAACCTTTTCTTTGACTTCTTGAAGATGCTGTCTTGCATTGGCAGCCACTAATTTAGCCTCTTTGGCTCTTTGCATCCATTCTTCATTCATCTTTTCGGACCTCTTTACTTCTTCTATGCCAAAGTATACAAAATCAGTCCTCTTATGATTGATATCTTCATGTCTATCACTTGGTGTAAGGCTGCCATCAATGGGTGATATCATATTATTGACCTCTCCATGATCAAAGGCTGCTATCCCATGAGAATGATGGGACATAGTGCTGCTGTCCTCAAACAAATCAGTAATGACATCATGCCATTGTATACTATCTTCTTCATCAATTGTTGCTCTCTATGCATCACCTATGTCTCCTTCATGTGTAGTCAAAACACTAGTGGCTGATCCACTAAATAAATGATCAACTTTCCCATCCACCTTTATGTCTTGAGTCTTCAATGGGCTTTCATATGTATGAACAACATCCATCTCAAAAATACCCAAACCACAATTTGATTCTTTGCCAAGATATGAAGAAGCAATGCTAGACTCACCTAATGAAACATCACAAGAATCCATACCTTCATGTAGCTGCTCTAATATAACTGGTTTGTCCTCAACCATCACATGCTCTTCCTTTGTATATGAGTCCATGTAATGCTTTGGTAAGGAATCTTCATGTGAATCACATTCCTCATGGTTGATCCTTGTGGCAATCATCATCTACTCTCTAGACCTGATGTAGTACCTATCAAATGATTCTGTGGCTCTGACATCTTCAGGTTCTCCTTCGTATTTGCCAAAAAATTTGATGATTTCCTCATCCACAGCTATAGTTTTTCTTGACAATTCTAAATATTTTTGAAATGATAGAAAATGTGTTTACCTTTGATATTCTTCATGCCATTTTGATATTGTCCTTGCATCATTAAGATTTTGCTGTACCCATATTTGCTCCATATATATTTTCCCCTGTTCTTTCTTGCTATGCATCTTTTCTTTTGTAGGTGAGGCACCCATTGATATAATCTGTTGTAGAACTGAAGCAAAATCTGATTGACAACCCTCAGGCTGGCAGGGTCATAGCTCTGATACCACTGTATTATCCCTTTCTAGGATATTTTCTAAAATACTAATCAATCACTTGAGTTTTCAAACATGAGAATCCAAACCAAAAAATTACAAAACCCAACTAGCTGTCATAACTCAGAATTTCTCAATTAGATTATAGATAGAAATAGATCCTTCAAATTAAGGATTTGAAGTATTTGTCAAAACAAAGTTATATGGCAGCTTGTGAATTCTGATTACAATGATAACAGCCTTGTATTACATCAACATCCATATAGACTGCAATTTCAAACTCATAAATGCATATTCAGATTACAATGAAGGTAATGGAACAATCAGTTCTGATGATACTACTCAATCCTTCCAACTATATCAATTCACTGTCATATGACAGTCACGATTTGTTGTTACAAGTCTGAGAGGGAACACCAATTACATACCAGAGAGTGATGCCAAGTATACAATATGACCCTTCAATGTCGAATGAACCACTCCAGATTAGCCGTCTCTATGTATGGATGGAATCGCTGTTCCTGTATGCTTGCTTTGCTATCATTGCTGTTGTATGAAGAAGTTGTCCTCTCAGCGATTCCAGATGATCATAATCGGGCTTGTTTATGACTCGATGCAATATAATTGTTTATGACTTATTAAATCTCTTTACACTTGCTTAGTATGTTTAGGGCCCCACGCATGTGCCAAGTCAGCGATCTCCTACATAAACAAAGTCTTCAAATGATGATGCGATGATATTAGCTACACTCTGGTGGTATTGAATGAATATTCTATGTCCTGCGAATTGAGGCAGTCCACGATTCCTTGTTGGCGCTTCCGTCCTCAGCAATGCATTTAATCTTAATTCCACGAATACTTATATCTACAAACCCATGATCTACGCAATCGAATAAAGCATTAATAATATGCATCACCTATCCACGATCTTTCTCATACATCTGCGATATGCTCATGTCTCTTCATATAATTCGCTGGAGCCACGATCATACAATCTAACTTAATACAAGTCTTCAAGCACTTCAAATATGTAACTCACGATCTGCAATGTAGGAGTTGTCTTATGGCGCCGCTCCAAATCAAATGCATACGATTTGATATTAGTTCTTCTATCTAATGATAGACTTTGGCAACTGTAATGTCCCTTTTAAGAATAACCTTGAATAATCAACCTAGCACACAAGACTTGTTCTTGAAAGAAACATTAGGAACATTTAAAATAAGAATTAAGGTTAAAACTTTATAATGATAATGAACAATTATAAGTATCTACTTGCTCATATCTATTCTTACCATGCTTGTAGCCCCATGATATACTTAGGGTTAGAGATTTGGCGTGCCTGGTCGTTAATCTTGTCTAATCATAACCCTAGGTGGACGATACGTGGTTAGGGCGCTGGTTAACATTAATAGGCTCAAGGGCTTCACCTCATGCCCAGAGGTACTTCACCACTCGACTCAAGGAACTTCACCTCACGCCCGGAGGTACTTCATCCTCTTGAGAGTCACCTACTCTCCACTGCCATAGCCCAAGGGCTTCACCTCATGCCGGGAGGTACTTCACCGTTTGGCTCAAGGGGCTTCACCTCACGCCCGGAGGTACTTCATCTTGAGAGTCACCTATCATGCGAGATCCATTAATAAACTACCGCTCTTCCCTATCCCAACCTAAGTTCGCTCTCACCCGGTGTTAGAGAAGATTATGGACGTAGCAACTAGATACTCTCTCCCTGGCATATCATGAGTTAAGTTAGAATTTTTACCTTAGGAACTTGTCCTTATGGATCACGAGATAACATCTTGATCACATTGTCCCTCTACGGGAACATATCATTGTACCATCTCATATGATGGTTAAGTATATTACATTGATTTCCACATATACATATATCATTTTTATTACTATGACATCATGCATAATTCTTCTTATAGTCATCGGACCTTGTCCATTATTCTTATGAACAGTCTTATTTTATTATATTTAACATAGTGAGATCATATGAAGTTCATTGCTATGAAATATGTTATTTTTGAGACAAGTGACATACCTTTGTATAGCTGATTCGCTGGATTTGCTATGGATATACAATGGATTGCTGTTCTATATTTGAATTGTGCTTGCTGTTAATTATTGAATAAATATATTTCTGCAATGCTTTATTTGATGTTTGAATGCAGAATTAGAGGCGTCGACGTGTATGCTAGAATGAAAATGTTTGCAGATCTAATTTGTATGTTCATAGACTTGAGAAATGAATACTTCCGATGAGATGCGAATGTCTGAATTGAATGATCTGTGTTAATGAGCTCCCCTCGATCCTTTTCCTTCGTCATTTTATATCTTCCAATAGGCGCTATAATGGCTAAGACACCTCTCTTGGTTGGCGCTCCTTGACCAATCAGCTTTCAAACTATTGATTTCCTTAATCGTATTTGCTTTAAAGGCGCCAACTTTTGTCTTTTAGTAGTTTTGTCTTATTCCCAATCGGTCATCATTCTTGCCTTTCTATGTTTGTCTTTAGTCCACGTAGGATCTACTCAATCTCTTGCAAAGAACACTAGGTCGTGTGAATCTTAGTCGAGTGTTTAAGAGGTTTGAGCTTGCATGGGAATGTTGACACCCTGAGAATGTCTTGTTCCATCCCTTGAAAGCAACGATCATGTTTGCTTTCCTTGCCTCTTATTTCTCATTGATGGATGAAGTTAGTTTCATCATTTCAATCTTTAATTGGAATGAAATAATCAATTTGATGTGGGACATGACAGCAACAAACAATTAGATGATACAATTCCTTATTGAAGTCAATAAAAACTCAATTCCCACACAGGCTTCTTCAAACATAGACATCAGTCCTTACTCCCCTTTGACTTATTCCATACCTGTGAACCATGACCTGTGATTCCTTATAAGTGCGATTCTTTTAGCTGACGATAGCCTTCTTGTCAGACCCTTGTCTCCTTGTTTGGGAACACTATGATATTTAAAATTATAAATTGCAAACAAGGACATATATGAAAGCAGTTACCAGTATTAACTTAACAAATAGATAAGTGATAGATTTTTCAATAAACTTGCAAGACCTTCATGAACCACAAACCAGAGAATCTGCATATATATCTTTATTCAACAATGTCTATAACATAGATCTTCAATGAACAATCGATAAAATGGTCTCCGACCAAATATCAAAAACCCAAACAAATACTCTGAAGTCCAACTGTGAAACCTGAAGTGATTTCACCTCAACTGGTAAGGGAACATCACCAAACTAGAATTTTACCAAGGGATCATCTCCTCAGTACAGCGAATGCAAGAGAACATCTCCTTGACATCAACTGGATACAAGAACTTGACAAAAGTCATAAACTCAATACATCAATACCTCAATACATGATCTCAAATGAATCCCAGCTCTCCTTTTAAAACCTTCACAAAGGTTTTTGTGTACACGGTCACACATGAACCTTTTTAAATGCTTACACCTGAGTTTTTTAAATGCTTGTTTTTGTGTACACAATAACACTTTATTTTATAAAGTGTTTTAAAATTGACTCAAATAACTTAATAAAATATTAATTTTATAAAGCAATTAAAATAGTTTATAAAATTAATTTACAATTAGAACCTTTTAAGTTAAAAAAATGGGGACATTACAGCTTGCTTGAGCCCATATAAGCTACACTTCAATTTGCAACATAAATGTTCTTGCCCCTATTTTATAAAGCCTTCAGGCTGCTCCATGTACAAATCTTCTTCAACATCTCCATGTCGAAAAGTCGTCTTGACATCAAGTTGTTCAAGCTCAAGACCCCACACAACTGCCATACCCAGGACTGCGCGAATGGTGGTCATTTTGACGACAGGTGAGAAGATTTCATTGAATTCAATCCCCTTTTGCTAATCAAAACCTTTTACTACCAATCTTGCCCGGTAGTGGTGTTTGCCTCCATCTTCTTCTCAGCCGATATACCCACTTGTTCTTCAAAGGTCTTTGATTAGGCGGGAGCTTCACCAAATCCCAAGTATCATTGGCCTGCAAAGAGGCCATTTCTTCTTGCATAGCCTCTATCCACTTCACTGAGTTTTCATCTTTGCAAGCTTGTTTAAAAGTTGTAGGCTCTGACTGATCAGAAAGCAAAAGCTCATAATCATCCAATTTAGTTGGAAGCTTCTTCTGCCTGGTTGACCTCCTCAATTGAGGTGCTTGCTCCCTTAGATTACTCTGTTCAAATGAACTACCCTATTCATCATTGCCCTATTTGAAACTCCTTACATGTTCAGGTGCCATACATGGCACATTCTTGTGATCCAAATGAGGGAGCGAATAGCTTTCAAATGGCTGCATTTGATATACCACAGGCTGAGGGGGGTCATCAAATAACTGCGTTGACATATGGATTGGCTGCGTTGAAGAGGCAAGGGGCTGCATTGAAAATTCAATTGGCAGCGAGGGAGTTAGAACTTGCTGCTTTGGACTTTTCTCTAGCGGCGTGACTGGATTAAGAGGTAGCGAATGAGATTGTGAAGGTTGTGCTGAACTCACAAACTGTGTTGTCCTTTGTGACAGTTGCAATGAGTTTTTGTCTCCCATGGCAACGGATGTAATGTCTCCTATAAACTGTGTTGAATTTTGAACTTGCAGAGTGGGGTCTTCAGGTGGCTGTGTTGAATTCTTAGGAGTTTGTGAATGATATAAAGGGTGTGTGGGCACCAATCCTTGATATTTTTCAAACAACTGTGATGACTCATTTCCAGGCTGCATTGTAGGCTGTGATAAAGTATCTTCTGGCAGAGTGCTTAATGGCTGTGTGGACTGTGCTACAGGCTGTGAAACATGTATGCTTCCCTGTGTAGCTTGCACATTGTTTGTATTGTCAAACATATCAACTTGAATGAATTCATTTGATGAAGTCCCCTGATTTTGCAAAGTTGGGAAAACTTTCTCATTGAACACAACATCCCGACTGCAAACAAGTTGTTTGGCGACTGGATCCCACAAACAAAACACATATTGCTCTTCACCATAGCCAACAAATATGCAACATTGTGACTTAGAATCCAACTTCGTGCGCTTTTCCTTGGGGACATGAGCAAAGGCTTCACAGCCAAAAACTCGAAGATGAAAAAATGAAATCCGTTTGCCCAACCAAACTTCTTCGAGGATATCAAAATCCAATCTAGATGAGGGGCTTCTGTTGATTAGATATACGGCTATGTTAACCGCCTCTGCCCAAAACTCCTTGCTTAGGCCTGCATTGGACAACATGTATTGAGCCCACTCAAGAATGGTTCTATTCATCCTCTTGGTTGTGTCGTTTTCTTGAGGAGTGAATGGGACTACCTTGATCCGTCTAATTCCCTGATCTACACAAAAACCATCAAACTCCAAAGATCAATACTCTTCCCCATTATCAATTTGCAAGCATCTGATTTTGTGGCCAGTTTGATTCTCTACCAGTGCTTTGAAAATTTTGAATTTTGAAAAGACTTCTGATTTTCTATTCAACATGTAAACCCACACTTCACGAGTATAATCACCAATAAAGGAGACAAAGTAATTAGCACCTCCAAAAGATGTTACCTCCGTAGGTCCGAAGACGTCAAAATGCACAAGCTCCAAGGGTGATGTTTTCTTGTCATGACCAGTCTTCAAGAAGCTGATTCGCCTTTGTTTTCCATGGAGACAATGCTCATAGAATTCCAAATCCACATATTTTAGTCCTGGTAGTTGATCCCTTTGAAGCATGACTTCAAGTCCCTTTTGGCTCATACGTCCGAGCCTCTTATGCCAAAGGTCTGAGCCGCTGTCCACAACCGCCATTGCAGCTCCCACTTCACCATGACAATCTAACACATAAAGACTACCCAATTTGCAGCCTTTTGCAAGCACCAAAACACCCTTGGTTACTTTCCAAGTATCTAGAGAAAATTTGACATCACACTCTTGAGCATAAAGCTAACTTACAAAGATGAGATTCCGTTTTAGCGTGAGAACATGTCTCACATCTTTCAAAATCCATTTATTTCCATTTTTCAAAGACAATATCACATCACCCTTGCCTACTATTTCACATTCTTTATTATCACCAAGAAAAACTTTTCCGAACATACCTTCTTGATAATTTGTGAAAGCACCCCAACATGGAGTAGCATGGAAAGAGGCACTGGAATCAAGCACCCACAAGTCTACAGTAGTGTCACTCGCTGATAAAACCAAAACTCCTTCATCTTTGTTATATGCATTGTTGGCTTCGTTATTGCTCACCTTTTCTTGTGCCCTTTTGTAGTTCCAACAGTTCTTTTTTGTGTGACCCGCTTTGCCACAAAACCAACATTCTCCATTTCTGCCCCTGGACTTCAATCTTCTGGCAGATTTGGACCTTCTTCTGTTGTTATTTCTACCTCTGTCTTGACCCCTTCCTCTATTGCTAGAACTTACAGCAGCCAAGGCATCAGCGGATGAGGGTTCTTGATTTTTCCTCCTCATGTCTTCACTGAGAAGAGTAGCTACAACATCATCAAATTTTAATGTACTCTTGGCAGCCACGGAAGTGCTAACTGCCATCACCACTCCTTCCCAGCTGTTAGGTAGAGAGCATAATAACAGAATTGCTTTCATTTCATCATCTAATTTTATACCCACTAAAATCAGCTGAGTGACCAAAGTACTAAATTCATTTAGGTGATTAGACATGATCCCACTTTCTTTCATTTTTAAATTGTATAACTTCTTCATGATGTATACCTTGTTCGATGTTGATGTCATCTCGTACATATCTAAAAGCTTATCCCATAGCTCTTTAGATGTCTTTTCTGCTGAAACATTGAAGAGGACATTACTTGACAGCGAGAGAAAAATAGTGGCCCTTGCTTTCTTATCCAAAGTCTCCCAATCTTCATTGAACATCGAACCTTTTCCTTTGGTTTTCCCGATCAGTGCGAGTGAGAGATCTTGCTTAATCAGCAGCGATTCCATCTGAACCTTCCATAGCCTGAAATTCTGCCCTGAAAATTTCTCGATTTTCCATTTGTTTGCTTCGTCCATTCTTTTGGAAATTCTTCACCGATTTCCAACCAGCTTCACCACTGAGCTGCTTCGGCGAGCTTCTTCACCAAAAGCTCGGATACCAATTGTTGAGCGAAGAAAAACAATACAGATAAAAGCAAATGATTAAATCAAATTCATAAACAAAACACAGAACCAATGCAAAAGAGAACAGCAAGATTTTTTAACGTGGTTCACCAAATGGCTACATCCACTTTGAGTAGGGGATAGCTCTCTGTATTAAATCCAGAATAATATATTTCTATTACAGCATATCAGATATATATTCAACCTACAGCAGTATACATTTCACACACTTCCCTCACAATCTAACAATAGACAAATAAAAATAAATAACCTCCAATAATGTACTATCTTTAACCTCATCATGGGAGTAAAAAGCATGCAGAGGTCGATGCAATAAGAGGGAGTAGTGGGGCTGTCAGAACCATTACATAGACTGAGGATTGGGCTGCAACGTTACACTAACACTATAGACTTAAGTATATTCCTTCATGCCTTAAACTCACTACCAAACAGGCAATCATTGGGATCTGTCTTGATGATACAACTCATTAGTAGCTAGTATTTCCATCACTCTAATACATGGTCAACCATTAGCTATGCTTAGACATATATCCAGAAAACATATGTATGATCATCATTCAAATCATAGTTCCAAAATTCATGATTCGTCTAAAATGTGATACACCTAAATTTGTTTCAGATTTGGCGACTTGATAAATTAAAAAAAAATTGAAGTTATTTTAAAAAAAAAACAAATTTCATGTAAAATATAGTTTCAAAATATATGAAATGATTTTGTAAAAGGTTAGGGAAGTATTTTCTATTAGATTTAGTTTAGAAAATAAGTACAATATCACATCAATATATAAATATAATAGCCAATAATATATATAAATCTCATAATTGATAATTGTAAAATTTACAATTCTATGCAAATTACAACAATTACAATTTTCTCTTACAATTTATAATTCATAGCCTATTCAACTACAACTGTGTTGTGTCATTTTTTCTGTTTAAAAAATCATTTTCTTTGTGAATGTTCTTCTCTGTGCAGTTAAATGTGTCTTGTGCGATGTCAATACATTATCTCTATTCTTTTGAGAAATTAAAATTTATAAGTACTGCGGATCAAGCTAAGTGAATCTTCTTACTTGTACTAATTAGACTACATCTTGAATGTGTGACAGACTATTGCAGAAGCTGTAGGAGATTGGTATTTTGATCGAATGCCAAGACAAGACATAGATTGCCCATACCCATGTGATTCCACTTGTGTTATGTAACACTTTTAATCAAAAGTAGAATAATGTGCATTCTTTTTGAAACGTATAAATTTTGAAAAAAGTTTAAATTATTGGCACATCTTTTAGTGGAAATGGTAGATACATATCACTTGTTAACAATTGTAGGTTGCTATAGTGATCAACCAATACAAAGCTTACAAACAGTTTAAAAGACTTAAAAATACACCATAGTAAAGCTTTTATAATTCAAATGGACGAGAAAAGAATAGCTATGTAAATGATAGCCTCTGGTACAGAAGGCTTATATTATTTATCCAGCTATCATTAGGAATGTTAGTTTGACATTTCAAGTTTTGCAAGCTTATATTTTAATTTTAAATATTTGTAGTTAATTATGATTTAGTTAATAATTTTAAATTTTTTTGTGTTCAATATTTTATTGATCTTTTGTGGTTTAGTACTTATGTGTACGTATATGTATCTTACTTGTCTTACTTCCATTGATATGATATAAAATCCTAAAAAACTGAATTCCCTGCCAAAAATTCTAATTTAATCTTTTGGTATGAATTCAAATTTACACATTTAATTTTAAGTTCTCATTTATGGTTACAACCAAATTTTGTCTTGGTTTAATATTCTCCTTGTCTTGAATTACAAACATTTGCATCCATTCCTCTAACATAATTCCGTACTGTATTAAAAATGGGATCGGTCAAATTCCTCAAAGAAAACATACACAGATATATAGCAATAATAACAAAAGACCTTGTTTGACGCTTATGTGATAAGTGGGAAGCATATAAAACACCTCTAATTCTAAAGATATACATAAATAAGGGCACACTGCAACCTCTTTACTTTTGTCCAACTACTAAGGAAAGTCTAAAAGTGAGCCCTTATAATACAGGGTGGCATATACCTTATTAGCCTCCATGATAAGCCGCCCAAAACAATGCTTATTAATACTTTCAAAGTCACCCACAAGTTTTACCTACGAGAATGCTATAGTCAATGTACTAAGAAATAATCTTTTTAAGTTATGATTGTTCATGGTGCATACTATGCACCAACTTCCCTCGTTAATCCTGACTTAGAGGATTACCACCACATTACTGCACAAATTGAGAATGTGTGGCTCTCATTAAATTTCTTATTGCAAGTAACCACAAAACATCACCACTTTGGATTCCTTTGGCAAGTGAAGACCAATGACACAGGTTATCATAAATCACTACAGAAAGTGAAGAACAATACTAAATAATATTGCCATGTTGAATTGCTTCAGCACTTGAATACCAATCCCATAGGTTACCATAAAACACTTCGACAAGAGAAACATGATCTCATAGAATATACCCAGGTCATAGTGGCCAATCAAGACAAATCCTACAAATCATCCCTAGATTGTTTCAACAAGTGGAGACATGTGATGCAATACGTGGGGACTCCCCTCTGCATACCATCACTCCAATTCACACAATCTGCTCAAAAACACGTTATGCAGAGACTCTCTGCTTCTTGTCATAACACCATACATCTTCACATGCCAACAATTTCAACATTTTATTGAAATCAAAACATACAAATTACATCCAATATCAGAACACACTATCTGCAAACAAACTAACAATGGCATTCATGGTTTTCAAATTGCAAAGCAAAATCACTCTTATTGGCATTCTTGCAACCTAAAGCTCCTTCCCCTTTTCACTGATGAAAAACATATTATAAATGCCTCTCTCATGGGTGGTTATTCTGTCAAATCTTCATGAAATTTCTGTTCTAAGCCTCTAATAGAGGCATTCCATCTCCCCTACTAGCATTCTCCTCTCTTTGCAGGCACCCTCCTAAAGGCCCACATACCTTTCCCCCTCCCCCACTGCCAAAAACCTACATGATTTTAAAATGTTTTGAGCCTCACAGAGGCATTCCCCTTCCATCATGGCACTCTGCGCACCATAATAATAAAATAATGTCTTTTCCATTTTAAATCTTCAACTGAAAGGCGTTTTAATTCAGACTAGGGCCTTATCTTCCACCACCTCCTAACGCACTTGCTCCACTTCCTTTTTATTTCCATTTTTTTTGCAGCCAATCATAAAAATGATGTCGCTTCTCCCCTTTTTTGCACGACAAAACCTTATTCCCAAAACCTGCGTACCAGCAATCATAAAGAGAATGAAATAGAGCAAGAATGGCACTGCAAAATGAATCATTTCAGTGCCACATGTGAGGCATTTCATCACCCATTTTGCTTGCTATTTTTGACACCCCTAAAGAGGCATTAATACTCCCCTTGAGCGCTCAGCAAATAAAGTATATTAAATATTCTTTTAATCTGCCTTAAAATGGGACGTTGAACTGCAGAGATAGGTGTTACAACCAACATAATATTGATTCTTTTCCATTTTAAAAGGGACTCCAAAGAAAGGCGTTGAAAGGTTCTAGATGCTCTTGCATCGGACACACTGGGTAAGAAGTTTGTGGGCATATACTCACAAATATGGAGTTAAATGGTAGGACCATCCTTCCAAATTGCAAGCAATCTATAGCGAACTCCATCGCTGAAATAAGTGCACAATAATGCTATCTCTTTTTCTTTTTTTTCCAGCATCTTGCCAAAACAAGCTTCACTCTCCTCAAACAAATCTGCACTTCATTCTTCTCTCTTCTCGTGGACTTGCATCCACTATATACCAACCACCTTCGCCAATGTATCTCTCTTCTCTTCTTCCAACTACTCACTCTTCTGTTCTCTTTCGTGGGATGCAACCCACCACATACCGACCACCTCCACCAGATCTCTCATGTAGCTTCCTCTACAACCTCTACCTGCAAGTATACATGTGTATACCACTCTGCATCTACACAATCCTCTTTCTTCTCTAACTCTTTACTCATTTCAAAATGCAAATCCATTGCAAATTCAACATTACAAAACTCATAAAAATCAGATTTTACCTCGACGACTTCTTTTGTCACAACATCCTCTTCTTCACTGGCGAATGCTACTATCTTTGTTGTTGCTCCGAACAACTTTTCTACCTCCGCGATCTCTTCCTCAAGAAACTCTTGGTCTTCATCAAGTTCTTCATTGAACACTTGATCCTCATACATCACTGCATACTTTGTTTCAACAACAACATCCTCAACTGCTGCAACTTTACTCACAACTTCTCTTGTACTCTATACAATCTCCTCAATGTTCATTTCTAGAACCCCTCCATCTTCAGCCAATGCTGCAACAAATTTCTCTTCTTCACTTTTCTCCTCTTCCATGCTTTCTTCCAAGCATACTACTACAACTTCTTCAGCTTCCTTCTGAATAACTTCTTCATCTTTATCTTCCTTACCTGCACACAAAGAATCATCTGCAAACAAAACAATGTTAGCATAATCATGGGACTTATCTTCTCCCATCTGTATCTTTTCCATTCTCTTATCACATTCATCTGACATTTGCCCTTCAAATAAGCTATCGGTCTTTCTAATTGTAATGTCCCCCATTTATCCCAGTTGGTCAGTTGATGAGAATTAGCCTATCAACCGGTTCCCATAGGCTAATGGTTTTGGTTAGGGAGCCAAATTGGATCAGGTCATTAGGACTTACTATTTATAATAAGTCGGGTCGGGGCAATGTGGAGCGACTTGCTATTTATAGCAATATAGGTTCAGAGGGCCTAGCATGTGGTTTGTGGATTCGAGAGACCCGGAGCATTATCCATCGAAATATAAGTTAAATTAAAGATTTAACTTATAATATTTATAAGGGGTAAGGCGACTTTAAGTTATTAAGTGACTTCACTTTATATTGCAAGTTATAACTTAAAGTTATATTACTAGGGGATGGGCGCCCTCATCGAGATATAAGGGACTTAAATAAGTCATGAAATAAATAATATAATATTTCCCTTCTTGGACGTTGAGTAGAGGAGAAGTAAAAGACTAAGTGTGAGCTTATTTGGATTATTATTCACTCACTTGATTTTTGATATTGTCGTGCATTCTTGGAGCTTGAAGAGCTTTGAGGGTTTGGACCAGACTTGCTGAGACGAAAACCTCTGCATAGTCGCCTTCTTCGTGTGTGAAAGACCACATCGAGAAGGATTCTTGGAAGCCTCATATAGGGGTTTCAATTGTGCTACAGATTGGCATTTTGTGACGGAGATTTGGAGCCAAAATGAACATCTTTTGTGTAGTTTTATGTTGATAACTGAGGGCAGAGAATATAGTACAAATTTGTGTTGTTTAGTGACTGATTTTATCATCTAGGCTAGGACGTACATTTCTCTATGTTGGTCATACTGTGTTGTTGCAGGTCGTACCTCATATCCTTGTGTTTTGGGCAGTGTTGGAACTGATTTGGAACTCTTTTCTAGGCGATTGATATCACAGGAGGATTGCAAATATAACTGGGACAGTTTGTAGAATTTTATATATTTTATTTGTTGTTCATTCTCACAGCTGAGGCCATACAGTCTTGAAGGGGGTCTTGGGTGTCTTTGTATCTATTTCAACTCTCTTTCTTGCATTGTATCTCTCTCATTTGTGGCGTCTAGGACAACTGATTCCTTCTATGTTGTTGTATGAATGAAAACCGTCATTGTTGAGCAGCCTGGAGGTGATTTCATAGTTGTGCATAGCTGGTCCATATTCGGCAATGTATGAAGTTGAAGATCTCAACATGGGTATGTCACTGTAATTCATATTTTGGTATAATACAATCTGGGTCTTCGATATTTTGTCTATATATGCTTTAGATTTTTTGGGTTTTGTTTATTTGCACTATTTTCTATGCTTTCATTGCAAAAACCATACATGCAAAACATAACCATAATACCCTAAACAAAACAACAGTCATATCATTCAGAAAAGGCAAAAAACTTGGCACAGAAAACACTATCCGACAGTGTATGTTATAGTGGTATCAAAGCAATAGTATCTTGCCATCCTGTGAGGTCATTTTGTAATGCATCAAAGTACAAATCAGTATTACCTTCGGCGGAATAGGTCGCAACCGGATCTTGAGCTTCCACTAGTTTTAGACCCTTTTTCAAGACCGGATACAATTATTGTTCCTGCAGAGGTAATGGGAGACAAAGACAAAGATAGAGACAGGGAAGAGCTTAGCACCCATGACATTTTGAACGATTTGGCCAGGGGACAGAGACAGATGCAACAAAACTTTAACTTGTTGATACAGATGATGGCCAATCATGTGTTTGGTAACCCTGGAAACAATAACAACAATAATAATAATAATAACAATGACAGGAACAGGAATAACCAGGGTAACAGGGACAATGGTGATTGGAATCAGGGCTTAAATTTGATGGTCATATGGCCGTATTTAGTCATTTTAGCCGTAAAATACAATTAAAATTTTAGGAAATTGTTTCATTTGAAAGGCAAGATTTTAGATAAATTGTCAAAATTTATATGTAATTATTCTTATATATATTCTAGCCTTATATATTATTCTAAAATAGGTAGACTTTAATATTTGAAAGGCAACTTTACATAGATGACCATCACAAAAAAAATTGCTTGACAGGCAAGGTCGACCGTCAAATTTAAGCCTTGATCGGAATAACATTGGTGGTGACAGACACAGGCACAGGGATGATGAGAACAGGAGACCAGAGGGTGAAGCATCAGTGAATAATCGGGAGGTTCCTCATCACACAGCCTATGATAGGCCTGGCATACCCACCTTCACTCCCAAAAACAATGCAGTTGAACCAGAGCCTACCTAGTTAGAGTTTTAGGATGTGATGGTCAGGGATTGGCATGCATCCAGTGATGAGTTCGAGGCCAAGATGTCATTTCGTGAGTACTCAGACTTATAGATGAAGCATAGACCGAGGGGTGGTAGGTAGCCTAACATAGAGTTGTAGAAGAAGGTTAACAAACTAAACATACCTTATTTCAATGGCTCGGGAAAGACTACAGCCAGAGCTTGGATACAGAAGCTTGACAACGTCCTACAACTCAGTCCTATGCCAGAGGAGGAGGCCATCACATATGCAACTCTACACTTAGATGGTGTTGCCCATGAGTGGTGGCACCATGGGAAGATTACATTGGGACATGACCGGATTACCTCATATGTAGAGTTTACAAGTCGTCTCATTAATAGATTCGATAAGAAGGACCCCGAGTTATAGTTCAAGGAGTTGACACAGCTCAAGCAGTGGGGTTCAGTTGAGAGTTATATCTCTGAGTTTCAAAAGTTGTCAGTTTTGTTGATAGATATCTTAGAACGCAGGTTGTTGGTTTTATTCATTGATGGTCTTACAGATCCATTACGGGGTTGGATCAAGGGTCTTAACCCACCTTCTCTTCATGAGGCAATGAAGAAGGCTAGAGATATGGAGTCCTCATCTTCCATAAGCAAATTTCAATCGAAGGGATTCTTATACAAGAAGGACAAGGAGAAAGACAAAAAACCTTTTCAAAAGGATTCAAACCAGCCCAAGGAGAAAACAAACTGGTTAAATGACGACCAGTTGAATGAGTACAGAAGGAAAAAACTTTGCTTTTATTGCAAAGAGCCATGGGACCCTTCACACAAATGCCTTAATAAGGCAAAGGCAAAGTTAATAGAGTACTATTCAGCTGAGGAGTCACATTCAGAGGCATCAGACCAGCGATCAGATAGGGAAGATAGTGGAGATGAGAGTGCCTCACAGCATAGCAGTGACAGTGATGGAACACTGACACAACTTTCTAGCTTTCAGAAAGTTGGTTTCTTCAGAGTTAGATGAGTCCTTGGAGGTCAGCGCATCATCACCCTGATAGATACAGGTGCCACACATAATTTTATTGATGAGGGGTTGGTGGCTAAACGATGACTTAAGGTAGAAGAGTTTGAAGGATTTAAGGTAATGGTTGTTGATGGCTTCAAACTCACATGCAACTGTAAGATTTCTAGTTTGAGCATCAAATGGGGGAATATGAGCTCAAAGATGATTTTTATTTTGTTGGCATAGGCGACACAGATGTAGTTCTGGGCATGCATTGGATGATGACACTGGGGGAGTTCACCATGAACTTGAAGAAAATGGAGATGAAATTTGAATCCAATGATAAAAAGATTGTGCTCAAAGCATTGTCAGATGGAGGACCCTGGGTAGTCTCTCTCAAGAGGATGGAGAGAATGTTGTGTTATCACCAGGTAGAGTGGGCAGCAGAGTGTTTGATTATGCCAGATGTTCCACAAGAGCCGAAGAGTAGTTATCACTCAAACATACAGAAGCTACTAACCAAACACAACAAGGTGTTTGGTAGCATACCTCCAAGAGTGCCACCTGACAGAGGTATCGAGCATGTTATTGAGCTCGAGGATGGGTCTAAGACCGTGATTACCACACCCTATCGTCATCCTAAGAGGCTCAAGGATGAGATAGAAAAAATCACCAAGGAACTATTAGAGATGGGACACATCCGACCCAACAAAAGCCCATTTGCATCAGTAGTTGTGTTGGTTAAGAAGAAAGATGGAACTATCCGGATGTGCATTGACTACAGAGCCTTGAACAAGAAAACCATAAAGAATAGGTATTCGATTCCTCGTATTGATGAGTTGATAGATGAGCTACACGAGGCTTGTTATTTTTCTAAGATAGATCTGAGGTCAGGATACCACCAGATACGCATGAGCGAAGAAGACAGAAAAAATAGCTTTCAGATGTCACTACGGCCACTTCGAGTTCTTAGTGATGCCATTTGGGTTGACCAATGCCCATGTGACCTTCCAGAGTTGTATGAAACAGATTTTCAGGAAGCAATTAAGGAAGTTTGTATTGATCTTCTTTGATGACATCATGATTTTTAGCAGGACTCGGGAGGAGCACATGAGACATTTGGAGGAGGTTCTGAGTATCCTCGAGAGTGAGTCCCTCTATGCCAAGGAGTCCAAGTGTGACTTTGGCATGACAGATCTTTTATATCTGGATCATATTATTAGTGCAGATGGTGTTAGAGTTGATCTAGAGAAAATCAAGGCAATAATTGAATGGCCTCCACCGATGAACCTCGCTCAGCTTAAGGGGTTCTTTGGATTGTGTGGTTTTTACAGGAGGTTTGTAAAAGGCTTCTCACAAACAACAGCGCCTTTGACAGATTTGACGAGGAAAGGACCCTTTGTGTGGACAGATGCAGTGCAACAGTGCTTTGACCACTTCAAGCGCTTGATGTCTACCTGCCCAGTGTTGGCAATCCCCAACTTCTCCAAACCTTTTGAGTTGGAGTGCGATGCATCAGGAGAGGGGATAGGAGTAGTTTTGATGCAGGAAAAATGCTCAATTGCGTTCGAGAATAGGAAGCTTAGGGGCATGGAGAAGAGCTACTCGGTGTATGACCGAGAGATGTTGGCCATAATGCATGCATTGGCCAAATTCAAACCTTATCTAGTTGGCAGGAAGTTTATCATCAAAACTGATCATAACAGTATCAAATATTTCATGAACCAGAAGAATATGAACGAATGATAGCAGAAGTGGGTAAGTAGGCTTCAGGCTTACGATTTTGATATTGAATATGTCAGGGGCAAAAAGAATGTAGTCACAGATGCTCTATCTCGGAGACCCCACTTATGCTTGCTTGGAGAGATATATGTTGATTAGAAAGAGATGATTACATCAAAGTATGCTAAGGACTCTTGGGCAGTAGGAGTCATTGAGGGCACTATTCAGGATGATAGGCATTCTGTGGTGAGTGATTTGATCATATATAAGGACAGAATATTTTTGGTGCCTAACTCTCAATTTAAGAACAAAATTCTAAGGACTTTCCATGATACACTCATGGCTGGCCATCTCAGGTTTTTCAAAACATACAGACAAATTCGAGAGAGATTTACATGGAAAGGACTTAAGAATGAGGTTCTTAAGTATGTTTGTGAATGTACCATATGTCAATAGAATAAGAATGAACATACTTATGCAACAGGTTTATTGCAGCCACTACCGATTCCCAACCAAAAATGGGAATACATCTCCATGGACTTCATTACAAGGCTACTTAAGGTTGAGGGGAAGGATTGCATTTATGTGGTGGTTGACAGACTAACCAAGTTTGCACATTTCTTTGTCATTTCATCAACATACACAACAGTAGAAGTGGTTGATCTCTTTTTCAGGGAGATATTCAGAATTCATGGGATACCCAAGGGCATAGTGAGTGATAGGAACAGTAAGTTCCTGAGTTTGTTTTGGCAGGAGTTGTTCAGGTTGTGTGGCACTAAGCTAACTCCCAGCACTAGTTACCACTGACAGACTGACGGCTAGACAGAGATAGTAAATAAATGGGTGGAAGGGTATCTACAAATTTATGTATCGAGGCAGCAGAAGGCTTGGATCAGATGGTTGCACCTGGGGGAGTACTGCTACAACACAACTTATCACATGTCGATCAAGATGACTCCATTTAGGGCTTTGTGTGGTTATGATGCCCCATGCTTCACAGATTTACTACTTGGTGACAGTAGAGTGCCGAAGACGAAAGATCTATTGCAGGAGAGCCAGGACATAATGAAAGAACTCAAGGAGAACATGCAGCAAGCACAGAATCAGTAGAAGCTCTATGATGATTAGCACTGAGTAGAGAGGAGTTTTGAGGTTGGAGACATGGTGTACTTGAGGCTCCAACCCTAGAGGCAGTCCACTCTAAAAAAGAGTGGAGCAGAAAAATTAAAACCTAGGTTCTATGGTCCGTTCAGAGTAGCCAAGAGAGTGGGAGAAGTAGCCTATGAGCTCGAGCTACCAGCAAAGAGTCAAGTGCATAATGTGTTCCATGTTTCCAAGCTTAAGAAAGCACTTGGTCACAATGTGATTCCTTCAGCTAAACTTCCACCATTGGATGAGGAGGGGAAATTAATATTGGTTCCAGAGGCTATCATAGACACACACGAAAGGAATCTAAGGAGGTGGATCATCAGGGAGTACCTGGTAAAATGAAAGAACTTGCCAGTTGAGGATGCGACATGGGAGAGTGAGCAGATACTGAACATCCTGAGCTGAGTTTTCTTGAGGACAAGCAATCTTGGGGAGGGCGGACTGTAATGTCCCCCATTTAGCCCAGTTGGTCAGTTGATGAGAATTAGCCTATCAACCGGTTCCCGTAGGCTAATGGCTTTGGTTAGGGAGCCAAATTGGATCAGTTCATTAGGACTTACTATTTATTGTAAGTCAAGTAGGGGCAATGTGGAGCGACTTGCTATCAATAGCAATACAGGTTCAGAGGGCCTATCATGTGGTTTGTGGATTCGAGAGCCCGGAAGCATTATCCATCGAAATATAAGTTAAATTAAAGATTTAACTTATAATATTTATAAGGGGTAAAGCGACTTTAAGTTATTAAGTGACTTCACTTTATATTGCAAGTTATAACTCAAAGTTACATTACTAGGGGACGGGCGCTCTCATGGAGATATAAGGGACTTAAATAAGTCATGAAATAAATAATATAATATATCCCTTCTTGGGCATTGAGTAGAGGAGAAATAAAAGACTAAGTGTGAGCTTATTTGGATTATTATTGACACACTTGATTTTTGATATTGTCGTGCATTCTTGGAGCTTGAAGAGCTTTGAGGGTTTGGACCAGACTTGCTGAGACGAAAACCTCTACATAGTCACCTTCATGTGTGAAAGACCACATCAAGAAGGATTCTTGGAAGCCTCATACAGGGGTTTCAGTTGTGCTACAGATTGGCATTTTGTGATGGAGATTTGGAGCCAAAATGAACATCTTTTGTGCAGTTTTATGTTGATAACTGAGGGCAGAGAGTACAGTACAAATTTGTGTTGTTTAGTGACTGATTTTATCATCTTGGTTGGGTCGTACATTTCATATGTTGGCCATACTATGTTGCTGCCATACCTCATATCCATGTGTTTTGGGCAGTGTTGGAACTGATTTGGAACTCTTTTCTAGGCGATTGATATCACAAGAAGATTGCAGATATAACTGGGACAATTTGCAAAGTTTTATATATTTTAATTGCTGTTCATTCTCACAACTGAGGCCGTACAGTCTTGAAGGGGGTTGTGGGTGTCTATATCTATTTCAACTCTCTTTCTTGCATTATATCTCTCATTTGTGGCATCTAGGACAACTAATTCCTTCTATGTTGCTATATGAATGAAAACCGTCATTGTTGAGCAGCCTAGAGGTGATTTCATAGTTGTGCATAGTTGCTCCATATTTGACAATGTATGAAGTTGAAGATCTCAACATGGGTATGTCATTGTAATTCATATTTTGGTATAATATAATCTGGGTCTTCAATACTTTGTCTATATATGTTTTAAATTTTCTGGGTTTTGTTTATTTGCACTATTTTCTATGCTTTCATTGCAAAAACCATACATGCAAAACATACACATAAAACCCTAAACAAAACAACAGTCATATCATTTAGAAAAGGTGTTCTCAAAATTAGCTATGCTCGTTTTTGTAGACAGCCCCTATGAAACTTGTCTGTTTCATAGACTACACTCTAAGTTCGCTTATCGAGACAAGTCCTCTTGGCCTCGCGCGAAGTCTTCTAACATTGTTGAAATGGTTTGCGATATTCCCCTAAGTCGATTCCTCGAAAATCGTGAAAATCGACTAGGTTGTAAGCTTGTCAAAATATCAATTTTGACTATTTTGGGGTGTTAGAATTTTTTTTTTTTAATGTTTTCACATGCGATAGCGGTCGAATTCACTGCTCTTACATGTATGTTGTTTTACATGCAATGTCGGCCACAATAGTCGCTTTTACATGTTTTATGTTGTTGTTGATTAACATGCATGAGCGACGAAAATTGCCGCCCATACATGTTCCTTGTCATAGTTTAAGGTGTAAAGGCGGTCCTAGATACCGCTCTTGCATAAGGTACCCAGCTCATGCATGGTCGGTAGTTTTCACCGCCTTGGCATGATCTCGCCAAATCTTAAACTCTAAGTGTCATTAATGGCACTCGTGGTGCCATTAATAACCCTCTGCAAAGACGATCGAACCACGGAGATCGTGGATTGTGCAGTTTTCGTGCCTAGAGTTTTTCGTTATTTTTGCCAAGTAGAGTGACGTTTCTCATGTTTTCGTTATTGATTTCCTTCTTTCTATTAGGGTCTGTTCGTAATAGTGATTTTCATTTGTGATTTGTGTAAATGTTTTTATTTGGTTTGAGTCATCGTTTTCCACATTTGAGTTTATCTAAAAACCCTGAGTAGAGTGTTTGTGTCTTTCCTTTGCCACTCTTTGTTCGATTAGCGGCGGATTCATCGTGCCCTACTTTTACCGCCCATTTTAAACTTAGGTTTTTTCCAAAAGTTTCCTAACGTGTATGAGCTGCCTTTATCACCGCCGATACACATTCCTACCCTCTGATATGTAATGACGGGGGTTTTCCCCACCTTCACATCTCTTTTATATGTTTGGTCTTCCCTATATGTAAGGGCGGTTAAAACTACCGCCTTTACACAAACCTTTATACATTACCTACCAATGTGCATTAGCGGCCGAAACTCCCGCTCTTGCATATATAACTTGGAGTTTCTGAAACACCTACATAAGCGGTCTTTCCAACCGACTATACATCAAAGTTTTTCCTTCAACATGCATCAGCGGATCTTTTCACCACTTCTGCATGTGCCTCACATAAACTTGTTGTTTTACCCACATATGTAAGAGCAGTCAAATTGGCCGCCCTTACATCATGAATATTATCTTACCTCATACCTGTAATGGCGGCCCTTTTCACCGATCTTACACATGTATTGAAACCCTACTTTTTCAACATGCAATAGCGGTCAAATTGACTGACTTTACATAGTAAAAAAATGGTCCCTTGTGCAGGAGCAGTCATTTTGACCGCCCATGCACATTTTCCTAAATTTTTTCGAACACTGGGGAAAATTCACCTTTCAAAGCCTTTTAACCCACTTTCACCTTTTACCTTGATTTGCATGCACTCAAGCCCTTCTAAGCATGCTTCCTTGATCATGATCATCGAATCGCAGTAATCCCACTTTACCCATTTTTCCCCTAACTGCGAGATCATGGCTTTTTGCAGTTTTCGACAAACATCTATGGTAGACGTTTCCAATTTTCTCTTCAAAACTGATGTTAGAGCCGTCTCCATCCAAAGCTAAAATCATGAAGTACAAATACCAAGGGGTCTTCCCTGTCACTTTAGTACAATCTAATGTTGATGAAATCAGAGATACGGAGATAGGGCATGTAGATATGACAGAGTTTGTGGACAGAACTAGACAAACAAATCCTTCTAGACACATGCAGAAGATCATTGACAGCAGCATTCACTTGGTTGCCTCTTTTCCAGTTGCCACCCATAATCCTAAGTTTGTTCTTCAGGTAGCCAGTCATTATAATAGGGATGATAGGACTGTATTAGATTCCCAAGGGAATGTGATTTTGAGATTAGATGCGGAATTTCTCGACAAAATCTTCATGTGTCCTCATATTGAAAATATTAGACAAATTAATTTTGCTCAAGGGCAAAGAGACTATGATGAAGATGTGGAAGCCACGAGAAGATACATAAACAGTAAATGGTTGAAGATTCCTCAGAGTAATCTGACCAGATGGCCGAAGGATCTCCCGAGGAGTGACTTTGTTGAGGAGGTCTGTGACTTGATCACACTTTTGAGTCGTATCAGAGGACTCCCTTCTTACTCCAAGTTTCAGGAATGGATGTACACATACATCAAGGTGACTCTCTAGGGCACACAGAAAATCTTCTAGGGAGAACAGATTAGTAATGCTTTGCATGAGCAGTTGGTGAAAGTCAATACTACTTTCAAATTTTACATGACTTCATATCTTGTGTATGTTGCTGCAAGCCTAAGGAGTTTTCCTGGTCTTACTCAGGTTGGTGACAGGAGGTTGGTTCCCGTGTATGAGTATTATCCTCAAATCACTCTAAAAGGATCAATCCATCATTTCCGTAGGGTTAATGATGCTTTCTTTATAGTGTTTATGTGCTTATGGGACAATGAGCTTGTTCAGAAGAGGGTTTCAGATGAAGCTTGGGAAGTTGTAAATTCTTTTGGCTGCTTGTTCTTACAGTTTCCTACTTTCACATATCTCAGAGTAGGGTATTATCCTGTTACCCTTATATACTTCCACGATATCCCAGTGATAGGATTGTTCTCATGGAAAAATGTAGGCAGTTGATTGTGGTACATAATAAACAAATGGAGCTGAAAAAGTCATGGATTAAGTTTCCTGTAGAAATTGGCAGGTACTCAGTTTAGTAGGCTACCAAGGCAAAAATAGTTGATTTTGAGATACAACTGGTCACAATGAAAACTTTCAAGAAAAGGGACCATTTTGACTTCAGGAGGGTACAAGATAAAATCAAAAGAAAGTCAACTTTCCATATGCCAATGGTGGAAGATATTTGGGCTGACCTCAGGACACAAAATGAGGTCAGGAAGTTAGACTTTTGCAGACTTCATTTGAGTTAGATAGAAGAGCTGGGCCTTGCGGATATTCCAGATGGAATGGAAGATGATGGGGATGTTTTAGATCCCAAATATAATACTAAAAATGTTGAAGCCTCACCTCTTCCAAAGGTCAAATGGTCAGTCAAAGAGGAGACTTCTATAAGGAAAAGATTTCAACCAATCTTGGCTAACACAAACATATGGTTGGAAAGCAAAGGGATCAGCTTGAAAGAATTTCTTATAGGGTCAGAGACTGAAGTTCAAGAGCAAATAGGTAAGAAAGTGGAAAACAGAACCAAGAACAACAGTGACACTCCTTCCTCTTCCAAAACGTGTAAGCCAAAAATCAAGTTTGTATCTAAGAAAGGGAAGAAGAAGGAGGTTACAAGGACCTCTAATGTTATTGAATCTGGTATTGAAGACACTAATGTTGAGCAAATGGAGGTTGAGGATGTTGAAACTAAACAAAATATTGAGAAATCTAAGGATGCCCAGCAAGCAGAAATGTCTGAAAAGCCTACTGAGGAAGATGTAACAGAACAAGGTAAAGATAAGAATGTAGAACAGGAACAACTTGGTGATTCACAACTTTCCCGACAGAAGGGCCTTCCATCAAAATCCCAAGTTTCTAAATCTCAGCTTCATGTTCCTGTTTCTAGTGTTTTTCCTACAGTTTCAAATACTCCTATTTCTCCTATTTTGGTTGTTTCCTCTGATAATACTCCCCCTTCGTTAAGAACGAGTTTTGCAACAGTGTTTGGTTCATTTGGGTCCATTCCTAGTTTGTCTTCCCCATCTTTTGATATCGGTGAACAAACTGTGTTAGAACATTTTCTAGATAGTTCTAAAAAGGTTGTTGATACTACTGTTGTTTGTACTCCTACTAGTCCCATTGTTACAATAACAGGAATAAGTATGGATCCGGCAAAGCAAGTGATTGATTCTTCTCCTAATGTGGGTGCTTCTATACTTCCTCCTTGGTTGTCTGCATATACCCCGAAGAGGTAAAAGCAAGCAATTTCACCAGATGAAATTTATATAGAGAAGCTGTTGCCTTTGAAATCAAAAACTCTAAAGAAAAAGCCTAAGACTGTTTCTAGGCTTATCAATGAAAAAGGAATTAGATATGCAGAAATTGCCAAGCCACCAGAGGATGCTACTATTGACAATTTTGATATGAATGATTATGTTGTCTAAGGAGTTGAGCTAGGTAAGATAACTCATGAAGGTATTAAGGCAGATTTTCAAACTACTGCTAGCACCTTGCTTGAGAAATATGATGAGGTTAAGAAAGAGAAAGAGCAATATAAAGCTAAAGCAGAACAACTTACCGCTATTCTTCAAAAAATAGTGAAGTGATCTGAGATTGTGGAACCTATGGCTGTAACTGTAGAAGATCCTCTGATTCAGAAGGTGGAAAAAGCTTAGGCCAGAGGGAGAGTAGTTGGCAATATTGTGGAGCGGTTGCTAGCACAAGGAAGGGTTCTGTTTAAAACTACTATAGAAAGAAAAGAAAAGATGGATAAAGCAAAGCTGAGCTTGATAATCTTATTGACTTACTTTCTCAAGAATTGCAGGATCAGAAATAAAGCTTAGAGGAGTGGACAGAGATGAAGAAGATTAAGATAAAGAATCTAATTACCATTGAGGTCATCTCAAATCAGGAATCATATTTTAAGACTAAGGAGTCTCTTGTTCATCGTATCAATATAATAAAAGGCTTACTTGATAACTTATGCCAAGCTCATGAAAACAGTGAAGACAACAATATCATGCTTCTACACAGGTTGGAAGAACTCCCATGCACTCTCATAGGTGAAGGTCATAAGTCCCTTTCAGTAGATGAAATGATAAGCTCCTTTGAAAAGATGGTTCAACAGAAATTCGAAGATGAAGTGCCCTCAGTACTTTCTATGGATCGCCTTTATGATCAGCATTCAACTTTTGAAAACCTGAAGGACAACCTTGACAAGCATGAAAAGGCGATAAAGGCAGTGAAAGATGCAGTTCTCTGGGCCTGCACTATCTCAGAGAATAGGGCAAAGCCAGATGCATGTGAAATGGCAGCTATACAGGCCATGTTTCAGAACTTTCTAAAGAAGAATGATACCTAAAGAAGTTCCTTTTTGATACCTTAGTTTATTTTCATTCTTGTATATGTAATTTGAGTTTTGTTATGGACATATTCATATGTAATTTTCTAAAATGTAATTACATGTGAAACAAAGGAAGTCCCAAGTCAAATAGGACTCTTTTGTTTGAATACGTCAAAGTAGTTGTAAATTTCCTATTTTTGCTCTAGGCTCCTCCCTATAAATAAAGAGGACCTCTATTGTATTTTTTATCTTTTAGTTATTGAACCAAACTCTACCAAATTGAAGAGCATTTTGAGACTTTGTGTTCAAATTGTAAATCATATTTTATCAAGTGAATAGAAAAGCAAGCGATCATTCAATCTTTGTATTGGAATAACTTGTAGTATATTGGAAAATGTTCTTATGTCCTTTTCCTTATGCTATCTTATTTACTTGACCAAATTGTAGTGTGAGTGTGGATAATCTGGGAGATGTTCTAAAGCTGATTTTGGAGACTTTGTGCTACAACAATTATCTTTAGTTTGTGATTTTATGTTTTGAAGTAAAAGATATTGGAAAGACTTTGAACTACTATTATTTTTTGTGATCGTATGTTTTGTCGTAGTATTCGGTGAAGACTTTGAGCTGCACCTTATCCTACTTGGTTCTAAATTGTAAATCAGTAAAAGGAGCAACGATAGACTTTGTGCTCTCGTGGGTTTCTTGGTTATTTCGATTTGTATTGTGAAAGTGCTCTTTTATATTGTAAACATCATTTCTGAAAAAAGAGAAATTGATGACATGGTTTCACCCCGAAATTAGTTTTTAGTGTAAATAAGTTTGTAATAGTTAATAGGAAACCTCCCCTTGCTGAGAGGAGAGATTTATCTCATTACACTGTGGTTGATATAACCATTTTGCCTTCAATTAGTTGAAGACAAAATATTCACCCAATAGTTTTTGGCGACTCTACTGGGGAAGGAATGCACAACTTGAAGCCTCACGCTCTGAGTTGAAGCACTACAGTTCTTTTCCATTGTTTCAAGCTATTTTCAAAATTTTGTTGAGTACATTGCATTCAGGCAGACTCACGGTATACAAGAAGCAAGAGAGCTCAAGGTATTATTGATCCTGTATTTGAGTTGATGCAGGAAAATAACTTTGGTCTTTTGCCTCCACGATCTCGACTTCAGCGAACTAGGAGTTTTCCTCCTACTAGCGCCAGGTCTCCAATACCAGGTGAAGCTTCTAGTCCTAGTACTAACAGAGTTTTGTCTGTTCATATTCCACAGAGGTTTGTTATCCCTCCCTTTAATCAGCGCACCATGGCAACTCAAGGCCCTTGCAGTAACACTTTTGGTCCTTTGAATTTAACTCCACCATTGCATGAACTACCTCGTAGTTCGAAGAAGAATTTTCCTAAGTTCTATGGCGATGGGAAAGTCCACCCGGATGAACACATTGCAACTTTCTGCATAGCTTGCTGTGTATTAGGTGTGGAACATGAAGATGTAGCAGTAAGACTTTTTGTGGAAACACTGCAAGGTGGTGCTGCAGATTGGTTTTACCATCTTCAAGCTCAAACTATAACGAGTTGGAACACTCTCAAGACCAAGTTTGAAGCCAGATTCAAGCCTGCGGAAGATGTGCATGCATTGTTAGCTTAGCTAACGCAGATGAAGAAAGAGCCACATGAACCTATGCGAGACTTCATTGCTAAGTTCAATAAATTGAGAAACAAGATTCCGACAACCGCTCAACCAACAGCGGAGAATCTCAAATGCTTTTTCATCAATACTCAGCTTCCTGAGGTAAGCTTTCTGCTAAGGCGGGTTGGCCCTGCTGATCTTCCTGTAGCTCAAACATTGGCTACGGAGGTGGAAGATGATCTTATCCTTGTGGGTAAGATAAGAAGAGATTCCAACAGAAATAGAGGTCAATCCTCTACTGATAATCCTTCCACAAGCACCACAGAACCTATGGTGCAGAAGTTAGCAAATGAGCTGCTAGCTTTGAAAAGGCAAATGTCTCAAGGTATGTCCGCTCCTCCTTCTTATAGGGATATACCAAGGAGAACATTTCCTAACAATTCATATCAAGACAATGCTGCTAGAAATCAAGGGCAACAAAATCGTATTCCACCCACACAGGGGAAGCTCGCCATTGAAGCAGCGTCGGTCAACTCAGCAATTGGCTATTATGAAGCAGAACATGACAATTCCTACCAATCTGATTTGGATCAGGAGAATAATGCTAACCTCTTTGCAGAAGGAGAAGAAGAGTTAGCTGGCAACTCTACCATTGGTTTTCTGAATTACCAAGATGAAGCGGAAAGAGAAGGAGAAGTGTATGATGGAGCATACGCTATTTTTACCAGGTCCCAAAATCAGCCAAATCAGCAAGTTGATAAAGGAAAGACAAGAGAGGAACCTCAGCCGGTTATCTCAATTGCCAAACAGGGAACTCCGTTGCCTTTTCAATCAAAGGACCCGATTGCTAATAAATAAGTAAGTTCACCTAACCATCGTATCTCTCCTACTTTTACTCCATAGACCAGTACTACCCCGACTAAAACCCAGAATGATGGATTTTCTTCCTCTGTATCTAGTTCATTTCAGCTTTTTGATATTATAGATCATGCTAGGAAGAGCAAGATCCAAATGTCTGAGGTGGAGTACTTACAAGCTAACCCTGAATAGTTTGATAGGTTAGCTAAATATGTGAAAAATAAGGCTGCCCCTATGAGGCAAGATTCTTCCAAAACCACCCATGACTCGTCTAAAAACAAATCTACCCAAAATAATTTAGTCACTACTCCCCTTGTTGCTCCAGGGAAAATAGAACCTTTCTATGTTTCTCTATTGGTCAATGGTCATAAGTTAAGCAATTGTATAATAGACTCCGGGGCTTCTGATAACATCATGCCTACTAAGGTGGCGGACGCCCTTGGTCTCACCTTGACCAAGACCTTTGGGAGATGTTTCTCCATGGAAAATAAGCAAGTGTCGTTATTGGGTCAAATCAAAGATGCCCAATTTGCATTTGCAGCCTTTCCAGACAAGAGGATCAAGATGACTATCCTAGTGGCTGATGTTCCAGCTTCTTATGGTATTTTGCTTGGGCATAACTTCTATAAAGATGTAGGCAGAGAATTGAACATGGATCTGTCCGAAGCTAGGATACCTGTTAAAGGAGTCATGCAAAAGTTGCTTCCTGAGAAGGAAGAGAAATACATAGTCACCCAAACTGAAAACCCGAAAGCTCAGATTTTATTCAAGTCTTCAAGTATGGGTAACTATTTCCTATCCACAGAAAATCTTTATAGTTCATCTGATGAAGATTTAGACAATTCAGATGAAGAATCAGAAGAGTATTCAGATGAAAGTATAGTGATGCTAGATTCTTCCTTCACTGATGAAGAGGAATCTTCTGGGCAAAGAAATTCCAAAAAATCAAATTCTAATGAGGTTTGGGTTTTAGAATTTGATGGCAGTTGTTCTTCTACTGATTCTAGAGCTGGAATTGTTCTGATATCTCCACAAGGTGATATCTTCCCTTTCTCATACAAGCTACAATTCGACAATACCAATAATACCGTAGAGTATGAATCATTATTACTCAGCATGGAAGCTGCTCGGGTTAAAGGTATTAAAAATCTTCATGCTCAAGGAGATGCCAAACTAGTTGTTTGCCAAGTGAGAAATTTATATCAAACCAAAAATGAAAGGTTGAAACATTATAGCAATCACATATGGGATTGCATTGAAATTTTTGACGCTTTTGATATTTCTGCAGTACCTAGAGAGTTTAATGATCGTGCAGATTCATTAGCTGTCTCTGCAACTCTTATGGTTCCCCATAAGAACTTCAAAGGTAACAAGTACACAATTGAGTTGGTTTTCCGACCAAGTGTACCAGATAATGCTGACCATTGGCAGGTGTTCAATGGTGATAATCAAATCATAGCTTTCTTGAAAAAGACGGATAGCTTTGATGAGATCTATTTTGAAGGTAGTGAATCTCCACCACGGGAATACATTTCCAAAATAGATTCACAAACTGGTGAAGAGTTTCTTCAACTAAAAGGAAATAAGATTCCAAAAGGTTTGGTTTCCCTAGAAAAGCTATTTGATAAGCATAACAGATACATTAAATAGCAGCAACAACTTGATTCAAGTTCATCTATGGAATTTGAACAAGTAAATTTGAGCTCTGAGGCAGATCCCAAAATAGTCAACATTGGGAAGTGTTGCACTGCCGATGAGAAATTTAAATTCACTACACTTCTTCACCATTACATTGATGTTTTGGCATATTCTTGTGATGATCTGAAGTCTTTTAGGCCTAAGGAGTTTCAACATGAAATTCCTCTCAAGGTTGGGTCATTGCCTCACAAGCAAAAATAGAGGCAATATAATCCCAAAATATCAGGTACTATTCTTTCCAAAATTTAGAAAATGTTGAATGCAAGAATAATCTTTCCTATTCATCATTCTACCTAGATCGCGAATATTGTCCCTGTAAGAAAGAAGAATGGAGAAATCCATATTTGTGTTGACTTCAGGAATCTCAACCAGTCTTCTCTAAAGGATAACTACCCCCTACCCATCATGGACCAAGTGTTGCAAATTGTAACTGGTTCGGAGATGCTGTCTATGTTAGACGGTTTTTCAAGATATAATCAAGTAGAGGTCAGCGAAGCAGATCAGTACAAGACTGCTTTCACAACACCTTGGGGTACTTTTGCATACCGTAGGATGCCGTTTGGTTTGATCAATGCTGGTGCTACTTTCCAGAGAGCAATGGACCTCGCTTTCAGAGATGAGATGGGGAAATTCATTGTGGTATATCTTGATGACTTGACCGTTTTCTCCAAACAACGTCAAGATCATGCATATCGTTTGTGACAGGTGCTGGAAAGATGTCGACAAAATGGTATTTCTCTTAACCCTAAGAAATCAGTTTTTGGGGTTACAGAAGGTAAGCTTCTCGGTCACATTGTGTCCTGAGAAGGCACTAAAATTGACTTAGAAAGGGTCAAATCTATCCAAAGTCTTATTTTGCCTGCTAGTAAGACTGTCGTTCATTCTTTCTTCAGAAAGGTGAATTTTCTGCAGAGATTTATTCCAGAATTCGCAGAGAAAACCCGTCACATTGTCAACATGATGAAGGGTAAGACTACTTTCCATTGGAGTGCGGAAGGTAAAGCAGCATTTGAGGACATCAAGAGGGCCATAGCTCATGCCCCGGTCCTGGTTTGTCCTGATTATACCAAGAACTTCATAATATACATTTATGCTTCTGAGCATATGCTTTCAGCCATTCTTGTTCAACAGAATGAAGAAGGTGTGGAATCTCCCATTTCATTTATGAGTTGTCCTCTGAAGGCTCATGAATTGAAATATTCAAATATGGAGAAACATGCTTATGCCATGGTCAAGGTGGCAAAGCATTTCCGGTTTTATATTTTGAATTCACATACTGTTGTTTTGGTGCCAGACACAATAGTGAAGTCGATCCTGACTCAACAAGAGTTTGGAACCAAAAGAGGCAATTGGATTGCCAAGATTCAAGAGTTGGATTGCTTGTGCATGGTAGAGGTTTGTGTCAGTGGATTGTCGACAATGTACCAAAAGAAACAGGAAATGAAGAAGAAGAAGTTGAGGATGTGCCAACTATTCTCTTTGTCACTACTACAGAGGAGTGGTATTCAAATATTGCTCATTTTCTTACCTATGGTGAGTGTCATTCTCATCTATCCTATAAGGAGAAAAGAACTATCAAATTGAAGGCTACGAACTATGTCTTGTGGGACAATGGTTTGTATAAAAGAAGCCTTGATGGAGTTTTTCTCCATTGTGTGGATAAAGCACAACAAACTAGACTTCTGGAGTCTTTTCACAATTTGGCTTGTGGAGGACATTTTTCTCCGCCTGTGACAGCTCATAAGATTCTACGGGCTAGGTACTATTGGCCCACTCTGTTTCAGGATGCGTACAATTGGGTATGTAGGTGTGAGTTATGTCAACAGTTTGTTGGAAAGCCTAAGTTGGTTGCATTACCTCTCAAGCCAGTTGTAATTGAAGAACCTTTTCAGCAATGGGGTATTGACTTCATTGGTGTTGTGAACCCACTGTCAAGTGCGGGACACAACTTTGTTCTCACCGCAACTGATTATTTTACCGAGTGGGTGGAGGCCATCCCAGTGAAGCATGCTACTTCTAAAGTGGTATGTAATTTTCTTAAGGAAAATATTATTTCCCGGTTTGGAGTTTCAAACAAAGTTGTAGCAGATAATGCTACTTGTTTTTATTCCAATGAGATCACTAGCTTTTACTATGAGCATGGGATCATCCTTTCTCACTCTTCAGACTATTATCCGCAAGGAAATGGTCAAGTAGAATCTAGTAACAAAAATCTAGTTACTATTATCAGGAAACTGGTGGAAGATAATCAGAGAAATTGGCATAAAGCATTGTTTGATGCTTTATGGGCAGACAGGATTACCCCCAAAAGGGCGATAGGTATGTCACCATTTCAACTTCTGTACGGTTTGAATGCAGAGATACCTATTACTTTGGAGTTGCCAACATTGAAGTTGGCAAAGGCAGTAGAAGATAGAACTTTTGAAAGTTCTATTGACAAAAGAATCATGTACCTCACTAAACTTGAAGAGCAGTGGGCTATGGTAGTAGATCGTATTGTTGAACATCAAAGTCAATTGAAGAAGCTCTTTGACAAGAAGGCGAAGGCTCGTGAATTTCAAATTGGAGATCAAGTCTTGTTATGGGACAAGAGGAGAGAACCAAAAGGAATGCACGGGAAGTTTGATTCCCTATGGAGAGACCCGTTTGTCATTCACCAACTTTGTGGCGAAAATAGCTTCTTGCAAGAGTATCTTGATGGAACACCATTCTTGCTACCTCACAGTGGACAACATCTGAAACACTTCAATCTTTGAAGTATCAGATAAGTTTATTTGTACATTTGTATATTTTTGTGTTTTTATTTTTGTTTTTGTTTGATCTTTTGTGTCTTTTTCTTTTTGGTAGCTTGACTCTATGGCCCAATGGCATGGATGAAAGCACTTAGAGACTAGATTCTTCTCCTTTCAATCATTTCAAAGTTCGATCGAAGGAAGTTCCCCAGTTAGAGCCAGCTGTTGTTCTCAAAATCAGCTATGCTTGTTTTTGTAGACAGCGCCTACGAAACTTGTCCGTTTCGTAGACTACACTCTAAGTTCGCTTATCGAGACAAGTCCTCTTGGCCTCGCGCGAAGTCTTCTAACATTGTTGAAACGGTTTGCAACATTCCCCTAAGCCGATTCCTCGAAAATCGTGAAAATCGACTAGGTTGTAAGCTTGTCAAAATATCAATTTTGACTATTTTGGGGTGTTAGAATTTTTTTTTTAATATATTTTCACATGTGATAGTGGTCGAATTCACCGCTCTTACATGTATGTTGTTGTTTTACATGCAATGTCGGCCACAATTGCCACTTTTACATGTTTTATGTTGTTGTTGATTAACATGCATGAGCAGTGAAAATCACCGCCCATGCATTTTCCTTGTCATAGTTTAAGGTGTAAAGGCGGTCCTAGATACCACTCTTGCATAAGGTACCCAGCGCATGCATGGTCGGTAGTTTTCACCGCCTTGGCATGATCTCGCCAAATCTTAAACTCTAAGTGTCATTAATGGCACTCATGGCGCCATTAATACATTGTTTTTAACCTTTTTAAAGCATTTTTGGTCATTATTCTTTTTAGTTTTCATTCTCAAACTTCTCGAATAAGCCCTTTAACCCTCTGCAAAGACGATCGAACCGCGAAGTTCCTGGATTGTGTAGTTTTCGCGCCTAGAGTTTTTGATTATTTTTGCCAGGTAGAGTGGCATTTCTCATGTTTTTGTTGTTGATTTCCTTCTTTCTATTAGGGTCTGTTTGTAATAGTGATTTTCGTTTGTGATTTGTGTAAATGTTTTT
Source organism: Cunninghamia lanceolata (assembly GCA_027924645.1). Lineage (NCBI taxonomy): Eukaryota > Viridiplantae > Streptophyta > Pinopsida > Cupressales > Cupressaceae > Cunninghamia > Cunninghamia lanceolata. The sequence goes on along the minus strand of BSBN01000071.1, from coordinate 6,749,033 downwards.
ATTTGGTTTGAGTCATCGTTTTGCACGTTTGAGTTTATCTTAAAACCCTAAGTAGAGTGTTTGTGTGTCTTTCCTTCGCCACTCTTTGTTCGATTAGCGGCGGATTCATCGTGCCCTACTTTTACCGCCCATTTTAAACTTAGGTTTTTTCCAAAAGTTTCCTAACATGTATGAACAGCCTTTATCACCGCCGATACACGTTCCTAGCCTCTGATATGTAATGACAGGGGTTTTCCCCACCTTTATGTCTCTTTTATATGTTTGGTCTTCCCTACATGTAAGGGCAGTTAAAACCGCCGCCCTTACACAAACCTTTATACATTACCTACCAATGTACATTAGCAGCTGAAACTCCCGCTCTTGCATATATAACTTGGATTTTCTGAAACACCTACATAAGCGGTCTTTCCGACTGACTATACATCGAAGTTTTTCCTTCAACATGCATCGGCAGATCTTTTCACCGCTTCTGCATGTGCCTCACATAAACTTGTTGTTTTACCCACATATGTAAGAGTTGTCAAATTGGCCGCCCTTACATCATGAATATTATCTTACCTCATACATGTAATGGCGGCCTTTTTCGCCGATCTTACACATGTATTGAAACCCTACTTTTTCAACATGCAATAGCAGTCAAATTGACCGACTTTACTGGTAAGAGAATGGTCCCTTGTGCAGGAGCGGTCATTTTGACCACCCATGCACATTTTCCTAATTTTTTTCTAACACGGGGGAAAATTCACCTTTCAAAGCCTGTTAACCCGCTTTCGCCTTTTACCTCAATTTGCGTGCACTTAAGCCCTTCAACGCATGCTTCCTTGTTCATGATCATCGAATCATAGTAATCCCACTTTACCCATTTTTCCTCTAACTGCAAGATCATGGCTTTTTGCAATTTTCGACAAACATCTGTGGTAGACGTTTCCAGTTGTCTCTTCCAAACTGATGTCGGAGCCGTCTCCATCCAAAGCTAAAATCATGAAGTATAAATACCAAGGGGTCTTCCCTGTCAATTTAGTATAGTCTAATGTTGATGAAATCAGAGATACGGAGATCAAGCATGTAGATATGACAGAGTTTGTGGACAGAACTAGACAAACAAATCCTACCAGACACATGCAAAAGATCGTTGATAGCAACATTCACTTGGTTGCCTCTTTTCCAATTGCCGCCCATAATCCTGAGTTTGTTCTTCAGGTAGTCAATCATTATAACAGGGATGATAGGACTGTATCAGATTCCCAAGGCAATGTGATTTTGAGATTAGATGCAGAATTTCTCAACAAAATCTTCATGTGTTCTCCTATTGAAAATATTGGACAAATTGATTTTGCTCAAAGGCAAAGAGACCATGATGAAGATGTGGAAGCCGCAAGAAGATACATAAACAGTAAATGGTTGAAGATTCCTTGGAGTAATCTGACCAGATGGCCGAAGGATCTCCCGAGGAGTGACTTTGTTGACGAGATCTATGGCCTGATCACACTTTTGAGTCGTATCAGAGGACTCCCTTCTTCCTCCAAGTTTTAGGAATGGATGTATACATACATCAAGGTGATTCTTCAGGGCACACAAAAAAATCTTCTGGGGAGAATAGATTAGTAATGCTTTGCATGAGCAATTGGTGAAAGTCAATACTACTTTCAAATTTTACATGACTTCATATCTTGTGTATGCTGCTGCAAGCATGAGGAGTTTTCCTGGTCTTACTCAAGTTGGTGACAGGAGGTTGGTTCCCATGTATGAGTATTATCCTCAAATCACTCTAAAAAGATCAATCCATCATTTCCATAGGGTTAATGATGCTTTCTTTTCAGTGTTTATGTGCTTATGGGACAATGAGCTTGTTCAGAAGAGGGTTTCAGATGAAGCTTGGGAAGTTGTAAATTCTTTTGGCTACTTGTTCTTACAGTTTCCCACTTTCACATATCTCAGAGTAGGGTATTATCCAGGTTACCCTTATATACTTCCACGATATCCTAGTGACAGGATTGTTCTCATGGAATTATGTAGGCAGCTGATTCTGGTACATAATAAACAAATGGAGCTGGAAAAGTCAGGGATTAAGTTTCCTGTAGAAATTGGAAGGTACTCAGTTCAATCGGCTACCAAGGCAAAAATAGTTGATTTTGAGATGCAACTGATCACAATGAAAACTTTCAAGAAAAGGGACCATTTTGACTTCAGGAGGGTACAAGATAAAATCAAAAGAAAGTCAACTTTCCATAAGCCAATGGTGGAAGATATTTGGGCTGACCTCGGGACACAAAATGAGATCAGGAAGTTAGACTTTTGTAGACTTCATTTGAGTTAGATAGAAGAGCTGGGCCTTGCGGATATTCTAGATGGAATGGAAGATGATGGGGATATTTTTTATCCTAAATATAATACTGAAAATGTTGAAGCCTCACCTCTTCCAGAGGTCAAATGGTCAGTCAAAGAGGAGACTTCTATAAGGAAAATATTTCAGCTAATCTTGGCTAACACAAACATATGGTTGGAAAGCAAAGGGATAGGCTTGAAAGAATTTCTTACAAGGTCAGAGACTGAAGTTCAGGAGCAAACAGGTAAGAACAGGTAAGAAAGTGGAAAACAGAACCAATAACAAGAGTGACACTTCTTCCTCTTCCAAAATGCGTAAGCCAAAAATTAAGTTTGTATCTAAGGGAGGGAAGAAGAAGGAGGTTACAGGGACCTCTAATGTTACTGAATCTGGTATTGAAGACACTAATGTTGAGCAGAAGGAGGTTGAGGATGTTGAAATTAAACAACAAAATATTGAGAAATCTAAGGATGCCCAACAAGCAGAAATGTCTGAAAAGCCTGTCGAGGAAGATGTAATAGAACAAGGTAAAGATGAGAATGTAGAGCAGGAACAACTTGGTGATTCACAACTTTCCCCATAGAAGGACCTTCCATCAAAATCCCAAGTTTCTAAATCTCAGCTTCATGTTCCTGTTTCTAGTGTTTTTCCTACAGTTTCAAATACTCCTATTTCTCCTATTTTGGTTGTTTCCTCTGATAATACTCCCCCTTCGTTAAGAACGAGTTTTGGAATAGTGTTTGATTCATCTGGGTCCATTCCTAGTTTGTCTTCCCCATCTTTTGATATTGGTGAAAAAACTGTGTTAGAACATTTTCTAGATAGTTCTGAAAAGGTTGTTGATACTACTATTGTTTTTACTCCTACCAGTCCCATTGTTACAATAATAGGAATAAGCATGGATCCAACAAAGCAAGTGATTGATTCTTCTCCTAATATGGGTGCTTCTATACTTCCTCCTTGGTTGTCTGCATATACCCCGAAGATTAAAAAGCAAGCAATTTCACCAGATGAAATTGATATAGAGAAGTCGTTGCCTTTGAAGTCAAAAAATCTGAAGAAAAAGCCTAAGATTGTTTATAGGCTTATCAATGAAAAAGGAATCATATATGCAAAAATTGCCAAGCCACTAGAGGATGCTACTATTGACAATTTTGATATGAATGATTATGTTGTCTCAAGAGTTGAGCTAGGTAAGCTAACTCATGAAGGTATTAAGGCAAATTTTCAAACTACTGCAAGCACCTTGCTTGAGAAATATGATGAGGTTAAGAAAGAGAAAGAGCAATATAAAGCTAAAGCAGAACAACTTGCCGTTGTTCTTCAAAAAATAGTGAAGTCATTTGAGATTGTGGAACCTATGGCTGTAACTGTAGAAGATCCTCTGATTCAGAAGGTAGAAAAGCCTCAGGCCAGAGGGAGAGTAGTTGGCGATATTATGGAGCGGTTGCTAGCACAAGGAAGGGTTCTGTTGAAAACTACTGTAGAAAGAAAAGAAAATATAGATAAAGCAAAAGCTGAACTTGATAATCTTATTGACTTACTTTCTCAAGAATTGCAGGATCAGGAAGAAAGCGTAGAGGAGTGGACAAAGATGAAGAAGATTAAGATAAAGAATCTGATTACCATTGGGGTTGTTGACATTTCTTCTGAATCAGCATTAGGGTTCGCCACTTCTAATGCACAGGCAGATTCAGGCCAACTGAATACAGGAGGTTGCGTGAGCTCCTCCCCTTCACTTCTGGTTCTGCGGCACCAAGGGGGGTATCCCTATAACTCAAGATGTAACCTTGACTAGCTCAAAGATAGAAGGATCTAACTTGACAACAACAGGCAAAATACTCTCATGTATGGACCAAGATCTGTATGATAGATCACAAGGCTGGCAACATTCTTGGACATGATGTCTGGTTGGGTATGAGAGCATGCAAGGGGTTCCTAATCCTACTCCTACAACTAACAGGTGGAAGTATGAAGTGTTTTGTTATGAATTTGGATGCAAAGCTGGACATGGTGTATAACACAAGAACACAGCATGACTGGTGCCTATCCAGGGCTTGGAGTCGGTAGACATACACCTGTGAATGATCAGCATGAATAGCTAGAACTGGATTTCAGGGGGATACACATGATATCTGCCCTACAGATATCTCCCAATACAGAGTGTTGAGTCATCTCTACTTATGGCATCCCTACTGCAGTATACCCTTCCCAATGTTCAACCTGAAAACAGTTTAATCTGCCCCTTGAGCAGAGGTTAAAAGATCAGACATTCAACATAGGAATTCTATGCTCTAGAATCTAAACATCACACAAATATCCAGATCCAGAAGAAGAATACATGCAATACTGGAGACAGAATTAACACAACACATGCTAAGATAGCATTACTCATACAAGATCAACCATGAAACCAGTGGATTCATGCCAAGTCCTACAACAGGAGATACATAAACTCACAAGATCAAGCTGTACAGAGCAACCAAATCAGCTGGTTTTGGATTACAGAGCCAAAAACCCACAACTTTCAACAACCTCTCGAATGAGCAAGACAACCTGCTTATAACAGCCAGGTAGGTGCTCAACAATTAATTACAATGGTTGACCAAAATTTCGCCAGATACACAGTACCAAGAAAATGGCGCTCAAACACAACCAGATTGGCGCCCAAACTTGAATGCAGAAGGTAGGGGAGGAGACAGGAAGATTTCTCGAGCCCAGCGCCACCATCCGCTGATTGACACTTCCAGTCGGGTACAGGATCCGCCCACGCCATCGCCCATACCTCTGCAACAATCGCCATTAATGGCGCACCAACCCGCGGCCTTGGGAAGATCATCAAATCTGCAATCGCAACCTTTTCCCGCCGAGATTCATCATCATGATATTTGAAAATGCAGGATATCAATATCCCACATGCACCCCGCGATGACCTCAATAACACTTCATATACTAGGTCATGAGCATATATCATGTCGGTGCTTTTGCTCCTGACGACACTAGTATAGACTTCATCATCATCATCCTCCAGCAGCATGATATCCTGTTGTTCGAAATATCACCCTGACGTCATCATGATATTTGAAATATAACCTTCATGATAATCGGCACAACCTGATCCATCGGAGGAACATCCTCCTGCTGAGCCTATACCAAAAGTCTGGCCGATGAACATCCTGATGACGTCATCATCATATCCTGCTGACGTCATCATCATATCTGCCTACTGCGCAACTCCTCACATCCGGATGACGTCATCATCATGTTTGCAAATATCAGGAGGTCTCTTCAAGATGATCAGTGTTAGAAATATGACCCCCCCGGACCTTGATGACGTCATCATCATATTAACATCATCATGATATTCGGAAGACAACCGGATATTTGGAAATATCCTCCTGATGCACAAATATCAGGTTGCACTGTAGCTCCTCTGTAAGATCGGGGCGATAACTGAATATGATGATGATGCTTGAAAAGATCACCCCCAGTAGATAATGCGCGAAGCCAGCAGGCGGATATCTCCTTGATATCAGCATCATCATGATGCTCGAACAAACACATATCCGGGTGATACGAAAATATCACCCCCTCCTTCGGAAATATCATGATGCAGATAAGCAGAGAAACAAATATCACCCTGATATATAAGGATGACGTCAGCATCATCAGGATGACAAAACAACGAACAAGAAGTGATACAACATCATCAGGATGATATTGACTAAGATCATCCTGACGTTCAAAATATGATGACCCTAGTGAATATCGGGTCGCACTTAGAACTCTTCAACAACATCATCAGGATGATATAAACCAAGATCACCCGATGATAGAAATATCACCCCGGCGAAATATCATGAAGGCAGAAAATATGATGACCTCCACAAGCAGCAGGATGATAACTGGAAATATGATGATGATGACGACGACCCTTAGGATAAAACAAGTTAGGTCGAGCAACTCAAAGAATAAGTAACATCATCATCATGCCTGCGCACGGTGATAAATGGAAGATCACCGGAGACTTTGAAGAATCACCCTCGCAAGCAGATCAGGGCGCACTGTAGCTCGTCAGCATCATCAGGATAAAACCCAAACATCACCCGACAGCGAAATATGATGATGACGATGAGAAACCGATCGAGGGAGAACATGATGATGCTGACCATCATCGAAACAAACATGATGATGATGACCTCCTCCTTCGGAAAACATGATGATGCAGCTGAAAAATGCTGAGGAGGTCCATCACTTAGAACATTTTTTGGATACTTAGGGAGAGTGCCTGAATGAAAAATGCTCAGAAAACTACCAGTCAATTCAGGCACTAACAGTGGCTCTGTCTGGGGACGTGCAGGTGAAAACCTGCAGCGAGAACTCCAGATCTCTGGGATGCAGACCAGTCCCTTATCCATTGGGCACAGAGTCAAATACTGCACTGACCTGCATCACCCAACACACTTGATGGCCTAGGGCCACCAAGAAAAGAAAAACATGTATCTCCCTTTGTCAAATATCTTGTTTTCATCTGCATGCACTGGATCAAGCTTGGAGATACTACAAAGACCCACCCACAAACAAAACTTGTCATCTGCATACTCAACCTTCTGATTTGGCTTGTCATTATCACCCTTGTGCAGATAGCCCTCAGCATCATGTGACATGTGGGTGCAGAATGTATCAAACAATGCATGTTCATATGGCATATAGCACTTATCACCTATATCATCATCATGCATTGCAACATGATCTCCTAGCTGGACTGCAAATAGGAAACACTCGGAGTCCACCACAAAACTAGGAAGATCAAAGCTCATTGTATTATATGCTGGCTCATCAAAAGAAAAGCTTTCAAAATCACAATTGTGTACATTATGTACACAACCATCTGGTACACCAGGCTGGAAAAGATCAGGCTCTGGCATCTCTTTTAAGTCAGGCACATTTTCACAGTCACTTACCTGATGTATGTTGTTTCCTCTTTCATCAAGATGAGAAACAGAATCCAAGCCAAAAGTAATGTCTAGATCTTCACCATACTCAGACAGATCCTCATCACCATATGTGTCATAAATGGGTGACCCAGGTGCATCAGTTTCATCATAGTATGCCATTTGTTCATGGGCAGCAGAGCACACATCTTCATCACCGATGGATTCACTCTGTGGAGGAGTATCAGCCTGTGTGTCATAAGCAAAACAGCCATCAAATGAAAAACAATCATGCTCTGAACTAGCACTTATTTCAATTTCTGACTGCTCTTCATGATCTCCATGTGTTTGAAAGGTAGGCAATGGGTCACACATAGGAATGCTTCTCTGTTTGCTTATATCTTCTCTGTCTTGAGTACAATACTCACAATTATCTCCACAGGTCCATTCCAAAAATTGCTCATTGCTGTCCACAACCTCGTTACTGTTTTCATGGTCAGATGCCTCATCATTGCAATGGGAATCCTCATTAGTCCTTTCACTGGCATCCTCAACTGGTAAACAATCCAGTTGAGCAATATTGTTAGCATTATGTTCAAATACAGCAGTCTCAACCTCTATGCTTTTATTTTTATTTTTATCTGCACATGATGCCATAATCATTTGGTCATTTGCAGCTTCATAACCATTATTCACACCAAGGCCTGGGGACAGGGGTTTCAGCAGGTGCATATTTCTCATTTCTTCTACATTTTCTAAAAATTTGTATGCCATCTGCATACTTGTCACCTTGAAATCCCTCAGTAATGCACTAGAGCCCTCCTCAAAAGCTTCAAAGAATATGCCAACACAGGCTGAAATATCAGGTCTGAAACTTTCAGGGACATGTGAAAGGGCTACTGCAAACCTATGACTGAAATCAACACATGGCTCTTCATCTTGTTTTCTGATTCTCATCAATTCTGTAACAAGATCAGCCGGTTCTTTTGCAAATTCTTCCTTGAAACAGTCAGCAAGCTCATCCCAACAGGCAAAGAATTTCTTTGGAAAGCTCAAATACCAGTCTTTTGCTTTTGCATCAAAGGACCTAACAAGAAACCTCATCCACATATCCTCATCTCTGAATGAATGTTTTCCCATAAAACTTTGAAAATTTTGGATATGTGCATTCCCATCACATACATTGTGACCACTAAATCTAGGCATCTGACAGTATATCCTAGCAGGCATAGTTTCTACTTTATAATCCACCCATGACAAATCCAGTTGGTCATACAAAGGATCAAAAGGGCTGACAGGAGGTTTAGCTTTCTGACAGGCAGACACAACAGGGCTATTGCTTTTTAACTGGGCCTGCTCAGCCTCTAAGAATATCAACCTATTTCTTATCTCTTCTATTCCTTTATCCAACATTTCACCACTGAGTATGGGATAATCCATACTTGGATTCATAAAAATCTTACTCTTAGACATCCTTTGTCTGTCTAAGACCTAAGGCTTCCCCTGGCATCTAACTTATGCAGTCAAACAGCAAATAAAGGGGAAGTAACAAGGTACCTTTTCTCATACAGATGCAGAAATATGTACACCTTTCAACCAATAACATACATCTATCTTTCATGTGCATTTAGATCTTTTTTGCAGAGTCGCCACCTCTCCAGAGAGGACAAAATTTTCAATAGCTGAAAGCTACTTTTCCGGGTTCATTCCACCAGCAGAGCATCATTTCACCAGAGACTGCAGGATATTACTTTACATCAACGTTCCCCAGTAGAGTCGCCAATTTGTTGACATTTCTTCTGAATCAGCATTAGGGTTCGCCACTTCTAATGCACAGGCAGATTCAGGCCAACTGAATACAGGAGGTTGCGTGAGCTCCTCCCCTTCACTTCTGGTTCTGCCGCACCAAGGGGGGTATCCCTATAACTCAAGATGTAACCTTGACTAGCTCAAAGATAGAAGGATCTAACTTGACAACAACAGGCAGAATACTCTCATGTATGGACCAAGATCTGTATGATAGATCACAAGGCTGGCAACATTCTTGGACATGATGTCTGGTTGGGTATGAGAGCATGCAGGGGGTTCCTAATCCTACTCCTACAACTAACAGGTGGAAGTATGAAGTGTTTTGTTATGAATTTGGATGCAAAGCTGGACATGGTGTATAACACAAGAACACAGCATGACTGGTGCCTATCCAGGGCTTGGAGTCGGTAGACATACACCTGTGAATGATCAGCATGAATAGCTAGAACTGGATTTCAGGGGGATACACATGATATCTGCCCTACAGATATCTCCCAAATACAGAGTGTTGAGTCATCTCTACTTATGGCATCCCGACTGCAGTATACCCTTCCCAATGTTCAACCTGAAAACAGTTTAATCTGCCCCTTGAGCAGAGGTTAAAAGATCAGACATTCAACATAGGAATTCTATGCTCTAGAATCTAAACATCACACAAATATCCAGATCCAGAAGAAGAATACATGCAATACTGGAGACAGAATTAACACAACACATGCTAAGATAGCATTACTCATACAAGATCAACCATGAAACCAGTGGATTCATGCCAAGTCCTACAACAGGAGATACATAAACTCACAAGATCAAGCTGTACAGAGCAACCAAATCAGCTGGTTTTGGATTACAGAGCCAAAAACCCACAACTTTCAACAACCTCTCGAATGAGCAAGACAACCTGCTTATAACAGCCAGGTAGGTGCTCAACAATTAATTACAATGGTTGACCAAAATTTCGCCAGATACACAGTACCAAGAAAATGGCGCTCAAACACAACCAGATTGGCGCCCAAACTTGAATGCAGAAGGTAGGGGAGGAGACAGGAAGATTTCTCGAGCCCAGCGCCACCATCCGCTGATTGACACTTCCAGTCGGGTACAGGATCCGCCCACGCCATCGCCCATACCTCTGCAACAATCGCCATTAATGGCGCACCAACCCGCGGCCTTGGGAAGATCATCAAATCTGCAATCGCAACCTTTTCCCGCCGAGATTCATCATCATGATATTTGAAAATGCAGGATATCAATATCCCACATGCACCCCGCGATGACCTCAATAACACTTCATATACTAGGTCATGAGCATATATCATGTCGGTGCTTTTGCTCCTGACGACACTAGTATAGACTTCATCATCATCATCCTCCAGCAGCATGATATCCTGTTGTTCGAAATATCACCCTGACGTCATCATGATATTTGAAATATAACCTTCATGATAATCGGCACAACCTGATCCATCGGAGGAACATCCTCCTGCTGAGCCTATACCAAAAGTCTGGCCGATGAACATCCTGATGACGTCATCATCATATCCTGCTGACGTCATCATCATATCTGCCTACTGCGCAACTCCTCACATCCGGATGACGTCATCATCATGTTTGCAAATATCAGGAGGTCTCTTCAAGATGATCAGTGTTAGAAATATGACCCCCCCGGACCTTGATGACGTCATCATCATATTAACATCATCATGATATTCGGAAGACAACCGGATATTTGGAAATATCCTCCTGATGCACAAATATCAGGTTGCACTGTAGCTCCTCTGTAAGATCGGGGCGATAACTGAATATGATGATGATGCTTGAAAAGATCACCCCCAGTAGATAATGCGCGAAGCCAGCAGGCGGATATCTCCTTGATATCAGCATCATCATGATGCTCGAACAAACACATATCCGGGTGATACGAAAATATCACCCCCTCCTTCGGAAATATCATGATGCAGATAAGCAGAGAAACAAATATCACCCTGATATATAAGGATGACGTCAGCATCATCAGGATGACAAAACAACGAACAAGAAGTGATACAACATCATCAGGATGATATTGACTAAGATCATCCTGACGTTCAAAATATGATGACCCTAGTGAATATCGGGTCGCACTTAGAACTCTTCAACAACATCATCAGGATGATATAAACCAAGATCACCCGATGATAGAAATATCACCCCGGCGAAATATCATGAAGGCAGAAAATATGATGACCTCCACAAGCAGCAGGATGATAACTGGAAATATGATGATGATGACGACGACCCTTAGGATAAAACAAGTTAGGTCGAGCAACTCAAAGAATAAGTAACATCATCATCATGCCTGCGCACGGTGATAAATGGAAGATCACCGGAGACTTTGAAGAATCACCCTCGCAAGCAGATCAGGGCGCACTGTAGCTCGTCAGCATCATCAGGATAAAACCCAAACATCACCCGACAGCGAAATATGATGATGACGATGAGAAACCGATCGAGGGAGAACATGATGATGCTGACCATCATCGAAACAAACATGATGATGATGACCTCCTCCTTCGGAAAACATGATGATGCAGCTGAAAAATGCTGAGGAGGTCCATCACTTAGAACATTTTTTGGATACTTAGGGAGAGTGCCTGAATGAAAAATGCTCAGAAAACTACCAGTCAATTCAGGCACTAACAGGGGTCATCTCAAATCGGGAATCATATCTTAAGACTAAGGAGTCTCTTGTTCATCGTATCAATATAATAAAAGGCTTACTTGATAACTTATGCCAAGCTCGTGAAAACAGTGAAGACAGCAATGTCGTGCTTCTACACAGGTTGGAAGAACTCCCATTCACTCTCACAAGTGAAGGTCATAAGTTCCTTTCAACAGATGAAATGATAAGCTCCTTTGAAAAGATGGTTCAACAGAAATTCGAAGATGAAGTGCCCTCAGTACTTTCTATGGACAGCCTTTATGATCAGCGTTCAACTTTTGAAAACCTGAAGGACAACCTTGACAAGCATGAAAAGGAAATAAAGGTAGTGAAAGATGCAGTTCTCCGGTCCCGCACTATCTCAGAGAATATGGCAATGCCAAATGCATGTGAAATGACAGTTATACAGGCCATGTATCAGAACTTTCTAAAGAAGAATGATGGAGGAAGTTGAAGTTCCTCTTTGATACCTTAGTTTATTTTCATTCTTGTATATGTAATTTGAATTTTGTTATGGACATATTCATATGTAATTTTCCAAAATGTAATTACATGTGAAACAAAGGAAGTCCCAAGTCAAATAGGACTCTTTTGTTTGGTTAAGTCAAAGTAGTTGTAAATTTCCTATTTTTGCTCTAGGCTCCTCCCTATAAATAAAGAGGGCCTCTATTGTATTTTTTATCTTTTAGTTATTGAACCAAACTCTGCCAAATTGAAGAGCATTTTGAGACTTTGTGTTCAAATTGTAAATCATATTTTATCAAGTGAATAGAAAAGCAAGCGATCATTCAATCTTTGTATTGGAATAACTTGTAGTATATTGGAAAATGTTCTTATGTCCTTTTCCTTATGCTATCTTATCTACTTCATCAAATTGTAGTGTGAGTGTGGATAATCTGGGAGATGTTCTAAAGCTGATTTTGGAGACTTTGTGCTACAACAATTATCTTTAGTTTGTGATTTTATGTTTTGAAGTAAAAGATATTGGAAAGACTTTGAACTACTATTATCTTTTGTGATCGTATGTTTTGTCGTAGTATTCGGTGAAGACTTTGAGCTGCACCTTATCCTACTTGGTTCTAAATTGTAAATCAGTAAAAGGAGCAATGATAGACTTTGTGCTCTCGTGGGTTTCTTGGTTATTTCGATTTGTATTGTGAAAGTGCTCTTTTATATTGTAAACATCATTTCTGAAAAGAGAGAAATTGATGACATGGTTTCACCCCAAAATTAGTTTTTAGTGTAAATAAGTTTGTAATAGTTAATAGGGACCCTCCCCTTGTTGAGAGGAGAGATTTATCTCATTACACTGTGGTTGATATAACCATTTTGCCTTTAGTTAGTTGAAGACAAAATATTCACCTAACAAAAGGCAAAAAAATTGGCACAGAAAACCCTATCTTTCATCCAAGCATACTGCTGCAACTTCTTCAGCTTCCTCATAAATAACTTATTCATCTTTATCTTCCTTAGTTGTACACAAAGAATCATCTGCAAACAAAACAATCTTAGCATAATCATGAGACTTATCTTCTCCTATCTGTATCTTTTCCATTCTCTTATCACATTCATTTGATATTTGCCCTTCAAATAAGCTATCGATCTTTCTCATCTCCTCTTTGAGTAGGAGATCTTCTTCATCTTCCCTAAATTCTTCATCAAATATAGGACCCTCAAAGTCCATCATCTTAGCTTCTACATCTTGAGAATCTTCCATGTCTTCTATACCTTCACCTTCTTCGGTCATGTCTTCAATCACATCTTCATCTTCAATATCTTCCTCTTCAACATAACTCTTACTTTCCTCATCAGGTTCCTCTAATTTGAACTCTGAACTTCTAGTTTTATTTCTAACTAGTCTGGTCAGCATTGCCACCCTATTCATGATATCCTTCATCCCATTTTGCACCATCTCTCTCATATCTGCAATATTATTCTTTCCTCTAATCTTCTCCTCATTTCCAACATTATTTTTTCTTTCAATTAAAATTCCAAAGATCTCTTCCATTATCTCATCAACCGTACATGCCATTTTTCTTATCTCTATCATTTTCTCTTGAAGTCTACATAAATCAATTCTTTCTTCTAACTGGACAATCTGGACTCTTAGTCTCACATTTATTCCCTTCATTTTCTTTTCAATGCTCAGGGACTTCCTCTTCACAACTCGACCCTTAGGTCCTCGCACATACTACCTCAAATCTGTAGTTCTGTCCACACACTCAGGAGCTACTGCTCTGATATCTACCTCCACCTCTACCCTTACCTCACGAGGCCACTCTCAGAGGCACTTTCTCACAACCCCACAACTCATAGGACCTGCTACAAGCTGCCTCACATTTGGTGATATGCCTGCAGACTCAGGAACAACCCACTTTGATACCACTAATGCAATACGAGGGGACTCCCCTCTGCATATCATCACTCCAATTCACACAATCTACTCAAAAACACATTATGGAGAGACTCTCTGCTTCTTGTCATAACACCATACATCTTCACATGCCAACAATTTCAACATTTTATTGAAATCAAAACATACAAAGTACATCCAATATCAGAACACACAATCTGCAAACAAACTAACAATGGCATTCATGGTTTTCAAATTGCAAAGCAAAATCACTCTTATTGGCATTCTCACAACCTACAGCTCCTTCCCCTTTTCACTAATGAAAAACATATTACAAATGCTTCTCTCATGGGCAGTTATTCTATCAAATCTTCATGAAATTTCTGTTCTAAGCCTCTAATAGAGGCATTCCATCTCCCCTACTAGCATTCTCCTCTCTTTGCAAGTGCCCTCCTAAAGGCCCGGATACCTTTCCCCCTCCCCCGCTGCCAAAAACCTACATGATTTTAAAATGTTTTGAGCCTCACAAAGGCATTCCCCTTCCATCATGGTGCTCTATGCACCATAATAATAAAATAATGTCTTTTCCATTTTAAATCTTCAACTAGGTATGTGTAGGATCATCGTGGGCCAAACAGTGGCAATAGAAAAAAAAATTGTGTTTTTACTTAGCCAAATTCGCGATTTGGCCAAGTTTGACTTTCATAGGTTTTGAAATGGATATTCATTTTGGTTTGCATAAAACTCAAAACGGATATCCGTTTTGCTTTACCCAATTCTTCACATTTAATTGTTTTGCTATGCCACTTATTCATTGTTTTCCACATTTAATACTTATTCTTTTCCATTTTCCAAGTCCTACATGTGTCCAAGTTGTATTGTTTTCAAGTTTTTAGTCTAATTGTTAGTCCTAGCTCTCATGGTTATTAAAATGTTAGTATAGTTAGATTTATCCTTAAGTAACATTAATTTACACATTGTTGCACAAACAACCACACTCAAAAATAACCTTACCTAATTAAGGTTAACCTTTAAGGTTCTTTCATTTGGTGAGCCTAACAAATCCAACTAGTTCAATCTTCTTATAGTCCATGCTTAGCCTTCCAAGAGAGTTCATGCCATGTTAACTTTGCATTATGTCCTAACTTTCCTCTTTGCATGTCCTAGTTTTCTTGTTTCCATTTGCTTTGTCAATAAGGGAGACGGATAGGGACGAAGAGGAAGAGAGGGTGGCGATGGAGGGGAGAGATAGGGTGAGAGAGAGAGAGAGAGATTATATTATCAAATTTAAGCAAGACCATTTTATGAGGAGATGGTTGTAAGATGATGTCAATTGATAGCGGTGATTTAATCCATCCTATTGATGAGGAAGGAGGAGGAGGGTTAAGGTCTTCTAATTGTACTTACAACACCTTGATTTTTGTGTAGATATAATTATAATTGGGAATATGTGTTAGATAAATGTCACATGGTGGAGGATGGTGTCGGGATGAGTGATGATTGTTGTGGCAATGTTATGGTCAAATGTGTTATGAAAATGACGTGGCATGGGTAGTGGGCTATCAATGTTGGGAAAGGGTTAGGGATGATGTAATGGAGGAAGGGATGTGTGTCATGGTATGATGTCTCAAGGAATGGGAAGAAATGATGGTGATTCATAAGATAATATGAAGAATGATGGTAGAGTGAATTGGCATTGTGGTAACTGTAGCATGTCATAGGGTGAATCATGCGTTAATACAGGTTGTGGAGTGAGAAAGGGGTGGTATGCCCATATGGTTGAATGGAGTAATGAGGTGATTTAATTGGTGATGACCTAGGTGAAGTGATGGGTAATGTGTCTTATGTGGGATTGCTAGAAAGTGTGATTGGTAATGGTGGGGATAGCTAAATGCCATATTCTAAGGGTTGAAAGGTGAGGAAAGTGTAAGATGGGGATATGGGATAATCCATGGTTTAATGATTATTCAAGGGAGACTCCTTAAAATGATTATCAACGATGGTGTCAATAGGGGGAATGGAATCTATGAATGTAGGTGTGGGAATGTGAGCTATGACATTAGGATTGTATTGGATGAATAATGGAAAGTAGGGGCACCTATCTAGTGATGGAAGGAGCCACATGATCAAATGATGTTTGGGGAAGGGCTTTTCTTAGGAAAATAAGGATTTGGGTGAGGTCTAGGGTTTGGTGGAGAAGAATTTATGGAAAATTTGGAGGTCATTAAAATTGACATGAATAGAAGAAGTACAAGACATGGCTAAGGATAAATGGTAGGCTCAAAATAGGATAACTAGGACTATGATGATGAAGATGGAAAGAAAAGTCAACAACAATAGTATGATATAGGGATAGGATTAGAAAAAAAGAGTACTACAACTAGCAAGAGGAAAGTGAGGACATAATGCAAAGTTAACATGGCATGAACTCTCTTGGAAGGCTAAGCGTGGACTATAAGAAGATTGAACTAGTTGGATCTATTAGGCTCACCAAATGAAAGAACCTTAAAGGTTAACCTTAATTAGGTAAGGTTATTTTTAAGTGTGGTTGTTTGTGCAACAATGTGTAAATTAATGTTACCTAAGCATAAATCTAACTATACTAACATTTTAATAACCATGAGAGCTAGGAATAACAATTAGACTAAAAACTTGACAAACAATACAACTTGGACACATGTAGGACTTGGAAAATGGAAAAGAATAAGTATTAAATGTGGAAAATAATGAAAAAGTGGTATTAGTTGCACCTATGTAGAGAAGTGGTATTTATGAAAGGTGCTTAGAATTATGCTCTATGTTTATTTGTGAAGTTTGGAGGTGATTGGACCTAAAGGATATGCCCACCATATGCAAAATAGCCTACCTAATGGGTATGTGCATGGAAATGGAGATATATATAGAGAGAGGGGGGGGGTAGAGATATAAAGAGAGGATTGAGTGAGAGAGAGTCCTAGTTTTCTTGTTTTCATTTCCTTCATCGATACATGGGAGAGGGAGAGGGAGAGATAGAGGGGAGAGATAGGGAGATATAGAAATGATAGGGGGAGAGAGGCAAGAGAGAGAGATAGGGAGAGATAGCTAGGTAGAGAGATAGAGAGATAGAGAGGAGACAGATAGGGAGAGATAGACGAAACCGAGGGCAGAGATAGGGAGATAGAGAGTGAGCGAGATGTCCAAAGAGATAGGGAGATAGAGGAATGATAGGGGAGAGAGGCAAGAGATAGGGAGAGATAGATAGGTAGAGAGAGAGAGGAGATAGATTGGGAGAGATAGAGGAGACAAAGGGAGAGATATGGAGATAGAGAATAAGAGAGATATCCAGAG
This sequence comes from Cunninghamia lanceolata, assembly GCA_027924645.1. NCBI lineage: Eukaryota > Viridiplantae > Streptophyta > Pinopsida > Cupressales > Cupressaceae > Cunninghamia > Cunninghamia lanceolata. The sequence continues at coordinate 6,731,586 of BSBN01000071.1, read as the reverse complement.
AGATAGGGAGAGAGATTGAGAGGTAGAGGAATGATAGAGAGAGGGAGATAAGAGAGAGATACCTGGAGATAGAGGTTTGGGATTGCTCAGGTTTAGGGTTTAGGGGTTATGGGTTAGGGATTAGGGGCATTATTTAGGGTTGAGGTATTTAGAGAGAAAGAGAGAGACTTCTTTTGACATGTAATCGTAAACCTTGAATACTGCCCCTAAACCCTAAACCCAAGCAACCCTAGAAACCTCTTAACCTAAAATAATGCCCCTAAACCCTAACCCCTAACCCCTAAACCATAAACCCTAAATAATTCCCCTAAACCCTAAACCTGAGAAACCCTAAACCCCTAAATCCTAAACTGCAAACCCCTAAACCCTAAACACTAAACCTAAGCAACCCTAAACCTCTATCTCCCTATCTCCCTATCTCTATCATTCCTCTACCTCTCAATCTCTCCCTATGTCTTTGGTCATGTCCCTCCCTCTCCATATCCCTATCTCTCCCTATGTCTCTGGCCATGTCCCTCACTCTCTATATCTCCCTATTGGTCCTCTCTCTCTAAACCCTAAACCTCTAAACCTTAACCCCTAAAGCATAAACCATAAACCCTAAACCCTAAATAATGCCCCTAAACTTAACCCCTAACCCCTAAAGCCTAAACCCAAGCAACCCTAAGCCCCTATCTCCCTATCTCTCCCTTATCTCCCTATCTCTATCGTCCCTCTACCTCTCAATCCTTCTCCCTATTTCTCTCGACATCTCGCTCACTCTCTATCTCCCTATCTCTCCCTATCTATCTCCTCTCTCTCTAGCTATCTCCAAACCTGAGCAACCCTAAACCCTAAATCCAATCAACTCTAAACCTATATCTCCATATCTCTCCCCTATCTCCCTATCTCTATCATCCCTCTACCTCTCAATCTCTCTCCCTATGTCCCTAGCCATGTGCCTCACTCTCTATCTCCCTATCTCTCTCCTCAATCTCCTCTATATCTCCCTATCATTCGTCTCTCTCTATAAACCCTAAACCTCTAAACTTGAACCACTAACCCCTAAACAATAAACCCTAAACCCTAACCCCTAACCCCTAAACCCCTAAACCCAAGTAACCCTAAACCCCTATCTCCCTATCTCTCCCCTATCTCCCTATCACCTTTATCCCTCTACCTCTCAATCTCTCTCCCTATGTCTCTGGTTATGTCCCTCACTCTCTACCTCCCTATCTCTCACCTCGGTCTCCTCTATATCTCCCTATTGGTCCTCTATCTCTCTAAACCCTAAACCCTAAACCTTAACCCCTAACCCCAAAACCATAAACCCTAAACCCTAAATAATGCCTCTAAACCCAAGCAACCCCAAACCTCTATCTCCCTATCTCTCCCTATCTCCCTATCTCTATCATCCCTCTACCTCTCAATCTCTCTCTATGTCTCTGGACATGTCTCTCACTCTCTATCTCCCTATCTCTCCCCTCTGTCTCCTCTATCTCTCCCAATCTCTATCAGTCCCATCTCTCTATCTCTCTTTAAACCCTAAACCCCAAGCCCCTAAACCCTAAACTCGAGCAACCCTAAACCCCTAAACCCTAAATAATTCCCCTAAACCCTAAACCCTAAACTTGAGCAATGCTAAACTCATAAACCCTAAATAATACCTCTAAACCCTGACCCCTAACCCCAAGCAAAACTCTCTCTGCCTTATCAACGAAGCAAATGGAAACAAGAAAACTAGGACATGAAAAGAGGGATGAGGATATAAATTGGTAGGATGAAATGGAAACAAGATAAAACTAAAGTTCATTAGATGGGAAGAATGATGAGAGGAGAGGTGGAAAATAGTAAAATAGGAAAAAATTGGTGTTATCTAGAGAGAGAGTCCTAGTTTCTTGTTCATTTCCTTCATCGATAAGGGAGAGGGTGAGATAGAAGGGAGATGTATGAATGATAGGGGAGAGAGGCAAGAGATAGAGATAGGGAGAGATAGCTAGGTAGAAAGAGATAGAGAGGAGACAAATAGGGAGAAATAGAGGAGATAGAGGGGAGAGATAGAGAGATAGAGAGTGAGAAAGATGTCCAGAGAGAGAGGAATGATAGGGGAGAGAGAGGCAAGAGATAGGGAGAGATAGATAGGTAGAGAGAGAGAGGAGATATATTGGGAGAGATAGAGGAGACATAGGGAGAGACAGGGAGATAGAGAGTGAGTGATATGTCTAGAGAGATAGGGAGGGATTAAGAGGTAAAGAGATGATAGAGAGAGGGAGATAACAGAGAGATAAGGAGATAGAGGTTTAGGGTTTAGGGGTTATGGGTTAGGGGTTAGGGATTAGGGACATTATTTAGGGTTGAGGTATTTAGAGAGAGAGACTTCTTTTGACATGCAACTGTAAACCCTGAATAATGCCCCTAAACCCCAAACCCTAAACCTAAGTAACCCTAGACCTCTATCTCCCTATCTCTCCCCTATCTCCCTATCACCTTTGTCTCTCTACCTCTCAATCTCTCTCCCTATGTCTTTGTCCATGTCCCTCACTCTCTTTCTCCCTATCTCTCCCCTTGGTCTCCTTTATATCTCTCTATTGGTCATGTATCTCTCTCTAAACCCTAAACCCTAAACCTCTAAACCTTAACCCCTAACCCAAAAACCATAAACCCTAAACCCTAAATAATACCCCTAAACCCAAGCAACCCTAAACCTCTATCTCCCTATCTCTCCCTATCTCCCTATCTCTATCATCCCTCTACCTCTCAATCTCTCTATGTCTCTGGACATGTCTCTCACTCCCTATCTCTCTCCTCTGTCTCCTCTATCTCTCCCAATCTCTATCAGTCCCCTCTCTCTCTCTTTAAACCCTAAACCCAAGCAACCCTAAACCCCTAAACCCTAAATAATTCCTCTAAAACCTAACCCCTAAACCCAAAACTTGAGCAATGCTAAACTCATAAACCCTAAACAATGCCCCTAAACCCTAACCCCAAGCAACTCTCTCTCTCTAAACCCTAAATAATGCCCCTAAATCCTAACCACTAACCCCTAAACCTCTAAATCCCTATCCCTCCCTTATCTCCCTATCTCTATCGTCCCTCTACCTCTCAATCCTTCTCCCTATCTCTCTAGACATCTCGCTCACTCTATCTGCCTATCTCTCCCCTCTGTCTCCTCTATCTCTCCATATCTGTCTCCTCTCTCTATCTAGCTATCTCTCTCTCTTGTCTCTCTCTCCCCTATCATTCCTCTATCTCCTTATATCTCCCCTCTATCTCTCCCTCTCCTTTATCGACGAAGGAAATGAAAACAAGAAAACTAGGACTCTCTCTCTCTTCTATGGAAATTGGAAAGGAAAAGAAAAACTAGGAAAGCTAGGAAAAGGATTTAATTAGGAGGTAGATAGGTCAGAGAGAGAGAGGAGATAGAGAGTTCTTGAGTTTATATGGAAACTATTGAATAATGATAAAATGTAATGTGGTAGGATATGGTGAGTTTTAGATGTTGCGATATAGCATGGAGATATTTCTACATGTGGTGATGCTATGGAAATTTAACCATGAGTCATTTGAAGAAGTACTCAGAACTACATATTTAATTGTGCTAATAGAAGCATAAATAATAATGCAGGTGCACTTGCAGCAGAGTTGAAGTTCATGTGGAACAATCTAGAGGCTTGGTTATGTTAAGAGAATGTTCTACAATACTACAAGTTGAAAGAATTGGTTAGATGGTTGTATGTACTACCACAAACTTATGGTTGGTAGTGGTCGTTATACAAGAAGACATGAATACATTGACTATAGTTAGTAATAAACTATTGATAGTTAGTAACAAACTAAAAAATAATGCTATATTCATTATATTTATAAATAATAAATATAAATACTATCAAATTAAATATTATTATAATTATAATATAATATATTTATTTTAATTAGCAAGATATGTTATATAAATATAAATATTTGAATAATCATAAATATATAAAACTAATATATATAAATATCTATATATTATAATAAATATATATAATGATATTTAAATAAGACAAAGGAATAAGGTAAAGCAAAACGGATATTTGTTTTGGGCAACCTAAAATGGATATTTGTTTTGCTTTGCTTTTGCCTTGTATGTCGGCTTGAGACTGTCATAGTTGACTTTCTCTCAATTCTAACGTTTTTGTAGGTTTCACTCTCTTCTTCGAACTTCACCCTTCGTGCTGACGACTTTTTTTTATGCAAAATTGATAAAATGAAAAGGGTTTATAAAATAAATTGTCAGCTTTCTAAAAATATAAGATTTGTTTAGTTATCATTTTATTAAATAATTATTAATAATTTTCTATATAGTGTGTCTAAATCCTGATTGACACACTGATTGAAAAATATTCATAACTTTAAAACCATTTCACCTTTTTTAGATCCGAAAGCTACATCACACTCTATGCTTTTCTGGCTATAGGTTTAAAAAAGTTGAATTGCGATTTTTTTTAATCAAGTTAGGTTCGCTGGAAAATTACTTTTTAGTTTTTAAAAAAAGTCACAGTAAAAAAATCATAACTAATTATTTTATTGGAAAAAAAATTCAAAAAAATATGTATCACATCCAAGCATGAGTCCTCTACTTATTTTGAAAGTTTCAAAAAAAAAAAAAATTGCTCATAGTTAGGTTGGTGGAATAACACCCATTTTTTATTTTTTTCTGAAAAATTTAATAGCTGTTCATTGAAATATTCATTTTTCACTAAGTAAATTTAGTTTTTTTTTTTAAAAAGTAGTCGATAAACTAGATTCAATTATCTACAAATTTCGTTTTTACATCTTTTTCAAATTGTGTCGATAATCTATTCAAATTTTCACATGAATTTGATTAAGTCTGTTTTTTGTATTTTCATTGCCACTTAGAAATATAGTTTGGCCCATCATGATCTTGCACATACCCAACCGAAAGGCGTTTTAATTCAGAAGCCAATCATAAAAATAACGTCACTTCTCCCCTTTCTGGCACCACAAAACCTTATTCCCAAAACCTGCGCACCAGCAATCATAAAGAGAATGAAATAGAGCAAGAATCGCGCTGCAAAATGAATCATTTCAGTGCTACATGTGAGGCGTTTCATCGCCCATTTTGCTTGCTATTTTGACACCCCTAAAGAGGCATTAATACTCCCGTTGAGCGCTCAACAAATAAAGTATATTAAATGTCCTTTTAATCTGCCTTAAAATGGGACGTTGAACTGTAGAGATAGGCGTTACAACCAGCATAATATTGATTCTTTTCCATTTTAAAAGGGCCTCTAAAGAAAGGCGTTGAAAGTTTCTGGATGCTCCTGCATCAATATGTCTCACATAATATCACCAAATTGCTGAGACAAGTGAAGACTAATCCTAAAAATATCACCAAAATCATTACTAAAAAGAATTATAAGACCTCTTGAATTGTCTTCCTATTTGAAGTCCTGAAGATACATTTGGATTATAACCCTGTATGAAACTTGAAAGGCATTTCTGAGTTCTTGCTCCATTTAAAATTATGAGAATCTTGTAGTGTATCTACTAAATATCCAAGGTTCTTGTGCTATTTTTCTATTCCATACTTAAAAAGGTGTGGATTTTCTAAACTCGACCCTCTTGACTAGGTAAAACTCACAGGGAACAGTGACAGATTAAAGATCATGATGTTTAAGGAAAATATCAATACATGTTATCAAAGAAATTTAGAACCCCAATTTTAATCTATTCTGAAATTTTCTTTCAATCTATGCAAAATTGTAAAGAACTATTCCGCTGACATTGAATACAGAAGTTTAAACAATGAGAGCAAGTAATTGCATTCCCTCTATTAAAGACACAATAATTCTTAAATATGTTACACCCCGAGGCCTAAATTTGACTGTCGAACTTACCTGTTAAGCAAATTTTTCATGGTGGTTATCTATTTGAAGTTTGTCACATCCCCGTCAATTATGTTTATTTTACATTTAAAAACATTCTATCAAATCAATATCTAACCAATGCATTTATTAAAGTGGTGGGAGCAAAAATATTAAAGAGGTATGGTGAGGGCATGGGCGCTAGGGAGGAAGATGCATGCCACACCATTAAGGAATGAATGAATGAATGAATTTTAATGACGTCCACGAGACCAAACAGTCTAAGGGATCAACAATGGCACCCCTCTACTACAACAATGCTGGAGGTGACAAGGCGAAGGTATGAATATCCATCAACGCATAAAGGATAAGGGAATTTCGTCAAATGAGAAATTGGCTCTGCAGGTACTAAGATGAGTCACTACTTTACAAACTATTATGCTCAGAGCAAGAGGTGGGAGGGTAAGCCACCTGAGGAAGTAAAGCTGTCGTACAGAAGAATTCTCAAAAAGGTTATAAGTGCGAGATTTCAAGTTGAAGGTCCCTGGAAGTTAAAAGAGATCATTGGCAGGTCGTCTTACAGAAGCTTCTAGCAATCTAGATGCGGGTGCTATTATGTCTGAATGGAAATCTAAAATCTCTCACCATGTAGACTATTCGAGTCCTCATGCCTTTTATTGAATTGCTTCTACCTTACTTGCTCATACATGGGATGACAAAACTTCATGCACTTCATCTTTACTTGTTGCTTGCTAGCAAGGCAAGCATAAGCGTTGTTAGTCGATGGTAAGATCTTAACTTCAAAGTTCTGAGAAAATTAATAATAGTGATAATGATAAATGAATCATTTCTATCTTAGTGGATCAATATTTCTGTACCCGAGGACTCTGCTATTACCATAAGTGGTCGCTTCACTTTTAAGATGCTAAAGATCATGAGAAAAGCCAAAGAAAAGCATTTGAACGCATAATAAATCATTTTGAGCATACCCAGAAAACAAGGCATTCCAGGAGACCGCATGTCTTAGAGACATTTTGTCAAACACTTTGTTTGCCTTAAACAGAGGTATATAATATATATATTGCTTGTGGTATCTAGTTAAATAGTTCTTGTGCTTAATGAATGCATTTTCATAGAGTTTATATGTTTTAGACTCAAATGGGGATCAAATTTGGTTTTATTCCTGTCAAGAATCTTCCTCTAAGTGATCCTGGTATGAGTATAATTCCTTGTGGGCTAGACTGAGGTGAATCTTAGATGATTTGTAGGGAGTGTGTTAGCATTCAAGTCTTTCATTCTAAGTTTGTATATATAATTTTGAGCAACCTTTGTGAAATGTGGTAGTAGTTGGTTGATCCTATTGTTCATATTCTATGTTTCCAAGTTGCTATGACTACTAAATATTTTCTGTCCAGCCATATACAATTGTCTTTTACTTCATTTCTATCAACCCACTTGCATGTGGACTATATTATTTTATTAAATACTTGGGTATACTCACCATCTACTTATAGTGGGTATAGGTTGATGAGTTTGGTTGTCTAAGAATTTGGGGACTTGGTTAACTTGCCCAAGATTTGAACTAACCTTCTATATGTTAATAACATGTATGGATTTAGAGAGTAAACTATCGTAATAACATGACAATTATGTTAGTGATGCTACTTTTAGATACCAAGGATTTATCTTTCTGCCTCTATCCTAAGGTGAAAGGGTTTGCTAATTGTTAGCAAGGTATAGCTAGTTTGTAAAAAATAAATATTCAATGAAGGTCACTGCCCTTGCATGATGTTGTCATTATTGTCTTATTTTGCCTTTAGGCCAAATAGCCCATGGATCCCCAAACTTGTAGAAAATATCGCCAAAATCCTAGATGTTTTGCCTTGAGAAGATCCCCCCAAAATCCTAAAATTTTCTAAGTGTTTCCGCCCTTGATGGTTTGCCTTTTTCAGAGCTTCAGAGTTTCGGGCTTCTCTCTCCCGTCATACCATTTCTGTCGACTCTGAAATCTCCGTCTTGTAATTCGTAAATTGCATAAGTCTTTCGGACGTCAGAGTTCGAAGCGGCAACCTTTCTTCTTCCAAGCAGGCAATTGGCAGAAGGATAAAGGCCTGATGGCCGAAGTCCGACAAAGATCTTCAAAGTTTCTAAGTCTTTCAAGCGTCAGAGCTCGGGAGGTTTCTCTTCCTTCTTTCGGGCAAGTAGCAAGCGTAAAGGCCCGATGGCTGAAGTCCGATGAAGCTTCAAATTATTCTGAGTCTCTCGGGCATCAGAGATTGGGGTTGCGGTCTTCTTCTTTCCTTTTATCAAGCGGTAGGTGGAAGGCCCGATCGCTGAAGTCCGCTGAAGCTTCAAACTTTTCTAAGTCTCTCGGGTGTCGGAGGTTGGCGTTGCGGTCTTCTTTTTTCCTTTTAGCAAGCGGTAGGCGGAAGGCCCAATCGCTGAATTCTGCCGAGCTCCAAAGTTCTAAGTCATTCAGACGACGGTAATCGGGGGTTTTCTCTTCCCCTTTCTTGTTTGAAGGTAGAAGGGACAAGGTCTGAGGCCCTGTTGGCACTAATTTTGGTCTGGATCTGAGCGCAGATGTTGGAGGGTTTTTTCTTTTTGGACCCTAAGTTTCCTTGTTCATTGCTGTGACTTTCTCTATCGGCAAAGCTTCTTTTTGAGTGCTCAGATTATGATTGAACCATCGTTTTGAACCACCGCGTTGAACCCTTTTGGTTCATGGTTCAACGGTTTAAGGCTTTGTGTTTGTGTTCGGCGAATGTTCTTTTTGAGGTGCTTCGTTCGGCATTGAACTTCTCGGTTGAACCATCCGTTTGAACCGGTTCATGGTTCAAAGGTTCGGAGCTTTATGTTTTTGGTTCATCGGAGTGATCGGCATCATCGGTGAACTGTTTCTTGGTCCCTCCGATAGGTTTGGTTTGGCCGGTGGATGTTCATCGGCATAACATTGAAGATCGATGTAGGCATTTTGTTGTTCGCCGATGGCTTTGGTCATACCGACAGGCGAGGAATGTGGAGACTTCATCGGTAAGAGTTTGGTCCATCGGCTGGGGAGCTTTGGGTTTGGCCGATAGTGTTGATATCGCCGATGGAGGGATTTGGAACGAGCATCGGTGTGACTTTGTGCCATTGGCCGACGAGTTTTTGACTTGCCCGATGGTGTATGTCACACCGACGGAAGGAGGAGGCCAGGGTCCATCGGCGTGAGTTGTGTTGTCGGTGAGCATCTTTTCTGTTACGCCGATGGTCTATGTCTTGGCGACGGGCGTGTTTGGAGTGAACCATCGGGATGACTTAGTATGTCGGCGAGGGAATTTTGGGCTAGCCCAACGGTTGTTGTCTGGCCGACGAAGTATGTTTTGGTGGCCATCGGGGAGACTCGTATTGTCGGTGGGAGTCTAGAGAGTTAGCCTGATGGTCAGTCTCTGGCCGATGAGGGGAATGTAGTGAAACGGTCGGCGAGACTGTTGAGGTCGGCCAGAGGATTTTTTGATGCTCCGATGGAGGGAGTCACGCTGATGGGCGTGTAGAGTGTAGTTTGTGGTCATCGGCCAGACTATTGATGTCAGGATGAGTTTTGTGGAGTTGGCCGATGGTTCTTCTCTAGCCGATATGGAAGTTGTAGGCTTTCGGGAGGTGTCGTCGACGAGACTTGATAGATCGGTAGGAGGATTTGGGAGTTGGTCGATGGCCTGGGTCTGGGCGATGGGCTTTGGGTGAAGGAGCGTGTGTCGAGCGTGGCAAAAGTGCTCGACACCTATTACGCAAGTGACTATGCTTTTAAACTACTAAGGTGGTCTCTGCACCATGCATGTGGGATTAATCTCCCTGCATTATTTTGAACCTGTGGTAAACGCGTTTTGGCGGGAATTTCTTTTTTGAGGTGCTGCGACGGTTTTCAAGCGGCCACGGGTGGTTGGGCCATCAATGGTGACTGTAGCAGGAGTATGGGCGATGGTACAAGCGATTAAACTGCCCGATTGTGAATGAAGACTCCCAAATGGCGGCGCAAGGCTCGAGGCCTCCCTTGTCTACTGCATTGATGGATTCTGAGCGCCATTCCTTTGAAGGATCTATATCTGGTGGATTTTTAAAAAAGCCTTGTAATTAATTGCTGTGGTACATTTTCTGGCTGATATAAGCAGACTGTGTTACCATTGTTTTGGTTGTTGAAAGTTGAACATTTGGCTCTGTAATATAATACAGCTAATTTAGTTGCTCTGTACAGCAAAACCTGTGAGTTTATGTATCTCTTGTTGTACGTTTTTGCATGAATCCACTGATTTCATGGTTAATTTTATATGAGAAATGCTATGTTAGCATGTGTTTTGTTAATTCTATCTCCAGTATTGCATGTATTTTTCTTCTGAGTCTGGATATTTAAGCAATGTTTGAGACTCTAGAACATAGAATTCCTGTGTTGAATGTCTGATCTCTTAACTTCTGCTCAAGGGGTAGATTAAACTATTTTTAGATTGAATGTTGGGAAGGGTATACTGCAATAGGGATGCCATAAGTATAGATAGCTTAGCACTCTGTATTGGGAGATATCTGTAAGGTAGGTATCATATGTATCCCCCTGAAATCCAATTTTAGTTATTCATGCATATCATTCACAGGTGTATGTCTACTAACTCCAGGCCCTGGATAGGCACCAATCTTGCTTTGTGTTTGTGTTGCAACCATGTCCAGCGTTGCATCCAAACTTTAAATCAAAATCAAAATCTAAAATAATCTTAGGACATTAGAATTAGTTTAGGGATCCTCAGTCCTCTGTCTACAACTGCAAATAGGCCCAAAGCTAGCCCCTTTGCTCTTATCTTTCAGTTTTGGTCTACTTACAGGAGGACTTATCTGCTTTTTGTCAGCATCCCAGCCTTTGTATGTATATCCTCATGGATGTTGAGTAGGGAATACCCCCCTAAGTTTTGCAGAGCCTGAAGAAGAAGAGGAGATAAAATATAGAGTCTATCTCCTACACTGTTGGCCCCTGGCCCAGAGATCCTGTTGATCATTGATGGCTACCTTGTAGGGAAATCTGGGAATAAGCATCCAGTCTCGGAAAAAACCAACAGGCCCGATCCCCAATCATTTCTCTAAAGTGCCAAGTGATCGGGTGGTTCCTTTTCTTCTCTTCAAAAGGCACGATGCATGGTGAAGGCCTGATCATTGAAGCCCGACGGCTTCCTTTTGTTCCTTTCGAAATTTGGAGATTGGGGTTTCCTTCTTCACCCTTTCAGATGTTGATTTCTTGGTGGAAGCTCGATTGGTTGGGGCCCAACTGTTTTGCCCTCCCTGCTCTTTCCACTATTCAGAATGTGATGGGACTGCTCAACGACCTTCCTGACTACCATTAATGCTTCTTTAGAGACCAATTGCTTGTGGAAACATATTTCTCATGCCCCTATGCCATTGTAGCTCCTTTTGCATTGAATTTCTTGTACACAGGGCATGGGCAAATATTCTTCTTCAATGAATTTTTAGGGCAGAGCCATGTGGGTGCACTCCAAGGACATAGAGATGAATTTATTGTAGCATGGGCGACTGGTTTTCCTTGTTGACCACTCTTTCCCACGCCCAGGGTTGTGCAGTGATTTGAAAAAACTTTATATGCATGTATTGAAGATGTATTTTTATTGGTTGGTTAGCTGTTATGGGTCATTATTCAGACAGAGAGATTGGTTTATAGGTTCAGACCTTGTGGTTTTCTCCAGAACTGGGCAGATTTGATGGACTATACTCTCTTTCGAGCCTCTCATGTCTCTGTATCAATTCATAAATGAAGGAGAGTCTATCATTTTGTGTCTATGTCATACCTGTAACGTGTTTGTCTTCTCTTTGTAATATAAACGGATACTTTTGCCTCTCTCATTGTTCTTACATTGTGTTTATTTAATAGATGTAAGCTGTGTATTGTGGATAAAATGGTCCCTTTCATAGTTTTATCTTTCTACTTTAACCTCTGTTTTCATCCAAGAACCTGCATGAGTCTGTGTGAGTCCCTTTCAACATTTGAGATCATTACTGTGTTATGTCAGTCCTAGCTGAACACCCTAAATCTTGATGCATCACCCCCTTTTCTTTTCAGTTCTCCTTCTCCCTTTCCCTTGGTGACTGTTAGCATTAGATTTAGTTATTTTCTCTAGACCTTAAGTCCAGAAAGAGGAACCAACCTTCTCTGGAGGTCTGATCTTATTTGCAAGGTCCCACACATTGAGATCAGTCCCATTGTATCATTAGAATGTTTGAACAGGCTTCAAGCAGAGTGCAATTCGAGGTGATAACAGTTTTTGGCACGCCCAGTGGGACCCTCAGCTCTAAGTAAGAGTTTTGCTAAGAGATTTGGTGCTGATCTTAGCATTTGTTGTTGTGGAAGCATTCAATAGACACTTGGCGACTTTGCTGGTCCAGGATCCAAACCAGTTCAATATTTCATGCCTGGAGTGCAAACAAGATCTTCAAGAGGTAATTTTTTATTTGTTGAGCAACCCTTTTCTAATTCTAGAAGAAGTAAATTATCTAGGTCTTCTATGAGGGGAAGTAATAGTGTTGTTTCATCTCCTCCAAGAGCCCAATCCACCCCCCTCCTATTAGATTTTAGTATTCTAGGAGAAGTTTGCAAATTCCTAGAATAAATTTGAACCTTTTAAGCATGGCCCAACCAAGAAACAGAGCTTTTGTCGCCTTCAATGGAGGAATCCCACTTGACCTAGCCTAGTATGATGACATCACAACCTCAGCTCTGAAAGCCATTCCTTTCTTCACTGGTGAAAACTCAATTACACCTGCTAAACATATCCAAGATATTGTCAGTGTATGCTCAGTCCACAATGTCACTAAAGATAATGTTGTTGTGAGACTTTTGGCTTCTTCCTTCAAAGAAAAAGCACTCCAATGGTACAGAGGTCTGCCAGCTTGTTGGTGACTGAATTGACTGTCAGTTTTCGAGCAATTTTTCATGCAGGCACCTTCCCAAAAAATCTAAAAGGTTCTGAGTTTTGGCTCCCCTTCATCTTTCCTGAGGAAGGGGTCATCATGTTTTGTCCATCAGCGAAAGTTTTATTTTTTTGAATGCTCCGATTGTGTCTTTGAACTTTCGGTTTGAACCTCGCTGGCGAACCTCAGTGTTGAACCTCGCCATTGAACCATCTGTTTGAACCGGTTCAATGGTTCAAAGTTTTATGTTTTTGGTTTCATCGATGTGATGGCAGCTATCGGCATAGGTTTGTGGTCTTGCTCCGACGGTCTAAGTCACACCGACGGAGATGGGAAGCCAAGTTGCCATCGGCATGACTTTTGTTGTCGGCGAGCGTTGCTTTTGGGTTGGCCGATGGTTTTTGTCTTGGCGACGGGTGTTTTTTGCTTGGCCATCGGTGAGACTTGTTTTATTGGCCTAGTTGATGGAAGTTGGCCCGATGGTCTATCTCTGGCCGATGATGGGAAATATGGAGTTTGCGATGGCGTCGGCGAGACTATTGAGGTCGGTCAGAGGAGTTTCAGGTTGGCCGATGGGATTGGTCTGGCCGACAGGGGATTGCGATGGGCTTCATCGGTGTAACACATGAGGTCGGCCAGAGGATTTTTGGATGCTCCAATGGAGGGAGTCACAGCGACGGAGGGTGTGTTTTGTTTGCCATCGGAGAGACTTGATAGATCGGCGAGAGTTTTTTGGGGCAAACCAATGGCTTAGCTTTGGGTGAGGGCTTGTGTGTCGAGCGCGGCAAAAGTGCTCGACACTTAGTATGTTTGTGGCCATGTTTATAAAACGTTGAAGTGGTCTTTTCACTATGCATGTGGGATTAATCTCCCTACATTATTTTGAACCTGCGAGGAAGCGCTTCTTGGCGGGAAGCTCCATTTTGAACAGTGCGACGGTTTCCAAGTAGGCCGCGGGTGGTTGAGCCATCAATGGCGTTTGTAGCAGGGGTGTGGGCGACAGTACAAGTGATTAAACTGCCCAATTTTTAGCATGAAGACTTCCAGATGGTGGCACAGGGCTCGAGGCCACCCCTGTCAACTCTCCTGCCTACTGCATTGATAACTTATGGGCGCCATCTCTCATGGGCTGTATCTGGCAGTTTTTTGTAAAAATCATGTAATTAATTGTTGTGGGTACACTTTCTGGCCGATATAGGCAGACTGTGTTACCATTGTTTTGGTTGTTGAAAGTTGAACATTTGGCTCTATAATACAATACAGCTGATTTGGTTGCTCTGTGCAGCAAAACTTGTGAGTTTATGTATTTCATGTTGTATGTTTTTGCATGAATCCACTGATTTCATGGTCAATTTTATATGAATAATGCTATGTTTGCATGTGTTATGCTAATTCTGTCTCCAATTTTGCATGTATCTTTCTTTTGAGTCTAGGTATTCAAGGAATGTCTAAGATTCGAGAACATAGAATTCCTGTGTTGAATGTCTGATCTTTTAACTTCTGCTCAAGGGGTAGATTAAACTGTTTTCAGATTGAACATTGGGAAGGGTATACTGTAATAGGGATGCCATAAGTATAGATAGCTTAACACTCTGTATTGGGAGATATCTGTAAGGCAGGTATCATATGTATCCCCCTGAAATCTAGTTTTAGTTGTTCATGCATATCATTCACAGGTGTATGTCTACTGACTCCAGGCCTTGGATAGGCACCAATCTTGCTTTGTGTTTGTGTTACAACCATGTCCAGCTTTGCATCCAAACTTAAAATCAAAATCAAACTCTAAAACAACCATTAGGACAGTAGAATTAGTTTTAGGATCCAAGTCCTCTGTCTACAACTGCAAATAGGCCCAAAGCTAGCCCCTTTGCTCTTATCTTACAATTTTGGTCTACTTACAGGAGGACTTATCTGCTTTCTGTTAGCATCCCAGCCTTGTATGTATATCCTCATGGATGTTGAGTAGGGAATACCCCCCTAGGTTTTGCAGAGCCTGAAGAAGAAGAGGAGATAAAATATAGAGTCTATCTCCTACACTGTTGGCCCCTGGCCCAGAGATCCTGTTGATCATTGATGGCTACCTTGTAGGGAAATCTGGGAATAAGCATCCAGTCTGGGAAAAAACCAACACAGCTAACTCCATTCATAATTGGGACGATTTAGGGGATAGGCTCTGTCAACATTTTGAGGATAGGAGCGACCACTTTGTTGAACAAACTAGGATACTGAGAGGGGGGTGAATTAGTATCTAAACAAGCTTCAAATCCTCCAGAGCAGATTAAACTTAAGCATTACAGCATCAACATAAACATGAAAGATCAACACAATGCACATCAACACAGAACACCATATATACGTGGAAAACCCAAGAAGGGAAAAACCATGGTGAGGATTAACTCACAATATATGAAGCTCAAAATTACAACTTTGTTTTAGGGTTACAACCCAAGGAAGCAATTACTCCCTGCAAACTTTGTTTTAGGGCTACAACCCAAGGAAGCTACTACTTCCTGAAGAAAGGTTTTAGGGTCACTCCCAAGGAAGCTACAACTCCCTGCAGACTTTCTTTTAGGGCTACAACCCAAGGAAACAACTACTCCCTGAACTGAGAACAAACTCAAAAATTATTACAGTATGACAGTCCTTCTACTGCCTGAAAACTGACATTGAAGCTCACATTTTTTATGATTGCAATTCTGCTTCTTTTGATGATTGGATCAAGTAGGCACACTCTTCACTTCTCTCCTGTCACAAAATTGTCTTCAAGATGAATCAAGACAGCCTCTAACACCTTTGCTTTTTCTCCTTCAGTCGCACATCACAATGCATATGATATTCATACTCTGCTCTTCACACTTTCATATTTTCATTTCCGCAATCATACTCCACCTAGATCAACTAGGTTAACAATATATACATGATATTACATTGATTACATTGCAAGTCAGCCAATACAACAAGAATATTACAATTTACAAATCGGCCAGAGATCACACATCATGAACCATGTAAAGGACAAGCCTAGACATGAACTACACTCTACTCCAGGAGAAGAAACTCGCCTTGCGGACCCCAACACATGCTTAACCCGGTCCTAAACATTCTTCACAGCATCATCCTTCAAGGAAAAACATATGCACACTTCACTCATTTGAAGTAGGACTGCCTTAAGCAGGAAAACATGAAGCTTGAAGCATAACAGTCACCATCATGTGAAGACCTTGTGCGGTACTAGAAACAAGAAGCATCCTCATGTAATTCTTCCAGACGAGTCTTCATGACTCACACAAAATCTTCGGATACACCTCTAACTTCGTACATAAATACATTGTGCCACATACCGCCGATACACGTTCCTACCCTCTAATATGTAATGACAGGGGTTTTCCTCGCCTTTATGTCTCTTTTATATGTTTGGTCTTCCCTACATGTAAGGGTAGTTAAAACCGCTGCCCTTACACAAACCTCTATACATTACCTACCAATGTACATTAGCGGCCGAAACTCCCGCTCTTGCATATATAACTTGGAGTTTCTGAAACACCTACATAAGCGGTCTTTCCGACCGACTATACATCGAAGTTTTTCCTTCAACATGCATCGGCAGATCTTTTCACCGCTTCTGCATGTGCCTCACATAAACTTGTTGTTTTACCCACATATGTAAGAGTTGTCAAATTGGCCGCCCTTACATCATGAATATTATCTTACCTCATACATGTAATGGCGGCCCTTTTCGCCGATCTTACACATGTATTGAAACCCTACTTTTTCAACATGCAATAGCAGTCAAATTGATCGACTTTACATGGTAAGAGAATGGTCCCTTGTGCAGGAGCGGTCATTTTAACCGCCCATGCACATTTTCCTAAATTTTTTCTAACACAGGGGAAAATTCACCTTTCAAAGCCTGTTAACCCGCTTTCACCTTTTACCTCGATTTGCGTGCACTTAAGCCCTTCAACGCATGCTTCCTTGTTCATGATCATCGAATCACAGTAATCCCACTTTACCTATTTTTCCCCTAACTGCGAGATCATGGCTTTTTGCAGTTTTCGACAAACATTTGTGGTAGACGTTTCCAATTTTCTCTTCCAAACTGATGTCGGACCCATCTCCATCCAAAGCTAAAATCATGAAGTATAAATACCAAGGGGTCTTCCCTGTCAATTTAGTACAGTCTAATGTTGATGAAATCAGAGATACGGAGATAGGGCATGTAGATATGACAGAGTTTGTGGACAGAACTAGAGAAACAAATCCTACCAGACACATGCAGAAGATCGTTGATAGCAACATTCACTTGGTTGCCTCTTTTCCAGTTGCCGCCCATAATCCTGAGTTTGTTCTTCAAGTAGTTAGTCATTATAACAGGGATGATAGGACTGTATCGGATTCCCAAGGGAATGTGATTTTGAGATTAGATGCAGAATTTCTCGACAAAATCTTCATGTGTTCTCCTATTGAAAATATTGGACAAATTAATTTCGCTCAAAGGCAAAGAGACCATGATGAAGATGTGGAAGCCGCAAGAAGATACATAAACAGTAAATGGTTGAAGATTCCTTGGAGTAATTTGACCAGATGGCCGAAGGATCTCCCGAGGAGTGACTTTGTTGAGGAGATCTATGACCTGATCACACTTTTGAGTCGTATCACAGGACTCCCTTCTTCCTTCAAGTTTCAGGAATGGATGTATACATACATCAAGGTGATTCTTCAGGGCACACAAAAAAATCTTTTGGGGAGAAGAGATTAGTAATGCTTTGCATGAGCAATTGGTGAAAGTCAATACTACTTTCAAATTTTACATGACTTCATATCTTGTGTATGCTGCTGCAAGCATGAGGAGTTTTCCTGGTCTTACTCAAGTTGGTGACAGGAGGTTGGTTCCCATGTATGAGTATGATCCTCTAATCACTCTAAAAGGATCAATCCATCATTTCCATAGGGTTAATGATGCTTTCTTTTAAGTGTTTATGTGCTTATGGGACAATGAGTTTGTTCAGAAGAGGGTTTCAGATGAAGCTTGGGAAGTTGTAAATTCTTTTGGCTACTTGTTCTTACAGTTTCCCACTTTCACATATCTCAAAGTAGGGTATTATCCAGGTTACCCTTATATACTTCCACGATATCCTAGTGACAGGATTGTTCTCATGGAATTATGTAGGCAGCTGATTCTGGTACATAATAAACAAATGGAGCTGGAAAAGTCAGGGATTAAGTTTCCTGTAGAAATTGGAAGGTACTCAGTTCAATCGGCTACCAAGGCAAAAATAGTTGATTTTGAGATGCAACTGATCACAATGAAAACTTTCAAGAAAAGGGACTGTTTTGACTTCAGGAGGGTACAAGATAAAATCAAAAGAAAGTCAACTTTCCATAAGCCAATGGTGGAAGATATTTGGGCTGACCTCAGGACACAAAATGAGATCAGGAAGTTAGACTTTTGCAGACTTCATTTGAGTCAGATAGAAGAGCTGGGCCTTGCAGATATTCTAGATGGAATGGAAGATGATGGGGATGTTTTTTATCCTAAATATAATACTGAAAATGTTGAAGCCTCACCTCTTCCAGAGGTCAAATGTTCAGTCAAAGAGGAGACTTCTATAAGGAAAATATTTCAGCTAATCTTGGCTAACACAAACATATGGTTGGAAAGCAAAGGGATAGGCTTGAAAGAATTTCTTACAAGGTCAGAGACTGAAGTTCAAGAGCAAACAGGTAAGAAAGTGGAAAACAGAACCAATAACAAGAGTGACACTCCTTCCTCTTCCAAAACGCGTAAGTCAAAAATTAAGTTTGTATCTAAGGGAGGGAAGAAGGAGGTTACAGGGACCTCTAATGTTACTGAATCTGGTATTGAAGACACTAATGTCGAGCAGATGGAGGTTGAGGATGTTGAAATTAAACAACAAAATATTGAGAAATCTAAGGATGCACAACAAGCAGAAATGTCTGAAAAGCCTGTTGAGGAAGATGTAACAGAACAAGGTAAAGATGAGAATGTAGAGTAGGAACAACTTGGTGATTCACAACTTTCCCCACAGAAGGACCTTCCATCAGAATCCCAAGTTTCTAAATCTCAACTTCATGTTCCTATTTCTAGTGTTTTTCCTACAGTTTCAAATACTCCTATTTCTCCTATTTTGGTTGTTTCCTCTGATAATACTCCCCCTTCATTAAGAATGAGTTTTGGAATAGTGTTTGATTCATCTGGGTCCATTCCTAGTTTGTCTTCCCCATCTTTTGATATTGGTGAAAAAACTGTGTTAGAACATTTTCTAGATAGTTCTGAAAACGCTGTTGATACTACTATTGTTTTTACTCCTACCAGTCCCATTGTTACAATAACAGAAATAAGCATGGATCTGGCAAAGCAAGTGATTGATTCTTCTCCTAATATGGGTGCTTCTATACTTCCTCCTTGGTTGTCTGAATATACCCCGAAGATTAAAAAGCAAGCAATTTCACCAGATGAAATTGATATAGAGAAGTCGTTGCCTTTGAAGTCAAAAACTCTGAAGAAAAAGCCTAAGACTGTTTATAGGCTTATCAATGAAAAAGGAATCATATATGCAAAAATTGCCAAGCCACTAGAGGATGCTACTATTGACAATTTTGATATGAATGATTATGTTGTCTCAAGAGTTGAGCTAGGTAAGCTAACTCATGAAGGTATTAAGGCAAATTTTCAAACTACTGCAAGCACCTTGCTTGAGAAATATGATGAGGTTAAGAAAGAGAAAGAGTAGTATAAAGCTAAAGCAGAACAACTTGCCGCTGTTCTTCAAAAAATATTGAAGTCATTTGAGATTGTGGAACCTATGGCTGTAACTGTAGAAGATCCTCTGATTCAGAAGGTGGAAAAGCCTCAGGCCAGAGGGAGAGTAGTTGGCGATATTGTGGAGCGGTTGCTAGCACAAGGAAGGGTTCTGTTGAAAACTACTATAGAAAGAAAAGAAAATATAGATAAAGCAAAAGCTGAGCTTGATAATCTTATTGACTTACTTTCTCAAGAATTGCAAGATCGGGAAGAAAGCATAGAGGAGTGGACAAAGATGAAGAAGATTAAGATAAAGAATCTGATTACCATTGGGGTCATCTCAAATCAGGAATCATATCTTAAGACTAAGGAGTCTCTTGTTCATCGTATCAATATAATAAAAGGCTTACTTGATAACTTATGCCAAGCTCGTGAAAACAATGAAGACAGCAATGTCGTGCTTCTACACAGGTTGGAAGAACTCCCATGCACTCTCACAGGTGAAGGTCATAAGTTCCTTTCAGCAGATGAAATGATAAGCTCCTTTGAAAAGATGGTTCAACAGAAATTCGAAGATGAAGTGCCCTCAGTACTTTCTATGGACAACCTTTATGATCAGCATTCAACTTTTGAAAACCTGAAGGACAACCTTGACAAGCATGAAAAGGAAATAAAGGTAGTGAAAGATGCAGTTCTCTGGTCCCGCACTATCTCAAAGAATATGGCAATGCCAAATGCATGTGAAATGACAGTTATACAGGCCATGTATCAGAACTTTCTAAAGAAGAATGATGGAGGAAGCTGAAGTTCCTCTTTGATACCTTAGTTTATTTTCATTCTTGTATATGTAATTTGAATTTTGTTATGGACATATTCATATGTAATTTTCCAAAATGTAATTATATGTGAAACAAAGGAAGTCCCAAGTCAAATAGGACTCTTTTGTTTGAATAAGTCAAAGTAGTTGTAAATTTCCTATTTTTACTCTAGGCTCCTCCCTATAAATAAAGAGGGCCTCTATTGTATTTTTTATCTTTTAGTTATTGAACCAAACTCTGTCAAATTGAAGAGCATTTTGAGACTTTGTGTTCAAATTGTAAATCATATTTTATCAAGTGAATAGAAAAGCAAGCGATCATTCAATCTTTATATTGGAATAACTTGTAGTATATTGGAAAATGTTCTTATGTCCTTTTCCTTATGCTATCTTATCTACTTGATCAAATTGTAGTGTGAGTGTGGATAATCTGGGAGATGTTCTAAAGCTGATTTTGGAGACTTTGTGCTACAACAATTATCTTTAGTTTGTGATTTTATGTTTTGAAGTAAAAGATATTGGAAAGACTTTGAACTACTATTATCTTTTGTGATCGTATGTTTTGTCGTAGTATTCGGTGAAGACTTTGAGCTGCACCTTATCCTACTTGGTTCTAAATTGTAAATCAGTAAAAGGAGCAACGATAGACTTTGTGCTCTCGTGGGTTTCTTGGTTATTTTGATTTGTATTGTGAAAGTGCTCTTTTATATTGTAAACATCATTTCTGAAAAGAGAGAAATTGATGACATGGTTTCACCCGGAAATTAGTTTTTAGTGTAAATAAGTTTGTAATAGTTAATAGGGAACCTCCCCTTGCTGAGAGGAGAGATTTATCTTATTACACTGTGGTTGATATAATCATTTTGCCTTCAGTTAGTTGAAGACAAAATATTCACACAACAAAAGGCAAAAAAATTGGCACAGAAAACCCTATCTTTCATCCAAGCATACTGCTGCAACTTCTTCAGCTTCCTCATGAATAACTTATTCATCTTTATCTTCCTTAGTTGTACATAAAGAATCATCTGCAAACAAAACAATGTTAGCATAATCATGAGACTTATCTTCTCCTATCTGTATCTTTTCCATTCTCTTATCACATTCATTTGACATTTGCCCTTCAAATAAGCTATCGATCTTTCTCATCTCCTCTTTGAGTAGGAGATCTTCTTCATCTTCCCTAAATTCTTCATCAAATATAGGACCCTCAAAGTCCATCATCTTAGCTTCTACATCTTGAGAATCTTCCATGTCTTCTATACCTTCACCTTCTTCGGGCATGTCTTCAATCACATCTTCATCTTCAATATCTTCCTCTTCAACATAACTCTTACTTTCCTCATCAGGTTCCTCTAATTTGAACTCTGAACTTCTAGTTTTATTTCTAACTAGTCTGGTCAGCATTGCCACCCTATTCATGATATCCTTCATCCCATTTTGCACCATCTCTCTCATATCTGCAATATTATTCTTTCCTCTAATCTTCTCCTCCTTTCCAGCATTATTTTTTCTTTTAATTAAAATTCCAAAGATCTCTTCCATTATCTCATCAACCGTACATGCCATTTTTCTTATCTCTATCATTTTCTCTTGAAGTCTACATAAATCAATTCTTTCTTCTAACTGGAAAATCCGGACTCTTGGTCTCACATTTATTCCCTTCATTTTCTTTTCAATGCTCAGGGACTTCCTCTTCACAACTCGACCCTTAGGTCCTCGCACAAACTACCTCAAATTTGTAGTTCTGTCCACACACTCAGGAGCTACTACTCTGATATCTACCTCCACCTCTACCCTTACCTCACGAGGCCACTCTCAGAGGCACTTTCTCACAACCCCACAACTCATAGGACCTGCTACAAGCTGCCTCATGTTCGGTGATATGCCTGTAGACTCAGGAACAACCCACTTTGATACCACTAATGCAATACGAGGGGACTCCCCTCTGCATATCATCACTCCAATTCACACAATCTACTCAAAAACACATTATGGAGAGACTCTCTGCTTCTTGTCATAACACCATACATCTTCACATGCCAACAATTTCAACATTTTATTGAAATCAAAACATACAAATTACATCCAATATCAGAACACACAATCTGCAAACAAACTAACAATGGCATTCATGGTTTTCAAATTGCAAAGCAAAATCACTCTTATTGGCATTCTCACAACCTACAGCTCCTTCCCCTTTTCACTAATGAAAAACATATTACAAATGCTTCTCTCATGGGCAGTTATTCTATCAAATCTTCATGAAATTTCTGTTCTAAGCCTCTAATAGAGGCATTCCATCTCCCCTACTAGCATTCTCCTCTCTTTGCAAGTGCCCTCCTAAAGGCCCGCATACCTTTCCCCCTCCCCCGCTGCCAAAAACCTACATGATTTTTAAATGTTTTGAGCTTCACAAAGGCATTCCCCTTCCATCATGGCGCTCTATGCACCATAATAATAAAATAATGTCTTTTCCATTTTAAATCTTCAACCAGGTATGTGTAGGATCATCGTGGGCCAAACAGTGGCAATAGAAAAAAAAATTGTGTTTTTACTTAGCCAAATTCGCAATTTGGCCAAGTTTGACTTTCATAGGTTTTGAAATGGATATTCATTTTGGTTTGCATAAAACTCAAAACGGATATCCGTTTTGCTTTACCCAATTCTTCACATTTAATTGTTTTGCTATACCACTTTTTCATTGTTTTCCACATTTAATACTTATTCTTTTCCATTTTCCAAGTCCTACATGTGTCCAAGTTGTATTGTTTGTCAAGTTTTTAGTCTAATTGTTAGTCCTAGCTCTCATGGTTATTAAAATGTTAGTATAGTTAGATTTATCCTTAAGTAGCATTAATTTACACATTGTTGCACAAACAACCACACTCAAAAATAACTTTACCTAATTAAGGTTAACCTTTAAGGTTCTTTCATTTGGTGAGCCTAACAAATCCAACTAGTTCAATCTTCTTATAGTCCATGCTTAGCCTTCCAAGAGAGTTCATGCCATGTTAACTTTGCATTATGTCCTAACTTTCCCCTTTGCATGTCCTAGTTTTCTTGTTTCCATTTGCTTTGTCAATAAGGGAGACAGATAGGGACGAAGAGGAAGAGAGGGTGGCGATGGAGGGGAGAGATAGGGTGAGAGAGAGAGAGAGATTATATTATCAAATTTAAGCAAGACCATTTTATGAGGAGATGGTTGTAAGATGATGTCAATTGATAGCGGTGATTTAATCCATCCTATTGATGAGGAAGGAGGAGGAGGGTTAAGGTCTTTTAATTGTACTTACAACACCTTGAGTTTTGTGTAGATATAATTATAATTGGGAATATGTGTTAGATAAATGTCACATGGTGGAGGATGGTGTCGGGATGAGTGATGATTGTTGTGGCAATGTTATGGTCAAATGTGTTATGAAAATGACGTGGCATGGGTAGTGGGCTATCAATGTTGGGAAAGGGTTAGGGATGATGTAATGGAGGAAGGGATGTGTGTCATGGTATGATGTCTCAAGGAATGGGAAGAAATGATGGTGATTCATAAGATAATATGAAGAATGATGGTAGAGTGAATTGGCATTGTGGTAACTGTAGCATGTCATGGGGTGAATCATGCGTTAATACAAGTTGTGGAGTGAGAAAGGGGTGGTATGCCCATATGGTTGAATGGAGTAATGAGGTGATTTAATTGGTGATGACCTAGGTGAAGTGATGGGTAATGTGTCTTATGTGGGATTGCTAGAAAGTGTGATTGGTAATGGTGGGGATAGCTAAATGCCATATTCTAAGGGTTGAAAGGTGAGGAAAGTGTAAGATGGGGATATGGGATAATCCATGGTTTAATGATTATTCAAGGGAGACTCCTTAAAATGATTATCAATGATGGTGTCAATAGGGGGAATGGAATCTATGAATGTAGGTGTGGGAATGTGAGCTATGACATTAGGATTGTATTGGATGAATAATGGAAAGTAGGGGCACCTGTCTAGTGATGGAAGGAGCCACATGATCAAATGATGTTTGGGGAAGGGCTTTTCTTAGGAAAATAAGGATTTGGGTGAGGTCTAGGGTTTGGTGGAGAAGAATTTATGGAAAATTTGGAGGTCATTAAAATTGACATGAATAGAAGAAGTACAAGACATGGCTAAGGATAAATGGTAGGCTCAAAATAGGATAACTAGGACTATGATGATGAAGATGGAAAGAAAAGTCAACAACAATAGTATGATATAGGGATAGGATTAGAAAAAAAGAGTACTACAACTAGCAAGAGGAAAGTGAGGACATAATACAAAGTTAACATGGCATGAACTCTCTTGGAAGGCTAAGCATGGACTATAAGAAGATTGAACTAGTTGGATCTATTAGGCTCACCAAATGAAAGAACCTTAAAGGTTAACCTTAATTAGGTAAGGTTATTTTTAAGTGTGGTTGTTTGTGCAACAATGTGTAAATTAATGTTACCTAAGCATAAATCTAACTATACTAACATTTTAATAACCATGAGAGCTAGGAATAACAATTAGACTAAAAACTTGACAAACAATACAACTTGGACACATGTAGGACTTGGAAAATGGAAAAGAATAAGTATTAAATGTGGAAAATAATGAAAAAGTGGTATTAGTTGTACCTATGTAGAGAAGTGGTATTTATGAAAGGTGCTTAGAATTATGCTCTATGTTTATTTGTGAAGTTTGGAGGTGATTAGACCTAAAGGATATGCCCACCATATACAAAATAGCCTACCTAATGGGTATGTGCATGGAAATGGAGATATATATAGAGAGAGAGGGGGGTAGAGATAGAAAGAGAGGATTGAGTGAGAGAGAGTCCTAGTTTTCTTGTTTTCATTTCCTTCATCGATACATGGGAGAGGGAGAGGGACAGATAGAGGGGAGAGATAGGGAGATATAGAAATGATAGGGGGAGAGAGGCAAGAGAGAGAGATAGGGAGAGATAGCTAGGTAGAGAGATAGAGAGATAGAGAGGAGACAGATAGGGAGAGATAGAGGAAACCAAGGGCAGAGATAGGGAGATAGAGAGTGAGCGAGATGTCTAAAGAGATAGGGAGATAGAGGAATGATAGGGGAGAGAGGCAAGAGATAGGGAGAGATAGATAGGTAGAGAGAGAGATAGATTGGGAGAGATAGAGGAGACAAAGCGAGAGATAAGGAGATAGAAAATAAGTGAGATAGCCAGAGAGATAGGGAGAGAGATTGAGAGGTAGAGGAATGATAGAGAGAGGGAGCTAAGGGAGAGATACCTGGAGATAGAGGTTTAGGGTTGCTTAGGTTTAGGGTTTAGGGGTTATGGATTAGGGATTAGGGGTATTATTTAGGGTTGAGGTATTTAGAGAGAAAGAGAGAGACTTCTTTTGACATGTAATCGTAAACCTTGAATACTGCCCCTAAACCCTAAACCCAAGCAACCCTAGAAACCTCTTAACCTTAAATAATGCCCCTAAACCCTAACCCCTAACCCCTAAACCATAAACCCTAAATAATTCCCCTAAACTCTAAAACTGAGAAACCCTAAACCCCTAAATCTTAAACCGCAAACCCCTAAACCCTAAACACTAAACCTAAGCAACCCTAAACCTCTATCTCCCTATCTCCCTATCTCTATCATTCCTCTACCTCTCAATCTCTCCCTATGTCTTTGGTCATGTCCCTCCCTCTCCATATCCCTATCTCTCCCTATGTCTCTGGCCATGTCCCTCACTCTCTATATCTCCCTATTGGTCCTCTCTCTCTAAACCCTAAACCTCTAAACCTTAACCCCTAAACCATAAACCATAAACCCTAAATAATGCCCCTAAACTTAACCCCTAACCCCTAAACCCTAAACCCAAGCAACCCTAAGCCCCTATCTCCCTATCTCTCCCTTATCTCCCTATCTCTATCGTCCCTCTACCTCTCAATCCTTCTCCCTATTTCTCTGGACATCTCGCTCACTCTCTATCTCCCTATCTCTCCCTATCTGTCTCCTCTCTCTAGCTATCTCCAAACTTGAGCAACCCTAAACCCTAAATCCAATCAACTCTAAACCTCTATCTCCATATCTCTCCCCTATCTCCCTATCTCTATCATCCCTCTACCTCTCAATCTCTCTCCCTATGTCCCTAGCCATGTGCCTCACTCTCTATCTCCCTATCTCTCTCCTCAATCTCCTCTATATCTCCCTATCATTCATCTCTCTCTATAAACCCTAAACCTCTAAACTTGAACCACTAACCCCTAAACAATAAACCCTAAACCCTAACCCCTAACCCCTAACCCCTAAACCCAACTAACCCTAAACCCCTATCTCCCTATCTCTCCCCTATCTCCCTATCACCTTTGTCCCTCTACCTCTCAATCTCTCTCCCTATGTCTCTGGTTATGTCCCTCACTCTCTACCTCCCTATCTCTCACCTCGGTCTCCTCTATATCTCCCTATTGGTCCTCTATCTCTCTCTAAACCCTAAACCCTAAACCTTAACCCCTAACCCCAAAACCATAAAACCTAAACCCTAAATAATGCCTCTAAACCCAAGCAACCCCAAACCTCTATCTCCCTATCTCTCCCTATCTCCCTATCTCTATCATCCCTCTACCTCTCAATCTCTCTCTATGTCTCTGGACATGTCTCTCACTCTCTATCTCCCTATCTCTCCCCTCTGTCTCCTCTATCTCTCCCAATCTCTATCAGTCCCATCTTTCTATCTCTCTTTAAACCCTAAACCCCAAACCCCTAAACCCTAAACTCGAGCAACCCTAAACCCCTAAACCCTAAACCCTAAACTTGAGCAATGCTAAAATCATAAACCCTAAATAATACCTCTAAACCCTGACCCCTAACCCCAAGCAAAACTCTCTCTCTCTCTCTGCCTTATCAACGAAGCAAATGGAAACAAGAAAACTAGGACATGAAAAGAGGGATGAGGATATAAATTGGTAGGATGAAATGGAAACAAGATAAAACTAAAGTTCATTAGATGGGAAGAATGATGAGAGGAGAGGTGGAAAATAGTAAAATAGGGAAAAATTGGTGTTATCTAGAGAGAGAGTCCTAGTTTCTTGTTCATTTCCTTCATCAATAAGGGAGAGGGTGAGATAGAAGGGAGATATATGAATGATAGGGGAGAGAGGCAAGAGATAGAGATAGGGAGAGATAGCTAGGTAGAAAGAGATAGAGAGGAGACAAATAGGGAGAAATAGAGGAGATAGAGGGGAGAGATAGAGAGATAGAGAGTGAGAAAGATGTCCAGAGAAATAGAGGAATGATAGGGGAGAGAGAGGCAAGAGATAGGGAGAGATAGATAGGTAGAGAGAGAGAGAGGAGATATATTGGGAGAGATAGAGGAGACAGAGGGAGAGACAGGGAGATAGAGAGTGAGTGATATGTCTAGAGAGATAGGGAAGGATTGAGAGGTAAAGAGATGATAGAGGGAGATAATAGAGAGATAGGGAGATAGAGGTTTAGGGTTTAGAGGTTATGGGTTAGGGGTTAGGGATTAGGGACATTATTTAGGGTTGAGGGATTTAGAGAGAGAGACTTCTTTTGACATGCAACTGTAAACCCTGAATAATGCCCCTAAACCCCAAACCCTAAACCCAAGTAACCCTAGACCTCTATCTCCCTATCTCTCCCCTATCTCCTTATCACCTTTGTCTCTCTACCTCTCAATCTCTCTCCCTATGTCTTTGTCCATGTCCCTCACTCTCTTTCTCCCTATCTCTCCCCTTGGTCTCCTTTATATCTCTCTATTGGTCATGTATCTCTCTCTAAACCCTAAACCCTAAACCTCTAAACCTTAACCCCTAACCCAAAAACCATAAACCCTAAACCCCAAATAATACCCCTAAACCCAAGCAACCCTAAACCTCTATCTCCCTATCTCTCCCTATCTCCCTATCTCTATCATCCCTCTACCTCTCAATCTCTCTATGTCTCTGAACATGTCTCTCACTCCCTATCTCTCTCCTTTGTCTCCTCTATCTCTCCCAATCTCTATCAGTCCCCTCTCTATCTCTCTTTAAACCCTAAACCCGAGCAACCCTAAACCCCTAAACCCTAAATAATTCCTCTAAAACCTAACCCCTAAACCCAAAACTTGAGCAATGCTAAACTCATAAACCCTAAACAACGCCCCTAAACCCTAACCCCAAGAAACTCTCTCTCTCTAAAACCTAAATAATGCCCCTAATTCCTAACCACTAACCCCTAAACCTCTAAATCCCTATCCCTCCCTTATCTCCCTATCTCTATCGTCCCTCTACCTCTCAATCCTTCTCCCTATCTCTTTAGACATCTCGCTCACTCTATCTGCCTATCTCTCCCCTCTGTCTCCTCTATCTCTCCATATCTGTCTCCTCTCTCTATCTAGCTATCTCTCTCTCTTGTCTCTCTCTCCCCTATCATTCCTCTATCTCCCTATATCTCCCCTCTATCTCTCCCTCTCCCTTATTGACGAAGGAAATGAAAACAAGAAAACTAGGACTCTCTCTCTCTTCTATGGAAATTGGAAAGGAAAAGAAAAACTAGGAAAGCTAGGAAAAGGATTTAATTAGGAGGTAGATAGGTCAGAGAGAGAGAGAGGAGATAGAGAGTTCTTGAGTTTATATGGAAACTATTGAATAATGATAAAATGTAATGTGGTAGGATATGGTGAGTTTTAGATGTTGCGATATAGCATGGAGATATTTCTACATGTGGTGATGCTATGGAAATTTAACCATGAGTCATTTGAAGAAGTACTCAGAACTACATATTTAATTGTGCTAATAGAAGCATAAATAATAATGCAGGTGCACTTGCAGCAGAGTTGAAGTTCATGTGGAACAATCTAGAGGCTTGGTTATGTTAAGAGAATGTTCTACAATACTACAAGTTGAAAGAATTGGTTAGATGGTTGTATGTACTACCACAAACTTATGGTTGGTAGTGGTCGTTATACAAGAAGACATGAATACATTGACTATAGTTAGTAATAAACTATTGATAGTTAGTAACAAACTAAAAAATAATGCTATATTCATTATATTTATAAATAATAAATATAAATACTATCAAATTAAATATTATTATAATTATAATATAATATATTTATTTTAATTAGCAAGATATATTATATAAATATAAATATTTGAATAATCATAAATATATAAAACTAATATATATAAATATCTATATATTATAATAAATATATATAATGATATTTAAATAAGACAAAGGAATAAGGTAAAGCAAAACGGATATTTGTTTTGGGCAACCTAAAACGGATATCCGTTTTGCTTTGCTTTTGCCTTGTATGTCGGCTTGAGACTGTCATAGTTGACTTTCTCTCAATTCTAACGTTTTTGCAGGTTTCACTCTTTTCTTCGAACTTCACCCTTCGTGCTGACAACTTTTTTTAATGCAAAATTGATAAAATGAAAAGGGTTTATAAAATAAATTGTCAGCTTTCTAAAAATATAAGATTTGTTTAGTTATCATTTTATTAAATAATTACTAATAATTTTCTATATAGTGTGTCTAAATCCTGATTGACACACTGATTGAAAAACATTCATAACTTTAAAACCATTTCACCTTTTTTAGATCCGAAAGCTACATCACACTCTATGCTTTTCTGGCTATAGGTTTAAAAAAGTTGAATTGCGATTTTTTTTAATCAAGTTAGGTTAGCTGGAAAATTACTTTTTAGTTTTTAAAAAAAAGTCACAGTAAAAAAATCATAACTAATTATTTTATTGGAAAAAAAATTCAAAAAAATATGTATCACAGCCAAACATGAGTCCTCTACTTATTTTGAAAGTTTCCAAAAAAAAAAAAATTTGCTCATAGTTAGGTTGGTTGGAATAACACCCACTTTTTATTTTTTTCTGAAAAATTTAATAGCTGTTCATTGAAATATTCATTTTTCATTAAGTAAATTTAGTTTTTAAAAAAAAAAAGTAGTTGATAAACTAAATTCAATTCTCTACAAATTTTGTTCTTACATCTTTTTCAAATTGTGTCGATAATCTATTCAAATTTTCACATGAATTTGATTAAGTCTGATTTTTTGTATTTTCATTGCCACTTAGAGATATAGTTTGGCCCATCATAATCTTGCACATACCCAACCGAAAGACGTTTTAATTCAGAAGCCAATCATAAAAATAACGTCGCTTCTCCCCTTTCTGGCACCACAAAACCTTATTCCCAAAACCTGCGCACCAGCAATCATAAAGAGAATGAAATAGAGCAAGAATCGCGCTGCAAAATGAATCATTTCAGTGCTACATGTGAGGCGTTTCATCGCCCATTTTGCTTGCTATTTTGACACCCCTAAAGAGGCGTTAATACTCCCCTTGAGCGCTCAACAAATAAAGTATATTAAATGTCCTTTCAATCTGCCTTAAAATGGGACGTTGAACTGTAGAGATAGGCGTTACAACCAGCATAATATTGATTCTTTTCCATTTTAAAAGGCCTCTAAAGAAAGGGCGTTGAAAGGTTCTGGATGCTCCTGCATCAATATGTCTCACATAATATCACCAAATTGCTGAGACAAGTGAAGACTAATCCTAAAAATATCCCCAAAATCATTACTAAAAAGAATTATAAGACCTCTTGAATTGTCTTCCTATTTGAAGTCCTGAAGATACTTTTGGATTATAACCCTGTATGAAACTTGAAAGGCATTTCTGAGTTCTTGCTCCATTTAAAATTATGAGAATCTTGTAGTGTATCTACTAAATATCCAAGGTTCTTGTGCTATTTTTCTATTCCATACTTAAAAAGGTGTGGATTTTCTAAACTCGACCCTCTTGACTAGGTGAAACTCACAGGGAACAGTGACAGATTAAAGATCATGATGTTTAAGGAAAATATCAATACATGTTATCTAAGAAATTTAGAACCCCAATTTTAATCTGCTCTGAAATTTTCTTTCAATCTATGCAAGATTGTAAAGAACTATTCCGCTGACATTGAATACAGAAGTTTAAACAATGAGAGAAAGTAATTGCATTCTCTCTATTAAAGACACAATAATTTTTAAATATGTTACACCCCAAGGCCTAAATTTGACTGTCGAACTTACCTGTTAAGCAAATTTTTCATGGTGGTTATCTATTTGAAGTTTGTCACATCCCCGTCAATTATGTTTATTTTACATTTAAAAACATTCTATCATATCAATATCTAACTAATGCATTTATTAAAGTGGTGGGAGCAAAAATATTAAAGAGGTATGATGAGGGTATGGGCGCCAGGGGAGGAAGATGTATGCCACACTATTAAGGAATGAATGAATGAATGAATTTTAATGACGTCCACGAGACCAAACAGTCTAAGGGACCAACAA
The DNA here is from genome assembly GCA_027924645.1 of Cunninghamia lanceolata. NCBI lineage: Eukaryota > Viridiplantae > Streptophyta > Pinopsida > Cupressales > Cupressaceae > Cunninghamia > Cunninghamia lanceolata. Next base: position 6,699,871 of record BSBN01000071.1, on the reverse strand, counting down.
TGGCACCACTCTACTACAACAATGCTGGAAGTGACAAGGCGAAGGTATGGATATCCATCAACGCATAAAGGATAAGGGAATTTCGTCAAATGAGAAATTGGCTCTGCAAGTACTAAGATGAGTCACTACTTTACAAACTATTATGCTCAGAGCAAGAGGTGGGAGGGTAAGCCACCTGAGGAAGTAGAGCTGTCGTACACAAGAATTCTCAAAAAGGTTATAATTGTGAGATTTCAAGTTGAAGGTCCCTGTAAGTTAAAAGAGATCATTGGCAGGTCGTGTTACAGAAGCTTCTAGCAGGCTACACTTCTCTCTCGCATACAATTTTTCAAAAGCTAAAGCACTCTAGCACCATGGTCAACCTCACCATTAGGTATCAAATCCATATTCGCTTCTCATCCCTTCTATGCCTCACCCTATTATCTCTCTCAATGATCCTTTCATAGAAATCAATTAAACTGTAGCCGAGCTTTCTATGCATATTTTGTGACTCTGATGTTTTACCATAGTTGGCTGCTTCTTTGACAGAAAAACTATGTGGACTGGAAAAGAAGAAATTAAAGACATCACGTAATGGTATCTAGATGCGGGTGCTATTATGTCTGAATGGAAATCTAAAATCTCTCACCATGTAGACTATTCGAGTCCTCGTGCCTTTTATTGAATTGCTTCTACCTTACTTGCTCATACATGGGATGACAAAACTTCATGCACTTCATCTTTACTTGTTGCTTGCTAGCAAGGCAAGCATAAGCGTTGTTAGTCGATGGTAAGATCTTAAGTTCAAAGTTCTGAGAAAATTAATAATAGTGATAATGATAAATGAATCATTTCTATCTTAGGGGATCAATATTTATGTACCCGAGGACTCTGCTATTACCATAAGTGGTCGCTTCACTTTTAAGATGCTAAAGATCATGAGAAAAGCCAAAGAAAAGCATTTGAACGCATAATAAATCATTTTGAGCATACCCAGAAAACAAGGCATTCCATGAGACCGCATGTCTTAGAGACATTTTGTCAAACACTTTGTGTGCCTTAAACAGAGGTATATAATATATATATTGCTTGTGGTATCTAGTTAAATAGTTCTTGTGCTTGGTGAATGCATTTTCATAGAGTTTATATGTTTTAGACTCAAATGGGGATCAAATTGGGTTTTATTCCTGTCAAGAATCTTCCTCTAAGTGATCCTAGTATGAGTATAATTCCTTGTGGGCTAGACTGAGGTGAATCTTAGATGATTTGTAGGGAGTGTGTTAGCATTCAAGTCTTTCATTTTAAGTTTGTATATATAATTTTGAGCAACCTTTGTGAAATGTGGTAGTAGTTGGTTGATCCTATTGTTCATATTCTATGTTTCCAAGTTGCTATGACTACTAAATATTTTCTGTCCAGCCATATACAATTGTCTTTTACTTCATTTCTATCAACCCACTTGCATGTGGACTATATTATTTTATTAAATACTTGGGTATACTCACCATCTACTTATAGTGGGTATAGGTTGATGAGTTTGGTTGTCTAAGAATTTGGGGACTTGGTTAACTTGCCCAAGATTTGAACTAACATTCTATATGTTAATAACATGTATGGATTTAGAGAGTAAACTATCGTAATAACATGACAATTATGTTAGTGACACTACTTTTAGATACCAAGGATTTATCTTTCTGCCTCTATCCTAAGGTGAAAGCGTTTGCTAATTGTTAGCAAGGTATAGCTGGTTTGTAAAAAATAAATATTCAATGAAGGTCACTGCCCTTGCATGATGTTGTCATTGTTGTCTTATTTTGCCTTTAGGCCAAATAGCCCAAGGATCCCCAAACTTGTAGAAAATATCGCCAAAATCCTAGATGTTTTGCCTTGAGAAGATCCCCCCAAAATCCTAAAATTTTCTAAGTGTTTCCACCCTTGATGGTTTGCCTTTTTCAGAGCTTCAGAGTTTCGGGCTTCTCTCTCCCGTCATACCATTCCTGTCGACTCTGAAATCTCCATCTTGTAATTCGTAAATTGCATAAGTCTTTCAGACGTTGGAGTTCGAAGCGGCAACCTTTCTTCTTCCAAGCAGGCAATTGGCAGAAGGGTAAAGGCCTGATGGCCGAAGTCTGACAAAGATCTTCAAAGTTTCTAAGTCTTTCAAGCATCAGAGCTCGGGAGGTTTCTCTTCCTTCTTTTAGGCAAGCAACAAGCGTAAAGGCCCGATGGCTGAAGTCCGATGAAGCTTCAAATTATTCTAAGTCTCTCGAGCGTCAGAGATTGGGGTTGCGGTCTTCTTTCCTTTTATCAAGCGGTAGGTGGAAGGCCCGATCGCTGAAGTCCGCCAAAGCTTCAAACTCTTCTAAGTCTCTCAAGTGTCGGAGGTTGGCGTTGCGGTCTTCTTTTTTCCTTTTAGCAAGCGGTAGGCAGAAGGCCCGATCACTGAATTCTGCCAAGCTCCAAAGTTCTAAGTCATTCGGACGACGGTGATCGGGGGTTTTCTCTTCCCCTTTCTTGTTTGAAGGCAGAAGGGACAAGGTCTGAGGCCCGATCCCCAATCATTTCTCTAAAGTGCCAAGTGATCGAGTGGTACCTTTTCTTCTCTTCAAAAGGCATGATGCATGGTGAAGGCCTGATCATCGAAGCCTGATGGTTTCCCTTTGTTCCTTTCAGAATTTGGAGATTGGGGTTTCCTTCTTCACCCTTTTAGATGTCGATTTCTTGGTGGAAGCCCGATTGGTTGGGGCCCAACTGTTTTTCCCTCCCTGCTCTTTCCACTATTCAGAATGTGATGGGACTACTCAACGACCTTCCTGACTACCATTAATGCTTCTTTAGAGACCAATTGCTTGTGGAAACATATTTCTCATGCCCCTATGCCATTGTAGCTCCTTTTGCATTGAATTTCTTGTACACAAGGCATGGGCAAATATTCTTCTTCAGCAAATTTTTAGGGCAGAGCCATGTGGGTGCGCTCCAAGGACATAGAGATGAATTTATTGTAGCATGGGCAACTAGTTTTCCTTGTTGACCACTCTTTCCCACGCCCAGGGTTGTACAGTGATTTGAAAAAGCTTTATATGCATGTATTGAAGATGTATTTTTATTGGTTGGTTAGCTGTTATGGGTCATTATTCAGATAGAGAGATTGGTTTATAGGTTCAGACCTTGTGGTTTTCATCAGAACTGGGCAGATTTGATGGACTATACTCTCTTTCGAGCCTCTTATGTCTATGTATCAATTCATAAATGAAGGAGAGTCTATCATTTTGTGTCTATGTCATACCTGTAACGTGTTTGTCTTCTCTTTGTAATATAAACTGATACTTTTGCCTCTCTCATTGTTCTTGCATTGTGTTTATTTAATAGATGTAAGTTGTGTATTGTGGATAAAATGGTCCCTTTCATAGTTTTATCTTTCTACTTTAACCTCTGTTTTCATCCAAGAACCTGCATGAGTCTGTGTGAGTCCCTTTCAACATTTGAGATCATTACTATGCTATGTCAGTCCTAGCTGAACACCCTAAATCTTGGTGCATCACCCCCTTTTCTTTTCAATTCTCCTTCTCCCTTTCCCTTGGTGACTGTTAGCATTAGATTTAGTTATTTTCTCTAGACCTTAAGTCTAGAAAAAGGAACCAACCTTCTCTGGAGGTCTGATCTCATTTGCAAGGTCCCACACATTGAAATCAGTCCCATTGTATCATTAGAATGTTTGAACAAGCTTCAAGCAAAGTGCAATTCCAGGTGATAACGGTTTTTGGCACGCCTAGTGGGACCCTCAGCTCTAAGTAAGAGTTTTGCTAAGAGATTTGGTGCTGATCTTAGCATTTGTTGTTGTGGAAGCATTCAATAGGCACTTGGCAACTTTGCTGGTCTAGTATCCAAACCAGTTCAATATTTCATGCCTAGAGTGCAAACAAGATCTTTAATAGGTAATTTTTGATTTGTTGAGCAACCCTTTTCTGATTCTAGAAGAAGTAAATTATCTAGGTCTTCTGTGAGGGGAAGTAATAGTGTTGTTTCATCTCCTCCAAGAGCCCAATCCACCCCCCTCCTATTAGATTTTAGTATTCTAGGAGAAGTTTGCATATTCCTAGAATAAATTTGAACCTTTTAAGCATGGCCCAACCAAGAAACAGAGCTTTTGTGGCCTTCAATGGAGGAATCCCACTTGACCTAGCCTAGTATGATGACATCCCAACCTCAGCTCTGAAAGCCATTCCTTTCTTCACTGGTGAAAACTCAATTACACCTGCTGAACATATCCAAGATATTGTCAGTGTATGCTCAGTCCACAATGTCACTAAAGATAATGTTGTTGTGAGACTTTTGGCTTCTTCCTTCAAAGAAAAAGCACTCCAATGGTATAGAGGTCTGCCAGCTAACTCCATTCATAATTGGGACGATTTAGGGGATAGGCTTTGTCAACATTTTGAGGATAGGAGCGACCACTTTGTTGGACAAACTAGGATACTGAGAGGGGGGTGAATTAGTATCTAAACAAGCTTTAAATCCTCCAGAACAGATTAAACTTAAGCATTATAGCATCAACATAAACATGAAAGATCAACACAATGCACATCAACACATAACACCATATGTACGTGGAAAACCCAAGAAGGGAAAAACCATGGTGAGGATTAACTCACAATATATGAAGCTCAAAATTACAACTTTGTTTTAGGGTTACAACCCAAGGAAGCAATTACTCCCTGCAAACTTTGTTTTAGGGCTACAACCCAAGGAAGCTACTACTTCCTGAAGAAAGGTTTTAGGGTCACTCTCAAAGAAGCTACAACTCCCTGCAGACTTTGTTTTAGGGTTACAACCCAAGGAAACAACTACTCCCTGAACTGAGAACAAACTCAAAAATTATTACAGTATGACAGTCCTTCTACTGCCTGAAAACTGACATTGAAGCTCACATCTTTGATGATTGCAATTCTGCTTCTTTTGATGATTGGATCAAGTAGGCACACTCTTCACTTCTCTCCTGTCACAAAATTGTCTTCAAGATGAATCAAGATAGCCTCTAACACCGTTGCTTTTTCTCCTTCAGTCGCACATCACAATGCATATGATATTCATACTCTGCTCTTCACACTTTCATATTTTCATTTCCGCAATCATACTCCACCTAGATCAACTAGGTTCACAATATATACATGCTATTACATTGATTACATTGCAAGTCAGCCAATACAACAAGAATATTACAATTTACAAGTGAGCCAGAGATCACACATCATGAACCATGTAAAGGACAAGCCTAGACATGAACTACACTCTACTCCAGGAGAAGAAACTCGCCTTGCGGACCCCAACACATGCTTAACCTGGTCCTAAACATTCTTCACAGCATCATCCTTCAAGGAAGAACATCTGCACACTTCACTCATTTGAAGTAGGACTGCCTTAAGCAGGAAAACATGAAGCTTGAAGCATAATGGTCACCATCATGTGAAGACCTTGTGCGGTACTAGAAACAAGAAGGATCCTCATGTAATTCTTCCAGATGAGTCTTCATGACTCACACAAATCTTCAGATACACTTCTAACTCCGTACATAAATACATTGTGCCACATACCTTCAAACATGTACTCTGAGATCAAACAACCATCCGGAACACACTGTAACACACTATCTTCAAGCTGTCAGTTGCAAAACACTCTTTTGGTGATCCAAACAACATAAAACTTGGAATATACAAGATTTTGCACTATATGAAGCTATCTTTCAATCTACAGAGGCACAACATCAACAGAATGAAAATGCAGAGCATTCTCCCAGACAGTCTTCAAAGCAGTCTTCTTGTAGTAGAAACTTTCACCAACATTCGGAAGCCAAAACTTCCTTGTATCAACACATACATTCTTAGGAACAATAGAAGAGAGCATACAACATGCTTCAAACTATTAGTACCATCTCCCCAACATTAGCAGCACATTTGATCATCTTAGTGCTTCTAATTCCCATCATAATATGCCAACTTAAAGCTTCTAATTCCCATATTAATATGTCTCCTTTGCTGTCAACAATCATACTCAATGAATATTGTCTTTGTTGACTAAGAACATCAAGAACATGACATCCAACCATGAACTTCTAATTCCCATCTTAATATGTCTTCTCTATAGTCACCGGACAGGACATGGCATCCAACCATGAACACCATCAAACATCAATGAACATCACCATCATATGTGCAGCTATCTCGCTCATCAACACCATCCATCACCACATGATAGTGTTGATATCAATTACAACCTTATGACAGAGTTGACCTCAATGACAACCTTATGACAAAGTTGACATCAATAACAACCTTAGGAACCATATGTGTAACACACTTCTCTTTGATGGAACAACTCACAACAATCAAAAGAGATCCCCATGAATTTATGGTTGATTTCAACTATAGATTTCAAAAGACTTGGGACAAGATTCCTTTGTTGGTCAAGCCCTCTCCCAATACAATAGTCTTATATTATTTGAGGTCATTAAATAGTGATATTGTTGTCCTAATTCAATCTATGGGAGGAATTGTGTTGCCAGATGCATATGATATAGCAATAAGGGCATAAAATAGTCTAATTTAGGCTAGAAAGATTGCTCCAAGACCACCAATGCCCTTATTTCTAGAGGCTCATGTCATCCAACCAAGAGAGACTCCAATTCCTACAACGGTCACCCCTACAACCTCTTTGATTACCCCCACAAATGAGTTGCATGAGGTTAAGACCCTGTTGTGAAACTTTGGAAATGAGTTAGTGGCACTGAAAAGGTAGCAAGCACAATCTAGCAGCCATATCATCCCTTCAATCAATCCCAACAACCCAATAGACATCCTTATTAGGGAAATGTACAGAGACAAAATCAACCTAGCTATGCTAGGCCTCTAAATATCATCAATCTCAATGTTGTAAGCACATCTGGACCTCTTGCGCCTATACAGAACAATTTGGCTCCAGACAATGATTGGTGTGATCCATGCAATCAGTCTCATAATCAAAATTTATATCAAAGAAGATAGTTTAGTCAGGCTTTGACAGGGCAAAATCCACCCATGACTTTAGAATAGCAACCCAGTTCCACTCAAGAAATTGTGAATGAGCAAGAACAAATGCAAGACAATTCTACCTTGGTGAATTGGCATGAGGATGACTTATGTGGTGTTAATCAAGGCACGAATCCAATAACATACAATACAAGGTCAAAAAGAAGAACAATTGAGGATGCATCAGTTCCTACAGATGGTCAAGCATCTACCTCTCATGCATCCCCGATGGCTACAAATGAAGGTACAACAATCAAGACTCCATCAACACAAACAAATCAAATTGTTGGTAGAGTAAATCCAGTACTGGAACAGCAGCCCCTAGTCAACAATCAAAAGTTGACACTGTTGTTACAAAGGTATCCCAGAAGTTTAGTCATATCCCTTTCAACATAGTTGATCAGATGAAAAGGACTAACCTGAATGTCACTATGTGGGATGCCCCATTAATCTCATCTTAGAGGGATTTACTGCATGAAGCCTTAAAAAGATTCAATCAGCCTGTTAAAGAGACAACAAAAGAAAAAGAAGTTGCCCCAGTAAACCTATGCCAACCAAAAGAGGAGACAAGCACAAGCAAAATTAGCAAGCCCCCTCCTTTCTATGTTTCCCTGATCATTGGTGACAAATTATTGCATAGTTACATGATTGATTCCGGGGCAGGTAGTTTTGTCATGCCTAAAGAAATAGCTGACCAGTTAGGTATCAAGTATGAACCTGTGAGTAAAGGGGTAGTGCAACTAGATGGTCCTATTGTTAAGATAGTAGGTGTTGTTAAAGATTTGAAGCTTACCCTACATGCATGTCATGGCTGCTCTGTTTTACAAGACATTTCAATCATTGATCTCCCTGCATACTTTGGCATATATTTGTCCAGAGATTTCACTGCTAAAATAGGCAGATACCTATCCTCTGATTGGTCCCATATGTTGTTTAGGATGAGGTATGGCACTGAGGTGACCATTAAAGCTAAGCCTATAGCCAATGATCGTATAGAGCCTTATTCCCCTAACCCTATCAACATGAACTACACAATCCATGATTTAGAGGAAGATGATAGCAACATGCATGAGGTTGCCACACCTATGGAGGAAATCCCAGATATACTACTTGATGAGTGGGAAAACTATTTTCAATTTGATACCCTAGATTATGTAGAGGAAACAGGGTTGGGTACATATTGTATCCATGATGAAGATGTCATCATCCCTAACCTTGTGAAGTCAAAAGAAGATTCAAGTGGGGTATGGAAGATGTATTTTGATGGTACCAAAAGAAAAAATTGGAGCAGGTGTTGGTGTAGTGTTGGTTTCACCCCAAAAGGAGAGTTATTTCTCTGCTTTCAAATTTCACCTTCAGCTGCACTAACAATGTGGCCGAGTACGAGGCCTTGATTCAAGGCATACAACTGACACATAGGAAAGGAATAAAAATTTTATAGGTATTTGGTGACAATGAGTTGATTGTCAACCAAATCAGATCACAAAATGCTTCAAAGAATGACTTGTTGAAGTCACATAAACACAAAGTCTGAGATCTAATTTAAGACTTTGATGCCTCCAATATCCAGGCAGTGCCTAGGGAGAGAAACAAAGAGGCTGACAGGCTGGCTACAATTGGTGCTCAATTTGACATTCCCAAGAATGTCAAACAAAATTCAGATCAGCATGTAAAAATTGTAGTAAGGCCAACTGTCCCAAATAATGTTACAAGTTGACAGGTATTTGAAAATGACCATCAAATTGTCAATTTCTTGCAAGAGGAGGCAGAGTTTGATGCTAATAATCAACCAAAATTGTAAGAGCATTATGGTGATCAAGTGATCCAGCTAAAGACAAACAAGTTGCCCAAGGGATTGATCACCTTAGAAAACATATTTGGTGTTGATGATCAACCCAAAAAAAGAGAAAATGAACATGATGGTCAAAAAAGAGGACTATGAAGAGGTGGGGATTGCACAAGGTAGATTTCTAAAGCATGGCAAGGTATGTGATCAAGCTGAAAGACAAGGTTTTGTTGAGCTTTGCAATGAGTTTGATGATTTAATTGCTTGGGATTATTGGGATCTAAAATGTTTTGATCCTGGTTTAATTCAGCATACTGTTGATTTAGATCCCAATGCAAAACCTATGTGCCAAAAGCAAAGGCTAGTTAATCCCAAAATTGAGCAATTAATGAGGAGGGAGTTGTCCAAGCTCATAGAGGCCAAAATTATCTATCCAATCAAACACTGCTCTTGGGTGGCTAACCTAGTTCCGGTTAGGAAAAAGAATGGGGAAATCAAACTATGCGTGGACTTTAGAGACCTAAACAAGGCCTCCCTTAAAGACCACTACCTACTTCCTTCAATGGAACAGATCTTACAAACAGTGGCCGGAGCTGAAAGGTTTTCACTCCTAGATGGCTATCCAGGGTATAATCAGATTCTTGTAAAAGAATCAGAGCAGTACAAAACAACATTTACTAGCAAATGGGGTACCTTGGATTATCAAAAGATGTCTTTTGGATTGACTAATGTTGGGGCAACCTTCCAAAGAGCAATGGATTTGGCCTTCAAAGGCCTAATCAATGATATTATTTTAGTATATCTTGATGATCTGACTATATATTCTAAGCATACAGTGGACCATTTAGGTCATTTAAGAAAAGTCTTTGAAAGATGCAGAGAATATGGCATATCATCAAATCTAAAGAAGTGTGTATTTGCTATCCCAGAAGGTAAACTATTGGGACATGTAGTTTCAAAAGAAGGACTCACCATTGACCCAGAAATACCAAGTGCATTTATGTCCCTTCCTCTTCCCAGTTACAGGAAGGGCCTGCAAGGTTTCCTAGGCAAGATCAATTTTGTGAGGAGGTTCATACCTAATTTTGCTTCAATAGCGAAACCTCTCACCTCCATGCTAAAGAAAAATGCTACTTTCACATGGTCAAAAGAAGATAGAGATAGTTTTGAAGCTATCAAACAGGCCATTGCACAAGCTCCTACATTGGTGAACCCTAATTATGAGAAGGATTTTATCCTTTATGCTTTTGGAGGCAAGGAGGGTATAGCAACGGTCTTGACGCAATAAAATGAAGAAAAATTGGAGCAACCAATTGCTTTCTTTAGTCAACCCCTTAAAGATTATGAGCTTAATTATGATTTTGTTGAAAAGCAAGTGTTTGTTGTGGTGAAATCTCTTAAAAAATTCAGGCACATGCTTTCAAATAGCAAGATACAATTAATGGTGAATCATCCCGATGTGAAAGAGTTTCTTTTGAGCAGAGATGTCAATGAGAAAAGAGCTGGGTGGATCACAAAAGTCATGGAATATGACATTAACATCAACATCACAAAGCTGGTAAGAGGTAAAGGACTATGTGAGCATATGGCAACAAACAATGGAACTAGAAATGACAGAGTGTTTGCCCTTGAACAAGTCTAGCCAACTGAATTGACATGGTTGCCTTTCTACAGTTAGGTAAATGCCCAAATGGCCTAGATCAAGCCAAAAGGAGATCTTTCAGACTTCAATCCATCCCATATGTTCTTGTTGGTGGTGCCCTAATCAGGAAAGACGTCAATGGAGTTCTTTTAAGATGCATAGAGCAAAATCAAACGGCCCTGCGGGTGGCCATTTTTCACCAAGTACAACTGCTGTAAAAATCATGAAGGCAGGTTATTAATGGCCCAACTTGTTCAAAGATACCCATAGATGGGTAAGGAGCTGCAAGGAATGTGCCTTATTTGCAGGAAAACAAAGGTTGGTCGCTCTTCCTCTGCACCCAGTTCAAACTGATCGACCATTTGCCCAATGGGGCTTAGACTTCATTGGAATGGTTAATCCACCATCCAGTGCTGGCCACAAATGGATTTGAACTACCACTAATTACTTCACCAGGTGGACAAAGGTAGTTGCTGTGAAGGATGCCACATAAGCCTCCATTCTGGATTTCCTTGAAGGTATAGTTACAAGATTCGGTGTCCCATTCAATATCATTTATGATAATGCTAAGGCCTTTGTAAGCACAAAAATCAATGAATGGGAAGTCAAATATGGAATTTACTTGAAGACATCTTGCAAATACTACCCTCAAGGGAATGGCCTAGCTGAATCTACAAACAAAAACCTGATCAGAATCATTAAGAGAACAATTGAAGATAACCAAAGGACTTGGCATTCCAAGTTGAAAGCAACTCTCTAGGATGATAGAATCACTCCCAAGAGGGCGTTGGCAATTCACCCTTCATGCTTTTTTATGGAAGGAAAGCAAAACTTCCATTATCACTAAATTTGCCTTCCCTTGAGCTTACACAGTAGCTAAAGCTACTAGAAAATGATGCCATGAAAGTGAGATTTGCTGAACTAATGGAGCTAGAGGAGAAGAGAGATGTTGCCATGAAGACTCTTTAGGCTCACCAAGATCAAGTCAAGAGAACATTTGATAGAAAATCAACTGACAGAACATTCAATGAGGGAGATTTGGTGTTGAAGTGGGATGAAAATAGAGCTAAATCTAGGAGACATTCAAAGTTTGATGTCATATGGAGTGGTCCCTACATTATTAGGTCAGCTGCAAACAGGCCAATGCCTTTAACTCTCCAAGTTAACTGGTGAATCACTTCCAATCCCAGTTAATGGGATTAATCTCAAACCTTACTTCTAAGTTTGGTTTTGGGACTCTTGTAAATAAGTACAATAGGCCTTGTTTCTATTTAGGTTTCCTTTCAATAAGTGCTCTTGCATAGACAACATCCTCATTAGGATCTTGTTTGCCTTGTTTGTTTTTGTTTTGTTCTATTTTTGGAGGCATGTTCAGTTGTGTTGGTCTGGCACATCCCTACTTTAGTTGTTGTTGCACCCCTTTTTGACTCTGTGCCCAATGGATTGTTAAGGCCACTGGATCCAAGTGTTTAGCAGGCAAACACCCCTGTATAGTCGCCAAAATTTTGTCTTATTTTGCCTTTAGGCCAAATAGCCCAAGGATCCCCAAACTTGTAGAAAATATCGCCAAAATCCTAGATGTTTTGCCTTGAGAAGATCCCCCCAAAATCCTAAAATTTTCTAAGTGTTTCCACCCTTGATGGTTTGCCTTTTTTGGAGCTTCAAAGTTTCGGGGTTCTCCTGTCATGCCATTCCTGTCGACTCCGAAATCTCCACCTTGTAATTCATAAATTGCCTAAGTCTTTTGAGCATCAGAGTTCGAAGCGATGACCTTCTTTTTTCTTCCGAGCAAGTAGTTGGTGGTAGGGTAAAGGCCCGGGCTGAAGTCCAACGAAGATCTTCAAAGTTTCTATGTCTTTCGAGCGTCGAAGGTCAAGAGATTTCTCTTCCTTCTTCTTCCAAGCAGGCAGCAAGCGTAAAGGACCGATGGCCAAAGTCTGATGAAGCTTCAAATTCTTCTAAGTCTCTCAGGCATCAGAGGTCGGGGTTGCAATCTTCTTCTTTCCTTTTAGCAAGTGGTAGGTGGAAGGCTCGATCGCCGAAGTCCATTGAGCTCCAAATTTCTAAGTCATTTGGACGACGATGATCAGGAGTTTTCTCTTCCCCTTTCTTGTTTGAAGGTAGAAGGGAGAAGGTCTGAGGCCTGATCCCTGATCATTTCTCTTAAGTGGCAAGTGATCGAGTGGTTCCTTTTCTTCTCTTCAAAATGCATGATGCATGGTGAAGGCCTGATCATCGAAGCCTGACGGTTTCCCTTTGTTCCTTTTGGACTTTGGAGATTGGGGTTTCCTTCTTCACCCTTTCGAATGGTAATTGCTTGGTGGAAGCCCAATTGGTCGGGGCCTGACTATTTTACCCTCCCCACTCTTTCCATTGTTCAGAATGTGATGGGACTGCTTAGCAACCTTCCTAGCTGCCATTAATGCTTCTTCAGAGTCCAATTACTTGTGGAAATAGATTTCTCATGCCCCTATGCCGTTGTAGCTCCTTTTGCATTGAATTTCTGGTACCCAGGGCACGACCGAATGTTCTTCTTCAATAGATTTCCAGGGGAGAGTCATGTGGGCGTGCTCCAAGGACACGGAGATGAAGTTATTGTAGCATGGGCGACTGGTTTTCCTTGTTGACCACTCTTTCCCATGCCCAAGTCTATATAGTGATTTGAAAAATCTATATATGCATGTATTGATGTATTTATGTTCATTGGTTAGCTGTTCTAGGTCATTATTCAGATAGACAGATATGTTTACAGATTCAGACCTTGTGGTTTTCTCCAGAACTGGGTGAATTTGATGGACTGTGCTCTCTTTCGAGCCTCTCATGTCTCTATATCAGTTGGTCAATGAAGGAGAGTCTATCATCTTGTGTCTATTTCATACCTGTAATGAGTTTGTCTTCTCTTTGTAATAGATATTTAGCCTCTATGATCAATATAAACTGATACTTTTGCCTCTCTCATTGTTCTTACATTGTGTTTATTTGATAAATGTAAGCTGTGTATTGTGGATAAAACGGTCCCTTTCATAGTTTTATCTTTTTACTTTAACCTTTGTTTGAATTTGCATGAGTCTATGTGAGTCCCTTTCAACATTTGAGATCATTACTGTGTTATGTCAGTCCTAGCCGAACACCCTAAATCTTGGTGCATCACCCCCTTTTCTTTTCAGTTCTCCTTCTCCCTTTCCCTTGGTGACTATTAGCATTAGATTTAATTATTTTCTCTAGACCTTAAGTTCAGAAAGAGGAACCAACCTTCTCTGGAGGTCTGATCTCATCTGCAAGGTCCCACACCTTGAGATCAATCCCATTATGTCATTGGAATGCTTGAACAGGCTTCAAGCAGGGTGCAATTCCAGGTGATAACAGTCATATTAAAACTTGTTCATAACTTATTGACTTGGGTTCTCCATTCATGAGGCTATTTGACATTCCATGAACGATATCATAAGATATTGCAACTATGATAGTTGATATCACTAAATCTTGCTATGGTATGGCATTACTCTACAAGTAGGAGTATATTTCACATTGATGGTAAGAACAATTGTGATATTGTGTAACTCTAACTTGAATGAAGGGGGAAATACAGGAGGATATGTTGAGGACAATTGATTGAACTCAGGTGATGTAAACCTTGATGTTGGAATGGTAGTTGAATTGTTATTAAAAGAACCTTGAAAATTACAAGTACTTTAACTCAGCAATTATACACGTATTTTAGGATTATTTCCTTAACCTTGGGAATATTTGAATGGTAATGGATTTCCATGTTAGAGTATATGTGACTGATAAAGTTTTCAAGTTGGGGAATTATTAGACATAATAATGTTAGTCGACCAAACATGAGGAGCTAGACATATGTCCTTAAGACTATTATAACCTTAATTACTATTATGTGATAGAAATTAGATAATGGTATCTGAGCATGGCATCATTATATTACCCTATGTTGAGAATCATCCTTTGAGTTCTTTATATGTTGATTATATTTTGATCGTTACTATTGTAACATGTTAAACCATAAATATTACTTGGTTTATAATGTAAGCAAGTATTATGATTATGATGGATATTTTGAAACCCTAAGTCTAAATTCTCGTTATGCATAACGAAATAGTTTTGGTATTATTATAATACCATCATACTATAAGGAGATTGTCACCTTCTTATATAATGTAACACTATGTCTACCATAATTCTAAAATGGTTGAATCAAGTTGTTCCAATAGACATTGTGCCAATTGTGTGTATATCTTCATAAGATAATATAACAGATATAGTGTTGCCACCTATTTTGGGTATGACTTGAGTGTTGTTCTTGATTAAATCTCTTTCAAAGTTTTAGATAGTATTTATCTAGCCTTGTTGATGCATGTTGTGTTCTATTTATGAAGGAGGTTGTAATATAATACGATTGTGATACTTGATATCATTGAATCATATTATAGTGAGGCTTCACTTGGAGCCACATCAAAGTTTTTGCATAATTGTTGCATGGTGAAGATATTTTGACTACTACTATCTTGTGATTTGATTTGACTGGATTTACTTTATATTGATTAGACTGGTGTGCATAACTTCTATGTATGGATTTGATTCCAGCAATGATAGCAATAGTTGATATGAAACCCTAGTTATAGGAATCTATGTGTAAGTTCCTAAAGAAATTATTGTGAGAATTACATGTGACTTTGATCCTGTTTGGAAGAAGGTAGGTAGGCAGTTCTTGGGCGAAAGATGCCCCTAGACCCAAGTCCGTAGGGGAGGGATTTAGGAAATGACTTCAAGGTATGAGCTATTCCTAAACTTGATCAACCTTCCCTCTTTAGTACATTTCAACTTGAGGCTGAATCTACATTAGATGACTATGAACTCACCTTCCAATTAATGTCCTAACTATATAGGCCCAAGACTTATCTACTATGAGGTTTGTGGAGTTTGGCTTCCACAATATGCTCCCATCTTGGATGAAGTTTTAGAGTCACTTTCATCATGGTCTGTCTCTAATGTGTATGTATAAGAGTGCCTTTGGACTTGTCTAACTATAATTATTAGAGTTGTGTGTGTTGAACACTATGGTATTATGTCTGGGCTCAATAACAAGTATAGGAAGGTATATGTTCACCTCAAGACCCTAGAGAGGTCTATTCTTCTAAAAAATTAGGGAATTATAAACTTGGACATGATAGGGTTATGATTGAGTTGTGGAAACATGCTAACATTACATTTAATGTTGATGTTGAACTAAGCTATTATGATTTGATGGTGTGAACAACTCTTAATATGTGTGGATTATTTGCCTGCTCTAAATATGTGCTTGGATATGTGTTGAATTAGGATGGAATTTCTTATGATTGTCTTTATCAAATGCGAACAACTAATAATAAGTATTATCAAATGTAGTATGGTGGTTTACCTTTATATTTGTTTGGTTGGTAATTGTATGTTAAGCTTTATGATTGGTAATATGTAAATGTTACGTACTTAGAAGTAGAATGTTGTATAATATTACTACTATGGGTTTGAATTTCTATCTAATAAATAAGGTGTTTTCAAGTAACAATGGAATGGTGTCAATTTCCTTTGAGATTACTCTAAGTTGTTTTTGTTATGTATATGTGACCTAGCTCATGTGGGTTCAATGTGTTACTTGCATGTTGGTAGTTTTGCCTCCAAGACCTATAGGACCATTGTATAGGATAATCGATTCCTATGTGGTAATTGTAATTGGATTAACTAGTCTAAGGTGTAAACCTTTAGGACAGTATGTTAGATCAATATTCTTATACCTTTTAAATGTCTAAATGCCTAACTAAGATCGATACAAGGGTTGACTTCTTGGAATCACAACTAGGGTTGAGTAAGGGACTCTATGAGGGCATAGGTAGAGAATAATTATTTCTCTTAACATAACTTGTCCTACTCATCTTGAGGTGATCACCAAAATTTGTAAAACCTATGACCCTCCTATAGATAAGTGTATCATTGTTCTAGCTTGACAGGAGTCAAGGAGCGTGCTCTACCTAAAGAAGTATCTGATTATATCATAGGGATATCAAGCTTTCACTAGTAGCATGCAGGTGATAGATGTTAGGAGTTACTCAATTTCATAAGGTTAGCAGGTTTTCACCAATGGCATGCAAGTGATAGATGCTAGGAGCTACATGATTTCATAGAGTTAGCAGGCTTTCGTCAGTGGCATACAAGCAACAAATTCCAAGAGCTACCCGATTTCATAGGATTTAGATAAGCTTTCACCAATGGCATGTAGGAAAAAGATGCTAAGAGTAGCCCAACTTTTGCCAGTGGTATGCAAGCAATGGAGGCCAATATCTACCCATGTTAGGAGTTTAGTATTGGCATTAGGCTATCATAATGATTATGTGTGTGTCTTGTGTTGTTTCTTCTTGAGGTATGGTTCTCAAGGTTCCAGTTGTTAAATGAGTCCAAGTGATTAATAGTATAGATGCTAGTCTTAGTTGAAGTAAAACCAAAAGATATTGTGATTGTGTTTTTCCAATTATAAGATGACTCAGATGCTTAGTGGGCTATGGAAATCTTATTAGTGGCCTCATGTGTTGTAGGTTGTTACACTTACACCTTAGTTAGTGATGACAACAAGTAGTATAGGATGCTTGTTTGTCATCATAGTTGGCAGTGAATTGGGAAAAAGATGGGACCCACAGTGTAGCATGAGATACGTTGATAACCCCTTTCGTCACAACCCACACTAAGTTTTTTTAATTTTTACAAATATTGAAATGCAATGCAAATCCTCACACTTTTTTATCACCCAGATCTTGAGGTGGGCAAGGTGAGGGCATATAGTGTTTGGACAACACACTTTAACTGTATGAATGCACTATTAGAAAGTAAAGATGACAAGCCGACTAGAAGCATACATACGGCAAGGCCGATCCAAATCTACACCTCTTCAATGGACAAGTATTCTTGAAATGCAAGGCTACTAACAGATTCCTACAAGTATGATCAAGCCAAATTGGTTGATTGCTAAGCAAACTTGATCAATACCAAAACGGGCTATAAAAATGCAATGGGGTCTAGTGGTGAACCATCCAAGACCTCTTACAAATATGAAATGCAAATAAATAGAGGTATACCATCCACTTTTACAATGTGATCAATATGAAATGCAAGCACTTTTTGATGATACTACCATCCAAAATTACAATGACATGAAGTATGAACTACTAGCAATATATTGAAAGGAAACTAAACATGAAACACACTAAAAATATTATTCAAATCAGTAACAACACTACTACAACACAAAGATTAATCCAAATAATATTCAAAAGTCAAGTGTAAATCATCTCACATGGACTGAAAAATTGAAATACAACACTAAAATCAAATTGAATTGAAGACCACAAACTATCCCAAAACTAAAATATCACTGAACTATGCAAATCTTAGAAGATCATATCTATATGGATCAATAAATGAAGTAGTATGGCCTGCGAGAACATATCACAGACTACTACAGGCATAAACAGCACTACTCCTAGACCATCTCTAAACTATTGCAAATAAACCCAATTTAGTATGACACACTCAACAAGTGGTACAACATCAAGAGTGAGTAGTACGACCTTGTAGTGAAGTTTCAACACCAAAAAGGCTAGGGTCTCAAAATCTTCCTTCACATGCCCTCGATGACAATAGTACAAACCATAGAAAATACAAATAATGCAATGAATAACATGTACAACATGATGATGAAGTGCGACTAGGAGCTATAGGAAAGTACAACCATGATTAAAAATGGTACGACTAGCAAGAAGATGAAATCAACCTTTGATCATCAGTTAGGCCCTCCAACAAATCGCACAACCTCTACAAAACACCCTAAAAAGCAATGACTAGATAGATGTCAGCACAAATCAGACTCATATTCAAATAGCACTTAAGACACATAAAAAATCTCCACAATAAACTGAAATTGGAAAAATTTCAACTATTCAACACAGGTGATTCTTGGATGAAATCACTCACATCAACTAGGAGAGTTTTCATCCTTGAAACTGAATTCACCAAAGGGTTTTCATCCTTAAGCAAATAAAAAACTCACATTCATTCTATAGAGAAAATAAAATGAATTAGCCAGAAGAAGATATTTGAAGACAAATCTCCCTTTTATAACTTTTTCGAGAGAATAAAATAATATTATCTCTTTCTGCTCATTTATCTCCTCAAAAATATAAAAATATAATAAAGTGTCCTAATGACCACCTTTTTGTACCTTAGAGCTAGCAACACATTATCTACACAACTTAAAAACAACCCTTTAAATAATTAAATATAAGTTATCTTTTAAAATATAACTTAAAATCACTTTTTGACAACTTAATTTAATTATTTAATCATTTTCCCTTTTTCCACCACCCCATTAGCCTATGAGAAAATTTTGGAAAATAGGCTAAGGGTCATCAACTTACACTTAAGAAGGGAACATTACACCTTTTTTGGCTACGAAGTACTTAAGGACTTATGTGTTAGTGAACCAGGTAAAAGGGAAGATGCTTGCAATAAGATTGCAACTATTTCCTTTGCTATCTGGTCCCTATGTGTACATTTAATGTGTGCATGAATTAGTCATAGTATGTGTGAGTTAGTCACTCTATGTATATGGGATGCACACATGAGTTATTCACATTATGTATATGTTATATATGCTTGAGCCAATCATTGTGTGTAAACATGTGATGTCTATATGAGTTGGTCCCTATGTGGTTCTGTATGTGTTTGTACATTGATGTTGGCATTGGACTAACATTTGTGGGATTGCATTGTTATCCTACTATTGTGTATGGATGAATTTGGAGGCATAAAGATAGAAGATACTTCGTCGATTAAGTAGTACTTAAAGCTTAACAAAATAAAATAAATAAAAAATTAGTAGTAACCAAGGTGGTTATTACAAAGTTGCCTTCAAATATTAAGGCTTACATTATTTTAGTGTATATATATCATATAGAAATTTTGATGGTCTACCCAAAATCTCCCCTTTCAAGTGATACAGTCTTCCTAAAATTATAATTGTATTTTACAACTAAAATGATCAAATACGAACATATGACCATCAAATTTAAGCCCTCCACCCCTATAATTTTTTTATTAAAACAAGTCTTCTAAAATCAATCCGACCTACTTTTTAGCCCTAATCAGAGGTCGACGCAAACCATTAAATTATTCATGTATTTCAAGCCTTAAAACTTGTTTGTCTTTCCTCATTCAACCCATGGAAAAACAACATACCAATAACAATCTTTTGATGAGTAGGAGCAATTTTGAGGAACAAAAATAGGCACTATTTCAATCATGTCAAGGTTTATAGGCACCTAGGAGCAGTGATTGAAGTGCCCATGACAATCTTGAGCAGTTGAAAGGCGCCCAAGGCAACAGCTAGGTCATAAGGCAAAAATTGCACAATCAAACTGACTTTAAGTGGTTCAAATATTTGAAATACACGATTAGAGTCTTCGTACTAGTAGAAACAGTTAAAAGGTGCGACATGTGCTGGTTTAAGTGGTAAAATCATCTAAAAGGCATTGTTGTCATATTTTGCCCAACCCAAAATATTCCAAAATCCCTCCTTTCATCAGAAAGATTCGATCAGAGAAAGTCCAAATAGAAGGAGGTAAAACCCTGAAATCCTTCAAAATCCAATGATTCCCTTGCAAAAATTCCCAAAATTCTCTGTGGAGAATTCGTGTAGAAAACCCAGAAAAATCTATGCCATTGCCTTAGATTTTACCTCATTGTGGTCTTTATCGACAAAATTTTAGGTTCTTGAACTGTAGAAAAGCTTAAAATTTTGGCTAAGTCAAGGAAAATTTTCTCCCTTTGGTTGGCAAATTTCATATTTTATGAATTCTTCAAGATTTCACTTTTTCACAGGTTTGCCAATTCGGCGATTTGCTGACAACAAACTGGGAGGGCGAGCTTCATTAAAATGGCAAAGGCATAAAGAGAGCAATGATGCCTTTATCAATGATTTTCCAAAGTCGCGAACTTTTTGAAAGTTCACAAATTCTCAAGTTTGTCGATTCGGTGATTCCCTGATAAAGAAGAGCAGAAGAAGGCAAGTTCAACAAAGTGAAGTTTTTTCACCAAGGGAAGCATTCAATGGGAATTGACTAAGGAAAGAAGAATGTTCGCCTTTATTGGAAAGCTTATGGTTCGGCAAACCTTAAGTTCATCGATCAGCAGGTTTGCCAATCGGCGGCTTTGCCGATAGAATGAAGAAAAGAGAGCAAAGGGACATTTCGCTGACAAGTGAGAGCTTGGTTCAAAAGGAATTTTAGTCGATAAGACATAAGTTTGGCTAAGGCAAAGAAAATGAAGGCCTTATCGGCGAATCGGTAAAAGTGCAAACTTTTCAAAAGTTCAGAATTCCTCAAGTTTGCCGACAGGGCGATTCACCGATAAAGAAGGAGATAGGGCAATGTTCGACAAAAGGAACTTTTGCCGATAAAATGAAAATAGGCCTCGGTTTGAGAATGGAAAAATTTGCTGCTAAGGCAAAAATGGCTACGGGAAAGGGTCAAATCGGCAAACTGGCTAAGGAGGGAACTCATCGGCTAGTTCACGAACTCGCTGATAGGGGAAAAAGCTGATAAAGGTACAGGTGAAAAGGCTGATAAAGGGAGATAACAAAAGACAAAGGTTCAAGATGGAGCAGTTTTTCTGACAAGGGCGAAAAGTTGACAAAGGGTGATAGTTCGAGAAATGAAGATTTTGCTGATAGAGGCAAAAAGCAAGCAAGGTTCAAGAATGTGCCAATTGTCGACCAAGTAATGAATGAAGAAAATTTTGCCAAAGGCAACTTTTGTTGATAAGGAAAAATAGAGATAAGTAAAGACTTAGTTTGAAAAGGTGGCAATTTGCCAATAAGGTAGAGATAGTGTCCAAAAGGATAAAATGGTTGAAACAGAGCCAGGGTAGTTTGCGAAGGTGGGAATGGGTTATAAATTAAAGCCAATGGTTCTGAAGAAGTTGCCATGATAAATCAAAGGCACCATGAAGGAAAGAAGGTACAACACGTTGAAGTGTTGTAAAATCTTGCTCCTCCCCAAATCACTTTGTTCTTCCAGGGGGAAGTACCCAGCATTAAATTCTACAGGCCAGGGCCGAATAGAGGTAGGTAGAATAGTGAACTCTTCAATGTTGGGGTACAAATGCAGCTACAAAATGAATTTGCAGGTACACAGAGGGACTTCCAGCCTTCCCTCTTCAATGCATAAGGTACCCATGTGTGTGGGTGATCTCAGTTGTAGAGTTGTAGGCACATAAGGGGCATGGGTTCTGTCCTAAATTTATAGGGCTCTGACCAAGAAAATTAAAGAAGCGTGGGCATGTCCTGGGTCAATTGACCAGCTCCAGCACCACTGTTGCAAAGAGCTCAAGTTGTTATAAATACATCAGAAAGCAATGTATTTCCGTTAGCTGTTCTTCTGGGCTATTACAGGTTGGAGAATTCTTGTAACTAGACCTCTATAATGCAGTTGCATGAACCAATTGGTTTTGATGTATTGTGCTCAACATAGAGCCTTTGATGTCTCCAATTCGTTGGTTCATCCATGAATGTAACTGATTATTCTGTGTCTATTTATTTTGCATCATTCTCTCTTTTGTAATGGCTATTTGGCCTCTATAATCAATACAAACTGATACTTTGTCTCCTTCATTATTCTTGCACTGTGTCTATTTGATTGATGTGAGTTATGTATTGTGGGTAAAAGGGTCCCTTTCATATCTTCACCTCTTTTCCCTAACCTCTGTATGAATTGTTATGAATCTGTGTGAGTTCTTTTTAGTTTTGAGATTATTACTGTGTTGAGTCAATTGCAGCTGAACATCCCTAATCTAGTGCATCACCTCTTTTATTTCAGCAATCCTTCTTACCCTTTTCCCCTGCAAACATTAGCACTAGATTTAGTTCAATTCTATGAGCCTTAAGCTCAGAAAGAGGAACCAACCTTCTCTAGAGGTCTGATCTCATTTGCAATCTCCCACACCTTGAGATCAGTCCATTATGTCATTGAAGTGTTTGAAATAGCTTCAAACAAGGTACAATTTCACATGACAACAGTTTTTGGCATGCCCGGTGGGACGAGTTCGATGAACTTTATCATCCATTGAAGGATTTGGTGTGTTCTTCAATGCATTTTTTCATTCAGGGTAGTCTTCTTCAACACTATGGTGAATCTGCTGAACAAATCTGTTGGTGAAGCAGCTCAAATGCTTAAAGATTCATCAAAGATCGAAGTTAGGTGATACTTCTGGTCTTTTCCAGCTTTCAGAAGCATCCCAAATCACCTAGTGACTCTCTTCTGGTATGTTTCCAGTCTCCAAAAGCAGACCTGTTACCCTTTTTTTCAAAGAATATTTTGATGCATCTCTACTTTTCAATGCTCTAATATGTTAATCTATTATGGAAGTCATGGCCTTTTCCCTTCATCGAAAATAGGCTTCCATACACCTAGCATAACATTCACACCACTGACATGGCCCTGCCAATAAATAGACCATTTGTGGCCTTTAATGGCGGAAGTCCTCTAGACCTTGCACAATATGATGACATCCCAGTTTTAGCCTTGAAGGTTGTTCCCCTTTTCACTGGTGAAAACTCCACCACACCCGCTAAGCACATCCAAGACATTGCTAGTGTATGCTTCGTTGACAATGTTACCCAAGACAATGTTGCAGTAAGGCTCCTCGCTTCTTCCTTGAAAGGAAAATCTCTCCAGTGGTACAGGGGGTTGCTTGCAAATTCAATTGATGAGTGGGATGATGTGGGAGCAAGGCTCTGTCATCATTTTGAAGATAACGATGATCATTTATCCCTAATAGAGCAATTGGCCACTATTAGAAGGGCTCCTTATGAATTCATGGTGGATTTTAATTTTAAATTTCAAAAAACTTGGTAGAAAATCCCACCATTGGTGAGACCTTCCCCTAATACTACCTTCTTGTATTATTTGAGATCCCTTAACAGTGATATCATTGTCATGATCCAGTCTCTAGGAGGAGATGTGTTACCTGATGCCTATGAGGTAGCTATTAGGGTAGAATTTTTTTTTATTTTGGCTGGGAAGATTGCTCCCAAAACTCTAATGCCATTATTTCCAGAAGCCCTAGTCATGTAGCCAATTATGACACCAATTGCTATAGTTGATGTGCCATACCAAGCTCCCAATCAGCCCTATCAGCCTAGTGGGTAACTTTGTCAGGGGAACAATCAAGGACAAAATCAACCTGACTATTTTAGGCCCTTGAATTCCAAAAGCTCAGCTGCTACAAGTACATCAGGCATGCTTGTTCCAATTCAGAACAACTCAGCCCAAGGTTATGAGTGGCGCCATCCATGCAGCCAATCCAAATGTCCAAAGCACATGCTGAAATGAAGAATTTAACCAAGTTTTAATGGCCTAGAATCCATCAGCAGTCCCAAAACAATAGATTAGGCCTAATCAGCAGGTTATGGTGGGACAAAGACAAAGGATGCAGGCTAAATGTGTGTTTCTGAATTGGCAAGTGGATGATGCTGCCCTGTTGCATGAACTTCTTGGTTATATCGAAGATGAGGAAGGCACACAGATGCCAACATTAGCCACAGTCCTAAAGAAGTAAGAAAGAAGTTAAAATGATGACAAATTGTTGTAGGTTGAGGCCCAACATGACATTGAAGTTCTAGCTCATGGAGAGGGGCATATGAGTAGCCCTATACTAAAGAATGTAGAGGACGTGGAGGAGGCTCATTTCTAGGATGAGCTTGATGTTTTCTGCTCAAACTTGGATAGTAAATTAGTGCCTCTAGATGAGGTAAGTCCTGAGCAGTTTGAGTAGGTTGAGGAGGTAGTCATTCCTCCAATTATACAGGAGCCAGAGCATTCAGACTAGCAGCAGAATGATGAGGAAATAGAGCAAAGGCATGAAATCAACTTCATTGATTTGCATGTCATTTCAAGGGGATGTCCTATAAGGCATTTGGCCCAGCTGGAGACATGCCATGAATATTCACCAATTGTCATGCTCACTCATGAGCATGAGGTTGAGCATCCAAATAACTAGGATCAGCCCACTTATCCACTTCCAGGCAACTATATTTTCAATCAGTTCAAGTGGGTGAGTGAGTTTGTTCCCATTCTTGGGGGGGTGTTATGTCATTTTTGTTAGACTTAGGTCATACAATTGAGAGGGGGGTGAATCAGTTGTACAAAACTTTCTCTCTTCAAACACTTAAAAACCTTTTAGTGATTAGCAATATATTAATCATGAATTATATTGCATTCAAATCAAGAGCAAACACACATCAACACATAAGACACCAAGATTTTGACGTGGAAAACCTGGTTAAGGGAAAAACCACGGGGTGATTAACCCAAGATTGTATTCTCTATTAGAAGAATAGAAAGAACAAAATGGCACATGCTAATTAGGGCTCACTGCCCGAGCAGACTACTCACAAGAGGCTCATTGCCTATAAGAGAAACACTGTCTACAAGGAAATAATTATCACATACATGAACTAGAGAATAGCATCTTCACCATGCTTGAATCAGTTCCGTTTAAGCCCAGTACTTCTACTCTGCCTTTCACTCTCCTCCTCGCTACTCCACTCTCATCACCACAAGGACAACTTCAAACTGACTTTGCAATCCCTTATTTATACAAGGCATTGACTTAGGAATGATCATCTAAGTCGGCAAACATTCATAAGATTGTCAGCTAGATGGATAATTCATCCGGTCGGCCTATCTCAAGAAGAACATCATCATCTGAAGGTTATTCTTCAATTGCGGGCTCCAACTCCAATGTGGATCACCAATACAGGCTGGACACGATCCAAAGATCTTTACAAGAAATCCTGACTCACCAAGAACATCTGCACTTTATCTGTTTACTGAAAACCATCTCTTCTTCATCTGAAATCTCAAGAACACAATCTGTCATTACTGTCACAGAAGAATACATGCTTCCAGACCTTCAAACCATGAACTAATCTAGATAACACTCCACAAAGACTTCCTTAGCACTCCCTCAAATCTACAGAGTAGGATCTTTCATTTCTGGATCTCACCGGACCTATCTGTATTACTCTGTCACCACTGAACATCTATCGGAACCGGTTTTACTTGAACCGCCACACCCTCTTTAGATCTTCATGCGGACCTCTATAATCTCTACTGGACCACCTTAAGACACATATCTACAAACCCTTTAATCCGCATCCTCTGATCTTCATCCTATCTTGGACTTTTACCTTACTGTCATCACTGTTCTTCACTGTTCCTGATTGAGACTAATTTTCTCAATATCCAATGATTCCCTTGCAAAAATCCCCAAAATTCTCTGTGGAGAATCCTTGTAGAAAACCAAGAAAAATCTAGGCCATTGCCTTAGATTTTACCTCCTTGTGGCCTTTATCGGCAAAAGTTTAGGTTCCTGAACTAAGTCATAAAAGCTTAAAAATATGGCTAAGTCAAGGAAATTTTTCTCCCTTTGGTCAGCAAATTTCATATTTTATGAACTCTTCAAGAGTTCACTTTTTCACAAGTTTGCCGATTTGGTGATTCACTGACAATAGGTAGGGAGGGTGAGCTTCGTTAAAAATGGCGAAGGCATAAAGAGAGCAATGATGCCTTTATCAGCAATTTTCCGAAGTCGCAAACTTTTCAAAAGTTCACAAATTCTCAAGTTCGCCGATTCGGTGATTCCCCGATAAAGGAGAGCAGAAGAAGGCAAGTTCAACAAAGTGAAGTTTTTTTGCCAAGGGAAGCATTCAATGGGAGTTGGCTAAGGAAAGAAGTATGTTCACCTTTATCAACAAACTTATGGTTCGATAAACCTCAAGTCCGTCGATCGGCAAGTTCTCCAATCGGCGCTGATAGAATGAAGAAAAGAGCCGGGGTGCAAAGAGAAAGTTCCTAAGGCAAAAGTGAAAGCAAGTGGTTCAACAAAGGGGCATTTTGCCGACAAGTGAGATCTTTATTCAAAAGGAATTTTTGCCGATAAGGCATAAATTTGGCTAAGGCAAAGAAAATGAAGGCCTTATCGATGAACCGGTAAAAGTGCAAACTTTTCAAAAGTTCAGAATTCCTCAAGTTCACCGACAGGGCAATTTGCCAATAAAGAAGGAGACAGGGCAAAGTTCGGCAAAAGGAACTTTTTTTGATAAAGCAAAACAGGCCCTGGTTGAAGAATGGAAAAATTCACCAATAAGGTGAAAATAGCTATGGGAAAGGGTCAAATCGGCAAATCAGCTAAGGAGGGAACTCATTGGCTAGTTCAAAATTTCGTGGATTCTTTGACATGCGAAAAAGCTGATAAAGACACAGGAGAAAAGGACGATAAAGGGAGATAAAAAAAGACAAAGGTTTGAGATGGAGCAGTTTTTCCGACAAGGGCGAAAAGTCGGCCAAGGGTGATAGTTCAAGAAACGAAGATTTTGCCGACAAAGGCGAAAAGCAAGCAAGGTTCAAGAATGTGCAAATTGTCGAACAAGTAATGAATGAAGAAAATTTGCCAAAGATAACTTTTGATGATAAGGCAAAATAGAGATAAGCAAAGACTTAGTTTGAAAAGGTGCAAATTTGACGATAAGGCAGAGATAGTGCCCAAAAGGATAGAATGATTAAAATAGAGCCAGGGTAGTCTGCAAAGGCAGGAATGGGATATAAATTGAAGCCAATGGTTCTGAAGAAGTCACCATGATAAATCAAAGGTGCAATGAAGGAAAGAAGGTACACAACATGTCGAAGTGTTGTAAAAGCTTCCTCCTCCCCAAATCACATCATTCTTCCAGGGGGAAGTACCCAGCATTAAATTCTGTAAGCCAGGGCCGAATACAGGTAGGTAGAACAGTGAACTCTACAATGTTGGGGTACAAATGCAGCTACAAAATGAATTTACAAGTACACAGAGGGACTTCTAGCCTTCCCTCTTTAATGCATAAGGTACCCATGTGTGTGGGTGATCTCCGTTGCAGAGTTCTAGGCACGTCAAGGGCATGGGTTCCATCCCAAATTTGTAGGCCTTTGACCAAGAAAATTAAAGAAGCGTGGACCTGTCCTGTAAGCTCAAAATTGTGACGTCAGTGGCCTGGGGCTGTCGAGTCAGATTTTAGCGCCCGCACGAACCCTTCCTTCCTTTCCACGGGGCAAACCGCCACGTCACTCTCACTCTCGTGGAAGTAGCCAGTCGAGAGGAGGTGAGACACGAGGTGGTCTGGCTCATTGGAGAGTTGGACTTTGTGGAAAGGGGTTGGCATGTCCTGGGGCCTATGTTGTTGTGCACTTGTGTAGATTTGTTGTTCTATGATCATGGTTGTAAAGATAACTATATGAACCAAAGGGTCACTAGTCACTGTTCTCCTGTTTGGATTCCTGATGTTCCACCTTTGTGTGGGTAAGCTATTGTTCTCGTTGATTGCTTGTTCATGTTGGCATTGTCTTTCAAACTGTTGGATGGATGCTTGTTGCACTAAGAGTTGTCTAAGCGCTTCTTGTTGTTGTAGGACAAGTGGGTCCTGTTATAGTCTTGGGTGGATTTCCTCTATCTCATTGAGGATTGCCCTCACCCACTTACCTCTCAATCCAGGGCACATTCATGAGCGGAGACAAGAAATAGGTGAATTGAGCTAACCTTGACTTGACCTAGGGTTTGACTTAGGCTTTATTCGACCTAAGGTTTGATTATGCATTGACTTCATTTGACCTTGTGATAGAATCAAGGGTTTTGACCAATGTTTAACTATGGTTGACCTTGTGATGGAATCAAGGGTTTGCAAACTCTCTAAGTCTCTAATGTTTTTGTTCTTTTTTGGATTTTTATGAAATGCAATGCTAAATGAATGCAAAACTTTTTTTTGTGTTTTTTTTAATGTTTTTTAGAATTGAAGATGTTTTTTTCTAATCTAGGAATCAAAGAATGTATGCAAGCTATGATGAATTTACCTAATGCAATGTAAACTATGTTTTTGGGGTTTTCTGAATATTTGGAACAAATTAATCTAAGAAAAAGGAAATTGCTTTTGAATGAATTAATATACAAACTTTGAAAGCAAATCACTCTAAGAATCCAAGATCTATCAATCTTATCAAGGAAAAAGCAAGAAGATTACTGATCCCAAGAGCAATTTTAGTTATCTAATTACTACAAATTAAAAGAAAACATAAAGGAACTTGGAGATGCATGAGCCTCCACTACCCTCAGAAATTCTTGTGATGTCAACCTCGTATCCTCTTGTAGTAGCAGGGAATTCTCTTGGCAATAAGACGACAATGGAAGGAAAAGAAGCTTTGAAGCTTTGCAAAGAGAGCTTTGTTGAGCACTATGGCTTGATATGAGCAATGTATGTGAGATGTCCCTAAATCCAAAATTTGAAAATAACTTTTGCACTTACAACACAAATATTCATCACAAGACCCAAAATCTAGTAACTAGTTTGCACAATAGACATTTCAAATTGTCACAAAAACACACCAAACTATTTTTATTATGAATTTCTGATGTAAACACATGGGTATAGGTCTAATACCTAAAAATAACACAACAGCAAGCTCCTATAGAAAATATGCAATTTCAGCTACAACCCATTACACCAAATGCTGAAATACACAATGTATAAGTCACTGTAATGTCTCCAACCCACAAAATGACACACAACTTAGTATGGCTGGAATATTGTGTTGTATATGATGATGTACAGAAGCACATACAACATACAAACCCCTACACAACAGCAATTAATAACAGCACTACAAACAACACCAAAATCACAGTACAAATGCACTACAAACCCCTGTAAACACACAATAACTCTACTCTGTTGAATTCTTTTTGCTCCAATGCAACCTCTAAAGTGAGATTACTGTAACAACCCAAGAACACTGCCCTCAGATTGTTGGGAACTCATGTTCGCTGGCCACAAGCTCCATTTTCAATGGTTTCCTTGTCCACTGAAGTTGCACAAGCATCCGCTCTCCAAGAAAATAGTGAAAATGGCAATAATCCCTCTGCATGCAAAATAAACAATACTTATAGGATCCTTGAACATTTGGAAACTTCTACCATCTTTAGATTCACGTCCAAACATTTTTCACTAAATTTTGGCACTTACAAAAGTCATAAAATGCATTATAACGTCTCTAAAATTAGCCTTTCATATTCTACCACTTAAAAAGCATCTTTTGACAACTCAAAATGTATTTTTCAAGGCACCAACATGCAATTAAAGTGCCAAATAGAAAAATCATGACCCAAAGGGAAATATTCTCTTGCATGAAGTGCATGTAACCTCTGATGCCAAATTAAAACTCATAACTCCCACCTACCTGATTTGCCAACTCATAAGATATGCAAATCTTTTATTCTTCAACAACTCAAGATTCTTTCCAAATCCAACACTCAAGGAGTTATCACGAGCATCAAATATAATACATTTAATATTTATTTGCTCCTAATATTTGAAATTTCTCTAGAACAAATAAAATATTAAATAATTTAGTCTCAACTTACTATTTCCGAACAGGGGAAACTTACTAAAAATAGCAACTACTATTTTTAGAAAGGGGACATGACAAGTCCCCCCTCCTCAATATTTCTTGTCCTCAAGTAATGCAAACCATGATGTTTTGAAGTCATTGTATCAAGGTGGCAAGTCATGCTAAACTGTCCATACAACCTAGCTCCTGTACCTATCAAGTGAGATAACTCTTGCCAAAGAACACTGTGCAATCTTGAAAACTCAAACTCATATGTGACAACGTCATTAAACCAACAAAAATATCCATGCAAACCTTTGATACAATCACTCCAATCCCAAATCTGAACCATATCTTCTAAAAGAAATTTTGTAAACTCACCAAATGCCTCCCACTGTTTATAAGCACTAGCATGTGGCAAATCAAACCTGAGACTCCTGCAACTTCTCCCAATGATATAAGTCTGATTTATGCTGCTATTAGGACTAATATAACAATCATGGCATCCCTTGTAACAGCAAGCACATCTATGGGAAATAACAACTACTTGTACCTTCAAAACATTGAAATATACATGGTTGAAATGCATACTAGATGGCCCAAACTTTACCTCAACTTGAAGGGTGGTACACTTAACTTCATGATCTGATTTATAACATAAATATGTCTATAGAGGGACAGCAAATATCATCATGTAACAACAGAAAATATTCCACCTAACTCTGGATATTAATCTTGTAAACAACAACTTGTTTTAAAAAATGATGTATTCCTTGAGTCTATCCTCTAGCACATACTTGTCATCCTTCACAATTACATCCAAAATGTTAGCAACCAAAGTATTTTGGACATACTCAACCACAATATAAATCTTCTCATCTTCAAAATTGACACCAATGATACCAAGTATAGGCATCATGAAGACAACATGAGCAACTACATTCTTGTACAACTCCTGTAATTTGGACAACTTTTCAGAAAATATTTCACCCATGTAATATGCCCTAAATACAAAATGGTTGATAATAATATAGGCATACTTAGCAAGCCCATTACCATCATTGTTGTAACCTTCATAATGAATCCCAAAAATACTAACAATGACATCCTTGAACATACCTTTCCACTCTTGATGATGGATAAGCAATGGCTGCAACAAACTTACTAGGATGTCATGTCCTTCATTTTGCAGAGTCTCATTCCTCTCAAACTCTCCTCTCCATATCCAAGGATAGAAAACATGTATGCACCTTGTCTCCAAAACATGGCACAATTCAACTTGCATGTATGATGAAAATAAATCATAAGCATCACAAACCACTCCAAAACTCCTCATAGATAGTTTTATGATGGCTAGAGTAATTGTCACTAATAATGGATACCTCCCATTATCATCATCATGCAAGTAAACTTCCCCAACATGTGCCAATCTATAGTTGTTCATAACTAAAATCATCAAAGTCAGCAACATACCAATGATGTAGAGACTGCAAAAATAGCAAACCTGAGTAACACTTATCATCATGATCAATGTGAAATTGATGGGCAGCCATGTATGAATCCAAAATCTCTCCATAAACCTCAACAACATAGAGGTTGGAAGCAAACATACAATGACTGAAAATACTCCCATAGTGGCTACAAACTGAAAATCATTCAATTCCAAAATTGAAAACACCTTTTTGATCTTGTCCAGACCCTCCTGTGTAGCATCCTCCTGAATTCTTTGAGCACCAAAGGCTTGTCTCAAGTATATGATATTAGTCTTCCATGTATATGCCTTGGAAAAAGGATCATGTTGGTAGAAAGCCTTCCAAGTTTTGATGGCCTTCTTTCTCCAATAGTCACATTTGAAGCCAACTAGAATAATGTAAAATTGCTCACCTGAACTCTGTATTGCCAAATTAACATAGTCACACAAGAAGTGGCATTCTTTGGCTCCTTGCAATTGACTCATGGGCTGCAAACATTGTTCTCCAAAAGATGTTCTAAAAATGTTAGCAAGATGAAATCCAACATTAATATCTTGTATAAAATCTTTTTCATGTGCATTTTTCTCAATAAGGTCATCTTTAACTCCTCCTCATAAACACATAGAGTAGAAAAGGATAAGAACAAATACTCAATGTAACCCATGAAACTTCTTAAATATAACTTGTGCATATGTTCCTTACAAACATAAGTTCGATGGTAGCTACTTCTCCACTTTGTCCTTGAAAAATGATGTGAGCTCATGGCATACATATAGCCCAATATAAAATCTAAGGCATACTGAAATCCTCTATCTGAAATAGAAAACCCATTTCCTACATCTTTCAACTTCTTGCTTATGATTTGAATGGAGTCCCACCTTTGCATTAGTGAAGCCCAATCATGTTCTCCTAAAACATAATATTCTTCCACAAATGGATGTGAGAAGTATGCAAAAAATGCAAGACATGAGTTGGTTACCTTGAAGTCATATGAAGATTCCTTTGTAGCTAGAGCCCTCTCAAAGCTTGAAATAATGAATTCATCTTGTGGAATCACATTCTTCTTGAATTCCCCTTCATACATCCAAGGATAGAAATTCAACATGCAGCTTGATTCTACAAATACCTTTCCATGCTCAATCATAAAATATAGAGTATCAAAATGACATATATTTTTCTTACTATCTTCTCGCCTCATACATTTTGTTTGGCCACCATCTATAATCTTGTCTTCTATTTGAGAACTTAGCTCCAAGGAACCATCTATAAATCTAGAACATTGATTCTTTATAACACCATTAGTATGCAAAATAGACTCTATGTGATTTCTCCTTAACTTCCTTTCATTCCAAATGGAAGATGGAGAACTCAATAGTGTCTCTAACTAATCTAATCCTCAAGAGATTACCTGGATCCCATATGAATACACAATCCTAGGATTGAATCAAAGATTCCTCATGCCCTATACTGCAAGTTGTATCCCTCACTCTATCACCGCTTTTAGCATGCTTTCCATGATGACCAGAATTTTGTTGTGACATAGGAGATAAATCTAAAATATTTTCATACCTCAAGCTGCAATCAACATGCTCATCCACCATTTCCATAAGAGACCTTGTTGGGATATCCTCAACACCTTCCCTTTTGTAACTCAAAACCCCATCTGGAATTCCAGAAGTAATTACATGAATTGGTGCAAGTTCCTCCATCTCGGCCTTTTCACAACTGGCAAGTGATTCATTTCCCTCCTTGACTTCATCAATACTTTCTTGACATATAAAATCACGAGAATTCAAATAAACATATTCTATTAACAAAGAATTTTTACCTTCCAAGTGCATGTCAGGTTCTTTCTCCATGGGTTTCTCTAAATTTAATTTCTCTTCTTCCTTCTGTAAGAAAATATTTTCCTCAACAACCTCCTGGCACTCTGATTTTGGTTTCTTTTCTTCCTTGATCTTTTGTGGAACTAATGTATCCATCACCCTTTCTGGTTCTATGGCCTTCTTTTCTGGCTCCTTTCTCCTTTGTTTCTTACCATAAATTTCTAGAATTTTGTCAAATGAAATAGCTGATTTGAAGGCTTCAGATTGCTTGACATAGTCATCATACCACTTGGATATCTCCACATCTTCAGCCATGATTTGCTCTTCTTCAAGTTCAGAAGCTCTGAGGTATCTTCCACAAAGAAGCATGAATCAAACAACCCTACAAGCTGGCAAGATCATGCTCTGATACCACTGAGATGTCCCCAAATCTGATTTTTATATAAACCCAAAATCTGAAAATAACTTTTGCACTTACAACACAAATATTCATCACAAGACCCAAAATCTAGTGACTAGTTTGCACAATAGACATTCCAAACTATCACAAAAACACACCAAACTATTTTTATTATGAATTTTTGATGTAAACACATGGGTATAGGTCTGATACATAAAAATAACACAACACTAAGCTCCTACAGAAAATATGTAATTTCAGCTACAACCCATTACATCAAATGCTGAAATACACAATGTATAAGTCACTGCAATGTCTCCAAACCCACAAAATGACACACAAATTAGTATGGCTGGAATATGGTGTTGTATATGATGATGTACAGCAGCACATACAACATACAAACCCCTACACAACAGCAATTAATAACAGCACTACAAACAACACCAAAATCAAAGTACAAATGCACTACAAACCCCTGTAAACACACAATAACTCTACTCTGTTGAATTCTTTTTGCTCCAATGCAACCTCTAAAGTGAGATTGCTGTAAAAACCCAAGAACACCGCCCTCAGGATTGTTGGGAACTCATGTCCGCTGGCCACAAGTTCCATCTTCAATGGTTTCCCTGTCCACTGAAGCTGCACAAGCATCCGCTCTGCAAGAAAATAGTGAAAATGGCAATAATCCCTTTGCACGCAAAATAAACAATACTTATAGGATCTTTGAACATCTGGAAAATTCTACCATCTTTAGATTCACGTCCAAATATTTTTCCCCAAATTTTGGCACTTACAAAAGTCATAAAATGCATTATAACGTCTCTAAAATTAGTCTTTCATATTCGACCACTTAAAAGGCATCTTTTGACAACTCAAAATGTATTTTTCAAGGCACCAACATGCAATTAAAGTGCCAAATAGAAAAATCATGACCCAAAGGGAAATATTCTCTTGCATGAAGTGCATGTAACCTCCAATGCCAAATTAAAACTCATAACTCCCACCTACCTGATTTGCCAACTCATAAGATATGCAAATCTTTTATTCTTCAACAACTCAAGATTCCTTCCAAATCCAACACCCAAGGAGTTATCATGAGCATCAAATATAATACATTTAATATTTATATGCTCCTAATATTTGAAATTTCTCTAGAACAAATAAAATATTAAATAATTATTATTTTCCCCAAAGCTATCCTTTAGTCTCAACTTACTATTTCCGAATAGGGGAAACTTACTAAAAATAGCAACTGCTATTTTTGGAAAGGGGACATGACAATATGGACGCATGATGAGCTTTGTATGAAAGCTAGATGAAGTAACAAAGAAAACAAAAGGCTCTTATGTCCTGTATGAGCATGAGAATGCTTGATGTGGAGAGCAATAACTTGTAAGAGATGTGTGCACAAATGAAATTGCCTCCCTTTGTGCTTGAGGGAGGGGGGTATTTATAGGTTAGAAGAAGGGATGAGGAGTGAGGAAGAAGGAGAGTTAACTCAATTTGATTGGAGAGTTAACACAGAGGATTCAAGAGTGATCTGGGCTAAAATTGGAGTGATCTACTAAGTAAAAGCTTATCACTCAAGAAGAAGTGAAGGAGTGCATGGGAATGCATGAGTTATTAATTAAAGATAAAAATAGAGCTAATTATGCATGTGTAGGTGCATGAAATAGTTAACTCTA
Source organism: Cunninghamia lanceolata (assembly GCA_027924645.1). Taxonomy (NCBI): domain Eukaryota; kingdom Viridiplantae; phylum Streptophyta; class Pinopsida; order Cupressales; family Cupressaceae; genus Cunninghamia; species Cunninghamia lanceolata. Next base: position 6,664,506 of record BSBN01000071.1, on the reverse strand, counting down.
TATTTGGCACAAAAATCCATGCAAACAAGAAGAAAAACAGACCAAAACAAAGCTTTTTCGAGTTAGAAACTTGAGTTTTTTTGTAGCTGGAAACACGACAAGGCCGGCCAGGGGTCGCCCCTTTCACCAATCAGGTCACCCGAGGGGCAACCCTCAGAGGAGGGCACCTTGGTTGAAGTGCATGATGGGAGATGGTAGAGGAGAGGAAAAGAAGGGGATCTACCTCTGGTAATAGGTCAGTCATGTGTGAAAATCCAAATCTCCACTTGCAAAGTAGGATCTCTTGGGGGGAGATATGGAAATAATAGGGGGAGATTTGGATTGGTTGAGTGAAACTAAAAATGAATGTGGGAGATGGCTAGGGGGGACCTCTAGAAGACTTCTAGGGGGTGGAGAAGATTAAAAACACTAAAGAGAGGTGGAAACTCACCTACAAGACGCATACAAGGCTTAGGAATAGGGTCACAAGCTTAGAAAATGCAAATCGACAAGTGTCGAAATGTGTCAAAAAGTGTCGACAACAAATAGAGAGAGAAAACGACAAAGGGGAAACAACACAAGATGAAAGAAAAGGACACATCACCAAGAGAATTGCTGCTAAGAGGATGTTATTTCATGCTTACATGTATGTGACAAGGATTATGACTGATCATAGGGGTCCTCGTGGAGGCTGTGCGTGTTTTTTATGCTTACATATTTGCTACCTCAGGGATGGTAGTCTACATGAAAGATAGGTACCATTCCCAAACTAGGCATTACCTATTGTCAATTTTCCCACAATTGTACCTACAATAAATAGTATTAGTCTAGCATCTAGATATATCAAAACGAATAATGAAAACTGAAACGATAAACTTACCATAGATCATGAGAGTTCGACTAGTTGTTTGCCTTTGTCGATGAGACCTATGCACGCAAAACAAACGCACGAGAGATGCATAAAAGCAAAAACTAATCTAAGAATGCATAAAAGAAACTAAGATAAGGAAGAGGAGAAATCAAGCAAATTAGTGAGATTCAAGTGAATCGGTGACATAATCAATCATGTAAGCAGTCATTGGGTAGATATCGCCGAGGAGATCATGAAGATGGTTGCCACGCCTTCTGTCACTGAGAATTAGGTGCACAAATAGTGAAAAACCCTTCTCTAAACCCTAGGTTGAATTTTGTGAAAAATCTCTTGAAATTGTCAATTTTTTATGATTTTCTCTATTGCATTGTCTTTGTTTCGTCATTTAGAGTAAGATCAGTCTTTCATTTACTGAAATTGGCTGAGAAATGAGGTATTTAGAGCATTTTTAGTTCAGGGGATAGCCACATAGGGTCGTCCCTTTTGCCAGGCAGGTCACCCGGGGGAGATCATGCTGAGCAACAGGGTTGCCCGGTGGAGATCTGCCTGTGCAACAAGGTCGCTTAGGGGGAGATCTTGCTGAACATCTGGGTCGCCCAGGGGGGATCTGGACTAATGAAAGGGGTGACCCTGACAGATCATTTGTGACTGACATTAGATATTTTCTGACGGTTACTTCACTATGTTTCGATCTAATTTGACTAATGTATTCATCTGTTTATTGCAATTTTGATGGTTTATACGCTTTTTTGTATGATTTTCTACAAGTTTTATGATTTTTAGGAATTTTACGAGTTGAAGAGATCTAATATAAAGTTCTTTTCTAATTGGCAGGGTATGCACATTCGATGGAATGTTTGCTGAGAGTAGTTGTGACTTTCAGAGATGAATGCTTCGCTGAACAATGATGAGCATGCCATCCTGAAGAGAGCAGGATTAGCTAGAGTTTACCACATGCCAGTTGTACATTCTATGGCATGTATTTGCTATGATATCCTGACATATTGGGATGTAGATAGGAACACATTTAGGCTCCCACAAGTTTTAGGAGAGTGGACCATCACTCTATTTGATGTTTACCGCATTCTAGGGGTTCCTGTGAGAGGGCACCCACTTGTTCTACCAGCTAGCGAGTCCTTCGAGGACAAGGCTTCTTGGGAATAGTTCATGGGGGTGAGTCATCCTAAGGATCAAACTGGTGTTTAGCTTACCTCTATGCCACAACTTCACATTCCTTACTTGAGGAAGTTTCTGATCGGTTTGATTGCATCGAGGCTATCAGGAGACAAGGCCTCAGCTCGCTTAAGATGGTGTTGGGCACTAATTATATAGGGTCTTGAGCAGGGTAGAGTCTACACTTGGGGGCCAGACATTTTGGCGATGGTATACAAGGATTTCTATTGTATCACACGATGAGGGGCTCTTGCTTTCAACCATTCTTCCTTGATCATGACTTGGATCTTTGAGCACAACAGGCCTTATCAAAAAGGGGTTCCACTTCCTGACAAACGATTATCGAGGGCAACTAGGTGGGCTCATGTGGGCCACTTTGATACTATTTTATGTACTGTGGCCACTCTTATAGATATGGACATGATTTCTAATCCTTACCTAGATATGGAGGGGACATGGTCACACGACGGCGAGATTAGAGAGCATCGCCTTGATGTACCAGAGCTTTTAGATCGTAATGGTTTAGTTGAGGTTCATCGTGTTGAGTGTGTCCCATAGTAGTTTGGCGAGGATTTCCCTAAGGAGTTGCCCCTAATGCCTAATTGTTATAGATCTATCTAGGAGATGGGTGAGATTGCCCAGAGGGATATTACTTGGACCCCCTTGACTCTCGGAGTTTTCATTACCAGAGCTTCTAGAACTTCAAGAAGAGGACAAAGGGAAGGAAGAGGAACTCCCTCCCGAGCATTGATTGTGGTTAATGATTCAGACTCTACTTATTAGGACTATGTTCCTAATGGGGATGATTCGTCAGATGAGGGGTTGACAAAGGATGCACAGGATTATGGTTTAGATGGTGCCGATGATTATGATGATGCTCCTGAGGGTCTGTTCGCAGTTCCTAGACCTCCTCACTCTGATGAGGTGATGCAACAACTTGACCCTGCCTGGCAGCCTGGTGACCCACATAAGTCCACATTTACTTTACTATTTTTGCATTTTGTCCTTACTTTTCTTTCCTTTTTGTCAAGAACTAACACATTTTTTGTCTTTTGGTTCTCGTTGGAGGTAATGTTGAGGAGTGGAGGGCTTTTGTCCATGAGGTTAATATTAGCTTGGTTGCCCCCTTCACTAGTGTTGGTTTTTCTTCTGAATCAGCATTAGGGTTTGCCAGTTCTAATGCACAGGCAGATTCAGCCAACTGAATACAGGAGGTTGCGTGAGCTCCTCCCCTTCACTTCTGGTTCTGCCGCACCAAGGGGGGTTTCCCTACTTGATAAAAGTATAACCTTGACTAGCTCAATGACAGAAAGATTTAACTTGACAGCAACAGGCAGAATACCCTCATGTAAGGACCAAGATTTGTATAACAAATCACAAGGTTGGCAACATTCTTGGACATAATGTCTGGTTGGGTATGAGAGCATGCAGGGATCCTAATCCTACTCCTACAACTAACAGGTGGCAGGATGAAATGGTTTGAAATGGTGCTTGGAGGGATGGGACTTTCCTAGACCCATTGAACAGACAGATTCCCAAACCAGTGCCTTATCTAGGCAGCAGAGTCATATCTAAGACTGTAAATGTCTCCCCATGACAACATAAATTCATATCCAGAGGACCTAAGAATAATGCTACTGCCTAACAGCAACATGTCCAAGAAAGAGTATCATTAATGATCATACTTAACAGATCCTATGATGCAATCTATTTTCCTTTGTATCTGATCAAAAGCCTATTTAACCACTCCTTGAGCAGACGCAATAAATCAAACACACAGTAGACATATACTGAAAAACTTGGAAGCCTTTGACAACCTTGTTTGAAAGGAAAACAAATGACATACAGGAGACAATCAGAAACAATACACACACAGGTGTTTTTCATTTAGAATCAATCTGCATAGAAGGTCATCACAGAGAAAATCATCATTTACAATCCAAGATAGATTAGTACACCAGACTAAGGAACGAGTCTGTAGCAAAAAATGCCTTTCAAAATGTGAACACCTTATGTTCAGAGTCAGAGCAGAAAGCCCAAAAACATCCCTCCCAAAATGTAACACAGCCAGACCATTTATACAGAATCGTGTACATTCAACAATTAATTACATGGCCAGAAGTAAAAAATTCACCAGATACATTCACTCTGAGGAAAATGGCCTGCAAAGAATAAGCACAGCAGGGGACAAAACATGGAGAAGTAGGAAAAGGACAAGGGGCAGATGAGCTCGAGCCTTGTGCCACTGTCGGAGAATTTTCTTGCCATAAATTAGATACATGGCCGTTCAACCATTCGCCCATGCCTCTGCAAATCACCATTGATGGCTCAACCACCCATATCTTCTCCTGGAAACAGTCGCACAACTTAAATGGAAATTTCCCGCTCAAAACGTGCCTGAAGCCACAAAGGAAACTCATACTCCATCTTTAAAACATGGCCGTCGACCCTTCCATCGCTTGAAAATCGATGGCACCAAATCCACGTTGAAAAGTCACTATCCTACAAAAATGTGCCACGTAGGCACCCTGAAAATGCATGTTTTGCCTTGCATATCATGCCATCGGCGTGACCAAGACCATCGGGAAGACCTTCACATCTGCATAAATCAATATCCCACATTCGTCCTGCAGAGACCATTTTATCATTTTAAAAACATGGCCGCATGGATACTAAGTGTCGAGCGTTTTTCCGCGCTCGACACACGACCCTTCGCCCACAGCCCATCGCCATGACATATACCATCGGCCTTCCTCAAAAATCTCCTGCCGATCACAGCGGTCTCGCCGATGCCTATCGTAATCCCCTGTCGGCCAGACTCCTCGCTCCCATCGGCGAGATCAACACTATTGGAGCAACTGAACACTTCTTTGCCGACCTCAAGAGTCTTACCGATAACACCCAGGCCTCCCACCTCCGTCGGTGTGACTTACACCGTCGGAGCAACACCTCAAACCTACACCGACTCTAAAAGTCACGCCGACGCCCATAGGCTAATTACCGCCTATCGGCCAGACCCATGCCATCGGCTCAATCAAAAACTCCCTCGCCGACATCACATGTTACGCCGATATAGCTCCATCGGCCAGAGTACCCCTGTCGGCCCAACTCTCCACACTCGCCAATGGCAACTCCATCGGCCAGACCTGCGCCATCGGCCAACAATCTGCCCGTTCACCCGATAGCCAAAGTCTTGGCGATAGCACCCCAAAACCCTCGTCGGCGAGACCCAGTCCGTTGGCAAGCCACAAAACACCTTCGCCGATAGGTAAAGTCTCAGCGATAGAAGATAACACGCCATTGGTACCAAAAAGATCGCCAAGACACATGCAAACTCATGCTGATGGAGAAAACAAGAAGACCACCTCCTTCAAGAAAGATGATGTGGATGTTACAAAACACTGAAGGGGTGCCAAAACTGGAAAATTTTTTGGATTTTTTGGGATGGTGCCTGCATAAAAATTGCTCAAGAACTGACAGTCGATTCAGGCACCAACAACTAGGATGAATCAAGAGATGCTTTTGACTGATCCTGGTGTAGCCACTTCTGTTGGGTGACACACTGACATTTTCACTCCTACCTATTGTCACATAGATTTGCACCCAGTGTTGAAGGCTTTTAGGGCTCCAACAATCTAGTGAGACATTGAGATGACCTCCAAGTGTGGGACCCTACAGGGAGGCCAAATCTCCAGAGAGAGGCTGGTTCCTTTGTTGAATAAGAGATTCAACGATCCTAAAACTAAACCTAATCTATCCACCTATTTATGAAAATAGAAAGAGTGAGTAAAACTGAAAGTAAAGGGAGGTGATACACCAATTTTGAATATGGGAAGGCCCTCAGACAACCATGTATGCACAAAACAACAATATCCAACAGACCAACATACACAAATCATGAACTACTTACAAAGGTAAGATAAACTAAATGAAATCCAAGAGGAAAGATGCATTCATAGATGGAGATCAAGAAGAAAAATACACAGAGCAAAGAGCCATTCATGAGAAGGTAAAAATCTGATTTCTATTATCACATAGGCACGGTTACAATTGCAAGAGATATGGTTTTGAAAACCAAATGCCAACTTGAATACATTACATTTCATGCTTTATATAGCATTTACAAAGGAGCGCCATTACCTACTGTAATGAATGCACCCATGGGCCTGTCAGAGATACTTCCTCTTTAGAATGGACATCTATCTACAAGAATTCATTGTAGAAAATATCTAGATCCATCGAGCAGTTGGAAGATATTTTGAGTCTTCAATGCGAGTAGCTGATTCACCATTTGCAACAATAAATGCAACAAATATCCGGAAGGGGCAGCTGAGAGATATTTGGGTCCACATTGATGGCGTATGAGACAAAATTTCCTGAGCAAAGATTTTAAAACACTTTAAATCTTTAGATTTTTGAGTCTCTGTGTCTTCATCAGCTCCTAATCCTTTGAAATTCGACCCCTGCAATGGCTTGTTGGCCAAGTTCACATTTTTCTCGCCTTCAAGATGCTTGAGAGTCACCTTTGAATCCTAGTCGTAGATGAGTCTGCTTTTCGAATCAACGACCATCGCCTTCCCTTTTGTTTCCACGTTGAGGCCCAAGGACTTCACCTACATGGCAATTTTGCGGCTTCGTTGAAAGCCTTTAAAGAGTCCCACGAAGAGTCTTCCTTCCACGAAAGGTGAGGTGGCATGCTGAGTCTACAACTATATATTTCTCTTTCTAGCTCTGTCAGCTTGCTAGGGCCCACCAAATGGAACACACCGAGGGCGCCACTTGTCATAACGGTACACACCCGAGGAGAGTCTCCCTTGAAATTTCCTGGGAAGAGTGCCAACATGCCACGTGTCATCATCTCGCAACCGCGCAGTGGAGATATGACGTCAGCTTCAACGGTCTACGGGCTTGCGATATCCAAGAATATCTTCAAGGTCTGCACATTCACAAATATTTGGATGCATAGCTTGTCAAATTACCTTCACAACATGGAGAAAACCATCATCTGCATGGATATCCAATGTCAGGATGTTAACTTTTAATATGCCACCCTTTGAATATCTTGATGATGTCATTGGCATGAAGAACTTCGTTGAAGAGGGGGTCTGGATGATGTCATCAGGATATTAGCACTATAGGATCATATACTGGTGGCAAAATGTTTGGATGACATCATCGTCATATGCATTTCTTTGGGGAGGGGATTGGATGACGTCATCAGGACATTCACAAAGGACATGGACATTAGGAAAGATCTAGACAATAGGAAATATCTGGATGTTAAGAAAACATCTGGATATTAGCTAAGGTCCGCTCATTTAGGAAGTATCTGGATCTTAACTAAGATCTAAATGTTGAGAAAACATCTGGATGTTAGCTAAGGTCCAGATATGGGAAAAGGTCTGGATGTTAGTTAAGATCCAGATGTTAAGAAAACATCCAGATATTAACTAAGGTCTAGATACTCAAAAGATATCTAGATGTTAGCTAAGGTTCAGATATTAAGATAATATCTAGATATTAGCTAAGATCCAGATATCTGTACATTAGATATCCACATCAAAATGACTAAGTATTAAGGTGAAAAATCTCTGCGAAGGAAGATATTGAAGACAAGGTTTCAGGGTTTTTTGCAAGAATTCTCCAGACTCATTTTTAGGGATTTTTGTAGGGCAGAGCACTGGAATTTGGAGGGATTAAGGCTTATAGGGCCATATTCCAAGGGATATCCAAGAGATTTTCAAGGTGAACTATTTGACTCTGGACAGAGGAAAATAGGTCGACATTTTGGCAACCTCTCAGGGATGTTTGCCTGCTAAACAAATAGATCAGTGGCCTTAGGCATCCATTGGGCATGAAGTCCATAAGAGGAATGAAAAATGTCACAACAATTGAAACTTGCCTCCCAAAACACATAAAAGGAAAGAGGCTTGCATTCTCCTAATGACAATGTAGCTTGTGCAAGAGCACTTTGGGAAAGGGAAACCTAGAGCAGAAATAAAGTAGAACAATATGTACAAGACCTCATACCAACCTTAATGGTAAGGTTTGAGATGGATCCCATTCACTGAGATTGGTAGAACTTCACGATTTAGCCTTGAAAGAATGAAGGTGTTTGCTTGCTTGTTGTTGATGATGACATAAGGCCCCCTCCAAAGTGCATCAAACTTGGTGTGGCCTCCAGGTTTGGCTCAGTCTGCATCCTATTTCAGGACAAGATCACCTTCTTTGAAGGTCTGGACTTTGGCCTTCTTATCAAAATATCTCTTGGTCTGCATCTAATTTTCTTCTAATGTGATCATGGTTGACTATCTTTGTTCTTCTAGTTCAGTCAATTCGTCCATCCTAACAGACCTTGCATCTTCTCCTTCCAACTCCAACTACTGAGCCAAATCTAATGCATGAAGCTCTAAATATATAGGCAATCTAGCCTCTCTTCCATACACAAGGACAAAAGGAGGGTTCCCAATATATGTGATCTTTTTAGCCCAAAGAGCTAACCTGATCTTATTGTGCCATTGCCTCTGGTTTGTCTCCATGGTCCTCATCAGAATCCTGATTAGGTTCTTGTTCATGGACTCAGCCAACCCATTACCTTGAGGGTAATAACTGGATGAAGTCTTTAAGAACACATTGTACTTGAGATCCCAATCAACAATCCTAAAACTAGTGAATGCTTTTGCATTATCAGAAATAATAGTCTAAGGAGTTCCAAACCTTATCATGATTTCTTCCAAGAAATCCATTATTGATGAATCAGTGGCCTCCTTGAGTGGGACTACTTCAACCCACCTGGTGAAGTAATCTGTTGCAATCAAAACCCACTTATGACCTACAGTAGAAGAGGGGTTTATCATGCCAATGAAATCTAACCCCCATTGTGAAAAGGGTTGATCAGCCTAAATAGGGTGGAGTGGAAGTGCTACTAATCTTTTCTTTCCTGCAAAGAGAGCACACTCTTTGCATCCTCTTACCCGCATATGGGCATCCTTGAATAATGTGGGCCAGGAATAATGGGCCCTCATTATTTTCATTGCTATCACTTGAAATGGCCACCAATTGGGCCATCATGAAACTCACTAAGAAATCTATCAACTTGATCTTCTTCTCTACGTCTCAGTAAGACTCCATCCAAATTTCTCTTGAAGAGAACACCATCTACCAAAGCATAAGAGCTAGACTGCAACATGAAATGTCTTCTTTTGGTTCTATCCAGTCCATAGGGATACTCACTAGCGGATAGGAAACTAGCCATATATGTTGTCCAAGAACTCATAACTGATGGCTCAGTTGTAGGTTCCTTCTCATTCAAATGGTAGGATGAATTCACTTCATCTACTAATATCTGAGCTAGCTATTCACACAATCCTCTACCTCTAATTAGCTTAGTGGCCTTGATGATCACATCATATTCTAGGATCTTGGTGATCTAGCTGGCTCTCTTTTCACTAATCTCAATCCCAATTATATAATCCTTCACACTAGGATGAGAAACTAAAACTTTAATGTGATTATTTGACAACATATATCTAAACCTTTTTAAAGATCTAACAATGGAAAATATATGTTTGTCCATAGGGTTGTATCTGACCTCATAGTCTTTCAAGGTCTGATTGAAGAAAGCCAGGGGCTACTCCAGTCCTTGTTCATTCTGCTGCACCAGGACAGCAGCAATATTGTTCTCTCCCCCATGTGCACAGAGAATGAAATCTTTCTCATAATTTGGGTTCATGAGAGTAGGTGCCTGGGCAATCTCTTCCTTGATCTTTTCAAAACCATCCTTCCCTTCCTTAGTCCATCTGAAGACTGCATCTTTCTTGAGCATAAGGGTTAGAGGCTTCACCAAGCCAACGCAGTTAGGAATGAACTTCCTAACAAAGTTGATTTGCCCCAGAAAAGATTGCAAGGACCTTTTGTGAGCTGGCAGGGGAAGAGAAAGGAGAATAGATGTCCTATAAGGGTCTATGGATATCCCATCCTCAGACACTATGTGACCCAAAAGCTTACCCTGGGCAACAACAAAAATACATTTCTTGGGTTTCAGAGACACCCCAAACTCTCTGCATCTCTAGAAAACCTTTTCCAGATGCTCCATGTGTTTTCTCCTTTCTTGGAGAAGATTATGATGTCATCTAGATAAATCAAGATGAATCTATTTATAAATCTTTTGAAGGCAATATCCATTGTCCCTTGAAATGTGGTACCAGCATTAGACAGACCAAATGGCATCTTTGCATATGCCATGGTTCCCCATTTGGTTGTGAATTTTGTCTTAAATCTATCCTCCTCTCTAACAATGATCTGGTTATAGCCAGAGAAGCCATCTAATAATGAAACCTCTCTGCCCCTACAACTATTTGTAAAATTTGATCCATAGAAGGTAGAGGGTAATGATCTTTCATGGAAGCCCAATTCAGGTCCTTGAAGTCTACTAATAGCCTAATCTCTTTGTTTTTCTTTCTCACAGGCACTAGATTAGCCACCCAAGTAGAATATTTGATAGGGAAGATGATCCTCACTTGTATGAGCTTGGCAAGCACTTTTCTCATGAGCGGCTCAATCTTTGGATTTATAGGCTACTGCTTTTGGCGGACTGGCTTGCAATTAGGATCCAGATCAATGGCATGTTGAGCCACATCCAAATTGAATCCTTTCAGATCCTCATATGTCCATGCCAAGACCTCACCATACTTCTAGGCAAGCTTTATGAAATCTTGCTCCTCTGCATCACCACATACCTTTCCCAGTAGTAACTCTTTGTTCTAGGCAAAGGTTACCTTCTGATAATCTTCTTTCTTGAAGGGCATGTTATTTTTCTCACCCTTGAACTCATCATCACGGCTGAAGATGGCCTCCAAAGTAACTAGACCCTTGGGCAACTTGTTTGATTTGAGATGGATGATTTGATCACCATAGCATTCCTGCAACCTGGGCTGCACTATGGAAGAAAACTCTTCTTTATTCTAAATGAAGCTCACAATCTGCTCATTGTTGTTTTTCTAAATCTTTAAGATTTATCCTATATAATTTAGGACCTATAAGCAGATTGAAAGCAGCTATAATTCCTGCAACTGAGAAGTCTGCATATATTATGCCATGCTTCTCCACCCTTCTGGTATTTACATTATAATTGTCAGTACATGCTGCTACCAACTAGATTGCCTCTATAGCATATGGAAATCCCCTAGCATACCACATCCCTGAGTTGTATATGTTGATAAGAATAGGGTTTCCACCACCCTTCTCTGATTTAGTCATCCATGCCTCTAGACTAGTGTTCCCGACATGGGTGTCTCCAATCTATCCATATCTAAAACCGGACCCACTGGGCTATGAGTACATGGGGGTCATGAACTCTGTCTCACTTCACTTTTTGCGAATCTCCATGATGTTTTGCAATTATAGATATGCCTCTTATAACCTAACATGCAGTTTCTTGAGTTTAACTAGTTAATTCCTAAGCATCATGATATTCAACAACTACAGAGCATATTCATATGTACATCTGCATTCAAATTTACCCTAAGTGAATATCTATTTACCTTTCACCATGTAGAAATGACAAAATGAGGGTTTTACGTTACATACCTGACTTACTGCACTTAAACCTTGATTAGTTGATATCTGGATATGCAGATTTACTGTGTACTCGTTATCTACCATTCTCCATCCAATGTGCACCCCGTTCCATTGTGATTGTAGATCTCTATAATGGTCACCGTAATAGCTCTGGATTTCTATAATTTCTCATTCAAATGCTTTGTGAATGTAAAAATGACCAAAATCCTACTTTATGCATTAGAAATTACGATTTTAGGGCATCATTAATACAAAATTACCCATGTTCGTGGATATCGACATCGAGTTCTTAGGATCACTACAGGTGGCGGTATATGATTTGAATTTTCAAACTGTCACCTAACATTTCATGGCATTTATTACAAAAGTATGGATATTGGCGAATATCCATATGTTTAACAAGGTGTATATCTTTTGGAATGTACAGATGCGTATGATGTCATCATGACATTGGTCAATGTTAAACAAGGGTGAATGTCGGGTCATTATAATCCAAAGGTATTTTACCTTTGAAAACAAATGTTAGGACATTACAAAATGTCTAGAGTAGGAAAAGTCAACGTGCCATGTGGTACCATCTGATTGGTTCATGAACACTATGTATTTTGGGTCGCAGGGATGGATATGTGGATATTAAGAAATATCTAGATATTAGCGTTTACGAAATGTCTCTAAGTCCCAATGTGAGGATGATGTCACCCTCCTGAAGGTCATTCTTGATCAGGCATATCGTGATGTCATCTGCATAGTAACAAATGTATGGACATTAAGTTAATGTCTGGATGTGAAAACTTATTGGTATGTTATGAACTCTTAATATCTAGATGACGTCTTCATCCTTCATTATTTCTCTGAGGCTGGAATCGGATGACATTATCCAGATATTGGTGAATGTCAGGACATTGAGTTAATATCTAGACATTGAGTTTTGTCGTTATATTAAAGCCAATCGGGATATTAACAAATGTCTGCACATAAAGATTGGATGTGCATAGTTGCGAATATCTATGCATGTTGAAGGCTTCTTGCATCTTTATGTTAAAATTTGACGTGCACATATTTGTGAATGTGCAGACATTGATTTTTCCTTAGTAATTTCGCAATCAGGACATTAAGTTAATGTCTGGATATTAGGAAATGTGCAGACATCCCTAAGACTATTTGACTAAACTTTGACCGGGCATATCTTCCTGATCTTAGGGAATTTTGGGGTGCTTCAAAAAGAAAACCTGCTTAGAATTTGGTACTCTTTCACTTGGCAGGGTTTATGATGACAAATTCTGACTTTGAAAGCTAGACCTAGATGTTGAGGTCTTGACATGCATAGGATGGGATCCTGACATACCTCTATTACTGATTTTTACCATACCTCCCAAAAGCAAAGGGAACAAGCAAGCCAAGTAAAAGCAAAAAAAAAGGGTTGGGTCCCTATTTTTTTGGGGCAAAATGGGGTGTGTTGTGTAACCACACAACAACTTGCCACCAAAGAAATAAATAAAATTCAAATAATTCAATAAGTGAAGACAAATTAGGACATACTGTCCTAACTCCTATCAAATATAAGCATCCTAACCTTCCTGAATGATATCATGTTCATCAATATAACAATATTGTGAGAAGGAATCAAGTGTGTGCATGTGATTCATTTCATTCATCTTGAAGATGAATTGAAAACACTAGTGACAGGGGTTAAGCTACATAGTTTGATTTAACCCTCATAACCAACCTGGATAGAGCCTTGCTGCCAGCAGGCATCCATAGCCCCGGCAAGGTTATCGTTGCAATTCTCCCAAGTAGAGCCCCACTGCCAAATGGGCGTCCATAGCCCCGATAGAATTACTTGGATGGCCTAAGTATTTCTTTCTTTTGATTTTCAATATATTCCTTTTTTGTTCTCAAATTTCATAAGATATGATCATGTAAGCACATTTGTAAGGAGTGAACACTTGCTTGTTTAGGTTGAGAATTGCAATGGTAGCAAGGGCAAACATTTAGATTTTTTACTTAACACTACACTAGTGGCTTCAACAACTTCAAGGTTGTTAGGTGTACTTTGTGAGGATCTCCTTGAACAAAAGAGTTACCACTGATGAATAGGATATCACAGACCTGATCAGAGGTACCTAAACTGACATGAGTTACAACCTATGTAATAATTTGTGTTCATTTATTGAATTCTAACAATTTCACTTGTTTTCTGAAGTGGAAAGGTGCACTATCTTGCCTAACCAAAATAGGGACTCAACAACACACAAGCAAACAAGCACACAAAGCAAACTATACAAACAACCATACAAGATATACATATAATACATTATCCTAACATGACCTACCTTGGCCTAAAATTAGTGTTTGAGGAATTGTCCATTGACTAGCAATGGCACATCCTCACCTATTAAAGTTTTGAGCCTGTACCTGTGCTATCACCTAAAATTTTTTATATTTGGAAGGGGCCAATCCAAAGCTTATCAAATTTTCCATGATCACCCTTCCTCTCGTGGGCTTTATCCCATGATAAGACTAAGTCTGAGATCCTAAAAGAATTTACTTTGGCTCTTTTGTCAAACCATCATTTGACAATAGCCTGAGGTTTAGCGAATTGGTCAATTATCCTGCCTCGTTTTTCTTCTAAGTGCATTAGTTGCAATAACTTGACCTCTTGTTTATTATCGATGCCTAGGTATTCTTGGGAAAATTGTAGGGTAGGGATCTTCAGGTTAACAAGGAGGATGGGATCCACCCCATAAACTAACTAGTAGGGAGAATTTCCCAAGGCAATCTTAATTCTGATCCTATCTACCCATAGGGCATATTTGAGTAAAGTGTTCCACTCCATAGGGTTCTTTCCAATGAGCTTTTTGATGATATTCAATAGATTCTTATTGGTTGATTTAGCTAGGTCATTACCTTGGGGATAGTAATTAGATGAAAATTTTAAAATTATCCCATGGTCAAATGCCCAACTAGAAAATTTAAGAGATCCAAAAGTAGGTCTGTTATCACAAACAAGAGCATAAGGGATTACATACATGGTGGTAATGTTTCTTTCTAAAAACTTGATCACATCATCTAAGGTGCAAGTCTTGCTACTGATGGCTTCCATCCATTTGGTGCAGTAATCTGTAATAGTCAGCACATACTTGTGTCCTGCAGAGGATGGAGGATTGATGGTACTGATGAAATCCATGCCCCATTGTGTGAATGGACACATCTCCATCACATGTTGAAATGGTTGAGCTACATATTTTTTCTTGTTTGAAGCAGTTTGACATGTATGGCAGAATTTGATGTGCTCAGCTATATATTTAAAGATAGTTGGCCAATAATACCTGGCCCTCAAGATGGCATGTGTGGTAGCTAGGTGTGATCCATGAGCTGTAGCAAACTTATCACATGTAATTCAAGGACTTTGGAAGCCTCTTGCTTATCTAAACACCTGAGGTATATCCCTTCATAGTTCCTTTTGAATAGGACTCCTCCTTTGATCATATATTTCTATGATTTTATCCTCAAAGCTCTCCTCTGGGATGCATGCATATTGGATGGACATCTCCCAATGATCAAGACATGCCTGATATTGGAGTACTAGTCATCATGTTCATCTGCATCCACTACATATTGTTGACTTGTCAGATTGGGATCAATTTCTGCTATCATCTAACTAAGGGCTTGTCCCCTAACTAGTTTCATTAGAGTTATATCCATATCATATTCTTGCAGTACATTAATCCACTTAGCTCTCTTCTCTCCAGGTTCACTTTGCATGAGGAGTATCTTCATAGTTGAATCTAGTACTACTGCAATAACTTTGCTTCTCAGGATATAATGCCTGAATTTCTTTACAGCTTTGACCAAGGCAAGAGCCTATCTCTCTACATCCATATACCTTAGCTCAGCATCTCTGAATGAGGAACTCATGAATGCAATTGGTTTCTCCTCTTTTGCCTCACTCCTCTGACTTAAGATGGTTGCACATGTATGCTCTGATGCAAATGAGTATATGTAGAAATCTTTGATGTAGTCAGGACTGATCAGGACTGGGGCATCTGCAATGGCTTTCTTGATGTCTTCAAATGTTGTCTTTGCTTCAGAAGTCCATTCGATCTTAGCATCCTTTTTTAGCATAGTGTTGAGAGGTCTCACGATCTCTGCAAATCCAGTAATAAACTTCCTAACGAAGTTAATCTTACCAAAGTACGATTTCAACTCTTTTTTGCTTCCTGGAAGTTGTAATTTCATTATTGAATCTACCCTTGCAAGGTCAATGGTTATCCCGTTTTCAGATATGACATGACCAAGCAATTTGCCTGTAGTCACCCCAAAAATGCATTTCTTTGGGTTCAAGGAAATGCCATACCGCTCACATTTCTTCAATACTTTTCTGAGGTCTTCTATATGATCACCTCTTTGCTTTGAGAATATTGTCAGGTCATCCATATATATTACAATGCATTGACCTACCAGCCCTCTGAATGCTATATCCATAGCACACTGGAAAGTTGTTCTGACATTGATTAGGCTGAATGGCATGCGCCTGTAAGTGAAGATTCCCCACTTAATGGTGAAAGTTGTTTTTATTCTATCTATCTTATCAACCATTACCTGGTTGTATCCTGAAAAACTGTCTAGAAAAGACATCATCTGTGCACCGTTCACCATCTGGAGAACCTCATCTAGAGAAGGCAAAGGATAATTATCCTTCTTTGATGCTCTATTTAAGTTCCAAAAGTCCACACATAAACATATGTCTCCATTTTTATTTCTGACAAGAACCAGATTAGCAACCCACCAACAGAGCGTTCACCGGTCTTTGTTTATTCCTGAAGGGCTTTGCATCAGGCTTTAAGGGAATAGTGTGAGTTATAATAGATGTGTCATAATTTTTTAACTCATCATATGCCCATGCAATGACATGAATATAGTCTTTCAATGCCTGGGTTATCCCTACTCTTTCTTCTTTAGTGCAGACTTTACCTATCAGGACGTTTCTCTTATCTGCATCATGTCTTATGTTAACAGGCTCATACTCTCCTCCATCTGTCTTGGGGAGATCTTTCTATTTGATCATGTTATCCAAATCAAAGGCTCTTTCTAGTTCAATCATTCCCTTGGGAATCTTGTTTCTAGGCAGATCCACTATATCCTCTTCATCCCAGACATGGTCTTCCTGGTTCTTCTCATCTACTAATTGAGCTTCAAATATGTCTCTATTGGCAATGAAGTCCAAAATGTGTTGATCATCGTCAAACACTTGAAAGTTGGTAACATTATTAGGAATAGATGGTGTTGACACCAGCTCTACAGAGAACCTCTTCATCCCTGATATGGATAAAGGTTCTATCATACAAGTAGCATGTGCTAGTACATTTGCATGGTGGTTAAGTTCTCTAGGAGCTCTCTAATACCATGGTTGACTCATATCCTAGGGTAACAATCTCATTACCCTCAGGAAAAGGTGGATCTCCTGTAGTATTTGACACCTCATCTTGGAATATGCTAGCTATAGTTTTGAACTGCGGACAGTCCAACTCAGCGTGTGCATTTGTATTGTGCATTCTGCACCAGTTAGTAAGTGTGGCCTCTACCAAATTAACTCTAGTTGTCTACTTAGGTTTAGCAGGAGGTTGATTATCTAGAGGTGAAGGTAATGAACTGTTGTTTGGTTAGGTATTCCAAACTCCTGGTAGTCTAGGGGCATTGTTATTACAGTTATTGAAATTTCTCTCATTATTGTATCCCCTATCAGGATATCTAGATCTTTCATTATTGTTGCCATATCCTCTATCAGGATATCCCCTATTTTGGTTTTGCAAGTTTGACTGTGCATAAAAATTTTGAGTTCTCAGATGAGTGACTTTAGTAGTCACCTTCCTTAATTGAGCTGATATTTCTTTAATATCATCCTTTTCTTCCTACACTTTGGCTACCACAGTGTCCTGATGTGGCTGGAAGAATGAACTACCATTATTATTTTGTGCAATATCCTAAGGTACATGTCCAGGATGAGGTATGATCTAACCATTACCCCGAGGAGGCATAATGCTAAGTGGAGGCACTTGCAAGGGATTAGCAAGGGGCATCAGAGCTCCACTAACTGGTACTTGACTAGGATATGCAGGATATCCTAAGTTAGGTGCTAGACTTGGTGTTAACTATTGGTTAACCTTGATAGATTCTTCAAAGGCACCTGCCAGGAATGTGATGGTAGGATGTGTCCTCCTAATAAACATAGATGTTAAAGGATCTAAAGTTGAGTAGTAAACTAACCTAGCTGCAACATTATCTACATCATAAGGAGTAGTCAGTTTTGATTACATCTTCTGGAACCTAGCATTGAAGTTTGAAATCAACTCTCCTTTAGCTCTTTTAATTGTGGCAAAGAGGTGATCCATCATGGCTGCATCTACAAGTATTTTGAATCTTCCCTTGAAATCTTTCTCTAGATCATCCCAAGAATCTACGGGAGACTGAGGAAGGCTGATATACCAGTTGTATGCCTCTTCTCCTAGTGAATATGGAAACAACCTACATACAACATCCGCATGTTGTATCCTGGCCCTGAAACAGGCTTCCTTATAAGTTTGGATGTGATCATCTACATCCTGATAGGGATGATATTTTGGATAAATCTTGTCCAAATTTTTAGGTAGGGCATTATAAGCAACAAAGAGAAGCGATGACTCAATAGTAAAGAACGACATTGCAGGAGGTGTTGGAGGTACTACCACAGCTACTGCAGGAGATACTAGCGGACTGATGACATCATGTCTAGGCTGACTAGCAAAGCGTGGTCTAGGTCTAAATATAGGTAATTCTTCCAAAGGACTAGAAGATCTTGACTTGGTGTTAGGTCGATGAGCCAGTGCTTCACAATTTAGGGCACACTTTGGATGTTTTGACACAATCTATGCAAATATGTTGGTAATTACTCGTCTAGACTCGATATTTATGAACAGATGTCCAAAATAACAAGGTATTTGCAAAATATTTGCAGAGAATGCAAATTTTGACTCAAATTTTGGAATTCCAAACAACTTTTTGTAAATATCGGGATGATTAACCACCGGGAAGGGATATTTATGACTAGATTCCTCAAATTGTTCTAAGTAGATGGAATCTTTGCACAAATACTTGAGATTGGGAGTATTGCTGAGGAATATGAAAATATCTTCTCACAGGAGTGTGGGAAACAATATCAGGATGACAAATCCTAGAATCAAGTTGCTCTGGCCCTCCTTCTAGTGCCAAAAACTATTGATGATGGTGTTAGTCATAACAACAATGATAAAAATTCACAAAACAAACCTTTATCTTCTTGAAGAATACAATTAATTCAGGATGAATTAAGGATTCCAAGTCTTCGTTGATTAGAACATGATCTTTTGATAATCTCTCAGTCGGTTTGATGTGAATTGTTGTTAAATCCTTTAGGCGCCTTACACATGAATTTGAAGTAATTTGTCTCCAGATATGCAGATATTACTTTGTTTCGCCTACTCTGTGTAAATCTCATCAAACTAATGTTAAATCTTACAAAATCTTACCAGATTATGCAGATATTTATGTTAAGTTTGATCAATTCTTCTGATCTTCACTCTGGTTAAGATTATTCATGATGATGTGCATAACTTTAATTAGTTCTTTTGAAACTATCTCCAATCTCATTGCTTGATTTTTCTTCTGCACTTTAAATTATTCTAAATAATGTGCCTACAAGCTGATATTTCTATGATCTTTGTCATTATTTATGATTATTTTGCATGATATTTTCAATTCTACATGCAATTTTTTCAAATATGCATATGATATTCATGTATCTATGGATGTTTGCATATTTTAAGTTCTGCTTTTCATTTTCAGTATTTTGCGATTCGATGATGATGATCTAATGAAATTTTAAAGAAATTGAAATGAAATTCCAAAATTGCTTAAAATAAGTGAGTCTTTGATAGTTGGTCCATATGCACAATTTAACATTTCATAAAATAGAGATGAAATCAAACTATGTGTTGCCAGGTCATTCCACAACTTCACACAGTCGATGTTAATCTTCTAAGGTACTGGATGACAACAATATCCACCAATTGACATGCACTCCAAGGGATGCAGAAAATCACAGTGAAATATCCAAAAGACATCCACATAAGATTACTCAGAATTTACGATTAGTTGGTAATCTGAATCTCCATTTCATTCAACATTCAAAAGTTTGCATATTTACAATTAGTCTTGAGAGAGAACCATGACATTCAACAATTCACTCTCAATTAAGCTCTTAATAATCTCACGAGTCTATGTTATTTTCTAGAAGGCTTCTATACCATTCTTTTTCACTCTCTTCCAAAGATTGCAGAAACAACTTCATTATAACATCATCTTCAATTTCATATTCATCAGTGACATTGATGAAGTGTATGAGATGTTCTTCCCCATTGACAACATTGTTACCCTAAAAGTTTTGTACTTTTCTCCTAATTTTATTAGGTATCTAATTGGTATAATTAGGGGTACCATAGAACTTTAGTTGTCTATATATTTCCAATCCCAATGGTTGTCTTGGTGGTGACAACCTTTGAGCTTGCCTTCAAATGAGATCTCATATTTGGGGGTTTATTAAGATATTGGTTATGCTACTAATTTGGTATCAGCTATTTAGGAAGATTATGAGCATAATTTTGATTTTTTTGTTCGGTGTTTTGGGCAAGTTGAGCTTTTTACAATTTAATTTATGCTTGAAGTTCTTGATATCTCTAACTAAGGTGATTGAGTAAATCCAACCTCTTTTCAATCTATCTTTCCCTAAGCTTATCCTTTGACTATGCCGCTACATTGGTATCATAGAATACAAGGTCTTTCTCATGTTCAATACAATGTGAGGAAATAGGGGAATTAGGGCATGAGACCATTCTTGTAATTCTTACATATGGAGGATTAGATAAGTTCATATCTTGATCATGAGCATCATGGAACCTATTTATGTTTCTTCCACCTATAATTACTACATTTCTAGGCATGCCATAGTCATGTCTACAAGTTCTCCTACTAGCTCTATTCATGTTATCACTTGATTCATAGAAGGTTTTAGGATACCAATCTTTCAAATCAACAAATATACTCTCTACCAAAAAGATCAAAATCATTTGCTTAAGGAGAATGTTTAGTCAACCTACCTATATTTTTATCTTTCTACATAGTATTTTTTGTATCCCTTCTTGTGTTGACATATCTTTATACTCTTGGGAATTTGTTGAATGTCTTCCTCTTTCCATTTTGCATCTTAGATTTGATCTATTGATGGGTTCAATTCAACAAAATTTCCACTCTTCTCTTTGTGAGAGGATATTCTTCATAATGATTAGAAAAACATCCACATACTGATATAACTAGTAGAATAGTAAAGAACCTTCAATTTTAAGTTCTCTCCCTAGCAATGATGCCATTTACTAGCTATCAAACATGTATCTGCATCAATCCTAGAGATTTGCACCAAAACCCATTACCAAGGAAAGTCAACACTTTCTAAGGAATAGGTAGATTCTTTATAACCTACACTTTGTTAGGATTCACTTGAATACCTTTTTCTGAAATATAATACCCAAACACGGTTCCTTTAAACATTAAATATGACACTTCTCATGACTAAGGGAAAGATTAGTTTTTTTACACCTTTGGAGTACTTTTTCTAAATTATCCTTAACTTCCTCATATGAATTGCCATATATACAATAAATTAATCCATATATATTTCTAGATAATCATGAATTAAATCAAAAAAGATACTTAGAACTACTCATTGAAATGTTGCAGGTGTATTACAAAGTCTAAAAGGAAGGACAATTAAAGGTTGTCTTGTTTTGATCTTCCAGAGCTATTTGAATCTAATTATAACCAATGAATCCATCAAGGAGGGAGAACTTCTTACCTACAAGAGTGTCCAAAACTTGAACAATAAATAAAGTAAAGTGATCCTTGTGAGTATCACTATTAAGAGCTCTATAATCTATATAAATTTGCCACTTTCCTCTTTCTTAGGAAAATTCACTAATGGAGCTATCTAAATGTGATGCCAATTTTGAAGGGAAAATTCTTGGACCTTCTATAATTTTCTTTGTAACTCCTAAACATTTGTCATGAGGTCTCTTTTCATGTTGACCACTTAGCTCATGGTTTTGATTTGATGGATTTATAATACCACTTGGTGGTTTTTTTCCTTGGTCTATAAAAGCAAGAAAATGATTAGTGGTGCTATGAGAGAGTAGGAGGTGGATTTAGGGTTATGCTTCTAGAACAATATGGGACTTCATGATTGAGAGTGTTGATATCTTATTGCTCTTGGTTGTGAGATTACAATATGGCAATGGACATATGCTTGCATGTGTTTGTGACAAGTTTCCAAATCTAAGAGATACTATTAGATTGTTCATATGTTGAAGAGCATATCTAAGAGATGGTGATTTTATCTTAATAGATCATGGATAAATTTTTCATTGTGTTATAAACATGCTTTATTGTTAATATGAGGAGTGGTGCTTTAGAGACTTTTTTTTTACTTGAAAGGGATTTCCCAAGATAGATATGGTTTTATAGGTATGGATATTACTATTGTCACCTGAATTTGCACCCTATTGTTGAAGCTTTTGGTAGTTCCAACAAATTCAGTGAAACATGGGATTGGTCTCAAGGTGTGGGACCTTGCAATTGAGACCAAACCTCCAGAGAACGCTGGTTCCTCTTTATAGACTTAAGGTCTGGAGAATAACAACTAAATCTAATCCTACTACTCATAAGAAAAAGAGGAAGAAAATGCTGAAATTGGAAGTGGGTGTTGCACTAGATTTAATATGTTTAACTGCATTTGTATTAACACAATAATGACCTCAAAACTGCAACAAACTCACACAAACTCACATAAACATCACAGAGGTTCAGGTAAAAAACTAAAGCTATTAAAGGGATCATTTTGCCCACAATACAAGCATACAATTCTCAAATAAACAAAGTGTAAAGTTACAGAGAGAGGCAAAATAACAGTTTGTATTGATCATGAAGGCTAGAAGACCATTACAAAAGTAGAAGAATTAATTGCAAAGGAAATAGACACAAAATAATAGTTTACACTCATTGGTGAACAACAATCATAGACATCAAAGGCTTAGAATCGAGCACAATGTATCAAATCCAACTGGTTCTTGTAAAGCATTACAAGGCCTACAATCACAACAAAAGTCTCCTGCTTGCGCAATAGCCCAAAAAAAATAGCTAACAAAAATTACATCTTTTCCACATGTATATATATCCTTTCAAATCCATCGTGCAACTACATGCATTAAATTTTGGTCAACCACTTCGCCCAGGTGCCCACACTACATTTAATTTGGCCCATGGCCCCGTCAAGAAATCTTGTAAAGTTGGACGACGACCATGCCCTGACAGGTCTGCAACATCACAGAAGAAGATTGCCTACATGCATGGGTGTTAGGTGCATTGAAGAGGGAAGGTCTAAAATCCTTCCATGGTACCCACAAATCCATTTTATCCTTCCTGTGTACTAGCGCATTAAAGGATTTTTTCTATGTCAACTACCTACACTTGGCCTTGGCCTACAACATTGAATGCTGGGTACCTTGTCATCCTGTAATAATGGCATGATTATAGGGATACAATAAATTAAGCACTGCAAAAGCTTTTACAACACTTTAAAAGTGTTTATCCTTTTAATTCTACCTCTGGTACATTTGAATTTTCCATTATTGGTGAATTCACCCTCTGGCAAACTTTTGGTTCACAGCCTATCCATATTATCTCCCTTGTTCGGTCTTTGGCTTGCTCTGTCTCTTTCTACCTTATCGGTAAACTTTTCCTTTTGCGAACTTGTCCTTGCTTTGACTTTTCCTTTCCTTAGTCACTTTTCTACCTTTGGCTCCTTTAGTCAGCAAATTGCCTTATCGGTGAACTTGAGAGACTGCAAACTGATCAGTGAGTTGGTATTTTTATTGATTTCCTGATTTCTCCTTTTCTTTCCTTGTCTTTGCCAGAGCCCTTTGACTTGTTCTTTTTATCACTTTCAAACTCTTTTCTTTCACCATTTGGTCACTTTATCAGCAAATCAATGAAATGGTGAACTCGTGAACTTAGTCAGTGAACTCAACAGTTTGTGAACTCACCAACTTGCCAATGAAGCCCTTAGAAACCTTTTTTTAACCTTAGTCTTTGTCGTAGCATTCTTTCATCTTCTTTTCTTCCTTTCTTTCCTTAGTTAGCGATTTCGCCAATCGGAGAACCAAATAGTTCACAAAACTTGAACTTTGTTGACTAAGGCAAACCTTGTCTTCCTTCCACTCTTTTGTCTTAGAAATTTTCCCTTTGTTGGCGAACCTACCGATCGACGAACTTGTCAATCGGTGAACTTAAGGTTCACCAAACCATTATTTTGCTAATATAGTGTCTTTATTTCTCTTGTCTCCCTTCTTTTTCCTTAGAGAATTTCTCCCACCTGCTGGTTCCTTTAGTCGGCGAACCGAACAATCGGCGATCCTACCGATCGGCAAACCAAAGGTTCGCCAAACCAGAATTTTGCTGACTAAGGCAAAGGTCTTTAAAGGCACAATACTTAGAAATTTTGGAATTTTTTAAGGGAGTCTTTCTTCCATTTAAGCTTTCTCATATTGGATATTTCTGATGGAAGAAAGGTGGGATTTTGGACTATTTTGGCCTGGGCAAAATATGATAACAGTTACTTCTATCTTTTCTCTCTATTTTTTTCTCCATTCTAGTTTTTTTTCTCAGCATTGTTTACAAGTCATTATGCTACTCAAGTTTTGTTGGATATGAAAAACTTGTAATAGTCTCCCTATAGGATTAATGGGGAAATGTAACTTCTTATTTACCACTATTTGGTATTAGAGATTTGTTGTTAGTTATATAGGTATTTTATTTTTAATATTTAAGCTTGGAAGCTTATGTATATATCTGGGAGGAATGGGTTGTTTGTTTTAATCCTTCTTGCAATGGGAGTTTTCCAATTGCTCATATTTTTAAGAGATAACATGGCTTGCACTTCTAGAATGGATGTGGAGACTCTTGGAGGATGCATGGAGGTTCTATTTGAAGTGCTTATGTTGGGTGTTTAATTTTAGTCCTTGGTCACATGAGAAAGAATTGAATGTTTAACCTCCTAATGCATTTTTGTATGCATATTATGCATTATGTACATTTATGATATTCCATTATTTTAGTTTATAGATTTGGTGATTTTGGATTTATGGGTTTTCTAGATGACAAATGCATTCATATTTACATCATGTTCATGTGTGGCTTGTTGCTATATGCATGGATTTCTTGAATGCATGTTTTGTAGATTTTCCATCTAAAAATACATGTTCTTTTTCAGATCCATGGATTGTAGTTATAGATTTGAGACTCTTTGGCATGGAAGAGACTAGAGTATGATTGATTGTAAGGAAGGGAGATTGCTTTTGGTTTTTATCGTAGATTTTGGTCCTCATGAGCGTTTTAGATTATTCTTTCATGACCTAAGGATGTTGAGAAGTGAACTATTCTACAATGGAAACTTTGGATCACATGCAGTGAGAGTTTTGGCAGTGACATGGTTAGGTTTGGTTCGATTAATTGCACCGAGATGATATTCATTGTGCTTTGATGATTTTTATCATATAATACCTTACATAGATCTTGATCACTTTTAGTGGGATTTTTGTTAGTGACGTGAATCTTCATATTGTGATTGATTGTGTTGCCAACTTCTTGTGAAGCTTAACTTAGTTTGAAGATTATTTTATTTCTAATATAAATTTCAATTTTGTTCACCATTGTAATTTGCTCATTGTAATCATTAACTAGTTTTTGTGAAGAAGGGGATTCCTTTCTTAGATGTGTTTTTTTGGTTTCTAAGGGAGAATGTTTGTTTGTGATGGAAATCAAATCTAAGGCCTAAAATAATGGTAGGTTCTTTAAGAGATGAAATGGAAAAGGTTGATTGGCAACACTATGCATTTTAGAAGATGAAGTTGGGTGTTAGACTCCTTGGTGAAGTTGTTAAATTTTTAATGCAATGTAGTATTTGTTGACATTTTTGATATGTTGTTAATTTATATCATATGTATGGTTGATTTGTAACAACCTTTCATTACTCTATAGTTTAGATTAGCTAGTTTTTTCAAACAAGTTGTTTCAAGACTTTATTTATTAGCTCTGGTGTTTAATAGATTGAATTTGTGTTTGAAGATTATTCTGTTGTTCACTAATATTTCTACTTTATGTATGATTCTATTTGGTGGATGGGTTTGTGTTTATAGATTGTTCCACTATTCATATATGGATTTATGTTTTGGAGCTTGGATTTTGGTTCTAATTGTTTTTCTACAATGAAAGTTCTATTTGTGTAGCTTGTTTTGGGAGAAAGAGGGTATTCTCTTTATGGGGATAATCTTGATACTATGTGGGAGTGGTGTGTGTGCTTGAAATTAGTTTTAGCAATATTTGTTGCTTGAAGGAAAAATTGCATGGGAGGACCTTATTGCATTATATTTTATGTAATAAGTGGTGTTAATTCTTGGTGATAGTCTTTGTGTGTAGGAGTATGCTATTGAAGAGGAATAACATGGTTGAAAGCTCATCCTTTGTGTGAATGATGTTATTTTTTGTGGGTAATTGACTATAGGCAAAATTTCGGAAGGAAATCTCATTGCATGATGTTATGCAATGAGTTGTTGACTTTGATTGCAGATTTTATGTGATTTAAGGAAGACAGGCATGTGTTTGTTATTCTTGAATCTTGTCTCTACTTATAGAAGTATATTGTTGAAAAGGAATAGCATGGGTTATAATATTATTGTATTTGTAAGCATGTTTTTAGATGGTAATATAGTGAATGATGTTGTCCTTGTAGATGCATGCATCAAGTAGAAGACTAATTGACCTTTTTCCATGAGAAGCTTAAGGTCATGCATGGTGTTTTACATGGAGTTTTAATAATGACTTGTGATTTATTAGTTTGAGATAGATGATCTTTTACAGTGGATGTTGATGTCATGAGAAGCTCTTGGTTCCTACTATGTATAAGAAGTGAGAATTTTGATAATTATTTGATCTACCAATATAAGAATGAATATTATTAATGTTTCTTAAGGACGAAAGCTAGTGTGTCATGATAGATGCAAAATTATCTATGGTATTGTTGACATGATATAGTGTATTTTGATTAGAACTACTAGTTGGAGATATGTGATCTTTTGATATGAAGATGCAAATCATGGAGCCATAGGGAGTTCTTAGAATCTACACTTTTCTTGTACATGCAATGGGAGCATTGGATATGATTTGGAGATAATATACAAGTGCAATGATCATTTTACCTTAGAGAGACACCCCTAGATATTGTTATGTTTCACTTGGATTTTAATATGAGATGATCATTTGTGCACTTATTGTTGCTAGTTAGATCTAGGTGAGGTTGAAGATCTCTTGGGTGTTGGAAATCAAGTGTTGGAATGGTGAGCCACTCAAGATGTGGTTTTAGCAAAAAGATCGAGGAGCCTACACCTAGAGCTAGATGTGAGTTCAACATGGACTTGATGAGGAGGTCCACTCAATAGAGAATAATATAATAAATATGGTTGACCTAGTTGTTATATACATTCTACTTTATGCTTTCTCTTCTTATGTAAATGATTTTAAAGTTTCGAAGATGTCAGTTTTGAGGACTAGTTTAAGAAGTATATAACATTGTTTTGTTATGCTTTATTTTCTTATGAGTCTTGAGTTATGGAGGCAGTTCTTAGGATGGTTTCGAGAAATATATGGTGTGGTTAGTGGTTATGGGAGTATTTCTTAGATGTGGAAATACATGTTTCACTATTTGTCTTCTAGTGTTTGGTGTAGTGGTCACTTTGCTTTCATGTGCTCCTATATATTATAGTGTTGTAGTTGGAGTTGACATGGCAGGAGATGATCAATTGTGTACTTGTTGTTCTTGGAAAATTATTGGTTTTAGGATGTGTATTGTAATTCCTTGGTGGGCTTTGGACTTGTAGTGAGAGTCTAGGTATATATGTTTTTTTGGTTCTATAAGTTTTAGATAGATGGTCTTCTCGAGGTGAGATTGTGATCAATTTTCCTTGGAGAGGTCTTAAATCTTGTAGTTTTTTAGGTAAAGTTTGTGTTGGTATGAGATGACTTGTTGCACATTTTTTGGTTTCAAATTGGTGGATCTTTATTTTTATTCAATATAGATATTAATGGTTTTTTTGAAAATGGAAAGGTTGTTTGATTATCTTGGTTTTACTCTATCATGGTTTTATTTTCTTGTAATGTAAATATAAAGTGGGAGAATGTTAAGTTTAGGTGTGTTATTCACTTTGCAAGTCCTCATTAACAGTGTTGTAATCTAGGTTAGGGCTATAGTTTTGTGAAAATATATTTTATGTTTGTATCTCCAAAGATCATGGAATGGGTGAAATAGGATGCCCATTGGGAGTTGTAGGCACATGTGGGATAGAATATTCTCTTATACACTTGTCATTATTTGTTTTAAGAAAGGATAATGTGGGACATTATATTGTAAGGCATCATTTGACAAGTGGAATTTGCATTAAAGTGACAAGAGTTATATATGATGGGGTGTTGCATATAATATAATGATTTTGGGGGGCACATGTTTTACTTACCAAATGGGGTGTTTGGATTTAACCTAATTTATCTTTTGCATGGGAAGGTAAGCCTATTTTTCCCTATCTAGAATGGGGCACCAACTTTTTGAGGGTAAAGTCTCAAACCTTCTATAATGTTATTTGTAACTCAAGACATGTGTCATGAGGTTTATTTTCATATATATCGACCACTTAGCTCATGGTTTTTAGTAGATGGGTTTGTAATACCACTTGATGGTTTTATTCTTTTCTTGGTTTATAAAATCAAGCACATAGTTAGTAATATTATGAGAGAGTAGTAGATGGATGCAAGGTTATGCTACCAGATTTCCTTCATGATTGAAGAGTGTTGATCTCTTTTTACTCTTGGTTGTGACATTGTAGTGTGTTGATGGATGCATGGTTGCATATGTTTGTGACAAATTTCTAAATCTAGGAGATGTTTCTAGATTGCTCATAGGTTGAAGAGCATGTCTAAGAGATGATAATGCTCTCTTAATAGAAAATGGATAAATATATTATTATATTATAAACATGCTTTGTTATTAATATGATGAGCTTTGCTTTAGAGACATTTTTACTAGAAAGAGTTTTACAAGGAAAATATGGTGTTATATGTATGGATATTGCTTATATCTCTTCTCTCTATTCTTTTATCCATTCTTGTTACTTTTCTAAGTGTTGTTTACAAGTTTTTGTGATGCTAAAATTTTGTTAGAACTAAAAATTTGTAACAATATTCTTGTAGAATTAATGGGAAAATGTTTCTTATTTCCTGTTGTCACCTAAATTTTCACCCTTTTGTTAAATCTTTTGGAAGTTCCACCAAATTTAGTGAAACATACAATTGGTCTCAAGGTGCGGGACCTTGCAAATGAGACCAAACCTCCAGAGAAAGATGGTTCCTCTTTATGAATTGAAGATTCAAAGAAAATAACTAAACCTAATTCTATAAATCACCAAGGGAAAGGGGAAGAAAGAGAACTAGAATGAAAGGGAGGTGATACACCAATTTAGAGTGTTTTAACTACAACATCAACCCTAGATGCACATGATAATCTCAAACAATTGATAAATCGTACATAGAACATGAAATCCTAACAGAGGTAAAGAAATGAAGGGAAAGCCAAGAGGAACAACTCATTCACAAATAGCAATCCAAACATAAAGATCACACAGGGTTAAGAACATGAGGAGGCACAAATCAGTTGTTGTATTGATTGAAGAGGAAAAATATTACAGTTGATGCAGAGTCATGGCTGCAAGAGAACAAAAACCTTTAAAATACATATTTTACATGTATATATATATCTTTTCATTTCACTATTACATTCCTAGGCGTGAGAAAATCTAGTCAACATCTTTTTTCAGGGCTCCATGCTATAATAAATTTGGCCCATGGCCCATGTTAGTGATCTGCACAATTTTGTGATGCTCATTCCCTTAGCGTGTTGGAAAAATGTAGTCTAGAAGGTCTCCCATGCATCTGGTACAAGTTTTAATGTAGGAGGGGCTTTAGTCAAATGTGTCCCTAGGAAATCTATTTGTCAAGGATACCCGCATACACTATTTCATCTTCTTCATCCACCTCTAGTACTGGTGCATTAAAGTTGGGTACTGTTTGAGCTACCTATAAATCATTCCATCTTGTAGTACAATGGTGATTATGTCAAACGAAATTCTTCACGAGAAAGAAATGTGTTTCAGGATAGGGATATAAAGGAAGTGCCCCTTGATGAAGCTTTTACAACACTTTAAAAGTGTTTTTTTAATTTTTCTTTGGCACCCTTTTGACATTTTGATTTTTATGCCTAGCCGATTTTTACTTTTATGGATCCTTGGATGACTCTGCAAGTCAAAAGGATATATCCAGTCGGGTTCCATTCAACTAGATATGAGATATCAGGTTCAGATGCAATTGGGACATCTAGATATGTCCAGTTCTAGATGGAAGTTCCGCACAAGTCAAATGTCAAGTTAAGTTCATTGGGACATGAATATAATAAGATATCTGGTGCAAAATTTTTGGATGGGAATGAGTCATGCAACAAGATATCTGATTGAAAAGGTTTGGATGGGATATAAAGGGAAAGCAACCAGATATGGAAATGTCTTGATGAAATATACATCTGCTTAGAATGTCCAGTTAGAAAGTATCCACTTGGAATGTTTAGTTAGTAACAAGACAATGTAACTAGATAGCTAGATGAAAATATTCGGTCGGGTAATAATCAATGTAACTAGATGTGGATATGCGACAAGATCCAGATATGAGAAGACAATAGGACATCCGGATGGAAAATGTTCGGTTGGAAGTCAAACCGCACAACCTAATATAGACATGTAACCAGATCTGGAAATAGAAATGCAATAGGATATCTGGATAGAAAATATTTGGTTAGGAATAAGGCATTTTAACAAGACACTCGGATGAAGATATCCATTTGGACATAAAGTGATGCAACATGATGTTGAAATGTGACTAGATGTCGAAGCATAACTAGATGTTCAGTTGAGAATGTATGGATGGAATGTTCGGTTGAAAAAAGACAAAACAACCATATATGAATAAGGCAACCAGATCCAGATATGAGAACTCAATAGGATATCTGATTAGAAATATCTAGTTGGAAAAGATTGCTTGGTGATTGATGGGGAGCACGTAGTGAAAGCGCACAGCTGATCAAAATTGATCGGTGAGAGTCTGACCTTATGCCTCAGGGATCTACTCTTCTTCTTTGTTATTGGCCAAACATACCCCGTCGGCCACTTTACAACTTATCTCTCCGAAGTCTTAGTCACTCCAATGTGAGGTTCAACACTCTTTGCCTATCGGCAAAAAATTCACCATCGGTCGTCTTCGAACTTGTCACTCCGACATCATAACTCTTCCCGATGGGTGACTCTATGCTTCTTGCCTATTGGAAAGACAATTGCTATCGGCCATGTTAGAATTTGCTTTACTGATACGTCGATGACTTTTGTCTTCGGTGAGACTCTTCTCGTCAATGAGCACTTACAAACTCTGGCCGATGCGCTAATAGACCAACTCCCTCGGCGAGACTTGTCCTGTCGGTGGGACTTACTTTGGAGTTGCCGATACACTGATAGACTTCTCGCACTCATCTTCGGCAAGACTGCTTGACTTCAGTGGACTTGATTTGAGTCCCAGTGACACACTGATGCACAATTCACTTTCTCCCTCTTCAACCAAACCCTAGCACATGGAGATGCTAGGTCAACCTACTATGCAAAAGCACTTTGTCTGGATCCTCTGCACCGTCGAACATAAAAACAAAACAACGAAAAAACAAATACTTGTACAACGAAGCCATTCCACTGATTTCGACAGAAATCGTACCAGTGGAATGCTTCACGTTGGCATACTGCAACAATGGAATGCACAAAAAGAATAGAAATCTACAATTATACAATTGCAGTTACAGGGAACAGAAATCAAATTGATAGAACATAATGGTTTTATTTCTCCTAGAATAATACACAATCACATTCACACTTCTCCTCCTCATTTGGTTCATTCCTCTGGGTTTATCAACTCGCCCTGAGGAAAACCAACCAATTCAAACAGTTGGAAGACCAACTGTCTTATGTTCCAAACTGTCCTACTGCCCTGTTTTGGCATTATGTGATTAACAATTTGACAAATGTGTCCTAAGTCACTTGGGACTTACAAAATTGGTTCTAGGTCTTGAAGAACCTAGATACAAACTAAAATGACATGCATTGGTCAAATAGACCTTATTACAATAGAAAACATGATTTTCTAGGTGCTCCTACACCATACTCCCTGGGTGAAAGTTGTCTCAAGTCCTCTTAGAGACTAACTGTTGCAAATCACCACCCTATTTTTTGATGTCTTCTTCCAGCATCCATGTGGCTTCTGAGTTTGGAAGTCCTTGCCATTTGACTAAGTGCTCAAAATAGGTCTGATTTCTTGTCTTCTTGGCTGTCCTGCTATCCAAGATGCACTTCATCTTAGGTGGTTCCTTAGGTGGTAAATGTTGCACCCACTCTACATTGTCTTGGGCAGAATCTGCTATACCTTCTCCTATATTAGGACTCCTGTATAATGTTACATCAGCAACATTGAATATAGGGGAAATAGCAATATCATCAGGGAGTTCAATTTTGTAAGCATTAGGACCATATTTCTCTAAAATCTTACAAGGTCCAATTTTTCTCATCATCAACTTGTTGTGGCTTCCCTTGGGCAGTCTGTTCTTGTTGAGATGAACCATGACCATATCTCCTAGTTGGTACTGCACATCCCTTCTCCTTTGATCCACTCTAGCCTTGATCTTCTGACTATTCTTGTGTAGAGTATCTCTGACTTGTTGATGGATCTCTTTCATAGCCTCTGCAAATGTATCAGCATGTCCACTCCTTTTGTCCAACCCTTGAACATCTTTCAATTCAAAAACTCCTCTAGGATGACTACTATAGACAACTTCAAAAGGACTTAGACCTATACTTTTGTTTGTAGAATCGTTATAGGCATATTCTACTTGTGGGAGTACCACATCCCAACTACCTCCATGTTCTCTTGTCAAAGACCATAGCAGATTGCCTAATGACCTATTCACAACCTCAGTTTGGCCATCAGTCTGAGGATGATAGGCTGAACTAAAAGACAAATTTGTACCCAATCTTTTCCACAAGGTTCTCCAAAAATGTCCCTCAAATTTGTTGTCTCCGTCAAATACAATACTCAAAGGCAATCCATGAATCCTGACAATTTCTTTAAAGAACAAGCCTGCAATGTAACTAGCATCATTGGTGGTTTTACAAGGAATAAAGTGAGCCATCTTGCTGAACCTGCCTACCACAACAAACACACTATCATGACCCGTCCTCGTCTTTGGTAATCCCATCACAAAATCCATACTCAAACTTTCCCAAGGTCTGTTTGGTATGGGCAGAGGTTGGTATAGTCCTGCATTGGTTGAGACCCCCTTTGCTCTCTGGCAAATCATACAACTCTCAACAAACCTTCTAATATCAGATTGCATCCTTGGCCAAAAGTAAAATCTTCTTACTAGATCTAAGGTCTTATTGAGCTTAAAATGTCCTCCTAAACCACCACTATGTTTCTCCTTCACTATATTATCCCTCATTGAACACTTAGGGATACATAGTTGACTCCCTTTAAACAAAAGTCCCTCCTGCAATGTATAATCTAAAAATTCATTGTGGAAAGCATTGACAAACTCACTGCATACTTTGTAAATCTCCTTGAAATCTTGGTCCTCTTCATACAATCCTTTGAGTGCCTCAACACCCATGCTTTGTAGCTGCACTTCTTGCACTGTCAACACCCTTCTGCTTAAGGCATTAACAACCTTATTGGTTATCCCTTTCTTATGTTTGATGATGAAAGTGTATGCTTGAAGACTTTCCACCCACTTCATGTGTCTATGACTGAGCTTTTCCTATCCATTCAAAAAACTGAGAGCATGATTTTTAGTGTATACAATAAATTCTTTAGGAAGCAAGTAGTGCCTCCATTTTGTCAGAGCCTGTACCATGGCATACAACTCTAAATCATAAGAGGTGTACTTCCTCTTAGCTTCATTCAATTTTTCACTGAAAAAGGCTACTGGTCTACCTTCTTGGCTCAACACTGCCCCTATGGCCAGTCCACTTGCATCACATTCAATGGTGAAAACTTTATTAAAATTAGGAAGTACTAAGACAGGATACTTGGCAACTTTCTGCTTCAGACTTTCAAAACTCTGATATGCCTCTTTTGTCCACACAAACTTCACCTTACCTCCACCCTTGATGGTCTCTAACATAGGTGCACAAATATCACTATAGTTCTTAATAAAGTTTCTATAAAATGTGGCCAAACCATGAAAACTTTTGACCTCTCCTGTTGTCCTAAGTGTAGGCCAATTCAAAATAGCCTCTACCCTGGAAGAATCCATTTTCAAATCACCCTTTGAGATGACAAAGCCTAGGTAAACCAATTCTTGTTTCATGAAGTCACACTTTTCCAAGTTTATCATTAACTTCTGATCTTGTAGCCTCTTCAAGACTATCTCCAAATGTTTCAAGTGTTCTTCCTTGCTCTTACTAAACACCAAGATATCATCAAGGTAGGCTACCACAAATTTCCCTATGAATTCCTGCAACACCTCATTCATTAGTCTCATAAAGGTGCTAGGGGTGTTTGAAAGACCAAAAGGCAACACAAGCCACTCATACAACCCTTCATTGGTTTTGAATGCTATCTTCCATTCATCCCCCTCTCTTATCCTTATCTAGTGATACCCACTCTTTAAGTCTATCTTGGAGAAATAAGTAGCCCCTCCCAAACAATCCATTAGATCTTCTATTCTAGGAATAGGAAACCTATACCTAATGGTTATCTTATTTATGACCCTAGAATCGGTACAAAGCCTCCATTTCCCATCCTTCTTTGGGGCTAAAACAGTAGGTACTGCACATGGGCTAAGGGTCTTCCTTATCAGCCCTTTGTTTAGGAGTTCTTGAACCTGATTTGCTATCTCTTCATTCTGCTGAGGGGTCATTTTATATGCTACCTTATTAGGAAGTATTTCTCCTAGTATGAGGTCTATCTGGTGGCTAATATCTCTGATAGGTGGCAGGGAATCAGGTAAGTCTATTGCAATCACTCCTTTGTAACTTCCAAGCAGATCTCTAACCTCCTTAGGTCCTACTTCTCTCACATTTTCCCTTCTTTCCCCCTTAGGCTTCAGAATCAAAGCAAAACTTACTCCATGACCTTCCTTTAGTGTATCAATCAATTCTTTTTCTCCTACCATCATTACACTAGATCCTACAGGCTGTGGATCCCCTTCTACCAATGACTATATCCTATAAGTTACACCATCCTTTTGGAATGAGTAAGCATTCTTTTCTCCATCATGATGAGCCTTTCTATCAAACTGCAATGATCTGCCTAACAAAAGATGGCAAGCATCCATTGGAAGGATGTCACACAAAATCTTGTCTCTATACCCCCCAATACTAAATTCTACCCATGCTTGTTCATTGATGACTATATGATGTCCCTTGTTTAACCAACTGACCCTATATGGACAGCTATGGGGTATCTTTTCTAATTTCAATTTATCTACTGCTTCCAAAGATATAATATTGTCAGTAGAACCAGAGTCAATAATAACTTTACAGACCTTACCTTAGATCTTGCAGTTGACTCTAAACAAAGCTCTTCTTTGAGACGGTTCAGTCTGCACTGGTTCCTTGAGCAGTGTCCTTTTGATCATCAGATTTTCTCCCATTTCTGATGCTAGATTCACTTCAGGAGATGTCACAACCTTACATCTTGAATCAAAGTGGTTCTCTTCTCACCACCATGAGAAGTTGAGGCCTTCTCTGGACACTTGTATGTCGGGTGCCCTATCTGATTGAAGTTATCACATCTCATATTGGAGAACTTGGATCCTCTACCTAATCCATTTGTCCCATCCCTTCCATTAGGCCTTCTTCCTCGGTAGCCTCTGCTACTTGAGTCTCCAACTTGCTCTTCTTGGCTAGACTCACCACTAGGCCTCTGGTTAGGACTTCTTCCTCCAAAATTGCCTCTACCTCTTAAACTTCTTCCTCCTCTACCTCTATTATTCTACTCACTCTTTCTCTTTATCTTCTCTTCAGCCCTTAAGGCCATTTGGAAACACTTGTTCACTGTTTCTGGTGCTAATATGTTGATCTCATCTTGGATGTTCATCCTTAGGCCATTCAAATACCTAGCCACCTTCTCTTACTCTTATTCTTGTCTCTTTGATCTGAGACTGAGTTTATGAAACTCTAGTGTGTATGTATTCACATCAAGGTCTCTCTGTCTGAGATTCTGCAATTTCTTATACATCTGCACGTTATAGTCCAGGGGTAAGAATCGTGCCTTGATTTTGGTCTTCATCCTTTCCTAGGAGGTTATCATATTCTTCCCTCCTTGGCTCTCTCTCCTTGCTCATAATTCCACCATGCAAGAGCAGACCCCTTCAATCTTGCCTTTGCCAACTTAAGCCTCTTATCATCAGGGACTTCTTTGTATTTGAAATGATTGTTCAATGCCTCAATCGAATCAATCACCTCTTTAGCTTCCATACTTCCACTATACATAGGTAACCCATCTATGATGTCCCTATTGACTGACTTCAAAGCATCTACAAATGCCCTCTAGTCTGCTGGTATCTCCTCTATCCTCTTATTGGTTTCCTCAATTTATGTATCTCCTTCATTGTTGTCACTTTCAGTTTCCCTATCCTTACCCTTGGTTCTTTTCAACTCCTCGAGCTTGGACTCAAACATCGCTTCAATCAGTTTCTTCACTGCATCTTGTGACATGCTTTTAGGAGGCATCGTGTCAGCCTCTGCTTCACTTTCCTTGTTTGACATACACCAAGACCACACCACCCGAGTGATCTTCAAAACTGGCTCTGATACCAATATGATGGGGAGGACACAGTGAAAGTGCACAATTGATCAAAATTGATCGGTGAGAGTCTAACCTTATGTCTCAGCGATCTACTCTTCTTCTTTGTTATTAGCCAAACATACCCCATCGGCCACTTTACAACTTATCTCTCCGAAGTCTTAGTCACTCCGATGTGAGGTTCAACACTCTTTGCCTATCGGCAAGAAATTCACCATCAGTCGTCTTCGAACTTGTCACTCCGACGTCATAACTCTTCCCGATGGGTGACTCTACGCTTCTTGCCTATCGGCAAGACAATTACTATCGGCCATGTTATAATTTGCTTCACTGATACGCCGATGAATTTTGTCTTCGGTGAGACTCTTCTCGTCAGTGAGCACTTACAAACTTTGGCCGATGCACCGATAGACCAACTCCCTCGGCGAGACTTGTCCTGTCGGTGGGACTTACTCTAGAGTTGCCAATACACCAATAGACTTCTCGCACTCATCTTCAGCAAGACTGCTTGACTTCAGCGGACTTGATTTGAGTCCCAGCGACACGCCGATGCATAGTTCACTTTCTCCCTCTTCAACTAAACCCTAGCACATGGAGATGCTAGGTCAACCTACTGTGCAAAAGCATTCTGTTTGGATCCTCTGCACCATCAGACACAAAAACAAAACAAGAAACAAAACAAATACTTGAACAACGAAGCCATTCCACTGATTTTGACAAAAATTGTACCAGTGGAATGCTTCACGTCAACATACTGCAACAATGGAATGCACAGAAAGAATAGAAATCTATAGTTATATAAATTGCAGTTACAGGGAACGGAAATCAAATTGACAGAACATAACGGTTTTATTTCTCCTTAGAATAATACACAATCACATTCACACATCTCCTCCTCATTTGGTTCATTCCTCTGGGTTTATCAACTCGCCCTGAGGAAAATCAACCGATTCAAACAGTTGGAAGACCAACCATCTTGTGTCCCAAACTATCCTACTGCCCTATTTTGGCATTATGTGATTAACAATTTGACATATGTGTCATAAGTCACTTGGCACTTACAAAATTGGTTCTAGGTCTTAAAGAACCTAGATACAAACTAAAATGACATGCATTGGTCAAATATACCTTATTACAACACAAAACATGATTTTCTAGGTGCTCCTGCACCAGTGATGCATTTGAGCATTTCCTATCTTCAATTTGACCTTCAATCTTTGTTTCCACCAAAACATCATTAAATCTTTCTCAATACTTTCAAAGGTAAAGACTTCAGTCTCTGGAGTTCAGAAAAAGACATTAATAAGTGATCATTTTTGCTTGCCTCTTTATTGCTCATGTTGGAAAATGATGGTTCAATACTTGTTGTCACTGAAGTTGAATTGGATACTTTACTTTCTGACTGAGTGCATTTTACTAACATTCCCCCAAGGGACAGAAGAAGTATTAACTCTTTGATCTTCAAGAGAAATTTATGAATCATCATCATTGTCCTCAATATATAAATTGTACACTCCAGCATTTCACGTAGCACAAGATTTTAGTGTTGATGGAACAAAATCACACTTAAACATATCTTCTTCACCTAACACCGTGAGATTCATATAATCACCTAAAGGAGGCATTAACTTTACACTTTTTTCATTGAGATTAAGTCGCGTATAAGCCTGCTCTTCAAGATGATAATTTTGGTTTTCCATGCAAGACCTCCTCGTTGACTCAATTCTTGAAACCTCTGGAATACATTTCTTAATATATTTTTCTTTTAACAATCCAAACAAAATCAAGTCATCTTCAATCTCAATAGCTTCTTTTTGTGCAATTTCCAGATTGCATACCTTATTTCGCTTCAATAGGAAACTAACTTCAGGGTGTAATGCGGTGATGAAGGTACACAACTGGTTGTCTTTAATCAGTGGATTTACTTGAGGAATCTTCTTCAAAGATTTATTGAATCGTTCTACAAAATCCCTTATAGATTCACATTCTTTCTTCTGTATTTGGAAAAACTGAGATAAAAGCTCACCTAAATTAACTCGAGTTTTGAATCCTAAAATAAATTATTCCTTCAAATTGTCCCAGTTTTTAATGCATCCATCTTTCAGGTTTTGAAACCATTCTGCAGCAAGTCCAATGACGCTTTTGACAAATAAAAGACATCTTCTTCATTGACTCCCAGAATTCTGCAAGCAACTGTGAATGCCAGAATATGATCTTCAGCATTTTGTGAGTTCTCTCCTGTGAATTTTTGAAAGTGCTTCTATGATCCTGCAAGTAAAGGTGTGTATTGAGCCAAGGCTAATGGGTTGATTTGGGTTCCCCATGGCTGAGATGTATTTGATGCCATGGTGCAAGTTTGAAAATAATAAAAGTGGGTATATTACTTCTACGGAGTCACCAAGCTCCATTCAAGGGGAGGTATCCTTAGATTTTTGAGGAACCAAAATGTACCAACACTTCAACTCCCCAGTAGAGTCGCCAAAAATCTATTGATAAATAGATTTATCACTACAGATCTCAAAGTGACCCTCCCAACAAGCAGTGACAAATGTCCCAACAGTTGGAGAAGTTGTTACTGGACTAATAACTTTCCTCTACATTTGAGAGGGGCAACTCCCTTGTATGGTGGGAGTTTTTGTAGTTTTTGTGTACTTTTAACCTGAAAGTACAAAAAGGTGAAAGGAAAACTAAAGGAAAGTGAATTATAGAAACCCTAGTGGCAGACATATGAATACCAACTAGGATTTCACAAACTTAGTACAAATTACGAGGGTATTTAACCATAGAAGCTAGAAACTATGTTCCTAAACTTATATGATGATTTTCATAATGTATGTTTTAACATGCAACAATGACGAAAGAAGGATAACACACAGATTGAGCAACACACAAAGAGATAGGTTATCTAAGCACATTCAAATCAAGACATCAAGATATGTTTGTGCTTCTTTACATCAATTGCATGGTTTTTATATTCTTCAAAATATGACCAATGGATTCCACGAAGACAAAAGAGATCACCAATTTGACATAAAAAGAATTAGTAATAATAACTAAGAAGGACATTTGAAACACATGATCCAAATACTTTCTTTATTATCTTTTTAAAATTATACAACTTCAAAAACTCCTTTGTACTTGAAGTATGAGCTCCAAAGTCTCTGAAAACTTCCCTTCTAAAAGTCTCTCATAAGAGTCCCTTTACATTACAAAATAGCCTTCTATTTATAATCTTTTCCTGGTAACCACTTTGTAACCACCTAATAACTACCTTTTTGAAAAATAATAAAATAATAAACCTTATTTTTGGTTACGTTTTTCATAACGTTTCCCAAAATAAGGTCCATTTTCTAACTTTGCATTACAAAGAGTGACTTAAGTCACTTTTACAAAAAGGTAACTAGAACTTGTAACCTTCAGGTTATGGATTTCGCTAAATTACTTTCAATCTATGTCTACTCCATTTCGGTGGTCAAACCTCACTGAATGTTGACAAATCCTCTGAATACCTAAATCTTAGACTCCTATGTCCGTGCATACAAAATATGAACTGTGAAAATAGCATGTCTTTCACTAACAACACTAGCACGATAGGCATAGACTAAATAATGCCACACATTTTCCTGCTCCAATTGCAATCATAAAATGACATCATCTCCTAAGCTCATTTCTCCAACTTTTCATGCACATCTACTAGATCATTTGCAACCTAATATCACATAAGAATGAAAACAATCCTTCTTCTATTTAGGCTTTGGTGGATGACCATGCAATGTACCTCACTAACAATGTATCCTTGTTGGCTTCGAAAGTAGATTGATACGGTTTTTGTTGTCATATTTTAACCAAGGCCAAAATATCCCAAAGATTTCCCCAAAAATCCCATCTTTCTTCCATCATAAATATTCGATCTAAGAAAGCTTAAATGGAAGAAAGTCTTCCTTAAAACATCCCAAAAAATTCTAAGTGTTTTGCCTTTGTCTTTTCTCTTTATCAGAAAATTTTAGGTTTGGCGAACCTTAAGTTTTCCGATCGGCAAGTTCGTCAATCGGCGAATTCGCCGACTAAAGAAGGCAAGGCAACAGGAAAGCAGGTTTTTCTCTAAGGCAAAGAAGGATTCAAGGAAGGCTTTTGTCGGTGAATTGTTTGGTAATGAAGCCGAAGGTTTACCAATGGGTAGGTTTCCCAATGGACCAATTCACTGATAGAGAAAAGTTTCAAAGGCAAGGCAGAAGAGACGAAGACAAGTCTTGGTGAATTTTGAGTTCGGAGAACTCAAAGTTCACCGATCAGAAAGTTCACTGACCAGCGAAATCAATGACTAAAGTGGCAAAAGAGGAAGGAAGAGGTTGCAAGAAATATGATATTCGGCCAAAGACAAAGTAAAAGGAATTTGATCACTTGGTCGATAAGTTTGCAGAGATGTAAATTCACCAATACTTGGCAAAAAGGGGAAAAAATCAAACAAAAGGGAGAAATCAGGGAATCGACAAAATTGCAAACTCACCAATCAGTTTGCAATTTCTAAAGTTTGTCGATAGGGTGATTTACCAACATAGAAGCCCAAAAGGAGAAAATGAAGAGGACCCAATGGTTTGCCAAATGAAGATTTTTCTGACCAAAGGGAGATAAAGTAAGGAAATCAAAAGCGATAAGGAGAGGAGTTTGTCGGAAGGCGAATTCACCAATAATGGAGAAAATCATAGCGCCAAGGGAAGAATTGAAAAATAAAACATTTTAAAGTGTTGTAAAAGCTTGCAAGGCACGATTTCCTAAAATTACGCCATTATTGTAGAACAAATTAATACCTAAAGGACAATGTTGTCGATCAGTCAAATTTAGATACTTGAAACTGTTAAAATCTTCAATGTGCTTGTATGCGTAAGGGACAGACTGAATTTGCGGATACTAGAGAATGATTTTAGACCTTCCTTTTTTAATGTACCTGACACCCATGCATGTAAGCAATCTTCTTTTGTGACTTTGCAAGATTTCCTGACAGGGCCATGGGCCAAATTAAATGTAGCGTGGGCACCTAGGCAAAGTGGTTGACCAAAATTTAGTGCATGTAGTTGCACTATGGATTTGAAAAGTTATATATACATGAAAAAAGATGTAATTGTTGTTAGCTGTTCTTCTAGGTCATTCCACAGGTAAGGGGAGTTGCTTGCAGTTTTAGACCTTGTAACGCATTACAAGAACCAATCGGATCTGATACATTGTGCTTGAAGTTGAGCCTTTGATGTCTCTAATTGTGGTTCATCTATGAATGTAACTGGTTATTTTGTGTCTATTTCTTTTGCAATGAATTCTTCTTCTTTTGTAATGGCTATTTTGTTCTTCATATATATTGTAAGCTAATCCTCACCGTGGTTTTTCCCTTATTGGGTTTTCCACGTAAATCTAATGTTCTTATGTGTTTGGATGTGTTTGTATTGATGCTTCATATGTTTATATTCTACTAATGTATTATAAGTGGTTGATGTTTTGAGCATTTAAAGTTTAACATACAACTGATTCACCCCCCCTCTCAGTTGTCCTATGCATTCTAACAATTGGTATCATGTTATCATTGATGTCAACTCTTAGCAAGTTTCCAACATATTTAGCCTCTATGATCAATATAACTTTTTATGCTTCTACTCTGTGTTTACTTGAAAACTATAGGCTTATTTTGTGGATAAAACGGTCCCTCCTATAGTTACATTTTTCTATACCGAGCCTCTATTAAAGTTGTAAGTCTGTGTGAATCCATATCAATATTTGATATCATTACTATGTTATGTCAGTCCCAGCTAAGACTATAAATCTGGTGCATCACCTTTTAATTTTAGTTCATCCCTCTTACCCTTTTCCCTGTGAGCATAGCATTAGATTTAGTTGTCATTCTCTAGACCTTAAGTCCACAAAGAGGAACCAACCTTCTCTGGAGGTTTGGTCTCAACTGCAAGGTCCCACACCTTGAGACCAATCCCATTGTGTCATTGGAATGCTTGAATAGATTCCAAGCAGGATGCAATTCCAAGCGTTAACAGTTTCATTACAATGTCTCCTTGCAAATTTAGCATAATATTCATCACATCTCAAAATGAAAGGCCACCTTCGTTTGTTATGGAGCTAATGCCTATAAGGATCTGTTGGGGAAACATGCAATTCCTCCAAATCCTTTCAAATCCTTTGTCTTCTATATAATACCCATAAGCGTTGCAGTTTGTGGCAATGGTTAATAAACTTAATGAGTTCAACACTCAAAATGGTTGCATAACATGAGATGACAGCTCATGTGCCTTGTTTATATTTGGACCACGCTTTGCATACATGTCTATCAGTATAGTTACAATAGTAACATCTGATTAAAATGCCTCACGTTAGGCTTTGAAAGATGCCTATACTCTATTCCAAGGCACCATTTTAATGTAGGCCAAGAAGATGTTGGTGATGGGCATGAGTCGACTTTTCAACAGCCCATTGCATATGTTTGAAAGTTTCTAAAGCCTTCCCAATAATCATATTTTGTGCATATCCTGCAAATTATTGCATTCAACAAGAGCGCATTTCTTTGAGGCATTTTACTAAACAATTCACTTATCTTTGTCTTGGCCATGCACATTCCTTGTATATGGCTACATCTTGAGCATCATCATGTTTATCTAACTTCTCGTCTTTCTTCCTAAGTTGCTTTGTTAATAACTCACGTGCCTTGGTCTACGCCAAACATCTTCACCAATAAGTTGCAAGCTTAGTTTACTGAAAAATGGTAATGATTTGAAGAATTGTTCTAATGATCCACATGCCCTGTATATAGCCACAACTTTTGTGTTTCTCCAGCACTTAGACTTTTTTGCATTCGAGGTTTGGAACTCAAATGTAGTTTGCACTCCGTTGCAAAACTACTAACAACGTTTGGAAACCTGAAAGTCTAAAGCTATCACAGCAATAACATCTGCCAATGGTTTCCCTTTGAATATGCTTTGATAGATGCACATACTCATTTTTGTGGCTCTTATTCATCCACAGGCCGTGAGGATGGTCGTAAGGCCTGTGGGACTGGCTTAACAACAGCCTATTACATTTGCCTTAAGTTTTGAAAGCCTATTCAATAAATCCACTTTGTGCATATCCTCTGCTCGTTGTATTCCATGACATGTCATCTCTTCGAGGCATTTTGTGAAATAGTTCATGTGCTTTGTGCATGCTTCTACATTTTGTATACATGACTACCCGCTCATTTACAACTACA
Source organism: Cunninghamia lanceolata (assembly GCA_027924645.1). NCBI lineage: Eukaryota > Viridiplantae > Streptophyta > Pinopsida > Cupressales > Cupressaceae > Cunninghamia > Cunninghamia lanceolata. The sequence goes on along the minus strand of BSBN01000071.1, from coordinate 6,620,554 downwards.
TCATCTGCAAATTGCATTTGTTTGAAGATTTCTAAAATATTTGAAGTAGATCCATTTAATGCATATTATGTGATCATTGCATTCCATGAGATGACATTTCTTTGAGGCAGACAGTCAAATAGTTCAGGCGCTTTGTCTAGGCATATTTTTGAGAAAGCAGGTCTGCAATAATAAAAGGTATATAGGGGGTTTGTGTGTAGTGGAATGTGTTGCGCCTCCTTCAACTGTCTCTCTCTAAACAATGTTGTGAGATTGATATTGGTACAGGTCGTGAGGGTGCTGGCCAAGTGTGTTTGCTTGAAAGCTTTTAAATACTTTTCAATACATCCATTTTGTGTGCATCCTGCGATTATTACAAACCACGAGATGACATTTCTTTGAGAATCTTTATCAAACAGTTCAATGTTGCATCTATGCTGTGCAAGGAGGATGTTGGCAGGGGTTGAGCAGTTCAACTTCATGGCAGGCCGATTAGATTTGCTTGAACGTTCCTAAAACCTTTTCAACAAATCTATTCCATCATTGTGTTTGATGAGACCACATTTCTTTGAGGCATTTTGTTAAACGGTTCACGTTCCTTGTATATGCTTCAACGTTTTGTAGGAATGTCTCTCAGAGCATTTGCATCTTATAATATCTGACAAAGATTATCCTTCCATTATGCTGAAAGAATGTTGGCAAAGATTGTGGGATGGCTTTATGATTGCATTTGTTTAAAAGTTTCTAAAGTCTTTTCAAACGTATCCCATTTTACACATATACTGTGATCAGGGCATCCATGAGACCACATGTTGTAAAATGGTAATGTTGATATCTGAGCATCTTCTGAGAATGTCCCTAAATCTTTTGATCACTATATGTCTTATCAGACATTTAAATAAAACGCAAAACTATCAACACCTTGAAAAGATCTTCTGAAGGATACTGAGAATTAATGGATATCATATCACTGCTTTATCAGATACCCCATGCAGGATCATCTTGCTTATGCTTTTGATGGGTATCCACACGTTGTTTCAAAGCAAGCTGTGGGTGCAGAAGGATGATGGTGAGTTGTTAAGCATTGTGTTTACTTTGGAAGTTTCTAAGACTCTTCCAATAAATCCGTTACATGCAGATTTAGTTCTTTAAGTAGTCATGATATCTACTTTTGCTTTGCTTTATTCATCGACAATGTAAGAGGTTTTCAAAACCTCTTCGGCATTTTAATAGAAGTTCATAACTTCTGAAACTTTTAAATTGTCTCCTTTATCGGCACTTTAAGTGCTTCACACAACTTTGAGATTTTTGAAAGTCAAACTTGCATGGACTTGTGGCGTTTTCAGCACTTCACTTAACTCACAACCTTTATGACTTAGAACTTGTACTTTTTTTTTTAACCTTCATGGGCATTGGAAGTGTAGTTTACAACTAATCACTAATTTTTGAGTTGTGACTTTTCTTTTTTCATAATTTCAATTCATACTTCCAAGTTATAAGTTATAATTTTTCATAACCCCAACTTTTTAACTAACTTTTCACAATTTATAAATTTACACAACCCCAATTCATAACCTTTTTGGGCAACTTAAGAGAAGTTTTCAACTTGTGAAAATTTCTAACTTTACTTTAAGTGCAATTCATAACTAATAACAACTTGTGACTTGTGTTTTTGACAAACCTAGTGGAAGTTTTAAACATTTTTAAAAGTTTCGTTTCCACAACCTATTGGAGGAAAACCATTTTTTTAATATCTCCCAGACAATGTGGAATTTTTCTCTGGAACCTTGCCACATTGTGTGTAATGGAGACAAAATTATCTCTACCAAGCCATTTCACTCCATCTCGCATAAAAGTTCCGATTTAATCATTTCCACAAATTGCCTGGGGAAAACTCAAACTTTTAATTTCTCCCAAACCAGAATGCGGTTGATCTAAAACCTTGCCACGTTAAGTAAAATATAGTCAGGAACATCCCTGTAAAAGGATTTCACACTAGATATCATAGATTTTCATATTTAATTGTTTTCATGATTTTTCGCATAACAGAATTGCTTCCAGGACTTTGGCTAAAACATATGTACAATTCCTCCTTCAAACTAAAGAGCGACTTGACACTTTAGGATAATCAGAGCACTTATGACTTCAAAGTGATTCAACGTAGGGATTTTGATGCAAAAAGTTTAAAATTTAGCAAGTTAAGGATGAGACCAACATAAATCAAGTTGTAATTTGTGCTTATCTCAAAATGTGTGACAAATTCTACTCATTGCATGTTTTTCTCTAATTTACAAGTTTCATTGGAGCACTCATCTTTAGAAGAATTGATGAACGATCCATCACTTTATATGGATCAATATCCTTTTGAGTGTCTAAAAAATATTTAATTTTACATCATGATTATTTGTTTTACTTTGAAATGCATTTGCCTAGTAGTTTGCATGCTAACCAAAGTGGGGGGAAAATGTAATGGTGTAAATTGAATACCCATGTCATTTTCCTTTATGTTTTGGGTCTACTTTGATTAGAGTGTAATAAATATAATAATTAAATTACAAGTGGCATAATTGTTCATGAAATTGACTCATAACCTCACATATCCTAATCCCTATTATTATTGATCAAAAAATTGCATTTTTTATTCTTAGAACCATTATTTACAACATTGGATCAGATTTGTAAGTGCAAACTTGACCCAAGTCACTTCTATAATCATGGAACTAAACTTCAAACATTCAAATTTCATAAAATAGGTCTATGATTCCCTCCCTAGCTAGCCACTACAAGTTGACTTAGTGCACACTATGTTGATTTGTGTGCTAGTTTGTTAGATTTAATGACACGAATTCACTCATTTGAAATCATGATGGAATGTGAAAAGGAATGTCTTCATCTAAGAGCTTAAAAAGTGAATCCACTTTGTACTTGTCTACTTGTGACATCATCCTAGGTTCATTACATGTTTTCTTATTGTAATATAGAAAAAAGCAATACTTCTAACTTCTACATTACATTATATAGGAGTTGGAATAGAAAGTGCTAATTTACAGGAAATTGAAATACAAATTTTGAAAAATAGATTCAGAATTGTAAATAGCATAAATAAAGGAACTTGGCACCAAGAGCTAGAGTTCATTGTCTCAGATGCTAGCATGGCATGTGGACGTCTGCACGAAGTGTTGTAGTCCTTCCATGTGCTATCATCCCAGTTTTGCACTGTCATCCAGAAAAGTTGCAAAAGTTAAAGTTTTTGTATGCATGTGAAAATGAACTTAAAGAAACAAGCTAAACTAAGTTAACCTATTTCATTCATATTCAAATACACCTCATGATTGAGCAATAAAGGAATGCAAACAAGAAAAGAAACTAAACCATGCTAGTTACCATGCAAACCTTTATTGTGTGGATGTGCTCCTTTGATGTTGTGATGTCTAGATGGCTCCTCAAATGGACAACATTACTTTGCAATTCATGGAGTCTTGAAATGGCTAGGATGAGTGGCTATTTATAATTTTTTTGGATGTGGATTGGATGGATGAGATTGATTGGAGAGATCAAGGGTTGAGGTTGATTGAGAGCTCTCAAGCATGGAGAGCTTGCCAAGTGGCTTGATTTGATTGGTGGATGAGGGATGTCCTTGGATCAAAGAGGAATCAATGGTAAAAAAGTGATATTGGCAGAAGGGGATGATCAAGATTGAAAAGGGACAAAAATGAACCTTTGTACAAAGGACACAACCATGCCTTTGTAAGAGGCCCATGTGGTCAGGTACAAAGGCCATACCTTTGTACAGTTGGGAGGATGTGAGGGTTTAATTAGGATTTAATGAGGGATTAGGAAAGTGCAAGGGGTTAGGTAACTAAAATTTAGGTTTAGTCAACTTAAGCAAAAGTGTAGAAAATAGGGAATTAAATAAATTGATACATTTATTTAATTCATGGGATGGGAAAAGGGGATATTAGATAAATAAAATTTATCTAATGTTAGACTATAGAGGATATGTGATAAATGATTAATTAATCATTTATTCTAGCGATAGGTACAATTGCAAGTACAGATGAATAGTGAAAAGTACATGAATAGTGATTTTAGTAACAAATATTATAAAATCACTATTAGAAGTGGAATTGGATGGTTAATTGGATAATTGGGCATTTATCTAGTTAAGGGGTTAAATGATGGCATGATTAGGGTTAAATGGTGTTGAGATGAAGAGGGGTTGGTTTTAGGTGTCTACATTTTGCCTCTCTTTGAGATGGTATTGACAAGCAACATCATTTTAAAGAAAGATAAAACATAGCGTCAGGTATGATTAGAAGAAAATGATGATAGGATGAGCAGGGATTTTTTAGTGGCAAATATTTGAAATCAGGGCCTCCAAAAATGGCGAATAGTATGAGCTCTAAAGGAGACTAAATCACTTGATTTTTACAAAAAATTAATTTAGTCTTGGTTAATTTGCCAGTGCATTATTTTTTTAAACTACTAAATCAAGCTAATTCGTCAGGTAAATGATGTGGCATTAGAGTTGATTCCCCAGTATTTTATAATGTAATTACAAAGCTTAATTATATTTGCCATTAATATTATATTCCTTTCATTAATTTCAAGGCCATATCGCCATTAATAATGAATTCCCATTTAATTTTAGGGATATTTTCACTTCAAAGAGGGATTTTATTTGTTGCCATCGATTACCCTTTTAATCAGATGGTTGTAGTTTAATTCCATAACACTCTATGCATGTGCCTTTGAAAAGCCTTGTTGAGGCCCAGAATTTATTTTGGTCCACATGATCATAATCTAATTGTGTGGCCCAAAATAAATTCTGGACCTCAGTAAGCCTTTTCAAAGGCACGTGCATAGAGTGTTGCGGAATCGAACCATAAACATTCAATTAAAAAGGTAATTGATGGCAACAAATTCACTTTTATTTTAGTCTTTATTTAAAGTGATATATTTTAAAAATCTTTAATCTGTGTGTGCTATCCCCAGACCCCACGAGGGGGCACTGCCCCCTCGACCCCTACAAGGGGGCATTGCCCCCTTGACCCCGCTGATGGCTTTCACCCCCAGGCCCCTATTTCAACATTACAAAAAATAAAAAAATATATGGGGGGATTGCACCGATCAACTATGCAAATTTTTAAAGGAAAGATTGTCCATTGTAATTAATTTATCTAGTAATTATTTGCTAGGATTCACCATTGTAATTATTTATTTTACCAATTATTCATTAGGATTCACTAGGATTTTATAAAAAATTTTAATAATGTGCATAAATTCACCAGGAAAATTTTTTTTTTTTTTTAAAAAGGAAAGATTTGCCAAGAAAATTATAGCACTTAGCTAGGATTCACTAGGATTTTATAGGTTTTTTAGGGAGGGCATTCCTTAAAGTTATCATTGAGGATGAGGGGTTATGATGCCCCAACCATTTGAAGTGAGAGTGACAAGGACAGATGATAGTAAGGATAATGATAGGGATGATTCCCCCTTGAGAGAGTAGGCGGGTTCGAAGAACATGGGTGCCCTCTCGAAAGGATGAAGAGATTTGGATTAGAAAGAAGAGAGTAAAATTTAAGAGACCACATGGATGGGGGGATAGGGTAGATTGGATGCAGTGGATTCATGACTCCATGGATGATGTATTATATTGCACTGATAAATGAGAGGCATCTTTATTCGATATGGCATGAGATGTTATGCACCAAGATATAAGGAACTAGGGTGACAATGTGTCCCATGAGTAAAATCCAACTTATAAGGTCACAAGCAAACCTATGTCGTATATCACCATGATATGGAAGACCATGATACTGTTGTGGTAGATAGGTTATAGGGACTGATGCTAATGCAAGATAAAAAGATAATGCACACACAAGAAAGCACACATGCACAGAAAATGATTCAAAGACAAACATGATGTTGCCCCTGGTCAAGTTGAAAGCCAAAGATTGAAGGGTTAATGATGTTGGATTGTGTTGTTGATGATAAGAACAAGACAAGGATTGGAAATGATATATCCTGATGATGATGATGGATGTTGGATCAAAGGCTTGTAGCGAGGTTGGGAACAAGACCATGGATGTGATTGAATGATTGTGCATAGATAACTAGCTTCAGATGCACATTGATTATGATGTTCTTGTGATTTTGGATGTTTGGGAGATTTTGATTTTTGGGGATTTGAATTACTGGGAGGGAATGCATTGGTTTGCATGTAGGTAGCCTTTAGTAGATACTAATGACAAGGGAAAGCCAAGTCTATCGACAAGGAATTTGTGGGATGATTGGTTGAAATTATAAATGGATAGTCGATAATGGATAGGAGGAAGGAATAGCATAGGATATATGATAGATAGAGGATAGAGTATAAAGGATTTAGGGGAGATGGATGAAGGGATCCTGAATAGGATCTCCAAGGACTATGTCGCATAGGAATAAGTTGTTAGAGTCATACAAGGACTCACAGGAGCCAAGATCATCTGCTGAAAATCTTCTACAAGAGAGAGCTACAAGAAAATATTGTAAAAGCCAAATGCATGCGTGAATTAGTGCTTCACATTCCCATTGCATTATTCAAAAATAAATGCAAAGGATATACACAACTACTATCCAAGAATAGACAAAGTGGGGAAAGAAAGCATGTGACACATGTCGCAATGCTCTCAAGAGAAAAGAAAGCCTATGACACATGTCATAAGGCTCAAAATAGAAAAAGAATCTCCCTAATTAACTTATGTAAAAGTGAAAATATGATTTTTCACCAACACCCCCCCATAAGTGCAACTTAGGGAGATTACACAAGCTAAAAAGAAATAAAGAAAGAAAGATGGGTCCCAACAAAAAAGGCCATGTTAGGTACCCATGAACAACAAGAATCTCTCATAAGGTGGAGAAAAGGAGAAAAACCCAGTGGGAGAAAACTCCTCTTCAAAAGAGAGAAAAAAAAAGTAAAAGAACATGTGATGGAAGGACACTAAGACCCCCCATGGAATGAATCCATCACAAGAGTACAATCATGAGTGCCCTCCCATAACAGAGAGTGAATAAAGAATAAGAATCCCCTCCAAGAAGAAGCTCCAAAACCAATGAAGAGATCTTGAAGACAGAATCTAATCCACTGTCTGCAAACAACATTTCTCCCTTTCGAAAGAAACAAATCCACTGGTGAATGTAGAAGCCATTCCCACATCTTGGATGAATACGGAATCCATATTGAAATGTGTACCTCTGAATGCAACTCAAGTGACCTCATACTGGGAGAATATGTCTTCTCCAAAATAGAAATTGTCTGCCCAATCAAAGAAGAAGAACCAGGAGAGGATATGATCTGAACTACATCGGGAAACACAATAGATGAAGGTGGTGATGCAACGCCAACTGAGATAGAATTAAACAAGAGAGATAAACCCTCAAATGTGTCCTCCAAATCAGCAATGTGAGACTGATATTGACCTACTACACAGAATTACTAGAAGCCAATGATGATGCAACACTGAATTCTGAAGTAGCAACAGGTGATGAAGAAGATGTGATCTCAATAGGAGGAGAAGAGGGAGCAAGAGAGGTCTCTATCTCTAAACATTCAAGACATGCCATATACTCAAGCTCCTCTAAAGTATCATCATCATAAGGTATATTATCTGCATCATCAAGTGGAATGAGGCAATCTACTATAGGATCATTTGGAAATGGTGAGACATGAGGGTCTCCATACAACTCCCAAATTTTTGTCCAAAGTGTGTGTGGACTCTCATAGATGGGAAGATCACACGCAATATTATAATCAACAGTGGTACAAATTAAACCTACAACATGGTCTTGATTGTTACCCCAAACAGATTTCTTCATAGGTGTCTTTGGTTCAGCTATGAGCCCATAAAGATGAGGCAAAAGATGCAGCCACCTGAGATGTGTCAGAATGCCTCTTTGCTAGGGCTCATAATTGTCCTTAGTCAGATTGACCACAAAAGGATGAGTGGAAAAACCCATGATACCTCCTCAAAATGATAGAGATCAAATCATGCAAATAGATTTATACTGATAACAGAAGCCTATCAAAGCAAACAAAACCTTTCCAAGAGCTAGCATGTCCAGGATATTCAACAGAAGCCATAAAATTGACAAACTGAATAAAACATACCTGGGGCTAAATCTAAAAAAATTACATAGATGGCTATGTAGAGCTCTTTGATACCTTTCTAACGCCTATTCATTTTCAAAAAATGAAGATTCTGGGTGCAAGAATGGAGCTCGGAAGCTAGAAATGATGCCTTGACTTCAAAAAGTAAAAACAGGTTTCAAATAGAAAAATCTGGGGAAAAGACCAACATTACTAGATAGTGCTCAGAACCATCTTTCCAACACTTTTTCATTTGCCAATTTTCAAGTCTGTACGCTCAAGTTATGGCCTCTGGAAGAAAACTGCCTTTTTAGGCTTGCACATGAGCACGACATAGAAATCGAGGTAGATTCAGAGATTGAGATGCATAGAAATCAAGGTAGATAGAAATTAGAGACACGAAAATTGAGGCAGATTCAAAAAATTTCAGCACGTAAATTGAGGCATCTCAAAAATTAAAAAAAATATGCACAAAAAAACAAAATTAGCACAAAAATCGAGGCAATCATACAGAAAATCTGGCATGAAAATTGAGGCGATCATATAGAAAATATGGCATAGAAATCAAGGCAGTCGTATAGAAAACTTGGCATGGAAATCGAGGCGGCCATATGAATTTTCCCTGCACATAAAAAACCAAACCCCAAAAAATGCCCAAAACTTTTTTTCAACAAAATATCGAGTGCCTTATATGAAAATAGGGGTTTTGACACCTTCTGAGCACAACCATGAGGTCTGTTTTGCTCCAGAATATACAAATTATCTTCTCATGGCTAAAAACCTCTCTGATTTGAGAAGAAATTGATAGATCTGGAGCTTTGATACCATGTTAGATTCCCAAAATCATCTGCAGGAAAACTTCTACAAGAGAGAGTTGCAAGAAAATATTGCAAAAGCCAAATACATTAATTAGTGCTTCACATTCCCATTGCATTATTCAAAAATAAATGCAAAGGATATACACAACCACTGTCCATGAATAGATAAAGTGGGGAAAGAAAGCATGTGACACATGTCACAATGCTCTCAAGAGAAAAGAAATCCTATGACGCATGTCATAAGGCTCAAAATAAAAAAAGAATCTCCCTAATTAACTTATGTAAAAGTGAAAATATGATTTTTCACCAACATAAGTTGTCCCACTCGAGAGATGTGTCACTCATGACAAGACATTGGGATTGTGGGGATGGATGGATGTTTTTAGGATACACTTGAAAATGTATTTATGTCAAGAGGTGTCCAAGGCATGTCTGACATGTTTTTCCCTTGTCCTTATCAGGATCACCAGTAGGGAAGGAGGATTAAATGACAATGGGGTAGATAGGTAGATAAAAGGGATGTGATCAAGGGGTAGATGGAATGACCAGTTGGGTAACTTTTTGGCAATGTGAACTGTTAGACGTAATAAAACCACAAGTGGACTTGGGGAGTGATAGGCGAGGCAAGGTTTGTCCCCAAGTATGGGGTACGAATGGATGGAGGATTACTCATGATGCCCACAAGAGGTTTTCATCATGGTACTTGTCCAAGGTGCCACGAAGAGTGGTATTCACCATTGGATGAATTTTTTCTCTTTACTTTTTTGATTTTTTATGTTTTTGATTTTTTGAGTTTTTAGATGGGATGGGAGGGGATGGGTGGATGTGGATGGAGGACAGGGACCCAAGTGACGGTTTCCATAGCAAGGTGATAGTGTCCTATTTTGGATAGTTATTTTTCCTAGACCATGTCAAGTGTTATTACGTGCACATATGTTGGTAGATGATTGAATGCGATGGAGATGGAGTGGATGGAATAGATGGAGAGGATGGTGGATGGATGGATGAAGGATTTATGGATAGATGGATGGAGGAAGGATGGATGGAGATGGTGGATTATGATGTGGATTATGGATGATAAATGAATGATGGATAGATGGATGGAGGAAGGATGGATGGCAATGGTGGACTATGATGTCGATTATGGATGATGAATGGATGATGGATGGATGGATGGATGGATGGATGGATGGAGGAAGGATGGACCTGTTGACACATGAAAAAACTAGTTCCCAAAATGCATCTTTTTGCCCCAAATTCAATAAATCTACTTTGTGCCCTTATTGAGAAGCCCATTATTGACACCAGATCAAAGATATTTCTCATGGGTCTTTTTCAATAGCCCTCTATGTGTTTGCCTTTTGAAAGTACAAGGAAAAAGGCCAAAATTTGACTAAGTATCAAAAACTCTAAGTGTTTCCTTGTGTTTTTCACATTTGTCAAAGGTTGGAGTTTTGGGCTTCCTTCTTCCATCCTGCTTTCCCTTTTAGCTCCAAAACCTTCCAAGGCTAAAATTTGCCTAAGTGTTAAGTTCTTGAAAATCCTTCTAAAGTTTGTCGGAGGTTAGAGGTCAGGCCTTTGGCCTTTGGTCTTCTTTGAGGCAAGTGTCAGGGAGAAACCCTTAGGGCTGAAGTTCGATGGGGTCTACTTGTTTCATTTTCTTCTATGTATCAAGTTGGCGATGGACGACGGAGGTTCGTTCTTCTTCCTCCCTTTAGGAAAGCATCAAGTGGAAGGCCCAATGGTTAACCCCTGATAGGTGTTTGTTTCTTTTATGTATGCAGAAGGTGGAGGCCTCAGTGCCCAAGGTCTGGTGGTCTCCTTTCCTTTATTGTGCGGAGAGCGGAAGTAGAGGCTCTTCTCTTTCCTCTTCTAGCTGGTGTAAGGTGAAATGGTGAAGGCTCGGGGCCTGACCCCTAGTGCTCTTCATTTGTCTAAATATTTTGGGGTCAAGAGTTCTCTCCTTCTCCTCCAAAGTGTAGATTGCTCAACGAAGGCCCAAAGTTTGAAGTATGATTTGTTGGAGGTCAACTTCCTGGCCTTCCAAACTCCTCCAACTGCTTGGGAACACACCAACTACTTCCAGGGATGCCATTAATGCAAAGTGAATGGTTAGAATTAATTGTTGAAGTAATGGCAGTTGGTGGGGTAGTTGGTTCCTACCCAGAATGTAGAAGGGAAAACATTGATATATATACATCATTCTGAACCAAGCTAAACCAATTATCTGGTCTGTAATGCCTTAGGATAATTATAGGGCTTCAAATCAAGACATGCATGGCATTGAATGGAGGAATGTGTTTGATGCAGGGTAGGAATGAATTGTAATGCATATTTCATGCAGTCGTATGTCTCCATGACTATTTGTAGTGATTCAGGGGAATGCCTAGTCGCAGCTTTGTATTTTTCCTTCACCACATTTGCTGGTGCAATTGTAATAGATATTTTATAATGTGTGATAGCATTCAAGTCAATACAAGATTTGTTTTGAGTCATCTCTTTATTGCAAATGGGTCATTGTAGTTTGGTTCTGGATAATTAAGTATGTTCAATGTATGAAGTATAATATGAGAATTGTATATAAATACATTTTAGTTTTTTGTTGATGTTGGTTCAGTCCTTTTCTTCCCTCTTTACTGCTTATGACTTTGTTACCCAATGGAGTAGGCACTGGTCCATATTGGGAAGGAATCAATCATCCTTTTAAACAAACAAAATCATTTACCAGTGGTTTAGGGGAAAAACCATCTTTCCTATGCATGTACCTTCGCACAGTTGAATCAGCTATACATGGGTTTTGTGATAGCTAGTTGTTCTTGGTTCGATGATAGTCTTTGAGGCCAAGACAATAATTTGGGTTTGGTTGTTCATTTATTTTTAGTTTTTCATTTGGTTTAAACTTAATACCTATTTAGGTATACCCCTTGGAATATCTCTCCAGAGTTTAAGCTGAGCTCAAAGTGTAGAGGAGTCTACCCACTCCTGTAGGTTGTCCAAAATTGCCTAAAACTTGTTGATAAACCTCTTTTAATCACCTTGACGATGCCCCTAGCATAGGTGATTATAAATATTTTTAGGGTTCTAGGTTGTAGTTATTTTGGGAGTCAACATTTTTGGCACCGTTGTTGAGGAAGAGTAAATTGTCGAGTTAGAAAGATGTATAGACTTTGCTAGTGTGAGCAACTAGAATCACTTTTGTAGCCTTGAAGATCAGTCATGCTTCAAGGGTTTTCCTCATTCAGTTAGGTGGTGACTCTATTGTCAAAGAATAGAAATTTGTTACTATTGTACCTTGGTTGTTGTTGGTGATTTGAATGCTCCATCTCAATATGTAGCAGCTAGTGAAATAAATGTACATGGTTTTTGTTGTCATATTTTGCCCAGGCCAAAAAATCCCTCCTTCCATCAAAAAAATCTGAATTGAGAAAGCATAAATGGAAGGATAGGTTGAACCCCTTAAAAAATCCCCAAAAAATTCTAAGTTTTTGCCTTTTATTTGGCCTTAGTCAGAAAAGTTTCCATTTGGCGAACATTTGGTTCGACGGTACACCGATTCGCTGAGTAAGTGAGGTGGTGAGCAGTGGAAGCATCTTTTGGATAGCTAAGAAAAGACAAATTTTGCCTTTGTCAGCAAACTTAAGGTTTGGCAAACTTTAAGTTTGTTGATCAACAAGTTCGCTGACAAAGGAACAATGCAGTGAAGGCAGGTAGATATGGCTAAGGCAAGACATAAAGCAAGGGCTATTGACGAATCAGGAAAAACTCATACTTGCTAAGTGGTTCAAATTTTCCCAAGTTTGTCGATAGGGTGATTCGCCGATTGAGGGGACCCAGAAGGAAAGGAGATGATCCTGTGGTGAAAGCGATGGTTCGCGGAAGGGAGATTTTGCCGATAAGGTGAAGTGGTAGAGTCAAAGTAAGTTCATGGTGAAGGGATTTCACTGATAAGGTGAAAATCAACTATGGAAAGAAAAGACTCTGTTAGGGGGTCGATGAAATAGCTAACTCATCAACTAGTTTAGAATTCCCAAGGTTTGCCGACAAGGCAATTTACTGACAAGGCAAAGAAGAAGGAAAGAGATGGCCAAGTTCTAAAAAGGAGAAAATCTCTGACAAAGGATAAAAGATAGAGGAACCAACCTTCTCTATAGGTCTAATCTCATCTACAAGGTCCCACACCTTGAGATCAGTCCCATCGTGTCATTGGAATGCTTGAACGGGTTTCAAGCAGGGTTCAATTCAACGTGACAACAGTTTCTTTTCTTCCTATTTTGGAGATTGTTGTTGATGTCATGCTGAAGGAAGAAATTTATATGCCTCAGTTTTTTGCCTTGCACTATAGGATGTTTTAGTCATGGAAGGTTGGTATGAATATGACTATTCTAGGGTTGTTCCTTTATCTAAGTCTTTCTATGTGTTAGACCCTAGAAACTATATTGGTGTGGATTCCCATGACCATCCTAGCAATACATTTCCTAGTAATGGCTTTGCCTTTAATACAAACCAGAACCAATATGCAACCATGCAAAATCAAAATGAATTAGAAGTGCAACATTGTGAGATTGATAAAACCAAACAACCTTTAGAGTCATTATTGTAGCAAGAAAAAGAAGTAGAAAGTCAAATCATGCTACTTCAGTCCAAGCCACAATCCAATGTTCTTCCTATTGTTATCAATATCTCACTTTTTTGGCCCCCTCCCATTGCTAATGAGACCACATATAAACAACTAGACCTTTCATGCGTCAATTATGAAAACCAATCCATGTCCAACAAAATATATTATCAAATGCCATTTTTTGATGGGTGTGAAGTTTATGATGGGAAGGCACATATTGAGGCATTTTCAGACTTCATGGACAAATTTTGATTTGAAGATGAAGATATGTGGATGAGATTTTTTGTTAGATCTCTATGTGGAATAGCACAAAAATGGCTTGTTGGTTTCCCTGACCATCACTTTGATTCCTGGAATGACTTGGTGGCTGGTTTTGAGGAATTTGCAAGTGGTTTAGACCCTACATTTCTTGTCCAATAACTAGAAGATATCATATACTAGGAGGGAGAGTCTAGCATGGGGTTTAGTCACAAGTTTGTAGTTGCCTTGAACAAAATACCATAAGCCTTCAAACCTGACTTACCTGCCTGTATTGACATGTTATTCATAGCTTATGATGATAGTTTGGATTCAATACGGGAGGAGTTCGATATGATGAGCATGCAGCAGACATACAGATGCCTTGATTTCATTGATGGTTTGAAACGGGATATGATTGCAAAGTCACAAATGCAGAGGCAGTTGGTAATGAACAGGCTGTTGTAGGCAACAAAGACATGAAGGCTTCATGTGATTCAAACACAATGTAAGATGATAATTGTGTGTGCAAGAGGGTACATGAAGGTGTTAGTGCATCATATGATAGCGATGAAGATGATGAAATCAGTGTGTGTACCTACCTTCAGTTGGACAGTTCATCAAGTGAAAGGAAAAATGATGAAACCAATGGTGACTTCTAGCCTAATGCTGAGGTATGTGGTTTAGTGAACAATGAGGATGTTGTGTACAGGGATGAACAATCAAATGGATCAGCCTCTGAAGCTGAGTATGAAATGTGTACACATGTTGGTAAAACATGGGATGAAGAAGAGACTTGTTTCTTGTTTGATTTGATGCCCTCTTTTGTTCCTGTTAGTGATTTCATTGACGAAGCAGTTAGTGTTTGTTTGCATGAGGATCACATGGAGGTGACTGCACATGATAATAACTGATCAAATATAGTTGTTGGTACAACCACAAATTTTTAATGTGAAGAGCTTTCCCTGGATTGTGAAGGTGGTGATCATGCAGATGCATATGATCGAACCTATTTGTGCGGTGCAAGGTATGTTCTCTTCCCCATGCAGAATGTGCTTCAACTCAGCCACAAATAAATGATATAGAAATGAAGGAAGAAGAAATGTACATCATCGGTATGTTTGCAATAGTGAATATTACACAACAGATTGCCATAGAGGACTTGAAACATAGAGACAATTTGAAGAACATGGTTCTTCACATAAGGTGTCTCATGATCCTAGTATATGTGTTGATGTTTTGGATTGCATCCTGAGTCGTGCAAGTATGATTCAAAAATTGAAGGTTGTAGCAACACATATGAAAGTTATGTTCAAGAGCTTGGTGGAGTTGCAAATGAGTATGAATGTTTCCACTTTGATAAGGAATGTTTACCAGCTCTTGAATGTGTTGGTTTTGTAATAGAGGTTGAGTCCTTTGTGTGGGATATTGATGTGAATGAGAAGCAAGGCATGCTTATGCCTGAATTCCAACATGTTACAACCCAACCAAAAGGTATACCTAAGCTAGAGTCTTTCCAATTTGCTCTACAAGATGAAGTGTCTTCTCTTGTGGATCAACAATGTAATCAGGCACATTTTTCTTTTCCATGTGAGTTGGAGGTGTTTTCCTTTTCCCTCAATTTGCATGAAGAGGTCAGCAAGTGTAATAAGGTTATAGTGGATGATGGAAGTTTGCTTCCATCCATGTCTTTTGTTGTTGACTTGGATTTTAGTTTCTCACCCCTTGTTGTTGGGAACAAACATGATGTTGCATGGAATAGGTCAAGTATTTATTTCTTATGGTTTCCTTGTAGTAGTGATTTCATTGATGAAGTTGGCCTTGGCTTCATGAGTAATAATTGCAGGTTGATGGATGTTGAGGGCAGTCTTCATTTGTTGCAGCTGGGTGACAAGTGTAAAATTGGTTTGAGGGAGATCAACTACTTCATTCAACTTGTCTGTGACAGAGGCAAGTAGTTGCAGTAGTCTTTTGTAGGGTTAACCTTTAGTGCTCTCAAATTTTTATTACAATCAACTTTCCTGTTGTGCTCCAATGCCTATGGTTGTATTTTGCTCTGTATATATGCCTTGTTGTAACTATGTTCTATGTTTTTTCCCCTTGTGTGTTTGTGCCTTTTGGTCTGTCCAGAGATCTAAGGTCCTCATAGTGACATTTCTTGTCACACATCCCCAACTAGAGCCAGTGTAAAACACTCGAAAAAAACAATTCCCAAAATGCATCTTTTTCCCCCAAATTCAGTAAAATCTACTTTGTGCCCTTGTTGAAGAGCCTATTATCGATATCAGATGAAAGATATTTCCCATGGGTCTTTTTCAATAGCCCTCTATGTGTTTTCCTTTTGAAAGTACAAGGAAAAAGCCCAAAAAATGACTAAGTATAAAAAAACTCTAAGTGTTTCCTTGTGTCTTGCTAAAAGGGAAAGCAAGAGGGAAGGAGGAATGTAGATTGGCCAAAATCACCCAGAACTTGTTGATAAACCTCTTTTAATCACCTTGATGACCCCCCTGGCCTAGGTGATTATAAAATGTTTTAGGGTTCTAGGTTGTAGTTATTTTGGGAGTCAACAAGACTATCGAGATGTGATGGACGAGATATGTGGGATAAGGGATATAAGATGAGAGGATGAAAGTATGTGGGAATGTCATGGGGAACCAAGACCAATGGTTGCACACGTTATAATGGAGTTTGAGTCTTATGTAACTTATAATTTGGAGTGGGGAGTAATGGAGATTGTTTAATATGGGATCAAGATGGGGAATTGTAGGATTGTTGATTTTGGGACTTAGGGGATTGCCAATCTGGGGACTTAGGGACCCAAATGGACTTAGGGTTTGTAGGATTTTTTTATGGGGAGAGGGATTTTTGGGATTTGGGAATGGAGTGGGATTGGGATGCTCCACTTGGATTTAGCACTTTTTGTTGCTTGGGGACCCACCATTTCTTTTGCTTTTGGAGGTGTGGGCTTTTGTAGTCTTTTGGATTTTTGATTTTGCTTGGATGTTGTGTATTGATGCTCTACGACATGATAATCTTTAGGATTTTGTGGATTTGTGGCTTTATATGGGGAGGCATCCGAATTATTATTTTTGAATCCCATGGGTTTTTTGATAGCTTCATGTTTGGACAATGTGTGCGCTTGTTGATCATGATTAGGGATAGGAATTTGGCATGTTTAGGGATACGGGAAATATGGATTGAGATGTTGAGGATGGGGATATTAGGTTTTGGGAGGAGTGGAGGAAGAGTGGATGGAGGGATGGGAGGATGTTTGGATTGATGGACATAACAAGATGAAGGAGGAGGGATGGTGGCATATATTTTTGGAGTGTGATGAGAGGCACCTAGCCTGGGATTGGAAGAAAGTTCCTTATGGAGCGTGCAAGTAGTAGCAACATGATTGGATTGTTTTCCTTGGGATGTATAGCCAAGGCCATGTGAACATAGATGGATTTTGACATGGATGGGCTCCAATATGCCTTGTTCATAAAGGCCTAAGCCTTTGCCTTGATAATTCATTTTTTGGAGCATGTAGTGTGCAATGGGATGTTTGTTGTTTTGGGAACAAGACGTGAGTCTGTTATTGGATGGGAGGATGGGTGGTGGAGAAAATTTGTTCCTCTCTTATGAGATAACCACCATGGATGAAGGTGTTGGGACTAAGAGGATAGGATGATGGATTTAGGATGGGGTCGATAGGAGATGGTAAAGGGTTGATGGGAGATGGTAAACGATTAATGGGGGGTGATGGGGGATCAATAGGAGATGGTGTGGGATTGGGAGATGGATGAGGTGGGATGCTTGGATATTGATTAGGAAGTGGGATGGATGTTTCCACATGCTTTGGACTAGGCTCTTGACATAGCCAGATTTGTGTGGATAATGTGATGGGGGAGGAGCATTTAACTTCATTTGGCATTTGAATAGACTCCTCGGATGGGGTAGATGGAGATGTGGGTGATAATTTAGATAATACTTTTGATAGAATGGAGGGGGGTGATTTGGTTTTGTTGGGTGCTAGGTGAGGGAGGGTGTCATCAATGACACACTTAAATGGATTTGGATGAGTTGGATGTCATGACTTCACAACTTTGGTTTCATGATTTTTCTCTAGATCCTTAGTGAGGAGTCCATGGAGAAAGGATGGTTTGGATTTAGTAGGAGAATAGGATAGTGTGTTGGATGATGAAGTAGATGGTGATGTTGGTGGATAAGGAGATGGTGGATTTGGATAAATAGGATAAGGGGATGAAATATGTGGATAAGAGGTAGAGATGGTGGGGATTTCTTAGAAGGATGCATGTTGTGATGTGAATGAGAGGTAGAATGGATTTCCCTTGTCATAAGGTATGCAATTAAGTGTGGGGGTGTATATTGTGCTAGACAATGCATGGTCAAAGGGATGTTTGCATGCTTATAGATGGGCGAGGGTGATTTATGGAAAGCTTGTTTGCAAGGATTTCATCAAGGATTTTGATTTTAGCTTGGTCAACAAGACTATCATCATCATCAAAAGTGGATGGATTCATGATTGGATTAGGATTTAAGATGCTATGATGTAGGATAACTTGATGATTTTTTTATTTTGATTTTGGATTAGAGGGATGAATTTTATTTGGATTTGGATTAATTGGGATTCAGATTGATCAAGATCAACGATGTATAACACTTGATACTAGGATGAAATTGCTTTGATTAATCAAGGTCAACAATGTATGACACTTGATCTTGGTTGGATTTGGATTGATTTGGATTAGGCGAAAGGCCTTTTGATGGTTGGATTGGATGGAATTTGATTGGGGATTGATTAGGGATGATTTAGATGATTTTGGTCATGATTTGGAGGAGAATGATTAAGATTTGGAAAGGGTTCAAAGGGGGTTAGTTCCTTAATCACTTTAAGATTTTCAAAGAATGGTTTTGATTAAGGATGGAGGTGTTGGTTTTTCTTCTGAATCAGCATTAGGGTTTGCCACTTCTAATGCACAGGCAGATTCAGCCAACTGAATACAGGAGGTTGCGTGAGCTCCTCCCCTTCACTTCTGGTTCTGCCGCACCAAGGGGGGTGTCCCTATTTGATAAAAGTATAACCTTGACTAGCTCAATGATAGAAGGATTTAACTTGACAGCAACAGGCAGAATACTCTCATGTATGGACCAAGATTTGTGTAACAAATCACAAGGTTGGCAACATTCTTGGACATGATGTCTGGTTGGGTATGAGAGCATGCAGGGATCCTAATCCTACTCCTACAACTAACAGGTGGAAGGATGAAATGGTTTGATTTGATTTTTGGATGCAAAGCTGGACATGGTATATAACCTCAACACAGAGCTAGATTGGTGCCTATCCAGGGCTTGGAGTCAGTAGACATACACCTGTGAATGATCAGCATGAACAACTAAAACTGGATTTCAGGGGGATATACATGATATCTGCCTTACAGATATCTCCCAATACAGAGTGTTAAGTTGTCTATACTTTTGGCATCCCTACTGCAGTATACCCTTCCCAATATTCAATCTGAAAATAGTTTAATCTACCCCTTGAGCAGAAGTTAAAAGATTAAACATTCCACACAGGAACTCTATGTTCTAGAATCTCAGACATTCTTGAATGCCTGGACTCAGAAGAAAGATACATGCAAAACTGGAGATAGAATCAGCATAACACATGCAAACATAGCATTATTCATATAAAATTGACCATGAAATCAGTGGATTCATGCACAAACGTACAACAGGAGATACATAAACTCGCAAGTTTTGCTGCACAGAGCAACCAAAACCAGTTGTATCTTATTACAGAGCCAAAATGTCTAGTTTTCAACGACCAAAACAATGGTAACACAGTCTGCCTATATTGGCCAGAAAGTGTACCCACAGTAATTAATTACATGGCTTTCAAAAATCTGCCAGATACAGATCACGCAGGAAGAATGGTGCTCAGAAGTTATTGCTGTAGCAGACAAGGGAGGCCTCGAGCCCTGCGCCGCCATTTGGAAGTCTTCATCCATAAATCGGGCAACCTAATCATGTGTACCATTTCTCTTACCCCTGTTACAGTCGCCATTGATGGCTCAACCACCCGTGGCCACGTGAAAACTGTCGCTGCGTTCAAAAAGAATTTTCCCGCCAAAATGCATTTTCTAAAGGTTCAAATGTGCAGGGAAATTAATCCCACATGCATGGTGCGGAGACCCTCCAATAGTTTAAAAACATGGCCACTAACATACTAAGTGTCAAGCGCTTTTGCCACGCTCGACACACGCCTCTCAGCCCAAAGCCCATCGCCCAGACCTAGGCCATCGACTCACCCCACAAATCTCTCATCGATCTCAATTGTCTCGCCGACCGCTTCACTACATTCCCCTCATCGGCCAGAGACTGACCATCAGGCTAACTCTCCAGACTCTGGCCGAAAAGCAACCTCACGCCGATGACTCCTCATCGGCCAAACTCCTTACATCGGCGGCCCAAAAATTTGCTTCGTCGATAGCCAAACACACGCCGATGGACATCCATCGGCCAGACCAAAACAATCGGAGCACTCAAGAAATCTTTCGTCGATGAAGCCAATCACTCCGATAAGACCAAAAACATAAAGCCTCGAACCGTTGAACCCCGAACCAAAAGGGTTCAACACGAGGGTTCAACGCGATGGTTCAAACATCAAAAATAATACTCCATAGGCAACAAAGCTTCGAACCATTGAACCTTGAACCAAAACAAAAAGGTTCAAGCGGGAGGTTCAACGATGCAATATTTGCGCAAGGCAAATGCATAATGCGACCCGTTAGAAGAAAATTAAACCTTGAACTGCTGAACCACTGAACTTAGAGAAAAAAGGGTTCAAGTTCAAACTGAAATGTCGAAGACATAAAAATGAACCCATGCCGATGGAGAAAAGACGAAGACCCCTCCTCAAGAAATGAGATGCAGATGCTGAAAAGTACTAAAGGGGTGCCAAAACTTAGAACCTTTTAGATATTTTGGGATGGTGCCTACATGAAAATTGCTAAATTAACTGACAGTGAATTCAGGCACCAACAGTGGCTCTGATTGGGGATGTGCAGGTGCAAGACTGTAGCGAGAACCCCAGATCTCTGGGATGCAGACCAGTGCCTTATCCATTGGGCATAGAGTCATGAAGTTACCATGATCTGCATCACCAATCAAACTTGATGGCCTAAGGCCACCAAGAAAAGGAAAACCAATATTTCCCCTTGTCAAACACCTGATTTTCTTTTGATTTCTTCAAATGAAGCCTAAAAGCATTTAACTGTCTGCAGCAAGCCCCTTGGCAATTATTTGTGTTGCTGCTCATTTCTTTTTCTTCAACAAATCTACAACTACCTTCATCAGCATATATAATTATCAGTTGTAGAATGTCATCATCATATGAGTCACTGATGTTGCTTGGAAAAATAATAAACTCACATGAAACAAATGAATCCACATCAGAATTTTGCCCTTCCTCAAAAAATAAGAGCTTCTCTGTATCAAACATGCAATATTCAGGCACAAGCAACATCTCATAATGAAATTTATCTTGATGAACATACAGATATCCATCATCATCATGCACGGCAGTTTTGTCATTAATGTCCACCTGAAATGTCTCAAGAGAAGGCAGAAATAATTCAGAATGTAGCCCTACACTGAAAGCTTCATAGTCACCCCTGCAATCAACACTATCCCCAACTGTATGAGCACACACATCTGCAATTTTCCCATCCACCTCTGAATAGTGACCTTATTTTTTATCTTCACCAGTGCCCTGATAATCAAAAGCAAAGTTTTCAACCTCTGCACTATGAAGGTGGCCAAAATCTTCAAGGAAACATTCATAATCAGCATCCAAATATATTTCATTATTTGAAAGGCTCACATATGCATCTGAATGCTGGAAATCACTAGCATATTCACTTGCATCCCTTGAATCAATGTTTTCTATATTCAGAGTGAAGCTCTACATATCCACTTCATATAAATAATCAGGCATAACTGGGATATGCACACTGCTGCAAGACACAACTTCATGTATGTCTCTCATTTGATCAATTGGATGGCACCTTGTGTCTGTAGGCTTGTCTTCTAAAGGCTGATAACAATCTTTGTTTTCATTATTACAAGATGTGCTTACATTTTCTACAACATTTTCTTCATGCATCACATCATGGCTGCACACATTATTCTGAAGTATATTTCCCTCTATACAATCATCTCTCAATGCACATACTGGGAGGGCTGAAATATATTCACTTTGATAACTGCTTTGACAACTTGCAGCCATGAAACCTACTGGCATTCCATATTTCTCATTGTTTTCTATGTCCATAGCAAATTAGAAAGCCTAGTGAAGTGTGACTGGTTCTTTATCTCTCAACAGATAACTCATTTCTTCATCAAATGCAGCCAAATAAATTGTCAAGCACAATGCATTATTAGGTCTCATATATTCAGGGATCTGCCTGAGCAATTTAATAAACCTAAGATTAAAGGCTGGAGCCAGCTCCTCATCTTCCCTTTGGATATTCATAAAATGTATGATCAATGAGGCCACATCAAACCTTTCACCAAACTGCCCTAGGAATGCAACTTCTAAATCTATCCATGAAGAAACTGAACAAACAGGCAGGTCTGAAAACCATATCCTAGCATCATCTTCCAATGACTGAACAAAGAGTCTCATTACTACATCTTCATCCTCTACCTCATAATCTTCTATTAAATTACAAAATCTTTGCAGATGTTTGTTTGCCGATTCAGAATCTGATCCACTATATTTTGGCAAACATCTTCTAATTTTATTGGGAACAATATTTGGGTAACCATATATCCCTGTGAAGTTTAGGGCTTTATATCTTTCAATAAAGAATGGTCTTCTCTGAGAGCACGACCAGGCTTGCTGTTCTAAACACAACATTTTGAATCAAAGATGAATACTTGGATATATGTTGCAGCATTGATAGGTTCTTTCAACAGAGTCGCCACCTCTCAGAGAGAGGACAGAATGTCAGCAAGGCACTTTTGTTTTCTAGATTCATCACCCCAGCACAACACCACATGGTTCCTTTTTGCTGCAACAACTTCACTGGAAACTAGATTTTCCAACCCTCAGGTTACTTGACTCTCTCTCTCCACAGCAGAGTCGCCATTTTGTTGGTGACTCGGATGGGCACACAAATATTTCACCAGGGAGGACAAAAATAACAATTTTCAAATCACCATCCCCAGCGGAGTCGCCATTTTGTTGGTTTTTCTTCTGAATCAGCATTAGGGTTTACCACTTCTAATGCACAGGCAGATTCAGCCAACTGAATACAGGAGGTTGCATGAGCTCCTCCCCTTCACTTCTGGTTCTACCGCACCAAGGGGGGTGTCCCTATTTGATAAAATTATAACCTTGACTAGCTCAATGACAGAAGGATTTAACTTGACAGCAACAGGCAGAATACTCTCATGTATGGACCAAGATTTGTGTAACAAATCACAAGGTTGGCAACATTCTTGGACATGATGTCTGGTTGGGTATGAGAGCATGCAGGGATCCTAATCCTACTCCTACAACTAACAGGTGGAAGGATGAAATGGTTTGATTTGATTTTTGGATGCAAAGTTGGACATGGTATATAACCTCAACACAGAGCTAGATTGGTGCCTATCCAGGGCTTGGAGTCGGTAGACATACACCTGTGAATGATTAGCATGAACAACTAAAACTGGATTTCAGGGGGATATACATGATATCTGCCTTACAGATATCTCCCAATATAGAGTGTTAAGCTGTCTATACTTACGGCATCCCTATTGCAGTATACCCTTCCCAATATTCAATCTGAAAACAGTTTAATCTACCCCTTGAGTAGAAGTTAAAAGATTAAACATTCAACACAGGAACTCTATGTTCTAGAATCTCAGACATTCCTTAAATGCCTGGACTCAGAAGAAAGATACATGCAAAACTGGAGACAGAATCAGCATAACACAAGCAAACATAGCATTATTCATATAAAATTGACCATGAAATCAGTGGATTCATGCACAAACGTACAACAGGAGATACATAAACTCGCAAGTTTTGCTGCACAGAGCAACCAAAACCAGTTGTATCTTATTACAGAGCCAAAATGTCTAGTTTTCAACAACCAAAACAATGGTAACACAGTCTGCCTATATTGGCCAGAAAGTGTACCCACAGCAATTAATCACATGGCTTTCAAAAATCTACCAGATACAGATCACGCAGGAAGAATGGCGCTCAGAAGTTATTGCTGCAATAGACAAGGGAGGCCTCGAGCCCTGCGCCGCCATCTGGAAGTCTTCATCCATAAATCGGGCCACCTGATCATGTGTACCATTTCTCTTACCCCTACTACAGTCGCCATTGATGGCTCAACCACCCGCGGCCGCGTGAAAACTGTCGCTGCGTTCAAAAAGAATTTTCCTGCCAAAATGCATTTTCTGAAGTTTCAAATGTGCAGGGAAATTAATCCCACATGCATGGTGCGGAGACCCTCCAATAGTTTAAAAACATGGCCACTAACATACTAAGTTTCGAGCACTTTTTCCATGCTCGACACACGCCTCTCAGCCCAAAGCCCATCGCCCAGACCTAGGCCATCGGCTCACCCCACAAATCTCTCATCGATCTCAATTGTCTTGCCGACCGCTACACTACACTCCCCCATTGGCAAGAACAATCCCGTCGACAAACCTCAAAAAACTCTGGCCGAAAAGCAACCTCACGCCGACGACTCCTCATCGGCCAAACTCCTTACATCAGCGGCCCAAAAATTTGCTTCGCCGATGGACATCCATCGGCCAGACCAAAACAATCGGAGCACTCAAGAAATCTTTCGCCGATGAAGCCAATCACTCCGATAAGACCAAAAACATAAAGCCTTGAACCGTTGAACCTCCTTACATCAGCGCCCCAAAAATTTGCTTCGCCGATGGACATCCATCGGCCAGACCAAAACAATCGGAGCACTCAAGAAATCTTTTGCCGATGAAGCCAATCACTCCGATAAGACCAAAAACATAAAGCCTTGAACCGTTGAACCCCGAACCAAAAGGGTTCAACATGAGGGTTCAACGCGATGGTTCAAACATCAAAAATAAGACCCATAGGCAACAAAGCTTCGAACCATTGAACCTTGAACCAAAACAAAAAGGTTCAAGTGGGAGGTTCAACGATGCAATATTTACGCAAGGCAAATGCATAATGCGACCCGTTAGAAGAAAATTGAACCCTGAACCGCTGAACCACTGAACTTAGAGAAAAAAGGGTTCAAGTTCAAACCGAAATGTCGAAGACACAAAAACGAACCCATGCCGATGGAGAAAAGATGAAGACCCCTCCTCAAGAAATGAGATGCAGATGCTGAAAAGTACTGAAGGGATGCCAAAACTTAGAACCTTTTGGATATTTTGGGATGGTGTCTGCATGAAAATTGCTAAATTAACTGACAATGAATTCAGGCACCAACAGGAGGATTGGATCTTGATCAAGAATGGGTGGAGGAATGATAGATAATCAATTTTGGATGAAGGATAATTAGATTGGACGAGGATTAGGATGAGAGTGGATTAGATGTGATTAGATTAGGTGTTGTCCTATTTTGCCTTCAGGCCAAATAGACCAAGGATCCCCAAACTTGCAAAAAATATCACCAAAATCCTAAATGTGTTGCCTTGAGAAGATCCCCCAAAATCTTAAAATTTTCTAAGTGTTTTTGCCCTTGATGGTCTACCTTTTTTTAGAGTTTCGGAGTTCTCTCTCCTGTCATGCCATTCCTATCAACTCTAAAATTTTTGCCTCGATAATTTGTAAAATTGCCTAATTCTATCAGGCATCAGAGGTCAGGAGGTTTCTCTTCCTTCTTCTTCTAAGTAGGTAGCAAGTGGAAGTCCCAATCACCGAAGTTTGATGAAGCTCCAAAAACATTTCAAAGTCTTTCAGGTGTCAAAGGTCGGGAGGTTTCTCTTCCTTCTTCCAAGAAGGCAGTAGGCGGAAGGCCCGATCGCTAAAGTTTGACTAAGTTTTATAAATTATCTAAGTGTTTCAGATATCAGAGGCTGGGGTTACAGTCTTCTTCTTTCCTTTTAGCAAGTGGTAGGTGGAAGGGTGAGGGTCCAATTGCTGAAGTCCACCGAGCTCCAAAGTTTTTAAGTGTTTCAGATGTCAGTGATCGGGGGTTTTCTCTTCCCCTATCTTGTTTGAAGGCAGAAGGGAGAAGGTCTGAGGCCCAATCCCCGATCATTCCTCAAAGGTGCCAAGTGTTTGGGTGGCTTCTTTTCTTCTCTTCAAAATGAACTATGCATGGTGAAGGCCCGATCTCCAAAACCAGATGGTTTCCATTTGTTCCTTTCAAACTTTGGAGATTGGGGTTTCCTTATTTACCCTTTCAGATGCCTATTGCTTGGTGGGAGCCTGATTGGTCAGGGCCTGATTATTTTTCCCTCCCTTCTCTTTCCATTGTTCAAAACATAATGGGACTACTCAGCGACCTTCCTAGCTGTCATTAATGTTTCTTCAGAGCTTGATTGCTTGTAGAAACAGGTTTCTCACCCCCCTATGCCACTATAACTCCTTTTGCATTGAATTTGTGTACCCAATGTATGGGTGAATGTTATTCTTTAGTAGATTTCTAGGGCAGAGCCATGTGGGCGCACGCCAAGGACACATAGATGAATTTATTGTAGCATGGGCGATTGGTTTTCCTTGTTGACCACTCTTTCCCACATCCATGGCTGCTATAGTATGATTTGAAAAGCTATATATGCATGTATTGAATATGTATTTATGTTGGTTGGTTAGCTGCTCTAGGTCATTTTCATAGGTAGAGGATTCATTTACAAGTTTAGAACTTGTGATTTTCTCCAGAACTAGGTTGATTTGATGGACTATGCTCTCTATTGAGCCTCTCATGTCTTTGTATCAGTTCAACAATGAAGGAGAGTCTATCATTTTGTGTCTATCTCACACCTATAATGAGTCTATTCTCTCTTTGTAATGGCTATTTAGCCTCTATGATCAATATAAACTGATGTTTTGCCTCTTTCATTGTTCTTACACTATGTTTATTTGATAGATGCAAGTTGTGTATTGTGGATAAAACAATCCCTTTCATAGTTTTGTCTTTTTTCCTGGACCTCTGTTTGAACTTGCATGAGTCTATGTGAGTCCCTTTTAGCATTTGAGATCATTACTGTGTTATGTTAGTCCTAGTTGAACACTCTAAATCTGGGTGCATCACCCCCTTTTATTTTCAGTTCTCCTTCTCCCTTTCCCTTGGTGACTGTTAGCATTAGATTTAATTATTTTCTCTTGACCTTAAGTCCAGAAAGAGGAACCAACCTTCTCTAGAGGTTTGACCTCATCTACAAGGTCCCACACCTTGAGATCAGTCCCATTGTGTCATTGGAATGCTTGAACAGGCTTCAAGTAGGGTTCAATTCCAGGTGATGACATTACGGTAGAGGTGAATGGGATTAAATGGATAAAGGGATTAGATTAGAATAATGATAATGGATGAGATTAGGATGATAGGTTTGATTAGGGATGATAATGGATAGGTGGAGGAAGTGATTAAGACTAGGTGATGAAATGATTAGGATTAGGGATAGTGGATTATGGATGAAGGATGAGTAGATCAAGGATTGGATTAGGAAGTGATTAGAATGATGGAGGATTTGATTAAGCTCAAAGAGGGGACTTGAATAAGCTCAAATTATGGGATTTGATTAGGATAATTATGGTGATTAGGGAGATGGATTAGGTGGATAAGAATGGATTAAGAGGGATTAAGATAAGGACCTTGATTGGGTTTGGCAAGTTGATTTGGATTAGAGTCCTAGATGATGGATTAGGGGTTGGATTAGGATAGATTAGAATGATGTTGATAGGGTGATTAGGATAATTAGGAGATAATTAGGATGATTTGGAAAGGACTATTAGGATAATGGGATGAATGATTAAGAGGAAATTGGATTAAGATAAGGTAGATTAGGAAGAAATTTGATTTGGATGACTTGGATTAGGAAGAGGTGGATGATTTGGATTTGGATTAAGATGGGTGATTAAGAGGTGATTAGAAATGGCTTGATGCTTGACCTTAGGCAACTTGAAAGCAATAAATTTACATTCAACATGCACAAGATTCAAAGGATTTTGGATTTTGGATTAAGGGAGTGCATGGGCTTCGATGATGAAAACATGCCAAGCACATTAACACCCTACATTAATCAAGTGTTAGTGTTAATCCTTGTGGAATCACAATATACCATCTATCTAGTGATGGATAGATAGGGATAGCCACATACACAAGAAATCCATTACCTTGGGGGCCAAAGGCTTCACTAAGGTGAATTCTATCTCAACACCATGAAAGTATGCATGAGTATCTTCCCCCCCATCAGTGATGCACCATAAGGAATAACGACCGAAAGGTATTATTCCAAGATGAATGAGGTGACTTGGGCTATCCTCTATACACACAAGGTGCATGAGGCCTAAGTCCATGAGATGAGGGGTATGTCTAATGGCATGGTATGAGAGGGTAACCCACTCTCCTCCACTTTGCAATGTATAAATTTCTTGCAAGCTTCACCCAAACGACAAATGTCCCCCAATGGGAGAGTCTTTCAATTCTCTCCCAAATTTGTATACCCCACTGGAACACAAGGGTTAAGGTCATCCCCTTGGTGATGAAATATAAGGCAGGCCCCCTAGAGGAAAGAATCCAAGGTGTTTTTGATCTCCTAGATCGCACGAAGCACAAGGAGAGAGCATACACACCTAAGATCTTGGGATTAACAAGATTAGATCAAATCAAGGTTTTTGATCTCTAAGATCACCAAATGGCGCGAGGAGAGAGCATTCACCTTGAAGTGATCTCAAACAAGGAAAACAATGTTCTTTTACCCCTTAGAGAAATAAATTTTCCTAGATTAGTAGAAAAAAGAAGTCTTTCGACAAGCGTGCTACAAAACCACAAGATTAGTAGTTTGATTATGTGTCTTAGACCAATAATATCTACACAAAAAATATGTTAGAGATGAAGGAACATGTACAATATTATTAGATTCAGGGGTTAGAATGCACAAATCCTAAGAATATTAAAGAAAACTACACTTAGAGAAGAAAGGCCTAAACATAGAGTAGAACCGTTGAAGTGATTGTAGAACTATTGATTCAATGTTATAGGATAAAATGATTACTAGGAAAGGTTGCAAAACCACCCAAGTAGGTCACATAACTGCCCAAGTGCCTACAGAAATGTTGAACTAAGTTTAGGATCATGAAAATGATGGTTTCTACAAAAAAAGGTCAGTTTCTATAAAAACAAGGATGGTCAAAGAAAAACGAGCATTATGACACCCTATAAATACACACCCTTGTTAAAAAATAGAATGATGAAAATGTTAGAAAATGATGGCAGTGATTTTGGAAGGTGGAAAGTTGGATGGTGAAACAGGTAGTAGAAAGTTAGATGTTGGGAATGGATGCAAGATTGTTGATATAAGGTGTGGGGTTGTCGATCTAGCTCAGAAACACTGAAACAACAACTTGAAAATGAGCTTAAAACAAGAAAATATGATTAGATAAAGACCCAAGGGGGTCCCACCAAGTGTGCCAAATGTATGCATGTGAAAATTAACTTAAAGAAACAAGCTAAACTAAGTTAACCTATTTCATTCATTTTCAAATACACCTCATGATTGAGCAATAAAGGAATGCAAACAAGAAAATAAACTAAACCATGATAGTTACCATGAAAATATTTTTTGTGTGGATGTGATCCTTTGATGTTGTGATTTCTAGATGGCTCCTCAAATGGACAACATTACTTTGCAATTCATGGAGTCTTGAAAATGGCTAGAATGAGTGGCTATTTATAGATTTTTTGGATGTGGATTGGATGGATGAGATTGATTGGAGAGATCAAGGGTTGAGGTTGACTAAGAGCTCTCAAGCATGGAGAGCTTTCCAAGTGGCTTGATTTGGTTGGTGGATGAGGGATGTCCTTGGATCAAGGAGGAATCAATGGTGAAAAAGTGATCTTGGGAGAAGGGGATGGTCAAGATTGAAAAGGGACAAAAAGGACCCTATGTACAAAGGATACAACCATGCCTTTGTAAGAGGTCCATGTGGTCATGTACAAAGGCCATACCTTTGTGCACTTGGGAGGATGTGAGGGTTTGACTAGGATTTAGTGAGGGATTAGGAATGTGCAAGTAAGGGGTTAGTTAACTATTACGTTTAGTCAACTTAAGCAAAAGTGTAGAAAATAGGGAATTAAATAAATAGATATATTTATTTAATTCATGGGATGGGAAAAGGGGATATTAGATAAATAAAATTTATCCAATGTTAGACTATAGAGGATATGTGATAAATGATTAATTAATCATTTATACTAGGGATAGGTATAATTGTAGGTATGAATGAATAGTGAAAAGTGCATGAATAGTAATTTTAGTAACAAAATATTATAAAATCACTATCAAAAGGGGAATTGGATGGTTAATTGGATAAATGGGTATTTATCCAATTAAGGGGTTAAATGATGTCATGATTAGGGTTAAATGGTGTCAAGATGAAGAGGGGTTGATTTTAGGTGTCTACAGTTTTTTCCAGATTTTGAACTCTCCTACACAACAAAAAATAAGGACAACCATAGCAACAAACCAACAAATACCAGATAATACAGAATTGATAAAAAAGATCCAAACTAACTAAATCAAATGAATTATTCAAATGGCAAGAAAAGGGGAAGACACTTGCAAACCTTTGTGTGGTTGAATGTTTCCCAAAATACCTATAGCTAAAACAAGAAGAAATGTTGGGGTTGTTTGGGAGCTTGCCTTCAGGTCAAGCCCCTATGTTGGTCTTTTGATCTCCATAGATAGCCAAAGATAAAGAGAGTACAAAAATAGTGTGTGCTCCTATCCTATGTGCATCTAGGAATTAAGAGCAGTGACAATAAAATAAATCTATAAGTATCAACCCTGGTCTATAGGGAAGAATACCCCAGTGTGCATATTGAGATAAAATTGGTGGTGGTCTACACCAAAGATTTTCTAATAGACATTGAATGAAATAGAGAAAATAAATATTGTTAATACTTTATTTAAATAAGAAGGAAACTCATCCAAACAAGATTACTAGCATGATGTAGAAGGTGAAATAACCCTTGTATTTGTCCAATAAGATTTGAGCAACATGCAACTTCAGCAAGTTCAACAATGTAGGTATGCGCATCCAGGCATAGCCAAGAGAATAGTAGAATGAGAAAGTATGTGAGATATTCAAAAATTACTTTTGTATAAGGGTTTGTGAGGAAGTTGAAGGGTCAAATTCGGATGTTGTAGGCATTTTTTTGACAACCAAGCGTTACAATAGGCAATAGTAGGTGACTGAGAAATAAATCAATGTTTTAATTTTTTGGAACTCATGGGATGCTAGCGCGTCACGTAGACATTCATGCGTAGTGCAAGTGTCCTAGAGAAATCACACAAAATTCAACACATGTTCCTAGGACATCGAGAAGAATTAGAATCTGATAAAGAAATTTGGCAATTTGGTGAAGGAAAAAGCTAAGGCTAGGCTAAAATGATCCCTAAAACATGCTAAAGGAATGGACAGTAAAGAAAGCCCAAAATATAGTGTGAAATTGCAAGAGTATGCAATTTTCTATGTTACACTTATTATCCTCAATCATTTTTCTTAGAGCCATAAAGTTGGTCTACTATGATTCTGGTCGAGGATAACATGACCCTCATAATCCAATAGATTCCCCAAAAGGGTTTGTAATCAATACTTGTCCTTACAACAAACAAATAATAGAAATCAAGGTGAACGAATCTCAAGAGTCCATATTCTACCAAACTGGATTTGTGAGCATCAATTCAACTCCATGTATAGGTTTAGGTTGGAATATGTGGATCTAAAAACACAACTATAATATAGTTGGATTTATAGGTCAATAAATAGAGCATAAAATTCTAGAACCTTGGAAAATGCATGTTTTTTGTACCTAGGCAGAGACTTCTACAACAAAATCAAAGCTAAGTGCCCTTGCAATTAATTAATTTAGTTTCTCACATTTAATTTTCCATGATATTTAATAGCTATTAAGTCTAGGTTAATAGATTACATTTATTTAATTAGCATAGTTTTTTTGGTGAGTATGATTTTGCTCTCACAACTATGAGGATACACATTACTAATGACATCAACTGAGTGATTATGTATGCTCCATTGCTCATGAGCCTAGTTGTGACTTCATATTAAGATTTAAGATACTACTAGTCTAATATTGTTTTTGTTGTGTTCTAATTACTTCCCTTTTTTGGGTATAAATCATATTGTAATGGTAAATTTTCCATACCCAAGCCATTTCCCATTTAATTTTATGCCCACCATTTCCCATTTAATTTTGTGTCCACCTCAGTGGAATGTCTTAAATGTAATATTATTGTTAACGCACAGGATTGCATTCGTTACGCAAAGCTATGAAGCTCGGCAATCCTATGTAACATGGGATCAAACTTAGGCTGTGGGTGACCTATGGTGAGCTTGAACCTCCGGATTATGGGCTAGTTCCCTTGTAATTTTCAATGGATTTATAACTTGATATGGAAAAGGGTTGAAAGGATCTACTAAAAGCACTAAAGCTGTAATTTAAAGTGTGTTGATGCACCTAATTTGATGGAAAACTACAATTCTAACTCACAATAGATCCTATAAAAATCTATCCACACAATCCACTTTTGGCAATATGATCACAAAAATGATTCTAAGAGAGGTTGGAAATAATCTTTCTTTTTTAAAGGAAAGATAGGGTTCTCACAACATGAAAGAAATTTTATTCTAATTGCACAACCTAAGACCTGTGATTTCAATGCTATTCAATACATGCAAGTACAAATGAGACAATAATTTTAAAGGTTCTTATATTAAACACAATAAAATCTCATCAAATCATTCACAAAAGTATCATTAATGAAAAGGTAGACACTTGATTTAGTTGAAAAATAAATGAACACTTGCATAAAAAGACAAAGAATAGAACCTGTAACCTACTGTAATCTCTAAAAATCTACAAAATATGAGTTACAAAACCTCCTTCTCTCAGCAATGTGTAAGAGAACAAAAAGGCAAGAACTAGAAAAACCTAAGTTTTTCTTACAATATATAATATGCTCTCTCACAGAGACTTAGAAAAGGTCAACTGCATTCAACTGCCTCTAAAAATAATCTCTCAAAACTAATCCACGAGCAAGGAAGAAAATCCCTAAAAATAAGGGCTATAACTGTCCCAAAACGAGCTAAAATAGCTTCAAGCTGTTCCTCTCTATTAGTTTGACCAAAAGGTGGACCAAACTCTCTAAAATTGACCAATAAACCATGCAAAGAACTCCAAAGAACCTCAGCCAACGCTATCCTCCATGTTTGCATGATTTGGGATGATAAAGCAATGTGAGCAAGGAATAAAGTAATTTTAGGACGATTACTTTACTATGAGTTACAATTTGTTCTATCTTTTTGACTTTACAACTTGTGACAAAATAATAAAGTAATTTATAATTATATTACTTTATTATTTGTTTACATTGTTTTAGTTGCAAAGTCATGCAAAAGATGAATGCATTTGTCTTTTAAAAAGATTAAATAACTCCTTGTCTCTCCCTGTGGATTTGAATAATTATACTAATGCATTAATTGATGATGTCAAATTCAAAACAAGCCTCCATGCATGCAAAAGGTAAAAATATACTCCTTTTACCTCCTTATGTCTCCCATGCATATATAGTAATCTCCTTATGCAATACACCTCATGTATTTGCATAAATTTCATGCATTATCTTCAACCTTATAACTCTTATGCATGCATGATGTATCAACACTTAATACATCTCAAAAATAAAGCTTATTGTCCCTTATGTCTCCCATGTATACATACATGTATTACATATTAAAACACCTTATAACTCCTAGCATCATACATGCATTTAGAACCTTATGACTCCATGCAAATCACATACAACATCATGTATTATTTATCACATTCCATAGCTTATGACTTCCATCATACATGCATGCATTATATATTTTTCTACATGAAGCACCTAATTGCTCCATGCATATATATCACATTACATATCTTGTGCATTGCATATTTTAATTCCTTACCTTCAAATCTTTCTCCCTTGCTGACTTTTATCTCCAAGTTTTGTAAAAAATAATGTAAGGCATAAAGCCTTAACCTTTCATCATTATTTAAGTTGACCTTCGAAAAATCAAAAGGTTTAAGAGAAGCTAGCCCTCACGGGCCCCTGTGGAATCATTAGGTTTGCAAGACTATTTAAGTCTTGACCATGGCTGAAATTGGATAATAATGATTATTTTTTAAAACAAAGTCAAAAAGAGCACAAGACTCAGCTAAGGCATCAACCAAAAAAAGAGACGGAAAACCCTAAAATCTTGTCACTTTCACTTGTGTCTTGTTTGTGCTCCTCCTGAGCCGCTGCCATGCCTGCTAGGGTTTGAAGGAATCTTTGTCATTCTCTATAACTTTTTGAGGGCTCTTGATGATGTTCTTCTGTGCAAATAATAAGAGGGTTTCAACAGAAAACTGGAAAGTGGGTTGTTTTGCAATAGTTTGACTCATTTTTTCTTTATCTCTGAATGCAAAATGAACTACAGGCTTGTTGGTAAATAGATTTGTTGCTTTAAAATAATCTTCTTGAGTAACTCCATTCGCCCTTGGATTAGCAACAACCTGCTCACAACAATTGAAGAATCGCAGGTCTATGTCGATTCCTCTCTGCGTTTAAGAGGGGCAGCTCCCTCATATGATAGGGGTTTTTTGGATTTTCTAGAATTATAAGAACAAAAACAAAGAAATAACAAATAGTAGTGATGAAATAAGAGTTAAACTCGTGAATTTAAGTTCCATGCATCGAAGTAGAGATACCAAAACTTGATGCGAAATATCTTTCTCACAATGCAACTTTGAAAGGAAAGCACATGATCATTATTGATGAAACATATGAATACCAATAACAACACATGAAATTGAGTTGAACACACATTCAAAACATTTCTTTATTGTTTTCAAACTTCAATAACACTATTCGAGTCTTTCATACACTGTCATGTGAAAAAGTGGAACCCCCTTTGATTGAATTACAATGATATATTTATAGGTGAGGTCAGTAACCACCTAGGGTAACTACCTCAACCATTTTTTATAACTACTTGGAGTAACCAACTTCCTCTTTAAGTGCATTGATTTTGAATAACTAACTTTCTTTTACAAAGCTAGTTGCTTACAATAACTACCTCATTTAGGCACTTAAAATAATTATCATGTGAGAAATAGTTCGGATGAACCTAACTTTATAATCAAAAGAGAGAAGATCAGACTCGAAAGGGAAGACTCAGTCATGATCATTATTTACAAAACAAGCCAAAATCATGACTTGAGCTACACACAAACACAACAAAAATGGAAACTATACAATATGCAAACTTGCATTTATTCTCTGCTTGTTAATGGCACCGTTGACAGAGTGGCAAACTTTGGAAACTAATTTTGCAGACCGGATTCTCTTTCTCTAAACATTCTAAAAAGTTGAATGGTCGGGGTGACAGATTTGCCCTTAGGAATCAGAGTGTTTGCTATCCTCATCTTCCAAGTTTTTAGGCACTTGTGGACATTACTCAATTCTGCCACCATGCTTGGTATTTGGGTGATAGAAATCTTCAATGAAGTATAGAGATCAACCAACTTGTCCATTATGTTCTCATTGAAAACTTTTTTGTTGAAAAGTTGTCGATCAATCATATTCTGAAAATCATCTTGAATTACCTGTGATTCTCCCATCAATGATGCATTCAGGAGGATGGCACCGAGCTGATCCTAAGGTTTTGCAGATACTCATTCACAAGCAAGCATCAGTTTTTCCTGTTCTGTTCAAACTTGGTCAATAATTACTAATTTCCAACTTATGCTCTCTATCCAAATTTCTAAGTAATTTTCTTCTGTACCAGGTAGGATCTTTTCTGCTATGAGGAGATTAACATCAATCTCCATCATTTTCACAAAATCTTTTAGGATATCCTTCCAAACAACTTCTTCTTTCCTGACATTTTTCAACTCTTTTTCAATGACCTCCTTTTTGATTAAGGCTTCATCATGCACTCCCTTTTCCTTAATAATTAAATCAAATGCAATAGATTTGATTTTGTTCACCCAATTCTCGGTGGTTTTTCCATAAACTTCATATTTCTGCAGACTGTCAATAGTACCTTTTTCAATTTCTCCTTCTTGGCCCCGGATGGTTGACTGATGATCAATGCTAAGTGGCATGGTAGAAGTGTCGACTATGATCTTCAAGTAAGAAGATAGACTTTGTACTTGTTGTTTTAACTGATCTTTTGACTGCTTCTCCCTTTCGGTCCTTTCTACCAGCCTTGTGGCTACAACATTAAAGTTTTGTATGTCAGCCTCATGAGTGGATGGGCCCATATCAATCCTTGACACAAAAAAGTTCATTGGAGTGGCTTCATTCACATTTCTTTCAGAAGTGGGCTGAGCTATCTCAAGACACATGTTTCCTGAATTAGAATCAGTTTTTATTCTTGAAGTCACCTTAACCTTCTTCGGCTTCTCAGATCTCCTGAAGAGATCATAAACTGTACTGAATTCAGGAATCACTAGTTCTTCTACCTTCCTTTTCTTCAATAGGCTTTGTTCTAACCATGGTAGTGAAAGATCTTTTGATAGCTCAATTGCATTGCCTAATTGGAGATCTTGTTTTTCAAGTATTGGTGAGGCTGCTTTCTCTTTAGCTTTTTCTGTTTGATACACTAGATCCTTCGAGGAAGGAGGCTCCATAACTGATGTAGAATGTGGTAATTCAAGGAGAGGGGATTCAATGGGTATGGAAGAAGATGTGGTCGGTATGGCTTCATCAAACTCTGGATCAAATAGGACTTCTTCTTGTTCCTTTTCTTCTCTTGAAGTAGAACCTATCTCTTTTTCCTTCGACCTTGGTTTCTTCTTCTATTGCCTGGGTTCATCTCCACATATATTTTGGAGATTGCTTCTCCTCAGAGGGTCTTCATCTCCACCACTTCCCTGGGTTCTCTGGTGAGAAAGAACGTCAATAACTGGTGTGTGGGAAGGAACTGATGAAGTGGAACTATCCTAGTCACTTCTTCCTCTTGGTGTCTCTTTCCTACTTACTGGTCTCGTTGCGGTCATCTGGGATATCTTCTTCTTGATCTAGGCTTCTGACTTCTTGATCACGAAACTGGTTCTTTCTCTGACATCTCTAACCTTTGGATCTGCCCAATTAATAGCAGGGACAGGTTGAGCCTAGATTTCTTCAAAATAGAAGGGATCAATTAGATCTGATTCATCATCTTCAATGCCTTCAATGACCCATTCCATCTTGAAATTTTGAATTTGCTTCAAGGTAAACCTTGTCCAGTCTCTTTTTCTGACCTCAAACTCGTCTTCACAATCTTCCCAAAAGTCTTCAAGATTGGGGAAATGAAGGCATCCAGGACCAAGCTTCAAATTATTCTTGACATATCCCTTGCTATCAAAGGGGAATCTCATCTGGTATGTATACAAGTTGATCATGGCTAGGTCCTTTTCCATATTTTCAGCCCTCGAGCTGGATTCACACTTGTAGCGACTGAGACAAATAGGGAATGCCACCCCTTGTTCTTCCTATCTCGACATTTCTTTTGAACTAATACCAGCTATCTGCAAAGCTCAACCAAAACAAGCTTGTCATCCACATACCTTGGCAATTTAGAAGGGTAACCATCAAATCCTCCAACTCAAAGATAGATGAACCTTGGAAACTGAATGAAGTAGCTACCATACTTCTTTATCAACAATGATGCTTCTTTTGAAATTTTGATAGTTGTATTTCCTTGAAGTAACCTTATTGCAAGCATTGTGAAAGCACCATTCACTCGTCTGAAACATACAAAGCTTTGTTCTAACTGCAACTACCTGTAGTAATCATAAACTTGTGTTTCTTGATTAAGGACACCTATGGTAGTCAAACCAGGCCATGATCTCAAATTGGCAATTGCATATACCAAGTAGGATGACATGTGGAATCATTGACTGGTCTTGAAATGAATTAGATGGTCATGTATGCAATCACTGATAAGGCGGCCCCAATCAATAAATTGTTTTCCTGTCAATATGACAATGATGAAGAGATACATCCACGTTTCAAAATCGGTTGAGTCTGGGTTGCCTGTCAACCTGTGAAGAAGGGCAATCAAATAGAAGATCTCTTTGATAAAAAGAGAACGGTGTAGTGTCTTAGGAAGTTGGGACTGTTCGCCTCTCAGTTTTACCATCCATTCCTTAGCCAAATTGTTCAAGCATTTGCTCATGTTGTCACTAAAATACTTGTAGGCCTTCTGTTTATCAACACAGATGAACTTTTCTTTTTATGGCAACAAAGAATGATGGCGATAGAGATCCCATCGAGTTTGGCCATCAGGTGCCCATCAATGGATCTGATATCTCTCTGGCTTCAGGATTGTACCTTTTTGCACATTCAATTACTAGCTCTAGACATTGGACAGCGGTGGGAAAACAAGCTGCATTGACTAGGCCACTCTCTGCAATCCTTCGGGACAATTTTAATCGTTCTCCTTCTGTCAATGACATCCTGATTTCCTGTAGATCAATATGGCCCATTTTAGTATCAAATACCTCCCAAAGCACGGTGTCAATCATAGGAGCATACTCGTAATTTTGAGGCTTATACTTCATGATGGTGTTTTCACAAGTTTAATAATATAAACTGTTTAATCAGCGTTGCACCTGCAACTGCTTTGAAAATTCTTGGGAACTTTGTGAGTGACGTGTTTGCTTTGAGGCTGTAGGTGTCCTTCTCTCAGAATATACTCTGCAATGATCAAAATTAAGACTTCATCCTGTATCTCTTACAAGGAACCCCTTCCCACAGACTTTCCATCTATTTCATGATAGATTTCAGGCCTTCAAAAACATATTTTACCGTGCAGGACAGTAACCATATGCAATAAATTTATAAAGGAAAAAGATTTTCTTTAAAGGGGCTTCTCTGGTTATTTGGAAGGAGTAAATATCTTCAGAACATCCATGTATGTGGTGTCTTAACAGTTTGTCAGTATTTTCTTGCCATGTGGAGTAATATGTTCATGTGAGAATCTTTTATCATTTACAGTACTTGCAGACACCTTATTCAGAGACTCACACTTGTTAACAGGTTCCTAAAGTGTTTTCAATGAATGCATTTCGTGCACTCGTTGCCCAATAGATAGGTATTGTTATGTGGAAGCAGCATCTAGTTTAAGAGTTATTCATTCGATCACCTATCTGCCATAAGAACTATTGGATCTCCTCCTAGACCATCATAACCTGTGGGAACTATCGATGCTGGGAGACTCGACGACTGCTCAGTGGAGAGGTTTACCACTATTGATTGGAAACTTTCACAAACTGGCTCTTTCTGGATAGACCTAACGGCCTAGCATATTGAACAAGCTTCGAGAGAAAAGAATGGAAATCTACTATAGAATACGTTTTGAGCTCCGGAGATTCAAGATTTGGTGTATTTCCCACCAGCCGTCAGAGATGATTACGGTGGAGATTGCATCTTGTCCATTGTTGAGTGGCTTTAATCAACTCCATGCCACAACAGTTTTCCTTTCCAGCATTTAATGGTGCAACTGGGTGATGCTACCAGTAGTCATGCTCATGGAAGGTTCGATAAATAATGCTATTTGTGATACAAAGTCTGCTAAAGATAAATTTGATGAAAATGAAGTGGTAAGAGTTCTTAAAATATTTGGCTTCTTATTCTGAAATAGTTATTGTGTTTCTTTGCCACCTTCGCAATATGCCAAATTTTGGGCATCATGCAGTTTGAACAACATTCAAGTTTATTTAAGTCATTTTGAGGCAGTCCTTAAAACTTTGCAGGAATTGATAACAGTTTTGAAATGAATCATGATGCCCGATGATTAAGAGAATAGCTTGTTTGATCGGTGGTGAACGCTAGTTTGATAACAGATTACACATGTCGATTGATAGATAAGTATAACCATGGCAATACGTGGCAATAAGTGTGGCCCTCATACCATTTACTTCTCCTGGGAAAACTTCTCTAACTTAGTGAGTTTATGGTTCACGACCGAGGATGATTCCCGAGACAGTTATTTATGCCTCCAACTATTTGCATACATATCGTTATTCAAAGTCATTTTACAATCGGATCTAACACCTTCGGCATTCTTGATATATTCCACAAAAGATTGGAATTTGGAACCTTTACTTGGATTAGTGAAAGAAATGTGCATACGGCATGATGATAATTTATCAAAAAAAGTTCAAATTTTGGGTAATCACGAAATGGGACAACAAGGCCGTAGCCATCATAGAGTTTTTTTATGTATCATCTGCTATGTTTCATCCTCTCACTATATTTCATTTACTTCTAGTTAAAAGGCCTGTTGGTTTTTGCTTCTGAATCAGCATTAGGGTTTGCCAGTTCTAATGCACAGGCAGATTCAGCCAACTGAATACAGGAGGTTGCGTGAGCTCCTCCCCTTCACTTCTGGTTCTACCGCACCAAGGGGGTGTCCCTATTTGATAAAAGTATAACCTTGACTAGCTCAATGACAGAAGGATTTAACTTGATGGCAACAGGCAGAATACTCTCATGTATGGACCAAGATTTGTGTAACAAATCACAAGGTTGGCAACATTCTTGGACATAATGTCTGGTTAGGTATGAGAGCATGCAGAGGTTCCTAATCCTAATCCTACAACTAACAGGTGGAAGTGATGAGATGGGTTGAAATGGTGTTTGGAGTGATGGGACTTTCCTAGACCCATTGAACAGATAAATTCCCAAACCAGTGCCTTATCTGGGCAGCAGAGTCATATCTAAGACTGTAAATGTCTCCGCATGACAACATAAATTCATATCCAGAGGACCTCAGAATAATGCTACTGCCTAACAGCAACATGTCCAAGAAAGAGTATCATTAATGATCATGCTTAACAGATCCTATGATGCAATCTATTTCCCTTTGTATCTGATCAAAAGCCTATTTAACCACTCCTTGAGCAGACACAATAAATCAGACACACAGTATGCATACACTGAAAAACTTGGAAGTCCTTGACAACCTTGTTTGAAAGGAAAACAAATGACATACAGGAGACAATCAGAAACAATACACACACAGGTGTTTTTCATTTAAAATCAATCTGCATAGAAGGTCATCACAGAGAAAATCATCATTTACAATCCAAGATAGATTAGTACACCAGACTAAGGACCGAGTTTGTAGCAAAAAATGCCTTTCAAAATGTGAACACCTTATGTTCAGAGTCAGAGCCAAAAGCCCAAAAAACCTCCAACCTCTCAAAAGTAACACAGCCAAAACCATTTATACAGAACCGTGTACATTCAGTAATTAATTACATGGCCAAAAGTCAAAAATCCGCCAGATACATCCATCAGAGGGAATGGCGCTCAGAAGCCATCAATGTAGCAGAAAAGGGAGGCCTCGAGCCTTGCGCTGCCATTTGGGAGTCTTCATTCACAATCGGGTAGTTTAATCACTTGTACCATCGCCCATACTCCTGCTACAGTCGCCATTGATGGCCCAACAACCCGCAACCATCGAGAAAACTATTGCTGCGTTCAAATGGAAGTTTCCCGCCAAAACACCCTCTTCACAGGCTCAAACTACACAGGGGAATAATCCCACATGCACGGTGCCAAGACCACACTAGCACTT
This sequence comes from Cunninghamia lanceolata, assembly GCA_027924645.1. Lineage (NCBI taxonomy): Eukaryota > Viridiplantae > Streptophyta > Pinopsida > Cupressales > Cupressaceae > Cunninghamia > Cunninghamia lanceolata. The sequence goes on along the minus strand of BSBN01000071.1, from coordinate 6,578,921 downwards.
TATAAACATAGCTGCATGCATAATAGGTGTCGAGCGTTTTGCCGCGCTTGACACACGACCCTTCGCCAAAAGCCCATCGGCCAAATCTACACCATCAACTTGCCCCAAAAACCTCTCGCTGATCTCAATCGTCTCACCAATGACACCTCCGCAAGCCTCATCGGCCAGAGATGCATCATCGGGCTAACCATCCAAACCTTCGCCAATCTCATCAGTTACATCGATGAAGCCACCGCAATTCCCTATCGGCCAGACCAATACCATCGGCCAAGCAAAAGATCCCTCTGCGGATAGACCACACTCTCACCGATGCACCAACGAATTATACTCCGCTCCATCGACGAGACCTCCCACTGTCGGCCCACCACAATCCATCCTCACCGACAACACAAGTCATGCCAAAGACCATACATAACACTTCCCTTCATCGGCCAGAGATTAGTCTATTGGCCAACCATTTCACCGTTCACCCGACAATACAACCCATGCCAATAGACCCTGGCTCTTCCCCTTCCGTTGGTGTAACACACACCATCGGAGCATCCAAAAAGCTTCCTGCCGATCCCAAAGGTCACGTCGACGACATCTTCACCAGCCACACACTGCTCCTCCATTGGCCAAACTCCTTACATCGGTGGGCCACAAATTTGCTTCGCCGATAGCCAAACACATGCCGATGGACATCCATCGGCCAGACCAAAACAATCAGAGCACTCAAGAAATCTTTCGCCGATGAAGCCAATCACTTTGATAAGACCAAAAACATAAAGCCTTGAACCGTTGAACCCCGAACCAAAAGGGTTCAACACGAGGGTTCAACACGATGGTTCAAACATCAAAAATAATACTCCATAGGCAACAAAGCTTCGAACCATTGAACCTTGAACCAAAACAAAAAGGTTCAAGCGAGAGGTTCAACGATGCAATATTTGTGCAAGGCAAATGCATAATGCAACCCGTTAGAAGAAAATTGAACCCTGAACTGCTGAACCACTGAACTTAGAGAAAAAAGGGTTCAAGTTCAAACCGAAATGTCGAAGACACAAAAATGAACCCATGCCGATGGAGAAAAGACGAAGACCCCTCCTCAAGAAATGAGATGCAGATGCTGAAAAGTACTGAAGGGGTGCCAAAACTTAGAACCTTTTGGATATTTTGGGATGGTGCCTGCATGAAAATTGCTAAATTAACTGACAGTGAATTCAGGCACCAACAGTGGCTCTGATTGGGGACGTGCAGGTGCAAGACTGCAGCGAGAACTCCAGATCTTTGGGATGTAGACCAGTGCCTTATCCATTGGGCATAGAGTCATGAAGTTACCATGATCTGCATCACCAATCAAACTTGATGGCCTAAGGCCACCAAGAAAAGGAAAACCAATATTTCTCCTTGTCAAACACCTTGTTCTCATCTGCATACACTAGGTCAAGCCTAAGAGTACTACCATGATCTGACCATAAGCTACCTCGGTCATTTGCATGTTCAACCTTCTGATTCAGTTTGTCACTGTCACCCTTATGCAAACAACCATCAGCATCAGGCAACAAATGGATGCAGAATGTATCAAGCAATGCATACTCAAATGGCATAGAACACAGGTTATCATCACTATGCATTGCAAAATGATTTCCTAGCTGGACTGAAAATTGAAAGCACTCGAAGTCCACCACACAACTAGGAAAAACAGAGCTCTCTTTATACGCTGGCCTCTCAAAAGAAAAGCTTTCAAATTCACAATTGTGCACATCATGCACACAAACAATAGCAACACCAAACTGGAAAAGATCAGGCTCTGGCATCTCTTTCAAATCAGGCACATTTTTATAGTCACTTACCTGATGTATGTTGTTTCCTCTTTCATCAGGATGAGAAACAGAATCCAAGTCAAAAACAATGTCTAGATCCTCACCATACTCAGACAGATCCTCATCATCACATGTGTCATAAATGGGTGACCTAGGTGCATCAGTTTCATCATAGTATGCCATTGGTTTATGGGCAGCAGAGCACGCATTTTCATCACCAATGCATTCACTCTGTGGAGGAGTATCAGCCTGTGTGTCATAAGCAAAATAGCCATCGAATGAAAAATAATCATGCTCTGCACTAGCACTTATTTCAATTTCTGACTGCTCTTCATGATCTCCATGTGTTTGAAAGGTAGGCAATGGGTCACACATGGGACTATTTTTTTGTTTGCTTATACCTTCTTTGTCTTGAGTACAATACTCACAATTGTCTCCACAGGTCCATTCCAAAAGTTGCTCATTACTGTCCACAACCTTGTTGTTGTTTTCATGGCCAGCTGCCTCATCATTGCAATGGGAGTCTTCATTAGTTCCTTCATTGGCATCCTCAATTGGTGAACAATCCAGTTGAGCTGTATTGTTAGCATTATGTTTAAATACAACAGTCTCAACCTCTATGCTTTCATTTTCATTTTTATCTGCACATGATGCTTTAATTATTTGGTCATTTGCAGCTTCACAACTATTTTTCACACCAAAGCCTATGGACAGGGGTTTCAACAAGTGCTCATTTCTAATTTTTTCTATATTTTCTACAAACTTGTACACCATCTGCATACTTGTCACCTTGAAATCCATCAGTAATGCACTAGAGCCCTCCTCAAAAGCCTCAAAGAATATGCCTACACAGGCTGAAATATCAGGTCTGAAGACTTCTGGGATCTGTGAAAAGGCTACTGCAAACCTATGACTGAAAACAACACATGGCTCTTCATCTTGTTTTCTGATTCTCATCAATTCTGCAACAAGATTAGCCGGTTCTTTTGCAAATTCTTCCTTGAAACAGTCAGCAAGCTCATCCCAACAGGCAAAGGATCTTTTTGAAAAGCTCAAATACCAGTCTTTTGCTTTTGCATCAAAGGACCTAACAAAAAACCTCATCCACATATCCTCATCTCTGAATGAATGCTTTCCCATGAACTCATGAAAATTTTGGATATGTGCATTCCCATCACATACACTGTGACCACTAAATCTGGGCATCTGACAGTATATCCTAGCAGGCATAGTTTCTACTTTATAGTCAACCCATGACAAATCTAATTGGTCATACAAAGGATCAAAAGGGGTGGCAGGAGGTTTAGTTTTCTGACTGGGAGACACAACAGGGTTATTGTTTTTTAACTGGGCCTGCTCAGCCTGTAAGAATATCAACCTATTTCTTATCTCTTCTATTCTTTTATCCAACATTTCATCGTTGAGTATGGGATAATTCATACTTGGATTCATAAAAATTTTACTCTTAGACATCCTTTGTCTGCCTAAGACCTAAGGCTTCCCCTGGCATCTAACTTATGTAGTAAAATAGCAAATATAAAGGGGAAGGAACAAGGTACCTTTTCTCATACAGATGGTGAAGTCTGAACAGCACATTTTTGTCACAACACACATCAACTTTTCATGTGCATTTAGATCTTTTGCAGAGTCGCCACCTCTCCAGCGAGGGCAAAATTTACAGCAGCTGAAAGCTCAACACATATTTTTTTGAGTTCATACCACCAGCAGAGCATCATTATTCACATGAAAGACTCCCCAGCGGAGTCACCATTTTTGTTGGTGACTCGGATGGGCACACAGATATTTCACCAGGGAGGACAAAAATAACAATTTTCAAATCACCATCCCCAGCAGAGTCACCATTTTGTTGGTTTTTGCTTCTGAATCAGCATTAGGGTTTGCTAGTTCTAATGCACAGGCAGATTCAGCCAACTGAATACAGGAGGTTGCGTGAGCTCCTCCCCTTCACTTCTGGTTCTGCCGCACCAAGGGGGGTGTCTCTATTTGATAAAAGTATAACCTTGACTAGCTCAATGATAGAAGGATTTAACTTGACGGCAACAGGAAGAATACTCTCATGTATGGACCAAGATTTGTGTAACAAATCACAAGGTTGGCAACATTCTTGGACATAATGTCTGGTTAGGTATGAGAGCATGCAGAGGTTCCTAATCCTAATCCTACAACTAACAGGTGGAAGTGATGAGATGGGTTGAAATGGTGTTTGGAGTGATGGGACTTTCCTAGACCCATTGAACAGACAAATTCCCAAACCAGTGCCTTATCTGGGTAGCAGAGTCATATCTAAGACTGTAAATGTCTCCCCATGACAACATAAATTCATATCCAGAGGACCTGAGAATAATGCTACTGCCTGACAACAACATGTCCAAGAAAGAGTATCATTAATGATCATGCTTAACAGATCCTATGATGCAATCTATTTCCCTTTGTATCTGATCAAAAGCCTATTTAACCACTCCTTGAGCAGACGCAATAAATCAGACACACAGTATGCATACACTGAAAAACTTGGAAGTCCTTGACAACCTTGTTTGAAAGGAAAACAAATGACATACAGGAGACAATCAGAAACAATACACACAGGTGTTTTTCATTTAAAATCAATCTGCATAGAAGGTCATCACAGAGAAAATCATCATTTACAATCCAAGATAGATTAGTACACCAGACTAAGGACCGAGTCTGTAGCAAAAAATGCCTTTCAAAATGTGAACACCTTATATTCAGAGTCAGAGCCGAAAGCCCAAAAAACTTCCAACCTCTCAAAAGTAACACAGCCAAAACCATTTATACAGAACCGTGTACATTCAGCAATTAATTACATGGCCAGAAGTCAAAAATCTGCCAGATACATCCATCAGAGGGAATGGCGCTCAGAAGCCATCAATGCAGCAGATAAGGGAGGCCTCGAGCCTTGCACCACCATCTGGGAGTCTTCATTCACAGTCGGGCAGTTTAATCGCTTGTACCATCACCCATACTCCTGCTACAGTCGCCATTGATGGCCCAACAACCCGCAACCATCGAGAAAACTATTGCTGCGTTCAAATGGAAGTTTCCCACCAAAACGCCCTCTTCACAGGCTCAAATTACACAGGGGAATAATCCCACATGCACGGTGCCAAGACCACACTAGCACTTTATAAACATAGCTGCATGCATAATAGGTGTCGAGCGTTTTGCCGCGCTCAACACACAACCCTTCGCCAAAAGCCCATCGGCCAAATCTACACCATCGGCTTGCCCCAAAAACCTCTTGCCGATCTCAATCATCTCACCGACGACACCTCCGCAAGCCTCATCGGGCCAACCATCCAAACCTTCACCGATCTCATCAGTTACACCGATGAAGCCACCGCAATTCCCTGTCGGCCAGACCAATACCGTCGGCTAAGCAAAAGATCCCTCTACCGATAGACTACACTCTCATCGATGCACCAACGAATTATACTCCGCTCCTTCATCGGTGAGACCTCCCACTGTCAGCCCACCACAATCCATCCTCGCCGACAACACAAGTCACGCCGAAGACCATACACAACACTTCCCTTCATCGGCCAGAGATTAGTCTATCGGCCAACCATTTCACCGTTCACCCGACAATACAACCCATGCCGATAGACCCTGGCTCTTCCCCTTCCGTCGGTGTAACACACACCATCGGAGCATCCAAAAAACTTCCTGCCGATCCCAAAGGTCACGCCAACGACATCTTCGCCAGCCACACACTGCTCCTCCATCGGCCAAACTCCTTACATCGGCAGGCCACAAATTTGCTTCGCCGACAGCCAAACACACGCCGATGGACATCCATCGACCAGACCAAAACAATCAGAGCACTTAAGAAATCTTTCACCGATGAAGCCAATCACTCCGATAAGACCAAAAACATAAAGCCTTGAACCGTTGAACCTTGAACCAAAAGGGTTCAACACGAGGGTTCAACGCGATGGTTCAAACATCAAAAATAATACTCCATAGGCAACAAAGCTTCGAACCATTGAACCTTGAACCAAAACAAAAAGGTTCAAGCAGGAGGTTCAACGATGCAATATTTGCGCAAGGCAAATGCATAATGCGACCTGTTAGAAGAAAATTGAACCCTGAACCACTGAACCACTGAACTTAGAGAAAAAAGGGTTCAAGTTCAAACCGAAATGTCGAAGACACAAAAACGAACCCATGCCGATGGAGAAAAGACGAAGACCCCTCCTCAAGAAATGAGATGCAGATGCTGAAAAGTACTGAAGGGGTGCCAAAACTTAGAACCTTTTGGATATTTTGGGATGGTGCCTGCATGAAAATTGCTAAATTAACTGACAGTGAATTCAGGCACCAACAAGGCCATCATGGCCGACTGGTTTTGAAACTTTGGGAGCTCAATTGTGAACACACTTGCAACCTATGAGCAAGCATTCTTTGCCTGGAACAAGATAAGGTAAGATCTTCTTTCATCCTGCACCATTTTTTAGTGTTTCTTTATGATATTCTTGATAAGGGTTTGAAGCAAAACCTTCGTGGGTTTTAACATTTTTGAAGGAAAACATGTTCTCAGGCTGTGGCCATGGCTACTCATATATATGGTTTATTTGCATCTTACCTCAGCTCTGTGTGAAAAGAGTTCAACCCATGACAAAATAATGAAATCCCTGTAGAATGAAGATTTTCTTGCAATTTGGTTTGAACTTTCTGAGTATTCTCTCTTTCTTGAAGGTTGTGGCCATGGCTACTCATATATGGGTTCTCTTGATATATCATGATAAGGGTTTGTAAAATATTTTACTCTCTGGCAGCAATATAAAACTGGGTTTTTCTCCATTAGTGTATATGCAGAAAATAAAAGCATTTACTCTTCTTTCTCTTTAGAGAATGCAAAACACATAAAGAAACTTCTCATGTTTACCTGTAGATGCTTCTCCTCCTGCATTTTGATGTGGTTTTGATATTTTATGAAGAAAACTTGTTCCTGGCTACGGCCTAAGAACCCATATATGTTGTATTACCTGCATTCTATCTCAGCTCTGTATCCTCCTCTTGTATACTTTGAAATGATATGTTCTTTATTAACTATACCGAGTTAGCTTCCTCATTGCTCCCTGTGATAGAACACCATCTTGATTTGATCTTAGATCACTTATCACTGCCTTGTACAAAATCTACAATGTTGTGAAAGGTCTACAAATTCCTTATCTACCCTTTTGATTGTTTCAGGTGACTGTGAGATAATCCCTGTTCAGGACTGCAATACCCTTACCATAAACTTATGTCTTATGATGTTGCTCTCAGACAGTCATCACTGGATACAGTGTTGGAACAATCCATATGATGGCTGCCTTTGGCTCATTTGAAAACACTCTATTTAAATATTATCCACTTCAATGATCAAACACTCACTAACAAATTTATATTTCGTTCACAATAAAAAGTGGTAAATATATGTTCTACCTTTTATTTGTCCAAACTAACTGTTGTAGTGGATGATATTTTAGCATGATTATTTGGCATTTTCAGTACTATATTATTGTTGTTAGCTACCACTTGCATGTAGATTCATCTTTGGCTAATGCTGCTACTCTACAACATGTTATTCTTCATGACCTGTTATCATGCTGTCCCTTTTGTCCTTCTAAGGGAGGCTGAAGATTTTGCTACTTCTATTTGATAATTCATGACTATATTTCTCTTGGAAGTGGCAGACGTCTATGCTTTCTACTCTGCCCTATGTGGTTATAGTCAAACCTTTACTTATAAGGCTATGATCTTTAATAGGCCTTTTATTATGTGACAGTCTTACTTGTCAGAGGTGGTTGCTTCTTGTCCTTTATAAGCTCTAAAGTATGGTGATTGTTCCTCCTAAGGATTGTTTTCATTGTGAAGACCTTGCTACCATGTTATCACAGTTAATGACATGTTCTTCCCTGATAAGGGTGACTGTTATCTTTGTTAAGTTTCGTAAGATTGTCTCATTGTATAGATTACTTTCTAGTTGTGCAAACCTCCGTGATCTTACTACAAACCCTCATTATTTTATGATGGCAGCTTTCTAAGGCTCTTGCTATCCTTATGAAGTTTGATAGTTCTCTGCCATGACATTTGTATCCTGCACTGTTCCAATGCCTTTTGCCCCTGTGTGGTTGTTATGACTTCATGATAATATAATTAGAGTGAAAAGAAAACCTTTAAATGTTGCCCCTTCATCATTGGTATGCTTTGTTGTGTCTTCATTGTATGTTTTTCATCCATTGATTGATAATGAAACCTTGCTCTAGGTCCATGACTGTTATCATCTTCATCTCATGTTGTTGTCACTACTTTGGCCTTTGTTTATGATTGTAGAGTGATGTTGCTACTGCCCTATACCATCTAAGGGCCTAAATCTTGTCTGCCCTATACTCTTGTCATGCTTGCCATAGTGATTGTTCATGACTGCACTCATGATTGTATTAATGACTGTTGTCCATGTGGCTGAATGAGCTCATTGCTTCAGTTGTCCTAGTACAATTATGACAACACTTTACACTTAAAAGTTGTCCTAGGATGGTACAGTCATTGATGACTATCCTATCTTATATTCTTCTTTAGAATAGTCATTAATGATTGTACTAGAACCCTGTCCACCATTTTAACACTTGCCCATCACTTGAACTTGAGTATGCATGCCTTGGGAATAGCCACAACTCCTTTATCAATGATTGCACCTTTGGCTTGACTGTTATGAATGTACCATGTACTTAGTTGCTTTATAATTTGATCCTCAAATAGAATATGCTTTATTTGGAAAGCTTAATTATGTCCCTCTTGAGGTTTAGGGAGCAGCATGTTGTGCTCAACCCTTGTGGGAGCCCATTTTCTCCACATGCTTATTCCATAAAAGATGAATCAACAACATGATTTCTCATATACCTGCACAGTGAACAAACAAGTTAGCATAAAAACATACCTTTGAAAGTTCAATGCTCTTTCATGATCATTTGACTTTCATCTGATGATCTATTTTTTTGCATATATTTGATAATGATCCAACTGTAGCATCATGATTGCAAGTTTATATATCTATTGATAAGGCATATGATGAGTTTGTATATCTGGAGCTCTAACAAAACCTTTTCCAACCTTGCAGGCTCATCATCCTGATCAGGAGCAAGAAGCTGAAAACATGAAGATCAAGTTGCAGATAGGAGGATCAACCTTCATTTCAAGGCAATGATGGATATCACTCTCCTCATGTGTTCTTTTCCTTTACTTTATCTTCAGATGTATAACTTGCATGCTTTGTTGCATTGGCTCAGTTTAGTCATTCCCACGACTTGTGTGGGACATATTTAAACATTCTCTTGAATATAAGCAGTTTATTTTCTTTATGCAATGATTTATGTATGTTTTGCTTTCTGAATCAAATGCATAGCATAAACAACCGATTCTTCTTTAAAACACATGTTTAAAACATGATGACAAAGTGACAGTTTATACATACCTCTTTTACTTGCACTGAAACATAGTGAATAATCAACAACTGAAACATGAAATCCATTATTCTCTTCATTCTTTGAATGTTTGTTTTTCACGACTGTAAATCATTTCACTTATCAAGATGGTTTGGCAGCCCAACTTGAGCTGTCATATGATTCTGATAAGTGATTTTGCCCTTGTCTTCTGTCAAGACAACAAGCATTGACTGGATGATCCTGTATAAGCAAAAATTTGGTACCCCCTCTAAATAATTGATGTTTAGGCCTTGCTAAATTAGGTGTGAGCATAATTTAGTATAACAATTATATTAACAAGTAACATACTTTTGTGATTGGTTTGGCTTGCAACCCCTATCTACCTTTATTTACTTCTACTTTCACATATTCTTGCACATTTGCCATTTACCTATTTTTATTGCACCCTCATTTGTATTTCCATATATTCGTTCCCTACCTTGAAATTACCATTTAGCCCCATAGTTTATTTATATGTGGTGTCATATTGATCTGGTTCAATCCCACAACATGAAGGAATGAATCCTAAATTCAAACATTCAAATTCAAATTCTAAATTTCTTGTCCCTTTCTACTAATTGTTATGAGCCAACTTGGTACATGTTTATGCAACATGTTGCTATGTTTTGGGTTTTAAAGACATTCAATATATAGTTAATTTCATAGGAGTTAATGAAGAAGAATTTTCATAAAATAGAGGACATTAAGGAGAATCATTAGAACACACTTCGATTTCTAAATGAACAAAGAATAAATCCACCCATGCATATAAGCCATATGCACATTGGACAATGTTTTCTTCGATATCACTCATTGCCATTAATCCAACCTAGTAAGGGCCTTGACCTAGGAAATTATTACCTATTGAGTCGATAATCTCCCTAGACACCACCTTAACAATCTCAACTATTGATAAGATAAAGGCAAGCAAGTTTATAACATATTTTGATAAATTGATCCTACACAATGCACTTTAGTTTTCTCCACAAATCAAATCCACACTACTTGGGATCAAACTATGTTACTCAGATTTAAACCTTATGGTTTTCTAAGATAGCATAGATTCTGAGTCAATCATTAGTTTGAGGACATAAGTTTATGGATAGTGACGGATCAATTATGCATCACATCTACATCATTCTTCCATCATTGGTTTTAGAGATAAGTACCCCTATCCATCACATTTAATTTTTTAATATTGATTGTTATTAATCCCAACTATTTTATGTACATTAATTATTTGTTTATTTATTACATTTATTTAATTGTTGATTTGCTTATTGATTATATTTTGGTGAACCTGATTTATTCTACACCTCCTAGAGTTTTACCTTAAAAATTAGGTTTTTCAAATTTCATTTTTTTTAGTGATTTATCATATTTTTAGTTTTGATTAGGGGCTAATTCTCATTTTTAGTTGTGCTCCATAGCTCACTCCTATCTTAAGTTTTGTGATTTATTGTGTGATCTTGCTTTTACCCATCCTATCCACCCTTAGGTTTGCCTCTATGGTATCATTTTTAGATCTGATTGCTTACTACTTTTCTAATTTTACAAACCTAAGAGTGATTTATATTGCTTTTATCTTTCTCTCTCCTTTAGCCATTTTTTTAATGCCACAAGCTACTCAAGACCCTAATCTTCCTTTGTGAAGGAGTACTTGTTTCAAGCCTAACATGGTTTCTCAATCTCATGAAAATGAAGTATTTTCTAATGGTCATGTTGAGAACCATTTTGAGGACCACATAAACCAAGATGATTTTGATCATGATGCACATATTTCTAAGAAAGATCTTGCACTTACTAGACAATTTCTTGTGGATGCAATTATGAATACCCAATCTTTGCAACAATTTATTGCCATCTTGTATTAAAATTAGTAAATGCCCCATTTGGCATGGATATTCTTCATGAAATTTTTTCTTTGATGGTTTCTTTTAATGGTGTATCCTCCCACACCTCATGTTCTTCTAATCCCAACCCCATATTTACCACTTCCATGCCCACTACCTCATATTGTTTCTCCTAGTGTGAATCCTACCTCTACTATCCCCATCTCTACCATCCTTACTCCCTTTATAGCATACCTTCTTCCACATTTCCCATTGATTTTGTTCCTCATTATGGCCTACCTCCCAGTTATACCTCCCCTACCATACTTGTTGTCTCTCAGATTTGCACCCTCGTCGAGTTGTGAAACTAGGCAATCTGGAGAAACATGGGATCTTTCCTAGGTCTGTGGGTGGCCTATGACGGAAAGAACCTCCGGAGAAGGCCAGATTCCTTTTGGTACTCCACCTAAGCTACCTAGACTAAGACTTTGCAGAGAAAAGGGTAAGAAGGCTTGCATAAAAAGAAACCTACTGTCTAAGGTGATACACCAAATGATCATCAACAAATACACAGAAAAATGACACACTACAGAACCAGTAATAATCAGGATCCTCTACACAACCCAACAAATCACAATCTTTGCATGATCACTTTGTGAGGAGGCTAAATAACAACAGTCCTGTTTAGGAGAAATAGATTTTCTCACTACCCAAAAATTGATTATTATCACTTACACAGCTCACAACCTGCAAAAATAAATGTAACCCTGCCAAAAAGGCATCAACATGCAGTACAACTATAAGGACAGAAAAATATCACAAAGGCTTGTACTAACACTGAAAATACACAATATCAAGAGAAAATGGGAAGGTATAGACTGCTTATAACTGCCAAAGAGGTGTTACATTGCTGTATATCTCTGAAAATGGGTTACAAAACTCTTCACTTCTACAAAAGAACTCATAAAATTACAATATGCAGAGCTGTGAACAGCCAGAACCTCCTAAAACTAAACAAGGAAGAGGAATATATATAGCTCAAATAGCTGTAAACAACTCATGCTCCACTCAAAAAAGATCAACCTCCACCAACTCCACTAGCTCCATTCCCGTGCATCTCAGAAACAGTGAAAAAATATCCCCTTAAACTGCTCCAAAAAGGGGTCCCAATGCAGAAATGGTGGATGCATGTCATCCACTATCATGAAGGCACTTAAAAATAGTATAAAATATCCTTTAGTGCTCTCTAATGCTTCTGGCATATGTCATCGTCTTCTTGCAGCATCATAATATCTGATTTTCAAATAAATGACAAAAATGACATATTTTCTGCATATAATGAACATTTAACTAAGAGGTTTATAATTGCACCAACTTAGTAAATGTTTTAAAATTACATAACCCTATGTAGAAAAATAATGACATTTAATCTAAATCCCTGATGTTGCATGATTTTAGGTGTTGTCGTAAAAAAAGGACAATGAAGACATCCTTGGCCTAGACAAAATGACATGACTGACATCTGCATCATCTTGGATCTTAAAGCTATGTCAACATAATGCTTCACAATCTCGAGCCATCTTGTTTCCGCATCTCTCGTGTCATGCCTATACATGGTTTGAAACAATACATTTGTATTTATATCACTGTTTGGTGCCTATGTTTCAAAACAAACTTGCACCACCTTATATCTCCCAACACCGTGCCATTCTCTATCAAACCACCTTGTAACTCCCAACACCAAGCAAACTTGCATTTTGAGTCACCCCTATATCACCTTGCAACTCTCCACACACCAAGTCTTAAATACATCATTCACCCACCTTGTAACTCCTAACTGACATGCCTTGTAAAGTATACATTCGGCCTTATATTTCCACAATACATTTGACTTGGTTTCAAAAAAGAAATAGGCATAAGATATGCCATGACCCCTTGACATATTGACTAGGTTTTAACAAAATGAAATGTCTCCCCATGTCGTATGGATAAAAATGATATTTTTGCAAAGTAAAGATCAAAAGATACTCAAAAAGAAAATAGGTCTATTCGACCTCCTTGAGAAAACCTAAAACACAATTTCATTTGCCTTTTATCTGTTGTTCGAACTTGGCCGCCATGAGGGTTTGAAGGCCAAAAACGCACCATTTTTGTTGATTCCTGGGCCACTCTGGTCGATTATCTGAGGCGAAATGAGGTAAACTTGCATTTTTTCTGAGTTTTCAACTTTTTTCTGTTGATTTTAGGCTGATTTGGGCCTCGATTTGACTGGGTTTTAATGGATTTTTTACTGTTTTCATACATTTCACTAATGGCCGACGTTCATGGAGAATTTGCAAGCAAAAAACGTATCATTTTTCTCCATTCTAGGTTCTTGGTCACTCCTCTGTTGTTTGCAAGCTGGCTGTGTTGAGGCCATTCTTGAATGGCTGAATGAAGAGAAATCTCTGTGATTTTGATAGTGAAAGGCAAAAACAGAAAGGTAGCTCTTCATTTGGCAATTTTCCTTCATTTTTTGAAAGTTTCTGCTGTATATTCGTTGTTATGAGACGCAATTTTAAGAGAAATCTGAGTATTTGCTGTCAAATATGAATGAAAACGTTGGATTTTCTTCTTGCTATTCGCTGTCAGAGGTTGAAAAACTCCATTTTCTTTGTGATTCTCTTTCAACAGGTTCTGTAGCATTTAAACTTGAACAATTTGCATTTTCCTGTCATTTTAATCACTGCCAGAAGGCACGATTGGACATTTTCTAATCTTAATGCTTGAAATGCGTTTAAAAAACTGACTTTCCTTCATATTCTGCATCTTGGCTATGAATGAGCTCCATCTTAGACAAACAAATACTGTTCTAAACTGTATTTTCTTTTGGGTGCTTGTAGCATGATCTTGAGACTCCATTTGCTGTCAGCTTCATTCATTATTTCTGTGAATTCTTTCTTGGAACAAATTGTATTTTACCTCTATTGTGACCTGAGGCTTGATTTGGAGCATCTCTGTGTACTCTTGTTCTAGAATGAATCAAAACTCATCCATTTTTTCTGTCTGTTGTTCAAACTTGGAAAAGAAAATTGCATTTTCTTTGTGCATTGCTTCATTTTTTCCTTCTATTGCTACACGTGAAGGGCATTCTGAGCATTTGAACTTGATAAATTTACCTTTTTCTTTCATCACTATGGCAGACAAAAGATAAATCTTCATTATATCCGGGAAACTCTATATTTGATGATTCTGATGGTTGTATATTGCTCCATATTGTGACTGGTCCCCATCTCTAGGCATATCTTTTATGAGCCTCTGTTAGGCTTGACAGACCCATGCAACCTTATGATTGTTTTATTGTTTTCTTCATAACTTCGACGAAATCTTTCACAAGGTATGTGACTCAGTTTTGACGTGATGTTCCAATGAAACTCTCAATCACTACTTCCATGTAAAGTTTCCTTCTTTCTATCAAGATGGCAGCTCCAAGACTTGTTAATGTATCAAGAGTTCCACCTTGCACCTGTAGCTTCACGCATCTGCTTGGCTATGAACAAGCTCCATGATATCATTTCTGATGTGGCACCAGCTGTATAGGATATTCTCTTGTGTTCTTATATTTTGTGGCATCCATATGACTGTCCCTTTTGTTGGATGTTATAGACCCTACTGTTCTGAATGAGTGATAGGGTGCATTCATGTGACTGCTGTCCTAAAGTGCTATTGGCTGTTCTTATCATGACATTTAGTTGTTCCCTATGATCTTTACTAGCATTTTTTTTACCTTGTTGTCCTACTTGTTAACTATTGGCTGTCCTAAAGTGCTTGGACTTTCCTGATTTTTCGCTGTCCTAAAACCTCTTGATAGCTGTATCTGATGTCTAAATGCGCTCTTGGAGCTGTGCCTTTTGCATCTGTTCATTGTTACTGATCTAGGCTCAACCCTTGTGGGAGCCACATTTCCTCCACTCATAACGTAACTGATAAATCAAATGGAAACATAATTGCATCTGTATCTGCACATGAAGCAAACTTGTTAGAAAATAAATGCATGCTTTCGGTTGATATTCCTGATTTGTCTTCTCAACAGCTTCTATGACGCTAACTGGTTTACTACAATCTAAAAACACAAATTGTACATTTATAGATGATATCATATGATGTATGATGCCTCGCCATTGCTCTAACATCGGTTTTCAAACTTTTATGCAGATGACGGGATAGCAAGGAGACAGCGGCTGGATGCGGGATACGCCGACAAGCTAGGATGACACAAGACGTGGTAGCAACATGAAGGCTTGTCATTCAGGCAATGATGAGTCACCCTACCTTATATGTGTATTCAATTTTTTAGTTTATGTATAAATGTATAGTTTGTCTTTTCTTTTTGCATTGAACTAGTTAGTCTCACAGCTTGTGTGAGAACTTATACACTTATTTTTTTTAATACATATTGCTGATCTTTTAAAAGATTTGTTCAATCTCTTAAGTTCTTTTGAAATGCATCTGAATGCAACACTACAATTTCATCTCAATTTGTATCAAACGTGCATGGTTTTAACATAGCAGAAATATATGTACCTTTTCCTCTCTCAGAAAACTGAAAAGCTCTACCTAATTGAGCTAGTAGTGAAATCTAGGTAACAATACCTGCATCTCATATTATTTTTTTTGCATCTTCTTCTCCTTCATACACTACTACTCCACTCACCTCATCCATTTCCCCTACCACTTCTATCTCTATATCCATCCCTACTTTTGTTACCATTGATTGTCATCACTATTCTATATCCCACACCATTCCTCCCTCCTACTCCATGTCCACTCCATTCTATAATTTATCCCTCCTTCCATGGCTATGAACTTGCCTCCTCTCACACATCTTCATTAGACCTCTACTATTGTCTCATATTCTCCTCACATCACTCTTGTCTCTACTTCCACTTTGGATACACTATTGCAATACATGACCAATCTTAAGAAGCAAGTAAATGATGGCAAAAAGGATTATATCACATATAATCTGCCACATCACACACCTTTTGCTTTTCAAGTTGTTACATACCCATTAACTTTGGGGTTTGTTGCACCAAGATTTGAGTAAAAAACAATGAAAGGGTGATCCTAATGTTCATTTGCAAGCTTTTAATGCAACAAGTTTAGACTTTTCATATGAAAATGATATATTAGCTAAACTATTTCAAGAACCCTAATAGATTGTATTTGTTGGTGCTCATTTTGGCCTAGAGGTTGAGCTAGCATGTGGAGGGTTTCTTCACTCAAACCCTAGGTTTCCCTCTTCATCGACATGAATTTGTTTTTGTCTTAGCGATCATGATGGTAGCAGTCATATCTTCTTCCATCGCCCAGACCTTTGCTTATCGGCGAAGGAGTTTGTGGTTCCGCCGACGGTGTTGGCCATGCCGATGGGGGTATCTCAAGTGTTCATCGGCTAGACTTATATTATCGGCCAGTGTGTTTTCTGGTTCCGCCGATAGAAGGAGGTCACCCTGATGGGGAATGCCATCGTGATGAGTTTGTGTTCAGTCTGGCCGATGGTGGAGTTGACGTTCGGCACATTGGTGAGACAATTGAGATCGGACTAGCAGTTGGAGGGTCCGCCGATGGGGTAATGCTTGGCCGATGAAGAATCATCGGCGTGTGTTTGGCTGACGGAGGGATGAGGCCATAGTTCATCGGCATGATGGCAGGTGTCAGCGTAGGTTTGAGATGTTTGGCCGATAGTGTTGGTCACACCGACAAGGGAGTAGGATTTGGCGATCGGCGAGACTCATGCTATCGGTGGAAGTCTGGAGGACTAGCCCGATAGTTCTGGTCTGGCCGATGATGGGAAATGTGAAGTAGGCATCAGTGAGACTTGGTTAGTTAGCCAGAGGTTTTTTGGATGCTCCGATGGTAGTGGTCTGGCCGACGGAGGCTTGCGGAGGTGGAGTATGTAGTAGGCATCGGTGAGACTAGTAAGGTCGGCAGGAGAATTATGGAGTGGGCCGATGGTTTGTGTCACAGCGATGGGTGTTCGGCGAAGGGTTGTGTGTCGAGCGTGGAAAAACGCTCGACACCTATCATGTGTGCGACCATGTTTATGAATTACTGATGTGATCTCCTCACCATGCATGTGGGATTATTCCCCTGTGTATTTTCAAACTTTGAGCGAATCACTTTTGGCGAGAACTTCTATTTGAAACGCAGCGACAGTTTCCGAGTGAAACGCGAGTGGTTGAGACCTTTAATGGCGACGATGCTTAGATGTGGACATTGGTACACATGATCAGGTTGCCCTATTTTTGAGTGAAGACCCCAGATAATGGCGCATGGCTCGAGGCCCCTCTTTGTCTGCTGCATTAATATCTTCTGAGCGCCATTCCTTTGTGGGATTTGTATCTGGCGAATTTTGATATTTTTGCCATGTAATTAATTACTTATGGTACACTATCTGGCTGTTATAAGCAGATTGTGTTACCATTTTTTGGTTGTTGAAAGTTGAACATTTGGCTCTGTAATGCAATACAGCTGATTTGCTAGCTCTGTGCAGCAAAACTTGTGAGTCTATGTATCTCTTGTTGTATGTTTTTGCATGAATCCATTGATTTCATGGTTAATTTTATATGAGAAATGCTATGTTGGCATGTGTTTTGTTAATTCTGTCTCTAGTATTGCATGTATCTTTCTTCTGGGTCTGGATATTTAAGGAATGTTTGAGATTCTAGAACATAGAATTCCTGTGTTGAATGCCTGATCTTTTAACTTCTGCTCAAGTGGTAGATTAAACTGTTTTCAGATTGAACATTGGGAAGGGTATACTGCAGTAGGGATGCCATAAGTATAGATAGCTTAACACTTTGTATTGGGAGATATCTGTAAGGCAGGTATCATATGTGTCCCCCTGAAATCTAGTTTTAGTTGTTCATGCATATCATTCACAGGTGTATGTCTACTGACTCCAGGCCCTGGACAGGCACCGATCTAGCTTTGTGTTTGTGCTATATACCATGTCTAGCTTTGCATCCAAACATAAAATCAAAATCAAACTCTAAAACAACCTTTAGGACATTAGAATTAGCTTTAGGATCCAATTCCTCTGTCTACAACTGAAAATAGGCCCAAAGCTAGCCCCTTTGCTCTTATCTTACAGTTTTGGTCTACTTATAGGAGGACTTATCTTCTTTCTGTCAGCATCCCAGCCTTAGTATGCATATCCTTATGGATGTTGAGTAGGGAAAACCCCCTAGGTTTAGCAGAGCCTGAAGAAGAAGAGGAGATAAAATATAGAGTCTATCTCCTACACTGTTGGCCCCTGGCCCAGAGATCCTGTTGATCATTGATGGCTACCTTGTAGGGAAATCTGGGAGTAAGCATCTAGTCTGGGAAAAAACCAACAGTATTATTTAATGGTTTTACTCTTTACTTCAAGGTTTGATGCATTCCTTTGATGAACTAACCACTACTTTCCCAAAGCATTTTTACATCAATATGGGTTTGAAAATAATTGTAAATGATTTGACCAAGTGTGCCTAAAGAAGTAATAAACCTGTCAATGATTATGTCATTCGTTTTCAACCATTATGTGGAAAATTGAAACATAAGTTTGATGATGATGAGCTTCAAATCATGTTTCTTAAAAGACTTCTTTCCATCATTAAGAGCAATGTACATTTGAGGATTTTCCCTTCTTTTAGAGACACATGAACTCATTTAAATAATATTGAGGTTAAATTACTTGCAAATAACACACTTAAGTATGGATCCTCATCATGTTCTACATCTTTATACCCTTCAAAGTTTCAAAAGTCTAATAATTTTTCCAAGGGTAACGATCTTAGGGAAACAAAAGAAAATGTTCATCAAGTGGCTAGTACTTATAATGTTCCTACTTTCAAACAAATTACCCCTAGGAAATTAGCAAAGTTGTAAGAATTTTTGAACAATGTGCTATAAACTTTATTGATGCAGGGGCATCTTGCCCTACAATTTTGGTTTTTCATCTTTTTGCTATTTTGTTAGCTTTTTGTTGTGGTGACTCTTTATCTTCTATCATTCTCTTGTATTTCCTATCTTCAATAAAGCCAAAATTCAATATGAAGCTCCTGTCACACATATAATTCATGTGGTTTGCTATATCAAAGTTTAGTTGGCAGTCTCCTATTGCCCGAGCACCAGGAACCAAATAATGCAGGATTTAAATCTATCATGGTTGATTCTTTCTAACCGACGGATGCCTTGGTAGTTAAGGAATTCGAAGGGTCACATGTATTGCATTGGATACTGAAGAGCTACTAACCATCGAGGAAGATCATCATCACTGTGAAACCATTTGGAAGGCAGATGAAAGGTATTGGACATCGACGGTTGAAAGACAGTAGGAGGGAGATGAAGAATCTATGGCGGTTCGATGCCAATTAGAGAAAACAATTAGAAAACCCCCAACGTCGGTTACATAAAGAGATGCAATGGTTACAAGAGAATCTTTAGGTAAGGTGAATCGATATCCTCACCGAAAAAGACAAAAAATGAAAGCGTTTTGGTGGAGGAGGAAAATGAAAAAGTAGATTCGTTGTTTTTAAAGGGCCAACGGTTATAAAGGTGCAGAAGGCCAAGTAGAAGGAGTAGGGGATTGAAGAAGGTCAAAGACAAAGGTCGCTGAATAGAGCCAAGGGAAGGCCAAAGGCCAATAGTCGTGAGCTAAGAGTAAAGAAGGTAGTGATTAAAAGAACATAGAGGTGGTTGCTCTGGGAGGAAGATAAAATGACGGGGGGAAAAGAATATAGCAGAACATGTAAGGAAAGCCGAGGATTAGAGAAGAAGGCGGCTGATTGTGTAAGGGATGTTGAGACTACAAACAAAGATCCAAATAGAGGGATGGGAGGCAAGACAAAAGTGAAGAAAGGGGAGTCATTTTTGTCTACAGTTTGAACAGGTCGATTGTTAGAGACCAATAGTAGAAAAGATTTTTTAATGCTTTATTAATGGAATGATAAAGTGAGGATTTTGGTTTTTACTCTTTGTCCTTATGATCTTTATGTTAATAATAATATGCATTTCATCCTTCTTGTCATTTGGTATATGTCTGGTTAATCTGTGTAGAAGAACTTTAATCTCCTGTCATTTTCTCTAAATCTCTATTGCTTGAATGTAACATGAAGCTGTTTGATTTTGTAACATGAAATTTAATGGGTAGAAGAGCATCTGTGTGTTAAAATGGTGCTATCAGAGTGGTATTAGAGCTCAGAAAAGATCTGGGAAGAGAAGTGGAGAGTTGCAAAGAAATGCTTGGTAAAGAATTAATTGGCAGGTTGATGAAGAACCCCTAAGACTGGGTAAAGGATAGAGCGCAGAAGATCGCTAGCATGGTGTGAAGCATATTTGAGGAAGGAGGTAGGAGAGAGTTGTGACAGAGTTGTTTATTAGAGGTATGAGACATTTTTTGTTGCAGGCATGAGAAAGGGTCTATAACTTCTATCCTCTAGCAGAGATAAATTGGGTAGAAGGTGTATGACTTCCTCTACTAAGAGAGAGTGGGTAGAGGGGGTTTGAGAGATACATATTCTAGGGTCTTGTTGGGTAGAGGTTAGTTATTGGTGAGAGATTATGTTGTAAAAGGTGCAGCAATGAGCAAGATGTATTTGATGAATAAAAGGAAGTTGTCTTGAAGAAAATAGTTGTAGAAATTACA
Source organism: Cunninghamia lanceolata (assembly GCA_027924645.1). Taxonomy (NCBI): domain Eukaryota; kingdom Viridiplantae; phylum Streptophyta; class Pinopsida; order Cupressales; family Cupressaceae; genus Cunninghamia; species Cunninghamia lanceolata. The sequence goes on along the minus strand of BSBN01000071.1, from coordinate 6,558,103 downwards.
AGTGACATGTGTGGGTGTGTGAACCGATCGCCGAAGGAGAGGTAGTTTGCACTTGAAGATTGAGTAGAGTTGTGGATTTGCAGCAGTGAGAGGATGGGTATTAGTGTAAGGAGACCCGTCATTATCCCATTTTGGGAACAATATTGGGATGAAGTAGAAAGCAGGAAATACCGAGAGGGATTGGAAGAGATTGCAAGAAGAATGGATATTTTGGAAAAGATTTATTTTCCTAATAAGGTAGTGATTGTAGGAAGTGGACTAGATGAGAAGAAGCAAATTCTCATTAAAGAAAATAAGGAAAGGAGAAAAGAGAAAGTGCAGCAAAGAGCACTTGAAAAAGAAGAGAAGAAAGTGTCTATGGAAGAGGCACCTAAAGAGACCTTCTGGTCTCTTGATTCATTTGCTATTGATTTGTTTGAAAGTGTGGATGCAGGTATGAAGAAGACTAAGAACAAGCCTTTGGAGGCAAAAGAAGAAAGGGCAAGAAGAGAGCCTGTAGATGGAGATGGAGATAAGAGCGAAAGAGGACAAGTTGCAGCAATAGATAAGAGAAGAAAGTTTGTAGCAGAGGTAAATTGCAAGGTACCTCAAGATGGAAAGAGGGCTAATGAAGAAAAGAAGAAAACTTGTGAAGAGGAAGAGGTGGCTAGACACAAAGCAAAGAATGTTAGCAAATTGGGACAACAGACAGATGGAAAGGTAAAAGTTCATTTTGATGGTGTTTTTGATAGTGCAAGTGAAAATAGGAGTGTAAACCTACCGGTTAAAAATGAGAAGAATAAAATAGTGGATCATGGCTATATAATACCATTTTGGCAAAGAAAATTAGTTGTTAATGAACAGCAAGGAGAAGTGAGTCAAGAAGTAGTTTGTACTAATCTTTATGACAGCAAAATAGCCTCAAAGGTGGAAGACATAACAAAGAATCAGAAATGACAAGAGGATAGGCCAAGTGCAGAGGAAACAAGGCATTAGCTTAAGAAGGTGACGAACCAGCCCCTAGAACAAGGAGTCATGGCAAAGGATGAAAAAGAGAATAAAGATCAAGAGCATGCAACAAAGGTAGAGGAAAAGCAACCTAGTATAAAGTGCAACATAAAAGGTAGACAATCTGATTTGTATAAGGATGATGATAAAGCTTTGAATGCAATTTATGAACATGAGGAAAAGTTGTGGCTGACTGTGGATGATAAGAAAATAAGAAGAGAGAAATATAAAATGAGGAAGGATAGCAAGGGAAGAATGTCTAGTAATGAGTACAAGAGGGATATGAAGAGTATGAGAGATGGAAACCAAAGGGGAAAGGTAGAAAATACAATTGAGGAAGCTAGAACAATAGAGAACAAAGATGAAGAAGCTGAGGTAACAAAGAGTACGGAAGAGGAAGACAAATACTTTCTTAAGGAAAAGATGGAAAAGGCAGAATTGGAAGAAGGGGTAACAAACAAGAATGGTGATGTACGGGCACAATCCTCTGAATTGCTGGAAGATATTGGAATGCATATACGTGGGATAGCGAAGAAGGATTCAGTTAGTAACCAGGAAGTTGGTGCAACAATGGAGGCCGAGGTAAACAAAAATGTCTTTTATAGGAATGTGGATTTGTATTTCTTTAGAGTTTTGATTAATGAAGAAATAATGCATGTCATTAAGGATTGTAAGAAGGAAGAAGGAATTATAGGTAGTTTGATGTTGTATAGTTGGACTTTGGGAAAATGAGTATATGAAATGATGAATGCAGATTTGTGTAATGCTGAGAATGCGTTGGGTAGTATTGTTACCTAGTTTTCACTACTAGCTAAATCAAGCAGAGCTTTTCAGTTTTTAGAGGAAAAGAAAGTACATTTTATTGCTGCTGTGTTAAAACCAAACACATTTGATACAGATTGATATGAAATTGTATTGCTGCATTCAGATATATTTCAGAGCTTAAGAGATTGTACAAATCTTTTGAAAAAACCAACAATATATATTGAAGAAATAAGTGTATAGGTTCTCACACAAGCCGTGAGACTAACTGATTCAATTGCAAAATGAACAGGACAAACTGTACATTTATGAAAGACCAAAAAGCAAATAGCATGTGAGGTAGGGTGACTCGTCATTCCCTGAATGACGAGCCTTCAGACTGTTGCCTCGTCTTGTGTTGTCCTAGATCGTCGGCTTGCCCTCCCATCCAGCCGCTATCTCCTTGCTACCCCGTCATCTGCATAAAATTTTGAAAAAATGATGTTAGAGCATTGGCGGGGCATCATACATCACATGATATGCACACATAAACATACAATTTACGTTTTCACATGCACTGAACCAATTAGCGCCACAAGAGCTTTTGAGAAAATCAAGAATATCAACTGCAAGCATGCATTTATTTTCTAACAAGTTTGTTTCATGTGCAGAGACAGATGTCATTATGTTTCTGTTTGACTCATTCAGTTATGTTATGAGTGGAAGAAATGTGGCTCCCACAAGGGTCGAGCCCAGCTCAGTAACAACTCAGAAAAATAGATACAACAGAGGATAGCTAACAGTCAAGGCAGGACAACCAACCACTAAGGTACAGCCAACAGTCAAAAGTAAAAAATGGGACAGTAGAGTATGAGAACGTTCAGAACAATGATCATCGGAACAGCTGAAGATCATAAAGAACAGCCAACAAACACGACAAAACAGCAATCATGTAACAGGTTTGGATAGCTTATAATGACGAAGAGTGAGCAGCATAAGGTACAGCTAACGTAAATAAAGGAGCAATCATTCTCAGCACAAAACAGACCACAAGTTCCATGCTAAGTGACATGGTTTGGATTTATTTGGGCAAAGGCCTTCATGGAAACTTAAGCTTCTGCACTAGGGTCTATCATAAAAGTCTTCTCTGTGATAAATATTGACAGGTTACGCCTGTTCAAGCTCTCCATGTTAGATCAGGAAACAGGAAGATGGTGCTATCTCAATAGATGGAGGTATGTTTCAGATCAAAGAGGCATCATTGAGTGTGAAAACAGGGAGGAGGTTGCTGTGAGGTTTCCAACAACTTCATCAAAACAAATAACCGCAGTCAAGCAACATTGTCTTTCTATTGAGAAGAACTCAAACAAACTTCAGATGCTTTAGGAAAATTTGAGCAGAAAATAAAAGAATTTAAGAAATTTGAGGAAAACATCTTGAGGAATTCTTATTGAGCACTTGCACATAAAGTGCTTTTGTCACGATTCCAAATCTATTTGGGAAAATGATGTGTGGTAGAGCAAAATGCAAGCTGTGATCATGAAGGCAGTGTTACTGTCTGGGATGCATATACATGCCAGGCCAACCTGGAGTATGAAGAGCATAAAAAATAAGTATGGAGTGTAGATGTTTCAAGCACAGAACCTACAAAGCTTGTCCCCGACGGTAAATACTGCAGAAGGAAACTCTGAAAATGAATAAAATACTCAGAAAATATCTAATCATGCTTGCTGGCAGTAGTTTTTACAAAAAAATGCATTTTTCCAACAGCAAGTTTAAACGGCAAACAAGAAGGTATAGAGGTTTTGGCTCTTTATAAAATAACATATACTCAGAGAAAGTCCAAAATCATGTCTTCTGTCAGCGAACAGCCACTAAAAAATGCAATTTTCTGAGTTCAAATGCCAGAGAAGACATTCACAGGCAGCAATAGAAGCAGAAATTCCATTGAAAGAAATACAGTTTTGAGAGCAGCAAGGCATACTTGCCATTTTTCCAAGTTTTCTGAAGCATGTTCACAGCCAAAAGGTAGCAGAGATGAAGGAAAAGTATGTGTTTTAAACGCTTTTCAAACTACATCCTCAGTTTTGTGATGAAATTGTGCCTTAGCACGGTCAAAAAATAGCAAGAGTTTTTTGCATTTTTTCAAACATGTGCTCAAAAATGTTAAAAAAGTATGCCTTTATAACAGCAAATCACTCAGAAAATGCATTTTTTCAAAGTTTGAATGCCACAGAATTTGTTAATCACTAAAAATGGAATTTCAAGTTTAGCTACAGTATAATGGAAAATACAAATTCAAAACAGCCAAGGCATATATATCCTTTCTCCAAGTTTTGTGTTAAGGCTTGTTCATAGCGAATATAAGGAATGCAAAATCGACTCTATAGAGTTTGAATCTCAAAGAAAAATGTGAGAAGTTTTAACTTTTTTCAAAAAACAATGATCAGCCATGTCCAAAGTCGTGCTTTCTGAGGGCGAACAGCAGAGAACAAAAATGCAAAATTTGTCAAGTTCTAATATTCACAGAAACCTTTGAAAGAGGATCGCCAGAAGGCAGTTTTCTTTTCCAAGTTTGCTACAGCCGGAAAGGGAAAAATGCAGTTTTCTTTCCAAGTTTGAACAAGAAACAAGAAAACACAGGAATTTTAACTCATTGATGCATATATACAGAAAATACCAAGCTCATGCCTTATAAGCAGCAATTTGCAAAGGAAAATACGATTTTCTCTTCAGAGTTTAACTTCATGCAACAACAGGGAAAAATGAAGGTTTTTCAACTCTTTGCAAATTTTGTGATGGAAACGTGCCTCAACACTGACAGAAAACACAGAGTTTCAACCCATTTCTAACGATATGCTCAGGTATGCTCAGAATCATGTTCATTGGGCAGCGAATATGAGGAAGCAAACTCAGAAAATGAATGGACGCAATAGTAGTTAATGAGTTACCTCAGTATTCTGCCATCTATTGTTGCCAAACTACAGAGTTTTCCTCAACAGCAAATGCACGGAGTGACAGCCAGCTACAAACAGCAGGGTCGGCCACACAAGAAATACCCAGAAATGCATCATTTTGCAGCAAAAAATGGCAGAAAAGACAACATTTTACAGTCAAAATCAGCCCCAATCAACTAAAAAAATGACTTCAAAGGAGTTGTAACATCAAAGAAAGCCATTTACCTCAGAAATCGACCAAAGAATCGACCAATTCCTGCCAGAAATCAACCAGAAATATGGTGTTTTTTCCTCCAAACCCTTAGGCGGCGGCCATTTCGAATCCCAAAGATAAAATGCAAAATGAGATGATTTCTTAGGTTTTCTTCCTTTTAGGTCGAATGACCTATTTCTTGCATTTTTTGAGTTTGCAAATGTTTTTTTTATCTCTTGTTATGCCCGTGGTCATGACTTGTAAGTCTTAGAACCTAGCAAGGGGGTCGTGGCATGCTTTTTATGCCTTGTATTTTCTTTTTAAAGGCAAGCAAAATGTAATATAATAGAAAAAATAAATACAAGGTCGAGGGTGTAATATGCTAAGTGTTTGGTGTTGGGAGAGATAAGGTTGGTAATACCTTTTCTTACCAGGTCGAATGCCTTAGTTTGTGAAGACATCCCATAGGAGATATAAGGTGAATAATGATGTATGTAAAATTTGATGTTGCCGGGAATAACAAGGTGTTTTGAAAGTGAATTAATGGCATGGTGATGCATATGGAGGTATAAGGGTCATTGAAAATATATTGCTTCCAAACCATGATAGGCATGATGCGAGATGATGTGATGTGTCATGTTACTTTTCCTAGGAGGTATGGACATCCTTGTTATGTCATAGTGCCATTTTCTGCATAGGTCTTGATTATAAATTGTAAAACATTTACTAAGGTGGTGGAGTTATAAACCTCTTAGTTAAATGTTTATTAGATGCAGAAAATGAGTAATTATGTCTTTTATTGGGATATTTTTTAGTTATTTATGATGCTGCAGGAGTTATGACACAGATCTGACGTATGTCAGAAACCACAGAGGGCATTTAAAGGCATTTTATGACATTTTCAGGTGCCTTTATGATTGCAGATGGCATCCCTTGACTTTTTCTGCATTGTGAGCACACTTTGGAGGACTTTAGAGAGATATTTTGTGGGCATTTATGAGATGCATGGGAATGGAGGTGGTAGATGTCTATCCATTTACAGTTGTTTAGGAAGTATATATCCTTCTTCATTATTCATTTTTCAGTGGTTCTTGCTATTCACTACCCTGTATATTGTAATTTTCAGAGTTCTTTTGCAGAGGTGAACAGTTTTGTAACACATTTTTCAGAGATATACAGTGTTGTAACACTCTTTTGGCAGTAATAAGCAGCTCATACCTTCCTATTTCTTCTGATATTGTGTGTCCTCAGTGTTAGTACAGATTTCTGGTGATGTTTCTCTGTCCTTGAAGCTATCTTTCATGTTGGTGCCTTTATACAGGGGTTTCTTTTATAATTTTTGCAGGTTGTGAGATGTGCAGAGGGATAACAATCAGTTTGTGGGTAGTGAGAAAACCTCTTTCTCCTTAACAAGACTGCTGTTATTTAGCCTTCTTACAAAACATTGATGCAAGGGTTATGAATTTTGCTAGGTTGTGTGAGGGTTCTTATTATTACTAGTTCTGAAGTGTGTCATTTCATGTGTATTTCTTGATGATCTTTTGGTGCATCACCTTAGACAGTAGGTTTCATTTTTATGTAATCTTTCTTACTCTTTTCTCTGCAAGGACCTTAGTATAAGTAGTTTAGGTGAAGTATCAGCAGGAAGCCGGCCTTCTTCGGAGGTTCTTTCCATCATAGGTGACCCACAGACCTGGAAAGATCCCATGTTTCTCCAGATTGCCAAGTTCTACAACTCAGCAAGGGTGCAAATATGAGAGACAACAAGTATATACAACCCGATGGGTAAGGTTGACCTGTTTGGGGAAGTAAATGTTGTGACATTTTGTTTTGATAAAGTTGAATAGATAGGTAAATGTGTGCATGGCTTTGTTGAAGATGGACAAACGACTGGAACAACAAGAGACTATAAAAGCTTTATTGCAGAGATGCTGGAACAGGTAAAAGATGACATTGATTTATTGACATTGGGTATGTTGAAAACTCGAAAGATATGTAACATCCTTTATCCATATTTTTCTAAGGATGCTGGTAGTGGTAGTATGTCTATTAAAGTTCAAGTTGATTTGTTATTGAAGTCTGATTTTACTCACATAATCCAACAAATGGATGAGTTGAATGAATTGGAAGAAATGGAAGGTGTTAATTTTTTGGAATTTGGTTGTGTTGTTGTATATAAAGATGAATGGGTGAGAAGACTTTGGAGGAGGCCATTGTACAATGGAAATGAAATGATAATAATAGAATAAAGCAAACAATGTTTGAAAAGCTTGATGATGGTTATAGAATGATTGTGGAAGAAGAGGAAGAAGAGAACATAAGCAGATAAGTTTGATTGTTAGTCTCATGTGCAGGAGCACATGCATTTTATCCCCTGGGGAGTTTGATGCAGGGGTATCTTTCCCTACAATTTTGGTTTTTCATCTTTTTGCTATTTTTTTAGCTTTTTTCTATGGTGACTCTTGATCTCCTGTCATTCTCTTGTATTTCCTATCTTTAGTAAAGCCAAAATTTAATATGAAGCTCCTGTTGCATATATAATTCATGTGGTTTGCTATATCAAAGTTTAGTTGGCAGTCTCCTATTGCCCAAGAGCCAAGAACCAAATAATGCAGGATCTAAATCTGTCATGGTTGATTCTTTCTAACTGATGGATGCCTTGGTAGTTAAGGAATTCAAAGGGTCACAAGTATTGCATCAAATACGGAAGAGCTAGTAACCATCGAGGAAGATCATCATCACTATGAAATCGTTCAGAAGGTAGATGAAAGGTCTTGGACAACGACGGTTGAAAGACAGTAGGAGGGAGATGAAGAATCTATGGCGGTTCGATGCTAGTTAGAGAAAACAATTAGAAAGCCCCCAGTGTCGGTTACATAAAGAGATGCGACGGTTACAAGAGAATCTTTAGGTAAGGTGAATCGATATCCTCACCGAAAAGATAGAAAATGAAAGCATTTTGGTGGAGGAGGAAAAGGAAAAAGTAGATTCATTATTTTTAAAGGGTCGACGGTTATAAAGGTGCAGAAGGCCGAGAAGAAGGAGTAGGGGGTTGAAGAAGACCAAAGATAAAGGTCATTGAACAGAGTTGAGGGAAGGCCGAAGGCCAATAGTTGTGAGCTGAGAGTAAAGAAGGTTGTGGTCAAAAGAACGTAGAGGTAGTTGTTGTGGGAGGAAGATAAAACAACGGGGGGAAAAGAATATAGCAGAACATGTAAGGAAAGTTGAGGATTAGAGAAGAAGAAGGTGACTGATTGTGTAAGGGACGTTGAGACTACAGATAGAGATCCAGATAGAGGGACGGGAGGCAAGACAGAAGTGAAGAAAGGGGAGTCATTTTTGTTTGTAGTTTGAACAGGCCGATTGTTAGAGGCCGATAGTAGAAAAGATTTTGTAATGCTTTATTAATGGAATGATAAAGTGAGGATTTGAGTTTTTACTCTCTGTCCTTATGATCTTTGTGTTAATAATAATTTGCATTTCATCCTTCCTGTCATTTGGTATATGTCTGGTAAATCTATGTAGAAGAACTTTAATCTCCTTTTATTTTCTCTAAATCTCTATTGCTTGAATGTAACATGAAGTTGTTTGATTTTGTAAGTCAGCCCTTGATGGGTAGCAGATCATGTGTGTGTTGAAATGGTGCTGTCATTTATTGAGTAAAAATTTGATTAATATTCCTCCTATTCATCCATTACATTCTAACAAAGCACTTCCCAAGAATTATAATAAACAAGCATTTTATCATTATCATATAGTCAAATGACATTATACTCACTACAAATGGGTTTGAAACATAAGATACACAAACTTATTCACAATAACATGATTCATATTTATGGTGTCAATGATAATTAAAATTATTTAGTTGCATCTCCAAATCAAAACTTGCAAATGTATACCAACCAATTTGCTAGCTGTGGTAACAATGCAGAGACACAAGATTTAGTTGTTATGGAACATGGTACATTATAATGATTCATAGGCTACATTATCTATTGATGCTTTTGTGGGAACAATACATTCTCAAGTTATATCTTCTTCCTCACATCCTATTCCATTGATCACATTTTCATATGAGGAAACCCTGTAGAATAATCATTATAGTCCATTATAAGTGATGGGTGAAGTTCAAGGTAAGATCATTAATCATATTCTTAAATAGATGCTACCAATAAATATAATGTATGTATGAAAAACTTCTTGGTTGTTAATCATCTTACATTAGATAAATATGCTCATTCATGAGTATTGTTGAAAATGACTATTAGAATATTAATTAAAACTTTGGGTTGTCTTATGGTGCATCTTAAAAGGTTGTTCCCGAGGAAACATATATGTTATGACATGCTATTCCTTCTTCCTTGAGATTTTCTATATTGTTTGGTAGACCTTGGTTGAAAAATTTGGGAGCTATACCTTTGGTTATTAATCAATGTGTCAAATTTGTTCATGAGAGTAAAGTTCTAATGGTGCCATGAAATTCATATAAACCTCTTGCAAAGTTGAGCCATTTACATTGGATAATTACATCCCTACTCCCACATAACCTCCATGATCCATATCAAAGTGAGAGAAAGCTACTCATGAAGTGTATCAAAGAAAACTAGAAGAACAAAAGAAAGAGAAAGTAAATCCAAGGTAGCACATGATCATGTAGGGCATACTTTGCCCCCTACAACACCTATGAAGGGTAAATAATTTGATATTGCAAAAACAAGTGTTTCATACCAAGAATAATATTACCTAGACTCAAAAGAAGAATACAATGAACAAATGCTAAATCTTTCTACACAATCACCTCCAAAAATACAACAAAAGTGAAAAAATAGAGAAACAATTAATGTTCCACCTATTGATAGTGTTTTTATAAATAGTACAATTCTTATCAAGAAGAAACACGTGATTCAGAAAGCAAGCCATTAGGAAATAAATCATTAATAAATGAAGAGGAATATTTAACGAAACCTTTTAAGAAGAGGATGACCTCTTAGAGGAGGATCTTGCCAACTATGTGCCATGAGACATTAGACACTCCTATAGTTATATATCTATATTTATAGTTTTTACTTGAACTTTTGCATGTGTCATCACACTTTAGCATTTTTTATTATGCCTTGTTTATTGTCTTTTTCTTTTTCCTCATTTCACCTTCTATATTATGTTTGTTATGTTTTTCATTATCTCATTTCATCATAGATATAATATGATTTCTACCATGTTTCCTTGCTTGGGGGCATTTTTCTTATGCAACTTGTTATACTTGGTACTTATGACTTCTTATGTTTCATGTTTTGCTCCTGTGCTTGGTTATGTTTTCTTTTTTTCTTTTATGTTCTGGCATGCTCTTATGTTCACTTATGTCCTATGCTTACCACTTCGATTGTCCACTTGTTCATTATTTTCATGCTTTTATGGTCTTATGATTTACTACATCTCTTATTCTTATCTTTATCATGGTCTATGTTTACTTATTATATGCTTATTATGTCTATCTCCTTATCATTCCATATTTATTACATATGCTCATTTTGTCATGTATATGCTTTCATGCTTATACTCTAGGCCTTAGGATCTCTACCATGCTTTTTCTTGTGATCACATATTTGAGACCCATGTCATGACTTCATCTTATATATATGATTGATACTTTCATGAGCTTCACCTTATCATTTTTCCCAATTTGGGGCCAGTCATCTTTGCATGTGCTTTCATGCTTATATCCTACTTATTTGTGCTTACAATTGTATCTATTGATTCAATTATATAGTTGATATGTTTGCTTATTGGGGGAAATATTATGCCTTGATGCTTATCTCCAATTATGATCTCTTGCATGTTTATTCTATGATGATACACCTTTACATGTTATACATGCCTACATGCTTACATCTTATTCGATTATTTCATCATTATCATTATCATGTAGCATTTTTCCTCTCCTCTAATTTCTTGCATACTATGTATGCAACCATTTGGAGGGGCATATATTATCACAAATGTTTTTCATAGTTGAGATTTCAAATAGTGATTTGTGCTAGACAAAATCTCACCACCATACTTAGATGGAGGTTGATCACATTATATGCTCACATCATGTAGATTCATATCACATTACATGGCTACATTGCGTGGATCTTTATCACTTGCCACATTGCATGGAAACTTGATCTAATTGCTACATTGCTTGGAGTTTTATTAAATGGCCACATCACACAAACCCATATCACATTATCACATCACATGGAATATTTTCATATCACTTTCTATATAGGTGGAATTCTCTATCCCTTTTCTCTTCTTCTCATTTTCATGGATAGTTGAAGAAACTCATAGTTTTTGTTTATTATGATCATGTGGTAGATGCAACTCATTACATACCTTGTGTTGTTTTGTAGGTTCTGATGGAGCACTCATACCAAGGAGAATACAAGAAGAATTATTGTATCCCTTTTTAGAGATAAGATCCTCTTATGAATGTTTAAATTTATTTACTTTTTATATTGACTGAGAATGCCTGTATACTTTAAAATGCATGTTCAAGTTAGATTCACACGCACATCAAATTGGAATGGTGAAATTTGCATACCCATGCCATTTTCGATTTAGTTTTGTGCTCACCTTGGTGGAATGTCTTAAATACAATAACATATATTAACAAGTGACATTCTCTTGTGTTTGGTTTGCCTCATGATCTGATCCCTATCCACCTTTATTTACTCATGTTTTCACCTATTCCCATACATTTTCCATTTACCTAGTATTATTGCACCCCCATTCATACTTACTTCCATATATTCATTCCCTATCTCAAGATTACTATTTTAGTCCTATGGCTCATTTTTGAGTGGTGATGAATTGATCTAGTTCAATCCTGTGGCATGCGAGAATGAACCCAAAATTCAAACATTCAAATTCAAATTCTAAATTTCCTACTTCTTCCTACTACTTTTATGAGTTGACTTGGTACATATTTATACAACATGTTGCTATGTTTTGGTATTTAAAAACTTTCAATGTGCATTTAATTTCATCTGAGAGAATAAGGAATAATATTGAGAAAGTAAAGGACATCAAGGAGAACAATTAGCTCGCCCACTTCAATTTCTAAAGGGACAAAGAATCAAATCCATATTTAAATGTTGTATTTGATATTATTCATAGTTGTTAATCCAGCTCGACAAGAGGGTTAACCTAGGAAGACATGATCACCTATTGAGTCAGCAATCTCCTCAACGATGTCCCTAGACACCACCTTGACAGACTTAACTATTGAGAAGACAAATGTGAACAAGTTTATAGGTGGACATTCTGACATATTGATTCCACATACTACAATTCAATTATACGTGCCCCAGATCAAATCTGTGCTACTTGGGATCAAACCCAGGGTACTCGGATTTGAACCTTAGGGTTTTCTAGATCACACATACTCTAAGACAAATCAATTCAAAGACATAAATTTTTAGACATTGACAAATCAATGATGCATCATTCTCCCATCATCTCGTTATCCATTATATTTAATTTCCAAATGTTAGTTATAATTATTAATCCAACTCTTTTATCTAAATTAATTATTTACTTATAATTATATTTTTATTAACCTCAATATATATATTAACAAACAAACCACAATATTAATTCTTTTCCTAGTAATAAGTATATATATATTCTAATTACTTTTCCTACTTACTTAAATCATCCCTTGTTTTTCTAATCTTATTTTGCATGCTTTCATATATATATATATATATTCACAGTATTGTTGTTATTATTATTTTTATAATCATGATAACCATAGTTTCTAAAATGTTTGAATCAAACTCTTTTTTAATTTTTTTCTTGGAGCGTAAGAACTACGTTTCCATTGTATTTGAATTTATTTCTATTGTTGAGAATCTCTGTAAGTCAATGTTTTTTGGTTTTTTTCTTTGGAATGTTAGAACAAGATTCGTGTGTGGGCCAGATATTTTATGGGCACATGTGACTAGTACTACTCCATTATTATTTTCTTTTTTAAAGAATCATGGTAATCGTGGTTTTAAAAATGTTAGGCAGACGTTTTTCCTTGTCGGAGCTGAAGAACTACGTCTACATTATATTTGAATTTCTCTCCTTTGGTTACATTAGTCCTGTCAATGAAGTCAAGCAAAGCCAAATGCGAAAGATTCCACATACATGTATGTGGACCAAATTTTTTTTGTTCATATGTGATTAGTAGCAGTACAAGAATCCTTTGTTCTGTGAATCGACTGTGATTTTCTTTTGAAAGGAAAAGAATGGGCAAAGATATGAATTGGAAGGGGGCGAGGATGAAGTGTGGTTGCACGAAATGGAGCCTTGCTGTGGTTGGGCTTGTTACAATAGTTGTTATAATAGCTGTTACAATAGTTTCTTCAGTTTTAGTGATGAAGGATTCCAAGCAGGGAGATCATATTGAGAATGAGTTGCGAGGAGAGGGAGAGGGAGAGGGAGACAGAGATGGAGGGGCAGAGGTTCCTGAGGCTTCCCTTTCTCCTCTTATGGTAAATCTTACTCTTGTTGAGACCGCAACATCTAAAGGAGCAGGTGAATTTGCCCTTCACCCAAAATCAATCTCAGAATTATTAGTATCATGGTTTATTTTAATTCCCTTTGTTCTGTAAATTGGAGGCTTACATTAGTAAAACTCTGTTTTATTTAGCTGTAAACATAAATCTATGTCGGGTATTTATGTCGTGAGTTTTTGTTATTTGTTCTGTAGATTGGATAATGGCATGATCAAATCTTGCCTTTAATGGAGTTATTCCTGTCATTGGTTTTTATTATCTGTTCCCTAATTTGGATGCTGACATTGTTAATACTTAATAGTCAATTTAAACATCCGTAAGCATAAATTTGTTTTAAAATTGTTCCAGTCATGTTTAAAAAGAAATGATTTCTTCTTTAAATTAGATGCTGACATTTGTGATCCTTACTTTTAACACCAATAACATGAATTAGTCTCAGAATTGTTCCTGTCATGTATTCTTTATAATTTGTTGTTTTAATTGGATGCCCCTATTGGTTACACTTACTCCTATAGCATCCATAAGCATAAATTACGCTCAGAATTATTCCTGTCATGGTTTTATAACGATTTGTTCTCTAAATTGAAAGTCGACATTAATAATACTTTTTTTTTATCATCTACAATTATAGCATCCATAAGCATAAATTAAGCTCAGAATTATTCCTGTCATGGTTTTTTAATGATTTGTTCACTAAATTGAACGTCGACATTAATAATATTTTATTTTTAATCATCTACAAACATCTCTGTCTCAGAATTATCCTTGTCATGGGTATTTTATAATTTGATTCTCTAAATTGGATGCTGGTATTAGTATGACTTACTTGCAACACCCATAAACATTCACCAAGCTGCATTAATAGTAAAAGTAAGGGTTCTTTTTCAGGTCACAGCCAAGCCAAATGCGACTTTGGAATATGACAAGCCCACAAGGGGATTTATTCCACTAACGCTGTATATTGTTCAAACTTTGTATCTATAAATTTTTACCTTATCGCCAAGCTTGAGAATAAATTTTTAGTTTTACCTTATCGCCAAGTTTCCGACAATATCAATAAGCCACACTGCCACAGCCTACTGGCATACTGCTATTATATGTTCACTATGGTGAGTTGGTAATTGTATATGAGGGCTTCTAGTAGGCAGAAACAAATTATGGTTTCTACGAGGTGAATATTGATTAGCTTTTGTTGTAAGAGATCTACCACTATCACCAGGAAAGGTAAATCTGGGATTTGGATGTATGTAGGTCCAACCAGTCATAACAATAGCTACTCTACTTACAATGACAATAAAGCAATCAAGTAATTCATATTTAACCAATGTTTTTTTCAATATGTAAAACAAAAAATAGAAATAACAACTTCTAAGCCCACATATATGTCATGTCCCCTTTTTTTCACTAAAATAATTAATAATATTAGAAGTAATTTAATAATATTATAATTAAAACAAAAAGTGTTTTTAAACACTAATATTAAAATAATTTTTTAAAAAAATATTTAAAAAAAAAAAAAAACTATTTTTAAATACTAGAGGGAATTTGTTTTTAAAACTTTTAAAAATAAAAATAAATTGGAGGGCCCGAAAAAGACAACTATAAAAGAGAGGTCAAGGCACAAAGCAAATCATCGATTATATCATTTCACGATTCCTTCTAATTTGGTGTTTGAAGCATTCAAGGATAAAAACTTTTGGTGTAGGAGATCTGTTGGTTTCTATATTTGATGTCCAGAACAAGAACTCTTTTATCCATTATAGGTGATTCCATCCAGGGATCACAATTGAGCTGATTTGTTGAAGATTGATTGAGGATTTGAAGTCATTTTCAATTTTTACAGTGCTACTACAGTGCCCCTACAATGGCACTACAGTGTAAAAGAGCTAGATCTGTTGATTTTGAAGAGGTTTTCAGTATTGTTGTTGTTCGTGAGGATTTTTGAGCCATTGGATCTGCTAAAGACAATATTTCTAGCTGTTGTACCATCATCTAATTGCTCTTTTAGAAGGGTTTCAGATATTGCTGCTGGTTGGTGAGGGTTTGCAAACATTTGATGAAGGTTTCAGTCGCCATATCAGCCCATTCCCATTGCCACCCTCGTTGGTGAGTGCCATACAATCTACTGGTTGCCGTACCCTTCTTGGAGTTGCTCACATTTCCTGAATTTTGTTGTACAACATTTGGCGACTATACCTATCATTGCATCAGCTTCATTGTAACAGTCAGTTGTGAGTAATCATCTTGTACTTCTAGCTGAAAACTAATAAACAAATTGTTGGTTCCAAGTTGCAGATCTATTATGGATGTTTTGCGAAGGTTTAATGCTGCTAAAAATGACATACTTCTGATTATTTTGGTTAACATTTCGAATCATTAATATCTGTTATCAGATCTGCTGTCATAAACCCTTTTTTGAAGAATTCCATGTTTGATTTGGCATCACTAATCGTTGGATCTGCTGATCATAATTAATTATATGATGTGAACGAGGGTTTCATATGTTGTATCGCTGTGCTACATCAGATCTGCTATTATATTGATTATATTTTGTCTTGAAAAGGTTTCCTAATTCACACCAGTCCTAAACAGTTCTAATCTGTTGTTATAATTGGTTATTTTTGCATTTGACGGTTTTAAAAATTTATGACAGCATTATAGAATGTTGGATCTATTGTTTGTAGTTGGAAATTTTAATTGATAAGGGTTTCTAAGTTGTTACTGCTCATTATATTGGTGATCAATATTTATTTCATTGGGGTTTGGCATCTACTTTGATATTTCTCATCATTACAGCTTGCACACTTTGTGAAATTTGCATATTTCTTGAGATTGTTCGATTGGTGACTATGCAGGGGTGTTTCTTGCTAAACACTAGGATCCAAAGGCCTTAACAATCCATTGAGCACAGAGTCAAAAAGGGAACTGCAGCTGCATGACCAGAAAACATTGAAAACTGCCTCCAGAAAACAAGAACAAAACAAACAAGGCAAACAATTCTCCTAATGAGAATGTTGCTTGTGCAAAAGCACTTGGAAGAAGGGAAACCTAAACAGAAATAAAACTAACCTAGACCTAAACTAACAACCAGAAAACTGACTTAAAGAAAGCCATTTATTGGTTTTTGAAAGTAACTGCCCTTTCTCAACAATTCACAATGTTTTACATGCTTATGGGCAGCTAACAAGAGGTGGGGAAGGGATGGGTATTCCACAAATTGACAACACACTTTCCCTAGAGTGGAAACAAACTCACTTACCCACTTGAACTGATTGTGGATGCAATTGCTTGGAAGTTGATAAATGGACTAATCCCACTTATTTGAATGCTCAACATCACGCTTAGAAATAAGCATGATATGTGGTGACTCTTCATGGTATGTCTCCAGCTAGGCTAGATGTCTGATAGGACATCCCCTTGAGATGACATGCAAATCAACAGAGTTGATCTCATGCCCCTGTTCTGATTCTTCATCATTATGTTGCTGGTTTGAATACTCTGGCTTTTGTATATCAATTGGAGGAATGACTGCCTCCTCAATCTGCTCAAACGGTTCAGGATCTACCTCATCTAGAGGCATTGATTTACTATCTAGGTTTGAACAGGAAACATCAAGCTCATCTTAGAAATGAGTCTCCTTCAAGTCTTCTGCATTCTTCGGTATAGGGCTGCCCATATGCTCTTCTTCATGAGCTAGAACTTCACTGTCATGCTTGGCTTCAACCTGCAACAATTCGCTATCATCTTTGTTGCTGTCATGCTGCCTTAGGTCCATTGGCATCTGCCTGTCCTCATGCTCATTTTCAATGTAACTGGGCAGTTTATGAAACAGGGCAGCATCATCCACTTGCCAATTCATAAACACACACTCAGCCTGTATCTGCCTTTGCCCCACCATAGCCTGCTGATTAGGCCCAATCTGCTGTTTTGAAACTGCTGATGGATTCTAGGCCATTAAAACTTGGTTAAATTCTTCATTTTGGCCTGTGCTTTGGATATGGGACTGGTTGCATGGATGGTGCCACTCATATCCTTGGGCTGAGCTGTTCTGAATTGGAACAAGCACGCTTGATGTACTCGTAGCAGCTAAGTTTATGGAGTTCAGGGTCCTAACATGGCTCAGTTGATTTTTCCCTTGACAAAGCTGCTCGCTATGCTAATAGGGCTGATTGGGAGCTTGGTATGGCACATTAGCTGTTGGAATTGGTGCCATAATTGGCTGAAAGACTGCAGCTTCTGGAAATAATTGCATTGGAGGCCTAGGAGCAATATTTCCAGCCAGGATTAAACAATTTTCTGCCTTAATAGCTACCTCATAGGCATTATGTAACACATCCCCTCCTAGAGACTGGATCATGACAACGATATCACTGTTCAGGGGTCTCAAATAATACAAGAAGGCAACATTAGGAGAAGGCCTCACCAATGGTGGGATTCTGTACCAAGTTTTTTGAAATTTGAAATTAAAATCCACCATGAATTCATAGGGAGCCCTTTTAATAGTGGCCAGTTGCTCTATTAGGGACAAATGATCACTGTTATCTTCAAAACGCTGACAGAACCTTTCTCCTAACTCATCCTAGTCATGAATTGAACTTGTAGGTAACCCCCTATACCACTGGAGAGCTTTTCCTTTCAAGGAAGAAGCAAGGAGCCTTACCGCAACATTGTCTTGGGTAACATTGTGAACAAAGCATACATTGGCAATGTCTTGGATGTGCTCAGCAGGGGTAGTGGAATTTTCACCAGTGAAAAAGAGAATAGCCTTTAGAGCTGAAACTAGGATGTCATCATATTGTGCAAGGTCGAGAGGGCCTCCACCATTAAAGGCCACAAAGGGTCTGTTTCTTGGCAGGGCCATGACAGTGGTGGGAATGTTATGATGAGTATATGGAAGCATATTCTTGATGGGGGGAAAAGGCCATGACTTTCATAATAGCTTGACATACTAGAGCATTGAAAAGTAGAGATGTATCAAAATATTCTTTGAAAACAAGGGTAACAGGTCTGCTTTTGGAGATTGAAAACATAGCAGAAGAGAGTCGCCAAGTGATTTGGGATGGTTCTGAAAGCTAGAAAAGACCAAAAGTATCACCGAACTTCGATCTTTGATGAATCTTTAAGCACTTGGATTGCTTCACCAGCGGATTTGTTCAATAGAGTTGCCATGGTGTTGAAGAAGACTACCCTAAATGGCAAAATGCACTGAAGAACACACCAAATCCTTCAATGGATGATAAAGCTCATCAAACTGGTCCCACCGAGCATGCCAGAAATAGTTGTTATGTGAAATTGCACCCTGCTTGGAGGCTGTCCAAGCATTCTAATGACACAATGGGACTAATCTTGAGGTGTGGGACTTTGCAGATGAGATCGGACCTCCAGAGAAGGTTGGTTCCTCTTTCTGAGCTTAAGGCTCAGAGAATTAAACGAAACCTACACTAATGATCACCAGGGAAAAGGGAGAGAGGGAAACTGAAGTTAAAAAGGGAAATACACCAAGATTTATGGTGTTTAGCTGCAATCGACCTAACACAACAATAATCTCAAATACTGACAGAAACTCACACAGACTTACAGCTTTAGCAGAGGTTCAGATTAGAAATCTGTAACTACAGGAGGGACTGTTTTTTCCATAGGATAAGCTTACAGGTTTCAAGTAAACACAGAACAAAAGCATAAGAGAAGCAAAATATTAGTGATTGTATTGATCATGAAGGCTAAATAGCCATTACAACAGAAAAATAATTTCTTACAGATAGGTGGACACAAAATAACCATTTACATTCATTGGTGAACCACTATCAGAAACACAAAGGCTTAGCTTCAAGCACAATGCATTAGATTTGATTGGCTCTTGCAAATGCGCTACAAGGTTTGTGACAACCAATTATCTAACTAGCGTAACAACCCAGAAGAACAGCTAACCAACAGAAATACATCTTTTACACATGCATATATAGATTTTACAAATCACACTGAAGTAGTCATGGACGTGGAAAGAGAAGTCAACAAGAAAGAACATTGGCCATACTGCAATAACTTCGTTCTATGTCCTTGGAGCGCGCCCACATGGCTTTGCCCATGAAACCTGTTGAATGAGTATGAAGATTTAATGCAAATGAGGCTACAGTAGCATGGGGACGCGAGGAATCCATCTTCTACAAGAAATCAGACTCTGAAGAAGCATTAATGGCGACCAGGACAGTCACTGAGCAGTCCCGTCGCATTTTGAATAGTAGAAAATGCCCCTGGAAGGCAAAAAGGTCAGGCTTCGGGGGTCGGGCCTTCACCATTGCATTGTTCTTTGGAAAGAAGAACCTGACCTCTGCCTCCGTAACACTTAGCCGATTTGAGAAATCAGTGGAGATCAGGCTGCGGGCCCTCATCCTTACGCCTTCCCAGAGAAATAAGAAGAGAGAAAGTTCGAGCCCCGCAAGTTTGAAGACTCGGTTGCTTTTACAAAGGTTCGGCAGAGTTTGGGGTTTAGGCCTTCGGCATTCCTCCTTCCAAAAGAAAGGAAGAGGGAAGAAGAAAAGATTGAAGTCCGACTCCTCGAAACACTTAGAAATATTTTGAAGGAAAAGAAGCAGAGCTCGGACCCCGAGCCCTCCTCCTTGGGTCTGTCCTTTGTCCACGTGGTGGCCTCCTGTGCTTTTGCAATCATAAGATAAAGCAACAGATGAAGGCCCGCAGAACGGCGGAAACACTTCAGGTCGTGCCACATGGCACAAGGTAACCTTCCTTTCAGTTTCCCCGCAAATTTGTAAAAACTTGCCACGTATTTCCTGGTGGGACCAACCAATGGGCCTTGCTGCACTACCCAGCCAAATGCTTGCCACCTGTCACCTTCCCGCAGTTCCGTGGTCTGCTGTGGGTCCACCCAAAAGGGCTTGGCGGAATGGCAAAATGCATTGAAGCTCGCCACATGTCCCGTCGGGAGTCGGCCGTCGGGCCTTCTGCCTTACACCTTTTATGAAGAAGACGGAAGGCAAGAAGCCCGAACTCCAACCTCCGATGTACATAGAACATTTACTTGTCGGACTTCGGCAAGCGGACCTCTAGCCTCTGGCCTTCCAAAAGAGAATGTGGAAGAGAGAACTCCCGACCTTTGAAGACCGAAACACTTAGTCGAATTTGCAAAGGGACAAAGTGGAGTTCGGAGCCGATTAGGATGGCATGATGAAGGGGATAACCCCAAACTCCGAAACTCTAAAAACACTGAAAACACAAGAACTTAAGATTTTGGGTGGCTTTCTCTTGCATTTCAAAAGGTGGGAACACTAGGATTTTATGGATCCTTAGGCTATTTAGCCAGAAGGCAAAATAGGATAATAGGCTTTTTATTCCATATTGTTAGATTGAGTGCTGATCGACGGTGGGCGGAACTTTGAGGTGCTGTTAAATATTTTCTTTCCTTGAAACTCCGCAATAGAGACACATCGGTAGGGTTTACTCCAATTTGTTAAGGCAACCTTTTCTTGAGAAGCCCATGGGCCATTGAATCATTTATCTACAGTGCACATTTATTTGGGGCCTTTGAACTGGGCCCAACTAAGGGAAAGTTTATGGCATTGATGGAGTGTTAGAACACTACAAACAATTAGAAATAGATCTTGGGTAGTCCTAGTAGTCTCTGGTAGGATAACTCCACACCATTGGGAGTTAGTCCATAATGAAATTAGGAAATGATCATTACAAGGCTATGGTATTATAGAAAGTGCATATTTTTGACTAATTTGAGTTCATTAGTGAATTGAGAATATATATATATATATATATATATATATATATATATATATATATATATATATATATATATATATATATATATATATATATATATATATATATATAAGCATAATCACTATATACACCTGGGACACGTCTCTTACATTTTAAGACCCTGTCCCTACTAGAAACATTTCGGGGACCCGAGGACAGGTCAGAAACATCCCCCAACCATCTTTGATTTGCTGAAAAACTAGAAATGTCCCCAAGACATCAACTTTTTTATGAAATGCTTGGAAACCTTAGGTGACGGTTAGCCATCCATGGGATGGCTAGGGGGCGCATAGACATCCCTTGACTGTCCTTGGGATGGCTACGATCCAGTTTCAAAAAGCTATTAAAAAAAAACAAAAATTCAAAAATTTAAAATGTAAAGTAACAATAGTAAACCATAGCTTGCCTAGAATGTAAACCAACCTCTTTGCAGAACGCTAGAGATAAAGTAAAAGATTGCAACTTAACAATTACCAAATCCAAGTGATCACACCATATAAATGCAAATTTTAGAAAATAGAAGTCCTATATGCAAATTATATGAAGCAAATCTCAATGAAGCATTAAAATAATCTTCTTTGTCAATCCAACTACTTCCATGTTTCCATTGCAAACCTGTTCACAGAATAGTGTTGCAACATGAAACTACGATGCAATTATTCTTAAAAGCACACAATGTAATGAATTTGTCAATATTGTAAATACGGAGAATGTCAACCCATTGGATTGGGACAATCCATACCAAATATGTAATAACCCTTGAGAGACATTATATTTGAATATGTTAGTGTCTGAATTGACTGACAGTTTTTGAGCAATTTTCATGCAGGCACCTTCCTTAAAGATGTTCTAAGTGTTGGACCTCCTCAGCATTTTTCAGCTGCAGTATCATATTTTCCTGAGGAGGAGGTCATCATCATCATGTTTTCTTCGATGGTGGTCAGCATCATCATGTTTTCTGTTATCCGGTTTTTCATCAGGATCATCATGTTTCAATATCGGGTGATGTTTGGACATCATCCCGATCCTGCTGATGAGCTGCAGTGTGCCCTGATTTTCTTGTGGAGGGTGATTTTTTCAAATATCTGGTGATCTTCCAATTATCACCCTGCCCTTATATGATGATGATGTCACCCCGATCTTCCGAAGGGGTCATTTTCTAAGTAGTTCGACCCGGCTTGTTTTTTCTTAAGGGTCGTCATCATCATCATCATATTTCCAGTTATCGCCGTGTTGCTTGCGAGGGTCATCATATTGTCTACCTGCATGATCTTTCGCTGGGGTGATATTTTAAAATCGGGTGATCTTTGTTAAGATCATCCTGATGATGTTGCTGCAAAGTCCTAAGTATGATCCGATCTTCATCGTGGTCATCATATTTTGGACGTCAAGATGATCTTAGTCAATATCATCCTGATGTTGTTGTATCACTTCATGTTCGTTGTTATATCATCCTGATGATGCTGATATCAAGGAGATATCCGCCTGTCGGCTTCGTGCATTATCTAGTGGGGGGTGATTTTTTCAAATATCTGGCATATTCATCTATCACCCCGATCTTACAGTGGAGCTATAGTGCAGCATGATATTTGTGCATCAGGATGATATTTCCAAATATTCGGTTATCTTCCGAATATCATCCTGATGTCGATATGATGATGACGTCATCCGGATATGAGGAGGTGCGCAGTAGGCAGATATGCTGATGATGTCAGCAGGATATGACGATGACGTCATCAGGATGTTCATCGGCCAGACTTTTGGTATCGGCTAAGCAGGAGGGTCTTCCTCCGATGGATCAGGTTGTGCCGATGAAGGCGATTATCATGCAGGTGATATTGCGATGATGATGCTGACGTCAGGGTGATTTTTCGAGCAACAGGATATCATGCTGTTGGAGGATGATGATGAAGTCTTATACTAGTGTCGTCAGGAGCAAAAGCACCAACATCATATATGCTCGCGACCTAGTATATAAGGTGATGAGGAGGTTGCTGCGGGGTGCATGTGGGATAATTCGACCCTGCATATTTTCAAATATCATGACGATGTATCTTGGCGGGAAACGGTTGCGACGCACAGTATTCTGCATTTCCCAGGGCCGCGGGTTGGTGCGCCATTAATGGCGATTGTTGTAGAGGTATGGGCGATGGCGTGGACAGATCTAGTACCCGATTGAAGACCTGGATCCCTAGGCGGCGGCGCAAGGCTCGAGATTTCTTCCTGTCTCCTCCCCCACCTGCTGCATTGAATGTTTGAGTGCCATTTTTCTAATACTGTGTATCTGGCGGGATTTTGGGTCAACCATGTAATTAATTGCTGTGGTACACTACCTGGCTGTTATAAGCGGGTTGTGTTGCTCATTTGAAGGTTGTTGAAAACTGGACATTTTGGCTTTGTAATAAGATACAACTGGTTTTGGTTGCTCTGTGCAGCAAAACTTGTGAGTTTATGTATCTCCTGTTGTACGATTTGGCATGAATCCACTGATTTCATGGTTAATCTTATATGAATAATGCTGTGTTTGCATGTGTTATGCTGATTCTGTCTCCAGTTTTGCATGTATCTTTCTTACTGCAATAGGGATGCCATAAGTATAGACAGCTTAACACTCTTTATTGGGAGATATCTGTAAGGCAGATATCATGTGTATCCACCTGAAATCCAGTTTTAGCTATTCATGCTGATCATTCACAGGTGTATGTCTACCGACTCCAAGCCCTGGATAGGCACCAATCTAGCTCTGTGTTGAGGTTATACACCATGTCCAGCTTTGCATCCAAAATTCAAACTAAACCATCTCTTCCTTCCATCTATTAGTTGTAGGATTAGGAGTAGGAAACCCTTGCATGCTCTCATCCCTAACCAGACATATATGTCCAAGAACGTTGCCCACCTTGTGATCTATCATACAGATCTTGGTCCATACATGAGAGTATTCTGCCTGTTGTTGTCAAGTTAGATCTTTCTATCTTTGAGCTAGTCAAGGTTACATCTTGAGTTATAGGGATACCCCCCTTGGTGCGGCAGAACCAGAAGTGAAGGGGAGGAGCTCACGCAACCTCCTGTATTAGTTGGCTGAATCTGCCTGTGCATTAGAAGTGGCAAACCCTAATGCTGATTCAAAAAAAAGTCAACAGAATACAAATTTGAAGAGAAATTTCTCTGATCCAGAATCCATTTATGTTTTCAAGAATATGGAAAATAAATGTCTTCGGAAAGAATCCAAACTTTGTCATCTTTCAAGCTGATGTAGGTGTCAGTAGATTGATTGTTGGAACCTGGCAACAATATTTTTTTATAAATTAGATGACCATAGGATTCAATGAGTGCTTCACCAATAGTGGCAGACACATATGTATATACAAGTGCATTTGCAGGTTTCATTATAGATGATTTGTATCCTAGTTTCATGTTGTAACTGCTGATCCTTCGTCAAATCTGCTTTTGCAAGTAAAATTTGATTATGATTCTTGAAATGAGCAACTTCCTATTATTTGGTGGAAATTTTTTTTTATCAAAAAGCTTGCACTTGCTTTGTGTTGGCGTTTCAATTCGCACCTCTGGAATACGAGTTGGAAACGGACAGCTATGCACAGATAAACTGCTCTCCTATTGGAAGGGGGAGTTCCCTTTTTGCTGATGTTCGCTGAAAAGCTAAATTAAATGAAACTTCGCCTATCTTCTTTTTGATTCTCAGCTGCGAGCACAAGGTTATAAAACTCTAAACGCTGCAGAAGAGGTTTTTCCTTTTCTAAAACTTCAACTACAACTAAGCAAAGACTAACGACGCTTTTAATCTCCTGAGTAAATTCAGAGCAAAGGAAATTAAAAGTGAACAAGGAATGATTGTTAACACAAAAACTTAAGCAATTTTCTTCTAGATTAACACCACAAGACTTATAGTACTTTAATGATGGAAGCTGAAACGAAAGCTACAAAAGCCACACATTTGACGACGAAAACTTGATGAATCGAGATAGAATATCAGAGCAAAATAGGCATGGGACTTCTATTCAATATCACAAAGTTGGCATAACTCCGGGACAGCAATGCTGCAGCAAAAGGTAGGCATACAACAAGCAATCAAACACCGGAGAACATATTACACAAAGTGAACAGACACTTGGAATATCAAAATTTGCAGGCTAGAAATAGGCACAGCAAATTTGCTATCACAATTACCATTACATACAATGGGCAAGGATGCCCTTATTTATACTAAAATCAAAGGAATAGGGAACCCTAAAATCTCCTTGATTAACCCTAACTTGCCAACTCACAAGCTTTATTACTATTCTAAGACAAAGATACAATAAACAAATGCTTTAAAGCGATTTGCTTTAAAACAAAGAAGATTCCAACTATCACAAAGTGATTTCTTTCTAAATATAGAATGGATGAGCTTAGGATGAAAGCAAATGCTTTAAAACAAAAAGCATCTGTTTTAAAGCTGCTTTCTTTTGAAATGCATCCTTATCAACATTCTTGCTTTTTCGTGATGTCATCTGTTGATATTCTGGGACACACTATTTTCTAAAAAGCGAGTGACTGCATCTCTGCCAGGAACACTGATACTCTCTAGAATGATATTCTGATTTTCTAACATTTCTTCACCATTTGCAACCATCTGAAGAAATTCATGAACTTCACCCACAGCTTTGTCAAATTTCACTATATTGCGGCAAAACGACTCATCTTGCCGGCACTAATATTATCATTAAAATTGCTGCAGACGAGAGTCTGGAACTCTGCTTGCACTTCTCTGAGATCATACAGGGTACCATCTTCTCTTTCATACGAACACAGGATCTGAGAGACAAAAGATCTGACGAACTTGAGGATGTTGACTACCTTTTCTTTCCATTCTGTCAACTCTAAAATCATACTGTCATAAGTTTTTACTGTGAAAAGGTATTGCGCCTTCCAAGTAGAAACTGTCTTCTTATCTTCAGCTGAATCCACAGAATCAAGTGCAATCTTCAAGTCGGAGATAATGATCTTAAACACCGGTCTATTTTCTGCCATGGTTTGTTGCAATCCCTGTATGCCTTGGCGTAAATCATGTGCATTGTACTTTAATTGATAAAACTCTGAAAGTACAACTCTCCCTTTAGTCACAAATTCTTCCACCCAACTATTCATGTGTCTCCCATAGAGGACCAACTAACTGAAATGCCGCTGATCGGCTGGTGATTCTAGATTTGGTGGAAGCAATAAATCAGCCTGTGATGTGCCATGGAAAAGGTTGGAAATGTACTGCCGCAACTGTCTGATTTCAGCTTTGAGAGTTGCTTTGTCTTCTCCATCCTTCAACACCCTTTCCTTCAAATTATCCGCTACAACCTCAAAGAGATTTACATATGTATGGCGGGTACTTCTGCCAAGGTTAGCTTTGACAACTATGAAGTCATCAACCTCGACATCATCACCACTTCTATTTTTTGGCGGTGTTGCAGTTTCAAGGATTATTTCTCCATTTGCATTCTTCTCAATGTGAACCTGCTTCTTCAGCTTTTTGTCTGGTGTGTCTTGGTAGACGCTTTTAAGCTTTGTTAAATCCAGCTGATATGAAGGCTTTCTCCTCTTCCTTCCCAGAATGTTTTCAAGCCAGGATGAGCCTTCTTCTCTTGGAAACTCGGTTCTAACCTCATCAGCTCCTGATGAATCAATGTGTGCATCAGAGTTACGAACCGGCGAAGTTGGCTCTGAATCTATGTGGATAGAAGAAGTGATTGGTGAAGAGGGTGGAGAAACATGATCTGAAGGTAATGCTTCAACACACAGTTTTGGTTCAATAGGAACTTCTGATTCAACTGCTGGGTGTTCCTGTTGGACATGAGTTGGAGACTCATCCTTTTTCCTCTTTAACTTAGCCATTTTTTTTCCTTCTGGAAGAACACTCATAGTTTTTACCCTTCGTTTCAGCTTGAAAATGGAAGGCTCTGATGGTTGCACAATTGGCGGCTCTACTAACGGAATATCATTCTTTCGCTTAGTCTTCAAGAATATCAAACTGTTTTTAACGACTCGACTCGTTCTTTCTTCAATGGAAGTGCTCTCTTTTACTGACCAATTAATTGGTGGCAACGGTTGTTGCTCAACTTGGTTTCTGAAATACATGGGAAGTATAACTTCACCACTCTCTGTCAAACCCTCTACATCTTCTAATAGGATATTAGACATTTGCTGAAGAGTGAACCTGCTGTAACTGCGTTCTCGCACTTCAAACTCATCAGCACAATTAGCCCAGAAGTCTTCAACTGCATACTTGTGTGTACAATTTTGACCAAGATGTGATGCAAAAACACCACGAGGATCATATGAAGACCTCCTGTCGAAAAACTTGAGACCATATCTGGATGATTCATTACCAATTGCCTTGGCATCTGCTCCAGATCTGCATCTGTAAATGCTCATCCCAAGTGGAAAATTAAAAGCTGCCTTGTGTTTTCTACGCAAAAATGTATGAACTTCATAGGCTTGCCTCGAAAATTCCATAAATGCAATTTCATTTGTAGGATATTTCGGCAACATGGTCGGCTCTCTTGAGAAGCCATATACTCTGATGTAGGAAAAAGTGGGAAATTGGATAAACCAATCAGCCCATTCTGCCATCACTATTCTAGCATCTGCTAAAAACCGTATATGCAACTCATTATCCATATCTCGCACTGCATATATCAGGAATGCATCATTCACCTGCCTGTAATGTCATTCAACTTGGGAGATTTCTAACTGTGGGAAATAATGATACACATGCTGAATACCCAGAGTTCCAACAACATTCAAACCTCTGAATTGACCTTGAAAAGCCATCAAATACACAAGGTATGATATCATGTGGAATTCATGAGCCCTTTGAAAATCAATTATTTGTTGGAGACTATCACTGATGAGTGCCGACCAATCATAGAATTTGGTTCTATCAACAATCTGGGACATGATATAAAACATCCAAGGCTGGAACTTGTTAGCATCTGCTTGACCCGTGATTCGACTTAGCAGAGTTATCATTATTGCATGTTTCTCCTTGAACTCTCCACGTCCAACATTCTTTGGCATGACATTCTGCTTCTTTTTTAACCACCTCTGACCAATCTTTTTCCGGTATTTTTCTTTATCATTGTTCCAAACCCTCTTGCATTCTTCAAGTGAAACAGTTAAGTTTTCTCTCCAAACTGGTATTGTAAAACACTTCTCAATGTCATTTGGCCTCAGGCTGCAGAGCACACGTCCATCTCTTGACTGGATTTCTCTTGTGACTGAATTGTAATGCGTTATGCAAGCAATTACAAACTCAATACTTTGCACTGTGATAGGAAAGGATGTTGCTGCTGTAATGTTCCGTTTTCTAGCTTGATCTTTTACAGTTGACCGTTGGCCTATTCTGGAGACCCGTAGGCTACTCGGAGGTTGAAATTGGGGTTTAATGTTTTGGTGGTTGCTTTTGTTCGTGGATTGTGGTTTGGTTGGCGGTTTCTTTCCGGGTTTGTTCTCCTTAGTCCCTGTTGGTTACGGCTATTTTTAGTAAGTTCAGAATTGGCACCAGAACGGGATTTTGAGAGTGGGGTTGGATTCGTCTTGTCAAGACCTTTCCAACGAGCTATAGATCATTGAATTCCGACTTCATCTTGGCCTCCGTTTTAAAGTCCGTAAATTAAACATTATTATTTAATATTAATGTTGTTTTAAAAGAGGGGACTTTAAGGGTGAGGTTGAAAAAGAGGATTATATTATTTTCCCTCTCATGTTTTATCCCATATGCAAGAGGATTTTAGAGACTCCCAGTTGGAAAAGTATAAAAGGAGGAAGAGTGCTCTCATTTCGGCATCCGAAATCTTGATAAAGTTATGCTGCCGGATTGGCCTTGGGATTGCTTCGAGGAATGTATGCCTCCTAGCTTGGCATTGCTTCTCGCTTGAAAGATAGCGACTAGTGGTGAAATAGTCTAGTTTGTGAGTTTACATTGGGATTTGTGCATTGTAATTAGCTTTTGGCTTTAGTTCAGTTTTGCATATTAGAGTTTTTTCTAGCATTGCATTTTTAGCTACAGCAGATTTGTGTTTTAGTCATAAGTCAAAAAAACAACAAAAATATTGTTCTAGGTATTCTCTTATTCTCATTGTCTGGTCAAGACGTCACTTTCCTCTAGTTTGCAGATTTTTTTGAGATAGCTGTGATTTTTTAAAGGCAGATCGCCCTTTCTTGAAGGCCGTACCATCTGTTGGTGCATTGGAATCTGTGCATAAATAGTACATGGCATTTTGATCTGTTTTCAGTGTTCTATCCTAAGCATCATCATTCTTAGGGAATATTGCATTTTGTTTCAAGTCAGTCAGATGAGTTATGAGGGAGATATGAGCATATGAGTAAATTCATAGGTTGCTGGTTTTAATTTAAAGGTGAATGAGCTTCATTTTGTAAACTGGCAGTAGTACTGGCAGTAATTCTCAATCTTGTTCAATTCTGATTTGTAATGCTCAACTCTACTTCCAGTATTTGCTTTTGTATTTACTTTACCTCCGCCCTATGGTAGCTACTTTCCCATTCCGGGATAGAAAGCACATTCTGGGTGTTGAGTACTTTCAGCATTACAGTTATTTCTTTCAAGCATTGTAATTTGTAATACTCCGCCATATGGTCGCCTCAACTCCATATTGGATTGGGTAGCACATACTTGGTGTCGAGTTCTCTTTCAGTACTTAGTGTAGAAGACCCTCTGACCCTATGCTCGCCATTATCGGCGCCATTCTTGGTTAGAGTTATTGCATAAGCATTTTGATTAAGATCCTCTGACCAATGCTCACACCTTGCCCACATCGGGATCCTGGTGTACATTCTGGTTAGAGTTGCTTTAGCTGCTAACCTTAACGGGTGCATTGTTTGTAATTTGTAATTTGAAAAAACAAAAAAATTGGCTCGGATTATTTCAGCTGCAAGCAAACCGGAGTGTCCTAGATTCCTGATAGCATTATTTCCTGCATCCTCCAAAGAGTGTAAATTGATTACTGGAAGTACTTTATGCAAGTCTGTTTCACAAGTTCTCAGCTAATCGTGAACCAACGCCGTTTTGTGCTTGATTTGTGTTGGAGAGTACTGCATATTGAAAGATTTGAAAATTGACTATGAACACGCCTATGTTGGAAAAATCTTGGACAAATGGCTGAAAATTACTTGCTGATTTTTAGAAAAAAGCAGATTCCGAGCAAAAAAGTTGGCACATGGGTTTTGTAGGCAATTCTGTTTCAAAGCAACCCAGATTGTTGGATTTTGAAAAAGTAGAGATTTGCCCAAAAAAGTAGGAAAAAAACAGATTCCCGAAAAAAACAAAACTCCAATCTTCAAGAGGATGATATTCTGGATGGACCCATCTCGACGAAAACTGAAAAAGCTTTGGTTGGATTTTTGAAAAATGATCCCCTTGAAACAAGGACCTTGAAAAAGTGAGCCTTCCTGCTTCCTCAACCCGAAACTATGAAGAATGCTGAAAAAGCACTTCGTTTGGGTCTTCAAATCTTCGTTGAAAGAAAAATAAAAATCTTTCCTCTGGATGCAACCTGCAAAAGATAATGAAATAAATAAGCCAAATGCTTGTCTTTATAGATCTTTAGGGCGAAAAAGCAGCTTTATTTGTGTGAGAATAAAACTTCACTCTCATCCATGAAGAAAGCATCTTTTAAAGCACAAATCCAAGTGGATGTCTTCGAATAGGAAGAATACCTATTTTGTAGCTGCCTATGGCTTCATGTGTAAGATGATGAAAAATATCTTCTTTTGATGATGTCATCGAACACGCGAGTTGAAAGAAGTGCTAGCCAATTTTTTTTTGTTTTCGACACTTTAACACTTGTTCTGACTTAAATATGGTTTGTCTCCGACTTCAACAAGGTGGCAAAATGTCACTGTTGATTGAAAAAACTAACTGATGCTAACATTTTGGAGACCTATCAACTAAAATTCCATTTCCGGCCTCCGATTGACGATCTGGCATCGTTTGACCAAGTTTGACCTCCCGAAAACTGCCAACGGGCAAAGATTGGGAACAAAACTGTTGGAAAACACTATAGACACATGAAAAATTCTATCTCTGGGCAAGTTGGGCGCCCCAAGACACCTGGGGCGCCTGGTTTCACCAGACTTAGCCATTTTTTCAAATTTTTGCAACTTCTTCAATTTCTCGATTTGCATGCGCGTTTCGGTGGCGAAGGACCCCTGTTTGGCTGTCGATTTTTGTCAACTGGGATAAAACTGAGTCTGATGATTTGGCAGATAAGCAGGCCTGATGAAAATTGAGCTGACTGTACTCTCTGTCTGCCTCGGGAAACGCCAAACTGACCAACTTTGAACCGGACCGGGTTGACGGAAGGAGATTCACGTTTTTCGAGAAAAACTTCAAAAATAAACTAACTCTGAAGAGTTTGGGAGCCCCAAGTCACCTGGGGCGCCTAGGTTTCCATGCCTTAGAAAATTTTCTGAAAAACTCAAATTTTGTACCATTTCTCGTTTTCTGTGCCCGCAGCTCCTGTTTGATCTTTGTTTTCGATCGTTCTGACGAATGTCGAGGCGGGACGGAGGGTGATCTTAGCAATCTGAACATATCTATGATGAAATCCCAGTTTTGATTGACTTTTGACCAATTTTGACCAACTGGGAAAGAGCCGACGGAAGCATTTTCGACGTTTCTCGAAAAACGTGAAAAAATCTAACACTTGAAAGGTTGGGCGCCCCAAGTCACCTAGGGTGCCTGGATTCTCAACACTTAGTCAAATTTCTGATTTTCCAACCTTTCATTCCACCTTGGATCCATCTTGCATCGTTTTGTGTGCCTCGTTGAGTCGACGACTGTTCGTCGGTTCTGCGTCATTGGAACAGCATTGAAAACTCGTTGACGAGCTCTGGCGGATGAACTTCTTTTGTTGACGACTTCTGAGCTCAGGCTTCGCCTTCTGAAAAAGCAGAAATGACCCAGTAGAGAAAACTTGACCTTTTGAAGATTCCGTGAAGCAAAATCGACCAATGAGAATCAAGCGCGACCCCTGAGTTGGAGATTCTATTTTTTGAAACTTTCTAGTTTTAGAAAGTTTTGCCAGCATCCATATCTCAAGAAACCCAGAAAACCTAATCTGACGTCTATTTTTAGAAATTTTGTTTTTTTGACTTTTTGACGAAAAATTTTCTAGACTTGTTCAAAATGCCTTAATGAAGCAAAAATTTTGGTTGGGTACAACACTTTGTATCAAAAACTTTTAATTCTGGTTGAAAATAATTTATTTTGATCCTATAATCTGTGGATCTCATCATCTCATTTTGCCATTTTACTGCACTAACAACTAAAAACAAAAAAATCACTCATTTTGCCATTTTACATTTTGTGAAGAAGAAGAAAGAGAAAAAGAACGATTATGATTTTTATATAATATACATCCACATTAACTATGAAAGTAATGAAATTTTGTTAATTTGTGTGTCAATGTAAGAACCCCGACTTGTCTATACAAATTTTTTGGATTCTTTTCTTTCGCTGTCCTAAATTTCTGAGTTTACTTTTATGCAATTCATTCAATATTTGCAAAACATAGGATCAACTACCAACATAGGAAAATGAAATATCAATATGAGATTGCTAAACAAAGCATATGAATCATAAAAGAACATACCCGGAATCAAACTTCACTTCTTTATTCAATTCAATGGACTGATTACAAATGTCAATTGGCTGTCCTTTATATCAGACCTGACTGATTTAGAAATCAGACTTCATACAAATGCAATATGTGATCAAATGTAGCCCAGAACCCTAGCCAAATGATAAACAATGATTGTCCAATGAACAATAACCAAGTTGGGGCTGAATATATGCCTGTATCAGACCTTGTATCACTGATATACCTGCTGTACCTGCTGATATCACTGCTGTACCTGATGTAGATAACCTAGATTTGAGAAAGAGTGATGAAAAGTGCCAAATTTCACCAAATAATGAAATCACCTATGCGAAGAATTTGTGCAATTTGGCCCAGCAATGAAAACTATGTCTCAAACCCTCAAAATATGCCAATAAATGATGCCAAACAGCTCTGATATGATTTTTCTAGTCTGCTGATACAAAAATCAGAATAGTGTGTGATGTCAAAAACACACTAAAATTGCTCCTTATGCCAAACGGTCACCTTAGAAGCCATCAACAATGAAATATGCATCAATTCCATAGCCAAATATCCAAATCAAACTCCAAAGCTAGCTGTAGATGAAGATCCATATAAAACCCTAGTTCAAAATGAAGCCCAAAACATCAATTAAAACCTCCAATGAAGCCCAATGATGAACTCTATATGAACTCACCTCACAATGTGGAAAGGGATCATCACCAAACCACTAAAAATCAAGGGATCATCTCCTTGATACCACTGTAAATGCAATTCCAGCCAAGAGAACACATCAAATGCAAAGTTTTCCAAGAGATCAATAGTTGCAAATTGAAACCAAGAGCCTCTATTTATCCATTCCTTCACCTAGGTGTCCCAATTAGCCCAATTTTGCCAATTTTCAAATCCACTAATGAAAATGCAATTTGAAATGAACAATTTTAAATGAATTGCACTCCTTGCACTCAATCATTTAAAATACCAACAAAATATAATATTTTATTGTTTTTCCTTATCACCAACAAATCGCCCATATTAAAAAAAAAAATTTATTTAATTTTCCTCTCCTCTACATGGGTGTCAATTTTCCTTGGAGAATAAAAAATATTTTTTTATTAATTCTTTCTCCTATCATTTGGGCGGCGATCCAAGGAAAATAATATTTTATTATTTTTTAAAAAATCCCTTCTCCTTGGGCGGCGATCTCCTCTTGGGCAAATAAAACATTATTTTAAATATTTTTACCTCCTTGGGCGTTGGCACATGGATAAATAAAATAATAATAATAATTTTATTTTTCTCCCTTTCCACTAGGCGTCAACCTTCTTGAACAAAATAATAAAGTATTTGAAAATACAATTAAATATTGCATTTTCCATCTTACCACCTTTGCAATTTTCAATTTGATTAACATTTATATTTTCCATCCTTGGCTAGAGAATCAAATATTTTGGCTTTATGAAAAATATCACCATACAACACTTAGCCAAACTCCAAATAAAACAAGTGTTGAGCCAACCTTATAGTTTTCCATCCTCTAAAACCAAGCTCAAACCAAAATCATTCTAAGTTACCGAATCAGAATCGGGCACGGGTACTGGTATGTGAATCCGGTACGCCGGTACGGGAATTTTTTTTGGGGGAGTTGGGTGCGTCTATACAAAAACATATAAAAAATTAAAATATATATAATAATATTAAAAAATATACAAATAAATTTAAAATATTATTAAGATATAATAATATTATGATTATTAAATATTAATTTATTAATATAAATTTCTGATTTAAAATTAAAATATAGTTATATATTTAATATTTAATATTTATTAATTTTATTTATATACATTATAAATTAAAATTTAAAACTATTATAATTCCCCCACTGTCAATCCTTCCCTGTTGGGCACCACAAACAATGTCAACCAAGCTGTATCAGCGGGTCTAGATATCTGTCTACTAATTCTTCCAACACCCGCCGTGGAGGGGCTGTCGGAGGGACGTGAGAGCATGGACATTTTGCCACAGGGCTTCTCCGGCCTTATTTCACAACTTGCTCAGAAGCTCACTGATCCCTTTGACGCCTGGATCGACAACCAATTTAAACCACAAGACGGAGAAGCCCTAACAATATTCCCAGCATCTGGTTTAGTCCGAACAGGGCCTTCGCAACGAGTATGCTACATTCTTGGGTGTGTTCCGTTGCGCAAAACACGTTATAGAATAAGATAACAGTGACACAATTGTTTTGAGCATCAATCTGCCGTGCCCGTTGAGATTGCATAGAAACGAGATGGCCGCTGATTTCTTTGACCCAGAGCGGTTGAACACTCTGCTGCCATTTGTTCTTCGGCAATTGCAATCCATAAGCGAAAGCTTGGGGATGATGATCAATGAAATAGGCACCACAAACAATGAAAGCAGATGGAGTTAAAAATTCATGCAAGGTCGAACCTAGGGTCGATTCCGATTGGTATCCGATTCTGGGACGTTTCGTACCCGGAATCGGCCATGTAGACTGAACGATTCGGCAACTTAGAAATCATTCCCTTACCACATGCATTAGCCTACGGGAATGATGAATAGGCTAATCAACATCTCCACATGTGATCACTCTAGAAATGGGGACATGACAGTCAATTCTCATGTGTAATCTCAATTTAGCTCTAATGTTATGTATTAAGGTTCTATAATGTATATGATGAATGCCTTATCTATGTTATCATAATTTGAAATTTCCTGTATTTTTAATAGCTGACCCCTAAAAAATGGCCTACCAAAAAATCCATCCTGGAAATGTGTCCCCTGTCCCCTGCTATCCCCATCCTTGAAACTTGATGGAACATAGCATAACCATATTGTAGATTGTGCATATCTTTGATTACTTTGAGATCATTTATTTGTGTTGGAAATTGCAATCAACACTTCTATAAATTATTTGAAAGTCCATCATGAAATGGGCAAGTAACTCAACGATAAAGCTTGAATTAGAGCTTATCCAAGATTTTCAACTTGGTGTTAAAGCTAGTGATAGTTTTAGGTTAGAGCCTTGACATGAACCTAGGTGTTGGAAATTGCAATCAACTTAGCTGCCATGAATAGGTCCTGAGTTCAAGTTCTAGAAATTTTTTATGTTATTTTAGTCTTGGTTTCGGACAATCACCATGTAAATGTTGATGTTAGTTTTTGCATGCTGGAAATGCAGTTAGAGGTGCCCTTAAACTTGATATGAATAATTACAATGTAAAAGCATTTGTAGTGTAACAATGAGATTCATAAATTGACCATGCAAATGATTAAGGGAGTAATGCTCATTGATATTCTTTTTATAACGAAGGCATTTTAAAAAATTAAGAATGGACCAGTGGTTCATCTATTCAAATTATTGGCTAGGCAACATGTTTTTGGAGGATACAAAAATACGGCAACTTAATGCTGCCTTATTTTGCAAGAGAGTGCTTCTGTTTCTTATCTTTACTTGCTCAGTTGATGAGGCTAATTCTTTTCTAAGGAGCTGAACATTAATCATGAAATTTTTCAATAGTCTTAAGCTTTTATTCACTTTCCTTACATTTGCTTGATGTTATAGGAAAACAAATTGCACAATTTCTTATTAAAAATTTTCAATTCACTTTATAGTTTGCTTAGATGGAACACCACCGGGTTACCATTTTGATCGAGGTTTTGGTTCAGGATCAAATAGTTGGCTGATTCATCTTGAGGTTAGTCTTTATTTTAAGTAAATCAGTAGTACTTGTTTTATTTTCTCTATCTGCTTGAAATGCTTGCCTAATTCTTGGAACATTCTTGAGTTTGTATTATTAGTACACACAACTTACAACTAGCCACACATGTGCACTCATAAATACAGACTTTTAAGTATCAGAAGATATGTTTCCCAACATGCAATTATTATTTGAAGGGACTATGTTAATTTCCTGAATGTACTTTTATGTCATATTTTGTTAGAGTTTTTGTTTCTCAAGACAATCGCTAAAAAGGAACATATCATTTCACAATAAAATTGAAGACTTAGGAGAAATCAATTGAATAATGAAACCTATCTTGTTAAGCCCAAGAACCTCAGTAACATTTTATGAGCCACACATCATGGTGCATCGCATAATCTTTCCTATAACATATGGTAAACCTGTGCCATGAAAAATGCATTATCGTCCCAAGAGCCACCCTATGATCACAGTATTCATTTAGAATTTTTATATAAAAGAAAACTTATGATAAAGGTAGAATTTAAAATACTTGGAGAGTTGCACCATTAGAAACTGCATTTCAAGAGCATTATAGTGATATATGATATGCCAATATGCTATGGCAGCTCAAGCTTATGCACAACTTCTAGCCAAGTGTAGTAACCCTCCTGTCCCTTAGGTGATTTTGCTATGCAACTGCTAACTAATTTTTTTGTAGTTTGTATGATATATGATTTTTTTGTATTTTTCTTGAAAATAATGCCAGGAAGAATAAAACTAGAGAAATATTCACTAATGTAGAAGCAAATATAGACAACTAATGAAGCAAACATCAAGCAGTGCTTTCAGATTATTTGCAATCATATATACAAGAGTTTTTCATCAATATTTCATACCCGGATAATGCAAACAGCAAACTGTGCAATTCTGGAATTGATATCAGCAATTTGTTGAAACCCTAGAGGATAGAAGTGCTGCAAATAATGGTTTCTCCACCAATTTTCTGATGCCAATTGATGCCAAACTCCTAGCCGCCCCTAACACTAATGGTTTCAACTCCCAAAACCAATCGCTTCAGCCCAAGAATGAAACGCCTCACAAAAGAGGCTGTATGACCTGCTCCAAAATTGCTGGTACGGCCTGTACCAGCAACAGTACGGCCCAAAAATCTATGCAATCAGCCCCAAATCAATGGCAAGCAATAATCTTCTCACTCACAATGAAAATCTTCAACTTCTTCTCAATAAACTTCTCAAATTTGCATAATGTTGACCTCTGGATGAAGCCAAATTCACAGGCAAACCTTCAGGAGATATTTCACACCCTTAGATTGCAATAGCAGTGAAGAAGGCACGTTCTCAAATGCTGGAATAAAGCCAAATTGCAGAAACCCTTGGTCTCTCACACAAGACGTCAAAGAACTCGAAATAACGCAAATTCAAATGCTCAAGTGATGATGTCGATTTGCTTTTTGAGTTCTTTATATACTCCTCATGGATGGCACGATTTCCAAGAAGCTTTTCAATGATTTTAAAATGCTTTTTTTTAAATGACTCTGTTGACCTTATATTATATCCTCATGATTGGGCATGCTTTTTCATAAAGTCATTAATTGCTCATTAAGTCTAAAATGGCCCCACTTTTATAAAGTTAAATTATAACTTTATAATATACCTTTTTAATCATAAAATATCATTTAAGCCATTTAAATATTAATAACTCCTTCAATAAACATTATATCGCCATGCCATCTGAACCTGGAGTCAACACTACAAATCACAATATGTCCAGGTGCCTTACTATTAATAGTAACACTGGACTCCACTGGCTAAATGACTTACTATATATCGTAGGTATGCAAATCTGAGTCCCATAACCTCTGCAAAGGCCTAACTTGAACCATACAAAGCTCTGGAGAAGAGTAATGTCATCTAATGACCAAGTATCTGCCTCAAAAGACCCTCTATCCAAATCCATTAGCCTACGAGGGTCAAAATAATAGGCTAATCTTACTGACAACTGGAACTAGCTAGAAGGGGACATTACAGTCCGCCCTCTTTGAAATTGCTTGTCCCCAAGCAATCTCCATTGTAAAGAAACACCACTCCACCTGGGTCCCAAGGGAAGACCCGTAGAATGTCCCTCACATCTCCAACTGACTCTTGAAGCACCATCATGAGTATAATTGACCAAGCACAATAATCAAGATCATTCCCGATGTCATGTACCTCAGGTGTATGCACCTCAGGAGGAAGCAACTTTGAAAACTGAAATGATTTGCTTCCCTCATCTGCGCAAAGTAATGCACCATACCAATTGTCTAACTTGTGCGCACAATGATTGTGTATCGGAATCAAGTCATGTACACGTGGATCAAAAGTGAAACTGTATGCACTTCGCACAATGTACATGCTGTAGAACTCATCTGTAACCCCTTGCTGATTTGAGTTATCTTCCTCTGAACCTCTGGAGGAATGAATAGGATCATACTCCTCTGGGATATGCTCATGCTCCTCCACCACCTGTTCAAACTTCTCCTTTAGCCTTCTGCCCTTCTCCCTAATGACGGAGATGGCATGTAAACTACCATCTGCAATTCCCCTCAACACATATTTTCTACCATTCATGTCAAATTTCATTTCCATTGTCTGCAAATTGAGGCAAAATTCCCCAATGGCCTGAAGCCACTTCACGCCCAACACAATGTCCATCTCACCCAAGCTGACAACATAGAAATCATCCTGGAACTCGTAATCATTCAACAATAGGGTGAGATTAAGAATCCTCCTGGTGTAAGTAAGAGTAAAACCATCTGCTACTCTTACCCTGAAACCCTCGAAGTCCTCTACCTGTAGTCCTCGTTTGGCCACCAATCCCTTGTCAATGAAATTATGCATGGCACCAGTGTCAATCAACGTGATACATCGCTGCCCATTCAAGACTCCTCTAACTCTAAAAGATCCCTGGCTCTGGATGCGAGTGTCTAATGCCAAAGGAGATAACTTAGCATCTCTTCCTGTCTCCGTAGATGCTCCTCCCATCTTATTATCATCCATATCTGCACGCTGATCTGAAATTTCAGAATCTGATTGATCATCATAGAACCACTCCATACAGTTTGCTTTACTCTTGGGCCTCAAAGGACAAACATGGTCTCTAGTGTAGGGTTCTTTACACCAGTAGCACAACTTCTTTTTCCTTAGATCATCACGTGTCTCTTCATCAACCTTAGTTGCTGATTTCTTTCTCTGATCAGCAGCTAGAGGAGGGCTTGTTACACATTTTTATTTTTCAGCTCAATTAAGTGGGGCTGATTAAGTTTTCTAGTTTTGAGGGGTGCATGTCTGTTATTAGTAAGTGTTTTGCCAAGAGAAAAATGCCATAAAAGAAATTCAATTAAATGCAATTGTTTACAATCAAGAAGAAACATACAACATTTGTAGATTTTGAAAGGCTTTTTTTCATTATTTATAAATGTCAAATGAAATGCCCCCACACAAGCCGTGGGAATGACTACCATAATGCATTATAAAAGGAAATGATGCATATAGAAACCAAAGCATAAACAAAGACAAGGGATCTGTCATTGCCTTGTAATGACGAACCCCTGCAGTTGAATAGCTTCATCTTTAGCTTCAGCTCCTTTGTAGAGGCCATCCTGCTGTTCCAAAATACATGCAAAGAGACAAGAGAAAATTGTGTCAAAGCTCAGGATACCAAATCCTTGCATATACATCATCATTACATGCACAATTTACTCCTATAATGCATTATATCAGTCTATAGTCATCATATATATTAGAGGAAAACGAAGAACAAATCTAAAACTCATGCTCTTGTCTAACAAGTTTGTCCAATGTGCAGATACAGGTAAAGTTTCATTGCTGTTTACTTCATTTAATATTACAGTATGTGGGTTAAAGCGGGCTCCCACAAGGGTCACGCCCGGCATACTTTATTTTTGATGCAAGAAGAGTTGGTTTTCAATCTTAATACAGACATGAGAAACAGCTAAGTCAATTTGCCATATAGAACATGTTGGTTTTTCTTCTGAATCAGCATTAGGGTTTGCCAGTTCTAATGCACAGGCAGATTCAGCCAACTGAATACAGGAGGTTGCGTGAGCTCCTCCCCTTCACTTCTGGTTCTGCCGCACCAAGGGGGGTGTCCCTATTTGATAAAAATATGACCTTGACTAGCTCAATGACAGAAATATATAACTTTGACAGCAACAGGCAGAATACTCTCACGTAAGGACCAAGATTTGTATAACAAATCACAAGGTTGGCAACATTCTTGGACATATATGTCTGGTTGGGTATGAGAGTACGCAGGGATCCTAATCCTACTCCTACAACTAACAGGTGGAAAGATGAAATGGTTTGATTTGATTTTTGGATGCAAAGTTGGACATGGTATATAACCTCAACACAGAGCTAGATTGGTGCCTATCCAGGGCTTGGAGTCGGTAGACATACACCTGTGAATGATCAGCATGAACAACTAAAACTGGATTTCAGGGGGATATACATGATATCTGCCTTACAGATATCTCCCAATACAGAGTGTTAAGCTGTCTATACTTATGGCATCCCTATTGCAGTATACCCTTCCCAATATTCAATCTGAAAACAGTTTAATCTACCCCTTGAGCAGAAGTTAAAAGATTAAACATTCAACACAGGAATTCTATGTTCTAGAATCTCAGACATTCCTTGAATGCCTGGACTCAGAAGAAAGATACATGCAAAACTGGAGACAGAATCAGCATAACACATGCAAACATAGCATTATTCATATAAAATTGACCATGAAATCAGTGGATTCATGCACAAACGTACAACAGGAGATACATAAACTCGCAAGATTTGCTGCATAGAGCAACCAAAATCAGTTGTATCTTATTACAGAGCCAAAATGTCCAGTTTTCAACAACCTAAACAATGGTAACACAGTCTGCTTATATCAGCCAGAAAGTATACCACAGCAATTAATTACAAGGCTTTTACAAAAATCCGCCAGATACAGATCCTTCAAAGGAATGGCGCTCAAAATTTATTGCTGTAGAGACAGAAAGTAGACAATGGTGGCCTCGAGCCCTGTGCCACCATCTGGAAGTCCTCATGCCAAAAATCGGGTACATGACTGTTCAACAACTCGCCCATGCCCCTGCTACAGTCGCCATTGATGGCTCAACCACCCGCGGCCGCTTGAAAACCGTCGCAGTACTTCAAAAAAGAAATTCCCGCCAAAACGCGTTCTATCACAGTTTCAAATTATACAGGGAGATTAGTCCCACATGCACGGTGAGGAGACTACCTTAGTAGTTTAAAAGCATAGTCACTTGCATAATAGGTGTCGAGCACTTTTGCCACGCTCGACACACGCTCCTTCACCCAAAGCCCATCGCCGAGATCAACACCATCGGCCAAGCCCCACGAATCTCCTGCCAACCTCAATTGTCCTGCCGACCGCTACATTACAATCCCCTCCATCGGCCATAGATGCACCATCGGGCCAACGCAATCCATCCTCGCCGACAACACAAGTCACGTCGAAGACCACCTCCGTCGGTGTGACTTACACCGTCGGAGCAACCAAAATCTCCCCAGCCGATCACAATAGTCTCGCCGATGCACCAACGAGCTACACTCTGCTCCTCCATCGGCCAGACACACACCAACGACTCCTCATCGGCCAAACCTCCCGTCGTCGGCATAACTCAAAACACTCAGGCCGACAATACAGCTCTCGCCAATAACATATCCATAGGCCAAACATTGTATATCGGTGAACCCTCCAATGGTTAGCCCGATAGTCCATGTGACACCGAAACCAACCTTGCAAACCGCTAACCTTCCATCGGCCAGAGGCAAACCGTCGGGCCAACACTCCACCGTCCATCCGATGATGAACGTTACGCCGATAAGACCAAAATCATAAGGCTTTGAACCATTGAACCCTGAACCAGTTCAACCCGATGGTTCAAAAGAGAAGTTCAACCGAGAAGTTCAACGCCGATAACACAGATGAACAAAGAATTCACTGACGGGAAAAGATGGAGCCTAAGCCCATGAACCGTTGAACCTTGAACCAAAAGGGTTCAACGCGATGGTTCAAAACGATGGCTCAAGCAAAATCTGAGTACCCAAAAAGAAGTTTCGCCGATAGAGAAAATCACAGCGATGAACAAGGAAACTTAGGGCCCAAAAAGGAAAAAACCCTCCAACATCCTGCGCTCAGATCCAGACCAAAATTAGTGCTAACACTGGCTCCGAATGGGGACGTGCAGGTGAAAAACCTGCAGCGAGAACCAGATCTCCGGGCAGACCAGGCAAAAAAGCCAAAAAAACACGAACTGTATAGAACATTTACACTATATACATATTTTTACAAATGTGCACAGCGACAAGTCATCTATGCAAAATAGAACTTAAGGAATTGGCCATGCACAGGCAATTCCAGAAATTCACCATCTAGGGCCTGGAGGAAATAAGAATCCTCCCCATGAATGCTGCAAATCTGATATGGGCCCATCCATAAGAGTTCGAATTTACCATGTTTACCCTTTTCTTGACCTTT
Source organism: Cunninghamia lanceolata (assembly GCA_027924645.1). Taxonomy (NCBI): domain Eukaryota; kingdom Viridiplantae; phylum Streptophyta; class Pinopsida; order Cupressales; family Cupressaceae; genus Cunninghamia; species Cunninghamia lanceolata. The sequence goes on along the minus strand of BSBN01000071.1, from coordinate 6,514,948 downwards.
TGCATTCCATATGAGCACCAGATCATTGACTTGAAACTTCCTTTTTGTAGCTCTCCTGTCAAACTGATATTTCATATCTTGTTGTCTCTTGAGGTTAATCTGGTGTGCTTTCCTTCTATTCTCATCCAATGCAACCAGCTGATTCACTCTTTCTGTCATGGAGTCTTCAATCTCCTCATCATTTTCCTGGATGAATCTGTAAACTGGTAGGAGATTGTTTATGGGCAATCTGGCTGATGCACCATATACTAGCTCAAAGGGTGACATTCCAATAGCCTTTTTTACTGTCACTCTGTCAGCCTATATTGCTAACTTTAATTTTGAGTCCCAAGCTCTCTTGTTCTTGTCCAGTATCCTCTTGATAATTTTCATGATGCTTTTATTGCTTGATTCTGCTTGACCATTTCCTTGTGGGTGGTATGGTGATGCATATGATAGATTTATCCCATACCTATTGCAAAAATCAACAAATTCACCTAATCTGAAGCACATAGCATTATTAGTGACTATCTTGAATGGTACTCCAAACCTGATGATAACATTTTCCAGTATGAAATCCATCACCACCTTACTTGTAGCTCTCTTAGTTGGAATGGCCTCAATCCATTTGGTAAAGTAATCAGTTGCCACTAAAATCCAACTGTGTCCCCCACTTGACTTGTTTGCAATTTCCCCTATGAAGTCAATTCCCCATTGCTGAAATGGAGCATCCACAGTTACAGTTCTGAGAGGTAAAGCACCATCATATCTCAATTTTCCTGAGAATCTTTGGCAAGGGTCACACTTCCTCACTAACCTTTGTGCATCTGAAAAGAGAGTGGGCCACCAATATCCTGCTCTGAGAGTCTTATGAGCTGTTGTTTGGGCAGTATAATGTCCACCACACAATCCTTTATGCATATCAATCAAAACATTGTTAGCCACATCTTCATCCACACATCTCAGCAGCACACCATCAGGGTTTTTCCAGTATAGCTCACCTTGAACAATAACATACTGATTGCATGTAACTTTAAAGTCTTCTTTTGGCTGTCACTGAAATGGGAAGGACAATTCAGATTTTGCAAGTAGTATATAATGTCCTTGTACCATTCAGATCTTGATACATTTACACTCTCATTTTGGACTGCATTAACTTGGCATGCTTCCAAGTTTGACTGTGCCATCATCTTGGCTAATCCTTGTCCTCTTACCAACTTGGTAATTTGTATGTCTATGTTGAACTCTTGCAGTTTGTTTATCCATCTGCACCTTCTTCCGGTCACCTCCTGTTGAGTAAATATATCTTTGACTGCTGCATGGGGTACATATGCAATTACATGTGATCCTACCAGGTATGGTCTGAAACTTTTGATGGCTCTGACTAGTGCATATGCCTGTTTTTCCATAATATCATACTTCAACTCAGAAGCCTGCAAGGACATATTGAAGAAAGCTATGGGCTGTTCAAAACCATCTTCATTTTTCTGTAGCAAACACACAGCAACAGTGTGAAAGGAAGCAAATGAAAATACTTGGAATGGCCTAGAAAAATCAGGAGATTTAAGAACAGGGGCCATCTTGATTGCCTCTTTGATACTCTGAAATGATTCTATTGCTTCACTTTCCCAGTTGACAGTTGCATCCTTCTTCATCATCTTAGAAATGTTCCTTGTAGTTTCTGCAAAGTTGGGAACAAATCTCCTAACAAAATTTATCTGTCCAAAGAAGGACTGAACTCCTTTTACAGTTTTTGGCATTTGAATTCTGTCAATAGCAGCCACTCTCTCTGGATCTATCTTGACTCCATCCTTGGAAACAATGTGCCCTAGGAGTTTTCCTTCAACTACCCCAAAAGCACACTTCTTTGGATTTAAAGAAATACCATACTCTAGTGCTCTTATGAAAATCTGCTCTAGATGCAAACAATGCTGCTCTTCCTTCTTTGAATATGCAGTCAAGTCATCCTGATATACAGCTAGGATTGAATCAATCAACCCTGCAAAAGCAACATCCATTGCTCTTTGAAATGTAGCACCTGCATTTGTTAATCCGAATGGCATTCTAACATATACATAAGTTCCCCATGGAGTGGTGAAGGCAGTCTTGTACTGTTCTGATTCCTTTACCTTCACCTGATTATAACCTGAAAATCCATCCATCATGGATAAGAGTTCACAACCAGTCACTCTCTACAACATAGCTTCCATATTAGGCAGTGGATAGTTATCCTTTAAAGAGGATACATTCAAGTTCCTGAAATCAACACAAAGCCTAATATCACCGTTCTTTTTTCTGACTGGGACAAGGTTAGACACCCAAGTTGAATGTCTGATTGGCACAATTATTCCAGCTTCCCTAAGCTTTTTAAGTTCTTCTTGCATCTTTGGAGCTAAGGTAGGATTAATAGGTCTTTGCCTCTGTCTGAATGGCTTAGCTCCAGGCTTCAATGGGATCTCATGCTAGAATAGATCTTCCCTATAGGCTTTTAGGTCCTCATATGACCAAGCAAAAACATGTTTATACCTTTTTAGTAATGCAATCAGCATACTCCTGATGTGTGGTTTGAGCTGTTTACCAATGTACACCTTCTTGGGGGCCTGAGATGTCCCCAAATTTATCTCTTCTAAATCTTCCTTATTTGTGGGAGATGTCCTTGTGACCAATTTGTCTCTACTGTCAAAAGCTCTTTCCAAAGCTACTAACCCTCTAGGGATTTTATTAGTCTTCAATTGAATTATCTGTTTTCCCACAAGAGTTTCTTTTCCATCTATAGTCTCTACAAAAGCTTGGAAATCAATTTCTTGATTCTCATATTCATCTATGCAGTGCAAAAATTTTAACAAATCCCTATCATCATTAAACACTTGCCAACTGCATATATTTTCTGGTACTGCAGGCCTGATTTTAACTTCTACATTTGTAACATCTGACAGAGTGATGTCATCTGGCCTTATTGCAACATTAGCTAAGAAATCAGCCATAACATTCTTTGATCTCTCTACCCAGCCTATTGAAAATGCATCAAATAGTTCAATGGTATCCCAAACAGCATGCTTGTATTGTTTCAATCTTTTGTTTTTTGAAGCATACCTATCTCTAATTTGGGATACAATCAGCTCAGAATCGCCAAATACTCTTAGCATTTTGATTCCATGTTTGAGAGCTATATTTAGGCCTAAGATTAAAGCCTCATATTCTGCAATGTTGTTTGTGCAAACAAACCTCAGCAAGAAAGAAAATTTGAGGAGCTTACCAGTTGGAGACAGGAAAACAACTCCAGCTCCAGAGCCTTCTTTTGCACAAACTCCATCAAAATACATGGTCCACAGACCCTGCTGGTCCAGCTCTTCACTGCAGACATTTTTCTCTTTATCTTCCCTATCATCCGAGACAACCTTGAAATTATCACAGTCAGTGTTTACAAAGTATATCTGTTCCTCTGCTTCTTGGTCTTCCACTGTCTCTGATGATCTTTGTTCTCTGATTAGCTTAACATCCCTGCCATTCATTGGAATCATGGCATATGACAGGTCCAGCTGCATACTTCCACCAATTAGTGCAGCCCATTTTCTTGACAGCAACATACCATACTGTGGCTTGATGTCAACCACTGTTATATTCATTTTATATTTCTTTTCAAGAAATGCTGCCAGTTTGAAATCTACATCCTTCATGATTCCAATAACTGGTACCTCTCTGGCATCCATAGCGTAACATTTTCCACATGCCTTGTCGATTTTCAATCCAGCTTGTTGCATGACGGCTAAAGGCATGACATTTGTAGATGCTCCAGAGTCAAGCATACAATTTCTGATTATTTTTCCATTTATAACCAGGGATACATAAAATGGTTCCACTTGTGAAGGACACTTTGTCATAGTCACTCCTAAATAGACTTCAGGAGCCTTATCTTTTTCATTACACATGACATGCTTCTCACCCTGGATCTGAACATTTTGTTTAGCTTGAAAAGGCACCCCTGAAATTAGGGATATTGTCCTATTCTTGATCTCTTCAACCTTCATCAGTTCCATAAGTGGAACAGAGACTTTTACCTGGGAGAGGACTTGAGCTATATCAAATGGAGCATAATTTTGTATAACAGTTGTAGCTTGCTCCACAATCTTGTTTTTATCCTGAACTGATTTAGCTTTTACTTTCATAGTCCTTGATCATCATTCTTGTCTTGGGAACCTTTACTTTGATCTTCAGCCTGAGGGATTCTATTTTCTGGTCCTTGAGATTCATGACCTGTTCTATGTCTAAAATTCTGTTTATTATTACCCCACTGCCTTTTTTGTGGTTCAATTCCTTTATGACCATGCACTGGCTGACCTGCAGAAACATCTTCTGGTTGACGCAAGCTGCTTATCTGAGCTTTACCTCTAAAATTGTAGTTACTCTTGACTTGGGCAACTGCTGCAGCTGTGAAGGCCCTAATTTCCTCATCAGAAGGTCGTTGTAAGTTACTCAGAAAATTATGCGAGCTCTGAGCATACACATAGCTCTCTTCATTACCTTCATCATAAAAGTCCTGTTGACAGGCCCGAATTCCATCATCTGTGCTCTCATCAGCATCATAAATGGGGTATCCATTGTTTGTGGACATCATATTAACATCATCATCTTGCACATAATGTGGCTCATTGCATTCATTACAAGATGTAGTATTATCACACAAGGACTGAGCAATCATACACTGTGACTGTGAATGTGGCATCTGACAAATTATACACCATGGAGTATCATCAACAATATTTACAGCTTTCTTTAGAGGATCAGGAGTTTCTTTGACATGTTGAGTCCTCTGATTTGTGTTGTTATGTGGGAATATAGGCTTACCATTATGCCAATTGGTATTATAAGGCATATCATGCAATGATGGCCTCTTTTCCTGCCTTTGATAGACTTGCCTATCAGGACCTATCCCTTTTTCACTTCTAGCTAGTCTGTAGCTTAGGTCCTTAACAACATTTGCTAATTTGTCTATCTTATCTTCAGGGGCAGATGTATTACCTTGAGTGTTCTGAGGCTTGTTTGGATTCTGCAGAATTTTCACATCATCCCTTCTGTTAGTCTTGCCTGATGCTTTCCTGTTGTTCTCAATATTTACTGCAATTCTGAAAGCATCCCTGATAGTAGCAGGACTTTTATCTCTTAATCCATATGCAGTTTTTGCATCAAAGGCATTGATATACAATATTATGCACATAGGTTCATTTGGCCTCATGTGATGTGGCAATTTGTTTAACACTTTAGTAAATCTTGCATTAAAATCTGCAACCTGCTTATTTGACCCTTTAGTGATAATGGTAAACTCATTTACAAAAAAGCTAGGGTCAGTTTTGTCACCATATTGCTCCTTGAACATCCTTTTAAAATCATCCCATGATGAAATACTCCGGTCAGGCAGATTCTTATACCATTCCCTTGCCTCATCTACTAAAGATTGCATGAATGACTTCATGAAAACATCCTCATGTTCAACCTCAAAGTTATCCATGACATTTTGAAAGGCCTTTAGATGATCTTCTCCTGACACTGTGTTGTTTCCTGAAAATTTAGGCACTTGCAGCCTCAGATGCTTGTCAATGGGGTTAGGATACCCAGGAATACCATCAAATACCAGCTGTCTGAATCTATCTGCATGCGCTGTCTGTCAAACTGATTAATATTAATATTTCTGTTTGCATTCTGGTTTCTTACATTGTTCAGTGGTATCCTAGCATCATTCACATTTTGTCTCTCATCATTATGCTGATGTTGCACTTCATTTCTCTGTTGATGTCTCTGCATATTTGCATTCTCAAGGGTAGGAATTGAATTATTTTGGGCAGCCCTTAAAGCTTGCACTTTCTTCCTCAGGTCATCTCTGATTGTTATTGCCTGCTGATATTCGAACTCGGCCCTTAAGCTCCTAATTTCATCAGCTAGTTCTTCCTCGCTAGGCCTAGAGGAGGATGGTTTTACGATATTCTGATCTTCATCTTCATCATCCCTCAGAGACTCTGCCTCTTCAAACCTTTCACTAGGGTCTAGAAATGGGCATTCTTGGAACACCTCTGACCTCATTCTCACGCTACCACCCTGTTGCCTCTCATATGCACTCTGAATATCAGCTTCAGCATTTGAAAAGTAAGGCACATGCTGTCCTGATGGCCTAGGGTTATCTTGCATATCATCATTTTTTCTGGGGGAACCCTCATGACTGACTGAGACAGCTCCCTTTCTTCTGTACATCATTCTTCTTGTTACTGGTAACTCTTCAAATAAAGGATTTTGTTGGGATCTTCTCCCCTGCATATAAATTTTACTTGGACCGGTTGGGAGATTACTTCGGAGTCGCCACCTATTACTAGGAACTGTTTTCTTTTGTAAATCAGGGTTCTTTCACAAACTCCCCAGCAGAGTCGCCAATTTTTGTTGGTGACTCGGATGGGCACACAGATATTTCACCAGGGAGGACAAAAATAACAATTTCCAAATCACCATCCCCAGCAGAGTCGCCAATTTCTGTTGGTTTTTCTTCTGAATCAGCATTAGGGTTTGCCAGTTCTAATGCACAGGCAGATTCAGCCAACTGAATACAGGAGTTTGCGTGAGCTCCTCCCCTTCACTTCTAGTTCTGCCGCACCAAGGGGGGTGTCCCTATTTGATAAAAGTATGACCTTGACTAGCTCAATGACAGAAAGATATAACTTGACAACAACAGGCAGAATACTCTCACATAAGGACCAAGATTTGTATAACAAATCACAAGGTTGGCAACATTCTTGGACATATATGTCTGGTTGGGCATGAGAGTACGCAGGGATCCTAATCCTACTCCTACAACTAACAGGTGGAAGGATGAAATGGTTTGATTTGATTTTTGGATGCAAAGCTGGACATGGTATATAACCTCAACACAGAGCTAGATTGGTGCCTATCCAGGGCTTGGAGTCGGTAGACATACACCTGTGAATGATCAGCATGAACAACTAAAACTGGATTTCAGGGGGATATACATGATATCTGCCTTACAGATATCTCCCAATACAAAGTGTTAAGCTGTCTATACTTATGGCATCCCTATTGCAGTATACCCTTCCCAATATTCAATCTGAAAACAGTTTAATCTACCCCTTGAGCAGAAGTTAAAAGATTAAACATTCAACACAAGAATTCTATGTTCTAGAATCTCAGACATTCCTTGAATGCCTGGACTCAGAAGAAAGATACATGCAAAACTGGAGATAGAATCAGCATAACACATGCAAACATAGCATTATTCATATAAAATTGACCATGAAATCAGTGGATTCATGCACAAACATACAATAGGAGATACATAAACTCGCAAGATTTGCTGCACAGAGCAACCAAAATCAGTTGTATCTTATTACAGAGCCAAAATGTCCAGTTTTCAACAACCTAAACAATGGTAACACAGTCTGCTTATATCAGCCAGAAAGTATACCACAGCAATTAATTACAAGGCTTTTACAAAAATCCGCCAGATACAGATCCTTCAAAGGAATGGCGCTCAAAATTTATTGCTGCAGAGACAGAAAGTAGACAATGGTGGCCTCGAGCCCTGTGCCACCATCTGGAAGTCCTCATGCCAAAAATTGGGTACATGACTGTTCAACAACTCGCCCATGCCCCTGCTACAGTCGCCATTGATGGCTCAACCACCTGCGGCCGCTTGAAAACCGTCGCAGCACTTCAAAAAAGAAATTCCTGCCAAAACGCGTTCTATCGCAATTTCAAATTATACAGGGAGATTAGTCCCACATGCACGGTGAGGAGACTACCTTAGTAGTTTAAAAGCATAGTCATTTGCATAATAGGTGTCGAGCGCTTTTGCCACGCTCGACACACGCTCCTTCACCCAAAGACCATCGCCGAGATCAACACCATCGGCCAAGCCCACGAATCTCCTGCCGACCTCAATTGTCCTGCCGACCGCTACATTACAATCCCCTCCATCGGCCAGAGATGCACCATCGGGCCAACGCAATCCATCCTCGCCGACAACACAAGTCACGCCGAAGACCACCTCCGTCGGTGTGACTTACATCGTCGGAGCAACCAAAATCTCCCCAGCCGATCACAATAGTCTCGCCGATGCACCAACGAGCTACACTCTGCTCCTCCATCGGCCAGACACACACCAACGACTCCTCATCGGCCAAACCTCCCGTCGTCGGCATAACTCAAAACACTCAGGCAGACAATACAGCTCTCGCCGATAACATATCCATCGGCCAAACATTGTATATCGGTGAACCCTCCAACAGTTAGCCCGATAGTCCATGTGACACCGAAACCAACCTTGCAAACCGCTAACCTTCCATCGGCCAGAGGCAAACCGTCGGGCCAACACTCCACCGTCCATCCGATGATGAACGTTACGCCGATAAGACCAAAATCATAAGGCTTTGAACCATTGAACCCTGAACCAGTTCAACCCGATGGTTCAAAAGAGAAGTTCAACCGAGAAGTTCAACGCCGATAACACAGATGAACAAAGAATTCACTGACGGGAAAAGATGGAGCCTAAGCCCATGAACCATTGAACCTTGAACCAAAAGGGTTCAACGCGATGGTTCAAAACGATGGTTCAAGCAAAATCTGAGTACCCAAAAGAAGTTTCGCCGATAGAGAAAATCACAGCGATGAACAAGGAAACTTAGGGCCCAAAAAGGAAAAAACCCTCCAACATCCTGCGCTCAGATCCAGACCAAAATTAGTGCTAACAGAACAATTGTAAGGAATACATTATGCCATCAAGAGAGCCATTTTGCTTTCAAACAGTATGAAAAGACAGATACAAGTACAGAAATGATGTGCAAATGTCATCATGTAGCTGCTCATGACGAACATAACCTGTAGATACAGGTATGATCAATTGACTTTACAACTGAATTACATATTTTGATCATTGATATAAAGAAATATTACAACTTATCTCAATATATCAATTGGCCAACAAATGCCAAATTTCTATTATATACAAGAGCCAATGATATGCTGAAATCAACATTCAAATAGTACAGATCTGATATAAACAATATGATATTATTGCCAAAACAACTCAAAATCAAAGACCAATCACGTATTGCAACGCTGTATATCATGATGAGTAGCTACAGGGTAAGCAATGCAAATTAGTACATTCATTGTTTGAGCCCAGACGTTCAAAGTATGTTCCAGAATTTATACATGATCAAACATTGTATATTGCTGCATTGAGCAAGGTACAGAACAACAAAACATCCATTTGAGGAGTACATGGCAAAATCGCATTGATATCATGCTACAGGTTTGCGAGTTGAATGATACAATCAGCTAAGGAGCAAATGTTATAATGAAGAATATCAACACTAATAGGTACTGTAGAAGTTGATCAATAGCCAGATGAATGACAAATCAGTAATGCAAAAGTTGTTCAAACAGTGTAGTATGTTTATCAAAATCAAACGGTGGTGTTGTGTAATAAAAGAGCAAACAGTGATACAGTACAAAGCCACTGTCAAAGTAAAATCTCATTCATAGGCATATTGGGAATGTTGTGTCAAGTTGGTCATAGTGTAATAGGCAGTGATCATGATGCTCAATGCATAAATGAGTGTCAAGTGGTGGACAAAAAATGAAGAATTCGTCCTTCTTGACAATCATATCACCAAAGCACAGCCAATAATGCTAAGTATAGTTATGTCTTATGCAACTCCATATCATAGAGATAATGATCGAGATTGTCTTAGAATCTCATCTAATACACAATGGAACAGAGTATATTGAGAAAAGATGGAGCAGCAGAGTCTTTGTGATGAGATTTTAAACCTTTCATAAGTTTTGAATCATTTGGAGTCTTGTCTCAGAGCAAACAGTGTAAAATAACAGTAGCATACATGCATAAAGTGTAGAGAATAGTGCAGCAACAGTCATCAAAAGAACAGCAGCAACTGTTAGAGAGATAGAGCAGCAAACTGGTTTCAAGAACAGCAGCAACTGTTAGAGAGATAGAGCAGCAAATTCAGAAAAAGAAGAGCAGCAAATTCAGAAATGGAGCAGCCACAAAACTGAGTTAAAGTGCAGCAAAACTGGTTTCAAGAACAGCAGCAAAAAACAGTCATAGAAAGAGATCATAAGGAACAGCAAAAGTCAGTCATAAAGACTGTTATAACAGCAAGAAATCAGTCATTATGACTGTCATATTCAGCAAGACAAGAAGATGCAATACGTACTGCTACTCAAGGTATTAAACTGTGAAGTTAGCTTGGAGCCCACGAGCCACCTCAAGGGATTGTCACTGTGTCTTAATGAATGTAGGAGGTCTGTGGCCATGTTTAAGATTTGTATAATCTTTTAAAAAGGCCCTGCTAAGCCCCTATAAGCTTGTGTAGAAAATGAAGAGAGATCTGTGCATGAGGATTTCATTGTAAGGTGTCAACTAGGCATGTATTGTCATCTCAGAGTGTGCAGACATCACAAGTGTCTAGTGTAAAGATACAAAAGATTTATGAAGGCTTTACCAAGTTTTTGGAAAGATAAATCAAAAGTCAACAAATGTATGATGAACTCTGCATACCTTTAAGAGCATTGTCAAGCATTGGTGGACTGAACTATGATTAAGGGTCCGAATAGAAGGTTTTGTAGTAAGGAGAGTCCCATATCTTTTCCTAGAGGTTTGCATGCTTGGGAACTCTATCAAGAAGTGTTCAGGGACCTGCAAACAGTCTAAGGTCTATGAGACATTATAGGGTTAGAGATCCATGGAGGAGCTTGATGGACTGTCAAAGAATCTAGGAACGGTGATAGGGCTGTTATAAAGTCTTTGTGTTTGGAAAGTACAGTTTCATGTTATAAAGAGTACATAAAAAAAATGATAAGTTGCAGCTATTACAGAATGCAAGGGAACTACAGTCTTGGTATCTACTATCAAAGACATTGGCAGAAGAAACTACATGGAAAATGGCAAAGGATAAGGACATTGATATTGTCACAATACATCCGACAATGGTGATTGGCCCTCTCTTGCAGCCTACCCTGAATACAAGCTATGCTGCAATTTTGCAATTGATGAACGGTTCTTCCATATTTCCAAATTTAGCTTTTGGATGGGTGAGTGTTGTGGATGTTGTTGAAGCACATATTCTTGCCTTTGAAGTGCCATCAGCAAATTGAAGGTATCTTCTAGTTGATAAGGTTGTTCATTACTCAGAGATAGTGGAAACCTTCTATTTTATAATACTCAGAAAATAGTAACCCGAATGCACAGAGACGTTTCTTTTTGCAAGTTTTTCAATTTTTTGTCATGGCTCAAGCTCATTTGGAACCAAGATGCAGATTTATATAGAGGAAAATAAAGCTTTTTAACTCTTTTCAAACAAAAATGCTCACAAAACCCCTCAAATCGCGCTTCAGCACAGTGAATATACAAGTAATCTCAGAAATACAGAGAGATCATGCAAATACAGGGGAAAAATCTAAAGGTTTTCAACTCATTTCACAACAATATACTCAGAAATGCTCAAATTCGTGGCCCCAGGCAGCGAAATGCAAGACAAAGTCTCAGAAAAACAAAGGGCAATATACAGCAAAAATGAATTACCTCTCTTTTTCTGCCAAATAATGTGAAAATCACAGTTTTTCTCCTCAAGCGACTAGTCAAAATGGCGGCCTCGAACACAGCAAATGCAATACAAGGAAGTCGGCCATCAAAAAAAGCAAAAAATGCATCAAAACCAGTCAGAAATCACGGCCAGAGAGGTAGAAAATCGGCCTAGAATCGACTTTAGAGGGTCAAAATCTCAAAGAATGTAACTTTCCTTGTTGTTTACACAAAAAATCTGCATCGAATCCCTCATAAATCGACCAAAAATGATGCAAAATGAACGTTCAAACCCTAGCAGGAGAAGGCGGCCAAAGAGGAAGTCGTCCAAAATGAAACCAAGGTAAATGTGCAAAATAAAAATTTAGGGTTCTTTCCTTATTTTGATTGATGGATTAGGGTGAGTCTCCATCATTTTGCTTTTTGACTTACAAATTAAAATCATTGCCATCATCCAAAGGACGTGGTCAAGACTTATAAAAGTCTTAAAAACTCATCATAATGCAAGGGGCCCATGAGGCTATTGTATCCTCTTCTTGGATTTTTATGAAGTCAAATATGTAATCATAAGGGAAAGGCTCGATGCCTTGTTCATCTTTTGCATGGTGATAAGGTATTTGAATATTCTTCAAAGGTGAGTGAAGGTATGTCTTAGTATAATCACAAGGTGGATGAAGCGATGCATATAAGGCATGGTGATGTGTGTTGGGAGATATAAGGTGGTATTAAGGTATGAAGAGTAATAACTATTTTTGCATGTAGCCATAAGGCATGGTGATGTGTATATGGAGGTATAAGGGTCATTTTTAAAATGTTCTGTATTGGGTCTCATATCTTGATGATAGATATGTATGCATGTAGGAATGGCTAGGAATTGTAAGGGGTTTTGATGCGGCCTTGTGACACGTGATATGACGCAAGTGTGTGAGTCATGTTGTTTTGCCTAGGAGCTAAGAAGATGTCTGTTTTGTCGTTTTTGCATAATCTAGAAATAGATTAAATATTGTAAACGAACGATAAAGTAATGAATTATGAATTACTTTATCATTTGTAATAAAAATGTAAAAAGACAATATTAGGCAGATTTATCACACATGGCAAAGTAAGTCTCGTTGATTACTTTGTTGTTCTTTCACAACATTTAATTTGTCCCCAAACTATGCAAAATTTGAAAATTAAATATTATGTCTTAAATGCCATTATTTTCTGCATAGGTTTGTAATAAATTTGGATTGTAAAAAACATTAACTAAGTGGTGTAATTATAAACCACTTAGTCAATGTTAATTAGATGCAGAAAATAATGTGTATTTATGTCATTTATTGTGCAAATATCAGACATTTATGATGCTGCAGGGTGAAGTTGACAAACAGGTTGAGGAGTTATTGCACAAATTTGACTTATTTCATATCATTTAAAGGCATTTTCTGGAACTTTTATGGTGGGTGATGACATGCCTTGACTATTTCTGCATTGGGAACCCATTTTGGAGGACTTTGGGCAGATATTTTGGGGACATTTAGGAGATGCACGAAAATGGAGATGGCTCATCCTTACGAAAATGGAGATGGCTCATCCTTATCTCATTGCAGCTGTTTGGGAGTATATAGTCATTCATTTGACTCTTTGTATGGAGTTCTTTTCCATGTACATTCTGGAGTTAGTGATTTTTCTGCAATCCTACTCAGTTTGAGCATGTTTTTGTAACTCTTTTGGCATATGAAATACAGAGAACACCTTGGATACCATTGATAATCAGATTTTGCCTTCTTGTTTTGCAGTATTGGGTGTTATCAAGTGTTTGATTAGGTCATTTGTGAGGTATTTTTGTTTCCTTGTGACTTTGTCTTATGTTTCAATACCCTCTTTTGCAGAAGCTGTGTTTATGCAGGTTGCAAACTGTGTCTTAAAGTGTTATAAGGCTTTTAAACTGTGAAGTTTAGCTTCCTTTTAAAGATTTTAATACATTTAGGCCTCTTTGTGAAGTGTTTTTGCAAACATACAGTGATAGGTTGTGCAGGTTTAGTTTCTGTTGTCTGTGGCCAAGTGCATGCAGGTCTGAGTTTCATTAACCATATCAAGTTTGGTGAATCACCCTTATTTTCATATTTTCCAGTTTTAACTTTCACTTTCAAAAAGCATTCCTTCTCCTTTTTTCCTCTGCAAATCTAGTAAATTTTAGGTGATTACCAGCTGGGAAGCCGGCCTTCTCCGGAGGTTCTTTCCATCACAGGTGACCCGTAGACCTAGAAAGATCCCATGTTTCTCCAGATTGCCATGTTTTACAACTCAGCAAGGGTGCAAATCTGAGAGACAACAGGGCTCTCATCCATAAGAGGAGTGATGGATTTAGGCGGAAACTGCCTTTTTGGGGCAGCCAACTCCATGCTACATGCCTTTTTCATAGCCTCCTGTAGGGTGGGAGGTTCAAATGCCTTGATCCATCTATGCAAAGGATCCATTAATCCTTCAATAAATAGAACCACAAGTCTTCTCTTTGAAATGCTGGGAACCATCACTGTTAACCGCTGAAACTCTGAAATGTATGACTCCAAAGAGCCAACCTGTTTGAGCTGTGCAAGTTCCCTGAAGAATAACTCTGGGTCCTTATAGTCAAACCGTTTGATGAGCCTATTAGTGAACTCATCATATGTGGTAATCAGATTGTGACCCAATGTCACCAAGCTATGATACCACTAGTCATGTGCCTCACCATCAAGATGCATTGTGGCAAAATTGATAGCCTCATCCTCAGGCATTGGCTTCAAAGTCAAATAGTTGTCCAATTTCTGGACCCATGACCTTGCAGTACATTTACCACTACCATCGAACTGTGGCAAAGATTTTACTCAGCCTATTGATAGTCACGGTGTCCTTGTGTAGCCTGGGGGGCCCTATGCTCTATCCTAACTGCACCACCGCCTCGAGGCCTCTTCTGATCCAAAAACTGATTAAAGGTCAACAACTGCCTAATATCTGGTGGCATTGTCATATACTCAATATGGTGTTGTACAATATCTGCAGCTGTGACAACCTGTGGTTCTTGAACAACTGGAATCTCAGGCGCTTGTGGCACCTCCCTGGGAGCAAAAATAGGCTGTAAAGGCCTGAATACTAAACCTGATGAATTGGTAGCATGCTTAGCCGGTATGGACTATTGTCCACGACCCTGAGTACCACTGGTCTCTCCTGCATGACCACCCTGCTGCAAAATTGTAAATTGTCTCATAGTCCCTAATAGTTGTGACATCATGTCCATATTATCAAACTTCCGCTCTGCTTTGGAATTAGAACTGACTGATCCTGAACGTCCTTTATCCTTATCAGCCACAGTGCTGGCTACACTGTCATTGTCACTGGAGCTAGAATGATGGATACCCAATACCCCTGAAACTGTCTCACCTTCAGGAATTGCAGGTGGGTCCCACTGCTATGTACCCCTAGTATAATGTTTAAATTCTTTACTCATGAAACTGCAAACTCACAGGATGGCAGGAAGACTGCTCTAATACCACTGTAGTAACCCTTGTGTCCCTTGAGGTGATTTTGCTATGCAACTGCTAATTAATTTTTTTGTAGTTTGTATGTTATATGATTTTTTTGTATTTTTCTTGAAAATAATGCCAGGGAGAATAAAACTAGAGAAATATTCACTAATGTAGAAGCAAATATACACAACTAATGAAGCAAACATCAAGCATTGCTTTCAGATTATTTGCAATCATATATACTGTTGGGTTTTTTCCCAAATTGGATGCTTCCCAGTTATCCCTACAATGCAGCCATCATTGATCAGCAGGATTTTCGGGCCAGGGGCCAACAGTATAGGAGATAGACCCTATAAATATCTCTTCTTCTTTAGGCTCTGCAGAACCAAGGGGGGTATTCCCTATTCAACATCCGTAAAATATGCATGTGAACTTACTGGGATGTTGACACAAAGCAGATAAATCCTCTCTTATGCAGACCAAAACTGTGAAATAAGTGCAAAGGGGCTAGCTTTGGGCCTATGCTCAGTTGTGAGACAGAGGATTTTGGTCCTAAAACTACTTCTAATGTCCTAAAGGTTTATGTTTGAGGGTTGGATTTGTATTTTGTATTTGGATGCAATACTGGGACCTTGGGTTGTAACCTCAATACAAGATCAGATTGGTGCCTATCTCAGGGCTCGGAGTCAATAGACATACATATGTGAATGATTACCATAAACTTGAATCAATAACTAAGTTTCAAGGGGAGATTTTTTAGTGTCTGTCTTACAGATACTTCCCAAGACTGAGTATTTAGTCATTCATACTTAATGATATCCCTGTTGCAGCATACCTTTCCCAATGCTCAACCTAAAATATTTAATTTGTTCCTTGAACAAAGATAAGAGATTAAACATTCAACACAATTGTATCCATTTTTGCTTTTGAAATTGTATGTACAATTGTATATACATACAATCACCACATACAAGGGTGGACTCCAAATCACCATGAATCAATTTGAAATCGCATTCGGGTCCAGCGTTGTATCTTCACCTTTTGCATATTCCCTTGTATATCGAATTGTACAAATGCAATATACATACAGCCATGGGATACATTGCATTTATCAGCCAGATTGGAACAATTTTCAAATCCGGCGTTGTATCTCATCCATTGCACCTTACATTGTATGTCGCACATACAATGTGCAACATACAACCCGTGGACCCCAACCACCTATCTGCCACAACAAACTTTTCATTTGCGTCCGGGATTGTACATATGCTTTTTGTATCTTGCATTGTATATGCACATACATACAACTGCGCGGGCCCCACCAGGGTTTTGAACATCGTTGACTTTGATCGCAACCTGCTTGTATATTTCTTTGTATATGCTCGTTGTATATCTGATTGTATATTGGGAACATACAACCCCAATATACAATGGCGAACTTCACCCATTTCACAAATGCAGTTAACTCCTTGGCCGCGTCCGCTTGTACATGTGCCTTGTATATGCGGTTGTATATCGGAGATACATACAACGCATGATACAAGGAAATGCCTTTGACTTTTCAACTTTGCCCTTGTATGCATCCGCCAGGCACGATTTAATAACTTTTGAAATCCAGGATTGCATGTTCTGCCTTGTATATCATTTTGCATAAGTCATATACATACAATCCTCTTGCACATACCTGTGGGCCCAACCACCATCTTAACACGATTTGAACATATTTGAAATCCGCCGTTGTATCTCACCCATTGTATATCGAATATACAACAAAATATACATACAATCTCCTTCGATACAACCGCAGAATATACCAGGAATCTGCCATGTACAACCACATTTCCACGCCCGGAAATGTATCTAAATGCCACATACAAACCTTATATGCATACAACCTGTTGGTAATCTTTTTGGTTTAGGGTTTAAGCTTGGATATCTGCAGGTTTTTCATTCGAACCCTAAAGTTTTTTTGTCCGTCGGCATGAGGTCGCGTGTGTCTGGGCGATCATGTTGACAGCAATGGGGGCGTTATCGCCAGGACTTTGTCTATCGGCGGTCGAGCTTTTTGTCATTCCAACAGTTTGGGTCTCACTGATGCGTTTGGTCTGGCCGATGGTGTCATCGGCGTGTGTGTGGTCCTCGGCAGAAGTGTTTTTGGTTCCGTCGATGTAGGTGGTCTCGCTGACAGTGTGTAATTTGTAAGTGCCATCGGGATGACCGAAGGTGTCGGCGAGGAAGTTTTTTGTTGGGCCGATGGTTTTGGTCACGCCGATGTGTTGTTTGGTTGGGATGTTTTCAAGGCTGTTGTTCATCGGCGTGATTTGGTGTTGTTGGATTTTTCCCAGACTGGATGCTTATTCCCAGATTTCCCTACAAGGTAGCCATCAGTGATCAACAGGATCTCTGGGCCAGGGGCCAACAGTATAGGAGATAGACTCTATATTTTATCTCCTCTTCTTCTTCAGGCTCTGCAAGACCTAGGGGGGTATTCCCTACTCAACATCCATGAGGATATGCATACAAGGCTGGGATGCTGACAGAAAGCAGATAAGTCCTCCTGTAAGTAGACCAAAACTGAAAGATAAGAGCAAAGGGGCTAGCTTTGGGCCTATTTGTAGTTGTAGACAGAGGACTGAGGATCCTAAAACTAATTCTAATGTCCTAAAGATTGTTTTAGATTTAGACTTTGATTTCAAGTTTGGATGCAAAGCTGGACATGGTTGTAACACAAACACAAAGCAAGATTGGTGCCTATCCAGGGCCTGGAGTCAGCAGACATACACCTGTGAATGATCAGCATGAACAGCTAAAACTGGATTTCAGGGGGATATATGTGATACCTGCCTTACAGATATCTCCCAATAAAGAGTGTTAAGTTATCTCTACTTATGGCATCCCTACTGCAGTATACCCTTCCCAATGTTCAACCTGAAAACAGTTTAATCTACCCCTTGAGCAGAAGTTAAAAGATCAGACATTCAACATAGGAATTCTATGCTCTAGAATCTAAACATTACCCAAATATCCAGATTCAGAAGAAGAATACGTGCAATACTGGAGACAGAATTAACAAAACACATGCTAAGATAGCATTTCTCATATAAGATTAATCATGAAATCAGTGGGTTCATGCCAAAACATACAACAAGAGATACATAGACTCACAGGTTAAGCTGTACAGAGCAAACAGATCAGCTTGTTTTGAATTACAGAGCCAAAAATCTTCAACTTTCAACAACCTTCAAATGAGTATCACTTCCTGCTTATAACAGCCAGGTAGTGTACCATAGCAATTAATTACATGGTTGACCAAAAATCCCGCCAGATACAGTATCAGAAAAATGGCGCTCAAACATTCAATGCAGCAGGTGGGAGAGGAGACAGGAAAAGGTCTCGAGCCTTGCGCCGCCGCCTAGGGATCCAGATCTTCAATCGGGTACTACATCCGTCCACGCCATCGCCCATACCTCTGCAACAATCGCCATTAATGGCGCACCAACCCGCGGCCTCGGGAAGAACATCTGACAGTCGATCGCAACCGTTTCCCGCCAAGATACATCGTCATGATATTTCAAATATGCAGGATATCAATTATCCCACATACACCCCGCGGCGACTTTTTCAACACTTAATATACTAGGCCACGAGCATATATGGTGTCGGTGCTTTTGCTCCTGACGACACTAGTATAAGACTTCATCATCATCCTCCAACAGCATGATATCCTGTTGCTCGAAAAATCACCTGCATGATAAACGCCTTCATCGGCACAACCTGATCCATCGGAGGAAGATCCTCCTGCTTGGCCGATACCAAAAGTCTGGCCGATGAACATCCTGATGACGTCATCATCATATTCGCAACATTGGGGGATCTTCATAAGATGAGTAATGTTGGAAATATGACCCCCCGGACCTTGATGACGTCACCACCACATGTCGGCATCAAGATGATATTCGGAAGATAACCGGATATTTGGAAATATCATCCTGATGCACAAATATGATGCTGCACTGTAGCTCCACCATAAGATCGGGGTGATAGATGAATATGCCCGATATTTGAAAAGATAACCCCCCACTAGATAATGCACGAAGCCGACAGGCGGCTACCTCCTTGATACCAGCATCATCAGGATGATAAAACAACGAATCATGAAGTGATACAACAACATCAGGATGATATTGACTAAGATCATCCTGACGTCCAAAATATGATGACCACGGTGAATATCAGGTCATGCTTAGAACTCTTCAACAACACCATCAAGATGATCTTAACAAAGATCACCCGATGTTAGAATATCACCCCGCCGAAAGATCATGCAGGCAGAAAATATGATGACCCTCGCAAGCAACACGGCGATAACCGGAAATATGATGATGATGATGAAGACGACCATTAAGAAAAAACAAGTCGGGTCGAACAACTCAGAAAATAACCCCTTCAGAAGATCGGGGTGACATCATCATCATAAAAGGGCAGGGTGATAATCGGAAGATCACCAGATATTTGAAAAATCACCCCCCGCTAGATAATGCACACTGTAGCTCATCAGCAGGATCGGGATGATATCCAAACATCACCCGATATTGAAATACGATGATCCTGATGAAAAACAAGTCGACAGAAAACATGATGATGCTGATCACCATCGAAGCAAACATGATGATGATGACATCCTCCTCGAAGAAAAAATGATGCTGCAGCTGAAAAATGCCGAGGAGGTCCAACACTTAGGAAAATGGGCAAGAAGATATAGGGTTCAAATGAAGAAACCTCCTAATCATGAAAAATCAACCCCCAGGTCAAAATGAGTGCTAACAGGTGTGTCGGGCAGAGTGTGTAGAGTTTGGCCAACAGGGTTACTCTGGCCGATAAGGGTCGTTTAGAGTGGTCATCGGTGGGAGTATTGCTATCGGCGAAAGAATTTTGGGCTCCGCCAATGTGTTTGGGTTGTGCCGACGAAGATGTTCATCGATGTGGCACTGCGTATCAGGGAGGTTAGCGGAGTGTTCGCCGATGCAGTGGGTCTTACCGATAGAGTATGGCTTGATGTGCCATCGGGGTGACATGGTTCATCAGGCAAATCTTGGAGACTTGGGCCGATTGGGTTACTCTGCCCGATGGATTGGCTTGTGGTCGTCGGCATGACATTCTGAGTTGGCGTAGGTTTGAAGTGTTGCTCCGACAGTTCAGGTTTGGCCGACGGGGGATGTGAGGTGGTGTCATGCCGAAGGGTGTTCATCGGGGAAACGTGTGATGTCGACAGGTGGGTTTTCATTGGTTCCGATGGTGTATGTTACACCGATGAAGATGGGAGATGGAGTGGTGACCGCTAGCGGTGGGTTCGTGGGTTGAGCGGGGCAAAACGCTCGACACTTAGTGTTTATGCGGCCATGCTTTTAAAGTAATAAGGAGGTCTCCGCGGGGTGCATATGGGACAAATGCTTCCTGCATGATTTGAAATATCAGCATAATGCGTTTTGGCGGGAAGTGTCTAAGGCACAGTTGTTACATTTTCTGGTGGCCGCGGGTGGTTGAAGACTTTAATGACGGTTGTGCAGAGGTGTGGGCGATGGCGTGAATGATCAAACTGCCCGATAATGGATGAGGATTTCCAGGTGGCGGCGCAAGGCTCGAGGCCTCCCCTATCTCTTCCCGTGCCTGCTGCATTCATTTTGGATGAGCGCCATTCTTCTCATGTGTACTGTATCTGGTGAATTTTGAAATTGGCCATGTAATTAATTGCTGAGTACGCTCCCCTGTGGTATTAGAGGGACTGTGTTACTCTTTCTGTGGTGGTTGAAAACTGGACATATCTGGCTTTGTAATAAGATACAACTGGTTCTGGTTGCTCTGTGCAGGTGATTTTGTGAGTTTATGTATCTCTTGTTGTATGTCTCATGCATGAATCTACTAATTTCATGATTGGTTTTATATGAGTAATGTTGTATTTGCATGTGTTTTGTTATTCTGTCTCCAGTATTGCATGTGTCCTTCTAAGTCTAGATATCTAAGGGATGTCTGGGATTCTAGAATATAGATTTGCTGTATTGAATGCTTGATTTTTCAACTTCTGCTCAAGGGGTAGATTAAACTGTTTTCAGATTGAGTATTGGGAAAGATATACTGCAATAGGGATACCATAAGTAGAGATAATTTAACACTCTGTGCTGGGAGGTATCTGTAAGGCAGATACCACAATATCCCCTTGAAATCCAGTTTTAGTGTGTTCATGCTGATCATTCACAGGTGTATGTCTATTGACTCCGAGCCCTGGATAGGCACCAATCTAGCTCTGCATTGAGATTACACACCAGGTCCTAGTTTTGTATCCAAACACATAAATCAAACTCAAACTTTCAAATCAAACCATTAGGACCTTAGAATTAGTTTTAGGACCTAAAATCCTCTATCTACAACTGAACATAGGCCCAAAGCTAGCCCCTTTGCTCTTATCCTACAGTTTTGGTCTACTTACAGGAGGATTTATCTGCTTTGTATCAACATCCCAAGCCAACCCACAAGCATATTCTCATGGGTGTTGAATAGGGAATACCCCCCTAGGTTTTGCAGAGCCTGAAGAAGAAGAGGAGATATTATAGAGTCTATCTCCTATACTGTTGGCCGCTGGCCCAGAGACCCTGTTGATCATTGATGGCTACATTGTAGGGATAGTTGGGAATAAGCATCCAGTCGGATTGAAAACCAACAGAAAATGGCGACTCTATTGGGGACTCTGTGAAAGAACCCTGATTTAAAAGAAAACAGTTCCTAGTTATAGGTGGCGACTCCGAAGTAATCTCCCAATCGGTCAAAGTGAAATTTATATGCAGGGGAGAAGATCCCAACGTAATCCTCTATTTGAAGAGTTACCAGTAAAAGGAAGGATGATGTATAGAAGAAAAGGATGTTTAAGGAGCAATATGGTGACAAAACTGACCCTAGCTTTTTTGTAAATGAGTTCACTAGTATCACCAAAGGGTCAAATGAGCAGGTTGCAGATTTTAATGCAAGATTTACTAAAGTATTGAACAAATTGCCACATCACATGAGGCCAAATGAACCAATGTGCATAATATTGTATATTAATGCTTTTGATGCCAAAACTACATATGGGTTGAGGGATAAAGGTCTTGCTACTCTCAAGGATGCTTTCAAGATAGCAATAAATATTGAGAATAACAGGAAAGCACTAGGCAAGACAAACAGGAGGGATGATGTGAAAATTCTGCAGAATCCAAACAAACCTCAGAATGTTCAAGGTAATACATCTGCCCCTGAAGACAAAATTGATAAACTGACAAATGTTGTTAAGGACCTAAGCTATAGATTGGCTAGAAGTGAAAAAGGGATAGGTCCTGACAGGCAAGTTTACCAAAGACAGGAAAAGAGACCATCATTGCATGATATGCCATATAATACCAATTGGCATAATGGTGAGCCTGTATTTCCACATAACAACACAAATCAGAGAACTCCACATAGCAAGGAAACTCCTGATCCTTTGAGGAATGCTGTAAATATTGCTGATGATACTCCATGGTGCATAATCTGTCAGATGCCACATTCACAGTCACAATGCATGATTGCTTAGTCTTTGTATGATAATGCTGTATCCTGTAATGAATGCAATGAGCCACATTATGTACAGGATGATGATGTTAATATGCTGTCCATAAGCAGTGGACATCCTTCTCATAATACTGATGAAAGTACAGATGATGGGACTCAGGCCTATCAACAGGTTTTTTATGATGAGGATAATGAAGATAGTTATGTGTATGCTCAGGGCTCACACAGTTTTTTGAATAACCTGCAGAGACCTTCTGATGAAGAAATTAGGGCTCTCACGGCTGCAGCAATAGCTCAAGTCAAAAGCAATTATAACCTCAGAGGTAAAGCTCAGGTAAGCAACCCACATCAGCCAGAAGGTATTTCTGCCGGTCAACTAGTGCATAGTCATAAGGGGATTGAACCACAAAAAAAGCAGCGGGGAAATAACAAGCAAAATTTTAAGCAAAAGACAGGTCATGATTTCCACAGACCAGAGAATGAAGACCAAAGCAAAAGTTCCCAAAACAAGAATGACAATCAAGTAGCCATAAGGACTAAAGCTAAATCATCTCAAGATGGAAGTAAAACCGTGGAGCAAGCTACAACTGTCATACAAAATTATGCTCCATTTGATATCATTCAAGTCCTCTCTCAGGTAAAGGTTTCTGTCCCATTAATGGAACTTATGAAGGTTGAAGAGATCAAGAATAGGACAGTATCCCTAATTTCTGGAGTGCCTTGTCAAGCTAAGCAAAATGATGAGGCCCAAGGTAAGAAGCAGGCCTTGTGCAATGAAGAAGATGAAGTCCCTGAGGTGTATTTAGGGATGACCATGACCAAGTGCCCTTCACAAGTGGAGCCATTCTATGTATCCCTAGTTATAAATGGAAAAGTAATTAGAAATTGTATGCTTGATTCTAGAGCATCTACAAACATTATGCCTCTGGCTATCATGCAACAAGCTGGATTGAAAATAGACAAGGCATGTGGAAAATGTTATGCTATGGATGCCAAAGAGGTACCTGTTATTAGAATCATGAAAGATGTAGATTTCAGACTGGCAGCATATCCTGAAAAGACCTATAAAATGAACATAATGGTGGTTGACATCAAGCCACAGTATGGTATGCAGTTGTTAAGAAGATGGGCAGCACTGATTGGTGGAAGTATGCAGCTGGACCTGTCATATGCCATGATTCCAATGAATGGCAGGGATGTCAAGCTGGTTAGAGAAGAAAGGTCATCAGAGACAGTGGAGTACCAAGAATCAGAGGAGCATGTGTGCTTTGTGAACACTGACTGTGATAACTTCAGGGTTGTCTCAGATGATAAAGAGGAAAATGAGGACAATGTTTGCACTCAAGAGCTGGACCAACAAGGTCTATGGACCATGTATTTTGATGGAGATTGTGCAAAGGAAGGCTCTGGAGCTGGAGTTGTATTCCTATCTCCATCTGGTAAGCTCCTAAAGTTCTCCTTCTTGCTAAGATTTGCTTGCACAAACAACATTGCAGAGTATGAAATCTTACTCTTAGGCTTAAATATAGCTCTCAAACATGGAATCAAGATGCTAAGGGTATTTGGGGATTCTGAGTTAATTGTATCCCAAATTAGAGATAGGTATGCCTCAAAGAACAAAAGATTAAAACAATACAAGCATGCTGTTTGGGACACAATTGAATTATTTGATGCATTTTCAATAGGCTGGGTAGAGAGATCAAAAAATGTCATGGCTGATTTCTTAGCCAATGTGGCAATAAGGCCAGATGACGTCACTCTATCAGATGTTACAAATGTTGAAGTTAAAATCAGACCTGCAGTACCAGAAAACATATGCAGTTGGCAAGTGTTTGATGATAAGGACTTATTAAGATTTTTGCACTGCATAGATGAATATGAGAACCAAGAAATTGATTTTCAAAATTTTGTAGAAACTATAGATGGAAAAGAAACTCTTATGGGGAAAGAAATAATTCAGTTGAAGACTAACAAAATCCCTAGAGGGTTGGTAGCTTTAGAAAGAGCTTTTGACAATAGAGACCAATTGGTCACAAAGACATCTCCCACAAACAAAGATGACTTAGAAGAGATAAATTTGGGGACATCTCAGGCCCCCAAGAAGGTATACATTGGCAAACAGCTCAAACCACACATTAGGAGCATGCTGAAAAGATATAAGCATGTTTTTGCCTAGTCATATGAAGACCTTAAAGCTTATAGAGAAGACTTGTTCCAACATGAGATCCCTTTGAAGCCTGGAGCTAGGCCATTTAGACAAAGGCAAAGGCCTATTAATCCCACCTTGGCTCCAAAAATGCAAGAAGAACTCAAGAAGCTTAGGGAGGCTGGAATAATTGTGCCAATTAGACATTCAACTTGGGTGTCTAATCTTGTCCCAGTCAAGAAAAAGAATGGTGATATTAGGCTTTGTGTTGATTTCAGAAATCTGAATGTGTCTTCTTTGAAAGACAATTATCCACTGCCTAATATGGAAGCTATGTTGCAAAAGGTGACTGGTTGTGAACTCCTATCCATGATGGATGGTTTCTTAGGTTACAATCAGGTGAAGGTAAAGGAATCAGAACAATACAAGACTGCCTTCACCAGTCCATGGGGAACATATGTATATGCTAGAATGCCATTTGGGTTGACAAATGCAGGTGCTACATTTCCAAGAGCAATGGATGTTGCTTTTGCAGGGTTGATTGATTCAATCTTGGCTGTTTATCAGGATGATCTGACTGCCTATTCAAAGAAGGAAGAGCAACATTGTATGCACTTGGAGCAGATTTTCATAAGAGCACTAGAGTATGGCATTTCTCTGAATCCAAAGAAGTGTGCTTTTGGGGTAGTTGAAGGAAAGCTCCTGGGGCACATTGTTTCCAAAGATGGAGTTAGGATTGACCCTGAGAGAATAGCTGCAATTGATAAGATCCAGATGCCAAAAACAGTAAAAGGAATTCAGTCCTTCTTTGGACAAATAAATTTTGTTAGAAGATTTGTTCCCAACTTTGCAGAAACCACAAGGAACATCTCTAAAATGCTAAAGAAAGGTGAGACTGTCAGTTGGGAAGGTGAAGCAAGCAGATCTTTTGAGGACATCAAGGAAGCAATCAAGATGGCTCCTGTTCTTAAATCTCCTGATTTCTCTAGGCCATTTCAATTGTTTTCATTTGCTTCTTTCCACACTGTTGCTGCATGTTTGTTATAGAAAAATGAGGATGGTTTTGAGCAACCCATAGCTTTCTTCAGTATGTCCTTGCAGGCTTCTGAGTTAAAGTACGACATCATGGAGAAACAAGCATATGCACTAGTCAGAGCAGTCAAGAGTTTCAGGCCATATCTGGTAGGATCCCAGATAATTGCATATGTGCCTCATGCGGCAGTCAAAGACATCTTCACTCAGCAGGAGGTAACAGGGAGAAGGTGCAGATGGATAAACAAACTACAGGAGTTCAACATAGAAATACAAATTACTAAGTTGGTAAGAGGACAAGGATTAGCCAAAATGATGGCACAGTCAAACTTGGAAGCATGCCAGGTCAATGCAGTCCAGAATGAGAATATCAATGTGTCAAAATCTAAATGGTATAAGGACATCATATATTACTTGCAAAATTTGAATTGTCCTTCCCATTTCAGTGACAGTCAAAAGAGGACCTTAAAACTACATGCAATCAGGTATGTTATTGTTCAAGGTGAGCTGTACTGGAAGAACCTTGATGGTGTGCTGCTAAGATGTGTGGATGAAGATGAAGCTAACAATGTTTTGAATGACATGCATAAAGGATTGTGTGGTGGACATTACACTGCCCAAACAACAGCTCATAAGATCCTTAGGGCAGGATATTGGTGGCCCAGTCTCTTTTCAGATGCACAAAGGCTGGTAAGGAAATGTGACCCTTGCCAAAGGTTCTCAGGAAAGTTAAGATATGAAGGTGCACTGCCCCTTAGAACTGTAACTGTGGATGCTCCATTTCAGCAATGGGGAATTGACTTCATAGGGGAAATTGTAGAGAAATCAAGCGGGGGGCACAGTTGGATTTTGGTGGCTACTGACTACTTCACCAAATGGATTGAGGCCATTCCAACTAAGAGAGCTACAAGTAAGGTAGTGATGGATTTTATCCTAGAAAATATTATCATCAGGTTTGGAGCACCATTCAAAATAGTCACTGATAATGCTATGTGCTTCAGATCTGGTGAATTTGTTGATTTTTGCAACAAATATGGGATAAATTTATCATACGCATTACCATACCACCCACAGGGAAATGGTCAAGCAGAGTCAAGCAATAAAAGCCTCATGAAAATCATCAAGAGGATAGTGGATAAGAACAAGAGAGCTTGGGATTCAAAGCTAAAGTTGGCATTATGGGCTGACAAGGTGACAGTGAAGAAGGCAACTGGAAGGTCACCTTTTGAACTGGTATATGATGCATCAGTTAGACTGCCTGTGAATAAACTCCTACCAGTTTATAGATTCATCCAAGAGAATGATGAGGAGATTGAAGACTCCATGACAGGAAGAATAAACCAGCTGGTTGCACTGGATGAAAGTAGAAGGAAAGCCCACCAGATCAATCTCAAGAGACAACAAAATGTGAAGTATCTGTTTGATAGGAGAGCTACAGAAAGGAAGTTCCAAATAAATGACTGGGTGCTCATCTGGAATGCAAGAAGTCAGGACAAGGGCAAACATGGTAAGTTTGAACCCTTATGGATGGGCCCATATCAGGTTTGCAATACTCATGGGGAGGATTCTTATGTCCTCCAGGCCCTAGATGGTGAGATGCTGGAATTGCCTGTGCATGGTCAATTCCTCAAATTTTATTTTGCATAAGTGATTTGCCTCTGTGCACAATTGTAAAATGTCAGTATATATTTTTTTTTTTTTGAAAGTGCCTTGTATAGTCATCCCTATTTCGAGTTTTGGGTTTTGGCTGGTCTGCTCGGAGATGGTCTGGTTCTCGCTGCAGTCTTGCACTCGCACGTCCCCAATCGGAGCTAGTGTTGGTAATCTTTTTGGTTTAGGGTTTAAGCTTGGATATCTGCAGGTTTTTCATTTGAACCCTAAAGTTTTCTTGTCCGTCGGCATGAGGTTGCGTGTGTCTGGGCGATCATGTTGATAGCAATGGGGGCATTATCGCCAGGACTTTCTCTATTGGCGGCCGAGCTTTTTGTCATTCTGATAGTTTGGGTCTCACCGACGGGGGATGTGAATTGCCTATCGGCGAGAGTATTGTGATCGGAGAAGGAAATTTTGGCTCCACCGATGCGTTTAGTCTGGCCGATGGTGTCATCGGCGTGTGTGTGGTCCTCGGCAGAAGTGTTTTTGGTTCCGCCGATGTAGGTGGTCTTGCCGACAGTGTGTAATTTGTAAGTGCCATCGGGATGACCGAAGGTGTCGGCGAGGAAGTTTTTTATTGGGCCGATGGTTTTGGTCACGTCGATGTGTTGTTTGGTTGGGATGTTTTCAAGGCTGTTGTTCATCGGCGTGATTTGGTGCGTCAGGCAGAGTGTGTAGAGTTTGGCCGACAGGGTTACTCTGGCTGATAAGGGTTGTTCAGAGTGGTCATCGGTGAGAGTATTGCTATCAGTGAAAGAATTTTGGGCTCCGCCGATGTGTTTGGGCTGTGCCAACGAAGATGTTCATCGGTGTGGCACTGCGTATCGGGGAGGTTGGCGGAGTGTTCGCCGATGCAGTGGGTCTTACCGATAGAGTATGGCTTGATGTGCCATCGGGGTGACATGGTTCATCGGGCAAATCTTGGAGACTTGGGCCGATTGGGTTACTCTGCCCGATGGATTGGCTTGTGGGCGTCGGTGTGACATTCTGAGTCGGCGTAGGTTTGAAGTGTTGCTCCGACGATTCAGGTTTGGCCGACGGGGGGATATGAGGTGGTGTCATGCCGAAGGGTGTTCATCGAGGAAACATGTGATGTCGGCAGGTGGGTTTTCATTGGTTCCGATGGTGTATGTTACACCGATGAAGATGGGAGATGGAGTGGTGACCGCTAGCGGTGGGTTCGTGGGTCGAGCGGGGCAAAACGCTCAACACTTAGTGTTTATGCGGCCATGCTTTTAAAGTAATAAGGAGGTCTCCGCAGGGTGCATGTGGGACAAATGCTTCCTGCATGATTTGAAATATCAGCATAATGCGTTTTGGCAAGAAGTGTCTAAGGCACAGTTGTTACATTTTCCGGTGGCCGCGGGTGGTTGAAGACTTTAATGACGGTTGTGCAGAGGTGTGGGCGATGGCGTGAATGATCAAACTGCCCGATCATGGATGAGGATTTCCAGGTGGCGGCGCAAGGCTCGAGGCCTCCCCTGTCTCTTCCCGTGCCTGCTGCATTCATTTTGGATGAGCACCATTCTTTTGATGTGTACTGTATCTGGCGAATTTTGAAATTGGCCATGTAATTAATTGCTGAGTACGCTCCCCTGTGGTATTAGAGGGACTGTGTTACTCTTTCTGTGGTGGTTGAAAACTGGACATATCTGGCTTTGTAATAAGATACAACTGGTTCTGGTTGCTCTGTGCAGGTGA
Source organism: Cunninghamia lanceolata (assembly GCA_027924645.1). Taxonomy (NCBI): domain Eukaryota; kingdom Viridiplantae; phylum Streptophyta; class Pinopsida; order Cupressales; family Cupressaceae; genus Cunninghamia; species Cunninghamia lanceolata. The sequence continues at coordinate 6,485,769 of BSBN01000071.1, read as the reverse complement.
TTTTGTGAGTTTATGTATCTCTTGTTGTATGTCTCATGCATGAATCTACTAATTTCATGATTGGTTTTATATGAGTAATGTTGTATTTGCATGTGTTTTGTTATTCTGTCTCCAGTATTGCATGTGTCCTTCTTCTAAGTCTAGATATCTAAGGGATGTCTGGGATTCTAGAATATAGATTTGCTGTATTGAATGCTTGATCTTTCAACTTCTGCTCAAGGGGTAGATTAAACTGTTTTCAGATTGAGTATTGGGAAAGATATACTGCAATAGGGATACCATAAGTAGAGATAATTTAACACTCTGTGCTGGGAGGTATCTGTAAGGCAGATACCACAATATCCCCTTGAAATCCAGTTTTAGTGTGTTCATGCTGATCATTCACAGGTGTATGTCTATTGACTCCGAGCCTTGGACAGGCACCAATCTAGCTCTACATTGAGATTACACACCAGGTCCTAGTTTTGCATCCAAACACATAAATCGAACTCAAACTTTCAAATCAAACCATTAGGACCTTAGAATTAGTTTTAGGACCTAAAATCCTCTGTCTACAATTGAACATAGGCCCAAAGCTAGCCCCTTTGCTCTTATCCTACAGTTTTGGTCTACTTACAAGAGGATTTATCTGCTTTGTATCAACATCCCAAGCCAACCCACAAGCATATTCTCATGGGTGTTGAATAGGGAATACCCCCCTAGGTTTTGCAGAGCCTGAAGAAGAAGAGGAGATATTATAGAGTCTATCTCCTATACTGTTGGCCGCTGGCCTAGAGATCCTATTGATCATTGATGGCTACATTGTAGGGATAGCTGGGAATAAGCATCCAGTCGGATTGAAAACCAACACAACCACTTTTCACCCTTTTCGAAGGCCGACTGAAATTTCTTTTCGGGTCCGGCGTTGTACATATGCATCTGCACATACAAAGACACATACATACAACGATACATACAACAGATTTCACTGCTGCATAAAGGGTTTTTGGACTTAGTATTTTTTGTTTCTTCTCTTTTTAGCGTGACGGGAGAAAGCGGTAATGCAATGCAAAGGGGCCAGTCAACCTACGAGTGCTAAGGCTTAAGTTACAACTTAAACGACCGGGAACCTGCTACAGGAGGTCTGTAACATACCATCCTCTTAACACTTGAGTAAACTCAAAGATTTACAAGAAAGTAAATAAAACTTGGTAAACATGAGAGATTTTTTAAAAAAATTTAAAAATCATTTGCATAAACACAAGAGATAAAGTACAAATTTTCCAGATAATTTCAACTTTGCAATCATAACCTACTCAAAGTTGGATTCATATTGAATTCCTTTCAATTTACATTTACATTACATAAAATGTACTTGGCAAAAGATTAATTTTAATTCATAAGTTTGACTATCATAAGCCATAACATGGAGCGCACTGCATCTGGAATGTTGATATCTATCTTCACGAGCTTGGCGAATCTTCTGCTTCAGAGGGAGAGCATCGTCCGAGTGCTTTACCTCCAACCACAGATTGGCGGTCCCCCGCACACCTTCCCCTCTGGAAGTGGCCCTACCCTTCACGAAGGGTATAGATATAAGGAATCAACAAGTGCTTGCCATCTGAGTCCTAGTGTTGTGTCCTACATAACTTCAATTTACCATACAACTCTAGATCCCTTCTAGCTAAGTATGATCATACTGATTGGTCATGCCATCTAGACTCACACCTCTGACTCGACTTGGAACTATCTCATCTTTCAGTTTGACTTTCTTCATTTAGTAACTCTAGACACAAGCTTGTCTGTACTGTAATTTCATTCTAGTCAATCTGACTTAGAAGTAATCCTCAATCTAGGATATACATGTAATATAAAGTTTTAGGTATTCTTAACTTTTCAAGAGTCCCTCCTAGCATACTTGCAATGCACTAGGGTCTATGACCTCATGTCTCTTTACTCTCAGATTCTAATATTAAGCACTCTTGCATTTAATATAACAAGTTTCGACATTGTCAGAAAGCATAATAAAATTTTAACAATCAACAAGTGCCTCTTAGACTCTCTATCTTGTTCTATAGTTATCTTGACTATTATTTGACGATCATAATATATAAAGACATAACCGACTTTAAAATACTAGTTTTCTAAACCCTCCCGGTTCAAATACTAGGGTTTAACTTCTGTAATCCCAATACGTGGAACTAACAAATACCTTTGTTTTCCAAAGATAATAATATAATCAAAACAAATGAACAAACCTCTAGTCTTGCCCAGACCTCTAAGCATTGTTCGACCACACATTACTCTTGGCATATATAACATCTAGAGTATGTGAGGTATATCCTCATCCATTAAGTACCCTAATGGATACACACACTTTTCCTAACTAGTCTTCTGACTCAGTTCAAAATATCAACCCAAATATTTTTGATCTACTGACTTTCCATTATGACAATTTACGAACTCGCAAGTATGTTCATCCTTCAAGTACATGTCAATAAACCATTATCAAAAATCTTAAGTATAACAATCATGTAGAGTTGAGATTCGAATCTCCCAACATACCCAAATTAGAATAGATCATATAAGAAATACCCCACACTGGGTTAATTTTGTCTTCTATGCAACTAGTATTAAAATAGGTTCTATTGAACCAAAAACTATGAGAACTATATCTTCTCATTTTCTAGTAAACATATACCCTTGAGTTGGTTGAAAGTTTCAAACTTGAATTATAGGATAAACTATCATGTCTCTTAGTATCCTCATCCTTGAGAGGATTTATCTTAAATAATAGTTTAATATAATAGAGTACAGTACCTTCTAGTCTTTCTCTAGACTACTTAGGCATTACTTGAATCCTCTTGCACATGACACTTAGTACACGAGTACACTATGAACAATAAACATTCTTGGCTTAAATCAATCTTTTCTTCAGATAAGTTAGAATTTACAATAAATTTGTTGACCTTCTATGTCTTTTCAAATCACTTGACTTTCACTTGCAAGGAGGTAAGATCTAATCTTTAACTTCCCATGTTTGTCATGATAATACTACCATTATAAGTACTCTAGATCAAATTTAATCTTTTAAATCTCACGGGTTTTGAGTCATAATTAATGACATAATAATCTCCACCTCATTGACTCCTTTCATTTGCCAACTTTTGATATAGGAAAGATATAGGCTTATGCTCATCACCTTTGCATGCTAAAAAAGTGTACTTGTCACAATTGGAGGTTTCAAATAACTGGCTATATATAATCTTTAAGCATTCCTATAATCTAAACATTTATCTCTAAGTCTTTGATTATAAGCCACCGCGGAAATGAAAGGAATAGCTTTCTTTCAAGGTGTTCGAGAGCTTCTAAGTCCTTCAAGGCTCGTTTAACCTATGAAATAAGATCATTTGAATTACAGTTAAGGGTGTAACTGACCTAGTCTTAGGTTTAACAAACGTTGAACCTATGTAGACCCTAGAATCTGTCGACTCCATGCTTTTGAATTTAACACATTATCAATGTTCTAAATATTTAGAACTGTAGAGAGAGAAAAAGTTCTACATAGCATTCTTCTATTAACACCCAAAATATTGATAGCTAAGCCACGTTAACTCCAGTATAATTTTGTCTCTAAACTTTCTGCACAACAGTTTCAAATCACAAAGAAAAACAAAGAATAATATCTTTATACTAGATTATCACTCTAGTTTGTGACTTTAATATCATTGAATAATCTTCCTTAACTCACAAGGACTATGGCCTTCTGCAGAGTTCTCTATAGTTTAAGACTATACGAAACTATAAATCTTACTTAGATAAAGAACTCAATTGCTTATCTTAAAAACTTCTGGAACTCATACAACTTAATGATCGTTGAGTCGTTTAACAACAAATGTCTTCATAAGTGTTAATAATGTGACTATGACATCCGTCTCCCTTCAAGACTCTTTTTTTTTTATTTGTCGGCCTCAAAATTACACAGTAGTTTATTTATACCATACGGCCTCAAAATACTGTCCCAGCAGAGACAACAATGTAACTATAGACAGTTTCAAAAACCTTAACATGTCTGGGTCTTATTGCAAAAAGTCTTGTTTCCACACTAACAAGTGTTATATTACAAAAGCACAGACTTGTGATAAATATATAGAAAGTAAACATTGCAAATGATAAACACAACAAATGCTATTTACTTATCTGCTGGTATCAATTCTTAAAGCCTGAGTAGTCCCAGCTCGTGGACTCTTGCATACGATCCCTTTGTGTCTGAGCACAACCGGCTCTTACCCCCGCCTAGCCATCTTTTCTTGAGGTTGAACGAGTCTCATCATGAGCAGCAATAAGCAAACTATCACAATCAATTTCATTTAAAATTAAATCATCAATCCGCTTCAAAGTTATCTGAACGTCTTGATCATCCGGAAGAGTTGGAGGAGAATTAGGAAGCCTGACTTCTTTGGACGAAACTTGAGACCTATCAGAAGCTCTTGGGTCCGAGTACTCCAAAAATGACTTAAAATTGGGGGGGGGGGGGGGGGGAACATCTGCGAAGAGAGTGAAAGAGCTCGGGCCGCTGTTGTGAAAGGGTTCATCGGTACTGCTACCACCAACTCCATCAGTGATTGCAGTTGTCTACTAAGCTGCATATGCTTCCTCCCCGGGCTCTGAGTGAGCTAACAGAATGTATCCTCTAAAAAAAATGAAAAACTCCGGAACGTGATTCCCCACCTTCCCCCCTTCTCCACTTTCGCGAGGACATGCAATAACAAAAATGTCGTTATCATAACGGTCCATTCCACTAAAGTTGTTAGAACTGCCTTCCCACTAGCCGTGGGTATCCCATTAACATGTCTCTCAATGCTCTTAAATCGAGCATGCAAGGTTAGAGGGAAAACGTGGGTACTAAATACCCTTCCTCATGCAAACATCGACTAGCAAAATTGGTTAAGAATGAAAGCTTTTAAATAAAGGAGATGGTTATGATTTAACCCTCTAACAACCACTACTCTCAACTTGAGAATATTCACATAAAATATTAGTCTAAAACAAGCTTAGATATTAATATCAATAAGGTTATAATAATAATGTGATGCAAACTTATGTACAAAATGTGACTGGGTAGAGATACTCTCCCCTTCACGCATAGAAGGAAATCACGTCGATTCCAAATAGACAAAATATAAAATTCGACGTTTAAACTACTAATAAGAAACAACCTGCCAATTATACCAATTACGTTATTGACGATGTAAACACAATCTTGTTTATGACGTAAAGAACAACATTTTCGACATAAAGTCGTCTTAGTCGTAAAACGACTACTGTTCAACCTTGAAAGCATCGATTTTCCCAAACGACTAGGTTGACGTTGAAAAGACCTTATAAAGACTCTAAACGACATCGACAATTTGTCGAGTTGAGAAATAAACTTAGACCAAAAGGGTTGAGTATCACTTACCCGAATCTACTTGGTTCACCAATTTGCACCTACACAATACTTAAGATGGCAATAGACTGTTCTTTTTCCCTATATCTATTCCCTCCTCTCCGCTGATGCTCTTCCTCCCTTCTTGGAGGGGCGGAACCTGTTTCCTAAATGCAACTTGCAATCACCAACTCGAGATTAGTGTATCCATAATTATTTCATAATCCTTATGAAATCATAACATCTTGACAACTAATAAACACATGTCAATTTCAGTTGAAAATAACATGTTCATCGAAACATTGATTTTTCAAGACATTTTTACTAAACGTCAAATCATTGAATTATGCATAATCATCTACTAATTACTTCAAAAATAGAAAGTAAAACAGAGTCAAAGTTAGGGATGTAACAATATCCCTCACAGGATATTTGCTAAATATACTGATTTCTAAATGAATTCTGATATACACTGAATATTCTGATTACAAATGATGACAAGCTAATGTGTAACATGGAAAATTTAATAAACAATTGATTAGATATAATAGATGATTCAGATTAAAGATTTGAATGAATGAGATTAGCAGCCTTTGCACACTGAAACAATATCTGAGAATTGAAATCAGATTTCAATTGTAACAATTCAGACTTACATATTTTGCATTACAATATGAATGTGCAAAATTACAAGATAGAGATGAGTATATCAGATCTCACTGTTATAGCAGTCCTTTCAAAGCAACACTGTATCAGGATGTAAATGAATCTATTGCAACCATACTACAACCACACAACGCTGTTACAAGTGCAGGGGCAAGTATGCAAGAACATACCAATTACAATATCACAATGGGATTTATAGTCGATGCTGGTCTGATTATATGAGATGCTGTCTTACACTGTTGATCGCCCTCCAACACAAACACCAAAGATGACTACAATCATATACTGTTGTCCAAAGTTGTTATATCAGACACAAACCCAATCTCCAAGTGACCCGATGATATACTCTTGTGATTGTTCCATGAGCTGCGATGGCATTCTGTATGCGCTCGTTCATGTATTCAATGTTGTAATCGGGCCTTCCTTATGAAAACTATGAATATTGATGCTTCCTGCTCAACGCTATTATAATCGGAACCCACTTATAAATAGTCACCTCTCTTTCTTATATGAAGTGCGATTCCTTGACGGTGAAATCTTTATTGATATTCCTGAATATTCCACGATCTCTATGTGATGCGAATACAATGAGTCCTTGTCACCTTTTGGTCAAAGACTCGTCAACATAGAGCTCCGCCAATCCTTCAGTATGTTGTTCAGAATGCCACCTTGTAATTCCGCTTTCCTCAATATTACATATGCGACTTCTGAGTTTGACTGTGGTAGAATTGTTATGAAAATCATGCTCACAGTGTGATGATGAGATGCCTTAAACCATTCGCTCCTTCGGCATTGATATATCTTGTTTTCTTTATGAATCGGCGCTTCGAACTTCCTCTCAATGATATGATCCTCTACAGATTCTGTATTCAGTGAATGAGTAGAGTTTTCAATGGTTGCTTAGAATCAGATCGGTGCAAGTCTGCAATGATAGGCGCTCAATGAAATTCAAACAAGCCTGAGTCTTCAAACAATACAAGTCTCCATTGAATTCGACTATGATCTCCGACCAAATCTTGGCAATTAATCGATAAACTCCAACCAAAAGAAATGTAGAACAATGCTTTGAAGAACAATTGTGAAATCTGAAGCAATTTCACCTCATAAAGTAGTAAGGGATCATCTCCAAACTACTGATAACCATGTAATGTCCCCTTCTAGACACATGGTTAGTCCATCATGGAGTTCCCCTGGGCTAGCAGTTTGGTTAGGGAACTGTGGTTAGTTGGCTTTGGAGGTCCTTGACAGTGAGGGAGTTATGGTTCGCATTCAGTGGATCCAGTTGGCACCCTCGTGATTGGTTCAGTGAGCTCTTGGTCGTTACTATTTTTAGTAAGTTCGGGTATTGTGTCGGTTCGAGATTTTCAGAGTTGGAGCAGATGCGTTTCGTCGAGACCTTTCCGGCGAGCTAAAGACCAATGATTTCCGACACCGTCTTCATACTTATTTTAAAGTCCGAAGATTTATTAATTAATATTAATGTGGACTTTATTATAATTTGCGGGAAAAGTGAATTAATGGAAAATTAAGTCTTTTTGCAAGTGGTGACCTTGGGCGCCCATCCCTAGGCAAGTAAAAGTGTTTTTTAAAATGTTAAAACTCCCTCTTGAATTCCAACGCCATATTGGAGGGAGAATATAAGGTGTTTTTGGGAGCTTATTTCATTTTATGCTATGTTTGATGATATTTGTTTATGAGAGCTCTGCTAGGGTTTTTGGAGATTGAGAATTTGCATCAAGCTATTGGAGATGGTAACCTCCATTAGTGACGGTATCCCATAGGTGTGAAAGACCACCCAACGGTGCCTTTGTGAGTGGATGCATCCGGCATTCGCATTTGTGCTTCAATGGAGTTTGGGAATGAAGTATGGAGCTGATTTGTCATATTTATTACCAGTGATTGAATGTTCTGATTTTATGAGAAGTGGAGGGCAGATTTCAGTGTAGAGAGTAGTTCTTGCTACTATGTTGTATTCCTTTGCTGGCCATACCATTTGGGAGCAGGCCATACCTCTTGGCAGCTCATTTCATGAGATTTCTGGCAGAAATCTTGTCCTATCTTGGACGTATGGCTTAGAAATGTATTTCAGTCAGTATTTGCAGCAGTCACAAAAGGATTTTAGACTTCTGTATTCAATTTCCTTTGGCAGCCATGGCCGTACCATGTTGAGGAGGTCGTGGGTTTGTGAAACCTTCTGTCCTTCATTTGTATCACCTATTTGGTCCTATTTGAGGCGTTCAGGGCATGATTCTATGTTGCAACCATTTGTATGAGCTATATTTGATCATTGGGGAGCTTGGAGGCATTTCCAGCCATACCCACTTGTCGTCTCATTTTCGGCGGTCATACCAAGTTGCATATTTTCATCTGGGTATGTAATAGTAATTGTTTACTAACTATTCTACTATCTGGGTTGTCATTACTTTCTTCAGATTCATTGTATATTTTCTGGGTTCCTGTTATATGCAAAATATTGTGTGCTCCGGCACTACTTCTGCAAGAAAACATAAAACCCTCTTCTGCATCTTTTGTCTATCTGAAAGAACACAAAAATTAATAATAAAAATCACATAATAAAGATTCAAAAATAAACCAACAGGTACAGCACATTATAGTGGTATCAGAGCTAAAGATCTTGCCATCTTGTGAGTTCAGTTTCGACATCCAGAAGTAAAAATGAGACATGCGACCTATAGATAGATATCCTTTTAGAAGTACAAGGGCAAGGCAAGTAACACAGGTTCCGCAGTCGGCTATTCCAGAGAATCCAGTACCTATAATAGATTCTTTTGACCCAGAACCAGAAATAGTGGTAGTAGCTACTGAGGACGATTCTTAGGTATCACGAACGGACCCATTTTCTGGAGAGCTTCCACTAGTTATAGGTCCTACAGGAGAGATGGATGACAGGGAGGAACCGGAGCTTAGTGCTCGTGATATTTTGATCGCACTCACTCGAGAGATGAGGGAGTCTCGACGAGAGATGGTAGAGGCACATGCCATGGAATGGATGGGTAATGACTTGGACAATCACCGTGACAGGAACAGGTACAATGGAGGTGACAAGAACAGGTACAATGGAGGTGACAGGAACAGATACAACGGAGGTGACCAGAACAGGTACCAGGAGGTGATAGAAACAGACATGACGGGGGAGAAAGGAACAGGAATAATGGGAATAATAGGCATAATGGTGACAGGAACCGGGAAGAACGGAATAATGGGGACAGGAATCATGATGATAGATGTAGGGATAGAGATGATGATGATGAGGCTTCGGTTAACCACCGTAGGGCTTCACAGTTCACTGCGGGAGATAGACCTGGCATTTCGATATTTGCTCCCAGGAATCAAGTTCCTGAACAGGATCCTACTCAGGCAGAGTTCCAGGAGGAGATTCTAAGGGACTGGAGAGCATCTAGTGAGGGTTTCAGAAATGAGATGACATTTGCTGAATATTCTGAAATGAGGACTAGGTGTAAACCTCGGAGGGGAGGTAGATCACAGAACCAAGAACTGCAGAGGAAAATAAGTAAGATGACACTTCCTTACTTTGACGGATCGGGTAAGACCATCGCGAGAGCTTGGGTCCAGAAATTGGACAGCTACTTGCAGATTAGTCCCATGCTAGAGGACGCCATTACTTATGCAGCTCTACACTTGGAGGGGACTGCTCACAAATAGTGGAGTAACGGGAAGGTCACACTAGGTCACGATCAGGTCACTTCATATGTGGAGTTTACAGCTAGATTGATCGATAGGTTCGATAAAAAGGACCCAGAGTTACAATTCAAGGAGTTGACTCAGTTGAGATAGAGTGGATCAGTAGACTCCTACATTGCTGATTTCCAGGATATATCTATTATGGTTCCGGATATTATTGAGCGCAGATTGGTTGTTCTTTTCATTGACGGATTGTTAGATCAACTTCGCGGTTGGGTGAAGGGTTTTGACCCTACTACACTCCAGGAGGCCATGAAGAAGGCCTGGGACATGGAGACATCAGTTTGGAGGAATAAGTTTCAATCCAAAGGATTTCTGCCAAGGAAAGATAAGGAGAGGGATAGAAGACCATTTCAGAGAGATGCAAGACAACAGCATAAGAGTTCTTCTAGATTGGACAACGATCAGCTAAATGACTTGAGGAAGAAGCTCTGTTTTCAGTGTCATGAGCCTTGGGATCCTAAGCACAAGTGTGCTGCCCAAGGAAAGGCCAAACAGTTAGAGTACTTTTCAGCCGACGAGTCTATTGATGGGGAGCCCCATTCGGATTACAATTCAGAGGCCGAGGGTGTAGAATCAGAGGGCTCAGGGGAAGCATCAGATAGAGAGGATGATCTAGCTCTACCTACAACAAGTATCACGAGTATCCAGAAGGAAGGGTCATTCAGGATACAAGGTGTACTGAGCGGGCAGCGATGTATTGCTTTACTTGACACAGGTGCCACTCATAACTTCATAGATGAGGGCTTGGTCACCAAGAGAGGGCTGAAAACCGAGGAATTTGAGGGCTTTAAGGTGAAGGTTGCCGATGGTTTTGTACTCACCTGCACTAGGAGGATACCCAATCTATCAATCCAGCTGAACAGACACTTGTCAATCAGAGTTTTATGTTGTCGGCATGGGCGAGATGGATGTTGTGTTGGGTATGAAATGGTTGAATGATATTGAGGAGTTCACTCTCAACTTGCGGACGATGGAGATGAAGTTTGAGGTGGACAGAGTTAGGCATGTGCTCAGAGGCATTTCGGATGGTGGATTGAGAGTTGTCTCTCTCAAGCGGATGGAGCAATTGATTCGTCATGATCAGGTGGAGTGGGCAGCCGAGGTTATGGTGCCTGCAGTAGATCAGCAGAAGCATGCATATCCTCCTGACATACAGTCTATACTTACTAAACACACCAAAGTGTTTAGTGATATTCCACCAGGTAAACCTCCTGATAGAGGTTTTGAGCATGTGATTGAGTTGGAGGAGGGTGCTAAGCCCGTAATCACGACCCCTTACAGGCACCCAAAGAGGTATAAGGATGAGATCGAGAAGGCTATCAAAGAGCTTCTCGAGATGGGTCACATCAGGCCTAGTAAGAGTCCGTTTGCATCATCCGTGGTATTGGTAAAGAAGGATGGGACTCTCAGAATGTGTATCGATTACAGGGAACTCAATAAGAAAACAATCAAGAATAGGTACCCGATTAACAGAATTGATGAGCTGATTGACAAGCTGCACGGGGCCTGTTACTTCTCCAAGATTGATTTGAGATCCAGTTACCATCAGATACGGGTCAGAGATGAGGATGTGGAGAAGACAGCATTCAGGTGTCATTATGGGCACTTTGAGTTTCTGGTCATGCCATTCGGTTTGACCAATGCACCAGCTACCTTCCAGTCCTGTATGAACAGGGTCTTCAGAGAACAGTTGAGGAGATTTGTGCTAATTTTCTTTGATGATATATTGATTTACAGCAGGACATGGGAAGAGCACCTGAAGCACATTGACATTGTTCTGAGCATCTTGGAGAGTGAGTCGTTGTATGCCAAAATGTCAAATTGTGAGTTTGGGATGACTGAGTTGCTGTACTTGGGTCATATCATTAGTGCTGGTAGTGTAAAGGTAGACCCAGAAAAGATTCGGGCAATTGTGGATTGGCCACCACCGAAAAATCTCTCATATCTTAAGGGATTTCTTGGCCTCTGTGGATATTACCGCCGGTTTGTGAAGGGGTTCTCTCAATTAGTTGCTCCCCTTACTGATTTGACTCGTAAGGATGCTTTCAGCTGGTCTGATAAGGCACATGAGTGTTTTGACAGGTTCAAACAAATCATGAGTCTTGCCCTATGTTAGCTATCCCTGATTTCAGCAAGCCCTTCGAGCTACAGTGTGATGCCTCGGATGTAGGCATTGGTGCAGTAATCATGCAGGATAAGCACCCCATTGCATTTGAGAGTAGGAAGTTGAGGGGTGTGGAGAAGAGTTACAACATATATGACAAGGAGATGTTAGCCATCATGCATGCATTGGCTAAGTTCAGACAATACCTGGTGGGCAGCAAATTCGTGGTTAAGACGGATTACAATAGTCTGAAGCATTTCCTTGGGCAGAAGGATCTGAACGAGAGGCAACAGAAGTGGGTCAGCAAGTTACAGGCCTATGATTTCGACATTGTTTATGTCAAGGGAAAGAAAAATGTTGTTGCCGACGCGTTATCCAGGAGACCTCATTTGTGTGCACTAGGTGCTATTGCTGATGCTTGGAGAGAGTTGATTTCAGTAGAGTATGCCAAGGATGAGTGGGCTACTGGAGTGATTGATGGCACCATCAAAGATGACAGGTACACGATGGTAAATGATTTGATCATTTACAAGGACAGGATCTTCTTGGTGTCTGGTTCACAGATGAAGCAAAAAGTTTTGAGGGCATTTCATGACTTGCCTATGGCAGGGCATCTAGGATACTTCAAAACTTACAGATAGGTTAGAGAGAGGTTCACCTGGAAGGGCCTCAAGACCGAGGTGATGCAGTATGTGAGAGAGTGCCCAATATGTCAGCAGAACAAGCAAGAGCACTCGCTTCCAGGAGGTTTATTGCAGCCCCTACCCATTCCTGACAGGAAGTGGGACAGCATTTCTATGGACTTCATCACAGGGTTACCTAGAGTCCAAGGCAGGGATTATATTTTTGTGGTAGTAGACAGGTTGACGAAGTATGCACACTTCTTTGCTATTCCTACCACTTATACTGCAGCTCAGGTTGCAGAGTTGTTCTTTCGTGAGGTATTTCAACTTCATGGGTTGCCTAGGAGTATCATTAGTGACAGGTATAGCAGATTCCTTAGTAATTTTTGGCAGGAGCTTTTCAGGTTGTCAGGGATAGAGCTCACACCCAGTACAAGTTATCACCCCCAGATTGATTGTCAGACAGAGATAGTGAACAAGTGGGTGGAAGGATACCTCAGGAACTATGTGTCAGGGCAGCAGAAGGCATGGGTTAGGTGGCTTCACATGGGGGAGTATTGCTACAATTCCACTTACCACATGTCCATTCAGATGTCACCCTTCATGGTGTTGTATGGTTATGAGGCGTCGAGCTTTGCCGATTTACTGTTTGGTGATAGCAGGGTGCCGAAGGCAAAAGATTTCCTCCAGGAGAGTCAGGATATCATGAGGGCATTGAAGGAAAACATACAAAAGGCTCAGAATCAGCAGAAGCAGTATGCAGATCAGCAGAGGACTGAGCGGTCATTTAAGGTTGGTGACATGGTTTACCTCATGCTGTAGCCTTATAGGCAATCTACTCTCAAGAAGAGTGGAGCGGAGAAGTTGAAGCCACGGTATTATGGACCCTTCAGGGTCACCAGGAGGATTGGTGAGGTGGCTTATGAGTTGGAGTTACCAGCAGGGAGCAGGGTACATAATGTGTTCTATGTTTCTCGCCTCAAGAAGGCATTGGGGCACAATGTGACACCCTTAGTTGAGTTGCCTCCTCTTGATGAAGAGGGGAAGTTGATATTGATACCCAAGGCAATCATTGACACCAGGGATCGCAATTTGAAGAGGAGGATTATCAGAGAGTACCTGGTCAAATGGAAAAATCTGCCGGTTGAGGATGCTACGTGGGAGAACGAATGGATTCTGGAGCATCCTGAGCTGAGATTGCTTGAGGCAAACAATCTTAGGGAGGGCGGACTGTAATGTCCCCTTCTAGACACATGGTTAGTCCATCATGGAGTTCCTGTGGGCTAGCATTTTGGTTAGGGAACTGTGGTTAGTTGGCTCTGGAGGTCCTTGACAGTGAGGGAGTTATGGTTCACATTTAGTGGATCCAGTTGGCACCCTCGTGGTTGGTTCAGTGGGCTCTTGGTCGTTACTTACTATTTTTAGTAAGTTTGGGTATTGTGTCGGTTCAAAATTTTTAGAGTTGGAGCAGATGCGTTTCGTCGAGACCTTTCCGGCGAGCTAAAGATCAATGATTTCAGACACCGTCTTCATACTTAATTTAAAGTCCGAAGATTTATTAATTAATATTAATATGGACTTTATTATAATTTGCGGGAAAAGTGAATTAATGGAAAATTAAGTCTTTTGAAAGTGGTGACCTTGGGCGCCCATCCCTAGGCAAGTAAAAGTGTTTTTTAAAATGTTAAAACCCCCTCTTGAATTCCAACGCCATATTGGAGGGAGAATATAAGGTGTTTTTGGGAGCTTATTTCATTTTATGCTATGTTTGATGATATTTGTTTGTGAGAGCTCTGCTAGGGTTTTTGGAGATTGAGAATTTGCATCAGGCTATTGGAGACGGTAACCTCCATTAGTGACGGTATCCCACAGGTGTGAAAGACCACCCAACGGTGCCTTTGTGAGTGGATGCATCCGGCATTCGCATTTGTGCTTCAATGGAGTTTGGGAACGAAGTATGGAGTTGATTTGTCATATTTATTACCAGTGATTGAATGTTCTGATTTTATGAGAAGTTGAGGGCAGATTTCAGTGTGTAGAGAGTAGTTCTTGCTGTTGTGTTGTATTCCTTTGCTGGCCGTACCATTTGGGAGCAGGCCGTATCTCTTGGCAGCTCATTTCATGAGATTTCTGGCAGCAATCTTGTTCTATCTTGGATGTATGGCTTAGAAATGTATTTCAGTCAGTATTTGCAGCAGTCACAAAAGGATTTCAGACTTCTGTATGCAATTTCCTTTGGTAGCCATGGCTGTACCATGCTGAGGAGGTCGTGGGTTTGTGAAACCTTTTGTCCTTCATTTGTATCACCTATTTGGTCCTATTTGAGGCGTTCAGGGCATGATTCTATGTTGCAACCATTTGTATGAGCTATATTTGATCATTGAGGAGCTTGGAGGCATTTCCAGCCATACCCACTTGTCGGCTCATTTCCAGCGGTCATACCAAGTTGCATATTTTCATCTGGGTATGTAATAGTAATTGTTTACTGGCTATTCTACTATCTGGGTTGTCATTACTTTCTTCAGATTCATTGTATATTTTCTGGGTTCCTGTTATATGCAAAATATTGTGTGCTCCAGCACTACATCTGCAGGAAAACATAAAACCCTCTTCTGCATCTTCTGTCTATCTGAAAGAACACAAAAATTAATAATAAAAATCACATAATAAAGATTCAAAAATAAACCAACAGGTACGGCACATTACAAACCAAGGGATCATCTCCTTGATACCACGCTGAAACCATAAACTTGTCTTCAAACCAAAAACACAAAAACTCAATGATATCCAAAGTGATTTACAAATGCTCCTTATAAAGCCCTAACTCCAAATAGGTCTGGCCTAACTTTATTAAATGAAAGTTTTTTGTGTACACAATCACTTAACTTTATTAAATGACGGTTTTTATGTACACAATGTCACTTTATGACATAAAGTGCATTTGAACCCACTTAAGTAACTTTATAAAATACTTTTATAAAGTAATTCAAAATTAGAACACTTTATAAAAATAGAACCACTTAAGTTACTTAACTCCTTGTTCTAGCTAATTATCCCTTTGGAATATGATAGCCATATCAAATATGACCATCACAGAAATGGGGACATCACAAATAACATGATGTTAGTATGAAAACTATCATGATTTAGAGATTGGTGGTACTTGGTAGCATTTTCAATAGTGAAGGTGTATTAAGCACCACTAGGAGATCTCTTGATGAGGTTCACATGAAAATTAGAGTAGCGCAGCAAGCGTGATGGGATCACTTCATTGCTTAGTATTCATGCAAGTGATCACCAACAAACTTTGTTGGGAAATTGTGATGAAAGTAAGATTGTGCAGTGGAGGATTGTAAGTCAAATTTTCAGATTTGGTGCTGCTATCATTAGTTGGATCAGCCAACATCTGACTTTGGTTGCACACATACAAGTGGGTTGGCAAGATTTTTTAGACAAAAGATGGAGCATTTTTCAGTTGGTGGCTGTTGAGACAGAATTTTCAGCCTTTGCAGAAGTTTTTTCAATCATTAAGATACTCATCTCTCCTATTTTTACAGGGAGATTCCAATTTTGCAGCAGCTATCACATTTTCAGGTTGCTGATTTTGATAAAATCAGACTATGAGTTGCAATTTCTATGCTTGAACAACTACAAGATTGAGTATTTTGGGACCACTAGGCTATTGGAAAATGTTGGAAAGTGGTTTCAGTTGGGAAAATTGAATACTTCAGCCATCATAAGTCTGTTTTGGGTGGAAAATTAGGTGACTTATGACTCTTATAATTTGTTTTCAGCTTGCACACATGCTGGTTTGTGTTCTTTCATGGATGAACAATTCAGATTTTTGCCCACAACATTAATTTTGAGATGGATAATTTGTGTGGATGACTTGATGAGGTATGCTCACTCCCTCACCTTCAGGTTATATAATGATACAAAGGTTTGGGATCTAGGAATTTGTGAGATTGGTGGATTGCCTCACAGTGAAATTAAGAATGCTATATTTGCAATCTTCAGTTGCATCAGTGTAGCGCAACGAAAACATGGGGAAGCATTATTCAGAATTATTTGGGATCCTAGTAGTGGTAAACAAAATGAGAATTGCTTGAGGGCAAGCAACTTTTGGGAGGGAGGATTTGTAATGTCCCTTTTTGGGTCCATTCCAACATTCTTGGAAAGTTCCTAGATTCTTGGAGAAGTCCATCCTCGTTGGAGAGTGCCAACTTTCTATGGGCGAAGTTATGTACTGCAGACTGTTGGTTGTGAAGTTGTGTACTTCAGACCGTTGGCTCGAAGTTGTGTACTGCAGATTGTTGGTTGCCAAATTATATACTATAGTACATAACATAAGTTAAATAATTATTATAAGTTGTCATAAAGTAACTTTATTTTATATTTCCTTTATGACAACCTATTTGATTATTTAATTAAAAGTAACTTTAAGTTGTGCAGTTAAGTGGCACAAGGCTCAAGGGGGCAAAAAGGGGACTTTTGCACATGATAAAGGTTTATTTTATATTTTTTGAAGAGAATATGGGAACAATTGAACATTAGTATTTTATTCTCACTTGAGTTGCCCTAAAAGTGCCTTTATAAGAGTTGTGCCTTTATAAGAGTTGAGCTCATTTGTGGGGTTAGCTTGAATATTATTTTCTGATAATTGCTTCTGAGAGAGAGAAGCTGTGTTCTTCTCCATATTTTCTTGAAGATGAAAACCCTCTTGAAGATACTAGTTTTGAGGACGAAAACCCTCCTATCTGGATTTGGTGATTTCATCCAGAAGTCACATCTGCGCTGAATGTTGAAAATATTGGAGCAATTTCATACAATGATTGCCTTTGTGCTGAACGTGGTGCCTTTGATTTTGCAGTGTTTGGTTATGTGTTCAAGGAGATTTTATTTCTAGGTTGTTTCGACAAAGAGTTGCAGATTGAAGTTTGAAGTTTTATCGAGAAAAAATCAGTTTGCTAATTTTTTGGATGTTTTGAAATGTTAGAATTGAAGGTTTAATGAAGATTATGTTTAACATATTGTTGATAAGTCTTTGTAGTGATTATTGTGTTGCATTAAAGATTCTTTGGTAGAGGTCGTACTTCCTTATGAGAGTTTGCACTGCACATATTGCAAGTTTATGGAGGCGTTAAATATTTAAGGAGCTAAAAACAATTTTCTTATGGCCGCTTATCTTTGGAGGCGCTTAAAATGTTTCAAAGGAGTCCATGACACTTTAAGACAAATCTTTCCCTTGTGACGTACTTGCTAGCCGTACGGATGAAAAAGGTTCATGGGAATTTGATAAAGGAGGAAGCGCTCCATACTTTGTCTTATTTGAAGTTTGCCTTAGTGAAGCTATTTGGTGGGGCTGCCTCAAATCTGAAGATTATTGTTTAAACTTTTTGAAGTTGTTTTTTATCCCCTCCCACTTTCCATAGTGCCGTACTATTCCACTTGGTACGTGAGAGTTTGTGTCATGTCCCCGTTTCCGGCTTGATCATCAAGTGAAGAATGGATTAGCCTATTCTTCATTCCCAGAGGCTAATTCTAAAATATGGGGGAATGAATTGGTTTTTGACTAACTCAATCTTTTTGTTTTGCAAGAACAAAGTCAGAAACCTAAAATTTGGCTAAGTCTGGAAGCCAAGTGGGCAGGAAGTTGACTCTTGGAGTCTAGGCGCCAATTTCACATCAGATTTTCCAAATAAGCGCCTAAGGATTTGAGGTCCTTAATTAGGGGTTGGAAGTGAAAGATGTTAAGAGCAACATCCTTTGAGCAAGCTCCACACCTAATAAGGGGTTTGAAGTCCAGAAGACGCCTAATATGGGTTAGGCGCACTTCCTCACTCCTCCTGACTGCATTTTGTGCCTAGCAAATAAGCAACATAACTTGAGCCTCCAGGAAGGCGCTTCAAGCATATTACTCATATCAATCATGGCGCCTTGCTAAGGAATGATGATTGATCATCAAGATGTGTTAAGAAGAAATTAAGGTGCTTGAGTGATGTTATACACTTCAAATAGGCGCCTAGGGATCAAGGCGCCACTGCTTGAGCTTACAATCCTAAATGGGTGCCTAGAACAACAAGGCGCTAAATCATGATTCTAGGACCCTGAACTTGCGCCCAAGCATGAAGAAGGAACTTTTGTGGTGTCATATAAATCACAAAGTGTTTGAGATGTTTTTGCACCTTGAAGACTAGGCGCTAATTCATGATCCGTCAACCATAAAAGTGCTCCTAGTTGATAGCTACTCAAGCATGCGCCTAATTAAGGAAGTAGCCTCCAATCTTCTCACTCAGTCAAGGCGCTAGTGGAGAATGATATCCTAACTCACCTCAATGACTCCAAATGTGAGTGCTTGCAAGGGAAATGACCATTTCAAGTTGAGCGCCAATTCATTCTTTCACAGACCTAGATGTGCGCCTAGGCGCTAGAACATCCCTTTGCAACACTGAGATGGCGCCTTGGCAAGGAAATGAATTGGAAGGTTGAGATGATCATTAAAGGGTTCAAGATTGTTGAAATGACCTTCTATTTAGTTGGAATCATTGCCCAAAGCTAGAGAAGTGTTATGAGAGTAAAGGCGCAAACCTCCTTCTCTCCTACCTCCAGTTGGCGCCTAGATTGCAGAAGACCTCCTTTTGAGTGCCTAAACTTGTTAAGCCTTTAATCAAAGCATAGGATCCAGATACCTTCCCAAGGCGCGGTTCTACTCTTCCATGAACTTGCTTTGGCATCTAAACTTGGAAACTCCTTGAAAGACTTGTATGAAGTTTTAGGCGCTACTCCATGACTCTAGAACCTTGAAAATGCGCCTAAGACAATTAAGGCTTTTTGAATCACAACTTAACTTTCATTTTGTTGAAGAAGTTTGAATTTGCTTGAGAGCTCTTTCACCAAGCCAAGATCTTGATTAAATGTCAAAGGGAACATCAAATTGCCTAAGGCGCACTCTGCCTCCTGTGCCACCTTGGATATGCGCCTCACCTAAATTCCTCATTCACTTGCAAGTAAAAATCACAAGAGGAGCATTCTAGTTTGCACCAATGTTGGATAAGTGGTTAAGTGCCAAAAGGACAAGTTTTATTGTTAAGGCGCACTTCCTAGTCTCTGCCACCTCAGGGAAGCGCCTAGTTTGGAAAGGCGCCTATTCTAGTCCTCATTACTCTCAGTTGGCGCCTAGCCTAGAGAATCTTGCAACTGTGACATCATTTTGGCGCCTGGAGTCTCTGATCTCCTATTGGTCCAAGTGGTAACATCGGGATCCGTTCCAGTTCATTGGATAAGGTTGCCACCTCAGAGGGAGTCATCAAATGGAATATGCTATTGGAATATACTCTTGGGAAGCGTGCCTTGGTTCCTCTTCATGCATTGAAAAACGTGCCTTCATTGCCTTGGAAGGCCTATAAAAGGAGGAGCTCTCTCATTCATTTGATATCTTAATCTTTTGGCGAATTTCTCTCTGCAAAGCTTTATGCTTGTAATCTTGAGGCTTGCGAGTTTCAAGTGTTGGGGTGATGCTCCCTCAACTGACAAGGTGATGCTCCCTTGTTGCATTGTGAGGTGTTGACATCCAGTTAACATCATTGGGTTCAATTGAAGTGATCTACATCAACTAGTGAGATAGAGCTAGTTGCGAAGAAGTTGAAAACATTGTATACATCTAGGCTTCAAGGTCTTTCCTTGTAATCCTCTGAATGAGATTGTATATTCATGCCATTAAGGGCATCATCTTTGTAATAAGACATTTGCTTTGAATTGAATAATAATACAAGTGCCCAACTTCAAGTTGATTCATGCAAGATGCCTTGATATCTTTTCATATGTGATGTTAAGTAGATTAAGCGATTGAAGAGTTAAGTACAAGTAAATTTGTCTAAGTAAGAAAATTTTTTAGCTAGTACTAGATGGGTATCTTACAGTTTGAAAAAAGAAGGGGAGTACTTGTTTCTTGTCCTATGTGGAGGAGTGGGGGCCACCAAATCCTCCTTGTTTGAAGCATGAGTATTTGAGAGCTTTGGTATTACCTTGTCTTGTTTGTGAATGGGAGTTTGGAAATTTTAAGGAAGTCATACGAGGTTGTTTTTGCTATTATTATTTCTGATGTTATATTAGAAATTTTCTGAGTTAATGTTTCAATCAGCTATAGTGTGTGTGTGGGCAGTGTGAAGAGGTTTTCAAACTTTTTCATTAGTATGCACTTGTGTTCATGGTTCAAAGTTTCAAACATCAGTTGGAGTTTTTTGAATATTTTCAGAGGTGGTTTCAGTCTAATTTTAGCAGAGATATCAGTAGAGTAGTGTGTTATCAGACTTGTAGCATCCTTGCAATCATCCTTTTAGAGGTATATTCAGTGTGCATCAATTTCAATTTCAACCACCCATTTCGCATTAATGGCAACCCACCAAGGTTTTGCGTCCATTTGGGAGTCATAGGAGAATGTAGCTTTTCATTTTTATGCCTTTTTGTTGATTGCGGAAATTCATGGGGGTACTAGAAGCGGGAGTTTTGGGGGGTCTTGGACATTGCGGAACTTTGGGGAGTCCCAGACATTTCCAGTTTTTGCACTAAAACTCTGCCTGAAAACACTAGAAGAGGAAGGCACAACTTCTAGGGGGAATATGATATGGCGAGGATCCAAGGCAGGTTAGGATGTGCACTGGACAAAGGAAGTGGAGGCAGAACTTTGGTATAGAATAGGAGGCGGAGCCTAGAGGCACAACAAGTTGGATCCAAATAGGCATGAAATCCACGCAAGGGAGGAAAAAGGATCCAAGGCAGGTTAGGATGTGCATTGGACAAAGGAAGTGGAGGCAGAACTTTGGTATAGAATAGGAGGCGGAGCCTAGAGGCACAACAGGTTGGATCCAAATAGGCATGAAATCCACGCAAGGGAGGAAAAAGAGAGCTAATGGAAGAATGAGGGTGGTAGGGAAAAGTGGGCTTGTGAGGGAGTGCAGGACATATCCAGGTCCAGGTCAAAGTCGTGCCAGAGAAGACATGCAGAAAGGGGCGGTAGAGAAAAGAGGGAGCTTAGGATGGGCAGATCTGAAAAAGTGATGAGGATGCGGACCTGCGAAGGGGTTTAGGATGTCTTGAACTGCCAAGAAAGTCCGCTAGAGGGAACAAAAAGAGGAAAGCTTGGAACTTCAAGAGGGATAGGGATATATCCTGATCACCCCAAAAGTCCCGCAATGTCTTGAAGGGGGGAAAGTTCCGCCTAGGACAAGAAAACTAAGAAAAACTTAGGATTTTTCAGAATCTTTTGCAGAGTTTTCACAAAGTTTAAGCAGGGTTTTAACACCATTTGAGGCACACAAAATGAAGCAAACACATAAGGACCTCTTAGGAAAATTTTGAGCAATTTGACAAAATTTTGCAATCATGGCTTGGAGAATAGAGGTCCCAACACATAGAATGATATTACATAGCCGACTGTACCAAATATTAGTGACAAGGAAGCTGTTTTTAATATTCCAAAGAGGGGTGTATGATTTTGAAAGGAATCATGGGGGACTAAAGAGGAATCAATTCCTTTTATTTTAGTTGTTGTGAACTAAAATGCTGGCCGCCACTTCATATGGTCAATGAAAGGAGAAAAGAGGAGGGGACGTGAGGTATTTGGAGGAAGTTGGAGGTTGTTTGGGTTTCGATTAAGTTGGATGCTGCATATTTGTGGTTTATTTCAGCTTTTGTACTTGGTAATAGCAGCTGTTATTTGTATTCAATCAGCCATTCACAAGGTTTCAGACTTCTCTTTGAGGTACTGTGGAATTTATGCCTCTATATCTGCTCTATTGAGGTTAGAACTCTTTGTTTCAGCACTGTATCTGTATGAAAATTATTATCAGCAATACAGTAATTAATTTATATCAACATGCTGAGTTGTTAGTGTTTAATCTATTTCACTGTTAAATTCACATTGTGTTGTTAGAAAGGCTCCGTTTCAAGTTTTTTCATATAATGGGTATTCTGTCAAACATTTGTTGAAATACACAAAAATTTAGATTGGCACATTACACTCAAGACAAAACAAGCAACAAAAACATAATCATGACACTAAACATCATTATGCATTATAATGGCAGATAGATCCAATGAAACATGCAATAAGGACTTTAATATAAAGAGTTTTGTGGCAGTGCAACACGACTCTGCTTCAAGGATTGAATACTATTAAAATTTTAGCATTATTTAGTGTTGTGCAGGGATAACTCCATGACATTTGCAAATAATATGTAAGGTAAGTGGAAAAAATAATCCCATTGTGGGCTTCAAGGAAGGGGTTCTCATACACCAAATTGGAGCCTTGTTTGGCAGTGATCTAGAAGCTACCTTAACCCCTGTATATATAATAATATGTATAGGTTCCATCTCCTTGAGATTGTGTTTCATAAGTTTTGTCATGTGTCTCCACAATTCATGGAGACTTAAACCATAATCTTTATCAAGGTTATTCATGTGCTGTTCTATTTTAATTTCTTCTCTTCTGAATGGTGATCTTCCCTAGCAATGATCCTGTCATCTTCAACAAAAATATGGAGTTTATATTTAATGTTGCAGAAGAGAATAAGTTAAAGACTTCTATTGTCCTAGAATTTGGGATGTATGCATATAACATAATTCCCATTTGGCGTGTGCAACCATCCAACTACATTCCAAGGGACAGTTCTATTTTGGTTTAGAGAAAGGGTTGCAACTAGGTGATATGTTGATGACCAAGGAGTAGGGGGGAAATATGGAAAACTGAACATTTTGTCAAATCTTTTCTCTAGAAAGGATGATGTAGAGCCATCTTTAGAGAGATCATCGCAGTTGGCAGAGGTTGACTTCTTTAGAATAGGCACATCAGACCATATTATATCTAGAATGACAGTATAAGGAAATATGTTAACTCTTTCCAAATAACTGTAAAAGTAGAGGTGCTGACTAACCTCTCCTTTGTGAGGAGAGGACCCTTTCAAGTTTATACAGTTATGTAATAATTGTGTCTAAAAAGTCTGTAAAAATATTATGTCTAAAGTGTCTTTATTATTGCTTATGCTTACTGATGTATATTCATATAATGTGAGCACCTGTTGCAGTACAAAATAAATCATTGCTTCTAGTTTTACAAATTCTCTTATTTTGATGACATTCCTAAAATGATCAGGAGCATATTGACTATGGAATCCTTTGTGTTATTTTAGATGGAATTGAACTTGATATATGGAGTATTTATTTTTATTATTATTAATAGTGTCTTCAGACATTCATAGGTTATGTTGGCAATAACCATATCAAATTAGTGATATTTTCACAAAAATAGTTTACTGAGTTTTTGGGTGGATAATTCTATTTCTTCTCTGTCTTGCAAGAAA
The DNA here is from genome assembly GCA_027924645.1 of Cunninghamia lanceolata. Lineage (NCBI taxonomy): Eukaryota > Viridiplantae > Streptophyta > Pinopsida > Cupressales > Cupressaceae > Cunninghamia > Cunninghamia lanceolata. The sequence continues at coordinate 6,461,886 of BSBN01000071.1, read as the reverse complement.
GTAAAATACTGTTTTGTTTTTTTCTCGTTTAACCATGACCTATAGGGTGGAGGATGGTGCAACACTTTAGCATCATGTGGTACGCGTAGGAATACTTCTTTGGGTTCATCTATGTACATGGAAAGACAAATCCAGTTTTCAGGCATTTTAAGCAACAAACCTTCTGAAAATCCAGGTCAATAATTTTTTATATATATTTTTTATTTAAAATCTGTTTGTATTTCAATTTTTTCGTGTTTAACAAAATATTGAATGGGTGCATTTTACTGCACCACTACAGTAAGCCAAATCTGACCTTGCTCAACTCAGGGATATTACAGTGAAAAAGGATCAGCTCAGGTGATCGTCCATCAAAGAGGCTTTATTCAAGTTTTCAGATTGACGCATCTTAACAATGCTTCCTCCCAGCCCCCCACAAGTTGTCCCCTATTCTCACATGGACAATACAAAATAGAACAGCTGGTTGTGGTGGTTTCATCCAGGAATCACACTTGCGCTATAATGAAAGATTTTGATAAGTTTTGAAGTATATCATTGGGGTTTTGATTTATATTTTGTTTGGTGTTCTTTTTGATGAGAATGGACTGATTTTTGGTGTTTTCTGTGAAGTGCTGGAAGAGACTCTAAGCATGCCGCCCATTTCTAGGGTTGCTGAATCTTTCTTGGTTTGGAGTTTGGGAATGATGATGACTGATTTTTTATGAGATAGAAGTTATTTCTCTGTAACATACACCCCTGGTATATGTTTTGCTCTGTAGGTTTTTTTTTGTGTTTTTGTTTGTTTTGCTGTTTAGGGTTTTATGGGTTTTGCTTGCATGTGCATGTTGTTTACCGCAATATGGTGTGTTTCATAGAATATGAAGTAAACAGAAATAAGAAGTAGTAGTATAGTGCATCATACGAACATAACAGAATTACTCAGAACGGACCATTGTATTCATCATTGATTCACAGGAAACATTACAATGTTCATAACAGTAACATACACATTTCATTATGACTCCAATGTCTGCATATCAACTATTGTCAAATCACCGATGCCTCGACTACGATGTATTGACGCTCTAAATACTCATCACCAAGGTTGGTTGTGATGCCAACCGTTGGTACCGACTCCAAACTACCCGACTTGTCGGTTGGTACCGACAACTAATTACATCTTATTACGTTATTTATTCACTTAACTAATTTGTTGTCTACATCTATCCCCCCCTCAAAATTGGTCGTCTTCCATACGACATTTACATCAAAACAACAAAATTATGACAGAAACTCAAAAATATCCTACTGAGAGTGGGAGGTTGGAAGGACGTCCCTGGATGTACTGAGGAGGTTGGGGTGGTTGATCGCTGCTGTGCCTGTAGCTTCCTTGCTTCCTCCGTCCTTTGCCGCAGCTGGTGTTGGGCCACTAGCTCTCGCTCTTTTGCTACCTTCACTATTGTTTGCACTCATTTTCCATCAGACTTTCCCAGGCTTCCATTCCTGTATCAACACTTTTTTTTTCCACCTCACTGAACAATCTTCACAGCAACAATAGTGTGGTGTACGGCAACCTCCTTGACGACCTTATGCAATCCCTGAAGTCTTGTGTACGGCTTCCCTTCGTTCGGCTCCTTCCCTGTATGGCCTTCTCTGAATTTGTACGGCAGCCTTTGTGAAATCTGTACTTGGCGGCCTGATGCCCTTTTCTCTTCTTTTTCTGACTCCCTCCTCTTCCCGTACGGCGTTTGGACAGTTTTGTGTTTAATTTGCAAGGGACGGGGGATTTTTAATTTGTCAGGGGCGGGGGAACACTGTACGCCGTACGTCGTACGGATTTTTTTTGAATTTTGAATTTTTGAAAAAAAAAATAATTTTTTTTGGCCAGGCCGTATGTCGTACGGATTTTTTTTGAATTTTTTTGGCCCAGGCTATACGTCCGTACGTCGTACGGCCTGGTCGTATGTCGTACCTTTTTTTAAAAAAATTCTCCCGACATTTTATTTTTTTCGTCTTTTCCATGTCAAACTGAATCTGATTTGTCTATTTTTCTCCGATGGGTTCCACGTTCGATCTGCAACTCCGACTGGAATTGTTGTCTTAAAAAAAAATAAACTATCTGACTTTTGAACATAATTTTTTTCTGCTGATTGTCACCGATCGCCAAAACATTGCTAGTCGACGGAAATACTCTATAGTCCTTATTCTTTCTGTATGGTCTTTTTCTGGCCGGTGTTTTCAATGTTGTGTTCCCGTCGTTGGTTTCATCACCCCGATTTACCTTGCATGTCAATGACTCTTCATACCTGATCACCTCGTCTGGTTCAAATGTATGTGCAAGTGTATCCTCTATCTTGGCTTCACCCTCTGTATATTCTTTCTGTGCCTCTCCTAGTCGACTTGTCTATTTTGGTCGACTTGTCTCTACCACTATTTGCTCTGTTACTTCCGGCTGATTATTACCTTCCTCCCCTTTGTCATTCATTATTGGTTCCCTCTTGCCAAGTGGTCGAGTGTTTGCCAATCCATTAAGTGCTTCATTCGTGAACAATGTTTCACTCATCGGCCTAGAGTTGCCCAGACTTTCATTCGTCGGCCGAGAGTTGCCGAGAGTTTCACAGTTGCCAAGTGTTTCACTCTTCGATTGAGTTTTGCCAAGAATTGCACTGCCATGACTTGCATTGCCAGGACTTGCACTATGAGGACTTGCATTGTTCATCGGAGAGCTCTCGCCAACTTCTTTTATTGAAATCATATTACATTCCGGTTGAAAGAATTCGTAATCTTCCATCTGCCAGTGGAAGAGCCCACGAAAGGAATTAGTTTCATCCTCAGAACATTCTTGCAATTTTAATACTCCTTCCTCATTAGGGTCTATTGGTCCTCTGCCAATTGACTCCCCTTCGTCTGAATTGGAATCTGATGCTAGTTCCTCACTTATAGCCTGTGTTCTCAGATTTATGACAATCTTCTTACCTTTGTTCTCTATTGACAATGTGTTCTTTTTCTAGTTATGGTTGGCCTTGGCGGCTATCAGCCACCCTCGGCTGAGTAATGCATTGTAAGATGCATTTTGTGCTGTTATGACTACAAAGTTTAATCGAAAGAGTTGGGTGCCAATCCTTACTTTCTGAGCCATTAGCACTCCCAGCGCTTTAATTCCGTGTTGGTCTGCTCCCAATAACTGAAAATTTTGTGGCCATAGTGTAGGTTTCCCTAAGCACTTCCACGTATCTTCTGTCAACACATTCACTCCCGATCCACCGTTGATTATTGTGTTCGTCAGGTGACATCCACCGATTTCCATGTGTAAGACAGCTGGATTCTTGCCATTGTTAATGGCCAACAATCTCGGGTCGATGACTTGTTCTCCTTCCAGCGGTGGCTCCACTATGACATCTTCATCCTTTGTTTGCCCGTTTGGGTTCCCTTCCATCGCCTTCGAGATTGCCATCCTTAGTTGTGGCATGCTCTGTAGAAGATTCGCTATCTTGACCGATACAGTGGTTTGTAACACCTGATTCACGATACTCTTGTCCGACTCTGGTCGTACGGTAGTTGTTCTTCTGTTCTTTCCTTCCATTTCCATTGCCATCTCTACTTCTTTCCTAGCCTCCCGAAGTCTCTCCTTCTCGGTTCAGGGATCTGGATACGTCGCTTTTTTCCATTTTGTTCGAGTGACCGCCAGGATCTCTTCATCATTCTCCTTGAAACTGATTAGGTTCACCTCTTTTTGCTTCGGGCAATCTTTTTCTTCGTGATCTCTAGGCCCACACCACTTGCATAATGCATTTATTGTGTTCTGATTGTTGTTCGGGCATTCTCTTGCAAAGTGTCCCCATTCATTGCATTGCCGGCACTGTATCATGGGTCGCCCCTTGCTGTTGTACTGCAATCTGTTTCTCGGACTTCTATTGCTTTGGTAACCTCCAGGGGATGCATGGCTATTGTACTAGGGCTTTGGTGGTGTGTTCGGCTGTCATGTCCCCGTTTCTGGCTTGATCATCAAGTTAAGAATGGATTAGCCTATTCCTCATTCCCGGAGGCTAATTCGAAATAATGAGGGAATGAACTGGTTTTTGACTAACTTAACCTTTTGTTTTGCAGGAGCAAAGTCAGGAACTTGAAATTTGACTAAGTCTGGGAGTGGTTTCATCAACTCCAGTGATCATGTTTTCCAGGCGCCTTCCTTGACAATTCGGGTTCATTTTGGCGCCCAACTCCCAAAGTCTATTCTGGCACTCAGTCAAGCATCCAGTTAAGGCGCTCCTTTTGATTTAACCTTCTCCATCCTGGCGCCCCGTTTTGAGTTCAGCTAAGTAGGTTTGGAATGCAGTTTCATGCTTGGGCGCCCATGTCATGTTGGACCTACCAAATATGCGCCTTGGGTTTTGAAGGATGTAATCAAGAAGATGGAGTCATCTAAAGGTATGATGTGAACCTATTGAACTTGCAGGATCCTCTAGTTGAGTTTGGAATCATTGAAGTGGTCTAAGAGAGTTAGGCGCACTTCCTAACCTTCACAACACTCAAAGTGCGCCTAGTCCTCATTTTTGCGCCTAGACTCCTTTGCCAATGGTGAATTCATTGTTCAAGTGAAAATCCAGTGGAAATGGTTGATTGATCAACATGATGAAGTTTTCTAAGTAAGGCGTTAGCATCAGGTTTCCATCATGAGCGCCTAGAGCATCAGGGCACCAATGTATGATTCCATGACACTGAATTTGCGCCCAAATTGAAGGAGGAGTTTTAAGATGCCAAGATGGTGGTATAACTTCAAATAGGCGCCTAAGGATAAAGGCGCCATCTCTGGTTCAAAGAAACCCTTGTGGGTGCTTAGGCGTTGGTCTCTGGCACTCTAGATATGCGCCCTAGTCAAGAAGTCACCGGTGAAGGCAAGATTTCAAGGCATCAAAGGTAGTGGACTTTCAGTTGAGCAAACCCTAAAATAGCGCCCTATGCTAGATGATAGTTTGATGTTCAATGGAGATCAGGTTGTTTGATGCAATGATCTTAGGCGCCAAGACAAGATTCAATGACCTTGAAAATGCGCCTAAGTAGGAATATGCTCTCCAGACTCCTCAAGAGGTCAGGGCGCTTGGTCAGGGAAGTGTTTTGTTTTGAATTTAAGACTCCAGAAGTGAGCATTTGCATAGAAGATAAGCCTTTCAAGGTGAGGCGCCAATCTAGGTTCTTTCCTGCCAATAAATGCGCCTAGGTGAAGTTGCAAACTTTGACAAGATGTTAATGTTCTGTATGAGGGCGCTAGATTAAAAAGGAACTTCAAAAGGTTTAATTGCTAGTGTTTGAAAGTTTGAATAGTGTTGAACATCTTCATGAAGATGCTAGGCGCAGATACCAATCAAAATGACCTCAAAGGTGCGCCTAAGATGGATGGAAGCTCCCAAGGCCAGTTCAGATGCAAGGCGCTCCATCAGGGGACAATGTTATGTTCATTTGAAGTCAAACTACCTTCAAATTTCCTTGAAAGATGACAAGTTAGAACTTGGGCGCCAAAACCTCTGTAAAACCTTCAAATATGCGCCTACCCTGTGAGGTGATGAGTTGAACATCCCAAATCTTCAAATGTTTAAGTATGAATCCAGAGGAGTTCACTTCCTAAGGCAGTATCATCCAAGGATGAGAACTTATGACTTAGGCGCACTCCCTAGTGAGATCCTCCACAGCTAGCGCCCTAGTCAGAAGAACCCTTAAACTGTGCCTAAGTGTTTCAAGAAGTGGTTAAGGTTGTTACAATTACCTGAATGCCCATTGGTCGGAAGGATAGCATTTGGATCCGTGTCAAGGTCTCTATATGAGCTTGCCAACTCAGAATGAGTCATCAGTTGGAATATTCCCTTGGATATGCTTCTTGGGAAACGTGCCTTGGTTCCTCTTTGTGCATTGAAAAACGTGCCTTCATCGCCTTTGGAAGGCCTATAAAAGGAGGAGCTCTCTCATTCATTTGGCATGTATGCATTTGACAAAATTCTCTCTGCAAAGCTGTTGAGCTTGTAATCTTGAGGCCTGCGAGTTTCAAGTGTTGGGGTGATGCTCCCTCAACTGACAAGGTGATGCTCCCTTGTTGTACTGTGAGGTGTTGACATCCAGTTGACATCGTTGAGTTTGATTAAGTTGATCTAGTGTGCAAGGCATTGTAATCATCAAGGCTCCAAGGCCTGCTTTTGTAATTCCATTTGAATAAAGTGTAACTTCATGCCATTGAAAGCATTATCCACGTAATAAGACATTGTGAGTTGATTGAATCAAGTAATAAAACAAGTACCCAGCTTAAGGTTGATTCATTCAAATAGTTATCTTTGATGTATATCTTTGTGTTGTTGAAATAGTTGATGAGTTGATAGCAAGTAAAATTGTCTAAGTAAGGAAAATTTTTGGTAGAATTAGTTGGGTATCTTACATCGGCAGTGTTGACGATTCTCCTTGAGTGAAGAGTACTTGTGTACCCCTTGCTTTTAGATTGTATGGGCATTCCTTGATGGAATGTCCCATCACTTGGCAGGTATCACAAAATAATTTTTTCGGACAATTTGCCTTTGTATGACCTTCCCCCTTGCAATCTGTACACCACAGTTCTTTGGCTTCCCTCATATTCTCCTTGTCGACCTTCAGTTCTTTCATCATTCTCATCATGTCCTTCCTGAGTGCTTGCACGGTCTTGGACTCACTGTCGCTGTTGTCATCTGTACTCTCCTCGTCGTCCGTCTTCCTTTTCCCTCGGAAGGATATTTTATTTTCACTCTCTATATCCATCGCTCGATTGTACGCTTCATCGTATGATGACGGAGGCACGACTTTCATTTTCTTTCTCAGCGATGGGCGCAACCCTTCGATGAACCATTGCTTCTTCATCCCGTCGACTGGCTGAGTCTCCAGTTTTCCCAACAATTCTTTCAGTCTCCGGTTGTAGGTTCACACGTTCTCGTGCTTCCCTTGCTTCGTACTGTAGATCTCCGCTACAATTTCACTGTCATCCGTCAGAAGTTTGAATTCGTCTTGGAATGCCTTCTTAAGTAATCTCCATGATGCCCTGTGTGCTTGGTCCAACTCTGTGTACCAGTCAATGGCACTATCTCTCAGTGTCGCTGGAAATGCTTTCAACTAGTAGTCCACATCATCTTGCCTATTGGCTATCCAAATCGTCTCGCACATCTTACAGTGTCGTACTGAATCTTCTGACCCATTCCCCATAAATTTTGGCAGCTTCTGCCTCTCGGTTGGTGGAGTCACCATCCTTCCTCGATGCCCTCCTTGTGCGTTGGACCTGACTGGACTGGTTCTCTCGCAACGTCCCGGTGCGTCACTTGCACTCTCGGCCACATTCGAGTCTTCTCTGCGTCCTTTGTCAACGTCCTCTACACCTTGAGTCTCCTCGGGTTTGTTCTGATACTCCCTCTGCCGTGGGGTCTTAGGCTCAGATCTTCCAACTCTCGCCCCTTCATCGTCCGATATGGATAACTCTCTGATGCGGCGTATGCTGTTTTCAATTTCTTCTGTCAATTCATTTTCATTCCCTTTTTCTTTATTTGTTAGCGGTGTCTTGAAAATTCCTTCGTCGGCATGATGATGTTCATTGACAATTTGTCTGTGTTTTTCTTCATTCTTCTTGTTCCTTTAATCTCAATGATCTTCATGTTCTTTCCTCTAGTGTTTCATGCCCACTTGGTACTCGGTTCTTATCCTTATTGAGTTGTATGGGCATTAATTACTACTCGGGTGAGGAGATGGTCAACCTCTTGGTCGACGTGCAATTGATCCCAGATGACCGACTGAGGGATCTCTCGTCTGAGAGTGTCTTCACGATCCACGTTTGCTTGTACTGGCTCTTCGGTCGGCTGCCCCATCACGACGCCATCTTCATTGTGTTTTTTTTCGACTCTGGTTACACTCGATGGTTTGCTTGTTTCTGACGATGCCACTTGTCCGATGGTTTTCGACGACTCAACTTGTCATCGACAGCCAACTTGTCATCCGATGGTCTCCGACGACTCAACTTGTCATCCGATGGCCTCGGACGACTCAACTTGTCATCGACAGCCAACTTGTCATCCGATGGTCTCCGACGACTCAACTTGTCATCTGATGGCCTCGGATAACTCAACTTGTCATCGACTTGTCACCCTCGACCTGTTTTTGAACTGGCAACGGCGCCAAATGTTTACCGCAATATGGTGTGTTTCACAGAATATGAAGTAAATAGAAATAAGAAGTAGTAGTATAGTGCATCATACGAACATAACAGAATTACTTAGAACGGACCATTGTATTCATCATTGATTCACAGGAAACATTACAATGTTCATAACAGTAACATACATATTTCATTATCACTCCAATGTCTGCATATCAACTATTGTCAAATCACCGATGCCTCGACTACGATGTATTGACGCTCTAAATACTCATCGCCAAGGTTGGTTGTGATGCCAACCGTTGGTATCGACTCCAAACTACCCGACCCATCAGTTGGTACCGACAACTAATTACATCTTATTACATTATTTATTCACTTAACTAATTTGCTGTCTACACGTGTTTGCATGAAATGCATAGAAAATGAAGCATAAACTAAAAACCCAAAAAATATATAATGAATTTGCACCAACGGATAAAGACCTAGATGATAGAAAATGGTAAAACTAATTACTGTAACATACCCAAATGAAAATCTCCAACTTGATTCATTGCCGAAAATGGTACCAGCAATTACAGAGCTATGGAAGTCATCCAAATCTTCATGCAATGCAAAGGAAGCTCAAAAGTAAGAGCTGCAGGTTTACTAATGATCCTAGACGCCTCAAATGACAAGTAATTGAAACCCCAATGAGAGTTTGTTGCTGCCTTCAGAACCCACGACCTGTACTAGCATAGTATGGCCCCTTAGAGGGATAAATCTGCTCCAAACATGATGTAAACACCTCCAAATCCTCTCTGTTTTGAACTGCAGATATTAGCAACCCTATGGCGACCACAATGAAGCAAACATAAACACCGAACAACCCCAAATGAGCCCCTAAATGGTACGTCCAACCCTCAGCAAGTACGGCCACCAAGGCAGAATGTACGACCAGCAAATAAAAGGATTGCAACCTTCAAAAACTCATGAATACCACTAAATTCTACACTAAATCTCCATTAACATCTGCTCATAATAATTTGCCAATAAAATCTTCAATACTTGCTCGAATCTCTATCAGAATATATCAATATGAAGCTCAAATGAAGCCTCTGTGTGAAGCCTCTCCTGATGCAATCTTTCATGCACGAAGAAAGGGACTAATGCAAGGGTTTTCGTCCCAACATAGCCATGAATAAACTTTAGAGCCAAGCTCAAACCCTATGCATGGGAACAACTCGATATGAGAGCCAAAATCAATAATCTTCGCATATCCAAATGAAGTCACTTTTTGCCTTTTTGTTGCTCTTCAAACCCAACACCCAAGATGAGAGAGTTTTTAATTATTATTAATTTATAATTCAACCCCTTGTCTCTCCATGAGGGGTGCCCACCTCCTAGTAGCCCAACTTTAAGTCATAACTTAATTTTAGAAAGCAATTTTACTTTTTAACTTAAAGTAACTTAACTTTCGAATAGTATAAGTTAAATTTTTAATTTAACTTATATATCGACTTATAGCGACTCATAAGTTTTGAATAGCAGCTCACAGCAGAGCCTCTTATGGAAGTAGGTTTGTAACTAAATAGACCGATTGATATTCTCTAGTCGCCGATAGTGGAAATTAAAACACATCTTCATTGAATTGCCTTGAAGACTGTTCCGGGTTTGAGATTTCTCTGTTGTAGCTTTCATTTGTATGTCTGAGCAATATATGGCCAACAAACAGTTCATTTCCATTGTCTAAACTACGTGAGAAGATCTATAGATATTTTCAAGTAATTTCTATTGTAGCGCAGTTCAATAGTAATCTGGAAGTGATCTTTGGCATCCTGAAATTATTCTTGTTTGCAATCTGTAAAGTGTTGATCTTCCGTGCATCTCAGATTATTCAATTTCCATAATACCAGAATTGGTGAGAAATTATATGATAGCAGTTTATCAAGTTAATTGATTGTATTGATAATCGGTTTATGCTAAGATCAGTTTATGTTTACTTAATTGACAAATGAAATATGTCATATTATGTGTTTGGAAAATCAAAAAATATCATCTATTAGGTAGGAGGTTTAATAGCTTTTTCAACTCTTCTACAATGCCAAAATCTTGCAATAATGCTCAATAGTAAACCCTAGGTGGATTTACCTCTCACGTGGTATTGGGTTTTCGTCCAAACCACAAATGTCTAAGGGTTTTCGTCCTCAGAACAAGCTAAACTAGAAGTTGCAGCAGAAAGGAAACTCTCCAATATGCAATTGACAAAATGATAATATGATGAAATGAACTCCAAATGACCTCCTTATAAAGCCTCCAAGAGGTCCGCTCCATTTTGCCAATTTTAATTCTTTTTTGACATCCATAATAAAATAATAATTTATTTGACATTTTATTATATTTATTATGTTACTTCTTTCCTTTCTCCAAGTGACTTTAAAATTAGTTTCACTTAACTGACTTTCCTTTCTCCAAGTCACTTTTGCTATAATGGCTCAACTATACATTCCCTTATCATACAAATTAGCCTACGGGAATGGTGAATAGGCTAATCATCCTCTACCAGGTGATCACTCTGGAAAAGGGGACATTATAGCCACACCCTCCAAATGTAGGGTGGTAACCTAATTGCTTCCTCTTCATACATAGGGTTAAACGAAAAGTATGTATCCAACTTCTGCAACCAAGCCCTAGCCAAACAATTGTAGGTATGATGATCTTACCCAATCGATGTTATATGTCTTTTTGGGGTTGATCATGATGATATCTCCTTCCTCTTCTATGCCCATTCTTTGTCTTCAAATCATAGTACTCACCAATGGATAAGTCACTATGGATTGCTTGACTTAGAGCATTGTACTCTTCATGATACGTAAATATTGCTTCTCTAATGGATCTTTCTCTTCTATTTTTAGAAACTTTGCCCATAATTTCTTAGTGGAGGGTTGATTGAGACCCTTTCATTGGTTGAATTACTTCCTTCACTTGTAGTAATTTGGATTGGCTTGGATGCATTCAAGTAGTGATTCAACTTCCTCAATGTTCAAGCCATCTCTAACATGGACTCCCTCATGGAATTTTGGATCTCCCTAGCTAACTCCCTGTTAGTTAGGTTAATGATTTCCTGAATTTTTGTTTCTTCTCTCTTATCTTGGTTACCCACGGTTTCCTCTTCTCTTTCTTTCCTTCTCTCCCTCTGATAATATCTGAATTTTCTGTCACTTATGTGCATCAAATTAGATCTACATCACAAGATTAGTCCTTCCCAAAACAGACTAGCAAGATCTTTGCTGTAATACCACTGTAATGTCCCCTATTTATGATTTTTGTTATTTTCTAGGTTTTTGATCAAAATAAAAACTAAAAACAGCAAGCTGGGAATTTATTTGTGAAACTAATTACAATAGTAAATGACGGTAATACACCTATATCAATCCACAACTTCAAAGTGCAGCCAACATGAAACCCTCAAGCATTGAAGATCACCAAATTTTAGAGTAGAATCAATTGATATATTGCTTGTAAAATGCATGGCAAGAGTATACAGTAGTATATAAACCTCCAAATTGATAATTTATTCAATGACAATGAGTACAATGCTGATTAGTATAGCTGTAACAAGAATTTCAGAATTACAATGCTGAATACCACTCACAAAATGTCAAATTCTGCTAGTACAATTGATATATTGGTGAAGGATGCAGTGCAGCAATGAATTTTTGATTGTTATAGCCACCTCCCTGCTATACAATCCCTAATACCTCTCAGTTATGGTACGGCACCTCCAAAATGATAGCGCTTAGCCAATATAGTTGCAACCGGCAAAGAATGAGGGGCAATCAGCCTTGAAATGATGGTGATCAACAAGGTATGGTTTTCAAAGGATGGGCGAACAGTCCCAAAGGGTGGCGGATGGTCTTCTAAGGGAAGGTGCTCCCCAATGATGAAGAATAGATGCAGATTGCAACCTCCAAAATCTGTCTAAAACCCTCAAATCTGCAATGCGCCCTCCAAGGGTATCAATTATGTGCCAATGATATAATTTGCCCTCCAATGAAGTGAAGAGGCTTCCTTAAAGATGCAATCAGTGACCTCAAACAACAACAACAATGATTAAAACCCCTCACAAATCTAAGATTCAACAGTCCAAGTGATTTGCTTGGAAATATTAATCACCACACCAGAAAATATGCACCCAAACTCCAAATCAGCACACCATGCAACTCCCGTGGGGAATTGCTAATACAAGAGAATGAGGGTTTTTGTCCTCCTAGTCCTCAAAAAACAGCCAAGGGTTTTCGTCCTTGGATGCCAAATTGAGCATAAAACTCCAAAGTGAAATAGCCAAATGAAAATGAGATGTTCAAATGAAGCTAGGCGCCACCTTGATATACCTTTCCAAATTGGGCCCTTAGATTTAAATTTCCCTCCAAATATTTAAAAATAATTTTGATTTTAATATTAATGTTGAAAAAACACCTTTTATTTTAATTATAATAATATTATTAAGTTGCACCTAAAATTAGAAATTATCAGGCCCAACTTAAAATAATATTATTAATTAATTTAGTCTAGAAATGGGACATGACAAAAAACAGTAATTTTCTTTATCATTTCTCACAATCCTAAAATATAGTCATATCATCAGTGGTACAAAAGTGAATACATTAGCTTATCAATATAAAAATATTCATTATAAAAGTTTTAGTTGAGAGAACAAACATTGAGAAGTTGTCATTTGGAGTGTTTCAAAGTCCATTGTTTGTTTTCATCGAAGGAGCTTATTGTAGAGGTTCGATGTTCCCAAGTTTGCAAAGATGATGGAAGATGAAGAAATGTTCTAATCATTTAAGTCATAGATTTTAGTCAAGGTTCAATGCAAATCAACAAAAGAAAGGTTTCCAAATTAAGGCATCGAAAAGGATAGGGTTTCAAAGTGTCTTAAGAACTCCACCATGGTCAACACAAGGGAAAAGATTCACCATTCAGATTTGCCTATCTAGAAGTCTATTGTTAGCCTGCACTAAAAATAGTGCATTATTTTTAGTTGTCACCATTTTCAAAAAGAACATATTGTGAGATTTGTTATTTTTAGTGGTCTCTATTTTAGTGCATTCATACAATTAGTTATTCATGCAATCAGCTATTTTTAGTTTAGAATTAGAAGATAGGATTTTGTAATAAAGCTTGCATTCATACAATCATTTATTCTTAGAGTAGAAGTCATAGTTAGCTTTTATTATTTTCTTATGCAATAGCTTTGTAAACCATATAAATAAGTGCTATTTTCCCCTTATATTTCTAATGGTAATACTCAAGCCCACATATTGTTGAAATTGCTATTCAGTGTTATTGTTAATCCAAAATTCCATATTTGTTTAATAAAATTTATTATGTCTATATTTCTTTAAATTGCTATTCAAATGTTTGTTATGTGTGCTGAGGGAGATTAAATTGCTTTTAGAGTGTTGCAAGCTTTGTATTGTAAGTTTGCTCGAGATTGAAGATCGTGGCTTTGTACAGATCTCATAATTTAATTTATTGAAGCATTTGAGTCTATATATTTAAGCTTATACAATTTTTATGTGCACTTGTATGGTTCAGTCTCTCCTTTTAGTTGAATAGTGCAAACGTGTAGTTGTAGAATTTATTTTGAGTCAAAAAGCATATATTTTTTTTGCTTAGTGTTGAAGTGCATGTTAGCCTTTTGCCCTAGGTGAGTTGATAAAGAAATACATTTACTTTTAGTCAGCATGAGCATGAAACACCCTAGAAAATATTGTAAAGATTGTAAATAACAAGTATATATTGCGCAAATTAAATTAGTTTGTGTTTATAGAGAGCTTTCCCTTGTAATTCAAAGAGCAGTTCTACTACACATCTGTTTTGTTTTTTGTTGTACTCAAAAGTGCAAATTAAAATGCTAACAGAAAGCCCCATTAAAATTTAGTGTTACACCTCTATAGGCACTTCTATTTGTTTTCTTTTCTCATATTCTTACCATCTATTTAACTCTTGAACAGGCAGAATATTGTTGTTAACTTTATATTCATGTAAAGTTATATATACTGAAAGGATGGTGTCTTTGCAAAATTATCCTTTTGTAACTCAAAATTCTTGGCTGTTGCAAAATTCTGCATATACAATAATTTGGATTTAATTGTTCAGTTCTGAAAGGTTCATTCTTTGAATCATATAGCTTCTTTTTCTTTTCCTTATTCATGCTTTAGATAGGAACAAAAAGTTACCTATAAAAATTATTTATGACCTTGAGATTCTGATAAATTTGAGCTCCAATCACGCTTCATTGATCGGGAGTTAGTATGGTTTATCTATGACATCTAAAAAATATGTATATATTTATATATTTGGTTTTTTGATACAAAGCTTGTGTAGCAGATTTTCACAATTGGAATAGAGTCAAAGTTCGTTATTGTGATGGGGCTTCATTTTCTGGAGATGTTGAAGATGAAAATCAGGTGGTTGAATTCTTGATTTTTAGGTTAGCTCTTTGGTGGATTTGTTCAGATAATTGCAATCCTCTACTATTATAGTCAAGTTCTAGAGATGAATTCCCTTTTTTTAGTTGTAAGGACAAATTTTGTATCAGAATTTAAAGAGGCTTATGCAGAACACTTTTTCAGCTGCTATGTGCATCATTAAGCCAAATTATGTTATATCTTTTTTAATAACACTGTTTGTTGTAAACGATAGTAATAATGAACCCTGCCACCTCAGATTTTCTTGATTATAAAATAATAACAAACCAAGTGAAAAAGGGCCCACACAAACATCGCATCTCCAACCTCCAACTAAGGAGTTAACCTTGGAAAAAGCTACTAACCAACCTATAATTGGAAAGAAAGGAAATGCAAGAACTAGAATATAATTAATAGAAAAAGATAACAAACATCAAATTTGAACCAAATTAGGTACCTTGCAACTGGGAATCACTAAACTTGTAAACAAACCCGAATACATATAAACATTTGTGTGCAGGATTGAGACACTCAAAGCCCTCCGATGCAGAGTCCAAACTAATGAAATCCATCTAGGAAAGAAATGGAACTCATAAAGCCAACCCAACTACAGCAAGGCTTTAAGTAACCCTAGTCCTCTATCCAAATATACAATGACTACCAAACCCTCACTGCAAAATGTATGGTCAAATTACAGTATTGTCTGACCATCACTCATAATCCTTTAACACCTTAAGGACCACCTATGCCACCAATAGAAAGAAAATTGATTTGTGTCCACAAGGACACAAAAATTTCTCTGAAAGCAATTCATTTTCCATTACAGATTATAAGGTTAGTATAGGATAGTAATAACTGACAATTGTCCATTTCTGCATGAAATACTCAGCCTCCCAAATTGAATCATACAGTTCGCTAATACAGTGATGCTATCATAAAAAAAGCAGATCATCCTTCTGTAATTTAATACAGTTCAGTGTTGGAAAGAATGAAAGGCACCATGCTAATGTTCATAAATGACCAAAATAGGTCAATGGGACTCAAAGGTACAATCATTAAAAATAGTTACCAAAGGCTTGCCTAAAGCATCTCCTACATAAAATGCAAAAAAGAGAGTTGATGAAGAAACATAAACTTTGAAAGTAATTAAATCTAAAACCCATGTAAATTTCTTCATGAGTAGTACAGTCTGCAGTTTGAGTTTATTTATAAATTTCTTAAGCAAAAGGGTTTCTTAGAATATTTATAGTTAAGATATAAACATTTATTCATTCTTAGAAGAATGTGATGCTTTGATCTTATAATGGTTGCTAGAAATTTTCTCTTCTAATTTTTGATCCGTGCGTGTTCCTTCTTCATTCTTCAATTATTGGAATATATGTGAAGTTTACAAATAGAATTGGGAAGATAATAACTCAATAAATCCATCTTTTACAAGAAGCTCTAAGGTTATTCCTCTTAAAATGATTTGAAACCTTGACTACTTAGCAAATGCATTGTGTATACAATCCTAAGACTCCATGTTCAGAATTGTTGTTTATTGTCATGTTTCGAAAGAGTCAATTGTGCCCATTGCATGACTTTGTATATTCTTGTATATGCATTTCGTTTAGTTATGGTTTATATTTTGTGTTTCTTTTTTGTTAATTAGATACCCTTAATTGCCAACAGTGTTAATTTGAATGTCATCAGCATGTCATTTTTCGTCAACAATATGCACTAACAAGCATATTTATTTCTTTATGATATATTAGGAATACAAAATTTTCTTTAGAGGTCAAAGAATCTGGAAAGTTGTTATTGAGGACCTCTTGGCCAAGGGTATGGATAAAGCTGATCAGGTTTTCTCCTCTCTTTCTCCTCTCTTTCACTCTTAACATATTTCTGCATGTGTACTTACAATGTACTATAAGAATTTAATAAATTATTAAAATCTATATAATTAGCAATATTTGACTTCTTGAGAATAGAGAATCAGACCTCACACAAAGATCTATAAGGCAGTGCTTGAACCCTGTAGAAACTGGATTAATAAGTGTTTGCTTTGATTTGAATAAAATTTTAGCTTTTAAAGACATTCAACTATTACACAAATACTTCGGGCTACGCCTATCACATCCCTATCCGCATAGCTGATACATACCTAGATTATGGATTCTTCCTGGATACATATCCAAAACACCAAAATTTTCATGCCGTATCAGATACACCGTGGTTATGGTAATGTCATATCTGAGCCATTTTTCTTTCGTATCCAGGCCTTATCCAATTGTGATTTAGTATTTTAAGGGGAAGAAGCTTCTATCTATGTCATCCTATACACTCACTGATCTAGCATGTCTGTTTACAGTACATTAGATTGGCTAAATTCTTGGTTTTGATGAAGTCATTATTGTCATAAGAATTTCTCATATTTATATTCATAAAGCTTGATTCTAAAATTGTGTGAACATATTTCATTTCATTCAAAGCACTAAGAACATCAATATTAAAAATATTTCAAGGCTTTAATTTTAAACTTTGCAGTGTATCAATAACAGTCTAGCAAAAATGAGACAAATGGTGAAGGAAAGAAAACACCAGTGAGGTACATAGAATGAAATTCTTGAAAACAGAGAAGAAAATCAATTTAAAATGAAACTTCTGTCAAAGAAAATGCTTCTTACGGAAAATTGTCAGGATTAAATGATAAAATGTTATAGTTTTAAGTGTCTGAGTATTCCTAGAAACAAACATACATAGTTCAACATCTACAGAACATTATTTTTGTTTACACATACATATCTAATTTGATCTGCTTGGTATGGCATGTGTTTCTAGAAAGCTATCCTACCCTATCCGTATTTATACTTGTATCCATATCTTGGTAACTTACCTTCTAAATGGGCAGGGTTACAACCCACATTAATGGTGTTGGTGTTGAGAAAGCATTAAATTATGGTTAATAATGTGTACAAGGTAAAAGAGGAGGACTAGCAAAGATTAAAGAGAGAATGAGGTTTGGTTTAAGGGAAAACTTTAAGCAAGTATAAAACAAAAAATAAACAAAAAGAAAAACTATGTGTTTAGAGTCCATTGTAAAAATCATCACTATTGTACCGTACAAAAATTTTCCTATTGTGTCAAGTTAATTGCTTAAAATCTTGTTGTTTCAATCCATAGTCATCTGTCAAACTTTGTTGTGATTGTCTTTGTCATAGTTGTTGCTCGCCTTTTGTGTCGTATGCGGGGATTAGAGGAAGAGCTTTTGGACACATTTAGGAAGCCATTAAGTGAGACAATTAATGTTTGAGATTCACCAAGGCATGCAATATATGTAGCGACAAATTTTAGAATGAGAAAGATATGGTTGAGCGCAGCCCAGTGGAAACCAAACAAAGGAGGAAATCAGTTTTATGTTAAGAGTTCAAACTTGCAAATAAGGATGCCGGGCGCATGCCATGATAAGGAAGAAGGATCAGTTCAAAAATCTGCCCGAGCATTCACTGTCGTGCGCCTTAGAATAGGCAAAATAATTTTTTTTTTTCGAAAATCCGCAGGTCTATAGACAGTCGCGTGTCATGATACAGTTTAACGATTTTCAAAAGCTGAAGAACTCATGCTAGGGTTTGTGTAGTCGTGTACTACAGTAAGATCCGACTGGGAACAATTTAAAAATCCGTTTGTGCGCATTGTCGCACAGCATTCTGAGGTAAAAACGGAGTTTAAAAAAACACAAAAATTGCACGCTCATGCAAGGTATACCAGAAGCACGAGTCTATGAAGCTAAAAACGGATGTTTGCATGTCAAATTCCACGGCTGGGTACAAGTGCATGCTCAACAAAGAAAGAATGATTTTTAACGAACAAAATCGTGCCCCTGTTGCCAGTCGCACGTCCTCTTAGGGTAAAAAGGAAGATTAAAACTCGCATACCTAGTGCAAAGGCAGTGGCACGTTCTCATCAATGGGTCAGTAATTTTGACGAAGTCAAAGTTGTATTAGGGTATATTGGCACGTGCCAATGAAAAGAAATGTCAATTTTATCAAGTCGAAATTAGCAGTCATTGTTCGGTATCAACAGCAGCAAATTCATCGTTTTTACAGGGTTCTAGTAGCAGGGCAGTTGTATTTGGCGGCTTTATTACAGTGAATTTTTTTTTGACAGTCATTGCAACAGCAGGTCTGGTCTTCATACCAGTAGAAACTTATACCTATTTCATGGGTTTTATTGACAATCAGAGTTCCATTAGTTATATCAGCTGTCGTTTATGTCTTTTGAAGAGAGTTTTAGCAGCATTATACAGTAGTCTTTGTTTATATTCGACAACCTTTGCCTGTGATCCATTATCATAAGCTCCTGATTTCAATAGTTATCATCATTAATTCTTGACAAAAGTGCATACTTTCAGAAGGGTTCATCTCTTAGAGAATTCAGTTTTGAGATAGGGTTGTTAGCAGACTTGTCATAGAGCAACAGGGTTTCATTTCTCCTAAATCAGGTTTCCGAACATATAAATGATGCCTAGTCTTTTGTTGTGCCTTCTGTGTCATGCAAGGATAATGGGAGGAGTTTTCCAACACATTTAGGAAGGCGTAAATTGAGAGATAGTTAATGTTGAGATTCACTAAGGGATGTATGATATGTAGTGACAGGTTTTATGTCATATCCCTTATACGTATGATCCTACAAGCTAACTTCAATAAGTGAACTATCACGTTGCCAAGAAGGGAACCGATCATATGAAGATGTTCGAAACATCCTAAGGAAAGACAAAAAAAACAAAAACAAAAAAAAAAATATAATAAAAGAAAAGAAGAAGCAATCGAACAAGGGCGCCAATACATGGAACCAATTAGTAACATGAAAGACGCCTTAACAAAACCATAATTATGTTAAGAACCACCGATGGGGATGCATCGTTTGGGAAGGAACATGACTCTCCTCCAATTGAGAGGTATTAAAAAGGATCCACGATGGCACCAAAGAAGCATCAATTACTACTCATTCTTCCCACCGCAAGGATAAAGACACTCACAGCCATCACTCAAGAAATTGCATGAGAATTCAGACTTAAGGCTCCAGCATACTAAGCCATCATATCTCATAACAAACGGGTGGACATTAAGCACTCAAGAGCATCGATTGATTATCAACATTCAAGCATACACATTCACTCAGCCAATTATCGAATAACAGCTCTGCCATAGAAATCGACGATCATTAGAAGATTGTAAGAGCAGATATATCAGCAAGGAAGCCATTATTTAAATATAATCAAAGTCGAAGGAAAGATCACAATCAAATTATTAATACATCTGTTACTCAAGATCCTGTGGCAGCCTCATAAGGTACGTAGTATTATATTCATTCAAATACATTTGAACTATGAAGTAGATTAATAATGATATGAATATGGGACTTAAAAATATATCATAGATGATTAGAGGAAATAGATGGATTGAACATATATGATTATTTGTATATGGAAATATATCACTAATCACTCAACGAAGTAAATGAATGATATATATGACATGACTATAAGAATATGGAAACATAGCATTATTTACTTGAAGGCTAATGCATTATATGAAAGGTTTGGAAAGATAAATAAAGAACTCTTATCGTTCTATGGGCAAGTCATAATATGAAATAGTAAATAAAGAGATTAGGTAATTCATGATTGTATAAAAGATTAGATGGCATAAGGATGTGAGAATAGGTTGATAATTATCATGAGTGCTTGGTATGAAGGCTTTAGGCTGATCACCTAAGGAGAAGGCTTTAGGGTAACACCTAAAGATTACTAATGGCCTTAGGTTAATAACCTAAGGAGAAGGCTTTAGGGTAACACCTAAAGATCACTAATGGCCTTAGGCTAATAACCTAAGGAGAAGGCTTTAGGGTAAAACCTAAAGATTAATGTGGCCTTGGGTAAAACCTAAGGATTATATATGAAGGCATTAGGGTAAAACCTAAGGATTACTTATGAAGGCTTTGGGGTCACACCCAAAGATATATGAAGGCCTTTGCTTAAGATGTGGATTGTTCCCACTTATGATAGTCACTCATACCTATCTCACCATCCTTATGAAGAAGAAGAAATGATTATTATGATGAATGTGATAGGAATATGCAAAGATATATGATTCTAACTTTAATGAGATGACTAAGATATAGAAATGAATTATGTACTAATGTTCTCTTTGTGCAAGTTGAATTTGTGTGCAAGGTTGGAAAAAGTTGAACTGCATAGAAGGGGACATTACATTTTAGAATGAGAAAGATATGCTTGAGCATAAACCAGTGGAAACAAACAATTCATTTTAGCATCCATGTTTCTAGACTAGAGAGGAGATGAGATGGACTTATGGAAAACTTCTTAATTAGAGCCTAAGCATGGTAATGCAGGCCGTTACAAGTCTAACTATGCAATATGCCACTTTGAATATAAACACAATAGAGTAGGCCAATATGAGCCTACATACATGATATGGGCCCCTTACAGCCTAATCACATAGCTGTTGTAAGCCTAACATATCAAATAAGGCACTTTCAGCCTAAACACATTATTGTTGGCCAAAATGAGTCTAATATATGATATGGGTTACTTTAAGATTGCATATGCTAAGTGGAGGTCTCCTTCAAACACTTACGTTAGCCTAAACATGTGTCTTTGAGGGTCACCCATGATGCAAGGTGAACCCAAACACACCATAGTGCAGATCACTTTGATTCTTATTAGCAAAGAAGTTGGATATAACGAGCTGGTTGTAGTTCATATTAGTGAGAACTAGTATGGTGATGAATGCAAAGGGGTGCCTATAATGGAAGGGATTTGGTGATAATCCGAACCTCAACCTGCAGATTGGATGAATCTAACATAGATTTCTCCTTCAAGGCTTAGATTCTGACAAATCCTACTACTCATACCTGTCCTCTTGTATTTGGTATTTTGAATCTTGATGTTATGTGCAGAGATAGGAAAGGGATACTCTCTAATATGATAGGAAATCCTTTGAAGCTAACTTCTTTATATATAATATTTTCTTTCCATTTAATGTGTCTGCAGGTACAAATGATACATACTATAACAAGTTTTGCTAACATTCAATGTTAATTTTGTGCCAACATATTACTACACATTTTCTTGTAGATTAAGTGTAATTTTTCCTGAGTTCATTACAATATATTTACAACCAATATATCAACATTTTCTGACCTAGCAACTTGATATAGAAACAAATGATAATGCATCTGTAGAATCTCTGGCATACACTTACTTTAATTGATTTTATCTCTTTTCTCTGTGACTTTTTTTTTTGTGGATAAAATGACAATACATTAGAGTAAAAAGAGGGTGAGACTGACTTTACAAATTGCTATAGACCATAGCTGTTGTTTGGAGTAGAGAGCAGGAAGGAAGTTCGAGAGTTAAAAAAACTGGGGGTGTCCCAGAGTTACAAGTGGCAGCATAGAATAGCAAAGATTATTATATCATAGTGTCTTAAAAGCAACACCGAGAGCTAAGTAAAATCTTTATACAAAAAGAAGCACAGGAAAAGACTATATAAGTAGAACAAAGAGCATAGATATGGAGAAAAGTTTTCAGTCCATGGTTAATTCACTAGTCCCGTGAGGATGCCTTTCTCATTTTTGTTGACATCTTTTAAATTGTCCTCTAAACTGAGTTTGCAGGCCTGGCAGCAGGTTTTAAGAGATGGAAGGACCTTCTCCTTGGCTCTCCTCTCCAACTAATTATTAAAAGGAGTTAAACTAATTTGTGATTGTGTAGGAAGGACTTTTCTCTCTACACAATCACCTAGGGCCACCAGGTTGATCACCTCGTTCTTCTAGCCTGTTGCTGATATTGGAGGCATCAGATACCCTTGGGATTCCATAAATCTTCACTTGATGATAGATTAATGACACAACGTACTTCCACATGCACAACCTCTGCAAAGACTTGGACCAGAGCACCCCACCTCTCTCACTTGAGGCACCACGCTTCTGCTATGTCTCACTCTCGAATTGGGATATCATATTCAGGCACACGTCACTAGTTTCTTTCCCAGCTCTAGTAGTATCTTAAATGATGGAGGATCATCGACTATGAATGTTAGGAGATCTTCAAATACAGTTTTGAGCCGATGGCCTTTGTGCCCCCTAGTGTCATCCAACCGACGCCTCTTAGCTTAGAGCATTCTACATGTGACATGATCAAATCTTGTATCATTTCCTTCACTAATATCAGTGAGTATGTTGGATCCTTTTCTAGTGATATAGATTAGACACAGTTTGCCCATTTTGGCATTCCGACGTCCTTGGCTCTATTTTCATTGGTGATGACTCTTTTTTCTTGGATATTTGAACTTGTTTTAGACATCTTGTTGGTCTCATGGGTTCTTTTGCTTTTGACTGGGCTTGGGTATTCCCAATTTGGGTTGACCCCTCCTTTTGATTATCAAAACGCCTTTCAACTTTTGTTTTTCGTTTAGTTATCCTCTAGTTTGTAGCTTGTTTGCAGCCTCTCATTGATTCTTCTTGCTACTGTCTCCATCTGTACTTCCAAGTCCCATTGACCTGTTTTGGTCACTTGTGGGCATTAATGTAACTTATCTCTCCTTAAAGGGGCTTTGGGAGATGGTCAGGAAAAGAAACATTGTATGTGAATACAAATATTATTATGTGGTATTGGTTTTTGCTGAATTTGGATCCATAGAAATGCCTTTAAGTGCATTATGACATTTATGCCACTATGTCTTGAAAACAACTATCTAGTTTCTATATTAAGCATTTATGATATGGCGATATCTAATCAAAATAGTTTAAGATGTGGCAACAAATTATACCTTTCTTTTTCTATATATAAAAATATTTTTATTAAAATATATTTGAGTACAAGAAATATTATTATTAAATTAATTGATGTTACTTGCACATGCTTATTTGGGTATTGTATATAAAATGAAATGAGTTGCAGGGTTTCCTTTCTGGATGCTCTGCTGGTGGATTATCGTCATTTCTACATTGTGATAATTTTCGAGAGCTTCTTCCTCAAGATGCTAAAGTGAAATGTGTTGGAGATGGTAGCTTCTTCCTTGACATGTGAGGGCTTTAATCTTTTCTTTTTCCATTAATTTATTTTTTTCTTTTCTAGATAGCCTTTTTATCTAGTGGTTTCATCTTTGGAAAATACCATAAAATCTGTTTAAGTGTAAAGTTAGTTAAAATAAACTATTTGCAAAGCTCAAAATGGCTTGTCAACCTTCCTAATTAGGGATTTTTATACAAGTTTTCAATAATTTGAAAGATATGTGCATATCTATTAGTCTATTGATAATGGAAGAGTTCATCATTCATCAAGAGTTTTCAATCATTCATAAAAAATGCAATAAAAATACTTTGACATAACAAAAATAAACAATCCACTTTCATATTGATCTGACTTCATATGCAATGCAAGTCTCCAAAAAGAAACAAGGTATACAATAATAATTAAAGAATTTTCCATCATTCATAAACAATGCAATAAAAAAACTTCAACATAATAGAAAAACAACCCACTGCCATATTTTATACGTAATGCAATTATTTAAAAAGAAACTTTGAATACAATAGTAATTATATTATGTAATGTCCCAAACTGATTTTTTTGAAAATTTTCACAAATATAGGATGCAAATGCATAACCCTCGCACTTTCTGATCACCACGGTACCGATGTAGACAAGGTGAGAGCATACGGTGATTGGAATTTTATCTGACGGCAAGCCACACAATCTAAATGAGTGCAATACTGGAAAGGAAATAAACTTAGAAACTTGGCAGCATTGCTGTCCAAGCTGAAAGATAAGCAATAAAACATAAAACTGGAATCAATTGTGAGCTGGTAGTATAGCCATCCAAGCTTATGAGCTGATCTCGATAGGCAGAGAACCAACCAGTGCTTACAATCTAACAATATTACAAAAATTAAATAATTAAATCAATATTTAGCAGTAGCAACACAACTGAAAATGTTTATATGAGCAAATTATCAATTATATAGCCAAGGGTTAGTTTGAAATAGCAGAAATATGTAGATTTATCACAACCCAAGTTGTATGACCAAATCTAGAAGGGCTGCAAGCAAGATTAAACCACTGAATAATCACCAACTCAAACTAAAATATTAAACACTGTTGTCCATGTAAGAACCCCTGTTCTCCTCAACTCTGGATATGCTGATAATTTTTTAAATGTGTTCTCTTGAGTGGTTTTGTTTTTGGCTCTTCAACAATATATTTGTAATTTCTAGGAATAATGCCAGGCAAGATATAGAAATACACATACACATTCAAACAAGATATATGTTGATGCAATTGATGATTATTTCAGTATATGAAATCAGATTACAAATCTTTCTATTGCAAGTATAATAAAAGTTCAAATCAGATTTTCATTTCCTTTTCACAACAATGAATTCATACCCGGAAAGATGATTGTTGATTATGATGAATTTCTGAAGATGAATTGCTGCTGTCAACACTGTTCACGCACTGTAGCATTTACTGTAGCGCGTCACTGTAGCGGTACTATTCACGGTATTGTAGCGGCACTATTCATGGCATTGTAGCAGCCAACAAAAAAACTTCTAATCTGCGAATAATTACCTCCAAACCCTTGGTTAATACTTCAGATTTAAGCACAATTTGGACCTTTGAATGAAGCCCACACTCTAGCAATAATATCAGCTGGTATTGCACAGCCTCAGAATTGCATAAACATTGAAGAGTTTTCGTTCTTCAATGGCTGATATACTGAAACCCTTGTCTTCTCTAGAAAACCACAAAAGCAAATTCAAATGATCATTCAATAATTAATGAGGTTGGTTTGGCTTTTGAGAGCTTTTATATTCTCATGAACATGCATGACTTTCCAAAATGCTTTTTGGCTTTTAAAATAATATTTTATTATTTGCTTTAGTTGCCTCAAAAGTACCTTGGTTATTGTGCCCATAATAAATTAATATCATTAATTGCACTTTATCATGTGTCATTGGCCCCCTTTTAATATAAAGTCAAAATATAACTTTATATTTTTAACTTTTAATTAACATCATTAATGACACATCAAAATATTAATATCTCCTTAAAATTCCATCAGTTTGCTACGCCAACTGAAACCAACATCAAAACTGTCAAACACTGAATGATCAGGCGCCCTGCCACAAATAGCAACTTCCGATAGTTGACCTACTATAAATAGTAAGTACACACCACTGAGTCCTGAAACATCTGCAAAGGCCCAAACATTGGTCGACACTGCATCTGAGACCTGTCCAGGTGCCCTGCTATAAATAGAAACCCCGACTCCCTGAAAAAGTAACTTACTATAAATAGTAAGTGTGCCAAACGGAGTCCAATGAAGGTCAAACTTGAACTCTCACTGAACACTGGAGGCGAAGCCACACTGAAAACTGCCAAAATAAGACCCCTTAACCATCTGCTCTAGCCTACAAGGGTCAATTGACACGAAGTCCCAAAATAGCAGGTTACTATAAATAGTAACTCCTAAAAAGTAGGAACTGTTGACAAAAGAAACATCCCTAAAAAGTAGGAACTCCCAACTGGTCAAACAAGGCCCGATCCCACACCTAAAAAAATAGGGAATTACTAAAAATAGCAAGTCTTGGACAAGTCCGAATCGGGCGCAAAAAGTGTCGATCAACTTCAATTGTCCGTCTGAACCCTGCTGAGCAACAAAAACTCTACTCTGGCTGTGCTGGAACCACCCCAGAAGCCAACACCACCAAACTGCACGAGGGCCTAAAAATGGGGACATTACAGTCCACAAGTTTGTGTAGCAAGGTTGAAAATTGTATGACACTCTAAAACTTCACCAAAACTACAATTTCAACCAAGAAAATAGTATGGCTCTATGAAGGGATGGTACAATGTGAAAGAATGCATTATTTCTAGTAGTTATGACAGTTTCCAACACTCAAACACCCAATCGCCCTCCTTCACGTGTGTACGACTTGCTAAAAGAGGTATGACTGACTGCAAAAAAACGTACGACCTATTTGGCAATGGTATGGCACCTCTATAGAAAATAACAACCTTCACAAATAAAATCATTTATGATTTGCATGCAAATAGATAGATAACTCCTCAAACTAGAACACAACCAAAATTTGAAAATATCACTACAATGAAGAACACTACCACCAATAAACTAAAATTGCAATATTGAGCACCTCGGTAATCCTTGTGTAGAATTACTCAAATGGCTAGGAGGGTTTTCGTCCTCGGGCGAAAAAAGAAGAACTCTTGTTCATTTTTAAGAAAGTAAAAATTGATAATAAATAGGAAGATCTATGCATAACCCATCCTTATTAAATAGGAAAATTAATTTTATTTTATATTCTTTTCCTTTTCCCCTCCAAATTAACTTTTTAAAAGTGTCTAAGAAGTCTCACAATTTTTAGACCCCATTCCTAACGACACTTTAAGTCCCTCTTTTTAAAAGCATCTTGTAATGTCCCCCATTTAGCCCATTTGATCAGTTGATGGAGATTAGCTTATCATTGGACTCTCGTAGGCTAATGACAGTGGTTAGGGGGTCTATTTGGAGACTTACTATTTATAGTAAGTTAGGTCGGAACGACTTGCTAATTATAGCAAGGCAGATGTAGAGGATCCTTGCACGAGATTGATTGTTTCGAGATACCCAAAGTTTTGTTGACGAAATATAAGTTAAATTAAAGATTTAACTTATAATATTAAGGGTAAAGTGACTTATGTTTTATATGTGACTTTAAGTTATAAAGTGTTTCACTTTATTAATGAAGTTATAACTTAAAGTGTCACACTAAGAGGTGGGCGCCCTCATGGAGAGATAAGGGGTCAAGACATAAATTGAAATAATAAAATATTACCTCTCTTGGGCATTGGAAAGTGAGGAGATATAAGGGAAAGAATGAACTTCATTTCATTATGCTTGGATTATTATTCACTCTCTTGTTTTTTGATATTCTCGTGCATTGTTGGAGTTTGAAGAGCTTTGAGGGTTTGAACCTGACTTGCTGAGACGGAAACTTCTGCAAGGACACTTTCTTTGTGTGTGAAAGACCACATTAGGGAGGAATATTGGAGGCTTTATTTAGGAGCTTCGTTTGGGCTTCAGTTTGATCATTTTTGGTGAATATTTGGACTTGAAACGAGTATATTTTATGGAGTTTTAGTATGCAGTTGAGAACAGAGTTATGGAGGACCTTTTTATGCATTTTGACTAAGATTTAATGCTGCTATATATTTCCTATTGTTGGCCATACCACAGCTACAGCAGGCCGTACTATATTGGAGTAGTGTGTGGAGTTTTGAGAGGGTTTTAGTATCTATTTTCGTGCTACCTTGGTCGCCTCACTTCTGTAGATAAATGCAGAGCCTTTTGATGTTATTTGGCATTTTTTGTTGTTGATCCAAGACACTAGTAGAGCCATACACATTCAACACTCGTACATTTTGGGAGCACCATTTGGAAATTCGTTGGAGGTCATAACCTTGTTTGTTGGGGTCGATTTGGGCAAGGAAAGATGCTGATATCATTATTGCTTAGATTTTTCCATTGTTAATGCCATATATGCGAGATTTCCATTTGCACATTGTGTTAGGAATTGCATGCAGAAGATATCAATTAAATGCAAATAAAGATTAAACAGAGGAATGAAAAATACACAGAAATAATAACAGCGAGAGACATTTTTTAACGTGGTTCATGCAAACTCGGGCTACATCCACCAACAGAGAGTCCAATATTATTATCTAGCAAATCAAACCGATTACAACCAGCAATCCTTGCAACTCAATACCACTGCAAATGCTACAATATAATGTCCACAAAAACCCTAACCCTTATTCGCTTTTATCAAGCCTTATGTCAATTACAAAATAGGGTTTTTTTAATGTCGGCCAATAGAAAAAATAACTCCCGACGCCTTTATAAAATAATAAAATTCGTTTGAGGTTTCGGGGGCGCTGCCCCTTGATCCCACCCTGTATAGCGACAGGGAGTGCTCCAGGGGCGCTGCCCCTTGACCCCGTCTTGGGGGCGTTGCCCCCAAACCCTCGTTAAATAATTTGGGGGAAAACTGCACTGATAAAAGTGGGTAAATTTAACCTCCGAGTCTAATTAGCTTCCATATAACAACAATCTCCCACTTGGAGACTGATCATAACACCGCTGACCCTGTAGCTCCCACTGGAAATAAGCACCATGGACCTTGTTCTGATTTTATTGTTTTCAGTCTTGAAGACCAATCGAAGCTGAAGAGGAGCTCAGCTTCTCCCTTGTCACTGCCTTTGTGAACATATCCGCTGGATTTTCATTTGTATGTATCTTTTCTAACCTTAACTGTCCATCATCAAACATCGATCGAATGAAGTGATGCCTCAACTGTATGTGTTTGGTCTTTGAATGCAAGGCAAAATTCTTTGCAAGATGTATGGCACTCTAGTTGTCCGTAAATAAATAACTGTTAGCTTGTTTGCCCAATTCTTCTATGAAAGATTGCAACCATATCATCTCTTTGCTTGCCTCTATTTCAGCTACATACTCTGCCTTCGTGGTGGTTAAAGAAACCACTTTTTGCAACCATGAGATCCAACTCACTGCTGTCCCACCTACAGTAAAGACATAACCTGTAGTACTTCGCCTGGTATCAATATCCCCTGCCAAATCTAAGTCTACATAACCTGCTAAATCAGTATTAGAGCCCCCAAAACATAAGTGTTTATTGGATGTACCTCTCAAATACTTGAGAATCCATTTTACTGCATTCCAATGCTCCAATTCGGAATTACTCATATACTTGTTTATGACTCCTACAACATGTGCAATATCCGGTCTCGTGCATATCATGGCGTACATTAAACTTCCTACAACTGAAGCATATGGTACCTTGGACATTTTATCTTCCTCCTCTTGTGTCTTTGGACACATCTCCTTAGTCAATTTCAAATGATTGGGCAAAGCTGTGCTGATAGCTTTTGCATTCTCCATATGGAATCTCTGCAACACCTTTTCAACATAATCAGCCTGAGATAGAGTTAATTTTCTATTCTTCCTATCTCTGCAAATTTTCATACCAAGGATTTGTTTTGCTACGTCCAAATCCTTCATAGCAAATGATTGTGCTAACTGTTGTTTTAACTCTCTTATGTGATCCATGTTAGACCCTGCTCCAAGCATGTCATCAACATATAAACATAAAATAATGTAGTTGTCATTATCCAACCTCTTAAAATAAACACAATGGTCAGAATTATACCGCCTGTAGCCTTGCTCAACCATAAAACTATTAAATTTCAAATACTATTGCCGAGGTGCTTGTTTCAAGCCATACAAACTCTTCTTCAATCTGCACACCAATTTCTCCTTACCTTTGACCTCAAATCCCTGTGGTTGTTCCATATATATCTCCTCTAAATCACCATAGAGAAAGACAGTTTTCACATCTAGCTGTTCCAAATGCAAATCTTCAGTAGCCACAATACTTAAGACAATACGAATAGAAGTCATCTTAACAACCGGAGAAAAAATCTCATCAAAATCAATGCCCTTTTTCTGTGCAAATCCTTTTACAACTAACCTGGATTTAAATATTTTTTTACCTCTATCTTCCTCTTTCAGCCTATAAACCCATTTGTTTAGTAAAGCCTTTTTACCTGCAGGCAACTTACATAATTCCCAAGTCTGATTTTTCAGCAAAGAGTCCATTTCTTCTTTCATTGCAAGCTCCCACTGAACCTTTGTATCCACCTGCATGGCTTCATCATACCCTTCTAGTTCACCGGCATCTGCTAACAAAATAGAATACAAAGAGGGAGAAAACCTTTCACGAGGTCTACTTAGCCTTGTTGACCATCTAACATTCACTGGAGTTTGTGGTATTTCTTGTTGCTGTTGTGGAGCATGAGGAACCACTGGAATATCACTATTTGGAGTATCATCTAGCACCACATAATCCTTTTCTTTCTTTTCATGCTGCTGCAACTGATCTTTGTACAACACCTTCTCATTGAATACAACATCCTTGCTTCTCACAATTTTCAGATTTTGAACATCCCAAAGCCTATAACCAAATTCATTAATGCCATATCCAATAAAATTACACTTTTTTTATTTTGCATCTAGCTTGGTTCAATTTTCAGAATCTACATGTGCAAATACTTCACATCTGAAGGTTTTGAAAAAAGAATAACTCACCTTCTTACATGTCCATGCTTCCTCTGGAATACCACATCCCAAAGGAACTGAAGGACCTCTATTAATTAAATAAACGGTATTGACAACCTCTGCCCACATGCTTAAAGGCAGCTTGACATGCAATCTCATGCTCCTTGCACGCTCCATTATTGTCTTATTCATGCGCTCAACCACTCCATTTTCTTGTGGAGTCCCTGGAACTGTTTTTTGCCTACGAAATTCATTAAAGGAACAATAATTCTCAAATTCTTTGTTGCAATACTCACCACCATTATTAGATCTGAGACATTTTAATCTCCTATCCGTCTCATTCTTAACCAAGCTTCTTCATTTCTTAAATGTTTCAAATACATTAGATTTCTGCCTAAAGAAATAAATCCAAACCTTCCTAGTTGCATTATCTATGAATGTAACATAATACCGAGAGCCACCGAGAGAAGATACCTGAGCCTGTCCCAATACATTTATATGCACAAGCTCCAACTTTTCATCTTTCTTTTGCTTCCCATCCTTGTGAAAACTAACTCTTTTTTGTTTGCCATACACACAACTTTCACAGAAATCCATATTAATACATTTCAGACCTGGTAAAACTTTCTTAGAATGAAGTACCTTCATACCTTTTTCACTTATATGCCCAAGTCTGTTATGCCACAGTGTTGTCTCAGAACCTGCAACAACTGTTTCAGTCTCTTCTTGCGAATCTGTAGCAACTGTTTTTGAACTTGTTTGGTTTTTCTCTACAACAACTAAAGTAGAAGGAACAATATAACCTGTACAAAGATATAAGGTGCCTACTTTCACACCTTTTGCTACTATTAAGGCACCTCTTGAAACCTTCTAATTTTTATCACTGAAAGTAACTATGCAACCTTTATTAGCTAGCTGCCCTGTTGAAATTAAATTCCTACTCAGCTTTGGAACGTGCCTTACCTTTTGTAGTAGTCAATGATTCCCATTCTGTAATTTAATCTTGATTTTTCCTTTTCCAACAATCTGACAAGGTTCATTATCTCCCAAATAAACCAGGCCAAAATCCCCTTAGACATAATCAAGAAAATAACTTCTATGGGGCGTAGCTTGAAATGAGGCCCTTGAATCTAAAACCCATGAATCATCAGTATTATCTAGGGAAAGAATCAAAGCATCATCTTCAGATTTATTACTTACCACATTTGCCGCCTTATTGCCTTCTTGTTTGTCTCCTTTATTCTTCCGAGACCAACAATTTTTCTTCAGATGACCTGGTTTCCCATAGTACCAGCAATCATTCCATCCTCTGGATTGGGACCTCTTGTCCTTTGATTTTCCTCGTGACTTCCCATGACCTTCAGAACTTTTTCCTCTCTCCTTTGATCTGCCCTTGCTTTCTACATTCAAAACACTACCTAATGTGGACCCTCCTGAGCTTTTCCATCGCATTTCCTCGCTAAAGATAACACCAACAACATCATCAAATTTTAAAGTATTTGAACCAGAGACAGAGTTACTTACAGCCATTACCAAGCTATTCCAGCTTTTTGGCAAAGAACATAAAACCAAGAGAGCCCTCACCTCTTCATCAAATTTCACTTTTACAGAAGTTAACTGATTGGTAATCGTATTAAGCTTATTTAAATGATTTGTCACAGATCCACCTTCAATCATTTTCAGATTAAACAAACGCTTCATGAGAAATACCTTATTCGAGGCTGAAGGTTTTTCATACAATTTAGCCAAAACTTTCATCAGTTCATTTGTTGTTTTCACTTCTGTTATATTGAACACCACAGATGGTGCTATGC
The DNA here is from genome assembly GCA_027924645.1 of Cunninghamia lanceolata. Taxonomy (NCBI): domain Eukaryota; kingdom Viridiplantae; phylum Streptophyta; class Pinopsida; order Cupressales; family Cupressaceae; genus Cunninghamia; species Cunninghamia lanceolata. The sequence goes on along the minus strand of BSBN01000071.1, from coordinate 6,429,281 downwards.
ACAACCAAATGGTTCCCAGTGCCTTTCTGTCCAGAAGATTCCAATCCTCATCAGTCATTATTGCCGGTTTCTTGGCTATTCCTTCCAACGGCTTCCATAAATCCTTCTGATAGAGATAATCCTCCATTTGCATCTTCCATAACTGATAGTTCTACCCATTGAATTTATCTATCTTCAATTTACCCTCGTCCGCCATTGCTCCCAATAAACTGTGAGACTCCCACTCAACCGTGAGACCTTCCTGCAGACGATAATCGAACACAACCCGCTCTGATACCACTTGTTAGGAATTGCATGGAGAAGATGTCAATTAATTGCAAATAAAGATTAAATAGAGGAATGAAAAATACATAGAAATAATAACAGCGAGAGATAATTTTTAACGTGGTTCACCCAAACTCGGGCTACATCTACCAACAAAGAGTCCAATATTATTATCTAGCAAATCAAACCAATTACAACCAGCAATCCTTGCAACTCAATACCGTTGCAAATGCTACAATACAATGTCCACAGAAACACCCAATCACCCTCTTTCACATGTGTACGACCTCCTAAAAGAGGTATGACTGACTGCAAAAAAACGTACGACCTATTTGGCAATGGTATGGCACCTCTATAGAAAATAACAACCTTCACAAATAAAATCATTTATGATTTGCATGCAAATAGATAGATAACTCCTCAAACTAGGACACAACCAAAATTTGAAAATATCACTACAAGGAAGAACACTACCACCAATAAACTAAAATTGCAATATTGAGCACCTCGGTAATCCCTGTGTAGAATTACTCAAATGGCTAAGAGGGTTTTCGTCCTCGAGCGAAAAAAGAACTCTTGTTCATTCTTAAGAAAGTAAAAATTGATAATAAATAGGAAGATCTATGCATAACCCATCCTTATTAAATAGGAAAATTAATTTTATTTTATATTCTTTTCCTTTTTCCCCTCCAAATTAACTTTTTAAAAGTGTCTAGAAAGTCTCACAATTTTTAGACCCCATTTCTAACGACACTTTAAGTCCCTCTTTGTAAAAACATCTTGTAATGTCCCTCATTTAGCCCATTTGATCAGTTGATGGAGATTAACTTATCATTGGACTCCTGTAGGCTAATGACAGTGGTTAGGGGGTCTATTTGGAGACTTACTATTTATAGTAAGTCAGGTCAGAGCGACTTGCTAATTATAGCAGGGCAGATGCAGAGGATCCTTGCACGAGATTGATGGTTTCGAGATACTTGAAGCTTTGTTGACGAAATATAAGTTAAATTAAAAATTTAACTTATAATATTAAGGGTAAAGTGACTTATGTTTTATATGTGACTTTAAGTTCTAAAGTGTTTCACTTTATTAATGAAGTTATAACTTAAAGTGTCACACTAGGACGTGGGCGCCCTCATGGAGAGATAAGGGGTCAAGACATAAATTGAAATAATAAAATATTACCTCTCTTGGGCGTTGGAAAAGTGAGGAGATATAAGGGAAAGAATGAACTTCATTTCATTATGCTTGGATTATTATTCACTCTCTTGTTTTTTGATATTCTCGTGCATTCTTGGAACTTGAAGAGCTTTGAGGGTTTGAACTTGACTTGTTGAGATGGAAACCTCTGCAAGGACACCTTCGTGTGTGAAAGACCACATCAGGAAGAAATATTGGAGGCTTCATTCAAGAGCTTCATTTGGGCTTCAGCTTGATCATTTTTGGTGAAGATTTGGACTTGAAATGAGTATATTTTATGGAGTTTTAGTATGCAGCTGAGAACAGAGTTATGGAGGACCTTTTTATGCATTTTGACTGAGATTTAATGCTGCTACAAATTTCCTATTGTTGGTCGTACCACAGCTACAGCAGGCCGTACTATATTGGAGTAATGTGTGGAGTTTTGAGAGGGTTTTAGTATCTATTTTCATGCTACCTTGGTCGCCTCACTTCTGCAGATAAATACAGAGCCTTTTGATGTTATTTGGCATTGTTTGTTGCTGATCCAAGACACTAGCAGAGCCGTACACATTCAGCACTGGCCGTACATTTTGGGAGCACCATTTGGAAATTCGTTGGAGGTCATAACCTTGTTTGTTGGGGTTGATTTGGACAAGGAAAGCCGCTGATATCATTATTGCTCAGATTTCTCCATTGTTGATGCCATATATGCGAGATTTCCATTTGCACATTGTTGGTCTGACTACAGCGAATATATGAAGTTGTAAACTGACAAAAGGGTATGTCACTATAATTAATATTTTGGCATAATATTATTTGGGTCTTCGATATTTTGTTGATATATGTTGTAGATTTTCTGGGTTTTGTTTATATGCTTTATATTCAATATTTTCAATGCAAAAACCCTACATGCAAAACATGCACATGAAACCCTAAACAACATTCAGAAAACAAAAAAAAATGATACAAAAACCCTAGCTAGAACAGTGTATGTTACACATTTTTTAATAATAAAGCATAAGTTGCCTTTTTATAATATAACATAAAGTTAATTTTTAGATAGCTTAAGTTAAATTATTAAAGTATTTCCCTTGCACTATAGTCTCCCCATTTCTGGAGTGATCACCAAACGGAGGATGGAGTTAGCCTATCCTCATTCTTGTAGGCTAATTCGACAAAATAAGGGAATATTCTGGCAGAGCTAAGGGTTGGAAAGATAACGTCATTCAAAGGCTTGGAAAATAGAACGTTATTCTACATGGCTCAGTCAGTGCTGGCACAGTGGAAGAATGAATTAATGTGGTTTCCGCATTAATTACCACAGGAAAATAAATGAAATATTATTCTTTTGGCTAAGAGAGGAGATGTCTAATTAAATAATATTAATTTTTAATATTATTTATCTTGGATGCCACACAGGAGAAAAGGAAATAATAAAGGATGTTCATTCTTGGTTTTGGCGTCCACTTTGGAGGAGTAAATATTCAAATAATGATATTAAAAATGGGTCTTGCCTAAGTGGCGTTCATCCTGGAGATTGAAAATAACAATGATAAGACCCTTAGGAGTGGCACTCATATTGGAGAACATGCCAAACAATAAAATAAGGAGACTTGAAGGTTGGCACCCACCTTGGATTTGAAAATATAGGTCCCTTGAGGGTAGTGCTCACCATTGGAGAATACAATCAAATGAAAATAATAAAAAGAGTGCATAGAAATTGGACGCTACCCTTGGAGATATCAAATTGGAGGGAAATATGACAATTCAAATATTTAATTTGGATTGTCAGCTTCATCGATTAAAGGAAAAAGATCCAAGTATAAAACAAGCATGAAGGAGTTTATTTGCGCATCACGAACCTTTTGGATACTTTGGCATTTTGCTAGCATTTTCATTTCTATGGTGAAATTGGAGGAAACCCCAATTTGCATCTTTGTGACGGATTCATACAGAGTTCGCTTTTGCATTTCATTGTTGGAGCTTCATAGATTGTTGAGGACTTGTTGATTACATTGAAGATCATTTGTTGAAGATTTTGCATTGTTTGAAGATCTGATTGTAATTCATTGAAGATTGGATGATATTGAAACCATGTCATATGTGCGCCGATTTCAAGGAATTTGATATTGTTCAAGGCAGTGTAATGTCCCTTTCATGATACATGGTTAGTCCATCATTGGGTTCCCGTGGACTAGCAATTTGGTTAGGGAACTGTGGTTAGTTTGGCAGTGGTGTTTGTTGGTGATGGAGTTGTGGTTCGAGTTCAATGGATCCAGTTGGCACCCTCTGAGTTGGCTTTGTTTGCTCTTGGTCGTTACTATTTTTAGTAAGTTTGGGTTCAGTGTCGGTTCAGGATTTTCAGAGTGGGGTTAGAAGTGTCTCGTTGAGACCTTTCCGGCAAGCTAAAGATCAAGGCATTCCGACACCATCTTCATATTTATTTTAAAGTCCGAAGTTTATTAATGTTATACTTAATTGGAACTATATAAATATTAAAGGAAAAGTAACTTTATGAGAAATGAAGACATTAATTAAGTCTTGACCATGGGCGCCCATCCCTAGGGAAATAAAATATGTTTTAAAATGATAAAGTTCTCTCCTAAAATCCAACGCCCATCTTGGAGGAGGAATAAAAGGTGAAATTGGAGCTCATTTACTCTATGCTATGTTTTGATATTTCTCTTTGTGAGTTTTGCTAGGGTTTGAGGGTTTGAGGATTCGAACCAGGCTCTTGGACATGAAAACCTCCCTGAGTAACGGCATTCTACAGGTGTGCAAGATCACCGAAAGGTGCCATTTGAGGTGGATGCATTCAGTATTCACTATTGTGCTACAATGGAGTTGGAGACTTGGAGGATTTGAGGTTACGATGATCATATCATTTCTGAGTTTTGTTGCAGCTGTTGGTATTATTGTTTAGAGGCAGATTTGAGGCGAGTTTGGAGGAGATTGGTGACTGTTGTTATTGCACTTGCTGGCCGTACCATTTGCAGCCATGGCCATACTGTTTGGGAAGTGATTTGGGGTGGTTTGTGACTCGTTTTCTATCTCAGCTTTGTCGCCCATCTTATGAGATCAGTTGCAGACCCTTTCAACGTGGATTTAGAGGAGATTTCAGCTTGATGTTGCTGATTGCTCACTTCCTTGGGCCGTACCATCATATCTAGAGGACGTGGGTTTTCAAAACTATCATTTCATTGTGCTTACAGCAGTTTGATCGATTCTTTGGAGGCATTTGGAGTCTCAAGCTCTGAGCATTACCTTGTAAAACCATTTGCTATCCATTGTATTGATTTTGGAGTGATTCTGGCTATACCCAGTTGCTGGTCCAGACTCAGCACATATACCAAGTTGCATATTTGAACATGGGTATGTCACAGTAATTCATTATATGGTATTTTATAATCTGGGTATCCATTAGTTTCTTCATATCTATTGTACTTTTTCTGGGTTTATGTTCTATGCTCTATATTGTATGCTCCAGCAACACATCTACAGGAAAACTGAAAACCCCTTCTGCATTCTTTTCTCTAGTCTGAAAGATCACATAAAAATTAAAAAAAATCACACATAAAAAGATCTTTAAAAATACAAACAGGTACGACACATTATAGTGGTATCAGAGCAGTGTATCCTGCCATCCTATGAGGTTAAATTAGACATGCAAAAGCGAGAATGAGACATGCAGCCGGGTGCAAATAGATATTATTTTAGACAGAGACAGGGAACACGGAATCCGCAGAGAGTACAGGAAGGAGCAGTACCACAAATTGATCCACTTGAGTCAGAGACAGAGATTGTAGCTGCTGAGGAGCAACCGGTAGTATTATATAGTGAGGAAGATCTCGAAGTTCTGCGAATAGATCCCTTCTCCAGAGAGATTCCAGTACAGCCTGAAGAAATGGGAGACAGAGAAATCGGAGAACCTAGCACATGGGATATTTTAAATGATTTGGCAAGAGGACAACAGTTGATAGACAAATTGGACAGGTCATAGACAACACTTACACGGCTTTTCACCTGTTTGTTTCTTGATTTGGATGAAGACAGGAATAACTGAGACAGGAATAGAGATCGGAATGATAGAGATAGACGTCGAGACCGAGGTAATGGAGAACGGAATGGAGAAAGGAACAATGGGGATAGAAACAATGGTGACAGGAACAAGTACAGGGATCCTAATGGAGAGGCTTCGGTGAATAATCGAGGTGCTACACAGCTCATAGCCATAGATAGACCAGGCATTCCTATCTTTGTACCGAGGGATGAGATTCCTGAACGAGATGCTACACAGGTGGAATTTCAGGATGAGATTTTCAGAGATTGGCAGGCTTCGAGTGCGGGGTTTCAGGTTGAGATGACTTTCAGGGATTAGTCTGATCTCAGGATGAGGCATGGACCTAGAGGAGGTAATAGGCAGCAGAATCATGAGCTTCAAAAGAAAGTCAGTAAAATGACTTTACCTTACTTCGATGGTTCAGGAAAAACTTCAACGAGAGCTTGGGTCCAAAAGTTGGACAGTTATCTCCAGATCAGCCCCATGCCAGAGTTTGATGCCATCACATATGCAGCCTTACACTTGGAGGGCAGTGCACACAAGTGGTGGAGCAATGGGAAGGTAACTCTAGGACATGACCAAATTACATCTTATGTTGAGTTCACAGCCAGACTCATAGACAGGTTCAATAAGGACCCTGAGTTGCAGTTCAAGGAGCTGGCACAGTTGAGACAGAGTGGATCAGTGGACTCATACATTTCAGAGTTCCAGGACCTTTTAGTCATGGTTTTAGATATCTCGGAGCGTAGGTTGATCATGCTCTTTGTTGATGGGTTGTCTGATCCTCTACGAGGATGGGTTAAGGGTTTGGACCCTTTGACATTGCAGGAGGCCATGAAGAAGGCCCGCGATATGGAGTCTTCTGCGTGGAGTAAATTTCAGAATAAGAGTTTCCAGCATAAGGAGAGAGACAGGAGACACTTTCATAAGGACTCAGGGCATCAGCGACACAAGAGTTCTTCCAGATTAGACAATGACTAGTTGAATGATCTCAGGAGGAAGAAGCTCTGTTTTCACTGCAGAGAGCCTTGGGATCCTAAGCACAAGTGTGCTGCCCAAGGAAAGGCAAAACAGATCAAATACTTTTCGGTACATGAGTCCATCAAGTCTGAGACACATTCAGAGCAGCATACGAAGACAATGATTCAGGGACAGATGTTGCATCTGAGGTATCAAATAAGGATGAGAAGACCTCACTTCCTACAACCCATATCTGAAGCAATCAGAGAGGGGTCATTTAGGATTCGAGGAGTATTGGGTGGACAGAGATGCATTACATTACTTGATATAGGTGCCACTCATAACTTCATAGATGGGGGCTTGGTTGCAAAGAGGGGGTTGAAGACAGAGGAGTTTGAAGGGTTCAAGGTGAAGGTAGCCGATGAATTCATACTCACTTGCACTGGAAGGATTCCCAATTTGACCATCCAGCTAAACAATTCCACTTGCCAGTCAGAGTTTTATGTTGTTAGCATGGGTGACATGGATGTTGTGCTGGGTATGAAGTTGTTACATGAGATAGGAGAGTTCACACTCAACTTGAGGACCATGGAAATGAAGTTTAAGGTGAACGGAGTTTGACTTGTGCTCAGGGGCATTTCAGATGGTGGGTTGGGAGTAGTTTCTCTTAAGCAGATGGAGAGATTGATTCGACATGATCAGGTGCAGTGGGTAGCAGAGGTGATGGTGATGCCTGCAGTTTCAGAGCAACAGAAGCGAGAGTATCCACCTGATATACCGACTCTCTTGACTAAACACACCAAAGTGTTTAGCGACATTCCACTAGGTAAACCCCCTGACAGGGGTATTGAGCATGTGATCGAATTGGAGGAGGGTGCAAAACCAGTGATTACTACCCCATACAGGCACCCGAAGAGGTATAAGGATGAGATCGAGAAAGCTATCAAAGAGCTTCTCGAGATGGGTCGTATCAAGCCAAGCAAGAGTCCATTTGCATCATCAGTGGTTCTAGTGAAGAAAAAGGATGGGACTCTTAGAATGTGTATTGGCTACAGAGAACTCAACAAGAAAACAATCAAGAACAGGTACCCTATACCCAGGATAGATGAGCTGACTGATGAGTTGCACGGGGCCTGTTACTTCTCCAAGATAGATTTGAGATCCGGTTATCACTAGATTCGGGTAAAGGATGAGGATGTGGAGAAGACAGCTTTCAGGTGTCACTATGGGTACTTCGAGTTCCTAGTCATGCCATTCGGATTGACCAATGCACCAGCCACCTTCCAATCATGCATGGACAGAATATTTCGAGAGCAATTGAGGAGGTTTGTGTTGATATTCTTTGATGATATATTGATCTACAATAGGACATGGGAGGAACATTTGAAACACATTGACATTGTGTTGAGCATTCTGGAGCGGGAGTCATTATATGCTAAAATGTCAAAGTATGAGTTCAGGATGACCGAGTTGTACTTGGGTCATATCATCAGTGCTGGAAGTGTTAAGGTAGACCCGGAGAAGATTTGGGCAATTGTAGACTAGCCCCCACGAAAGAATCTCATTCAGCTGAAGGGATTTCTTGGTCTTTGTGAGTATTACCGTAGATTTGTGAAGGGGTTTTCTCAGTCAGTTGCACCCCTCACAGATTTGACTCGTAAGGATGCATTTAGTTGGACAGGAGGTATGCAGGAGTGCTTCGACAAGTTTAAGGAGATTATGAGTACATGTCCAGTGTTAGCAATACTAGACTTCAGCAAACCTTTCAAGTTGCAGTGTGATGCCTTAGGAGAAGGCATTGGTGCGGTAATCATGCAGGATAAGCACCCCATAGCATTTGAGAGCAGGAAGTTGAGGGGTGTGGAACAGAGTTACATTATTTATGACAAGGAGATGTTAGCCATAATGCATGCATTGGCTAAATTCAGACAGTATCTAGTGGGCAGCAAATTTGTAGTTAAAACAGATCATAACAGTCTGAAACATTTCCTTGGGCAGAAGGATCTAAATGAGAGGCAACATAAGTAGGTCAGCAAGCTTCAGGCCTACGACTTCAACATTGTTTATGTCAAAGGTAAAAACAACATTGTTACCGATGCATTATCCAGGAGACCCCATTTGTGTGCATTAGGTGTCATTTTAGATGATTGGAGGGAGATGATATCTGCAGAATATGCCAAGGACAAGTGGGCTACTGGAATAATTGATGGCACTATCAAAGATGACAGGTACATAGTGGTAAATGATTTAATCATTTACAAGGATAGGATCTTCTTGGTGCCAGGTTCAGAGATGAAGCAGAAAGTTTTGAGGGCATTCCATGACTTGCCTATGGCAGGGTACCTGGGGTACTTCAAAATTTATAAACAGGTCAGAGAGAGGTTCATCTGGAAGGGCCTCAAGACAGAAGTGATGCAGTATGTAAGAGAGTGCCCAATATGCCAACAGAACAAATAGGAGCACTCATTTCCAGGAGGATTATTGCAGCCCCTGCCCATTCCTAAGAGGAAGTGGGATAGCATTTCTATGGACTTTATCACAGGTTTACCTAAAGTGCAAGGTAGGGATTGTATTTTTGTGGTAGTGGACAGATTGACAAAATATGCACACTTCTTTGCCATCCCTACCACCTTCGTTGCAGAGTTATTTTTTCGTGAGGTATTTCATCTTCATGGGTTGCCACGAAACATTGTCAGTGATAGGGACAGCAGGTTCCTCAGTAATTTTTGGCAGGAGCTCTTCAAGTTGACGGGGACAAAGCTCACCCCCAGCACGAGCTACCACCCACAGACAGATGGTCAGACAGAGATAGTTAATAAATGGGTGGAAGGATACCTCCGAAATTATGTTTTAGGGCAGCAGGATGCATGGATTAAGTGGCTTCACATGGGAGAGTATTGTTACAACTCCACTTATCACATGTCTATTAAGATGTCACCCTTCATGGCTTTGTATGGGTATGAGGCTCTGAGCTTTGTTGATTTTCTATTTGGTGATAGCAGACTGCCTAAGGCCAAAGACCTTCTTCAGGAAAGCCAGGATATCATGAGGTCTTTGAAAGAGAACATACAGAAAGCTCAAAATCAGTAGAAGTAGTATGCAGATTAGCAGAGGACTGAGCGATCATTTGAGGTTGGTGACATGGTGTACTTAATGCTGCAGCCCTATAGACAGTCCACTCTCAAGAAGAGGGGCAGAAAAGCTTAAGCCACGGTATTATGGACCTTTCAGGATCTCTAAGAAAATTGGAGAAGTGGCTTATGAGTTAGAGCTTCCAGCAGGTAGCAGGGTACACAATATGTTTCATGTATCTCGCCTCAAGAAGGCACTGGGGCATAATGTGACACCATCATTTGAGTTGCCTCCTCTTGACGAGGAGGGGAAGTTGATCTTGGTACCCGAAGCAATAATTGACACTAGGGAACGTAATCTGAGGAGGATTATCAGAGAGTACCTGGTAAAATGGAAGAACCTACCAGTTGACGATGCAACTTGGGAAAATGAGCAGATATTGGGGCATCCTGATCTGAGATTGCTTGAGGCAAGCAATCTTAGGGAGGGTGGACTGTAATGTCCCCTTCATGATACACGGTTAGTCCATCATTGGGTTCCTGTGGACTAGCAGTTTGGTTAGGGAACTATGGTTAGTTTGGCAGTGGTGGTGCTTGTCAGTGATGGAGTTGTGGTTCGAGTTCAGTAGATCTAGTTGGCACCCTCTGAGTTGGCTATGTTTGCTTTTGGTCGTTACTATTTTTAGTAAGTTCGGGTTCAATGTCGGTTTGGGATTTTCAAAGTGGAGTTAGAAGCGTCTTGTCGAGACCTTTCCGGCGAGCTAAAGATCAAGGCATTTCGACACTGTCTTCATAATTATTTTTAAGTCTTAAGTTTATTAATGTTATACTTAATTGGGACTTTATAAATATTAAAGGAAAAGTGACTTTATGAGAAATGAAGACATAAAGTAAGTCTTGACCATGGGCGCCCATCCCGAGGGAAATAAAATATGTTTTAAAATGATAACGTTCCCTCCTAAAACCCGACGCCCATCTTGGAGGAGGAATAAAAGGTGAAATTGAAGCTCATTTGCTCTATGCTATGTTTTGATATTTCGCTTTGTGAGCTTTGCTAGGGTTTGAGGGTTTGAGGATTCGAACCATGCTCTTGGAGACAAAAACCTCCCTTTGAGTAACAGCAATCTACAAGTGTGCAAGATCACCCAAAGGTGCCATTCGAGGTGGATGCATTTAGTATTCACTATTGTGCTACAATGGAGTTGGAGACTTGGAGGATTTGAGGTTACGATGATCATATCATTTCTGAGTTTTGTTGCAGCTGCTGGTATTATTGTTTAGAGGCAGATTTGAGGCGAGTTTGGAGGAGATTAGTGACTGTTGTTATTGCACTTGCTTGCCGTACCATTTGTAGCCATGGCCGTACTGTTTGGGAAGTGATTTGGGGTCGTTTGTGACTCGTTTTCTATCTCAGCTTGGTCGCCCATCTTATGAGATCAGTTGTAGACCCTTTCAGCGTGGATTTAGAGGAGATTTCAGCTTGATGTTGCTGATTGCTCACTTCTTTGGGCTGTACCATCATATCTAGAGGACGTGGGTTCTCAAAACTATCATTTCATTGTGCTTACAGTAGTTTGATCGATTCTTTAGATGCGTTTGGAGTCTCAAGCTCTAAGCATTACCTTGTAAAACCATTTGCTATCCATTGTACTAATTTTGGAGTGATTCTAGCTATACCCAGTTGCTAGTCTAGACTCAGCACATGTACCAAGTTGCATATTTGAACATGGGTATGTCACAGTAATTCATTATATGGTATTTTATGATCTGGGTATCCATTATTTTCTTTATATCTATTGTACTTTTTCTGGGTTTATGTTCTATGCTCTATATTGTATCCTCCAGCAACACATCTGCAGGAAAACTGAAAACCGCTTCTGCATTCTTCTCTCTAGTCTGAAAGATCACATAAAAATAATAAAAAAATCACACAAAAAGATCTTTAAAAATATAAACAGGTACGACACATTACAGGCAGCGCCGAATTACCCTATTGGTTTGCTCCATTATAAATTCCCATTGGCGCCGATTGCATACATAGAAGGCTGCGATCTATCAAACAGTGATACATATATGTATCAGCGATCTGTATTGTTGGAGAGTCGATTAGACTATGTGAAGGAGCAGCGACACCTTATAGGCAACAAACCGTCATTCTGTGATAGCGTTAGTGTCAAAGACAACCTCAATCGCAGCAGTCAGCATCACTGTTACAGGGAATCTAATCATCAATCTGAGCGTGCCATTCTTCCTGATCTGCATTGTTACCTAAACTGGTATGTAAACATCATTATCTATCATACTTTCATTTGTAACAACAGATTAGTATAATCGCTGGGCTGCCATAAGCCATTCATCACTGTAAAAATCGAAAGTATTGAAATGTCTGATTTGCACAGCAAGATCTGAATATTCTCATTGATATTATTCTCTTGTATTTGCAAACTCAATATTGTAATTGAAGGCTGCCAATATCTATTCTGTTATAGATTTGCATCTTGATAGTTCATAGATTTGATTGTTGGAGACAATTTAGAAAGGTACAATAGTGAATTCAATTTTCAGTCCTAGGGTTTCATTACATAATTGCAAAATATCCATAAAATATTGCTACAAGCCTAGAATGGGACATTACATGCACCACCCCATTAGCCTACGGGAAAATTAAGAAAATAGACTAAGGGTCTTCATTAGACTTACGCTTGAAAAAGGGACATGACAATTCTCCCTTTCCAAAATTGCTTTCCTATGAGTGATTGTAAATTTGGATGCTCTAAAATTTGCTCTTCTTCCCAAGTGGCATCCTTAGGTCGAAGATTCCTCCAATGAACCAAGTACTCTGAAATGCTTCTATTTCTCAACTTCCTTTCTCACACATCTAATGAACTAGAATTTCAATAGCCCACATGAAATAAAGGAGAGACCATTACAAAAGATTTACAATGCATTAGGTGCTATCACACATATATCAAACCCTTATTATATTCATATCAGTAGATGTAGCAAGAGAGGATGAACAACTGCGATTATGCATTCCCTTGAATCATTACAAACTGCCATGGAGACGTACCATTTACAAAAAATGTACGTTGAAAACCCTTCCAATGATTTACAAAAATGTATTTTTGCCCCTTACAGACTAGACATATAATGTTTGATACCCTAGAACCAGCTTGAGGCACTTGTAGTCGAAAAATTGGTTCTACGACCAACCCTTTGAATGACAAATAGATTTGTATTTATAACATTTTAGTTTCTCTCCCTTTGGTCACTTGTGGAAATTTGACATACTTTAGGAGGTTGGAACATTGAACCAAACTAAGTGTATCCCAGTGAAATTCGCATAATATCTTAATTTTCTCATAATTATGGTGTATTTATTGTGAATTAATAAATTGCCCTCATAGAGAAACGACCCATTGGAAGAGGAGAAATAAGGTTTTAAAATAGAGAAATATCTTTTGAAATTGAGCACCTCTCTAGCCTAGGGTCGGCCAATATAAAGATAAAGAATGATTTAAAATCTTTAATTTGATATTAGGTTGGCCAAGATAGTGGAAAAGGTGAGTTGCCCAAATTGGAGTAGGTCGGCCTAAGGAAAAAGTTTAACAAATAGAATTTGGGCGCCAAGATGCATGTTGGGTCAGCCTAAGTAAAGGTATCCTCCTAGGTTGGCCTAAAAAGGAGTAAAACAAATATTTTTAAGTAACTTTTGGGTGCCAAGTTTTATTAAGGTCGGCTTTTTTGAAGAGTAAAACAATAAAACATAAGGAAATTTTATCTAGGTCGGCCAGCTATTGTTGGAGGTGAAATTCATGTATAAATACAAGTAGTGGTGGATCATTTCGGGCATGCATGGAATGAGTTTGTTCTTGTTTTTTCCCATTGTGGATCTGCAACTTAGTTTGCAACTATTCCAAGGACGAAAACCCTTGTGCATATTCGGTGAGTTGGACGAAAATCTAGCTTATCTTGTGGAGAGTTCGTGATGGAGCTCTAATTGCACTTCATTGGAGATATTGATAGAGAAGAAGAGCAGAAATGTAAATCAGATCTGAAGATCATTGTGGAGGCTTCCTTTTTGGCATGGCATGTGTCATTTTGACTAGGGTTTACCCTAGATGTTGAGCACTGCCCATTGGAGGAGGGGCGATTTGCATTTGGAGGCATTTTTGCTGATTAGGGTTTGCAGACTTGGAGCAGCAGAAGTGCAGTCCAGATTCGCCCAATTTTGGAGATCCCTTGGTGGTTTGGATATTATTTGAATAGGGTTTCAATGCTACTTGGAGCGCCATCATTGGAGGACCATTGTTGAAGGTTTTGTTGGCAATTTGGAAACATTGATCACATTTTCCGAAGCAGCAGAACTTGCAGACTTGAGCGACCAGGTTTGGGGCAGTATTTGATATCTTTGGACTGCAATTATCACCTTGTGAAGAGGCCAAACATCATAGGAGGTAAGTTGACAACTTTTTGAGGTGGTGAACAGCATTGAGGATCTTTTGACATCATCGATCAGCATTGAAGACATCATTTGACAACGCCAACTTGCATTGAAGACACCATTTGTGGAATGCCGATTTCCATTGGATAAGTTGAGACATTCTTGGTGGAGTTTGCTCATATTGGACCAGCACTTGACATCATTGTATGATATGTTTTCATCTGATTTTGTAGCAGCAACATTGTAGATGAATTTTGGCCATGATGGACCCATGAAATTGATGTAATTGCCTAATTGAATAATATGATTTCATAACAGCAGAATTCTGATCTGATTTGCTCATCAAATTGCTATCCATTTGGTATGGATCTATGTGTAATTCGACTAGGGTTTGATTACATATTTTGGCATGTTAATTATGATGGATTTGGCATGATAAGTGGTTGTGAAAAGTGTTTATTCAGATCTGAAACAATAAAATCAGAATTCAGATCTAGGGTTTAGAGCAGAAAATTGAATCAAGAAAATGCACAAAATAAATCACAAATTAGGGTTTTAAGCAGAAAACTAAAGTGCAGAAATTTAGGGCAGAATTTGAAAGTTTTAAAATCAGAAATTTAGGGCAGATATCCGTTGGGATATTACAACACTATAGCTTACCCAAGTTGCAAAAAGCATTGAAACCGCATTAGAATCAAACTCTGATCACACTGAGATGATACTGAAGATATAGGATGAAGATCGAAGCCAACCGGGTGACTTACTATAAATAGACTCTCTTGTCCAACTGGGTATTGTTGCAAGTTGTTATATTTGGTTGAAACTTCATAATTCTAACAACAGTTTGGGTTCATGGGTATGATGTATTTGGAAGTCATCTGTTATTCAGTGTTGCTATAGCATTTTATATTTTCAAAAAAAAAATCAGGGTTGGTTATTACAGTGGTATCAGAGCTCAAAAGTATCTTGCCATCCTATGGTGGAGTTTTCCTTTGTATGCAGTGATTTTCTATGAGTGGTGGTGAACAGTGGTCACAGGATATTAGATTTGTCAGCCCCTTGCCTCAAACACTTCCCTTTCCGGCTCATAAAACCCAATATCTTGCCAAAAAATTGGTTTGTCCTTCAAGAGTGAGCTAGTGCCAGGACAAGAGGGATGACATGGAATGGGGGCTAGAAGGGCTTCTTGAGAGGGTCATTCTTGAGGAATAATATGTTGGATTTGCGCACGAATAGGCTCTCGTGAAGGTTGAGGGCCTTTGAAACTTGGGATTTTGAATTTTGAAGGTGGTCTCGGAGGCTAAACATGTGTAGAAGGGAGGGGTTGTCTGAAACTGGGAATAGAGAGGACAGATTGGGCTTCCCGCTTCTCTACCTCAGCAAGTATTTGCCTTAATTGCTCCTCAGTTAAGGTTGCAAGCTGCATTTTAATTTGCTTAATTTGCTCTCGGTAAGCTCTTTCCTCTGCCTCCATCTGTTGTTGTTGAAGATGGGCCTAATATGCAAGCTCCTCTTGCTGTCGGTCATACTACATCTTTCCCTGAATTTCATCCCACCTTCGTTTTTGATGTTAAAATTAAAGGCTTCCTGCAGCTGATTATACCCCATATTTCTTTTAATATTGTCTAGACATCCCCTAATCTCTAGCAGAGCAAGGTAGTCTTCTTGGGGTTGATAACAGGTATTATTAGGCTGACAAGAAGACTGAGAAGGGGTGGGTGGGAGGCAAGCATCATGAGGGTGCTGATATTTTGTTGCAGTAGGGACATATGGCATAAAAACAGAGGCGTCTTGGGCTTGATATTGCTGGTAAGGAGGTGCATTAATTGAATTTTGGTTGGGCGGAGGGGAATAACCATAATTCCTGTAATAGTTTGACATTTTGGAGCATCAAAATGTTAGATAATCATAGAAAATGTCTGAATCAAAGCAAAACTGATCTGCATTTAGAGAAAATTGGATACATACAAAGAAGAGTCACCAGGTGATTTGGGAGCCCTAAAGGATAGAAAAAACCAAAAGCATCACCGAACTTCGATCTTTGATGAATCTTTGAGTGCATGGACTGCTCAAACTTGGAAACTAATCAGCAGAATCACCATGGTGTTGAAGAAGACTACCCCAATTGGCAAAATACACTGAAGAACACACACAATCCTTCAATGGATGATAAAGCTCATCAAACTGGTCCCACCGCGCGTGCCAAAACTTGTCACCTGAATTTGCATCTTGTTGTTGAAGCTTTTGGCAGTTCCAACAAATTCAATGAAACATGGGATTGGTCTCAAGGTGTGGGACCTTGCAATTGAGACCAAACCTCCAGAGAGGGTTGTTTCCTCTTTCTGAGCTTAAGGCTTAGAGAATAATGACTAAATCTAATGCTAATGCTCACAGGGAAAAGGAGAAGGAACTAAAATTAAAAGGTGATGTACCAGATTTAGTGTGTTTAGTTGCATCTGAATTAACACAACAATGATCTCAAAATTGAAATAGATTCATAGACTCAGAAGATATCACAGAGGTTTGGGCAGAAATATACAAGCTATGAAAGGGACCGGTTTATCCACAATGCACATCTTACGTCTATCAAATAAACATAGTGTAAAGCTTTAGAGAGTGGCAAAATAACAGTTTATATTGATCATGAAGGCTAGAAAGTCATTGCAAAAGAAGAGAGATTCATTGCAGAGAGATATAAACACAAAATGAAAGACTCTCCCTCATTGATGAACTGATATAGAGACATGAGAGGCTTAGAAGAGAGCACAGTCCATCAAATCTGTCAGTTCTGGAGAAATTCACAAGGTTTGCTACTGTAACAAATAACCTGCCTGTGTAGCGACTCAGGAAAACAACCAACAACAAATACATCTTTTTTACATGTATAAATAGCTTTACAATCCATCATGCGGCTACAGGCGTTGAATTTTGGTCAATCTGCCAATGCCCTGCCGCCCATGCTGCATTGAATTCGGCCCATGGCCCTGTCAGAAAATCTGCAAATAGGGATGACAACCATGCACTGACAAGTTTGCAAAACCGCAGAAGAAGATCGCCCACATGCATGAATGTCAGGCACATGCATGGATGTCAGGCACATTGAAGAAGGAAGGTCTGAAATCCTTCCATGGTACCCGCAAATTCATTTTGTCCCTCCTATGTACTTGCGTATTGAAGGATTTAATTGTTTCAACCACCTGAATCTAACTGATTTGCAACATTGTCCTTTAGGAATTTAATTTGTTCTGCAACAATGGCGTGATTTCAGGAAGTCGTTCCCTGCAAGCTTTTACAACACTTTAAAAGTGTTTATCCCTTTAATTCTGCCTCTAGCGCATTTAAATTTCCCTTTATCAACGAATTCGCCCTCTGGCAAACTCCTTTTCCTTGGCTTTTTATCTCCTTTGTTTCCTTTAGTCAACAAATCATCTTATCGGTGAATTTTAGAAATCACAAACTAATCGGTGAGTTTGTGTTTTTACCGATTCCTTGATTTCTCCTTGGTCGGCCAACTATCTCTTTCATGAACCACTTTCCTTCTTGCTCTATCTTCTTTTTTCCTTTTCTTACCCTTGGTTGGCAAAATCTTCATTTCGTGAACCAACCATGTCTTTGCTTTTCGCCTTATCGGCGAACTTTCCATTTGGCGAACCATGCCATGTGTTTATCTTTTCTTTTCTGCCTTCGGTTGGCAAAATCTCCTTACTGCGAACCTTAGCCTCCTTGGTCTCTTTTTGTCACCTTTTCGGCCCTTCCCCCCTTTGTCGGCAAATCCGCCGATCGGCGAACTTAAGGTTCGCCAACCTTAAGTTTTGCTAACTAAGACAACATTCTTCTTTCGCCTCTCCGCGACCAACTTTCTCCTTCGGCAACCCTTGGCAAACTTTCCCCTTTACCCTTGGCTTAGCCACTTCCCGCCTGTCTCTGTCTTTGCCTGTGTCGGCAAATTTGCCGATCGGCGAACCTGCCGATGGTTAACTGAACCAACACTTTACCGATAAAGGCAACCTTTGCTTCCTTCAGCCCTGCCTTAGAGAAAAAACCTGCCTGCTTGTTGCCTTGCTTTTCTTTATCGATGAACCTGTCGATTGGCGAACTTAAGGTTCGCCGAACCAAAATTTTGCCGATAAAGGTAAACTCTTTTCCCCACCTTTTTTAGAGAATTCTGCCCGTTTGCTGCCCCTTTAGTCGGTGAACTGGCCAATTGGCGAATCTGCTGATCGGCGAATGAAAGGTTTGCCAAACCAAAATTTTGCCAACTAAGGCAAAATACTTGAATTTTTTGGGATTTTGAAAGGGAATTATCTTCCATTTAAGCTTTCTCAGATCGGATATTTTTGATAGAAGAAAAGTTGAATTTTTGGGTTATTTTGACCTGGGCAAAATATGATAATAGTTCCCTTGCTAATAGGGTGTTATCCCTAGGATGCCCCTGCAGAGTGGGGATGTCTCCCTTTTGAATGGAAAACAAACTTGTGATCTCATCTTATTGGTGTCAAAGGTTTATTTGAATGCTAGCTAAGAGCCTTGTTCTAAATGGAGGTTAAGACCACATTAAATTAATAAAGCATGGGAGGCTACCCACAAGTGTCAAGAAGAGATCTTTATCCTATCCTTTCTGAAGGAAATACATTGAATTGTTCAAACTTAATTTTTTTTGTTAAATGATGTCTTCAATGTGTCTAGGAGACTAGAGAAACTTACACCAAGTGAGTTAAATTCACCGACATCAAATTGATTCCATTTCAAACTGACATTGTATGGACTCTTGTTTACATTTTTAGTAGATATATTTAAATGTTAATGTAATTTTTAAACTTCTTTTAGTTTGTTTAAGTTATTTTTGATATTTTTAATTCATTTGTATTTTAAAAGTTCAAACATTAATTTTTTATCTATTATTTTAATAGTTTACCTCCATTGTTCCCAAAATCTGGAAAAAAATTGCCAACCTTAAAACCTGTCTCCCTGTCCCAGAAACTTGGAGAAACCCATATTATTATAATTTGAGCTATTTTGAATTTTTAATGATGTTTAACAATTTTATTGTACAATTGAAAAGCTAGAAGATATATTTTATTGTGATTTTCTTTCACATAATTTTTTGAGCTGTTTTCTTTCTCTACATGAAAAAGTTCATGGTTTATTTTTTGTGTTGTATGTGGTGTGCCTTTACTCAAAACATTTAGGTATGGCATTGTATTCTTTAACTGAGTTTTCCCAATGCTTGTACTGACTATCTTGGTACATTCTACCAAATCATAGGAAGGACATATCGGGAACAGAGCACATAAAATCTTTCTACAATGAGGTGATAACACTGCAGGTAAATATTTCCATGTTTTTGTCTATGAGATACATTAAGGGTAAGATTTGATTGAAACTTAGTAAATGCATATCTTATGATAAAAGAGAGATGTGCTGTGTTATGTGTCAATGCTTACAGTATGCTTCTTGAGATTAGTGGAAATAACATTGGAAATTTGGAAGTGGTGTGCCAAAATATATGCAAAATTACTAGATTTATACATAGCTTGAAGAACTGCAGGCTAAAAATTTTCCAACTGAGAATGACAATGGATTATGGTGGAGATGCAAACAAAGGTGTGCAACAGTATGGTGAATGAAGATCACTGATTACTTTCATCAAGAAAAAGAGCTGAGAAAGCATAATTTCAGATCGAAGAATGACTGGCATATCATAGTGATGGAATGAAAAAATTGGGAGGAATGGGAAATGAAGATGAAAGTGGAAATAAAAATGATAATCTCTCATTCAGCATGTGGCTAATCATTTCAGCAGAAAACACTTACATTACAACAGTTTTTGCAAGCTCTTTTTAAGGACCAATTACCTACCCAATAAGTAATAGCATTGAGAAATAATTACTTCTCAATCCAGATGAGTTCAATGTATAAAATCAGAAATATGTCCTGCCAAAACTTTTTGAAATAGCCACCATGTAAAACCCCTTCTGAGCGTCGAACCCCAATAAGCCAATAGAAGGACTTGGAACTAAAGGAAGCTTAAAATATTTAATACAGCATTAATAATCCAACTGAAATGAGGGCTAGAATTCAGTTCCCCTAGGTGAAGTGGAGAACCAGCTTTCTGTAAAGTTGCTTTGCTGGTTGTGTTCCAAAGGAAATTTATAGCAAATAACCTGAGTGCTAGAATGCTTTGCAATCAATTTTGAATCTTGATCATCGAAATGTTCCCTAAAATATGACATTTCTAGGAAAGGGGACGATGAGTAGTAACTAAATTCTGTGACGCCCCATCATGCAACCCTAGAGAGTTAGACTTACAAGAGCAAAAATTACATAAATAATTTTTTTTTTTTTTTGAAAGCAAGAAATTGCAATAATAGTAGCCAAAGATATCATTATACACAACATAAAGAAAAGTGTACTTCTAACTCCTCTAGGGAAACATAACTGCATCAGTTGATCATAAGGTCTTAACAACACAAGTGATATGCATCATACTACTACAGATAAGAACAACTTTTACATTTGCAAGATAGTTAATTTACAAAGTTACAATATAAGATTACAAGACCGATCATGTCAGTTTACAAATAAATACACTTATGAAAGTAAACAACTCTGAGAGTGAAAAGCAAATCTGGAATTGGAACACTTCTGCACTGGACTCGAACTGAATCTCCAAGAAGACCAATGGATAGCTCTGCCACCCAACCATGTGGAACCCTGAGGTCCACCCCTCCGAGCTAGGAGATAACGAGGATTCCACTAAGCCAAAGGAACAACATCAAAAATAACCAAACGAATACAGACTTGACACAACCGACCATATTAACAAGACTGCACAAGACAAGGCAACACTCCAGAGGCAACAATGGAAACAAATAAAGAGGGAAGTAGCTAAGCTACAATGAGGAGAGTGTCATCGCATGGTCCTAATCATGGGTTATCTAGGCTATCTCTCACTAGAAGCCGGCCCCCATCTATGGTTATCCTGTTGACCCTTTTTTTTGGCATCGGCCCCATAGGGTGACACATGCGGAGCTGACACATCCTCTCATGTGGACAAGGAGGTCGACCTTGCCAACGAGGCCTTCTCATCCCATCCTTAGCCTATGAGAGCACTCAAGGCATGGGTGAGGCAACATACTTGTCTTTGTTATGTGAAATACTACCCAACCCACCTAGATCTATTTTTAAGTTATCACTTGTTTACAACTTTCATGGGGTTATCCAAGCAGCCACTTTGGGCATCGGCCCCACCATGGAAGCCACTCTCCTTCCTACAACTAACATCCCTTAGCCAACATCTGGAAACAAAGACATGTATGGACAAGGAACCACTAGACATCCATCTTCCCACAATCCAACACGTTACATAAACAGTTACAAAGTTCCAAATACACAAGACTTTTTCCCCATCCAAAATAAACTCGATTCATTTATCCCATTACAATGATATGCCACATTATAGAACCGAAACCAAGAAGCCACACCTCTAGAGTAGGTAAGTTGAACACAATACTAATGTTAAAGTAACCATTTTACAACAGGGACAACGCTTACGCGTCTTGACGCAAAGTAATCATGGCATCTCTCTAGGTAATTCACTTCACACTTAGCCAAGGCATAATCAAAAACTCAAACCCCAAAAAGATACAATGACCCAATAAAAGCATATAGATACGACAAGGAGGAAAAACAAGTATATGAGATTCAAAATACTCCTAACTAAAACATGAAATTAACTATGAGATTTTAACTTCCTTTCAAAGAAAATTCTAGATTATTGAATTAGCAATTTCTCTACAACACCAAGAATAAATTTCCTAGCTAATTTCCTAACAACTACCATCTTCTAATAAAAACAACCCATAATATATTTGCTAAGCATGAATTTCCATCTAAGATTTACTAATTACATTTCCTAATATAAACAACTACAAATATATATGTATATTCTTACTATAATAATAAACTTTCCATCGATCATTTTACTACCACAATTTCTAATTTAAACAACTATAAATACAAATATATTCTCTTATGAACATAAATTATCCTCTAACATTTAACCAATACAATTTCAAATCAAACACTATAAATATATAAATATTTTTCCTATAAGCATAGATTCCCAACTAACATTTTACCAATTATCATTTCAAATCAAAACACTATAAACATATATATTTTCCTAACATTTTACCACTTACAATTTCTAATAAAAACAACTATAAGTAAATATATTTTTCCTATTCGCATAAGTTCCCCATCGATACCTACTATCTATAATTCCTTAGCAAAACAACTACGATTTATATTTATTTTGCTATGAATATCGACTACCCACTGTACCTTCAACGACTACAATGTCTTAATAAAAGCGACTACAATATATATGTATACCATTCTCTATATTACACGCTATTATTACACAGCTCACTAGTCTTTCTGACTAAAACATGAAATAGGTTTTATACGCATCACTCCCCATTTAACATTCTAAGTTTACCAATGCATAAATTCCGCTATGAGCCACAACTTCCCATTTTACATTCTAAACCTACGATTTCTAATAAAACCAATTTCCAAAGCATAAACTATATTTAACACCGAACCTATCTAAAAAGTAACAGCGAATTGAATAGAAATCTGCTAACTGTCTATTAGATAGGAATGGAAATTTTCTATTAAGAGTTCAAAATTCCTAAGCCTATTAAAATGCGAATTACTATGTGTTCAAGACTTGTTTGTTCCTATTTGCTTCTAGCTGAGTTTTAACTCTTATACAAATGATGAAGTGAACGAATGTCTTTCAGCCATTAAGAAATTTTTGATTGCAGATATGAAGAATTTGTAAAAGAAAACTTCACACGATCTAGCCGAAGTCCTAGACATGATTGCATGGTAACTTTCCAGTGGAGGCAGTGTTGGAGGGAATCAAATTCAGATATTACAATGTTGGAGGCTGCGTAGCACCAGGGTTATATAGTATCAGGTTTACAAAAAAACAAAGGAGATAACAAATCGAATAATGTCATGGTACGATTCCAAAGGACGACCCAAATCTCACCACATGATCTTCATCAGGGATTACACTAATAAAAGCAAGGTTCTTCCCATGGAGCTGCGCTGAGGGACATTAGAAAATTACTCATACATTTAAGGTAAAAGCCTGCACCCGCAATTTAAGGGTAAAAAGAAATATGAATTATATGTGGATCAAATAAATGGTTGCATGCTACTAACAAGTTGCCATGAATGGGAGGGTCGACTAGTGATTGGGAGAAACAACGATTTTGTCTAAATTT
This sequence comes from Cunninghamia lanceolata, assembly GCA_027924645.1. Taxonomy (NCBI): domain Eukaryota; kingdom Viridiplantae; phylum Streptophyta; class Pinopsida; order Cupressales; family Cupressaceae; genus Cunninghamia; species Cunninghamia lanceolata. Next base: position 6,405,998 of record BSBN01000071.1, on the reverse strand, counting down.
TAAAATTGGAACGGCTTCAAAAAGATGTGCATGCAGGTAAAGATAACATGAACAAGACTTTTAGATTAACATATCCCAAAGGGTATCGTCACAGAAAGCGTATTGTTTGTAGATCATAAAACAAATTGATTTACTACAGAACGCGCGGCCTAGACAAATGAACTGGATTCTACAGAGGTTAAACATTACAACAACAGGGTGATTCCCAAGGTGAAAGCGAGGTCAGGGGCATCAACATTCGATCACACAGGGCACAAGACGACACAAACTACAAAGATATTTAAATTCCAAGTTACATGACATGCAAATTTGACACACAGAACATGCTGCAATAAGATTTAAATTACAAGCTACATAATTGCAAATTTTCACAGAGAGACAGCATCACATACCCGAATTTCAGTCCCACTTCAAATTTTCTCCGATTTCTGCAACAAAATTCTTTGTTTTTCTCCCAATTTCTGTCTTCCTCTTCCCAACCCCCTCACAAATCAAAAATCCCCCAATTTAAAAATGGCTCAACTCATAAATTATCACAGACATGCATCCGTTACCCAGAATCCCACTCCCGAGAATTTAAAATTTTACTAATAAAAGAGATTCTCCAAATCTTAAAATTTCACAATCGACAACTCATGACATTAATTTACTACCTAAAATTATTCTTTTAAATAACAACATAATAAATAACCATACTAAAACTTATGACGGTAAATCAAACATTAAATTAATTAATTTAGTCAGTAAAAGATTTTACTTAACCAATATTCAAAATTTTACGACTACACAAAACACTATTAATTTTAACATGTTGAGGTATTGCCAAGACAAACGCATAGACATAACTTAACAAAACTTCGACAATACTTCACAGCACATGATGACCAACAACATGAGGCGAGGACCAAGCGTCACAACATGACACACGACCACAACAGAAGACAGGGGCTGACGTAGTGGAATAAACCTTGTATTATCTCCCATCATCGATACCCATTGGTGCAAGAGCCTGTTCAAACCTGCTATATCAGGTGGAGTTGAGGTTCGGTACCTGCAGCCTGCATCAGAACAATAGGTTGTACACGATCAAATGCATATATGTCAACACACACAGAGACAGAGAATCACGGCGTAGTAGGGTGCTCGAAGCGAGTAGTACTACACCGTCCCTGCTCTTAAAACAAGACTATAACCACTTTTATTTGAATTTAGATATCAACAAATTGAATAAAACATGCTAATATTAAACCATTACTAATCATGTCAACTCATCATAACTGGAATAATAATAATGTCATCATGAACATAATAACACATGTCTAAGCTATATCAGTCGAACATAGTCCATCAAGATCAAAATAAACATAAACCATAACCTACTAATCCAAATGTCTCAGAACTGTATAAATGCAATGAAAGACTAGCAACTGTCTCAGACTGACAAAGAGCAATGCAAAACTACCACTATCACAAGCCAAAAACTAGGGGGCACTACATCCTCCCCCCTAGAGTCAAGCTTACTTCTGGAAGCCTACAAATAAGCAAGGGTATGACTCTCTCACCCTGGAAGCATCCTCCCGAGTAGCAGAAGTCTCATCACTAGGGTCCCATTGGACCTTGGCCTACTCCACGTCTCTGCCCCTGAGAGTTTACTCCCGATGCTGAAGCTCGCACACGATCACCAAAGAAAGCTGCCTGTCCTCTACCTGCGGTCTCCAAAGCTATCCCCTGATGCTCAATTGCTACGAACACTCTATGAGACCTCCCTGTGTCACCTACGGTCGGCTCTGAAGTTGCCGGTCTCTGACCAAAACCTGAAGCATTCCTTTGTGGACACTACCTGGCTATATGGCCCTGCTGTCCACAAGAGAAACATCCTGAACCTCTACCAAAACCACCACCGCCCTGAAAAGCACTAGACTGCTGGAAACTACCCCTGCTCGCTGCAGACTGAGTGCTTTGAGTGGGTCGATCAACACGATCCTGTCTAGCATGCTGCCAATTCCGGTTCTTATTTTGAAATTTGTTACCCTGCTGAGGTTGAGTGCTCTTTGGTTGTGACTGAGAACACTGCTGTTGTTGCTGCTCGCCATTGTCAGGTGCATGATGGTCTCTTGAAGGGTCGGCTACCTGAGATTGACCACCAACATGTAGAGAAGGCGCACTACTAATGTGCACACTTGTATGCCCACTGAGTGCCATAGCCAAATTCTCCTCCACTAACTGGGCTTTCTCCACGGCAACCTCCATAGACTTAGGTTCGAATACACGAAACCCTCCACTAATCCGAGCATTCAAGCCCCTGATAAAATGCTGCACCAACATAGACTCGTCATCCCCGATACCTGCATACTGCTTGAGCTCATAAGATCTACGCTTGTACTGCTCAACTGACATGGCCATCTGCCTCAGGTCGTGAAACTCATCTGCGCGGCGCTGCCTCCAATGATCAGATAGGAAACGGGCTCTGAACCTCTCTAAAAACAACTCCCAAGAGACAGTGCTAATGTCCAAATGCAACTTCTGCTCCTCTAACCGCCACCAAGTCGAAGCAAACCCTTGGAGATGCAAAATAGCGCACCTGGCTTTGGTGTTGCTGCCATAAGGATGCATGGCAAAACACCTGCCTATATCCAATAACCAAGTCTCCACCTCTAGACCACTACCAACTCCATCAAAGGTGGGAGGGCGTGCCCTCAGAAGATCTCTCATATGACTGGCTAGTGTGGCCTCCTGCTCAGCTATCAACTCTCTCCGCCTAGGTGATCTCTCTCTCTAGGTTCTGGCTGATCTACCTCCTGACCCCCTCTAGGCTGCTCAACCTCCTGTCTAGGACCTAAATGGGCAAGGGCCTCCTCAAGTAACTGCCTCAGCTGGGCTCCCTCAGGCTGACCCTGGCCCTCCATATTCTGACCCCCGCCTTCATGGGCACTCTCATGAGGAGAGCTGGGAGGAGGTGTATTGCCACCACCTCTCCCACGACCCCTACCTCTGCCACGACCTCGACCCCTACCTCTAGGCATCTACCTACAGGACCAAGAGATGATTTATTATATACAGAAAGGAAAACAACAGGGATGAAATTAACCTACAGAGTTTAAGCACTGGGTACTCTGGTTATACTTCTGAGGGCATGCCCTCCCACCTTTGATGGAGCTGGTAGTGGTCTAGAGGCGGAGACTTGGTTATTGGATATAGGCAGGTGTTTTGCCATGCAGCCTTATGGCAGCAACACCAAAGCCAGGTGCGCTATTTTGCATCTCCGAGGGTTTGCTTCGACTTGGTGGCGGTTAGAGGAGCAGAAGCTGCATTTGGACATTAGCACTGTCTCTTGGGAGTTGTTTTTAGAGAGGTTCAAAGCCCGTTTCCTATCTGATCATTGGAGGCAGCGCTGCGCAGATGAGTTTCACGACCTGAGGCAGATGGCCATGTCAGTTGAGCAGTACGAGTGCAGATTTTATGAGCTCAAGCAGTATGCAGGTATCGGGGATGACGAGTCTATGTTGGTGCAACATTTTATCAGGGGCTTGAATGCCTAGATTAGCGGAGGGGTTCGTGTATTCGAACCTAAGTCTATGGAGGTTGCCATGGAGAAAGCCCGGTTAGTCGAAGAGAATTTGGCTATGGCACTTGGTGGGCATACAGGTGTGCACATTAGTAGTGGCCTTCTGTAGGTGTTGGTGGTCAGTCTCAGGTAGCCGACCCTTCAAGAGACCATCATGCACCCGACAATGGCGAGCGGCAACAACAGTAGTGTTCTCAGTCACAACCAAAGAACACTCAACCTTAGCAGGGTAACAGATTTCAAAATAAGAACCGGAATTGGCAGCGTGCTAGACAGGATCGTGTTGATTGACCCGCTCAAAGCACTCAGTCTGCAGCGAGCAGGGGTAGTTTCCAGCAGTTTAGTGCTTTTTAGGGTGGCGGTGGTTTCGGTAGAGGTTCAGGATGTTTCTCTTGTGGACAGCAGGGCCATATAGCCAGGCAGTGTCCACAAAGGAACACTTCGGGTTTTGGTCAGAGACCGGCAGCTTCAAAGCCCACCGTAGGTGACGCAGGGAGGTCTCATAGAGTGTTCGTAGCGATTGAGCATCAAGGGACAGCTTTGGAGACCGTAGGTAGAGGACAGGAGGCCTTCTTTGGTGATCGTGTGCGAGCTTCAGCATTGGGAGTAAACTCTCAGTGGCAAAGACGTGGAGTAGTTCAGGGTCCAGCGGGACCCTAGTGATGAGACTTCTGCTACCTGGGAGGATGCTTCCAGGATGAGAGAGTCATACCCTTGCTTATTTGTAGGCTTCCAGGAGTAAGCCTGACTCTAGGGGGGGAGGATGTAGTGCCCCCTCATTTTTGGCTTGTGATAGTGGTAGTTTTGCATTGCTCTTTGTCAGTCTGAGATAGTTGCTAGTCTTTCATTGCATTTATACAGTTCTGAGACATTTGGATTAGTAGGTTATGATTTATGTTTATTTTGATCTTGATGGACTATGTTCGACTGATATAGCTTAGACATGTGTTATTATGTTCATGATGACATTATTATTATTTTAGTTATGATGAGTTGACATGATTAGTAATGGTTTAATATTAGCATGTTTTATTCAATTTGTTGATATCTGAATTCAAATAAAAGTGGTTATAGTCTTGTTTTAAGAGCAGGGACGGTGTAGTACTACTCGCTTCGAGCACCGTACTACGCCGTGATTCTTTGTCTTTGTATGTGTTGACATATATGCATTTGATCGTGTACAACCTATTATTCTGATGCAAGCTGTAGGTACCGAGCCTCGACTCCACCTGATATAGCAGGTTCGAGCGGGCTCTTGCACCAATGCATATCGATGATGGGAGATAATACGAGGTTTATTCCGCTAGGTCAGCCCCTGTCTTCTGTTGTGGTCGTGTGTCGTGTTGTGACGCTTGGTCCTCGCCTCATGTTGTTGGTCATCATGTGTTGTGAAGTATTGTCGAAGTTTTGTTAAGTTATGTCTATGTGTTTGTCTTGGCAATACCTCAACATGTTAAAATTAATAGTGTTTTGTGTAGTCGTAAAATTTGGAATATTGCTTAAGTAAAATCTTTTACTGACTAAATTAATTAATTTAATGTTTGATTTACCGTCATAAGTTTTAGTATGGTTATTTATTATGTTGTTATTTAAAAGAATAATTTTAGGTAGTAAATTAATGTCATGAGTTGTCGATTGTGAAATTTTAAGATTTGGAGAATCTCTTTTATTAGCAAAATTTTAAATTCTCGGAGGAGTGGGATTTTGGGTAACAGATGCATGTCTGTGATAATTTATGAGTTGAGCCATTTTTAAATTGGGGGATTTTTGTTTTGTGAGGGGGTTGGGAAGAGGAAGACAGAAATTGCAAGAAAAACAAAGAATTTCGTTGCAGGAATTGGAGAAAATTTGAAGTGGGACTGAAATTCGGGTATGTGATGTTCTCTCTTTGTGAAAATTTGCAATTATGCAGCTTGTAATTTAAATCTTATTGCAACATGTTCTGTGTGTGAAATTTGCATGTCCTGTAACTTGGAATTTAAATATCTTTGTAGTTTGTGTCATCTTGTGCTTTGTGTGATTGAATGTTGATGCCCCTGACCTCGCTTTCACCTTGGGAATCACCCTGTTGTTGTAATGTTTAACCTCTGTAGAATCCAGTTCATTTGTCTAGGCCGCGCGTTCTGTAGTAAATCAATTTGTTTTATGATCTGCAAACAATACGCTTTCTGTGATGATACCCTTTGTGATATGTTAATCTGAAAGTCTTGTTCATGTTATCTTTACCTGCATGCACATCTTTTTGAAGCCATTCCAATTTTAAAATTTAGTCAAAATCGTTGTTTCTTCCAATCGCTAGTCAACCCTCCCATTCATGGCAACCTGTTAGTAACATGCAACCATTTATTTGATCCACATATAATTCATATTTCTTTTTACCCTTAAATTGTGGGTGCAGGCTTTTACCTTAAATGTATGAGTAATTTTCTAATGTCCCTCAGCGCAGCTCCGTGGGAATAACCTTGCTTTTATCAGTGTAATCCCTGATGAAGATCATGTGGTGAGATTTGGGTCGTCCTTTGGAATCATACCATGACATTATTCGATTCTCCTTTGTTTTTTTGTAAACCCGATACTATATAACCCTGGTGCTACGCAGCCTCCAGCATTGTAATATCTGAATTTGATTCCCTCCAACACTGCCTCCACTGGAAAGTTACCATGCAATCATGTCTAGGACTTCGGCTAGATCATGTGAAGTTTTCTTTTACAAATTCTTCATATCTGCAATCAAAAATTTCTTAATGGCTGAAAGACATTCGTTCATTTCATCATTTGTGTAAGAGTTAAAACTCAGCTAGAAGCAAATAGGAAAAAACAAGTCTTGAACACATAGTAATTCGCATTTTAATAGGCTTAGGAATTTTGAACTCTTAATAGAAAATTTCCATTCCTATCTAATAGACAGTTAGCAGATTTCTATTCAATTCACTGTTACTTTTTAGATAGGTTCGGTGTTAAATATAGTTTATGCTTTGGAAATTGGTTTTATTAGAAATCGTAGGTTTAGAATGTAAAATGGAAAGTTGTGTTTCATAGCGGAATTTATGCATTGGTAAACTTAGAATGTTAAATGGGGAGTGATGCGTATAAAACCTATTTCATGTTTTAGTCAGAAAGACTAGTGAGCTGTGTAATAATAGCGTGTAATATAGAGAATGGTATACATATATATTGTAGTCGCTTTTATTAAGACATTGTAGTCATTGAAGGTACAGTGGGTAGTCGATATTCATAGCAAAATAAATGTAAATCGTAGTTGTTTTGCTAAGGAATTATAGATAGTAGGTATCGGTGGGGAACTTATGCGAATAGGAAAAATATATTTACTTATAGTTGTTTTTATTAGAAATTGTAAGTGGTAAAATGTTAGGAAAATATATATGTTTATAGTGTTTTGATTTGACATGATAATTGGTAAAATGTTAGTTGGGAATCTATGCTTATAGGAAAAATATTTATATATTTATAGTGTTTGATTTGAAATTGTATTGGTTAAATGTTAGAGGATAATTTATGTTCATAAGAAAATATATTTGTATTTATAGTTGTTTAAATTAGAAATTGTGGTAGTAAAATGATCGACGGAAAGGTTATTATTATAGTAAGAATATACATATATATTTGTAGTTGTTTATATTAGGAAATGTAATTAGTAAATCTTAGATGGAAATTCATGCTTAGCAAATATATTATGGGTTGCTTTTATTAGAAGATTGTAGTTGTTAGGAAATTAGCTAGAAAATTTATTCTTGGTGTTGTAGAGAAATTGCTAATTCAGTAATCTAGAATTTTCTTTGAAAGGAAGTTAAAATCTCATAGTTAATTTCATGTTATAGTTAGGAGTATTTTGAATCTCATATACTTGTTTTTCCTTCTTTTCGTATCTATATGCTTTTATTGGGTCATTGTATCTTTTTGGGGTTTGAGTTTTTGATTATGCCTTGGCTAAGTGTGAAGTGAATTATCTAGAGAGATGCCATGATTACTTTGCGTCAAGACACATAAGTGTTGTCCCTGTCGGAAAATGGTTACTTTAACATTAGTATTGTGTTCAACTTACCTACTCCAAAGGTGTGGCTTCTTGGTTTCGGTTCAATAATGTGGCATGTCATTGTAATGGGATAAATGAATCGAGTTTGTTTTGGATGGGGAAAAAGTCTTGTGTATTTGGAACTTTGTAACTGTTTATGTAACGTGTTGGATTATGGGAAGATGGATGTCTAGTGGTTCCTTGTCCATACATGTCTTTGTTTCCAGAAGTTGGCTAAGGGATGTTAGTTGTAGGAAGGAGAGTGGCTTCCATGGTGGGGCCGGTATCCAAAGTGGCTGCCTGGATAACCCCATGGAAGTTGTAAACAAGTGACAACTTAAAAATATATCTAGGTGGGTTGGGTAGTATTTCACATAACAAGGACAAGTATGTTGCCTCACCCATGCCTTGAGTGCTCTCATAGGCTAAGGATGGGATGAGAAGGCCTGGTTGGCAAGGTCGACGTCCTTGTCCACATGAGAGGATGTGTCGGCTCTGTATGTGTCACCCTATGGGGCCGGTGCCAAAAAAAGGGTCGCCAGGATAACCATAGATGGGGGCCGGCTTCTAGTGAGAGATAGCCTGGATAACCCATGATTAGGACCATGCGATGACACTCTCCTCGCTGTAGCTTAGCTACTTCCCTCTTTATTTGTTTCCATTGTTGCCTCTGGAGTGTTGCCTTGTTTTGTGCAGTCTTGTTAATATGGTCGGTTGTGTCAAGTCTGTATCTGTTTGGTTATTTTTGATGTTGTTCCTTTGGCTTAGTGGAATCCTCGTTGTTATCTCCTAGCTCGGAGGGGTGGACCTCAGGGTTGCACATGGTTGGGTGGCAGAGCTATCCATTGGTCTTCTTGGAGATTCGGTTCGAGTCCAATGTAGAAGTGTTCCAATTCCAGATTTGCTTTCCACTCTCAGAGTTGTTTACTTTCATAAGTGTATTTATTTGTAAACCGACACGATCAGTCTTGTAATCTTGTATTGTAACTTTGTAAATTAACTATCTTGCAAATGTAAAAGTTCTTATTTGTAGTAGTATGATGTATATCACTTGTGTTGTTAAGACATTATGATCAACTGATGTAGTTATGTTTCCCTCGAGGAGTTAGAAGTACCCTTTTTTTTATGTTGTGTATAATGATATCTTTGGCTACTGTTATTGCAATTTCTTGCTTTCAAAAAAAAAAAAAAATTATTTCTGTAATTTTTGCTCTTATTAGTTTAACTCTCTAGGGTTGCATGACGGGGCGTCACAAATTCTGCCTGCAGACATGCCTACTAGCTCCTAGCAGATGGACATTTCAAATATCTATGCACTATTATTTCATCTTATTTAGAGAAAAACACACAAGGGTACAAATGTGTCAACCTTATTTAGCTTTTTTATAATTGCTAGAGTTTAATGAAGCATTAGCCACCACAAAATTTTGCATTTGAAGGAACTTCTTGATTTCCAAACAGTTTGGCATCTTTGATGTCATCATGCTTTAGGTTCATGAACCTCCCACCTTTTTCTCAAGTTCTGAACAAGAGGAACATTATGTCTCATTCCATGACATAAATCCTATGTCTTAGCTATAAAAATACTTTGCATTACTCCACATCCATTCTCTCTAGGTTTTCAAGAATTATTTTACACAAATTGAATAACAATTATTTCTCTGCACCACCCAAATTTTAAACATGGTAAAAATCTGTCCACGGTGTTCTTTTTTGTTTTTCCTTATTTGAATAATCAATTTCAATAGAAAAGATGTTTTCATTACTGTCTTCTTCCAGCATATAAGTGTAAGAATCCTAGTCAGCCTTGGGTGATGGAAATGTTAGATAGGTCTTGATGTTAAATCCCAAGATTCTCTTGGCAACTCATAACTTCAAAGAAGATGATCTGTTTCCATTTGCCAAGAAGCCTATATTTTCTTGAGGCATCCTAACCTCAAGTTTTTGAATTCTCTTGCTTCTCCAATTCCCTTTGCCTTTGATTTGTGCACTAAATACACTCCTTGTAGTGTCTGAAGTCAATGTGCCTTTTGCAAAAGAAATGTTGATAACTTCTCAAAATCAAGCAATCGGGTCTCTACAGATGCAGGGATTCAACAAACGAATCATAAGCAGATGGCAAGCTTCATAAGAGCAAAGCTGTCATATCTTCATGATCCACTAGTTTCTGAATAGTTGATAACTGATCACTGAGATCCTTTAACCATAACAGATATTAAGAAATGGATCCTCCTTCCTACAACTTGGTAGAAAACAAGAGATCTATCAAATACGATTCTCACCCAGCTTCTAACATTTGGTACTTGTCCTTTAGGTTTGTCCATGGTGTTGGTTTTGAAGTAGCATTCCATGCTTTAGTAGCTAATTTGTCTTCAACTAACAATTTTACAAGTATTAAAGCTTCTTAATGTCTTTCTTCATAATCTTGAGTTTCAAATTCTGGCCTTTGTTCTTTGTTTAACACAATTTGTAATGTCCCCTCCCTAAGCACTCAGCGTAGTGACCATTAGCCTATTCAACAGGTTCTCGTGGGCTATTGAGTTAGGGTTAGGGAACCCTTGGTGACCGTTCAATTCCGTTTATTTGGCGATGACAGGTGTTGCATTGAGCTCCATTGGATGAGATTTGCATAATGCCCTTTTTTGGGGTGGATTTGGGCATTTTGTCCGCATTTACTATTTTTAGTAAGTCACATATTGGACACCAACTATGTCAGTTGGTAGTATTTCTATTTTGGGAATGTTGGTGAATGTATTTGACGGTGATATCATGGCAGTCGACATGGTCCAGGGCAATTAATTTAAATAATGTTAAAATATTAAAATTAAATTAAAGATTTAACTTTAGTATTATTTAATTTGATAAAGTGACTTATAAGGCGTCTAGGGAGATATAAGAAGTGGTGTTTTAAATTAAATAAAGTATACTTCCTAGGGATGGGCGCCCACATGGGAGATAAAAGGATGTTTAAATTAAATGAAATATTTTAATATTCCAACTTGAGCGTGGGTTTTGAGGGCAAATAAAAGAGTTTTCTTTGAGCTCATTTATTATGCATTTTTTGGAGAGAATTTGTAACATCTTGCTGGATTGAACCTGGTTCATCCTTTGGCTTTGTGGAGACAAAATCCTTCAGAGAGATCATCTTCTTCGTTGGCGAAAGACCCAACCTGGAGGATTTAATGGTGATTTCATACAGGGATCACATTGGAGTTTATTGTTGTAGTTTTTGTGAAATTTTGCCAAGGAATTTATATTAGATTTTTAGGGTAGATTGAAGGAGGCTTAACAACAGTAATTTTGAAGGCACAATATCAAATAACCATTGCTAGTTGCTGGTCGTACCCTCTCATTTGCAGGCCATACCCTTTTTGCAGAATATTTGGCTTTGACTTGAAGTTTCCTCTATCATTCTTGACGTGAGAGATTGGGTTTTTGGTTGCAGCAGAGGAAGGAGGTTTTGGTAGACATTGGAAGGTGATTTGACCATATTTATTGTAGCTGTACCTGCTCAAGTCAGGCCGTACCAGGCAAGAGGCAAGGCGTGGACTCTCTAGGGCCAAGTGCATAGGGTTTGGGGCTCTTTTCTGCATCTTTGGAGGTGTTTTGGATGTCCATATTACTGATTGGCAATTTGGAGGTGGAGAACGTAGGGTTTGCTTGCTTTTGATGCCATTTTATGAGTCCAGTTTGTTGTAATAGATAATGACAGACCTGCAACATTCAAAATAGCAAATGGGTGTTTGTTTTTTCATTGTAATGACATTTCATCAACTGGGTAACCTTAGTTTTGATGATGTAGTGCATTTCCAATCTATTGCTGAATGTGGGCATTTTCAAATATTGCATTTTGAAGAGTTATTTCAATTCTGTATTTATTGCAAATATATCTATTGTGAAACACAACTGCGTCTCCGTCTACTTCTATAAACACTCCAGAAACTGAAAACAAACAACAGAAAAAAAATCAGAACAAGGTTGTATGTTACAATGGTATCAGAGCACAGATTTTTCTTGCCATCCTATGTGGTTGAAGCAGTGAACATGCAGAGATTTTCTTGAGTAACGCAGCCTTTTATTCATCATTATAATTTGAGGAGAAACAGGTCTAATCCAAATTTTGGAGAATAAACAAAAACTGATAGATTTACAGGTGTTAACATGGGTGATAGAGAACCACAAGAACCAAGCACTAGGGAGATGTTAAATGACCTTGCTAGAGGGTGGCGAGAATTACAGAAGAGTTTAGTTCAGATGGTGGCATTAACGAACCAACAAATGTTGGGAAATAACAATGCAGGTAACAATGGTGGGAACAATGCAAGTAACAATTGGGGAAACAATGGTGGCAATAATGGGCACAAAAGGAACAATGGAAATGGGGATGGATCGGTAAATAATAAGGCTGCAAATCAGCATACGAGAGCTACAACGGCCAACTCTAGGCCCCTCATGCCTAAATTTCCACCAAGGATCACCCCACAAATTGAAGAACCCACACAACATGAGTTGCAGGATCGAATTCTAGATGATTGGAGGAATTCCGAAATGGAATTTCAGGATGAGATCTCCTTCCACGATTACATGGACCTAAGACTTAAGCATAGACCCCATAGAGGTGCGAGATCATAGAACCAGGAGTTGTAGCAGAAGGTGGGTAAGTTGTCTATTCCATATTTTGATGGGTCTGGGAAGACTACGGCTAGAGCTTGGGTGCATAGATTAGACACTTACTTTGAGGTCAATCGAATGCCTGAGGATGAGGTTATTAAGTATGCAGCCTTACATTTAGATGGTAATTCCTATGAGTGGTGTTGCCATGGGATGATCACATTGGGCCACGATCAGATTGTGTCATATGCGGAGTTTACTGAGAGGTTGATTGATCGATTTGATAAGAAGGATCCCGAATTGCACTTCAAGGAATTAGCACAGCTTAAGCAGTGGGGGTCTGTTGATGCATATATTTCTGATTTTCAAAGGCTATCCATAATGGTGACTGATTTTTCAAAGAGGAGATTGATAGTATTATTCGTTGATGGGTTGTTGTAATGTCCCCTTGTCACAAGCCAAAATTTCACATCCTTGGACACAATTTCAACTTGCAAAAAGAGTACATTAGAATCCAATTCTTCTATTTTAATCATAATAAACCATAAGAAATCTTAAATCAAACTTTATAAACATTAACCATATGTATTATACTTTCACTATAACTATTACACATATCCATTGAGAGAGTTATACTTAGGTCTACATGTCCATCAATTCACTTTCCCACGAGAAAGGGCCTATAGGAGGTACAATCATGGGGTCCATATTCCATTCCTTTGACTTGGAGACCAATCCCAATCAAAGGCCCATCCCTTGCCTCGTGGGGTCCTCTTGACCAACATTAGACAAGGGCCTATCCATTGTCTCGTGGGTTCCCTTTGACCAACATGAGACAATAAGAAACTTATCCCCGTGGGGTCCTACGGACCAACATTGAGATAAGGCCTATTGCGTCTTTAGCTCGGAAGGTTCTCTTGACCAACTCAGGCATCAACCAAAATACCATGTTGCATTGCCTCCTTTCCGTTTGTCTCGATCCTTGGGATATTGATTGATGGGCCATGAGCCTCTATTTCTAATCTTTCCTTCATTATTAACTTATCGCATGTAATCAACTAACACTTTTCATCATTAGAATTTTGCTACTTCATACTTAGCATATTATTGGATTAAACACAGAACCATGGTATATTGCAGCAAAGACAAATTGAATACAACTTACATTCATGCAAATCCTATATTTAATAATTATAAAATAAACATATAAAATATACTTACTTGCTGGAGCTTTACCTCGTATTTCTTACCTATCGTTGCGGTCTTCTTTCTATTTTCCAATGTTTTTCCTTGCTTGATGGAAAGACTAATATAATTTTTATTATATTGCTGCTGCTGTTTATATATTTTATAATATATATTTCACACCCCACCTCCCATCATACGCCCTTATGCCCTTTTATATGTTTCCAAGGGTTTACCGTGGGTAAAAGAATATACCCTTTCCAACGGTTTAAGGTGATTGCTGGTGTCAACCAACTTAATAGCTGCATACATACTATTTAACTATTTATATTTGATTGCCTTATATAAGATCATTGATTTCATTTCATAGGAACTACTTCTCTCACTTTATATAATTATAGTATAGGATAATAATAATAATATTATTTATTAGATAATAAGTATTATTAATAATATATATTTACTTAAATATATATTTTACCAAAGCAATTTCAACGATTTTTATATGTTGTTTAAATATTTAATTTAAACAATGTCTTGTCATGATAGACTTTATAATATTTATAATAATTAACTTATAATATTGTATTTATGTTTATTCTTATATAATATAATAATATATATATTATAATAATATTTATTAATATTTATATTTATAAACATGTATTGTTATATTATAATCATAATAATAATTAATATTAATATTTATATTTATTATCATATATTGTTATTATATAATAATAATATGCTATTTTAATATTTATATTTATATTAATGATTATAATTTATTAATGGACTATGGCTAAATCTTTAATTTAAACAGTTCTTTGATATGGGGACATGACAACCCTCCCCACTCAAGATTGCTTGTCCTCAAGCAACTATAATTAGGTGTCCTAAGTAATATTTTATAACATTATATTTTATTAGGTTTCCTTTTATATAAAATAACATTACACTCACCAATAATATAAAATAACTTCTATAAAATATAACAAATGAATATAGCTAATAAACTATAGTGCCATAAATAATATAGTGCCCTAAAATAATAATTTATAAATAGGGTTTTATCTTTTAAATTTTCAGCACTATATTCTATAAATAATTTATTTTATAACTATGTTTTATTAAGGTTTATGTACACAATAAATACTTTGGGTTAGTTGTTTACGTATACTTTAATTTTTTTTTACTCCGTAGCTTGCCCATAGGTGAAATATATTACTTTTTTCACCCCGTAGGTTACCTATAGATGAAAATAACTTTGTGAAATATATTACTTATAAGAACTAAATAGAGATGTCTTAATATATATATATATATTAAGAGTTGTTTTATTTATTTATTTATTTTTCTTTATTTACTCACTATTTATTACTTATTACATATTTGTAAGTAAATTTTAATTTTTTAATGTTACATCATAACATATTTAGTAGATTTTAATATTTTTTTTTTAACGTTGCACTTAGCAATGTATTAAACACCATTATTCCAGCAATTCATGAAATTCATATCTACAATTTTCATTGATTCTTTTTTTTTAATTTTTATTTTATTTTTTTATTTTTATTTAACTATTATTCACAGGATGGCAGGATGACTGCTCTGATACCATTGTAATGTCCCCTTGTCACAAGCCAAAATTTCACATCCTTGGACACAATTTCAACTTGCAAAAAGAGTACATTAGAATCCAATTCTTCTATTTTAATCATAATAAACCATAAGAAATCTTAAATCAAACTTTATAAACATAAACCATATGTATTATACTTTCACTATAACTATTACACATATCCATTGAGAGAGTTATACTTAGGTCTACATGTCCAATTCACTTTCCCACGAGAGAGGGCCTATAGGATGTACAATCATGGGGTCCAGATTCCATTCCTTTGACTTGGAGACCAATCCAAATCAAAGGCCCATCCCTTGCTTCGTGGGGTCCTCTTGACCAACATTAGACAAGGGCCTATCCATTGTCCTGTGGGGTCCCTTTGACCAACTTAATAGCCGCATACATACTTTTATTTATATTTGATTGCCTTATATAAGATCATTGATTTTATTTCATAGGAACTACTTCTCTCACTTTATATAATTATAGTATAGGATAATAATAATATTATTATTTATTATATAATAAGTATTAATAATAATATATATTTACTTAAATATATATTTTACCAAAGCAATTTCACCGACTTTTATATGTTGTTTAAATCTTTAATTTAAACAATGTCTTAATATCGGGTCATGATAGACTTTATAATATTTATAATAATTAACTTATAATATTGTATTTATATTTATATTTATAAACATGTATTGTTATATTATAATCATAATAATAATTAATATTAATATTTATATTTATTATCATATATTATTATTATATAATAATAATATGCTATTTTAATATTTATATTTATATTAATGATTATAATTTATTAATGGACTGGCTAAATCTTTAATTTAAACAGTTCCTTGATATGGGGACATGACAGTTGTCCGATCCATTAAGAGGTTGGATTAAGGCACTTAATCCACCCACACGACACGAGGCAATCAAGAAGGCAAGAGACATGGAATCACCCACTTCAAGAAGTAAATTTTAGTCAAAGGGATTCTTGCATAAAAAAGGATAAAGATAAAAAATATTTTCAGCGAGATTCCAATCAGCCTAAAAATGAGACAAACAAATTGAGTAGTGATCAGCTCAATGAGCTCAGAAGGAAGAAATTGTGTTTCCATTGTAGGGAGCCATGGGATCTATCTCATAAATGCAATATCAAAGCAAAGGCCAAACAAATAAAATATATTTCAGCTGATGAAACAAAGTCAGAAAAATCAGATCAACATTCCGATTCGAAAGATAGTGAAGAAGAAAATTCGTCAAATGAGGAACAAGATAGTGAAGGAGTTATGGCTCAGCTCTCTAGTTTTCAAAAAGTTGGATCATTCAAGGTTAGAGTAGTGCTTTGTGGACAACGTATAATAACTCTCATCGATACAGGTGCCACACACAATTTTATTGATGACGGGCTTGTAGCCAAGAGGGGACTCAAAACAAAAGAATTTGAAGGGTTTAAGGTAATGGTTGCAAATGGATTTAAACTCACGTGCACTCGTAAAATTGTTGGCCTAAGTATACGGTTGGGTGAATATGCGCTGAGAGATGATTTCTATGTGGTTGGTATAGGTGATACAGATGTAGTACTTGGCATGCGTTGGATGAGAACTCTTGGAGAGTTCACTATGAATTCACATACTATGGAGATGAAACTTGACTCAAATGGCAAAAAGATAGTACTTAGAGACATGTCAGACGGGCGTCCCAGAGTAGTCAAAGCCATTAACTGGTTTTTCAAAATAACTACCCTTTCTCAACAAATTACAATGCTTCACATGCTTATGGGCAGCGAACAAAAGATGGTGAAGGAGTTGACATATAACAAATTGATGAAATACTTCCCCATGAATAGGAACAAACTCACTTACCCACCTGAACTGATTAGAAACGTAGCTGCTAAGAAGTGGATAAATGGGCTGATCCTGCTCATTTTGATGCTCAACTTCATTCTCAGAGGTCAACATGACAAGTGGTGACTCTTTCTCATATATTTCTAGCTGGGCCAAATGCCTTATAGGGCATCCCCTTGAAATGACATGCAAATCGAGTTGATCTCATGCCTCTGCTCTGTTTCTTTCTTTTCCTGTTGGTTTGAATGCTCTGGCTCTTGTGGCTCGACTGGAAAAATGGTTGCCTCCACCTTGTGAACAAGATGCTCATGATTTTCTAAATTAGGCTCAGAAAACGAGCCTTGCACATGCTCAATGGTGAAATCTCTTCCACCAAGAAGCTGATATCCCTATTGGATAATCAAGAACAAATCTTCAATTTGTTCTTTCCCATGCTCAATCCCCACACTGTTATCTTCAATAAAATATGGGAGCACCTCAAACAGGCTTGTGCTATCAATTTTTGCATTTTTCAATAGAGGGCTGCCTGTATGCTCTTCTTCATCTTCAATGTAACCAGGCAGTTCATGAAATAGAGCAGCATCATCCACTTTTGGAGCAACTGGAGCAATCACCTCCACCATGTCCTTATCCTTTGGCTGCAACTCCACTGCATTTTGTTTAAGTTGCCTCTGCAATTGGACCATTTCACCATGATTCCTCTGCATTTGGGTTTCATTCATCTTGTTCAAAGCATGGGAAAACTCCTCAAATGAGCCAAAGTCAAGAGGACTCAACCCTGCACCAGTATCAACACTAACCTTGTGCTTGGCACATTGTTGCTCTATTAGATTTGACTTAACCTTGTCTTGCAGCATGTTTAAATTTTCAGTTTTAATAGTGCATGAGGGTTCATTATTTGCAAGTGGCTCTTCCCTAGTTGCAGGTATCTCCTTCCTCGGCTCATCCCTCCAATTAGCTCGATAAACAATAGGTCCACCTTTGAAAAGTGAAATAGTGTTAGGGCAAGAGGAATGACAGGGAATGTGAGCTGGAAGGGCTTCTTGAGAGGGTCGTTCTTGAGGAATAATAGGCTGAATTTGTGCAAGAACAAGCTCTTGTGAAGGTTGAAGGCCTTTGAAACTTGGGATTTTGAAACTGGAAGGTGGTTTAGGAGGCTCAGAGGGTTTCTCCTACCTGAAGCTTGGGATCTTGAATTTGGGAATTATGTCTGCTACAGACTGAGCTTGTGTAGAAGGGAGGGGTTGCCTGAAACTGGAAATGGAGGGAACTAATTGGGCCTCCTGCCTCTCCACCTGGGCAAGCATTTGTTTCAACTGCTTGTTCGATAAGGCTTCCAACTGCATAGAGAGTTGCTCCCGGTAAGCTCTTTCCTCTGCCTCCATCTGCTGCCGTTGAAGATGAGCCTGAAAAGCAAGTTCATTTTATTGTTGGTTATACATTCACTCTCTGTCAATGTCATCAAGCTCCCTCTGAATGCACATGAGATCCTTGATACTCATGTTGTCAAAATCATAGTCCACTTGAGATGGGTTAGGAGGGTAGTCATATTGATTAGGGATGAAGTGGTTTTCTTGGGGTTGATAAAAGGCATCATTAGGACGGCAAGAAGACTGAGTAGGAGTGGGAGGCTGACACATTGTAATAGGTGTTCAATCAAAATTCCACTTGTTGGGATCCAAAATAACAGCAACACAAAACTCTAAAACATTCCTAAATCACCTAGGCCAGGGACTATCGTCAGGGTGATAGGAAGAGATTTATCAACATGTTTTGGGCAATCTTGGCCAACTAACAGGAGTGGGTAGACTCCTCTGCACTTTGAGCTCAACTTAGACTCTGAAGGGATATTCCAAGGGGTATACCTAAGTAGGTATTAAATTCAAACCAGATGAACAACTAAAAACATGGACAACCAAACCCAACTCTTTGTCTTGGTCCCAAAAGTTGTCATTGAATCAAGAACTGGCTGTCACAAATACCCCTATATAGCTGATTCAACTGGCGAATGTACATGCACAGGAAAGATGGTTTTTTCCCCTAAACCACAGGTGAGTGATTTGTTTGTTCTAAAAGAGTGATTGATCCCTCTCCATATGGACCGGTGCCTACTCGAATGGGCAACTGAGTCATAAGCATTAAAGAGGGAAGAAAGAACTAAACCAACATCAACAAAAAACTAAAATGTATTTACATAGATTTCTCAGATTATACTTCATACATTAGACATACTTAATTATCCAGAACCAAACTATAATGACCCATTTGCAACAAAGAGATGACCCAACACAAAGCATGTATTGACTTAAATGCTATCACACATTATCAAATCTCTATTACAATCACACCAGCAAATGTGGTGAAGGAAAACATACAACTGTGATTATACATTCCCCTGAATCATTACAAATGGCCATGGAGACATACCATTGTATAAAATATGTGTTACAATTCATTTCTACACTGCATCAAACATATTCCTCCATTCAATACCTTGACTGGCTTGATTTGAAGCCCTAAAATTATTCTGAGGCACAGCAGACCAGACAATTGGCTCAGCGACCAACTCTTTCACATGTTACTGAATCGTGCATATATAACAATCTATTTTTGTGCAGCCCCAAGCGTTGAAAAATAGTCAACATGTAATGTCCCCTTTCTAGTGGAAACACTTAAACCTGAATCTGATTCAAAGTGATTCTCAAAGAGACATTAGAAACGTTAGAGATCAATAAATTTCAATGATAAGATCAAATAAGATCAATGATAATATAAATATATCATTTCCTTGTTAAATGATTATTCATTTCATGATTGCCATTCACTATTGATGAGTATTCTATACTATATTCTATAAATATATTAAGGCAAATATTAAACATAATTCAAGATTCATATTCTTCGCTCTTATTCTTCATCAAGGAACTAGGCTTTACATGTCAAGGGCGCATGGAGACCATCCCAGACCCAGCCTTGGGGAACTATGTCCCAGCCTAGGGGTCTTAACACGAGTGGAATTACTCTGCCCCGCCCTCACAATACCTAACATTCCTTTAAGGATGAAGTAATAGGAGTAATCAGAAGTACGATCTTGTATTCTAATATTCCTCTGTATTGTTAGGGCGGATATTAAACATAAGGCAAGATCCATATCTCCTCCTCTTGTTCTTCATCAAGGAACTAGGCTTTAGGGCACATGGAGACCATTTTAGACCCAGCCTTGGGGAACTACGTCCCAGCCTAGGGGCCTATTCACGGATGGAATTACACTGCCTCTCTCCAAAGTACCTAACCATTCCTTTAAGGATGAATCAATAGAGGTGATTGGAAATATGATCTCTTATGCTAATATCCCCATAATTTATTATTTATCATCATAATGCATGGATAGAGACATTCATATTAATATTTGTCCAATTATAAATAGAGAACATATTTCTATGAACACTCATATGGATTTATACTAAATATATGCTCATAATATAATATGTACATCTAAACATGTATATGCAATAACATATTATCCATAATCTACATAATGATGTGTGTATACAAATTCATAACATACCTGATTGGATTTGTAGATTACCTTTTGGTCAGTCCTTTGCTTGATACTTTTATATTTCCTTATCTACTTTCTATCCTTGATAGAGTATATTCTTTGTTATAGATGGCAGACCCTCTTTTCTATCCTTGCTGCTGTCTTATTATTTGTTTCTGCCTAATTTCTGATCTTCTGTTTATTATTGCAGACTCTATTAAATCAGAACTACTGTTCTATTCCTTCTTGATCGATCTGCAAATCCCTCTATTCTTTCTCTTTGATGATCCTTAGGCTGCTGCAATTTCTTGCTGTATACTCTATGTATTGATGAGTGATGATTTTTGAATGAGCTCCCATATCTCCCGATGCCTTCCTCTATTTTCTACCTTTATAGTTTCATGTGCCTTTTCACAAAGGTCGTATCTTTTGTT
This sequence comes from Cunninghamia lanceolata, assembly GCA_027924645.1. Lineage (NCBI taxonomy): Eukaryota > Viridiplantae > Streptophyta > Pinopsida > Cupressales > Cupressaceae > Cunninghamia > Cunninghamia lanceolata. The sequence goes on along the minus strand of BSBN01000071.1, from coordinate 6,385,140 downwards.
AATGCTGCCTTAATTATATTCTACGCTGACCCTTCAGCCACTGCTTTATAAGGGATATTCATTGTTTTAGTATAATCGCTGTTATTTGGATTACTAAGTGTTGCTTTTTATATTATCGTTGTCCTCTTAAATATAATCGCTGGCCTATTTAATTTCTGATTTATTGACTTATTATTAGCATCGGCCCTTCCAAGACTTTAAGCACTTACATATATACTTATTACTTGTAATATATATTTATTAATTTCTATATATTTATATTATTATATAATAATAATAATATTTAGTTTTATACTTACATATTAATATTTATACATATATTTACATTTATATAATATGCTTATATATATAATACTAATATTTAAATTATTAATATTAGCATTTATACTTATATTCGTTATTTATAAATATGATAATATAAATATATTATATTTTAATTATATTAAAATATTCATATAATAATATTATTTATTAAATAATATATATATTAACAATATATATAATGATTTCTATCATTCGAATTGATATTTTACAAAAGCAACTTCATCGTCTTTTAACATGATGTTTAAATCTTTAATTTAAACAATGCTTTAATATGGGGACATGACACAACAAGCAACTCGGAATTGCCCATCCTGCATTAAATTCAGCCTCATGCCTTAGTCAGAAAGATCAGCGCACTGGGAGGGGCACCCATGCCCTGTGCACTGAAATTGTCCTTTGAAGGACCTACAGAAAATATGATTATTGAAGCACTGCATCCTTCCACTAAAATTTGTACTTGCGCATTGACACTATACACTGTTCTAGCCACTATCCTGACATCTGCAACTTTGCATATTTATGGCGGCCAAGGAGCAGAAAGGCGCTTAAAAATAAGAGCCTGCCCAAAGTGTATGTAAAGCTCTTACAACATTTTAAAATATAATAAATATTTTAAAGCTTTTACATTTTTCAAACTCATTCTTTACATCTGATTTTGCACTTTAATTTTGCCTTATTGGCAAAAATCTTCCAACGCGAACTCGCCTCTTTTGCACCTTCTTTCACCTTATTGGCGAATCTCACCTTTCACAAATCAAGACCACATTTGCCTTTTATCGGCAAACTATCACCATTTCGAACCATTGAGACGTCTTCTTATTTTTCCCTTGTCGGCGAATCTTCGTTTTCTTGAACTCCTTGTCGGCAACTTTCTGATTCTGCAAACTTTGCTTGTCACCCCTTTGTCTTTTCTTTTTCCATCCTCTTCCTCGCCTTAACGGCGATTTTCATCTTTTCCGAACTTCACTATAAGAGAACTTATTATATGACTGAAATATTTGATCAATTTTAGATAAGATTTCTTGCACAAATCAAAACAAATCATCAATACAATTCAACACATTGGAGAACCATCAAACCCTTTTGCATTCATTATGAATTGGAAATGAAATGTCTTTAGATACACCTGCTGTTATCAAAATTCAGTCACTGTCTGATAATTAAAAGACCTTATTACATGCATATATAGTGCCCAAATTAATCAAATCATACATAGAGATAGTGTCCAATCACTCTAGAATGATGCTAGCTATCAAATCATGCTATAACAGCCCTGAACAATTGACTGATATGAAAGTTCAATAGGCTGATATGACTGTATCAGACTTTCCTAAGGCTGCAACATGCCTAGATTTCTCACAAACTCCAATTAGGCTTCTCCTTAGGTCAGCGATGGATCATCCAAAGGCTCCCAAGTCTTCTTGTATCAATCCTTGAACAATATCTAATCATAAAACCCTGTATATCACCTATATCAGCTGACTGTTATAGAAATTCAGACGTCACAAAGCTTCCCAATAGTGCTTACAAACTCTACAATTACTACCTTGTCTTATAAGCAATGAAACCAAGGGTTAATAATGATATCTTATCACTCCAAATAGCTACAATAACTAGATTCAACATATCTTCAAATGAAGATGGAAGTCTCTATTTAACCTCTCCTTGGATGGGTGATCTTCCTCTATGATGTTTTGTAATGCAATTTGAGTTCCACCAATGATAAGCAATAGACTTGAACAATTGTAAATGAGTTGCGACCAATACTCATTCATTTAAAACAATCTTTAATTATTTTAAATGAAATACAACTACTCCATATGAATCGATCCTTTAGCAATGAGTTCTTCTTGCATAGGCGGCTGCTTGCATACACTCATTTAATATCTTCTTTTTGCATTGAATATTATGCATAGGCTTGGGTGATCACAACCACATTGGCGTTGGCATTTGAATGCAAATATTTAATAAATTAAACTTGCATTTAAAATCATTCTTCCTTTCCTTGAGCAATCCACATGCAAACATTTAATAAATAAATTTGCATTTAAAATGATCCATTGCCTTAGCCGCCGATCCTCTACTAGCATTTAAAATCATTTGCTAGCATTTAAAAATGTCTTTTGTTTGCTCCTCATCGCTTGGCACTTGATCCAATGTAATACAAAGCATGTACATTTTTACTCCAACATGTACACTCTAATTCCCACGATCCAATGCAATGTGTACACTTTTATCTTGAGCGAACTCCTTATGGGCGTTGGAATTCAAGGGACCAATATTTAATGATTTTGCAATCCACATGATAGTCAATCCATTTGAAATAAGCATTTTGAAACATTTGAATATATTTGAACACCTTGGACCTATCTTCCTCCCACATTGGCTCTTGATGACAAATAGGTCCTACCTGGAGCAATTCCTTATTCCACGCAAAAACTTCATAAAAATAGATTAGAGAAAATGCAATTAAAGATTTCATTTTCCCTTTTATTCCATCATCTAACAAATCAAACCAAATGATTGAAAATACAATTTCGATATTGCATTTTCCAAATAACATACTAGTTGAGCCAACTTTCCGGTTCTCCATGTATAGACATATACCAACTTTCCAGTTCTCCATGTATAGAAACAACTCAACTAGCAAATCATTACTTAGCTCAAAATGGGGACATTACATTCACCCTTGGCCTTTTTTCTACTTTGTCAGCAAAATCGCCCCATGGCAAACTATTTTATCTTTTTCCTTTATTGGCAAATCTTTAATTTGCCAAAGTCTCATTCTATCTCTTTAATCGGCAAAAGTCATCCATTACGAACCATCTTCTTTCGCTGTGCATTTGGTCCCTATCGGCAAATTTGCAAAAATCCGAACTATTTGACTAGTTCACCCCGACGGAACCCTTTGCTTTATCTTCTTCGTTGCTTGACTTTAGCCATTTGCCTTTATCGACAAAAATCCAATTTGCCAAACTTTCTCACTTCTCCTTTTCTATCATTTTGCCTTTTCCACTGCTTAGCAAAAATCAGCTTTTCCGAACCTACCGCCTTTTCCTTGTATTCGGCCTACTGTTGGCAAATTTGGTAAAATTCGAACCTTCACCACCTCCACCATTTTTCCTTCTTTGTTGGCAAATTACAAATTCTTCGAACTTTACCATTGCCGCACCTCTTCCTTGTTACCCCTGTCGGCAAATCTTTAATTTGTCGAACTATCCTTTCCTTTGCCTTTATCCCTTGCTTGTAGTTGGCGAACATAGCTATCGGCGAACTCTTGAGTTTGCTAACTCGAAAATTCGCCAACAAAGGCCCTTACACCCACCCTTTCCTTTGCCTTAGACATTTTTTGCAAGCCACATCTGCCTCCTCTTTCATTTTGTGGGCAAAGTTCATCATCGGCGAACTTTCAAGTTCGCGAACTCGAAAATTCGCCGACAAAGGCCTTTAGAACATCTTTTTGCTGTCGATGAACCTTCACCTTGCCTTCCTTCACCCTTTGTCGGCGAACCGACGAAACTTCGAACTTGCGAACAAGTTCGCAAGTTCATGAAAAACCCGATTTGCCGACAAAGGGCAAAAATGAAGAGATTTTTTCTAAGGGAAGAAACAAAAAGGCACGGGGGCTTAAACTTTAGAGAATTTTTGAAATATAACCCCTAAAGGATTTCTTAGATCGGATTTAAATGGGGGTTTTGATTGTAATGACAAAAGTGGGAAATTTGATGGATTTTGGGGCAAAATAAAGCATTTTGGGAGTTGGAAATTACATGTCCCAACACCACTAAAAACCTCTCATGCAATGAAAAGTTATTACGCCGAGAGGCATTTACAATCACAGCGGGGTGGAGATGAGAGCATTCATTTTCTGTGTAAATATATAGAAAAAATAAAAAATAGAAACAAAAAATTTGAAAAAATAAAAAAAAAACCCAAAAAGAAATTAAGAACGGTTGAAGGAGAAAAAGCTGAGAAAATTACAAAAACTATGGAACCAAAAAATAAATTGGAAATTGTTGGAAGGAGAAAAAACTAAAGAAACAAAAACTATGGAACCAAAAAAGAAATTGCAAACTGTTGGTTTTTCTTCTGAATCAGCATTATGGTTTGCCAGTTCTAATGCACAGGCAGATTCAGCCAACTGAATACAGGAGGTTGCGTGAGCTCCTCCCCTTCACTTCTGGTTCTGCCGCACCAAGGGGGGTGTCCCTATTTGATAAAAGTATGACCTTGACTAGCTCAATGACAGAAAGATATAACTTGACAGCAACAGGCAGAATACTCTCACGTAAGGACCAAGATTTGTATAACAAATCACAAGGTTGGCAACATTCTTGGACATATATGTCTGGTTGGGTATGAGAGCATGCAGAGGTTCCTAATCCTAATCCTACAACTAACAGGTGGAAGTGATGAGATGGGTTGAAATGGTGTTTGGAGTTATGGGACTTTCCTAGACCCATTAAACAGACAAATTCCCAAACCAGTGCCTTATCTAGGCAGCAGAGTCATATCTAAGATTGTAAATGTCTCCCCATGACAACATAAATTCATATCCAGAGGACCTAAGAATAATGCTACTGCCTAACAGCAACATGTCCAAGAAATAGTATCATTAATGATCATACTTAACAGATCCTATGATGCAATCTATTTCCCTTTGTATCTGATCAAAAGCCTATTTAACCACTCCTTGAGCAGACGCAATAAATCAGACACACAGTATGCACATACTAAAAAACTTGGAAGCCCTTGACAACCTTGTTTGAAAGGAAAACAAATGACATACAGGTGACAATCAGAAACAAAACACACACAAGTGTTTTTCATTTAAAATCAATCTGCATAGAAGGCCATCACAGAGAAAATCATCATTTACAAGCCAAGATAGATTAGTACACCAGACTAAGGACCGAGTCTGTAGCAAAAAATGCCTTTCAAAATGTGAACACCTTATGTTTAGAGTCAGAGCCGAAAGCCCAAAAAACCTCCAACCTCTAAAAAGTAACACAGCCAAAACCATTTATACAGAACCGTGTACATTCAGCAATTAATTACATGGCCAGAAGTCAAAAATTCGCCAGATACATCCATCAGAGGGAATGGCGTTCAGAAGCCATCAATGCAGTAGACAAGGGAGGCCTCGAGCCTTGCGCCGCCATCAGGAAGTCTTCACTCAAAAATCGGGCAACCTGATCATGTGTACCATCGCCCATACCCCCGCTACAGTCGCCATTGATGGCTCAACCACCCGCAGCCTACCTGGAAACTGTCGCTACGTTCAAATGGAAGTTTCCCGCCAAAACGCGTTTACCATAGGTTCAAAAAAATGCAGGAAGAATAGTCCCACATGCATGCTGCCGAGACCACTTCATTAGTTTAAAAATGGGGCCGCATACATACCAAGTGTCGAGCGCTTTTGCCGCGCTCGACACACATGCCCTCGCCAAAAGCCCATCGCCAAGACTAACACCATCGGACCGCCCCAAAAATCTCTCACCAAGCTCAATAGTCTGGCCGATATAACTTGCTTCGCATTCCCCTTCATCGGCTAGAGATAGACCATCGGGCCGACCTTCCAAACCTTCGCCGATCTACCAAGTTACGCCGACAACACCCTCACTTCCTATCTCCATCGGTGAAACCAACTCTATCGGCACAACAAGAATTTCCCTCGCCGACACAGCCGATCACCCCGATACACAATCCTTCGGCGAGACACACGCCGATGACACCCCATCGGCCACACCTCCCATTGTCGGCACAACCCAAAACACTTCGGCCGACAATACAACTCTTGCCGATGACCACTCCAAATCCTCATCGGCGGACCCTCCAACTGCTAGCCCGATATGCAATCTTACTCCGATGGCATTCCCCATCGGGCAAACTCCTTACATCGGCGGCCCAAAAATTTGCTTCGCCGATAGCCAAACACACGCCGATGGACATCCATCGGCCAGACCAAAACAATCGGAGCACTCAAGAAATCTTTCGCCGATGAAGCCAATCACTCCGATAAGACCAAAAACATAAAGCTTTGAACCATTGAACCCCGAACCAAAAGGGTTCAACACGAGGGTTCAACGCGATGGTTCAAACATCAAAAACAATACTCCATAGGCAACAAAGCTTCGAACCATTGAACCTTGAACCAAAACAAAAAGGTTCAAGCGGGAGGTTTAACGATGCAATATTTGCGCAAAGCAAATGCATAATGCGATCCGTTAGAAGAAAATTGAACCCTGAACCGCTGAACCACTGAACTTAGAGAAAAAGGGGTTCAAGTTCAAACCGAAATGTCGAAGACACAAAAACGAACCCATGCCGATGGAGAAAAGACGAAGACCCCTCCTCAAGAAATGAGATGCAGATGCTGAAAAGTACTGAAGGGGTGCCAAAACTTAGAACCTTTTGGATATTTTGGGATGGTGCCTGCATGAAAATTGCTAAATTAACTGACAGTGAATTCAGGCACCAACACAAACGATTAAAGGAAAAAAAAAAAAGTCAGAAAATAAAGAAACTATAGAAAAAAAAGATATCCCTCGGCATACTTTAGATATATTTTTTTAAATATAAATATACTAGTTAACTTCACTCACAACCCAAGAAAAAAGATATATATACTTTGTAAGTTTAGAACGTTTGAAGACTCTAAAATTTTATAAAGTTGTAAAACTTCATATTTTAAATTTTAAAATACTAAAAACAACTCTCTAAAACCAAATCTAATTCACACTTGAAATATTCACATCAATTGATTTCAAGCTATTTCCGACCCCTTTACATTTCTCACAATCCCATACTACAACATATAATTTTGAAGATTTTCTCTTCATTTTTCCTTGAAAAACATTCACTACAAACAGAGTTCTCAGTCAAAAGATATGTCCAAAATACAAGGGTATCCAGGGCTGTTTTAATGGAAGAAATGAAAATTTGCAGAAAATAAAATTTATGAATGTTTGATAAATTGACACTTTCTTCAATCCAGATCAACATTCCTTCATTTCAGACCAGCATAAATGGTAATGGCTTTGATACCATATTATCACTGAAAAACAAGTTATAGCTTTACATTGGATTATGCAGCCTTATATAAGAAAGAAACCAAATAATAAACACAATACCATGCAGAAACTACTAACACACTTATAGTTTAGCCATGAGAAGTTACCTATTATTAAGCAAACTCAAATAACTTTATTGCCTAAACTTTCTAACTTTATGTTATTTAATACAAGCAGTGGAATACTTATTGTTATTTACATTTTCTTAAAGTTAAAATCGTTGTGTAGTTGCATTTACTAGATTTGATGATCATGTTTGCAGGGAGTATATAATCACTTACTGAATTCATGTACCTCACAAATGGATCCAACAAAGGTAACAGTGAAATGATATTTAGAAGCAATATTTGTTTCTTTTGTTGGATACATGTCTTGATTGCATACAAGCCATTGTTCTAATTAACTTGGTGTTTGGCATATCATGGACTTGCATGGCAGTGTTTCTTTCCACAATATTTTCTACGTTACTTAGGTACACCATTTTTTATTCTAAATTCACCATATGATTCATGGCAGGTGACCTTTCTATACCCTTTGAATATATCTCTAATTTCAAGTATTTTATATGATTTATTTTGCTGGATAAATGCCTACCTCTCTTTAATGTATTGAATGTTTTTCAGATTCAAAATATTTTGGCACCAGATGTAGCCGATCCTCAGGGACATTGGCAGAACTGCAAGTACAACATTACTAGTTGTAACGAAACTCAGTTGGCAACTTTGCAAGGTTTTCCTTATTTTCTTTTTTCTGATTTTCTTGCATGCACCAAAGGTCAGAAGGAAATAATTTCCTATAAAGGGTAAATTGTCTTGCTGATAAAACTAATCAGTCTGAACTCAATCAAAATATCATCTTACAAATATATAAGAAAACATATTTTTCATAAAGTTTATTGATGGAAAAATGAATGTATGGAATTTGAGGGAATTGGATGGCACACACTTTAATAAGTATATGCTTGTAATTATTATTATATGGTTTCTGATTTTCTTGCATGCACCAAAGGTCAGAAGGAAATAATTTCCTATAAAGGGTAAATTGTCTTGCTGATAAAACTAATCAGTCTGAACTCAATCAAAATATCATCTTACAAATATATAAGAAAACATATTTTTCATAAAGTTTATTGATGGAAAAATGAATGTATGGAATTTGAGGGAATTAGGTGGCACACACTTTAATAAGTATATGCTTGTAATTATTATTATATGGAGAAGTTACATAATTATTGTAACTTAATTGTAAGTTACTTTTTAGAAATAACTAGTGAGGTGTCATTAAATTATTAACATAAACAATAAATTCCTGTGTAGAAAGTGTAGTCCAACATAACTAATGGACTGAAGGTTTTTTCCAAGGGATGCTCATGTGAATGGTTGTCACCCCTTCATCTTTCCTCTTTTAATGAACCCATGAAACATTGCTGAGACAAGCAATAGGGAGAATGACTGGGACAGAATGAGCTTCCATGTGAATGTTGTTCACACCAACCTTTTCGCTTTGTGTGCTTTTCTTTTGGTGGGAGGCTAAGGCATTATGGGTATTTGTAATGCTTTTAAATTTCGTTATGCAGAAGGTTGGGAACCCAAGGTTCTTGTGACCTCTATTTGTTTACCCTATGATCTCAATGATCGTTTCTTGCTTTTGATTGCTAGCAAGAAGATGCTGATTTCTATCAACAAGATGCTGATTATTAGTAACCAATTGAATAATGCATTGGTCGATTGTATTACTAGGAGGTTGAGGAGGCAGCGGAGCCATTTTTCTATTTTTCTGTAATGTCCCTGTTATCACCTGGAATTGCACCCTTCTTGAAGCCTGTTCAAGCATTCCCATGATACAATGGGATTGATCTCAAGGTGTGGGACCTTGTAAACGAGATCAGACCTCCAAAGAAGGTTGGTTCCTCATTCTGAACTTAAGGTTAGAGAAAAATAACTAAACCTATGCTACCGATCACCAAGGAAAAGGGGAAGAAGGAATACAAAAAAGAAAATGGTGATGCACCAAGATTTAGGATGTTTAACTGCAACCGACATAGCATAGTAATGATCTCAAACATTGAAGGGAACTCACACAGACTCATGCATGTTCAAACAAAGGTTAAGGAATAAAGATAAAACTATGAAAGGGACTGTTTTATCCACAATACACAGTTTGTATCTATCAAATAAACACAATGTAAGAACAATGAGAGGCAAAATTATCAGTTTATATTTATCATAGAAGCCAAATAGCCATTACAAAGAGAGAACAGACTCATCACATAAATGAAATAGACACAAAATGATAGGCTCTCTTTCATTGTCGAACTGACATAGAGACATGAGAGGCTCAGAAGAGAGAACGGTCCATCAAATCTGTCCTGTTCTGGAGAAAACCACAAGATCTGAACCTACAAATGAATCATTTGCCTGTGAAAATGACCCAGAGCAGCCAAACCCGAAATACATCTCAAACCTATGCATATATAGCTTTTCAAATCATATTGTAGCAACCATGGATGGGAAGAGTGGTCAACAAGGAAAACCAGTTGCCCATGCTGCAATAAATTCATCTCTGTGTCATTGGTGTGTGCCCACATGGCTCTGCCTTGGAAACCCACTGAAGAACATTCGCCCATGCCATGGGTACAAGAAATTGAATGCAAAAGGAGTTACAGTGGCATTGGGGCGCAGGAAATCAGTTTCCACAAGTAGTCGGGCTCTGAAGAAGCATTAATGGCAGCCAAGAAGGTTGTTGAACAGTCCCATCACATTCTGAATAGTGGAAGGAGCAGGGAGGGCAAAGCAGTCGAGCCCAGACCAATCGGGCTTCCACCTGGCAATCGGCCTCTGAAAGGGTGAAGAAGGAAACCCCGATCTCCAAAGTCTAAAAGGAACAGAGGAAACCATCAGGTTTCGGAGATTAGGCCTTCACCCTTCTACGTACAAAAAGGAAAGAGGAAGAGAAACCTCTCGATCACTGACACTTGAAAGCCTTATAACTTTTGGAGCTTCGTTGGCTTTTGGAGCTTCGTTGGACTTCAGCGATTGGGCTTTATGCTTATTGCCTGCTCGGAAGAAGGAAGACCGCCACCTCGACCTCCGAGATCTGAAACACTTGGGCAATTACGAATTATCGAGGCGGAGCTTTGGAGCCAACAGGAATGGCATGATGGAAGAGAGAACCCCGAAACTCCGAAGCTCCAAAAAAGACAAAAAATACAAGGGAAAAGCCAGGAAACTTTGGACTTATCTTTTTTGTGGGCCTCTTCCTTGCACTTCATCGGCCCCTTCGCCAATCAACGAACTATGTATGCCACCAAAAGCTTGAACTCTCTACTTATCTTTCCTCTTCATCGACCACTGCTTCTGTCAGCAAAATCCTTAGTCGGCGAACCTGGCTATTTGCGAACCACCAAGTTTGCCGATAAACTTAACTCTTTTCTCTTTCTCCCTTGCCTTGTTCTTTTCTTCTTTCCTTTATCGACGAACTTGCCGATCGGCGAACCGACAGGTTCTCAAAATGCATATATTTTGCCAATATTTTAGGATTTTTTGGTAAGTTTTGGGGGGATCTTTCAGCTATTTGGCCTAAAGGCAAAATAGGACAACATTTTGGTGACTATGTAGGGGTGTTTGCCTACAAAACACAAGGATCCAGTGGCCTTATCAATCCATTGGGCACAGAGTCAAAAGTGGTTGCAACAATAATACCAAACAAAACTGAACACTGTCTCCGGAAACGGCAAAATAACAACACACAAAAAAATAGAACAACAAGACAAACATCCTCCTAATGAGGATGCAACAAAGTGCAACAACACTTATTGAAAGGAAACACCCCTAAGATATATACAAGGTCCCAAAACCAAACTAGAAGCAAGATTTGAGATGAATCCCATTAACTGGGATTGGAAGGGTCTCACCACTTAGCTTGGAGAGTTGAAATGAATTGGCCTGTTTGCAGTTGGTAATAATGTAGGGACCACTCCATATGGCATCAAATTTTGAATGTCTCCCAGCTTTAGCTTTGTCTTCATCCCACTTCAATGCCAAATCTCCCTCATTGAACATTCTGTCAGTTGATTTTCTGTCAAATGTTCTCTTGAGCTAATCTTGGTGGGCCTCAAGAGTCTTCATGCTAGCATCCCTCTTCTCCTCTAGCTCCATCCGTTCAGCAAATCTCACTGTCATGGCATCATTTTCCTCTACGCCCTCCTATCGGTATCTTTGTTTCTTTTCCTAGGCACTACCTGAATATTGAAGGCATTAAAGTCTTCAATCATGTCCAACACTCTGTGCTTATATGACTTTAACAAGTCATTTTTTGAAATACTTTGTGATTTGATTTGGTTGACAACCAGTTCATTGTCACCAAACACTTGTGGAACTTTTATTCCTCTCCTATGTTCCAGCTGCATGCCTTGAATCAAGGCCTCGTACTTGGCCACATTGTTGGTGCAACTGAACTAAAATTTGAAAGTAGAGAAATAACTCTCTTTTTGGGGTGAAACCAACACTACACCAGCACCTGCTCCATTACTTCTAGAACCATCAAAATACATCTGCCATACCCCACTTGAATCTTCTTTTGACTTCACAAGGTTAGGGATGATGGCACCTTCATCATGGATACAATATGTACCCAGCCTTGTTTCCTCTACATGATTTAGGGTATCAAATTGAAAACAGTCTGCCCATTCATCAAGTAGTATATCCAGGATTTCTTCCATAGGTGTGGCAGTCTCATGTACATTATTATCTTCCTCTAAATCATGGATTGTGCAGTTGATGTCGAGAGGGATAGGGTAATAAGGCTCTATATGATCCTTGGCTATAGGCTCAGCCTTGATTGTTACCATAGTGCCATACCTCGTTCTAAACAACATATGGGACCAATCGAGGACAGATATCCACCTATTTTAGTAGTGAAATCTCTGGACAAACATATGCCAAAGTATGTAGGGAGATCTATGACTGAAATGTCTTGTAAAACAAAGCAGCCAGGGCATGTTGTAATGTCCCCATTTTCGAGTTCTCTTGTAGCTCAGTCAGAACTGACTTTCTGGGTTGGTGACAGCATAATCAGAGGAGTATTTTGATGTCATCAGGGTGTTCGGGTGATCCAGTGGAGCTATATGACATTTTTTGAAGAGATTTCGGACTTGTCCATACTATTTATAGTAAGTGCTTGCATGGTGATAACCTTTCTGGGTTTTTCTGGGTTTGTTCTCTTTGGTCCTCGGAGAACACTACTATTTACAGTAAGTGTCAGTCCGGTATTGTTTTGGTGACTTGGCAGTCAGTCGTTGGCCATCCCTGATGTTGCATTGAGCTTAGTGATATCAGAGGGGTTGCGGTGATGTCTTTCCAGACGATTTCGGACTTTGGGCCTAGACTTGCTATCTTTGGCAAATTAGGGTTTCGGTCCGTTATGGGATTTTCAGTGTTGGAGATGAAGCGTTTTGACGAGACCTTTCCAACGGTCTATATATCACTGAATTCTGAGTTCATTTGGGCCTCCATATTAAAGTCTGTAAATTAATAATATTATTTAATATTGGACTTTGGGTTTTAATGGTTAAGTGATGAAAAATAAAATATTTAAAAGGCACTTAAGTTATATTGTTGAGCGCTCACTTTGAGAAATATTAAAAGTGAAATTAAAAGAAATATTTCCCTCCAAAGTGAATGGACCCCTCTTGTGGAATTATAAAAGGGGTGAATGAGAGTCATTTGATATGCTCAGATTATTATTCACTTTATGAAATTGCTTTGTCGTGCATTCTTGGAGCTGAGAGCTTTGAGGGTTTGATATTGGCTTTGCTGAGACGAAAACCTTTGCATAGTCCTCTTCTTCGTGTGTGAGAGACCACATCAGGAATAGATTCTTGGAGGCTTCATTCAAGAGCTTTAGTTGGGCATTCAATCGATTCATTTTGATGAAAATTTGAGCTAGAAATGATCATTTTTTATGGAGTTTCATTATGCATCTGAGAGCAGGGTTTATGGAGGACATTTTCATGCATTTTGGATGAGTTTATAGCTGTTGCAATCATTGTTTGAACAGGCCGTATAGTTGCTACAGCAGGCCGTACTGTGCAAGGAGATATTGTGGAGTTTTAGGGGCAGATTTCAGTGTTATTTCACTTCCTTCTTGGTCACTTGGCTTCTGCAGAAATAGCTGATGGAAAACAGAGATAATAGAAGGGTTTTTGAGTGAGTTTAATGTTGACTGCAACTTCCAGCCAGTCGTACAACAGCAGACCTGGACATGGGTTCTCTGGGTGTGGTTCCCACTTCATTTTGTGACATTTAACTCCTTTATCCCTGGAGTTTGGGACTGTATTTGCTGCTACAGTTTTGTATTTAGTAGATGACTTCATTTGTATGCATTTCTTGGTGATTTCTATGGCATTGTAAGCTAGTGCAATTACGACAATAAAACAAAGTTGAAGATTTCGATATGGGTATGTCATTGTAATTAGTTTTAGCCTATTTTATGATCTGGGTCATTGTCCGTTTATGCATATTCATTGTATATTTTCCGAGTTTTCAATATATGCTAATATTTCAATGATATCATGCAAAAAAATAGATGCAAAACATACACATAAAACCCTAACCCTTCAGCAAGAAAAAACACAAAAAAAATCAGTATAAAACCCTAGCAGGGATAGTGTATGTTACAGTGGTATCAGAGCTGGTGTATCTTGCCAGTCTGTTGGGTTACTTCTCATTCAGTGTAGATTTTCAAGTGTGGAAAAAATTTTAGCTTTGCATGTGGGTGATCAGCACTTGCATGCGTGTTCAGTGATTTGGCAGTTGAAATATTTTTATCTATGAATGTAAGATTATGGCATCTCTCTGGGACAAAAATATGTGTAGAAGACTTTTTGATGTAGGTCTGAAGCTAAAATCTTTGCATTGGTCAGATAAGAATCTTCTCAGCACTGTGGAAGAAGTTGAGAAATGTTTATCTAAAATTCCTATGTCACCTTCTCGATTAATGCCAATAACTTTTATTCTTTCAAAGAATTTGTTGTGTGAGCTTGAGTTGTTAAAGCATCCAGACAAGAATGTAAGATTGGCGGTTATCACATGCATCAGTGAAATCATGAGAATCTCAACTCCTGAAGCACCCTATAATGATGACTTAATAAAGGAGATTTTATAGTTGATTATTGAAAGCTTTCATGGGTTGGGTGATACTAGAAGCCTATCTTTCAAAAAGATTGCTAAGATGTTAGAAATTATGGCTCAGGTCAGGTCATATGTCTTTTTGATTGATCTCAAGTGTGCTGATTTAATTCTCAAAATGTTCCATTGTTTCTTTGACAAAATTAGAAAATATCATGCGGATAATGTTAAAGTAGCAATGCAATCTATCTTGTCTCTGATTTTAGATGAAGCTAATGATATCTATAATGCCCTGCCATGTAACCCTAGAGATAAGTCAACTAAAGCAATAAAAAGGCAGAATTTTTTTTTTCGTTTTAATTAGAAATAAAGGTAACAATATAACTTAGTCAAATTCGACAAGTTAACTAACATCTCTAGGGTTAACATGACTGCATTAATGAAGATTAAGCAGTGTTCAATAACATACATAACACATTCAAATAATGTTTAACTACATGACCACATTACTAATTTCTAACATGATCAACTAACAGCTATGGGTTGTACTAAATACACCCATACACAATTAGTAATGCCTACCAAGAAAATAACATTAATGAACTCGAGAGTGTAGAGCTTTTGGATAAAACTGTGTTTTGCTTTTTTAGATCGACGTTTCAGATCACACTCCGTCATCCAGAAGCCAGAAGCTCTACACTCTCATATCATGGACTGTGGAAACATCATGTCTGCAATTAATGAACTCAACAGGATGATAAGATATCAATTTACAAAATTTATCTTAGTAAACCTCAAGTCAATAATCGGAGTATATCAACATTCATCAAAATGAAATGTAAGATACAAATATTTCAATGAGTTTATGCACATTAATACACCTTTACCAATATTGCCAAATAGCCAACTATTCGCCAAGTGGAAGGGTACCTCCTTAGCTCCAGAGACCTGCATGACTTATAGCTCTCAAACTGCACATCTACTGAAACATTAGTCCTTATTAATGACACAATACAAATATCAATTACATC
This sequence comes from Cunninghamia lanceolata, assembly GCA_027924645.1. Taxonomy (NCBI): domain Eukaryota; kingdom Viridiplantae; phylum Streptophyta; class Pinopsida; order Cupressales; family Cupressaceae; genus Cunninghamia; species Cunninghamia lanceolata. The sequence continues at coordinate 6,369,585 of BSBN01000071.1, read as the reverse complement.
AAATGAAAAGCCTAAGGCCCTAAGGCGCCGACCTAATGTCTCGGGGGCTCATGATGGCCTTGCCTACGTATGCGTAGCGCAGAGACTTCGTAGTTCGGGGCAATTGGACTTGCAACCATAAGGTTGACTTAATTACAATATCTAATAAGGTATCTAGCTTATCTCATAATATTTACCAGAGCATACATGCAAACATTAGATTTTCTTTTCAACGTAAACAATACCTATCTTTCCAATTTTCAGATGAGATCAATGCTGATCTAGAAATCAACATAGTATAAGCTTTGGCATACAAGTAAGAGAAGATTAGAAAGATAAAGAAATCTCATATATTCCACATGTAACATAGGAATCATTCGTTTTAATAATAAATTAACTCCTAAAAGATACAAGTTGTTACTTATATAACAAAGACTACCATCTTGGTTAAACAATCTATCCATTATTTTTGACACATTCAATTGTTTACCAAGATTCTACCCACAACTTAAGATGCCCTTGAGTAAACACTTAGATACCACAATATCGAACATATAAGTACCTTCAAAAGATCAAATAGGAGTTTATAACAATATCACGTATAGTCTAATCCTGAACTTTTGTCAATTCTAAAGTATCATCTAAATTATCCTAAAGAACCTCACATAAATATCAATTTACACACGCTAATTTGTACACTATCAATACCAAAACATTGATCTAAAGATTTGCAAAATTTATTAAATTAATAATAACTTTAAAATCAAGAATAATAAGATAAATTCACTTTTTCATGGAAATTAACTTCATATTCTAATAAACTAATAAATTCATATTTTCCCTTAAATAGGATAAATTCTTAAAATGGAATAAAACTAAACTCTTCTTTCAAAAGTAAAAGAAACTTTCTTCTAAATATTTATCCTTAGAATTAAAATCTTCCATCTATAATACTAAATCCTAGATCTATAATCATATTCATTCAACAATTGAGGCCACCTATAAATCATAGCTCACACCCCTATTATTTAGTGACCTTACGTTAATATAGACATATTATCAACCCAACATAAGCCATATGTATACACTATATTCTACTATGCATGAGCAATGTTAATCCAAATGTAATCATTTATTTCCTCTTACTTTTCTCTATCAAAACTATATTTGCTATCTCGGAAGCATCCCCCGAAATGAATATCTATAGAGAGAGTAATTAATAAACAAATTAAAATTTCCAATGATAATATGATGCAAAATATGGATGCAGGACAACGTGAAATCTATTAGTTAAAATGCGTTCTAGGAACACCACTAATAAGGTTTGCAAGTTATGCGTCAGATGGTTTAGAGACTTCCAAACAACTACAAGGGAGAGTTAAAGTCTGATTCTCGAACATTTCTATCCTTCTCTAAATTATAGAGGAAAATATACCAAGGACAGATGAAAATTAAAGATAAGAAGACATGACTAAAAGAAATCTCTAGTGGTTGGGATCACAACTGGTCTGGAGATCAGTTCACTCATGGAAGGGTATATGAATTGATTGATATAAAGAGGAAAGATACGTATTAAAGCTATGTATTGCTTTAGTTGCAATACCTTACAGAAAAAGAATTACACCTACCCATTTCTAATGCAAAACAGAAATAAAAGAATACAACCCTAGATACCTTTTGTATGCCCATAACACAACACAGTCATCAATGATTTGTATATTACTTTAAAACAAAGGAAATACAATGGACATAAAGAACTTTCTGGAAAGAATTTTCTAGAAAAGAACTATATCGAATTGAAAACCAAGTGAAACAAACAAACATGCTTACATGTAAACGTGTCTTCTCCCTCATGTATATTTTAGCAATAGTTGCATAATTGCAAAGGACTATAAGTTACAGGAAGTGACTCTAAAGTTTATAATTTCTGAGATGAAAACAGATTCATCCGTTTTCAAAATAGTTTTAACACCTCAGAGTTGAAACTGGTAATTAATTATGAGCACTAACCTTTAGAATTCCTGATTCTTAGCGTTAAATGATGGTAAATATATATGTAGCCAAAATGAAACCAGTCAAAATAGTGTGCAATGGAAATAACAATAAAAGCATACCTTTTTTCTTATTTCCTCATCTGCGTTGTCATGGCTTATCAACAAATTGAGAGCTTAAGCTCACTCACCTTTATAATGACCTAGTTATTCCAGAATGTAGTTCCGTTATAAGGCCGAGTTGATGTCGACTCACTGCACAACTTTGGCAAAAGATAGCATACTTTTGTATGAAGCTTCCCCGTAATTACAGGTAGAGTTAGCTTATATATGTATTATGTCAACTCTAAGCACTATGGCAGTCAAACACATATGAAGTATTAATTAGATAAAATGTATGACAGTTACTATTATAAGCTGAAGGAAAATCTTTTCACCTCTATAAAAACTATCTTCAAATTGGCATGATTACCATCTAAAGTTATCATCCACAACATGCAATGATTGTGGAATATGTTCAAAATGAATATGTTAGCAAAGAAAACCATGCAATGAAAAATGTCTCTAGAAACGTTCCAGCAATTGCAATTGTAAGGCGAGGTCTTTTCATGATCTTTTGCCATCGTGAATCATGTGCTAATTCTAGAATATGCACTTAATGGGTTTGTTGAAAAGAAATACGTTAATGCAAACGACAGACATAAGGCCATATTCCACAACCATAGCCAGCAATAATGATATTAATGCAGGTCTAAGAATACATGTTTATGGTGATGAAATTTAAAACGCCTAATGGAGTAAAACATGTTATATATAGACTGAAGATATTAGTTCCTGCAAGACATTCCAAATTAGCGCAGAGCGTTAAGCCTCAATAATACCAAGAGATATAATGCTAGTCATTTCTGTTGCATGGAATTTGATTAAGAAAAGAGTTTAGGGTTATTTTAAGCAAATGCATTGACAGCTAAAGTCATCATCTAAATATAACATTCACCATTGAATATCTAATAGAAATATTAAGAGTTTGGGACTAAGTGATCACGCAGCAGCATACTTTACTAAAGGAAAGTCTTTACGAGAAATGAGAAACATTCAAGACCAACTGGCATACTAAGCCATCACCCAAGCAATACTAGAGGAATAGCTAATTCTAAAAAGAGAGGTCAATATTATGGATTTGTAGAAAAGGCTTTAGAAACGCTTAAAATCAAATGACGGTCGAAATGATCGTGGGTTTAGACATCAAGAAAACCGTTACACAGTCTAAAGGAATATGGTCTTGTAGTAAGTCAGGATAAGAGGATAATTACAACTGATTATTAGTGAGGCGAAGAAAAGATGTAGTAATGTCTTGAAAGACGATACCACACTGGAAACAAAGGTTAAAACAAACTAAAATTTTCTTCCATTAAAGGTTATGTTATCATAATAGACGAGATAAATTTGGGAATGAAACTTGCTAATAATAAGAGCTGTGAGCGGATCTTGATCATAATTACAAATCACCTATAAAATATAATGTACAGGAAGTGAGGGGACAACCAACTAGAGAAGGATAACCAGAGTGAAGGAACCGTCTGGAATATGAAGTGCTGAAGCAATGGATCCCCAAATTGGATAAATGATATAAAACCCAAGACAAGAAATGAGAATTTAAACAGAAGGAATGTCGTTTCCAGAAGATTTTGAGTAGAGGAATGCTTCTTGTGAGCCCACACATTCAATGTTAAAAACAATGATATCCAAAACCCACTACGATTTATGAACACCCACAAAAGCTTGTGGAACTACCTGCTACAAAAGTTACAGAAAACTCCCTCAGAGAAACAACTTATACCAATTTATTCAAACTAGAACCAAACTAGAAAGACTACATTAAAACATCATCAATTGCCCATGTTAAATGGAAATGATAGTACTTATGTGCAAGTCATGCCTAAGCGCCAGAGGAACCAAAGCTTTCATTACCAAGAACCTTAATCACAAATCTAAATATATGTTAAATTGAATAAAAAATCTATCATAAAACCACGAGTATATCAACATAAATTCTACAGTCATGCTATGCAATTGAATTCCACAGAAATGCTACCCTCCTGGGTTCTTTATATCAATGGAATTCGTTCACATACCTGTGCGGAACACCTTCTTGAAAACAAATTCTCCTCTATCTACAATCCAATCCAACAAGCAGCTTTCAACCCTTCAATTCCTTTTAGACGTGCACAATAATGAAGATTGGAATTACACGAGTAAGCTGGTGAGAAAGACCTTGCATGCTTTGTATAGCATTATCTTTCCCACCTCAGAAAGTTGTTTGCAGCTATGGCCAAACTGAAATCGCTGAGTCAAACTTAGTCAACGATCGTTAAGCTGTACATCCACGGTGAGAATGGAGGGGCATTACATCCTCCCCCCCTAAAATCTGACTTCCTCCTGGAAGTCGCAACTAGGGTGCAAACATAACACGTTAGTCCAAACGTCAAAGCTGATTCATTTCATAAAAATAATATACACTAGTTTGTTTATGGAAAAGATGTATCTCACAAAGTATAAACTTCTACCCTTCTAGTTTTCAAGGTCACAACAGTAACATAATCAAAACTTGCATTAAAAAATGATTTCATAATGCATAAATCACTCAAACTTCTTACAAGTTAGCATTGGCACCTAATTAGTTTCTTTCAAGACAAAGAAAATATTGCACTCTTTTTAATACTAACAGGTAGAAATCCTCATATCATAAACATATAAATTATTCAATTTCAAATACAAACTTTGCAATTCCTCTTCCACTTTGCTGTTAAGAAATTAATAGGTCATAATGCTACATTTTCACAAAATATCAACATTTTTATACACATAAAACACACATTTTCCACTAAATCTCATAACCTATTCAACAAAAATCACGATTTTTTTACCTTTTTTTTTAAGAGTGGAAACACAATTTATCATCTCATACGTACAATTTTCATGATTTACCATACATTATTCACATACACACCAATATACATCACCAGGATTCACATCACAAGGCTGCACAAGGGTCCATCTGGATATCGGAAACCGCGTAGCAATCCATGATACATAATCCATGAGCCAAAAGCCAAAATCTATCTCACAAAATCCATACCTCACACTCAGTGACTTGTTGGTGTTAGGTCACACTCACAGGGTGATACCATCTAAACAAGCCATCATGACCTCTCTCTTGTGTAAGGTGATTAGCCTCCAAGAGATGGTCATCACACATAGGTGGGTAGTGGGTCCTAGCTTTATTACAGCCTCACATACCCCCATCCTCAAGGTTCCCTGCGTCTGCTTCCTCGTATACACTCACCAAGTCCGCCTCATACGTCCTTGGAGAGGAATTGTAAGATGCTACTTGTTGTGACCAAATCACACATCGCCCCATTGCAAATGGGGACCCCCCCCTTTTTTTTTGAGCTCTGATGCTTTGCATTTAGTTCTGGATGATGCCTTAGGTTCATTTCCTCTACCAATCTAACAAGAAGTTTCTCTCCTAGAAGATTTTGCTTTATAACTGGAGGTCTCGTGCAGTAATGAAGAGTCTTGATCGAATTCCATCCAATTCATGAACACTGAGATCAATCCTGATGTATGTTTGAGATCCTGAAAATGACTGAGTCTGATAGCCTGAAATCCTGAAATCCCGAAAAATTGACTAAGTCTGAAATCTGGTGGATCCTCCAAATTCTAGATTCTACATGTTAAATCCGGTGGATTCGAGACCTATCTCAAACATCCTGAAAGGTATATTGAAAAATATTTAAAGTATAAGAAATTCAATCTCTCAACTTATACTTCATCGCTAAATCATAGAGTAGAAGTCTAAAGGCAGGAGGATCTTGTAACCTTCTGTAAGATGCTACCCCAATTTTTTCCAATTTTGCAATGCTATGAACAGTGTTAGCATAAATGGATGAATAAACTAAAGATGCCTCACACTTTCTGATCACCAAGATCCCAAGATGGGCAAGGTGAGAGCATACGGTGATTTTGGCTTACAATATGAAATATGCCAAAAAGAAAGACACTTCTTCCGCTGCGGCAGGTGTCATGTCCCCTCTTTAGCGCTGTCTAGTCAGTTTGTGATAGTTTCCTATTTTTTAGGAAGGGTTCCTATTTTTTAGGGTTTGACCGAGAGTTGACCAGGAGGCATTAGGGGACCTCCAGGAGCATTTTTGGAGTTTTGGTCAAATTCCTAATTTTTAGGAGGTATCCCTACATTTTAGGGAGGCACTGTCAGTTGGCATGACACGTGGCGACATCACCAGTGGCGTGGGCTACAACAGTTCTCAGTTCGGGATGGCCAGGTGATGGATTTGGAATAATTATTGAATATTAAAGTGTGGCTTTAATATTTAATAAAAATAAATAAAATAAAGTGAATAACATGTCACTTTATATTAATAAGTTATTAAAAGACCCCCACCTAGTTGACACAACGTTGTGTTTAAAAAGTGGTCTTTTAATAATGAAGTTGGGCCCTCAACTTGGGCGCCCAACTTATGAAGACTTCATTAATAAAAGAATCTTTTAAAGATTCTTATTTTGGATGCCTTTTGGAACCCTAAAGTGGACGCCCACTTTGGGAAAGGAATAAAGTGACTTTGAAGTGCTGTTTAGATCTATCTTTTGCATAACTTTTGAAGCTTCATGGCAGCTCTGAACTCTGTGGAAGGGGGCAGCAGCATTCAGACTCTTGGGAACGAAAACTCTCAAGGATTTTGGTGAATTGGACGACAACCCAGTTCTTGTTTGTGGGAGGCCTACTCTGGGTCTTCATTTGTGCATCATTGGATAGATTCCAGGGCATGTTATTGCAGATCTAAGCTTGCAGCAGTGCTAAATCAGCTTAATTCTTCAGATCCTTCATTCTCAGTTGCATGTATAGCCTCTTCTAGGCCAATATTGCCTTTGTATGCAAGTAGGGTTGCAAACCAGGCTTCCATTGAATATAAAATACAGATCTGATGGGTATGTGCCTCAATTTCTCATGTGTTATCTTTCTAGCAGTTAATATTTATTTTTAGTCCATTTTTATTTGAGATTGCAGCTGTATGTATTTCTATTTGCCATCTTGGCAAATACACATCTCAAGAAAACTGAAACCCCTTCTGCATCTCCTCTCTAGTCTGAAAGAAAACAAAAAAAAAAATAATAAAAATCATAAAACAAATTAAATCACAAAAAACAGCACTTCATTTCAGCAACAGCACTTCATTTCAGCAAAGGGATCCATCAGGGATCTTTCAGTGGTATCAGAGCCTTTGACCTGCCAGCCTGTGGGGTTTAGAGATTTGCATTCTATGCATACAGACAGGTATTACACACGCAGGACAGCCCAAAACGAGCTTGGGATTGGTACAGCAGAGGAACCAGTAATGGCTGAGGAACAGAGAAATGCCAGGAGAGATCAGGATGAGGAAGAGAGAGAGATGATGAGAACTCTCATCAACACTCAGCCTAGGATTGCTCAGACCCTTGACAGGATACAGGATGCCTTGGAACGATTGGAGTTAGATAGAGGCAGACGGAGCAGATCAGTATCAGTGGCGGGAAGCCAACATAGTCACAGGTCACACGCATCAGCTAGGAGTTCCCATCATTCCCCTAGGCGTGGACAGGCCAGGGATAGACCCTTACTTCCTCAGTTTGCACCGGGTGAACGGCCAGCACAGGTAGAGCCACCAGAGGTGGAATTTCAGGACTCAGTCATGGCGGCTACAGCTGAGTGGAGAGCCTTACCCCCTGAGGTCCGGGATGTCTTTCCTTTTCCACAGTATTGTGCACAGCGCAGAGATTCTACCAGGTTTAGAGGAGACCGAGGCACTAGACCACAGCAGTAGAACTATGACCTCAGTAGAGCTACTGGGAAGATCACGTTGGCTACATATGATGGTACGGGTAGTACGAGTGCACGTGCTTGGGTGCACAAGCTGGACATATATTTATCCTTGAGACCCATGCCTGAGCGTGAGGCTATCCAGTTTGCTGTCTTACATTTAGATGGGGTTGCCTATGATTGGTGGCATCATGGACTGGTCACCCAGGATCATGCCTTGATTCATTCCTATGCAGAGTTCACTGAACGACTCATTACCCGGTTTGACCGTAAGGACACAGAACTCTACTATAGGGAGTTGGCACATCTTAGACAAACAGGACATGCTGAAGCTTATGTTAATGAGTTCCAGCGTATTGCAGTTATGGTACCTGATATGCCCCAGAGGTGTAGCGTGATGTTATTCATTGAGGGGTTACAGGATAGGCTTAAGGGATTGGTACGTGCCTTCCAGCCGGCCACTCTTAAGGATGCCATTGATGTGACCTTGAGATTGGACACCACTCCCACTTATCAGTCGGATAAGAGGCCATTCAGGGAATCACGGCCTTTTCATAAGGCCAATACTCCACAGTTCAGAGATGGACAGTCAGCTAGACCTCCTAGGATGGATCAGGAGTCACGGAATGATTTGAGGAGGAAGAAATTATGCTTCTCCTGCAAGGAGCCTTGGGAGCCCGGACACCGCTGTATGGGTAAGGGCAGAGTTCACTTGGTTGAGGTTACATCTGAGCTTGGGGATGAGGAGATACCAGACACCGACATTGAGGACAACCCTGAGGAGGTTATTCAGGAGCGACCCCAGCTAGAGATAGACATCCCTGATTCATCGGCGGCAGCCAAAGTGACTATGGCTACCCTATCCAGTTATCCCAGGTTCCATGCCTTTCGGTTGAAAGGAACCTTACAGGGACAGCGAGTCATGAGTTTGGTTGACACAGGAGCCACGCACAATTTTATTGATCAGAAATTGGTGGAGAGGCGTGGATTACAGTCTGAGGTGTTCGAGGGTTTTGGAGTTAAGGTTGCAGATGGTGCAGTGTTGGGTTGTACTCGGAGGATCTCACAGCTCAGCATTCAGATGGGTGATTTTACCTTGACGGATGACTTTTATATCCTACCCTTAGAGGATTATGATGTGATTCTGGGTATGCAGTGGTTACAGGGTATTGGGAGATATATTATTGATCACCACCGCATGCAATTAGAGTTCCTATCTGGTGGAAAGAAGGTGATCTTGAGGGCAGCCTCTGACGGTGGACCCAAGGAGGTATCTTCTCGCAGGATGGAGTCTATTATCAGACATGATGATGTGATCTGGGCCACACGTTGTTTTGTGAAATCCAAGACACCCACTCCTCAGGATGGTAGAGCATTTCATGTTGACATACAGACAGTGATGGATCGGCATGGCCGAGTATTTGGTGACATACCTCCTGGTGTACCCTCGGATAGAGGGTTTGAGCATGGGATAGAGATGGAGGATGGAGCTAAGCCAGTGATCACCACCCCGTATCGTCATCCTAGAGCATACAAGGATGAGATTGAGAAGACTATTCATGAGCTGTTAGATATGGGTTTCATTCGCCCCAGTTCTAGCCCCTTTGCTTCTTCTGTAGTTCTGGTTAAGAAGAAGGATGGGACTCTACGGATGTGTATAGATTACAGGGCCTTAAACAAGAAGACAATCAAGAACAGATACCCTATTCCGCGCATTGATGAGTTGTTGGACGAGCTTCATGGAGCCATCTACTTCTCTAAGATTGATCTTCGTTCAGGCTATCATCAGATTCGTGTACGAGCAGAGGATGTACACAAGACCGCCTTCCGTTGTCACTATGGGCATTATGAGTTCCTGGTGATGCCCTTTGGCCTTACCAACGCTCCAGCCACCTTCCAGTCCTGCATGAACCATCTCTTCAACAAGCAGTTGAGGAAATCAGTTCTAGTGTTCTTTGACGATATTCTGATCTACAGTCGTACTTGGGAGGACCATCTCAGACATGTTGAGGAGGTACTTAGCATCATGGAGAGTCAGTCTCTATTTGCTAAGTTGTCCAAATGTGAGTTTGGACTTAGAGAGGTCCTATATCTGGGTCATGTGATTAGTGCTGATGGGGTGAAGGTGCACGAGGAGAAGATTCAGGCAATTAGAGATTGGCCACACCCTCGGAACATTACTGAGTTACGGGGGTTCCTTGGTCTATGTGCTTATTACAGGCGATTTGTGAGGGGTTTCTCTCAGTTGGCAGCTCCCTTGACAGACCTCACAAAGAAAGGGGCTTTTAGATGGACAGAGCAGGCACAGGGAGTCTTTGTCAGGCTCAAGGAGGTTATGAGTACTTGCCCAGTGTTAGCACTTCCCGACTTCTCGCAGCCCTTTGTACTTGAGTGTGATGCTTCCGGTTTGGGCATAGGAGCGGTTTTGATGCAGAACCGACACCCCATTGCTTTTGAGAGTCGGAAGCTGCGGGATAATGAGAGGTTGTATTCTACATATGATAAGGAAATGTTGGCTATTATGCATGCATTAGCCAAGTTCAGACAGTATCTTGTTGGCAGCAAATTCGTGGTAAGAACGGACCACAACAGTCTGAAATATTTCCTTGATCAGACAGAGCTCAATGATCGTCAGCAAAAATGGGTGAGCAAGATTCAGGCTTATGATTTTGACATCGAATTCATAAAGGGGAAGAATAATACTGTGGCTGATGCACTTTCTAGAAAACCATCACTTGCTGCCCTATGTTCACTGAGCGAGATTTCAGCAGATTGGAAGGCTCAACTTTTAGTTGAGTACTCCAAAAATCAGCATGCTTGTGAGGTCATGGATGGTTTGGTGTTGGATGATAGGTACACTGTGGTAGATGAAGTCATCTACTACAAGGGCAGGGTGTATTTGGTTCCTGGTTCTCAGTTGAAGGAACAAATTATGCATGCTTATCATGATACTCCGACAGCAGGGCACCCAGGTTATGGTAAGACCTACAGGGCGGTTCGAGAGAGATTCTCTTGGAAGGGTCTCAAAGCTGATATCTTACGTCATGTTCGTGAGTGTTTGACGTGCCAGCAGAATAAGTCTGAGCATACTTTCCCTGCTGGTTTATTACAGCCGTTACCTATATCGGAGCAGAAGTGGTCAGGGATCTCCATGGATTTCATTACAGGTCTTCCTCGGGTGCAGGGGAAAGACTGTATCTATGTTGTAGTAGACAGGTTGACTAAATACGCCCACTTCTTTCCTATTGCAGCTGATTTCACAGCATCTCAGGTGGCGGAGTTATTTTTCAGAGAGATATTCAGGCTCCACGGTCTTCCCAAGACCATAGTGAGTGACAGGGATAGTAGGTTCATGAGTTCTTTCTGGCAAGAACTTTTCAGGCTCATAGGTACGGAGTTGACACCTAGTACCAGCTACCACCCACAGACAGATGGGCAGACCGAGATTGTTAATAAGTGGGTTGAGGGGTATTTGCGCAGCTATGTGTCAGGACAGCAGAAGGCATGGGTGCATTGGCTATATCTAGGAGAGTATTGCTATAATACTACACACCATATGTCTATTGCTATGACACCTTTTAGAGCCCTCTATGGTTACGAGGCATTATCTTTTGTTGATTTGGCTGTAAGTGACAGCAGAGTGCCCTTGGCACAGGATTGGTTACAGGAGAACCAGGACATCATGAGATCTCTCAGGGAGAATCTTCAGCAGGCACAGAATCAGCAGAAGGTCTACGCTGATCGGCATAGGACTGAGAGAGTATTTGAGGTGGATGACATGGTTTTCCTGCGGTTGCAGCCTTACCGACAGAGCACCCTTAAAGGGGGTGGAGTTGAGAAGCTCAAGCCTCGCTTCTACGGACCATATCGGATTCTCAGGCGTGTGGGAGAGGTTGCTTATGAGATTGAGTTACCACCTGACAGTCGGATTCATAATGTGTTCCATGTATCTTGCCTGAAAAAGGCATTGGGACAACATATTGTAGCATCACCCGATTTACCTCCCTTGGATGAGGAAGGTAAGCTGACTCTGGTTCCTGAGGAGATCTTGGAGGAGAGGAAATGACGGCTGAGAAGTAGGGTGATTCGGGAGTACTTGATTCGTTGGAGGGGACTCCCTATAGAGGACGCCACCTGGGAGGGAGAGTCCATTTTACAGCATCCGTCCTTGCAGTTGCTTGTGGGCAAGCATCTTCAAGAGGGGAGGACTGTCATGTCCCCTCTTTAGCGCTGTCTAGCAGAGACATGAGAGTTGACCTATTATCCGGGTTCCCGTAGGTCAGCAGAGTGGTTAGGGGACCTATCCAGAGGCAGTGTAGCTTGGCACAGAGCTTTACAGGCCTTTCCAGTCAGTTTGTGACAGTTTCCTATTTTTTAGGAAGGGTTCCTATTTTTTAGGGTTTGACCGAGAGTTGACCAGGAGGCATCAGGGGACCTCCAGGAGCATTTTTGGAGTTTTGGTCAAATTCCTAATTTTTAGGAGGTATCCCTACATTTTAGGGAGGCACTGTCAGTTGGCATGACACGTGGCGACATCACCAGTGGCGTGGGCTACAACAGTTCTCAGTTCGGGATGGCCAGGTGATGGATTTGGAATAATTATTGAATATTAAAGTGTGGCTTTAATATTTAATAAAAATAAATAAAATAAAGTGAATAACATGTCACTTTATATTAATAAGTTATTAAAAGACCCCCACCTAGTTGACACAACGTTGTGTTTAAAAAGTGGTCTTTTAATAATGAAGTTGGGCCCTCAACTTATGAAGACTTCATTAATAAAAGAATCTTTTAAAGATTCTTATTTTGGATGCCTTTTGGAACCCTAAAGTGGACGCCCACTTTGGGAAAGGAATAAAGTGACTTTGAAGTGCTGTTTAGATCTATCTTTTGCATAACTTTTGAAGCTTCATGGCAGCTCTGAACTCTGTGGAAGGGGGCAGCAGCATTCAGACTCTTGGGAACGAAAACTCTCAAGGATTTTGGTGAATTGGACGACAACCCAGTTCTTGTTTGTGGGAGGCCTACTCTGGGTCTTCATTTGTGCATCATTGGATAGATTCCAGGGCATGTTATTGCAGATCTAAGCTTGCAGCAGTGCTAAATCAGCTTAATTCTTCAGATCCTTCATTCTCAGTTGCATGTATAGCCTCTTCTAGGCCAATATTGCCTTTGTATGCAAGTAGGGTTGCAAACCAGGCTTCCATTGAATATAAAATACAGATCTGATGGGTATGTGCCTCAATTTCTCATGTGTTATCTTTCTAGCAGTTAATATTTATTTTTAGTCCATTTTTATTTGAGATTGCAGCTGTATGTATTTCTATTTGCCATCTTGGCAAATACACATCTCAAGAAAACTGAAACCCCTTCTGCATCTCCTCTCTAGTCTGAAAGAAAACAAAAAAAAAAATAATAAAAATCATAAAACAAATTAAATCACAAAAAACAGCACTTCATTTCAGCAACAGCACTTCATTTCAGCAAAGGGATCCATCAGGGATCTTTCAGCAGGCATCCACATAACGTGGGGATTCACCACTTTAACAGTGGGTATGAAATATGCATGAAAGATTACAAATCATCCACTTATGCAGTGGGAATTCGCCACCATTTCAGTGGGTAGAAGCAAAATAAAGGGTTCAGTTACTCCACACTGGTGGTAAACCATCCAGGGGTCATTATGTGAATTTGCATATACAAAGTACGTACAATGTTCATAATAATCACAACTCAATAATCAGAACTATGGGATTAGACATGTACTTAGCAACTTGGAGATTGAGGGTCATGTGGAGTTACCCTGCACAACATGCATAATGTAGACACACGTCCAACTTGCAAATGCTGACAACACTCTACTTTCATTACTGTTCTGATCTGAGTATCATTTCTGCCTCTATACTGCACTTTAAGGCAATCTTGGGACTGCCAAAACCATAATAGATGATCACAAACCCCCGAATCTGCTTAAATCTGATCATCAAACAGTTATAAGGCCTGCAACTACTAAAATCAATAAGAAGTGACTGATCAAACTCATGAAATCTGCTTAGTCATCAGCAAATACCCACATTCAGAGCCGTATAGCTAGGTAGTATAGATATATACTTAACAAACTCAAATGTTATAACAAAACACTGCAAACCACCCTCAAGTCGGTCACCCATACAGGAGATAATATTCCAAACAAGATGGATAACAGACACATCAGTAATTATTTTATTCCTCAATTTCATCCAGACTGCAAGTACGACTCAGATCATGTATGGACTCTTTACTGCACTCTCAAATTTACTTCAAACTCACTGCAATCAGTCTTAAAATAGGCACCACAACTATACAAAAGCATTCCAATCAATAATTGTTCCAAAAATAACACCAATATTTTCTAATATGAATCGTCCTCCAATAGCATTGTACGGCAAAGATGTACGGGATATCATCAGAACAATAACTATCATGCATCAAAATCCCTACAATTGGTCTTGAAAGGAGCGGTCATGGCATACAAAGATATCACCAAAGGCATTGATCAAACAAGCTTCAATATTTATTGCAGTCATCAAATGTACTTTCAGCTGATACAGCTTGAGATGTACGGATATCATCATAGAAAAATCCAAACACATACGAACCACTAAGAATTAGCTCCCACATGATCGCCTAAGCCTACCAAACACAATGCAATCAAGAAATGATGCCAAGAAGAACTTAACATTTCAGATTGATCACCATCAGATTTTCAGCTTGTACGGCTATAAAAAGGTACGGATGGCAATTAGCAATCAATCTTTGCTTTTAAACTCATCAAATTAATTTAGAAAGAGTCGATTCCCTACTACAAAGACATCATTAAAGGCAAAATGCTTACAAACTTTATTTATATCTAAATTCTCCAAAATTGTGAATTTAGCTGTATGGCCAGGGAGTGTACGGCTAGACCAAGCACACAGCCAATCATAATAAAGGTTTTCAATATCAAAACCGAACATGCATCTAAATCATGTTACAATCCAATCTATCTGAATCACAACCAAAACTTCACAAAAAATACAAACTCCAAATCAGCTCCATATGGTTCCCTGAATGAAAAACCATCATCACCAGCTAGGGTGGATATCTCACCACCGAAACTGATCCTCTTCGAGTGGGTTTCCGTCCACAAGAAGGAAGAGAAAATGGAGAACACGCAGGTTCAATCCAACAGAGTAACAATACAAATTTCCAAGCCCCCCCCTCCCAAATGAGCTCTCCATCAGCATATAAAGGCATTTGGGAGTTACAAACTCCACTTTCTTGAAAATATAATCTTTTTTTCTCCTCAACTTATAAAGTTCTCCTGTTCCAAAGTGGTGCTCACTTTAATAATAAATCAAGGAGAAATTATAAATATGTCCTCATCCCACACTTAAGTCGCTTTATAAAATATAACACTATAACTTAAGTGCACCAAAAAATAATTAACTTGATTAATTATCAATTTTCCTCCCATTATCAAAATTGATAATTAAATATTTACTCCAAATATTTGGAATGAGGATAAGTGGCTTCAGGACGACTAGACTTAAAATGGGAACATTACACCTTCATCCAATGCGCTGGTTGAAGAGGAGTTTGAAGGTATCAACTAGTGCGCACAAGGTAGGTGATCTTTCTTTGATGCCCAAAATACAATTTAAGGTAAAGATCCAAAGTCTCAAGTTATGCGCCAAGGGGGGAATAAGGTTGAATTATCAAAGTTTAGGTTCATGAAATTGTAAGGGGATTCCTTAAACCTGATTCAATGCGCCTGAAGAGGAGGATGAAGATGTGATCTGCTGCATTAAGACATGAAGAGAAGATCAAACTGCCACATCTAATACACCTTATGAAGGGCGATTTAGTTGTGAAGTCTTTTTAGGAAGGATCCAAAACTGTCATTTGCTGCGCCAAGAATAGAAGAAGAGGAACTCAATACCTTGATTTGATGCGCCAGCCCTTAGAGGATTTGAAAGTTTGATTCCAGGCACTTAAATCAAGGAGAAATCTGAATTCTTAACTAATGCGTCATTATGAGTTTTAGGAGGAGTTTGTGATGAGTTTTTAAGAGGGGTTTAAAACCTTTAACTTTTGCAAACATTGAACATATTTCAAGGAGGATTCCAAGTCTCTAACCAATGCGCCCTCATTCTATAAAGAGAAAGATCTTAAGCCTGATCTAAATTCACCATATCAAGGAGACCCTCAGAACTTGATCTAATGCATTCATTTTTTTTTGAGAAGATTCAAAGACTCCAGTCAAAGCACTTCATCTGATCTGTCATGCTCATGAAGATGAGTTAAAGGTTTCAATAAGTTTCAAAGGGGAGAAGAAAATTGTTATCTGCTGCACCCTTATAAAGGAGATTGAAGGTATATCAAGATTTTGGGAAGAACTCACAACCTTTATCCAATACAAGGATGAATTGAATGATAGAACCTCTCAAGAAGATCTCGAATTTAGGATCTATTGCGCCAACTCTAAAAGAATAGGATGTAAACTTTAGAAGTCCAAAGGCAAGAGGATTTAAAAATCTTTATCTGCTGCGCCTAGAAACAGCTTACATAAGTTAGTCTTTTTGTGGGTTTTTTGGAAGTATCATCATCTTTATTGTTTGATCATTGGGATATCCAAAGTCAATTTGATGATGAAGTATTGAATGATTCTTATGCATTATGAAATTAATCGTTTGTCAAAAGAATTAATGTTGCTGCTTTGTTTGTGTTGTAGGAGTGAAGATGGAGCTGAGGGATCATCAAAGGAGTCAGCAAGCTGTTAGGTTGGAGAAGACATCATGCCAACACCCATCGTCTTCATCAAGACTTGCAAAGGCATTCACCCTACTTCAAGTTCTTTCAAGATTCAAGATCAGCATGTAGCCGCTTCAAAGTTCACCTTCAAGGAAGAGTCATCAGCCATTATACTTCAAGAATCATTCAACCATTCAAGTCTCCTTGAGAAGCCAGCTACTCTACATATGAGGGAGATGTTATCATCAAACACCTACACTCTAAAGGACCACTTCAAGATCATTAACAAGGGAGCATTTCATCATCTACATCAAGTTCAAGAATGCATCATCATCTAAAGGGCATTCATCCATGGGATTACACTTCATCAAATCATTCCAAGGACACTTCATCCATTCAAGCTCCTAGACCCTTCAATCTTCAAGTCCAAGAGAGATCCTACTTCTAATCATGAATCAAGTATCATCATCATCTACTCTTACATGAAGGAGGCAGCATCATCATATGCATTACTCTTCAAGAAGATGCATCCAGAGAAGATCATCATGTATTCTACAAGAAGAAACATCACGAAGTCATGCAAGTGAAGCAACATGTATTCATCCAGTTTACAAGAAGATGAGCAAGGCAAGATCAACAAGTTACATCCCCAAATTCAAGTTCATTCAAAGCAATCACATCTATCACAAGATGATACAATTTGGGAATAAGCTAAGGTGGCACCTACATGGCAAACACTCATCATCAAGCCAATCATAATCAGCCACATCATTTCAACTGTATTCAATAAAGAAGAAGACAAAGAGGACGCCTGTGTGGAAGATGCTTTAAAAGATTCCATCTTATCCTTATCTTCTTGGGAAGCGTGCCTTCATTGCCTCTCTTTTGTACTAAAAATAGCAGTTTGTTGTAACTACCTACTGAGGTGGCATGATCTGAGCCCTTGGCTATCTTGAATCAATCCAAGCCATTCATTGTAAATCTGGACCTCTATATAAAGGCCTTGTTGCCTCATTTGTAAAGTAGTAGACTAGAGATTAGATTTTAGGAGTAGATTAGAGGAGACTCTCGAAATTCTCTGAGAGGACTTGGAGATTGTTGTAAATATTTCTTAAGATTAATGCAAAGACATTGGAATTTATTTGGTGTTAAGCGTTGTCTTGTGGAGTAACACGATTTCCTGTATCTTAATGAAGTGGAGGGATGTTTCAAATTAGATTAGATATAGATTAGAGCTCTTTGATGTAATGTATGTTTGTATTGAATATTTGATCAACTCCTAGCTCATGCTTTTAACATTCATCGCCGGTGAAGTGTTGTGTAAAGCTAGTCTGAGCCTTATCATTTGCTTGAGTTCGATTGTGGATGCTTGTTTGAGCTGCGCCATCCGATGGGTGCTTGTATAAGCCTTCATGATTTGAAAACCATTCGCATAACCTTAGGAGATTGCACCAACTTCATGTAGTTGTAGGCATCCTTGGTGAAGTGGAGTTAGGTTAATCAAGGAGTTTGTCTGTTCACGCATCATCATTACCTCATTGACCTTAGATAGTTTCTTTAAACCTTATCTTTTTGCCTTTTCTTTATCATTGGAGTCTTGTATATATGTCATCCACACTGAAGGAGAGATAAGCTACATGAAAGAAGAAGAATCTAATGTAAGTCCCTTTGTGTTTACCAGCCGAATCATACTTAGTCATTGAGCTATCCCTTACAAAATCATAAGAAAAGGAACCTTGGAGTCATCTTGTTTGATCACTTTGTTCAACATTCGAGAGGCTTTGCTCAAGAGAGGGTTAAATACTTTGTGTTTTACTCTATTGTTGACTTGTCTAAAAACAATCATCAACACTACCCCAATTTTTTCAAAATTACAAAGGATGATATGACAGTGTTAGCACCAATTGCATAAACCAACTAAATGTCTCACACTTTCTGATCACCCAGATCCTAGAATGGGCAAGGTGAGAGCATACGGTGATTGGCTACAATGAATAACTATGAAACTATGAACTATGATTCATCCGTTGCGGCGGGCATCCACAAAATGTGGGAATTCACCACTTTCCAGTGGGTGTAATTACAAAACAAAATACAAACCATCCACTTATTTAGTGGGTATTCTCCACTTGTTTAGTGGGTAGAGATAACATGGAAAATAAAGATCCAATTTGCCCACACTGGCGGTTGAACCATCTAGGGGATTATTATGTGTTTGCAACAATTAAGAATGATTACAAATATGAGAAATAATATGCAACACTACTCATCAATTAAACTAGATCATTATCTGAGCACCCCTGATTTACTTGGCAACATGAATGACACCTTCATAAGCATTAGCATCAGCACATATGATAACATCTGCCCATATGAAGTATGCAAAAGATAGCTGCTGATATAAGATTTCATTAAAGAATCAGAGAGATCCCTTGCTGGACGTACAACCCAGCCATCAAGAATTCCCACAAAATTATGCTCAAACAGATCCAAACCTCTTTCCACACATTGGTAACACCAATCGAACCATTGGACTCCAGCATCTAAGATAGACACAACCACAATGCCACATCGAACACCACAAATAAACCCCTTTCAGCATACACTAGTATGACGTACCAGAAATGTGCGGCCTGCTGGAAACAAAGGAAACACAACTCTAACACTGATGTAATATCAGTAGATATTAAAGTCTTCCCATAGTAAATAAATCACCATCATCATTTGCATTAAAAACTACACATCCAACACCCATATCAAATCCATTCCATACTATCAAACCATATCCTGAACTGTACGGCTCTAGCACACCAAAATCACTTCATACAATTACAATCCTTGCCCAAAATGAAGTAACTAGTCTGCAACATATGATTCAACACATGACAATAATGATGCAATATCAAATCTGCCCAAATGGCTGAACAACAATTTACCAGCATAAATCGTACCCTATCATGGTATGGACTTAAATGGTACGGATATTTCAAAACTTCATAAAAACTGCACCAAATTTCTTCAAATGTTGCTCAAAAGGAGTGCCCAATCATAGGAAACATCTCTCACAATGCATAGACATCAAAACAGACCACAAGAATTTATTTATCAAAATCGTGCTTAGCTGCCAAGTACGGCCATGGAGTACGGCCCAGCAAGAGGACACTCACAAACTTCAAGAAAATACACCCAAACACTCCAAAAATCATCTACAATTAATCACAATGATATTAAACTGAATCTCAAACAAAAACTCATCAAAAACTCTCAACTCCAATCAGCTCCATGGCAAACTCTGTATGAGCTTGCTCCCAATTCACCTTTAGCACAATGGTGATTCCTGTATGAAATCACACCAAACCTCTAGAGGGTTTTCGTCCTCAAGGGCATTCTACAAGAGGGTTTTCGTCCTCAAGAGAATATGGAAGAACACTCTGGTTCAATCCAGCAGAATAACAATACAAATTCAAAGCACGCTCCACAAATGAGCCCATCTCTTCCTTTTATAACTTTTTTGAGGGAAATAAAATATTATTTCCTCTATCCCTTCATATTTCTCCTCAAAAGTATAAAAATAATTCATTATGTGTGCACAACTTAAAGTCACCTTTTTAATTAAGGCTCCCTTTAGCTCAAAAGACCCCTTTATCAAAATAAAGGAAATATTTGATTCACAAAGCCCTAATATGATGCATCTATGATTTAGAGCTTTTCATCCCCTTTCCAACGAGCTATAACACTTAAGTGTTAAATGAACATTTCCCAACCTTTTTAACTTAAGTGTAATAATTAATTGCTTAGCTCATTAAATCAACTGATTTTACAGAAAATCCCAAATATCACCAAACTACAAAATTAAGCATACCAACATACTCCATGATGATTGGGAAGATGAATGATGCCTTCCGAGTGACTTTCCAAAAATAGACAGCTTCTGCAAGAATATTGGAGAGCAAACCGGGAACCCGATCAAACATCAGAAAGCATCACTATAATCTTGAACACCTTCTGAGCTCAATGCCATAACCAAATGCTTTGTAAAATTGATCTGTAGCCACTCCAAAAACATTGGAGTTCTCCCAAACATGCTGGATAGCCACTAAGGGACTAATAACAAGCCAAAATGCGCACAAAAGCCTATGCGCCAAAAAGGGACATTACAGGAATTCACAATACGACACATGGCTGACATCGAAAACAATAGCTATAAACTAGTTTAGCCACCAAGTCATAAAGAAAGATTAAATAAAAATTCAATTTCAACAAGAAGGCAAGAAATGCGTGCAATTTCAACACTAAATCAAATGTAATCATGAGGGTTACTTGCAAATAAGATCACAAAGTGTGGCTAAACCATCACAATCAAATAGAAACAAAGTGCCAGCCTTCACAATCAATAGAAAATCATCAATAACCATAAAGAAAGTCCACAATCTTCGAAATTGCACTGTACAACACTATGTGACTAGATACTAGTCACCAAATGAGGAAGGAGGGAACAACGTCAGGCTATAACAATAGCCCTCATGTGGTGCGGAGTAAGCACGCCATCCACATGGCTCAGAGTGTACTCCTCGGCTACACCCTGCATCACGTCGTCACGTGGCATAGACTAGCCAAGTGGCCCACTCACTCCTTGGCTGCCCGCATGGAATGTGCACCTCGGCCACATCCCGCATCGTGTCTCAACGCGGCATGGTCATACGCCAGCCGAAGAAGGCACATACTGGCTGTATACCACATGGCAGTGTGTCTGTGGCTCCGTGGAAGTAGGCACGCGCAGAACACACCCTGCATAGCGATACCTCGTGGAAAAGGCACACACAGGTACTCGCCATAGCCAGAGGTATACATGGTTAGGACATACCCATATGGTAACCGACCCAACACTGTCGAAAGCAAACTTGAGTATCCCTCTACAAGTGTGCGAGGCCCCATTACGCTCATCACACAAGTAGGCTATAACACAATCTCATAGTGCACCTTCACGTGTCTAAGCACGTGGCGTCATGTCCTCGAACCAGCTCGCTACCATCAGCAACATGGCATCATCACCAACGCTGTGTCGGAACATCAGTGGGGTGTGGCATCGTACCTATTGCATCATGTCGGAACATGTGCAGATACGGGATCTGTCTCAACATGGGTAACAAATCTCCTTCCACATGCTAGACCTCAAAATATACATGGGGCACATGGTCTCACTTGGGTTATCCATGCAGGTCCTAGACCCCTGGCCCCCAAGTGACGACTCATGTCATCACATAGTTCCAATTGGGTTGTCCATGCAGGTCCTAGACCCCGGCCCCCAACTGACAACTCATGTGGCATATCATACCTTTCGTGAAGACAAGGTAAATGATCCTCCAAGAAATTCCATCCAGATGCTCAAAAACTGTGGGGATTAGGTTAACACATATGGATCAAGTACCCTAATCCATCATAAGGGGAAGTAGTGAGTACGTTTCCTCAGGTTCGGTTGAGCGAGGGACCGCTTTGCGCTGTCATAAGCGTACGCTGCACACTCCGCCCAAGGAATTTTGTGGCTGCTACTACCCCTTCACAAACTGAGGGATTAGAGAACCAAAAGAAGAGAATCTATGAATATAACTTTTGGCTACTCTTTTATATATATATTTTCAACCACACAAGGGTTGGCCCTCAATCGGGTAACAAACATACAAACACCTGTAATGGTATAGTTAATCCCACACCAAAAATACACACATTCCCCATGGATGGGTACCCAGTATCACCATCCCATGGGCACACAAAGCACGTACGGGGTATTCACAACACTCAACCAATGCAGTGTTACTGGTTTCCCACATTTACAGGGGAAGATTATATTCTCATACACAATTTCATTACTACCATAAGTACATTTATTTCCATAACCAATGTGATTCCCTTTGCAAAGTCATAACCTTACTTGTTATCGCTTTCTTTTTTCTAATTTTCTCCCACTTCTACTTTTCTACATATCACATGATGCTGAATGTCAATGTCATGATCATCTATCTAATACATCAAGCTATGTGTTCAGATTAAAATGTGGTGTCCAACACAAGAGTTCCTATCACATGCATAAAAAGAATTACTTATAACTAGACGTGGCGACAACATTAACAAGAGATCCCAATGCTGTAACCTGGCTCTGATAACAAATGTAATGCCCCACCATGCAACCCTAGAGATAAGTCAACTAAAGAATTAAAAAGGTGGAATTTTTTTTTTCGTAACAAAATATAACTTAGTCAAATTCGACAAGTTAACTAACATCTCTAGGGTTAACATGACTGCATTAATGAAAATTAAGCAATATTCAATAACATACATAACACATTCAAATAATGTTTAACTACATGACCACATTACTAATTACTAACATGATCAACTAACAGCTATGGGTTGTACTGAATACACCCATACACAATTAGTAATGCCTACCAAGAAAATAACACTAATGAACTCAACAAGATGATAAGATATCAATTTACAAAATTTATCTTAGTAAACCTCAAGTCAATAATCGGAGTATATCAACATTCATCAAAATGAAATGTAAGATACAAATATTTCAATGAGTTTATGCACATTAATACACCTTTACCAATACTGCCAGATAGCTAGCTATTCACCAAGTGGAAGGGTACCTCCTTAGCTCTAGAGACCTGCATGGCTTATAGCTCTCAAACTACACATCTACTGAAACATTAGTCCTTATTAATGACACAATACAAATATCAATTACATCAAATGAAAAGCCTAAGGCCCTAAGGGGCCGACTTAATGTCTTGGGGGCTCATGATGGCCTTGCCTACGTACGCGTAGCGTAGAGACTTCCTAGTTCGGGGCAACTAGACTTGCAACCATAAGGTTGACTTAATTACAATATCTAATAAGGTATCTAGTTTATCTCATAATATCTACCAGAGCATACATGCAAACATTACATTTTCTTTTCAACGTAAACAATACCTATCTTTAATCTAGAAATCAACATAGTATAAGCTTTGGCATACAAGTAAGAGAAGATTAGAAAGATAAATTAATCTCATATATTCCACATGTAACATAGGAATCATTCGTTTTAATAATAAATTAACTCCTAAAAGATACAAGTTGTTACTTATATAACAAAGACTACCATCTTGGTTAATCAATCTATCCATTATTTTTGACACATTCAATTGTTTACCAAGATTCTACCCACAACTTAAGATGCCCTTAAGTAAACACTTAGATACCACAATATCGAACATATAAGTACCTTCAAAAGATCAAATAGGAGTTTATAACAATATCACGTATAGTCTAATCCTAAACTTTTGTTAATTCTAAAGTATCATCTAAATTATCCTAAAGAACCTCATATAAATATCAATTTACACACGCTAATTTGTACACTATCAATACCAAAACATTGATCTAAAGATTTGCAAAATTTATTAAATTAATAATAACTTTAAAATCAAGAATAATAAGATAAATTCACTTTTTCATGGAAATTAATTTCATATTCTAATAAACTAATAAATTCATATTTTCCCTTAAATAGGATAGATTCTTAAGATGGAATAAAACTAAACTCTTCTTTCAAAAGTAAAAGAAACTTTCTTCTAAATATTTATCCTTAGAATTAAAATCTTCCATCTATAATACTAAATCCTAGATCTATAATCATACTCATTCAACAATTGAGGCCACCTATAAATCATAGGTCACACCCCTATTATTTAGTGACCTTATGTTAATATAGACATAATATCAACCCAACATAAGCCATATGTATACACTATATTCTACTATGCATGAGCAATGTTAATCCAAATGTAATCATTTATTTCCTCTCTTACTTTTCTCTATCAAAACTATATTTGCTATCCCGGAAGGATCCCCCGAAATGAATATCTATAGAGAGAGTAATTAATAAACAAATTAAAATTTCCAATGATAATATAATGCAAAATATGGATGCAGGACAACGTGAAATCTATTAGTTAAAATGCGTTCTAGGAACACCACTAATAAGGTTTGCAAGTTATGCATCAGATGGTTTAGAGACTTCCAAACAACTACAAAGGAGAGTTAAAAATCTGATTCTCAAACATTTCTATCCTTCTCTAAATTATAGACGAAAATATACCAAGGACAGATGAAAATTAAAGATAAGAAGACATGACTGAAAGAAATCTCTAGTGGTTGGGATCACAACTGGTCTGGAGATCAGTTCACACATGGAAGGGTATATGAACTGATTGATATAAAGAGGAAAGATACGTATTAAAGCTATGTATTGCTTTAGTTGCAATACCTTAACAGAAAAAGAATTACGCCTACCCATTTCTAATGCAAAACAGAAATAAAAGAATACAACCCTAGATACCTTTTGTATGCCCATAACACAACACAGTCATCAATGATTTGTATATTACTTTAAAACAAAGGAAATACAATGGACATAAAGAACTTTCTGGAAAGAATTTTCTAGAAAAGAACTATATCGAATTGAAAACCAAGTGAAACAAACAAACATGCATACATGTAAATGTGTCTTCTCCCTCGTATATTTTAGCAATAATTGCATAATTGCAAGGGACTGTAAGTTACAGGAAGTGACTCTAAAGTTTATAATTTCTGAGCTTAAGCTCACTCACCTTTATAATGACCTAGTTATTCCAGAATGTAGTTCCGTTTTAAGGCCAAGTTGATGTCGACTCGCTGCACAACTTTGGCAAAAGATAGCATACTTTTGTATGAAGCTTCCCCGTAATTACAGGTAGAGTTAGCTTATATATGTATTATGTCAACTCTAAGCACTATGGCAGTCAAACACATATGAAGTATTAATTAGATAAAACGTATGACAGTTACTATTATCAGCTGAAGGAAAATCTTTTCACCTCTATAAAAACTATCTTTAAATTGGCATGATTACCATCTAAAGTTATCATCCACAACATGCAATGATTGTGGAATATGTTCAAAATGAATATGTTAGCAAAGAAAACCATGAAATGAAAAATGTCTCTAGAAACGTTCCAGCAATTGCAATTGTAAGGCGAGGTCTTTTCATGATCTTTTTCCATCGTGAATCATGTGCTAATTCTAGAATATGCACTTAATGGGTTTGTTGAAAAGAAATACGTTAATGCAAACGACAGACATAAGGCCATATTCCACAACCATTGCCAGCAATAATGATATTAATGCAGGTCTAAGAATACATGTTTATGGTGATGAGATTTAAAACGCCTAATGGAGTAAAACATGTTATATATAGACTGAAGATATCAGTTCTTGCAAGATATTCCAAATTAGCGCAAAGCGTTAAGCCTCAATAATACCAAGAGATATAATGCTAGTCATTTCTGTTGCATGGAATTTGATTAAGAAAAGAGTTTAGGGTTATTTTAAGCAAATGCATTGACAGCTAAAGTCATCATCTAAATATAACATTCACCATTGAATATCTAATAGAAATATTAAGAGTTTGAGACTAAGCGATCACGCAGCAGCATACTTTATTAAAGGAAAGTCTTTACGAGAAATGAGAAACATTGAAAACCAATTGGCATACTAAGCCATCACCCAAGCAATACCGGAGGAATAGCTAATTCTGAAAAGAGAGGTCAATAGTATGGATTTGTAGAAAAGGCTTTAGAAACGCTTAAAATCAAACGACGGTCTAAATGATCGTGGGTTTAGACATCAAGAAAACCGTTACACAGTCTAAAGGAATATGGTCTTGTAGTAAGTCACGATAACAGGATAATTACAACAAATTATTAGTGAGGTGAAGAAAAGATGTAGTAATGTCTTGAAAGACGATACCACACTGCAAACAAAGGTTAAAACAAACTAACATTTTCTTCCGTTAAAGGTTATGTTATCATAATAGACGAGATACGAATTTGGGAATGAAACTTGCTAATAATAAGAGCTGTGAGCGGATCTTGATCATAATTACAAATCACCTATAAAATATAATGTACAGGAAGTGAGGGGACAGCCAACTAGAGAAGGATAACCAGAGTGAAGGAACTGTCTGGAATATGAAGTGCTGAAGCAATGGATCCCCAAATTGGATAAACGATATAAAACCCAAGACAAGAAATGAGAGTTTAAATAGAAGGAATGTTGTTTCCAGAAGATTTTGAGTAGAGGAATGCTTCTTGTGAGCCCACGCATTCAATGTTAAAAACAATGATATCCAAAACCCACTACGATTTATGAACACCCACAAAAGCTTGTGGAACTACTTGCTACAAAAGTTACAGAAAACCCCCTCAAAGAAACAACTTATACCAATTTATTCAAACCAGAACCAAACTAGAAAGACTACATTAAAACATCATCAATTACCTATGTTAAATGGAAATGATAGTACTTATGTGCAAGTCATGCCTAAGCGCCAGAGGAACCAAAGCTTTCATTACCAAGAACCTTAATCACAAATCTAAATATATGTTAAATTGAAAAAATAATCTATCATAAAACCACGAGTATATCAACATAAATTCTACAGTCATGCTATGCGATTGAATTCCACAGAAATGCTACCCTCTTGGGTTCTTTATATCAATGGAATTCGATCACATACCTGTGCAGAACACCTTCGTGAAAACAAATTCTCCTCTATCTACAATCCAATCCAACAAGCAGCTTCCAACCCTTCAATTCCTTTCAGACATGCACAATAATGAAGATTGGAATTACACGAGTAAGCTGGTGAGAAAGACCTTGCATGCTTTGTATAGCATTATCTTTCCCACCTCAGAAAGCTGTTTGCGGCTATGGCCAAACTAAAATCGCTGAGTCAAACTTAGTCAACGATCGTTAAGCTGCACATCCACGGTGAGAATGGAGGGGCATTACAATATCTCCAAGTTGTTATTATCTAACTTGCTGATATTTGGAGAAAAGAACAATATGATTCACCTACAGCTCATGAGTTATCAAAGAAATTGGTTGATCAGAAAATTGAGAAAATTAAACATCTCTTGATAGAAGAAGAATATATTGCTTGTGGTTTACAGGTTACAAGAATGAGCAAGAACCAAATGAGAAGACAAGGTCTATGCTTTTCTTGCAAAGAATTTCGGGAGTCTAACCACCAATGCACGAATAAAAAGGACTCACAACTTGATGATAGTTTGCCATAAGCTCTTGAAGTCACTTTCAGCACTCAGGAGGTTGTTATTAGCCCTGATAACAATTCTGATCTTTATGACAATAGTCATCCTTTTGAGCGTAGTCGTGATTTAAATGTTATGGCACATGAGGAAAATGTTGTAGAAGAGACTTCTAATGTTGGCACAGAAGATATGAGTATCAAACACGAGGGAAGCAAGGAGAGTACAAGCCATAACAGTTCTGATTTGTGTGACAACAGTCTCATTTATTTGCATCAGCATAAGGTTACTGCCATTACACATGAGAATGATGGTTGTGTGGAGTCACCTAATGCAAACACTCGGGTGATATTGATGCAATAAGTGTTGTGGATTCAAGCCACAACAAGTTTGATTTGTATATCAAACCTTGGAAGATGGGAACAAAACTGAAAAGTTGCCTAATGGAGATGGTTTCGAGGATTATTTGACGGATGTGCGTGCATCTATTTTGATAGGGAAGGTTTGCATTGATATTGGCAAATCAACAGCCTCTAGCATGTCATTTGATCCATCCCTAGAGGTTCATAACAATAGTACCTTTGTTGAGGAAGTGTACAGAGCTGATGGCAAGCATGATGATGCTTATCAAACAGTGAGTGACGATGATTCAGCCTCTTACCAAAGTGCAGATTACAAATCAGAAAATTTGTGTGGAGACGATTTGTCACAGGGGTCTCATCATTTGGCAAGGCAATTGAAGGTGAACGAAGGCATGATTGCTTTAGCGTTAGAACACTTTGATCAAAGCTTTGATTGTCATATGCATCTGGTAAAACATGTCCCCCCATGGATTGAATCATGATAGCAATATCAGGATTTAAAGACTTTAAGTAATATATAAAGGCAGTATTCGGGGAGGGCTTCACAAACAATGGAATCATGTCCCATGTCTTCTAAAATCTGTAGTTGAAGTCCACCATAAACTCATGGGGAGCCCTTTTGATTGTTGCTAATTGTTTGTAATGTCCCCTTTTAGGATACTCCTGATTTCTTTACTTGCATACAATAATATCACTAGAAAGGGACATTAGATATATTAAAGATCAATAAATTAAGATAATATTTAGTTCAATTCATAACACAATTTAGTATCGACTATGTTCAAGTCTTAATCCTTATTTCCTTTCTAATCCTCAACCTTGGATGGAGAATTACTTGTCTAGGGTGCGCTAAACCTTCTCCAATGTAATTGGGATGGGATTACTCCGCCTCTCCCTAACAACCTTGTCTAGGGCACGCTAAACCATCTCCAATCCATCGGGATGGAATTACTCCGCCTCTCCCTAACAAAGCCAACCTACCCTTGGGTTGCAAGCAATAGAAATATATTTCAACATACCAAATGATCACTATGTTCACATCTCAATCTTATTTCTCTTCTAATCCTCAACCATGGATGGGGAATTACTTGTCTAGGGCGCACTAGACCTTCTCCAATGTAATTGGGATGGGATTACTCCGCCTTTCCCTAACAAAACCAACCTACCTTAAGGTTGCAGGCAATAGAAGTAAATAGGCAATGAGTTTGAACATACCATTACTTAATGTGTTGTGAACTTGCCTTTTAGAACTTCTAAGAATTCCTTTCTTGCAGCCCAATCTACTGTTACATATGTATTTTAGATTTTATTGATTCCTTCTTCAGCTTGATCCATGCCTCTTCTTGGCAGATCTACTGCTTAGAATATGTATATATCAGAGATATATATTTATATCACTTTAATCCCTAAATATATTTCTCTTGCTTTTATAAATTATCCTTCTTCCATATCTTACACTGTACTCTCTTTTCAAATCTGCATATTTATCCTCCATATATCTGCTGGTGTAAGATCCTATATTTACTCTTCACACTCCAAGTTATATCTCTTATTTCTTTTCTCAGAAATATATCCAATCTGCTGTTATAATCAGAAATATATAAATGTATTTCAGACTCAGAAAATTATTCCATATTGCCTTCAGCCGTATCCCCAATTGCCAATATATATCTTCCAAGATCCAATAGACATACCTTTTTCAAAGAGACAACTCTTTAAAAGGATATGTCTTTTTGTTAAGAGTAATCGCTGCCTTATTACTTAATCTCTGTTTTCTTATACTTTAATCGCTGTGTGATTTAATATTGAACGCTGCCTATAAATATGAGTCGCACCTTTTTGTAATACTTAATCGTTGCACCTTTACAAGACTGCATTCGTATCATATAGGATAATGAAGTTGATATAGGGATCGCTTCTTTTGTAAGTATTAATATCCTATTTTTAATAAGACCTTTTGTCTTATTACATGTCAGCCCATTCATCGCTACCTTTGACCTTTCACTATGGTTGCTTTAATATTAATCTTTTGTCCTTGTTTTATAAGATATTTGTAATTATATTTGTAAGTATCAAAATCACTTTATAAATATAATTGTATTTATTTATGTATATATTTATAATATATGATAACATTTATATTTATATTCATATTTTTTAGTTATATATTATATATTATATTTAATAATATATTATATTAAAATATAATAATTAAAATTGATAATATTATATTTATTATTTATAAATATATTATATTATTTAATATTATTATATTTTAATAAGATTATATATGTTTATTAAATATTATTATATACATGATTATCAAGAAAAGCGACTTCTCCGTCTTGTCATAATGTTTAAATCTTTAATTTAAACAATGCCTTAATATCGGGACATGATAGCTCTCCCCACTCAAGATTTCTTGTCCTCAAGCAATCATAAGGTCTTTCGTTACCTTACACCTTTAATGTCTACCTTCCGATGTGTTGAGACGAAATCATAGTTTTGATCCCGAATGAATATTATTATGAACTTGCTTTAGTGAAGAAAAAATGATTGTAATTTCATGAAAGAGAATTTATGACCATAGAATACTTGAAAGGTCTAATGAAAGACAAATGTATAGGTAAGCATTGTTTGATGTTTTTTAATAATGACGTGATGCAAGTATCATAGATGAAGATGTGGTTTTAGACAATGAAAATATTTTCAATGCAGAAAATGATTTTGAGAGTACCAAGATTCCAATGAATGATGAAGACATCTTGATCTTTGATTACGAGATTCAGTCTTGTACTTGTCATCTTGTAGTTTTACCTTTTGATATTTTATTGAGAAGAGTCATGTTCTTGAGGTGTAATTGATTATTTGATTTTGAATAGCAATGTGATTGAGGTAATACAAGTGTTATAGATGAATATGTAGTTAATCAAGTGAATGCAGTAAGGAAAAATCTTTTCAATGTTAAAGAAGAAATTTGGGAGTATTGAGAATCCAAGATTTGAGATTTCAAATGAAACAATATTGATGAAAAAAATCTGAAAGAGGAATCTCATTCAAGTAAGACTTTGATTGTTGAGCAAGTTGTAGAATAATCAATGAATGATGATAAGATAACGTGGAGAATGATCCTCGGATTTGTGGGTTATGGGCCCACAATATAACTTAGCATAAGATTATGTAACAACTATCATTCACAGGATGGCAGGAAGACTGCTCTGATACCACTTGTAATGTCCCCTTTTAGGGTACTCTTGATTTCTTTACTTGCATACAATAATATCACTAGAAAGGGACATTAGAGATATTAAAGATCAATAAATTAAGATAATATTTAGTTCAATTCATAACACAATTCAGTATCGACTATGTTCAAGTCTTAATCCTTATTTCCTTTCTAATCCTCAACCTTGGATGGGGAATTACTTGTCTAGGGCGCGCTAAACCTTCTCCAATGTAATTGGAATGGGATTACTCCGCCTCTCCCTAACAACCTTGTCTAGGGCGCGCTAAACCATCTCCAATCCATCGGGATAGAATTACTGCGCCTCTCCCTAACAAAACCAACCTACCCTTGGTTGCAAGCAATAGAAATATATTTCAACATACCAAATGATCACTATGTTCACATCTCAATCTTATTTCTCTTCTAATCCCCAACCATGGATGGGGAATTACTTGTCTAGGGTGCGCTAAACCTTCTCCAATGTTATTGGGATGGGATTACTCCACCTTTCCCTAACAAAACCAACTTACCCTAAGGTTGTACCAATAGAAGTAAATAGGCGATGAGTTTGAACATACCTTTACTTAATGTGTTGTGAACTTGCCTTTTAAAACTCCTAAGAATTCCTTTCTTGCAGCCCAATATACTGTTACATATGTATTTTAGATTTTATTGATTCCTTCTTCAGCTTGATCCATGCCTCTTCTTGGCAGATCTACTGCTTAGAATATGTATATATCAGAGATATATATATTTATATCACTTTAATCCCTAAATATATTTTTCTTGCTTTTATAAATTATCCTTCTTCCATATCTTACACTGTACTCTCTTTTCAAATCTGCATATTTATCTTCCATATATCTGCTGGTGTAAGATCCTATATTTACTCTTCACATTCCAAGTTATATCTCTTATTTCTTTTCTCATAAATATATCCAATCTGCTGTTATAATCAGAACTATATAAATGTATTTCAGACTCAGAAAATTATTCCATATTGCTTGCCTTCAGCCATATCCCCAATTGCCAATATATATCTTCCAAGATCCAATAGACATACCTTTTTCAAAGAGACAACTCTTTAAAAGGATATGTCTTTTTGTTAAGAGTAATCATTGCCTTATTACTTAATCTCTGTTTTCTTATACTTTAATCGCTGTGTGATTTAATATTGAACGCTGCCTATAAATATGAGTCGCACCTTTTTGTAATACTTAATCGTTGCACCTTTACAAGACTGCATTCGTATCATATAGGATAATGAAGTTGATATAGGGATTGCTTCTTTTGTAAGTATTAATATCCTATTTTAATAAGACCTTTTGTCTTATTACATGTCAGCCCATTCATCGCTGCCTTTGACCTTTCACTATGGTTGCTTTAATATTAATCTTTTGTCCTCGTTTTATAAGATATTTGTAATTATATTTGTAAGTATCAAAATCACTTTATAAATATAATTGTATTCACTTATGTATATATTTATAATATATGATAACATTTATATTTATATTTATATTTTGTATTTATATATTATATAATATATTATATTAAAATATAACAATTAAAATTGACAATATTATATTTGTATTTATATTTATTATTTATAAATATATTATATTATTTAATATTATTATATATTATATATATTTATTAAATATTATTATATACATGATTATCAACAAAAGCAACTTCATCGTCTTATCATGATGTTTAAATCTTTAATTTAAACAATGCCTTAATACTGGGACATGACATTGTTCCATCAGAGATAGGTGGTCACTTTTATCTTCAAAGTGTTGGCAAAATCTTGCTCCTAATTCGTCCCAATCATGGATGGAATTTGCTGGTAAATGTAATGTCCCCATTTTCGCAGAGCAGATCTAAGAGGTTATTTTACATATTTCAAGATTTTTGGTGGACAAAGTGGATAGAGAAAATTATTTGTCATATTTTTCTACTAATTATGATGTATTTTCCTTGAACAAAATAATTTGTTCTCATATGGAGCGAACCAAATAAGGAAAACTCATATGTTTCTCATCTTTTGTGGCACCACTTTAATCCTAAGTTAGGTCAGCCAAATTGAAGACAAAAGGGTTGAGTCGGCCCAAGTTTAAATAAAAATATATCTTTGAGTCGGCCTAGGAAAACAAATCTTTAATTTGTTTTTGTTTGAACGCCCATAATTCCTAAAGGCAGGTCGGCCCAAATTGAAGGAAATTAAATAAAATAAAGGTAGGTCGGCCAAGATGAAGATGAAGGGTAGATTGACCCTCTTGAGAGAGGAAAAAATAAAATAAAAGAGGTTTATTTGGCCTAGGTCGGCCAAATTTTTAATTGTGAGCACCAATCTTTGCTAGATCGGCCATATTTGAATCAGAAAATAATAAAATAAAAGATAAAATTGCCTAGGTCGGCCAGCTTATGGAAAAGGAAGAAATTGTGTATTATTTCAAACATCTTTCAACATTTTATCTTTTTTATTTTCCTTTGTGGATCTGCAACTTGGTTTTGCATTGTTTTCCAAGGACGAAAACCCTTGTGGAAATAGGTGGATTGGACGAAAACCCAATCTTATCTTGGAGGTGGATTCATACGGAATTCACAATTGCACTTCATTGTTGCTCATTGATGAAGAAAACAGATTGCTACATCCGATTTTCAGATCAGACTTGAAGAAGGTTTCATTTGGCAAGTTTTGAAGGCATCTAGACTAGGGTTTGGCCCTAGGGTTTGAGCGCCACCGTTGGAGGAGTCAACCTTTCAAAGTATATCATTTTAGGCCTACATTTCATCACCTTTTGGAGTAGAAATCTAATCGTTCTTCAGAGCAGAATTATATCAAATATTCGGAGCAGATTTTATATCTTTGAAGCAACATTTTTTTATCATTTTTGGAGCAGAATTCTGTATCAGCAACTTCAGACCTAATTGCCTCTTTGTAGCAGCATTTTCATGGCAATTTCTATCACAATGTATTAGGGTTTCAACCCTAGGTTTGGAGCGCCATTTGTGAAGGGTGATTTTGTGATTAGGGTTTGGAAGAAGTTCAGTTTCGGAGCAGCAGAAGTGCAGATCTTATCTGCCCTAGTTAGAGGAGATTCCATCAGTGGTTTGTCATCATTTGGCTTAGGGTTTAACCCTACTTTGCCTTGGAGAGATCGTTGAGCATCATTCATATTCATTTGTATGTGTTCGGACATCTATGCCTAGCTGATGTAATTCGCCCAGCTAGGGTTTATCACTTGGCTTCCTATTTTGCATGACATTGGTATGTACATTCATATGTTATAAGACTGATTTGTAATGCAGAAATTTTGGGCAAAGTTTGGTTTGTTTATGCCCTAGGATCCATTGAAAAATCAGATCCGAACTTTCAATTGTAGCAGCAGAGTTTAATCAGACTTGAATGTTGGTTTTGATTGCCCTAAAATGTGTATTTCATGGCGTAAATCATATTTGATATGAGTATTGTTGTATATCTTCATTTGCCATCAACATTGCCATGTTTTGGATATGTTTTATGTCCATTGGAACTGATTAATTAGAAGCAGAAAATCAGAACAGAACTAGGGTTTTTGAGCAAAAAACTAAAGAGCAGAAATTAGGGCAGAATTTACAAATTAAAAATCAGAAAAATTAATAAATATCCTATGTGGGATATTTTAGTAAACCCCTGTACCATTGGAGGGTTTTTCTTTTAAAGGAAGAAGCAAGGAGTCTTACATCTACATTGTCTTGGGTAACGTTGTGGACAGAGCACACACTAGCAATATCTTGGATATGTTCAGCGGGTGTAGTAGAGTTTTCACTAGTAAAAAACCGAATAGCTTTCAGAGCTGAAGTAGAAATACCATCATATTGTGTTAGGTCGAGAGGGCTCCCCCCATTGAAGGTGACAAAAGGAAGGTTTCTTGCCATATTGGGGATATTCAAATTGATTTTGGGTATATGCAAGGTTCCTCTTGGATACTGGAATCTAATAGGATGGGG
Source organism: Cunninghamia lanceolata (assembly GCA_027924645.1). Lineage (NCBI taxonomy): Eukaryota > Viridiplantae > Streptophyta > Pinopsida > Cupressales > Cupressaceae > Cunninghamia > Cunninghamia lanceolata. The sequence goes on along the minus strand of BSBN01000071.1, from coordinate 6,334,246 downwards.
TGTGGACTAGGCTCTTGAAGGAGATGAAACAACACTCCTATTCTTTCTCACAGGGGATCTAGATAATCTATTTCTTCTTCTAGAAGCAAACAAGGGTAGCTCAACAAATTGAAAATTACCTCTCGAAGATCTTGTTTGCACTCCAGGCATGAAATATTGAACCGGTCTGAATTCTGGACCAGCAAAGTCGCCAGGTGCTTGTTGAATACTTCCACAACAACAAATGAACTAAGAACAACAAATCTTCTCAGTTCAGCTCTTACTCAAAGCGGAGGGTCCCACCAGGCATGCTAGAAATTGTTATCACCTAGAATTGCACCCTGCTTGAAGCCTATTCAACAATTCCAATGACACAGTGGGACTGATCTCAAGGTGTGGGACCTTGCAGATGAGATCAGACCTCCAGAGAAGGCTGGTTCCTCATTCTGAACTTAAGGTTCAGAGAAAATAACTAAACCTATGCTACTGATCACCAAGGAAAAGGGGAAGAAGGAATACAGTGAAGAAAATGGTGATGCACCAAGATTTAGGATGTTTAATTGCAACCAACATAGCACAATAATGATCTCAAACGCTAAAGGGAACTCACACAGACTCATGCAGGTTCAAACAGAGGTTAAGACAGAAAGATAAAACTATGAAAGGGATTGTTTTATCCACAATACACAACTTGCATCTATCAAATAAACACAGTGTAAGAACAATGAGAGAAGCAAAATTATCAGTTTATATTGATCATAGAGGCCAAATAGCCATTACAAAGAGAGAACAGACTCATCACAGAAATGAAATAGACACAAAATGATAAGCTCTACTTCATTATTGAACTGATACAAAGACGTGAGAGGCTCAGTGTAACATACACTCAGTGTAACATACACCCCTATTCTGATTTTTTTGTTTGGTGTTTTGTTGTTGTTTGAGTGTGTTTTAGAGAAGTAGGCGGAGATGCATAAATATGTTTAACAGTAGCATTTTTTGCAGCAATGAAATAGCAAAAATAACTCTAAAAAAGTAATAATTTGAATACCCACAACCAATATTAATTTTTAGAATTATTTTCAGAACTGAAAGTACAATATATCATCAAAATAGGCACTACTCAGATCATCAAAATACACTACAATGCCATTTCCAACATACCCATTAAATGTTGATGCAAAAATCTGAAAATTGAACTTGAACTAGCAACCCTGGAACTCAATGAAATGTTGATCTCCCTCAAAACACTGTTGTTCACTCCTAAGGTTGTTGAGTCTTCCTCAACCCTAGGCACCCCAAATCAAGGTATTTTCCAGTGCCAAACTTGGGCGATCCATTCTCTAACTCCCACGCCCCTCCTTGGGTGGTACGGCCAACCTAGGAAAGGGTATGACCAACAAATGGGGATAAAGATTTGATATTTGTGCGTTCCAAAATTGCTGATATAACCTCTTCAATCTGGCCTCATATTCTGATTTGAAAACCTTGGCAAAACTTCATCAAAATCTGAAACAATAAGCTCCTATGTGATTCTTGAATGAAATCACCAATTAATCCTCCAGGTTAGGTCTTTCACCAACGAAGAAGATGTTCTCTGTGAAGGATTCCATCTCCACAAAGCCAAAGGATAAACAAGTTCAATCCAGCAGTGTCGTTATCATAGTTGAAAAACTCGGACTTGGCAAAAGCTCAGCAGACCCAAAATTTTTAAAAACTCGGGACTCAATAAAAACTCAAGGAAAAACTCGGCAATAACTCGGCAAATTTATCGAACATTTAAAAATGCATAATTTTTTAAAAATATTATTAAAAAACACACATTTCTGAAATTGTAGAATGCATTACTGATTTCTTTCATATATAAATCAAAATTAAGAGTTTAATACATATCATAGACAAAAAAAAGTTCAACCTTTGAATACATATGAAATTCTAGTTTGATAATACATATCATGGACCCAAAAAAGAGTTCCATTAGCACTAGAAAACATAAATCATAAATTTCTTCTATGACTAAAGCTCAAAAGAGTATTGTTTCTCTATGTGGGTGGTGTGGAAGTGGTTGGTATAGCTGCGGTATCCTCAATAGGAGCCTCAACTATAGGATCATGCGGTACATGTGAGGAACCTGCCCCTAATGGCATATCAATATCATCATCTGATTATGTCTCTGAATCCTCATATGTTGCCACATTCGCTTGCCATTCAGATGTATCCCTCTCCATAGCAGCTATGTAATGTCCCCTATTTAGCCCATTTGGACAGAAGATGGAGATTAGCCTATCACTAGACTCCCGTAGGCTAATGACAATGGTTAGGGGGTCTAATTAGAGACTTACTATTTATAGTAAGTCAGGTCGGGGTGACTTGCTATTACTAGCAGGGAAGATGTAGAGGATCCTAGCACGAGATTGATGGTTGAGCTACCCGAAGCTTTGTTTGTCGAAATATAAGTTAAATTGAAGATTTAACTTGTAATATTTTAAAGAGGTAATGTGACTTATGTTTTAAAATGACTTTATATTATAAAGTTAAGTCACAACTTAAAGTCATGTCCCTAGGGGATGGGCGCCCATGGTGTTAGAGGGGACATAAAGCAATGAAATAAAATAATAAAATATTACCTCTCTTGGGCGTTGGAAAGGAGGAGAAATAAAAAGGAAAAGAAAAGATCATTTGCTCATGCTTGGATTATTCATTCACAGACTTGATTTTGATATCCTCGTGCATTCTTGGAGCTTGTATGGCTTTGAGGGTTTGATCTTGACTTGCTGAGACGAAAACCTCTGCATAGTCACCTTTCTTCGTGTGTGAAAGATCACATCAGGAAGGGGTATTGGAGGCTTCATTTAGGGGCTTCATTTGGGCATTCAAACGATTCAATTTGATGGAGTTTTGAGCTAGAAATGTACATATTTTGTGAAGACTTCTTATGTAGCTGAGTGCAGATAATATTGGGCAGATTTAAAGTGGTTTTGGATTGAGATTAATCACTTTTGCCAGGGCCTTACCATTCTTATCTCAGGTCGTACGTCTGGTGATGTTGGCCGTACTTTGTATGAGGTTATTCTTGCTGGTTTGGGACCGATTTTGAGCTGATAATTCAGCCGTTGGTGATAACAGAGGGACAACATAGTTGCAAATTGTTTTTACAGACTTGTGTGGTGTTTTTATGGTTGAAGACTGCCATAGCTGGGTCGTACAACAACAAGATCATGGGATGCTTGAAGCCTCATTTGGGGTTTGTTCTTCTTGTATTCTGGGCGCCTAGGAGCATAAATCTGTTTGCATATACTTGTATGTTGAGTCCTTGCCATTGTTGGGAGTTTGGAGTGATTTTCTGAGGTTGTTTTAGTGCTGGTCATCTACAGCCAGTGTATGAAGTTGTAAAACTCAATATGGGTATGTACTCATAATTCGTATTTTGCTAAAATACAATCTAGGTCTTCGATATTTTATTGATATGTGTTTTAGATTTTCTAGGTTTTGTTTATATGTTTTATATTCCATATGTTCAATGCAAAAAACCTACATGCAAAACATGCACATAAAACCCTAAACCTTTAGCAAGCAAAAACACAAAAAAAATTGATACAGAAACCCTAGCCAGAACAGTGTATATTACAGTGGTATCAGAGCAGTAGTATCTTGCCATCCTATGTGGTTAGATCAAACATGCAGAAAGGATTTTGAGGCATGCAGCCAGGTACAAGCAGATATTACCTCAGAAGAAACAGGTCACAACCAGAACTTTAGGTACCGCAAATAGAACTAGAAACTATAGTACAGCATATAGATCCCTTTTCAGGAGAGATTGAGGTGCTGGTTGAGGAAATGGGTGACAAAGAAAATGAAGAACCTAGTTTGTGACATATTCTAAACTCGTTGGCTAGGGGACAGCGGGATATAGAGAGGAGTTTTACTCGGATGAATGAGACGATGAGAGATTCTCAAACAGAACTGGCTTAGATCCTAAACCAGTTGATACCCCGTGATGCTAGAAACAATAGGGACAACAACAACAATAACTATAATGGAAGGAATCAAAATAACATTGGGACAGGAACAAAGTTAATAATGGAGGTGACAAGCACAATGGTGACAGGCACACTGGAGATAGACACCGAGACAGGGATGATGAGGGTGGAGCATTAGTCACTAACAGGAGAGCTTCCTAGTTGACAGCCGGTGACAGATCTGGTATACCTGCATTTGCACCCAAGAACAATATTCTTGGACAGGAAGCTACACAGATTGAGTTTCAGGATGAGATTCTGAGAGACTGGCGGGCTTCCAATGATGAATTTAGAGCTGAGATGACTTTTGGTGAGTATTCTGGTCTCAGGATGAAACACAGACCCCGCAGGGGAAATAGACATCACAATCAAGAACTCCAGAAGAAAGTTAGCAAAATGACTTTGCCTTATTTCGATGGTTCAGGCAAAACCACTGCTAGAGCGTGGGTCCAGAATTTGGATAGCTATTTGCAGATCAGCCCAATGCCCGAAACTGATGCTATCACATATGCATCTTTACACTTAGATGGCAGCACTCATAAATGGTGGAGTAATGGTAAGGTAACCTTGGGCCATGACTAGATCACTTCTTATGTCGAATTCACTGCCAAATTGATAGATAGATTTGATAAGAAGGATCGAGAGTTGCAGTTTAAGGAGTTGGCTCAACTCAGACAGGTGGGCTCAATGGATTCTTACATTTTAGAGTTTCAGGACCTATCTGTTATAGTCTCAGATATCTCAGAGCGCATGTTGGTAATGCTATTCATAGATGGATTGTCAGATCCATTGCATGGTTGGGTTAAGGGTTTAGACCCATCATCACTTCAGGAGGCCATGAAAAAGGCCCGTGACATGGAGTCCTCTATATGGAGGAATAAATTTCAGTCTAAGGGATTCCAATACAGGAGGGACAAGAAGAAGGATAGGAAACCTTTTCAGGACACAAGCCAGCCCAAGGAGAAAACAAACCGGTTAATTGATGACTAGTTGAATGTGTACAGGAGGAAAAAACTTTACTTTCATTGCAAGGAACCATGGGACCCTTCACATAGATGCCCTAATAAGTCAAAGGCAAAGTTACTTGAGTACTATTCAACAGAGGAGTCACATTCAGAGGCATCGGACCAGCCATCAGACAAGGAAGATAGTGGAGATGAGAGTGCCTCACAGCATAGCAATGATAGCGATGGGACATTGGCACAACTTTCTAGCTTTCAGAAAGTTGGTTCCTTCAGAGTTAGAGTTCTTGGGGGTCAGTGCATCATCACCCTGATAGATACAAGCGCCACGCACAATTTCATTAATGAGGGGTTGGTGGCTAGACGAGGACTTAAGGTGGAAGAGTTTGAAGGCTTCAAGGTAATGGTAGCTGACAGCTTCAAACTCATTTGCACTAGGAAAATTTCAGGCTTGAGCATTCAGATGGGAGAGTATGAGCTAGTAGATGATTTTTATATCAGTATAGGAGATACAGATGTGGTACTGGGCATGCATTGGTTGATGACACTTGGGGAGTTCACTATGAACCTAAATAAAATGGAAATGAAGTTTCAATCTAATTGGAAGAAAATAGTGCTTAGAGCAGTATCAGATGAAGGACCCCGAGTAGTTTCTCTCAAGAGGATGGAAAGAATGCTACGTCATAATCAAGGAGAGTGGGCAACAGAGTGTCTTATTATGCCAGAGTCTCCACAGCGACCAAAAAACGGCTATCATCCTGACATACAGAAGCCGTTGACCAAGCACAACAAAGTGTTTGGTAGCATACCTCCAGGAGTGCTACCTGATAGATGTATCGAGCACGTGATTGAGCTCGTGGATGGGACTAAGCCCGTGATGATTACACCCTATCGTCATCCTAAGAGGCTCAAGGATGAGATCGAAAAAACAATTAAGGAACTGTTAGAGATGGGACACTTCCGACCCAACAAGAATCTCTTTGCTTCAGCAGTTGTGTTGGTCAAGAAGAAAGACGGGACCATTAGGATGTGCATCGACTACAAGGCCTTAAACAAAAAGACCATAAAGAACAAGTATCCGATTCCCTGCATAGATGGGTTGATAGATTAATTGCACGGGGCTTGTTATTTTTCCAAGATAGATCTGAGGTCAGGATACCATCAGATACGACTGAGGGAAGAGGACATAGAGAAAACAACTTTCAGATGTCACTACGGCCACTTTGAGTTCTTAGTGATGCCATTTGGGTTGATCAATGCCCCTGCTACCTTCCAGAGTTGCATGAATCAGATTTTTAGACAACTGAGAAAGTTTGTACTAATTTTCTTTGATGACATTAATCTTCAGCAGGAGTTGGGAGGAACACATGAGACATTTGGAGGACGTTCTGAGTATCCTCGAGAGTGAGTCCCTCTATGCCAAGGAGTCCAAGTGTGACTTCGGCATGACAGAGCTTTTATATATGGGTCACATTATTAGTGCAGATGGTGTGAGAGTTGATCTAGAGAAGATCAAAGCAATCAATAAATGGCCTCCACCAACAAACCTCACTCATCTTAAGGGGTTTTTCGCGTTGTGTAGTTTTTACAAGAGGTTTGTTAAAGGCTTCTTGCAGATAGCAGCACCATTGACAGATCTAACTAAGAAAGGAGCCTTTATGTGGACAGATACAACTCAACAGTGCTTTGACCACTTCAAGCACTTGATGTCTACCTGCCTTGTGCTGGCAATCCCCGATTTCTCTAAGCCTTTTGAGTTGGAGTGTGATGCTTCAGGAGAGGGGACAGGGGCAGTTTTAATGTAGGAGAAACACCCTATTGCGTTCGAGAGTAGAAAGCTTAGGGGTGTAGAGAAGAGCTACTCGATATATGACTGAGAGATGTTGGCCATTATGTATGCATTGGCCAAGTTCAGACCATATTTGGTTGGAGGGAAGTTTATAATAAAAATAGATCACAACAGCATAAAACACTTCATGAACCAGAAGGGTCTGAACGACAGACAACAGAAGTGGGTCAATAGGCTCCAGGCCTATGATTTTGACATTGAATATGTCAAGGGTAAGAAAAATGTGGTTGCAAATGCACTATCTAGACGACCCCACTTGTGTTTGTTGGGGAGATATCTGCTAATTGGAGGGAGACAATTTCAGCAGAGTATGCTAAGGACTCTTGGGCAGCAGGAGTCATTGAGGGCACTATACGGGATGACAGGTACACTGTGGTGAATGATTTGATTATATATAAGGACAGAATATTTTTAATGCCTAACTCCCAGTTTAAGGATAAGATTCTGAAGACATTCCATGATGTACCAATGGCTAGTCATCCCGGGTTTTTCAAAACATACAGGCAGATTCGGGAGAGATTTACATGGAAAGGACTTAAGAATGAAGTCCTTAAGTATGTTCGTGAATGTCCCATATGTCAGCAAAACAAGAATGAACATACTTATCCAACAAGTTTGTTACAGCCACTACCTATTCCCAATCAGAAATGGGAATACATCTCCATGGACTTTATTACAAGGCTACCTAAGGTTTAGGGGAAGGATTGTATCTATGTGGTGGTCGACAAACTCACCAAGTTTGCACACTTCTTCGCCATTTCAGCGACATACACAGCTGTGCAGGTGGCCGATTTGTTCTTCCGGGAGATATTCAGACTTCATGGGATACCCAAGGGCATAGTGAGCGACAGGGACAGTAAGTTCCTGAGTTTATTTTGGCAGGAGTTGTTTAGATTGTGTGGCACTAAACTAACTCTCAGCACTAGTTACCACCCGCAGACTGACGGTCAAATAGAGATAGTGAATAAATAGGTGGAAGGGTATCTACGAAATTATGTCGGGGTGGCAGAAGGCTTGGATCAGATGGCTGCGCCTGGGGGAGTATTGCTACAACACGACTTATCACATGTCAATCAGGATGACTCCATTTAGGGCTCTATATGGTTATGATGCCCCATGCTTCACAGACTTACTACTTGGTGGTAGCAGAGTGCCAAGGGCAAAGGATCTCCTGCAGGAGAGTCGAGATATAATGAAAGAACTCAAGGAGAACATGCAGCAGGCACAGAATCAGCAGAAGCTCTATGCTGATCAGCACCGAGTAGAGAGGAGCTTTGACATTGGAGACATGGTGTACTTGAGGCTCCAACCCTACAGGCAGTCCACTCTAAAAAAGAGTGGAGCAGAGAAACTAAAATCCAGGTTCTATGGTCCATTCAGAGTAGCCAGGAGAGTGGGAGAAGTGGCCTATGAGCTTGAGCTACTAGCAGATAGTCGAGTGCATAATGTATTCCATGTTTCTAGGTTAAAGAAAGCACTTGGCCACAATTGGATTCCTTCAATTGAGCTTCCACCATTGGATGAGGAAGAGAAGCTAATATTAGTTCCAAAAGCTATCATAGACACACAGGAGAGGAATCTAAGGAGGCAGATCATCAGGGAGTACCTGGTGAAATGGAAGAACTTGCCAGTTAAGGATGCGACATGGGAGGATGAGCAGATACTTCAGCATCCTAAGTTGAGATTGCTTGGGGACAAGCGATCTTGGGGACAAGCGATCTTGGGGAGGGCGGACTGTAATGTCCCCCATTTAGCCCAGTTGGATAGATGATGGAGATTAGCCTATCACTGGTAGGCTAATGATAGTGGTTAGGGGGTCTAATTGGAGACTTACTATTTATAGTAAGTCAGGTCAGGGCGACTTGCTATTTATAGCAGGGCAGATGCAGAGGATCCTAGCATGAAATTGATGGTCGAGATACCCGAAGCTTTGTTTGTTGAAATATAAGTTAAATTGAAGATTTAACTTATAATATTTTAAAGGGGTAATGTGACTTATGTTTTAAAATGACTTTATATTATAAAGTTAAGTCTCAACTTAAAGTCATGTCCCTAGGGGATGGACGCCCATGGTGTTAGAGGGGACATAAAGCAATGAAATAAAATAATAAAATATTACCTCTCTTAGGCGTTGGAAAGGAGGAGAAATAAAACGGAAAAGAAAAGCTCATTTGCTCATGCTTGGATTATTCATTCACGGACTTGATTTTGATATTCTCGTGCATTCTTGGAGCTTGTATGGCTTTGAGGGTTTGATCTTGACTTGCTAAGACGAAAACCTCTACATAGTCACCTTTCTTCGTGTGTGAAAGACCACATCAAGAAGGGGTATTGGAGGCTTCATTCAGGGGCTTCATTTGGGCATTCAAACGATTCAATTTGATGGAGTTTTGAGCTAGAAATGTACGTATTTTGTGAAGACTTCTTATGCAACTGAGTACAGATAATATTGGGAAGATTTAAAGTGGTTTTAGACTGAGATTAATCACTTTTGGCAGGGTCGTACCATTCTTATCTCAGGCCATACCTCTGGTGATGCTGGTCGTACTTTGTATGAGGTTATTCTTGCTGGTTTGGGACCGATTTTGAGCTGATAACTCAGCAGCTGGTGATAACAAAGGGACAACATAGTTGCAAATTGTTTTTACAGACTTGTGTGGTGTTTTTATTGTTGAAGACTACCATAGCTGAGCCGTACAACAGCAAGATCATGGTGTGGGTTCACAGGGATGCCTGAAGCCTCGTTTGGGGTTTGTTCTTGTATTTTGGGCGACTAGGAGCATAAATCTGTTTGTATATACTTGTATGTTGAGTCCTTGCCATTGCTGGGAGTTTGGAGCGATTTTCTGAGGTTGTTTTAGTCAGTGATGAAAAACTCGCGAAAAACTCGCCGGACCCATGAGTAATCGCGAGGCAAAACCGACCGCGAGTTTTCCTTTAAAAAACTCGGCTTGAGTTTTTGAAAAACTCGCGGCGAGTTACACAGTAAAAAATCGCCCTAAATCGCGAGTAAAACCTGCAAAAAATTGGCACATAAAAAAATGTTAAAAACTTAAAAAGACAAAAACGGAAAACCTAAAGTTTAAAGTCATTTGTTCTTTTAACTTGCGAAACCCTTTCTCCCTCCCGGCAGTGCAAAACTCTTCCTCCCTCCCGGCAGCGTGATTCACAGGCGAAATCGTGTGATTATTAAAGGTAAGATTTTGGACGAACTGTTTAAAAATCGAAATTTTAAAAAGACTATATAATATGAAAGGAGAGATTTTGGACAAATTGTTAAATTTTTTATGATCGATTAGAAATATTAAATTTAGAAATTTTAAAAAGACTGTATCATATGAAAGGAGAGATTTTGGACGAATTGTCAAAATTTTCGATTAGAAATATTAAATTTATAAATTTTAAACAGACTATATCATATGAAAGGAAAGATTTTGGACAAAGTGTCAAAATTTATATAAATTTTGACAGTTCATCCAAAATCTCTCCTTTCATATGATACAGTCTTTTTGTAATTTCGATTGTTTTTTATAGCAAAAATGTCAAAATACAGCTATACAATAGTCAATTGTATTATTGTCAAATTTAAATTTTTAATTGAACTTTTTTTGTTCTCTCTTTTTTGATAGGTAACCCGTAACAGGCTATAACTTATGGCTTCTGCAAGTGGAACTAGAGGTAGAAGAACCGGTGGCAAACCTAAGGACCCTTGCTGGAAACATGGGACACCAGGTCCAAAGCGAGGAAATGTCATTTGTAACCATTGCACTAAACATATGTCCGGAGGCATTAATCGACTTAAATACCACCTTGCACAAGTCCCTTGCAATGATGTTGAGATATGTGACAAAGCTCCTGTAGAGGTTCAGAGGGAGGCACACGTCCTCCTTATGGATTATAAACGAAAGAAAGAAGCTAAAAAAAGAGCAGCAGAGGCAATGGTAGCCCCAAATCGAGATTTGAGTTCTACAGGGTCAAATTATAGAAGTGTAACTATAGAGGCCTCTTCTACGCCTTCCATTGGGCCACGGATACGACGATCAGGCAAAGGGCTTGATAGCTTTTTTGTTCCTCGGAACACTCCTGGTGCGCAACCTTCATTGGATGGCCTTGCAAATACATGGAATAGAGAGGTGCATCGCGAGACAAAGTTGGCATGCGCACGATTTTGGTACTACAACAATATTCCCTTCAATGTCGCTTTGAGTCCTTATTGAGAGCACTTGGTCACTGCATTGACTGTGGCAGGTAAGGGGTTCAACCCCAAGTCGTCATGAGTTGAGTGGCCCATTGTTGCAGGAGGAGGTCGAACACACACATCTACTAGTACAAGATCAGAGGAAAATTTGGGAAAGAAAAGGCTACACTATTTTATCTGACGGATGGACAGATGCCAGGAACAGGACTCATCAATTTTTTAGTGGCTTCAGCGGGGCAGCTAGTCTTTTTAAAGTCAGTTGATGCCTCCAATCAAATAAAAAATGCAGAAACCTTGTGCAACATGTTGGATGAGGTGGTGATGGAGGTGGGAGTGGAACATGTCGTCCAAATAGTAACTGACAATGCAGCTGCATATGTGGCAGCCGATAGACTTCTAGAGGCGAGGCATCCAACCATTTTATGGAGCCCTTGTGCTGCCCACTGTATTGACCTTCTTGAGGACATTGGAAAAATAAGTTGGGTGAAGAATGTGGTTGAAGAGGCAAGAAATATTACAGAATACATCTACAACCACACATGGGTCCTAAATCTTATGAGAGAGTACACTGGTGGCAAGGAGCTCACACGATCAGGAGTCACACGCTTTGCCACTAATTTTCTTACCTTGCAGAGTATAGCAGCATTATTGCCCCACCTTAGGCGCATGTTTGTGGCTGAAAGATGTTTGGAGAGTCCTTATCATAGGAAGCTAGAAGCAGAGAGGGTCGTGAAGGCAGTTTATGATGCTGTCATGGAAAAATCCATGGAGGAGATCATCAAGGTAAGTTTTCAAACACTAATTTTTTTTTTTTTTTTTATTTGCTAATGTTAAAATTTGCTGATTTTGTAAAAAACTTATATTTATATTTGTTGAATTTCAATTACTATAATTCTCTAATTTTATTTTCATCCACTATTGATTTAGGTGTCAGAACCGTTGGTTAGGGTTCTACGATTGGTGGATGGGGATCAAAAGCCCATGGGGTATCTATATGAGGCCATGGATAAGGCCAAAGAGGCCATTCAGCATTTGTATGGGTTGAATAAAACAAAATATGAACCCATATGGCGCATTATTGATCGGAGGTGGAATCGACAACTCCACAAACATATTCATGCTACTGGTTACTATTTGAACCCCGCATTTTTCTTCTCCTCTTCATTCAAAGCAAATGCAGAGGTTAAGCTTGGCCTGAACACATGCATGGAGAGGTTGGTCTTTGGTGATAACCTTCGAGACATCATACTCGATGAGTTACAGGCCTATAAGAATGCGGATGGGCCTTTTTTTTCTTCAAGAGATGCCATTCGTAGGAGATCCACTCTGCAACCAGGTAAAATACATATGTTTATTTTCATTTACTATTTATTTTAATTTTTAAGTTTACTAAAATCCTTACAAAGTTATAAATGTTATCCTTGCAGATTTATGGTGGGATGATTATGGTTCCTCAATGCCTAATCTTCAAAAGATAGCCATCTGGATTTTATCCAAGCCTTGTAGTGCATCTGGTTGTGAGCGCAACTGGAGTGTTTTTTAGGCCATTCACACAAAGAAGCGCAACAGGTTGACTCAGAAGTTCTTGAATGACCTTGTCTATGTGCGGTACAACCTTCGGTTGCATGAGAAGAAGGTAGAAGGCCAAGAATCATATCAGGCATTGGACCTTGATGACATTGATCCATATTCAGATTGGATTGCTGAGGATGTTGATGTTGATCCATCACTTGCTGATGATGATATAGCTGTTATGGAGAGGGATACAGCTGAATGGCAAGCAAATGTCGTAGCATATGAGGATTCAGAGACAGAGTCAGATGATATTGATGTGCCATCAGGGGCGGGTTCCTCACATGTATCGTTTGATCCTATAGATAAGGATCCTGTTGAGCATACCCTAGCTATACCCACTTTCGCACCACCCACACAGAGAAACAAAACTCTTTTGAGCTTAGTCATAGAAGAAATTTATGATTTAGATTTTCTAGTGATGATGGAACTCTTTTTTTGATCTATGATATGTATTATCAAATTGGAATTTCATATGTATTCGAAGGTTGAACTCTTTTTTTTGTCTATGATATGTATTAAACTCTTAATTTTGATTTATATATGAAGGAAATCAGCAATGCATTGTACAATTTCAGAAATGTGTGTTTTTTAAGAATTTTTTTTAAAAATTATGTTTGCCGAGTTATTGCCAAGTTTTTCCCTGAGTTTTTGGGAAGTCCCGAGTTTTCAAAAATTTTGGGTCTGCCGAGTTTTTGCCGAGTCCGAGTTTCTCAACTATGGTTTTAGTGCTGGTCATCTACAATCATTGTATGAAGTTGCAAAACTCAATATGGGTATGTACTCATAATTCGTATTTTGCTAAAATACAATCTGGGTCTTCAATATTTTATTGATGTGTTTTAGATTTTCTGGGTTTTGTTTATATGTTTTATATTCCATATTTTCAATGCAAAAAACCTACATGCAAAACATGCACATAAAACCCTAAACCTTCAGCAAGAAAAAACACAAAAAAAAATTGATACAAAAACCCTAGCCGAAACAGTGTATGTTACAAGCTATATCATCATCATCATGTGATGGATCAACATCAACATCCTCAGCAATCCAATCTGAATACGGATCAGTGTCGTCAAGGTCCAATGCCTGATGTGATTCGTGGCCTTCTACCTTCTTCTCATGTAACCGAAGGTTGTACCGCACATAGACAAGGTCATTCAAGCACTTTGAGTCAACCTATTGCGCTTCTTTGTGTGAATGGCCTCAAAAACACTCCAATTGCGCTCACAACCGGATGCACTACAAGGTTGGGATAAAATTCAGATGGCTAGCTTTTGAAGATTAGGCGTTGAGGCACCATAATCTTCCCACCATAAATCTGCAAGGATAACATTTATAACTTTGTAAGGATTTTAGTAAACTTAAAAATTAAAATAAATAGTAAATTAAAAATAAACATTTGTTTTTTACCTAGTTGCAGAGTGGATCTCCTACGAATGGCATCTCTTGAAGAAAAAAAGGCCCATCCGCACTCTTATAGGTCTGTAACTCATCGAGTACGAGGTTTCGAAGGTTATCATCAAATATGAACCTCTCAATACACGTGTTCAGGCGAAGCATAATCTCTGCATCTGCTATGAATGAAGAGGAGAAGAAAAACTTGGGGTTCAAAAAGTAACCAGCAGCATGAATATGTTGGTGGAGTTGTCGGTTCCACCTCCGATCAATAATGCGCCATATGGGTTCATATTTTATTTTATTCGACCAATACAAATGCTGAATTGCCTCTTTGGCCTTATCCATGGCCTCATATAGATACCCCATGGGATTTTGATCCCCATCCACCAATTGTAGAACCCTAACCAACGGTTCTAACACCTAAATGATAAATCAATAGTGGATGAAAATAAAATTAGAGAATTATAGTAATTGAAATTCAACAAATAAAAATATAAAATTTTTACAAATTCAACAAATTTTAACATTAGCAAATAAAAAATAAATAAAAATTAGTGTTTGAAAACTTACCTTGATGATCTCGTCCATAACTTTTTCCATGCCATCATCATAAACTGCCTTCATGACCCTCTTTGCTTCCGGCTTCCTACGATAAAGACTCTCCAACCACCTTTCGCTCACAAACATGCGCCTAAGGTGGGGCAATAATGCTACTATACTCTGCAAGGCAAGGAAATTAGTGGCAAAGCGTGTGACTCCTAATCGCATTAGCTCCTTGCCACCAGTGTGTTCTCTTATAAGATTTAGGACCCATGTGTGGTTGTAGATGTATTTTGTGATATTTCTTGTCTCTTCAACCACATTCTTCACCCAGCTTAGTTTTCCAATGTCCTCAAGAAGGTCAATACAGTGTGCAGCACAAGGGTTCCAAAACAATGTTGAATGCCTCGCCTCTAGAAGTCTACCGGCTGCCACATATACAGTTGCATTGTCAGTCACTATTTGGACGACATGTTCCACTCCTACCTCCATTACCACCTCATCCAACATGTTGCACAAGGTTTTTGCATTTTTTATTTCATTGGAGGCATCAACTGACTTTAAAAAGACTAGCTGCTCTGCTGAAGCCACTAAAAAATTGATTAGAGTCCTGTTCCTGGCATCTGTCCATTTGTTAGATAAAATAGTGCAGCCTTTTCTTTCCCAAATTTTCCTTCGATCCTATACTAGTAGATGTGTGTGTTCGACCTCCTCCTACAATAATGGGCCAGTCAACTCATGACGACTTGGGGCCTTGAACCCCTTACTTGCCAAAGTCAATGCAGTGACCAAGTGCTCCCAATAAGGACTCGAAGCAACATTGAAAGGAATATTGTTGTAGTACCAAAATCGTGCACATGTCAACTTCGCCTCATGATGCACCTCTTTATTCCATGCAAAACCTTCATGCAAGACCTTCCAATGAAGGTTGCGCACCAGGAGTGTCCTGAGGAACAAAAAAGCCATCAATCCCTTTCCCTGATCTTCATATCCATGGCCCAATGGAAGGCGTAGAAGAGGCCTTGACACCTCTATAATCTAACCCTGTAGAACTAAAACCTAGGTTTGGGGCTGCCATTGCCTCTACTACTCTATTTTTAGCTTCTTTCTTTTGTTGATATGCCATAAGGAGGGCTTGTGCCTCTCTCTGAATCTCTGGAGTAGCTTTCTCACATACCAAAACATCATGGTAAGGGATCTGTGCAAGGTGGTATTTAAGTCGATTAATGCCTCCGGTCATAGGTTTAGTGCAATGGTTACAAATGACATCTCTTCGCTTTGGACCTGGTGTCCCATGTTTCCAGAAAGGGTCCTTAGGTTTGCCACCAATTCTTCTACCTCTAGTTCCACTTGCAAAAGCCATAACCTATCAAAAGAGAGACAACAAAAAAAGTTCAATTAAATATTTAAATTTGACAGTTGACTTTTGTATAGCTGTATTTTGACATTTTTGTTGTAAAAAACAATCGAAATTTTAAAAACACTGTATCATATGAAAGAAGAGATTTTGGACTGGTCACTATATCATATGAAAGGAGAGATTTTGGACGAACTGTCAAAATTTATATAGGATTATGATGATATTTAATATTAAAAAACATTCAAAATTTTAAAAAGACTATCATATTAAAGGAGAGATTTTGGACGAACTGTCATAATCCTAAATTAGGATTATGACAATTAGTCCAAAATCTCTCCTTTCATATGATACAGTTTGAGTCTATTTTATAAATAATAAAACAATCGAAATTTTAAATAGACTGTCACTGTATCATATGAAAGGAGAGATTTTGGACGAACTGTCAAAATTTATATAGAGCATTTAATTTAAATAACATTAAAATATTAAAGTGAAATTAAAGATTTGACTTTAATGTTATTTAATTTAATAAAGTGACTTTATGAGGCGCCTAGAGAGACAAAAAGTTGTTTTTTAAAATTAAATAAAGTGTTACCTATGGATGGGCGACTATATAGGAGATACAAGGGGATGTTTTAAAATAAATAAAATATTTTAATATCCCTACTTGGGCGTGGTAATTGAATGGCAAATAAAAGAGCCTTTTTGGAGTTCAATTGGTTATGCATGATTTTGGAATTGATAACGACCATAGTTGAAAAACGCACTAAAAACTCACGCGACTCGCGAGTAATCGCGCTTTTTTTTTGCAGACAAGTTTTGCTTCGAATAACTCAGGACAAGTTATTGCAAAAACTCGCCGCGATTTAAACTGATAAAAATCATGAGTTTTTTCTGTAACACGCGCGCCACATGGAAGCTCGCCGCAGGGGGAAAAGATGCCCAATTTCAGGCTATAAAAACCAATCAAAAAGTCACTTAAACCTTTCATTTGCAAGCACAAAATAGAACGCGAGCCCTAGGAGAGAAAAATGACGCCGTACGCCAGGAAAAATGCCATTTTTTAGTGCTAACTCGGATTCAAGGAAGAAGTTTGGCGTTTTTCTTGCAGACGTGAAACCATACGCCAGGGGAAAACGCCCAGAAACACACTCAAACCAGAAAAAAATGCCCAGGAGGTAGGTTTTACTATTTTCTTATTTTGTTTCTTAGTTTTTATTGCTGTAAAATACATTCAAAATTTTAAAAAGACTGTGTCATATGAAAGGAGAGATTTTGGACGAACTGTCAAAATTTATATAGGATTATGATGAACTGTCAAAATTTATATTATTATGATGCTACTCCACAACTCTAGCGATAAATTTTCTTTTTCTTTCCTAGCTTTTGTCAGTAAGAAGTATTGCTGTTATGAGTTTATAGAGTTTTTGATTGACTTCAATTGGATTATCAACAGATTTTAGGACTGAAATGCTTCTTGCACTGAAAGCATATGAGGGATCTAAAATTATAGGCATGTTTATCAACTCATGCTTTATTCATTGTCAATCTGAGATTCAACAAACATGGTTTTCAGAAGGTTCTCCAAGACTATATAACAAGGTATTATGAGATTTTTTTTCCAAATTTAGTATATTTTATTAAATTATTTGTTATTTCATATTTTTGGGAGTTGAGTTTGTCATTTTTACCATGTATATCTTTTTTTGCATACCTGTATGTTTATTGGAATATTGTAGAGAATTAATGTTTTTTTTATATTATTGGTAAAAGTAGGTTTTTAAAAAGGTCTAAACCCTTTTACACAGAGAAACAAGTTCGATAGAACACAGCCAAACCAATCAAACTACAACAAGGTTGTACCCCAAAAACAAACTAACAATGCACCAAAAGATGCAAACCAAACAGGGCTACTGTCCAAAAACAAGAAAAGCTGACCAACTCAAGACAGCATAAAATCAAAATGCTCTAATCAGTTCCGTACACCATCCCTTCCCATAACCTCATTAATGCAAGAATCCCTCTGACTAAACTCCCAAGATTAAATTCCAACCACAGATGAAAAGGGAGCACGGGGCAAGAGGAGAGAATAAATGTATTTTGATATACTGATATATTTGTCTTTTAAAGACTAGCTTGACGTGGGTGACAGATCGACGTGTTATATTACACTCAAAGCTCCCGTCAAGATCCTCTTCCAAGGGTAAACACTAGGCAGTCATAGCCCACCAGTTGTAGCAAATGACTTGCCCTGTCCGCCCTATAAACATAAGTATATCCCTTCGTGCCTTAAACTCATTGCCAAACAGGCAATCATTAGGATCTGTCTCGACGATACAACTCATTCGTAGCTAGGATTTCCATCACTCTGATACATGGTCAAACATTAGCAATGCTTAGACATATATCCAGAAAACATATATATGATCATCATTCAAATCATAGTTCCAAAACTCATGATTCGTCTAAAATGTGATAGACCTAATTTTGTTTCGGACTTGACGACTAGGTAAATTTAAAAAAAAATAAATAAATTATAAAAAAACAAATTTCATGTAAAATACAGTTTCAAAATGATTTTGTAAAATGTTAGGAACGCAAATATAATAGCCAATAATATATTTAAATCTCGTAATAATTAAAAATCATTATTAAAATCACAATTCTATACAAATTAAATAATTTATAATTTTCTCTTACAATTTATAATTTATAGCCTATTCGACTACAGTAGTGTTGTGTCATTTTTTCTGTTTAAGAAATCATTTTCTTTGTGAATGTTTTTATCTGCGCAGTTAAATGTGTCTTGTGCGATGTCAATACATTATCTCTATTCTTTTGAAAACTTGAAATTTATAAGTACTACGGATCAAGCTAAGTGAATCTTCTTACTTGTACTAATTAGACTACATCTTGAATGTGTGACAGACTATTGCAGAAGCTGTAGGAGATTGGTATTTTGATCGAATGCCAAGACAAGACATAGATTGCCCATACCCATGTGATTCGACTTGTTTTATGTGACATTTTTAATCAAAGGTAGAATAATGTGCGTTCTTTTTGAAATGTATATATAAATTATTGTCACATCTTTTAGTGGAAATGGTTTATATTCAAATTGTTACTGTTAGTGATTAATATTCTTTCTATACAATATAAAGTTTGACTCCGTGCACAAAATAAATCTTAGATCAATAATTGGTGCTTTCAAATATAATAGTTTATTTTAGCATCTGATGCGTGAGGTCCATGCCCCCCCCTATTTGGGGTTAAATATAAGTAGTTCATGTAATGGAGAGTGTGCAAATGTTTAGGATCAGTCTCAAGTTCATATTGGAAAAATTCAGTTCATTCATTAATTTTCGGTAATTGATGGACAATAATGACATAGGTTTGCTAATGTTGGATCCATCAGAAATTGATGTGAAGCTAACTTGGAGGACTATGTCTGATGTCAATAGTGATTGTACATTCTTAGATTTTAAGAGGATAAATATTTCTTGTACATAGTTGTATGAGGCATGTATCATCATAGCTATATGGATTTCACCCATGTAAACATTTGATCTTAGTTATAGTGATATACATTTCTGTTGAAGGAGCATGTGCATCAGCTTAAGGATGTATATAAATCTAACTTTTAGTAATCTTGAACACGTTGAAATTATTGGTGTGATGTATGGGGTAATATATGTTATAGCATACATCAACTCCACACAATGAATTTCATTGGCATAGAGCATTGAATCAACATCAAATAATATTAGAAATTTGTGTTGGTGAGTTGACAATTGAAATATCACTATGTGAATTGTTGTAATCATCTCCAAATAAACATAAAGAGACTATGATCTCCAGAGAGGGGTCAAATAAAGCTTTTCACTCTCCACGAGTAGCTTCTCCATCAAATTTGGAAGCTAGTAGTTGCAAGTTTCCGACAATGTTGGAAAAGATATGGTGGCAAAGGTCTTATTCATTTTAATTTTCACACTTTGTGCAAGATTATTTCTATAACCAAAGAGTTTGTCTTCAAAAGGAGAATGAAATCCCACATGAATACAGATAGAATCAAAGAGTATTCCACTTGGGTGAGCACAAGAAGGAAAACCAATCATATTAAAGTATATATTCAATTTTTTTCATTCTTATGTTTTCAATTTGGTATTGATACCTTGGATTAACTTTTGGATTGACGTCTGGTCAGAAAACTAGATTTAAATTCATATAGTTTTCCTTGTTTGCTTCATGTTGTCTTTTATAGAAAAATCGGGTTTTTTCAGGCTTGATAACGAACTGGCATTTAGTCCAAAAGCAGTATATGTGGCCTGAAATCTCTTATCAAAAGCTCAGTCGTATTCTGTTCTAATGATATTGTCTCTTCACTTAGAAAATAGAACTAACAAAATTGTTGTATGGATTGTAATATGATTATGTTTCAAGCTTTATTTCATTCTTATGCAGTCAAAACAAAGAGTTTTTGCAAATTAATTTAGCAGTACCAACTTAAATTTAAATTCTACTTTTGATTAGCCTTGATATGTAATTAAGAGTATCCACATTCAAGTCAGTTCCTATTACATGGCTCTAAATGTCCTTATCCAAGGTTTGTTCGACATTGTATATTATGTATGTTTATAACTTTTCTTAACATTGTATTTTAGCTTTCATAATTTAATTTGCTTTCAGAGTTTATTAAAAGGCATGATATCCCAAATAAAGATAACTAAAAATTGTCTTTAACGGTGTCGACTCTATGGCAGCCTTTGATTCTTAGTGATCATTTACATAATTTCGTACTTTATTTATTTCTTAATTCACTTTTGAATTTAAAATTAGATTTTCTAGCAACCAAATATGATCTAGGAACATGTTGACTATTACGTAAATAATCGGTCTTCGAACTAAACACTGTTTTTTCTTTAATAATAAAAATATTTTAATAAAATGTTCAGAAATGTAAAGGAAGTAGTTCTGTTACAGTTGAAGAGAACACAGAATTGGAAGAATCAGTTCACAAACAGCTGAAATGCATTAAACTCAAATAAGTATATAAGAATGCAATAAAATTAAAAGAAACATCAGTTAAATAGATCAGTGGGAGGTTAACTGGCATCAATTCAGGGCCTAAATTTGATGGCTGTATGGCTGTATTTAGGTATTTTTGTCATTAAATACAATCAAAATTTTAAAACGATTGTATCATATGAAAGGAGAGATTTTGGATAGGTTGTCAAAGTTTATATAGAATTGTGATAATATATATACTTGGTTTATATATAATTTTACTTATATTAAGATATGTCATAATATTTTAAGGGCACCTTTGAATGAATAACCGCCATAAAAAAATTGTTTGACAGGTAGGGTCGACCGTCAAATTTAGCCCTGATCTTGAATAAAATTTAGTAATCTACTGAACTTTACTTGGTTCAGCTCTAGAAAAAAATTCACTCTTCTTGAAATCGCATCAGGTAAATAGATCAGTGGCAGGTTAACTCACATCATCTTGAATCAAATTTAGTAATCTACTGAACTTTACTTGTCTTGGCTCGATAAATATATCAGAAGAAACATCAAGTAAATAGATCAGTGGCAGGTTAACTCACATCATCTTGAATCAAATTTAGTTATCTACTAAACTAAACTTGTATCGGCTGGCTCTTCTTAAAATCTATTATCAACGATCCAATTAACCAACCAATCCACCACTTTATTGGCCACCCAGTCCACCAGTTTATAGGCCAACTAAACACTGTTTTATTCAATAATTTTTATTTTTATTTTAAAATGGAACACAATATGCTAGAACCATTTATGGATTTGGATCTAACTTTACATCAATATGTGAGTCTCAAAACAAATTTATTAATTTATTGTTGAGTATTTCCCAACGAATAAGGTTGATTTTGTGTCATATTGTTACATATTTGAAAAGTACACTTCGCTTCAAGAATAAGGCATCATAGACATTTATTTACATACTAACGGTGAAAAAAATAAAACAAAGCATTGCAAAGTGGCAGTCTTTGGAATCACGCGACAGAGAAGTAAAGCAGATGCAGAACAAGTCAAAATTCGCGACAGAGGATTTAATTAGTGGCACATAGGTTCAAATCGCGTGATCACTAGATAAACGCCGGGCAGAAGTCATATTTTCTCGCGACTAGGGCACGACAAGCCAGTATAGACTTTGTATTTGGGTAAATAACAGACAGGAGATGACAAACACACTCCAGGCGAGCGATCCAGGAATTTGAGGCGTCAATTAAGTTGAATTCGCACCCATACAGTCTACTTCTGGACGAACAACAGCAAATCGTGCGATTAGGGTTTCTTCTCGTACGAAATCAGACATGAAGTTCCTTGGTTATCTGTTATAAATGCATTGAGGACAAGACATGAAGGATGATAATTGATGTTAGGTTAATGCTGTCAAAATTGTTATTCAGATTGGTTAATTGTGTTCGAATTTTATTGATTGCATTGAAAATGAATAAAAATGTTATGTTTTGTATCATGTTTATTGTAATGAATGCTTCAGGATAACACTGTGATTAAACTGTGTGTTAGTTTTTTTTTCAACATTTCCCATCAGCAAGATGGATCATGGAGCGTAATCCTCAAAGTTGAGGAAAAATTAACACACAGTTTGATCCTGAAGCACTCATTACAATATTATGGACTACGGAAATTTGATGTCTATTATCATGTTTCTTTATTTATATTGTAATTTACAATATTATGGACTACGGAAATTTGATGTCTATTATCATGTTTCTTTATTTATATTGTAATTTTGTGCCCAAACTAGTTATTTTGTCTTTGAGATTGTATGTTTGTGTGTTGTTCTTTGTTTAGGTTGTTATTCCTTAAAAAAAAATTGGATTAGATTATTGGTGTCAATTTCTCCTCATTTTTTTAGAAGATGTTTGTGGAGCTAGTGATGTTATGAATATTTTATTGTTATGCTTGTTTTAAGCACTTATCTTATTTTGTAACTTTTTACAATATAAAAAACAAAAACAAATTAAATTAATAAAGAATTATTTATTTATATAGAAAATTTAGGGGATAAGATTTAAAAGAAAATTTAAACAAAAAAGATGGAAAGAAATATAATTTCAGTCCCCCTTTCTTTCAAAGCATATTAGCAAAAAATCCATTTATGCAGCTCCACAAGGACATGGGGTAAGGGCAGGTCCTGCGGCTATTTAGCTTATTT
Organism: Cunninghamia lanceolata; assembly: GCA_027924645.1. Taxonomy (NCBI): domain Eukaryota; kingdom Viridiplantae; phylum Streptophyta; class Pinopsida; order Cupressales; family Cupressaceae; genus Cunninghamia; species Cunninghamia lanceolata. The sequence goes on along the minus strand of BSBN01000071.1, from coordinate 6,311,144 downwards.
TGGCTAGCAGCCACAACTTAACTTTTTAAGGAGATATTTGTGTAGCTAGTGACCCCATGAATATTTTATTTTTCTATTTATTTTAAGCAGTTATCTTAATTTTTAGTTTTTTTACTATATAGAAAAAACAAAAACAAATTATCAATTAAAAAATATTTATTTATATAGAAAATTTTAAAAAAAGAGGGAAGGAAATATATGCAGTCACATGGCATATTTTCATTATGCAGTTGCTGCATAACTTTAGCCCCCCCTTTTTCATAGCTTATTTTCAATCCCTAAAATGTAGTTGCTTCACTATAATAGGGAAAGATTCTAAACTATCCTTTATACATAATTTAAAAATTGTATGGGGCTACCTATGCTTAAGCAGAAAATTCATTTATGCAGCCGCATGGGGACATGGGGTAATAAGGTGTTCATGTTGTGTTTAGATTAGTTGTTTCATCATTAAAGTATTTATAAACTCACTTGGAAGGTAGGAAGTCTAGTGCTTGTATCATATGCAAAAACATAGGTAGCTAGTCACTTTATTAATGTAGAACTCTTAGGAAGATATTGTATAGTGTTGATATCTACATATCATATCTATAGTTTGGTGTTGAGAGCCAGTTTAGCTTAGTGTTTAGATTTATCTTAACACATTGTTTCGTTTTGTGTTGTCTCATTAAAGATAGATTAAAATGTTAATAGTTTGTGATGACACCATTGGGTAACAAGCCCAAGAGATTCTTCTCTAAAGTAATACCTTATCATATGCATGCATGTTAGGGTTTTTTAAATAACCAAAATTTGACTTAATATTGTTGCACATATGTTACCTAAGGTTGTCACTAATGTGGTTGTGTGGTTGTCATTGATGTCAACACTCAGTTTGGACTATCATTGATATACTACTATGGTGTGCTAGCAGTGGTGTTGATGTTCATGGTTGGATGTCATGCCTTGATTAATGTCAAGTAAAGTTGCATTGAGCATGTTTGTGGTCAGCAGAGATATCATGATGATATATTAAGATGGGAATTAGAAGCGTTAAGATAGGAATTAGAAATAATGCTGATGTTGGAAAGATGGTGTTGATGGCTTGTAGCATGTTGTATGCTCTCTATTGTTATTCCTAAGGGTGTGTGTGTTGTTACAAGAAGGTTTTGGTCTCTGGAAGCTGGTGAAGGTTTCTAATGCAAGATGCCTAGAAGACTGTGTTGGTTTTTTCCTAGACTGGATGCTTATTCCCAGATTTTCCTACAAGGTAGCCATCAATGATCAACAGGATCTTTGGGCCAGGGGCCAACAGTGTAGGAGATAGACTCTATATTTTATCTCCTCTTCTTCTTCAGGCTTTGCAAAACCTAGGGGGGTATTCCCTACTCAACATCCATGAGGATATACATACAAGGCTGGGATGCTGACAGAAAGCAGATAAGTCCTCCTGTAAGTAGACCAAAACTGTAAGATAAGAGCAAAGGGGCTAGCTTTGGGCCTATTTGCAGTTGTAGACAGAGGACTTGGATCCTAAAACTAATTCTACTATCCTAATGGTTGTTTTAGAGTTTGATTTTGATTTTAAGTTTGGATGCAAAGCTGGACATGGTTGTAACACAAACACAAAGCAAGATTGTTGCCTATCCAGGGCTTGGAGTCAGTAGACATATACCTGTGAATGATATGCATGAACAACTAAAACTGGATTTCAGGGGGATACATATGATACCTGCCTTACAGATATCTCCCAATACAGTGTTAAGCTATCTATACTTATGGCATCCCTATTACAGTATACCCTTCCCAATGTTCAATCTGAAAATAGTTTAATCTACCCCTTGAGCAGAAGTTAAAAGATCAGACATTCAACACAGGAATTCTATGTTCTAGAATCTTAGACATTCCTTGAATACCTAGACTCAGAAGAAAGATACATGCAAAATTGGAGACAGAATTAGCATAACACATGCAAACATAGCATTATTCATATAAAATTGACCATGAAATCAGTGGATTCATGCAAAAACATACAACAGGAGATACATAAACTCACAAGTTTTGCTGCACAGAGCAACCAAATCAGCTGTATTGTATTACAGAGCCAAATGTTCAACTTTCAACAACCAAAACAATGGTAACACAGTCTACCTATATCGGCCAGAAAGTGTACCCACAACAATTAATTACATGATTTTTACAAAAAACCGCCAGATACAGCCCATGAGAGATGGCGCCCATAAGTTATCAATGCAGTAGGCAGGAGAGTTGATAGGGGTGGCCTCGAGCCCTGTGCCACCATCTGGAAGTCTTCATGCTAAAAATCAGGCAGTTTAATCACTTGTACTATTGCCCACACCCCTGCTACAATCGCCATTGATGGCTCAACCACCTGCGGCCTACTTGGAAACCGTCACACTATTCAAAATGGAGCTTCTCGCCAAGAAGCGCTTCCTCGCAGGTTCAAAATAATGTAGGGAGATTAATCCCACATGCATAGTGAGAAGACCACTTCAACGTTTTATAAACATGGCCACAAACATACTAAGTGTCGAATGCTTTTGCCGCACTCGACACACAAGCCCTCGCCCAAAGCTAAGCCATCGGCTTGCCCCAAAAAAACTCTCGCCGATCTATCAAGTCTCTCCGATGGCAAACAAAACACAACCTCCGTCGCCGTGACTCCCTCCATCAGAGCATCCAAAAATCCTCTGGCCGACCTCATGTGTTACACCAATGAAGCCCATCGCAATCCCCTGTTGGCCAGACCAATCCCATCGGCCAACCTGAAACTCCTCTGACCGACCTCAATAGTCTCACCGACACCATTGCAAACTCCATATTTCCCATCATCGGCCAGAGATAGACCATCGGGCCAACTTCCATCGACTAGGCCGATAAAACAAGTCTCACCGATGGCCAAGCAAAAAAAACACCCGTCGCCAAGACAAAAACCATCGGCCAACCCAAAAGCAACGCTCGCCGACAACAAAAGTCACGCCGATGGCAACTTGGCTTCCCATCTCCGTCGGTGTGACTTAGACCATCGGAGCAAGACCACAAACCTATGCCGATAGCTGCCATCACGCCGATGAAACCAAAAACATAAAGCTTTGAACCATTGAACCGGTTCAAACAGATGGTTCAATGGCGAGGTTCAACACTGAGGTTCGCCGGTGAGGTTCAAACCGAAAGTTCAAAGACACAATCAGAGCACTCAAAAAAACAAAACTTTCGCTGATGGACAAAACATGATGACCCCTTCCTCAGGAAAGATGAAAGGGAGCCAAAACTCAGAACCCTTTGGATTTTTTGGGAAGGTGCCTGCATGAAAAATTGCTCGGAAACTGACAGTCAATTCAGGCACCAACAGACTGCTCAGTAAAATGCTCTATATTCCTCCACATTTGAAGATATGGTCATGCAGTTCAGAAGTTAAGTTTAGTATGTTGTAAAGGTGCTAAATCCAAAATTTTTATCATTTTCTCCTCCGTAGTAAAAGTTATAAGTGACAAAGTTCTGGTTTGTGCTCTAGCAGGATAAAGTGATGAAGGCTAATTGGAATGCTCTGCATTCCTCTAGAAGTGAAGATTTGTCCATGTGGTTTTGTGGACATGTTCAGGGATGTTCAATACATGCTACTTTGTAGTATCGGGTGATTTCGAGGTCCGCATGTTCAATTTTCAAATGTCAATGTGTTACAGATAGTTCCGGATGCCTAATTGTTCTACATAACATATGTTTGAGTACTTGTGCCAGTTGGAGATTGTACAGATCGGTTATATGAGTTTATGTGGACACTCTACATGTCTCTATGTTTCTCAAGTTTGATGCACATGCATATCCTTCGTGTTTCTAGTACCACACAAAGCTTTCACGTCAATTTGTGAAGAGTTATTGTTGTTGAGGCCTACTTGGGAATGTTAGTGATGTGCACCACAAAGTTGTTGCTATGCGGAGTTCAAGAACTGGTTGGAGAGGTTGTATGGGTCATGTCGACTCATCTGGGAGAAGTGCAAGCAATGTTTAATCTTCCAAGAGTACTGCCAAATTGTAATGACCGATGTGCTACAAGTTTCATGTGTTCTTGCTTAAGGGAGACCTAATTCAATTGTGTGAAGCGTGCAGATGTTATTCTATGAAGGATGTTGCTGTGAAGGATGTTTAGGACTGGGTTAAACATGTGTTGGAATCCGCAAGGTGTGTTTCTCTTCCTAGTGTTGTGTGTAGTTCATGTTAGGGCTTGCCTTCTACACGTTTCATGTTGTGTGATCTCTGGCCGACTTGTAAAATGTAATATTCTTGTTGTATTGGTTGACTTGTAATGTAATCAATGTAATATCATGTATATATTGCAAACCTAGTTGATCTAGGTGAGGTATGATTGTGAATGTGAATGTGAGGAGCAAAATATAAATGTGTAATGCATTATGATGTGTGACTGAAGGAGAAAGAGCAGAAGCAATAGGGCCTATCCTGATTCATCTTGAAGACTTTTTTTGAGAAAGGAGAGAAGTGAAGAGTGTGCCTAGCAGATTCAATCATCAAGGAGAAGTGAAAAAATAGAATAACAATCATCAAAAAGGAGTGAACTTCAATGTCATTTTCAGGCAGTAGAAAGACTGTCATCCTATAATCAGTTTTGAGTTTGTTCTCAGTTCAAGGAGTAGTTGCTTCCTTAGGTTATAGCCTTAAAACAAAGTTTGCAGGGAGTTGTAGCTTCCTTTGGAGTGACCCTAAAACCTTTCTTCAAAGAGTAGTAGCTTCCTTTGGAGTGACCCTAAAACCTTTCTTCAGAGAGTAGTAGCTTCCTTGGGTTGTAGCCCTAAAACAAAGTTGTAATCTTTTATTGCAGTGAACTTCATATATTGTGAGTTAGTCCTCACCGTGGTTTTTCTCCTTTTGGAGTTTTCCACGTATATCTGGTGTTATGTGTTATGTATTGTGTTGATCTTTCATGTTTATGTTAATATTGTAAAGTATAAGTTTTAATCTGCTCTAGAGGATTTGAAGTTTGTTTGGATACTGATTCACAACTCCCCTTCTCAGTATTCGGGTGTGTTCAACAATTGGTATTAGAGCCAAGTTACTTAGAAGAAGCTTAACCACTTGATGAAGGTCCGGGATGGCTCATAATGGATCTCACAAGGCACCTATGTTTGACGGAACAAGTTATTCCTTTTGGAAGCTAATGATGGAAAACTATCTATCTTCTCTAAGGTTTGGTGTTTGGCAAGTTGTCAAGAATGGTTACACTACTCCTGCTTCCGATCCTACAGATGCTGATGAGATTCAAGTTGTATGATAACAATGCCAAGGCAAAGAGTGCTATCATGAGTGGGCTATCTAATTCAGAACTTCTAAAGGTAATGAGTTGCAAATCTGCTAAGGATGTCTAGGTAAAACTTAACAGCATTTATGAAGGAGATAGTAAAGTGAAGCAAGCCAAGATGCAAATTTTCAAGAGCAAATTTGAGACTCTGGGGATGACAGAAGATGAAGACATTGCTAGTTATATGCTCCAGGTAGATGAAATAGTTAATGGCATTAGAGGTCTTGGTGGAGAAGTGAAAGAAGATCAGATTGTGAAGAAGGTTCTAAGATCTCTCCCTAAATCCTATAGTCATAAGATTTTTTCTATTGAGGAAACTCATGATTTGGGTCACTATGCAATAGATCAATTGTTTGGCTCTCTCACAGCCTTTGAAATGAGAGAATTTGACAAAGGTGCTCCAAAGAAGGAAGCAGATTTCAAAGTTAGTAAGAAGGCAGAAGATGAATCGACAAATCAAGATGATGACCTTGATGAGATAGAGGCAAACTTTGTAAGAAGATTGAAGAAGGGCACCGACAAATACAAAGGTAAGTTATCTCTCAAATGTTTCAATTGTGGGAAAATTGGTCATTTTTCTTCTAAATGTCCTTTTAAAGATTTAAAGCATAACAACAAAAGAGAGAAGTCCAAAATAAGTTTGTATTCTATAAAGAGTAGTTGTTCTTCAAAAGATGAGGATCATGATGATTCAAGTGATGAAACTCTTTTCATGACCTTGAATGTTGGTGACAAAAAGGGTGATATTAGGAAATGTGAAAAGTTTGATACCTTGCAAGATGACCAAGATAATGAAAAATCAATGGTTGTATGGACTGCCTTTCATGCAAAAGAAAAATCAAATGCCTAGGTAATTGATAGTGGTTGCTCTAACCACATGACTGGTGACAAGGAGAAGTTTATCAACCTTAAGAAGTGGAATGGTGGAGCTGTCAAGTTTGGTGGTGATGAGTCAACAGAAAGCTATGGAAAGGGTGCTATAACTATTGATGGGAAGAACAAGACTGAGGATGTCCTCTATGTCAAAGGGCTAAAGCACAATCTTCTCAGTGTTAATCAAATGTGCAATAAAGGATACAATCTTACTTTTCATGCCAAAGGATGTGAAATCAAGAAGGCAGAGTTAGGAAGACTTGTTGCAGAAGGTATTAAGACATATGGAGATATCTATCATCTAAAGGAGGTAAATGGAAGAACATGTTTATTGGCTCAATCTAGTGAGTGTTGGTTGTGGCACAAGAGAATGGGACACCTCAACTTTGATAATATGGTAAAGATTAGCTCTATTCATGTGGTGAGAGATGTGCCTAAGATAACCAAGCCTGCAAACACATTATGCAAGGAATGTCAAATGGGAAAGCAAACAAAGACAAATTTCAAGAGGAAGGAGTATTCTTCTACAATGCCTCTGGAGCTGATTCACACTGACCTATGTGGCCCTACAAGAACAAAGAGTCAACAAGGTGAAAGGTATTTCATGTTGCTTATTGATGATTACTCTAGAATGACTTGGGTTACTTTTTTAAGGGAAAAAATTAGAAGCCTTTGATAAGTTTAAGATTTTCAATGCAATAGTTGAGAATGAAATGGATGCTAAGATCAAATGCTTAAGATCTAATAGAGGAGGTGAGTTTACTTCAAATGAATTTAAAAAGTTTTGTGAAAATCATGGCATTAGGAGACATATGTCTGCTCCTAGGACCCCTCACCAGAATCGAGTAGTGGAGAGGAAGAATAGGATTGTGTAAGAGATGGCTAGGGCAATGTTGAAAGATACAAATCTGTCTGATATGTACTGGAAGGAAGCAGTTCACACTGTTGTCTATCTACTTAACAAAGTACAACTGAGGGTCAATAGCACTAAGACCCCTTATGAACTATGATATGGAAGACCTCCCATTGTCAGATACTTCAAGGTCTTTGGCAGCAAATGCTCCATCAGGATAGATGAAGAAGACCTTGGAAAGTTTGATGCAAGGTTTGATGAAGGGATCTTTCTTGGTTATTCTACCAGAAGCAAGGCCTATATATGCTACAACAAGAGATTGGGAAAGATGATTGAAAGCACAAATGTTAAGGTAGATGAAGACTTGTATTAGATCTCACAAGAGCTAGAGGACCGCGGATCTAATATACCTCCCTGCATTGAAGGAGAATAAAATGAGGAGAAAAAAGAGAAGGAACAAGAACCAAATAGATCCCTAAGACTCCAACAAAGTATGTTTAGAGGAATCATTCAAAAATCATATCATTGGGGATAAGAATAAAGGTGTGCAAACTAAGAGAATGTTTTCAAAAGCAAGCAAGTGAATCTGTGCTTACTATCAAAGGTAGAGCCCAAAACCTTTGCTGATACTAGCAAAGATGATGGATGGATGAAGGCAATCAAAGAAGAACTGAATTAGATAGAGAGAATTAGACATGGGAATTGGTTCCCAGACCAGCCAATAAGAATGTTATAGGAACAAAGTGGGTGTTCTGGAACAAGCTGAATGAAGATGGTGAAGTTGTGAGGAACAAAGCAAGATTGGTGTGTAAAGGTTATTCACAAGTTGAAGGCATTGATTTTGAGGAGACTTTTGCTTCAGTAGCCAAGATTGAGGCAATCAAAATGTTTCTTGCCCTTGCTACTCACAAGAACTTCAAGGTTTATCAAATGGATGTCAAGTCAACATTCTTGAATGAAGATCTAGAGGAAGAGGTCTACATTGAGCAACCTAATGGTTTTCAGTTATTAGAAGATCTGAACATGGTGTGCAGACTCAAGAAAGCTTTGTATGGACTCAAGCAAGCACCTAGAGCTTAGTATGCTCAGTTGGATAAGTACTTACTTCAGCAAGGTTTCAAGAAAGGTACCACAGATAGTAATCTTTACATTAAGGAAGAGGGAGACATGATTTTGATAGTTGCAGTATATGTTGATGATATCATCTTTGGTGGAGATGATGATATGTATAAGAGGTTTGCAGAAGAGATGCAGAAAGAGTTTGATATGTCCATGATTGGTGAGATGTCTTTCTTCTTAGGGCTTCAAATTGTTCAGCTAGATGATGGTATCTTTGTTTCTTAGGCTAAGTATGTTAGAGAAATGTTGAAGAAGTTTGGTATGGAGGATTCCAAACCAATAGGTACTCCTATGATTACTAGTTGTCACTTGAGCAAGGCTGCTAAGGTTGATCAGACTCTTTATAGATCTATGATTGGAGGATAATTGTACTTGACTGCTTCTAGATCTGATATTATGCATGTAGTATGTGTGGTTGCTAGATACCAAGCTAATCCTAAGCAAACTCATGAGAAGGCAGTAAAAAGAATATTCAGATACTTGAAGGGAACTCTGGATTATGGCTTATGGTATCCAAGAGGTAATGATTTTGATTTGAGTGCTTACACTGATGCTGATTGGGCTAGTTGTGTTGATGATAGAAGTACAAGTGGCGGTGCTTTCTTTTTAGGAAGCAGATTGGTTTCATGGCATAGTAAGAAACAAGATTCAGTATCTCTATCAACTGTAGAGGCAGAGTACATTGTTGTAGTATCTTGTTGTACACAAGTATTGTGGATGAAGCAAACATTGAAAGATATCAAGGTACAATATGAATAGCCTATTCCTATTTTGTGTGATAATATTAGTGCTATCAATATTTCCAAGAATACAGTGATGCATTCTAGAACCAAGCATATATAAATTAGGTATCACTTTTTGAGAGAGAAGGTTGTAGAGAGAGAAGTGAAGTTGGAGTATGTTCCAACAAAAAGATCAGTTGCAGATATTTTCATAAAGGCTCTTGTAAAGGATACCTTTGAGTATCTCCGACAGAAGTTAGGGGTAATTGCCCCTCCTTCTTGCAAGATGCATAGTTGGTGCATCTGTCTAGGGGGAGTAATTCATGCTATATCTTTTTCCTGGACTGATGATGGCTAACTCTCAAGGGGAACAGGTAGTGGTTGTTGCTGACAGGGGGAGAAGGTTGAAAAGGAGAGTTTGTGCCCTAAGGGGGAGAAGAAGTTGCCCTTTGTCCTTGATGTCAAAGGGAGAGAATGAGCAGGTGTGTGTTGCCATCAATGCCAAAGGGGGAGATTGTTGCACATATGTTACCTAAGGTTGTCACTGATGTGGTTGTGTGGTTGTCATTGATGTCAACACTCAGTTTGGACTGTCACTAATAAACTACAATGGTATGCTAGCAATGGTGTTGTTGATGTTCATGGTTTGATGACATGCCTTGATTAATATCAAGTAAAGTTGTATTGAGCATGTTTGTAGTTAGTAGAGATGATATCATGATGATATATTAAGATAGAAATTAGAAGCATTAAGATGAATGATGATACATTAAGATGGGAATTAGAAGTAATGTTGATGTTGGAAAGATGGTGTTGATGGCCTGTAGCATGTTGTATGCTCTCTACTGTTGTTCCTAAGGGTGTATGTGTTGTTACAAGAAGGTTTTGGTCTCCGGAAGTTGGTGAAGGTTTCTAATGTAGGAAGATGCCTGGAAGACTACTCAGTAAAATACTCTGCATTCCTCTACATTCCTCTGCATTTGAAGATATGATCACACAGTTCAGAAGTTAAGTTCAGTATTTTGTAAAGTGCTAAATCCAAAGTTTTATATCATTTGCTCCTCCACAGTGAAAGTTATAAGTGACAAAGTTTCAGTTTGTACTCTGGCAGGATAAAGTGATGATGAAGGCAGTTGGAATGCTCTGTATTCCTCTAGAAGTGAAGATTTGTCCATGCAGTTTTGTGGACATGTTCATGGATGTTCAATACATGCTACTTTGTAGTATCAGGTGATTTGGAGGTCTACAAGTTCAATTTTCAAATGACAGCATGTGTTACAGATAGTTCGGGATGCCTAATTGTTCTACAGAACATATGTTTGAGTACTTGTGCTTGTTGGAGATTGTACAAATCAGTTATATGAGTTTATGTAGACACGCTACATGTCTCTATGTTTCTTAGGTTTGATGCACATGCAAATCCTTCATGTTTCCAGTACCACACAAAGCTTTCAAGTTAGTTTGTGAAGAGTTATTGTTGTTAAGGCCTACTTGGGAATGTTGGTGATGTACGCAACAAAGTTGTTGTTGTGCAGAGTTCAAGAAGTGGTTGGAGATGTTCTATGGGTCATGCCAACTCATCTAGGAGAAGTGCAAGCAATGTTTAATCTTCCAAGACTACCACCAAATTGTAATGAACGATGTGCTACAAGCTTCATGTGTTCTTGCTTAAGGGAGACCTAATTCAATTGTGTGAAGCATGCGGATGTTATTCTATGAAGGATGTTGTTGTGAAGGATGTTTAGGACCAGTTAAGCATGTGTTGGAATCTGCAAGGTGTGTTTCTCTTCCTAGTGTTGCATGTAGTTCATGTTAGGGCTTGCCCTCTACATGTTTCATGTTGTGTGATCTCTGGCCAACTTGTAAAATGCAATATTCTTGTTGTAGTGACCAACTTGTAATATAATCAATGTAATATCATACATATATATTGTAAATCTAGTTGATCTAGGTGAGGTATGATTGTGAATGTGAATGTGAGGATTAGAATATAAATGTGTAATGCATTATGATTTGCGATTGAATGAGAAAGAGCACAAGTAATAGGACTGTAGAAGGACTGTCAGTTTTCAAGCAGTAGAAGGACTGTCATGTTGTAATCAATTCTGATTTGTTCTCATTTCAAGGAGTAGTTGTTTCCTTGGGTTGTAGCCCTAAAACAAAGTCTGTAGGGAGTTGTAGCTTCCTTGGGAGTGACCCTAAAACCTTTCTTCAGGGAGTAGTAGCTTCCTTGGGTTGGAGCCCTAAAACAAAGTTGTAATCTTTTATTGTAGTGAGCTTCATATATTGTGAGTTAATCCTCACCATGGTTTTTCTCCTTTTGGGGTTTTCCATGTATATCTAGTGTTATGTGTTGTTATGCATTGTGTTGATCTTTCATGTTTATGTTAATGCTGTAAAGCTTAAGTTTTAGTCTGCTTCGAAGGCTTTGAAGTTTGTTTGGATATTAATTCAGCCCCCCTCTTAGTATCCAGGTGTGTTCAACAAATATATCACATCAATATTAGGGGGAAATGAAGCATGTATAGGAGGGTGGAGTATTTGTAAGTGGTGTTCCAAATCCTTTATAGATCACTTTGCATAGGTCAATTAGAGGAAATGTCATTCACTATGTTGGTCTTTCCAATGTCCTGAAACTATCTTTTTTCTATACCACATAGTCTTGTATTGTGTTAGGGTCTCATAGTCCTAAGGGTGTTTGCTTAATCCCAACTCTAATGTGGCTAACAAAAATAATAATGGTAACACCAAAGTCATGTAAGTTCAATACACTCCTACCCAAGTTTCCTACAACGAATCACTAGACACCTTTGGTAATACCACGACCTTATCCAAAAGTATCACTAGGTATCTCTAAAACCCTTCCATTATAATTTAGATTAAAATGTATACTATAGTTGAGATATCTATTATTTGGGCGGTTTTGTTATTACATATGGTGTGGCAAGGGTTTGGGGATTGAGATTTATAAGTGCTTTTAAATCGGTCTTCTATAGGATGACACATTTTAATAGCTCATTTAGGTTTTCTGTGTTGAGGATTTAATGTATGGATGGCAATCAAAATTGGTTTTGAGTTAGATGAAGGTGTGGATAGTGTACTTGTTGATAGAGTAGAAATAATAAGAGGCTATAAAAATGGAACCAAAAATTAGGTACATAGGATATAAGGAATTATTTTAATTATACTAGTGTATGCAAATGGAGTATCAAAAACATAAATTTGAGGGGTAGAAATGAAATTAAGGGTGTTTATTAACACCCTACAAGTGTACATGCTATGCCATTGGTTTATTAAGTGAATTCCCATGGGTAACAAGATACAAATAAGCCAAGCTTGCATCAAAAGAGCTAGTCTTATCACCTTCAATTGAAGCTATTCCATTCTAGCAAATAAGATTTACATTAGATCACACAGGAAAATAGCCTTTGCAAATGATGGATGATGGAAACAATAAGGCCTGCAATAACAATAATGGTCCACCTTTGCTTCCTCTACCATGGGGAGCTATCTTTAGTTATTTGACTATTGTAGAACATAATGATTTTCTACATGGTTTGAGGAAAGGTTTTCTAAAGTTCCATGGTGACAACACATAGTATTCCAATGAACTCGTTGCAACCTTCATCTCAATATGTAGTATTTTAGGAGTGGCACATGAAAATATTGCAATCAAACTTTTTGTTGAGACCTTGGTTGGAAGTATAAATGATTAGTTCCACCATCTTGTCATAGGTTCAATCACAAGTTTAAAGATCATGCATGAAAAGTTTCATGTTTCAAACTAGTTGAGGATGGCCACATCTTGTTTGTCTAAATGTCTTATGCAAAGAAGGAAAATATGAGCCAATGAGAGAATTTATCACAAGATTTGATTGTTTTGCTGAAAGGATGAATGCAACTCTAAAGCCTTCTTCAGAGATAATTATGAGTTGTTTCATTAATGCAATCCCTTTCAAGATTGCCTTCATGATCAAATCTAGTTAGATTGATGAATTAGAAAAAGCCTACGAGTGAGCAATTATGTTAGAGAATGACATGATTACTACTAGTAAAATCATAAAAGACACCATCAAATCAACAATCCAAAGTTATATTGATCGTCTCTTGCAAATGGTGCTGACTAATGTTACAAATATGAAGAGACAACTCCAACAAAATGCTCCATCTCAATAGCACTAAGGGCATCTGCACAGGGATTTTGGTCCTTTCAACAAAAATGAGACTTAGGCTACCTCACCCACCTATAAGGCTTTCTTTAGAGGCAGCTCTTGAAGATAACTTGAATATTTTTTCCTCTTTCAACAAGACGAGAGCACAATGCTAGATATTTTCTAGAGATGCATCACATGATGCAACTTGTGGCCTCTTTTGTTCAAAACATCAAAGGTATAAAGCAATCTTCAACATCTTTATAATGAGCCCAATGGTGGATTTACCACAAGATATTCTCAATATGAACCTATTTGTGATAAAGTGACTAGTAATCAACATAACCAAGTGTTCAATAACTACATGTACTTGTGGACTCAAAGAGCTAAGAAAGAGCATGTAGCAAAAAGGAAGAAAGAGCATGAGGAGAATCCATGGATATAATCAACAATGGCATCTTATTCTCAAGAGCCTATTTTTGCTCTTTTATTAGCAAATCATGAAGAGGGTGACTTTCTATCTACCTCACATGGATTGTTCAAGTTCAATGAAGAGGACATAGGACCAATGATCGAAGAAGAAGAACCTTCTAGGTTTGACATAGAAGGAAATACACAAGTTCTCATAGGCATCTACCAAGCACAATTTCTTTCACTAAGCAAGAGGACAACAATTGCACCATGGAAGATGATGCATCAAATGATTTTTTCCTACATTTGAAGGATTGTTTGAGGAACCTACACAAGAAAAAAATGAATAAGCTTGAACTAATCAAACTATTCAAGTGGTGGTTGTTGAAGGAATGGAATCTTTTCCAAGAGGTCAATATCCTCTTTCAACATCGAACTCCATTGATTGAAGATCAAGGTATTTCGCTCCTTGAACTTCAAGTTTGATGGACTCCACAAGCATAAATGATGATGGATTTCAATTTTTATAGACACCTTCATTGTAGATAGGAACTTTGTCACTAGATGTTGATACTTTTCTTCATGGTGACAATGAAGGATCCCAGTTAGACGAAAGAATAGTTTATTTTGTGTGAAGATGATTTGGCATCTAAATCACACCTTAGGTTATGATTTGATGTAATATCCCTTGACTGATCTGCCCTTATGTTGCTGATTTAAACCTCAAGGAATATTGTCGAACACTTGTACAGATTGATATCAACTGATAATTGTCCTTTACTTGCTCAAACACAGTTTAGAATTATGCCAAAGGATGATATGAGATCTTATCCACCAACGCCAACCAATTACTAATGAAATAGGTATGCTTATGCAAGATATTTTGTAATTTCAATGCATATAGATATCATAAACTAATTGCAAAAATGCTGCTACAGCAACTAGGAATTCTATCATACACTTTTGATGCAACCTCCGATGGTGAATGAGTTGCTACAGCCAAGTGGCATAAATACAAACACTTGGTATGCAAGCCTAAAGCTAAACTTGAGCTAAAATTAGTACCTACAGCCCATAGACATTTTGTCAAACAATTGGCATTCGAACTAATGAACTAAGCATGAAGATTATAACCATGGGGCATTACCTCAATTATAGGACCTGCAACTTATCACTTCCATATTGGAGTATCAAGTTTATTACAAGCAAATATGATTAGCCAAGACTCTTGGCTCCCAATGCAATCACTACAAGTCTGAGTACAATGACAACTATGAAACAATGTTGATATGAATATGCTAACTCATGAAAGAACCTAGAAATGTAAGCTGCTATGAATCGATGATGAAGATGAAGGAATGTCAGCCTCAAAACAGCCCATAAACATCCCTTTCAAGCCCAAATCATGCCTCTTCAAGTGTCGTCCCTGTTCTGGCCCAGCATCTTATTTAAAGCTGTAGAATCTCCTCAATCCAGCACAGATTGGCCTCCTGGATGAAGCCCACACTTTAGCAATAATCTCAGCTGATAGTTTCACAGCCTCAAAATTGCATAACCAATGAGAGTTTTCATTTCCAATGGCTGGAAATGGCAGAAACCCTAGCTGGCTTTCTCACCAAACAACAACATCAAAGCAAATATCAATTCCTAGATGATATGAAGCTTGGGTGACCCTCTTAATATACTTTTTTTTCTCCTCATGAAGTCAGCCCATCTAGAAGCTTCCTCTTTATTAAAATAATATTTTATTTGCACTTTTACTAATATTAAAATATGACCTTATAAATAATAAATTGAAATGGCCCCCTTTTTAAATGCCACATGACCCCTCAAGTCATAAAGTGCAAATATAACGTTAAAATATAATATTAAAATATTAATTATTATTAAAGTGACCTTTAATAATAATTAAACATCATAACTTAGGCAAAACACCTTATTTCTCCAAGCCAACTGAATACCAGAATCGACACTGCCGAAATATCCCATTCAGGTGCTTTGCTATAAATAGTAACCCTGATTGAATGACTTACTATAAATAGTAAGTATGAGAAACTGAGTTCTAAAACCTCTGCAAAGGCCAAGCTTGAACCTCATTGAACCTTGGAGAAGAAACCACACTGATATCCATCCAACAAGGCCCTCTAACCACCTGCGTTAGCCTATGAGGGCCAGGAGTAGGCTAAACCACCCAAAAACCACAACTGCCTAAAATGGGGACATTACAGTCCACTCTCCCTGAAATTGCTTGTCCCCAAGCAATCCCAACTGCCAAAAGAAAACCCTCCGAATGTTCACTCCACCTAGATCCCAAATCCAAAAAGGAAGTCTGCCATGTCTGATATCCTCTGACTTCCTCTACGTAACTCTGATCTCATCTTTACCATGCCAGAAGTGGTGAAGATTTCCACTAGGACCCATCTAATACACAGTGCCAAACCTGTCATCGCCTGGATCCCAATGCAAATGAACCTCACGTACATCTGTCATGAAGTGATACGAATATATGAAAGTATCTGCAACACAACATCTCTCTCTATCCTTTGCCCAATTCCTATGGACATGCTAACTAACCAAGCCATCATACCTACTGCCCCCATAATCATCATGTAACCATGTATTCGTATGAAATCTCTATAACATAGAAGTAGCAAACCTTGTCGAATACATAATAGCACAATGGATAACTGATTGTTGTCCCTGCAAGTCATTAGGAGAAGACTCTGCTCCAATCCCCTTTTGTCTTCTCTCTAACTGAACCACCCAAAGATGATCCTCAATCAGTTTGTGCATCCTATCATGATGAGATAATGTTGCAATAATCTCATCCTCCTTCACTGTCAACTGAGTCTCCAAGCTATGAACGACTTCCACCTCACATGAAGAAACCTCAATCTGTTCTCGTTTCCTCATGTTGGGAATCTTTACCAAGTCCTTCAATTGACCAAACTTATCAACCTCATCATCATCATTAGAATAAAGTGCATTTTCAGATTCATCCTCTCTTTGAATAAAGAATCTTCTAATGTTATCTATCATTTTTTGTCTTGCTATGTTGATGAGATTGACCTTTTCTTTCACTTCTTGAAGATGTTGTCTTGCATTGGTAGCCACTAATCTAACCTCTTTGACTTTTTGCAACCATTCTTCCTTCATCTTTTCGGACTTCTTTACCTCTTTGATGCCAAAATATACAAAATCAGTCCTCTTATGATATCTTCATGTCTACCAATTGGTGTAGGGCTACCATTAATGGTTGATATCATAACATTAGCTTTCTCATGATCACAAGCTCCTATCTCATGAGAATGATGGGACATAATGCTGTTGTCCTCAAACAAATCAGTAATGACATCATGCCATTGTAAAAAGTCTCCTTCATCATGTGTAGTCAAAACACTAGTGGCTGCTCCACTAAGTAAAGGATCAACTTTCACATCCACCTTTCTATCTTGGGCCTCTAATAGACTTTCATTTATATGAATAACATTCATCCAACCACGATCTGATTCTTTACCATGATAGGATGAAGCAATGCTAGACTCACCTAATGAAGCATCACAAGAAACCTTATCTTCATGTAGATGTTCTAATGCAACTGGTTTATCTTCAAACATCACTTGCTCTTCTCCCATCTTGAAGTCATCATGAAGTGTCTTGTGCCCAACATCTTTCTTAATGTAAGTCTGATTTTTGCTCTCCATAGGATCAGCTGTATGCTGGTCACTAGTTGCTGAAAATTTATTGTAAAGATTTCTAGATACTTCACCTGTAGAGACCTCTTGTTTCTCCTTCTTTTTGTTTTGTGATGTAGACCCTTTAAAAATGGATGATATATACCGTGCTAATCTGTCTATGGTTGCAGGGTGTGAAAGCAATTCATTCATCCTCTTCTGGTTTTCATCCAACTTATTCAAACTTTGTTTAAGCTTCTCCATATTCTTGTCCCACTGCTTCTGAGTACTGGAAGTAACCATGATTAACTAGCTGATTCAATGTCCAATCTACCCAACAGGATGGCAGGACAAAAGCTCTGATACCACTATAATATCCCTTGACTGATCTGCCCTTATGTTGCTGATTTAAACCTCAAGGAATATTGTCAAACACTTGTTGTGCAAATTGATATCAACTGATAATTGTCCTTTTCTTGCTCAAACACGGTTTAGAATGATGCCAAAAGCTTATATAAGATCTTATCCACCAACGCCAACTGATTACTAATGAAATAGGTATGCTTATGCAAGATATTGTGTAATTTCAATGCATATAGATATCAGAAACTAATTGCAAAAATGCTGCTACAACAACTAGGAATTCTGTCACACACTTTTGATGTAACCTCCGATGGTGAATGAGTTGCTATAGCCAAGTGGCATAAATACAAACACTTGGTATGCAAACCTAAAGCTAAACTTAAGCTAAAATTAGTACCTACAGCCCATAGACATTTTGTCAAACAATTGGCATTCGAACTAATGAACTAAGCATGAAGATTATAACCATGGGGCATTACCTCAAATATAGGACCTACAACTTATCGCTTCCATATTGGAGTATCAAGTTTATTACAAGCAAATATGATTGGCCAAGACTCTTGGCTCCCGATGCAATCACTACAAGTCTGAGTACAAATGACAACTATGAAACAATGTTGATATGAATATGCTAACTCGTGAAAGAACCTGGAAATGTAAGCTGCTATGAATTGGTGATGAAGATGAAGGAATGGTAGCCTCAAAACAGCCCATAAACATCCCTTTTAAGCCCAAATCATGCCTCTTCAAGTGTCGTCCTTGTTCTGGCCCAGCATCTTATTTAAAGCTATAGAATCTCCTCAATGTAGCATAGATTGGCCTCCTGGATGAAGCCCACACTTTAGCAATAATCTCAGCTGATAGTTTCACAGCCTCAAAATTGCATAACCAATGAGAGTTTTCATTTCCAATGGCTAGAAATGGCAGAAACCCTAGCTGGCTTTCTCACCAAACAACAACATCAAAGAAAATATTATTTCCTGGATGATATGAAGCTTGGGTGACCCTCTTAATATACTTTTTTTTTCTCCTCATGAAGTCGGCCCATCTAGAAGCTTCCTCTTTATTAAAATAATATTTTATTTTAATTATATTAAAATATGACCTTATAAATAATAAATTGAAATGGCCCCCTTTTTAAATGCCACATGACCCCTCAAGTCATAAAGTGCAAATATAATGTTAAAATATAATATTAAAATATTAATTATTATTAAAGTGACCTTTAATAATAATTAAACATCATAACTATGGCAAAACACCTTATTTCTCCAAGCCAACTGAATACCGGAATCGACACTGCCGAAATATCCCATTTAGGTGCCCTGCTATAAATAGTAACCCTGATTGAATGACTTACTATAAATAGTAAGTATGAGAAACTGAGTTTTGAGACCTCTGCAAAGGCCAAGCCTAAACCTCATTGAACCCTGGAGAAGAAACCGCACTGATATCCATCCAACAAGGCCCTCTAACCACCTGTGTTAGCCTACAAGGGCCAGGAGTAGGCTAAACTACCCAAAAACCACAACTGCCTAAAATGGGGACATTACATTTGATATGAAGAATTCATTGTCAAACCTAAATATTTTCACCTTGAGAGTGGATCATCAATAGAAGATGCAATTAATTTCCTTTTGAAGTTCAATTCATCGTCATCCTCATTCTTAATAGATTTTTCGTATATCAATGAAAAGTCAAGAGTTGAACATAAATCAATCGTCTATGAGTCTATTTTAAAAAATTTCACTACTAAATAAGAATTATTGGTCAAAGAAGAAGAAATGATATCAAAGGATCATTTTCCCACTCCATCTCTTGTGTCAGAAGATAGTTGTTGCACAATAAGAGATGATCAATTTAACTATTTTCTCTCATAGTTGATGCACCCTTTCAGTAGTGGGGAACTGACTTCATTAGGGAAATACAAGAGAAATCTAGCAATGGATTTAAGTGGGTCCTTGTGGCCACTAATTACTTCACCAAGTGGGTAGAAGCAATTCCCACTCGCAATGCAACTTCCAAAGTGGTTATTGATTTCATAATCAATAATATAATCACCAAGTTTGGAGTGTCGGCTAAGATTTTGGCAGATAATGCAATGTGTTTCAGGTCTCAAGAGATGCTGAACATGTGTTCTAAATTTGGCATAAACCTTGTGCATTTGTCTCCTTAAATTACCCCAAAGCAATGGACAAGATGAATCGAGTAATAAAAGCTTGATGAAGATCATAAAAAGGACACTGGATCAGAACAAGAAGAGATAGGATGACAGCTTGAAGTATGCTCTATGGGCTGACAGAATAACTTTCAAGAGATTTATTGGTAGAAGTCCATTTGAGCTAGTGTATGGAGCAGAGGTGAAGATGCCCATCAACATAGAATTACCAGTCCACTAGTTGCTACAAGATATTGAAGGAGAGCAGTATGATGCAATATCCCAGAGGATCTTACAACTAACTGAGTTGGAAGAATAGAGAAGAGCTGCACATGACAAGATGTTGAATCATAAGTAGAGAATGAAGCTCTTGTTTGATAAAAGTACTATGTCAAGAGAATTCTGGGTTGGTGACTTTGTGCTTCTCTAGGATGCAAACTATGAAGATACAGGGAAGCATGGCAAATTCGATCCCTTATGGCTTGGGCCTTATGAAGTTGCAAAGAAATTAGAGCTCAATGTCCATCGTTTGATAACTTTGGAAGGAGAACTCATGGAGCTGTCCATTCAAGGTCAGCATTTAAAGCATTACTTTTCATAAGTAATGATTTCCTTCAAATTTTGTGATGAAATCTTGTTATATTTGTTATTTTTGACCTCAAGTAGTCTTGGCCATTGTTGGTCTTGATGGTGTTTTGTTTTGGTTCTTGTATGTCATTTTTTGGTTTTTTTGGTCTACCTAGAGATCTGGATTCTCGTTGTGCAACTGCTTGGCACACATCCCCAACTAGAGCCACTGTTGGGACTTAAAAAACTAGTTCCTAACTTGCACCTTTTTACCCCAAATCCAGTGAAAGACCCACTTTATGCTTCAATATTAGACCTATAGTTTATAACCGTTATGAGATATCGTCCATAGTTTTCATGTGTTTGCTTTTTAAGTACAAGGAAAAAGCCCAAAAAATGACTAAGCCCAAATCTCTCTAAGTGTTTGCTTGTATTTTTCACCTTTGTCGGAGGTCAGAGTTTCAGGGTTCCTCCTTCTGTCGTGCTTTCCTAGTTGGCTCTGAAGCCCTCCTAGGCTAAAATTTGCCTAAGTGTTAAGTTCTTGAAAATTCTTCTAAGTTTGTCGGAGGTTGGAGTTCAGGCCTTTGGCCTTCA
Source organism: Cunninghamia lanceolata (assembly GCA_027924645.1). Classification (NCBI taxonomy): domain Eukaryota; kingdom Viridiplantae; phylum Streptophyta; class Pinopsida; order Cupressales; family Cupressaceae; genus Cunninghamia; species Cunninghamia lanceolata. The sequence goes on along the minus strand of BSBN01000071.1, from coordinate 6,290,348 downwards.
ATCTTCTTCAAGGTAGGTGTCAGGGAGAAGCCCTAGGGTCCGAAGTCCGATGAGTTTACTTGTTCAAATCTTTCTAAGTATGAAGTGTGCAGCGAAGCTCGAAGGTTGGCTCTTCTTCCTTCCTTCGAGGAAGGCAAAACGAGGAAGGCCCAACGACTGATCCCCGACAAGTGTTCTCTTCTTTGTGTTGAGAGCGGATGACAAGGCTCCTCTCTTACCTCTTCCATACGGCAAATGCGTAAGGTGAAAATCTTGGGGGCTGACCCTTGGCATTTTCATAATTTGACTAAGTGTTTCGGAGGTTGGAAGTCAGGCCTCCGACTTTCCCTCTTCTTCAAGACAAGCACAGAGTGGAAGGCACAGGGGCCAAAGTCCACCTAAGGTTTGAAATATTTTCTAAGTGGACTTCGGGGGTCGGCGTTATGATGTTCTCTCTTCTTCCAAGCAGGCAAAACGGTGAAGGCTCGAGGGCCGAAGTCCGATGGGGCAAGTATTCCTCTAAGTGTTGCGGGCTTCGACAAGCGGGAGTTTCTCGTTCCTTCCTTCTTCCTTTTGGAAGGTAGCATGCAGAAGGCCCATAGTTTGAAGCCTGCTGAAATATTCAAAGGCTTCTATGTTTTCAAAATGTGGGAGCTCTCCTTTTCTTTCTTCTTCCTTCTGGGAGGCAGAAGGAAGAAGGCCTGAAGCCAAGCCCCCAATGACTTTTATTTCTCTAAGTGTTTTGGGTCGAGTGGTTCCTTTCTTCCCTTCTAATAAGCATGCTGCAAGCGGAAGGCCCAACCTAAGAAGTCTGATTTGTCAGAGGTTGACTTCCTGGCCTTCCAAACTCCTCCAACCACCTGGGAATGCGCCAACTACTTCTAGGGACGCCCTTAATGTGAAGTGGGTGGCCGAAATTAATGCTTTTAATGTAGTTGGTGGGGTTGGTGATGGTTTTCCTGCCTAGTTTATTATCAGACCCACACGTGAAGGCTATAAAGGCAAGATTTGAACTCTTTTCTAAAGGGATTTTTTGGAATTTTTTAGGCAACAAAGTGCAGAGCTCTCTAGGGTTTCAAAGAACAAAAACGTTCCAGTTCTCCAGTGGATAAGACATAGGTTATGAAAGATTTTCATATTGATTTCCACAATTAGTGTATGAACTTCTTCTTATGTAATTTTTCAAGGAAAACCTCAGTTTTAGCTAGGGTTTCCTCTTGCCACACTTCGTGGCATGACTATAACCATTAATTAGATGAATATGACAGATTCGTAAACCATTACATGCTATGTGATGATATTTTCTGTGGTTGTAGATGAATGATTGTATTTTGACAAAGGATTACTAAGTATATTCTTCATTGATCATTGTTTTTCTTGCATCTAAATATCTAGAAGGTGTGTGTTTCATTTCTGTGTTGTTTTTCCCCTCTGCTAAATTGTGGACTCTACAGCCCATCAGTATAGGCATAGTTTGTGATGTTTGATCACCCACACCTCTTTTAAAAACTCAAACAAACTTATCAAGTGTGAAATAAGTTGTCAGTATGGCATGCATTGTTCTAGTTCTGTGCTGAAAACAAGAAATATGGTTAATGGGTCATCATAATACCAATTCTAGCAGACTAAACAAGCATACTTGCACTTTCCATTGTTATTGGGAGTGCCTTTCATCAGCTATATATGGGTTCTTAGTCACAACTAGTTGTTCTAGGTCCAGTGATAGTCACTGGGATCTAGAAAACGATTTGGGTTGGGTTGTCTTGTCATTTTTAGTTGTTCATCTAGTTTGAAGTTAATCCCTGTTTAGGTATACCCCTTGGAATATCCCTCCAGAGTTCAAGTTGAGCTCAAAGTGTAGAGGAGCCTACCCACTCCTGTTAGTTGGCCAAAATCGCCCTAAACTTGTTGATAAACCTCTTTCAAATCGCTCAGAATGACATCCCTGGCCTAACTGATTTAGGAATGTTTTAGAGTTTTGTGCTGCAAATCTTTTGGGACCCAATAGACTTAATCCAAGAGACTTTCACAATTGTAGATTTGAACCCTGAACTTTTCAAATTAAAATTAAAATTTAATCTCGCTGGCTTCCACCTATTAGCCATTTTGAGCTAACCTAACACACATTTGTGTTGATTTATGTGATTTGTTGTTGTATCTAAACATTCATTCACTTATTTGAAATCTAGTTGGAATGCAAAAAAGAACTTCTAGGTCAAAGAGCTTAAAGGAAAATCTATTCTACATTACGTATTTGTGACGTCATTCTAGGTCCATTATACAGTTGCTTGTTATCTTCAATCTCGAGCCACAAAGCCAATCCCACTAGGGGGCTAATTAAGGAGAATGTGACCCTTGTGGTTTAGCAAATTCCCTTACAACAAAGCAGATATTAGAAATCAACATGAGCGAGTTTCAACAGTCCACATCCTATCAATTCAAATTCATGAGTTATTGTTTAGGTTCGCACATTAATTCAAATTTTCGCACATGAAGATTAGGTTTGCATTCATGTAATTGAACACGTGCAATCAATTTGTAAAATCTGAAATCTTCATCTAAATAAAACCTAAAATTCAAACACCTTTACAAATTAGTTCTAACATCTATTACAACTTATCTCTATCATCAAATTCAGAACTAAATATCAAATTTAATTTTTTTCAATTTTCAACATTTATTTCAATTATTAATCCTGAATATTACCTAAATCAAATTTGTTTATCATTGTGATTTTATTAATTGTGCTAAGATAGTGTTTCCCCTCCACACGCGTCTCGGATAAACCTGACGAGAACTCACATATCTTATAGTTTTATGATTTTTCATGAATGTTTTGCGCAGCCAAACCCATGGCTGTGGCAATCACAGTATCTTCTACATTTCAACAACACTGTAATCGCTCCCACAGCAACAATTATGAACAGATTGATACGAATGGAAAGAGGAGGAAGAAAACGGCATTGTCTGTGGAGCTGATGCGTCAAACTAATTGTCAAACTTATGTACATATTACTAACAACAAAAGATTTAGAAGAAAAATAACAAATGTCTGTTTATTGAAGGAGGCCATGGAAATTCTGTACCTGACCGAGCAGCCTCAGTTGTGGATAGATACCAACGTGTATGCATCTCTTTTGCAGGCCTGTATTGAATTAAAAGCCTTTACAGAAGGCTTTCTTGTCCATTCGCACATGATTAAAACTAGTTTTAAGCCTAATATGTATTTGAACAATATTCTTCTGAGCATGTATGTTAAGTTTGGAAGACTGTTGGATGCACGCCAAGTATTTGACAAAATGCGGAAAAGAAACAAAGTATCATGGACTACATTAATTGCAGGATATGCACAGAATGGGTTTGCTAATGAGGCTCTGGAGCTTTTTTCTGAAATGCATTGCAAAGGGGTGAAGGCTAATGCTGTTACGTTTGTCTGTGCGGTTAGGGCAATGGCTGAGCTAGAGGCTGTGAAGCTGGGAAGGCAAGTTCATGGTTGTATTGTTAAGAGTGGGTGTTCGTTGAATATGTATTTGGAGAGTGCACTTGTTTCTTTATATGGTAGTTGTGGGTATTTGAAGGATGCGTTACAGATATTTGACAAAATGTCCGAACGAGATGTCACTGCATGGACTGTGATGATTGCAGGATATGCAAGGAATGGGTGTGGGGAAGAGGCACTGAGATTGTTTAATGAAATGAAATGTGAGAGAAAGGATCCTAATGAGTTTACAGTCGCTAGCATGCTTAAGGCATGTGGGGAGCTCAATGCTCTCAGAGAAGGGAAACAGATCCATGCTGCCATCATGAGAACAAAAATCAGGCAGGATGTTTATGTGGATAGTACCCTTATTGATATGTATGTTAAATGTGGTTGTGTGTCTGGTGCTCGCAAAGTGTTTGACAGAATGCCAAAACATAACAATATTTCATGGACTGCAATGATTGCGGGATATGCACAGAATGGATTTGGTAAGGAGGCCATATCACTTTTTAGTCTAATGCTAAGATCAGGTAAGAAGCCTAACAACTTTACTCTTGTTAGTGTTCTTAAGGCATGTGTACTTCTTAAGACAGTAAAACATGGGAAGCAGGTTCATGCCCAGATCTTAAAGAATGAGTATGAAATGAACACTCATTTGTTGAATACTCTTGTTGACTTATATGCCAAGTGCGGGAACTTGGTCTATGCAGGAAGGGTTTTTTTGCAGTTGCCCATACGGGATGTTGTTTCATGGACTACAATCATTGCAGGGCATGTTAAGCAGGGACATGGTGAGGAAGCTATGACACTGTTAGCAAGTATGTTAGGAGAAGGGATGGAACCGAATCAGTTTACCTTCACAAGCATTCTTAGAGCATGTGCTACTCTAGAGGCTTTGGAACAGGGAAAACAGATTCATGGATCTATTAATAAGGCTCAATTTGAGTCTGATGTTTTTGTGGGGGTAGCCCTTATGGACATGTATGCCAAGTGTGGAAGTTTGGTTCATGCACATCATGTGTTTGATAGAATGACTGAACGAAATGAATTCTCTTGGAATGTGATAATTGAAGGATATCTAAGACATGGGTACAGTAGAGAAGCCTTGCGACTAATATGCCAAATGCATAAGTCTGGCATGACGCCAGAGAATGAAATCATTGTCAGTGTTTTAAATTCATACGCTGGTAATATTGTTGGTTAGCCCTCACGCTCATGCAAGTGACTTTAGCTCAATCTATTGGGAAATGAGTTACACATAATGTATATGTTGGTAATATTTAATTTTAAGGAATGTCAAGCCTAAGGTCTGGCAGCAAAATTCTATATAGTAACTTGGTGCAAAATGTAGTAATATGTATCGAACCTTATTTGCAATAAATGTGAAAGCAGACTCATCAACTTCCATGAAACCATACCCTAGGAAGCCTATGGAGATGAAATAAATGAGAGAGCAATGCACATCAACAGTGCAGACCTGTGTGTACAAGTATGGGGGAAATTCAAGTTTGATATAAAAAGGCATGGAACAAACCTGCACTGTGGGTGTGATCTATTTTGCCTGCAGCCTCCATTGTTCTGACTTGGTATAGACAACATCATTAGAACTTGGCATACACTAGCAATAAAGCAGTCAGAAATTCTTGGTCTTAGCTGGTAATGATTTCAAATTATCAAGAGTCTCCATTAATTTTCATGTATCTGGTATTTTTATAGTGTATCAAATTATATGATGATTTATTGGGATGTAAGTGTATCATTTCAATTCAATCTTCATCAATCCATATTCCATGAGTGATGGTTCACAATTACCCATCTCTGATGATCATGAATGGTCCACTTACCACTCATTGCATCTAGTTGCTCAAAGCGGTGAAATGTCGGAAATTATGCCAATCTTCATCGACCCATATTTCATGAGTACAAGTTCACAAGTAGCATCTCTCATGAATACGAATGGTCCACTTACCACTCATTACATCTAGGTGATGCTCACAAGGTTGAAACACTAGAACTTCTTACTTAGCATTAGAATCTATGCCAATCTTCATCAACCCATATTTCATGAGTGCAAGTTCACAAGTACCCATCTCTTGTGACTATGAATGGTCCACTTAGCACTTATTACACTAGGTGATGTTCACAAGGTGAAACAATGAAACTTTTTGGGATGTCACCATCCCAATACTAGTCTTTCTCAAGCACACGTAATCATAGAGTTTCCCCCATAATCAAGCTCACTTAGCTTGCTACCTCATTTGCAAAACCTTCAACAAGTTTGTGCCTTCTGAAACATTCATTATATAGCTCCCTAGCTCATTCATTTTCATATATGTGGTATTTTTGCAATGTATCAAATTATATGAAAATTTATTGGGATTCAATTATCTAGTTTCAAGTCATTCTTCATTGACCCATATTGAATGAGTATTAGTTCACAAGTACACATCACTTGTAACCATGAATGATAGACTTAGCACTTATTGCATCTAGGTGATGCTCACAAGTGTGAAGCACTAGAGATTCCTAGGTCACTAATTCTAGTACTGTTTTGACTGAGACACACTTTGAAAAGAAGCTAGGTGTGCGGAAATCGCTTCCTACGCTAATCTAATGAGGAGAGGGCTATGCAAATTCAATTTAATCCTTACAAATACAGCAACATTAAACATCTAACAAAGATATTGCAACAATACACATAGAACCAGAAAGAAGACAGAAGAAGAGAGACAAAGATATAATGTGGGGAAAACCCTTATCGGGTGAAAAACCCCACACTCAGAACCCTGCACAATGTATTATCAAAATTGAATATGGTTTAGAATACACTTGCAATGCAAGTTTCATTAGTCTTCGACACTCGTGTTTGGAGTCAGTCCGGCAACATAACAATACCTGTCAATCACATACTACATCTCCTCCTCCAAGCACCTGTTTATATAGAATATACAAGGCAAAATTGGCTCTATCTTGGAATGGGCGTCCAACTTGGCCTCATGGCCCAAAACCCATGCCTATGGAGACTTGGTCAACATTGTAGAATGTATCTAACACTTGTCCACAGCTTCTATCTTAAAGAGGTCGCCTATTTCCAAATGGGCTATAACAGATGCTTTTACGACTATTACGACCGTCATAGAATCTATTATAGCAATTACAACTTACAGTTGTAAGAGAATCTGTCATACACAGGCTATAAATAACATATTCTCTTACAACATGTCATAGTCCACCTTGGGGCGCCCAAAGATGTCTTTTTCAAAAATGCTTTATAACACATGTCTTCACCTGTCTTACAAGCTTCTATTTCTGACTCTTACATGTCATAACTTCGTCATAGGAATCTGTCATAACTGTTTTGGTCAAACATTCCCTTACACAACATCCAAGATGCCGACACATGGCAAAATATTCCTACCACAAAGTGGGACGCCTATCTCCTCATGTGAGGACAAAATTACAAGTTGTTATCTTCCATGTAGGATGACACATCACTGTGCCACATCCCACAAAATGACAATATGGAATTTACAATTAATTTACAACATAAGCAATGAATAAATAAATACAATCATAAATAATGCAAGGAATTACCAAGGTTGAGACACCTTAATTCCCAACATTCTCCCACTTGTCGAACACCTTGTAAGAGCCAATAGAATAACATGATTTAATTGCTATAGGCTGAGAGGCCCATAGACTCCGAACACCATCTGAACTTCTCTGTGCCCACTGGCTTCATCAATGCATTTGCAACATTCTTCAAAGTATCTACCTTCTCCAAATTTACCTTCTAATCCTCTACTACGTCTCGCACAAAGTGAAACTGAACATCAATATGCTTTGTTTTGGCATGGAAAGTTGGATTCTTCGCAAGGCAAATTGCACTCTGACTGTCACACCTGATTGTGATCTGACCTGCATCAACACCAATATCTGAACACAATCTCTTAAGCCAAATGGCTTCCTTACAAGCATGAGTTGCTACCATATACTCAGCTTATGTCGTGGACAAAGCAACCACAGGTTGCACTTACTCATCCAACTAATAGCACCACCAAACAATGTAAATACATAAGCATTGGTGGATCTCCTACTGTCAATGTCACCTGCTCAATCTGAACCCACAAATCCACGAATATCAACAGAATGCGGAGGTCCTATAACATTACTATGATAGCATATGGAATACTCGGAAGTACCCCTCAAATATCTGAACACTCGCTTAACTGCATCCCAATGTACTCGTCTAAGATTAGCCATAAATCGACTAAGGACTCCTACTGCTTGGGCAATGTCTAGTCTTGTGCAGACCATAGCATACATCAAACTACCAACAACACTAGCATAAGGTATTCTACTCATGTCCTCCACCTCACTAGGAGATTTTGGACAATCCTCAATAGATAACTTTGTCCCCAAAGAAACAGGAACACACAATGGTCTACAATCTGCTATGCTGAACCTATCCAACACAGTCTTCACATACTTACTCTGGCTTAACCAAAGTTTTCTGTTAATTCTGTCTCTTCTGATTTCCATTCCTAGAATGTACCTGGCTACCCCTAAATCTTTCATTTCAAACTGTGCTGACAACTGAGATTTAAAATCAGAAATCATATTCTTACCCTTTCCAATGAGCAATATATTATCAACATATAATGCAACAATGAGAATACGATCACCATCAAACTTATAATACACACAGTGGTCCGATTTCGATCTCACAAATCCAATAGACAACACAAAGGCATCAAACTTCAAGTACCATCTCCTAGGAGACTACTTCAAACCATACAAAGACTTCTTTAACTTGCAAACCAAATTTTCTTTACCTTTCACCATGTAATGCTCTGGCTGTGACATGTAGATTTCTTCCTCCAAATCACCATGAAGGAAAATTGTCTTGACATCCATCTATCCTACCTCTAAGTCATAAGCTGCTGCAATAGATAATAGGAATCGAATGGATGTCAGCTTTGCAACGGGAGAGAAGATCTCACCATAATCTATACCCTCCACTTGTGAATATCCCTTCGCAACCAATCTGGCCTTGTACTTCTCAACACTGCCATCTGCACCAAATTTCTTCTTGAACACCCATTTGCATCCAACAGGTTTCCGTCCAGAAGGCAAAGGTACCAAGTCCCAAGTTTGATTCTTTTCCAAAGAAGCCATTTCATCCTCCATGGCCTCCTTCTAGGAACCTGCATCTTTCATATCCATAGCCTCTGATACAGTTCTAGGTTCATCACTGTTAGTGAGCAAAGCAAAAGCACAACTAGAATCAAGCAATGTATAACCAAACCTTTCAGGTTGCTTCCTTATTCGTGTAGACCTCCTTAAGAGCTGAGGTTGAGGTTCAGCTTCTTCATCTGAGCTTTCAGAGTTGCAAGAGCTCTCATCATCAGGTCCAACATTGTCTTTCTATTCAGTCTTCTTAGGGGTAGTAGGAGACTGAACAACATCCTCTTTCTTTTCTTTTTCTTCTAGCTGTAAAATAGTGGAAGAAGGTGTTAGCTCTCTGAAGATAACACTTCTACTATACAACACTTTTTCAGCCATAGGGTCCCAAAGCTTGTATCCTTTCACACCGACACCATAGCCAGTGAAGATACACTTGATAGCCTTGTTCTCAAATTTTGACCACTTCTCCTTAGGCACATGTGCATATGCCTCACAACCAAAAACACGAAGATGCCTTATTGAAGGCTTTCTACCAGACCACACCTCCATGGGTGTCTTTCCAACAAGAGTTGATGTAGGAGATCTATTTACAAGATAGCAAGTAGTGGCAATAGCTTCAGGCCAAAACTTTTGTTCTAGGCCAGCTCCACTAATCATACTCCTAGCCTTCTCCATCAGTGTCCTGTTCATCCTCTTTGTAACTCTATTTTGCTGCGGGGTATATGGAGTTGTCTTATGTCTTTCAATCCCAAGTTCCTTGCAATATTTATCGAATTATGTAGAATAGAACTCACCACCATTGTCAGTTCTCAAACACTTAATCTTTTTAGCAGTTTGATTTTCAACAAAGGCCTTAAACTCCTTAAACTTACTATAGAGTTCAAATTTGTTTCTGAGAAAATAAATCCATGTGCTTCTACTGTAGTCATCTATGAAAGATAAAAAATATACAGATTTTGATAATGAAGGAACATTAACAGGACCAAATACATTAGAATAAACAAGGTCTAACACACCAAAAGACTTATGAGAACTCGAATAAAACTAAGCACGGTTTTGTTTGCCATATATGCAATGTTCGCAAAAGTCAAACTCAAGATTACAATTACTAACCCCTCAACGAGGTTTTTATTTTTCAGGTTACGCAGACCCTTCTCACCAATGTGGCCAAATCTCTTATGCCATAACATTGTCTTTTCAACAGGAAGCTTAACTTTCAAGGCATGAATAAAACTATCAAAACTAGATACAACGGATTTCTTCACTGTTCGTTCAGATGGTGGGGATGAAGTGACTGCTGCTCTCTTCCTTGAGTCAGAAGAACTATTGCATTGTGAAATGCATGCCTCCAGTTGAAACAGAGTACCTCTCCTAGTACCCTTAGCAAGCACCATAACTCCTCTAGTCATCTTGCATCCTTCTTTCGAAAAGACAACATGCACACCTGCATCATTCAACATACTTACAGAAAGCAGGTTCCGTGCTAAGCCTGGGATATGCATAACCCCAGAGATCCCCTTCACTTGTCCATTAGGGAATTGGATAGACTCTTCCATGATCAATAATCTTCATATGAGAGTCGTCACCCAGGTACACCTTTTCACCATCGAACTCTTCATACTTAGTAAACCAGTCTCGATGCGAGGTCATGTGGAATGATGCACCATAATCAATCAGCCACACATCATCAGATGCATGGGTTGCCAGGGATGCGATGAAGGCATCACCATCATCTTGTGACTTGTCAGAATCTGAATCTGGGTTCTTCTTCTTCTTTTTCTTTTCCTCTTTGCATTCCTTTCGGAAATGCCTAGATTTACCACAGTTCCAACAAAGAGCCTTGGACTTTCCAGGAGATTTGGATCTCCCATGGGATTTGGATCTACCCTTCTCAGCTTTCTTGTCCTTCTTTTTCCCTTTCTCCTTGGGTCTTCCACGAATTGCAAGAGCCTCTTTAGCTGCCTTAGAAGACTTCATCGATTTTGAATGTAGATGTGGTGCTTCCAATAGGCATGACAAGATGATCCCACGAGTCTGGCAAAGAACAAAGCAAGGTCATACATCGATCCTCCTCCTCCATCTTTACACCAACGGATGTTAATTGTGCAACTAGCATGTTGAAAGCATTCATATGTTCTGCAACAAATCCTCCATCCTCCATTCGAAGGGAATACAACTTCTTTCTCAGAAAAAGTTTGTTAACCAGGGATTTGGCTTGATACACATCTCCCAACTTCTTCCAAAGCAAGTTTACAATAGTCTCCTCATGGAGATTTAACAGGACATAATCAACAAGACTAAGTCTTATGAGACCCTTAGCCTTCTGATCCTTGAGATCCCAGTCAGCTTGTGACATTGCAGCTAGTTTTGTTCCACTGATAGTTTCCCAGAGGTCTCAATCAACAAGCATGTCTTCCATCTTGAGCTTCCACAACTCGAAATTAGTGCCATTAAATTTCTCCACCTCTATCCTCCCGGATGTGCTTGCCATCTCCTTGCTGCAATAAGATTCAGAGTACTCTGCACAGACTCCCACTCAACTTAAAATCAGCTCAAAAAACCCCTACCCAATAGCTAAGACCAAAACTGACCAGGCTCTGATACCAACTGAAAGGAAGCTAGGTGTGCAAAAATCGCTTCCTACACTAATCTAATGAGGAGAGAGCTATGCAAATTCAATTTAATCCTTACAAATACAGCAACATTAAACATCTAACAGAGATATTGCAGCAATACACGTAGAACCAGAAAGAAGACAGAAGAAGAGAGACAAAGATATAATGTGGGGAAAACCCTTATCGGGTGAAAAACCCCACTCAGAAACCTGCACAATGTATTATCAAAATTGAATATGATTTACAATACACTTGCAATGCAATCTTCAATAGTCTTTGACACTCATCTCTAGAGTCAGTCCGGTAGCATAATAGTACCTATCAGTCACATACTACATCTCCTCTTCCAAGCACTTGTTTATATAGAATATACAAGGAAATATTAGCTCTATCTTATAATGGGCGTCCAACTTGGCCTCATGGCCCAAAACCTACGCTTATGGACACTTGGTCAACATTGTAGAATGTATCTAACACTTGTCCATAGCTCCCATCCCAAAGAGGTCGCCTATTTCCAAAATGGGCTATGATAGATGCTCTTACGACTCTTATGACCGTCATAGAATCTGTTACAACTTACAGCTGTAAGATAATTTGTCATACATAGGCTATAAATAGCATATTCTCTTACAACATGTCATAGTCCACCTTGGGGCACCCAAAGATGCCTTTTTCAAAGATGCTTCATGACACATGTCTTCACCTATCTTACAAGCTTCTATTTCTGACTCTTACATGTCATAACTTCGTCATAGGAATCCGTCATAACCGTTTCAGTCAAACATTCCCTTACACAACATCCAAGATGCCGACACATGGCAAAATACTCCTACCACAAAGTGGGACGCCTATCTCCTCATGTGAGGACAAAATTACAAGTTGTCATCTTCCATATAGTATGACACATCACCGTGTCACATCCCACAAAATGACGATATGGAATTTACAATTAATTTACAACATAGGCAATGAATAAATAAATACAATCATAAATAATGCAAGGAATTACCAAGGTTGAGACACCTTAATTCCCAACACACTTAACTATGGAGTTTTCCCCGCACTCAAGGCCACTTAGCTTGCTAAGCCATTTGCACAACCTTCAAAGTGTTTTTCCTTGTGAAGCATTCATTATAGAGCTCCCTAGCTAATTCAATAGTGTATCAAATTATGTGATGATTTATAGGGATTTAGTTGTGTAGTTTTGAGCTAATCTTCATTTTTTCAACATTTAAGGAGTATTCATTCACAAGTACTCAATCTCTCATGACCATGAATCTCCAACTTAGCACTAATTGTATCTTAATGATGTCCATAAGAGTGAAACACTAAAATTTCTTAGGTCACCCATCATAGTATTACATTGGCTCAAGCACACTTAACCATGTGGCTTTACCCATAATCAAGTGCACTTAGCTTGCTACCCCATTTGCAAATCCTTTAGCAAGTGTTTCTAACCTTTGCAGGATCACAGATTCAAGCACTTGGAGAAATCAACGCGTTATCACAAAAAGAAATGATAGACATACACTTAAAGAATGATCAAGCATGTTAAGGAGTTCACGAACATGGTGACAAGCCAATGTATTGGCATGTTAAGGTCTTTCAGCATGCGGCTTAACAAGAGATGGAAGTTTTCAGGATTTTCAAAAGCTGATGTAATGGCATGCCCCTAGGCTTTGGCACGTGCCAGAGCAAATGAGTAGGCAATAGGCAATAAGTATAAACTAAAGGCACATGTGAAGGAAGAAGTGTGCATCTAAGATGAAGGACACTTCAGTATTAAGAACTGTTGTCTTATTTTGCCTTCTGGCCAAATAGCCCAAGGATCCATGATTTACGCGTTTCCCTTTTGAAGTGCAAGGAAAAAAGCCCCCCAAATGGCTAAGTCCAAAATCCTAAGTGTTTTCCTTGTGTTTTCTACCCTTTCGGAGTTTCAGAGCTCGAGGTTCCTTTTTTCATCATGCCTTCCCATTGGCTCCGAAAGTTCCACCTTGATAATTCATAAAAATCGCCTAAGTGTTTTAGGCATCGAAGGTCAGGAGGTTCCTCTTCCTCCTTTTTGTAAGTGGTAGATGGAAGGTTTGATTGCCGAAGCTCAACGAGCTACAATGTTCCTAAGTGTTGCGGGCAATGGCAAGCGGGAGTTCTCTCTTCCTCCTTTTTCGAAGGTGGAAGGCCCAACGACCGAGGTCCACCGGTTTCAAAGACTTCTAAGTATTACAGATCTTGGAGGCCGAGGTTGCGGTCTTTTTCTTTTGATTTGGCAAATAGTAGCCGGAAGGCCCGATCACCGAAGTCCGCCGAACCTCTAAAACGTCTAAGTATTTTGAACTTCAGCAAGCGGGAGTTTTCTTCTTCCTCTTTTCTTTTCGAAGGCAGAAGGCGAAAGGTCCGAGGCCTAATCCCCTACAAGCTTCATAATTTCTTCGAGGTATTTAAAAGCCGAGGATCGAGTGTTTCTTCTTTTCAAAAGTACGATGCATGGTGAAGGCCTGATCTCTGAAGCCTGATGGTTTCCCTATTGCTCCTTTCGAACTTTGGAGATCTAGGTTTCCTTCTTCACCTTTCAAAGGCTTGATTGGTGGAAGCTCGATTAGAGGAAGCCCGATTGGTCGGGGCCCGACCTGTTTCACCTTCCCAACTCTTTCTACTATTCCTGATGTGACAGGACTACTCAATGACCTTCCTGGCCACCATTAATGCTTCTTCAAAGCCCGATTGCTTGTGGAAAATGGATCTCTCACCCCCCCTATACCATTGTAGCTTCTTTGCATTGAATTTCTTGTACCCAAGGCATGTGTAGACACTCTTCTTTAATAGATTTCAAGGGAAAAGTCACATGGGCGCTCTCCAAGGACACAAAAATGAATTTATTGCAACATGGGTGACTAGTTTTCCTTGTTGACCACTCTTTCACACGTCCATGGCTGCTATAATGATCAGAAATGCTATATATGCATATATTTGAGATGTATTTTGGGTTGGTTAGCTGCTTTGGGTCATTTTCATAGGTAGAGGATTTATTTGTAGGCTCAGACCTTGTGATTTCTCCAGAACTGAGCGGATTTGATGGATTGTGTTCTTTTCTGAGCCTCTCACATCTCTATATCAGTTCAAAAATGAAGGAGATCCTATCATTTTATGTCCATTTCACATGTAACGAATATGTCTTCTCTTTGTAATGGCTATTTAGCCTCTATGATCAATATAAACTGATGTTTTGCCTTTCTCATTGTTCTTGCACTGTGTTTATTTGATAGATGTAAGCTGTGTATTGTGGATAAATTGGTCCCTTTCATACTTTCATCTCTCTGCCTTAACCTCTGTTTGAACCAGCACGAGTCTATGTGAGTTCCCTTCAGCGTTTGAGATCATTACTGTGTTAGGTCAGTTGCAATTAAACACCCTAAATTTTGGTGCATCACCTTTCAATTTTAGTTTCTCCTTCTTCCCCTTTTCCTGGTGACCGTTAGCATTAGATTTAGCTTTTTTCTCTGAGCCTTAAACTCAGAAAGAGGAACTGGCCTTCTTTGGAGGTCTGATCTCATCTGCAAGGTCCCACACCTTGAGATCAGTCCCATTGTGTCATTGGAATGCTTGAACAAGCTTCAAGCAGGGTGCAATTCTAGGGGATAACATTTTCTGGCACGCCTGGTGGGACCCTCTCCTCTGAGTAAGAGCTTAACTGAGAAGTTTTGGTGTTGTTCTTAGTTCATGTGCAGCTGTGAAAACATTCAACAAGCACCATGGTGACTCTGTTGAACATCTGTTGGTTAAAGCAGCCCAAGTGCCTAAGGCTCCATCAAAGATCAGAGTTCGGTGATGCTCTTGGTCTTTTCCAACCTTCAAGGTTCTCAAATCACCCGACGACTCTTTTCTAGTATGTTCACAGTCTTCAAAAGCAGGCCTGTTAACCCTTATTTGCAAAGAACATTTTGATACATCTTTGTTTTTTAATGCTCTAGTATGTCAAGCTATTATGGAAGTCATGGTCTTTTCCCTCCATCAAGAATAGGCTTCCATATACCCATCATAATATTCACACCACTGTCATGGCTCTACCAAGAAAAAAAAACTTTTGTGGCCTTCAATGGTGGAAGTCCTTTAGACCTTGCACAATATGATGACATCTCAGTTTCAGCTCTTAAGGTTATTCCCCTTTTCACTAGTGAAAATTCCACTACCCCTGCCGAGCACATCCAAGACATTGCCAATGTATGCTCTATTCACAATGTTACCCAAAACAATGTCACGGTAAGGCTCCTTGCTTCTTCCTTGAAAGGAAAAGCTCTCTAGTGGTATAGGGGGTTACCTACAAATTCAATTCATGAATAAGATGAGTTAGGAGATAGGCTCTGTCAGCGTTTTAAAGATAACGGTGATCATTTGTGCCTAATAGAGCAACTATTCACTATAAAAAGGGCTTCTTATGAATTCATGGTGGATTTTAATTTCAAGTTTCAAAATACTTGGTATAGAATCCCACCATTGGTGAGACTTTTGTTAGACATATCAGTGTTAGAGACACTGCTGGATTACCAAGGTGCATGACAATCACAGAGTGTTGTCATAAGAAGTGTTGTCATTGATGGAAACAATGATTAGAGCAACAATGGTCAGATGGCAACTTGAAGGTAAAGAGAACTAACTTGGGATGTGAGGTTATAGTAATGTCCCTCACAAGATGTGTCTATACTCATAATGATACTTATGCAAGAAGTTCTGATCTGGAAGATAACTTAGTGAAAATTTGGCTAAGTGTTGGATTGTCTCTTTCAGTGCACAGTGTTATAGTTTTCTGGTCTGCATTTCTCTTAGGTTGAAGTTTTTGGTCTGCTGTTTTGGCATGTTATTGAGGACTGTTAGATGTATCTATTTCCAAGATTTCATCCTTTCATGTGTTCTGGAAGGTTGTCTACTTGTGGCTAAGTTCGACATAACAGAGTGTGGTCTCAGGCAATACATAATACCTGTTTGTTTTGATCCGTATTTCACCACTGTGTCATTTTCTTTTGTGGTTCAAAGTAGTTATTGACATATATATTGAGTTTCTAAATCCAAATTTTTAGAGGTTGAAGACCTTCGGAATGTAAGATAAAAATTGTCTGAGTATCGCTATTTGGATAGACAGAGTTTGACTGTGATAGAGACTGAGTTCCAGTGCTCCACATTTTACCGCATGGAAACATTTTTTTTTGCAGTTTTGAGGATATGATTATAGATGTCTGAAGATGGTTAGTTCCAAGTTTGAGGTGATTTGAAGTTCAGGTTGTTGAATTGTGCTCTGACAGTTAGTATGCATCTGTGTTACTTAGCTCATGCAAGCCGACCTGAAGATAACAATGATCATTTGTCCTTGATAGAGCAACTATCCACTATAAAAAGGGCTTCTTATGAATTCATGGTGGATTTTAATTTCAAGTTTCAAAAGACTTGGTATAAAATCCCACTATTGGTGAGACCTTTGTTGGACATATCAGTGTTAGAGACAATGTTGGATTACCAAGGTGCATGACAGTCAAGGAGTGTTGTCATAAGAAGTGTTGTCATTGATGGCAACAATGTTTAGAGCAACAATGGTCAGATGGCAACAAAGGTAAAGAGAACTAACTTGGGTTGTGAGTTTATAGTAATGTCCTTCACAAGATGTGTCTATACTCATAATGATACTTATGCAAGAAGTTATGATCCAGAAGATAACTTTTAGTGAAAATTTGGCTAAGTGTTGAACTATCTCTTTCAGTGCACAATGTTATAGTTTTTTGGTCCGCATTTATCTCAATTTGAAGTTTTTGGTCTGCGGTTTTGGCATGTTATTGAGGACTGTTAGATGTATCTATTTCCAAGATTTCATCCTCTCATGTGTTTTGGAAGGTTGTCTACTTGTTGGCTAAGTTCGACATAACAAAGTGCAGTCTCAAGTAGTGCAGAATACCTGTTTGTTTTGATCTGCATTTCACCGCTATGTCATATTTTCTTTTGCGGTTCTAAGAAGTTATTGACATATATATGGAGTTTCTAAATCCAAAGTTTCAGACATTGAAGACCTCTAGAGTGTAAGATAAAAATTGTCTGAGTATTGCTATTGGATATACAGAGTTTGACTGTGATAGAGACTAAGTTCCAATACTCCGCATTTCACTACATGAAAACATTTTGCTTTGCAATTTTGAGGATATGATTGTAGATATTTGAAGATGGTTAGTTCCAAGTTTGAGGTGATTTGAAGTTTAGGTTGTTGAATTGTGCTCTGACAGTTAGCATGCATCTGTGTTACTTAGCTCATGCAAGCTGACCTGAAGAAGTTTACTTGTGCAGTGCATTCCAAAGATTGTAATGTTATCTAAGGTGGTTCTATAGGTTAAGCCAACCCAAGTGAATATGTTTATGCTTTGGTTCAATCTACATTGGAGTTTGAGGCTGGCCTATGCTATTCTACACGCTACACTCAAGCAGGTCGACCTATTTGGTATTGTGAGTAAAGCGGTTCTAAAGGGAAAGTAAAAATAAAGTATTGAGTTAAGTGAGATCTTTTTTAGGTCCACCCTGACCTATTTTCTAGTTTGAATCTTGGCACGTAGTTTGTGGTAAAGTTTGAGGCACATTTTTTAGACGACCTAGTTGATGATTGTAAATGAAGCAGACATATATATATAGATTTGTCTTATTTTTTGGTGGTGTGTCAAGAGAAGGTGATGATGTGAGAAGGAAGGATGTATGTGATACGACGAGTACCTAAAGATGTGAATTAAGAAAGAACATGGCAGACTGTGTGATTATAGAGGAGAGCAGAACTATGATTCAGATCAGTGAAAGGGGATTCAGATTGTGATTCATTGGAGCTGTAATCAATGCATGTGTGGATGCAAATGTAATAGTTCATCATTGGTAGTGAGCCATCCCATTTCTCTCTTTCTTCTCTCTCTTTCTTTCTCAGTGGGCAGTGAGTTCACTTGCAGTGAGCATTTATGTATTACCTTAACCGGTTATAATATATTGTGAGCTAATCCTCATAGTGGTTTTTCCCTTTTTGGGTTTTCCACAAAATCCTAATGTTCATGTGTTATGCTTTGTGATTATATTTTCTATACTTGAATTGGGAAATGAATTAAAGATTTAATGTGTGAATAGTTTTATAGAATATTGATTCACCCCCCTCTCTGTATTCCGGGTGTTCAACAACCTTCCCTTAATGTTGTCTTCTTGTATTATGTGAGATCACTAAACAGTGATATCACTGTCATGATTCAGTCTGTAGGAGGGGATGTGCTACTTGATGCCTATGAGGTAGCTATTAGGGCGGAGAATTGTTTGATTCTGGCCAGAAAGATTGCTCCCAGGCCTCCAATGCCATTTTTCCAGAAGCCCAGTCATTCAGCCAATTATGGCACCAATTCCTACAGCTAATGTGTCATACCAAGCTCCCAATCAGCCCTATCATCCTATTGGGCAACCTTGTCAAGGGAACAATCAAAGACAAAATCAACTAAGCTATGTTAGGCCCCTGAACTCCATAAACTCAACTACTACAAGTACATTAGGCATACTTGTTCCAATTAAAAACAACCTGGCTCAGGGTTATGAGTGGCACCATCCATGCAATCAGCCTTGTAGCCAAAACACAGGTTGAAATGGAGAATTTAATCAAGCCTCGATGGTCCAAAATCTATTAGCAGTTCCAAAACAATAGACCAGACCTGGTCAGAAAGCTATGGGAGGACAAAGGCAAACACAAGATGAATTTGTGTTTTTGAATTAGCAAGAGCATGAGGGCAATCTTGTCTTGGGGGAGGAAGCATCTGAAGCCCTGATTGCCATGTCATATGAATGAGGTAATACAATTCCTCCCATGGATTGAATCATGACAGCAATGTCAGGATTCAAAGATTTCAAATAGTAAATGAATGTTGTATTCGGGGAGGAATTCACCAACAATGGGATTCTGTCCCATGTCTTTTGGAATCTATAATTGAAGTCCACCATATATTCATGGGGGGCTCTCTTGATTGTAGCTAGCTGCTCCATTAGTGACAGGTGGTCACTCTTGTCTTCGAAATGCTAGCACAGTCTGGTGCCCAAATCATCCCAGTTGTTGATGGAATTGGCTGAAAGACCCCTATACCATTGCAGGGCTTTTCCCTTTAAGGAAGAGGCCAGGAGCCTTACGGCCACATTGTCAACAGTGACATTGTGGACAAAGTAGACATTGGCGATGTCTTGAATTTACTCAGCTGGGGTGGTGGAGTTTTCACCGGTAAAGAATGGTATAGCCTTTAAGGATGAGGTGGTGATATCATCATATTGGGCTAGGTCCAGTGGGCTACCCCCATTAAAAGCAACAAGTGGAAGATTCCTTTCCATATTTTGGATATTTAGATTGATTCTAGGTATATGCAAGGTTCTTCTTGAATACTGGAACCTAACCTATAATCTAGCTGGAGGAGTAGACTGGGCTCTTGATGGAGATGGAACCGCACTCCTATTTTCCCTCATAGGGGACATAGACAGTCTACTTCTTCTTGACTCAGTAAATGAAAGTTCTATGAATTGAAAATTACCTCTGGAAGAAGATCTTGTCTGCACTCCAAGCATGAAATGTTGACTTGATATGGATACTGGATCAACAAAGTCGTTAGGTGCTTGAATGCTTCCACATCAATGAATAAATTGAGAATAGCACTGAATTTCTTAGTTCAGCTCCTACTCAGAGTGGAGTGTCCTAGCGGGCATGCCAGAAACTGTTATCATGTGAAATTGCACCCTTCTTGAAGCTTGTTCTAGCACTCCAATGACAATGGGATTGATCTCAAGGTGTGGGACCTTACTAATGAGATCAGACCTTTAGAGAAGGTCAGTTCCTCTTTCTAAGCTTAAGGCCTAGAGAATGAACTGAATCTAGTGCTAATACTTGCAGGAGAAAAGGGTGAGAAGAAATACTAAAATTAAAAGAGGTGATGCACCAGATTAAAGATGTTTAGCTGTAACTGGTTCAACACTGTAAAAATCTCTAAAATAAAGGGAACTCACATAGACTCATACCAATTCAAACAGAGGTCAAGAAAGAGAAGTGAAGGTATGAAAGGGACCCTTTTTTCCACAATACACAACTCACATCAATCGAATGGACACAGTGCAAGAATAATGAGAGAGGCAAAACATCAGATTATATTGATCTTAGAGGTCAAATAGCCATTACAAAAGATAGAGAATTATTGCAGAGAAAGTAGACACAGAATAACCAATTACATTCATTGGTAAGCTATCAATGAGAGACATTAAAGGCTCAGAATTGAGCATAATACATCAAATCCAGTTGGTTCATACAATTGCATTACAAGGTTTGGTCACAAGAACTCTCTAACCTATATAATAGCCTAGAAGAATGGCTAACAAAAATACATTGTTTTCAGATGTATATATAACATTTCATCCTCATTTGTTACAGTAGGCACTAAATTATGGTCAATCAACCTAGGACATGCCCACACTTCATTAAGTTTTTGGCTCAGAATCCCTACAACTGGAATGGTGGCCATGCTTCTGATAGGCTTGCAAACCTGCAAAAGAGATTGTTTGCACGCATGGGTGCCAGGCACATTTATGGAAGAAGGCATGTAAATCTATTTTGTCCCTTCCCTGTACTGACACATTGAAGAATTCACTATTTCAACTATCACTATTTGGCCCTGGCCTGCGAAGTTTTGAATGCAGGGTACCTCTCCCTGAGAAAATGGTGTTCTTTCAAGGAGAGCAAGCTTTTACAACACTTTAAGTGTTGTACCTTTAAAATCTCTCATAGTGCCTCTGAATTCACTATGTTTGGCGAATTCATCCCAAGTAGAATTACCTACATTTGTTTTTCCTTAGGTCAGCGAATTCTCTATTTCCAGAACTATCGGGATTCATCTTTAGCTTTATCGGTGAATTTGTCCTTTGCCAAATTTTTCTGTTTGGTTCATTTTTGCCTTATCGGCGAATTCTACATTTTACAAACCAAGCTTGCCTTTTCATTTAATCTTTTTGGTGCTAATCTTGCCTTATCGACAAATTATCCATATGGAAAACTTTTCTTATCTTTGCTCCTTCCATTTATCAACAAAATCTGACTCTGGCAAACCATCCTTGTCTCTTTTTTGCCTTATCGACAAAACTTGCTTTCTACGAACCAAGCCTTTAGTGCCCTTTTGTCCTCATTTTGCCTTGTCAACAAAAGTGGCTTTTGTCAAAGCTCTTTTTCTTTCTATTTGCCTTTATCAACTTTTTGCCCTGTCGGCGAACCATGAGTAAACTGAACTACTTGCCTTGTTCTTGACTTTGCCGCTTCATCAATTTTGCCTTTCCTTTAGCCACCTTTCACCTTATCGGTGAATTCTTCAATTCTTGAACCAATCTTGCCTTTCACTTTTCTGACCTTCGCCTTATCGACGAATTTTCGCTTCCATGAACTTGGCTTGCTTTTTCCTTATTGGCAAAATGTTCATTTTCGAAACTCTACCTTCGGCCAACTTTCACCTCCATATCGGCAAAATTCCATTTTGTCGAACTTAACCACTTACACCTTCTTTTCTATCGGCGAATCGGCCTATCGGCGAACTTGAGGAATTTCAAACTTTTTGGAAAGTTCACTTTTTTACCAATTCATCGATAAGGCTATCTTTTTCTTTGTCTGAGCCAATTTTCATGCCTTATCAGCAAAATCTTCAACTTTCGAACCAAGTCCTCCTTGTCGGCAAAACTCCATTTTGCCGAACCACTTTTCTTTGTCGATGTCTTCACTCTCATTTTGCCTTATCGAAAAAATCCCTGTCGGCAAAATCTTGAAACTCCAAACTCACCAAGCCTTGCCAAATTTCCTTTATCGGCCCATTTGCTCCTTCGTGAACCTGCCTTAGCTGATATCCTACAAGTCTTTCCTTTGTCAGGAAAGTTCTGTTGAAAAGCACAAGACAACTTAGGGGGGGTGAATCAGTTGTAACCAAAACTTCAAAACCATTAATACATCAACCACTTAATCACTGCTATTGTATTTTAACCATGAGAGCATGAAATCAGAAACTTAAACACATTCACACATGAGACACCAGATTTTTTACGTGGAAAACCCAATAAGGGAAAAACCACGGTGAGTGTTAGCTCACAATATAAATCATATATCAAAATTTACAACAAGGCTCACTATCGGAGGCTCACTGCCAATGGGCCTCATTGCCCAGAATGCTCAATGCAAAAGAAGCGGCTCACTACCAATGGGCTGGCTCACTGCCTGTGGGTGGTTCACTACCAAAGTTGGTGAATTGAGATAGTAGCATCTACACTATGCCAAAGTTCAGTTCCATTGAAGCGCAATAAATTTCCTCTACTCTGCTCTACTTTTTCACTTCACACTTATCTTCGCATCTTTGCATCTTCCATTCACAACTTCTTTTCATGTATTTATACAACTCATCAACCTTGGAATTAACATCAAGGTCGGCATTACAATCATCAACCATTGGAACAATCTCCAAGGTCAGCAAACATACATACATTCAGATAGGTCTAGACCTAAATAGATTTGAGAGAGAAAAGAATAAATGCGGACCATGCCACACCTTAGCTGGGACTTAATTACAATCTTCCACGCAATGACATGCTTCCACAATCTTCAAAGTATAACCGCAAGTAGTAAGAACACCCAAGTCGGCCAAGACTGGAGTTAGGAACACGCTTCATGCACGATCCGGATTATACTTTGCAGACTAATTAAAAGGTAGGAACACGATCTAGAGACATCCATAAGAATGTTACAATCACCAAGAACATCCGTACAAACTCTAAACACTTTATCCATAAGATTCTTCAAACCGAAGCACTTGAACATTACTATCGGCCACTATCATAAAGGAAAGATAGCTTGCGGAGCACCAAATCACAAACCATTTGAACTAAAGGCACATAACATCATCCCAGACTTAATTCTAGAACCACAGATTGTAAAACTTAAATGCAGAGAAATGCAAAGCATAATACATTCTCCCTGTTGCCATTAAATACACAGAAAAAATAGTTTTTACTCTGGTGAATAGAACTCGCTCAAATCTTCACACCGGAGGCTCAAACTTGAAACATAGCAACTACAGACATCCCTTATCATAACTTCCAATCCGCAGACAAAGATATTCAGTATACAGAATATGCAGAACAAAACACTACACTGTACTTCTACAATCCATGAAACTCTGCAACATACTATATCCACTGGGAGAGCAAATTTTCTCAAAAGCACTTGGGAACTCAATATCAAGAACACTTTCTCATTATCTTCAACACTTATATGAGTCAATATAAAGCAACTATCTCAACACAAGCAAGCATCAAAACAAGAGCACAGTTGACACCAATGACAACATAGATATGTTGACATCAATGACAACACCGGTAGGCACATACTTGCAACAAGTTCCACTTTCTCGAACATGTCTTCTTCTACTCTCTCTTATTGAGGAATCACCAAATCAGCAAACTTGAGAATTTGCAAACTTTTTGAAAAATTCATGACTTTGGAAAATCGCTGATAAAGGCATCATTTCTTCTTTATGTCTTAGACAAACTTTTGAAGAAACCCGCTCACCTAGCCCTTTATCGACGAATCACCGAATCAACGAATTCATGAAATTTCAAACATTTTGAAAAGTTTGCAAAACATGAGAATTGCTGATAAAGAAAACATGCTTTCCTTTCCTTAGTGAAATTTTGAGTTTTCCTGCCTTAGTCGATGAATCGGCCAGTCGGCAAACTGGCCAGTTTATGAACTTGAAGTTTTGCCGATAAAGGCCAAAAGGGACCAAAAAACTAAGGCAAGAACTTAGAAAATTTTGGGTTTTTCTAGGTATTTTGTAAGGATTCTCCACATAAAGTTTTTGAGTTTTTTGCAAGGGTTTACATTGAAATTTGAAGGATATTAGTCATTTTTAAGGGATTTCAATAATATTTCAGGGATTTCAACAATATTTCAAGCTGGGCTATTTGACTCTGGGAAGGGGAAAATAGGTCAACAGTTCCTAAGTGTTGTGGGTAGTGGTAGATAGGAGTTCTCTTTTCTTCCTTCTTTTTCAAAGGCGGAAGGTGAAAGGCCTGATGACCAAGGTCTGCCTATTTCAAAGTTATAAGTGTTGTGGAGCTTGGAGGCTGGGGTTGCACCCTTTTTTCTTTACATTTGGCAAAAGGTAGCAAATGGAAAGCCCACTCATTGAAGTTTGCCAAACTTCTAAATCTGTCTAAGTGTTTCAGACTTCGGCAAGTGGGGGTCTTCTTCTTCCTTTTTTCTTTTGGAAGGAAGAAGACAAAAGATTCGAGGCCCAATCCCTGACAAGATTCATAATTCCTTCTAAGTATTTCAGAGTCAGAGATCAAGTGGTTCTTCTTTTCAAAAGCATGATGCACAGTGAAGCCCTGATCTCCAAATCCCAACGATTTCCCTTTTTCCTCTTTCAGACTTTGGAGATTGTAGTTTCCTTCTTCACCTTTCAAAGGCCCGATTGGAGGAAGCGCGATTGGTCAGGGTCCAACCTATTTCACCTTCAAAGCTCTTTTTACTGTTTAGGACACAATGGGACTACTCAACAACCTTCTTGGCCACCATTAATGCTTCTTTAGAGCCTGATTACTTGTGGAAAATGAATTCCCCACCCCCCTATGCCATTGTAACTTCGTTGCATTGAATTTATTGTACCCAAGGCATGGGTGAACGCTCATCTTCAAAGTATTTTGAGGGTAGAGCTATGGGGGCGTGTTCCAAGGACACAAGAATGAATTTATTACAGCATGGGTGACTGATTTCTTTTGTTGACCACTCTTTCCCACATCCATGACTGCGACAGTCATAAAAAATACTATATATGCATATGTTTGAGATGTATTTTGGGTTGGTTAGTTATTCTTCTGAGTCACTATGTGAGTAGGGGAGTTCATTACAATTTTAGACCTTGTAATGCATTACAAGAGCCAGTCGAATATGATACATTGTGCTTTAAGCTAAGCCTTTGATGTCTCTAATTGTGGTTCACCTATGAATGTAACTGGTTATTTTGTGTCTATCTCTTCTGCAATGAATTATCCTTCTTTTGTAATGGCTATTTAGCCTCTATGATTAATACAAGCAACTGATTCTGCCTCTCTCATTTTCTTGTACACTGTGCCTATTTGAATGCTGCTCATTTATCTTGTGGATAAAATGGTCCCTTTATAAGTTTTAGCATTCCATTTTTCCCTCTATTAAATACTAGATGAGTCTATGTTAGTTTATTTAGCCTTTGAGATCATTACTATTCTATGTCAGTTGCAGTTAAACACCCTAAATCTTGGTGTATCACCTCCCTTACAATTTCAGTTTCCTTCTCTCCCTTTTCCTCGGTGATCAGTAGCATAGGTTTAGTTGATTTCTCTGAACCTTAAGATCAAAAAGAGGAACCATCCTTCTCTGGAGGTTTGATATCATCTGTAAGGTCCCACACCTTGAAATCACTCCCATGTTTCATTAATTTATTGAAACCGCCAAAAGCTTCAACTACAGGGTGCAAATTCAAGTGACAACTGTTTCTGCCATGCTGAGTGGGACCCCTCTTCTCTGAGTAAGATCTAAACTGAGAAATTTTGGTGTTGTTCTTAGTTTTTTTATTGATGTGGAAGCATTCAAAGCACCCAGCGACTCTACTAGTCCAGTATTCAAATCAGTCCAACATTTCATGCCTAGAGTGCAGACCAGAGCTTCTTCTTCAAGTAATTTTTGATTCATAGAGATATCTTTTACTAATCCAAGAAGTAGTAAATTGTCTAGGTCCCCTATGAGAGAGAATAGGAGTGATGTTCCATCTCCTTCAAGAGCTCAGTCAACACCCCCTCCAATTAGATTTTAGTATTCTAGGAGGAGCTTGCATATACCCAGGATCAATTTGAACATCCCCAATATGGCAAGAAACCTTCCTTTTGTCACCTTCAATGGGGGAAGCCCACTCAACCTAGCACAATATGATGATATCCCCACCTCTGCTCTGAAGGAAATCCCATTTTTCAAAGGTCAAAATTCTACCACACCTACTGAACCTATCCAAGATATTGCTAGTGTGTGTTCTGTCCATAATGTCACTGCAGACAATGTCGTTGTGAGACTTCTTGCTTCTTCCTTCAAAGGAAAAGCACTCCAGTGGAATAGAGGTGTACTAGCTAATTCCATCCATAATAGGGATGACTTGGGAACAAGACTCTGCCAACACTTTGAAGATAAGAGTGATTACATGTCTTTGATGGAGTAGTTAGCAACAATCAAAAGGGCTCCCCATGAGTTCATGGTGGACTTCAACTACAAATTTTAGAAAACATGGGACAAGATCCCATTGTTGGTGAAGCACTCTCCAAATATTACCTTCATATATTATTTGAGGTCCTTGAATTCTAACATTGCTATCATGATCCAATCCATGGGTGGGACTATGTTACCAGGTGC
The DNA here is from genome assembly GCA_027924645.1 of Cunninghamia lanceolata. Classification (NCBI taxonomy): domain Eukaryota; kingdom Viridiplantae; phylum Streptophyta; class Pinopsida; order Cupressales; family Cupressaceae; genus Cunninghamia; species Cunninghamia lanceolata. The sequence goes on along the minus strand of BSBN01000071.1, from coordinate 6,263,602 downwards.
ATATGACACAACAATAAGGGCATAGAATTGTTTGATTCAGGCTGGGAAAATTGCTCCAAGACCACCAATGCCCTTATTTCCAGAGGCTCCTGTCATCCAGCCCATTGTGGCGCTGATACCTACAATAGTCAACGCTGCTACTCCTCTAATTATGCTTGTAATTGAAAAAGAAGATGAGAGAGATGCCATGATAAGAAGATTGAATAATGAATTGGTGTTGGCAAGGAGACAACAGGCACAACCGACAATCATATGAAGGTAGTGTGCAGAGACAAAATCAACCTACTTATATCAGGCCACTAAATGCTATCCATCCCAATGTTGCAAGCACATCCTAACCTCTTGTGCCCATACAAAACAACATGGCTTAGGATAGCGAATGGTATTATCCCTGCAATCAGCCCCATGATCAAAATTTGTGCCAAAGCGGATAGTTCAGTCAGGCTTTGATGGTGCAAAACCCATCAGTCCTTCCAGAGCAGCAGACTAGTTCTAGCCAAGAGATGGTGGGAGGGCAAGAACAAATACAAAACAATTCTACCTTGATGAATTAGGCACAAGATGATTTTGTGGTGTTAATCAGGGTATAAGTCTAATAGTGTTCAACACAAAATCCAAGAGAAGAGCCACTGAGGATGCATCAATTCCTATAATTGGTCAAGCATCTACCTCTCATGCATCCCAAATGGCTTTAAATGAAGGTACAACAACCAAGACTCCTTTAAAACAAGTAGATCAGGTTGTTGGTAAAGCAACTCAAGTGCTAGAATAGCAGCCCCAGGCCAGTCAACAGTCAAAGGTTGACATTGTTATCACAAAGGTGCCTCTAAAGGTTAATCAAATCCCTTTCAACATAGTTGATCAGATGAAAAAGACTAAACTGAGTGTCACTATGTGAGATGCCCTGTTATTCCCAACTCAAAGGGATTTACTTTAAGAAGCCCTAACAAGCTTCACTCATCCTGCCAAAGAGACAACAAAAGAAAAAGCAGCCACCCTAGCAAACCTATGCCAACCAAAAGAGGAGGCAAGCACAAGTAAAATCAGTAAGCCCCCTCCTTTCTATGTTTCCCTAATTGTTGGTGACAAATTGTTGCATAATTACATGATTGATTCTGGGGCGGGTACTTCTATTATGCCTAAAAATATAGCTGATCAATTTGGCATTGAATATGAACTTGTAAATAAAGGGGTAGTGCAACTAGATGGTACTATTGTTAAGACAGTAGGTGTTGTTAAAGATCTAAATCTTACCCTACATGCATGCCTTGGCTGCTTTGTTTTACAAGACATTTCAGTCATTGTTCTCCTTGCATACTTTGGCATACATTTGTCTAGAGAGTTCATTGCTAAAATAGGTGAATACCTATCCTCTGATTGGCCCCACATGTTGTTTAGAACAAGGTGTGACACTAAGGTGACCATTAAGGCTAAGCCTATTTCCAATTATCATGTAGAGCCTTATTCCCCTAACCCTACCAACATGAACTGCACAATCCATGAGCCTTGTTCCCCTAGTCCTATACATGAGGCTGCCACACCTGTGGAAGAAATCGCTGATATACTGCTTGATGAATGGGAAAATTGTTTTTAGTTTGATACTCCTGATCATATAGAAGACACAGGGTTGGGTATATACTATATCCATGATGAAGATGCCTTCATCCCTAATCTTGTGAAGCCAAAAGAAGATTCATGTGGGATATGGCAATTATATTTTGATGGCTCCAGAAGAAAAAATGGAGCAGGTGTTGGGGTTGTGCTAATTTCACCCCAAAAGGAAAATTATTTCTCTGCTCTCATATTACAGTTTAGTTGTACCAATAATGTGGCTGAGTATGAGGCCTTAATTCAATGTATGCAGCTAGTACAAAAGAGGGGAATAAAAATTTTACAAGCATTTGGTGACAGTGAGCTGGTTTTTGTGATTTTAGTCTAAGGATAGTTAGTGATTGGTAAATATGTATTGAGGAGGATTTGAGATTTGGATTTTTATTAATTTCATGAGGATAATCATCATAGTCTAAGAGATAAGTGGTGTACGCCATATGAGTTTGGGATGACCACCAAAAGCTCTAAGAAATTATATTGGGTAGTTTGTTCATTGGTATTCACAAAGGGGGATAAAATAGAAATGGATTTAAATTGAGAATTTTGTTCATTAGTGTTACTTTATCATCACTTCTACTTTAGTTAAAAAATTTAGGGTTCATTTGTTTCCCAAAACATTTTGAAGGCATTTGAGGTTGTGAAGCCCTTTCCCAAGTGGGCAAGTGATGTTTTCAAAATTGGATTATCTTTCAATAATCACAACTTTTGGTGGTATCTCATCATTAATTCTTCTAATCTATTTCTTGTTGAGACTCTTGGAATTAAAGCACCATGCCTTTGTGACAAAGAGATTTGCACATTCTAGAAATTGGACCCCTTGGTTGGCCTTGCAACAAAAATTGTGTTCTATCCTAAGAATTCAGGAGCTCACTCCTAGGGTTATGTTGCACAAGTTGGGGCTTCAATTCCAACATGCTTGGTGGAAAGATTGGTGATGGAATCATGATATAACTTTCAATAATTATACTTCAGGATTGTTGCACAAAGTGCTCAATCCTTTTTCTCTAGCTACAACTAAGCTCAATCAATGTTGGGGTCTTTAGTCTTCACACCACATATGGATTTTCAAGCTTCATAGAATTCGGTAGGCAAGGATTGAGCCTAAAATTGTTTACTTTTATGTTTTTTATATTACCAGGGGTTACCTTAGGTCAAAGACTACTCCATCTTAGGGAAATTCAACCTAGATGTTCTGCTTATCACAAGATTGAGACTCTTAAGCATAGCTTTTGGACCTATCCCCGTGTTCAATTCACTTGGAAATGGATCCATAACTTGTTTGTGCATTTCCTTCCTAATTTTTTCTCCTAAAGAGTTGTCTTTGGGGATATGCCCCGCTAGCCTACCTATATTACTAGACTTTGGAATTTTTCAAATCTACCATTCTTTTTCAAATTTAGAAGTCTAGAAATAAAGTTATTTTTGTTGATGGTATTGGTTGTCTATTCTCTCTCATTGAGTGAGTGAATAAGGTTTCATTGTTTATTTTCAAGTCTAGGCCTAGGCTAAGAAGGTGGCACTTGAGTTTCAACACTTGTAGGATTTATTTAATCACTGAGGAAGTGCCTTGTACAACATGAGTTGGTTTCCTCTTGATAGAGTTGTTCATGTCACTCCTCTCATTACTCAAAAACAAAGTTCCTCCTATAGATGGGATCATTTATTTGTCTCTTGCATAGCATGGATGGTCAACCTCCCCTCATGGGAAATCTTCTAGCTCTTGGCAAGATGCCATGGTTATAAATCCATTGCTAGATAGGAGGCTAGAGCTCATGAATCTACCATCGATTATAAATCTGTCACCTAGATGAGGTGTATTGCCCTCCAATTGTGCAAGATCCTTTGGCTAATCATGATGGGTAGGAGGCTCCAAATATCCCTAATGAGCACTCTTAATGGGTGGTTCCTTGTAATGTCCCACCCTGATGTTTCCCCCTATGTTGTTTGTTTTAGTTTGAAATGTTTTATAGAAGAAGACGAATATTCAGAAGTTGTTTTTTCATAATAGATATAGTTGCAATAAATACTGAATTGAAATAACTCCTCTAAATAATATTTCCAAAACACCCACATTCAGCAATAAATGGAAACACAATTACTTATCAAAACTAGAGATACCCAGATGGGGAAAATTCATTACAATGCATACACAAACATACCCATTTGTTGATTTAAGTATTTACAGGTCTGAAATGAAGATTACAACAACCTGGAGTTATACAACCATCACCAAATACATCAAATCCTAATTTCTCCTCCCTTGAAATGTTGAATAGTGATAGAGAAACCCTAGGTGCCTCAAATGAAGGAGATTTGAGGCCCAAACCCTAGGTGCTTTAGCCTAGAGAGGACACACCTCTTTTTTGCGTTGGTATTACCCATATAGAATAGGAACAACAAAAAATAACAATACTAAACCCTCTATAAATGCTGACCAAAAATTTCCTTTACATCTGCAATAAAATATCCATCCTCCACGTCAAGGTACAAGAAGAAATTTGCCAAGATTAAACCCAAAATGACCTAGAAGGTGGTACAACCAGCCAAGGAAATGGTACAGCTAGCATCTGGAAGTAATGATTCTATTTTACCTCTCTCCCACTCTTCACATCAACAATAAACCATGCAAAACTGCATTCTATTACTCCACAATGAATTAGCAATCAAACCCTTTCTCTAATTAACCTGAAATTAACAACAATGAATCTCCAGCATAACCTCTGTATGAAGTTATCAGCAAAAACCCTAGAAAGATCTCTCACTCCTGCAAATGCTATTGTCTGTGAAGGTTTCCATCCTCAAGAAGCAAGAAAAATGGTGAACTTTGTTTAGCCAACAAAAACATGTGTGAATAATATTCAAGCATATGCAAAAAAATGAGCTCTTTTCTCTTTTAAACTCCTCCAAACCCTAGTTGCCCTTTTTGGAGGAATAAAAATTCACTTTAATTTAAATCCTTATGTCCCCTTCACTTTGGATGCCTCACTTTATGTTTTATTACTTGTCTTAATTAACAAACTCACTTTTCCATACTAGGTGCCCAAGTCCAAGATAAAAAGTCATGTTATAAATTTTAATTATCATTAAGTTAAATCATTAATTTAACTTAACACATTAATGATAATTAAAATATATCATCGTTCCTCCTCAAATGGACACTGACGAACATTGGTTGAAGAGACCAATCATGATGGAGTATGACTAGTGCTCGGTGCTGAACGGTAATCCTTTCTGAAAATAATAATTACTAAAAATAGAAATTACAGACCAATTGTCTGAAAACACTCTAGAAAAGGTTGACGTGAATCCCCTGACACCTTTGAGCTTAATGCAAAATCTGTAAGAACCAACTAGCTGATCTATCAAGTCAACAACCCCCTCGAAGGGGTTCCCTAACTAGCATGTTAGCCTATGGGAACCTGAATAAAAGGCTAACCATCACCAACTGTCGAATGCTTAGGAAGGGGACATTATAGTCCGCTCTCCCCAAAATTGCTTTCCCACAAGCAATCTCAATTCTGGATGCTATAATATCTTCTCATTCTCCCAAGTTGCATCCTCCACCAACAAATGCTTCCACTTCACAAGGCATTCTCTAATGACCCTCTTCCACAAAGTACACTCTCTGGTGTCAATGATAACCTCTACAATAAGAATTAGCTTTCCATATTCATCTAGAGGCAGGAACTCCGTAGAAGGGACCACCTTGTGCCCAAGTGCCTTCTTGAGGTGTGCTACATGGAAAACATTATGAACCCTGCTCTCCACCAGCAACTCTAACTCATAAGCCACGTCTCCAACCCATCAAGATACTCTGGACAGACCATAATACCATGGATTTAACTTCTCTACACCACTCTTCTTGAGATTGGATTGTCTATAAGGCTACAACATCAAGTAAACCATGTCCCCAACCTCAAAGGAATACTCAACACGATGTTGATCTGCATATTGCTTATGTTGATTCTGTGCTTTATGTGAGTTCTCCTTCAAGGACCTCATAATATCCTAGCTCTCTCATAACAAGTCCTTTGCCTTGGGTACTCTGCTATCCCCAAACAATAAGTCTAGGAAGGTCGGTGCCTCATAGCCATATAATGCCATGAAGGGTGACATCTGTATGGACATATGGTAATTGGTATTGTAGCAATACTCACCAAGGGGAAGCCACTTGACCCATGCCTTCTACTACCCTGCAATGTAGTTTTGGAGATATCCTTCCACCCACTTGTTAATAATCTCTGACTACTCGTCAGTCTAGGGTGATAATTGACGCTAGCAGTGAGTTCAGTCCTACTCAACCTGAAGAGCTCCTGCCAAAAATGACTTAGGAACTTGTTGTCCCTGTCACTAACTATGCTTCTAGGCAACCCATGAAGCCTAAATACCTCTCTACAAAATAAACCAGCAACCTGTACTATTGTGTATGTGGCTGAAATAGAGAAGAAGTGAGAAAATTTCATCAATCTATCAACCACAACATAAATACAGTCCTTACCTTAGGCCTTGGGTAGCCCTATGATAAAATCCATGGAAATGCATTTCCACTTTTGATTTTTAATATAGCTAGGAGTTGTAGAAGACCAACTGGGTAAGAATGCTCATGCTTGTTTTGTTGGAAAGTAGGGCACTCACAAACATACTTAAGAACTTATGTTTTGAGCCCTTTCTATGTAAATCTTTCCTGGATCTGCCTATAAGTCTTGAAGTAACCCAAATGACCAGCCATTGGAACATCATGGAATGCCTTCAAAACCTTCTTAATCTTAGAATCAGGTACCCAAAACACTATATTCTTGTAAATGATGAGACCATTCACAATCATGTACCTGTCATCATGAATAGTACCCTCAATGATACCTATAGCCTACTGATCCTTAGCATTTTCAGCTGAAATCAACTCTTTCCAATCAGTCGTAATCTCAACTAAGAAGCACAAATGTGGTCTCCTGGACAAAACATCAACAATAACATTCTTTATTCCCTTGACATAAACTATGTCAAAGTCATAAGCCTGTAGTTTACTCACCCATTTATGTTGCCTATCATTTAGGTTCCTCTGATTCAAGAAATGCTTGAGGCTGTTGTGACCTGTCTTAACAACAAACTTGTCTCCCACTAAACACTGTCATAATTGGCTAATGCATGCATAATAGCGAGCATCTCCTTATCATAAATGATATAATCTCTCTCAACACCACGCAACTTCTTTCTCTCAAATGCTATGGGATGCTTATGCTACATCAACACTACACCTATTCCCTCTCCAAAAGCATAATCTAACTCGAATGGCTTAGAGAAATCAGGAATAGCCAAGATTGGGCAAGTGCTCATTACTTGTTTGAACTGATCAAAGCATTGCTATGCATCATGAGACCAAAAAAATGCCCCCTTCTTTGTCAAGTCTGTAAGTGGGGTAGCTTTTTGTGAAAACCCCTTGATGAACCTCCTGTAGAACCCGCAAAGACCAAAGAATCCCTTTAAATGTGAGAGATTCTTGGGTGGAGGCCAATCAATAATTTCTCTAATCTTCTCGGGATCCACTCTAACACCCTTAGAGTTGATAATGTGACCAAGATACAATAGCTCAGTCATGCCAAAATCACACTTCATTTCTTTGGCATATAGTGACTCCCTCTCCAAAATGCTGCAGGTGTTCCTCCCAAGACTTGCTAAAAATCAATATGTCATCAAAGAAGATGAGGACAAATTTCCTCAATTGATCCTGAAACACCCTGTTCATGCTAGACTGAAATGTAGCTGGGGCATTGGTTAAGCCAAAAGGCATAACCAGAAAATCAAAGTGTCCATAATGGCATCGAAATGCCATTTTCTCCACATCTTCTTCCCTAACTCAAATCTGGTGGTACCCTGATCTCAAATCTATCTTTGAGAAGTAACAAGCACCATGTAGCTCATCTATGAGCTCATCAATACGTGTGATGGGGTATCTATTCTTAATTGTCTTCTTGTTTAGAGCCCTATAGTCAATACACATCCTCAACGTCCCATCTTTTTTCTTACTTGGTCTGATGTGCCCCATCTCGAGAACCTCTTTGATAGCCTTCTCGATCTCATCCTTCAACCTCTTTGGATGTCTATAGGGGGTAATAATGACCAGCTTGACTCCCTCTAATTCTATCACATGTTCAATGCTTCTCTTAGGAGGCCTCCCAGGTGGAATGCTGCTAAAAACTTTGTTGTGCTTGGACAACAAAGCCTGGATATCTGGGTGGTAACTCTGCTTTTATTACTCTGTAATTATGGGTATAATCAAGCACTCTACTACCCACTCTACCTGATCGTGCCTAAGAAGTCTCTCCATCCTCTTGAGAGACACAACTCGTAACCCACCATCTAACATTCTCCTAAGCACATGCTTCCTTCCATCAACCTCAAACTTCATCTCCATGGTATGCAAGTTGTAAAATTCTCCAATAGCATGAAGCCACTTCATGCCAGAATCACATCCATCTCCCCCATGTTCACAATATTATAACCAATATGGAAATCATAATCACTCAAGTGAATAGTCAAGTTAGGAATCCTCCTCTTATAGGTGATAACAAAACCATCCACTACTCTCACCTTGAATCCTTTGAATTCTTCTATCTTGAGTCCCCTTTTTGCAATTAGTCCCTCATCAATGAAGTTATGAGTGGCCCCTAGAACTCCTTGAATCCTAAATGAACCCTCTTTTTGGATGCTAGAGAGTTGGGCTATGGGTCTATCATCTTCACGTTCCTTCTTGAACTCATTTGAAGAGTTCTCCTTCTCTGAATCTCCTAAATTGACATGTTGATCTACATCTTCATCTACTAATTCTTCCATTGAAAAGTACTCTATATGTTTAGCCTTGGCTTGGGCAGCACACTTGTGTGATGGATCCCAAGGCTCCCTACAATGAAAACACAATTTCCTTCATCTGAGTTCATTGAGCTGATCACTGTCTAATCTTGAGGGCCCCTTTTTAGGTGGATTGGAGTCTCTCTGAAATGGTTTCTTGTCCTTGTCTTTCTTATGAAAGAAACCTTTGGTCTAAAATTTGCTCCTCGAAGTGGAAGACTCCATATGTCTCACTTTCTTCAGGGCATCCTACAAAGAAGGTGGATTAAGGGCCTTAATCCAACCTCTCAAGGGATCAGATAGACCATCAATAAAGAGAACAATCAAACTCATTTTAGAAATGTCAATCACCATCACAGATAAATTTTGGAATTCAAAGATGTAAGTGTCCATCGAACCCCATAGTTTCAACTAAGCTAACTCCTTAAAATGCAACTCAGGATCCCTTTTGTCAAACCTATCCATCAACCTCTCAGTAAACTCATCATAAGAAGTGATCTGATCATGGCCCAAGGTGACCATACCATGGTTCCACCACTCATGGACACTACCATCTAAATGAAGAGAAGCATATGTAATGGCCTCAGCTTTCAACATAGGACTAAACTAAAAGTAGTTATCTAACCTGTGTACCCAATCTCTAGCTATGGTCTTTCCTGAGCCATCAAAGTAAGGAATGGATAACTTACTAACCTTCTTCTATAATTATTAGTTATGAAGTTTTCCACCCCCTCCCCTATAGGGTCTATGCCTCAACCTAATATCCATGTAATCATGGAATGACATCTCAGCCTAAAAGTCTACTCCTGAATCCTTCCAATCCCTCACTATTTGGTCATGCAACTCATGTTGTGTGGGTTCATTAACAACTGGAGGGTTATCCCATGGAGGAAAAGTAAGCATACAAGGTCTAGTGTTTGTTGCTCTAGCCATATAACATTGATTTTTAGCCCTATTATTGATTAAACCATCCCCATTATCACTATTCCTTCCATTGCCATAACCATCACCATGTCTCCCATTGCCATTACCATTACCATTATTATTATGGTTATTTCCCTCAATCTACCGAGCCAAAAAGGGCACAAATCTGATTCATATTCTATTGCAACTCTCGTTGTCCCCTCACAAGATCAATTAAAATATCTCTAGTACTCAGTTAACCATGATCTCTATCACCCATATCTACCTCAACCCTGTCAACACCTGCAAATGGATCTATATGTGCTAGGATTTCAAGGTTTGGGTTTGATCTGTTTCTTCTCAAATAGTACTAATGAGTGTTAGGTTGCATTACTCAGAGATATCACTGCATGTTCATCACAACAACCGCACAGGATGGCAAGAAAAATTGCACTCTGATACCACTGTAATGTCTCGCCCTAATTTTTTCCCCTTTGTTGTTTGTTTCAGTTTGAAATGTTTTATAGAAGAACATAGATATGCAAAAGTTATTTTTTCATAAATGATATAGTTGCAATAAATACAGAATTGAAATAATTCCTCTAAATTGTTGCAAGTATGTGCCTAATCGGTGTTGTCATCGATGTCAACATATCTGTGTTGTCATTGGTATCAACTGTGCTCTTATTTTGTTGCTTTCTTGTGATCTTGATGTTGAGGATATTGAGAAAATTAGTTCCTCTGGTAGAAACAGTTAGTTGTAGTGGAAACAATGTATTGCATATAGAAGAACTGTCCAAAAGATTGCTTTGCATTTCCTGTTGGATGAATATCTTTGTCTGTGGATTGGAAGTTATCTAGAAGTCTGTTTGAAGATGTTATATTCCAAGTTTGAGCCTTTGGTATGAAGATTTGAGTGAGTTATGTTCAGAGTGAAAACTGCTTTTCCTACATGTTTGGTGGTGATAGGGAGAAAGTGTTATGCTCCGCATTCCTCCACATTAAAGTATTTCTATCTGTGGTTCTATAATTAAGTCTAAGATGATGTTAAGTGCCTTCAACTTCAATGGTTCATGATTTGGTGGTCCACAAGCGATCTTTTCCTTATGACAGTAGTTGGCTGTGCTATTTATGTGCTCCATTTTGAAAAATCTTCTTAACAGAGTGGTTAGAAGCTGTGCGGTTGTTTCCTAATGATTTCAATGTGCTCGTGGATGTCTCTTGATTGTGTACCTACCCTTGGATTGGTTCACAAAGAGAAAGTTGGATCGTGAATAAAGAATGTTCTTAGAAGACCTAGTGTTCTCATCAGTCTTGGCCGACTTGGTTGATTTCACTAATTACGGAGATGCCTTGAAGATTGTGGAAGCATGTCATGGCGTGAAGAATTGCATTTGAGTCCCAACTAAAGCGTGGCATGATCAACATACATATTTACATCTTTCCCTTAGCAAATTTTTGTATTAGGTCCAGACCTATTTCTATGTATGTTTTTGCAATGCCAACCTTGGAGATTGTTCCAACGGTTGATAAATGTATTGCCAACCTTGATGTACATTCCAAGGTTGATGACTTGTATAAAGACTTGTAATCCATTGTGAAAAAGTGTATGAGTGTGTGAAAATGAATAAATAAGTGTGAAGATGCAAAAGAGCTTAGAAGAGAAGTTATATTGTGCTTCAATGGAACTGAACCCAGGCATGGAGTAGATGCTACTTAATCAGTTCATCATTTTGGCAGTGAGCCACCCCTTGGTAGTGAGTTGTTCTTGGCAGTGAGCCATTCTTTGTAGTGAGCAATTTGGGCAGTGAGCCTCTATTTTTCAGTATTGTTATAACTCATATATTTCTGTGGGCTAACACCCACTGTGGTTTTTCCCTTTTAGGGTTTTCCATGTAAAAATCTGGTGTCTGCTGTATTGAATGTGTGATTGTGATTAAGTCTATGGTTTCATGCTTTCATGATTAAATATGATTATCAGTAATTAAGTAGTTGATGGTTTGATATTCATATGAAGTTAAGTTTTTTGTGACAACTAATTCACCCCCCCTCTCAGTTGTCCTATGGATTTCAATAGTTGGTATCAGAGCCGGTTCCTTGGAAGAAAGCCTAACAACTTGAGGAAGATCCAGGATGTCTTTTAAAAAGGAAGCACCACAGTTTGATGGAACAAATTATGCTCTTTGGAAGGTATGAATGAAAATCCATCTCCTTTGTCTAGGTTATAAAGTGTGGAAAGCTACAGAATCAAAATATACCATGCCTCAAAATGGTTTGTCAACTGAAGATGAAATCAAAGAATATGAGCTAAATATAAGAGCTAGAGATGCCCTATTAAGTGCTTTGTTTGACACTAAATTGATAAAAGTCATGGATCTAGAAACAGCACATGAGGTTTGGGAAAAGTTAAATAAACTGTATGAAGGAGATGATTCTATAAAAGAAGCCAAGCTCCAGGGCCTGAAAGCAAAATATGAGAGTTTAAAGATGAATGAAGATGACAATATTGCAGCCTTCATGCAAAGGGTTGATGAACGTGTCAATGGAATAAAAGGTATGGGAGGTACTATTGGTGATAAGGAAGTTGTGATGAAAATTCTTAGATCACTACCAAAGTCATATAGTCACAAAGTAGCTGTGATTGAAGAAGTAATGACTATGAAAACTATTGATAGAGATCAATTACTTGGGAAGCTTATAGCCTTTGAGATGAGAGAGTTTGGTGATGCTCTGCCAAAAGTTGAAACTGCTTTCAAAGCCAATACTTCAGAAAAGATCTCTAGAGCTGAGAAATATAAGGTGGAATCTGATGATGACTTTGATGAAATTGAAGCTAACTTTGTTGATAGATTGCAAAGAGGTTTCGGTAAGTTCAAAGGCAAACTACCTTTCAAATGTTTTTCATGTGGTACAGTAGGTCATTATGCTTCCAGATGTCCTGAAAGAATTGAAAGGAATAGAAAAAGATTTGAGAACAGGCCTAGATCTCCAAAGAAATGCTACTATGTTAGAGATTTTGATGATGAAAGTGTGACTGATGATGAATCTGATGATGCTAGTACTAGTGCAAATGAATGCTTGTTTATTGATATTAAAGAAGAACCCATGTCTACTAATCCTGCTAGTTGTGTGAAGGAAGAAAAACTAGTGGAAGAAAATGCTTTGGCTATTCAGGTTGAGAAAGATAAGAATGAATGGATTATTGATAGTGGATGCTCACATCACATGACCGGTGACAAAAGTAAGGTTGTAAGTTTTGAAAAATATGATCGAGGACTGGTTAGGTTTGGAGGCAATGCAACTGGTAAGATTTGTGGAAAAGGATCTATTTCATTTGATGGAAAGCATAATACTAACAATGTCCTATATGTGAAGGGTTTGAAGCACAATCTTTTGAGTGTTGGTCAAATGTGTGATAAAGGTTATGATCTGAGATTCAAAGACAATGGATGCAAGATCATGGAAAACTTTGAAACTGTGATTGCTACTGGTAAGAAGACCAGAGGTAACATCTATCAATTAAGAGGAACTAATGATTACTGTTTATTAGCCCAAGTAGATGAGAGTTGGTTGTGGCATAGAAGGTTGAGTCATATAAATTTTGATAATCTAGTAAAGATAAGTTTAGGTCAGACTATAAGAGATTTACCAAAACTTGTGAAACCCACCAATACTATTTGCAAGGAATATCAGTTGGGGAAGCAGAAAAGAACAAGTTTCAAGAGTAAAGAGCAATTTTCTGTCGGTTTGTTGGATCTAGTTCATACAAATCTATGTGGTCCTACAAGGACAAGAAGTCTACAAGGTGATAGGTACTTCATGTTGCTTATTGATGATTATTCTAGAATGACTTGGGTTACTTTTCTAAGAGACAAATCTGAAGCCCTGGAGAAGTTCAAATCCTTTAAGGCAATGGTTAAAAATGAAATAGAACTGAAAATCAAATGCTTGAGGTCTGATAGAGGAGGTGAGTTCACATTAAATGAATTCAACATTTTCTGTGAAGAGAAAGGAATAAAGAGACAATTGTCTGCACCTAGGACTCCTCAGCAAAATGGAAAGGAATAAAGAGACAATTGTCTGCACCTAGGACTCCTCAGCAAAATGGAGTTGTGGAAAGGAAGAACAGGATAGTTCAAGAGGCAAAACAATAATGAAGGAAGGAGGTCTGCCAGAGGTTTTCTGGAAAGAAGCTATACATACTGTTGTCTACATTCAAAATAGAGTTCAAGTGAAAGGTAATGGTACTAAAACCCCCTATGAATTATGGTATGGAAGAATTCCAACAGTAAGATACTACAAAGTCTTTGGAAGCAAATGCTATATCAAAAGAGATGAAGACCTAGGGAAATTTGATGCAAGATGTGATGAAGGAATCTTCCTTGGATACTCTACCAAGAGTAAGGCCTACCTGTGCTACAACAAAAGGTTGAAAAAGATTATTGAGAGTGCAAATGTGAAGGTGGATGAAGGCAAAGGAAGAACATTAGATTAGAGTGGTTATGAATCAGATGAACCTACTGCTATAACTTATAAAGAAAAAAATGAACAAGAAGATAGTCAAGATGAAGAAGAAAAGGCTCCAAAAATTGCTAAGACCCCTAGGCATGTAAGAATCAATCACTCTGAAGAACAAATTATTGGAGACAAAGAAAAAGGAATACTGACAAGGAAAAGAACTGCAGAAGAACAAGTGAATTATTGTTTTCTCTCTACAGTTGAACCAAAAACTGTGAATGAAGCCTACAATGATGAAAATTGGGTAAAGGCAATGGAGGAAAAATTAATGCAGATAGAGAAGAATGAAACTTGGGAATTAGTTCCTAGACCTGCTGACAAAAATATTATTGGAACTAAATGGGTTTTCAGGAATAAGCTAAATGAAAATGGAGAAGTTGTAAGGAATAAAGCAAGCCCTGTGTGCAAAGCATATTCTCAAATTGAAGGGATAGATTTTGAAGAGACTTTTGCTACAGTAGCTTGGATTGAAGCAATCAGAATGTTTCTGGCATTTGCAACTCACAAAGATTTCAAAGTGTATCAAATGGATGTGAAGTTTGCATTCCTGAATGGTGAGTTAGAAGAGGAAGTCTACATTGAGCAACCAGAAGGATTCCAACTATCAAATCAAGGTGATATGGTATGCAGGTTGAAGAAAACATTGTATGGACTCAAGCAAGCTCCTAGAGCCTGGTATGTATGGTTGGATAAGTACTTATTGCAGTTAGGATTCAGTAAAGGTACTGTTGATAGTAATCTCTATTTCAAGATTAATGGTGATCAAATTTTGACTGTTGAAGTCTTTGTTGATGATATCATGTTTGGAGGAAATGAAGGTGTTGGTTTTTTCCCAGACTGGATGCTTATTCCCAGATTTCCCTATAAGGTAGCCATCAGTGATCAACAGGATCTCTGGGCCAGGGGTCAACAGTGTAGGAGATAGACTCTATATTTTATCTCCTCTTCTTCTTCAGGCTCTGCAAGACCTAGGGGGGTATTCCCTACTCAACATCCATGAGATACGCATACAAGGATTGGGATGCTGTCAGAAAGTAGATAAGTCCTCCTGTAAGTAGACCAAAACTGAAAGATAAGAGCAAAGGGGCTAGCTTTGGACCTATTTGCAGTTGTAGACAGAGGACTGAGGATCCTAAAACTAATTCTAATGTCCTAATGGTTGTTTTAGAGTTTGATTATGATTTTGAGTTTGGATGCAAAGCTGGACATGGTTGTAACACAAACACGAAGCAAGATTGGTGCCTATCCAGGGCCTGGAGTCAATAGACATACACCTGTGAATGATCAGCATGAACAGCTAAAACTAAATTTCAGGGGGATATATGTGATACCTGCCTTACAGATATCTCCCAATACAGAGTGTTAAGTTATCTCTACTTATGGCATCCCTACTGCAGTATACCCTTCCCAATGTTCAACCTGAAAACAGTTTAATCTACCCCTTGATTAGAAGTTAAGAGATCATACATTCAACATAGGAATTCTATGTTCTAGAGTCTCAAATATTGCTTAAATATCCAGACTCAGAAGAAAGATACATGCAATACTGGAGACAGAATTAACAAAACACATGCTAAGATAGCATTTCTCATATAAGATTAATCATGAAATCAGTGGGTTCATGCCAAAACATACAACAAGAGATACATAGACTCACAGGTTTAGCTGTACAGAGCAACCAGATCAGCTTGTTTTGAATTACAGAGCCAAAAATCTTCAACTTTCAACAACCTAAAAAATGGTAACACAGTCTGCTTATAACAGCCAGAAAGTGTACCACAACAATTAATTACATGATTATAACAAAAAATTCGCCAGATACAGTCCTCAGAAGGAATGGCGCTCAGAAAATGTTAATGCAGCAGACAAAGGGGGGCCTCGAGCCACGCGCCACTATCTGGAAGTCTTCATGTCAAAAATCTGGTACCTGACTGTGCAACAACTCGCCCATGCCCCATCACAGTCGCCATTAAGGGTCTCAACCACCCGTTGTCGCTTGAAAACCGTCGCTGCATACAAAAAAGATTTCCTGCCAAAACACGTTCAACCGCGGGATCAAAATATACAAGGGAATAATCCCACATTCACGGTGAAGAGATCACTCCAGTGCTGTAAAAGCATAACCGCATTCAAACAAAGTGTTGAGCACTTTTGCCGCGCTCGACACACATGCCTTCGCCCACAGCCCATCGGCCAAACTTCTACCATCGGCAGATCAAAACAATGCTAGCTCGATATACCATCTCACTCCGATGGCATTGCTGTCGCCAAGACAATCCTCCCCGTCACCCCGATGCCAGCTCCACACCCCTTGTCGCCGAGACAAAGACCATCAGAGCAACCAAAAGCACTTCCGCCGATCACAATAGTCTCGCCGATGGTCCTTCACTTCCCACCTCCGTCGGTGAGACATACACCATCGGCACCACAAAAAACCCTTAGGCTGACAATATTACTCACTCTGATAGACATCCTCCAAATTCCCATCGGCCTGACACTACCCCATACTCGCCGATGGCAACTCCATCAGCCAGACCTGCACCATCGGCCAACAATCTGCCCATTCACCCGATAATCCTCCGTTACACCGATGGCACCAACAAACTATACTCTGTCGGCGAGACCTCAAGCGTCGGCGAACCCGAAAACTCTCTCACCGATAGCATTACTCCTGCCGACGACCACCTTGATCATCCCTCATCGGCCAGACTACCAACTGTCGGCCCAACCAAAAACTCACCTGCCGACATCACTTGTTACGCTGATACAGCTCCATCAGCCAGAGTACCCCTGTCGGCCCAACTCTCCACACTTCGTCTGATGCACCAAGTCACGTCGACAACACACACATCCACTTATCGGCCAAACATACGCCGTCGGCCCAACAAGAAACTCCCTCGCCGATAGCACAAAGTCACGGCGATATACAAAGAACACACCATGCTACTGAAATGATCACCAAGACACATGCAAACTCATGCCGATAACACTTGAGGTACCCCCATTGGCACGACCAACATTGTCGGCAGAACCACAATATCCTTCGCCGATAGACCAAGCTCTTGCCGATGAATAGGAACACCTAGGGTTTGAAGGAAGAAACCCTCCAACAAACAAGCTCAGCCTCCAGGTCAAAACGAGTGCCAACACTGGCTCCGAATGGGGACGTGCAGGTGAAAACCTGCAGCGAGAACCAGATCTCCAGGCAGACCAGGGGAAAAAAAAAAAAAAAAAACCAAAAAGCACGAACTGCACAAGACATTTACACTATATACATGTTTTTACAAATGTGCACAGCGACAAGTCATCTATGCAAAATAGAACTTAAGGAATTGGCCATGCACAGGCAATTCCAGAACTTCACCATCTAGGGCCTGGAGGAAATAAGAATCCTCCCCATGAGCACTGCAAATATGATATGGGCCCATCCATAAGGGTTCAAATTTACCATGTTTACCCTTTTCTTGACCTTTTGCATTCCAAATGAGCACCAGATCATTGACTTGAAACTTCCTTTTTATAGCTCTCCTGTGAAACTGATATTTCACATCTTGTTGTCTCTTGAGATTAATCTGGTGGGCTTTCCTTCTGTTTTCATCCAGTGCAACCAGCTGGTTCACTCTTTCTGTCATGGAGTCTTCAATCTCCTCATCATTTTCTTGGATGAACTTGTAAACTGGTAGGAGATTGTTTATGGGCAATCTGGCTGATGCACCATATACTAGCTCAAAGGGTGACATTCCAATAGCCCTTTTTACTGTCACTCTATCAGCCCATATGGCTAACTTTAATTTTGAGTCCCAAGCTCTCTTGTTCTTGTCCAGTATCCTCTTGATAATTTTCATGATGCTTTTATTGCTTGATTCTGCTTGACCATTCCCTTGTGGGTGATATGGTGATGCATATGATAGATTTATGCCATACCTGTTGCAAAAATCAACAAATTCACCTGATCTGAAGCACATAGCATTATCAGTGACTATCTTGAATGGTACTCCAAACCTGATGATAATATTTTCTAGCATGAAATCTGTCACCACCTTACTTGTAGCTCTCTTAGTTGGAATGGCCTCAATCCATTTGGTAAAGTAATCTGTTGCCACCAAAATCCAACTATGTCCCCCACTTGATTTGTCTGCAATTTCCCCTATGAAGTCAATTCCCCATTGCTGAAATGGAGCATCCACAGTTACAGTCCTGAGGGGTAAAGCACCATCATATTTCAACTTTCCTGAAAATCTTTGGCAAGGGTCACACTTCCTCACTAACCTTTGTGCATCTGAAAAGAGAGTGGGCCACCAATATCCTGCTCTGAGAATTTTATGAGCTGTTGTTTGGGCAGTATAATGTCCACCACACAATGCTTTATGCATATCAATCAAAACATTGTTAGCCATATCCTCATCCACACATCTCAGCAGCACACCATCAGGGTTTTTCCAGTATAGTTCACCTTGAACAATAACATACCTGATTGCATGTAACTTTAAAGTCCTCTTTTGACTGTCACTGAAATGGGAAGGACAATTCAAATTTTGCAAGTAGTAGATAATATCCTTGTACCATTCAGATCCTGATACATTTACACTCTCATTTTGGACTGCATTAACTTGGCATGCTTCCAAGTTTGACTGTGCCATCATCTTGGCTAATCCTTGTCCTCTTACCAACTTGGTAATTTGTATGTCTATGTTAAACTCTTGCAGTTTGTTTATCCATCTGCACCTTCTTCCAGTCACCTCCTGCTGAGTGAATATGTCTTTGACTGCTGCATGGGGTACATATGCAATTATATATGATCCTACCAAGTATGGTCTGAAACCTTTGATGGCTCTGACTAGTGCATATGCCTGTTTTTCCATAATATCATACTTCAACTCAGAGGCCTGCAAGGACATACTGAAGAAAGCGATGGGCTGTTCAAAACCATCTTCATTTTTCTGTAGCAAACATGCAGCAACAGTATGAAAGGAAGCAAATGAAAATACTTGGAATGGCCTAGAAAAATCAGGAGATTTAAGAACAGGGGCCATCTTGATTGCCTCTTTGATACTCTGAAATGATTCTATTGCTTCACTTTCCCAGTGGACAGTTGCATCCTTCTTCATCATCTTGGAAATGTTCCTTGTGGTTTCTGCAAAGTTGGGAACAAATCTCCTAACAAAATTTATCTGTCCAAAGAAGGACTGAACTCCTTTTATAGTTTTCAGCATTTGAATTCTGTCAATAGCAGCCACTCTCTCTAGATCTATCCTGACTCCATCCTTGGAAACAATATGTCCCAGGAGCTTTCCTTCAACTACCCCAAAGGCACACTTCTTTGGATTTAAAGAAATACCATACTCTAGTGCTCTTATGAAAATCTGCTCCAGATGCAAACAATGCTGCTCTTCTCTCTTTGAGTAAGCAGTCAAGTCATCCTGATATACAGCCAGGATTGAATCAATCAACCCTGCAAAAGCAACATCCATTGCTCTTTGAAATGTAGCACCTGCATTGGTTAGTCCGAAGGGCATTCTAACATACACATAAGTTCCCCATGGAGTGGTGAAGGCAGTCTTATACTGTTCTGATTCCTTCACCTTCACCTGATTATAACCTGAAAATCCATCCATCATAGATAAGAGTTCACAACCAGTCACTCTCTGCAACATAGCTTCCATATTAGGCAGTGGATAGTTATCCTTTAAAGAGGATACATTCAAGTTCCTGAAGTCAACACAAAGCCTAATATCACCATTCTTTTTTCTGACTGGGACAAGGTTAGACACCCAAGTTGAATGCTTGATTGGCACAATTATTCCAGCTTCCCTCAGCCTTTTGAGTTCTTCTTGCATCTTTGGAGCTAAGGTAGGATTAATAGGTCTTTGCCTTTGTTTAAATGGCTTAGCTCCAGGCTTCAATGGGATCTCATGCTGGAATAAATCTTCCCTATAGGCTTTTAGGTCCTCATATGACCAAGCAAAAACATGTTTATACTTTTTCAGTCATGCAATCAGCATACTCCTAATGTGTGGTTTGAGCTGTTTACCAATGTATACCTTCTGAGGGGCCTGAGATGTCCCCAAATTTATCTCTTCTAAATCTTCCTTATTTGTGGGAGATGTCCTTGTGACCAATTTATCTCTACTGTCAAAAGTTCTTTCCAAAGCTACTAATCCTCTGGGGATTTTATTAGTCTTCAATTGAATTATCTCTTTTCCCACAAGAGTTTCTTTTCCATCTATAGTCTCTACAAAAGCTTGGAAATCAATTTCTTGATTCTCATATTCATCTATGCAGTGCAAAAATTTTAACAAGTCCCTATCATCATTAAACACTTGCCAACTGCATATATTTTTTGGTACTGCAGGCCTAATTTTAACTTCTACATTTGTAACATCTGACAAAGTGATGTCATCTGGCCTTATTGCAACATTGGCTAAGAAATCAGCCATAACATTCTTTGACCTCTCTACCCAGTCTATTGAAAATGCATCAAATAATTCAATGGTATCCCAAACAGCATGCTTGTATTGTTTCAACCTTTTATTTTTTAAAGCATACCTATCTCTAATTTGGGATACAATCAGCTCAGAATCCCCAAATACTCTTAGCATTTTGATTCCATGTTTGAGAGCAATATTTAGGCCTAAGAGTAAAGCCTCATATTCTGCAATGTTGTTTGTGCAAACAAACCTCAGCAAGAAAGAGAATTTGAGGAGCTTACCAGTTGGAGACAGGAAAACAACTCCAGCTCCAGAGCCTTCTTTTGCACAAGCTCCATCAAAATACATGGTCCACAAACCTTGCTGATCCAATTCTTCAATGCAGACATTTTTCTTTTTATCTTCTCTATCATCTGAGACAACCTTGAAGTTATCACAGTCAGTGTTTACAAAGCATATCTGTTCCTCTGCTTCTTGGTCTTCCACTGTCTCTGACGATCTTTGTTCTGTGATAAGCTTAACATCCCTGCCATTCATTGGAATCATGGCATATGACAGGTCCAGCTGCATACTTCCACCAATTAGTGCTGCCCATCTTCTTGACAGCAACATACCATACTGTGGCTTGATGTCAACCACTATTATATTCATTTTATATCTCCTTTCAGGAAATGCTGCCAGTTTGAAATCTACATCCTTCATGATTCCAATAACTGGTACCTCTCTGGCATCCATAGCATAACATTTTCCACATGCCTTGTCAATTTTCAATCCGGCTTGTTGCATGACGGCTAAAGGCATGACATTTGTAGATGCTCCAGAGTCAAGCATACAATTTTTGATTATTTTTCCATTTATAACTAGGGAAACATAAAATGGTTCCACTTGTGAAGGACACTTTGTCATAGTCACTCCTAAATAGACTTCAGGAGCCTCATCTTCTTCATTACACATGACATGTTTCTACCCTGGATCTGAACATTTTGTTTAGCTTGAAAGGGCACCCCTGAAATTAGGGATACTGTCCTATTCTTGATTTCTTCCACTTTCATGAGTTCCATAAGTGGAACAGAGACTTTTACCTGGGAGAGGACTTGAGCTATATCAAATGGAACATAATTTTGTATAACAGTTGTAGCTTGCTCCACAATCTTGTTTTATCCTGAACTGATTTAGCTTTTACTTTCATAGTTCCCTGATCATCATTCTTGTCTTGGGAACCTTTACCTTGATCTTCAGCCTGAGGAATTCTATTTTCTGGTCCTTGGGATTCATGACCTGTTCTATGTCTGAAATTCTGTTTATTATTAACCCACTGCCTTTTTTGTAATTCCATCCCCTTATTACCATGCACTGGCTGTCCTATAGTAACATCTTTTGGCTGATGTGGGCTGCTTACCTGATTTTTACCTCTGAGATTGTAGTTGCTCTTGACTTGAGCAACTGCTGCAGCTGTGAAGGCCCTAATTTCCTCATCAGAAGGTCGTTGTAAGTTACTCAGAAAATTGTGTGAGTTCTGAGCATAGGCATAGTTAACTTCATCGTCTTCATCATATGGGAACTGTTGGCAGCCCTGAGTTCCATCATTTGTACTCTCATCAGCATCATAAAGAGTGTATCCATTGCTTATGGACATCATATTTACATCATCATCTTGCACATAATGTGGCTCATTGCATTCATTACAAGATGTAGTATTATCACACAAGGACTGAGCAATCATACACTGTGACTGTGAATGTGGCATCTGACAAATTATACACCATGGAGCATCATCAACAATATTTACAGCTTTCTTTAGAGGATCGGGAGTTTCTTTGACATGTTGAGCTCTTTGATTTGTGTTGTTACGTGGGAATATAGGTTTACCATCATGCCAATTGGTATTATAAGGCATATCATGCAATGATGGCCTCTTTTCCTGCCTTTGATAGACTTGCCTATCAGGACCTATCCCTTTTTCACTTCTAGCTAATCTATAGCCTAGGTCCTTAACAACATTTGCCAATTTGTCTATCTTATCTTCAGGGGCAGATGTATTACCTTGAGTGTTCTGAGGCTTGTTTGGATTCTGCAGAATTTTTATATCATCCCTTCTATTTGTCTTGCCCGATGCTTTCCTGTTGTTTTCAATATTCACTGCAATTCTGAAAGCATCCCTGAGAGTAGCAGGACCTTTATCTCTTAATCCATATGTAGTTTTTGCATCAAAGGCATTGATATACAATATTATGCACATTGGTTCATTTGGCCTCATGTGATGTGGCAATTTGTTTAACACTTTAGTAAATCTTGCATTAAAATCTGCAACTTGCTCATTTGACCCTTTAGTGATACTGGTGAACTCATTTACAAAAAAGCTAGGGTCAGTTTTGTCACCATATTGCTCCTTGAACATCCTTTTAAAATCATCCCATGATGAAATACTCCGATCAGGCAGATTCTTGTACCATTCTCTTGCCTCATCTATTAAGGATTGCATGAATGACTTCATGAAAACATCCTCATGTTCAACCTCAAAGTTATCCATGACATTTTGAAAGGCTTTTAGATGATCTTCTCCTGACACAGTGTTGTTTCCTGAAAATTTAGGCACTTGCAGCCTCAGATGCTTATCAATGGGGTTAGGATACCCAGGAATACCATCAAATACTAGCTGTCTGAATCTATCTAACTGCATTGGCTGTCTGTCAAACTGATTAACATTGATATTTCTGTTTACATTCTAGTTTCTTACATTGTTCAGTGGTATCCTAGCATCATTCACATTTTGTCTCTCATCATTATGCTGATGTTGCACTTCATTTCTCTGTTGATGTCTCTGCACATTTGCATTCTCAAGGGTAGGAATTGAATTATTCTGGGCAGTCCTCAAAGCTTGCACTTTCTTCCTCGAGTCATCTCTGATTGATATTGCCTGCTGATATTCAAACTCGGCCCTTAAGCTCCTAATTTCATCAGCTAGTTCTTCCTCGCTGGGCCTAGAGGAGGATGGTTTTATCATATTCTGATCTTCATCTTCATCATCCCTCAGAGACTCGGCCTCTTCAAACCTTTCACTAGGGTCTAGAAATAGGCGTTCTTGGAACACCTCTGACCTCATTCTCATGTTACCACCCTGTTGCCTCTCATATGCACCCTGAATATCAGCTTCTGCATTTGAAAAGTAGGGCGCATGCTGTCCTGATCGCCTAGGGTTATCTTGTATATCATCATTTTTTCTGGGGGAACCCTCATGACTAACTGAGACAGCTCCCTTTCTTCTATACATCATTCTTCTTGTTACTGGTAACTCTTTAAATAAAGGATTTTGTTGGGATCTTCTCCCCTGCATATAAATTTTACTTTGACCGGTTGGGAGATTACTTCGGAGTCGCCACCTATTACTAGGAACTGTTTTCTTTTTGTAAATCAGGGTTCTTTCACAATTCCCCAGTAGAGACGCCAATTTGTTGGTGACTCGGATGGGTCACAGATATATTACTGGAGATGATTAGATAGTACTTTTACTTCTCAATTCCCCAGCGGAGTCGCCAATTTTTGTTGGTTTTTTCCCAGACTGGATGCTTATTCCTAGATTTCCCTACAAGGTAGCCATCAGTGATCAACAGGATCTCTGGGCCAGGGGCCAACAGTGTAGGAGATAGACTCTATATTTTATCTCCTCTTCTTCTTCAGGCTCTGCAAGACCTAGGGGGTATTCCCTACTCAACATCCATGAGATACGCATACAAGGATTGGGATGCTGTCAGAAAGTAGATAAGTCCTCCTGTAAGTAGACCAAAACTGAAAGATAAGAGCAAAGGGGCTAGCTTTGGGCCTATTTGCAGTTGTAGACAGAGGACTGAGGATCCTAAAACTAATTCTAATGTCCTAATGGTTGTTTTAGAGTTTGATTATGATTTTGAGTTTGGATGCAAAGCTGGACATGGTTGTAACACAAACACGAAGCAAGATTGGTGCCTATCCAGGGCCTGGAGTCAATAGACATACACCTGTGAATGATCAGCATGAACAGCTAAAACTGGATTTCAGGGGGATATATGTGATACCTGCCTTACAGATATCTCCCAATACAGAGTGTTAAGTTATCTCTACTTATGGCATCCCTACTGCAATATACCCTTCCCAATGTTCAACCTGAAAACAGTTTAATCTATCCCTTGAGCAGAAGTTAAGAGATCATACATTCAACACAGGAATTCTATGTTCTAGAGTCTCAAATATTGCTTAAATATCCAGACTCAGAAGAAAGATACATGCAATACTGGAGACAAAATTAACAAAACACATGCTAAGATAGCATTTCTCATATAAGATTAATCATGAAATTAGTGGGTTCATGCCAAAACATACAACAAGAGATACATAGACTCACAGGTTTAGCTATACAGAGCAACTAGATCAGCTTGTTTTGAATTACAGAGCCAAAAATCTTCAACTTTCAACAACCTAAAAAATGGTAACACAGTCTGCTTATAATAGCCAGAAAGTGTACCACAGCAATTAATTACATGATTATAACAAAAAATTCGCCAGATACAGTCCTCAGAAGGAATGGTGCTCAGAAAATGTTAATGCAGCAGACAAAGGGGGGCCTCGAGCCACGCGCCACTATCTGGAAGTCTTCATGTCAAAAATCTGGTACCTGACTGTGCAACAACTCGCCCATGCCCCAGTACAGTCGCCATTAAGGGTCTCAACCACCCGTTGTCGCTTGAAAACCGTCGCTGCATACAAAAAAGATTTCCCGCCAAAACACGTTCAACCGTGGGTTCAAAATATACAAGGGAATAATCCCACATTCACGGTGAAGAGATCACTCTAGCGCTTTAAAAGTATAACCATATTCAAACAAAGTGTTGAGCACTTTTGCCGCGCTCGACACACATGCCTTCACCCACAGCCCATCGGCCAAAATTCTACCATCGGCAGATCAAAACAATGCTAGCCCGATATACCATCTCACTCCGATGGCATTGCTGTCGCCAAGACAATCCTCCCCGTCACCCCGATGCCAGCTCCACACCCCTTGTCGCCGAGACAAAGACCATCAGAGCAACCAAAAGCACTTCCGCCGATCACAATAGTCTCGCCGATGGTCCTTCACTTCCCACCTCCGTCGGTGAGACATACACCATCGGCACCACAAAAAACCCTTAGGCCGACAATATTACTCACTCCGATAGACATCCTCCAAATTCCCATCGGCCTGACACTACCCCATACTCGCCGATGGCAACTCCATCGGCCAGACCTGCACCATCGGCCAACAATCTACCCATTCACCTGATAATCCTCCATTACACCGATGGCACCAACAAACTATACTCTGTCGGCGAGACCTCAAGCGTCGGTGAACCCGAAAACTCTCTCACCAATAGCATTACTCCTGCCGACGACCACCTTGATCATCCCTCATCTGCTAGACTACCAACTGTCGGCCCAACCAAAAACTCACCTGCCGACATCACTTGTTACGCTGATACAGCTCCATCGGCCAGAGTACCCCTGTCGGCCCAACTCTCCACACTTCGTCCGATGCACCAAGTCACGCCGACAACACACACATCCACTTATCGGCCAAACATACGCCGTCGGCCCAACAGGAAACTCCCTCGCCGATAGCACAAAGTCACGGCGATATACAAAGAACACACCATGCTACTGAAATGATCGCCAAGACACATGCAAACTCATGCCGATAACACTTGAGGTACCCCCATCAGCACGACCAACATTGTCGACAAAACCACAATATCCTTCGCCGATAGACCAAGCTCTTGCCGATGAACAGGAACACCTAGGGTTTGAAGGAAGAAACCCTCCAACAAACAAGCTCAGCCTCCAGGTCAAAACGAGTGCCAACAGAAGGTATGTGTATGAAATTTGTTGGTGAAATGCAGAAAGAGTTTGAGATGTCTATGTTTGGTGAGATGAATTTCCTTCTGGGACTGCAAATCAATCAATTAGATAAAGAAATCTTCATATCTCAGTCTAAGTATGTGAAAGAGTTGTTAAAGAAGTTTGGGATGGAAGACTCTAAACCAGTATGTACTCCCATAGTGATTGGCTGCAAATTGAGAAAAACTGATGAATCACCCAAGGCTGATCAAAAAAAGTATAGATCCATGATTGGAGGATTGCTTTATGTAACTGAAACTAGACCTGATATTATGCATGCAGTTTGTCTTGTTGCAAGATTTCAAGAAGATCCAAGAGAACCACATATGATGATAGTAAAGAGAATCTTGAGATATTTAAAATGTACTCCAGATCATGGCTTATGGTATCCAAAGGATAATGATTTCACTCTTAGTGCTTATACAGATGCTAATTGGGCCAAAGATGTTGATGATAGGAAGAGTACAAGTGGAGGCGCTTTCTTTTTGGGTAACAGATTAGTTTCATGGCTAAGCAAAAAACAAGATTCAATCTCTTTGTCAACTACAGAAGCAGAATATATTGCAGCAACATGTTGTTGTACTCAAGTGTTATGGATGAAGCAGACCTTGAAAGACATAAGAGTTGTGTATAAAGATCCAATTGTAATCTTTTGTGACAATACAAGTGCTATAAATATTTGAAAAAATCTAGTGATGCATTCAAGAACAAAACATATATCTATAAGGTATTAATTTCTAAGAGAAAATGTTGTAGAGGCACTAAGATAGATAGAGGATAGCACAAATTGACAAGGTTTTCTTCACACTCTAAAGCCCAAATTCAAGGATCAACTTGCAAAAGTGGGAACAATAGTTAATGGTTCTAAAATCTTCATGGAAAGGTTGATTTGGCATGCCATGGGACCCATCCAAACCATTGGAAAAGGTAGAACAAACATGGTTTTAGTACTTCCTTCTTTAGGCCTCCAAATCCCTTGTAGCCCTCCAAACATGAACAATCAGCAATAACTTCTTGTACAGACCTACAAACTCAGAACTTAGACAATTTAGAGGTATCCATTTGGAATCCCTATGACATATTTCAAAATGGGTATGGGTTGTTTTAAACAGTATGGTCCAACCTATAACCCCTCCTAGTGACCTAGAGCCCCAATTAGGCCAAATTTGTGAAAAAACCACCCTTTCAGAGACTCACAGAACTCAAACAATCAATTGGACACCTCAATCCCATGCCAAAACCAAGACTTTTCTAGGTTTTGAACTCCTACAATGAACTATTCCCTCAAATGCATCTATGGTTCCTCAAATTGGCTTAATACATGGACATATTAAGCCTTCTCCATCAAATCTTGCAACTACCAAGTCTCTCTCCCCTGAAAACACCCAAATCAATTTAAATCCAAATAGACACATCCATCCCACTAGTCTTATGGCCCTAAAAGACAGTGGGATGGTCAATTTTCCATCATTTGAAGTAGAACCTAGATTAGGTTTTGATAGGATAGTTTTTGGAAAAAAACCTTATATCTCCCTAAAATAGAAATGTCAAAACACCAAACTGACTTCAAATGAAAGACAACTCCATACTCTAACCAATCAAATCATGAGAAAGTGGAAATAACCTTGTACCTTTGCACAGTACGGACTATAACAACGTAGAAGTTTAGGAAAATAGGGGTTCAGGACAGATTTTAGAAAAAAAGTTCACTGAATGCACAAATCTCAACCAAATGTCACAAAATTGGTCTTGAATGAAAGTTAAGACATAGGTATTTCCAAAACATCTGGCCTCACCTTCTAATTCATCTGTATGTGAAAGTTATAAATGTTATGGCAGCAAAAATGCAGAAAATTCTGGAAACAAGGCTTTAAACTTTGTATTATTCTTCTTTTCTTCAACCAAAACTCCAACTACTACCTTTCCTTGACCCTTGGGAGGAATTTTAAGCATGTCATTATAGTTCCAATTGTCCCCGACTACTTTTCAAGAGGGTGACCGTTGGTTTTTTATAGTTTTTCCCTTTGTTTGCTTTACAATTTGTAAAAGTTGCCAAACAACTTTGCACATTTTGACAATATTGAAGGCTAAAAGAGCCCAACTACCTTCAAAGGGCCAGAAACACCCTAGACACACCTAAGGAGACTCAAACAACCTTATTACATCCATTGGATCCATCTTTGGTTACATTTTCACCATGTGACAACAATATGACAACATTGACAAAAACATGGCATTTTGGACAAATGCCTACAAAATGGATCCAAACTTATTACAAACACTTAGGAAGTGGTCCATTGGACCTTATTACATCAAATTATGACATCAAAACAAAATATGAAGTTGAATGCCTCATGGAGGCTACCTTGTGTTAGGTGCTCCTGCACCAGAAAAGGTGATAGAGAATGAAGTAAAGTTGGAATATGTGTCCACAAAGGATCAGATTGCAGATATCTTCACCAAACCTCTTCCTAAGGATACTTTTGAGAATCTTAGAAAAAAGTTAGGGGTCATTACCCCTCCTGTCCTAAACTAAGATTCATGGGAATGCATCAGTCCAATGGTGCCCAAAGTCTCATTCCTTGATCTAGATTGTTGATTTGAGAGCTACCTCTCAGGGGGAGTAGCTAGATGTGTTGGTAACAGCTCAGTTGAATTAGAGCAACAGAATGCAAGTATGTGCCCTTTTCCATTGATGTCAAAGGGGGAGAGAAATCATGTGAAAAAAATAGGGGGATAAAGAATGCAGATGTGTAAAGAGAAAGGGGGAGAATATTGTCTTGATGGTCTTTTCAATTTTTCACATCATATGTTGTCATCAATGACAAAGGGGGAGATTGTTGGAAGTATGTGCCTAATCGGTGTTGTCATTGATGTCAACATATTTGTGTTGTCATTGGTGTCAATTGTGCTCTTATTTTGTTGCTTTCTTGTGATCTTGATATTGAGGATATTGAGAAAATTAGTTCCTCCGGTAGAAACAGCGAGTTGCAGTGGAAATAGTGTATTGCGTATAGAAGAACAATCCAGAAGATTGCTCCGTATTTCCTATAGGGTGAATATCTTTGTCTGTGGTTTGGAAGTTATTTAGAAGTCTGTCTAAAGATGTTATATTCCAAGTTTGAGCCTCTAGTATGAAGATTTGAGTGAGTTATGTTCACCAGAGTGAAAACTACTTTTCCGGCATGTTTGGTAGTGACAAGGAGAAAGTGTTATGCTTCGCATTCCTCTGCATTAAAATATTTCTATCTGCAGTTCTATAGTTAAGTTTAAGATGATGTTAAGTGCCTTCAACTTCAATGGTTCATGATTTGGTAGTCCACAAGTGATCTTTTCCTTATGACAGTAGTTGGCTGTGCTGTTTATGTGCTCCAGTTTGAAGAATCTTCTTGACAGAGTGGTTAGAAGTTGTGCGGTTGTTTCCTGATGATTTCAATGTGCTTATGGATGTCTCCTAATCGTGTACCTACCATTGGATTGGTCTATAAAAAGAAAGTTGGATCATGAATAAAGAATGTTCTTAGAAGACCTAGTGTTCTCACTAGTCTTGGCCTACTTGGTTGATTTCACTAATTGCAGAGATGCCTTAAAGATTGTGGAAACGTGTCATGGAATGAAGAATTGTGTTTGAGTCCCAGCTAAGGCGTGGCATGATCAACATACATCTTTACATATTTCCCTTAGCAAATTTCTATATTAGGTCTAGACCTATTTCTATGTATGTTTTTGCAATGCCAACCTTGGAGATTGTTCCAATGGTTGATGAATGTATTGCCAACCTTGATGTACATTCCAAGGTTGATGACTTCTATAAAGATTTGTGAGGAATCGCAAAAAAGTGTATGAGTATGTGAAAATGAATAAATAAGTGTGAAGGTACAAAAGAGTAGAGCAGAGAAGTTATATTGTGCTTCAATGGAACTAAACCTAGGCATGGAGTAGATGCTACTTAATCAATTCATCATTTTGGCAGTGAGCCACCCCTTGGCAGTGATTCGCTCTTGGCAGTGAGCCATTCTTTGCAGTGAGCAATTTGGGCAATGAGACCTATAGGCAGTGAGCCTCTATTTTTCAATATTATTATAACTCATATATTTTTGTGGGCTAACACCCACCGTGGTTTTTCCCTTTTAGGGTTTTCCATGTAAAAATATGGTGTCTACTGTGTTGAATGTGTGATTGTGATTAAGTCTATCATTTCATGCTTTCATGATTAAGTCTGATTATCAATAATTAAGTAGTTGATGGTTTGATATTCATATGAAGTTAAGTTTTTTTGTGACAATTGATTCACCCCCCCTCTCAGTTATCCTGTGCATTTCAACAATATAATATTTCCAAAACACCCACATTCAACAATAAATGGAAACATGATTACTTATCAAAACTAGAGATACCCAGATGGTGAAAAGTCATTACAATGCATACACAAACATACCCATTTGTTGATTTAAGTATTTGCAAGTCTGAAATGAAGATTATAGCAACCTGGAGTTATACAACCATCACCGAATACATCAAATCCTAGTTTCTCCTCCCTTGAAATGTTGAATAGTGATGGAGAAACCCTAGGCACCTCAAATGAAGGAGATTTGAGGCCCAAACCCTAGGTGCTTTGGCCTAGAGAGGCCACTTCTCTTTTTTGTGCTGGTACGACCTGTATAGAATAGGAACAATAGCAAATAACAATGCTAAACCCTCTATAAATGTTGACCAAAACTATCCTTTACATTTGCAATGAAATCTCCATCCTCCATGTCAAGGTATAAGAAGAAATTCACCAAGATTAAGCCCAAAATGACCTAGAAGGTGGTACAACCAGCCAAGGAAATGGTACGGCTAGTAGCTGGAAGTAATGAGTCTATTTCACCTCTCTCCCACTCTTCACATCAGAAAGAAACCATCCAAAACTACATTCTACTACTCCACAATGAATTAGCAACTAAACCCTTACTCTAAATAACCTGAAATTAACAATAATGAATCTCCAGCATAACCTCTATATGAAGTTATCAGAAAACACCTTGGAGAGATCTCTCACTCTCGCAGATGATGTTCTCCGTGTGGGTTTCCATCCTCAAGAAGCAAGAAAAATGGTGAACTTCGTTTAGCTAGTAAAAACCTATGTATAATATTCAAGCATATGCAAAAATGAGCTCTTTTCTCTTTTAAACTCCTCCAAACACTAGTCACCCTTTTTGGAGGAATAAAAATGTACTTTAATTTAAATCCTTATGTCCCCTTCACTTTGGATGCCTCACTTTATGTTTTATTACTTGACTTAATTAACAAACTCACTTTTCCATACTAGGCGCCCAAGTCCAAGATAAAAAGTCATGTTATAACGTTTAATTATCATTAAGTTAAAACTTTTATTTAACTTAACACATTAGTGATAATTAAAATATATCATTGTTCCTTCTAAAATCGACACCAACGGACATTGGTTGGAGTATGATCGGTGCCATGTGGCGAAGTCGGTGTGAATGGTAACCCCTGCTAAAAATAGCAATTGCGGACCAAGTGTCTGAAAACACTCCAAAAAAGGTTGTTGTGAATCCCGTGCTGCCTCTGAGCTCAATGCAACATCTATAAGAACCAACTGGTTGATCTGTCAAGTTATCAACCCTCTTGAATGGGTTCCCTAACCACCATGTTAGCTTACGGGAACCCGAATAATAGGATAACCATCACCAACTGTCAAATGCTTAGGAAGGGGGCATTACATTCCTCAACATGATGACCCTCTTCCACCACCTATCAATGTTACTACTTGTGCTTAAAATTGTTTATGTTTTAGGATTTTAAAATACTTCAAACATTTTTTATATTTTGGGTTATGTATGCTAACTAATCACTTTTTTATTGTAAACCTTATATCTACTCTTTAAAATTTATATATGTTTAATATGATTATAGAAGAGTTTCCAATAAAATGCTTAGGACACCCACACAAAGTGACATTAAACAAAAAGTAAAAGTATTGGGAGCACATTTTTCAACATTACAATACCAAATATAATTTTATTATACTAATGTTACCTATTTGTGCACTTCAGCCCAAACACGCAAAGCTAGGACAACACTGTTTGTTTTTACCTTGAAGAGGGAGACATAAAAATGACTATTACAAGATACTAAAGGAGACCTAAAAGCAGAGACCTAGATCAAGTGTCCAACACAGGAGGATAAAGTAAGCTACAAGTTTCAGATTGCTTCAATTTTATTCATTTCAGCTTGTTTAAGTTCCATATGATAAAGGTACACAGTTTGATAAATTTACTTATGATTATAAGCAACTGTATTAAGCAATAAATTTTAGGTGTATTTTCCTATGCAATTGATAGTTTTACAAAAGAACAAATAGACAAATCATTGCACAAAGCAACTGCTTATATTCACAACAAAAATGTGTTCAAAGTTCCCACACAAGCCGTGGGAATTGACTATAAATGATGAAATGAAAAGAGCACATATACATATGAAATAAGAAACATAGAGAAGAGAAGGGGATCTATATTGCCTAAGAAGATGAATCCCCCACTTGTAGCTACACCATCTTCAGACTCTCCAGTTTTGTCTTCAGAAGTAGCTGCAAGAGGAAGAAAGAGAGACGTTAGAGCTTGGGATATCCTTCACTCATACATGTAAGAGCATCAAATGTACATGTTATCTTTTCATAAACATCAAAGAAGGAAATGAAAGAGATAAAGAGCTATCCAGATGTAAACATGTAGTCATAAGAAGATACAAAAAAATGAAGACCATATAAGTAGAAGAGAGGCTCCTTGCATCTATTTTTTCTCTAACTTTTGTTCTGAGTGTGCAGGTACATGAAGAATGTTGTTCATGAAATAGCAGTATGAAATGAAATGGATCAGTTATTTATGATTGTTATACATGGCTCATGGAGACAACACACTGATGGGAGTAGAGAAGGTAGCAGTAGGTATCTAAAGACTGCTCAATACAGTCTTAAGAAGAGCAGTCGTTATGACTATCATAGCATATAAAAGGCTTAATGAAGATAGTCACAGAAGACCTCATTGAGCACAAAGGAAATAGTCATGTACAAAGGGTTTCAAGAGCACTCATCAAAGTGGGACAACAAAGGAGTTGGGGTCTTGGACACTCTATTTATTATTCAAAATAGGAGGGCAGTTTTTATGGTTTCAATTCCTATAGAGATATCAAGTGTGGAATAACATCATGATCCAAAGACTACACATAGTTTGAAAGTATGCCTTCTTTAAATAGTGATATGTGTATGTTACAAAGGCCTTATATTCATTTCACCATGGATTCTTTTGTCAAGAGATGATGTGCCCCTTCTACCCTTGCTCACAAGACTTGGGATATCAGTGAGTGGAGCATGAAGGACCCTATAGAGATAAAGAAGAAATAATATGCAGATAAGAAGGGAACAACATGCAACAACTGTAGTAGAGACCAAGGCATAATGACAATCAAAAGAAAATATCAATGAACTTGCATAGTACAACAAGGTTTGTCATGAGAATCAAGAGAGTAGTCATACACAAAAGTAAGAAGTGAGAGTCATAAGGTAGTGCCAAACAACAATCAATAGAAGACTATCATAGTGAAGGAGCACACCAAAAAATAGAGTTGTTGAAACAGTGCAAATAGATAGAGCATGACAGTTTAGAGGGTGTTACAAGATTAGATTAAGAGCATAAGGTCATACAAAGTGCCACAGAGCTCTAGGAAGATACCAATGAGCATATAAAGGCATGGAAGTCACCAACACTCAAGGCATTGTGAAGCAAACCCCAAGATAGAGTGAAGATGACGACTTAACAGTCTATGAAGCATTATGAACCCTGTCAACACTTAAGGATGGAATGAAACAGTGGATGAAAACTCTCAAACAACAAGGGAAGAAGGGGGTATGATAAGCTATGAAGAGCTACAGGATAGTGGTATGAAGAGTTTCTTCAGGAGATTCAAGAGGATATAGTGGAGAAGGAGAAAAACTTCCAATGGCACAAAACTGATATTTTTATCCTTCAATGACAAGATAACAGAGTTACAACAATCAAGAGATCCTTCAGGTGTTACATTTCTTTTAAAAACATTCATGATATAACAAAAGCAATCCATGGAAAGAAGGGAGCAAGGCATCGAGCATAGAAAACCCTTTCACTGTTTTGATGCACAGTTTATCTCTTGAGAGAAAAGAACAACAGAATTCTGTAACTATTTTCTTAGACCAACAACAAGATGAAGCAAAAATTGCCATCCATAGCCAAAGGAAACAGAATATAAAGCAATAAAGAAGAGTATGTCATTTGTTTTCTCAAATCAAGAGCAAGAGGAGCAACAATATGTATAGAAAGAGAATTACCATTTGCAAAGAAATAATGAAGTAGCAGAGAAGGGACCCATCAAATGAGCAGCAACAACAACCTTCATTCCATGGTGGTGATTTCCCAACATTAGAGCAGTAGGACAAAAGATGAGAAAACAAAATGATGCTCATTTAGGGTTTCCAAACCCTTTTGCAAAAAAGATGCCCTAAGATTTTTGTCAAAGCCCCAATCATAGAGACTTCTAAAGTCTTTTCGCCCCTTTATTGATAAATCAAATTAAGATTAATATCACAGCCCGTGGGACTAAACACTTTGTTGAAAAGTGCAGTACAACTGAGAGGGGGAGTGAATCAATTGTAACCAATATTTCAAAACCATTAACACATCAATCAATTAACACTATGTTTGTATTTTAACCATGAAAGCATTAAATAGAAACTTAAACACATTCACACATTTAACGCAGGAGACACCATATTTTTACATGGAAAACCCCATAGGGGAAAAACCACGGTGAGTGTTAACTCACAAAATAATATGTTATAACAGTATCAAAAATTAGAGGCCCACTTCCTTAAGGCTCACTGCCAAAAATGCTCACTGCAAGAAGAGGCTCACTGCCAATGGGGCGGCTCACTGCCGGTGGGTGGCTCACTGCCAAAGTTGGTGAGATGAGATAATAGCATCTACACTATGCCAAGGTTCAATTCCATTGAAGCACAATAAGTATCCTCTGCTCTGCTCTACTTTTACACTTTACAATTATCTTTTCATTTTCACATCCTTACATCAATTCACAATTTCATTCCATTTTTTTATATAATTCATCAACCTTGGATTTACATCAAGGTCGACATTACAATCATCAACCTTTGGAACAATCTTCAAGGTTAGCAAACATACATACATACATTAAGATAGATTTGGACCTAAATAAATTAGGGAAGAAGAGAAATGAATGCGAATCATGTCAAGCCTTAGATGGGACTCAAATGCAATCATCCACATAACAATACACTTCCACAATCTTCAAATCATATCCGCAAGTAGTGAAAACAACCAATTTGGCCAAGACTGGAGTTAGCACTAAAAATTTCAGGAATGTGCTTCATTCATGATCTGGATTATAATTTGTGGATCAATCAAAAGGAAGGAAAACGGTCTAGAGACTCCCACAAGCATGTTACAATCACCAAGAACATCCTCATGTAACCTCTAAACACTTTATCCATAAGATTCTTCAAATTAGAGCACTTGAACATTACTATAAGCCACTGTCATAAATGAAAGATCACTTGTGGAGCACCAAATCATGAACCATTTGAACTGAAGGCACATAAGAACATCACAAACTTAATTCCAGAACCGCAGACTATGAAACTTGAATGTGGAGCAGAATACATTCTCCCTATCACCATTAAATACACAAAAAAATAGTTTTTACACTAGTGAACAAAACTCACTCAAATCTTGATACCAGAGACTAAAATTGGAAACATAGCATCTATAGACATCTCTTAACATTACTTCCAATCCGCAAACAAAGATATTCAATCTATAGAAAATGTGGAGCAAAACATGATACTATTCTGGCAGATAGAAATGTTCTGCAGTAGTACTTACTTCTCAACCAATTCCTTTGATGCTTACCTTAGGTGTTGACATCAATGAAAACACTTACTGCTCATACTTGCAACATATAATCTTTCTTTGCTTCTTTGCTCCCACTCACTTGATGCTTTCTCTGTTTGTAATCTTTTTCTTAGGTTTTTCACACGAACTTCTCTCCCCCTTTGACATCATTGGCAAAGGGTGCCAGACCTTTTCTTTCTTTTTACTGCACAACTCCCCCTTTCATGAACACTGCAACACTTACTGCTCTTTATCAAGAACTCATATCAACAAATTCTACCTGCTCCCCCTAAGAGGTAGCCTTCAAAACATCAATCTAGCTCAAAAGATGAAACTTTAGTCACCACTGGACTGATACATTCCTTATGCATCTTAGTTTAGAGAAGGATGGGTAATAACCCCTAACTTCTCCCTGAGATACTCAAAAGTATCCTTAGGTAGAGGCTTAGTGAAAATATCTACAATTTGACATACTCCATCTTTACTTCATTTTATGTTACCTTTTCTCTCAGAAAGTGATACCTTATTGATATATGCTTTGTCCTTAAGTGCATCACTAGATTCTTTGAAATGTTTATGGCACTTGTGTTGTCACAAAATATTGAAATTGGTTCTTCATACACAACTCTTATGTCCTTCAATGTTTGCTTCATCCAAAGTACTTGAGTACAATAGCATGCTGCAACAATATATTCTGCTTTTGCAGTAGACAAAGAAACTAATTCTTGCTTCTTGCTCAGCCATGAAACCAATCTGCATCTATAGAAGCACTGAGAGTGAAATTAGTATCTTTGGGATACCACAATCCATAATCTGAAGTGCATTTTAAATATCTCATGATCCTTTTGACTCCCATTACATGTGATTCTTTGCGATCTTCTTAAAATCTTTCCACAAGACAGACTACATGCATTATATTTGGTCTGGTATGGGTTAGATAGAGCAGTCCTCCAAACATAGACCTATATTTTTTCTAATCAGTCTTAGGTGATTCATCATTCTTGCTCATCTTCCAACCAATTACCATGGGAGTACATACTGGTTTAGAATCCTCCATTCCAAACTTCTTCAACAATTCTTTCACATACTTGGACTAAGAAATTAAAATTTCTTTTTCTGATCGAGTAATTTGTAGTCCTAAGAAGAAATTCATTTCACCAAACATAGACATCTCAAATTCATTTTGCATTTCCTCTACAAATTTCTTACACATACCTTTATTGCCTCCAAAGATAATATCATCAACAAAGACTACAACAATCAGAATTTGATCATTATTGATTTTGAAATAGAGATTAATGTCTACAATACCTTTGTTGAACCCTAGTTGCATCAAATACTTATCCAACCTTGCATACCAGGCTCTAGGAGCTTGCTTGAGTCCATACAAGGCTTTCTTCAATCTGCACACCACGTTGCCTTTGTCTGATAGCTAGAATCGTTCTGGTTGTTCAATGTAGACTTTTTCTTCTAGCTCTCCATTCAAGAAGGCAGACTTCACATCCATCTGGTACACCTTGAAATCTTTGTGAGCAGTAAAAGCCAAAAACATTCTTATATATTCAATCCTTGCCATAGGAGCAAAAGTCTCTTCAAAATATATGCCTTCAACCTAAGAATATCCTTTGCATACCAGTCTTGCTTTGTTTCTAACCACTTCACCACTTTCATTCATCTTGTTTTTGAAGACCCATTTGGTTCCAATCACATTCTTATCAGTAGGTATAGGGACCAATTCCCAAGTTCGATTCTTTTCTATTTGCATCAGTTCTTCTTTCATGGCTTTTACCCAACTTTCATCTTTGCAGACTTCACTTACATTTTTAGGTTCAATCCGTGAAAGCAAATAGTAGTTCACCTATTCTTCTGTAGCTCTTTTCCTTGTCAATACCCCTTTGCTTTTGTCACCAATAATTTTATCTTCAGAATGATTAATTCTTACATACCTAGGAGTCTTAGCAACACTTTCTAGAGCCTTTTCTTCTTCAGCTTGATTGTCCTTTTGTTCCTGTTCCACCTTTTCTTTAATGACTATGACAACAGGTTCATCTAGCTCATAATTTCTTAGATATGGTGTTATTTCTTTCTCTTCATTAACCTTCACATTAGCACTTTCAATGATCTTTTTCAATCTCTTATTGTAGCACCGGTAGGCCTTACTCTTTGTAGAGTATCCAAGGAAAATACCTTCATCACATCTAGCATCAAACTTGACTAATTCTTCATCTCTTCTAATATAACATTTGCTTCCAAAAACTTTGAAATATTTTACTGTGGGAACTCTTCCATACAACAATTCATAAGGATTTTTAGTGCCATTACCTTTCACTTGGACTCTATTTAGAATGTAGATAGCAGTGTGTATAGCTTCTTTCCAATACACTTCTGGTAGGTTAGCCTCCATCATCATTGACCTAGCAACCTCTTGAACTATCTTGTTCTTTCTTTCAACAATTTTATTTTGCTCAGGAGTACTAGGAGCAGACAACTATCTCTTTATCCCATGCTCTTCGTAGAAAATGTTAAATTCATTTGATGTAAACTCACCTCCTCTATCATACCTTAAACATTTGATCCTCAATTCTAACTCATTCTCAACCATTTCCTTAAAAGCTTTGAACTTGTCTAGTGCTTCTGATTTCTCTTTTAGAAAGTGACCCATGTCATTCTAGAATAATCATCAATAAGCAACACAAAGTACCTGTCTCCTTGCAGACTTCTTGTTCTTGTAGGACCACATAGATCTGTATGTACCAGCTCAAGCAATCCAGTAGAAAATTATTCTTTGCTCTTGAAACTTGTCTTTGTCTGTTTCCCCAGTTGACATTCCTTGCAAATAGTATTGGTAGGCTTCACTAGTTTAGGCAAATCTCTCATAGCTTGTATAGAGCTTATCTTCACTAAGTTATCAAAATTGATATGACACATCCTTCTATGCCACAGCCAACTCTCATCTGTCTGAGCCAACAAACAACAATTATCAGTTCCCCTCAAGTGATAAATATTACCTCTAGTTTTCTTACCAATTGCAATCACTGTTCCAAAGCTTTCCATGATCTTGCATGCATTGTCCCTGAATCTTAGAGCATACCCTTTATCACACATCTAACCAAGACTTAAAAGATTATGCTTTAGACCTTCCACATAGAGAACATCATCTGTATTATGCTTGCCATCAAAAGAAATAGATCCTCTTCCATAGATCTTACCAGCTACATTATCTCCAAACCTAACCAATCCACCATCAAACTTTTCCAAACTTACAAACTTACTTTTCTCATAGGTCATGTAATGTGAACATCCACTGTCAATGATCCATTCATCCTTATCCTTCTCAACTTGGATAGACAGAGCACTTTCTTCCATTGGTTTTTCTTCCTTCACATAGTTGGTAGGATTAGTAGACACAAGTTCTTCCTTAATAGCAATAAACAAGCATTCATTTGTACTAGTACCATTATCATCAGATTCATCATCTGTTACACCATCATCATTGAGATCTCTAACATAATAGAATTTCTTGACAATTATGAGTCTACTTTCAAATTTCTTCTTACCTCTTTCAATTCTCTCCAAACATCTGGATGCATAGTGACCAATCTTACCACAAGAAGAGCATTTGAATCGTAATTTGCCTTTGTACTTACTAGAACTTTTTTGTATTCTATCTGCAAAGTTGGCTTCAACCTCATCTAAGTCATCATCAGATTCCACAACATATTTCTGAGCTCTTGAAGTCTTTTCTGAAGTGTTGGCTTTGAAAGAAGTCTCAATCTTTGGCAAGGCATCACCGAACTCCCTCATCTCAAAGGCTATAAGCTTCCCGAGAAACTGATCCTTTGAATCTTTTTCACACTCATAACATCTTCAATTGCTGCCACCTTGTGACTATAGGATTTAGGTAATGACCTAAGAATCTTCATCACAACCTCATCTTCATTAGTAGTTCCTCCAAGACCTTTTATTCCATTGACAATTTCATCAACTTTCTAGATGTACATAGTTATGTTTTCATCTTCACTCATCTTCAAGGCTTCATATTTCACTTTTAGGTTTTGTAATTTAGTACTCTTTACAGAATCATCTCCTTCATGTAAACTTTTCAACTTATACTAGATGTCATAAGCATGAATCTCCAAATCCATAACTTTCACCAACTCAGTGTTAGATAAGGCATTTAACAAAGCATCTCTAGCTTTTCCACTATATTCATGCTGCTTGAC
Source organism: Cunninghamia lanceolata (assembly GCA_027924645.1). Taxonomy (NCBI): domain Eukaryota; kingdom Viridiplantae; phylum Streptophyta; class Pinopsida; order Cupressales; family Cupressaceae; genus Cunninghamia; species Cunninghamia lanceolata. Next base: position 6,223,207 of record BSBN01000071.1, on the reverse strand, counting down.
TTCATCATCATCTGATGGACCATTTTGAGGAATAGTATACTTTTTCTCTGTTATCTTTCAAACATTATAACCAAGAGAAATAAGATAACTTTTCATCCATACCTTCCAAAGGGTATAATTCATTACGTCGAATTGCGGTGACTCCCTCTTGTGTGCCATCTTGGATCTACCTCGAGCTGTTAGACTCTTTTCTGAGAAACCTCCACTCTAATACCAATTGTTGAAAAGCATAATACAACTGAGAGGGGGGGTGAATTAGTTGTAACCAATATTTCAAAACCATTAACACATCAATCAATTAACACTGTGTTTGTATTTTAACCATGAAAGCATGAAACAAAAACTTAAACACATTCACACATTTAACACAAGAGACACCAGATTTTTACGTGGAAACCCCCATAGGGGAAAAACCACGATGAGTGTTAACTCACAAAATAATATGTTATAACAATACCAAAAATAAGAGGCTCACTACCAAAAATGCTCCTTGTAAGAAGAGGCTCACGGCCAATGGGGTGGCTCACTACCGGTGGGTGGCTCACTGTCAAAGTTGGTGAACTAAGATAATAGCATCTACACTATGCCAAGGTTAAGTTCCATTGAAGCACAATAAGTATCCTCTACTCTGCTATGCTTTTACACTTCACAATTATCTTTTCATTTTCACATCCTTACATCAATTCATGATTCCATTCCATGTTTTTATACAATTCATCAACCTTGGAATTTACATCAAGGTCAGCATTACAATCATCAACCTTTGGAACAATCTCCAAGGTTGGAAAACATACATACATACATTAGGATAGGTCTAGACCTAAATGAATTAGGGAAGAAGAGAAATGAATGCGAATCATGCCAAGCCTTAGCTGGGAATCAAATGCAATCTTCCACGCAACAATACGCTTCCACAATCTTCAAATCATATCCACAAGTAATGAAAACAACCAAGTCGGCCAAGACTGGAGTTTAACACTAAAACTTTCAGGAACACGCTTCATTCATGATCTGGATTATACTTTGCAGATCAATCAAAAGGAAGGAACATGATCTAGAGACTCCCATAAGAACGTTACAATCACCAAGAACATCCGCACAACCTCTAAACACTTTATCCATAAGATTCTTCAAATTGGAGCACTTGAACATTACTCTCGGCCACTGTCATAAATGAAAGATCACTTGCAGAGCACCAAATCATGAACCATTTGAACTAAAGGCACATAACAACATCACAAACTTAATTCCAGAACCGTAGACTGTGAAACTTGAATGCAGAGAAATGCAGAGCAGAATACATTCTCCCTGTCACCATTAAATACATAGAAAAGCAATTTTTACACTGGTGAATAGAACTTGCTCAAATCTTCATATCGAAGGATAAAAATGGAAACATAGCATCTACAGACATCTCTTAACATTACATCCAATCCATGGACAAAGATATTCAATCTATAGAAAATGCGGAGCAAAACATGATAATATTCTGGCAGATAGAACTATTCTGTAGTAGTACTTACTTCTCAACCAATTCCTTTGATGTTTACCTTAGGTGTTGACATCAATGACAACCTTACTGCTCATACTTGCAACACACTTACCTAGTGTTTAAGTTCAATGATGATACCATAATGAGCCCTTAGGTCTTTTCAAAGGTTTGAAATAAAAAAAAGCAAACATCATAAGCATTTTTTTCTTTGCATGGTCAAAAGACCATCATAATGTAGTTTAACAAGTATTAAGGTAAATGATTACTAAAATTACCTTAATACTTATTAACTAAATCAAATAAGTCACATTGTAATTTATGCTAACACTTATTAAGGTAAATCAATAAACTATAATTACCTTAATATTTGTTAAAATAAACTTATAATTGCCCTCAAATCATGCAAAGAATGAGAAAGACCAAGTCAAACATGAGGTATAAAGGCATGCAAAGGGGGGATTTTTTGCAGTATACTTGGGTTTTTAGTCAAACTATGCTATTTTTGGAGATCCACTTGGTCAAGTGGCAAGATGAGGGGAGTTCAAGGCTAAAATAACTCAGGATGGAGCAATTTTGAACCCTCAAATTTGGGCTTTTTTGCCTTGCTCGCTTAGCAACTGGGAGTTTACTAATCTGGTTGAGGGTTTCTTTTCCAACTAGTTCATGCATCAGAGGACATTTTAGTTTAACTAGAGTTAACTTCTCCATTGTTTGGAGAAGAGTTTGTATAGTAAAAGAGAAAGCATAGGATGCTTTTTTCAAAGTTCTTGCTTTGTTTTCCTTTGCACACAGTAAAGAGAGCTTGGGTATTGTAACAAATCAGATTAGATTATTTTCATAGAGCAGCAACATTTATTTACAACATTTTTTCAGAGATTCTTGTAACGTACTCCTGTTATTTTCTCAATAACTCGGTGTGTTACCTTCTGAGATACATGTGTTGTGTAATTGATTGAATGATCTTGATGAGAAGTTTGATTGTGATTATAAAAAAGTCCTTTTAAATTTCATGTCTCATTCCCTGATTTTGATACAAAAAGCAATTGATTCACACAGGTTGTAGGTTGTGCTAGCCATTTTTCTAACTTTTGTAGTTGTGAAATCTTAGTTTTCCTTCAAAGAAGTAGAAAATATTCCATCCTTCCTATGAAATATTGATGTGTGAGCATTGTCCAAACTAAGTTGTGTAACTAGGTCTTTTGTGAGAAAATTGTGTGTCAAGATAGCAAGAGTAAAACTTATAAATTCGGTGCATCACCTCCTAGGATCTAGTTTTCAGTTCCATTGCAATCCTTCTATCCCTTTTCCTTACAAGTACAGTAAGATTCAAGAGATTTCAAGGGAACCAACCCTCTTTGGAGGTTCACCTTCACCATAGACAACCCACAGCTTGAAGGTGATCCCATGTTTCATGGGATTATTGAGATTCATGCTTGACAAGGGTGCAATCCTTGTGACAATAGATTTTTGCACGCCTGGTGGGACTCTGAACTAAGATTTAGGCCACTAAATACCATATTTTCATTGTTGTTTTGGTATGAACAGCAGTGTTTCCAACCTTTTGAGGTGAAAAAAGCATACTTGGCAACTCTATTCTTTTGGTTTTCAAGTATATTTAGTGTGAACAACACATGAGAAGAGTACATACTTGAGGATCTAGTGTTTTCTTCAGTATTACGAGCCTTTGGAGGAAAAATCATCAAACACCATGGCAACTCAAAGCATGTATCAACTAGTTTCAGGAATCCAAGAACTACAATGAATCAGGTTGGTGTTGCCTTTTAATGTTCATGTTTTGAAAACTTCTATATTAGCAACTGGTGACTCTATTTGGTGTCTTACTCACTTCTCAGTGTTTTAAGACCTTGTTGCCCCCTTTTTCTTTCCATTTTCAGTCTAAGGCTTCCATATGCTTCAATCCTTTCATGCAAAATGTCTAGATATTGCAGTAGTTATGATGATTCTCCTCCATATCATGAAAATCTAGGCTTTTGGCCCCCAAGCAATCCTTTTCCTCATTATAATCAACATTATCATCCCTCTTTGTAGCCTATTTACACTGATGCACAACCTTATGGAACTGATTTTGCTTTAAACCAGCCCTATAGTTTCCCCAGTCAACCTCAAAGTGCTGACAATTTTGACATTGACTTGGGTACCATCAAAAGTATGATGCTAGATCTACAAAGGCAGATGTCAGAAATAGTTAGAGAAAATAAATATAATATGTAGCAGGAGCAAAAGTCTTATGAGGTGTTTTGCTATCACGAAGAGATTAAAGAGAAGAGAAAATATGAGGAAGAATGTCTAAATAGGCAGATTACTGTTAAGAAGGAACAAATGAGACAACTTCTGGCTCAATTTCAAGGACCCAAAGCCCAAAATACCTTTTCTTTTCCTAGTTTCAATCAAAATCATCCTATTTGCCAAGTTGAACCTATCCAAAGGCCTTCCCAAAGTCTCCAAGTTTTAGAGGTTCTGATTTTGTTCAAGAGCCCGTTTGCGTCCAAAACTAGTTCATTAGTTCTCAATTTCAGTCATCTCAAGAGCCAAAACTAAGTCATCAAACTTTTAAACAACCATGGCAGTCTTGGTGGACGAAGCATCTAGACTTCAGGATGCCCGACCTTGAGAAAACTCCTACTCCAATACAAAAGGAAAAGCCAAAAAGAAAGGAGTCGGGAGGGCAGCAAGATAAAACATTGGTTGAGTCAAAAGTTTCACAGTGGGCTACAAGTCAAAGGTAAGAAGAGAATGCAATCCAAGGAGAGAAAATTTTGCAAGATCAAAAAAGTCCTATTCTAGAAGGAAGCTACAATGAGGAGTCCCTCTTCATGAATGATCTACCTACTCATATTGACCAAGGTCAGTTTGAACATCAGAGTATTAACAACCATTTTGAGGTATCCAACTGGCACAGTGACGAAGAAGATCTAGAAAGTCTTTTGGTAAAAGAAGAAAGCCACATTTGCAAAGAAGATCATGTTCTCCATGGATGTGAAACATCTGACTTGTTTTTAGAACTCACTTTGTACTGCAATGAGGATGCTAACACGGATGACTTGAAGGCAACTTTCCTTGAAGAGCAGTCAAGTGAACTTTCAAGTTAATTCTATGTTTAATTGTCAAGATCTTAATTGCTCAGCATGTAGAGAGCTTGTCACTCTTCTAAATTCTTGTAATGATCAAGACCCCAAGTCAGTGAATGGTGAGGGTAGTAAGGTAAAACCGGTTTCCAAACTTCTTCCTTTTGCATTTGAACAAGATGAGGCTAATAGTCTATTCCAGTTTGAGAAAGAGTGGGGAAGTATGTAGCTAGAGCCTTTGGAAGAAGAGGCCAAATGTCAAAAAGGCTTCAAGGTTGTTCCTGGTTGATTGGACATTCAAGAACAACTCCTGATAGAAGACACTTTGTCTCAAAGAATGGACTGTCAAAAGGCAGTTTTGGAAGAGTTTCCTAACCATACAAGAAAGAATGCATCAAGCTCATTCACTCATGAAGAGGAACAGGAGTTAGACAACTCCAATTTTGGTAAGCTTTCAAATCCCTCTAATCAATGCATAATTTAGATTCAAAATGAACAGAAGCAACAATTTTCTAAGGAAAGATCGAGTGACCTATTTTCATCACAAGATTCTTTCATCATGGAGAGCAACATGTTTGTTGACAAAAGTAACTTGGCATTGTATGAGCCTGAAATGATGTTTGATAAATCAACCCAAGCAAGGTTTGTGGCTACAAACCATTTTCAAGAGAAAGCAATTATTTCTTTCCTCTTTGATATCAAGATGGAGGTAGAGGCTTAAGAAGGTTTCCAGTTTTTGAGTTTATTATCAATCTTCTACAACATGTCCCTTTATCTGAAACACCTCTTGAATCAAGCACTAAGTTAATCAAGTGGTTCAAGTTCTTCAAGAAGGGAAACTAGTCCTATGAGTTTTAGCAGGAAAACTGAAGTAGAGGTCGACAAAATATTTACCTATTTGTGCACTTCAACCCAAACAGGCAAAGTTGGGACAACACTATTTATTTTTACCTTGAAGAGGGAGACAAATAAAAATGACTGTTACAAGATACTAAAGGAGATCTACAAGCAAAGACCTAGATCAGGTGTCTAACATAGGAGGATAAAGTAAGCTACAAGTTTCAGATTGCTTCAATTTTATTCATTTTAGTTTGTTTAAGTTCCAAATGATAAAGGTACATAGTTTGATAAATTTACTTATGATTATAAGCAATTGTATTAAGCAATAAATTTTAGATGTATTTTCCTATGCAATTGATAGTTTTACAAAAGAAGAACAAACAAACAAATCATTGCACAAAGCAACTGCTTATATTCACAACGAAAATGTGTTCAAAGTTCCCACACAAGTTGTGGGAATTGACAATAAATGATGAAATGAAAAGAGCACATATACATCTAAAATAAGAAACATAGAGAAGAGAAGGAGATCCGTCATTGCCTAAGAAGATGAATCCCCCACTTGTAGCTGCACCATCTTTAGACTCTCCAGTTTTGTCTTCAGAAGTAGCTGCAAGAGGAAGAAAGAGAGATGTCAAAGGTTGGGATATCCTTCACTCATATATGTAAGAGCATCAAATGTACATGTTATCTTTTCATAAACATCAAAGCAGGAAATGAAAGAGATAAAGATCCATCCAGATGTAAATGTGCAGTCACAAGAAGATACAAAAAAATAAACACCATATAAGTACAAGAGAGGCCCCTTGCCTCTATTTTTTCTCTAACTTTTATTTTGAGTGTGCAGGTACATGAAGAATGTTGTTCATGAAATAGCAGTATGAAATGAAATGGAACAGTTATTTATGATTGTTATACATGGCTCATGGAGACAACACACTGATGGGAGTAAAGAAGGTAGCAACAGGCATCTAAAGACTTGTCAAGATAGTCTTAAAAGGAGAAACTATTATGACTATCATAACATGTCTGAAAAAATAGTCATATAAAAGGCTTAATGAAGACAGTCACAGTAGACCTCATTGAGCACAAAGGAAACAATCATGTGCAAAGGGTTTCAAGAGCAGTCATTAAAGTGGGACAACAAAGGAGTTGGGGTCTTGGATACTCTATTTATTATTCAAAGTAGGAGGGTAGTCTTTATCGTTTCAAATCCTATAGAGATATCAGGTTTGGAACAACATCATGATCTAAAGACTACACAAAGTTTAAAAATATGCCTTCTTTAAATAGTGATATGTGTCTATTACAAAGGCCTTATATTCATTTCACCATGGGTTCTTTTTTCAAGAGACGATGTGCCCCTTCTACCCTTTCTCACAAGACTTGGGATATCAATGAGTGGAGCATGAAGGACCCTATAGAGATAAAGAAGCAACAATATGCAGATAACAAGGGAACAACATGCAACAGCTGTAGTAGAGACCAAGGCATAATGACAGTCAAATATCAGTGAACCTACATAGTACAGCCAGGTCTATCATGAGCATCAAGAGAGAAGTCATACATAGAAGTAAGAAATGAGAGTCATAAGGTAGTGCTAAACAACAATCAATAGAAGATTGTCATATTGAAGGAGCACAATAGCAAATAGAGTTGTTGAAATAGTGCAAAAAGATAGAGCATGACAGTTTAGAGGGTGTTACAAGATAAGATTAAGAGCATAAGGTCATACAAAGTACCATAGATCTCTAGGAAGGTACCAAAGAGCTTATGAAGGCATGGAAGTCATCATCACTCAAGGCATTGTGAAGCAAACCCCAAGACAAAGTGAAGATGAAGACTTAACAGTCTATGAAGCATTATGAACCATGTCAACACTTAAGGATGTCAAGAAATAGTGGATGAGAACTCTCAAATAACAAGGGAAAAAAGGGGTATGATAAGATATAAAGAGCTACAGGATAGTGGTATGAAGAGTTTCTTCAGGAGATTCAAGATGATATAGTGGAGAAGGAGCAGAACTTCCAATGACACAAAACCCTTGTTTTTATCCTTCAACGACAAGATAGCAAAGTTACAACAGTCAAGAGATCCTTTGGGGGTTACATTTTTAAAAACATTCATGATATAACAAAAGCAATCCATGGAAAGAAGGGAGCAAGGCACTGAGCATAGAAAACCCTTTCACTGGTTTGATGCACAATTTATCTCTTGAAAGAAAATAACAACAAAATTCTGTCACTATTTTCTCAGACCAACAACAAGATGAAGTAAAACTTGCCATCCATAGCCAAAGGAAATAGAATATAAAGAAATAAAGAAGAGTTCTATCATTTCTTTTTCTCAAATCAAGAGCAAGAGGAGCAGTAGTATGCATAGAAAGAGACTTACCATTTGCAAAGAAACAGTGAAGTAGTAGAGAAGGGACCCATCAAATGAGTAGCAACAACAACCTTCATTCCATGGTGACACTTTCCCAACATCAGAGCAGTAGGGAAAAAGATGAGAAAACAAAAAGATGCTCATTTAGGGTTTCCAAACCCTCTTGCAAAAAAATGCCCTAAGCTTTTTGTCAAAGCACCAATCATAGAGACTTCTAAAGTTATTTCTTCTCTTTTTTGATAAATCAAATGAAGATTAATATCATACCCCATGGGACTAAACACTTACCTAGTGTTTAAAGTCAACAGTGATACCATCATGAGCCCTTAGGTCTTTACAAAGGCTTGAAATAAAAAAATCAAACATCATAAGCCTTTTTCTCTTTGCATGGTCAAAAGACCATCATAGTGTAGTTTAACAAGTATTAAGGTAAATGATTACTAAAATTATCTTAATACTTGTTAACTAAATCAAATAAGTCACATTGTAATTTATGCTAACACTTATTAAGGTAAATCAATAAACTATAATTACCTTAATATTTGTTAAAATAAACTTATAATTGCACTCAAATCATGCAAAAATTTGAGAAAGACCAAGTCAAATAGAAGGTATAAAGGCATGCAAAGGGGGGATTTTTTGCAGTTTACTTGGGATTTTAGTCAAATTGTGTTATTTTTAGAGATCCACTTGGTCAAGTGGAAAGATGAGGGGAGTTCAAGGATAAAATAACTCAAGATGGAGCAGTTTTGAACCCTCAAATTTAGGCTTTTTTTCCTTTCTCACCCAACAACTAGGAGTTTACTGATCTAGTTGAGGGTTTCTTTTCCAACCACTTCATGCATTAGAGGATAGTTCAGTTTGAGTGGAGTTAACTTCCCCATTGTTTGGAGAAGAGTTTGTATAGTAAAAGAGAAAACACATGATTCTTTTTCAAAGTTCTTGCTTTGTTTTCCTTTGCACACAACAAAGAGAACTTCAGTATTGTAACTCATCAGATTAGATTATTTTCATAGAGAAGCAACATTTATTTATAGCATTTTTTCAGAGATTCTTGTAAGGTACTCCTATTATTTTCTCAATAAATTAGTGTGTTATCTTCTGAGATACATGTGTTGTGTAATTGATTGAATGATCTTGATGAGAAGTTTGATTGTGATTATAAACAAATCCTTTTAAATTTCATGTCTCATTCCTTGAATTTGATATAGAAATCAATTGATTCATACAGGTTGTAGGTTGTGCTAGCCATTTTTTTATTTTTGTAGTTGTGAAATCTTAGTTTTCCTTCAAAGAAGTAGAAAATATTCCATCCTTCCTATGAAATTTTGATGTGTGAGCATTGTCTAAATTGAGTCATGTAACTAGGTCTTTTGTGAGAAAATTGTGAGTCAAGATAGAAAGAGTAAAACTTATAAATTTGGTGCATCACCTCTTAGTATCTAGTTTTCAGTTCCATTGCAATCCTTCTATCCCTTTTCCTTGCAAGTACAATCAGATTTAGGAGATTCCAAGGGAACCAACCCTCTTTAGAGGTTCACCTTCGCCATAGACAACCCACAGTCTGAAGGTGATCCCATGTTTCATAGGATTGTTGAGCTTCATGCTTGACAAGGGTGAAATCCTTGTGACAACAACTATATCATAACTCATAGTACATCACATCATATTATCACACCATCCACGCTAGATTGAGTTATTATGGGACAATATCTAATGATTATAGAATAAGGTGCAATGTGCTTATAGACCTTCAAGGAGGAATGTCATAAAGATGTGATGATTGTAAGAATTTTAATTCACACCTTTTAGTGTGACATAAGACAAAATAATGAATGGTAAAACTGTTCAGTTCAAAAGTGTCCAATCTCCTTGTAACAAAAATTAACCCAGTCAAAATAAAATGTATTTTCTATTCACAATTTGCACAATATTTTCTAAGGTGGTTCATGTATAGAAAATGAAACCAAAGTTGTGTCTTTGGCATGCAATACAAACAAATTTAAAACAAAATCTATCTTTTTTATTTCTAGTTTTAGACAAAAGGTTGGTACACACTTCTCAAGGTGAGAGATTTTTATATTTTTTTTAACTAAAAGTAAATCTGAAAATAACTACCATGCTTACGTTGTTCAGCTAAAAATTGAGATTAAGTAGTACAAGTACACATAAAGCTAATATTAGTGTAAAAAACACAAAAGACTTGGAAAATTAGAAGAGGGGAATGACATAAAGAGATACAAGACCCACTTCACTATGACCTACAATACAAAGCCTATCGTCTAATAGTAAAAACTCTTTAATCTAATAATATGAGAGTGCTTCTGGATACAACCGTGTATGTTTTTGATTCAACATTTTAGATCATGCTCAATGATCCATCATCAGGAAGAGGAGAGTGTTAGATAGGATAATAGCCTTGAGCTTTTTAAAGGAGCAAGAAGAGGAGATAAGAAGGGAACAAAAAACAAGAGGCATAAGGGGAGGATAGAAAATAAAAGATAAAAAAGAAGGTCAAGAGTGAGCAAGAGAAAAAGGTTAGATGGGAGACAATTAGAGTTAAAAATATAACATTCAAGCAGCCAAACAAATAAACTAGCACACTAAAGCTAAAAATAAAGTAAAGTAATAATCAGACAACAAAATATATACCTATACAGAGGTATGAATAATAGTACATGAAAAATAGAGAAAATAAATAAATGACAAAATAAAGAAAAAACAAAACACATCAATCTACAAAAACAAGACTAAGCAACCCAAAAATTAAGACCTAATTATGCAAAAACACAAACAAACTAAAGCTAAAAAAATCTATATATATAGGAACCCTCAACCAAATTAAAAATGGACACGTAAGCATACCCCTACACAAAATAAAAAATCAAAGTAAGAAACTAAATATAACAAACCTATTAAGTATATTCAAATACCTATCCTATAAATACACTTCTCTATGCGTAAAATCTATATATAATATATATATATATATATATATATATATATATATATATATAAGTAAAAGCACCCAAAGTATATATATAATAGTGTAAGTACACAGAGTACACCTAATAGTGTGTGTGTGTATATATATATAGACAGAGAGAGAGTTATATATACACTATTATATATATATTATTATATGCATACTATTATATATATGAATGTAATAGTATATATATAATAGCATAAGTACATAAGTAATGACGACGAAGTAAGACCAAAATGAAATCAAACAATGCACCCCAAACTAACACCCACACAAACTCAAGGATATTCCAATAAGTATAAATTAAAAAGAAAAAACCAAACACCTGTAAGCAAATACCAAGAATAATATATATATGTGTGTGTGTGTGTGTAAAGCAAAAAGAGAGAAAGTCCCCGGAACAGAAAAAATAAATAATAAAAACTAAAAGAAAACACAAAGGGGGAGAGAACGAGAGGAGGTCAAGAAACTCAATCTAGAGAGGAGGAGAGGAGAGGGAAGAGAGAGGTGAAACTGGGGCAGCCAGGAGGAAAAGGGGGGCAGGGGTAGAGGAAGAGAGAAGGTGAAGGGAGTGCAAGGACTGCAAGAAAAGAAGACAAAGAAGAGCTAAGTAAGGTTAGGGACATAGGATGAGGGAGGGAGAGAGAAGGGAGGGGCACAAGTGGCCAGGTGAATCAAGAGCGATCAGGGTGTGACTAGAGGGAATTCAACGTAGGATACCAAGCTGGGTTAATCTGCCACCCTTCATCATGATTAAGATTGGAGGGGTGACATTTAATGAAGATAGCTTCTTGGAGTTTCCTCTTGAAAAAACAATCTTCCTTAACCAAGACCTGGGTGTGCTCTAGATGAATGTGGTGTTTAGTATTGTAGGAGTGCTCAGCTAGGGCAGATTTGGAGAAATGATGATGTCTAATATCTGCACTATGTTCTTTGATCCTCGTGCTAATGGATCGTCCAATTTCACCGATGTATGGAGTCCCACAAGAGCAGACAATCTTATAGACCCCCAAGTTGATAAGATTGTTTCTGGGATCTTTGACATAAGGGATTAGATTTCTAAGGGTGGAGACGGGTTTGAAAGTACATAAGAGGCCTTTCTTACGTAGGATTCTCGAGATTTTATTTGAGAGGCCCTCTATGTAGGGGAGAGTAGCGATCCAAGTAGCATTGGAGACATCAGGCTTAGGATTGGGGTTAACATGACTTTTAGCATTGTTAAAGGCTTGAGAGATACATTTACTATAGTACCCATTCATCTTAAAGACTTGGACAAGGTGGGAGAGCTCTTGGTCAATGTGTTCCTTATCACAAATGTGATAAGCATGAGTTAAATACAATAATTGCATTCAAATATATAATTAATAATGACTACTGTAATATAGATATTCCACTAACTATTAAGTGATATTCAACTCATAAAAGCACAATGATACAATAACAAAAAACACATCGACAACAATTTGAGTAGAAAAATAGGCATACCAAATTCTATTGAATGATTGATAAAATATAAGTGCAAATAGAATATTTAAAAGTTGTTGCAAAACATTGCATGAAAATAAATAAAAAGCTAAGACTACTACACTAATAATAGTTTGCTTGAATGCAAAGAAAATATATTCATAATATTGTTCACAAATACTAAATCCTAACTTAGGGAATCTTCAAATAGATTTTTTATAAGGATAACTACAAACTAAAAATAGATCTTCTAAAAGGTTGTCTAAATAGTTGGTCCACAAATAGCCAATATAAATAGATTTATCAGAATATGCTTATTTCCTTAAAAATGATTACTATAAATAGTGTGTGGCTAAAAATAACAAATCCTGATAGTTGGGTCTAAAAGTGATTCTAATGAAGCTTGTTCTAACCATGGAAAATCTTCTAAAGATATTGTTGACCTATTTTCCTCTGTCTAGAGTCAAACAGTTCACCTTGAAAATCTCCTTGATATTCTTTGGAATATAGCCCTAGAAGCCTTAAATCCTTCAAAACCTAATGTTCTACTTTGCAAAATCCCTAAGAATCTCATCTGTAGAATCCTTGCAAAAAACCCAGAAAAACCCAGAAACCTTTTGCCTTCAATGTCTTCCTTCATAGGGATTTTCATCTTCATACTTGGTCATTTTGGTATGGATATTCAACGTCTAGATATCCAAATCTTAGTTAACATCTAGATATTGTCTTGATATCTGGACCTTAGCTAAAATCTTGATGTCTTTTGAGTATCTGGATCTTAGTTAATATCTGGATGTTTTCCTAACATTTGGATCTTAACTAACATCCAGATACTTCCTAAATGTGCGAACCTTAGTTAATATCTGGCTGTTTTCTTAACATCTAGATATTTCCTAATGTTTGGATCTTTCCCAATATCCATGACCTTGCAAATGGCCTGATGATGTCATTCAGTCCCCTCCCCAAAGAAGTGCATATGATGATGATGTCATCCAGGCATTCTGCCTCTGACATATTATCCTGCAATGTTAATATTCTGATGATGTCATCTAGATCTCCTCTTCAATGAAACTCTCCATGCTGATCACATCATCAGGATATTCACAAAAGGGCATCTAGATATTAAAAGTTGATATCCATGCAGATAATGGTTTTTCCATGCTACGAAGGTAAATTTGATGGCTGCATATCCGAATATCGAGATTATGAAGGCCCTTGTGTTTGATCTAGATATATCATCCAAATATTTGCGAATGTGCAGACATGGGGGATATTCATGATTTCACATACCCACAGATCACTGAAGCTGACATCATGTTCCCACTGTGTGGCTGCGAGATGATGACACGTGGATATCCATATGCCCATTGACTGTAACTTTGACCGTGAGTATCTCCCTTCATGCTGAAGAATTTCTACATGATCCCAAAGGCAAAAGTGCTTAGAATTTCCTTCTCTTTCATTTTGTGGGTTTTTTGGGGATATTATCATTTCAAAATATGATCCAAGTTTCATGATCTAGATTTACGTATCCAGATATTAGGGTGGTCACTGACTGAGGATGAATTTGCAGTCTCAACCGATAAGAAATCTCAGAAACTGATTTAAAGTGTTGCAAGGACTTTCCAGATGCATATATTTGTTGCATTTATGGTTGTAGATTGGTGATTCAGAAGCTCACATTGAAGTCCCAAAATATCTTCCATCTGCCCAAGCTCCAGATATTTCTACAATGAATTCTTATAGGCCGACACTCCTTTTGATAGAGATATTTTGTGACAGAGCCCATGGGGCAATTTATTTTAACCTAATTAGGTCATTTGGAATCAAATCCTATATATGCACAAATGTAAGATGTAATAAAGGTTGGAAAATAGTTAGTCTTATGCTTCTGTATTCCAAACAGAACTTTCTTCTGTTGTAACTGTGCCTCTTGATCAATACATATGGTGTTTTACTTTTTCATGCTTTTTAACTCTATGTAGTCTTAGAATTGGCTATTGTTTGTGAATGTTTAATTCCTGGCAATCCATTCTTTACCTCTATTAAAATATCCATGATCTATGTAAGTTTATCAATTGTAGTTCTTTATTTGTGCATCTTAGCTCTGTGAATGTTCTTTATTCAAACTTGGTGTATCACCTCCCCTTTATTTTTAGTTTTTACTCCCTCTTCCTCTTTTCCTATCAGGTGGATAGATTAGGTTTAGTCTTGGGATCGCTGAATTTCTCTCATTCAGCAAAGGAACCAGCCTCTCTCTGGAGATTCAGCCTCTCTGTAGGGTCCCACACCTAGAGGTTGTCTCAATGTTTCACTAGATTGTTGGAGCCCTAAAAGCCTTCAACACTGGGTGCAAATCTATGTGACAACAGTTTCTGGCATGCCCAGTGGGACTCTAAGCATAAGCAATCAAAGAATCAAGCTGAGAATTTGGTGTTCTTCTCAGTACTCTACATTTTGTCAGAATTTTCATGCACCTGGCGACTCTACATGCATCTGGTTCTGATCAACACCATCTTTTATGCCTATGCAAACTCGGGCATCTTCCAAAGGTAATTTCCAGTTCGTTGAATTATTTGCTACTGCTTCAACGAGAAGGTCTAGGTTGTCTAGGTCTCCTATGAGAATGAACATCCATCTCACTTTACCTCTTTCAAGGGCTCAATCTACACCCCCTCATGTTAGGTTTCAATATAATAGAAGAAGCTTGCATATCCCTAGATTGAATTTGAACATTCCTAGGATGGCAAGGAATTTGCCTTTTGTAACCTTCAATGGAGGAAGTCCATTAGATTTGGCTGCATATAATGACATACCTACCGCAGCCCTAAAAAGTGTCTCATCCTTCATGGGTGATGGTTCTATAACCCTTGCTAAGCATATCAAAGACATATCCAACATATGCTTAGTTCATCATACACAACATGAAGATGTTGCAGTCCGTCTCATGGTCTCATCTTTCAAGGGAAGAGCTCTTCAATGGTTTAGGAGCTTGACCCCTACTTCAATACATACTTGGGATAAAGTAGGAGAGGCCCTCTACAAACAGTTTGGAGAGAGGTCAGATAGCATTTCATTGCTTGAGCAATTGACAACTATCAAGAGGGCTCTGAGTGAGATGCTGGCAAATTTCAACTTCAGATTCTAGAGGACATGGGAAAGAATTCTAGCTACCCTCATACCATCCCCACAGGGTGCTTTCTTGTATTATCTAAGAGCTTTGAATTCTGACATTATAGTGATGAGGCAATCAATGGGTGTTGAAACCCTACTAGACAACTATGAGACAGCTTTGAAGGCTGAAAATTGTTTAATACAGGCTGAGAAAATTGCTCCCAGTCTTCCTATCCCACTTTTTCCAGAGCCGCCTTCCTCATCCCAACAGCCCATTATTGCTCTCATCCCAGAGCCTAAGGCTTCAACGTCCTCTCTTTCTCAAGAAGAGAGTGACCTTAAGACCCTAATGTCCAATTTGACTAACAAAGTGAATAGTATAGCTATTCAAACTGCTCCCAAGCTGTATCAAAATTATAATCAGGGGCATACATCTAATTAGAATTGGAACCAAGAGTATAATTCTGATAGAAATCAAAACTAGAACTAGATTTACCAATAAAATAGATACCAAATTCCTAACCCTACACAACCTTTACAAACTATTAGACCTATCCAACAAATACCTATTGTGAATCTAGTCAGGGCCTTAGTCCCTACTCAAAACAATCTAGCCCAAGAGGCAGATTGGTGCTACCCTTGCAATCAACCGCATAATTAGTCCTCTTATGTTTTTGGACCACAAGAGAGGGATTTAATGGTGCAAAACTTCCACACTCAACGAGCATCACTATCAAAGGTAGCAAATAGTATTCTTGAAGTGTCAAATGAGGTTACCAATGATGCTAGTATGATGATATGGACTACAGAAGATTTTTGTACTATTAATCAGCCCATGGACATTGTTGTTATGCCCATTGCAGACAACATCAGGTCAAAGAAGAGGTAGTTGGAGGCTAGTCCCATGCCTACTATGTTACAAAAAGAGCCTATCCCAAAGGCCAAAGTGGCTAGTGCCATAGTCCCAATTCAAAGAAGCAAACCTGTTGTTATGAAAGAAGTTCCATCAGGCTTAAAGGTGCTTGAACAACCTACAAAACAACCAAAAAGGGGAACATGGATCCCCTCCATGCATAAGGCAGCCACTGTTCCATTAAA
Organism: Cunninghamia lanceolata; assembly: GCA_027924645.1. NCBI lineage: Eukaryota > Viridiplantae > Streptophyta > Pinopsida > Cupressales > Cupressaceae > Cunninghamia > Cunninghamia lanceolata. Next base: position 6,206,739 of record BSBN01000071.1, on the reverse strand, counting down.
CATTGTGGGATAGATGAAGAAAACAAATATAAATGTCTCCATGTGGGAAGTAATGTCCATCCCTTCTCAGAGGGATCTATTACAAGAAGCCTTAAGGCACTTCCCATTAGCTGAGTTAGAAGCATTAGACTCATCATCAAAACAGAAAGAGAAGGCCCATGTCAGTCTTGTGCAACCAAGTGAAAGACAAGTAAGTACAGTCAAGAAGCCATATCCTTTCTACTTGTCCTTGATCATTGGCAAATTTTTAGTGCACAACTGCATAATAGACTCTAGGGCTAGTGTTTCAGTCATGCCCAAGAAGATAGCAAATGCATTAGGCATCAAATATACCCCTGTTTCATTAGGAGTATTGTAGTTGGATGGCACCTCTATGAATACTATAGGAGTTATCAAGGGATTGGACTTGACTTTGCATGAATGTCTGAACTTGACTTTCAAACAGGACATTTTAGTCATTGATCTTCCTCCCTTCTTTGCTATCTGTCTATCAAGAGACTTCACAACCAAGGTGGGTGGAAACCTTTCTTTTGACTGGTCTCATATGTTGCTAAGGATCTGTTGGCACTAATTTTGGTTTGGATCTGAGCGCAGATGTTGGAGGGTTTTTTTTCTTTTTGGGCCCTAAGTTTCCTTGTTCATTGCTGTGACTTTCTCTATCGGCAAAACTTCTTTTTGAGTGCTCAGATTATGATTGAACCACCACGTTGAACCCTTTTGGTTCATGGTTCAATGGTTCAAGGTTTTGTGTTTGTGTTTGGCAAATGTTCTTTTTGAAGTGCTCCGTTCGGCATTGAATTTCTCGGTTGAACCATCGGGTTGAACCAGTTCATGGTTCAATGGTTCAACAGTTCAGCGCTTTACGTTTTTGGTCTTATCGGAGTGATCGGCCTCATCGGCGAGAGATTTCTTGAGTGCTCCGATTGTTTTGGTCTGGCCGATGGATGTTCATCGGCATGTGTTTGGTTGTCACCGAAGCAAATTTGTGGCCCGTTGATGTAAGGAGTTTGGCCGATGGAGGAGCAGAGTATAATTCGTTGGTGCATCGGTGAGAGTGTGGTCTATCGGCAGAGGGATCTTTTGCTTGGCCGACGGTATTGATCTGGCCGACAGGGGATTGCGGTGGCTTCATCGGTGTAACTGATGAGATCGGCGAAGGTTTGGATGGTTGGCCCGATGATGCATCTCTGGCCGATGGGGAAGCGAAGGTAGCGGTCGGTGAGACCGTTGAGATCGGAAGGAGAATTCTGGGGTGTGCCGATGGCTTGGGTTTTGGCGATGGGCTTTTGGAGAAGGCTTATGCGTCGAGCATGGCAAAAGGTGCTCGACACCTATTATGCTCGCGACCATGTTTTTAAGGTATTGAAGGAGTCTCCGTGGCACCAATGTGGGACTATTCTTCCTACACATTTGAAACTTCAGTAAAGTGCATTTTGGCGGGAACTTCTGTTTGAACACAGCGACAGTTTCCAGGTAGGCCGCGGGTGGTTGAGGCCTTTAATGGCGATAGTGCAGAGGTATGGGCAATGGTACACATGATCATGTCGCCCAATTTTTGAGTGAAGACTCCCAGATGGCGGTGCAGGGCTCGAGGCTTCTCTTGTTTGTTGCTGCAATAACTTCTGAGCGCCATTCCTTTGTGGAGTCTGTATCTGGCAAATTTTTGATTTTTTACCATGTAATTAATTGCTGCGGGTACACTTTCTGGCCAATATAGGCAGACTGTGTTACCATTTTTGTTATTTTTGAAAACTAGACATTTTGGCTCTGTAATAAGATACAACTGGTTTTGGTTGCTTTGTGCAGCAAAACTTGCGAGTTTATGTATCTCCTGTTGTACGTTTGTGCATGAATCCACTGATTTCATGGTCAATTTTATATGAATAATGCTATGTTTGCATGTGTTATGCTGATTCTGTCTCCAGTTTTACATGTATCTTTCTTCTGAGTCCAGGCATTCAAGGAATGTCTGAGATTCTAGAACATAGAATTCCTGTGTTGAATGTTTAATCTTTTAACTTCTGCTCAAGGGGTAGATTAAACTGTTTTCAGATTGAATATTGGGAAGGGTATACTGCAAAAGGGATGCCATAAGTATAGACAGCTTAACACTCTATATTGGGAGATATCTGTAAGGCAGATATCATGTATATCCCCCTGAAATCTAGTTTTAGTTGTTCATGCTGATCATTCACAGGTGTATGTCTACCGACTCCAAGCCCTGGATAGGCACCAATCTAGCTCTGTGTTGAGGTTATATACCATGTCCAGCTTTGCATCCAAAAATCAAATCAAACCATTTCATCCTTCCACCTGTTAGTTGTAGGAGTAGGATTAGGATCCCTGCATGCTCTCATACCCAACTAGACATCATGTCCAAGAATGTTGCCAACCTTGTGATTTGTTACACAAATCTTGGTCCATACATGAGAGTATTCTGCCTGTTGCTGTCAAGTTATATCTTTCTGTCATTGAGCTAGTCAAGGTCATACTTTTATCAAATAGGGACACCCCCCTTAGTGCGGCAGAACCAGAAGTGAAGGGCAGGAGCTCACGCAACCTCCTGTATTCAATTGGTTGAATCTGCCTATGCATTAGAACTGGCAAACCCTAATGCTGATTCAAAAGAAAAACCAACAAAATGGTGACTCTACTAGGGAGATCAATGTCATATCCATGAAAGTTTGAGTCTACGAGATTGAAGAATTAGGCCTGGATGTGTTTGTTGCAGCAGAGAAAAAGGTTGTATATGTGACTCTGCTGGTGGATGACCCAGAAAGAAAGAAATCAATTTGCAGCTTCAGCTTGTTTGAAGCTCATTCCTCTTCAAGGAGGTGGCGACTCTGCATCAAAGAACCTGATAAAAGAACAAAATCAGTCAGAGAAGAATTTGCAGCTCCTGCAACATATCCAGGTATTTCATATTGTTTGACAGACTCCCTATTTGGTGAGATAGCACTGGTTAAAAGGGAAACATTGGTGAAAGCAGAGCTTACATTCTTTTATTAGAACTTATTCTGTATTTCAAAGGGCATGCAATGTTGCTAAAAAGACTCATTTAAAGGACTTTAGGAAAGTTTGAAAAAACAGTCTAAATTTTGAGTGCCTAAAGTCATTGTTTGTAGAAAATATGAGTAGAGAGGAGGGTTGCAAAAACATAAAGGATGTATTATCAGCCTATGCACCCTTGTGAAGTGTCAAGTGCAAAAATGTATAGTAGTCAGTCCCAACAATGTAATAAAAGAAGTTTCAACATAGACAGATATAAGCCCATAAATTTCAGTGGCATTTGTGGCTATCCAAATGCTCTTCCACCTAAAATCAGAATTTTTTTGCCTAAATTTAATGGTATAAAGGATGAATCAGCTGAGAGACACTTGCAGCAGTTTATGAATGTGATAGATGACTTTGAGATTGACCATGAGGATGTGGTTATGAGATTATTTGTTCAATCTCTAGATGAAGATGCAAGGGACTGGTTTTCCTACCTTCCAGCTCACTCTGTCAGCTCTTGGCATGGTTTTAAATCTGCATTTCTAGTACAATATGGTGAAAGAATCTCTGAATACGCAGTTATTAGTAATTTTATGTACATCCATATTGAAGAAGGTGAGTTGATCCCAGCCTTTAACCTTAGATTTATGAGGGCATTGAATAGAATTCCAGAATGCATGAGACGTAATGATGCACTGTGCTTAGTTGTCTATTTGGGAGCTTTTGATAAGAAAATGAGTTACAGATTAAGAGACAAGGAGCCCACCACATTGCATCAGGCACATCAGTTTGCAATAGATATTGAAAACAATTGGAGGTATGGAATACAAAAGGGTTATTTTTCTAAAAAAATTTTATTGTCCTGCAGCCCTCGATGTTAATGAAAGATTTAATTCAGGAGTTGACAATGAATGTCAAAGTATTCACACCCCTATTGTCCCAATTTTTGCATCATTTCAAGTTGATGATGTTTCCGTTATAAAGGAGGATGTCTTGTTTTGCCCAACAAATGAAGTTGAAAACAATGGTTTTTCAAGTAATATTTACATACCAGCCCTTATCAAAGAGCCATCATGTTTAAATGATCCAGTTGTGCAAGGTTGTGATCATGTGGATCAACAGTTAGTATCAGTTTCATCAGGAAGTATTAGAGGGATGGAGAATGATGCAGATAGTTCAACTTCAGAGTACATTGAAACAGTAAAAATCTTGTATATGGGGCAATCAGATGATAAAAATGATATCCATGATCAATTCATGGACCAGGTTTGTTCTTCTTATGACTCTGGATCTGATGGTAATGAAGAAGAGTTGGAGTGTTATGAAGAAGAAGCAGAGGCCTTTGCGGTGAGTGTTAATCCCCTTTATGATGAGTCTACAGATGCCTTTGATGCTGTGAATCTTGACTTTCAGTGGTGTAGGATTAATCCTCTTTTTGAGGATGATGATGAATATAAGGAGACTGTTGACCTTGGTGTTACATCAGTTTGTGAGTGGGGGGCATATGAATCAGTTATCTTCAGTTCTTGTGAAGATACTATGGATTTGCAAACTGTGAATGATGGATGTTCATCATCACCTAGTTTAGATATGTGCAACATTGGGTGTGTGGATCAGGATTTGTTTTCAATATCAGTAGATATTGGGGGTCTCATTTTTTCTGAGTATTTTGAGTTTTTGGATCAGCTGGATGAGTGCCTGATGGTGTGCAGTAGCCAGATAAATGATGAAGACTGCCAAGAGCAGTATGATGTACCATCTGAAGAGTATAACATGCATATGTTGCTTAATGCTGAAGGATTTTTTAGCATGTATGGTTGCATGTTTGATTTTGAAATGCAGAGTGACAGAGGCAGTACTACAAGTGGCAAGCTATCAAAGGTGGTGGAATATCTAATTGAGCAAATGACCTTATGGACAAACTATGCCAATTTTTTTAGTTGGGATTGGGATCTTTCAGTTTGGAATCAGGCATTTGGCAGGAAAAAATTTTGGTTCTTCCTTTTTGGCTACCCGGGGCCACCCAAGTGATGACTAAAAATATAGTTTTTGTGCAAGTTGGTGCAATGATCGACTCTCTTGCCCAATAGATATGGCCCAATCTGCGAAACCAGAGATTCTGAGGTCCTTGCTGCAGTTTTGCACCTGCACGTCCCCAGACAGAGCCAGTGTTGGCACTAATTTTGGTCTAGATCTGAGCGCAGATGTTGGAGGGTTTTTTTTCTTTTTGGGCCCTAAGTTTCCTTGTTCATTGCTGTGACTTTCTCTATCGGCGAAACTTCTTTTTGAGTGCTCAAATTATGATTGAACCATCATTTTGAACCACTGCATTGAACCCTTTTGGTTCATGGTTCAATGGTTCAAGGCTTTGTGTTTGTGTTTGGCAAATGTTCTTTTTGAAGTGCTCCGTTCGGCATTGAACTTCTCAGTTGAACCATCGGGTTGAACCAGTTCGTTGTTCAACGGTTCAACAGTTCAGCGCTTTACATTTTTGGTTTTATCGGAGTGATCGGCCTCATCGGCGAAAGATTTCTTGAGTGCTCCAATTGTTTTGGTCTGGCCGATGGATGTCCATCAGCATGTGTTTGGCTGTCAGCGAAGCAAATTTGTGGCCCGCCAATGTAAGGAGTTTGGCCGATGGAGGAGCAGAGTATAATTCGTTGGTGCATCGGTGAGAGTGTGGTCTATCGGTAGAGGGATCTTTTGCTTGGCCGACGGTATTGGTCTGGCCGACAAGGGATTGCGGTGGCTTCATCGGTGTAACTGATGAGATCGGCGAAGGTTTGGATGGTTGGCCCGATGATGCATCTCTGGCCGATGGGGAAGCGAAGCTAGTGTTGACTTTCTTTTGAATCAGCATTAGGGTTTGCCACTTCTAATGCACAGGCAGATTCAGCCAACTAATACAGGAGGTTGCGTGAGCTCCTCCCCTTCACTTCTGGTTCTGCCGCACCAAGGGGGGTATCCCTATAACTCAAAATGTAACCTTGACTAGCTCAAAGATAGAAAGATCTAACTTGACAACAACAGGCAGAATACTCTCATGTATGGACCAAGATCTGTATGATAGATCACAAGGTGGGCAACGTTCTTGGACATATATGTCTGGTTAGGGATGAGAGCATGCAAGGGTTTCCTACTCCTAATCCTACTACTAACAGATGGAAGGAAGAGATGGTTTAGTTTGAATTTTGGATGCAAAGCTGGACATGGTGTATAACCTCAACACAAAGCTAGATTGGTGCCTATCCAGGGCTTGGAGTCGGTAGACATACACCTGTGAATGATCAGCATGAATAGCTAAAACTGGATTTCAGGGGGAATGCACATGATATCTGCCTTACAGATATCTCCCAATATAGAGTGTTAAGCTGTCTATACTTATGGCATCCCTATTGCAGTAAGAAAGATACATGCAAAACTGGAGACAGAATCAGCATAACACATGCAAACACAGCATTATTCATATAAGATTAACCATGAAATCAGTGGATTCATGCCAAATCGTACAACAAGAGATACATAAACTCACAAGTTTGCTGCACAGAGCAACCAAAACCAGTTGTATCTTATTATAGAGCCAAAATGTCCAGTTTTCAACAACCAAAAATGAGTAACACTTCCTGCTTATAACAGCCAAGTAGTGTACCACAGCAATTAATTACATGGTTGACCAAAAATCCTGCCAAATACACAGTATCAGAAAAATGGCGCTCAACGCATTACCAGATTGGCGCCCAAACATGAATGCAGTAGGTAGGGGAGGAGACAGGAAGAAACCTCGAGCCCTGTGCCACTGTCCGTTGATGTACACCTTCAATCGGGTACCAGATCCGTCCATACCTCTGCAACCTTCGCCATTAATGGCGCACCAACCCGCGGCCTTGGGAAAAACATCAACTGTGCATCGCAACCATTTCCCGCCAAGATTCATCGTCATAATATTTGAAAAAATGTAGGATATCAATTATCCCACATGCACCCCGCGGTGACCTCTTTAACACTTTATATACTAGGCCACGAGCATATATGATGTCGGTGCTTTTGCTCCTGACGACACTAGTATACAACTTCATCATCGTTATCCTTCAGCAGCATGATATCCTGTCGCTTGAAATATCACCCTGACGTCAGCATCATATCGCAATATAACCTGCATGATAATCGCCTTCATCGGCACAACCTGATCCATCGGAGGAAGATCCTCCTGCTTAGCCAATACCAAATGTCTGGCCGATGAACATCCTGATGACGTCACCGTGATATCCTACTGACGTCATCAGCATATCTGCCTACTACGCACCTCCTCATATCCGGATGACGTCATCGTCATGTTTGCAAATATCGGGGGATCTCCACAAGATGATCAGTGTTAGAAATATGACCCCCCCGGACCTTGATGACGTCATCATCATATCGACATCAGGATGATATTTGGAAGATAACCGGATATTTGGAAATATCATCCTGATGCACAAATATCATGCTGCACTGTAGCTCCACTATAAGATTGGGGTGATAGATGAATATGCCAGATATTTGAAAAGATCACCCCCCACTAGATAATGCACGAAGCCGACAGGCGGATATCTCCCTTCGGAAATATCATGATGCAGACAGGCAGAAAAGCGAATATCACCCTGACGTAAGAATGACGTCAGCATCATCAGGGTGATAAAACAACGAACATGAAGTGATAAAACAACATCAGGATGATCTTGACTAAGATCACCCGATGTTCAAATATGATGACCCCGATGAAGATCGGGTCATACTTAGGACTTTGCAGCAACATCATCAGGATGATCTTAAGTAAGATCACCCAATGTTAGAATATCACCCCAGCGAAAGATCATGCTGACAGAAAATATGATGACCCTCGCAAGCAACACGGCGATAACCGGAAATATGATGATGATGATGACGACCCTTAAGAAAAACAGGTCGGGTCGAACTACTTAGAAAATGACCCCTTCGGGAGATCGGGGTGACATCATCATCATAAAAGGGCAGGGTGATAATCGGAAGATCACCAGATATTTGAAAAATCACCCCCCGCAAGAAGATCAAGGCACACTATAGCTCATCAGCAGGATCGAGATGATATCCAAACATCACCCGATATTGAAACATGATGATCCTGATGAAAAACCGTTTGACAGAAAACATGATGATGCTGACCACCATCGAAGAAAACATGATGATGATGACCTCCTCCTCAAGAAAATATGATGCTATAGCTGAAAAATGCTGAGGAGGTCCAACACTTAGAACATCTTTAAGGAAGGTGCCTGCATGAAAATTGCTCAAAAACTGTCAGTCAATTCAGGCACTAACAACTAGCAGTCGGCGAGACCGTTGAGATCGGAAGGAGAATTCTGGGGTGTGTCAATGGCTTGGGTTTTGGCGATGGGCTTTTGGAGAAGTCTTATGCGTCGATCGCGGCAAAAGGTGCTCGACACCTATTATGCTCACGACCATGTTTTTAAGGTATTGAAGGAGTCTCCGCAGCACCAATGTGGGACTATTCTTCCTGCACATTTGAAACTTCAATAAAGTGCATTTTGGCGGGAACTTCTGTTTGAACGCAACGACGGTTTCTAGGTAGGCCGTGGGTGGTTGAGGCCTTTAATGGCGACGGTGCAGAGGTATGGGCAATGGTACACATGATCATGTCACCTAATTTTTGAGTGAAGACTCCCAGATGGCGGCGCAGGGCTCGAGGCTTCTCTTGTCTGTTGCTGCAATAACTTCTGAGCGCCATTCCTTTGTGGAGTCTGTATCTGGCGGATTTTTAATTTTTGACCATGTAATTAATTACTGCGGGTACACTTTCTGGCCAATATAGGCAGACTGTGTTACCATTTTTGTTGTTGTTGAAAACTGGACATTTTGGCTCTGTAATAAGATACAACTGGTTTTGGTTGCTCTGTGCAGCAAAACTTGCGAGTTTATGTATCTCCTGTTGTACGTTTGTGCATGAATCCACTGATTTCATGGTCAATTTTATATGAATAATGCTATGTTTGCATGTGTTATGCTAATTCTGTCTCCAGTTTTGCATGTATCTTTCTTCTGAGTCCAGGCATTCAAGGAATGTCTGAGATTCTAGAACATAGAATTCCTGTGTTGAATGTTTAATCTTTTAACTTCTGCTCAAGGGGTAGATTAAACTATTTTCAGATTGAATATTGGGAAGGGTATACTGCAATAGGGATGCCATAAGTATAGACAACTTAACACTCTGTATTGGGAGATATCTGTAAGGCAGATATCATGTATATCCCCTTGAAATCCAGTTTTAGTTGTTCATGCTGATCATTCACAGGTGTATGTCTACCGACTCCAAGCCCTGGATAGGCACCAATCTAGCTCTGTGTTGAGGTTATATACCATGTCCAGCTTTGCATCCAAAAATCAAATCAAACCATTTCATCCTTCCACCTGTTAGTTGTAGGAGTAGGATTAGGATCCTTGCATGCTCTCATACCCAACCAGACATCATGTCCAAGAATGTTGCCAACCTTGTGATTTGTTACACAAATCTTGGTCCATACATGAGAGTATTCTACTTGTTGCTGTCAAGTTATATCTTTCTGTCATTGAGCTAGTCAAGGTCATACTTTTATCAAATAGGGACACCCCCCTTAGTGCGGCAGAACCAGAAGTGAAGGGGAGGAGCTCACGCAACCTCCTGTATTCAGTTGGCTGAATCTACTTGTGCATTAGAACTGGCAAACCCTAATGCTGATTCAGAAGAAAAACCAACAGGACCAGCTATGGCACATGATTCACCATTAAGGTTGAACCAATTTCAGAATATCATGTGGAGAATTACGATCATAGCCTTGTGAACCCACATGTGATGATTCGGGCTAAGGAAGTGCATGACTCAAAACCTATTAAGGAAGAACCTTCACCTCTTCCTATCCCTGACTTATTTTTAGATGAGTGGACAAGAGATCATAAAATTTTTTATCCTTATTGGGCAACTAGATGATCCATGAAGAGGATTTTGCAGTCCCTCCTACACTCAAGCCAGATGATGACTCCAGGGGGCCATGGAAAATGTTCTTTGATGGTGCAAAGAGCAAAAATGGAGTTGGTGTAGGATTTTTCCTAGTCTCTCTGACTGGTAAGAAGTTGCATTTTGCTGATAGGTTGCATTTTTCTTGCACGAATAATGTTGCAGAGCATGAGGCATTGGTCCATGTCCTATTGATAGCAGAAAAGAATAAAATCAAGCATCTGAAGATCTTTGGCGATATTGAATTGGTGGTTAACCAAGTCAGGGAGAGATGTGCAACAAAAAACCAGCTTCTAAGAGCTTATAGACATAGATTTTGGGACATGTTTGAGAGTTTTGATGCTCTTAACCTGCAGGTGATCCCAAGAAAACTGAATGCTAATACTGATCAATTGGTGACAGTGGGGGCTCAATTTTTTCCACCTACAGACTTATTCCAAGGTCTTGATTAGCATGTGAGGATTGTTGTCAGACCATCTGTTCCTAACAATGATATCCATTGGCAGGTCTTTGACAACAATGAGTAGATTGTGAGCTTCATTCATAATGAAGCAGAATTTTCCTCCATGGTGTAGCCTAGGTTGTAGGAGTGCTATGGCGATCAGATCATCTAGCTTAAATCAAATAAGCTACCCAAGTGTCTAGTCACCCTGGAGGCCATCTTTAGCCATGATGATGAGTTCAAGGATGATAGGAATAACATGACCTTCAAGAAAGAAGATTACCAGAAGGTAACCGTCGCCCAAGACAAGGAGTTGTTGCTAGGAAAGGTATGCAACAATGCAGAAAAGCAAGAATCCATAAAGCTTGCCCAGAAATATAACGATGTCCTGGCATGGACATATGAAGATCTTAAAGGATTTAATCTAGAGGTGGCTCAACATGCCATTGACCTAGATCCTAATTGTAGACCAGTTCACCAAAAGCAGTGACCCATAAATCCAAAAATTGAGCCATTCATGAGGAAATTACTTGCTAAGCTCATACAAGAAAGGATTATCTTCCCTATCAAGTATTATACTTGGGTTACTAATCTAGTGCCTATGAGAAAGCTGAATGGAGAGATTAGGCTCTGCGTAGACTTCAAGGACCTGAATCGTGCTTCTCTGAGGGATCATTACCCTCTACCCTTTCTGGATCAAATTTTACAAACAGTTGCAGGGGCAGAGAGGTTTTCATTATTAGATGGCTTCTCTGTCTATAATCAGATCTTTGTTAGAGAGGAAGATAGATTCAAGACAACATTTAGAACCAAATGGGGAACCATGGTGTAATATTCCCTACCAAATCTACCTTGAAATGTCTAACTTTGAATGTTTGACAATTTGTCAAACACTTGGTAAGAGATCTGATTTTGGTTTATTTCTAAGTTTATCTATTGGAACAACAAATTGATTTGTATACAATAATGCCAAAATACCCTTTCTAATTACATCAAACAATTGGTCTACACACAATACTTGGGATTTGCAACTCAGATTTGCATATAGAAAAATGATGTTCAAATTAAAGATTTGAACAATGGATTCTATTCTAATGTAATAAAAACTTTGAGCACAATTATGAAATCTGAGATAATTTCACCTCAAGCACTGGTAAGGGAGCATCACCAAACCAACAAGTTTACCAAGGGGTCATCACCTCAGTACAACGAATGCAAGGGAACATCACCTTGACATCAACTGGATACAAGAAACTATCAAAAGACATAAACTCAAACATATAAGCATGATCCCAAATGGATCTCAGCTCTCTTTTTAAAACCTTCACAAAGGTTTTTGTGTACACGGTCACACTTATACAATTTTAAATGCTTACACATGACCTTTTTAAATCTTTGTTTTTGTGTACACAATAACACTTTATTTTATAAAGTGTTTTTAAATACTTAAGTAACTTAATAAAATATTAATTTTATAAAGCAATTAAAATACTTTATAAAATTAATTTACAATTAGGACACTTTTAAGTTACTTGCAAAAATGGGGACATGACAGCGCTCCCTTCCCTACATTGCTTGTCCCCAAGCAATGAGAAGAAAAAATGAACTCAATCAATCCCTGGATCCCAAATCTAGCGAGGCTCCTCAAGCATGCTCAATCACATCTCTTCAAGGTTGCTGACAAAGAAGATCCTGGGACCACTTCCACTATCGCACAATATAGCAAACACAAATGTATCCAAGATGTCATCACTATGCAATCTGAAAATATCATTCCAAGTGATATGCAAAGTGTCATCTTCAATGCATGAAGATAGGGAATCATCATGAAACCAATCTTCAATAAGATAATAGCGATTTCCATCAAAGCAAACTCTTTCATGTACTGTTGTAACAAAACTGAAATTACATTTTTCATGCTCAACAATAGATAGTAGTCATCAAACCATGAAATAATCAAGCCATTCACATGCTCCAATAAGAGAACATCATCAAAATAATGTTGTGTCATCTCAAGAGTAGGCTGATCCTCTTCAATGGAAACCATTGTACCCTGCAAAACTGATTTACCTTCATTATCACATACTTGCTTATCAACCATGTATTTCAACAAGAAAGCATTATCAACATCATAAGCAAGCTGATTTAGTCACCAAATGGAACTAATGCATCAAACAAAACTGAATCCTCTTCATCACCATTGTGATATTCATGCACATCATCATTGGCTGCCCCAAAGATATCAAATAGAGCTGATTGCAAAGGAATAGTACTGCTACCCTCAAACAAATCAGGGATTATATCATGCCATTCATTTTCATGATCAAAATCTGCCATCTCATTAGAATGATCAGCAATGACATCATGCCATTTTTCGTCATCAAATGCTGATCCAAAACAAGAAACTTCATATGCATCACCTATGTCTTTTTCTTTATGTGAATTACATATCTCATAGCTGATTTATCTTCAATTTGCACATCCCCTTCATCAGTCTTGAAGTCATCATGAGGTGTTACAAGCTCTTCATCTTTTGTTGTTTCATAGCTGCTATCAAACTCATCCATTTGTTCAATTTTTATTTCACTTGCATAGTCTTCTTGCTCTTCGAAATCATTCATCATAAACCAATGCATACCTTTATCATTAGGAGTCTTCTAGGATGAATTTGACCTTGTACTTGTTGATCTTCTTGAATTAGACTTCCTTGAATCTGTCTGATTATCTCTATTGTTGTTGCTATTGCCCATCAAAGATTGACACAATCTATCAATGCTTTGCTGAATGTTTGCATTTGTTTGTTGTATGGTTGCATTTATTTGTTGTTGATCATCTACCATTCTTCTTTGATTTTCAACCATCTCTCTCATCACAACTTGCTTATCAAACAGAAATAGACCCATGGTTCCAAATCCACAATTGAAACCTGTTATAGAACTGAAGCAAACTCTTATTGATGACCCTCAGGCTGGCAAGATCATGGCTCTAATACCACTATAAGAGACCCTTCTACTAATGACTAAAATGTTTGATCAATTTAGATAAGATTTCTTGCACAACTCAAACATATAAACTAGACAAATTATAAACAATCCAATGCCACAATGTCAAACTTTATTGAAGATCATTACAAAGATGAATGCTTGTTGTCCCACATGATAGTCATATACTGTTTTATATCAGATCAAGATAAAACCAAGAAATGGATGCCAAATGATACTCAAACTTTATACAATCAAAGATACAATGATAGATATTGTGCCACTAATCAACCCAGCTTCTTTAAAGCTTCATGTGAGCTCTATGTCTATTCATGATACTACTTAGTGGCATAAAGATTTTTAGTTATGTTGGCTCATTATTTGACATTGGCATCTTCAATTTTGAGTTAATTGACTACTTCATGGAATGGATTTGTCATTGGAGATTGAGCATGGAAGTATTTGCATCATTGTGCGACAATGGAAATGGTCCCAGGATCTCCTTCATCAACATCTTTGAGATGGTATGTGTGAGTTTGTATGAATAGGTTAGATGGGTTTGGGATCCTGGTATTCATTGATGTTCATTTGACACTCTCGATTGCTTGGGACAAGCAATCTTGGGGTAAGAGGACTTGTATTGTCCCCATTTTGAGCTAAGTTATGTTTTCTAGTTTGAGCTTGCTTCTATACATGGAGAACCAGAAAGTTGGTTTATGTCTATACATGGAGAATCGGAAAGTTGGTTTATGTCTATACATCGAGAACTAGGATGTTGGCTCAACTAGTATTTTGCTTGAGTTTTATTATGTGAATAATGACAAATGGAATCTTTAATTGCATTTGTCCAATATCTATGATGGAATCACATTGTTCATTGTGCCAAATCGATGGGTGAAGCATGGCTCCAGGTGGGACCTATTTTATGAAATGGAATTGGTAACACATTTGTTATAGGTCCAAGCTAATGAAGAAGAGGTTTTCAATACTCCAAATGGCTACCCAAGATGGATCAACTAGCATGATATGATAACACATTGGATTATGATCCAAATTGTTGTCCAATGGCTCAATGAAGGTATTTGCCCAAGGTAAATGCATTCAAAATTGTGTTTGATCTTTGTATGGAGAGCCATGGCTATGTGGGACAATCGATCCCAATGAAAAGCATTTAAAATAAGCATTTGAAGTTATTAAATGATTGATGCCAACCAAGGAATCGACAGTCAAGACTAAAAGTTATTTTAAATGCAAGCATTTGATTTTAAATACAATCACCCATGATACAATGGATTGATTATTCATTTTGAAGGAAATTAAATGAAATATGCTAATATCAAAGGGTTCACCCAGCCTAGAAGGAGCGATTAGTTTGAAGATTTTAAATGATCAATGAAGGATTTTAAATGTTTGTATGCAAGCATTTTCAACTACCGCTTATGCAAGAAGAATTCCATTGCTAAGAGGATCAATCCATATGGAGTAGTTATAATTCATTTAAAACAATTGAAGATTGATTTTAAATGATTGATTTTGTATGAGCAATTCATTTAAAATGTTTCAAGACTCTTGTTCTTTATTGGTGGAACTTAAGCTACATTCCAAATTGTCAAAGAGAAGGAATGCCTACCATTGAAGAGGATAAATAGAGCTCTTGGACTTCAATTGGTAACTATTGATGCATTGGTATGTTTTCTTATTCCTTTTGTTTGACTGAGAATTCCAATTTTCATGTCATGTTGCAAGGTGATGACCCCTTGTGTTTGTGTGGTGATGACCCCATACTTTATGTGAGGTGATATTATTCAAATATTCACCATTGGGCTTAAATTTGTAGGTTGTGAAGAATATTGGAGTGATAAGATATCATTGAGAACCCTTGGTTTCATTGCTTTCAAGCCAAGGTAGTATTCATTGGGTTTGCAGACATTATTGGAAGTTTATGGTATGTTCATGTGCTCTGATTTTACATCACAGTCAGCTGATACAAGTGTATTACAAGGTTTTATGAGCTACATTGCAACAAGGAATGATATATGAATACATTGGAGCTTTTGGATGATCCATCGCTTGCATTTGGAGGAGTTAATTTGATGTTTTTATCAAATTTGGGCATGCTCCAGCCATACAGGGTTTAGGACAGTCAGCTACAACAATCAATATGGTCTGATATACAGTGATATTGCATGCACATAGAGCTCACATGAAGCTTTAAAGAAGCTAGGTTGATTAGTAGCACAATATCTATCATTTGAGCTTTGATTGTATGAAGTTTGAGTATCATTTAGCATCCATTTCTTGGTTTTATCTTGATCTGATATAAAATAGTATATGATTGTCATGTGGGATAGCAAGCATTCATCTTTGTAATGATCTTCAATAAAGACTTCAATAAAGTTTGACATTGTGGCATTGGATTGTTTATAATTTGTCTAGTTTATATGTTTGAGTTGTCCAATAAATCTTATCTAAAATTGATCAAATATTTTAGTCATTACTAGAAGGGTCTCTTACACATGGCATATGCAAAGATGCCCTTTGGCTTGTCTAATGCTGGTGCCACATTTCAAAAGGCAATGGATGTTGTCTTCAAAGGATTTATAAACACGTTCATCTTAATTTATCTGGATGACATCACAATCTTCTCCAAGAAGGGAAAAAACCATATGGAGCATCTGGAAAAAGTCTTCCAAAGATGTAGAGAGTTTGGGGTTTCTTTGAACCCCAGGAAATGTATTTTTGTTGTTGCCCAGGGTAAGCTTTTGGGTCACATAGTGTCTAAGGATGGGCTATCCATAGACCCCAAGAAGACATCAGCTCTCATTTCTCTTCCCATGCCTGCTCACAAGAAAGCTTTACAATCATTTCTGGGGTAGATTAACTTTGTTAGGAAGTTCATTCCTAACTGCACTGGCTCGGTGAATCCTCTAACTCTTATGCTTAAGAAAGATGCAGTCTTCAGATGGACTAAGGAAGGGAATGATAGTTTTGAGAGGATCAAGGAGGAGATTGCCTAGGCGCCTACTCTCATGAACCCCAATTATGAGAAGGACATTGTCCTCTATGCATATGGAGGAGGGAACAATATTGCCATTGTCCTAATGCATCAAAATGAACATAGACTGGAGCAACCCCTGGCCTTCTTCAGTCAGACCTTGAAGGACTATGAGGTCAGGTACAGCCCCATGGATAAACAGGTATTTTCCATTGTTAGAGCTTTAAAGAAATTAAGATATATGCTGGCAAATAATCATATTAAAGTTTTAGTTTCTCATCCTAGTGTGAGAGATTACATAATGGGGATAGAGATTAGTGAAAAGCGAGCTAGCTAGGTCACCAAGATCCTAGAATATGATGTGATCATCAAAGCCACTAAGCTGATTAGAGGCAGAAGATTGCATGAACAACTAGCTCAGATATCAATAGGCGAAGTGAATTCATCCTACCATTTGAATGAAGAGGAACCTATAGCTGAGCTATCAGTTGTGAGTTCTTGGATGACATATATGGCTAGTTTCCTATCCACTAGTGAGTACCCCTATGGATTGGATAGAACCAAAAGAAGACATTTCAGGCTGCAATCTATCCCTTATGCTTTGGTAGATGGTGTTCTCTTCAAGAGAAACTTAGATGGAGTCTTACTGAGATGCATAGAAGAAGATCAGGTTGATAGACTTCTTGGTGAGTTTCATGCTGGACCAGCTAGTGGCCATTTCTCTGCTAGAGCTACAACAATGAAAATAATGAGGGTAGGTTACCTTTGGCCCACATTATTTAATGATGCCCACGTATGGGTAAGGAGATGCAAAGAGTGTGCTCTCTTTATAGGAAAGAAAAGATTAGCAGCACTTCCACTCCACCCTATTCAGGCTAATCAACCCTTCTCATAATGGGGATTAGACTTCATCGGCACGATAAGCCCCTCTTCCAGTGCTGGTCACAGGTGGGTTCTAACTACAATGGATTACTTCACCAGGTGGGTTGAAGTAGTCCCACTCAAAGAGGCCACTGATTCATCTATCATATATTTCTTGGAAGAAATCATGACAAGGTTTGGAACTCCTCATACTATTATTTCTGATAATGCGAAAGCATTTACTCATTTTAGGATTGCTAATTGGGCTCTAAAGGACAATGTGTTTTTAAAGACTTCATCTAACTATTACTCCCAAGGTAATGGGCTATCTGAGTCCACTAACAAGAACCTAATCAGGATCCTGAAAAGGACTATGGAGACAAACCAGAGGCAATGGCACAATAAGATCAGATTAACTCTTTAGGCTGATAGGATCACATACAAGAGGGCCATTGGGAACTCTCCTTTTGTTCTAGTGTATGGAAGAGAGGCCAGATTGCCTATATCCTTAGAATTTCCTATAGTAGACCTATCTCATCAGTTGGCATTAGAAGGAGAGGATGCAAGGTCTGTCAGGATGACTAAATTAATTAAATTAGAAGAGAAAAGATAGACAGCCATGATCACATTAGAAGAACATCAGATGCAAACCAAAAAGTATTTTGACAAAAAGGCCAAGGTCTAGACCTTCAAAGAAGGTGATCTTGTTCTAAAATGGGATACTAACTAAGCCAAACCTAGAGGCTACACCAAGTTTGATGCACTTTGGAGTGGGCCTTATGTCATCATCAGCTACAAGCAAGTGAATGCCTTCATTCTTTCAAGTCTGGATGGTGAAGTTGTACCAATCTCAGTGAATGGGATCCATCTCAAACCTTACCATTAAATTTGGTATGAGATCTTCTACATATTGTTCTAGTTTATTTCTGCTTTAGGTTTCCCTTTCCCTAAGTGCTTTTGCATAGGCTGCATTGTCATTAGGAGAATGCATGCCTCTTCCCCTTTTTGTGTTTTGGAGGAAGGTTTCAGTTGTCTTGACCTCTTTCATTCCTCTTTTGGACTCTATACCCAATGGATGCTTAAGGCTATTGATCTATTTGTTTAACAGACAAACATCCCTGAGAGGTCACCAAAATGTTGACCTATTTTCCTCTGTCTAGAGTCAAATAGTTCACCTTGAAAATATCCTTGATATTCTTTGGAATATAGCCATGCAGACCTTAAATCCTTCAAAACCTAATGTTCCACTTTGCAAAATCCCTAAAATCTCATCCGTAGAATCCTTGTAAAAAACCTAGAAAAACCCAGAAACCTTTTTGCCTTCAATGTCTTCCTTTGCAGGGATTTTCATCTTCATACTTGGTCATTTTGGTATGGATATTCAATGTCTGGATTTCCAGATCTTAGTTAACATCTGAATATTGTCTTGATATCCAGACCTTAGCCAAAATCTTAATGTCTTTCGAGTATCTAGACCTTAGTTAATATCTGGATGTTTTCCTAACATTCAGATCTTAACTAACATCTAGATACTTCCCAAATGTGTGGACCTTAGTTAATATTTGAATGTTTTCTTAACATATGGATATTTCCTAATGGATGGATCTTAATCAATATCCATGACCTTACAAATGTCCTAATGACATCATCTAGTCCCCCCCCCAAAGAAGTGCATATGACGATGACGCCATTCGGACATTCTGCCTCCGGCATATTATCCTACAGTGTTAATATCCTAATGATGTCATCTAGATCTCCTCTTCAATGAAACTCTCCATGTCGATGAAATCATTAGAATATTCACAAAAGTGCATCCTGATATTAAGTTAGCACCCAGATATTAAAAGTTAATATCCATGCAGATGATGGTTTTCCCATGCTACGAAGGTAAATTTGACAGGTGCATATCCAGATATCAGAATTATGAAGGCCCTTGTGTTCGATCCAGATATATCATCTAGATATTTGCGAATATGCAAACCTAGGGGATATTCATGATTTTGTGTACCCACAGGTCACTAAAGCTGATGTCATTTTCCCACTATGCAGCTACGAGATGATGACACATGGATATCCATATGCCCGTTGACCACAACTTTGATTGTGAGTATCTCCCTCGTCCCGAGGAATTTCTACATGATCCAAAAGGCAAAAGAGCTTAGAATTTACTCCTCTTTCATTTGGCAGGCTTTTGGGGGGATATTCTCATTTCAAAATATGATCCAAGTTTCATGATCCGGATTGGCGCATCTAGATATCAAGGTGGTCGCTGACTGAGGATGAATTTGCAGTCTTGGCCGACAAGACATCTTAGTGACCGATTTACAATGTTGCGAGGACTTTCCAGATGTAGATATTTGTTGCATTTATGGTTGCAAATTGGTGATTCAACAGCTCGCAATGAAGTCCCAAAATATCTCCCATCTGCCCAGGCTCCAGATATTTTCTACAATGAATTCTTGTAGGCTGACACTCCTTTTAGCGGAGATATTTTCTGATAGAGCCCATGGGGCAATTTATTGTAACCTAATTAGGTCATTTGGAATCAAATTCTATATATGCATGAATGTAAGATGTAATAAAGGTTGGAAAATAGTTAGTCTTATGCTTTTGTATTCCAAACAAAACTTTCCTCTACTATAACTATGTCTCTTGATCAATACATATGGTGTTTTACTTTTTCATGCTTTTTAACTCTATGTAGTCTTAGAATTGGCTATTGTTTGTGAATGTTTAATTCCTGGCAATCCATTCTTTTCTTTACCTCTATTAAAATCTCCATGATCTACGTAAGTTTATCAGTTGTATTTCTTTATTTGTGCATCTTAGCTCTGTGAATGTTCTTTATTCAAACCTGGTGTATCACCTCCCCTTTATTTTTAGGTTTTATTCCCTCTTCCTCTTTTCCTATCAGGTGGATAAATTAGGTTTAGTTTTAAGATCGCTAAATTTATCTCATTCAACAAAGGAACTAGCCTCTTTCTAGAGATTTGGCCTCTTTGTAGGGTCCCACACCTGGAGGTAGTCTTAATGTTTCATTAGATTGTTGGAGCCCTAAAAGCCTTCAACATTGGGTGCAAATCTATGTGACAACAGATACCTTGAAACTTTGGCATTTCACCAATCTTGGTGACTCAAATCTAAAACCCTCCTCTATTGATTCTTTACACCAAACCCTAATCAAATTAAATGCTCTAAAAATCTAGGTCTTGTCACCAATATCTTTTAAAGAATCTAGGTCTTGTCACCTATATCTTTTAAAAAATCTATCCTTCATCAAACATCAAACTACGAACCTTGAAACACTTTGAATTAAGGGAAGAGGAAAATATAACCTATCACTTTTTCTTCTAAAAAAAGTACCTTTACACTAAAAATCTACTCTTGATAGGGTAATATATTCCTTGTTGTACTGTTGATTTCTCTTGTAAAGTTTTCTAATGTATGACTAAATTGCAAACAATTTGATGTGACAGGACAACCTAGGGTTTGAACATACTAAATTGCAAACAATTTGATGTGATAGGACAACCTAGGGTTTGAACATGGACACTTGAGAATTCATTGGAAACCCTAGGTCCAGATGAAATGCTTAAAATTTTGAAATCAATAGGAGACAAAACCTTTGTGTATGAAATTATGATGATACCTGTTGAAATCATTAATATTTAAAAATTGATGAAAACTTGCTAAAATTTTCACCCTGATTTTAGAGACCAATTATGCATCTACAATTTTATGTATGAAAAATATATATCTAGCCTTTTCTAGTGCATACCATAGTATACTTGTGGAACTTTTGTTTTGAAAAGATTCCATGTAGCTATGAATGGTGCATGCCTAAATATGTATGCGTCCTTTTGATTTGAAAAACATGCACCCGACTATCTAGCACATGCTTTTATAAGCTAGTGCAAAATTTGATAATTAAACTTCTCTTTCCTTGTGGTGTGCACTAAAAATCTATCTACATGTTTTTGTTTGAAAAAAAAAATCATCTTCCATTGGCGTGCCATAATATGTTCTTTTGTTCACTACCTCTCATAGGTGCTTCACTTCACTTGAAATACAAACTCCCAATTCGAACACCTTCCATAACTTATTCGTCACTTTAACTCCACTTTGTCTTGATTAATGTGTTGGACAATCATTTTTGTTGCCCCTACAAAGACACAAAAGAATGACAACAAGCACAATATAGGAGACAATTACATGACTGTCAACTTGACAAAAAGATTAGGATTTAACTTGGGATTTGGCATCATATGAGATTTTTTGTATGAGTACAACAATTGGATTTATCTAGGACCATGGTGTATACTTGGGGGGTAGGGGAGCCTCAAAATCTCTAATTGGGTGGAAGTTCAGAACTGTGTCACACTTTTATAAAGGGAACAACCAAACAAATATATTTTTCCAACTTAAATGTCAAAAAAGTCATATGTATGTTTTGAATTTTAAAATGACATAAACTAATGAAATGTAGAATTTTTAATGTAGTTTATGCTTATAATTTTAAAAATAGGTGGATTATTTTTTTATAAATTTAATTGATGAATTTTAAATGCTGATATTTTTCAAAAAAAGTGACATCGATGGGACGTTAAGAAAAATGTAGCAAAATTAATTTTTTTTCCTAATTAGCCAACTCAAATATCTAGTGCATGGTAAAAAAAATTGATTTTTTGATAAATATTTTTTTAAAAGTCAATTTTAATCAGAACATAGTACTTTCCATGGCACGTCAACTTTTTTACATTATATAATTTTTTTTTAAAAATACCCTCTTTGAGAGGATTCCATTCTCTAGTGAACCATATGTTTTTCAATTTTTTTGAATATCTCTTAATATCTATTTTCTAACCAGCTTCATGTTAGATGGGAAAAACCTACTTACAATAAATATTAAAAAATAATAATAAAAATAATTTAAATATGAAAAAATATATTTCTACAATCTACGTTCCCAGTACTATAAAAGGGTATTCGTCATTTTTTTTAAAATGTATTTTAATGGCAGAAATTACTAGAAGAAGATGAAAGTTTTTGAAAATTGTGGGGAAGGGGGGGTGGAGTGCCACATAAGATGCCACATAGATAGTTCCACCTGGAACGGTATCGGGCGGTACGGTTTCGCCCGGTAAGGTTCCGAGCAGAACTGTCCGGGGAACATTCTATTGGGGCGAGACCTTATTGATCAATAAGGTTCTGCCCGGAACTACTTTATATAATTAATTTTTTGAAATAATTATTTTTTAATGCAGATTCCATACAATGTACAACAGCGACAGGATTAAAAAAATTTACAGACAGGCAGACAGTTTAAGAGGTAAATTTTTTTTATGAATAATAATAAAGTTTATATTTTAGAATTGATATAATTTAATTAAGGTTTAATTTTTTATTTAAGTAGGGTTTAATTTTTTAAAAATTATATTTTAGGGTTTAATTGAATTTTTTATTAGGGTTTAATTTATTTAAAGTAGATTTAATTGAATTTTTTATTAGGGTTTAATTGATTTAAAGTAGGGTTTAATTTTTAAAAAATTATATTTTAAGGTTTAACTAAATTTTTTATTAGGGTTTAATTGATTTAAAGTAGGGTTTAATTTTTTAAAGTAGGGTTTGATTGATTTTTTTAATTAGGGTTTATAAAAATTGATAAATACTATACAAAAGGACTCCTAGATTAATAATAACAAAAAATGCAATATAAATTAACAAAAAATAAACTCAAAAATATAGTTAACAATCTTAGATCTACATAATCCATGTGTGTTTATGTGAACTTCCCTGGTCCATCTCTGCATATGCTCTTTCCGCGCGTCGTAAGACGATCTTGGAAATCAGAAACGGTGTGGTCTATGTGAACTTCCCCAATCAATATCCACATATGCTCTTTCCTCGTGTTGTAAGATGATCTTGGAAATTAGAAATGGTGTGGTTTATGTGAACTTCCCCAGTCCATATCCACGTATGCTCTTTCCTTGCATCGTAAGATGATCTTGGAAATTAGAAATGATGTGGATTTTTATTTTTTACTTTTTAGCAGTTTAAGCAACTTGTATTTCATCACCAAGGGCTTGGCCAAAGCCCATGTTCTAGTGGGCTATATGAATTCCAAGGAGGAGCTGTCATTTTTTGGCTAAGTAGTTGTGTGTTTTAAGCACACCGTGAAGTGAGGTGGTTTCATCCCACCAATACCTAGGCCTCAAACAACACCCTTGTATCACATATTTGGGCCTCATGTACCATAAGGTATATCGAGGACTCTCTTAGTTGAGCCTTGTTTAAACCTAGATTAGGAAGCCATTGGTCGTTTGTAACCTGTGATGCACCGGTAAGCGATTAGCCCCGGGAAGTTAGTCACCCCGTGCATTCTTGGAGATGGTATAGTGGGCTATGGCTACAGTCCCAATCCTTCATAGTTAGCACTCTAAAACATTGGGCCAACACTATATATGAACACAATTAGCATATTGGTGAGCTCACAAACCAAACACTCCCACTTGAGTAGTATAGGTTGTTTTTCTTGTCTCTTCCTTTGTGTAAAAGAGTTGTATATACAAAATTGAGAAACCAAAACCTAAATATAATACATATTCCTCATCCAATCCTATCATTCATCCTTATCCTAAAAATCTTTCATGGATATTTATCACCCATAATCCACATCAAAATCCACTATCCCAATACAATCCTATTCATCTCTCATCCATTTGTTAGATCCATTTAATCCACATCATAATCCATCCTCTATCCATTTTCCATTCATAATCTAGATTTTAATCCACTATTCCAATCCAATTTCATGGACATCATCCTATATTTATAAATCAAACTCCATCGACATCCAATCAAAATCCCCATCCAAGACACCTAATCCTAGATCCAACACCCACATACAAACATCAAAGTTGGTTTGATAAATTCATTATGGAACCTACAACATCTATGTCCCATCCTTTGTACACGAAGTTCATCCCAAACATAAATTTATACTGAAAGAAGCTCTTCAAATTGACAATCCCAATCTCAATATTAGAGACCTCTCCTAAGTTTAATTTGTCATAATTACATGCACAAGTGCAACATTCAAGAAGTTTATTAAAACTTAGATAAAGACCATTCATTAAATACCTAGATCTGTATATGTTAAATCAAGCAACATGTCAACCAAAAACAACTATTTATTCATCTAATTTAGACTTTCCTTGCATGAAGTAGTCAAGTGCAACCATTCCACCTAACAACAAGAATCATGTAGGAATATTTGAACTAGATCCTAAGTTTAAAATGTCCTTACACATGAGTGTGTAACATTCAAATAGTTTATTCAAACTCTTAGATAAAGACCATTCATTGTATTAGTTAAACCATATTATACAAGCTATAAGTTTACCACTTGGACACTAGTTGACCTTGCCCTCACATATACATATTTGTGCAGGCAAGAATTAAAAGGTAATTTATGATGGGGAACAAAAGGAATAGGTCAAGGATTTTTTTATCAAAGAAGGTCTAACAAAGATAAAAATCTAAAAAGAAGAATTAAGAGAAATTCAAGCTTAGAAGGATTGGTTGAACATAGTCAAGAAGCACAAGATCAAATTACTAATGAACAAGAGGAAGAACATCTTGGCATTTGAACAAATTGAAGAAGAAATTGAACAAGGTGCAGAAAACATTGTGACCGAGGAGGAAATTGATGACATAACTTATTTTAAGGATATGGAAAATCTAGTGGATTTAGATGAAGATGTTCTTTTTAGTAAGATTTCACCCAAGACATGTTACCTGATAGTACAATAAAATTTTATTCCAAAAGAATTTGGGATGAATTTTTTGAGGACAAATCTCTAATTGGAAGAGCAAAATTATGTGCTAAGTTATTTAGGCAAAAAGAAATGACCCCTATTTTGGAGTTGCTAGGGGTTGATAATAGGGAGAAAAAAACAAATCTAGCAAAACAAATAATAGTTGAAAACTTGCAAGAAGCTTTGAACTCTATTCAAAGTACAAGTAGAACAAGTTATTTAAGTGCGGCATGCATGGCATTGATGACTGTGATTTCAATTAAAAAACTATCACTAATGAGACAGGTGAAAGCAATTGGAAAGTTACTGCATGTATCCAGGAGAACTATTCACAGATATATTTCAAAGAGAAATAAGCTTGATGAAAAAATAGAAAAAATTGGGTAAATATTGTCAGGGTTCCCATAAAAAGATAGAATCCTAGAAGATGTGAAGAAACAAGTCATTGAATATTGGATCAACCACTCTAATGTTTTCTGTAATAGAAGGGATAGTATACAAGTAACAGGTGAAGATGGTAAAAAGTATCCTCATTCAAAACATTTTGTAGATACAACACAAAGTGAATGTTTTGAAGCATTCAAACAAGAATCTCCATAGGTAAAGATATCTCAAAGGGTGTTTGAAAAGTTGCATCCATGTTTTGTAGCATAAATAAAGTGCGTGAAACTTGTTGTCAGAATCACGTTGAATTTCACATCTACACCTTCAATCATATAAAAAATTTATGGCAACGACTCATCCAAATGTTATCATCCATGTAAGTACAACACAAATTATGAAGTCCCTCTTATGTGAAAAAAATAGAAGGTTCTGATGAATTCAGTGTGCAATATATCAAAAATAATTGTGTAAATTATGGAGATTTGAAGAAGCTTCCTCTGATCAAAAATATTGATCAATCAATGGAAATTATGTGGAAGATATTTGAATATGAGAAATAAAAAACCAGGTAAGGAGTTGAATCGAAAAAAATTGTTCTAAAAGAAAGTGAATTGCCCTGAAATGAGTTTTTGAACAAATTTTATAGTCTCATATATTTGCACATCCAACATTCTCATGGTGCAAGATGGTAGGAAAATCAGTTTCATGAGTCAAAGAATTATTTTCCACAAGGTTGTATTCTTTTGGTTGTGGATTTCGCTAAGAACTATACATTCAATCCTCAAACAAAGATTCAGAGTCAATACTATCATTCAGAGTAGGTTACAATCTTCGTACATGTTTGTTATAGACATGCTGAGTTGCAACTGGATGGTGTACACAGTAGCATGCATGAACGAAATATCATCAAAGAGGTTCATTTTTATATCAATGATGATATTGGTAATGACAAAAGCTATGTACCCTATTGTTTTGGAATGTTTTTGATGATCTGAGACAATGTGGCATACATGCTTCAAGTCACTAGATTTGGTCAAATGGATATGCTAGTTAGTGTTGAATTTATTAAATCTTTCAAATTTTTTAAATTATTTCCAACTTTTAAACAACTTTTAATGCTCATTTGTTTACTTTATAGGAGAATTCAAATCCTCTAAAGAATTTAATTGGTTAAGCCAACATGCGAGACGTACCATAAAATTTGTGTGGATTTTTTTTAAAGTGGACATGGAAAAGGCATGCATGATGGAGTTGGTGCAGGTGTGAAGAGTGTACTTCACCAACATGATCTTGTTGGTAACACCATACGTAGTGCAAAAGAAATTTTTGAATGGTGTAAGACTCATTTTGGGGCTCATGAAGGAAAAAGTGGCTCAATAAGTACCAAACGCTATTTTTGGGAAGTCAAAGGTATTTCTTGTAATTCTTGCATCTACATTTATTTATGTTTAGTACATGTACTTTTGTTTGAATACAAATTTAAATTTCTATGATTGTAGATATCGATCGATCTAATCCTTGTAATTGTCAAAAATTATCGATATTAGAAGACTTCATCAAGTGATGGCGAATGGACATAGCAAACCACTTGCAATCCAAATTAGAGAAAAATCATGTTTTTGTGTTGACTTCATTGAGAACAATGCAAATGTTCTACAATGTCAACATATTATTGATGGATATGTTTCAGAATGGGAGATGAAACAATTAGTTTCAATGTATCCTTATGAAGATGATAATATAGATCTCCTTGATCCTTTATATTCAGCTAATTTTGAACGTGTATTTGATCTAGTTGTTGTAGGTAAATGAACTATTTACATGTATATTGATTATTTTGAAAATGTCTAAATTATCTAAGTAACTACTTGTCTATTTGTTGTAGGAGATATCTTTGTTGTGATTGCAAATCCTAATAATACTAAAGGTGTAGATTACTATCTACTTAGATGCATGCAACCAAAATGCAAGTTGATAGAATCTGTGATAGATGGTGATGGACAAGAGTAACCCAGTAGATATGTAGTGGTTGAAGGTACTTATTATCAACAAATGAAGATAGATAAAAGTGGTATTATATTTGTTGATTATTTTCCAGGACAAAAGGTTCTACATTACAGTCACTTAGTTATAGAAACATGGTTAAATTTGGAAACTTTGAAAAAAATAGGATGTAGCCAACAAAAATGGAAGTTGAGTATTGAAGACCATGAAAAGATTTTAGAGATAATAAAGGATAGAGAGGATCCAAATTTTATGTATCAAGAGCTAAGTTAAATGTATGTAAATTACATGTTGCATGCATCAATGTATTAAATATGTTCACAATTTAAAATGTTACAATTTCTAGAGATTTATACATGCACTTTCATTGAATCTCTTTGATCATTGTACAATAGTTGTATTAATTAGTGTTACCTATTTATGCACCTCAGCCCAAACAGGGAAATCTAGGACAACATTGTACTTTTACCTCAAGAGGGGGAGATAGACCTACAAGCATAGACCTAGATCAAGTGTCTAACACTTGAAGAAAGGAAGAAAATTAGTGCAGGTTAAGATCTCACTACTGACTTTAGAGGGCCTACTACCTAGGTAGGAGGCCATTCTAGTCATCATCTTTACCAAGATCATGCATCAACTCATTAAGAGTTGCTACAGGGTTCAGATAGACATGGGAAGGACATCCTACATGAGAAAGAGACATTCAAGAGCATATAGGAGGATGAAAGTAGGCTATAGTTTTAGATTGCTTCAATTTTATTCATTACGGCTTGTTTAAAGTCCCAGATGATAAAGGTACATAGTTTGTTAAATTCACTTATGATTATAAGCAACTATTTTAAACAATAAATTTTAGATGTACTTTCCTTATGCAATTGATAGTTTTAGAAAAGAAGAACAACATACAAGTCATTGCACAAAATAATTGCTTATATTCACAAGGAAATTTTGTTCAAAGTTCCCACACAAGTTGTGGGAATTGACTATAAACTAATGAAATGAAAAGAGCACATATACATCTGAAATAGAAAGCATAAAGAAGAGAAGGGGATCTATCATTGCCTAAGAGAGGAATCCCCTCACTGGTAGTTGTGTCATCTTTAGATTCTTCAGTTTAGCCTCCAGAAACAACTACAAGAAGAAGAGAAAAAGAGAGAAATGTTAGAGCTCAGAACATCCTCCACTTATATATGTAAGAGCATCAAATGTACATGTTCCCTTTTCAGAAGCATCAAATAGGAAATGAAAGAGATAAAGGACTATCTAGATGTGAACATACAGCCACAAGGAGATGCAAAAAATGAAGACCACATAAATAGAAAGGAGGCTCCTTGCCTCTATTTTTAACTTTTATTCTAAATGTGCAGGTATGTGAAGATGCAACATTAAAAAAAAACTTGTCAAGCCCTTGACAGGTCTGAGATAGATTATAAAGACAACCTAATAGTGAGATCATGCAAAAAGAGGATGAACAGTCCTATTGACTATTTTTAGACAGCCTAACAGTCATCAAAAAAGCAGTCATAGGAGCAGCAGTCCATCAATGAAAAGGGGAGTCATATTAGCATGAGCAACAAAGATGACTGTGATAAGATGTATACAACAATCTTAAGAGGAAAAAAGAGCAATCAGAGACAACCAAGTCATGCAGGATAGTCATGAAGACAACATGGTCTGACTTGGGGTTCAGAGACACAATCAAGAAGGTCAAAAGGCATGAAAAGACTATCTATAGAGAGAAGACATGAGAGTGAGACATTTTGGCTCCATTGATTTCATTACTTGCTCCTCCTTTGAATCCTTTCTCTCCAAATTCAATTGCACATGTCTTATCAGGACTTTGTGCTTTCAATTTTTAGTGGTAGGGCATGTAATAAGTCAAACAACAATTGACTATTGGATTTTCATGTGCACCATATCTTAGAAATGTCATTTGTTGGATCTCAAATGCCAAACCCTACAAAAGCCATCCTTATGAAGTTTGTCCATATATGGAGGTATAAACTAATGATCCAATGATTAGTTCAATGATTAAAGCTAAGAGCTAGACAAGGAGATCAGGAGTTAACCAGTCTGCTGCAACATGAAGGGCCTTGATCTAACAATATTGGCATTGCTACATAAAAGCAATCAAAATGTAGATAGGAATCATAGGGATTCAAGACATAGTAGATGGTATCATGAAAGCTACAAGTATGTGTCAAGACTGTCAAAACATAAAGAAAAGGACTATTACAAACTCAAAAATAGTAAGACATCTGAGTATGTTTGCTTCAGTAGTCCCAAGAAATGGTGCATGTATGCATTGTGCATTATTGTTGGTGTAGGAGTATTGGTAAGTTTAAGGGTTGACCATTAATCATGAGTTCAAATCTAAGGACCTATAAGTCTGTACCTGCAAGAGGATGCGTATACCTATTAAGAGGGGTATACACACCATTTAAAAGAGATAAAGCATGACAGTGAACAAAAATAGTCAGAAATGAAGGAAAGGAACAACATAAAGAATATGCACATGACAGTGGGCATTTCCTCATAGGGAAAACGCATCAACTCTGTGATAAGTTTGTATTACTTCCATGATTGTAGCATTAGTAATAAAGCTCCATCATACTTAAATTGTTTCAAAACATTCATCAAACCTTATGATATTGCTTGTCAGAGTGACTGTCAACAAGAAAAGCTAGCAGAGGTCAGTCACATGAAGGATTAAAAGGAAAATATGCTTTGAAGTTTTGTTTCTAAAAGCATACAAGTGAGGCATCAAAGAGTTTTGAGGAAGTATATAGAGATACAACCAAGGAGTCAGGAGAAGATGTTGAAGAATAGTCTATGAAGAGACAAAATATAGTCCTATACACTTCATAATAACAGTCAAATTGACTGTGGGAGTAGCCCAACATGTAAGTAGTGAAGACAATGAGGGAGTAATTACATTGTGTATGAAACCCTAGAGTGTTTAGGAGGTTCCCAGAAGGTGTGAAGGACAACGAGAAAGGATGACAGTCATAGTAGTCACAAACATGGACATTTAAGAGACCAACAATAGTAGTTAAGAACAGTCCAACACTAAAGACATAAGGAGTTCCAAGAGAACAGTGATGCAATCATCTGAAGACTATCACAACAAACATAAGGGTGACAAAGCACAATGAAAGAATGACACAATAAAGAGATAGTCAAGATGACTGAAATGGCAAAGAGGAACAATCGTATATGACTATGTTCATGAAGAGAAGAGCTATCAAGCTTGTGTTTGGAGTCTATCAGGGTTATGAAAACATATGAGCTCCCACATAACCCTAGGAGTATAAGACCTTATATAAGTTGGCATGAGGTTATGTCCAGACTTGAGAGCATTTATGATGGTCTTAGAGCCATGTTTTAGTGACTCAATTTGTGTAGAGATCCACCAGTGCCAAGAAAAAGGGACAGTCTACTTTTCCTTGTCTTTTCTCATGATTGAAGGATTGAACTATGAATGCTAAACATTTGAATGGCATGCAATAAACCAGAAACACAAGAAAGCATGATGCATGATTGACAGTTGAGCACGATACACTATAAGCATCATTTAAACATGAATGATACAAGAGCCATACAAAAAGCAATAAAGCAGAGTTTTATTGTTTTCGTAGAAAATTCAACAGCAAGATGAAGAGATTGCCATCCATAGCCAAAGGAAGCACAATAGAAAGCAAAGAAGTAGAGTTTCACAGTTTTTCTCGAAAGAAAGAACACCAGAAGAAAGATACTGCTTACCAGTTGCAAAGAAGCAAAGAAGTAGAGAGGAGACCCATCAAAGGAGCAACAATAGGTCCAACTCCATGGCAACACATTCCCAAAAAGTAGAGAAGCCAAGAAAGAAGAGTGAAAGATAAATGATGTCCATATTAGGGTTTCAAAACCCTTTTTGACTAAATGGAGTTGCCCTAAACCATGGTCAAAGCACCGACCCAAGAGACTTAAGTCTTTTTTTTTCCAAATGGTTGAAAATAAAGAAAATGAAATCATGAGCTCGTGACCCTTAGGGTCCTTTCCAAGGTTAAAGAATCATAAATTGCATCATGAGTCCATGGAAAACACTTACATAGTATTGAAGAAAATTAGAGAAATGATTATAGACCATGACCTTTTAGGTCTTCTCTAATGCTAGGAGATCAAAAGACTAGTCTTTTCAAATGTTTGAAGACCAAAATAAACAGGATTTGCCTATATTCCTCTTGCATGGTCAAAAGACAATTATAATTTATTTGAACACTTATTAAGGTAAATGATAACTAAAGTTTCCTTAATACTTGTTAAATAAATCAAATAAAATCATATTGTAATTTATCCTAACACTTATTAAGGTGAGTCAATGATTATAAATTACCTTAATATTTGTTAACATAAACTTATAATTACCTTCAAATCATGTAAGAGAAGATAAAGACCAAGTCAAATAAAGTGTGTAAAAGCATGCAAAGGGGAGATGAATTTTTAGTTTACTTGGGCTTTTTAGTCAAACTATGCCATTTTTAGAGGTCCACTTGGTCAAGTGGCAAGATGAGGGGAGTTCAAAGCTAAAATCACTCATTATGGAGTAGTTTAGAGCCCTCAAATATAGGCTTTTTTTCCTTTCTCGCCTAGCAATTGGGAGTTCACTGATTTGGTTGAAGGCTTCTTTTCCAACCACCTCATGCATCAGGAGAAGAGTTCAGTTCAAATGGAGTTGACTTCCCCAAAGTTTGGAGAGATTTTTGTAGTAAAAGAGGAAGCACGTGATTCTTTTTTCTTAGTTCTTACTTGTTTTCCTTTGCACACAACAAAGAAAACTTTTGTATTGTAACTCATCAACAATATTTTCATATAGAGCAGTAGCATTTTTATAGCTTTTTCAAATATTCTTGTAAGGTACTCTTATTATTTCTCAAATAAAGCAGTGTGTTACCTTCTAAGATATATGTGTTATGTGATTGATTGAATGATCTTAATAAGAAGTTTGTTTATGATTTTAAACAAATCCTTTTAAATTTCATGTCTCATTCCTTGAACTTGATACAAAAAGTAATTGATTCATACATGTTGTAGGTTGAGTTAGTCATTTTTTCAAACTTTATAGTTGTGAAAGCTCTTAGTTTTCCTTCAAAAAGTAGAAAAGGTTCTATCCTTCCTATGAAATATTAATTTATGAGCATTGGTCAGGCTGAGTTGTGTAACCAAGTCCTTTTGAGAGAAAATTGTGAGTCAAGATAGAAAGATTAGAACTTATAAAATCGATGCATCACCTCTTGGGATCTAGTTTTTCAGTTTCATAGCAATCCTTTTATCCCTTTTCCTTGCAAATATAGAAGATTCAGGAGATTCAATAGGGAACTAGCCCTCTCTAGAGGTTCACCTTCACCATAGACAACCCACAGTCTGAAGGTCATCCCATGTTTCACAGGATAGTTTAGCTTCAAGCTTGACTAGGGTGCAATCCTCATGACAATAGTTTTTGGCATGCCTGGTGGGACTCTGAACTGAGATTGAAGCCACTAAATACCATATTTTCATTGTTGTTTTGGTATGAACAATAGTGTTTCCAACCTTTTGAGGTGAAAAAAGCATACCTGGCGACTCTATTCTTCTGGTTTATAGTAGATCTAATGCAAACAACACATGAGAAGAATACAAACAAGGGGAAGTTAAACTCCTTTTGAATACTTGCAGCTATCACCACCAAAAAGAAGCCAGAGAATAGTAAGAAGAGGTTCTAGTCCACCTAGAAGGACACGTTCTATAGGTCCAAATCACAAATCTGCAAGCTACATCCCAAGAAATCAAGTACCAAACACTCAAATACCAGCAAATCTAATGGTAAGATAGTTTGCCTTCGTGTCATTTAATGATGGCAACCCTCTACAACTTGCACAATATGATGATATACTTGTGGCAGATCTTAGAATCTTGCCTTTCTTTACTAGAGAAGATCAAGTGACACTCGTTGAACATATCAGAGACGTGGCTATACTATGTTCAGTCCATAATATAACAACTGGGAATGTTGCAATCAAACTTTTAGTTGCCTCTTTGAAGGGAAAAGCACTTCAGTGGTTCAGGGGTTTAACTGTGAATTTAATCACTACTTAAGATCTTCTAGGTGATGCTTTAAATAAGCAATTTGAGGATAAATCAAACAAACTATCACTAGTTGAACATCTAACCACAATCAAGAGAGCTCCACAAGAGCACATGGCAGATTTCAACTTCTGGTTCTAGAAGACTTGGAATAGAATCCCACCCACGATAAGGCCTTCTATTGATCATGCATTATTATATTTTCTTAAGGCTTTAAATAGTGATATTTCATTGATGATTCAATCAATGGGTGGTAGAACACTGCCAGATGCTTTTGAGATCACCATAAGGGTAGAAAACAACCTGATCCAAGCTGGTAAAATAGCCCTAAGGCTCCCAATACCAATTTTCCCAGAGGTACAACCACCTGTCCCATTGCAAGTTCCCCTATAGCTATTGTACCTACTATACTAGCATTAAATTACCAAGTAACTACCCAAACAAAAGTCGTCCCAGCCCAATCTCAGGAACTTCAGGAGATTAAGGGCATGTTGCAAACTTTTGGCAATGATTTAGTGAACATAAAAAAGCTGAAAAGTAAAAATTATAGACCTTACTAGGCTCCTTATCAAGCCCAGCATCAGTCTAACCAGCCTAATAGGCCTCCTTACCAACTGATAATCAAGGTCAAAGAAGGAATATCAATGCAAGACCATATCAACCTTACAATCAGCATGCTGCCAACACTTCTAGAGAGATAGTTCTAGTCCAAAATAATATGGTACAAGACTAGGAATGGTGTTTCCCATGCAACCAACCACATAACCAGTCAACTTGCTCAAATACCATGCTAAATCAATCCCTTATGGTATAAAATAGCATTATTGTTCAGTAGGATACAACACAAGATGACCAAGAGTAGTAGAGTTCTCATCCTAAGCATGGCCAATAGGATGTCAATTTAATGAATTGGCAAGGTGAAGAGTTTTGTGGGATAAATCAAACACATGGGCAAAACCAATCAGCTCATTCCATAGCAGCCAACACAAGGGCTAAAAGGAGGGATGTTGATATAGGACAGCATGTTGATAGAAGGTAGAATCAGGCTCCTATAGGTCATTAAGGTGTTGTTGGTCCATCACATGCACCAAATGTGCAAGTACTACCAAGGGGACAACCTATGGAAAGCAAAGATCAACCTAGAGGTTAATTACAACCATTGCAAGCACAAGCAGATGCTGATATTCCAAAAGCACAGCCTAAGGTTTGTATGATTCCATTCAGTATATTGGAACACATGAAAAAGGCAAATGTAAGCATGTCAATGTGGGATTCTCTATCACTTCCTAGTCAAAAAGATTTGTTGCAAAAATCTTTATCTAATATCTCCTTGTCCAATGAGTCCAATAATGATCAGCCTAGAGTTGTACTTGCAAATACTTCCCTAATCAAGAGTAAACAGCAAACCCAAGAAGTCAAACCACCCCCATTCTATGTGTCTTTGATTATTGGCCAACACCTTGTTCATAATTGCATGATTGACTCAGGTGCAAGTATCTCCATGATGCCTAAATAGATAGTAGATAAACTTGGTTTGTCATATGAACCACTAGCTAAAGGAGTAGTACAGTTGGATGGAACAACCATCAAAACCATTGGAGTAATTAAAAATTTGAGTCTTACCTTGCATGTTTGCCCAAATTTCTCAATACCACAAGACATTTATGTCCTAGATTTACCACCATACTTTGCAATATGCCTTTCCAGAGACTTTACTACAAAGTTGGGTGGCTATCTGTCAATTGATTGGTCACACATGTTTTTAGAACAAGATATAGCACTAGAGTGACTATCAAATCAGAGCCTATTGCCAAGGACCATATAGAGCCTTATGTCCCTAGTGTTGTCAATGCAAATCTTGCCAACCATGAAGAGGAACAACTGCATGTTGTCCAGGAGACTAATACCCCTATAAAAGGCATATCTGATCTATTTTTAGATGAGTGGGCAGACAAAAATCATGAAGATGATCCATTCAAACATATGGAAGAAGCAAGATTGGGTATCTACATGATCCATGAGTAAGACATGGTTGTCCCCAACCTCATGAAAGAAGACAAACAACAACATGAACAACAATCTAATGAGTTATGGCAACTATATTTTAATGGTTCAAGAAATAGGGTAGGTGTTGGAGGAGGAGCTATGTTGGTTTCACTTGAGGGTGAGAGATATTATTCAACTTTCAGGTTTGCTTTCAGCTATACTAATAACATAACAGAGTATGAAGTACTCATCCAAGGCTTAGAATGGGCAATAAAGAAAAAAGTTAAGTGCTTACGGGTATTTGGGGACAACGAATTGGTTGTGAATAGATAAGAGGCATAAATGTGACTAAAAATGATTTGCTTAAGTCATATAAGCATATAGTTTGGAACATTATTGAAGAATTTGATACTTTCAAATTGTTGTCTTTACCAAGAAATCATAACAAACAAGCTGATAAGTTAGTTGTCATGGGTGCCGAATATGATATTCTGAAGGAGATTAAAAATGTTAAAACACAGCAGTATGTAAAGGTGGTTGTAAGGCCATCAGTTTTGGATAACAACACTCATTGGCAAGTGTTTGACAACGATGAACAAATTGTAAATTTTCTTATTGAAGAGGCTGAGTTTTCAATTGGAAATCAGCAAAAATTGCAACAACGGTTTGGTGACCAGATTCTTCAGCTGAAAACAAACAAATTGCCAAAGGGTATTGTTACTTTGGAATCCATTTTTAACATAGATGATCAGGTAAGGAGAGAAAAGGCTAGCATATTGATCAAAGAGGAACACTATGAATCCATTGAGCTCTTCAAAGGTAAACTCCTCAAACTGGGCAAGGTATGTACCAAAGAAGAAAGTCATGCTTTTATTCTGCTTTGTCAAGAATATGATGATATCTTTGCTTGCGAATATCAAGATTTTAAAGTCTTTAATCCTGAATCAGCATAGTATACTATTGAGTTGGAACCAAGTGGAAAGCCTGTAAGACAGAAGAAAAGGCTTTAAATCCTAAGCTGGAACTCCTTTTGAAGATAGATCTCAACAAGTTGATCCAAAGTAACATTATTTTCCCTATTAAACACACATCTTGGGTATCTAACTTGGTACCCGTGAGAAAAAATAATGGTGAAATCAGATTGTGTGTTGATTTTAGAGACTTGAATAGAGCTTCACTGAAGGGCCATTATCCATTGCCCTCAATGGCGCAGATATTGCAAGTTGTATCAAGTTCAGAAAGGTTATGTTTGTTAGATGGATTTTTAGGGTACAACCAAATCTTGGTAAAAGAGGAAGATCAGTTCAAAACAGCCTTTACCACAAAATGGGGAACCATGGCATACAGAAATATGCCCTTTGGACTATCAAATGTTGGGGCAACTTTTCAAAGGGCCATGGACATGGCTTTTCAAGGTCTCATGAACAAGTTTGTGCTTGTATACCTTGATGATATTACTATTTTTCAAAAAATACAAAGGATAATTTCTCTCATTTAAGGCAGATTTTTGACAGATGTGGGAATATGGTGTTTCCCTCAACTCAAAAAAGTGCATCTTTGTTGTCCACAAAAGTAAACTCCTTGGCCATATTATTTCCAAACATGGCATTGCAATTGATCTTGAAAGAGTAAGTGCAATTTCATCTCTACCTTTGCCAGCTTATAAGAAAGGTTTACAAAGTTTTTTTGGAAGGATCAACTTTGTTAGGATATTCATTCCAAATATTGCAAGTCTCTTGAAGCCTCTAACCTCTATGTTAAAGAAAAACATGGGATTCAGCTAGTCCAAGGAGGAAAAGAGAAGTTTTGAAGACATCAAAGAGACTATTACAACAACGCCAACACTCACAAATCCAGATTTTTCCAAAGATTTCATATTATATGCCTTTGGCAGCATTGATACAATCTTTGCTATGCTAGTATAGCAAAATGAAGATGATTTAGAAGCCAATAGCCTTCTTCAACCAAGGTTTGGAAGGTTACAAACAAAGGTACACATTTTTTGAGAACCATGTATTAGCTATGGTTAGAAATCTCAAGAAATTTAGGCATCTGCTTTCAAATAACAAAGTACATTTGATGGTTGCCCACCCAAGTGTCAAAGATTTCTTGCTAAATAAAGACTTAAATGACAAGAGAGCTGGCTGGATAACAAAGGTCATGGAATATGTCATACAAATAAAGGTAACCAAGTTGGTAAGAGGAAAGGGATTATGTGAACAACTAGCTGGAAAGTTAGAAGACAACAAAGAACAAGAAAAAGAGGTTGTCCTTGTGCTTAATGATGAAGGACAGGTTGTTGTCCCAACTCCTTCTTTAGATTGGACACATGAAATGAGGCATTATCTTCAAATAGGTGAGTGTCCTAAAGGCCTAAACAATGCAAAAAGAAGGTATTTCAGATTGCAAGCAATTCATTTTGTGATTGTAGATGGTAATTTGTTTAGAAGAGACTTCAATGGTGTATTGTTAGATGCATTGAAGTCGATCAAGTTGGTAGGGTTCTCGAAGAATTCCATGATGGTGCAGTTGGTGGCCATTTTGCACCAAGAACAACAACCCTTAAAATAATGAAAGCTAGTTATTTTTGGCTTGATTTGTAAAAGGATGCACATGCATGCATAAGGAAATGTCAAAAGTGTGCTATATTTGTAGGAAACAAAAGCTATAAGCCTTACCATTACATCCAATCCAGGTGGAACAACCCTTCATGAAGTGGGGCCTTGATTTTATCGGACTCATAAATCTACCATCCAATTCAGGACACAAGTGGATACTAATAGCTACTAGTTATTTTACCAAGTGGACTAAGGGTGTGGCAT
Source organism: Cunninghamia lanceolata (assembly GCA_027924645.1). Classification (NCBI taxonomy): domain Eukaryota; kingdom Viridiplantae; phylum Streptophyta; class Pinopsida; order Cupressales; family Cupressaceae; genus Cunninghamia; species Cunninghamia lanceolata. Next base: position 6,168,324 of record BSBN01000071.1, on the reverse strand, counting down.
TGAAAGAGGTTAATAAAAGTTCAGTCCTAAACTTCTATGAGGAATTAGTTGCAAGGTTTGGTAATCCTGAATCCATTATTTTAGATAATGCAGTGGCTTTTATTGGCACAAAAATAACTGATTAGGCTGTTAAAAATGACATATTTTTGAGTGCTTCATCCAATTATTACCCATAGGGTAATGGTCAGGTTGAATCCACAAATAAAAATCTGATTAGGATCATCAAAAGGATAGTTGAAGACAATTAGAGAACATTGCACAACAAGTTGAAACTAGCCTTATGGGTTAATAGGATAACTCCCAAAAGTTCTACAAGTAATTTTGCCTATGTACTTGTGTATGGGAATGAGGCAAGGTTGCTTATTTTAGTTGAACTACCAACTCTTAGCCTCATTAAAGAGCTAGAAATGATGGAAGAAGAGCCAATGGAAATCAAACTTGTTGAGCTGATTCAACTAGAGGAAACAAGGAAGAAAGCAATGCAAAACTTGAAATTCCATCAAACTCAAATGAAGAAGAATTTTGATAAAAAGGTAGTCCCTAGAATCTTCAATGAAGGAGACTTGGTCCTAAAATGGGATGAGTTGAAAAGCAAGCTTGGGAAGCACACTAATTTTGATGCTATGTGGAGTGGTCCTTTTGTGATCATAAGTTGCAAAATGCACAACGCTTTTCAGTTGACAACACTTGATGGGGAAGAGCTGCCAATAGTGAATGGGATTCACCTCAAGCATTGCTACTGAGGTATTGATCCACATTGTAACATATTAGAGTAGGTGATGAGTACCAAGTAGCACCCATGAAATACATCTTTTTACCTCTCTTTTTCTCCCTTTTTATTCCACTGTCCTGATGACTACACCAAAATAGGCTAACAGGATTGTTCTAATGATGATTAATAAGAGATGAATTACTTAAGATCATGATTTCTGATTGAAGGACTAATGTGCATTGAATTGATGGAAATATGTATAAATCTTCTCTTTTTGAATCAGCAGGTGCAGGTGTTCGAGTAGACAATTTTGTGCATCTCTGGAGGTAGTCGTAATGATCTTCGGAGTCGACATCAACCTACTACGAATGGTCTCCAATGTTTGCAAATTTGATTGGAAAGGTTTTTGGAATAAGAGGTGAAGCATCTCTAGAACTGGATTGAAGTCTTGAGCATCTCCAGAGCTAAACGTGAAGGTCACAAACATATCTCCGGAGCTACAGATAGAAACATACATCTCCGACACCTCTTTAGAATAGTGCAGATTTCCAGCACAACTGTCGGTCAGACACTTCTAGTGGCGATCGAGATGCTCCTAATGTTACTCAAATCATCACCTAAGTAATTAAGGGAAGTCTATAGTTAACTACTAGAAGTTTTTATCTCTTTTTGGTTTTTGCATGAGTTACTGATAAACTGATTTAATACATATATTTCAGGGCCTCGGTGCCCATTTTTATTTAAAACTAAGACTCAGATTCAATGTGGACTTTTGTTCCACTCAATCTATTTTTATTGCATGGATATTTATTTTGTAGTTAGACTATTAGTAGAATAAAGAGATTGATGTTATCTCTTAGATGAACTAGTAGAATAGGGTGAGTGATCTCTCATCATAGATTTAGATATAAACTTATAGAAGTAGCAACAAAAGACAATGATTATTCTTCTGATTTCTATAATCTCATTTTGATATCAATATTTTTCTAAATATAAAGTTGATGACATTGGATTGAATCGAGTTGTGATATTATTCTCTTGTGCTGATTCTTTACTTTAGTCTTCAGCCCTAAGGGTGTGGAGCAAGGGCCCACTCTTACCACCAAGGCAAAAGGCTAGTACTGTTGTTTGTTATTTTAGGTTTTGCTTTAAAAGATACTTACCATTTTCATAGATAGATGCATGTTTTAGTTTATAGATTTGCTTTAAGTAATTTACTATTCAGTTCTGTTTTCAATATTTTTGGAATTCATTTCATAGCAGATAGATTAGTTTCTTTAAATCAGTAAAAGTCATTAGAGTTAGTTAGATAAAACTGGCAACTATAGGATTCCTAATTGCAGATAGCCAAGGACACAGCCTTGGATTTGACATCTAAAATATGATTAAATGATGACGAACAATGACCCTTGTCATTTTTGGTGCCATTACCAGGGATGTATTGTGTTAATTAGGAAAACTTAGCGAAACAGTTTTAGGATAGATCTGTATGGTTAGAGCTAGAGATTCAAAAGGAAGATACATAAAATAGACACCCCATCAACAAACTATAGGGGAAAGCAATGGGGTGGCACAAGATCTTGTTGAAGAGAGACATCTAGAACCTGTCTTGGAAGTTGCATTTGAAATTAATAATCCTTTCAATCCTCCAAATCTTCCACTTGTTGATTATATCCAAGAATTACAACAAAAATTCTAGGTAGATCCTTTGATAGAACCTAATTTACTAGAACCTTAGGGAGAAGAACTAGTACTAGACATGGAGAATAATCATGATAATCATGAAGATGAGAAAAATCAGGCTCCAAGAACCTTCTCATATCCCATTATTGTGGCTGCTGGAGATAATGCCCCTATGAAAAATATTTCACCTACACACTTGCCAAATTTTAGGGGTCTTGCTTCTGAGGATCCAGATCAGTTTTTGTTTGAATTCAAAGTGGTATGCCAAAATTATGATTATGGATCATATAATCAAAAACTCAAACTGTTTCCCTCAACCCTAAAGGATTCTGCAATGAGATGGTTTATGGGCCTGTCCCAAAATTCCATCCATTCCTGGGATCAAATGGAGATAGAATTCTTGGGAAAATACCAAGACTATTGTAGATTCAGTGATAAGAATGAAGAATTTCAAAATTAAACAGAGAGAGGAAGAGACATTAGAGGATTATGTGAATAGGTTCAACTTCATTTTGAGCAGATATGGCAACCTAGTAAATCACTCTTTGGCCAGAACCCTATTTGTAAAGGGATTAGATAAAGAATCAAAACAAGCACTGGATCTGATGGGAAAAGGGAATATCAACAAAATGGATATGCCTACTATAGAAGAACTCTATAGGAATTATTCCAGAACCTAAGATGGAGTGAGAACGCCCAAATCTTTCAAAGGGAAGAATGAAATAGGATAGTTAATGGAAGAGATTGCAAATCTAAAAATAGATATTCTAGTCTAACTAAATACCACATTGGATGGGATTCAGGAAAAAATTAGAACAACTGATCAAGGTAGAACAACTGAACCACTCTCCATCTATTGTCCTAGGTGTAGAAACAAGCATCTGTTGAGAGAATACCCTTTAGACAAGTCAAAGATCTGTCAGATCTATGACAAGGAACATCCCACTAGTCAATGTAGTCAACTTCCAACCCTAAAAAGGTTGAGTAAGAAGAATGCCATCATAGAAGAAGAGTTGAAATATGTAAGACAAAAACAAGCTGGGAATTTCCCTTATAATCAGTATCCAAGCCAGCCTTCTTACAGGGGTCCTTCTAATTGGGGAAATAATCAATGAAATCCAACTTGGCATGGGCCTCAAAATAATCCTCCTTAGGGACAACAGGATTGGCCAAATCAACAATGGTAAAACCAACATTGGCAAAATCAGCCCTAGGGAAATCAATAGTGGCCACCATAGTTTGGATCATAAAACATGCAGCCTCAATGGGGTCCTCAACAAGGCTATAATCAACAATACCAGGGACAACCCAGATGTTTCCAACCCCAACAACAAGCATTACTAACTGGAACTCCCAACATACAAGGTCAGTCACAAAACGAACCAGTTAGCCAACCACCCTTACCAGCTCAACCTATACCAAATCCATGAAATAAACAGGGAGCAATTGTTTACATGACATAACAAGAAAACATGGCTGGTATTAATGCTATATATCCCAATAATCTCCAACTGCATTTTGGGAAAGCATTCCCAAGACCATCTCCTCCAACTATAGTTGAAGTAACCAATTATGAGGAACCTAAAAATTCATCCACTCAACTTCCAGAGGAGATTACTACTAAAACAGTGCAAAAAGAATCATCCTTGGATAACTATGGAGTTCCTCCTAAAAGGCTAACTCTGAAGAACATTCCTGGAAACATTTCTGGTAAGAGCTCTGGAGATGGAAAAACTAGCACCATACCTAGAACAACTCAAACAACATGTTCCCTAGAAAAAAATCTTACAAAAATAAGTCCAATCTACCCTGGAATTAGAATTGTTACAAGAAATTAGACAACTGAACATTGAAATTCCACTCCTCCAAGCAATCAGAGATGTACCAGAACTGAACCAATTCATCAAACAGTATTGTGTCAAAACACAGGGCAGGAAGAAAAACTTTCTTTCTACAATCTAGGTGGAAGGGAAAGTAGTAGATCTATTGATGGGAGAAATGCTCCTCCCAAAATATGGAGACCCTGGAATTCCTGTCATAACTGTTTACATCTCAGGGGTAGAAATTTCAAATGTTTTGGTTGATTTAGCAGCAGCAATAAATGTGATGACAGTCCATACAATGGACAAATTAGCCCTCACAGGTAGCCAATCTACATCTCCAATTGTTCAACTTGCTAGCCAGTCAGTAGCTATTCTGAAAGGGGTAATTACTGATGTCCCAGTTGTGATAGAATCATGGGAATTCCTAGTAGACTTCCTGATATTGGAAACAAGAAACTAGAGAAATGTTTATCCACTAATATTAGGAAGACCATGGCTAGCTATAGCAATAACATCTATTGATTGTCAAATTGGGGATATGGTCATTTCTAATGGGATAGATTTGAATAAAATATCTATGTATCCTCTAGCTAAACCATCAATACACTATACAGGAAGAGTATGGGTGGATGGGCCAGATAACATGGAAAGTAGTGCCTCAGTAGCTATGGTTACCATAAAGGAACATTTGGGTGAATTGGAAGAAGAAATCTACTATGATACAACAGAAGACATTACCCACATTCTAATCGATGAGGATGTAATGGAGCTTACCCAATATTCTAGAAGAGAACTTCTCACTTATGCTCATTGTACCCTAGCAAATATCATTCCTTGTGGAGAGACCTTTTACAAAGACTTAGCCACATTCCACATGTTGCTTCCCTATTCTTGTCCCCTCAATACCATGACTCCAGTATATGGATTGACTACATCCATGGATCAAATCACAAAACAGGACATAATTTTACTAGGAAAAACACTTAATATCAACACCCAGTTAGCAGCAAATCAAGAAGAAAAACTTATCCAACTCCTGATTTCCCATTCAACATCTTTTACTTGGGAATACACTGAAGATATTTTCTTCAAATCTATCCCATTAGAAATGAGATCTATACCCATCATATATACACTGAAGATATCAAACCTGTCAGACAACCCCAGAGAAGATTGAATCCTGCTTTAAAAGACATTGTTAACACTGAAATAGAAAAATTGTTGTAAGCAAGGTTTATATATCCAATCTCAGAAAGTCAATGGGTCTCACCCCTAGTCATAGTGCCTAAAAAGAATGGGAAATGGAGGGTGTGTATTGACTATAGGGAGCTAAACAAAGCTACAAAAAAGGACTACTTTCCCTTACCATTCATTGACCAAGTGCTAGACAACCTTGCTAGGAGAAAGTATTTTTCTTTCCTAGATGGGTTCAGTGGGTATAACCAAATCCAAGTAGCACTTGAAGATTAGGACAAAACCACTTTCACCTATTCTTGGGGAACTTTTTCCTACAAGGTTCTTCCATTTGGACTATGTAATGCCCCAACTACATTTCAGTGGCTTGTTTTAGCCATTTTTGCTGAATTAGGAAATGCGTGCATAGAGGTCTATATGGATGACTTTACTGTGTATGGGGACAACTTTGAGGAAGCTCTCATAAACCTTGAGAAAGTACTGAAATGATGTGAGAAGAATCAATTATCCCTGAGCCATGAAAAGTGTTTCATGATGGTGGAGGAAGGAATTGTATTGGGACACCACATTTTAGCAAATGGGATCAAAGTAGATCAAAACAAAATAGAAGTAATCAAATAGTTACCTTCACCCAAAAATCAGACAGATGTTAGACGTTTTCTAGGTCATGCAGGCTACTATAGGAGATTCATAGAAAATTTTGGTAGAACATCTGCCCCCTGCTTACCCTGCTTAACAAAGACACAGAATTTTTATGGACAGCAGACTGTCAATCAACATTTGAAACCCTAAAAGAGAAGCTTACTATCACACCTATTTTGAGAGGACCTAATTAGAATTTACCATTCCACATACAAACTGATGCTTCAGATGAGTCCATTGGGGCAGTATTAGAATAGAAGGAGGAAGGAGAAAGTATGCATGCCATCTATTACATTAACAAAAACCTTACCTCTGTAGAAAGAAATTACACCACAACTGAAAAAGAATTCTTGGCAGTCATATATGCTATAAACAAATTCAAGCATTATATCATTGGATATAAAATATTTGTTCATACTGATCATGCAGCCATCAAATACCTAATGACCAAGCCAATAGTGGGTACAAGGATCATTCGGTGGTCATTGCTATTGCAGGAATTTGACATCACCATAGTTGATAATCCAGGCAAGTTTAATTTAGTTGCTGACTTTTTTTCAAGATTGCATATAGGAGGAGAAAACCAGCCAGTGGAGGACAGGTTTCCAGATGAACCTTTTTTTGCTATTTCTTCTACTGCACCTTGGTATGCTGACATAGCTAATCTCTTAGCTACAGGCTTGTATCCATCCCATTTTACCTCAAAACAGAAGAAACACTTAGTTAAGGAAAGCTTATCTTACAAATGGTTAAATGGTTTGCTATTTAAATGTGGTCCTGATTTCATTTTATGCAGGTGTTTAAAAGCTGATGAAATTTTTGATGTGTTGAGAGCATGTCATGATGAACCATCTGGTGGGCATTATTCTTCCCATAGAACTATCCACAAGATCCTGGGAGCTGGTTACTACTGGCCCTCTATTCATAAGGATACCAAGAAGTATGTACAACAGTGTGATCAGTGCCAAAGGATGGGACAACCAACCTTCACCCAAGAGATGTTACTGCATCCTCAACTAATGATGGAGCCATTTGAACAGTGGGTCTAGACTTTGTGGGACCAATTTCTCCACCTTCATCAGGCAAAGAGTATATTCTAGTATGCACAGACTATGTAACTAAATGGGCTGAGGTTCAAGCTTTACAATTTGCAAGAGAAGATAAAGTGGCTAATTTCCTTTATAATAAGATTTTCTTGAGGTTTGGAGCCCCAAGATCCATAGTTTTAGACAGAGGACCTTAGTTTACTTCACAGGTAATCAAAGCATTCATAGATCTATATCAAGTCAAGCATAGGAAATCTTCACCTTACCATCCTCAAGCCAATGGGCAGGTAGAGGTGACTAATAGGGAACTTGAGAACATTCTGACAAGGACAGTGGCAATGAATATAAAAGATTGGGCTAACAGATTACTTGAAGCAGTTTGGGCTTACAATACCACTTGGAAGTCCACAACAAAATTCTCACCTTATGAAATAGTTTATGGAAAAAAGCCTATTCTATCTATAGAATTTGAACTCCAGATACTTAAAACTACATTAGAGATTGGTCTACCATTGTCTATAGCCCAACAAAACAGAATTCTTCAGCTCAATGAGTTAGATGAAATCTGGACAGAAGTCATTCAGCAAACTGAACTAGTCCAGTATCAATGAAAGCAATGGCATGACCAACACATCAAGAGGAGGACATTTCAACAAGGTGATTGGGTTCTTCTTTATGATTCTAAATTCAAGGAGTTCAAAGGGAAGTCACAAAGTCATTGGATGGGTCGTTATCAGATAAAGGAAGTTTTTGAGAATGGAACAATACTGTTGGAACCTATTGATGGAAGCACAAACACAATTTTAGTGCATGGTCATCGAATTAGACTCTATAAATGGCCATCCACTAAGGAAGAGTTCATCAAAGATTTGTGTTTGGTTACAAGGGGCACATCTTCTGTCACAATTTTGGACTGAAAAAAAAAGAAGGTTGAAAACCAGCAAATGGCAACCTTCTTAAAAAAAAGAGGAAGATAGAAAACCAGTAAATGGTTGTCTTTCTCAACCAAGGGGATTGAAAACCAGCAAATGGCGGTTCCCTTTTTCATGCCAGATAAGAATAATCAAGCTACAGAGGTGATTAGGTGCCTGGAGTTACTCAAACACACCTCTGGCAATTGCAAATAGGAGCACCTCCAGTGCTCGCAAACTAGGAGCACCTCTGGCACTCCACTAATAAAGAGCTATTCAGAATATAATAAATTGGGAGGGGACCCGCCTCTCTAGGTAATAAAGTAGAGATGTCATTTGATGAGGTCATCATGACTCATCGTCCACTTTATGACAGGAACAAAGATGAAGTCAACACACATTCTAGGAGAAATCATTACTCTCATTTGTACAGATACTTACAAAGGATTGTACAGATACTTACAAAGGACTGTGTTGACATCACCTGGATACATGGATTCTTGAACCACTCTATAGGAATGATTGTAGGTTGCATGACAATAAAGATGATGATGTCATTTCAAGCCACGATAGAGCTACTCAGGTGCCATGACGTGTCAAGTCTCATCAACGCCACAACATTTTAGCCAAGTACATCGGTTCCTCATCATTATGATTGGTTCAGGTAATTCTCTCTTAATTAAACATTAATTAGCAACTATCTTGTTATTTCTATTTTTGGGTGTCGTTATTATGACATCTCCTCCTACCATTATTTTCCTTCCCAAATTCATGCATGCCGCCATCTTTACTACACTGTCACCATTCCTACAGAGTGTCCCATCACTCTGCTTTAATTATGACCACATAGGCACTCTAACCAATTTTAAGTTCTTTTTCCATAGTCCAAGTCATTAAACGAGTTGACATAATAATCCTCATTCAAAACTACAAAATACCCTTAAGAATAGAGTCAGCTGATACAGTCCTCTGGAGCCTATGGAGTTAAAGGAGAAAGGACAAATTACATAGGAGAGTGAGGGATTTAGCACAGAGGATAAAAAGGGATTTAGAAATGGGGCTTAAGAAGAAATCAGAGCCAGAAAGTGTTACAGGTCTTTTACAAGATGATGCTGCAATAGACATTCTGAGGAATGCAGGATGGCTGGAGTTTTTGGAAAAGTTTGAAGGGTTTCAAGAGGATATTGTTGATGACTTTCTAAGAAACTTGAGGGACAATCAGATAGTTGTAAGGGGAGTTCAGGTCAGTCTCTCTGCAACCACTATCAATCATATTTCTAGATTGCCTGAACAAGGTGAGAGGTTCTACCATTTAAAAACTTTATATGCTGATTTGATTAGGAATTTCTCTGTTGAAGGTGAACCTGCAATACAGTTGCATTCAAGTAAGAATGAGGTTAAAGGAATTCTTAGGTCCTCACTTCCAAACCCTTGGCAATCTATAGCTATATGGTTGATGAAATATTTCACATGTGATGGTCAATTTTCCTTAGTTCTAGGACCAATAATGAAAATGTTGATTTTTCTGAGGCATGGGAATGCACACCCTGAATTCAGCATAAATATTCCCAACTTTCTGTACTCTACCATTAGAGAAACTGCAAAAAAGTATCAACAAAACAAGCATCCTATGAAACACCATGGCCTCATTTTTCTGATAGTCAAACATCACTTTCTATCCCAAGCTAATGGGGAAGAATTATGGCTGTAATGAAACAACTTGCACAATATCTGAATATAATAGTAAATATGCTGAAAATACTTGATAGTAATATGCCACTTCGAGGGGGCAACCTCCTAATCCACTTCGAGGGGGATACCTCCAACAGTCTTCAATGAGAACACAATACTGAATATGATATGAAATGAGACTCACTACCTCCTATATATACCTATTTATGCCTAGGATATCACCCAGGCCGACTTAGATAGACCTATAGAAGCCTTAGGCCGACCTAAACAACTAAATAACAATATAATAATGATAATATGACTTAATTAGGAGTTAAGATAGCCACAAGCCGACTATTCATAACCCTATGTACACCAATATTAAGAGCGTAGCATGCCCCCCCTCTTCAAAGAAGCATTGTCCTCAATGCTAACCAAGTGTGGATTCTTTTGAATGAACTCCTCATCCTCCCATGTGGCCTCTTCAACTAGTAAATTCTTCCATTGGATGAGATACTGAGTGAGGGTTCTATTCCTCAGCTTCTTTGTGCGAGTTTGAAGAATGCCCTCTGGTTCCAAAATTATTCTTCCCTCTTCATCGAGTTCTGGTAGTACTGTTTGAGTAGGAATATTCTGCCCAATTACCTTCTTCAAACAAGAAACATGAAAAACTGGATGTATCTTTGTTGTTGGTGGCAACTCTAGCTTGTAGGCAACACTACCAATCTTTTGCACGATTTGGTATGGCCCATAATATCTTGGAGACAACTTATTATTCTTTTTGTGTTGCTTCATTGAGATTTGTTTATAAGGCTGCAATCTCAAGAAGACCCAATCCCCAACTTCAAAATTTCTTTCACTACGATGTTGGTCCGCCTGTTGTTTCATTTGATTTTGTGCCATAGCTAAATTCTCCTTGAGTCCTGAAAGTACCTGTTGTTGATGATGCAAGTGGTCCTCTACTGCCTGAACTCTTGGTGACACCTTTAATGATGATGTGATGGAAGGAGGATGATATCCATAAAGTGCCAAAAATGGAGACATTTTTGATGAGCTATGAAAAGAAGTGTTATACCACCATTCTGCTAGTGGTAGCCAATCTACCCATTGAGATTGCTTTTCTGAAGTGAAACAACGTAGATATCCTTCCAAACATTTATTAACAACCTCAGTTTGCCCATCTGATTGAGGATGGTATGAAGAACTATGAGCCAATTGAGTACCCAAACATGAGAATAAATCTTTCCAAAAGTGACTAGTAAAGATAGGATCACGATCAGTGACAATAACCTTAGGTGTACCATGTAGCTTTTGGATATTCTCCAAGAAAACTTTTGCCACTGCACTTGCTGTAAAAGGATGTGATAATGCAATGAAATGTGCATATTTAGTGAGGCGATCAACTACTACCATGATGACATTATGACCTTTAGATTTGGGAAGCCCTGTGATGAAGTCCATGGATACCTCTTCCCAACGCTGGCTAGGAATAGATAAGGGCTGCAAGAGACCTGGTGTCTTAATTGTCTCCCCCTTATTTCTTTGACAAACCAAACATTCAGCCACAAATTTTTGAACATCACCTTTTAACCCTTCCCAAAAAAAATCTTGCTTGACCTGATGATATGTCTTCAAAAATCCTGAATGACCACCAACTGGGGACTCATGTAGCTCTGTGAGAATCTTGTGTTTAAGAGTGGAATTCTTGCAGAGATACAAACGCTCTTTATACCAAAGAATATCTCCCTTCAAACAAAACTTATCTAAACTACTAGGATCACTTTTTAATTGTTGGATGAGATTACTTGTTGCAACATCATTTTGCCATTCTGCTTTGGCTTCTTCCACCCAATTTGCTTGTAATATTGAAAGGACACACAATAAGGCTTCATCTTTCTCATCCTTCCTAGAAAGTGCATCAGCCACAATATTTTCCTTCCCTTTCTTATATACAATCTCAAAGTCATATCCCAACATCTTAGTGACCCATTTTTGTTGCTCTTCAAAGGATAGTCTTTGTTCCAAAAAATATTTTAGGCTATCATGATCTATCTTAACCTTGAAGTGTCGACCCATTAAATAAGGCCTCCATTGTTTAACTGCGTGAAGGATTGCTAACATTTCCTTGTCATAAATAGGTTTGAGCTGATTTTTACCCTTTAATTGATGACTCTCAAAAGCAATTGGTCGACCTTCTTGCATGAGAACTGCTCCTATCCCATTTCCAGAAGCATCACATTCCATAATGAATTCCTTGGTGAAGTCCAGAGTGGCAAGCACTGGAGTTGTACACATAGCCTCCTTCAATTGCTCAAATGCTACATTAGCAGACTCATTCCAATGAAAAGAATCCTTCTTCAAGAGAGTGGTGAGGGGTGCTGCTATACGACCATAATTCTTCACAAATCTTCTATAGTACTCTGTCAATCCCAAGAAACCCCTCAGTTTCTTAATGGTTTTTGGAGTAGGCCATTCCATGATAGCCTTAATTTTGTTAGGGTCCACCTTTACTCCTTCATGTGAAACTATGTGTCCCAAATACTCCACCTCCTTAAGACCAAAAGCACACTTGGATGGCTTAGCATAGAGTTGATGATCTTTGAGTAATTGTAATGCTTGATCTACATGCTGCAAATGTTCTTCCCAAGTCTTGCTATAAATCAATATATCATCAAAGAACACTAACACAAACTTTCTCAAGAACTTCTTAAAAATGGAATTCATCAAACTTTGGAATGTAGATGGTGCATTGGTAAGGCCGAATGGCATCACTAAAAATTCATAATGACCCTCATGAGTTCGGAATGCTGTCTTACAAATATCTTCCTCCTTAATCTAAATTTGGTGATAACCAGATCTAAGATCTAACTTGGTAAAATACATAGCTCCATTCAATTCATCTAGCAAATCATCAATGACTGGAATAGGAAACTTATCTTTAATGGTGTACATGTTGAGCACTCTATAATCTGGACACATGCGCCAAGTTTCATCCTTCTTACGCACCATCACCACAGGCGAGGAGTAAGCACTTTGGCTATGCCTGATAATTCCTGCCTCTAGCATCTCCTCAACAATTTTTTCTATCTCACTTTTTGGTATGTGTGGGTACCTATAAGGCCTGATGTTTGGTGGTTGGCTCCCTGGAACTAGTTGTATGGCATGGTCATGATCCCTCTTAGGAGGAAGTCCTTTAGGCATATCTCCAAGAACCACTGAGTGACGATCAATTATGGCTTGTAAATCTGGATGAGTAGGAGCATTAGATTGAGAGACTTCTAATGAACATAGTTGGGCCACAAATCCATCTGCTCCTTTCTTAAGCAACTTTTGCATTTGATGAGAGCTTACCATCTGTGGGGATTTTGTCTTCAACCCCCTTAGCTCCACTACCTTTCCTTCTGATTGAAATCTCATGAATAGTTCTTGGAAGTTCATCTCAATTGTTCCTAATGTAGTAAGCCATTGTACTCCCAAAACAATATCTGCTGCACCCATGGATATTGCATACATTGGGGTATCAAGTTGATAATCTCCCATGGATAATTTAATGCTATGACACTTCCCCGAACAACTAACTGTACCCCCATCTACAATCAAAACCTGAAACTCTGGGGCTGGATATATAAAACAATTTAGACGAGTTGCCAACTTTTTGTTGATGAAATTATGAGTACTACCTGAGTCGATCAAAACTGTTACTTTCTGCTTCTTTAAGAAACCCACTACCTTGAGAGTTTGTGGTGCACTGAAACCTGAGAGTACATGACAAGAAATGATTGGCTGAGAATCATGTGATTCCTCACTTGACTCCCTATCCTCCTCTAATATGGGTTCCTCCTCTTCTTCCTCACTTGGACCTTCAATATAGAACAATTTCTTTTCACTACATTTATGTCCTCGACTGTATTTGCTATCACAATTGAAACACAACCCTTTTGCTCTTTTCTCCTCAATTTGCTGTGGAGTCAACCTAGTAGGTTGAGGAAGAGAAGGTGTTGAATATCCTTTCTCTCTTGTCATATTAGCCCCTTGCTTTCTAGGAATCAAATATTTCTCCTCTACCCTGTGTGCCAAGATAAAAGACTCATTTACTGAGCTAGGACTAAACATACGTACCTCATGTTGAATGTAATCCTTGAGACCACCCAAGAATAAATCATTCAAGTTCTCCTCTGTAATTGTATCCACTCTTAATGATAGATTTTGGAATTTTTGAATATAATCCTTAACTGATCCTGTTTGTTGAAGTTTAGCAAGCTGGCTGAAGAAGTTGTCTGTCACACTATTGCTATATTGTGCTTGGAGTTCTTCTGTAAAAATTGACCATGAGACGGTGAGACCCTTTTTTCTCCGATGAGTACAAAGCCAATGATACCAAATGAATTGATCTGGTTCTAGATATAGGGAAGCCATCATGACCTTTTGTCCATATGGGATTTGATGTAGTTCAAAAAAATTCTCTATTTGGTTAATCCATGTTAGAGGATCCTTACCATCGAACTTGCGCATATCCACCTTAGGAAAGAAATTCCTAGATCCCATAGGAGTATTAAAATTTGTATCATTATTAGCCGACTTGAAGGTTTCACCTTGGTTGCTTGAGAACTCCTTTCTTGGTTCATTCATATAAGCGCTAAACATGTTTCGTAGATCTGATATATCTCCTCTTAGGTCACACATATCCCTCTTAATTAAGGACACATCTTCTTTGACCTTACTCATTTCCTCATTGGGATTACTATCCTCTATTATTTCCTCATCCTTATTAGAAGATTTCCCCGGTGTGACAGCATTCTTTTTGCCTCTTGTTGCAGGCCCCGTCATGATGGAAACCAATATTTTTGAAATAAATCACACAAATGAAATGTAAATTTTCTGAAATTTTTACTGTAACTTACTAAGGCCAAGATACCACTTACCCAGAAAAAAAATCAAAAAACTTAGCAAATTTGCTGCCTTGAGAGCGAATTTGTTGGAAACCCTAATTTTGCAATAACTCGCTTATTTTTGCTTCAATTCCTCTGAAATCTGGACTGTATCTTCTTTAATATGGTCTTCAAAAACCCTTTAAAAATCTTTAAAAAATTTGCTAAAATATGAAAGTTGTGCTCTTCCCAAAATCACCTCCAATGTTGAGAAAAAATCTTGCCTCTACGGTGCCAAGATCATGCTCTGATACCACTTGTAATGAAACAACTTGCACAATATCTGAATATAATAGTAAATATGCTAAAAATACTTGATAGTAATATGCCACTTCGAGGGGGCAACCTCCTAATCCACTTCGAGGGGGATACCTCCAACAGTCTTCAATGAGAACACAATACTGAATATGATATGAAATGAGACTCACTACCTCCTATATATACCTATTTATGCCTAGGATATCACCCAGGCCGACTTAGATAGACCTATAGAAGCCTTAGGCCAACCTAAATAACTAAATAACAATATAATAATGATAATATGACTTAATTAGGAGTTAAGATAGCCACAAGCTGACTATTCATAACCCTATGTACACCAATATTAAGGGCGTAGCAATGGCAGATATTTCTAGATAACAAACCCTAGGACAGAGAACCAGAGAGGCCTCAGGAAGTGGGTGAAGGTTCCTCTACCCAACAAGGAGAAGAGACAGAACCTTCAACTTCCTCTGTAGCTATTGAAAAAGGTAAGAAGTCCTCACTGGAGGCAACTTCATCTGCTACCCCTGTTTCTGAGAAGAAAAGGAAAGGAAAAAAAATTAGAGAACCTATTATTGAGCATACACCATAGATGATTCACTCAACAAGGAGAAAGATGACTTTGGCTAAGGAATCTTTTCCAAAGGAACCAACAAAGGAAAGCCAGGGTCAAAAAACAAAGAGAATTTCAAAGAAAATTGACTCTAACATACATTACTGGGCTGAAGAACCCTCCCATGACTCATATGACATTCCTCTAATAAGAAAGAAGAAATAGAGAGAGGTTTCTCCTAAGCCATCTATTCATCTAAGTCCAACTTCACAACATTCTCCTACTCTGGAGTCAGAACAAAAAGAAACTTATACTATTTCCTCTGATTCTGAGGAGGATATACCTTCTCTGGAGGCACCTGCTCCACCTATGCTATGGAGAAGCAAAAGGAAATGGTAGCTCTCCCAAACTGAAAAGATACTGCTCTCCTAGCTGAAGTCCTTTTGGGTTTCAGAACTTCTGAGGAGAAAGTTGGGCCTTCATCAATGCCAGTAGTTGTAGAGAAGACCCAAGAAGAAATTCAGGACAGGGAGGCAGTAGGGGAAGCTAAAGCAGAGCAAATGGATGCAGCTAGCAGTGAAGAGCCAATGATTGTGGAAGCCCCTAATGTACAACAAACAGAAGAAGAAACAGGAGAATATTCTCACCCCTCTGACCAAGAGGATATTGAAATTTCAAAAGAACAACAGATGTTAGAGGAGACTGATAATCTGAAAAGATTATTATGGGGAAGAACCTGATTATCACTGACCTCAAGAAGGTCAGGATGGAGATAGAGGAGGAGCAAAAATAGGTAATTGAGAAACTGCAAACAGAGATCCAAAGTAAACAACAAATAATTTAGGAGAAGGAAGCAAAATTAGAAGCCCAAAAGACTGAGACAACTAAAATCCTTAAGGAAAAGGAGGCAGAGGCAGTACAGAACATTTCTGATCTTACCAAGGCTAGAGACAATGGTCTCATAATAATTGCATCATTAATTGAGAAAGTACAAAGCCAAGATAAACAAGTGACTTGGGCCAACAATAAAATAGATGATCAGGAGGAATATATTCTTGAGTTAGTTGGCCCAGGGGCAACCAGTGAGCAGGAGGTACAAACAGATCCATATGTGGACCCAATCCCCATTGATATTGCTAAGGCCTTGTTCCACTGGGTGAGGAGATGTAGAGAATATGAGGCTTCTAAGCCTATGCTACAATTACAAAGGGTAGTTACTGCCATGACAAAAAGAGTAGAAACCTTGGAGGAACAAGTCATTCAAATGGCCTCCATTTCTTCTGAGATTCTATCTTGCAAGCCTCCAAGTGCTAGTTATGCTATGTTCTTACAGGAGAGAGTCTTGCAAAGGAAGCTATCTTTGGTCCTATCTAATCTGACTGAGAACACAGAAACAACAGAGGGGTTCATGGAAGCATATACAAGGAGTTCTGATGAAGACAAAAAAAATTTGTGTGTATTATATTTGCATGGTTTCTGTGTTGATGATATGACTTTCATTATTAACTATTTTGTAGGGGAATCTTTGCTCAAAGCATTCATGTCACTGATGAGAAACCATTAGATTTGGAATGAGAGAATGGAGGCTCATCTCAAGAAGGATACAGAAATAAATTTTTTCATTAGAAAGGAGTGTCCAAACCCTTATGCTTTTGAGGTCCAATTCAGAGCATATGTCTATCACCCTGAAAGTCAAACCAAAATTTTGCCATTGTATCTAAAAAATCTGCAAGAGTGTTCCATTGATTTCAATCTTTTTATGAACAGTTCAGCTAATCCAGTGCTTGTAGTAGCAAAGAAAAGATGGAACATTCTAACTTTAGAGCAGAAAATGAGCGAAGTGGTGACTCCTTCTAACTTAAGATTATTTATGAGGAAGACAAGATTAATATCCAAAATGATGGATAAACATAAACAGAAGTGGATAGGTGGGTGTTTCAGACCCCCTCTCATCATTGAGCCACTACTTGTCTGGGCTGAGCAGATGGAAGATGATAAGTTGTAGCAATGGTTGAAGCAGGTTGATCTGTACAGGGGAAATGGTAAAACCAACCGCACCACTTGGACTACCTATGCACAAGACTACAGCTTGACTGACAGGAAAATCCACCAGAATAAATCCAGATTGTGAGAAGCAAGAGGACCTGCTAATCCTTAAGTACGGGGGGAAATGATGAGTGCCAGGTAGCACCCATGAAATACATCTTTTTACCTCTCTTTTTCTCCCTTTTTATTCCATTGTCCTGATGACTACACCAAAATAGGCTAACAAGATTGTTCTAATGATGATTAATAAGAGATGAATTACTTAAGATCATGATTTCTGATTCAAGGACTAATGTGCATTGAATTGATGGAAATATGCAGAAATCTTCTCTTTTTGAATCAACAGGTGTAGGTGTTCAGGTAGACAATTTTGTGCATCTTCGGAGGTAGTCCTAATGATCTTCAAAGTTGACATTAGCCTGCTACAAATGGTCTCTAATGTTTGCATATTTGATTGGAAAGGTTTTTGGAATAAGAGGTGAAGCATCTCCGGAAATGGATTGAAGTCTTGAGCATCTTTAGAGCTGAATGTGAAGGTCACAAACATATCTCTAGAGCTATAGACAGAAACATACATCTCTAGCACCTCTTTAAAACAATGCAGATTTCTAGTACAACTGTCAGTCAGACACTTCTAGTGGTGATCGGGATGCTCCTGATGTTACTCAAATCATCACCTGAGTAATTAAGGACAGTCTATAGTTAACTGCTAGAATTTTTTATCTCTTTTTGGTTTTTGTATGAGTTACTGATAAATTGATTTAATACCTATATTTTAAGGCCTCGCTACCCATTTGTATTTAAAACTAAGACTCAGATTTAGTGTGGACTTCTGTTCCACTCAATCTATTTTTATTGCATGGATATTTATTTTGTAGTTAGACTGTTAGTAGAATAAAGAGATTGATGTTATCTCTTAGATGAACTAGTAGAATAGGGTAAGTGATCTCTCATCACAAATTTAGATATAAACTTAAAGAAGTAGCAGCAAAAGACAGCAATTATTCTTCTAATTTCTGTAATCTCATTTTGATATCAATATTTTTCTAAATACAAAGTTGATGGCATTAGACTGAATTGAGTTGTGATATTATTCTCTTGTGCTGATTCTTTACTTTAGTCTTCATCCCTAAGGGTGTGGAGCAAGGGTCCACTCTCACCACCAAGGCAGAAGGATAGTACTGTTGTTTGTTATTTCAGGTTTTTCTTTAAAGATACTTACTATTTTCATAGATAGATGCATGTTTCAGTTTATAGATTTGATTTAAGTAATTTACTGTTCAGTTCTATTTTCAATATTTTTTGGAATTCATTTCATAGCGGATAGATTAGTTTCTTTAAATTAGTAAAAGTCATTAGAGTTAGTTAGATAAAACTAGCAACTATAGGATTCCTAATTGTAGATAGCCAAGGACACAGCCCTGTATTTGACATCTGAAATATGATTAAATGATGAGGAATAACGACCCTTGTCAGTAGGTTGTTGAGTCAAATAAGTGTTGTTGCACACTTGCTTCAGTTTTTCATTTCCAATAAGTGTTGATGCATAGTCCGTTTGCCCTATTTAGGGACGGTTTTGTCTTGTTTTTTGTTGTTGTGTCTATGTGTTGTTGTTGTTCAATGTGTCTAACAACTGAGTTATAAAGTTTTCTAAAAATTTTAGGGCCTAAATGACCCTATTACCCAATGGATATGCTAGGCAACTGGTCCTATGCATTTTAGCAAGCAAAATTGATGTAGAGGTTGCCAAAAATGTTACCTATTTATACACCTCAGCCCAAACAGAGAAGGCTAGGACAACACTGTACTTTTACCTCAAGAGTGGGAGATAGACCTACAAGCAAAGACCTAGATTAGGTGTCTAACACATGAAGAAAGGAAGAAAAATAGTGCAAGTTAAGACCTCACTTCTTACTTCAGAGGGCCTACTACCCAGGTAAAAGGCCATTCAAGTCATCATCTTTACCAAGATCATGCATCAACTCATTAAGAGTTTCTACAGGGTCCAGATAGAGATGGGAAGGACATCCTAATGAGAAGGAGACATTCAAGAGTAGACAGGAGGATGAAAGTAAGCTATAGTTTCCTATTGCTTCAATTTTATTCATTATAGGTTGTTTAAAGTCCCAGATGATAAAGGTACACAGTTTGTTAAATTCACTTATGATTATAAGCAATTGTTTTAAACAATAAATTTCAGATGTACTTTCCTTATGCAATTTATAGTTTTACAAAAGAAGAATAGCAGACAAGTCATTGCACAAAACAACTACTTATATTCACAAGGAAGTTTTGTTCAAAGTTCCCTCACAAGCCATGGGAATTGACTATAAACTGATGAAATGAAAAGAGCGCATATACATCTGAAATAGAAAGCATAGAGAAGAGAATGGGATTCATCATTGCCTGAGAGATGAATCCCCTTACTTGTAGTTGTGTCATCTTTAGATTCTCCAGTTTAGCCTCCAAAAACAACTGCAAGAAGAAGAGAAAAAGAGAGAAATGTTAAAGCTTAGGACATCCTCCACTTATATATGTAAGAGCATCAAATGTACATGTTCCCTTTTCAAAAGCATCAAATAGGAAATGAAAGAGATAAAGGCCTATCTAGATGCGAACATGTAGCCACAAGGAGATGCAAAAAATGAAGACCACATAAACAGAAAGGAGGCTCCTTGCCTCTATTTTTACTCTAACTTTTGTTCTGAGTGTGTTGGTATGTGAAGATGCAACATTATAAAAAACCTTGTCAAGCCCCTGACAGGTCTGACATAGATTATAAAGACAATCTGATAGTGAGATCATGCAAAAAGAGGATGAACAGTCCTATTGACTATTTTCAGACAACTTGACAGTCATCAAAAAAGTAGTCATAGGAGCCGAGTCCATCAATGAAAAGGGGATTCATATTAGCATGAGCAGAAGAGATGACTATGATAAGATGTATACAACAGTCTTAAGAGAAAAAAGGAACAGTCAGAGAAAACCAAGTCATGCAGGACAGTCATGAAGACAACATGGTCTGACTTGGGGTTTGGAGACAGTCAAGAAGTTCAAAACGCATGAAAACATAGTCTACAGAGAGCAGACATGATAGTGAGACATTTTGGCTCCATTGATTTCCTTACTTGCTCCTCCTTTGAGTCATTTCTCTCCAAATTCAACTACACCTATCTTATCATGACTTTGTGCTTTCAATTTTCAGTGGTAGGGCATATAATAAGTCAAACAACAATTAACTGTTGGATTTTCATTTGCACCATCTCTTAGAAATGTCATTTGTTGGATCTCAAATGAAAAACCCTACAAAAACCCTCCTTATGAAGTCTGTCCATATTTGGAGGTATGAACTAATGATCCAATGATTAGTTCAATGACTAAAGCTAAGAGCTAGACAAGGAGATTAGGAGTTAACCAGTCTGCTGCAAGATAAAGGGCATTGATCTAACAATATTGGCATTGCTACAGAAAAGCAATCAAAATGTAGATAGGAATCATAGGGATTCAGGTAATAGTAGATGGTATCATGAAATCTACAAGTATGTGTCAAGACTATCAAAATGGTGAGAAAAGGACTGTTAGTGACTTAGAACTAGTAAGACATCTAAGTATGTTTGCTTTAGTAGTCCCAAGAAATGGTGCATGTATGTAACGTGCATTACTGTTGGTGTAGGAGTATTGGTAAGTTTAAGGGTTGATCATTAATCATGAGTTCAAATCCAAGGACCTATAGGTTTGTACCTACAAGAGGATGCATGTACTTGTTAAGAGGGGTCTACACACCATTTAAAATAGATAAAGCATGACAGTCAATAGAAATAGTCAAAAATGAAGGAAAGGAATAGCATAAAGAATATGCACATGACAGTGGCCATTTCCTCTTAGGGCAGAAGCATCAACTCTGTGATAAGTTTGTATTACTTACATGACTGTAGCAGCAATAATAAATCTCCATCATACTTAAATTATTTCAAAACATTCATCAAACCTTATGACAGTGCTTATCAAAGTGATTGTTAGCAAGACAAGCTAGCAGAGGTCAGTCACATGAAGGATCAAAAGGAAAATATGCTTTGAAGTTTTATGGCTAGAAGCATACAAGTGAGGCATAAAAGAATTTTGAGGAAGTAAGTACAGATGCAACCAAAGAGTTAGGATAGGATGTTGAAGAATAGTCTATGAAGAGACAAAATACAGTCCTATACACTTCATAATAATGGTCATATTGACTGTGGAAGTAGCCCAACATGTAAGTAGTGAAGACAATGAGGGAGCAGTTACACTATACATGAAACCCTAGAATGTTTAAGAGGTTCCCAAGAGGTGTGAAGAACAATGAGCAAGGATGACAGTCATAGCAATCACAAACATGGACAGTTTAGAGACCAACAATAGTAGTCACGAATAGTCCAACACTGAAGACATAAGGAGTTCCAAGATAACAGTAATGCAATCATCTGAAGACTGTCACAACAAACATAAGGGTGACAAAGCACAATGAAAGAATGACACAATAAAGAGATAGTCAAGATGACTGAAATGGCAGAGGAATAGTCCTATATGACTATGTTCAGGAAGAGAAGAGTTATCAAGCTTTTGTTTGGAGTCTATCAGGGTTATGAAAACTTATGAGCTCCCACATAACCCTAGGAGTATAAGACCTTATATATGTTGGCATGAGGTTATGTCCAGAGTTGAGAGCATTTATGATGGTCCTAGAGCAATGTTTCAATGACTCAGTTTGTGTAGAGATCCACCAGTGCCAAGAAAGAGGGACAGTCTACTTTTCCCTGTCTTTTCTCATGATTGGAAGTTTGAACCGTGAATGCTAAACATTTGAATGACATGCAATAAACCAAAAAACACAAGAAAGCATGATGCAGGATTGACGATTGAGCATGATACACTATAAGCTCATTTAAACATGAATGATACAAGAGCCATACAAAAAGCAATAAATCAAAGTTTTACTATTTTCTCAGAAAAGTCAACAAGATGAAGATCTTGCCATCCATAGCCAAAGGAAGCACAATAGAAATTAAAGTAGAGTTTCATAATTTTTATCAAAAGAAAGAACACCAGAAGAAAGACAGTGCTTACCAGTTGCAAAGAAGCAGAGAAGCAGAGACGAGACCCATCAAAGGAGTAGCAACAGGTCCAACTCCATGGCGTCACCTTCCCAAAAAGTAGAGCAGTAGAGCAAGAAGAGTAAAAGACAAATGATGCTCATATTAGGGTTTCAAAACCCCTTTTGAATAAATGGAGTTGCTCTAAACCATGGTCAAAGCATTGACCCAAGAGACTTAAGTCTTTTTTTCCAAATGGTTGAAAATAAAGAAAATGAAATCATGAGCCTGTGACCCTTAGGGTCCTTTTCCAAGGTTAAAGAATCAGAAATTGCATCATGAACCCATGGAAAACACTTACATAGTATTGAAGAAAACCAGGGAAATGATTATAGACCACGACCTTTTAGGTCTTCTCTAATGCTAGGAGATCAGAAGACTAGTCTTTTCAAATGTTTGAAGAGCAAAATAAACATCATTTGCCTTTATTCCTCTTGCATGGTCAAAAGACAATTGTAATTTATTTTAACATTTACTAAGGTAAATGATAACTAAAGTTGCCTTAATACTTGCTAAATAGATCAAATAAAATTATATTGTAATTAATTCTAACACTTATTAAGGTGAGTCAATGATTATAAATTACCTTAATATTTGTTAAAATAAACTTATAATTACCTTCAAATCATGCAAGAGAAGATAAAGAGCAAGTCAAACAGAGTGTGTAAAAGCATGCAAAGGGGAGATGAATTTTCAATTTACTTGGACTTTTAGGCAAACTATGCCATTTTTAGAGGTCCACTTGGTCAAGTGGCAAGACGAGGGGAGTTCAAAGCTAAAATCACTCATTATGGAGTAGTTTGGAGCCCTCAAATATAGGATTTTTTGCCTTGCTCACCCAACAACTGGGAGTTCACTGATTTGGTTGAAGGCTTCTTTTCCAACCACCTCATGCATCAGGAGAAGAGTTCAGTTCGAGTGGAGTTGACTTCCCCACTGTTTGGAGAGAGATTTTTGTAGTAAAAGAGGAAGCACAGGATGCTTTTTTCCTAGTTTTTGCTTGTTTTCATTTGCACACAGAAAAGAAAACTTTTGTATTGTAACTCATCAGCAGTATTTTCATAAAGAGCAACATCATTTTTACAGTTTTTTTAGATATTCTTGTAAGGTACTCTTATTATTTCTCAAATAAAGCAGTGTGTTACCTTCTGAGATATATGTGTTATGTGATTGATTGAATGATCTTGATGAGAATTTTGTATGTGATTTTAAACAAATCCTTTTAAATTTCATTTCTCGTTCCTTGAACTTGATATGGAAAGCAATTGATTCATACAGTTTGTAGGTTGAGTTAGTCATTTTTTCAAACTTTTATAGTTGTGAAAGCTCTTAGTTTTCCTTCAAAAAGTAAAAAAGTTTCCAGCCTTGCTATGAAATATTAATGTATGAGCATTTTTTAGGATGAGTTATGTAACTAGGTCCTTTTGAGAGAAAATTGTGAGTCAAGATAGCAAGAATAGAAATTATAAACTCAGTGCATCACCTCCTAGGATCTAGTTTTCAGTTTCATAACAATCCTTTTATCCCTTTTCCTTGCAAATACAGAAGATTCAGGTGATTCAACAAGGAAAAGCCCTCTCTGGAGGTTCACCTTCACCATAGACAACCCACAGTCTGAAGGTGATCCCTTGTTTCACAGGATAATTGAGCTTCAAGCTTGACCAGGTTGCAATCCTCATGACAACAATTAGCATGTAATTGAATTTTCCATTTACTTTGAGGGACTATGCTATACAATAGTTTCATTATTTACTATATTGGTTTTAGTAATTATTTTTTCTAAGTTGGCCAAATCTTTTCTTAATCATTTATATGTCAATATGGATTTGAAGACTATATTTTAAAACCTATCAACAAATTAACATGTTTGTACTATGTACCAACCACCCAAGTACTACTCAGTAGTGGTTTTGAAATGTTTTGTATTTGTCACTTGAAGCTCCATACTTGGTGGCTACTACTCTATTTATGTGGATTACATTCACTTAAGACATTATAACATTTTTACACTATTCTATTGAATGTGAAATATGTACAAAGATTAAGTGAAGTATAGGGATAAATTAGATGAGATGTGTTATATATTTGACTTGCTATATAATCTTGGAAGCACCTTTAATTTTTCCAATTATGTTGTTGCTATATATTCTTGGAAGCACCTTTAATTTTTCAATTATGTTGTTGCTATATACTCTTGGAAGCACCTTTAATTTTTTGAATTATGTTGATATATATTCTTGGAAGCACCTTTAATTTTTCCAATTATGTTGTTATATATTTCCAAAGGTTCATAATTATATAATTGTAATATTTTACAAGTATCTTTTCATATTTAAGAGAAGGGTAGTTGAGAGCTTAAACAATAATAAATATAATTAGTATTTCAAATTAATTAAAGTTGCTTCATTAGAATCTTTTTGTTTGAATAAGAGGGCTCAAAAAAAGTTATAAATTTTAAGGAAATTTTATTTTTAAAATATATAATTTTTCATTTTATTAATATGGATTGATTAAAATTAAAATATCATAATTTATTTCAAAACCTTTTGTAATGGTGAAATTTATATAGCATACGAATTACTATTTAGTTTTACATTCATTTTTATAGAATGAATTAATGTAATTACATAATAAGTAACATACTCTTGCACATTTAGTTTGACTCTTTTTTAATTTTTATTTGTCTCTATTTATCCATAATTAGTAAAATAATATTGTAAAAGAAAATAATTTTTCTGTAAGGTTAACCTATGCTAATTAAGTAAATGCAATCAATTAAGCACATCCAACCTAGATATATAAATGTAAAACATATATATTAAAATTATCAAATAAAAAGTCATTTGTGTAACTCTATAACTAAACATATAAATGTGCATATGTATCATATATAAAGAAATACTAGAGATGCTACATATATTGTATAGATCACATGTGATAAATAACAAACAAAGTTCATAACATAGCTATATAACTAAACATGTAAATGCAAGTATGTACGTGATATAAAGAGATGCCATGTATGCTACATAATATAAATAAGTCTGGAACTCAAACATAAGCACGATCAAAAATAACAAACAACATCAAGTCTAGTTGCAACATCATGAGTGCCTCCTATGGGCTGTATGGGCCTCACTCAACCTAGCTAGGACTAGAATGATGAGTTGAGCCCTGTCCAGAGCCCTGTCATGAACCTTGTGTATCTAATCTCATCCATCTATGAATATCTAATTCATGTGTAGATCCCTGAACATAAAAATTATCTCTATTCAATTAAATTTATATATTAAAAAATATGGAATCTCAAGTACATGTTCAAATTTTATACAGTTAAATAATTTACCTCACATCCAGCCTCAACCACATCCGGTGTTTGCTACACAGTGTCATGTCTTGGCACCACTCTAGTCGGTCCCTAATGTAAGATTGATTTTAAGAGTTAACACACATGATGCACAAAACTAAATTTTATAATTTAAATTTATTATTTATAACAAATAAATTACACTAGATTAAATGCAAAATTTAATATATACCTCATCATCATCAGCCTATGTATCTCCATGGATGACCCTCCCAATCCCACTAAAGTTAGATGAATTGAGGGTCATCGCAACATCATTAAACACAAGTCCACATAATGATCTTGGTGGGTAAGGTGACACATTAGCAGTATCAAGATGTGGTAGAATCTACTGTGAAGGCACTGTGTCACTCATATGTGTAGCTCAGCGATCACTGTGCTGCTTGACATGTGTGGCCATAGAGTTAAGAGGGATCATGTAGTCTGAACTAATAAACTCATATGCAGCTAATAGATCATGTGCCAGACATGTACTCAATTTGCGTAGTGCACCCTCTTCAATAGTTTGTGCCACATCACGTGGTGAAACTATGTCAGCACGGATGTAAGGTGTTGGTACTTAGGTAAACGGGACCCTCAACCCCTCCCTTCGGGCCCGCACAGTCTCTGGGTAACACTAACCAGGGTGACTCTCACTAACAGTTCGAACTTTTGGTGTAGTGGTAGCTGGGTGAGTGCTAACAAATTGGTGACTCTATTGGGGAGGGGTTCGAATCCTGCCCGATGTCCACTACCTCTCATGCATGCAAGGCGCGCCAAGCTGCCCCACCTACCTCTGTGGTTAACACGTGGCAGGCTGTGGTAGGTGGGGGTATGTTGGTACTTAGGTAAACGAGACCCTCAACCCCTCCCTTCAGGCCTGCACAGTCTCTGGGTAACACTAACTGGGGTGCCTCTCACTAACAGTTTGAGCTTTTGGTGTAGTGCTAGCTGGGTGAGTGCTAACATAAGGATCATAACTGGTGGAAGTAGAATCAATTGATCCTATGTTGGTGCATGGACACAAGATATATCTACCAACATGGTCATATGCCAAGTGGTCAATCTCACTGGCAATAGAACCTAAACTTTGAAAAATGTGTTGTCTCGATGATGCAACTGTTGGCTTAGCTGATCATCTTAGATTCAACCTTTTGGAAGTACCAAAAGGTTGGGACCCACTATTTCCCTCTTATCAATGGGTGGATCCTAATTAGGACGTCTAAATTGAGGTTTATCAGAAAACCTCCCAAGACCATGTCCATCATGAGCAGGGATAGATGTGAAATCAACATCAAATCATAAATGAACTGCAACATATAATTGTTTGCAAAAATATAATGGCAACTCATCATTATGTGGCCATCGATGATGTGTTGCCAACCACTTAGGGTATATAAGTCATCCAACAACAACATCTGTGCACCTGGTGATGGGATAGCCTCAAACTCTATCCTGTCCAACATAATGTGGAGACATAGTATGAACCATATCTAATGAAATGACCCTATTAACTGCTGGCCATTTCACTGTCCTAATAACAATACTAGCAAGTGACACAAAAATCGTCAATACTCACATCATCAGATGGGTTATATGATTTGACATTGTCAATCATATCGGTAAACTGTGCTCGAATTTCCACCAACCTGTCTCTATTAGACAGGTTTGGTGTACTATGGATCGTCTGATCCAAATGTGTCAAAGCATTATTTAGTCTATCAAGAGTGCCTACATACAAGTCACTCCTAGCACTATGTGCATCATCAGTATCAACACTATTTGTGTGATCAACACTATGATGAAAAGCTTGATCATCCATGATCTATGAAAAAAATATGTACATACGTGTATGCAAATCTGCATTTAAAAAAAATGTGCATACATTTAAATTATAAAATGAAAAGTTAATAAAATTTAAAAACATAAGTAAAATTTAAGAGTTATTTATACATTCAATTTACACATTTAAATTAACAAAACTAAAAACATTTAAAATCTAACAATTGAATACATGAACAATCTACACATTTAAATTAGTTACAAAACTAAAAGCAACTTTAAGGTTAAATGAAATAAAATTTTACAAAATTGGAGGGACCTCCTAGATCAACCTACCTAGATCTCTTTGTATGGTCCGTTTGTATCTTACCATGTATAGTGTCTCATCTAAACAAGCAAAAATGGATGAACTATTAGAAGATTATTGTCATATGAAATTGCACCCTGCTTGAAGCTCATTCAAGCACTCTAATGACACAATGGGACCGATCTCAAGGTGTGGGACCTTGCTGATGAGATCAGGCCTTCAAAGAAAACTAGTTCTTCTTTCTAAGCTTAAGGCTCAGAGAAATAAACTAAATCTAGTGCTAATACTTGTAGGGGAAAAAGCAAAGAAGAACTACTAAAATGAAAAGAGGTGATGCACCAGATTAAAGATGTTTAACTGCAACCGACTAAACACGGTAATAATCTCAAAGCTAAAGGGGACTCACATAAACTCATACCAAATCAAACAGAGGTCAAGCTAGAGAAGTGAAGGTATGAAAGGGACCATTTTATCCACAATACACAACTCACATCAATCGAATAGACACAGTGCAAGAATAATGAGAGAGGCAAAACATCAGTTTATATTGATCATAGAGGCCAAATAGCCATTACAAAAGAGAGAATTATTGCAGAGAAAGTAGACACAAAATAAATAATTACATTCATTGATGAACTATCAACTAGAGACATCAAAGGCTCAGAATTGAGCATAATGTATTAGATCCATTTGGTTCATGCAATTACGTTACAAGGTCTGGTCATGCAAGAACTCTCTAACTTGTATAATAGCCTAGAAGAACAACTAACACAAATACATTGTTTTCAAATGTATATATAACATTTTCATCAGTCTGCCATAGTTGGCACTGAATTCTAGTCAATCAACCTAGGACATGCCCACGCTTTATTAAATTTCTATCTTAGAAGACCTACAAATGGGAATGGAACCTGCAAACTAGGATAGTAACTGCGCTTTTGACGGGCCTAAAAACCTGTAAAAGAGATTGCTTGCACACATGGGTGCCAAGAACATTTATGAGAGAAGGCCTGCAAATCTATTTTGTCCCTTCCTTGTACTGGCGCATTGAAGAATTCACTATTTCAACTACCCCCATTTGGCCCTGGCCTATGGAGCTTTGAATGCTAGGTACCTCTCCCTGAGAAATGGAGTGATTTTAGGAAGGAGCAAGCTTTTACAATAATTTAAAGTGTTGTACCTTTAAAACCTCACATGGCACCTCTGAATTCATTATGGTTGGCAAATTCACCTCATGCATGCATTTGATTTCCCTTTGATCAGTGAATTCTCTGTTTCCATAACTATCAGGTTCCATCTTCATTTCTTTTCCTGCCCTATCAGCAAAAATGTATCCTTTTGAACTTTCCTTTCCACTTGCTTGCCATATTGGATGACCACTTTTTTCCTATCGACAAAACTTCATTTTCTGGAACTACTCTGGCCTTCTTTTTCACCTTATTAGCAAAAAACATTTTGGCAAACTTTCACTATTTGGTTC
Source organism: Cunninghamia lanceolata (assembly GCA_027924645.1). Taxonomy (NCBI): domain Eukaryota; kingdom Viridiplantae; phylum Streptophyta; class Pinopsida; order Cupressales; family Cupressaceae; genus Cunninghamia; species Cunninghamia lanceolata. The sequence continues at coordinate 6,138,813 of BSBN01000071.1, read as the reverse complement.
ATTTTCACCTTATTAATGAATTCTGCATTTTGTGAACCAAGCTTGTCTTTATCTTTTATCTCTTTGGCACTAATATTGCTTTATCGGCAAATTTCTCATTTGTCGAACGTTTCTATCTTCTTTTCTCTCACTTTATCAGCAAACTGCCACTTTTTTGAACCAAGCCTTTAGCACCTCTTTTTGTCTTTATTTTGCCTTGCTGAAAAAAATGACTTTTGTCAAACTTTCCTTTGCTTTCTATTTCCTTCACTGCTTTATCGACAATCTTCTCATTTGCCATGCCTTTTCTTGGTTTCTATCCTCCTTTATCAGCTATTCGCCCTGTCGGCAAACCATGAGAAACCAAACTAGCCGATAAGTTCTCTCCTTTGCCGATTTGCCGATTTTACCTTTTCTTAGCCATTCTTCGCCTTATCAGCGAATTCTCCAATTCTCAAACCGAGCCTACCTTATTGGCAAAATGTCATCTTTTCTAACTTTGCTTGGCTCCATCTTTCTCCTCTTTTATCAGCAAAGCTCTATTATGCCAAACTTTGTCTTTGTTTCCTTTTATCGAAAAAGTTTCACTTTTCTGAACCTTTGGCCTAGCTTCATCTTTTATGTCTTATTAGCAAAAAACTGCTTTTACAAACCAACCTTACTTTTTCCTTATCGGCAAAATCATCATTTCTTGAACTCTGCCCTTTGGCCAACTTTTGCCTCTTTATAGGCAAAGTCCCACCTTTTCGAACCTTTTTGCTTCCATCTTCTTCTCTATCGGCAAATTGCCTTATTGGTGAACTTGAGGAATTTCAAACTTGTGAAAAGTTCACTCTTTTACTGATTTCTTGATAAGGCTTTCTTTTCTTTGCCTTAGCCAATTTTCAAGTTTTATCGGTAAAATCTTCAACTTTCGAACCAATTCCTCTTTCTCGGCCAAACTTCACTTTGTCAAACCACTTTGCTTTGTCGATGTCTTCACTCTCCTTTCTTTCCTTATCAACAAAACTCTGTCGGCGAAACCTTGAAACTCTGAACTCATTATGCCTTAGACAAAATTTCCCTCTATCAGCCCATTTTCCTTTTTTGTGACCCTTTTCCCCCTTGCCTTTTACCTTTGTCAGCGGAGTTGCCAATCGGTGAACCTACCAATTGATGAACTTAAGGTTCACCGAACCATAAGTTTTCTAACAAGGCAAACCTTTGTTTTTTCTTCACTTAGCCGATTTCTTACAAATCCTTCCTTTGTCAGGAAATTTCACTTTTCCTAAACTCTGTCTTCTTCTACTCTCCTTTATCAAGGAATTGTTGAATCAGTGAACTTGAGAATTTGTGAACTCTTGAAGAGTTCGCGACTTTTGAAAATCATCAATAAAGGCATCTTTGGATCCCCGTGCCTTAGTCAAATTTTGAAGAAACCCACATCACTGGCCCTTTGTCGACAAATCACCGAATCGGTGAACTTGTGAAATTTCAAACTTTTGAAAAAGTTCGCAAAACATGAGAATTACTGATAAAGGGAAACATGCTTTCCTTTACTTAGTCATTTTTGAGCTTCCTACTTTAGTTGGCAAATCGGCTAGTCGGCGAACTAGCAAGTTTGTGAACCTAGACTTTTGCCGACAAAGGCCAAAAGGGGCCAAAAAACTAAGGCAAGGACTTAGAAAATTCTAGGTTTTGTGGGTTTTTTGTAAGGATTCTCCATATGAATTTTTAGGAATTCTTGCAAGGTTTTATACTAAAAACTGAAGGATATCAAGCTTTTAAGGGATTTCCTCAAGATTTTCAAGCTGGGCTATTTGACATTGGGAAGGGGAAAATAGGTCAACATTTTGGTGACTTTGCAGGGGTGTTTCCCTGTTAAACACAGGGATCCAGCTGCCTTATACAATCCATTGAGCACAGGGTCAAAAGAAAGTAGCCTCATGACCAAACAAAACTAAAAACGCCTCAAGAAAACAAGAACAAAAAGAACAAGGTAAATATTCTCCTAAAGAGAATAATACTTGTACAAAAGTACTAGGAGGAAGGGAAACCTAGAACAGAAAACAAATCTACTCTAAATATTTACAAGGATCTCAAAACCAAACTCAGAAGTATGGCTTGAGATGAATCCCATTTACTGGGATCAGAAGTGCTTCACCAGTTTGTTTGGGTAGATGAAATGCATTGGCATGCTTGCAAATGGTGATGATGTAGGGGCCGCTCCATATGGCATCAAATTTAGAATGTCTTCCTACCTTGGCCCTTTCTTCATCACATTTCAGCACCAAATCTCCCTCTTGGAAGAATCTATCAACTAATTTTCTATCAAAAGGTCCTCTTGACCTATTTTTGGTGTGCTTCAAGGATTTTCATGGCAGCATTCCTCTTTTCTTTGAGCTCCATCAGCTCAGAAAATCTGACCATCATGCCATTATTTTCAAGCAATTCCAGCTATTGGGCCAACTTAGGGGAAGGAAACTCCAATGACAATGGAATCCTTGCTTTCTTTCGATATACTAAAATGAAGGGTGAATTGTCAATGGCCCTCTTAGAATTAATTCTATCAACCCAAAGAGCTGTGATCCACCAATACAACTGCTTCTATCCACTTTTGTGATCCACCCAGCCCTCTTTTCATTGATGTCTCTACTCAAAAGGAACTCTTTTACACTAGGGTAGTTCACCATGAACTGTATTTTGTTGTTTGAAAGCATATATCTAATTTTTTTTAGTGCTTTCACCACAGAAAACACTTGTTTCTAAACAAATTCATGCCTTAATTCATAGTCTTTGAGAGGCTGGCTGAAGAAAGCAATTGGTTGTTCCAATTTTTCTTCATTTTGTTGTGTTAGAACTACTGATATACCTTTTTTTGCCTCTAAAGGCATAAAGGATAAAATCCTTCTCATAATTAGGATTTATCAGCGTTGAAGCTTGTGCAATGGCCTATTTGACAACTTCAAAACTGTCTCTGCCTTACTTGGACCATGTGAAGGCAACATTCTTCTTGAGCATGGCTATGAGGGGTCTTGCTATTGAAGCAAAATTTGGTATGAACCTCCTCACGAAGTTGATCTTTCTCAGGAAGCTTTGTAGACCTTTCTTATGATTGGGAAGAGGAAGAGATAGAATGGCACTTATTTTTTCAAGATCAACGGCCAGTCCTTCTTTTGAGACCACATACCCCAACAATATGCCTTCTAGGACAGAAAATATATATTTTTTTAGATTTAATGATATTCCATATTCTCTGCATCTTTCAAAGACTTTTCTTAAATGACCTAAGTGGTTAGCTACATGCTTAGAATATACGGTCAGATCATCATGATACACTAGAATAATATCATTGATCAGGCCTTTAAAGGCCAAATCCATTGCTCTTTGAAAAGTTGCTCCAGCATATGTCAACCCAAAAAGCATTTTTTGGTAAGCCAAGGTACCCTGTATGGTGGTAAAGGCTATTTTATACTGGTCTAATTCTTTTACAAGAATCTGATTGTAGCTTGAGTAGCCATCTAGGAGTGAAATCCTTTTAGCTCCTGCTATTGTTTGTAGGATCTATACCATGGAAAGAAGAGGATAGTGGTCTTTAAGGGAGACCCTATTCAAGTCTCTAAAGTCCACGCATAATCTTATTTGCCCATTCTTCTTCCTAACTGGAACTAAGTTGGCTACCCAAGAGGAATGTTTGATGGGATAAATAATCTTTTCCTCTATGAGCTTGGACAACTCCTTTCTCATTGTTGACCTATTTTCCTCTGCCTAGAGTCAAATAGCCCAATTTAAAAATCTTGTTGAAATTCCTTGAAACTTAGCTCTACAAGCCTAAAATCTTCCAAATCTCAGTGTTTACCTTGTAAAAATCCTTGAAAATTCATCTAGAGAATCCTTACAAAAAACCTAGAAAAACCTAAAAAATTTGAAGCTCTTGCCTTAATTTTTGCCCCATTTTTGGCCTTTATCGGCAAAGTTGCAAATTCATGAACTAACACAAAAATGGCTAAGCCATGAAGCTCCCCTTTCCCTTTGTTAGAAAATTTCAAAAAACCTGAACTCTTCACCAAGTTCAAAATTTCATGAGTTCACCAATTGGCTGATTCACCAACAAAGGCGAGAGGAAAGTTCAAAAAATTGGCTAAGGGAAGTCTTTCCCCTTTATCAACAATGTTTGCTTTCCGTGAACTTTTGGAAGGTTCATTTTTCCACAAGTTCCCTGACTCAGCATTTTGCCGATAAAGCAGCATAGGGGTGGGCTTCTTCAAAATAGTCTAAGGTGAAAAAAATAAAGGAAGCGCCTTTGTCGGCAAAGTTTGCAAGGCTTGAACTTTTCATAAAGTTTGAAATCTCCGTGGTTCGCCAATGGAGCATTTCGCCGACAAGGCAAGGAGAGAAGGAGGCCAAGAGGAGTTCAAAAAAAGGAAAGTCGGCCGATAAAAGGAAAATGGCTAAGGCATTGTTGGTTCAAAATTTCAAGGTTTCACCGACAGACTTTTGTCGATAAAGCAAAAGTGAAGGAAAAATGGTTTGACAAAACAAAGTTTTACCGATAAAGAGGCCTAGGTTCACAAAAGTGACCTTTTACCGACAAGGAAAAAGGCAAGCCCAAATGGTTCAAAAAAAGAAGATTTTGCCAACAAAGGCAAAAGGTGATGAATGAAGAAAAGTTCACCAGAGACAAGTTTTTCCAATAAGGCAAAAAGGAGGCAAAGAGAAAAGTTTGGCAAAATTTGCCGATAAAGAAGAAAAGATAACAAAGCATGATAGTTTAGAGAAATGGATTTTTGCCGATAAGGGAAAAAATGAAGAAACAAGCCACAGTTCAAGAAATGGAAAAGTTGTTGATAAAGATGAGAAAATACAGAGAGCAAAACATAATGGTTTGTAATAAGTAGATTTTGTCGATAGAGCAAAATATAGGCCAAAATCTTGAAATTGACAGAATATGTAAAAACAGAGAATTATAATATATTGTAAACTTTAAATATTTGAATGTAGATATTTAAAGTATTGTAAAGGCTCTATATAAAGGGGTTTTGGAGGGAAAATCTATTTTGATTTTCCTCATCAGCCATTAATGCACAATCTGATCTGCTCAACTACTTCATTTAAGATATTTTTTTACATTTATGATTGCAGGTGCTTGTACAATTCATATTAGTGGGATTAGGGAAGTAGGGCTCTATATGGTCATTGGCAATAGGTTCATCTTTGATGGTTACTTTGGTACCATACCTAGTTCTAAATAACATGTGGGACCAATCAGAGGATAGGTACCCACCTATTTTGGCTATGAAGTGCCTAGATAGGCATATGCCAAAATATGCGAGGAGATCAATGACTAAAATATCTTGGGAAACAGAGCAACCAGAGCATGCATGCAAAGTGAGTTTTAAATCTTTAATAACACCCACTGTGTTAACTGTGGTACCATCTAGTTGCACTACCCCTTTGTTCATAGGCTCATAATTTACACCCAACTTGTTAGCTATATCCTTAGGCATGATAGAGGTACTCACCCTAGAATCTATCATACAATTGTGTAACAATTTGTTACCAATAATTAAAGAAACATAGAATGGAGGGGGCTTACTGGTTTTGCTTGTGCTTGCTTCCTCCATTTCTGGCTGGCATAGGCTTGTTGGTATGGTGGCCTTTTCTTTGATCGCCTCTATAGCGGGCCGGTTGAAGCTCGTCAAAGCTTCCTTTAACAAATCTCTTTGTGTTGGAATCAGTAGAGTGTCCCACATCGTGACACTTATATTCATCTTTTTCATCTGATCAACAATGTTGAAGGGGATTTGACTACCTTGCAGTGATGCTTTGGGAATAGCAAGATCAATCCTTGCTTATTGGTAGGCTTGGGGTTGCTATTTTAGTATTGAATTTACCTACCCAGCAGAACAATTTGCTTATCTTGAAGGAATCTTGGTTGTTACTCCTTCACTTGCAGTCGTTTGGAATACATGAGAAGAATATGTTTGTTGGCCGACTACAGGTACTGAGGCATCTTCAATGGCCCTTCTTTTGGCCCTTGTGTTGTGTGCTATTGGGCCTGCACTTTGATTAACACCACAAAAATCATCATGTGTCCAATTAATCAAAGTAGCATTGTTTTGCATTTGTTCATGCCCTCCCACCATTTTTTGACTGGAACAAACTTTATGCTCTGAAGGAACTGATTGGCTTTGTATTGTCAAAGCCTGACTGAACTGTCCACTTTGGTACAAATTTTGATCATGTGGTTGATTACATGGATAACACCAATTGTTATCCTAAGCCAAGTTGTTTTGTAAGGGCACAAGAGACCCAGATGTACTAGTAGCATTAGGATGCACAACATTCAAGTGTCTGATGTAATTGGGTTGATTTTTCATTTGTACATTACCCTGATATGGTGGTTTGTTCAGTTGATAATTCTGATTGAATGGTTGATATGTCTTGTTAGAGGGCTAATATGGCCTATTAGGTTGTTGTTAACCTATTTTCCGCTTCCCAGAATCAAATAGCCCAGCTTGAAATATTGTTGAAATCCCTTAAAAATGCCTAATATCCTTCAAATTTTAGTGTAAACCCTTGCGAAAAAACTCAGAAAAATCTTGTGGAGAATCCTTGCAAAAAACCTAGAATTTTCTAAGTTCTTACCTTAGTTTTTTGGCCCCTTTTGGCCTTTATTAGCAAAGCTTCAAGTTCACAAACCGGCCAGTTCGCCGATTGGCCAATTTGTCGACTAAGGCAGGAAAACTCAAAATTTCACTAAGGAAAGGAAAGTATGTTCCCTTTATCGACAATTCTCATGTTTCGCAAACTTTTCAAAAGTTTGAAATTTCATCAGTTTGCAAATTCAGCGACTCACCAACAAAGGGCCAGGTGGGTAGGTTTATTCAAAAGTTTGTCTAAGGCATAAAGAGAGCAATGATGCCTTTATCGGCAATTTTCCAAAGTCATGAACTTTTCAAAAAGTTCACAAATTCTCAAATTCACCAATTCGGTGATTCCCTGATAAGGGAGAGCAAAAGAAGACAAGTTCAGGAAAGTGGAACTTTCTGGACAAAGGAAAGATCTGCAGGATATCACCTAACGCAAAGAAAAGAAGCCTTATTGAGAAATCGGTAAAAATGTGAACTTTTCACAAGTTCAAAATTCGTCGATAAGGTGAGCTGATAGAGAAGAAAATGAGCCAAATGGATAAAGTTTGGCAAAATAGAATTTTTTTGATAAAGAGGAGAAAGTTGATAGAAGGCAAAGTTCAGGAAATGAGGTTTTTGCTGATAATCCAAAAAGCAAACCAAGTTTGTGGAAGTGGAAATTTGCCGATAAGGCAAAAGTTAGAAAAGTCAAAGGCAAGCTTGGTTTGAGAATTGAAGAATTCGCCGGCCAGGTGAAAGGTCGCTAAAGGAAAGGTAAATCGGCAAGTCAGCAAAGGAAGGAACTCATCGGCTAGTTTGGTTTTCTCATGGTTCGCTAATAGGGCAAAAATCTGATAAAGGAGGATAGAAACCAAAAAGAAGAGTTTCAGCAGATGAGGAATTTGTTGATAAAGTAGTAAAGGGCAGAGTTCGAACAAGTGACACTTTGCTGATAAGGGGAGATAGCAAGCAAAGAAGTTCGGCAAAGGCCACTTTTGCCGACAAGGCAAAGAGGTGCTAGAGGCTTGGTTAGAAAAAATCATATTTTGCCGATAAGGTAAAAAGAGACAAGGCCAAGGTTTAGAAAAGTGGAACTTTTCTGATAAAGGGAAGCAAAGGCAAAGTTTGGTAAAATAGAATTTTACCGATAAAGAAGAAGGATGGTTCGCCAGAGTCAGGTTTTCCTGATAAAAGAAAAGAGCAAGGAAAAGAAAGGTTCGGCATATGAATAATTTTTCGATAAGGCAAAAATAGTGTCAATAAGGAAAATAATGAAAACAGAACTAGAATAGTTGTGAAGGTAGAACCTTGCCAATGAGGATGGAGCCCGATGGTTCTACATGAGACGAAGCCGCCAGCCATAACAAATCCAAAGGTGCCATAGAAGAAAAGGGGTACAACACTTTAAATTGTTGTAAAAGCTTGCTCTCCCTGAAATCATGCCATTTTCTTGAGAGAAGGTACCCAACATTAAAATTTTGTAGGCCAAGTCAAACGCAGGCAGCTGAAACAGTGGAATTCTTCAATGCTGAGGTTAAAATGAAGCTATAGGATGGATTTGCAGGGAAAAAACAAGACTTCAACCTTCCCTCTTCAATGTATCTAGCACCCATGCGTGTAGGCAATCTACTCTACAAATTTTGTAGAATTCAATGAGTATGGCCGTCATTCTTCTCCTAACAGGGCTTCTGAGCCAAAAATTTAATGAAGCGTGGGCATGTCCTGGGTTGATTGACCAAAATTTAGTGCCCTCTATAGCATAATGAGGATGAAATGTTATAAATACATTTGAAAACAATGTATTTATGTTAGTTATTCTTCTGGGCTATTATACAGGTTAGAGAGTTCTTATGACCAAACCTTGTAACGCAATTGCACGAACCAACTAAATTTGATGTATTGTAATCAACTCTAATCCTTTGATGTCTGTAGTTGATAGTTCACCAATGAATGTAATTGATTATTCTGTGTCTACCTTCTCTGCAATAATTATCTCTCTTTTGTAATGGCTATTTGGCCTCTATGATCAATATAAACTGATGTTTTGCCTCTCTCATTATTCTTGCAATGTGTCTATTTGATTGATGTGAGGTGTGTATTGTGGATAAAATGGTCCCTTTAGTACCATCACTTATCTTTCCTAACCTCTATTTGAATTGGTATGAGTTTGTGTGAGTTCCTTCCAGTTTTGAGATCATTACTATGTTGAGTCAGTTGTAGCTAAACATCTTTAATCTGGTGCATCACCTCTTTTAATTTCAGTAGTTCTTCTCACCCTTTTCCCTAGCAAGCATTAGCACTAGATTTAGTTTGATTATCTGAGCCTTAAGCTTAGAAAGAGGAACTAGCCTTCTCTGGAGGTCTGATCTCACCAACAAGGTCCCACACCTTGAGATCAGTCCCATTATGTCATTGGAGTGTGTTGGTTTTTCTTCTGAATCAGCATTAGGGTTTGCCAGTTCTAATGCACAGGCAGATTCAGCCAACTGAATACAGGAGGTTGCGTGAGCTCCTCCCCTTCACTTCTGGTTCTGCCGCACCAAGGGGGGTGTCCCTATTTGATAAAAGTATGACCTTGACTAGCTCAATGACAGAAAGATATAACTTGACAGCAACAGGAAGAATACTCTTACGTAAGGACCAAGATTTGTATAACAAATCACAAGGTTGGCAACATTCTTGGACATATATGTCTGGTTGGGTATGAGAGTACGCAGGGATCCTAATCCTACTCCTACAACTAACAGGTGGAAGAATGAAATGGTTTGATTTGATTTTTGGATGCAAAGCTGGACATGGTATATAACCTCAACACAGAGCTAGATTGGTGCCTATCCAGGGCTTGGAGTCGGTAGACATACACCTGTGAATGATCAGCATGAACAACTAAAACTGGATTTCAGGGGCATATACATGATATCTGCCTTACAGATATCTCCCAATACAGAGTGTTAAGCTGTCTATACTTATGGCATCCCTATTGTAGTATACCCTTCTCAATATTCAATCTGGAAACAGTTTAATCTACCCCTTGAGCAGAAGTTAAAAGATTAAACATTCAACACAGGAATTCTATGTTCTAGAATCTCAGACATTCCTTGAATGCCTGGACTCAGAAGAAAGATACATGCAAAACTGGAGATAGAATCAGCATAACACATGCAAACATAGCATTATTCATATAAAATTGACCATGAAATTAGTGGATTCATGCACAAACGTACAACAGGAGATACATAAACTCGCAAGTTTTGCTGCACAGAGCAACCAAAACCAGTTGTATTTTATTACAGAGCCAAAATGTCCAGTTTTCAACAACCTCAAAAAATGGTAACACAGTCTGCCTATATCGGCCAAAAAGTGTACCTACAGCAATTAATTACATGGCTTTCAAAAATCTGCCAGATACAGATCACACAGGAAGGATGGTGCTCAGAAGTTATTGCTGCAGCAGACAAGGGAGGCCTCGAGCCCTGCGTCGCCATCTGGGAGTCTTCATCCATAAATCGGGCCACCTGATCATGTGTACCATTTCTCTTACCCCTGCTACAGTCGCCATTGATGGCTAAACCACCCGCGGCCGCGTGAAAACTGTCGCTACGTTCAAAAAGAAATTTTATGCTAAAATGTACTTTGCAGGTTTAAATGTGCAGGAAGAATAGTCCCACATGTATGGTGTGGACAGCCTTCAATAGTTTAAAAACATGGCCACAAGCATAAAAGGTGTCGAGCGTTTTGCTGCGCTCGACACACAACCCTTCGCCAAAACCCATCAGCAAAACCTATACCATCGGCCCGCTCCAAAAAAACTCCTTCCGATCTACCAAGTCTCTCCGACAGCACCTTCGTCACCAGCCAGACCAACACTGTCGGCCTAGCAAGAAACCACTCTGCCGATATAACAACTCCTGTCGATAACACATTGGCCTGCCACTTTCATCGGTGAGACATACACCAGCGGGCAAGCTCACCTCAGTCTCCGATAGCAAATGTTATCCTGATGAGCACCAACCCAAGGTCTTCGGCGAGACCACCATCCGTCGGAGCAACAAAAAACTTTTCTGCCGATAATGCCGATCACTCTGATGAAAGTCCCCTCGGCAAGACACACGCCAACAACTCCTCATCAACCAAACACCTTACATCGGCGGCCCAAAAATTTGCTTCGCCGATAGCCAAACACACGCCGATGGACATCCATCGGCCAAACCAAAACAATCGGAGCACTCAAGAAATCTTTCGCCGATGAAGCCAATCACTCCGATAAGACCAAAAACATAAAGCCTTGAACCGTTGAACCCCAAACCAAAAGGGTTCAACACGAGGGTTCAACGCGATGGTTCAAACATCAAAAATAATACTCCATAGGCAACAAAGCTTCAAACCATTAAACCTTGAACCAAAACAAAAAGGTTCAAGCAGGAGGTTCAACGATGCAATATTTGTGCAAGGCAAATGCATAATGCGACCCGTTAGAAGAAAATTGAACCCTGAACCGCTAAACCACTGAACTTAGAGAAAAAAGGGTTCAAGTTCAAATCGAAATGTCGAAGACACAAAAATGAACCCATGCCGATGGAGAAAAGACGAAGACCCCTCCTCAAGAAATGAGATGCAGATGCTGAAAAACACTAAAGGGGTGCCAAAACTTAGAACCTTTTGGATATTTCAGGATGGTGCCTGCATGAAAATTGCTAAATTAACTGACAGTGAATTCAGGCGCCAATAGAGTGCTTGAATGAGCTTCAAGCAGGGTGCAATTTCACATGACAACAGTTTTTGGCATGCCCGGTGGGACTCTCCGCTCTCAGTAGGGGCTGAGCTGAGAATTTTGGTGCTATTCTCAGTTTATTTGTTGTTGTGGAAGCATTCAAGCACTTGGTGACTCTATTGATCTAGTATCCGTATCAAGTTAATATTTCATGCCTAGAGTGTAGACAAGATCTTCTTCTAGAGGTAATTTTCAATTCACAAAGCTTTCATTTACTGATTCAAGAAGAAGAAGTAGATTATCTATGTCCCCTATGAGGAAAAATAGGAGTGCGGTTCCATCTCCATCGAGAGCCAAATCTACTCCCCCTCTAGCTAGATTTCAAGTTAGGTTCTAGTATTCAAGAACTTTGCACATGCCTAGAATCAACCTAAATACCCAAAATATGGTAAGGAATATTCCTATTGTTGCTTTTAATGGGGGTATCCCACTAGACCTAGCCCAATATGATGATATCCCCACCTCAGCCTTAAAGTCTATAACATTCTTTACCGTTGAAAACTCCACCACCCCTGCTGAGCACATTCAAGACATCGCTAATGTCTGCTCTGTCCACAATGTCACTACTGACAATGTGGCAATGAGGCTCCTGGCCTCTTCATTCAAGGGACAAGCCTTGCAATGGTATAGGGGTCTTTCAACCAATTCCATCCATAACTGGGATGATCTGGGGACTAGACTATGCTAGCATTTCGAAGACAAGAGTGACCACTTGTCACTAATGGAGTAGCTAGCTACGATCAAGAGACCTCCCTATCAATATATGGTGGACTTTAATTATAGATTCCAAAAGACATGGGACATAATCACATCATTGGTGAAGCCCTCCCCAAATATGACATTCATTTACTATTTGAAATCATTGAATCCATACATTGATGTCATGATTCAATCCATTAGAGGGACTATACTACTTGATGCATATGACATGGCAATCAGGGTAGAAAATTGCCTGATTCAAGCTAGAAAAATCGCTCCAAGGCCACCAATGCCTTTATTTCTAGAGGCCCTTGTTATTCAGCCTTCTGTGGCTCCAATTCCTAATGCCACCTCTGTTGCTCCCTTAATTACGCCTGTAGTGGAGAAAGAAGATGAGAAGGATGCTCTGATCAGAAAACTGAGCAATGAACTAGTGTTGGCAAGAAGACTGCCTACACAACCTAATAGGCCATATCAACCATCAACCAAACATATTAGCCATTCAAATAGAATTGTCAGTAGAACAGACCACCATATCAGGGTAATGTACAAAGGCAAAATCAGCCCAGTTACCTCAGATCATTGAATGTTGTGCATCCAAATGTTGCTAGTACATCTGGGCCTCTTGTACCCATACAAAACAACTTGGCTCAGGATAACGATTGGTGTCATCCATGTAATCAACCACATGATCAAAATTTGTGCCAAAGTGGACAGTTCAGTCAGGCTTTGATAGTACAAAGCCAATCAGTTCCTTTAGAGCAGCAAGTTAGCTCTAGTCAAGAAATGGTGGGAGGGCATGAACAGATGTAAAACAATGCTACTTTGATAAATTGGCACAAGATGATTTTTGTGGTGTTAATCAAAGTGCAGGCCAATAGCACACAACACAAGGGCCAAAGAAGGGCCACTGAAGATGCCTCAGTACCTACAGTTGACCAACAGACATCTTCTTCTCATGTAACCCAAACGGCTACAAGTGAAGGAGTAACAACCAGGATTCCTTCAAAACAAGAAGATTGTTCTACTGGGCAGGTAAATTCAATACCACAACAGCAGTCTTAGGCCTGCCAACAAACAAAGATCGACCCTGCTGTTCCCAAAGCATCACTAAAGGGCAATCAAAACCCTTCAACATTGTTGATCAAATGAAAAACACCAATATAGGTGTCACAATGTGGGACACTTTGTTGATTCCAACACAAATATATTTGTTAAAGGAATCTTTGACAAGCTTTAACCAGTCTATTGTAGAGGTGACAAAAGAAAAGGGCACCATCACAACCAGCCTGTGCCAGCCAGAAAAGGAGGAAGCAAGCACAAGCAAAACCAGTAATCCCCCTTCATTCTATGTCTCTTTAATTATTGGTAACAAATTGTTACATAACCATATGATAGATTATGGGGTGAGTACCTCTGTCATGCCTAAGGATATAGCTGACAGGTTAGGTATAAAGTATGATCTTGTGAACAAGGGGTTAGTGCAATTAGATGGAATTGTTGTTAATACAATGGGTGTTATTAAAGATTTAAAACTCACCTTGCATGCATGCCCTAGTTGCTCTATTTCCCAAGATATTTCAGTCATTGATCTCTCAGCCTACTTCAGAATATGCCTATCTAGAGACTTCGCAGCCAAAATAGGTGGGTACCTATCCTCTTATTGGTCCCACGTGTTATTTAGAACTAGGTATGGCACCAAAGTAACCATCAAAGCTGAGCCCATTGCCAATGACCATATAGAGCCCTACTCCCCTAATCCCACCAATATGAATTGTACAATACATGAGTTAAAGAAGGATGACAACATCAGTAAGCATGAGGTTGCCACCCCAGTGGAGGAGATCCCCAACATTCTACTTAATGAGTGGGTAAATTTTTTTCAGTTTTACACTCCTACTCATATAGAGGAAATAGGGTTGGGTACATATTGTATCCATGATGATGATGTCATCATCCCTAATATTGAAAAGATAATAGCAGATCCAAGTGGAATATGGCAAATGTTTTTTGATGCCTCCAGATGCAGAAATGGAGTAGGTGTTGGGGTTGTACTGATTTCACCCCAAAAAGAAAGTTATTTCTCTTCATTCAGATTGCAGTTCAGTTGTACTAACAATGTAGCTGAGTATGAAGCCTTGATTCAGAGCATACAGTTGGCTCAAAAAGAGGAATAAAAGTTTTGCAAGTATTTGGTGACAACGAGCTGGTTGTTTACCAAATTAAATCACTCAGTACTTCAAGGAATGACTCGTTAAAGTCATACAAACATAGGGTCTGGGACCTGATTGAAGACTTTGATGCCTTCAACATTCAGGTAGTCCCTAGGCGGAAAAACAAGGATGCGAATAGACTAGCCACAGTTGGTGCACAGTTTGACATTCCCCAAAATGTCAAACAAAATTCAGATCAGCATGTAAAGGCTGTTGTGAGGCATGTTGTGCCTAACAACATCATAAGCTGGCAAGTATTTGAAAGTGACCAGCAAATTGTGATTTTTTGGCAAGATGAGGCAAAGTATGCTGCCAGGAACCAATCGATATTGCAAGAGAAATATGGTGACCAGGAGATATAGCTAAAGACCAACAAACTACCTAGGGAATTGATCACCTTAGATAGCATATTTGGTGCAGATGACTAGCCAAAGAAAGAAAAGATGAACATGACTGTAAAAAAAAGAGGACTATGAAGAAGTGGAAATTGCACAGGACAGATTCCTTAAACATGGCAAGGTATGTGACCAAGCTAAAAGGCAAGGTTTATTGAGCTTTGCAATAAATCTAATGATTTAATTGCTTGAGATTATCGGGATCTAAAATGCCTTGATCCTGGTTTAATCCAACATACTATTGACCTGGACCCTAATGCAAAACCCATCTGCTAAAAGCAAAGGCATGTCAACACCAAAATAGAGCCATTGATTAGAAAAGAGTTGTCCAAGCTCATAGAGGCAAAGATTATTTATCCCATCAAACATCTCTCTTGGGTGGCCAACTTAGTTCCTATTAGCAAGAAGAATGGGGAAATAAGATTATGTGTGGACTTTAGAGACTTGAATAGGGCCTCCCTTAAAGACCACTATCTGCTTCCTTCATTGGAACATATCCTACAAACAGTAGCAGGAGCTGAAAGGTTTTCACTCCTAGATGGCTACTTAGGCTACAATCAGATTCTTGTAAAAGAATCAGACCAGTATAAAATGGCCTTTACGACCAAGTGGGGTACCTTAGCTTATCAAAAAATGTGTTTTGGGTTGACAAATGTTGGAGCAACTTTTCAAAGAGCAATGGATTTGGCCTTTAAAGCCCTAATCAATGATATTATTCTGGTGTATCTTGATGATTTGACCGTATATTCTAAGCATGCAACTAACCACTTAGGTCACTTAAGAAAAGTCTTTGAAAGATGCAGAGAGTATGGAATATCATTAAATCCAAAAAAAGTGTGTATTTGTTGTCCCAGAAGGCAAATTGTTGGGGCATGTAGTCTCAAAAGAAGGATTGTCCATTGACCCTAAAAGGACAAGTCCCATTCTATATCTTCCTCTTCCCAGTCATAAGAAAGGTCTGCAAAGCTTCTTGGGAAAGATCAACTTCATGAGGAGGTTCATACCAAATTTTTCTTCAATAGTAAAACCCCTCACAGCCATGCTCAAGAAGAATGTTGCCTCCACATTGTCCAAGGAAGGCAGGGACAATTTTGAAGCTATCAAACAGACCATCGCACAAGCTCCAACACTGGTAAATCCTAATTATGAGAAGGATTTTATTCTTTATGCCTTTGGAGGCAAGGAGAGTATATCATCAGTTCTAACACAACAAAATGAAGAAAAATTGGAACAACCAATTACTTCTTCAGCCATCCTCTCAAAGAATATGAATTATGGTATGATTTTGTTGAGAAATGGGTGTTTGCTGTGGTGAAAGCACTAAAAAAGTTTAGAGATATGCTTTCAAACAGAAAAATATAGTTGATGGTGAACCACCCCGATGTGAAAGAGTTCCTTTTGAGTAGGGACATCAATGAAAAGAGGGTTGGGTGGATCACAAAGGTGATGGAATATGATGTCAACATCAACATTACCAAGCTGGTGAGAGGCAAAGGCCTATGTGAGTAGATGGCTGCAGATGCTGAAGATAGAGATGATGTTGTATGTGTCCAATTGTAGGCACAACCAGCGAATTCCCACTCCCTGACTGACTGGTACCATGACATGGTTACATTTCTATAGCCAAGAAGATGCCCAAACAGACTAAATCAAGCAAAAAGAAGGTTTTCAGACTTCAGTATATCCCTTATGTTCTTGTAGATAGTGTCTTGTTTAGAAATGACATCAATGGGGTTCTTCTTAGATGTGTTACTCAAGAGCAGACCTCTAGGATATTAGAAGAATTTCATAATGGCACTGCTGGTGGCCATTATTCTCCAAGACCAACTATTGTTAAAACTATGAGGGTTGGTTACTACTGGCCCAATTTGTTTAGAGATGCCCATAAATGGGTAAGGAGCTGCAAAGAATGTGCATTTTTTGCATGTAAACAAAAGTTGACTGCTCTTCCTCTTCATCTAATTCAGACTGATCAGTCATTTTCCCAATGGGGTTTGGATTTCATTGGAATGATTAATCCACCTTCTAGTGCTAGCCACAAGTGGATTCTAGCAGCCACTAATTATTTTACAAGGTGGACAGAGGTAGTTGCATTAAAGGATGCCACAAAGGCCTCCATTTTAGATTTTCTTTAAGGTATAGTTACTATGTTTGGTGTTCCATTCACCATTAATTATGACAATGCTAAGGCCTTTGTAGGTGCAAAATTAAGTGAATGGGCCCTAAACTATGGAATTTATTTGAAAACATCATCCAAATACTACCCCCAAGGGAATGGCGTGGTTGTGTCCACAAACAAAAATCTGATCAAGATCATCAAGAGGACAGTGGATGACAATCAGAGAACTTGGCACTCCAAGTTGAAGACAACTCTTTGGGCTGATAGAATCACTCCTAAGACGGTCGTTGGTAATTCACCCTTCATGCTAGTATATGGAAAGGAAGAAAGACTTCCACTGTCATTAGAGTTACATTCCCTTGAGCTAGCCCAACAGCTAGAATTGCTTGAAAATGATGTCATGATGGTCAGGTTTGTTGAGCTGATGGAGCTCGAAGAAAAGAGGAATGCTACCATGAAAACCCTGGAAGCACACCAAGAACAGGTCAAGAGGACCTTTGATAGAAAATCAGTTGATAGAGTCTTCTAAAAGGGAGATTTGGTGTTGAAATGGGATAAAGATAGCGCCAAGGCAAGAAGACATTCTAAATTTGATGCCATGTGAAGCAACCCCTACATCATCACCAATTGCAAGCATGCCAATGCCTTTCAACTATCCAAACCGACTGGTGAAGCACTTCTGATCCTAGTGAATGGGATTCATCTCAAGCCATACTTATGAGTTTGGTTTTGAGATCCTTGTAAATATTTAGAGTAGATTTGTTTTCTGTTCTAGGTTTCTCTTCCTCCAAGTGCTCTTGCACAAGCAACTTTCTCATTAGGAGAATGTTTGCCTTGTTGTTTTGATCTTGTTTTCTGGAGGCATTTTTAGTTTTGTTTGGTCATGAGGCTGCTTTCTTTTGACCTTGTTCCCAATGGATTGTATAAGGTCGTTGGATCCCTGTGTTTAGCAGGCAAACACCCGTGGAAAGTTGCCAAAATGTTGACCTATTTTCCCCTTCCCAAAGTCAAATAGCCCAGTTTGAAATATTGTTGAAATCCCTTTAAAATGTTTGATATCCTTCAAATTTTAGTGTAAACCCTTGCAAAAGAACTCAAAAAATTCTTGTGGAGAATCCCTGCAGAAAACCCAGAATTTTCTAAGTTCTTGCCTAAGTTTTTTGGCCCCTTTTGGCCTTTATCGACAAAACTTCAAGTTCGCAAACTAGCCAGTTCATCGACTGGCAGATTCACTGACTAAGGCAGGAAAACTCAAAATTTCACTAAGGAAAGGAAAGCATGTTCCCTTTATTGGCAATTTTCATGTTTCGTGAACTTCTCAAAAAGTTTGAAATTTCATTAGTTCGCTGATTCAGTGATTCGCTGACAAAGGGCCAGGTGGGCAGGTTTCTTCAAAAGTTTGTTGAAGGTATAAATAGAGCAATGATTCCTTTATTAGTGCTTTTCCAAAGTTGCAAACTTTTCAAAAAGTTCATAAATTCTCAAGTTCATCGATTCGGCGAATCCCTGATAAGGGAGAGCAGAATAGTAAATGTCGTATTCGGGGAGGGTTTCACCAACAATGGGATTTTGTCCTATGTCTTTTGGAATCTATAATTAAACTCCACCATATATTCATGGAGGGATCTCTTGATTGTAGCTAGCTGCTCCATTAGTGACAGGTGGTCACTCTTGTCTTTGAAATGCTAGCATAGTCTAATGCCCAGATCATCCTAGTTGTGGATGGAATTGGCTAAAAGACCCCTATACCATTGTATGGCTTTTCCCTTGAATGAAGAGGCTAGGAGCCTTACTGCCACATTGTTAGCAGTGACATTGTGGATAGAGCAGACACTGGTGATGTCTTGAATGTGTTCAGCAGGGGTGGTGGAGTTTTCACTAGTAAAGAATGGTATAGCCTTTAAGGCTGAGGTGGGGATATCATCATATTGGGCTAGGTCCAATGGGCTACCCCCATTGAAAGCAACAAATAGAAGATTCTTTGCCATATTTTGGATATTTAGATTGATCCTAGGTATATGCAAGGCTCTTCTTGAATATTGGAACCTAACTTTGAATATAGTTGGGGGAGGAGTAGATTGGGCTCTTGATGGAGATGGAACCACACTCCTATTTTCCCTCACAGGGGACCTAGACGGTCTACTTCTTCTTCTTGACTCAGTAAATGAAAGCTTTATGAATTGAAAATTACCTTTGGAAGAAGATCTTGTCTGCACTAAAGGCATGAAATGTTGACTTGATATGGATACTGGATCAGCAGAGTTGCCAGGTGCTTGAATGCTTCCACAGCAGCAAATAAACTGAGAATAGCACCTAATTTCTCAGCTCAGCTCCTACTCAGAGTGGAGGGTCCCATAGGGCGTGCCATAAATTGTTGTCATGTGAAATTGCACCCAGCTTGAAGCTCATTCAAACACTCCAATGACACAATGGTACCGATCTCAAGGTGTGGGACCTTTTTATTAGATCAAACCTCTAGAGAAGGTTGGCTTCTCTTTCTAAGATTAAGGCTTAGAGAAATAAACTAAATCTAATGCTAATACTTGTAGGGGAAAAGGGGAAGAAGAACTACTGAAATGAAAAGAGGTGATGCACCAGATTAAAGATGTTTAGCTGCAACCGACTCAACATAGAAATGATCTCAAAGCTGAAGGGAACTCACACAGACTCATACCAATTCAAACAAAGGTCAGGATAGAGAAGTGAAGGTATGAAAGGGACCATTTTATCCACAATACACAACTCACATCAGTCAAATAGACACAGTGCAAAAATAATAAGAGGTAAAATCTTGGTTTATATTGATCATAGAGGCCAAATAGCCATTACAAAAGAGAGAATTATTGTACAGAAAGTAGACATAGAATAACTAATTACATTCATTGGTGAAATATCAACTAGAGACATTAAAGGCTCAGAATCAAGCACAATGTATCATATCTAGTTGGTTCGTGCAATTGCATTACAAGGTCTGGTCACAAGAAATCTCTAATCTGCATAATAGCCCAGAAGAATAGCTAACAGAAATACATTGGTTTCAAATGTATATATAACATTTTCATGACTTTGACACAGTGGGCGCTAAATTCTGGTCAATCGACCTAGGACATGCCCACACTTCATTAAATGCCTGGCTTAGAAGCTTTGTAAACTAGAATGGAACCTGCAAACTGGGATAGTAACCACACCTCTGACAGGCCTGCAAACTTGCAAAAGAGATTGCCTACACGCATGGGTGTCAGGGAAATTTATGAGAGAAGGCCTGCAAATCTATTTTGTTCATTCCCTATACTGGCGCATTGAAGAATTCACTGTTTAAACTACCCCCATTTGGCCCTGGCTTGCGGAGCTTTGAATGCTGGGTACCTCTCCCTAAGAAACGACATGATTTCAGGGAGGAGCAAGCTTTTACAACACTTTAAAGTGTTGTACCTTTAAAACCTCACATGGCACCTCTGAATTCATTACGGTTGGTGAATTCGCCTCATGCATGTGTTTGATTTCCCTTTGATCAATTAATTCTCTATTTCCAGAACCATCAGGTTCCATCTTCATTTCCTTTCCTGCCCTATCAGCAAAAATGTATCCTTTTAAACTTTCCTTTATGCTTTCTTGCCCATATAGGATGACCACTTTTTTCCTATCGGAAAAATGTCACTTCCCGGAACTACTCTGGCCTTCTCTTTCACCTTATCAACAAAAAACCATTCTAGCAAACTTTTGCTATTTGGTTCATTTTCGCCTTATCGACGAATTCTGCATTTTGCAAACCAAGCTTGTCTTTATCTTTTATCTCTTTGGTGCTAATATTGCTTTATCGGCAAATTTCTCATTTTTTGAACCTTTCTATCTTCTTCTCTCTCACTTTATTGGGAAACTGCCACTTTTTCGAACCAAGCATTTAGTGCCTCTTTTTGTCTTCATTGACACTTTTGTTGAACTTTCCTTTGCTTTCTATTTCCTTCACTGCTTTATCGACAAACTTCTCATTTGTCGAACCTTTTCTTGGTTGCTATAAAGAAGATTTGCAAGATAAGTAAGTTGGTGCCTACAAAGAAGATTTGTAAGAGAAGTAGGTTGGTCCCTACAAGGAAGATTTGTAAAAGGAGTTATATTTTTTGTGACTGGATTTGGATGGTAGATCCAAGCAGTCCTTCTCTGTGGCTTGTCGCGAAAGGGTTTTCCACGTAAACTTGCATTCTCAATTGTGTGGATCTTGTGTGGTTGCTTTTATTATGGTTGTTAATTTGAAAAAGTAAAAGATTTCCTTATACTAATTCACCCCCCTCTCAATATAAGTGTGTGCTCATCAATTGATATCAGAGCAGGTTCCTTCATGAATAGCCTAACTGCTAGAAGGTAGATCTCCAAAGCACACATGGCAAGTCAAGAAGGTTTTTCATCAAATAGAGCCCCATTGTTTGACAGAACAAATTATTCATTTCAAAGCATATGGATGCGCACCTATTTAATGGCTCTAGGGTTTGAATATTGGTAATCGATAGTAAATGGTTATACAGCTCCATCAATTCCACCAACGGATTAGGCAGGAAAGAAGGCAAGTGAAAATCATGTGAAAGCTATGAATGTTATTTTATGTGGTTTATTTGAATTAGAGTTTGTCAAAGTGATGCATTGTGATATGGCAAAAGATATTTGGGACAAACTTAAGAATATCTATGAAGGCGATGATAAAGTTAAGAAGGCCAAGTTCCAAACCCATAGAAGACAATTAGAGAGCTTGAAGATGAGAGATGAGGAAACCATTGCTGCCTATCTCCTCCGTGTGGATGAGATTGTCAACACCATTAAAGGACTTGGCAAAAAGGTTGAAGAATCAAGTATTGTACAAAAGGTGAAGATCTCTTCCCATAAGATTCAATGCCAAGGTTTCAGCCATTGAAGAAATGAAAGACTTGGATAAACTAGAAATGGATGAACTAAATGGGATCCGCACGACATACGAAATGAGGACTAAAAAGGAGAAGACATCAAAGCGAGAAGTGAATTTCAAAGCCTCAAAAGGGATGAAGAATAAAGAGCTTGAATCAAGCAATAGCTCAAGCGATGAATTATATGCAAAGGAAGCCCATTTCGTGAGAAAGCTCAAGAAAGGATCTGGCAAGTACAAAGGTAAGTTACCCTTTAAATGTTTTAATTGTGGTAAAATAGGTCATTTTACTTCTAAGTATCCACAGGTCAAAAGTGAAAGTAGTGATGATGAAGAAGATTATAGCATAAAGAAAGGAAGAAGACATCAACAATATAAGAAGAGTCACAAACAAGGTCAATGTGAAAAGAAGAACTTCTGTAAGTACAAGAAAAGCTTCTTTATTCGAAAGAAGATGATAGCTCATCAGAGGAAAGTGACGAAAGTATATCTGACAGTGATAGAGAATAAACACTCTTCATGGTGATAGAAGCAAAGAGTGACACCGTTGAAAATGAAGATGAAAGAAAAGAAGAGAAAGATTCAGAAGAAGAATATGATGAAGATGAAGGAGAAGTGGATCTTCAAGAAGAACTCATTTCTTCCCTAAGCGAAATCAAGAAGCTTAGGAAAATGAATTTCAAGCAAAAGTTGTAGCTACAGAAATATGAAGAAGAGGATTGTGATTCAAAAGCAAATATGTCGCAAAGCCTTGAAGAAGCAGAAAATATTATCGACTTAAAGATTCAACTAGAAGAGGCAAGGGGGATAGAAGAGGAGGTGAGAATATAGCTAAAGACAAAAGAAGAAAAATGTGAGAAGCTAGAGTCTGAAATTGTTTCCTTGAGGAAGGAATTGGAGAAAACAAATTCTCAATTGAACAAAAGCTTAAAAGTTGAAAAGAGCACCGAAATATTGGATAACATTATCAATTCCCAAAGGCCAACATCAATAAAACTAGTCTTGGCTTTGAAGAAAATCAGAAGACTACCAAAGAAGGTTCAAGTTCTAAGGCTACAGAGTTACCAATGAAAACAAATGAAGAAAAGCCCAAAGGCTACGCAGATGCACTTAAGAGTTCCATCAATGGTGATAGCTACAAGAAGAAAGAAAGTAATATCCCATAGAAAATTAGTGTTCCTCACAAAGGCAACAAAGACAATTTCAAAAGATCGTTCCCTCCAAGACAGCCCCACATGACCAGGTTCCAAAACTCTTTCTTTGGTTATTGTTTTTTCTGTAATCAGTTTGGTCATAAAGCAAAGGATTGTAGGGCACTTGCAAGAAACAATTTTGGTCATAAAGCAATGGATTATGGGGCACATACAAGAAATAAATTTGCATGGAACAAGAATGGAAGTCCTTATGGGTTCTTAAATAAAAACTTCAACTCATTTTCTCCCCTAATGGATTTCAACATTGTGTGCTATAAGTAACAACTATGGTCATACAACATGATTTTGTAGAAGTGATTTTGTGGAACCACCTAGATAGAACAAGGAGGATGCCATGGCCAAACAAAAGGAGGAAAATACAAAAGTATAGAAAAAGAAGCAAGAGCAACAAAAGAAAAAGGAGAAGTCTATGCTTGTGTAAACAGCCTTTCATGCTCAAAATGAGGGAAATCAATGGTACATTGACAGTGGTTGCTCAAGCCATATGACTAGAGACAAGAGCAAATTCCTCACCTGGAAAGAAGTAAATGGAGGGACAGTAAAATTTTGGGGACAATGCTACAACGAGGATTAAAGGAAAGGGTACTCTTAGTCTCGACAATGGAAAAACAAAATTTGAAAAATGTATTATATGTTGAAGGGTTGAAGCATAATCTTTTAAGTGTGAATCAAATGTGTGACTAAGGATGCGCTCTCACACTTCATGATGAAGGTTGTGGAATCAGAAAGGCAAGTACAAGGAAACTTGTTGCAGATGCAAGTAGAACAACCAACAATCTTTATATACTTAGTGAAATCAAAGGAGAAAAATGCTACATCAGACAAGAAGATAAGAGTTGGTTATGGCATAGAAGGATGTGACATATAAACTTTGACAATCTAGTAAAGATCAACACCAAGCATGTTGTGAGATATATGCCTAAGATTGCAAATCCATCAAATACTATCTACAAGTAGTGCCAACATGGTAAGTAAACAAGGGTGAGTTTCAAAACAAAGGAATATTCTACATCAAAGCCTTTGGAACTTGTGCATACGGACCTCTGTGGACCAACAAGGACTAAAAGCTTGCAAGATGAGAGCTATTTCATGTTACTGATTGATGATTATTCTAGGATGACATGGGTTACCTTTTTAAAAGAAAAGTTTGAAGCAATTGAGAAGTTCAAGGCATTCAAAGCCTTAGTTGAAAATGAAACTGGCCTGAAGATCAAGTGCCTGAGATCGGATAGAGGAGGTGAGTTTACCTCAAATGAATTTGAGGAATTTTGTAAATATCATGGGATAAGGAGACACTTTTTAGCTACAAGGACTCCACAACAA
This sequence comes from Cunninghamia lanceolata, assembly GCA_027924645.1. NCBI lineage: Eukaryota > Viridiplantae > Streptophyta > Pinopsida > Cupressales > Cupressaceae > Cunninghamia > Cunninghamia lanceolata. Next base: position 6,114,598 of record BSBN01000071.1, on the reverse strand, counting down.
AATGGAGTTGTAGAAAGAAAGAATAGAACCGTTCATGAAATGGCAAGAACCATGTTAAATGTGTCCAAGTTATCAGACACATTTTGGAGAGAAGCAGTTCATACGGTAGTCTACATTCTAAATCGAGGACAAATAAGAGTCAACAATAGTAAAACACCATATGAACTATGTAAGGGTAGGCCTACAATGGTGAAGTACTTCAAAGTATTTGGGAGCAAATGATATATTAGAAGAGACGATGAATATTTGAGAAAATTTGACTATAGATCTAATGAAGGAATCTTTCTTGGTTATTCTTCAAGAAGCAAAGCTTATAGATGTTTTTGATTATATAAGGTGGCTAAAACAAGGGGCCAAACCCTTACATTACAGCAAAAAGAAACCCCAAAGGCAAAAGAACAAAAGAGCCTCGAAACAATTATAGCATAACCCGCTTAACCAGCATAAATAGCATAGACAACATAACCAGTCTAAAGACAGTAGATATAAAGTAGTAGAGAAAAGACAGCATAATAGTAAACAGAACTAAGAAGAAACATTCTCCCATCTTTTAGCCAGAGAGTCAATAAGTTCATCCAACTTTTTGAAATTCTCCTCTTTGTCATCAGCAGCAGTAGTCCCAAGATGCTGCAACACAGAAAGATTAAGCAACACAGTACGCCTGAGCACATTGCTTATTAACTATTCCAGCTTCTCCACATGACCCCTCAAGACAACAATGTCATCCCTGTGGCCATCACCTTCCTCAGTCTCATCACTAGCTTCCTCCACAAACATCCTCCCCCCTTCGTTAGCATTGTCCTCAGAGTCACCGATAGCACCTCCTGAAACATCAGTTAGTTTATTCACATTCTTGCCCTCAGCATCTTCAGATATCTCTTGAACTTCAAGGACCTTAGCATCATCCCCCTGAGTGGAGGCATCAGAAGCACTCTTTGAATAATCAATTAGTTTAGCTTTCGGTGCAGGCTTACTAGCAACCCTTCCCGACCTCCTTACCCCAGAAGAGAAACCCTCCTTCTTATCTTTAACAGACAGATTAGATTTACTGCCAAGTCCCACAGGGGTACTGCTAAGATTTTTAGGGGTCCTCACAGCATCCCCCACAGTATCCTCTTCCATCTCCCTTATTTTCCTCTTCTTACTTTTCACACTCCCTTTAGAGGCCGGAGTGTGAGTAACGATCACCATGGTAGTCTCCTCATTGGATAGAGAAAAAGAAACCCTTTTCAATTTATGAGAAGCAGGGGAAGGGCAAGGCTCTTCAGAGATGGCAGTATCATCAGGGTTGGCAGAAATTTCACCGCTATGGGTCTGGATAGGCTTAGGCGGCTCCAAAGAAAGATGAAAATTGTATAAACAGAGGATAAGACCTTGGTGCAAGGGAACGGGTTTCTTGGAAGGTTTCTTAGCCGACTTAGCTTTAGCCCTAAAGACTGAATGCTGAAGAGAAGACAGTAAATAGAACGGGAAACTAATATGCACATTACGCCTAAAATGATTAAGCAAAGGAAGGTGGTAATTATAAAACCTGGTAAACTGACCCTCCAAAGTGAAGTATTTCATGATGAGGAAACACATTTCATCCCACGACTCTGGTAGCTTGGCCCGTTCATACCCTCCTTGGTAGGGAACAAGTTCTTCTCTTTCCCCAAGGAACAACTTCTGGTTAGAATGGTCCACCACTTCTACTTTCCTTTGCAGCTTGGTCCCCTTAGTAGATAGACCAGTCACCATAGCAATTACTTTCTCAGAATCTCAAACCCAATTCTCCCAACAGTGACTCTACGGTTTTGCCAGGACTGAGCAAATTGCTCAGACAGATTTTCATCATATCTATTAAGGTGTTCCAAAAAAGGGTTGATACCACCTTCCTTGCAGTAGTGCCAAACCACAGCATTGTCCTTGAATTTGCAACAGGACATTGGCTCCGTTCGAATCCTATCTCCTCCCATTTTAGCCTTCTAAACAATAACACAGAACCCCCAAAACCAGAAATTCATAGAGTAATTATGAAAGGTAAAAGTAACAGCTTGATAAGGAATTATGATAATAAGCTTGCACAAATTATCATTAATTAGATCCGCCTTTCGAAAAACCAATTGAAGCCTGCCCTTCAAATGCTCGAACATAATAATCAGGAATTCGCTATAATTAGCAAATAAGAAACTCACCTTAACACAAGGGAGTAATAATGTGGAAATGACATTTAGCAACGAAGTACATAAAAGCCCGTACTTTGAGATACACGTCAGCATCTTCCAACAAAAATGACAGAACAATCTATCTCTCTTAGTATGATGAGTCATCCTTGACAGGTCAGCTCTTTTTGAATTAAATCCCTTATGTTTAAAGGAATGTTTTTAACTTGGTGCCAACATCGCCAATTTGAAAATTGCTGGCCATAGGCAGCAAGGGCATCAGCAACCCCATTTCCCTCTCTATAGATGAGAGATATCAACTCTAGAGATCCGTTGTAGAAGGATCTGGATATCTACTATAATTCTTTCAGTTTCCAGCCACAAGTCGACACGTTAGTAACAACATCGATAATGAGTTTAGAATCCCCCTGAATATACAATTGCTAAATATGAAGTGAAATAGCCAATTTCACCCCCTATAAAAGAGCAGAGGCTTTAGCATAATTATTGCTTTGAAAACCTATCCCACCAGCATAGGCAGCAACCAGCCATCCTTTGTCATCTTATAGATGTTACTGTTAGGGTAAATAGATTTTACCTATGCTTAAGTTTTACTTAGGCTTAAATAATTGGTTTGGGAAGGTATTCCCATTAGGGTAGTTTTATTCGTTAAAAGATTACCCGTCATATTTCTCTTGCCTTTAAATAGGCATTTGTACATTTGTAAAAATCAATCTTGAGCAATAATCATTTCTGCATTATTCTCACTTTATCTCCATTGCATTTCTCTTGTGGCGTTCATCTTCTGATTGGATCCTGGCTGCCCTATCCCAACATGGTATCAGAGCTAGCAACCTAGAACCCTCACCCGTATCTGGAGAAGAGCATTGGACTGTGAGAGCAATCGATCATTGCTGTATCGGAGATTCAAAAGAGTTACTGACAGAATCATCAGGCCAAAATTGTCCATCACCATTCAGTCATTGTCGAAGCATTGAAGAATTCAACACTTTGGAGTTTCTAGTTTTTTTCAACCATGATCTCCCATAGCCGCCTCTCACCATTCCTATGTTGCATTGAAAGTTTTTGTGTGGAGCGATCAGGTTGCACTCAGTGAAGCCGTGAGAAAGCGTTAGGGAATCATTAAATAAAGGAGGGCGTACTGATCAACATAGTCCATTTGTATGTAGATCTGAAGGCTAGCAATAGCTCAAAACCTCTCCTGTGGCTTCTAATCATTCACGAAAGGAGGCTTGCAAACCAGCATTTTGACTGATTCTTATACTCTGGAGTGGACTTTATACCAGCCCTCATGCATAATTTATATTCTCTAAAGTTTGCCATCAAATATTTGCTAGGGTTTTTGAGGTGGATCTGTCTATGCATGACTTTGGAGTGCTTTGGGATCATTCATCCCACATTGCTCCCGCAGAGGCCTTATTTGCCCTTCTAATATGCCGGCACTCGCATAGTGTTATGAATTGATTGTGGGAAGCTTGTAGAGTTTATGCTTGGTGAATTAGTACTTGGTGATTGATTGGCACGATTGCCATCATGCTTTTTGCAACTCATCCATTGCCTATTTTCGCTCATTGCCAACAGGTGGTCACGTGAGTGACCAAGGGTCAATCTGCCCTAGGGTTTAATCCGGCCCCCACATCCGTGCTTTGAGCACCAAATCGACAAATTTCTTCCATAGAGCATATCTTGGGCATCCAGAGTCCAATTTTCACGTTTCGCATATCAATGGAAAGCTGACTTCGCCAAGCTTGTAGTGGTATAGGTCAATCCGCTTGGTGTCGTTGTCTATCAGAATTTATTGCATTAGGAAGTTGTCTTCATGGAAGGTACTATCTTTCTGAGTTTTTAAAGAATTTATAGCATTAATGGCTTTTTCTTTGGAGAAAGGGAACAATGAGCAATGGAGTGAATACATCCTCACTTATCTTAGTGAGCTACATCTTTTGCCGTATTTGAATAATCAAGTTCCTATTCCTGGCACACCTCATGAATATCATATTTGTAAAGGCTATAGGGCTAGAGTCTTTCGAGTTATTCTTGAGTATCTAGATGTCGACTTTTTGGAGTCTATTATCCATCTTGAATGCCCTTATGCTCTTTGGACCTATATTCGAGACTCATATGGAGACCATGATCCTCCACCATCTCTTGATGCTCCTCTTTCCAACTCCGATGTGCCTCATTATCCTTCAGAGAAGTTAGACCATGCTTGTGATCCTTTGGACATTTCTGAGACCTTAGATGTGGTTGCAATTGCTTCAGAGGTTCTTGATTCTTCTTTAGAGATAGTTGATCTACCTTCATATCCATTGGCTTCTTATCCAAAGTCATTGATTGAGACTTCCATCTTTCCTGATCAATAGGACAATCATTGTCTTTCAAATTTGGTTGGAAGACATATTTCAGCATTTTCATCTTTGGATAATGTTCAGAATCAGTTTCCACATAGTTCTAGTTTGTCACCTTCTTTCTTGATTGGGGATGTACCTGATTGGATTGTGGCATCATCATTCTATCTGGACAAGGAGACACATGACCATTTTTCGGAGACATCATCATCATCATCATTTTTCATGCTTCCATCTTTCAAAGAATATCCTAAATGGGAAGCATACCTGGATTTATACATGGTTTTATTTCTTCCTAAAGGGAGACAAGTGGTTTGTAAGGATTGGATTTTGTTTTTCCTTCAGACACTTACCATCTTTGCAGGACATTATTTATTATGGAGGGGCTATGTAGTCTCCTTCTTTCCTTCCTATGGGAGGACCATTGAATGTACACACATGATGTATGTAGTCCTTGGGGGGTATTAGTGAGTCCTCCATACATGCATTTTGTTTTCTTTTTTTCTCTCTTTTGGAGAGGAGTTTCTCCCATAGGGTTTTTCTCTTTTTCTCTAGTTGTGAGAGATTACATCGCATTTTGCTTTGTAAATGGGTACCTAACATGGTTATGTAGTCGGGACCCATATTGCATCTTGCATCTCATAATAATTATTCTCCCTAAGTTGCACTTAAGGGGGGGTGTTAGGGTAAATAGATTTTACCTATGCTTAAGTTTTACTTAGGCTTAAATAATTGGTTTGGGAAGGTATTCCCGTTAGGGTAGTTTTATCTGTTAAAAGATTACCCATCATATTTCTCTTGCCTTTAAATAGGCATTTGTACATTTGTAAAAATCAATCTCAAGCAATAATCATTTCTGCATTATTCTCACTTTATCTCCATTGCATTTCTCTTGTGGCGTTCATTTTCTGGTTGGATCCTAGCTGCCTTATCCCAACAGTTACAATAAAAGATTACACAAGATTGTGGAGAGTGTTAATGTAAAAGTGGATGAAGAAAGGTATCAAAAGGAGAAAGTGCGAGCAAGTGATCACCCTGAAGACTCAAGTTGCAAAGAAGAAGAATTTGAAGACTCAAGCTGCAAGGAAGAAGATGAAGAAGATGAAAAGAAAGAAATACGACGAAAAGATACAAAGACACCATCCAGATTTGTCTAGAAGAATCATCCAGAAAATCTAATCCTTGGTGACAAAGACACTGAAATGCATACTAGAAGAAGGACAGCAAATACATTTGAGTAGGCAAACTTCTCCTTGCTATCTAAAATAGAGCCCAATAACTTTGCAGAAGCAATTGAAGACATACATTGGATTGGCATTATGGAAGAAGAGCTAAATCAAATTGAAAAGAATGAGACTTGGGAACTTGTCCCAAGACCCAAGGACAAAAATGTGATTGGCACTAAGTGGGTTTTCAAAAATAAGCTCAATGAAGATGGTCAAGTTGTGAGAAATAAAGCAAGGTTGGTATGCAAACGCTATGCTCAAGTAGAAGGCGTTGATTTTGAAGAAACATTTGCCCATGTTGCATGTCTAGAAGCTATAAAAATGTTTTTGACATTTGCTTGCTTTAAGAACTTTAAAGTCTATCAAATGGATGTCAAGTCAGCCTTTCTTAATGGAAATTTAGAGGAAGAAGTATACATTGAACAGCCAGAGGGATTTCTATTATCGAAGAATAAGGATTATGTGTGCAAGTTGAAGAAAGCACTTTATGGGCTAAAGCAAGCCCCCAGAGCCTGATATTCAAGACTTGACAAATATCTACAACAAGGCTTTAAAAGAGGAATTGCGGATAGTAATCTCTACATCAAGACTAAAGGTGAGAATCAGTTGATTGTTGTGGTTTATGTTGATAACATCATTTTTCAAGGTAGTAGTGACATAATGTGCCAAGAATTTGCAATGGAAATACAAAAAGCATTTGAGATGTCCATGCTTGGTGAGTTATTATTCTTCCTTGGGTTACAAATTTCTCAATCCGACAAAGGTTTTTTCATTTCACAAACCAAGTATATAAAGGAAATGTTCAAGAAGTTTAGAATGGAAGATTGCAAACCTATGAGCACACCCATGGTTACGGATTGCAAATTGAGTAAGGCTGATGAATCCCCTGAAGCCAATTAAACTATCTACATGTCAATGATTGGGAGTTTATCATATGTGACAGCTTCAAGACCTAATATTATGCAAGCAGTTGCATGGTAGCATGGTTCCAAGCAGCACCAAAGGAAACCCATGTACAGGCAATTAAGAGGATATTTAAATATCTAAAGGGGACTTTCGAATTTGGTTTGTGGTATCCAAGAGGTGAAGATTTCACCCTACCAACATATACAAATGCAGATTGGGCAGGCAGTATTGATGATAGGAAAAGTACAAGTGGAGGAGCATTCTTTCTCGACAACAATCTAGTGTCGTGGTTGAGCAAGAAGCAAGCTTCAATTTCTTTATCTACAGCAGAGGCCAAATACATTGCAGCAGCATCATGTTGTACACAAATTCTTTGGATGAAGCAAACTTTGAAGGACATTAAGGTAGAATATGATCATCCCATCTCCATACTTTGTGACAACACTAGTGCAATCAATATCTCAAAGAACCCTGTCATGCACTTTAGAACAAAGCACATTCCTATCAAATATCATTTCTTAAGAGAATAGATAGCAGAAGAGAATGTCAAGTTGGAATACATTGCCACAAAGGAACATATTGCAGACATTTTCACAAAGCTCTTCCCAAAGAGACTTTTGAGTATCTCAGGTAGAAATTGGGAGTGAAATCACTCTCATTTAGTCATTAAACTCGTAAGGGAAGCACAAATTCAGGGAGAGCTAATCATTGCATTATCCTTTAGCTCTGTGAAGACTTTGCCAATGATGTCAAAGGGGGAGAGTTGCAGAAAGGGGAAGTATTACAGACAGGGGGAGAACTATGTTCGTGTTGCATTCACAAATTATTTCTATATGAGGTTGTCATCAATGACAAAGCGAAGATTGTTGGCAAATTGTTGTCATTGATGTCAAAGGTAGGAAGAAGAATATCATTACTCTATGCAATTAAACTCACATCATTCAAGGAAGGTCAACTCACCATATGTAGCATTTATATTATCCAATTTATTGTTGTTAAGTGGCGAAATTAAAATAGAATTATTTCTTATAAGGGCCGACCCCTTTGAGGGATCGCCACACTTGGAAGAGGTGCCTTATCATTGTTAAAATGCCTTACTTGGGTAAGACGTCACTCTTGGTACAAGCGCCCTTAGTGGGAGGGATGAAAGCAATTCAAATTTAAATACTTTTGATGAATTCGACCCCTCATGATGAGCAACAAAATTTGAAAGGGTGCATAAAAATAAATAGTTGCATTCATTGCTAAAATGACATATCCATTGATGAAGTCGCCTCCTTTGGTGAAGATATATATAGATTTTCTGTGGAATGTGGCAAAGCAAGCAATGAAGAAGTATATAGTGTGATTTTGAGCAAGTTAAGAGCAGAAATTTTGAAGAGTTTTTCAGATCTATTTTGAAGAATATATGCAACCCTTGTATGAAGAATGAATGCAAATATATATGTAGATCTATAAGAAGGTATGATGCAGTTTTAATGCAGATATAAAGGAGAATTAAGAGCAGATCCATAAGACATGTAATGCAGATTTATAGCAGATTTGAAAAATATTGAAGGCGACTTTATCATCACTCTTGAAGAAGCTCTTTTTGGAGGTTGGTGCCTCTCATATCAAAGAGATTGGTGTCTCTTGTTGAGCTGGTGCTCAGTTGTGGGGATTGGTGTCTCTAGTGGGTTGGTGCCTACAAAGAAGATTTGCAAGAGAAGTAGGTTGGTACCTACGAAGAAGATTTGTAAGAGAAGTAGGTTGGTGCCTACAAGGAAGATTTGTAAAAGGAGTTATATTTTGTTGTGACTAGATTTGGACAGTAGATCCAAGCAGTCCTCCGTGGTTTTTCCCGAAAGGGTTTTCCACGTAAATCTTGTGTTTTCAATTGTGTGGATCTTGTGTGGTTGCTTTTATTGTGGTTGTTAATTTAAAAAAGTAAAAGATTGCCTTATACCGATTCACCCCCCCTCTCAGTATAAGTGTGTGCTCATCAAATCCTCCATATATACTTTTGATCTAATGTGTGCCTCTAGAGCTAAATTATCTTCAAGAAGATATTGTACTTCATTTACATGAAGAAAAATATCAACCTGTAATAGCCAAGTTTTTGTTTCGAGTAAAGATACTGACTGAGATTGAAGTTTTTCATTACTAATGCTCATAGAATATATTGGACTTGAAATTAAAACCTCCTAAGAGAAAAAATATATCTGTCCTCTGTAATGAAGTTAGATGCTAAAGAATAGTACCAACTTCTTGTGTAAGACTCCATTTCTTCAACATATACTACTTGAATAACTTGAGTTGTTTGACCTTCAATTGTCTCTTGTGCAGGTTCTTCGAACAAATATTTGAATGAATAATAGAAGCAACTTGATTTGTCATCTTCTCCAGCGTCTTCTTACTCAATAAGAAGAATAAGAACACAAATTTGCTCTTCAAATGCTTATGTGACCTGAATCTCCTTTGGAGAACATATGAGATACTTGTCTAATAGTAGGTTCTTCCATCAACAACCCCTCAACCTGAAAATTTGAGCTAAGTAGGAAAAATCTCTTATTCTTAAGGATACAGTTGTTCTATGTGTAGTTCCATCCATATTTTTTCATCTTGCTTTCTTCTTTTATTTTTTTCACTTATTTCCAAGTTACAAATTTTGTGAACACGTGAAAGAATTCAATGGATGACTGCAAATTATTGTTTACCTTATCAAGTTCATATTTAGTACATCTCATGGAGCCACCATCGGGTTCATCTAATAAATGTTGAGGATCACTCGAAGATCCTTGATTTGCATTTGAAATTGTCAATAACTATTTGTACCTTTGCATTTTAGGACTTATTTCTTCCATCATGTTTATATGTTCCATGAAACATGTAGTATGTGCATGACAGAAGACGCTTCTACTACTAGCTTTGTCGAAGGAGTAGGCAAACAACGCCTATTGTTGTTATAATTGTTGAAAGCACTATTTCTTCTCAAAGTTGGTGGATACTACTAAAGTAGTGGAATGTTCAAGGGAAGTTGTCTCTTCATATTTTCTAAATCATTTACCACTCTTTGCAATAAAGGATCTGGTGATCTTTATACTAGTAGCCTAATTGAATCTTTTTTAAGTTTTCCTAAAGTGATCAAATGATCCTCCAACTCAATTGTCTGCTACTAAGCGTCCTTTGATTTAGTAGCATGGCTTGTTTTGAGAATAATAATTTAAAAAAATATATATTTGGAGATAAAGCATTTATGAGCAACTTAGAAGAATCTCAAAAAGTGGCTTAAGGATGTTAATGATCCTAATGACTAGACAATTGAATCTTGCAACAGACTCCTTCAAAGGGTTGATGCCATCTTTTTTGGCACTTGAGAGTTGAACAAACAAGATATGACTATCTTCAGTTGGTTTGAAGTGTGCAAGAAATTTGTCACTCATAGTGTTCCAATTAGTGATAGAACCAACTTGAAGATGATGGAACCAATTTGTAGTTGTGCTTGCCAGAGTCTTACCAAATAATCAAATTGCAACATTGTCATGATCAACACCCAAAATTCTACATATTGCGAATGCTAAAATATGCTCGTTTGGATGTTGGCTACAATCATCAGAAAAATTTGGAAAGCCCTTTCATGATCCATGCATAAGAAAGGTCATGATATTCTATTTGAGGTGGATCTTTGTTGTTATTGTTGTTGCCCTCTTGATCAACCATCACTTGTAGTGGTTCTTCAAATTAGGTTAGTTTTTGTTATAGGGAGCTTCCCCTTCTAATTTGACGGGCAATCTATTGTACACATTCTATTTTATATCGCATTGAAATGTGCAAATAAAAACACCGACAATGATTAAGATCACCGCCCATGAATTGAGAAAAAAAATTAGTCCTAACAATAGCACATGACACGATGCATGTACAACTCGTACTAAACAACTTAGCCACTGCACTATGGTATCTATTGCTTCACTATTGCTAAGTACACATCTTGCAGTCTATAATAGGAAAAGGAGACCCACAACACATGTACGCAAAGGAGAAAGGATAAGAAATGATCCTTAGACCTTCCCGTTAAGATTTTAGAGTACTTAAAACAATAGCCTTGTGGGGCACAAGGGCCTCACAAGAAATTAATTGACTTCTTACTAATTTGAAAGCCATGATGTTCCTCTATGACTTTGTGCTTTGTGAATTCTTCTTTTCCCGAGGGGACTTGCAATGATACACTTTTATCATGTTATGTTCTGCTTGTTCTTTTGCTCCTCTAATAAAATATAAATCGAATCCTTTTACTGTTGTATAAAAATAAATCATTTTCTTTATATTTTTATAAATCACACTCCATTTGAATAATATATCACATTAATTAATAGAATCTAACTTTCTCCATCAAATATTTACTAATTTGATAACATAAAAGGAAGTCTTTTTACACTATATAAAAATTATTCAATCTTTGATTGAAATGTTGTAAATTACACTTCATTCAGATGCATACATGACATGAATTAATAAAGTGTACCGTTCTTCATCAAATGTTACTAATTATTTCATTAGTAAGGAGTTTGCATATTGCACCCCTGGTTGCATGATATGTAAACTTCCGCAAAATTTGGGAATGCTTACAATTTCATTCCTAATGTTCGTGTTAATTCAAGTTAAGTCTCTAAAGAAAATAAAAATGCATCTGCTCCAACTGAGCAAAATATACAAGTTAAGAATCGAAAGTAAAATAAGTAAACACTCCCAAAATGTGAACTCCATGACGCTTGCAGTGTAAATAAGGATTGCAGTAGACAACCCAATGGCTCAAACAAGAAAGTACTACTGCTTTTCATTGGAAAAAAATATGGTGCTAAAAATATTAAATAATGATTTGTTCCAAAGTACAACTGTATAGAAGAATCCCTTTATGCTACACTCATTTTGGTCAGATGAAGTAAGAGAATTATGTTACATGGAAAGAAACTGTTCAAAAGGACTATTTTCAGATTACTGAATTGAGGACCCCAATTTAGGCCATGGAAAGCCCACAGACTTCTTTGTATCAAATATTGATGATATCCGAGTCCGTGACAGCAACTATTTTCTTAAAAAGTCGCTATCCAAGCAGAATGTAATCTGCTGTTTTTTGTCTGTTGTGGCACCATTTGAATTAAAGCATATTTTGTGGACACTTCCCAATTACAAAAACATGGAAACTAAAAGGCATAATGGAGGAGTCTAACAGTCAAGGATAGAAACTACACAAAGGGGTCTAACAGTCAAATAATGGAAGAGACATCCAACAGATATTGTTATACAGCCAGATATAGGGCATCTGTTAATTTGGGTCCAACACAAGTAACCACTTCTTTTGTTTACATTCAACACAAAATGCATTTAATTGTCTATATCTAATACAATGAGCATGCAGTGATCTCAAAGGTAGGATGTTATCAAATGAAAACTTCTGCTTCCATGCTGTTCATGGTCGATTTGATAAGATCTTCTCCATGTCACTGAAGAATGGCCATTCTTTTTTGCTCTGTTCACCTTGAAGAATGTTCTGTGCATTTCAAATTTAAAACAACACTTCAGTTCACCATTTAATCAGATGTCAACAATAATATAAAATAGGATGACTAGTAGAAGTCTTCATATAAGTATCTAGGAATAGCTGAGCCTGTTAAGAGAAGAATTGGATCGACGAGATGGATACAAACTATTACAACTATTATTTAACTTCCTAATAGCAAGTGCTAAAAAACTGGTAGTAAACACGAGCATAAATGATGAATTTGGGTAAAATCACAAAAAGTATTTAGGATGATCCTAAATTGCTTGCAAGGATCAACTTTTAATATAATCTCTGGAAAGCACAACTGCAAGTGGGAAGGGAAGAGAATGGAGGATCATAAGGTTTGATGCCTAACCTCATGTTTCTTCAATAGAGATTGCCAGAGAGATTTGCACTGGTCTGGACCACGCTCAATTCCATGTTTCAACAAAATTTTTGAGATCTCTTCCCAAAGGACCTTTGCCTTCTCTGTTTCAAATTGAGTATCCATATTCCCTCGTGTTTCAATAAGCTTCAAAGTTTCATGTGGCTTCCATCTGTTCCGTTTCTTAGCTGGAGAGTGAACTGTCGCTGATGCATCCAATGTTTCAGTGGACTGGTAAGAAACTTCAACACTCCATTTCTTATCTCCAACTTTTGAAGCATTGGCTAATACTATAGTAGGCACAGACGGAGATATGCTGTCAACTCGATCTTTATAATTGTGTGCTTCTGTTGATGTTTCAGGTGCACCTGCAGCAATGTTGTTGCAAATAAATTTCATAACTTCAAATCACTATTTCCAAGTTTGAAAACAATGTGAACGTTTGAAAAACTTTGTATCTATTTGAAGCATTCTAGAGATCAGATTATTATATCCCAGGTAAATAGTGTGACTGTAAGTAAATGTAGACAAGATGAACAAAGTCTCATCAAAATGTTATCAGAAGTGAAAAAAAGTTGCAATTGATTAGCACCTATAGCAATGAAGTTGCAGATATCATAAATCTCAGTTTGTGTGTATAAATGGCTATCATAATTTCATCTAACAATCAGCAATTTTTTTAAAAACATTTTTGCATATCTTGAACGTCTATTTTGGTACATTCTAGAGATCAGACTGTTAAATCTCCAACAAATCATATCTAGAAGATGAATAGAAGGAAATGTCCCAGAATTTTTGAGTGAGCCACACTTTTCTATTTCCCCATTGCAAAGCCTATCTTCTATGGTTTTCCTTATAATCAGTCATGTAGAATACCCAACTATACTTAACTAAAATTTTTCTTTCTTAGACAAATTTACTTGCACTTAACTCTTCAATTACTCAATCTACTTAACATCATTCATGAAAGATAACAATGACAACTTGCATGAATCAACTTGAAGTTGGGCACTTGTATTATTGCTTGATTCAAATCAATACAATTGTCTTATTACAATAGATGATGCCCTCAATGGCATGAATATACAATCTTATTCAATTGATTACAATGAAAGGCCTTGAAGCCTAGATGTATACAATGACTTCACACATGAATAACTTCTTTTCAACTGTATGTTAACACCTCACAACTTGATAAGGGAGCATCACCTTATCACTTGTTGAGGGAGCATCACCCCAACTACTTGAAACTCGCAAGCCTCAAGAACACAAGCATAAAGCTGTGCAGAGAGAAAATTCGCCAAAGATCTAAGATTACAAAATGAAGGTGCTCCCCTCCTTTTATAGTACTCCTCCTCAAAGGCAATGAAGGCACGCTTTTCAATGTAAAGAAGGAACCAAAGCACACTTCCCAAGAGCATATTCTAATGGGTATATTCCATTTGATGGCTCACTCTGAGTTGGCAACCTTGTCCAATTGGCTAGAACAGATCCCAACGCCAACACTTGGACCAATAGGAGAACAGATACTTGCAAAATGCTCATCCAAACCAAGGCGCCAGAATGATACTCCACAAGTGAAGTAGTGCGCCTAACATACCAATTTGATGTCTTTCAAAACTAGGCGCTCAAATTGAATTGTCAGAGCGTAGATATGTGCCTAGTATATCCTAGTGGCTTCAACATGCATGAAATCACTTGAAATGTTCAGTGATGGTTCTCCGACGTTGTTTGAAGTCATCTTAATGACTAGGCGCCAAATTGGGATGATTTCTTCGTGAAATTGCGCCTTGCTAAGGTTAGGCGCCAATTGAGGTTTACAGAGACTCAAAAGTGCGCCTAGTGTTCTAGGCTGCATACTTGTTGACCTTCATTGTTTCAATCAATGGGAAACACTCTAAAATGCCTTCTCCTTCAAATACCTAATCTCAATTGCAAGTTTATATGATCTTTTGGAAGGCGCCAAAACTAGGCTATTCAAACTGAGAAATGCGCCTAGACTCATCTAGCCATTCTCTAGCAAAGTTTTCATTGTTTGAAGTATATTGGAGATTGAAACATCAACTCGCACCAAGGTATCAAGATTTCATGTTGAATTGGACATGTTTTGATGAAGGCGCAAATGTGAGGTTGGAGATGAGGAAAAGTGCGCCTCACTCTCTTAACATTACTCTTGTCAAAGATGATGATTTTGACTAAGTAGATGATCTTTGGACCAATCTTTAATCCTTTGATGATCAATTTAGCCTTCCAAAATCACTTCCTTGCTAAGGCGCAATTCTAGGGTTCCAGAGGCATGATCTAGTGCCTAGGCGCCCATTGTGGATTGCTTGATCAAGAAATGGCACCTTGATCCTTAGGCGCATATTTGATGTGGTAGGAGCGCCAACTAGTGCCTAGGTTTACTTAGGCAAATTTATGATCTCCAAACTCAATTTGATACTCCCGGATGCTCAACTGGAGGTCCAACACTTTGGATATCATTGAATTATGCCTTCACAAGTTAGGCGCTCTTTTGAGATTGCACAGAGGCCCAAGAGTGCCTAAGACAATTGCTCAATTGACTTAGTCAACATCATCTTGGGAACCAATCAATCCTTTCCTACCAAGGCACCTTGTTTGGTATGATAGATGTGCCTCATAACATGATGTATCTATGCTAGGCGCCATTTGAGGCTGGAGGAGAGAGAAAGTGCGCCTAACCTCACTTAGGCAACTTCTGGTCTTCAAAACCTTGATTCAGTGTGTTGACAAGCTTTAATGATGATATGCTTATCATATTGCACTTCCAAACCTTGATAGAGGACTCCAAATCCTTCGGCGCTCATTTGGTACCAGACAGATAGAAGATGCGCCCTGGCTTTAGGAGTCAAGTTCCTGCTTACTTGGCTTCCAGACTTAGCCAATTTTGCCATTTTTGTCACAAGTTGATAGCTTTTGACTTTGTACCCGCAAAACAACACATTCAGTTAGTCAAAAACCAGGTTCATTCCCTTATCTTACGTATTAGCCCACCGGGAATGATGAATAGGCTAATCCGGGTTCATGATTGACTCATGCCGGAAACGGGGACATGACAGTCTCCCCTTCCCGAGATTGCTTGTCCTCAAGCAATTGAAGGTTAGGATGCTCAAGAATCTTCTCTTCTTCCCAAGTAGCATCCTCCATCGGCAACCCTTTCCACTTCACCAAATATTCCCTTATGCTCTGGTTGCACAGTTTCTTTTCCCTCATATCCACCACTCTCAGGTTCAAGTGCAAGCATTCCTTCTTCATCTAGTGGTGGCAATTCTTCCGATGAAACCACATGTTGCCCTAGTGCCTTCTTGAGACACGACACATGAAACACATTGTGTATGCGGCTTTTTGCTGGCAGATCAAGTTCATATGCCACTTACCCGACTCTTCTCAACACCTTGTAGGGTCCATAGAACTTGGGTTTCAACTTCTCGGCTCCTGTCTTCTTCAAAGAACTTTGCCTATAAGGTTGAAGATGCAAAAACACCATATCACCAACTTCAAAACTGCGTTCAACCTGGTGTTTGTCGGCATACACCTTCTGTTGATTTTGAGCCCTTTGTAAGTTGTCCTTAAGTACTCGCAAGATGTCTTGCGTATCCTGCATCAATTCTTTAGCTCGAGGAGCTCGACTGTCATCCAATGCCAAATCAATAAAGGAAACTGCATCATACCCATACAATGCATGAAAGGGAGACATGTCAATTGACATATGGAAAGTGGTGTTGTAGTAGTATTCTCCAAGATGTAACCACTTTATCCAAGCACGCTGATGATCAGATACATAATTTCTCAAGTATCCCTCAAGCCATTTATTGACAATTTCAGTTTGCCCATCAGTTTGAGGATGATAGCTTGTGCTTGGTGTTAAGTCAGTACCTACTAGTCGAAATAGCACTCTCTAGAACACACTGATGAACCGGCTATCTTGATCACTGACTATGGTTTTAGGAAGGCCATGTAGTCTGAAGACCTCTCAAAAGAATAACTCGGCTACTTGCAATGTTGAATACCCAATTGGTATCGCAAAGAAGTGAGCATACTTCGTTAACCAGTCAACAACTACATAGATACAGTCCTTTCCTTGCACCTTTGGAAGTCCTGTGATAAAATCCATTGAAATACTCTCCCACTTATGTTCCGGAATTGGTAGTGGTTAGAGTAATCCTGTCGGAAAAGTATGTTCTGACTTGTTCTGCTGACAAGTCAAACATTCCCTGACATACTGTAGAACATCTTCTTTCAGACCCTTCCAAGTGAATCTTTCCCTAATTTGTTTATAGGTCTTGAAATAGCCAAGGTGTCCTACAAGTGGAGTATCATGGTATGTTTTCAAAATCTGCTGCTTGAGCTCCGATTCAGGAGTTAGGAAAATTCTATCTTTATAATAGATGATGTCATCAACCACCTTATACCTATCATCCTAAATGATTCCATCCACGATCTCACAAGCAAACTTTGATTTGGAGTACTCAACTAAAAGCTGAGACTTCCAATCAACTGAAACTTCACTTAGGACACAAATGGTAGGTTTCCTAGACAAGGCGTCTGCTACCACATTCTTCTTACCTTTAATATATTCAATGTCAAAGTCATATGCCTGTATCTTAGTAACCCACTTTTGTTGTCTTTCATTAAGATCCTTCTGCCCTATGAAATACTTCAAACTGTTGTGATATGTCCTGACCACAAACTTCGCTCCAACTAGATACTGGTGGAACTTAGCCAAAGCATGCATGATTGCCAGCATCTCCTTGTCATAAGTTGAGTACAATCTCTCTGTGTCCTTCAGTTTTCTACTTTCGAATGCAATCGGATGATGTTCTTGCATCAAAACTGCTCCAATGCCTTCTCCAGAAGCATCACATTCTAGGACAAAAGATTTAGTAAAATCTGGCAAAGCCAGCACTGGTGTTGTACTCATTACTTCTTTCAATCTGTCAAATGCAGCTTGAGCTTCTATTGACCAGATGAAAGCCCCTTTCTTTGTTAGATTCGTCAAGGATGCAAAGAGCTGCGAGAACCCCTTAACAAATCTTCTGAAGTAACTGCAGAGGCCAAGGAAACCTCTCAATTCAGAAACATTCCTGGGTACTAGCCAATTGCAAATGGCTTCAATCTTCTCTTCTTGAACTTTCACGCCATTAGCTCCAATCACATGACCCAGGTATAGTATCTCCTTTAGTCCAAAGTCACACTTAGACATCTTTGCGTACAAAGATTGTTTGTCCATGATGTTCAAAATCTCATCCAAGTGTTGGAGATGTTCTTCCCATGTCTTGCTGTAAATCAAGACGTTGTCGAAGAAAACCAACAGGTACTTCCTCAACTGCTTGTTAAAAACATGATTCATGCAAGACTGGAAAGTAGCTGGAGCATTGGTCAATCCAAACGGCATCACCAAGAATTCATAATGACCATAATGGCATCTGAATGCAGTTTTCGGAATATCTTCTTCTCGAACACGGATCTGATGATAGCCAGATCAAAGATATATCTTGGAGAAGTAGATTGCTCCATGCAACTCATCTAGTAGTTCATCAATCCTAGGTATGGGATACCTATTCTTGATAGTCTTTTGGTTCAATGCTCGATAATCCATGCACATTCGCATTGTTCCATCCTTCTTCACGAGCACTACTGATGATGCAAATGGACTAGAAGATGGCCTAACGTGCCCCATATCGATCAACTCTCTGATCGTCTTCTCAATCTCAATTTTGAAATGCCTTGGATGCCTGTAGGGTGCAATATTGATGGGTTTGGTCTCATCCTCCAACTCAATCACATGTTCAAAACCCCTCTTTGGAGGTCTGCCTGAAGGTATATTGCCAAACACCTTACTATGCTTATCTATCATAGCCTGAATATCCACATGATAAGGTTCTTCATTAGAGTGAAGATGATTCTCCTTGATACACACTTGTGCTGCCCATTCAATATCATTATGTCTAATCAATGCTTCCATGTGTTTGGCTGTGACAACTTTGGGATTTCCATCAGATAATGATTTCATCTTGATCTTTCTTC
This sequence comes from Cunninghamia lanceolata, assembly GCA_027924645.1. NCBI lineage: Eukaryota > Viridiplantae > Streptophyta > Pinopsida > Cupressales > Cupressaceae > Cunninghamia > Cunninghamia lanceolata. Next base: position 6,096,002 of record BSBN01000071.1, on the reverse strand, counting down.
CGTCATGCATGAATTCCAATTCCATCTTCTGAAAATCCTGAACTATTCTTCCAAGTGAATGTAACCATTGTACTCCTAGCACTAAATCAATATGCCCAAGTCCAACTACATAGAAATCATCCTGTAAAGTATAATCACCCATTTGAATTTGCAGCTGGGTCACTCTTCTTGTGCAATCCATAATGAATCCGTCTACGACTGCTATCTTGAAACCTTCGAAGTCTTCAACTGTCAGACCTCACTTAGCTGCTAAGCCTTCATCAATGAAGTTATGAGTAGCACCACTATCAACTAGACATGTGACCCTTTGTCCTTTGATAACTCCTTTATACGAAAAGCATGATACTTAGGCACTCCTGAAAGTGTTGCAATGGTTACTTTATCTTGTACTTCTCCCATAGCAACATCAAGAGTAACTTAATCAATTCCTTCTTCTTCATCATGAATTGATTCTTCCTCGGTTTGTGATTCTACTTCACTCTCTTCACCTGATAACACTTCTATCAAATGAGCTTTACCTTTGCCAAGGCACCTGTGTCCTGGTTCCCAAGGTTGCTTGCATGAGAAACAAAGCTTCTTTCTCCTAAGCTCGTCTCTTTCAACAGCTGTCATGTCTTGAAACTTCTTTGGTGGAAATGACTGTCTTCTTTGAGTTGAACCAACTCCTTTGTAAAACTTCTTCTTAGATGTATAGGCAGGAGTAATGTCAAGATCAAGAGCGAAGTCAATTGCTTCTTCCAGGTTTGCTGGCCTTTGTACCTTTACCAATGGCTTAATCTGACTGTTCAATCCCTCAATGAACAACATAGTGATTCTTCGGTCAGTCATGTCAGGTACCATCACCGCTATCTTCTAAAACTCATTTACATACTGCACAACCCTTCCTTCTTGCTTGAGTTGGGCTAGTTTGCGATAGTACACTTCAGTGTCTTTTCTATCAAACCTTTGAATCAACTTGGTTACAAACTCATCATAGGAATCTATCCTATCATGATGTTGAGAGACTAGACCATGATGCCACCATTCATAAGCCAACCCTTCAAGGTGCATTGTAGCAAAGTGAATCGCCTTCTTTTCTGTCAAAGGCTTAAGAGAAAGGTATGTATCCAGCTTGTTCACCCAAGCTCTAGCACTGAGCTTAACACTTCCATCAAAGGTTGGAATAGGAACTCGATTCAAGGCTTCTTTATACTCCTTTGTATCATCATCCCTTCTAGGACGAAAGCCTCTAGCTCTACCACGCCTGTCCCTATCTTCCCTCTTCTGTCGGCAATATTCATTGAAAGACATCATTTCCCGAACACGATCTGGTAATCTGGCGTAGAGATCTGCAAAGAGTGCTACTTCATCTTCAAAGTTATTCTGCTCTCCCTCATCAAACTCTTCATCAGCTTCATTGCCTTGTCCAGGTGGTGGTGGAAGGAAAGTAGGTCTTATAGGCCTATCAACAGTTGGAGTCCATGTGCGAACTCTTTTGCCTATTGCACTAGCAGCATCATCATCATGCTGCTCTTGTCTAGTTGCTTCACCTTGTTGACCGCCTACTCCTTGATTCGTGTTTTGAAGGGATTGTAGGACTTGTTGCAATATATGCGCTGTCTGTTGTTCGTTAGCAATGTTCCTGAAGATCTCCCTTGCTTCATGTTCATTATCACCAGGTGGACTTCTACTTCTTCTTTCACCCATGTAAGCCTATCTAGCTGCAATTGCTCCTGAAAGAGTATCCTCTTGTGGGTAAGGATGAGTCCACTGGAACTGCCTTCTTTGTTCACGCGCAATGTATCTCCTTGTTCTATCACTTTGTTGATCACCTTCTTGCATTACCCAAAGGCTGGTAGGATCCAAGCTCTGATACCACTGTAGAATACCCAACTATACTTAACTAAAATTTTTCTTTCTTAGACAAATTTACTTGCACTTAACTCTTCAATTACTCAATCTACTTAACATCATTCATGAAAGATAACAATGACAACTTGCATGAATCAACTTGAAGTTGGGCACTTGTATTATTGCTTGATTCAAATCAATACAATTGTCTTATTACAATAGATGATGCCCTCAATCGTATGAATAGACAATCTTATTCAATTGATTACAATGAAAGGCCTTGAAGCCTAGATGTATACAATGACTTCACACATGAATAACTTCTTTTCAACTGTATGTTAACACCTCACAACTTGATAAGGGAGCATCACCTTATCACTTGTTGAGGGAGCATCACCCCAACTACTTGAAACTCGCAGGCCTCAAGAACACAAGCATAAAGCTTTGCAGAGAGAAAATTCGCCAAAGATCTAAAATAACAAAATGAAGGTGCTCCCCTCCTTTTATAGTGCTCCTCAAAGGCAATGAAGGCACGCTTTTCAATGTAAAGAAGGAACCAAGGCACGCTTCCCAAGAGCATATTCTAATGGGTATATTCCTTTTGATGACTCACTCTGAGTTGGCAACCTTGTCCAATGAGCCAGAACGGATCCTAATGCCAACACTTGGACCAATAGGAGAACAGATACTTGCAAAATGCTCATCCAAACCAAGGCGCCAGAATGATACTCCACAAGTGAAGCAGTGCGCCTAACATACCAATTTGATGTCTTTCAAAACTAGGCACTCAAACTGATTGTCAGAGGGTAGATATGCACCTAGGATATCCTAGTGGCTTCAACATGCATGAAATCACTTGAAATGTTTAGTGATCGTTCTCCGACATTGTTTGAAGTCATCTTAATGACTAGGTGCCAAATTGGGATGATTTCTTCATGAAATTGCGCCTTGCTAAGGATAGGCACCAATTGAGGTTTACAGAGACTCAAAAGTGCGCCTAGTGTTCTAGGCTATATACTTGTTGACCTTCATTGTTTCAATCAATGGGAAACACTCTAAAATGCCTTCTCCTTCAAATACCTAATCTCAATTGCAAGTTTATATGATCTTTTGCAAGGCGCCAAAACTAGGCTATTCAAACTGAGAAATGCGCCTAGACTCATCTAGCCATTCTCTAGCAAAGTTTTCACTGTTTGAAGTATATTGGAGATTGAAACATCAATTCGCACCAAGGTATCAAGATTTCATGTTGAATTGGACATGTTTTGATGAAGGCGCAAATGTGAGGTTGGAGATGAAGAAAAGTGTGCCTCACTCTCTTAACATTACTCTTGTCAAAGATGATGATTTCGACTAAGTAGATGATCTTTGGAACAATCTTTAATCCTTTGATGATCAATTTAGCCTTCCAAAATCACTTCCTTGCTAAGGCACAATTCTAGGGTTCCAGAGGCATGATCTAGCGCCTAGACGCCCATTGTGGATTGCTTGATCAAGAAATGGCACCTTGATCCTTAGGCGCATATTTGATGTGGTAGGAGTGCCAACTAGCGCCTAGGTTTACTTAGGCAAATTTATGATCTCCAAACTCAATTTGATACTCCCGGATGCTCAACTAGAGGTCCAACACTTTAGATATCATTGAATTTTGCCTTCAAAAGTTAGGCACTCTTTTGAGGTTGCACAGAGGCCCCAGGGCGCCTAAGACAATTGCTCAATTGACTAAGTCAACATCATCTTGGGAACCAATCAATCCTTTCCTACCAAGGCACCTTGTTAGGTATGATAGATGTGCCTCATAACACGATGTATCTATGCTAGGCGCCATTTGCGGCTGGAGGAGAGAGAAAGTGCGCCTAACCTCACTTAGGCAACTTCTGGTCTTCAAAACCTTGATTCAGTGTGTTGACAAGCTTTAATGATGATATGCTTATCATATTGCACTTCCAAACCTTGATAGAGGACTCCAAATCCTTAGGCGCTCATTTGGTACCAGACAGATAGAAGATGCGCCCTGGCTTTAGGAGTCAAGTTCCTGCTTACTTGGCTTCCAGACTTAGCCAATTTTGCCATTTTTGTCACAAGTTGATAGCTATTGACTTTGTACCTGCAAAACAACACATTCAGTTAGTCAAAAACCAGGTTCATTCCCTTATCTTACATATTAGCCCACCGGGAATGATGAATAGGCTAATCCAGGTTCATGATTGACTCATGCCAGAAACGGGGACATGACAAGTCATCCATTCAGGGAAACATAAAGCGAAAGCTTTTTCTTGCCGGAGTTCTCAAAAATTGGGCTTCTTCAATATACATTTTATGTCAATTTTATGGGCATCTTTAAATTTCACCTTATTTCCACAATTTCTACAGTTATTCCTAGTGGATAATCATGCTGATTGATATATGGATATCTGTTTCGATGCTGCTGCATAAGGACTCTTTAAAAGGACTATTTATAAGCTGTAAATCCCTTCTGCATCTATTTGTTATGAAATTCTATATTTTGTACCTTTTTACTACCGTATATTGTGTGTTTATAGCTTGTACACTTCTTAGCCAGCGATGAGCATTAATTTCTTTATTCCAAAACTAGACAAGGGCCTCCTACTAATTGCCAAAAATGAACAAAAAATAGACAAATGTGCATATACAAACTAGAAATTTGACATTGTAAATATAGTTTACAATGCATTATTGAGTAATGCAAAAACTTTGAATAGGGTTGATGGCAATGTCAGATTCCTTCTTCCCTACTGTTAGCAATATTGATGTGGACAGTGCAAAGCAAAGAGAAGCTGTTCTAAATATTTTAAATTCGTGTGATATGGAAACATACGGACAAAACATGTTATTTACTTTCTTTCTTAGGATCCAACTCACAGTATGCACTTCAGCACTTCCAATACTGAACATCAAAGCATCAGAAAGCATAACTTCTTAGGATAACTTGATTCTCATATAGACTTGAGTACGCCATACATAGTCAATTGAATGAAAGAGACCAAAATTTGTATTCAAAAACCAAAAAAACTAATGTTTTGTTACCTTTATTGTCATCCTTGCTTTGGGGACTTGTCACCAACTCACCTGTCACATCCCTGATTGTAGTATCTAGGTTGTACTTGTCATGTGAAGAAGTTACTGATAAAGTATTCTTCAAGTTTCGAGGCACATTACCATCTTTTGCAGATCTTCTTAGCTTTGTATCCTTGGAAGTAATGTCAGCAATATTATCCACAGCCATTACAATTACTTCTGGTCGTCTATTATTGTACTTCCTGACAACCTTCCTCATTACTGTAGACATGGTGTATTCTACATGAGCAATTGGACAATTTGGAGGGCAGCTTTCTAATGCTGCACTTGCAGCCTTCTGCAATGCCTCTAGAAGTTTTCCATTATCAACCCATAAGCAACGAGTTGTGATGCGTATTTTTCCTTTTAGCAGTGCCTGTGATTCAGATTTTCCATTTCCAGCTAAGTCCAAATGGGTTTTCTTAGGCCGTATAACTTCCACACTGCAACATAATTAGAATCAGTACAGATCTGCATAGAGCATTACAAACAATGCATTTTCTACTATCTCAATTTGAAAGGTAAATGGAATTATGGAAGCTCAAAATAAAGCAAGTTATTTAGTCTTATGCCTCTTAGCCACTTAACCCTTAATTATTCCAAAGGCCTGAAAATAGCCCATTATCATATAAGCAACCACAAAACATGTATAGAGGCTTCCTTAAAAAAGTAAATCTGACTTCACATTATTAAGTTTTGACTCTGGCTCTATTAAGTGAACTGCATCTCTTACTTTAGCTTGATATTTGATATTTCACCTTCTAAACATTTTGTATTGGTTGAATGCAATGCTACTGGAAGCAATAGTCACATAATCTGGAAGGCATTGTACATCTGGTTGTTGTTATATCCCTGAAGTGCCTGCAAGGCACATCCTTTAACCACTAGTAGGTATGCCCTTCTAATAACAAGTATCAGCACACCTTTGCACATAGTAACTGCTGCCTATGGGGCTAAGAGCATAACTTATTTTTGCAAGGCATCAAGAGATACCACCATGTAATATGCTGGCCTAAATTATTGTCTATTTCAACAAATGTTTGACAAAATGCCCATTACATAGAAATTTGAAACAGAGCCTTTTTAGTACACTGTGATTATAGGAATGAATAAATTAAATGCAAACAACTCTGTATGCTGATATAAATTGCAGATCATAATTTCCATTCATATACAGTGCTGGAACAAGTGTTTTAACCTTCATAAATTAGATATAGAAGTATAGATTCCACAGTACCTCAAAAGAAGTCTGAAACCTTGTGAATGGGACTGATTGAATGCAATTAACAGCTGCTAACACTGATGCAATGAATAAAAGCAGCTTTAGTCATAGAAGAAATTTATGATTTATAATTTCTATTGATATTGAAACTTGAAATTCACATGTATTTGGAGGTTCAACTCATTTTTTGGTCTATGATATGTATTAAATTCTAATTTTGATTTATATATAAAGGAAATTCAATAATATGTTCAACAAATTCAATAATATGTATGTTTTTAAAGAATATTTTTTAAAAATTATGTATTTTTAAATGTTCGATAAATTTGCTAAGTTTTTCCCTGAATTTTTGCCAAGCCCCTAGTTTTTAAAATTTTTGGGTCTATCAAGTAATTGTCGAGTCCGAGTTTTTCAACTATGATATGGACCACTAAGATCACATTGTAAACTGACAATGAGTCATGAGTGCTATTTTAATTTTCCATGCCAACTGTGACTTTTTGGTTCATTGATTCCTTTAAACTTGTTAATGTTTTATTTGCTTCTCTTGATATGCTCACCAAAAGCACATTTATTGTCAGTCATTGGTCATTTCATTAATTGGTGTTCATCGGACATGTCCCTCCATCAACATTCACTGATTATGTTTTTGATTCTTTTGTTTTCTTAATTCATTTATTTGTTAAACACCATCCTTGGGGTCCAAGATGTATGTTAGTTGTTTATCCTTGAGCTTGATCAACGATCATCGGGTACTACTTCCAACCAACAAATGTTGTTCATGACAATGTATATCATTTCTCCATGATTGTAAGTGGTTCAATTTCTATTAAGTTTGTTGTAAGATTCTGCCTCACATAGCCTTGTCTTAATTTTAATGCATTGATCAATGTTATGTTCCGTCTAAGCCTTCCAAATGTAATGATCCATTATCAAAGATTTCTATAATCTATTTCATATAGTTTTTTCAATTTGCATAACTTGCCTTGCAAACTTTCTTCATTGCCCAATCAATTTTCTACTACCATTCCCAAGCTAGGTACCATGAAATTCATTAGTTCTATAGCTTTCTATCCATACATAAGTTGAAACAAGGCAAGCTCTAATCCTGTCTTAAAAGTCATTCTGTACCACCGGCTTTCAAAAATATGGCAGTGATAAATAAACTAAACACAGGACAAAAGAATTCAATTGGATGGTGGAGATTGCATGGGGGCAATGTTCCAAAGTCAAGGCAACTAGCCATTTGCTTCTTATCACAAGTTGCTAGTTCCTCATTATGGAGAGTAATCAGTCAGAACAGACTCGCCTCTAAGAGAGCAAAAAACTGATTGTTTTTCATGGTAGCTGTAATTTCCCCTCCCTAAGCACTCAGTGTGGTGACCATTAGCCTATTCAGCAAGTTCCCATGGGCTAATGAGTTAGGGTTAGGTAACGCTTGGTGACCCTTCAATCCCGTTTATTTGGCGATGACAGGTGTTGCATTGAGCTCCATTGGTTGAGATTTGCATAATGCCCTTTTCTAGGGTGGATTCGGGCATTTTGTTCAAATTTACTATTTTTAGTAAGTACAGGATGGACACCGACTTGGTCAGTTCACAGTATTTCTATTTTGGGAATGTCGGTGAATGTATTTGACGATGATATCTTGGCAGTCAACATGGTCCAGAGCAATTAATTTAAATAACGTTAAAATATTAAAGTTAAATTAAAGATTTAACTTTAACTTTATTTAATTTGATAAAGTGACTTATAAGGCGCCTAGGGAGACATAAGGAGTGGTGTTTTAAAATAAATAAAGTATACTTCCTAGGGATGGCCGCCCACATGGGAGATATAAGGATGTTTAAAGGAAATGAAATATTTTTATATTCCAACTTGAGGGTGGGTTTTGAGGGCAAATAAAAGAGTTTTCTTTGGGCTCATTTGTATGCATTTTTCGGAGAGAATTTGTAACGACATTTTGCTAGATTGAACCTGGTTCATCCTTTGGCTTTGTGGAGACGAAATCCTTCACAGAGATCATCTTCTTCATTGGTGAAAGACCCACCTTGGAGGATTTAATGTTGATTTCATACAGGGATCACATTGGAGTTTATTGTTGCAGTTTTTGTGAAGTTTTGCCAAGGAATTTATATCAGATTTTTAGGGCAGATTGAAGAAGGCTTAACAGAAGTAATTTTGATTTTTGAAGGCACAATATCAAATATTCATTGCCAATTGTTGGCCGTACCCTCTCATTTGCAGGTCGTACCCTTTTTGCAGACTATTTGGCTTTGACTTGAAGTTTCCTCATCATTCATGGCATGAGAGATTGGTTTTCTTGTTGCAGCAGAGGAAGGAGGTTATGGTAGACATCGGAAGGTGATTTGACCATATTTATTGCTATTGCACCTGCTCAAATCAGGCCGTACCAGGAAAGAGGCAAGGCGTGGCCTCTCTAGGGCCAAGCACTTAGGGTTTGGGGCTTTTTTCTGCATCTTCAGAGGCGCTTTGGATGTCCATATTACTGATTGGCAATTTGGAGGTGGAGAACGTAGGGTTTGCTTGCTTTTGATGCCATTTTATGAAGTCCAATTTGTTGTAATAGTTCATGTTAGACCTGCAACATTTAAAACAGCAAATAGGTATGTCTGTTTTTGCATTGTAATGACATTTCATCAACTAGGTAACTTTAGTTTTGATGATTTATTGCATTTCCAGTCTATTGTTGAATGTGGGTATTTTCAAATATTGCATTTGAAGAGTTATTTCAGTTCTGTATTTATTGCAAATATATCTATTGTGCAACACAACCTCTACATCTCCATCTACTTCTATAAACACTCCAAAAACTGAAAATAAAACAACAGAAAAAAAATCAGAACAAGGGTGTATGTTACAGTAGCCTTTGTCTCCAAACTCAAAAGACTCGAGAATATGCACATCAACCAGAAATTGATGGTATGTACATCTAGAGGATGCTACACAACTAATGAAGAGGATATATAGATAGGCATATAAGTTTGGTGGGGGTACCATTGCATATCTTCAATCAGCTTGAGTGCAGTGACAGGAAGGAGATGAGCAATGATGAAGCCTTATTGGACCACTTAGAGGCAAAAGATCAAGCACAACCCATTTGAGCCATATTGGCAAACATGATAAATTGTCCCCGTTTTAGTTTTTTATGTATCGATCTGATGTAGTACAAGAACACTATAACTCTATAAAACATTGCAATGAAAACTTTTTTGTATTTTATTTTATGATTGTAAATGTATCATTGAATTTTTATTTTGAATTTTTTATTTTCGGCTACTATAAATGAGAAAATCAATAATTTCATCAAACTTGTCGATTTTTCTCTTTATTTTACAATTGAAAATATTATAACATTATTTGAAATTTTTTATTTTCTTTATATTTATTTTTGTACCACTGCCCCCTTAGCACATCCTATAATGTCCCTTATTAGGATTTTTAGGAAATATGTAATTTTTTTTGTATTTTTCTTTGATTGTGGAAAATTGAAAATTAGTGCTAAAAGTAAATACCAAATGTAGATGCCAAAATGTGACTGAAATTAATGTTGATCAACAATACATGATAATTTCAAACCCTTGTCAATCAAATATGCAACTCCAAATAGCGAATGCAACCCTCACAAGCTGATGTATACCCCCAAATACACTATTAATCAGCTACAACAGCAAATCTGAAAGCAATTATGATAGCTGATTTATGGTTGATATTATATAAACAGCAAATGTAAACATTAGGGACTAATTTTATACTTATATCTGATCCATGGCAAATAAAATCAGAATATTCATAACCCTATGCAGCCAAACAACAATATTGTTCAATAATCAATCTCCTTCAATTCTGATATTGGAAGCTCTTTTGCAAATATCATTATTCAGAAAAAATCCGAATAAAATACTATAGCACAATATTAACAACTAATAACAAATTATTTCTAAATGTCCTTAATTACCAACAATATTCCAAATATCTAATAATAATTGCTAGCTCCCAATGGGATGCAAACATACCAAACAAAACTCCCCAATGTGTACAACAGACCCCACCAATCAATTTTATGTGCTGCGATTTAATATCAAAGACTCCAAAAAATATATTAACTATGCTGCAATTAATTCCAAGGGCTGCACTCAATGTTGCAAGGTTGCGGCTGGGAATAACTACTTTATTTTTATGGGGTGTGGTTGGGAATTAGACAAGGCAAACCCCAAATATGCTATTCAACAAATAAATAAAATATAGTGCTAGGAACACACTCCAATTGCTGATATATATATATATATATAATTCTAAATTCTTCAATAATAATAACTAAAAATTACAAAAACTATTGATTTGATAATACTGCACAATTTGCTTGCAAATATGAATCGAACAACTGCAACCTATGAAGCCTAAATGTGATCCTTGAGTAGAATCGCCTCAATGGATATGAGAGTTTTTGTCCCCAAATCCAACTGTGGAAAACCAAGAGGGTTTTTGTTTTCTAAATCTCCAACACCGAGGATTTTTGTCTTTGAATGTTTCTAAGTTCTAACTCCAAATCTTGATGACAAATCAGATAAATAGGATAGGATAGATGATTTGATGTGAATCTTGACCTCTCTTTTATATGCACCTACTCTGGGCCCTCTATTTTTTTTTTTTAATTTAATTTACTTTTCCCTCCAAGTATTTAAAAATATTTTTAAATTACATCCAAAGGCCCTTTTTGAGTTACCTTTTGAATGAAGTGTTAAAAATGCTTATCACACATTATGTAGGGCCTATAATAATCTTTAGGTTGCCCTCTTGAAAATAAAGTGATTGAGCCTACTTAAAATATTATTATTTCCCTTATTATATCCATTAGCCTATGGGAAATAAAATAGGCTACAGGTCTTCAATTGATTCTTTTTATTTTTGAGAAGGGAACGTGACACATCCCCTTATTGGGTACCCACATTCACTAGTCCTTCAAAAAAGGGGAATATGTGGAACAAAGCAAAGAATCCATCCATAATAGTACGATGTGAAACTCTGAAGTAATAATGTAGATATTATTACTCAGCCACTCAAGTATGTGTACCTGACAATTACAATGCCATCCAGTGCAATTTTCATCCTCTCATCAATGCAAAGTTCTGTTGAATTTCCAAAAGCTTTATCTCCATCATTGTACATCAACTGTGTTTTGTGAAAGAAATGATTTAATCCAAGTGAAGATGCTCAAATTGGCAAGACAATCATTAAGCAATATTTTGCAATTTACAATCAGAAATATTGTTTTGTAATAATCAGGCTAACCTGTAAATTCTCCTTGCCTAGAGAAGCAAAACCATTAGAATGAACTCTTCTATTTCTAAGGTGAGAAACTCCCAGCATCTCCCCATTTTTAATTACCTAGATAAGAATATACAGAGGCAATTAGAATATGTGAAGCTCTTATTCCTTGTCAAGTGACTAAACCATTTAAATAACAACAAATCAGCAATAGAATAAAGTTAAACACATTTGAGTCCCTTGGGTGCACTACATTTTCATGACTACAAAGCATTCTCTTCTCTGCCAATTTTTTCTTCCAACATCGTGGATATAAGTAAAAAGTTGCTCTGAACTTACACTTGTATGTTGAATCCCAGTAGACTTTCCAAGCAGCTCGTGTTCTTTGAGGAAAGCAAATTCACCATGGATAGGTAAGAAATGCTGGGGCTTTACCATCCTAAGAACTTCCTCCTTTTACAACAAATTATGTGAATATTAAAATTTGAACTAGATGATAAGTACATTGAGAAATCCAACTTCAAAACAAAAAAGATCTATTTAATGTATTATCTTCATTGAAGAAGGCATAATAAAAATAATATCAAAGATTCCATGTTAGGAGAGAAATTCTGAACAAAACACTTTGAGCTCAACCTTAAGAATAAGTGGAAATGCAACCATTTCCAAGTTTGTTGAGATGGGAGGCATAACGAGTAATATGTCAAAGGATGATAATTTTTCATCTATTTAGTAACAATTTTCTTACCTACAGACAGAACACAAGAAATAAACAAAAATTAGAGCGCATTCATCCTGCTCAAGCACTAGAAGCACATAATCTATAGAACATTCATCTAGGATCATTGTACAGGAGAAATGTCCCTAGAGACATGAAATACAGCCATCCAAATCTACCATTTAGTTCTTTGTTCAATCATGTGACTCTGCTTCCCTTGTTCGCAATCCATAGCTTGAGAATGCTTCACACATGACTCGATCACTCACCATATGAATCTATTTACAAAATCCATTTACCCTTTAAAGCAAGGTTACAAAAGAGTTCAACTGTATGTGCAAGCACATTCAAGTGCCAATGCAGTAAGATGCCCCAAATTTAAGAAGTTAGATTCAGATTTAAAGAAAATTCAAATCATTATTGAAAATCAAAATGAATATTCATCATGCACAGGGTAGTCTGATAGTTTTAGTCTTTAGATTTGTTTACCTTGCCTGATAAGATTAAATTATAGATAAATTCTTGGATTTTATTTATCTCCATTCAGAATTTCAGACACACCCGTAAACTCCTTTCCATGATCCTTAGGGAAATTGTGTTAATGCTGGGTGTTTGGTATCTTTCTAACTATAAATGCTCTTAGGAAGTCAGAAACTAAAGATTAAAAAAATTCTTTGCAGCTAAATAGTATCTTTGAACACTGGACATAATTTAGAAAAATGGACCAAAACATCAGACCTATTACAAAGGTCCCAACCAACAACTAACCAGTTGATTGACTGCATGGTGCTTGAACTTAAGCACATCCAACAACTTCTTTGTGTGTCCAACCCCTACAACTCATATTCATTTTCATAAACATTACATTTGAGCATTTTTTTCTTTCAAAGTTGAAACCTACTCAATGCTTCAAAGTTCAAACATTGTCTGAAAAACTTTCACAGATGCTCATCATCCCTCTGTGCCATCCATTTATGCATGCATAGATGATGAACTATGAGATTAATGGTCTGTACTTATTAGATAAGTTACTTTGGTGATTGCATCAAAATGAAAAGCACAGATTTACTGGAAAATTAACAGCGACAAGAAAAATACACAGAATTCAATTAGCTTTATCCTTCCAAGTTTGATGCCAGATATAGATTTTCTGAAGTTAGAAGCAAAACTGGCATGGAAAGCCAGACATTAATTCACAAATCAGCTTTTAAAGGCTAAGAAGACTATAAAATTCTTGCAAGTTAATAAAAATCAAGGTTGCACGGAGACCCGTCCCGACCCCCTGGGACACGTCTCAAAGACTGGTACACGCCTCCCGTTTCGGAGACTTGATTGGGTATGTCTCCCTTCGCAGGAGACTTCTGGTCGTGTCTCCCACTCGTCTCCAAGTACCCTGCGTCAATAAAAAGGCGTCTCCACTTTTTTTCTTTTTCTACCTTTCATTTTTTCTGCTGTTTTTTCATAAGCTCCGTGGATTCTTACTCCTACGGACTTCAAACCTCAATACTAGTGTCTATAGTAATATATATACATTAAGCTATATTGAATTGTTACAAGTAAGCTATAAGCCTATAAGTAATATATATAGAGTAAGCTATATTAAATTGTTACAAGTAAGCTATAAGCTTAAACTTTACCAGTTCTCTTGTTTTGAAAGTTCAATGTCATGATATTTTCAGTTTTAATGTTAGCATATTAATAAAGTAATAAAATTATTAAATTATATTTATAAAAAAATGGCGTCTCCAAGTACCCCCGTCTTCTATTTTTCAAAAACAGACGTACCAGTACCAGTCTCCTGTACCAGTACCAGTCTCCATGCAACCTTGATAAAAATTGACTCAGACTTGATAGCCAATGGGCTAGTAAACATTTATCAGTGTTTCGCAACTGCCCTGGAGATGTTTGTGACTGTGTACAGCCAAAATGTTTCTAACATTTTTTTTCCCTATAAGAATTTGTGTACGACAGAAACTTGGAAGCTTTCTGGGGGAAAATATATGTAGCATGTTCTTTGAAACTTGAAACATTTCTGCAATTTTCTTCATGTTTCTAGTTGTGTATCCTTTGCATGTTACAATATCTATTCACACGTGGTGTGTAAGTGTTTCATGTTTAGGTTTTTTACAGTAGAAATGTGTATATGCAAACTGCAAAATGTTTGTGAAGTAAAGTAGTTGGATGGTGTTGGTAAATAGATTTGTATTTTCAAATCTCAGGAGTTATTGAGGTAAAAACCCCTCCTCAAGATGGTGAGGCTGCCTTTATTGTGGATCAAAAATCATGTACAACAAGAAAATTGCTGTACATTTGAAAAAAAAATTAAGGGATTTTTCCAATAAAAATGCAACTTCTGAAATTGAAATACACATCAATTCCCCAAGTCGGAGACAAACTTTGAAAATGACATGTGCAGATAGGATTGTAATACAAGTGTGCAAATTTATCAAGTAGAAGAACAAACTTTGACAAATCACACAAATATGGAAATATCGAAAATTTATGTGAATGAACTCACAACAAACCCTAAAAACTGCAAAGGGAAAAGCCAGGAAAATGTGTTTGTATTCAACATAAGAAACAACACATTCACAATCACATCCAACATGAGAAAGGATGCAATAATAATACCACAAGATATCTAAGATTCCAACCCCCCTTTACAATTACAAAATCCAAGCATTTATAGCCTAACCCCATAACTGCCCAACAGCTCTCTTTTTTGGGGGTTTACAAGTATTTTAGAAATAAAATACAATTGATTCCCATGAATAAAGCTTCAAAATATTTCCTTTCAAACATTAACAAAGCTAACTTTATAATAAAATAATAGATCTTTGCGTAAAATTGACAGGTGCATGGCTGTCACAGTATTTTGTCAAACAAATCAGACACGTTGACTGTAGGTGCACATTCTTAAAGCAATTTGTCAAACATTTCATGAGCATAATTCTTGTAGATGCTGATTTTTAAAGAAATTTGTCTCCCCTTCGGTTACAGTATGCAGCATAATTTGGTAATATCTCCATGACCCTGTTTGTCCTACATACATTGCTTCACAAATAATCTTATTAAGAGCTCTACCAATTCCTTGGCAACCATCTTGGAGTAATCTCCATACATATACCAAGATTAGTCGAATAACATTCTCCTGTCACAAGTCGGTATACTTATAGATCCCAATCAGTTTTGTAATTGCTCACCTGTTTTATAAAATCTACTTCATTAGACTCTGTGTAGAAAACTTTCTTGGCAGTTATGTTTACTTCCATTCAAGTAACTACTTATTTTTCCCACACCATCTTCTACTAAAATGAGATCAATAGTATTTTCCATTCTGGTATGCTCTCTGTCCTTGTAAAATCTTATAGACTGATAAATTCACAAATCAGAATTCTGATGGAGTTCATAAACTAAATGTCTAGATTTTCCTTCTCATAGTAGCTTGCCAAATTGGCTATTGAATTTCATAGGGATACAAGTTGTGACTCAAGTGTATCACCATTATAACCTTTCATGGTAAGTGATTTGTGGCATTCCGATAATTTGTCCCTACTTGCCCTGAAACTGTTAGTTTTATTAGAGTGAAAATTTCTTTCAAAATCCTATCAACAAATTCATTTTGTGCAATGTTTTTGTAATTGCTGCATTCTATAAGATACATTTCTTTGAAGTATTTTGCCAAACGGCTATGTTTCTGGTCTACACCTCAGTGTTTTGCACACACATTTGGCACGGTAGTTGCAGCTACTGCATCAACAACTTCCATTACCTTGTTTTCGAAGCTCCCATTTCAGCACAAGCCATGGAGGTTGCTTTACACTACAAACTGCATTTGATTGAAAATTTCTAAAGCCTTTTCAACAAATCCATTTTGTATAAATCCAGAAATCATTGTATTCTATGAGATGAAATCTCTTTAAGGCATCCTGTCAAACAGTTCATATAACTTGTCTCTACTTCCACATTTGGCGTGCATGTTTACCAAGGTAATTGCAACTACAACCTCTAACAAATTCCATTATCTTCTATGCCTTCAGGGCTGTCCACACCTCATTCTAGAGCATCACTAGGGCACATTCCATGGAGAACCATTGACAGATGTAAACCATTTGGGTTGGCGACTTATTTGTTGCATAGGGTAGAACCATATGACTACCTTGCGAGGATGCCCATGTCTTCTGCATGCTGCAATAAGTACATTCCATGAGATGTTGTATCACTCTTTCATGTAGTCTAACACTTCATTGGCATCCTCAAAACTTCCGTACTTGATCACACATAAATAAACTTATTATGAAAAGTTGTGCATGTGGCAACAACAATGGCACTAGTGTGGGAGTATGCTGGTTTTATACCTGCAATTTGTTGTTTGCTTTGAACGTTTCCAATGCCCTCTCAGAGATTCCACTTTCTACTCATCTTGCAATAAGTGCATTCCATGAGATGACATCTTTGAGGAACTCTGTAAAACATTTCATGTGTAACTATTTTGAGGTACAGTTTAGGCACAAGTAGAAGAATATGTTGGTACAAAGCGTGGACATCATTTTCAACAAATTCATTTTGTGCATTTTCTGCATTAATGACATGCCATTGTGTTCTCTAAAATGATACCGGTTTGAGGCATTCAAACAGTCTGCATACCTTGTCTATGCTTACATATGCTATACATTTTTTAGACATGGAGCGACCTGGCTAGGGTGTGAGATTTCATTGCAGTTGCCAGCATTTGCTTGAGAGTTTCAACGCCTTGTTAACAGATCTATTTTTGGCATACCCTGCAACCACAATGTTCCTCTTCTATTATGCTTTGACGGATATTCACGTCCTACTCAAACACCCCCATTTTTCGCACAGTCACAAATAATGTGAGCAAGGGGCCATGGGATTGACTTTTCACCTGTAATTTGGTTTGGCTTGAAAGATTTTAATGCCTTTGTGACAGATCAATCTTGTAAACCAGCAATCTTGGTGCTCCATGGGATCTCATATTCATCCAAGGCATTTGTATTTTGCGGGAAGTGGAGTTTGGCATGGAAGACAGAAAGTGAACTTTTCATACATCCATTTAGGCAGCAAAATTCCACGAAGTATATGCTTTACTTTAGTTTTATTTCCTTTCAATATAGAAGCTTTGCTAAGTTTTAACATGTGCGGTAAATGGAGGTGTAGGGAGCACTTTCCTTCCTTCGAGACTCTGCATTTCCACCTTTAAAAAGGCTTTTAAATGTTTGCACTCTTATATGCTTCATGGGAATTTGAGGATTGCAGAGATGTGGGGATGTGAGGGCACTCTGCACTTCCCTAAGTGACTGTAAACTCCACTTTTCCACTTTATGCCATTTTCTTACATTTTGTTGTGACTTTTAGACTTCTGTTGACTTAAATCGAATCAATGATTACTTGTAACTCCCAACTTCAAAAAAAAATTGAAAATAAAATTTGCAGAAAAAAGGGAATTTTAAATTTTGCCCTTTTTAAATGCTTTGTACCTGCGACATGTGGATGCATAAACCAATTTCCAGATATTTGTTGATGACTCCATTACAAATGTAAACAAAAATTACAACTTCGCACTTTCACCAATCGAGCGATTTAATCGATCACATGATTAAAATTTTGTCGATTTTAATGAGGTCACGCTTGGTAACAATTCGTGACTCCATGTTTATGTATCACTAACTTTAAAATGGCGAGGATGAATTAAAATATTATCGGCAAACCAATTGTCGAACTTTCCAAGAAGCTTG
The DNA here is from genome assembly GCA_027924645.1 of Cunninghamia lanceolata. Classification (NCBI taxonomy): domain Eukaryota; kingdom Viridiplantae; phylum Streptophyta; class Pinopsida; order Cupressales; family Cupressaceae; genus Cunninghamia; species Cunninghamia lanceolata. The sequence goes on along the minus strand of BSBN01000071.1, from coordinate 6,078,112 downwards.
TGCATTGTGCAATAACTCATGTCCATGTGTCAAAACCATAAATAATTGCAAATTTACTTTTGCGAACCCATTGCACCTACATCAAGATTTAATATATTCTAGAATTAACATGTCAAAACTTGAGGAGAACCAATTACAACCTGTCGCACTGAATTGGTGAGGATGAATTAAAATATTATTGGCAAACCAATTATCGAACTTTCCAAGAAGCTTGTGCATTGTGCAATAACTCATGTCCATGTGTCAAAACCATAAATAATTGCAAATTTACTTTTGCGAACCCATTGCACCTACATCAAGATTTAATATATTCTAGAATTAACATATCAAAACTTGAGGAGAACCAATTACAACCTGTCGCACTGAATTGGAACTTTGTTTTTCTGCTGCCAAGATAATTTAATCATTTAATCACCTTCATAAACAAGGTTAACAGAGAAGTTGTAACTCAAATTAAACCATCTTGCGATGTTTTCCGGAGATTGAACTTGGTTTTATAAACCACCTACAATTACGACCAACTCTGACGACTTTGACTTATAGCCAACTTGATACTTCAAAATGACAGGGAACACTTATGAACAAGACTTCATGACACGGATATTAATGTTTTCAATTTAATTAAACTAAGGCGACAAAAGGACTTCACACGCAACTTGGAAAGTTGGAAGATCAACATGACATTCAAGAGGTCGACCCAGCCACACACCTTATAATGAACACAAAAGTTTAAGATTTTGCTAGGTCAAAAATGCAGATAACAGATGATTGGTTTGCAAAGAAGACTAAGGAACAAAGAGTTTAAGGAGAAAACTAATAAATTGTGGTAGAAAAACAAAAATGTAGAGCTAGACTTAACAAAGGAGATGGATAAGATTGAAAATATAAAAATAAAAAGGAAATTCATGAAAAATATTTGCAGCACGATTTTGCCACTCAAAGGCATAGCATAGAGGCATTCAAGCCTAGTTGGTACAGATACAGAAAAAATTGAATCCTGCGCATGTCTTAAGCAGAATGCCATGGAGCCTGCAAATATTATTCTTAGAGATCACAGATTGTTGGAGAGATAGAGAGATCAATGCTTTTTAAGCTCCCACTTCAAAATATGTTTCAGGGACTATTACTGTGACTTCACTGATGGCACCAGCTTCTTCATCAACTGAACATATGGAGACTACAACTCAGCCAAGTTTACAACCTATGCAAATTCCAAAGCCAGATAAACACAATGATTCACCATCTTATTCTGACACAAACAAAACCTCATCCATACACAACCCTGCTGTATAAATATATGCTTCTAGTGGGACATGGAATATTTTAGAGTGGGGAATGCAGGCTATTTTTTGGTATTAAGATATGTTGTATTTCCCCACATAATAGAATTATAAGTCACATCATAAAAGGGAAATTAGAAGCCACATACTGGGTCTTTTTGATAGTGACATCTTTGCTTATGTATGGATGTATACCAGATCCTATTTACCTCTTTGACAGCTGCATATTGTTTTACAACCCCTACGACAGGAAAATTCCTCTTATATGTTGACTGATCACATGCATTACATACGGTGATAATAAAACAGATTCCAAGAATTATGTATGATCTAAAGTTAAACTACCTTATAAGGCTGTGAATCAGCATAAAGGATAATTTAAAATGGTTCTCACCAGTTCCCCACGGTAAGCATGGCCAGAAGTATGCAGCTTCTCTCCCCTTCCCATCACTATTGTAGGACCAAGCTCTGATATACGATTCATCATTTTAATCACACGAGGTTCATTCCCAGGAATTATCTGCACACTTACAGAAATCAGTAAAAGCAAACATATAATCTATCCTCCAAAAAGATTACAGCTTCAGTAAATACAATAAAGCAGTTGTTGTAAATGCATAAAACTAACATTTCCTGTTATCACATGTGACATCATTACTTGTAGAACATAGGATCATGGAAACTCAAAGACTACCATCTACACTTTGTATTACCACTTTCAGGACCCACAGAACAAAGCAGGCATTCTATGTCCTGCAGGCAAAACGAAGGTCAAATTTAACTCTGTGGAAGCCAGGTCAAAGCGTTTGAATTGTTCTTGTAGAGTGTGCCCAGGAGAGGAAACATCACTTCTTGCTAAGGTTTTTCCATAGGACAGAAGACACTAGGAAGTTTACCCATTTTGACAGGACATAATGACAATAAGAAAATCTGTACTCCCAATATTACAAAAAACACAAGCAGAAGAGACTAGACAGAATGTTGTTGAAAGGCATCAAGTTTAGAAGAAATTTATATACAAAAAAGCTGCTATCTTGTCAGCAGAATTTTAGTTCAAGAGATTACATCTCTACAATTTGATTGATGACCTAGTGCACATGTTTGACTCATGTTATCTACAGATGTCACTAGGCTTGTCAAACTAGAAAACATAATTGATCATATGCACTCCCAATAATTAACACTAGCTGTGTGAGGAAAACATAAATTGACTAGTATATTCTCATGTGGCAACTAAATGCCATAGACCTCTGATATGTCCATGAGTTCTAATGTATTTTGAATCAAAGTTGACAATATTTGAGTTAGAAATGATGAGCACACGATTATACTGAGAGGGGGGGGGGGAGAATCAGCATAAAATAATTTTTTTACGTTTTCAAAACTTGACAACCATAACAATATCAATCACACAAGATCTACCAATTATGCAATACAAGAAAAACACAAGATTTACATGGAAACCCTTACGGGAGAAAACCACGGAAAAATATTGCTTATATATAAAATTTGATTTACAAGCTTTGTAGGCACCAACCTACAAGAGACACCAATCCCCTCTTATATGGTTTGTAGGCACCAACCCACTGGAGACACCAATCCCCACTACTGAGCACCAACTCAGCAAGAGACATCGATCTTTTCAATTTGTAGGCACCAACCTACTAGAGACACCAATCCCCGCAACTGAGCACCAACTCAGCAAGAGACATTGATCTCTTCTTTTGGGAAGCACCAATTTCCAAATCACAGCAGGAAGAAGATAAAGAACCTAAAATAAAAGTAGAACAAGGTGAAAGAGAGTTGGCGGAATCAACAGATATCAAGGAAAATTACTACAACAAGCCCATCCGGCTAAGGGAAGAAAACATTGCTAAAGGAGGAGAGTCGAAGCTAGCCAAGATAGGAGACTATTGGGATGAGAAGGAAGTGGCAAAAGTACTCGAAATTTTGTCTGAGTATGAGGATTTGTTCCCTAGAAAGTTCACAAAGATGAAGGGAATCAAGGAGGAAGCTGGAACAATGAAAATTCAACTGAAAGAAGGCTACAAACCAGTCAAGAAAAGGCCATACAGGATGAATCCAAACATGAAGAGAAAAGTAAAAATAGAACTTGACAAGATGCTAGAAGCAAGGATCATAAAGCCAGTGGAGGAAGCAAAGTGGATCAGCCCAATAGTAGTACAGAATAAGAAAACAGGAGAAATCAGGATCTGCGGAGACTACACAGAATTGAACAAGGCTTGTATTCATGATCCTTTCCCTACACCATTTACAGAGGAAATCCTGGAGTCAGTTGCCAGCAGGGAAATCTATTCTTTCACTGATGGGTTCTCCGAATATCACCAAGTAAAAATTAGAGAGGAAGATCAACCTAAAACAACATTTGCATCTGAATTAGGATCTTTCATGTATATTGTTATGCCTTTTGGATTGAAAAATGCACCTGCAGTATTCAATAGAATCATGGTCAATGCATTCATGGAGTTTATACATGATTTTCTGGAAGTCTATTTGGATGATTGGACTGTATTTGGACTAGTCAAAGATCACACACAAGCATAAAGATTGATGTTGAACAAGTGGAGTTTGCAAATTTCTCTAAACTTTAAGAAGTGCACTTTTGCAGTACCATTTGGAACACTATTGGGTCATATCATATGTAAAGGATTGATGGTTGATCCCCTAAAAATTGCCATTATTCAAAACTTGCCGCCACCTAAAACCACATCTGATGTCAAAACATTCTTAGGGTATACCGGGTACCACTGAAAATTCATCAAGGGATATGCAGCCATCCCCACACGTATGGAAGAACTACTAAAGAAGAAACAGGGCAAGAGTATTACCTGGAATGAGTAGCATCAAAAGGCATTTGACACTCAGAAGCAAAAGATAGCAGAAGCACCCATTCTCATATTTCCAAATTGGAAAAACACATTTCATGTTCATGTGGATGCATCAGGAATTGCAGTAGGAGAGGTGCTGACCCAACCAAGAGGTTCGAAGCATTTGCAAGCAGGAAACTGTCAAAAGCAAGGAAGAACTACACCACAACTGAAAGAGAAGACCTAGCAATGGTATATGCACTACAGAAATTTAGACATTACCTCTTGTCAACACCTTTTGTATTCTATACTGATCATGAACCTTTGAAATACCTACTGAACAAACCAATCATTCAAGGAAGAATTTGTCGGTGGCTACTTTTGTTTCAAGAATTTGAATTCTCAATCATGGTGAAACCTGGGAAGCACAATCAGGGACCTAACTATTTGTCCAGAGTTGAGACAGGAGACGACCCGGAGGAACAGGTAGAGGAACTACCTGGTGCAAATCTATTTAGACTGACTGCAGTACAAGAAGAACTGGAGGACATAGCATACCTACTGGCTATAGGGCAATTTCCAATAGAAATGCCATCACAAGACAAACAAACCTAATGTGGAAGTCTTTTCCATACACAATAATTGAAGGAGAGCCACACATCCGGGGAAAAGATGACATCATCAGGAGGGTAGTAAATGAACATAAAAGAGAAGGAATTCTAAGGGAAGCTCATGAAGGGATAGCCGGAGGACATAATGCCGAAGACATAACAGCAAGGAAAATCAAACTAGCCGGGTTATGGTGGCCTACACTTTTCAAAGATGCAAAGAGATATGTAAAGAATTGTGATGTCTGTCAAAGAACAAAGAGACCTACTGCAAGAGATGAAATGCCACTGAGACCAATTCCAGCACAATTACCTTTTCAGAAATGGGCCATTGACTTCATTGGACCTATAAATCCACCGGCAAAGCAGTTTAAAGCTAGATTCATCATTATCGGAGTAGAATACTTAACTAAGTGGGCTGAAGCACAACCAACAAGAGACTGCACAGCAAAAACTACCGCCAAATTCATCTATGAAAATATAATTACCAAATTTGGCTATCCATTGAGCATAACAAATGATCAAGGTAAACATTTTGTAAACAAGATGATCTCAGAGCTACTGGACAATTTCATGATAATGCATAACAGGAGTGCCCCATATCATCCACAAGCAAATGGAGAAAGTGAAGCCTTGAATAAGATCATTGGAGTAGCATTGACAAAGATAAGCAGTGGGAATAAAACAGATTGGGACCTAAAAATACCTGCAATACTATAGGCATACAGAACTGTTAGAACACAAGCAATCTACTGAGAGGGGGTTGAATCAATAGATCAATAAAACTTCAAACTTCAAACCTCTAGAATGCAGATCAAATAATCTTTCTATGCAATAACATTAACAATGAGAAAGCATGCACACATGAACACCAGATATACACGGAAAACCCAATATAGGAAAAACCATGGTGAGAAAATGCTGCTAGGATCTACTGTCCTAATCCAGCCTCACAAATGAAACCTTGATTACAATATTTAAGAGCACCAACTCTAAGAAATCACCAAATCCCTGATTTAAGAGCACCAACTCTAAGGAGACTACAATACCCTGATCTGAGCACCAACTCAATCCACAGGAGGCACCAACCTCACTGGTTCATTACATATTCAAGTATGCAGCGATTTGGTTCTTCATAAACCTCAATTGCATCAATTCAAATCACATAGTCTTCTCCTCTCACACTGCTCACACAGATTCTCTCTGCACTGAATTCTTCTCATGCCTACAACATCAATCCGTCTTTCTGTCACACACACTTATTATGTTTTCAATCGCTTAAATATATGTGTGCCGTTTTGCATGTATTCCACTACCTGCATGTCCGCACTCCAATTTTTCTGCACTTCCACTTTTTGCATGTCTAGAAAATCAACTCTGCATGTAGCTTTGCGCATCCTTTAAATCTTCTTTTCTATTGTTTTCTCATCATTAAAATCAACTATAGTCGCAATTCTATTTACATCTTTGTGCATGCAAAAATCCAACTTTTTTGTTGTTATCTCATTGTCACCATGCAAACTGTTTACACCATCATCGCCATGCATACACTGTTATAGCCGCTAATTACGCATCCTGATTTCGTGCCACAAATATAGCCGTTATCTTCTTCTATCGGCGAAATTAACATTTCTCGAATTTTGGCTTTCAGCCTTTTATCGATGATTTTCACTTTTCTTGAACTTCGGCCTTTTACTCCTTTATCGGCGATTTCTCGTTTTTCTGAACTCAGCCTGTTGGTTTTTCTTCTGAATCAGCATTAGGATTTGCCAGTTCTAATGCACAGACAGATTCAGCCAACTAAATATAGGAGGTTGCCTGAGCTCCTCCCCTTCACTTCTGGTTCTGCCGCACCAAGGGGGGTGTCCCTATTTGATAAAAGTATGACCTTGACTAGCTCAATGACAGAAGGATTTAACTTGACAGCAACAGGCAGAATACTCTCATGTATGGACCAAGATTTGTGTAACAAATCACAAGGTTGGCAACATTCTTGGACATATGTGTCTAGTTAAGGATGAGAGCATGCAGGGGTTTCCTACTCCTAATCCTACAACTAACAGGTGAAAGGATGCAAATGGTTTGAAATGATGTTTGGAGTTATGGGACCTACCTAGACCCATTGAACAGACAGATTCCCAAACCAGTGCCTCATCTGGGGAGCAGAGTCATATCTAAGAATGTAAATGTCTCCCCATGACAACACTAATTCATATCCAGAGGACCTGAGAAGAATGCTACTGCCTAACAGCAACATGTCCAAGAAAGAGTATTACTAATGATCATACTTAACAGATCCTATGATGCAATCTACTTTCCTTTGTATCTGATCAAAAGCCTATTTAACCACTCCTTGAGTAGATGCAATAAATCAGACACAGTATGCATATACTGAAAAACTTAGAAGCCCTTGACAACCTTGTTTGAAAGGAAAGCAAATGACATACAGGAGACAATCAGAAACAATACACACATAGGTGTTTTTCATTTAAAATCAATCTGCATAGAAAGTCATCGTAGAGAAAATTATCATTTACAAGCCAAGATAGACTGGTACACCAAAATAAGGATCGAATTTGCAACAAAATGTCTTTCAAAATGTGAACACCTTATGTTCAGAGTCAGAGCAGAAAGCCCGAAAACATCCCAACCTCAAAAAATGGTAACACAATCTGCCTATATCGGCTAGAAAGTGTACCCACAGAAATTAATTACATGATGGACATCAAAAAACGTTAGATACAGATCCCACAAAGGAATGGTACTCAGAAGTTATTGCTGTATCAGACAGAAGAGTAAACAAGAGTGGCCTCGAGCCCTGCACCACCACCCGAGAGCCTTCATCCACAATGGGGCAACTTGATCGCTTGTCCCATCGCCCATATCCCTGCACTGTCGCCATTGATGGCTCAACCACCCGCAACCACCAAGAAAACCATCGCAACTTTCAAATGGAAGTTTCCCGCCAAAAAACGTTTCACAGTTCAAAACATGCAGGAAAATAATCCCACATGCATGCCACGGGGACCACTTCAATACTTTAAAAGTATGGCCGCAAGCTCAATAGGTGTCGAGCGCTTTTGCCACGCTCAACGCACGCTCCTTCGCCCAAAGCCCATCGCCCAGACCTAAGCCATCGGCCAACCCCACGAAACTCAGCCCAACATCAAAAGTCTGGCCGATCGCTACATTACATTCCCTTCATCGGCCAAAGAAAGACCATCGTGCCAGCTCTCCACACTCCCACCGATCTATCAAGTCTCTCCGATGGTCAAACAAAACACACCCTCCGTCGGTAAGACCAATGACATCGGCGAACAACAAAATGCCTATGTCAATAGAGCTAGTCACCCCGATACACACGTCCTTCGGCGAGACACACGCCGATGACATCTCATCGGCCAAACATCCACTGTCGGCCCAACTCAGAAATCTTTCGCCGATAGCACTAGTCACAGCGATGGCACCAACAAACTATACTCTATCGGCGAGACCTCAGGCGTTGGCGAACTCGAAAACTCTCTCGCCGATAGCATTACTCCTGCCGACGACCACCTTGAACATCCCTCATCGGCCAAACCACCAACTGTCGGCCCAACATGAAACACTTCGGCCGATACACCAAATCTTGCTGATGAACACTTGACTTACCCCCATCAGTGAGATCAACACCATCAGTGGAACCACAATCTCCTTCGCCGATAGGCAAAAGTCTTGGCAATATACAAAGAACACACCATGCTTTTGAAATGATCGCCAAGACACATGTAAACTCATGCCGATGGAGAAAACATGAAAACCACCTCCTCAACAACTATGATGCAGATGCTGAAAAACACTGAGGGGCCCCAATACTTAAAATTTTTTGGATTTTTTGGGAAGGTGCCTGCATGAAAAATTGCTGAATTAGCTGACAGTCAATTCAGGCACCAACACAGCCCTTTGGTCTTCTATCGGCAAACTTTGCCTTTTTCAAACCTTGGCTCTTTGTTTGTTCTATCGGCAAAAGTCCATTTCTTCGAACTTTTGGTCCATTTTGTAATATGCCCCTTAGATATGACTGAAAATTTTTGTCAAATTAGATAAAGATTCTTGCAACAAATTGTCAAATCAAATGAAAGATATCACATGAATCATGTAGATAATGAAAACCCAACTCCAATGCTTTATTCACTTATTCAAAGTAGCCAATTACAAAATGACTGTTTGCAGTCCTGTATGACAGTCAAACACTGTTTTACATCAGATCTTCAAACATGCATGACAATGAAACAAATAGCATCCAAACTTATTACAAATGTTGTCTAAACAATCAAGAATGATTGGCCAATGATCCCAACCAATAATGAACCATGAATCACCAACACATGCCACTGAATGTATGACTGATATGACTGATTTTATGACTGATAAAATGCTGATAACACTGATAACTGCCCAGCCATTGACAAATTGATGAATGCAAGCTAAAAACACCTTCAAATAGCACAAAACGCAAATCGGTAGGACTGAAATTGTGTCCAATTGTCCTGTAGCCTCATATGTCTTCAAGCTGATATGAGTTTAGCTTCTAACTCAGACTTAATCAGACCTGTAGCTTGCTTTAGCAGACCTGTAGCATGCTGGTATGAGCCCAGATTTCACAAAAATGTCAAATTGTCACCTCCAATTGCAATCGATGGGTCTCTAGTTATGCCAAGAGCCTTGCACTATCATTCAATCATGCAAATGTCACCATAAAAAACCTATATGACAACCTGTTAGCTGGCTGGAATGAAAAATCAGACTTTACAAAATGCCATAAACTCCACAATTCCTTAATCAACTACCTTGGTTGAGCTTCGTCATGACCAAGGGTTTCAACAACACTTATCTCCACTCCAAATCACTTTAAATAACCTGCAATTTGTACAACAATGGTGAATATCTGAGTGATATCACCTCTGAATCAGATATGGGGCCATCTTCATATCACAAGGGGTCATCTCCTTGTATAAAGTCACTAGAAAATACAAATTTCCAGTAATAATATGAAATAGAAAACATACCAGATTGATCATTAGCTGCAAATTGGAGTTGAAATCCTCTATTTATCCTTTTCATGCTGGACGTCTTCTCTTTGGATCAATTTTAAATGAGTTACATCCATAAATGCAATCATTTAAAATCACTCTTAATTTTATTAAATGCATACATCTTCAAAGTCTCGTGGATCGATCCTCAAAGCAATAGAATTCCTCTATCTTGGGCGGCGGCTGGAAATGGCAGTGGTGTAGCATTTAAAATTGTTATTGTGCATTTAAAACTTCTTCTTACTTCACAGCTGGCCGCACATACACCTCATCATTAATGCATTTCATTTAATAAAATTTCTTTGCTGGCTGGGCGATTGTTAACTAACACTTCACATGCATTTAAAATCCCTTAAACAATATTTTAAATGCTTTCCTCTTGAGCAGCTGTCATATAACCTCCATCGATTTGCATTTAAAATCTTTATTTTTGCATTTAATTTCCTTATGCGTTGGCAATAGATATAGGAAATTTAATTAAAGATTTCATTTCCCTCTTTATTCCTTGACCCAAATCGATCCAATCAAATAATTGAAAATACAATTTCAATATTGCATTTTCCAAAAAACTCAAGAATATACTAGTTGAGCCAATATTCCGGTTCTCCATGTATAAAAATAAGCTCAAACTAGAAAACATAATTTAGCTCAAAATGGGGACATTACACATTTCCTTGTATCGGCCAAAACCATCTTTTCCGAACTTTTGGCGCATGTCTTCCTTATCGGCAAAAACCTCATTCTTCGAACTAATCTTCCCTATCGCTTTTTGCCTTCTATCGGCAAAGTTTCAAACTTACAAACTTTGCTTCCATCTCCTTTATGCCTCTATCGGCAAAAGTTCCAACTTTCGAACTTTGCTATCATCACCGTTTTGCCTCTGTCGGCAAATGTTCCATACCGCGAACTCTCCATATTGCTTTATCTATGCCTTATATCTTCTTTGTCGGCAAAATGAGGAAAAGGCTAACTTTCTAACTTACTTCAAAAAACCTAAGTTTCTCCGATGAAGATTTTTCCAATCACTAAGACTCTTTAACTTCTTTGCCTTAACCTTTTTCTTCATAAACCTTTTAGTTGCCGAAATGGTCAAAACTCAAACCTTGACTTTGAGTGCCTTAGTTGCCCTATCGACAAATCGGCGAAATGCCAAACTTCCGAACTAGTTCGGAAAACCAACTTTTTCCCAACTGAGTATTTTTCCCGACTAAGTCTTTTTCTCTTTTCCAATGCTTCCTTCTGTGCTCCCTTCGTTGTCGGCGAATCGCCAAATCGGCAAACCGGCAAAAAACATAACTTACGAACTGAAACTTTTGGCGAGACTTAACTTTTTCTTTCTTCTAAGTCTTCAACAAGAGCGCTTCCTTTTCTCCTGTTGGCAAATCAGCAAAAACCAAAACCTGCAAACTTGCTAGTTTGTGAATTGAAGAAAACTACGACTGATTATAACTTAGCCAAATTTTGCCCGAACTTCACCAAACTAAAACTGGGGATACCCATTTGGGTTTTTAACAAAGTGAAGTCCTTGATTTGGTCATACACCTTGAAATGGCAAAAAATCAATAACTCTTCCTTTCTTTGCCTTAGACATTTTGCTTCTATGCACTTCTCCTCTGCCATCCAACTTTGACATCAATGACAATATATCAACAAGAATAACCTTCAAAAGAACCATTAAGTTCACTCCCTATGAATTGGTATATGGACTAGATGCTACAATACCCGTACACTTCATATTGCCAAATTTCCAGACAGCAAGGACTCTCAAATTGGGGGAAGAAGAATCTCTCACACAGAGGATTAAAGAATTGAAAAAACTGGATGAGGACAGATTGATGGCAGCATATAATATGAACTTGGAAAGAAACAGACAGAAGGCTTGACATGATAGAAACTTGACGAACAAGACATTCAAGCAAAGTGACTTAGTACTCCTATATGATAGCAAGTTTAAGAAGCAAGGAAAACTGAAGACAAGGTGGCTAGGACCATACTACATTGAAGAATTTGCAGATTCCGGATCAGTCAAACTAAGGAACATGGAGGATAAACTATCAGCCGGATATGTCAATGGTGCCAGACTCAAGAAATATTATCAGCCCGAGCAAGACATGTCTTAAGGACAAGACATAATTTCGTGGGGGGGATGATGTTAGCAGGTTACTTGACAGAGAACAGAGCCAACTGGAGGAGACTACACATGATGCGGAGGCCGGAAGCCGACAGAAGATGATAAATAACACATCCCTATGTAATTGATATAGTATATATAAAGATAGGAGATAGTATAATGAAGAAGTAAGCATGATAGGAGAATAGGAGTATATTCTGATGTAAGCCATGACATAGAAGTCATGTATGTAATTATGTCGGAGGATGAACAATGGATATATACATTTGATTATTGCTAATATATATATATATATGGAAGTCTGTCAGTACCGAGTAAAAGAGTGTATTATCTTATTATGATATAAGTGTGATGATATGTTTTGTTTTTTTTTATGTTTTGCTGTCAATCTCTAGCTACCCGACCGGGGTATAAACTAACTACAAAGACTTGTCTGAGGACCAAATCTCCGAACCGGTATCTCCTCTACATTTCTTGCTAATAGGCAGCTGTTGTTAGGAGATCCTAAGACCCTTGCTAAGGCTGTGACTTCTCCCTTAAACCCCCACACCTTCCTCAAATCTGCCAAATCAGCAATGTATGGTAAGGGTGGGGTACCAAAGTGGTACAACCTAGTAAAAGAAATAAATAAAACCTATTTACAAATGGCGCTAGCACTCAATCTCCTCTTTGTATCTCGATATGATTTGCAAGCAACTGATCTTTTCAATCCCTCCAACTGGATTATTCCAACACAATAAATTCTCTGTTAGGATTAAGGTGCCATCAACCTTGTAAATCTTATGTAATTAATTACTCCTAATATTGTTTGTACATCACCCATAAGGAATGAAAGGTTTCACTAGCAGCGATCTTGTTTCAACCGCATGTTTATATTCGGTCCCCGACACTAATTCGTCTGCGACCGGGGGTCGCAGGGGGTTTCCCCCTTGTGAGGGGTCCGGGGGGATCATCCCCCTGGTGGGGGGTCCAAAGGCCGTGCGCCCCAGCAGGGGCTTGGGGGCAACGCCCCTGGAGCCAAATTTTATCATTGTAAATTTAGACCGTTTGTCATTAGGTCACAAATCTGACAGTCAATATTAGGTCGGTTTTCTTGCACTAGAAGGCAACCCCTTTTATAAGGATATTTGTACTACATTTTTAGCAGAGTTGAGAGTAACAGGTGCCACTAGATTGAAGACTGAAAAAGAAGAGGAAGTGCATGTATTGTAATCTCATATTTGAAGATAATACAACTTGGAGCCTCTTTCTTTGGTGGAGTTTTTTACTCAAAAGAGTTTTCTCCACGTTACATACTATGTTATGTGTTCAGTTCTTAATGCATGTTATTTCTGTGTAGTGGGTTTTATTTCTATTGCAATCTCCATTGATTCTACATTATTTAGAGGACATTAATAAGGTTTGAATCAAATTTCCGTTGTGTAGTTTGCACCTTCATTTCTAACATTCTCCTACAAGCATTCAACACAATGGTGATCTCTAGGTGAACTCACTTGATCAGCTAGGTGAATTCTCGTCCATGAAACTATTTGCCAGCAAGGTTTTCATCCTTTGGAAATATGATGAACAAATTGTCCAAGCTCTACAAATAAGGGTTTTGATTTTGATACCTCTTCTTTTTCCATCAATTCCTTCTTAATCACTTTTCCATCCAAACCCTAAAAGTAATTAATATTTCTTTTAATTGAATACTGACCTTTTTCCAACTTCTAATTATTAATTACCTTTTTGGCCATGTATCCAATATTTATTTTTGGCCCCATTCAATAATAATAAATTGTGTCCTTTTTCCAAAGTTATAACTTAAAGTATCTTTTTGGACAACTTAATAAATTATTATTATGTTATTTCCCGCATATTAACCAAAGTTTACAGAAAATATTAAAATAGGTCAAATATGATTTTTGTCCTCACCACCAACACCATAAGCGCATAGGACAACTACCCATTTGAAAGTTGGCGCTCTCCAAGGATGATGAACTACTCCAAGAAGTTTGGAGTGCTCCTAAAATGTCACATTCGGACACGGAAAGTACTGTTGTGCTTGTCTTGGCTCCAGGAACTCATTGTTGCCACCATCAAAATTTCCTTTTGGAAAAACAGGTGCTCTCCAAGAAAGCTGGAGTTTCCAAGAATGTTGGAATGATCAAAAAAGGGACATTACAATAACTTAGTGATTTTGTTCACTTTCCTCTGTCGCCTGAAACTCCATTCTTTATTGCAACTCCTCACTTATTTTGAATTTTCTTGAAACCCCAGCACTTAGTGAATTCATTTGAAAGCTATATGAGTTGATCTGCAACAAGAAGAAACATGGACAAACTAGACAAAGCTTCGAAAAAAGGTTGCATGACTTGACAAAAAACAAGAATTTAGTTTGAGACTTGAACACGATAGAAAAATCTCGTATAGGTACAACACCATATAACTATTCAATCATAGACATGCTAATCACTTAAAGCCTAAAGTTCCAAATATTAAATAAATAAATAAGTTCATTCTAACAACATTTCAAATGCAGAAAAAACATCTGAAAATAAAATCTTTATTTACTCATCTTTTTTAATATGCTCGCTCCCACTACAAAATGCAAACATACTTAAATCAAAAACTCTGACACTAACTTCGTCGAAAACCACTCTAATAATATCTGAATGTTATTAAACAGTTGATACCGTTTTATCCATTGACATCACAATTATCAGTTTGTTTATTTTAACCTGAATTAAGACTACAAACTAGGATATTTGGGAAAAAATTAATTATTACAAATTTTGCTCTCAATCAGCTTGAGGGAAACATCAATCACCTAGTGATGAGTTTAAATTTGATATAAATAAAGCAAATAAAATAAACCATGAAGATCTGACAGAAGTAACTTTCCTGCAACCGGTGGACTTGCATAATTTGAAAAAATTAAAAAAACCCACACCATTTTTAGTCTTTTTTCAATTTTTTTTGGTCATTTTTTGTGTTTATTCGCCCATTTCGCCCAACCAAGCAAGTATTTAGCATCGACATAGCAAGAAGAAGATTTGAAAAGAGATTTTAAGGATTCAAAGTTGATCAAATCATTAAACAAGTATAGTTTATTTTCTTTTTTTGGTCTGAAAATCAAAAAACTTGAAAAACTAAGGCAAATGTTGTCCAAATTTTGTCCATTTCCCCTCATCCTTTGTTTTCTAACATTTTTAGCTTCTAATTGCATTATATTATTTTTTATAAATGCTTGTCACTTTGCTTGCTGCTGTCTTTTTTTTATGTTAAAACAACAATGTCAGGTTCAACACAAATGAGTGGTAGAAAAGACTGTGGTATGGGACGTCGGGAGCTATCAAGGGCCACGTCATTTGTAATGAATGCAAGCAGCCTATGACGAGGAATTAATAGATTAAAATACCACCTTGCTAAACTACCTGGACAAAATGTGAAGCATGCCCTAAGGCATCCAAAGAGATTACAAGAGAGGTGAATGCCCTTTTTGTTAGCTTTGAAATGAAAAAAAGTGAAAAAACAAAAAACAAAGAAAGCAATGCCAGCAATGATGAATTAGAATGTATCTACAGATCCCTTTGCTACCCCAAACATTCATCATCCACATTCCTCTATTGGTGAGACTCTTGAGGGTTGTATTTCCAGCCATATTCCTTCTTTATCATCACCAAATTTCTTTGCTCCATGCAATGTTACATGAGCATAGCCCTCACTTGAAGGTACCACTTGAAATAAGGAAAAACACCATGAGGCTAAGAAGGTAGTAGAAAAATTTTGGTACTATAATAATTTACCCTTCAATGTGGTGAACAACCCATATTGGGAAGGGTTGGTGAATGCATTAACAGTTGCCAGTAAGGGGTTTAGGACTCCCAGAGCTAGAGAATTGAGTGAGCCATTGCTAGAGGAAACCGTAAAAAATACACGGCTTGTGGTTGATGATCAAAAGAAAGTATGGCAGAAAAAGGGTCGTAGCATCTTTCAAATGGATGGACAGATGGGCAGAATAGGCACATTGGTGTTCTTTAAGTCTTTAGATGCCTCGCACAAAGTCAAAAATGCTGAGACTTTGTGCAATCTATTGGATAGAGTGATCCAAGAGGTTGGGATTAGAATGTTGTCCAAATTATCATGGACAATGCAGCAACATATGTAGCCGCAAGAAGACTTATTATGGAGAGGCATCCTACTATTTTTTGGACTCCTTGTGTTGCACATTGCATAGATTTGTTGTTAGAGGACATTGGGAAGATTGGATGGGTCAAAAATGTGGTTAAATATGCTAAACATGTTACCAAATTTATCTATAGTCATACTTGGGTCCTTTCTTTGATGAGAAAGCACACAAACGGCAGGGAGCTTGTGCGACCAAGAGTGACATGATTTGCTAGTCACTTCCAAAACATTCTTGCCACAATTCCTTCTCTCAAGCAAATGTTTGTGTCCGATGCTTGGTCGAAGTCTCCATTTTTCAAAAAAGTTGAAGGGGAGAAGACTGCAAGAACAATTTTTTATGAGTTATTCATCAAAAATGGAGAGGAGTTAATCAAGCTAACAAATACCAACATAGACTTTATACAAAAAAATTTATTTGTTGTTTTATTTTAGGGGTTAATTTTGTAATAATTTGTAATGTCCCCTTCCTAACACTGATAGCTTGGTGACCGTTAGCCTATTCCTCGGGTTCCCGTAGGCTAATGTGGTTTGGTTAGGGAACTCCTTGGGTCTTAGAGACATTGCAATTCAGCATTTTTGGCACTTATGGGTGTTGCACTGAGCTCAGTTTGTCAAGAGATACATGGTGACGCTTTCAAAAGCTTTATTTTTAATAGACACTAATATTATAAAGTTAAATTAAATATTTAACTTAGCGTTTATTTTAATTTTAAAAGGTGACTATATTAAGTGGGCGCCTAAGTGATTATGGACTTATAAATTGAAAAGTAAAGTTTATCTTTTTCAAGTGGGGCATCCAAATGGGAGTTATAAGGGATTTAAAAGTAAATGTTTTATTTTCCCAAGGAGGGCATGGGGTTTTGGGGGAAGTATAAAATCTTTTTTTGAAATCATTTGCAACTCATGCTAAAGAATGAGATAACAGGTTCATTGTTGGTTTGAACTGTGTTCATGCAGGGGCTTTGTGAGGACGAAAACCCTCATGAGGGACATCAACTGCAGTGGTGAAATATCCTCCCTGGTTGACTTGCAGGTGGTTTCATTTAGGAACTACGCTTGACCTTCATTGTAGAGATTTTCAGTTTATGGTGTAAGGGTTTGAAGAGCAAAATATTGAGATTCTTCGAATAATATTTTGAGAGATTGAAGGAGAAGACTGGAGAGTTGGTTGCAGATTTGTGAAGTGTTAAAGACAGATTTTGGCACTATTTCCTAGTCGTAACCCTTTCCAAGCAGGTCATACCAGATTTGCAGTCGCTGGGAAAGATTTGTGATTGTACATTCCTCCTTCTTGGTCGTTGAAGCATTCTATTTTGGCGCAGGGTTGTGAAGAGATTTGTCAAGCAAATTGGAGAGATTTTGGAGCTGGTTTCAAGCTGATATAAACTCCATTTGCAGGTCATACTACTCTACTAACAGGTCGTGAGGATCCTAGTGCAAAGCGCCTAGGGTTTCTAAGGTTTCTTGGTTCTATTGGAGGCGGCTAAGGGTCTCAAGCATAATGTCGTCGAATGTGGAGGGGAGAAGTGTTGTTTGGAGGCATTTGGAGTTAATTTGTAAGCTCCAGTTTGTTGTAGCAATCATTTTTGCAGACCTGTAGCAACTTGCAGTATCTGGACTTGAAAAATGTATTGCAGCTTGTGGGTGTGAGAGATAAAGGATTATTTAAAGGATTGACCATCCGGTTTCTTGTGCAAATGTTTTTGTTGATTATATTCACATGTCTGTTGCTGAAATTTATTACAACAGCAGTTAGGGTTCATGGGTTTGTTGTATTTTGGCGTTTTATAACATTCAATGTTGGCTGTAGCAATATATTTAAAAAAAAAGGGTGGTTATTACAGTGGTTTTAAAGCTCAAAGCATCTTGTCATCTTGTGTGTGTTGAGCTCATCTTGCATGCAATTTACTTTCTATGAGTGATGGTGAACAAGGACCACAAAATCCTAAGGATATCAGTCCTTACGAATTTGTCTATACACAAAGAAGACCAACAAAGGGTCTTGGGATTGAAGAGCCTCATCCAGTAATAGAATAGGTAGTGGAAACAATTGCACGTTCAATCGGGGATAGAGAGGGAAGATCTAGCAGAGATCCTTTTGATGGGGGAGAAAGGAGACCGGAATCTAGTGTGGAAGACATGTTGAGTGATCTTGCTAGGGGACAGCGAGATTTGTTACAGCAGATGGCCCAGTCATAGCAACAATTAGCTTAGATGTTTGCTCAGTTGATGCAAAATAATAATGGTAACAATGGTAATAATGGCACAAATGGGGATAACTCAGTCAATAACAGGGCTGCTTATCAGTGGACTTTCACCGGGTCAGCTAACACTAGGCCTCTTATGCCAAATCTTCTTCCAAGAAACAACCCTTCAGAAGGGAACGAACCAACTAAACTAGAAGTTCACAGGCTAGCATGGATAGATTGGTTAGCATTAGGGGAGGAATTTCAGCCTGAAATGTCATTTTCGGATTACTTGGCTCTCAGGGATAGGAATAGACCCTGCAGAGGTGGAGGTGCAAGACCACAGAACCATGATTTGCAGAAGGTGGGTAAGTTGTCAATCCCTTATTTTGATGGCTCCGATAAGACTTCAACTAGGGCTTGGGTGCAAAAACTTCATAGTCTTCATGCTTGACTGTAATGTTCATCTTCTCCTTTTTAGGTTGATCATTAGCATCAAATATGTTTTCTAAAGTGACCAATCCTCTGCGCAATTTATTGGTCTTCAGCTGGATCACCTGATCCCCATATTGCTCTTGCAATATTGACTAGTTATTAGCAGCAAACTCTGCCTCATCTTGCAAGAAATTGACAATTTGTTGGTCATTTTCAAATACTTGCCAGCTGGACACATTATCAGGCACAGCAAGCTGCTCAACAACTTTCACATGCTAATCCAAGCTTTGTTTGACATTCTTGGGAATGTCAAACTGGGCGCCAACTACAGCAAGCCTATCAGCATCTTTGTTTCTATTTCTGAGCACTGCATGGATATTGAAGGCATCAAAGTCTTCAATTAGATCCCAGACCCTGTGTTTATATGACTTCAGCAAGTCATTCCTTGAAGGGCTTTGTGACTTGATTTGGTGAACAACAAGCTCACTGTCACCAAATGCTTGTAAAATTCTTATTCCTCTCTTTCATGCTAGTTGCATACCCTGAATTAAGGCTTCATACTCAGCCACATTATTGGTACAACTGAACTATAATCTGAAAGTAGAGAAATAACTTTCTTTTGGGGTGAAATTAACACAACCCCAGCACCTATTCCAAACACATTGTTGAAAACTACATGTCAAAACCCTAAGTATATTTCAAGAAAAAGAAATTAGAAAATTCAGGGCAGCGAGCGAAAAATTTCAGTTAAGACTAGATAGGGTTCTTACACCAAACCTCCAATGTCTCCAATGAAGTGCAAATAGAACTCCATTATGAGTCCTTCACAAGATGAGCTAGGTTTTCGTCCAATTCATTGTATTCACAAGGGTTTTCGTCCTTGGAATATAGGCCAATAAAAGTTTCAGCCAAGAGAGAAAATCTCAAGAAGAATTATGATATGAATGGATGATCAAATGACCTCAAAAGAACTTATATTTACAGCCACCTTTTCTCTCCTTCCACCTTGGCCAACCTCTAGGAAATATATTTCATTTTATTTGTTTTGTCCCATCTCCTCATGGCCAACCTCATGCTAGGCATGCTAGGTGCCTAAAACACAAATAAAATATTTTTATTTTATATTTTATTCCTTCCTCCAAGAGGAGTGAACCACTTTTGGCATTAAATATTCCATATTTTGACCTTACACTAGGTCGTCCATCTCAAAGGTATTTTATTTTGATTTATTGTATTTTTCTCCTTCAAATTGGCCAACCATCCTTGCTATTTTCTTCCATTTATTTTCCTTCATATATTTCCTTTTTCTCTCTCCTTGGTCGCTCATCTCTAGGGCAAATTATTTTATTTATTTTGAATTCACCAATAAGCTCACAAAAATATGCAAAGTCATCTCTCATCATCAATTTGCCCTAATAAAATTGACTAAATATGATATTTAATCAATTAGGCCATTCCCTTAGTTGTCCGGCTTATCCTACGTGAATAGGATAGGCTAACCAACTCCATTAAGTGATTACTCAGAAAATGGGGACATTACAGTCCTCCCTTCCCAGAATTGCTTGCCCACAAGCAATTGTAAACTCGGATGCTATAGAATCTGTTCACCTTCCCAAGTAGCACCCTCAAGTGGCAAGTCTCTCCATCCAATCAAGCACTCCTTGATCACCATGCTCCTCAACTTGTGGCAACACTCCCCACAGTGAATATGAAGAATAGTATGCAAAGTGAGTTCCAATGGCCAGCAATGAAACAATACCGGCCATACACACTCAAACTCAGATCTGCTCCATCCCTCAAACTTTGAAATTCTACTTCTCAAGGTTGGCGCTCTCCCATCATCAAGAGTAGTATTAGGTACAAGTAGCAACTTCCCTTCTTCATCCAAAGGAGGAAGCTTGGGAGAAGATGTGATATGTTACTCACTTGCCCTCTTGAGGCATGATATATGAAAAATATTACGAATCCAGCCACCCTTCGGCAACTCCAACTCATATGCATCCTCTCCAATTCCAACCTCAATCCTGTAAGAGATGTAGAAGTGAGGCATCAACTTCTCTGTACCACTCCTCAATGTATTCTGTCTATATAGCTGTGGAAACAAGAATACCAAATCACCAACCTCAAGTGTCATCAACTCTTTCACTCCGAAGGCTCCTTTGTCCACAAAGGATAAGTCTACCAAAGACAAAGCGTCATATCTATCCAAAGCTCTGAAAAATGTCATGCCTACCAACATGTGATAGGTGATATCATAACAATGCTCTCTGAAATACAACCACTTAAACCAAACCTTCTGCTGCTCCACTCTGATACAAATATCACTCAACCAAATGTTGTGAAGCAACTCACCAAGGTCCCTGTGAAGTATTTTATCAATCACACCAATATCTAGATCCCAATTTATTGCACCATCATATAGACTAAAAATGAAGAGATAGGTGTCTCTTATCCATCTAAATCTGAATTGTCTCATATGGACTTGGAAAGTGTCCGTCATATGTGCATAACCAAGCATGCAAATCCACTCTAGATCGCTGGTGCAAATCAGAATGGCACTAGAAAAACTAAAAATCAGACCTATGATCATCCTAAAAATGTTTCTGCTGTCATAAGATGATAAGGTCTCAATATCATGCGACCTCCCAGTGCTGAAATCACAATCCCATGCACCCAAATTCATCCAAACAGCTGCAAACGTTAGTGCATAGTCTAAAAACTCCATGATCAGCAATGTAGAACAGCTGCTAATCATCAATGTGTGAGTTGAAAACCGTTGGACCAAGTCTGAAAGTTTACTGCTCTCATGCTCTCCTTCATGCCTTTGCTTATGGTCTAGCTGAAGCTCAAAATCCACATGCATACACATCTCAAAATTGGATACCTCCAAGGTATCTCCTTCAAGTTTTGAATTTGAGACAGCATTATGCTCACTCAAGGGATCATCATCATAAAAGCATGGTGTCAAAACACAAGTAGGCTCATTGAGCTCTCCAAGAATGGTTAAACTCTTCACCAAATCTGAATCACAAATGTTCTTCTCTGCACATGCATACCAATCATTATTTGTTGGTCCATAAAGTATATGCACAACCTTTGCTTCCTTAAATATGACTTGAACCTTCAATTGGCTCTCCAAATGATGTGACTCATGACGCCTATGATTAAGATCATTTACACAAATTGAAATTTCTGATTTGTCTTCAGAATCATACCTCTCAACAAGTTCGTGCAAATCTGATTGTTCTTCATGTTCTACCATCATAAGAGGTTCATCCTACAAATGCTCAACCATCATAGTTTCTTCCCTTGGAAGTATTAGAGATTGATGAAGAAATGTATCTAGATGTTGCCTTTCATGATCCATGTGAATGAATTGTTCCTTGATCCTTTGTAGGTGTTGTTTTGCTTAAGTGGCTAGCAACTTGGCCTCCTTGGCCCTCTTTAGCCATCCTTCACACATGCTTTGAGTCCTCATTACATCTTCTATGCCATGGTGTACAAAATCAGATTGTTTGTAGCTTGTATCCACAACCATTACCTCATGCTTAGCCATCAAATCTTGAGTATCAATAAAGTAAGACTTCTTACCACTATCATCCTCATATGGTTTATCTATCACCTCATGATCATGTGAAGATAAGGGACTGCTGTGCATAATCAAAAAATCAGAATTTTCATCATACCTTTTTGTAGTGTCTTCATAGGTGTTAACGTTTAAATTTGTACCTTGCGGTGTGACACTAAACGGAACAGCGTGTACAATAAAACTGTTCTTCAAATTAGGAGGGGAAGCTCCCTCAGACAAAGAAATTTAAAAAGACAATTACAATTTAACCTATCTTTTTGTTTCTTAGAGCACGAGCATAAGGCAATTCAAGGTCTTCTGCAATACTTCAAGACTTTTCAGAATATTGCAAAAGAAATAACTACACTTTAACAAACATACTTCCAATTTCTTTAAGTAAATCCAGAGCATAAAGAAATTGAATGAACAAATTGGAGATTTTAACACAAAGGAACAACAAAGATCTAAAAACAATTGTTTAAGCACAAAGTCATAAACAATTCTTCTCAACCTTAACAACACAAAGAACTTCCATGATAACGATGCATATTCTCATTCCTCAAAGTAATCAAAACACACAACACTATTGAACAATAATATGCGAGCAAAATAATAGCCTCAGCATTTACCATAAGAAGTTTAAGTGTGTGGAATACACTTATTTATACCCTAAAAAGCAAAGATGCAAGGAAATAAAAGGAAGAGTTAACTAACACTCTTCACTCTAATCCTAATGTTGCATGAGAAGCATGCAAGCTTATTAGCAATTAAAAATAATAAAATATCTCTCATGCAATTCAGTTAACTGAACTTGCATGTTATTACACATTGAGTTCCACTAAAAGATAATTTTGCATGATCTCCAAAACAAATCCAAAAATAGATTTATCTTTGAAAAGCAAAGTCAGTTCTCAAAATAGAAACTGCTTTGGAAATCCCTCCAACCGCCCAAAATAGAATCCTCCTTCAGATAGTGAAAAATGACTAAGTCTGAGAATTGAGATTTCTCTCAAATTCATCAACTTTAGCCTCATTTGGTATGGTAATAGAGTCCAGGAGAATTGTCCTCATCTGCAGGTCGACGCTTACATCATCAATGGTCTTCGAAAGATCTACATAATCATTTTCAGCTTTATCAAATTTTACCATGATCTCAGCTAAAAGATACATTTTCGCCACGTGAGGATCTCCACGAAACCTCTCCCGAATCAGCTACACAAACTCATTCTACAAGTTATGAACAAGGCAATTCACGCCTTCATCGCTGAAATACTTGCAAGGTATGTGTTGGACAAAATTTATAACATACTTCTCAATGTTGAGAAGCTTCTCCTTCCATGTAGCCAACTCCGAGGCTATGTCTTTCAAGGTGTGAATCAAGAAAGAGTACTGATGTGTCCATGAAAAGATAGTGGACTTATCATCTGCTGACATGGGCCTTAAGCCAAGAGCCTGCAATCTCACCAATAGCCTATCATAGATAGGCATCATCTCTGTCATGCACTCCAACTCTGAATCCCAAGAAGAGTATCCTTAGAATTAGACATTGTTGTTGTCAATTTTGCAAGAAAGGCAACACCCTTTGTTATGGAATCTTCAATCCAGTACTTCGTGTGCTTGCCATATACCACCAACTGGCTCAACTATCTTTGATCATCAGAAGACTCCATTACCTGTGGCAACAAAAGTGAAGGCTGTGATGGGGCATGCAAGAGTTGTGAAATATACTGACGCAGCTGCTTATTTTCTGATTTGAGGACAGCCTTGTCTTCTCCATCTTTCAACACTCTACTCCTGATAATATCAGTGGCTACCTCCAAAATATTCACAGCAGCCTGCCTAGTGCTTTGGCCCAAGTTAGCCTTGACGATATGAAAATCATCAGGCTCAACATCCAAGACCGTCTTATCCTAAGGAGGAATAGCGGTTTCTACAAATATGTCACCTTCAGGAGTCCTTGAAATCCTCGACTGCTTCTTTAACTTCTTTGTTGAAGGCTCCTTGAATGATTTGGCTAAGGCACTGAAATCCAACTGGTATGATGGTCTTTTCTTCTTCTCACCAATCACTGTGCGAAGCCAAGTAGGAGTAGCCTTTTCAGGCACTAGCTCTGGATAGTCCTCTACTTCAACTTCTGGATTGCGTGTGATCTCAACCTCAAGCGGTGCAATATGTGGCTCTGTCTCAAGTTCAACCTCTGGCACAACTTTTGATTATATCTTTACTCTTTGCACTACCTCTGGATCCCCAGCCTGCTCGACCCCTGATGAGTCAAATGGTGTAGAAGTGACATGTATAGCAGACTCATGCGGTTCAGGTCTCCTTGGTGACAATGATGAATCCCCCTCCTCCTCCGAAGATGATGATGACGAAGAAGAAGAAGAGGAAGTGGAAGAGGTAGTAGTCGGTGAGCTCAGTTCTGCTGGTGACAAAGAGACTGCATCTGGCTGCTGCTGAACCTAAGCTCTAGACTGAGTTCTGTTTTTTCTGGATCACCCTCAAGGGCTCTTTCTCAGGAATATTTGCTTCCTTATCCTTACCACTTATTATCTTTGACTTTAGCCTTATGGCTAAATGAGTAGATGAAGATGGCGGCTCTACTGTAGAAGCCTTGTCCTTTCGGCCTTTAGTTCTCTTTTCCCTCTGAAAATTAATAAACATCCAACTTCGTTTCACCACTGCTTGAGTTCTGTCGGTGATAGAAGTCGACTCCTTGAGGGACCAATTAATTTGTGGCAAAGGCTGCAAGTCTATCTTTTCCCTCATAAATCTAGGAGAAAGAACATTATCATCTTCGCGCAAACCTTTGGTGTTTTCATCAAGGAAAGCCGGTATTTGCTCCAATGAGAAGCGACCATAACTCTGTTGGCGGACCTCAAACTCATCTTCACAATTAGCCCAATAATCTTCAATGGTCGGCATATGAGCAAATTTGCCACCAACTCTGGATTTCATTACCTCTTTAGGATCATAGGTGCATTTTTCTTTAAAAGTCTTCAAACCAAACTTAGACATTTCTTCACCAATCACTTTAGCATCTGAAGCAGTTTTGCATTTGAAGAAGCTGAGCTGGATAGGAAAACCTACTGCATGCTTATGCCTATTGCGTAGAAAACTATGAACTTCGGCACTCTGACGTAGGAACTCCGTGAAAACCACCTCATCAGAAGGGTATCTTGGAAGTATGTGTGGATATGAAGTGAACCCATACACACCGATGTATGAAAAAGTAGGAAATTGAATGTACCAATCCGCCCAATCCGAGATCATTACCCTTGCCTCCTCTGAAATGCGGACATGCATCTGATTCTCCAAGTCTCACACTGTGAACATTAGGAATGCATCATTGACACGACGGAAGTGCTTCAGGGACTCTGAAAACTCCAACTGAGGATAAACCCTGGTAACCCTGGTGTTTTGTGGAGAGCCCACGAAATTCAATCCGACAAAATAATGTCATCCTGAACTCACAAGTTCGGGGAAACTCTATAATTTGCCGATGAATGCAGTTACTTATGAGGATAGACTAATCATAAGTAGCACTTCCATTGACCACTGTGCTGATAATATAGAACATCCGATTTCTGAAACTTCTCCCTTCAGCTTGCCCTGTGATGCAGTTAGGTAGCGTGATCATGATTGCATACTCATCTTTGAACTCTCCTCTACCAAGAGTATTCCTTTTCTCCCTTAGCCATTTGGCAGCCACCTTTTGACATTTGTCAACATTCGAGCTCCACACTCTGTCACAATCTTCAAGGTCCAAGGTGAGTGATTCTTCAAATGGAGGTATTCCGAAAGCAAATTCAATATCATCTAGTTTGAGGTTTGCAACTACCCTTCCATCCACTGCTCTGATTTCTCAACTCTGAATCATAGCGTTTTATGTAAGCTAATATAAATTCTAGAATATGAGTGGCCAATGTAAGTCCAAAATACTTCAAGTTTCTCACTGCAACACTACTTGAGCTTACCAAGGATTCCAAGTCAAAACCTTCAAGTGATACTCGACACAAATCCGTTTCTTTGACTTTGGCATAGTCATGGACAAGTGGAGATCTGGCCTCAATGGTGACTAAAGAATATTGCATGGTTGCTTTGAGGCTTCCAGAAGGCTTTCCTCTTCACTGTCCCGCCTTGAAAATGATCAATTTAGGCCTCTGTATGCTCACTGTTCAAGAAAATCAGGCCTTTCTTCTCACTGTCCAAACTCTGATTTTTATGAAAAAATGTATTTTTTGCCCTTGGAAAGTGAAAATTTGCCAATGTACCTGCAAAGCTTGGCCGGATTAAGCTCACGACGGTCAAGGATGATGAGAAATGTCATTTCCCGAAGTGGGTATGCAATGGAAATGAGGAAAAATAGACAAAATCACCTTAAAAACCCTTTTTTGCTGTGGCTGTAGGTGGTCATTTATGACTGTAACAGTCATGAAAAGCTTCAAAAATAGCCGCCTAGGTCTGAATGCTGCCTCATAAGTGTGCAAAGGTGTCTCTAGATGATGTAGGATGAAGGAAATAGTGCCTTGGAACAACACATCTGCCTCTTTATTGCAGTGCTGGCCCAAAAAGTGTCTTTAACCTGTCATAAAAAGCTTGAAACCCTTGATAATGGCTGCCAATATGAAGAAATGACCTTATGTGAAATAGTGCCTTGAAATGCAAGAGAGAGACATGGAATGATGTAAGAATGTATCAACTTGGCCTTGTATATGAAGATCCACTCCTCAAAACCTCTCAATCTGCCTTTGCAAGCTTCCAAACCTCCATCAATGGCGTCCCATGTGAAGCGCTGCTTCTAGAGCCTTCTCTTGCCTTTGGAAAATGACAATAACAATGAATGAAGACCTCCTTTATAGTGAACGCCACCTTGTAGGGTTTCCAATGTGCTTTTCCTAAAAATAAAGTGCTTTTATTTTAGCCTCCATGCATCAAGTGAACAGTGAAGTGGAAGTGAAGTTTGAACTCTATTTATAGCCTCCAACTCTCTCTCTCCTAGGCATCCCTTTTTCTCTCTCTAAAACGCTCCATTCAATACAAGTTTTGGCGCTCAAAAATAGGAACATGGCGTTGTATTTTGAGAGGTGGCATTGGAAGTGGTAGAAGCGCCTTTTGGAGGTGCGTTTTTCCCTTGGCGCGCGCGCCTTGGGAAAAGGTGCACCTTCCCACGGCAAACTTTGCCTTTGCAAAATTTTGGAAATTTTGCCTTTGCCTTTTGAAAAGTCTTTGCATTCTTTTGTCATTAGGATGTCCAATTTTGTGCCTTGAAAACTTGAATTCTTCACCTTTAGGATTTTGACGGGAACCTCTTGAATCTTGACCATGGATCATCTTGGTCTTTCTCCGCCTTCGAAGCTTTTGGGAGCGCGCCTCTAAGAACTCTTCTGGATGTCATCATGACTTAGAAAATTTCTTCGATTCTCATTTGGAGCCTTTTGAACTTGGAGCGCGCTTCGCGTTGGAGCACTTCGGAGTTGGAGTGCGCTTCGTCGGAAAAGTGCTCTTTTACCTTAGCCTTCTAGAACACCGTTTTCAACGTAACTTTTTCAAATGACGACAAAAAACCTTGAAGTTTGGAAATTAGGTCTCTGAGGTTTGAAGCCCCCTTTTTGGAGCCTTTTCTCCATGGCGCGCACACCTTGGGAAAAACACGCCAATGCCTTAGAAAAATTTTCAAAAAAATTTCAAACTTGAATTTTGATGCGTTTGCATTGCTTTCCTTGGTTCCTTTACGTCATTTCCGGCTTCAATCCATCACTCGGACCTCTGTTTTTAGATGATCTTTCCATAGCTCGGAGCCAATTTGGCTTGTCAAAAATTTCCTCCATTTGAGCCTCAGATCCATCTCCTTTGATATGCCTTGTACCTGCGAGGTTAGCAAATAATAACAAGGCGACACGATGCTTGGGCTGTGTGTTTAGGCTTCTTTTAAGGGTGTTTGAATGCATACACGAAAAATTTCATATGGGTACAACAATAGGTATTAACAATACCACCTTCAAGGTCACCCAACTCACAATTTGATTGCTTGCAACTATTATGTAGAGATGGTGAGACAATGCTATGCTTAAGTGATGGATCATCAAAAGAACTCATACCTTCATATGGCTGATTACTCACTGCTGGTTTAGCAAACTCCATAACAGCATACCCTTCAGCCTTGTGGTTATCATGAAGACTCATATACTCCCCACTTGTGGATGCATGAAGTGATTCTTCTTTGTTCATATCATCATCCTGCTGAAGTGAACTTGTGAGCATGGCTTCATCTTCTTTAGGGCTTCCACATGTATGACTAGGTGTCCAAACTTCTAGGTAAGTGAAGCAACGTTGTTCTCTCCTCAACTGATTTTTGCTCTTCTTAGGATCACCTCTAGGTTGCAAATCACAAGGAAGCAATTCTTCTTTCTTTTCTTCTTTCTTTCCCTTTTTCTCAATTATGACTTCTGATTTTTCTTCTTCTCTTCGCAATTTTCTGATGTAGTTATATAGATCTCTCTTTCTTGGATTACCATCTTCAAGTATTCCCAAATAAGCATCAAAGGAAATTTGATTCTTGAAACCATCTAATAAACCCTAGTATTCATCAATAATTTTTGGGGCCTCTTTTCTTATTACCTCCTCCTTATCTTCTACCTTCTGTAAGAGCTTTTGGAGAGTTCTTATCATCTCATTTTGACTTTCTCTAAGAGATTCAAGCAACTTGTATTGATCTCCTTTAAGAGAGTCAAATCTGCCCATCTGAACCATTGCCATCACGCTGAAAATAAATTTCTGATTTGTCAAACCCTCGTCATGAAAGCTGCTAGGATTTATTTCTGAGTTTGTTTATCTAGAATAGCAAAGAGATATATAGAAGATAATGCCACAATACAACCTCTAATGACAATCACCAAACATAGGATAACTCCACATCCATGTATTAATGTGCAGATCTAGTTTTGGCGGCCAATAATGAAGTAACATCAGCAAAATACCTTAAAACTTAGATCTGCCCTGTAGAAATCTGATTGACAAACAATGATGATTCAAACCCTACATGGCGATTAGGTTTGGCACTTAGTGTTGCTCCAAAACTCCACGATTCTTTCACAAAGATGCTAGGGTTTCCTTCCACAATGATGGTGCTCCATGGTGAAAGATATTGGCATGCTACAAGAGGCGGCAACTAGGGTTTTAGACTTGCAAATTTTCTATCCCTCATGGATGGCACTTTCTCTAGGGTACAAACCCTAACAATATTCCTCAAAACAAACCTCCGAACAAAGCTGAAAATCTGCAATTCCAATCTGCTTATAGATCTCTTTTGGTGATCTTCAATTGCTTTACAAACATGAACTCGCCTTCCTCGGAGATGGCACTCACCCTAGGGTAAAACCCTAGCAGAAATCTCGCTGAAATATAATCACCAAACCCTCAAATCTGAATACAAACTTGATGCACACCTTCAATTAAATTCCTTCAATACCAAAATGCTATTTGGACATAAATCTCCAAAAAAATTGGTACAATCTTCCTTCAAAGCCAAACTGCAAAAATATATCTTCTACCTTCGGGATTCATACATATAAAAACCCTTCAGGCTGGCAAGATCAAAGCTCTGATACCACTGTAATATCCCCAATGGGATCTACCCTAAAATTCTGAATTTTAATTATGCTCAAACCCTAATTCTGATTTCTGAATTTTATTTTCTGATTTCAAACAAAATATCACAGCGAACATACAAGTGCCCAAACATGACAAATAAACATGTCAAATGATGCTACCAATTGATATCCATATCAAACATGAAATCCACCATGAAATACACAAGATATGGCATCCAAATGCAACAATATCTGATTTTCTGAAGATAACTTCTGCTTACAAATCTGAGTATATAGACTAAAAATTACATCGAATGCAAGGACTAAACATGAACAAACATAGCCCGGAATGCTGCTGTCCAAAATTGCTCTAAACCCTAGGTTTGTACATACCAAAATATGGCGAATGAAGCTCAAACAAACCCTCCAAAGGGCAGCTCTCACAAGGAATGATGGCAACCGCAAGTTAGGGTTAGGAAAACCCTCCAAATGGTGAAATCACCTCTATCCAAGCAAAATCGCCCTCCTCCAAAGGTGGCACTCAAGTCTAGGGAAAAACCCTAGTGCAATATGCACACAAAATGCCACAAAGAAGTGTTGCTCCAAATCTGATCTGCAAATCTGAATATGCAATAATGCTCCAAACCTCCAATGTCTCCAATGAAGTGCAAATAGACCTCCGTTATGAGTCCTCCACAAGATGAGCTAGGTTTTCATCCAACTCATCGTATTCACAAGGGTTTTCGTCCTTGGAATATAGGCCAACAAAAGTTTCAGCCAAGAGAGAAAATCTCAAGAAGAATTATGATATGAATGGATGATCAAATGACCTCAAAAGAACTTATATTTATAGCCACCTTTTCTCTGCTTCCACCTTGGCCGACCTCTAGAAAATATATTTCATTTTATTTGTTTTTCCCGTCTCCTCATGGCCAACCTCATGCTAGGCATGTTAGGTGCCCAAAACACAAATAATATATATATATATATATATATATATATATATATATATTTTTAATTCCTTCCTCCAAGAGGAGCAAACCACTTTTGGCATTAAATATTTCACATTTTGACCTTACACTAGGTCGTCCATCTCAAAGGTATTTTATTTTGATTTCTTGTATTTTTCTCCTTTAAATTGGCCAACCATCCTTGGTATTTTCTTCCATTTATTTTCCTTTCTTTATTTCCTTTTTCACTCTCCTTGGTCGCTCATCTCTAGGGCAAATTATTTTATTTATTTTGCATTCACCAATAAGCTCACAAAAATATGCAAAGTCATCTCTCATCATCAATTTGCCCTAATAAAACTGACTAAATATGATATTTAATCAATTAGGTCATTCCCTTAGCCCTCCGGCTTAGCATACGAGAATAGGATAGGCTAACCAACTCCATTAGGTGATCACTCAGAAAATGGGGACATTACACATGCCCCCTTTTTTGGATTAAAATAATTAATAATATTATTTAAATTGGGCCCGATAAATTATAATTTGAAGGGGCAACTTAATAATATTATTATAATTAAAATAAAAGGTGTTTTTAAACACTAGTATTAAAATAAATTAAAAATAAAATAAAAAGTAGTTCTAAAGACTTAAAATAAAATAAAATTAAAAAAAGTATTTTTAAATACTTAGAAGGAAATTTAGGACCCAAGGGCCCAATTCGAAAGGTATATCAAGGAGGCACCTATCTTCATTTGAACATTCATTCAAGTTTTCCTTTTTGCATCCAATTTTTAGATTTGAGTAGTTTGTTCAATCTAGGACATCCAAGGACGAAAACCCTTTCCTACAATTTGTGATCTGGAAGCAAGAAAACCCTCTTGGGTCTCTTTTCCAAAGGTAAGAACGAAAACTCTCAATTTTCCAACATTGGCAAATCCACCTAGGGTTTGCATGGTGTGCTAATTCAACATTTGTGTGGATTTTCAAGGTTAAGACAATCAAGATTTGCAAATCTCCAAGGGGTGATTATTGTTTGGCATCATTGAAGGATTTTTGGCATCATTTTGGAGGTTAACCAACTACAACAAAAATTCTAAAAATTATTTTTAATTGAGGCAAATCATTTCCTAGAGGTATTTAACATTTGGAGGTCTGAAATTTCAATTTTCCCAGTCGTAAGGGTCTGATCTGGGTGTGCTAGCCATTGACGAGTCATTATATCGGATATCCCAGTCGTACCACATCTACAGCCATTTGGAGGTCGTATTGCATCATTTTGGGCAACTATGTAGGTCTAATTGGTGATTCCAAGGTCTGATCTGCATTACATTAGTATGTAATGTCCCCTTTTTCGGAGTGATCACCTAATAAGGAGACATGGAGCCAATTTTCACACTTGGCTAATTTTGTGAGACATTTTTAGTGTGGGAGTTGGTTTATCCTATTTTTGTGGCCATTTTGGTGTATTCCATGCTAGTAAAATAAATGGCCTTGAGGAGAAACGACCCATTGGAGGAGGTAAGGAGATATGGGAATGCCTATTTTGTGATTTCTCTCTTTGAGAAGGATGACATGGTTTGAATTTATTTCATGACACGTCTTGTGATAGGGTTTGCTCCCTTTTTGTGAAGGAGAAATAAAGCTAAAACATAAATGAAACATCTTCGAAGTGAGCGACTCACTTAGCCTAAGGTTGGCCTAAGTAAAGACAAGAGTTGGGTCGGCCATGATAAGTTTTACCTTATGAATTGAGCGCCAATCTTTCCTTGAGGAGGGTCGGCCCTCTTTATGGGAAAACTAATAAAATAAGATAATTAAGGGCGTTTGGCCAGCATGGAGAAAAGAAGGAAACTAGGTATAAATACAAGTTTGGGTTTCGCAATTCAAATCATGATTCGAACTTGTCTTTTAATTCCTTTTGGACTGCACTTTTGAGCAGCTTATTCCAAGGACAAAAACCCTTGTGAATAAAGGGTGAGTTGGACAAAAACCCAATCTCATCTTGGGAAGACTTCATAACAGAGGTCTACTTGTACTTCATTGGCATTTTGTGGAGAAGAGCAGCAGATTGTAAATCAGATTTGGAGATCATTGTTGAAGACCTCTCTTGGCGTGGATTGATACATTATTGCCTAAGGTTTACCCTTAGATTTGGAACGACCACTTCATAGAGGAGCGATTTCATTTGAGGCAATCTTTGGAGGTTGTATTGCGGATTCGGGTTGGAGAAGAGCAGAATTCTGGAACAGTATCATTACAGGCCTGATTCACCCTCATTCCATTCGCATATGCACCATCACTTGACTAGGGTTTGCCCTAGAATTGAAATGCTACCCTTTGAGGAAGATTGATAGCATTTTGGAGGTGATTTGGAGGCATTTGTGCATGATTAGTGTAATGTCCCCTTCTAAGATATTCCTGGTTTCTTCACCTACATACAGTAATAATCACTAGAAAGGGACAATAGAAATATTAAGGGTTAGCAGATCAGATAATTATTAATGAGATCAATACTTCATAACATAAATAATGGATCAAATCATCATAGCATAATTAACAAGCACAAAGTATACACATCACGCACAAAGCATACACAGATATTCCCAATGGTCAATCACATAATGAAACTCTATGAGAAAGCATATAGGGCGCCGGGCGCCGGGAGCCGGGTACACCTCCTACCTGTTGATGTGTTTTTTATGCACATGCAAACTCAAAATAAAATACTAAGTATTCTATCTTCTCTTGAATAAAGTCTCTCAAAGGCTAAACGATGTGATCCAATGAGACAACTCCAAGGTTCATGATATGTCAAGTCTTGACTTGCAATGGATAGACTCAGTAGTTGATGTGATAATGCTGGTAATCACAAAGGGACTTACGCTGAATTTACTCCTTACTCCATTCAAATATGTTATTCTCCTTGTTATGAAATGGAACTTCTTCTAACCGACCATGAAAGAAAATGAAAAAGGGCAAGGGTTGAGAAAGCTATTCTAAGGACAATGGTATAATGAAACATGTTAGGATAGACAAACTCCTCACGGAACCTAACTCCGCTTTGCCATGAGAACCAACAACTACACGAAGTCGGTGCAATCTTCTAAGGAAACTCAAGGATTTTCATATTGCAAACCTTCATCCAAACACCCACAGCTGGCGCAACTTGAACAAGTATTCGCAATCGAACTAAAGCACATGATGGTTCAAGCTAACTTTGCAAAGTGAGTTGCCTTCGACAATCCACAAAAAGTATGAACCAAGAAAGAATTCATCAAATATCTTAACATATTAACATTACATCAATGAACTTCTAATCTATTTCTAAACTACTTGGAAACATTTCTCCATCACATCCAAGAAATTAGAAATCATGCTAACATTCCAAAACCACAAGATCACCATGCGAACCAACAATGAACTTGTAGAAGTGTATGATTACAACAATTTCATATGACTCTTCAATGATTTCAAAGAGTCTCCTCTAATCTACTCCTATTCTACTTCTATTCTTGCGCAAGTTAACAACTTCTAACCTTACAACTGAGAGAAATGGGCCTTATATAGGATCCAAAATTACATGAACGGCCAGGATTGATTTGCAAATCAATGGTCCAAATGAAGACAACAAAGCATAACCGCCCCAAAGAGAGGCAATGAAGGCACGCTTTCCAATGTGATAAGAATGAAATGGAATCTTTGAAGCATCTTCCACTTGGGCGTCCTCTTTGACCTCTTGTCTTCTTGCAAGTACATTGAACTTGGACGAGTGATGTGGCGAACTGTAATCGGATTGATGATGTGCCAAGGCCACCTCAGTCATTGAGCAAACTGGTTTGATTTTCAACACGTTCATACTGCTCGGAACACGTTCATACTGCTCGGAATATTTTCCCAAATTTTTGGATTTTCACTTGTGAAACTTTGCTTCTTTTGAACTTGCAATTTTGGGAAATTTAGAAGTTCATGTAATTGATGGATTGCTTGATGATTGACTCATTTCTCTTCTCATCATGTTCTTGTGCAGGACTATATGGTGCAAGAAGTAGACCTTGGGTGTGAATCGTTGGAGTAGACTTCATGATTGAAGTGGATGGCTCCGGAGCTTGAATGTGAAACTTGACTCTTGGATTCCTGGACGTGAGCTTCTGGATGATGAAGTGGTGTCGTGCAGTGGACCTCCTGTTGTGACCTAATCACACATCGCCCCATTGCAAATGGGGACCCCCTTTTTTTTAGCTCTGATGTTTTGCTGAGTCTAGGATGTTATCCTAAGGGTAGTTTGCAATGAAGTAGGAGGTGTTGTCATGACTAACTCAATTCAACGTGAAACTTGGCATCCTGCGAGGAGTTAATGATGTCTCAATCCTTAAATGACTAGAACTTAGAAAGTTTTTGTAAGTAAATAACTCTACAATGCTTAGGCGCTATTTTGCACTTGAAGACATCTAAAAGTGCGCCTAAATAAGAAGATGATTGATTTCATGAGCTTTGGGGGATATTTAAGTGTTTGAGACTTTTCCATGAGCTTGTATAATGTTTTGATTGATGAAATATTGAGTAGATACACCTAGGCGCCAATTCTCACCTGAGTAGACCTTAAACTATGCCTAAGGCAGAGACCCAAAAGGAGCACCTAGTATTGGAAGTTTCAGAATGACTAAAATTTTACTAAGGAGGTCAAGGCGCTCTTTGCCTTCAGAATGACCTTGTTTTGGCGCCTAGTGACAAATCCATCTCTCACCACCTTGAATTGGCACCTGAAAGAAACCACATAAATCCACCTCATGGGATAGGCGCCTTGAGAGATAATCATTCTAAGGTCTCTCCCATTGCTTGGATCATCAAAATGACAAGTATGAAGCCACTAGATCTTAGGCACCCTTTTACTCCTCTATAAACCGATTGTGGTGCCTAAGCATGAAAAGAGTGTCTAAATCTATACAAGGTGGCGCCTTGAGAAAACTAGCCTTCTTTGAAGTTCATAAGGTTGGTTTAGCATGTTGAATTGCCTTAGAGATAAGGCGCCTTATTACACCCAAAATCAGCATCAAGTGCGCCTCTCAGAGATCAACATCACTGAGGGAAACAAGGCGCTATTTCACAGTTAGAGCATCATGGATGGGCGCCTTTTAAGAGGGCTTAAGAACATGAAATTGGATGGCATTTAGGAGTTAAAATCATCAAAATCCAAAGAAAAAGGCCAAGTATTCTAGGCGCCTTTACTTGTCTCTCCATACCTCCATGAGCGCCTTACATGAAAGGACATCTTTGAGTGGGTGCCTAGATGAGGGAAGTCATCCTAAGACCTTCACAATTGTTTAAAAGCATAAAAAACGCCAAGTATAAAGCTTCATGAGGTTGGGCGCACTTTGCCTCTCTGTAGACCTAGATTGGTGCCTTAGAGAAAGTATCACAAATCTACATCATTGAATAAGTTCCAAGAGAGAAAGGATTACTTTAAGCATGTTTTAATCATTCAAAGTCTTAAAAATAGCAAATGGAGTCCAAATTGAGCTAAGGCGCCCTTTTCCTCAATCCCAAGCTATTTTGGCGCCCAAATAACAAGTTCAAGACCACAAGCATGATAGGCGCACTTTCTTGTTTGAATGATCCCATAAGGGCACCTTGGTAAGATTGAGTGGTAAGATGGAGTATTGGAAGTTTGAAAATGGATTGGATGTTGGCAAAGAGTCAGGTTGTCTAGGCGCCCTATACCTTCAAAACTGATCACTTTGAGCGCCTAGAGGTAAGTATGCTTGAAGTTATGAATCTTGAAGGTAAGCATGACAAGTCTTCTGAAGAAAACAATTGTAATGATGGAAAATTGAGGTAAGCGGAGGGGGGCTTCATAATGTCTAGGCGCTAATTTGTACTCAAAACACCACCTTTGAGCGCCTTGATGTAAGGGAAGGTTCAAACTCAATAAGCATTGCGCTTTAAGTGAAGTAAAGGTCTTTGAACACCTTTGCTATGTGAAGATCTAGGCGCCCTCCAATGTCCAAACAACCTTACATTAAGCGCCTTGGAAGAAATCAATTCAAAACTACAAATTTCCAAGCTTTTTCATGAGATCAACATTGAAGGATGAGGTTACTTGTTGGTGGTCTTCATCTAACATTAGGTGCACTTTTGCACCTAGAAACCCATTAGAAGGCGCCTTGACATAAGATAATCCAAAACCATGAGGTAAATGCGCCTTGAGAGGTATGAACTTCTTAAAGTGCCCACAAAATGCTTATTTTGGGTAAGGCGCCCCATATCTTCAAATTGAGTTCAATATGCGCCTAAGGAGGAATCTTGTTTAGATCATTCACTTTGAGGTTTTGAGACTTGAAGGGGTTTTTTTTAAAAAAAAAAACACAAGCAAAGCGCTACTTCCTCAAGTTACTTCATCTCTATGTATGTTTCTAAAAACATTAATGAAGACCTCTAGAAAAGGGCGCAAATTCTAGCTTCTGTATCCACTTTTGGCGCCTAGGAATGCAATGGTGTTGGGAGTCATCAAAGTTGGCTTAGTAAAGGTAATGAAATGCAAATCTAAGGCCCTGATGGTTTGGGCGCACTTCTCATATCCTATCATCATCAAATGGCGCCTTAAACTCTTCTAGGCACATTTCTTCGTTCATAATACCTTACATGGGCGCCTAGAGATCATTAGGATGTTAGGAGTTTAAATATGTTTCAAAACACCATGCAAAATCAACCTCATCTTGGCGCCCTCCATACAAAATCAACCTCATCTTGGCGCCCAAAAGAGTTTTAAACTTTGAAAATTTAAAAAAAAATAACTTTATTGAATGCATTTAATGCTGGCCAACCAGCATTAATAAGGGCAGATTCACTAAATAAAGAGGGGTGCCAACTTCATTTTCAACATCAGTCATTCACAATCAATCATCAAAGAGCGATTTTTTGAAGGAGAAGCAGCAATTTTTGAAGGCAGATCTGCACTTTTGAAGTCTGAT
This sequence comes from Cunninghamia lanceolata, assembly GCA_027924645.1. Lineage (NCBI taxonomy): Eukaryota > Viridiplantae > Streptophyta > Pinopsida > Cupressales > Cupressaceae > Cunninghamia > Cunninghamia lanceolata. The sequence continues at coordinate 6,040,324 of BSBN01000071.1, read as the reverse complement.
TTTTGTCATTTTATAACTGATTTTCATCATATTATACAGAAATCTGCACTTTTTTTAGGTCTGAAAATTGGTGTAAGGTATGTTTCAGCCACTTTTTAATTCATAAAATTACCTTCTTTCTCATTTAATTTGCAAGTTTTCATAAGTTGTATCATCCAAAAATCAGGTTTGTGAAGGTAAATTTCATCATTTCAAGTCTCTTATTGAGGTTGTTTTGTAGGTAGATGGGCATGACGGCAAAGGAGCGTCAAGTGATGATCAAAATGGATGCCAAGTCAACTATACCCGACTCCAAGCTCGAGACTCATTGGAAGAATGTGGGAGATACCAACATGGGACACGTCAACTTAGATGAAATGAAAGATTTCTTGCTCGCCATCACGAGGAATGAAGACATCAAGGCCATTGCAAAGAGTGGAATCATTCAAGCGGCATGCTTCCCACCTACCCTACCTAGCACTGAATTGGTGTTAGAATGCATTCAACACTATGACAAAAAGAGAAGACAAATTGTGGCTAAAGACGGGACTGTCCTAGCCTATTTGCAAAGAGAAGCCATTCAAGAGATCTTCAACATCCCAAACCGGAAGGCAGTGTTCATTTGTCCTACAACTGCCCAACGTACCTTTGAAGGCAATTCCAAGTACTACATGCAAGAAGTGAGGAAGAAGTGGATGATAGATTCTTCAATCAAGATATATAACTCTGAAGATCCGAAGTTTCACAAGGCAGATTTCAAACAAGAGATAAGTTACTTCATCATGTTCTTAAATAGAGTAACAGGTAGGCCTCAATCATCGACTTTTGAAGGATGGATGTATACGTACTTTGATCATGTTTTTACAAAGAATAAGATGATTGATTGAGTTGGGCTTATAAGTCATTGTCTTGATGAGCAATTTGAAAAGTTTGATGAGTCAAAGTCCTTCTTCATGACTTCCTATCTTGTCTACATACTGGCAAGAAATGTGGTATACAAGGGATTGACAGCTAAAGGAGAAGTAGACATAAAATCTGGCCAGATCCTATCACATCAATGCTATCCACAGCTCCATTTGAAGAACATCAATCATTATAAGAGGTTTAATGATGCATTTGCCATGTACATAGTGAGAAAGTTGTGAGGAGAGTTGCATAGAAGATTGACAGGTGCTGCTAGGAACTTCATTGAACAATATGGAAGATACTACATTCAATATGACAAGTTCACTTATATCAGAATACAAGGCTTCACATCGTTTCCATATAGATTGCCAAGGTATCCTACTAATAGGATGGTACTGTTGGAAGTATCGAGACAGTTGTTGGAGTTCCATAAGAAGCAAAGGGCAAGAAAGAAGGCCGGGGTTCAGTTTCCTCTCAAGCTAGGGAGATATTATTCATGTCCATCACTTCAAGCAGCCGAACATTCAGAGATTGAGCTTCAAGCATATCATTTGCATCTTCATGATTCAAGGAGGGAGAACTTCGATCCACATGGAGCTATTAAGCAATCATATTCTTCCTACCAGCATGTTGAGCAGCTTGAAGATCATTGGGCAAATGCTATTGATGATGATGATATAAGGATGCCGAAATGTTCAAAGTTAAGATGGGATCTGGTGAGAGCTACAAAAGTATTGAGGATTCCTGACCAGCGAGATGATGATAGAACTCTTTCGGGTGATGAATACAACAAGATCCGGAACCTGCCATATGACATTGACTGGACTGATAGAGAAAGAGTATATGATGAAGAGTTGATAGAACCTATCATTGCTATCACTAAGGAACATGCAAAAGAGCAAGTACAAGCATTGATAGATGAAGGAAAGAAGCTCACTTACACCACAATGGGAGAAATTGAACAACAGGAACAACATAGTGCACCTGGCAGAAGTTCACGAAGTAAGAATAATGAAAGGGATTCAAGTCAGGCAAGGAAAAGAAAACAACTTGAATCTACACAAGGAGAATCAAGTAAGAAGAAGAAAAGGATAAGCATTGAAACTGCTTCATCTAGACAACCAGAAGATACTCCAATGAATCAGGATATAGTTGTACATGTTGTTGAGGATGTAGTCCCGGATACTCCATTTGAAGAGGTGCCTTCAAGTCCACATGACACTGAAATCATTGATGAAGCTAACACTGAAGACAAAGATGAAGCTAATAAAGAATCATTGCCAATGCAAGGAAAGCAAGTACAACAGTCGGGCGATTTCTCATCATTGCCGGAGTGGCTACAAGATAGAATTAAAGAAAGCTGTGAAGTGGAAAAATATCATCCTATTCCAGTTGAAGAGTTGCTTCTATACATATCTACTGAAAAACCAAAGAAGAAAGCAACTACTCTTTCAAAAATAACAAAAGATGAAGCTGGTGTAAGGAGGGTACATGTAGCTGTTCCAAGACTTGAGAAAAATGTATAAGACATTGCACCTGAAGATTATGACATTATACAATTGATTTGGGTCCATTGACTGGAGCACAAGTAGAAGAACTTTAGGATTCAATTGATAATGCTCGAGCTATCATAAGGCAGGAAACAGAAGGTAGGATTAAGGCTGAGCAAAGGTGCCAAGCATTGGAACAGTATATTCAACACTTAGTTCATCCTATCCATCAGCAGGAGAGAGTTTCTACACCTCCGTCTCTTCTTCCACCAAAAACAGTTGTACATCTTGAGGGGTTGAGGTCTTCATCTCATAGGTTGAAAGATTGGATGAAAAGGTCAAAGGAAACAACATATAGTTATCTTGAAGATATTATGCAAGCGCATAATAAGGTTGTTGATCTCAAGGAAAGAGTGCTTGCATTATTGACAGCTTGTGCTGAGTTCAAAGTTATCAAAGAACAATATATGCCATATTTGAAGAATTTGATGGAGACTTCAGTTGATGAGTTAATACATGCTGAGGTGATTGAAGGAGTAACATGTGATTTCTCTTCTTGGTACTATTGCTTTCGCAATAAAGGACAGCTACTTGATAAGGTTGAAACAGATATGTCAAGAGTGAGGAGTGTGAAGGAGTGTGATTCAAAGAATCCAAAATGGAATACATGCATCCTTGATGAAGATATGCAATCCCTTTGGAGAAATGACTATTGAAAGTATGAAAGAACAAGTTCAAGCATTCTACTTCCAAGAGGATGATGTTTCTGATGAGAAGCTTGATAGCATATTTTCACTTGCTGTCCACCTTGGCGCCAACAAAGCTAGAATGACTGATTGGGAGAAGACATGTAATGTCCCTTCCTTAGTCCGCTCAGACTTCAGCAGAGGTTGACCTACTATTAGGGTTCCCGTAGGTCAACAGGTTGGTTAGGGGACCCAACCGAGGGCGTTGGTGCTTTGCGGGGAGCCTTCCGGGTCCTTCAGTTTGGTGTCAAAGGATGATTTCAGGAGTTGAATTGAAAATACTAAAGGTTGCCTTAAGATGAATAGTGAAAGTGAATAGTAACAGAGAATTAGAACATGAATAGTAAAAAGGTCCCCACCCTAGTAGCCACAATGTTGTTTTAAAAGGTGGGGCTTCTTTTTCATGAGCTTTTGACCCTCAAGGTGGGTGTCCACTCTTGGAGGGTATATTTTATTGTTTTTTTGTGGAAAATGGGAATGGAGTCTATAAAGCAATGTTTGGGGCTCTCTTTTTGGATTCTACTCTCATTTTCTAAAAAGCTAAGTGCAGGTTTGGAGCTCTGGATAGGGTTTTCAGCAGGTTGCAGCTCTTCTGAGGACGAAACCCCTTAGAGGATAGTGGATTGGACGACAACCCAGTTCACATTATGGGGAAATCTACACTGGGTTTCCGTTTGGGCTTCTTCTGACGTCATTTTTGTGTGCATATTCAGGATCAGACCTCTGCAGATTTGAAACAAGGGTTTGGACAGCATGCTTCAGTCACTTTGGTCACTGAAATTCACCATACTTGGCTGCCACAGTTGGAGGTTGACGCCATTGCATGTCGGGAGGGTTTTGTGGGTCACTGGATCAGATTTGTATGCCTTTATAAGTCTGATTTTATAATCAGACCTGGCTGTTTGTACTCAGCCATCCTCTCACAATTGTAATTAGCTATTTTCCATATACGGGTATGTCAAACTGAGTTACCTAACTCATATCTATAATTTTGAAATAGTTTGCTTGCTGATCCAATCAATTTCAGTTGTCTTTTTGGTGTTATTTGAATGTATTATGTTACCTTTAATTTATCATATCATGGCAAAACCCTACATGCATTGAAACATCAAAACACAAAACAAACCTTTCAAAAAACGCAATCAGAAAATTCAGAACAGCAAGTCAAAAATTAGATCAGATTTGGTAGGGGATCTTTCAGTGGTATCAGAGCCATGATCTTGCCAGCCTGAGGGCGATTTGTTCAGTTCTATGCATCCCAGAGAGGTTGGGCCACACAGGTATTATACTCGTAGAAGAGCACACAGACAATTTGGGGTTGACACTGGTATTCAGGGTGCAGCCATGGGGGATAGCCATGATGGCAGTAGAAGTCCCCGCCAAAGGGGAAGACAGAATCCGCAAGAGGATACTGATCGGGAGTTATTCAGAACTCTCGTTGATACACAACCTAGGATTGTACAAGCATTAGACAGACTTCAGAGTACCCTTGACAAAATGGATTTGGGTCGGCATAGGGACAGGCGTGGCAGACACGACAGACGTGACAGGGTTGACAGGTCCGTTTCAGTTGCAGACAGCCGTGGGAGTAGTAGGGCTCCCTCATCGATGGATAGTGTCCTTAGTTCTCCTAGATGTGATAGGGCTCATTCACGTACGGCAGATAGGCCTATGCAGCCCCATTTTCCTCCTAGAGATGAGCCACTCCCAGATGACCCGCTTGAGGGTGTGGAGTTCCAGGATATTGTTATGGCAGCAAGTGATGAGTGGACACGTCTTCCAGAGCATGTTAGACAGGCCTTCCCTCTACATCAGTATTGTTCCCAGCGTAGAGATAGCATGAGAAACCGTGATGGCAGGGGGCGAAGACAACAGCATAATAGTGACCTCCATCGAGCTACTAGCAAGCTCACTATATCTTCCTTTGATGGTAGCGAGAAGATCACCGCCCGAGCTTGGGTGCACAAGATTGACATCTACCTTTCACTTAAGCCGATGCCTGAGGACGAGGCCATTCAGTTTGCAGTGCTACATTTGGAGGGCGTAGCTTATGAGTGGTGGCATCATGGTTTGGTTACCCAAAACCATAGACTTATTCATTCTTACAGGGAGTTCACTGAGCGGCTGATTGCTAGATTTGACCGTAAGGATGTTGAGTTGTACTACAGGGATTTAGCACTATTGCGACAGACTGGACATGTTGAAACTTACATTAATGAGTTTCAACGCATTGCTGTTATGGTTCCTGAGATGCCAGAGAAACGTGTAGTGATGCTCTTCATAGAAGGATTACATGACAGATTACGGGGTTTGGTCAAGGCTCTTAAGCCTAAGACTTTACATAAGGCTATTCAGATTGCCCTAGACCTTGATACTTCACCACCTCCTACTTCTTATCAGCAGAATACGAAGTTCTCCAAGGGCTCCAAGCCTTTTCAGAGATCTTCGACACAGCATAGGAGTGCACCACCTCCCCCCAGGATAGACCAGGAGACACGTAATGAGTTGAGGAGGAAGAAGCTATGCTTCACATGTAAGGAACCTTGGGAGCCTGGACACCGATGCCTTGGGAAGGGCAAAGTGCATCTCATCGAGGTTGTGTCTGATGTGGAGGATGAGCATATACAAGATACTGATTTAGAGGGCAGCGATGGTGAGGACGAACAGGGGCCCCCACAGGTGGAGCTTGGAGTGGGCGACGCATCAGATGCACCCAATCCTGTCATTGCCACCCTTTCAGGAGTCCCCAGATACCATCCCTTTCGCTTGAAGGGAGTGATTAAGGGACAACGTGTGACTTGCCTTGTTGACAGTGGTGCCACGCACAACTTTATTGATGAGGGACTAGTTGCTAAGCGAGGATTGCAGGCGAAGGATTTTCCTGGTTTCAGTGTGACAGTAGCGGATGGATTTTCTATGAAATGCACCAGGGTAGTTCCACAGATTAGTATACAGTTGGGAGATTACACCTTGACCGATGATTTTTACGTTGTGGGTTTGGGTGACATTGATGCAGTACTAGGCGTCCAATGGTTGCAGTCACTTGGCAAGTATATACAGGATTTCCAGAGGATGGAGCTGGAGTTTATAGTTGGGGGTAAGAAGGTTGTGCTAAAGGCTCTTTTTGATGGTGGGCCCATGGTGGTTTCAGCACGTAGAATGGAATCCATTTTCAGGCATGGAGACGTGGCGTGGGCGGCACAGTGTTTTATTTCACCCAAGTCACCTTCACAGGTTGACCAGCCATTCCACATTGATGTCCAGACAGTACTGGACAAACATGGGGCAGTATTTGGTGATATTCCTTCTGGCAGACCTCCTGACCGTGGATTTGAGCATGTGATAGAGTTAGAGGAGGGCGCTAAGCCTGTGATTACCACTCCTTATCGTCATCCTAAGAGATTTAAGGATGAAATAGAGAAGACCATCCGTGAGTTGCTGGATATGGGGCACATCAGACCTAGTTCTAGCCCCTTTGCTTCTTCTGTGGTGTTAGTGAAAAAGAAGGATGGTACTATGCGCATGTGCATTGATTATCGTGCATTAAACAAAAGAACAATCAAGAACAGGTATCCTATTCCGCGCATAGATGAGCTATCGGATGAGCTTCTTGGTGCGGTGTATTTCTCAAAGATTGACCTTCGATCAGGGTACCATCAGATTCGAGTGCGTGAGGAGGACATACATAAGACAGCATTCAGATGTCATTATGGGCACTATGAGTTCTTGGTGATGCCTTTTGGCCTTACTAACGCACCTGCTACTTTCCAATCATGCATGAACCATATATTTAATAAGCAGTTGCGTAAGCACGTACTTGTGTTCTTCGATGATATATTGATTTACAGCAGGACTTGGGAGGAGCACATGAGGCATCTGGATGAGGTACTTGGCATTATGGAGGCACAATCTCTATTTGCCAAGATGTCCAAATGTGAATTTGGACTTACAGAGATCTTGTACTTGGGGCATATGATTGGTAGTGATGGAGTCAAGGTACATCAGGAAAAGATTCAGTCCATCCTCGATTGGCCATCACCTAGGAACATTTCAGAGTTGCGGGGTTTCTTAGGCCTATGTGGTTACTACAGGAGATTCGTGAAGGGATATTCACAGCTTGCGGCCCCTTTGACAGATCTCACACGGAAGGGCGCATTCATATGGACAGAGGTGGTACAGGTTGCATTTGATAAGCTCAAGCAGGTCATGAGCACTTGTCCAGTTTTGGCACTTCCAGATTTCTCTCAGCCCTTTGTGTTAGAGTGTGATGCCTCCGGAGAGGGTATTGGAGCGGTGCTTATGCAGAATCGTCATCCCATTGCCTACGAGAGTAGGAAGTTGAGGGATAATGAGAGATTGTACTCCACCTATGACAAGGAGATGCTCGCCATTATGCATGCTTTGGCGAAGTTCTGACAATATTTGGTGGGTGGGAAGTTTGTGGTGAGGACTGACCACAACAGTTTGAAATACTTCTTGGAGCAGAAAGAGCTTAATGAGCGCCAACAGAAATGGGTCAGCAAAATACAGGCATATGATTTTGACATTGAGTATGTCAAGGGGAAAAGAAATATTGTTGATGATGCACTTTCTAGGAGGCCTGCAGTAGCTGCACTTTGCTCCTTGAGTGAGATTTCAGTAGATTGGAAGTCTCAACTATTAGTTGAATATTCCAAGAACCAGTTTGCATGTGAGATTATGGATGGCAGGATTCAGGATGATAGATACACGGTGATTGATGATGTTATTTACTATAAAAATAGGATTTATTTGGTACCTGGATCAAAACTGAAGGACAAGATCTTACGCGCCACCCACGACACACCAATGGCAGGACATCCTGGATATTTTAAGACATACCGGCAAGTGAGAGAGAGATTCTCATGGAAGGGTCTCAAGGATGATGTCTTGCACTATGTACGTGAGTGTGTGACTTGTCAGCAGAACAAGTCTGAGCATACTTTTCCGGCAGGTCTTCTGCAACCATTGCCTATTCCAGAGCAGAAGTGGGAAAGTATATCGATGGACTTCATTACTGGTCTTCCAAGAGTTCAGGGGAAGGACTGCATTTATGTGGTTGTGGATAGGTTGACGAAGTTTGCACACTTCTTTCCTATTGCAGCCGACTTTACAGCATCTCAGGTGGCAGAGTTATTCTTCCGTGAGGTGTTTAGACTCCATGGACTCCCCAGGACCATTGTCAGTGATCGGGATAGCAGGTTTATGAGCATCTTTTGGCAGGTGCTGTTCCGACTAGCAGGTACAGAGTTGACACCCAGTACTAGTTACCACCCTCAGACAGATGGACAGACGGAGATAGTCAATAAGTGGGTTGAGGGTTACGTAACTACATTTCAGGACAGCAAAAGGCTTGGGTGCGATGGTTGTATTTGGGCGAGCATTGCTATAATACCACATATCACATGTCGATCGGTATGACTCCCTTCCGAGCGTTATATGGTTATGATACCTTATCATTTGTGGACTTGGCGTTAGGTGATAGCAGAGCGCCTAGAGCTCGGGATTGGTTACAGGACAATCAAGATATCCTTAAGGCACTTAAGGATAATATTCAACATGCACAAAATCAGCAGAAGATGTATGCTGATCGACATCGAGTTGAGAGGACCTTTGAGGTTGGAGATATGGTTTTCTTGCGCCTACAGCCCTATAGACAGAGTACCCTCAAGAGGAGTGGGGCAGAGAAGCTCAAGCCTCGGTTTTATGGTCCATACAAAGTATTGAGGAGGATCAGTGAAGTCGCATATGAGCTTGAGCTACCTCCCGAGAGTAAAATACATAATGTCTTTCATGTATCTTGCTTGAAGAAGGCTTTGGGGCAACACGTTATCTCTTCACCTGTTTTGCCCCCATTAGATGAGGAGGGCCGATTAGTTTTGACACCTGCAGAGATTCTTGACATAAGAGAGAAGAGGTTGCGTAGCCGAGTGATCAGAGAGTATCTGGTGCGATGGAGGGATTTGCCGTTGGAGGATGCCACGTGGGAAGGAGAGATGATACTTCAGCATCCAGCTTTGCAGTTGCTTGAGGGCAAGCAATCCCGAGAAGGGAGGGCTGTAATGTCCCTTCCTTAGTCCGCTCAGACTTCAGCAGAGGTTGACCTACTATTAGGGTTCCCGTAGGTCAACAGGTTGGTTAGGGGACCCGACCGAGGGCGTTGGTGCTTTACGGGGAGCCTTCCGGGTCCTTCAGTTTGGTGTCAAAGGATGATTTCAGGAGTTGAATTGAAAATACTAAAGGTTGCCTTAAGATGAATAGTGAAAGTGAATAGTAACAGAGAATTAGAACATGAATAGTAAAAAGGTCCCCACCCTAGTAGCCACAATGTTGTTTTAAAAGGTGGGGCTTCTTTTTCATGAGCTTTTGACCCTCAAGGTGGGTGTCCACTCTTGGAGGGTATATTTTATTGTTTTTTTGTGGAAAATGGGAATGGAGTCTATAAAGCAATGTTTGGGGCTCTCTTTTTGGATTCTACTCTCATTTTCTAAAAAGCTAAGTGCAAGTTTGGAGCTCTGGATACGGTTTTCAGCAGGTTGCAGCTCTTCTGAGGACGAAACCCCTTAGAGGATAGTGGATTGGACGACAACCCAGTTCACATTATGGGGAAATCTACACTGGGTTTCCGTTTGGGCTTCTTCTGACGTCATTTTTGTGTGCATATTCAGGATCAGACCTCTGCAGATTTGAAACAAGGGTTTGGACAGCTTGCTTCAGTCACTTTGGTCACTGAAATTCACCATACTTGGCTGCCACAATTGGAGGTTGACGCCATTGCATGTTGGGAGGGTTTTGTGGGTCACTGGATCAGATTTGTATGCCTTTATAAGTCTGATTTTATAATCAGACCTGGCTGTTTGTACTCAGCTATCCTCTCACAATTGTAATTAGCTATTTTCCATATACGGGTATGTCAAACTGAGTTACCTAACTCATATCTATAATTTTGAAATAGTTTGCTTGCTGATCCAATCAATTTCAGTTGTCTTTTTGGTGTTATTTGAATGTATTATGTTACCTTTAATTTATCATATCATGGCAAAACCCTACATGCATTGAAACATCAAAACACAAAGCAAACCTTTCAAAAAACGCAATCAGAAAATTCAGAACAGCAAGTCAAAAATTAGATCAGATTTGGTAGGGGATCTTTCAAGACACTTGGCCTTTATGCAGCTGATGTGCTTGAAGCTGAAGGGACCACTAGGAATACGCCAAGTGTACCTTTTGATGATGTCAAACAAGTGGTGTCCAGATTCATTGAATTTCATAATACTAGTGATGGTTATTCACATGGAGATTCCTCATAGGCTATTGGTTTCTCATCCTCATCTTCTTGGGAAACGTGCCTTTGTTCCCTCTTTTATATACTAAAAATAGGAGTTTGTTGTAACTACTTGTGAGGTGGCATAATCTGGTCCATTGGCTTTGCCAATCGATCTTGACCTTTCATGTATTCTTGAGGTCTATATAAGAGCTCCTTTTGCTCTCATTTGTAAGATTGAAGACTCTGAAAATTGTTGCAAGAGCTCTCTGAAATAATATAAGACTCATTGTTTGGTGATTCTCTATATGTTTCTAAGTGTTGCATGGTTTCTGATTTCTTCAAGCGAATGTTAAGTTAGATTAAATTTTCTTTTAAGTGTTATGTTAGTTGGTGGAAGATTTATTATTGTTTCATGGTGAAATCTTTATGTTCAAACCATTTGTAGTTTGTGGCTTGCAAATTGCAGTGTATGGTTAGTCTGAACAAAGTGAGCTTAATTTTGATCGTTTATGTTTGTTGAATTTTCATGAGCATAAGTGATTTGAATATCTTGTATAAACCTTAGAAGATAGCATCAACTTTGTGTAGTTGTTTAACCTGGCAAAGCAGAGTTGGTTGATTTCACCTGAGCAATAATCATCTCTTACATCTAGGATTAGATTAGTTTCACTGAACCCTTTATCTTTTGTCTTTTCTTTTTTCCATCTTGTTAGAATTTAGGATCAAGTACTTCATTGCCACATCATACGTCAATAAGTTGTAGTACTTAGATAATCTAAGTGTTTGCCTCTTTCATTGAAACAACGAGTTGTTTGAACAATTCTGTAAGTTCCTTTGTGTTTATCAGCAAAATCACACTAAGTCATTGAGCTATCCATCACGAATCATAAGAAAAGGAACCTTGGAGTCGTCTTGATTGATCACTTTGTTTAGCATTCGAGAGGCTTTATTCAAGAGAGAGTTGGATACTCCGTGTTTTACTCCATTGTTGACTTGTCGAAAAACAATCATCAACACCTCCTTCGAGGATGACCTTGGTGTTGAATTCATCCTTGTCTTGTTGTGGCGTGCTTGAAATTTGATCATCCGGACTAGCTTTCCTCTATGTGGCGCTAATGTTTCCCTTTGAATTGGAATAACACTCTTCCATGCTTTCAACCTTCAAGTGCAAGTTCTCGCCATTTTCCTTCCATTACCTACACAAGAGAAACATCTATCAATGCAAAGACATTTGATCATCAACACACATTTCATTATTAATTTCCTAACACGTCTCTCTTTTGGATACCTTGCAAAGGTCCTAGACTAGATCTTACTTGTTTTATGCAATGAAGAAGGTTTTGTTCTCATATTTTACAACTTGCCATTTATACTAACTCCAAGTGTCACCTCTACCAAGGTCGGCCTCCTCTGGCAGCCAGGGTCGACCTCATTAGGGAGCATTTGTCTGCCCTTTTTTTTCTTTTGAATACTTTGATTTTCTCCAATCAGGGCTGACCTGACCCATACCTGAGCGCACTTCAAGTAAGGTGAAGAAATTTTTCAAGGTTGAGCACAAATGAGGTATGTCAAAGAAACTTCTTCAAGGCTAGGCAGATTTCACTAGGCACGAAGAAATTTCCTTCTGGCTGGTGGACTTCATGAGGTTTAAAGAAATTTTCTATGAGGCTGAGCGTATGTGAGAGGTGTTAGAAAAATTCCTCTAAGGCAACGCGCATTTGGGATAGGCTAAAGAAGTTTTCTTCTTGATGAGCGCATTTGGAGTAGGGTGAGGAAATTCTCAATGAGACGCATATGAAGTGTTGGAGGAATTTCACCAATTAGGGGGAACTTGATGAAGTGAGGAAGAAACTCCTTGTGTTGGAGCGCAAATGATGAGGCGAGAAGAAATTTCTCCAAGGAGGGCGTTTTGAAACCTTTGCACCAAGTCCCAGAGGATGGAGCGCATGTGCATGATGATGGAGAAATCCTCTTGAACTGGAGCGCATATGTTGGAAGTCGGGGAAATTCTCTAAGGAGGGCGCATGTCCTAGGTGTTGGGGAAATTTCTCAAAGGGGGGCGCATTTAGCCTAGGTTGGAGAAAGTTTCTTGAGGCAAGGCGCATTTCTTGAGCACTAAAGAAATTTCTCTTGTGAAGGCGCATTCCATGGTGGGTGAAGAAATTTCTTGGGCAAGGGCAGATTCCACTCATGGAGAAGAAATTTCCTTAATGAGGGCGGATTCCACTGATGGAGAAGAAATTTCCCATACTTAGCCATTTTTCAGTGCCCGAAATCAAGTATATTTCAAAATATATTTAAGTGTATGTTTAGATATTTTGATTTTGAAATATACTTTCAAGATGTTTGAGATAGGTCTCGGATCCATGAGATTTAACATGTAGATTCTAGATTTTTGAGGAGAGACTCATTCTTCATTTCATGGAAAAGACTAGGTCTGACAACACTTCCTAAGGTGTAATATCCCCTTAGGATATATGTTGAAATTCTGACTTTATTGTGTTGACATTTCGTCAAACACTTGCTGAGTTTGCTTATCTAGGGTGTAGTTTAGATTATTGTTTATCATGCAGTTTCAACTTCATAATATATGAACATTTCAACAAATATATGAAAGATTTGCATCAATTATAGCAGCAGATGTAGAATACAATCATACTCAGATTAAATTTACTGGAAGAGTTCACATACCCATATCTTAAGATGGACTGAACAATATATAATGCTACCTCTGCTGAGTATATTGAAACTCTATTACAAACACAAGATCTCATACAAATGACCCCTGTTATAATCTTGTTGTACCAACTTCCTTATCACTCCGATTAGACAGATATAACCCTCTAATAACTATTATGCTGATCTGCCATATACTTTGAACAGTAGATATCAAGCTGCTCTAACAATCTGCTATTGTGGCCTATTCCTTATTGATCAAATGCATCACACAAAGGCTACAGCTATCCCCTTTGCTTGGTGCCAGTAAAACCACACACTAGAACTCCTGTACACTCCTTTCTGAATCCTTCGTATCCTGAATTGCTCAGGTTTATAAACTGTGCTTAAAGTATATGGAAACTACGAATTGTGGCAGCTATCATATGCGTGTCTCCTAAAATCGGGAATAATTGATGAAGCTTGCAAATGCCTAGTCACCTTTATAGTCTTCCACGCCTTTTTCTGACCAGCTTCCAACTTTATAATAATATAAACATGTATATTTTGAGAACCCACGAACACATAATATGACATCCTTTATTGATCGTGGCCTTCCCTATGATGTGCGGCAGCTTTAGAAATTACCTCTTTGCTTTCAGATCAAATATCAATATTTATCATATACCATGGACATAAGGATTTATTGATAAAATGATTGACTGAATATTCATGTTAGAAATTGTTCCCCAAATTACCAACAATACCAAATAACAATCTTTAAACCTTCAATTTTATCTCCTCCTTAAAGCCTATGGAAGATATAAATGATACTAGTCTTTAAACTTCAGAAACAAGACCCACGATTTCTCCAAAGCTCTGTATTAGAATATAGATATATCTATCTGAAACCTGTCAGAGCTTGTCTCTTATTTACCAGCAATACAAAATCAACGAATCCCTGAATTTCTATTATAATCATTCACAACCTTCAAACAATATGGGGCCCACGATCCACTATGAAGGTCTGCAGAAAAGTGTCAGAAGCTGTCTCCTTACAGCCAGCAATTAGAAATCTTAGATCACAAATTATACTACATAAACCCACGATTCAAACAAATGACCTAAACAAGTCACCATATATCTATTTATCAATGCAATACTGCAAATTTATATTTATTAATAAATCAATAAATTTGCAAATGATATCTCAGCCCCACAATGTCACCAAATCTGCAATACAATATCTTCAGTGAAGATTCAATCAAATATCAACAACTCCAGCAAAATACCAAAACCCAAAACACTTGAAGCACAATTGTGAAACTTGAAATGATTTCACCTCTACAACTGGTAAGGGGACATCACCAAACCAGAACTACCAAGGGGTCATCTCCTCAGTGCAGCGAATGCAAGGGAACATCTCCTTGACATCAACTGAAGTCAGAACTTGACAAAAAAACATAAAATCAACACAAGCATGATCCCAAATGGATCTCGGCTCTTCTTTTAAACTTTCACAAATTAGGACGGACCTAATTTTATTTAATGAAAGTTTTTGTGTACACAGTCACACTTGAACCTTTTTAAATGCTTGCACTTGAACTTTTTAAATGTTTGTTTTTTTGTACACAAAAACACTTTATGACATAGAACTCACCTAAGTAACTTAATAAAAATATAATTTTATAAAGTAATTAAAATACTTTATAAAATTAAATTACAATTAGAACCATTTTAAGTTACTTAAAAATGGGGACATGACAGCCCTCCCTTCCCAACATTGCTTGTCCCCAAGCAATAGGAAGAAAAACTGAACTCAATCAATCCCTGGATCCCAAATCAGTCGAGGTTCCTCAACCATGCTCAAACGCATCTCCTCAAGGTTGCTGATGTAGAAGATCCCGGGACCACTTCCGCTGTCGCACAATGAAGCAAACACATCCAAACCAAAATAGATGCCAATCATGAAGGTATAGATGCCAAGCAATGAACCAATGAAGATGAAAATCCTTCTACCATTGAATAGTAACATGATCAGATGAAGGATGCTAAACACAAATGTATCCATTCTTGTTGTGCTAAAACTGAAATCACATACTTCACTACTCAACAATGAAGAATAACCATCCACATGTGCCAATGAGAGATCATCATCAAAATGATGTGGTCTCTCTTCAAGAGTAGGCTGATCCTCTCCAATGAAAATCAATATATCATGCAAACCTGAATCCTCATTGTCATACTCATGCAAATCACCAATGGCTGATCCAAAATAAGTAAACAAGGTTGATTGCCTCATTGTCTTACCATTTCAATGTGTTGTTTTGTTTGATCAGCAACAAACTTAGCTTCTTTTGCTCTTTCTATCCAAATGTCACACCTTTCTTGTTCCTTTTTCCACATCTTCAAAGGTCTAATATACAAAATCAGATTGTGTAGTGTCTTGTTTTTCAACAAAATTACCATATCCAACACTCCAATCTTGCATGCCATCATAAGTAGAACACAAATATCTATCATCCAAGGGTGTTAGCATGTTCACATCATGAAAATACAATGCCATAGGACTGCTGTCCTCAAACAAATCAGGTATGATGTCATGCCAATCAATAGAATTGTCATCCATCTCACAAATCAAATGCTTACCATCAAATGCCGGTTCCATACAATTCTCTTCACATGCATCATTTATGTTTTCATGAGACAATTCATTACCCATATCTAACATAGATTTAGATGCTATGTCATGACTATGGGAGGAAATAGGACTGCTGTTGTACATTAGAAAATCAGACCTCATATTATGCTCAATTGTGTTGTCTTCTACAAACTCTATCATCTCTCCTACCAAGAATGGATGGCTATCAACAAGTGCTAACCTATAAGATGTTACCAAATGAAAATCATGTGTATCATGTGCTATAATTGTTGTATCATGGCTGCAAACAAAACCTGCATGTGTATAATTCTCCTTTGCCAAACTCACTATCATCAAAGCCTCCTTGAGTTCGTGCAAAACAATAAGAGATAAACTTCCTCTAAAATCTAGAGCCTTCCAACACAACGCTGCAATCACCTTATGAATATCATCAAAATGAGCTAGAGATGCAACAATTTGATTATCATTTACCTTTAGATGCTTTTCCAAGTGATGTGATGCATGAAACTCAACACCTCCATAAAAATTTGTTATTTGGTCATCATCGTGCTCCTCCAAATCAGCTTGGTCTTCATCCTTGATATCATTTTCGTCAACCTTCATGTGTTCTTCATTTGTGGCCTCAACAAATAACTCTTCTTCATCCTCAATCTCATGAATCTGTACTAAACTCTTGAACATGTCTTCCTCATCTGCTGGAGGAATGAATGTAGGACGAATAGGCCTTTCAACTATAGGTGTGCATATGTGTGTCCTTATAGCTCAATGTGAACTTACTGCACTACCAGCATCTCTCTGATTAGCCCGATTGTTCCTGTTATTCTGTTTACCCATCAAAGCTTGACACAATCTATCAATGCTTGCATTTGTTTGCTGAATGATCTCATTAGTCTTTCTCTGTCTATCAATCATTCTTCTTTGATTTTCAATCATCTCTCTCATCACTTGCTTATCAAACGGAAATAGATCCATTGCTCCAAATCCACAACTGAAACCTGCAAATAGATTACTCTTCCCAACAGGCTAGCAGGATTATAGCTCTGATACCACTGTAATATCCCCTTAGGATATATGTTGAAATTCTGACTTTATTGTGTTGACATTTCGTCAAACACTTGCTGAGTTTGCTTATCTAGGGTGTAGTTTAGATTATTGTTTATCATGCAATTTCAACTTCATAATATATAAACATTTCAACAAATATATGAAAGATTTGCATCAATTATAGCAGCAGATGTAGAATACAATCATACTCACATTACATTTACTGGAAGAGTTCACATACCCATATCTTAAGATGGACTGAACAATATATATTGCTGCCTCTGCTGAGTATATTGAAACTCTATTGCAAACACAAGATCTCATACAAATGACCCATGTTATAATCTTGTAATCTTGTTGTACCAACTTCTTTATCACTCCGAATAGACAGATATAACCCTCTAATAACTGTTATACTGATCTGCCATATACTTTGAACAGTAGATATCAAGCTGCACTAAAAATCTGCTATTGTGGCCTATTCCTTATTGATCAAATGCATCACACAAAGGCTACGGCTATCCCCTTTGCTTGGTGCCAGTAAAACCACACACTGCGAACTCCTGTACACTCCTTTTTGAATCCTTCGTATCCTAAATTGCTCAAGTCTATAAACTGCGCTTAAAGTATATGGAAACTGCGAATTGTGGCAGCTATCATATGCGTGTCTACTAAAATCGGGAATAATTGATGAAGCTTGTGAATGCCCAGTTACCTTTATAGTCTTCCACGCCTTTTACTGACCAGCTTCCAACTTCATAATAATATAAATATGTATATTTTGAGAACCCACGAACACATAATATGACATCCTTTATTGATTGTGGCCTTCCCTATGATGTCGGCAGCTTTAGAAATTACCTCTTTGCTTTCAGATCAAATATTAATATTTATCATATACCATGGACATAAGGATTTATTGATAAAATGATTGACTAAATATTCCTGTGAGAAATTGTTCCCCAAATTACCAACAATATCAAATAACAATCTTTAAACCTTCAATTTTATCTCCTCCTTAAAGCCTTCGGAAGATATAGATGATACTAGTCTTTAAACTTCAGAAACAAGGGACCCACGATTTCTCCAAAGCTCTGTATTAGAATATAGATATATCTATCTGAAACCTGTCAGAGCTTATCTCTTATTTACCAGCAATACAAACTCAATGAATTCCTGAATTTCTATTATTATCATTCACAGCCTTTAAACAATATGGGGCCCACAATCCACTATGAAGGTCTGCAGAAAAGTGTCAAAAGCTGTCTCCTTACAGCCAGCAATTAGAAATCTTAAATCACAAATTATACTACATAAACCCACGATTCAAACAAATGACCTAAACAAGTCACCATATATCTATTTATCGATGCAATACTGCAAATTTATATTTATTAATAAATCGATAAATTTGCAAATGATATCTCAGCCCCACAATGTCACCAAATCTGCAATACAATATCTTTAGTGAAGCTTCGATCAAATATCAACAACTCCAACAAAATACCAAAACCCAAAACACTTGAAGCACAACTGTGAAACCTGAAATGATTTCACCTCTACAACTGGTAAGGGGACATCACCAAACCAGAACTACCAAGGGGTCATCTCCTCAGTACAGCGAATGCAAGGGAACATCTCCTTGACATCAACTGAAGTCAAAACTTGACAAAAAATAATAAAATCAACACAAGCATGATCCCAAATGGATCTCAGCTCTCCTTTTAAACTTTTACAAATTAGGACGGACCTAATTTTATTTAATGAAAGTTTTTATGTACACGGTCACACTTGAACCTTTTTAAATGCTTGCACTTGAACTTTTTAAATGTTTGTTTTTGTGTACACAAAAGCACTTTATGGCATAGAACTGACCTAAGTAACTTAATAAATATATAATTTTATAAAGTAATTAAAATACTTAATAAAATTAAATTACAATTAGAACCATTTTAAGTTACTTAAAAATAGGGACATGACATAAGGATCCTACAAACTCAAAATTGCAAAAAAAAGGTGGGTCCCCATTTGCAATGGGGCGATGTGTGAAGACGTCACAACACTACCAAGCCCAAGGGCAGTTGCATCCATCTCGAATAATCACCCCCTTGGCCCACAAGTGATAGAAACACCCATCCATCCAACTTGGGGTGGGCTACTTGATGAAGGGACCACGGCTACTGCTTGTCCCCTAATATGCATTTCACATTCATATCAAATGTGATAGCCTATTGGGTTAAATGAGTAAAAGTATACCTCTTGATAAGTTCAATTACAATATTAATATATTCTTGCTGTTACTGTATATGGTAGTACTGTTGTAATACAATATTTATAAATATCTGTTGTCACAGCTATAAGTATGTATATTACTGCTGATATATATTCCTGTCTGCCTTTTTTATATTTGTTTTCTGCTCTATGTATTCCAGATATTAATTCCTTGACTGATCAATGCCTTCAAATCCTCCCATTATCTTCTTCTTATACCTTCACACCTATCGCAGCCTTTCATAAACAATGCTTCTCTTCATAGAATAAATTGCAGCTCTTCATAACTTTAATTGCTGCCTTATCATTAATTCAAATCGCACCTCTTTATATGATCCTTGGCGCTTTCATTTAAGGGGAGTCGGCCTGATTTCAAGTCAGCCAGCTTTATGGATGAGGTCAGCCATATATGTAGTCAGCCCATGCTAGGAGGTCAGCTCTCTTAAACTATTATAAATTTAAATCTTTAAATTTTATCACATCAAGGGAAGTCGGCCTGTCTCAAGTATGGGACATTTCAATTAGGGTTGCAGATTTGGAGCAGCAGAAGTGCAGACCCGAATTGACCATTGTTGAAGAAGTTTCCTTTGGTGGAGTGTTGTCATTTGCCTAGGGTTTCATCCCTACTTGGAACGCCATCATTGGAGGACCATTTGTTGAAGGTTTTGTTGGCATTTTGGCAACATTGATCTACAGCAGACCTGAGCGCCTCACTCTGGAGCAGCAATTTGGTGTCATTGTGTTCATTTGCACTAGGGTTTCTAACCCTCATCTTGGCGCCACTATCTTGGGAGGCGAACTCATCCTTTGGAGGTCATTTTTGCATGTTGTGGTATGTATAAACCCTAGGGTTTATCTCTGTTTTGTGGACAGCGGATGTATGGGCATGTTTGGCATATGTTTGCCCTTGTTTGATGTAATTTCAGACTTTGCAATTAACTGATTTATAACAGCAGAGATTTGTCTCGAGTTTTTGGTCACTGTGGTTGCATTTCATTGTGTAAAGCATTGTGTATTTCATCTATGGTCTTGGCAAATCATGTGGCATGATTATTTGATGTAATTGGCATGATCAATTGGCTGTTATGAATGTTTAATCAAGTCTGATATAAAAATGAGAAGTGCAGAAATCTAGGATTTCTGGATCAGATCTGTAATTCAGAAAAGTAATGCAAAAATCAGAACCCTAAAAATCAGAAAATTAGCAATTATCCTAGGTGGGATATTTCATAGTAGCAAGGAGGGTTTAAAACATTTTATTAGATCATTGTAAGCACCTGCTACAGCCATACAGCTCCTGAACTAGTCTGTACAGCCCTTAATCTAGCTGGATCAGCCAGCCGTACTTCTCCAATAAGGTCTATGTGAGTACACAGTTGTAATTTCAGATCTGATTTTGTTTCAGAGCAATTTCCAGCTTGTAACCATTGCAAAAAATCAATAAAAATCAGACTTTGAGGGTTTCAAATTTATGTTTGATTGTGATCTGAATATTTGAAGTGTCCTAGGATTTGTATCAGCCACTATATTTATCAAAATTTGGTTCAGATTTGGCTTATGAAGTGCTTGAGGGCTTGATCTAGGGTTTCTCATCATTTGTTTCAATTTCAGTTCACATTTTCAGTTTGTTTCTTGTTTCAAAAAAAATCAGAAAATTCAAAAAAAGGATAGCATCACAAAAAAATATATTTCGGACATTACGAAATCCAGGAGTGCCATGATCATATTGCTGCTGTCTTTAGACAGAACACATAGTTTTCCTTTAGAAAGGGAATTTGTTTGCCTAAAAGCTGCAACAAAATGAAGAAGTACTCCTTGTAGTCAATGATTGATTGGCCAAGACGGTTGCATCCATTCCAAATGTGCTTACAATAGGTAAAGATAGGTAAGTTGTTTAGCAATGAAGATATCTGCCACATTTAGAAAAACCTCTAGATGAGCTGTGAAAGTACTTCATGCAATGCATATAGTAGAAGTTCAATTTCAACAAAGAAAATCCCCCACAATTAGATGGCCAAACAAAAGGGATAAGCCAAAAATTATGGAAAATATGGTCGTCACTGAAATGTATCAATTTGTCCCAAAATTCACATTAATGCTGCAAAATTTGTCAACTTTCTATAAGTAACGATACCAACAAGGACACATTTCAATTCTACTAAGAACTCATGTATAGACCCAAAACTAGAGCAAGAGAAACAGTTTGAAAATTCTTTATAACCAAATAAGAAATTAAACAAAAAATAGTGGCAAACCTTAGCAGAAGCCCATACTAATTTCATGCACTTTTCTTGGATTTCCCTCCTATGCTAAGATTTGTGCCCTTTCCCAATAAAGAATTGAGAAATTTTTCTCATACAATCTGCTTCTCTTTAGATTTTACATGCAGCTATGATAGTTTGGAATTAATCTGCCTTATCACATCACTAAATCAACATAAATCATCATTATATCAGTTAAGTCACATTTTTTAACCCAAATAATTAAGCCATTGGACTGTTCATTTAATTGACCTTGCTTCTACCCATTCAACATCTCTATCTGCATTGTGAACCTTTATTCTGTGTTTGACATCCAAAACTGTAAAACTCTGTAAACCTCATTTAAACCTTCTATAACTATATTTAAAATCTAAATTGTACATACTGGAGCCTGGGCTTTATATCCTCTGTCTGCATGACTCTGCCCAGAATTCCTCACAGCTACCAACTATATGACTATGGTCTGTATTGCATATTTTCAACTCCTACTGTGAATACATCTAATTTGCACTCTGTTGGTTCTAATTAGACACTTTGTAGCTCGTGTTCATCACTAAGGGCCTTTGGTCCATCACAATGACTTTTGTCAATAATTGTGTGACCCCAGTACAATAGTTTGGGGGCTTTTATCCTCTATCTGCATTTCAAGCATTCCACACAGCACCAACATGCAGAGTATGGTCTATACTGCAGAATTTCAATTCCCACCATATAATCATCCCATCTAGATACTATGTTGACTCTAACTGAAACAGTGTAGCCCAAGTTCATCACTTAAGAGGTTAGGACCTTTGTTCCTTCAATCTGACTACAGACAATAAGTATGAACCCAGTACAATAACATTTTTTGGTGTAGTGTATGTCTACTTGTAATCAATTCACTTCTTGTTTATCAGCAAACTAATCTAAAACAGTTTGACCCCAAATAATGACTAACAGTTTTTATAGCACATCTAGAATATTTTGTACTTGAAGCAGAAGGCCTTCGATAATGATGAAGAGATTTTTCCTAGTAAAAAAGACCAAATTATCTATGAAAAGTATTTGAGCTTGAACTGAGGGGAAAATTTGAAAAAGCTATTCCATATACACATACTCATTATTTGATTTGTATCTCTTTTGAAATGTGCAATGGTCTTGTTCTTCTAATCTAGTTTTAATAAAGTAAACAAATTTTTACTCGAACTGCATTCTCAAGAGTGTGAAGAAAGAAATTCAGTTATCTACCCGAGCTGAATACAATATCAAATCATCTTTGACGAGCTTGAGAGAGTGACTGCTTCCAAATGAAGCAAGATTTAAAGCTGCACGAGGTTCTGCCTGCTTCAACACAGACTGAGTAAGTTTCATGAAAAGGGCCCTTTTAGACTCTAGAATCTGATGAAATATTACTTACAAACTGCAAACTCCTTGAGAACGCTACCTGTGAACCTGTTGTCACAATCAGAAGATCTTTAGGTGCATAAGCATCCAGGTCTTCAGGTTTGACCTGCCATGTAAAACCAATGATAAGCGACTCAAAAATAGTTGTTGAGATTTGTGTAAATGGTTCTGATTGGACCTTGTTGTGTGCTCTTGGGTCACACAATTAACCAAACTACTAAGAGTAGATAAGATTACACAAACATAGGAGAATGCAACTAGATGTAGGTAACGAGTGGAAACCTGAAGAAATATCCTCAGCCTAAGTATGACAGTTCACTAAGAAATATGATGGCACCTTAAACAAGCCACGAAATATAGCAAAAACCAGGTGAAGATGAGAACAGAAGTATGAAAACAGAAAATATTTGGTTTAATTACTATTTAGAAAAAGATCATTGTAAAATAAAAAGACAGTAATTATAAACAAATTTTAACTGCTAGAGTAAAACAAAGAAAAACAGATCACAGCACTGCCCACCATCTAAACATCTACCTGAAGGCACTTCTTGGAAAGATTTCTTTAGACTATGTTTTCAATGATCTGTCAATAACACTAGCATAAATAAATGTGAATCAGTCGCCTCACCAACTTCCAAATTATGTATATTCATATCTAGATAGACATTTATAAGTTCCATCTTCTCTGCTTCCTGCTCTTTCACCTTCTACATAGACCTCTTTGATGGTTTCATTCATAGTATGAGGGGGGAAAACAAGTTGAACGTGTTTCTTAGGGAGTGGACAAGTGGTAAGTACAACTTGATATATTGATGCAATAGTCAAGATCAATTCTAAGGGATATCCCATGTCTACATTTTACATATATTCTGTATATTGCAGTTTTAAACCAACAGCATCATGGAAAATTGCAAAACTGAATATGATCATATTCTAAGGTGAAAGATATTATTCAAAACTGTCCACTGATATCAATAATTTATTGTAGCTTTGGCATAGTTGGTCTGAATAATTTATATTTCTTCTTCGAAAGCATCATGAGTGGAGAATTTCCCTCATGTCCCCATTCAAAATGCATGGATACTTCAGAGGATCCTTGGTTGGGTCCGTTGTATCAATGGAATTGTCATGTTGCTTGTTATCATTGCAGCACCAAAAGTCAAGATTCAAAGTGGTCATGCTTCCCATAACCAGAGAACATTATCCAAAGACTTCAATCAGAGGCATGTTGTCAAGGAATTGAAAATTTCCCAAGTGAACAACTAGGTGACATATATCGAACTTTGCATTCTTACTATTTATGTCATAATGTGAACTGTCGAAGTCACTCCCACTTTTCTATATTTGGGCAGTTTTCATACTGATGAACACATACTTATACTGAGGTGGGGGAGGGGTGAATCAATATAAGATAATCTTTTACTTATTTAAAACTCAACAACCACAACAATAGCAATCACACAAGATCTAACAATTATGCACCACAAGATTTACGTGGAAACCCTTTTGGAAGAAAACCACGATAAAAAGACTGCTTGGATCTACTGTCCAAATCCAGTCATAAAAATAAAATGTTTCTTACCAAAGATTTGTAGGCACCAACCCACTGGAGACACCAATCCCTGTCGCTAAACAATTTGTAGGCACCAACCTACTGGAGACACCAATCCCCATTGCTAAGCACCAACTTAGCAAGAGACACCAATCTCTTCCTTTCGGAAGCACCAACTTCCAAATGAACAAAGTATTTGCCTTCTTGAGTATTGCTTCTTCAATGGATGATCATTTGAATCTTTCTCATACAATCTCCTTGTAAATGATGCAGCATTTTCCACACTTACATTCTCCTTCAAAAATCTGCTTGTATCAAATTTTTCACACCCTCATTCTTCTTTACAAATCTGCTTATAAATGATATTACATTATCCACATATACATTCTTTCTCAAATCTGCATATACTCCCCTTCACAAATCTTCTTATAACATTTTAACACATCCATAAATCTGCTGTTATACTCAGAAATCTGTCTTTAATTAGACTGATTTTTCATTTCTGCTCACTCACTTTTCTCTCCAACTTCTTTATGCTTTTATACCCTTCTTATGCCTTTCCATGAAAGGAGGTGATCCTTCAAAAAGTAGTCAGCCTCATTAAAAGAGGCGTCTCTTCCAAAGTGGTGCTCATCATGGCATGGGTCGGCCTCTTTTGAAATTAATAAATTTATTTAATTTAATTTCCCCCAAAAGGGTCGACTATACCAGGAGGGTTGGCCTCTTATTTTGATTATATATTTGCAAATGGGGGTGCCAAAATATGGGTCAGCCTGTATTAAAAAAACTCGGATCAAAATATAATAAATGTGTCTATAAATATCTCATTCCAGCGCTGCCATGAGGGTCGGCCATCCAACATAATGATTTAATCAATTCCTTCAGCGATTTTTCAAGGTAAAGTCTGCAACAATCTCAATGGCAAAGACATCAATGACAACATTTTCAACACATACTACAGTCAAACTCCAAAATCTCTTTAGATTTCAACTGGGAGCTAGTGTTATCCAAGATCAATCACAAACATTGATCATTTCCATTAAAATGTTCAATAGAAAATTGATAGAACTGTGTAAATTATAGAATTTTCAGGATCATGAATTTGAATACAAGGCACTTGTTCAATCTAGGTGTTTGTAGAGAGTAAATGTTGGAGACATGAACCAGAAGACTGTAAACTCGTGGTAAGTTTTTTTTCAAGTTTTAAACAGATAGAGGGGTGCTCTACAACCAACATGACTGCAAAGTCCTGATAAGTTTTCCTTCAAGTTTTACACAGATAGAAGAGTACTCTATGACAATTGGAAACCAAGTACTGTGCTGCAAATGGTCTGATCCTGAAGGATGCTGCATGTTTCTAATCTATTATCTTGAGCATTTCAGAAGTGTGATAACAAAACCATAAGTCATGACTCATGGGTCCTAATCATTTTCTTCATCATTTCACATGTGCATGTGTCTAGCTGTATATGTTTGTGTGCTACCCAGGTTTCTGAAATTGTCTTTCCCATGCATGAATTCTTGTTATAGCTCACTTTCAGGAAAACTCTCAACCTTAAGAAGGGATAAAAAGTCCTACATAAACCTCCAGGGTTTTCCAAACTCGGTGAAGCTTGAGACAGAACACACAATGTTGAGACACACTTATCACATGGACTTGGAAAGACGGATACCATTGCATACCAAGGTCAATGGATCAAACGGTGCTTTCCCATCCTTCCAAGCAGCATCCATGTATGTCCTCAATGACATGCCAACAAAGACCTGCACAGTTGTAAAACAATAATACAATCTGAAATGAAATTGAAATGGAGGCGCATAAATAACTTAGGCCAGTTTTTTTAATCTAACAAGTATTTTCGAGCATATGATACTTCACAGTACCAGTCATATTTCTTTTATTAGTATGCCCAAAATTGTTTCCATTTAAACAAAACATGATGACTTAATCAAAAGCCATGACATCTTACCAGCTTACGGCCAGTGCATTCAGCTGCTGCTTGCACACTACCAAGGCGATGAATATTGGAGGCAAACTGTGTTGTTATGACTCTTCCCTTTGCAGATGCAATACGCCTTAGCAAACCCTCAGCTACATCCGTTTCACTGATAGTTCTTCCAGGAGAAAGTACATTGGTGGAGTCGCTCATCATCTGCCAGCATGGTCAAGTTTCAAAATTAGGAAGAAAAAACAGATTGCAATAAGTCAAGATTATAGTGTATCTGGACATCCATACTCAAAGAAAATCAGAATATGTAAAGGAACAATCAGCAGGAGATTTCTTTGCAAATTTTACTCTTAACCAATAAGTCAAGATTAGTAATGTGAAGTGAATAGTGCATCTGGACATCCATACTTAAAGAAAATTCAAAATATGTAAAGGAACAATCAGTAGGAGATTTCTTTGCAAATTTTACTCTTAACATTGTCAACTGATCATTCTTCCTCAGGAGAGCTGTAATACATCTAAAAACAGGACAATTTACTTCCAATTAAAGATGTGGCAGAAAAAGAAAGTTAACTCATGCTGCGTTTGTGCTGATGTGGTCACCATGTTCAAGATGGACTTGCCTTCTTTTAGAGACTCTGTAGAATGAGTCAGTTTCATCACAGAAAAGTTCAACCTCCAATTTTAGTCCACATTTTATCCCTTACAGCAGAAGATTTTCAGTACACCATCTGCTAATCCTGTTGTGACCAAATCACACATCACCCCATCCGGAATAGGGACCCCCCTTTTTTTGCTCTTAGGTTAGATTGAGCTTTTCTGAGTCTTGTTGTTGATCTTGCTTTGAGTAGTGAGGGGATTGCATCATGTGATTTCTTGTTGTTAAGTCTTCAAGGGTTCGAGGATCATCCTCTGAGTAGTCTAGCTTTCAGGAAATGGATTTTAAAGGACATTTAAGTGATACACCAATCCACAGAGAAGATTTCGTATCTCTAATCCATTCCGCAAAAGCTAGAAGACATGCTTATCTAATGCACTCAAAGAAGGAGAAGTCAAAAGTGTCAACTGATGCGCTCAAACAAAGATGAATTCGAAATGCTTAACCACCACGCTAAGCTTGAGGAGGATTCTTACAACCTTAATCGCCGCGCCACATTCCAGAGGATTTTGAACACCTCAACTAATGCGAAAATCAAGAGGATTTTCAATCCTCAACCAATGCGACCTAAGGTGAAGGAGGGGTTTTGGTTAGGATTGTTATATGAAGGTTTAGAGGATCTTAATACCTTGAAGTAATGCGCCAAAACGAGTGGAATTTTAGAGGATTTCAAATGCTTGGAGTGATGCACCCAAAGAGGAATTTGTGAAGGTTCTTTATACCTTAACTGCCCCGCCCACAAGAAGAAATCGAAATCTTTAACCAATGCGCTCCAAATAGGTAGAAGTGTAAAGGTTTGTCAAGAGGATTTGAAAAGTCTCATCCACCGCCGCTACTTGAATCACCGAAGGGGAGATTAAGTGGATATCAAAGACTCCAACCACTGCGCAAAGGGAAACAAGAAGATTTCAAAACACTTAACTACCGCGCAAGACTCAAGAAGATTCTAAAACACTTAACTGTCGCGCCGCATCAACAGGAGGATTCAAAAGGTGTTGACCGCAGCGCGCTAAGATGGGGAAACGGGTTTTTAGTGGTAAAGTGTGAATTTTATAGTGTTTTAAAGGATTTGAAATCTTGTGTCCACCACGCTAAAGGATGGAAAATCAAGAGGATATCGAATGCATCAACCACTCCGTCCAAAGGTAAGAATAAGAAGAAATTGAATGCCTTAACCAACGCGATAAGGGAAGTCGAATTACTAATCAACACGTCCAATGAAGGAGGAATCGAAATCCTAGAACTAACGTGCTCAAACTAGATGATCTTAAAAGCCTTATCTACCGCGCCAAGTGCAAATTTCAAAGAGAACTCTAGTATCCCAACTACCGCGCTAAACGAAGAGTAAACTAGAAGATCTCGACACTCCTATCCCGCGCGCCAAGGCAAAATTTAAAAGATTTCAAGAATGGGAGCTATCTCGCAAATTTAATAAGAAACTGAAACTTCGAACCACCGCGCTACCTTCAAGAGGATTCATCACTCTTGAACCGCCGTGAAAGGAGATCTAGTGAGGAAGATCTCGACACCTTAAGCCAATCCGCCAGATCAAACAAGAGGATCTTTCATCTTTAAACTAACGCGACGCAGAAACAAGAGGATTTCGGAAGTGTTAACTAGCACGGCAAATAGAAGGAATCAAACGTTTGAACTGCCGTGCCACTTTCTAGAGGATCTCCAAACTCTTAACCGCCGCGCCAAACAAAATCTAGATGATTCTCTAAGTATAGATTGCCGCGCAAAGGGAAATGTAGAGGATTCCAAAGTGTCTACTGATCTGCCTCAACCAAATTCAAGATGATCCGCCACAACCAAATTCAAATGTCTTAGCTATCAGCGCGCTAATCGGGGGATTCGAGAACTCCAACCAACACGACAAGATGTAAAAGATTAAATACCTCATTCAACGCACTCACATTAGGAGGGAAAATTTAGAAGAAATTTAATGTCTTAACTGGCACGCCAATGGGGAAAGGTAAGGTTTATGTGTGGAGTGTGAATTTTTTGCAAATTCAAGAAGATTTCAAAGGGCTTAACCAACGCGCTGCCTTGTAGAACGTAGAATTTGCATTGAAATTATCATCATATTAAATGAAGGAGAGACAAAATTAAATGATTTTCACCTCATTTAATGAGGTCGGCCTAGGATGTTAGGCAAGTTTTTTAGAACAAATCTTGTATTTATAGCTGCTGTCCCTTTCATTTTATCATTGTCAAGGAGCAGATTCGCCCTCAAGGAGCAAAAATCAGGTATTTTGCAAAGTGCAGATTTGATTTTATTTGGAATTTGATCAAATTTCTGAAGGTATCCATTTAATTCAGCTTATCAAGTAAGTCAAATTTGAACATTTCTGATTTGATTTCGTTTCTTACATGAAAGTTGTCTAAGTCTTGGTAAAAAATTGAGAAGATAAGTGGATTTTGATAGGTTCCTTGAGTCTAGATGATAATATTTTGCAAAACTTCACATTGTAAAGATAAAATCAGAATTTCAAAGCGTTGAGGAAGCTGAAGTAGAGTCTAGATCGTTTATTTTTGAGATTGCTTATTCGTGTCTGGGTTGCAGGATCCTGGCAATGACTTCGAAGGAGAGACAAGCAAGAATCAGGATGGATGCTAAGGGTAAAATTCCAGAATCGAAGCTCGTTTCCAGGTGGACAAATGTAGGAGACACGAATATGGGCAACAGCAACTTAGAAGACATCAAGTCAGTTCTTGAGGAACCCAAAGGAGGCAGTCTTGCTAGAGCCATCATGAGGAGTGGAGCTATTGAAGCTACTTGTTTTCCGCCAGCCCTACCTTGTTCAGAGATGATCATTGAATGTGTTAAAAAGTATGACATAGATACAAGACAAATTATAGCCAAAGATGGAACAATATTAGCTTATTTGCAAAAAGAGGCAGTTGGAGAGACCTTCAATATTCCAACTAGGGATAGGATGATCAGCATTTCTATACAACAAGGTCAGCAGGAATACAATGTTGATTCAAAGTCAAAGTTGCAGGAAATAAGGAGAGAATGGATGGCCAATCCATCTATGAAGTTCAACATGAATAATCCTCCACAATTTCACAAGTCAAATTTTCATCCTGAAATTGGATACTTGATTATGTTCCTCAATAGAATGACAGGAATGCCACAATCCGCTACCTTTCAACCTTGGATGTACTCTTTCATCAAGTCAGTTCTCAAAGGGAAGATGATTGATTGGGCGGGGCTCATCAGTCAGAGTATACATGAGCAGTTTATCAATTTTTCCAAGACCAAGTCATTTTATATGAGTTCCTCTGTGGTGTACCTTCTAGCAAGAAATGAAGTTTATTCAGGTTTGACAAAAAGAGGAGAAGTTGGAATTGGGCCTAATAAGTACTTATCACATCAGTGAAGTTGGAATTGGGCCTAATACGTACTTATCACATCAGTGCTACCCTCAGTTACATCTCAGAAATATCAATCATTATAAAAGGTTCAATGATGCATTTGCTATGTTCATTTTGAAGAAATTAAGAGGAAAGTTTCATAAAAGGTTGTCAAATGCAGCGAGGGAGTTCATTGCGGCATATGGACATTGGTATACTCAACATGAAAGGTACACTTACATAAGAACCCAAGGTTTTACATCTTATCCATACAGGTTACCAGGATATCCAACCAACAGGATGGTGATGTTAGAAGTTACAAGGCAACTCCTGGAACTCATCAGGCTCCAAAAGTTAAAAAAGAAAGCCGGGATTCAATTTCCACTTCTTCTTGGACAAAATCTGGAGTGCCCATCATTAGCGGCAGCTGAGTATTCTGAGATAGAACTTCAAGCGTATCATTTGCAAACTCATGGCACCAAGAGGCTTAATTTTGATCCTTTTCAAGTTTGCTGGAAATATAACAGGGAGTACAAGCATGTCATGCAGTTGGAAGACCATTGGGCCAGTGTAAAAGATGAAGATGATCTTCGAACACTCCAGCGTTCGAGACTCACCTGGGATTTAGTTAGAGCTTCCAAAGTATTCAGGATTCCAGATCAATTCACAGAGGATGATACTATGTTGATAGATGAATTCGATAAGATAAAAGATTTGCCTTATACAGTTGATTGGTCAAAAAGGGATGTCTAAAGAAGAATTGATGGAGCCAGTCCTAGCCATGACACAAGCATGTGTAACTCAGTTACTACAAGAGATGAATGATGAAGGGCGAGCTCTTACTTACAACAAGATGGATGACGGAGAACCAGGATAGCACAGTGCACATAGTGGACCACAACACAGTGGAAATGATCAAGGTAATAATCTAGCTAGAAAAAGGAAAAGACCTAGTCAAGATCAAGGAGAATCAAGCCAAAGACCTCAAAAGAAGAATAATCCATCTACTTTATCTAATCTACAGGAAGGTGCTTCAAATATTCATAATCCAATACAAGAAATTGAAGTAGTAGAGGAAACTGTGTTGATTCCATCTGAGGAAATTCATTCAAGTCCAACTGTTGTGATTGAGGAAAATGATGTTCTTGATCAAGATGAGGAAGGTCAAGTGGAATCTGATGAAGAAGTAGCACGAGTACAACACAGTCAAGTTCAAAGGCAACAAGATCTTTCTGCTTTTCCACCTTGGTTGAGGCAAAGGATTGAAGAAAGTACAATTGTAGAAACATATCAGCCTGCTCCAGTTGAGGAATTGCTTGTAAGTGCACAGAAGAATAATCAGAAGAAGAAAGCAACTGTCTTTTCGAAAATCACTCAAGATCCTGCTGGAAACAGGGAGGTACATGTAGTTGTTCCTAGAGTTGATAAGGATCTAGAGGACATGGCGCCCGAAGATTACAATGTGACTACTATTGGCATGGGTCCAATCACAGGGGAACAGATAGAGGAGGAACTTCAGGAGTCAGTGAATAGTATAAGAATCATGTTAAAGCAAGAAAGAGAAGCTAAACTAAAGGTTGAACAAGATTTCAATACACTAAAGCACTACATTCAGCAAGTCATGCAGCCTATCCAGCAGAAGGAAGCTACTCCAATACCTCCTTCCATTCTTCCACAAGAAACAGTGTCTCAAGTTGAAAATATGAGAACTTCATCCCAGATGATGAAAGGATGGATAGAAAAGACAGAAGGGAAGGTATATACTTATCTTGAAGAAATTGTGCAAGTTTATGACAGAGTCACTAATCTCAAGGATCGAGTTCAAGCTTTATTAAAGATATGTGTTGAATTCAAACCTATTAAGGAGCAGTATATGCCACAGCTCAAGAATTTAATGGAAACTCCATTAGAAGATCTAATTCAAGATAAGATGGTTGATCAGGATACTCCACATGACTTCATCACTTGGTATTTTTTCCTTTCACAACAAGGGGCAACTGGTTGATAAAATTGAGGTAGATTTGTCTAGAATAAGGAGTGTTCTTCTAAGGACAGAAAATCATATACACACTGCATTAGCAGCAATATGTAATCCATATGGGCAAATCACTATTGAGAACATAAAGCAACAAGTTAAGGTATTCTACTTTCAGGATGATGGAATTGATGAAGGGCAGTTAGATAGCATATTTACACTTGCATTTCACCTTGGAGCAAATAAGTCCTGGATAAATGACTGGGAGAAGACACATGGCGTCTATGAGTCAGATGTGGCAGTGGCAGAAGGATCCATTAATGCGGTGACAAGTGTACCAATGGAGGATGTTGCTCAAGTTGTGTCTAAATTCATTGCATCTCATAGGACTACTATATGAAAAGCACATGATGTGGCTTCCTTATCTTCTTGGAGAGCGTGCCTTTGTTCCTTTCTTCATAACCTCCTTCATTTAATAAAGTTAGCCTCTTTCATTTAATAAAATAAGAGTTTGTTACAACTACTTGTGATGTGGCTTGATCTGGTCCGCTGGCTTGGCCGACCGATCCTAACCCTTCATTCATTTCAGGTCTATAAAAGGGCTTTCGTTGCTCTCATTTGTAAGGTTGAAAACTCTGGAATTGTTGCAAAAAGGCTCTCTGAAATAATATAAGATTCATTGCTTTGGTGACTCTATATATGTTTCGAAGTGTTGCATGGTTTGGATTTTCAAGCGAATATTAAGTTAGATTAAGTTTTCTTTAAGTTTATGTTAGTTGGTGGAAGGTTTCTTTATTGTTTCGTGGTGAAATCTCTATAAGTTCACACCATTTGTAATTTGTGGCATGCAAATTGCAGTGTATGGTTGGCCTGAACAAAAACTGAACTTCAATTTGATTTTTATGTTTGTTGAATCTTTCATGAGCATAAGTGGTTTAAACATCTTGTAAAACCCTAGAAGATTGCATCAATCTTGTGTAGTTGTTTGTCTTGGCGAAGCAAGATCTGGTTGGATTTCACCTGAGCAATAGTTATCCTTACATCTAGGATTAAATTAGTGTTTCTAAACCCTTCATCTTTTATTCTTTTTATCCATTCAGTTAAAATTAGGATCAAGAATATCATTGCCAAATCATACGCCATAAGTTGTAGTACTTAAATTCTCCAGTGTTCGCCTCCCTAATCATTGAATCCATAGCTTGTTTGAACAATTGCGTAAATCCCTTTGTGTTTGACAGCAAAATCATATTTAGTCACTGAGCTATCTCTTACAAAATCATCAGAAAGGAACCTTGGAGTCATCTTGTTTGATCACTTCGTTCAGCATTCGAGAGGCTTTGCTCAAGAGGGAGTCAGATACTTTGTATTTCACTCTAATTGTTGATTTGTCCAAAAACAAACGTCAACAAATCCAAGAGGAAAACTCAGGATTTGTGTATGCACTATTGGACAGTCTTTTATGTATTTAAATCTTTCATTTTGTAAAGGTCATTAATATCAGCCTGTCCATTTCAATCCAACACCTTTTCTTATGTGGTAGCTTCAGCCATCATCATTTATGAGATTTCAGTATGGCTTTGTAGCTGTCAGTTCACTTAAAAGGTTGTTAGGCAATCCAATGGGATCCTTCTTTAGAGTATGTGGACCGTTTTTCTTACCTCCAAAGGACTCCTTAAGAGTGTGCTCTTTTTCTTACTTCCAAGCTTTAAGTTGTCAATTCAGCTACCATATGCATTAAACATCAATGAGAATTTCTGTCAATAGTTGAGTCAGTGATTTCTCTTGCCCTTGGAGAAACCTATAGACCTCAATTAGGCCATCCTCCCTTGGATAAGTAGAAAATACCAATGTGCCTAGGGAATTGGACTCAGTGGACAGCCCCGTGTTAAGAAGGGGTAGCCAATAGGAGAGATTAGTTATCTCAGTGTAAGTGGTTATATGTTTGTTCAACAATCTCAAAAGGCATAATGCAACTAAAGAATCAAGCGTAAAATAAAGCTAGCTGAAAATGGTCTTTGACAGATGAGGACCAATCATGCAACCTCTAGAGAATGTAATGTTATACTATGCTCTAGTGTAGCCAATAGGAGAGATTAGTTATCTCAATGTAAGTGGTTATATGTTTGTTCAACAATCTCAAAAGGCATAATGCAACTAAGAATCAAGTGTAAAATAAAGCTAGCTGAAAATGGTCTTTGACAGATGAGGACCAATCATGCAACCTCTAGAGAATGTAATGTTATACTATGCTCTAGTGTAGACATGCAAAGTATTGTAGTGTGCCAAGATACACAATTTCCCAACACTATGTAGGATGCGCCTCCTCAAAGTTGTACGTTTTGGTATGATTCCTGTCATATCCCCTTTTTCAATTAAAATAGAAGAAATAATAAAGTTAATATTTTAAAGTTGTCTAATGATTTACTTTTTATTTTATTAAAAAGTGACAACTTAATATTACTTTATTAAAATAATTAAAAGTTCATATTAATAATAATGAGATATTAAGAGATCTTTATTAAGATAATAAAAGATCTTGTGAAAGTGAAAACTTTGGAAGGAAAAGGAAAAGAAAGAAAAAGAATATCTATAAAGGAAATTCCTCATAGTTATCTATGCTATTTTATTATCAAAAACCCCTTTTTGCAGAGCTTAGACATTTATGTTTATCTTTTACCAGAGGACGAAAACCCTCATGGTTTTCAGAGGATCGAAAGACGAAAATCCTTGAGGTCTTTGGGATTCGGGAACGATAACTCTTAGGATTCCAGTTGGTGATTCCACCCAAGAATTACACAGAGTTTCATAGTTCAGTTTCAGAAATTGCATGTTAGTGATCAGCACTTGCATGTCAATGTTCAGTGTTGCATGTCAGCATTCAATGATTGCATGTTAGTTTTGGCCATTACATGTCAATGTTCTGCAATTACATCTTAGTTTTAGCAATGGTATCAAAGTTGTCTCTATACAGTTGTACTAAGGTCTATGATATTTTATGCAACAATTCGTGTATTGGGTTAGTAAATTATTGAATCATTTCTATCTTATCAGTTGCTATCTTATCGAATAAAAATATAGTGAATCAAATTTTTAATTTATAAATGATTTATTGTCCATAATTGCTACATGTGGGTTTTAGTGATACATTTGAAAAATAAACAATTTAATCAATTCTTGAGCAATTCAAAAAATTATTGAAACAAATTAAATTTTGGAGTAAATATCATATAATATTCCTTTGGAGATATTACAATGGTATCAAAGCCATCTTCTTGCCAGCTTGAGGGTTTAAAAAATTTATAGATTAATGCATTTCAATGTATTGTGCTCAATCAAAGAAGAAGAAATCATGGGAGACAAAAATAAGATAAATTCCTTGCTTGAATCCCTTCGACAAAGTCAGAGAGAATTGGAAAGGACAGTCCAAGGGACTATGGGAATGTTTGTTGCAAATTCAAATCAGAACAAGGTTACTCATTGGAATCCTCCAGAAAATAATCATTCTGTGGTCAGTTCAACTTCTAATCTTTTCTGGCCGAAGTTTTTAAAGAAGTGGACGCAAATCACAATCACAAGGCATTATTAGAAACAGAGAGGAACAAAAAAGAACTAAAGCAAGAGTCAGAAGATGAAGAATGGCAGCAACAATTCAAACTTGATTATGAGGCCTACTATGAAGAATATTATAATCTAGGTTTGGAATTTCAAGCTAATATGACTCTCTGAGATTTATGTGACTTCAAAAGGAGGCATGATCAAAGAAGAAGTGGAGGAAGGAATACTCAAAATTATTTGAACAAGTTTCCCACATATGAAGAAAGGTTTGATTTTACCTTTGAAGAATTCCTGAGGATGCTCAAAGAAGAGAAGAAAGAAAAGTTTCCCACATATTTTTTTATCTAGATTGGGTTAAACAAGAATAATTTTCAGTCCTTTCCAGATAACCCACTTTTTCAAATGGATGCAAAGATATCTTTTGGCTCAAGTTCTACAGCTTGTGATAATATGAGAGTGGACAACAGAAGCCAACTACATCACTATTTTGGTAAAAATCTGAATAAATAAATTAATAAAAGAGCAAAGCTCTTATAGAGTTACAAAGATGAAGTTTCTAAATAATACAAAGTATAGATGTTTCTAAAATAGATTACAGCTAATCTAAACAACAGAATAGAAACAATCTAATATGTTACAATATTGACCATTAATATAAACTATCTAAATTTATTTTAATACCCTCCTTTAATGGTCAATCTATCAACTACACCATGGTGCCCCCTAAATTTAACAAACTTATCCAGGCTCAGAGACTTGGTGAGAATATCTGCAGTCTGGTCCTCAGTTGGAACATACTGCAACACTACTGATCCATCTTCGACAAGCTGGCGGATGAAATGACAATGAAGTTCCACATGCTTGGTCTGTTCATGGAAGACTGGATTTTTGGCAAGTTTCAACACCCCTTGATTGTCAATATACAAGGGTGAAGGCCCTGCTTGAGACATTTGCATGTCTAAAGCATCCTTCGAAGCCAAACTGCCTCACACACTGCTTTAACAGCTCCCCGATATTCAACTTTAGTCGAGGAGAGAGCCGCTGCCTGCTACTTCTTGCTGGTCCATGTGACTGCACTTGTGCCCAAACTGAAAACATACCTAGAAGTAGACTTCACGTCATCAACAGAACCTGCCCAATCTAAGTCTGTAAAGCCAATCAGCTTAGGATCTTTGCACCTACCATACAAAAGGCCAATGTTGAGCTTTAGGGGCTGTCATTAAGCAAGAGATGTAGCTCACTGCAAAACTAAGATCAGGTCTAGTGGTAGTGAGATAGATGAGGCTGCCCACTAGTTGCTTGAAAGTTGATTCATTCTCCACAAGTGAATCTGATTTGGCTGATAACTTCAACCCTTTCTCCATAGGTGTAGATGCAGGTTTGCAATCTGTCATTTGAAACTTGTCCAGTGGACTTCAAGCATACTTGGACTGAGAGATAAAAATGCTATCATGAGTCTGCCAAACCTCAACACCTAGGCAATAATGCAAAAGTCCCAAATCTATCATGTCAAAGGATTGACTGAGATTATG
The DNA here is from genome assembly GCA_027924645.1 of Cunninghamia lanceolata. NCBI lineage: Eukaryota > Viridiplantae > Streptophyta > Pinopsida > Cupressales > Cupressaceae > Cunninghamia > Cunninghamia lanceolata. Next base: position 6,003,061 of record BSBN01000071.1, on the reverse strand, counting down.
TTTGATCTCCTCAATCAAATGTTCCGAGCTACCAGTAATGATTAGATCATCAACATAGACAACAATCAAAAGAATATCATCACCATACGTTTTGACATACAAATTAGAGTCAGAAGGACTCCTTTGAAAACCATGATCCACCAGGTACTTATCAATTTTCATGTACCAAGCCCGTGGAGCCTGTTTAAGGCCATAGAGTGCTTTCACCAGTCTGCATACCTGGTGTTCTTTACCAGCAACCTTGAAGCCAGGAGGTTGCATCCTGTAGACTTCTTCCTGCAAATCCCCATTGAGGAATGCACTCTTGACATCCATTTGATGGACTTTCCATCCAAACTGGGCTGCAATAGTGAGGACAAGCCGAATGGTACTCATCTTGGCTGTGGGAGCAAAAGTCTCCTCATAGTCAATGCCCTCTTTTTGTGAGAACCCTTTGGCTACCAACTGAGCCTTATACTTTTCAAGGGCTCCGTCAGCCTTATACTTCACTTTATACACCCATTTGCAACCAATGGGCTTCTTCCCAGGTGGAAGATCAAAGAGGACCCAAGTGTTATTCTTCAGAAGACTATGATGCTAAGCTTCCATAGCCTGTCCCCACTCATGTATGCCTTTAGCCTCTAAATATGTCTGAGGCTCAGAAATGCTGTGAAGGTTGGCCATAAGAGCAAAATTAACTATATTTTGCTGCTTGCTCTTTTTCCGAACTGATCTACCCTCAATCAACTCATCATCATGAAGATTGCCTATGGTCTTAGCCCACCATTTAAGCCAGAGAGTAGAAGTACCAACATCTGAATCAAGAGGAACAACATCAACTAGGGCAGCTGGAATCAAATCATCTGGATGGGAATCCAGATCATCCTGAGGGGTGGGTGGTGGAACAGGAGGCTGAGGTGCCTCTACAACTGCAGAATCCCTCCCATCAGGTGGAGCTAGGGGAAGGCGAACACCCAAATCAGAAGCCTTTAGAGACTGATCCTCAGGGCTCACAGAAGGAGTAGACAAATGAAATGGCCCAATAGCTTCAACCACTACATCACGACTGAATATGAGACGATCTGTGTCTACATCAATCAGCCTGTATGCCTTATGATTTTCACTGTAACCAGTGAACATGAGTTTCTGGCTTTTGGAATCCAACTTGGTGCGCTTGGCATCTAGAATCCACACATGAGCAATAGAGCCAAAAACTTTCAGGTGGCTGACCCTAGGCTTGCATCCAGATCAGGCTTCTTCAGGAGTCATCTTCTTGACGGCATAGGTAGGAGACTGGTTCAGAAGATAAACTGCAGTGTAGACTGCTTCAGCCCACAACTTTTTAGGGACATTTCTATGTTCCAGCATAGAACGAGCCATTTCAGTAATGGTGCGATTCCGACGTTCAACGACACCATTCTGCTGAGGGGTGTAGGGTGTGGTAAGTTGGCGCTTGATGCCATGTGCAGCACAGAAACTAGAGAAGTCAGAAGAACAAAACTCCCCCCATTATCAGACCTAAGAGTGACTATAGGACAACCTGACTCTCTCTCAACTAAGGCCTTATACTGTTGAAATCTACCAAACACATCTTATTTGTTTTTCAAAACATACACCCACATTTTTCTGCTAAAATCGTCAACAAATAACAAAAAATACCTGCAACCTATAACAGAAGGAGTGTTCATTGGTCCACAGACATCAACGTGAACCAACTGAAGTACCTTGGATGCTCTCCAAGAATCGCCATCTGAGAATGGAGTCCGATGCTGCTTTCCAGCCTGACAAGCTTCACATACTCCATGATGTTGAGTCTGAATCTCAGGTAGACCACCAACCAGATCATCTCTAGACAACTAAGAGAGATAGTGCATGTTCAGGTGCCCATAACGCTGATGTCAGAGTTTGCTGATGGAAGTACTCCTGGTTGCCATAGCGTGCTCTTGAGAATCACTAGAATCAACAAGTCTATACAAACCATGATCCTCAAGTCCCTGAACGACTGTAGTACGAGTCTCTCTGTCAACAATGTTGCAAGTGTGCATGCTGAAAACATCTAGATGAGGAGAGTGTCGCATAATCTGACTGACTGAGAGTAGGTTTAGCTCCATGCCAGGTACAAAGTAAACATCGAAAAATATTAAATTTCTTCCTCCAGACTGAATCTGCACGTTGCCCTTTCCGACAACAATATACTCTTCGCTTCCTCCAAAGATGACAGAATCTCTAAATGGCGTGTACTCCGTGAACCAATCTCTGACAATCTTTCTTCATGTGGCCATACTTGTGGCAATAATTGCACTGAATGTTCTTCTTCTTAGAAGAATCCTGGGATTGACCTTGGCTGGTCTGCTGAGAGGGTTGATTCTTGCCCTTATTTTTCTGAAAGGCTTTGGCATCAAATGCCTGTTCTGTGGAGGATGAACTAGTAGTACTTCCAAACTGTTGTTTCCATCGATCCTGCTGCAGAAGTTTGTTGCACAATTTAGGAAACTTCAGGTCAACATTCGTTGAAGTAATGTTGAGTGTCCTGATAAAGTGTTCATATGATTTGGGCAGACTCTTCAAAGTTATGACCACCATATCTTCCTCCTCCATCTTCCAACCAATAGCATCAAGCTGATCACGGATATCCTTGATTTTTGTCAAGTGCTCCTGCAGAGTTGTCTTCTCATCCATCATGATGGAGAACATGTTCTTCAAAAAGAATGCTTGGCTCTTGTCGGACGTTTCATGCAAGTCCTTCAGATAATCCCAGATTTCTTTGGAAATTTTACTAGACGGAACCTAAGGTAGCTAATCATACCGACAATTTAATAAGCATCACAGCTTCCCGATTCTACTCATCAAATTTGTCCTGATCTTTACCCGCCGTTGGAGGACATGTAGTTTTGCCTAAAACAATCTGGTCAAGGCACCAATACTCAAATATGATCAACATACGCTGCTTCCAGGTGTTGTAGTTGTGGCCGTTGAATTTCTAACTACCTTCCAACATGATGTTGGACAAAGACGCCATCCTTCACGTTTTCTGAGGCACAAAAAACGAGGTTGACTCGGGCAAATTTGACGGCACAAAACTCGAGACAGGTAAACAGGCTCAAAACGGACTTCAAGGCATAAATCAAATATTTCTGCAAAACCCTAGCACGGCTGCACAAATCCTGAGGTGAAAAAGCTATCCGCAAATGAAAAAGACCACAGGCTGATGTGTGGAGTGCAGGGCGTTGTAAGCGCTTTTGTCTTAAGTCTGCACTATGACCAGGAGCTGAAACAAAGAGAGCGAAGGGCCTAGGAGTTGAGGTTGATGCTGGACACTAGGCATTGAGTTTGAAAACCCTGCACTAAAAAAAAATGCGACCATAGATCACAACCCGCCGAGATCAGAAAATTTGCGACCCACAGAGAGACGTCGACTAAGGTGTGTCGTCAACGCTGCAGACAAACCCTCTAACAAAATGCAAACCAGGTGCAACAAACAATCTCGTCAAAGAACCCATCGATCAAAGCAGAAAAAGCACAAAATCGCGACTAATCTGTAGAGGAAACAAAACGCCAAGAAAAAATGGCAACCACAGATGAGATTTAAAATCGCGACCAGCAGAGGAGCGATCAAAATGATCCGCAGAAAGAAAATGCAACCACTGAACTAGAAATCGCGACCTCAGGAAAGACGCCCAAAACGAAAACCGCGACCACTGGAAAAACCCGCGTCCGTACAGTGTCATATGGAATACAAAGAGCACAGGAAAAAAAAAGTCAAAGAAGCGTTTCCCTCTTTGATACCATATTTTGGTAAAATCTGAATAAATAAATTTATAAAAGAAGAGTTACAAAGATGAAGTTTCTAAATAATACAAAGTATAGATGTTTCTAAAATAGATTATAGCTAATCTAAACAGCAAAATAGAAACAATCTAATATGTTACAATATTGACCATTAATATAAACTATCTAAATTTATTTTAATAATCACAAGAAGGATCGAGGATTGGGAATTGCAAATTCCCAAGATTGATTTGGGACTCTAGTATTTGGAGTCATGAGATGAACCAACATTGCTAGAGGACAAACAATCTTTGGGAAAGGCGGACTATCATGTCCCCTTTTTCAATTAAAGTAAAAGAAATAATAAAGTTAATATTTTAAAGTTGTCTAATGATTTGCTTTTTATTTTATTAAAATGTGACAACTTAATATTACTTTATTAAAATTATTAAAAGACCATATTAATGAGATATTTTAAGAGATCTTTATTAAGATAATAAAAGATCTTTTGAAAGTGGGAACTTTGGAGAGAAAAGAAAATGCGTGAAAAAAATCTATAAAGGAAGGTAATTCCTCATAGTTACTGTAATGTCCCCATTTTCGGAGTGATCATCTTTGGAGAAACGGACGGACTTGTTTTCACACTCCGGTATTTTTGGGAATGAGAATTGAGGTTTAGAGATGACTTAGCATATTTTTCTAATGGTCTTGAGGTGTTCATTTCATTTAATATCTTTTTCTTTCCATGGAGCGAACCATTTGGACGAATTGTGGGTGTGGAAACTTGTCATGTGGGGCTAGGTGATGGATTTGCCATGTGATGGATTTGTTAGCATGTCTTTATGTTGCCACCTTGGATAGATGATATTGTTGGATCATATGTATGCGCCATCCTCGTGAAGATTTCTTTTGATTAACTATTGGTTTTGGATGACCTTTGAGGAGAGATAAATAATAAAATAAGACCTATTCCTTGAGCACTTGAAGGAAGTTAGATTGGAGAGGAAAAAGAAGAGCAAATCCAGATTTTGGGCGCCTAGAACTCTCATACTAGGTCGGCCCAATTAAGAGGGAAAACATAATGCATCCTCCTAGGTCGACCAGAGTATTTGCATAAGGAGGTCGGCCCTTAAACTAGAAAAAATATAATAAAATAATGAATTTTCTGCCTAGGTCGACCAACATTATATGGAGATGAAAAAATGTATAAATATAAGTTATTTTGGTGGCATTTCATCATCATTCATTTGCTCATTCACACATCATTTGGAGTTCTCTTGGAGAAGGACTTGAGACGAAAACCTTGAGTTCTTGGGAAGAGTTGGACGAAACCCTAGCTCTTTCTTGTGGAGGATTCCATGACAGGAGTTCACTTGCACTTCATTGTTTTTGGAGCAGAATTACAGATCAGATTTGAAGATCATTTTTGGCACTTCGGCGTGGATTGTCCATCATTTGAGAAGGAGTTTGCCCTAGCATTGATGCACACTTCATTGGAGAAGAGCGCCCATGTTTTGGAGGTTGTTTGTGAGGATTATATTGTTGATTAGGGTTTAAGAAGAGAAGAAAATAATTGCAGCAGCAGAGCAGACTTGAACGCACCATTTTGGAGAGGTTTTCCAAGGCATTTGAGTAGTGAAGGCTTAGGGTTTTATGCCCTAATTGGAGCAACAGCTTGGGAGGCCATTTCCTATCATTTGGAAGGTCATATTTCATTTTTTTTGGTATGTATAACACTCATATTTAGGGCAGAACTATGCTGGGCTTATTTATCATGTTTGCCCTAATCTATAAATGTATTTAAAGACATAATTATATTCAGATTTATAGCAGCAGACTTCTTTATTTATTTTCAGTCAATTGTGTGGATAATTTAGGTGGAATTGTTGCTTATTTGGTTGTGGAATACAAGCGCATTATGGATCATCATGTTTGTGATGTTATCATGTGGATTTGAGATGTTTTATGGGCCGCCCTAGATGTCTATTCAAGTCTGATTTTTATTTCAGAAATTAGGGTTTGGGCAGAAAACTAAGATATTTTGGAAAGTCCGTAAATCCAAAATTGTCCAAAATATCCCATTTTAGGATATTACAGTTATCTATGTTATTTTATTATCAAAAATCCCTTTTTGCAGAGCTTGGACATATACGTTCATCTTTTACCAGAGGACAAAAACCCTTATGGTTTCTAGAGGATCGAAGGACGAAAACCCTTGAGGTATTTGGGATTTGGAAATGAAAACTCTTAGGATTGCAGTTGGTGATTCCACCTTGGAATTACACAAAGCTTCATAGTTCAGTTTCAGAAGTTGCATGTTAGTGATCAGCACTTGTATGTTAGTATTTAGTGTTTGCATGTCAGTTCCAGAAATTGCATGTTAGTGATCAGCGCTTGCATGTCAGTGTTCAATGTTGCGTGTTAATATTCAATGATTGCATGTTAGATTCAGCCGTTGCATGTCGGTGTTCTACGATTGCATGTCAGTTTTAGCAATGGTATCAAAGCTGTCTCCATATAGTTATACTAAGGTCTGTGATTTTTTATGCAGCAGTTGGTGTATTGTGTTAGTAAATTATTGAATCATTTCTATCTTGTCAATTGCTATCTTATGGAACAAAAATATAGTGAATCAAATTTTTTATTTATAAATGATTTATTCTCCATAATTGTTGCATGAAAGTTTCAGTGATACATTTGAAAAAAAAAACAGTTTAATCAGTTCTTTAGCAATTCAGAAAATTATTGGAACAAATTTAATTTTGGAGTAAATATCATATAATATTCCTTTGCGGATATTACAATTCCATATTCATACATTTTATAGCTTAGACGGTTACACAATTATGTAAAGAACTGAATGATTCAGATAAACTTGTGTATTTTTCTAATAGTAGACTTTCCACTAGTGACATTTCCATGGAAGGTTGCAGATAGGAGAGAATAGTTGTCCCAATGTGAGTGGTGTTGATGGTTGTTTTTCAACAAGTCAACAATTAGAGTAAAATACTGAGTATCTGACTCTCTCTTGAGCAAAGCCTCTCGGATGCTGAACTAAGTGATCAAACGAGATAACTCCAAGGTTCCTTATGATGTTTTCGGTAAGAGACAGCTCAGTGATTTAAGTATGATTTTGCTGTTAAACACAAAGGGACTTACATAGACTCTTCTCCTTTCATTCGACTTATTCCTCCTTTGATGTGGATGATGTATATACAAGGTTTCTATGATAAAGAAAATGAAAAAGGGTTAAGGGTTTAGAAGGCTAATCCAAGGACAATGAGATAATGAAACATGTAAAGATAGACAAACTCCTCATGAAACCAGACTTCGCTTCGCCATGAGAACCAACAACTACACGAAGCCGGTGCAATCTTCTAAGGAAACTCAAGGATTTTCATGTTGTAAATCTCCATCCAAACACCCACAGCTGGTGCAATTTGAACAAGCATTCACAACCGAACTAAAGAGAATGAAGGTTCAGTCTAACTTTGCAAAGTGGGTTGCCTTCGACAATACACGAAAAGTATGAACCAGAAGAATTCATCAAATATTTTTACGCATATTCATTACATCAGTGCACTTCTAATCTATTTCTAAGCTATTTGAAAAATCTCTTAATTCCATCAAGATTCAGGAAACCATGTTACTCCACAAGATAATACTTAACACCAAACAAGTAGCTCCAATGTCTTTGCATTAACTTTGAGGAATATTTACAACAATTTCAAGTTCTCTCAGAGAATTTTGAGAGTCTCTTCTATTCTACTCTTAAAATCTACTCTCTACTACTACTAATGATCTACTCTCCTTACAAATGAGGCAACAAGGCCTTTATATAGAAGCCCAGGTTACAATGAATGGCTTAGATCAATTTGATAGCCAAGGGCTCAGATCATGCCACCTCAGAAGTAGTTACAACAACTTGCTATTTTTAGCAAAAAAGAGAGAGGCAATGAATGCACGTTTTCCAATGTGATAAGGTAAGGCTAAAGCATTTAAAATATTCCTCCACATAGGAATCCCTTTGGCTTCTTTCATTAAATGATACATTTAATGCATTTAAAATAATGCGGCTAATCAAAATTGAATGATGTGTACTTGCCACATAGATGCCAACTCAGCATACTTTGAAAATTGTATCATCTTTGTGTGATGTATTCAATGTAATTGCTTGAACTTGTATGTTTAGGAATACATCTTGTAGATCTTTGCCTTAGTCATTCTTCTTGTAACTGGATGTATGATACTTGTTGCTTCACTTGTCTAACTTCATGATTTTTTCTTCTTCTTGTAGGTAAGTTGATGATCTTCCTTGATGCTTCTTCATGTGGAGTAGATGATGATGATAATGATGTGGCTTTCTTCATGTAGAGTAGAAGACTCTCTTAGACTTGAAATTGTAAAGTCTTGAAGTTTAGATGGATGAATGCCTTCGCTTGATGTAGATCTCTTGGAATGATGCTTCTTGGAAGATGATCTTGAATGATTCCTTAGAGCAGCCACATGAGGTTTCCTTGAAGTAGAGTGGATGCCTTCGGCAAGTCTTGATGAAGATGATGTCCTTTGGATGGATGTCTTCTAGACAATCTTAACTTGATGCCACTTGATGAAGAATTCCAACACAAGGATGATGAAAGGTTCCTTTGAAACAGCTACATGATGCCTTGCTCTTTTCTCATTCCTTGCTTGTCAAAGGTTCTTATCACTTGATCTTTAAATGATTTCTCCTTTTTTGCTGCAACACAAGTAAAGAAACAGCATCAATCCCCTTTCGATAACACATAATACATAAGAATCATTACAAGCATTTCTAATCTAAGCACACGAGTTAAGGACTTTGATGTCTAACTTGAATGATATGAAAACTTTACTAAGATGGCGTGCTGGTTGAGATAAGTGAATTCCTCCTAGATTCCTCCTTGATAAGCCTCTAAAGTTTGCCTTCAACACTTGACTTTACTTCGCTTCATAAGGTAGCGCTTTAGACAAAGGCTTTAGTTTCTCCTAGAATTGATGCACTAGATAAGTCGCATTGGATAAGGATTTCGAAATCCTCTTGATTGTCTTCTTGCATTTCACGTTAAGACTTAATTCTTTGATAGTCGCATTAGATCACACCTTCAAAATCCTCATGTGTGGCGCTTTGGATCAAGTTTTTGATTCCTTCTAGCATTTCGCATTGGATGAAGGATTAAGATCCTCTCAACATTGCTTTAGTTTGAACTAGTTTTCACTTGCTTAAGGGAGTGGCGCATTGGATGAGGCATGGAGAATCCTCAAGTTAGTGTTTTGGAATACTCTACCTTCTCCCCTCTAGCGCATTAGATGGGCATCTTGAGATCTTCATGTGTGGCGCATTGGATGGGTAGCTTAAGATCTTCAAAAATGAACTTTATTCTCCCTTCATGTATGGCGCACTAGATGCCACTTTTGATTTCTTCCTGTTTGAGCATTTTGATAAGGGTCTTGGAAGTGGCGCATCACTTTATTATGTTGGAATCTTTCGGTATATTAATGGCCTTTGTCTTGAAATAGATCATGCATGGTGTTGGCGCATTAGATGCCCTTGGAGAATCCTCTAGAAACAAATCTTACTCTTCTTTATGTTGCGCATTGGATGACCTTGGAGTGGGCGCTTTGGATAACCTTGGAGTGGGCGCTTTGGATAACCTTGTTGTAGGCGCATTGGATCACCTCGTTGGAAGCTTGAAAACTTAGAGGTATTCATGAAGTTGGCGCATTGGTCAAGGCTTTAAAATCCTCTGAACTCAAACCTTGAAGGCTTGACCTTGTATGTCCACTTTCCTCCTTGTAGGGCGCATTGGTTTGAGGATGGAGAATCCTCTGGATTTCGATTTGGATAAGGATCCTTCAAACTTCACATTGAAACTACTTGGGCGCACTAGATCAACCTTTTGGAATCTCTGGAGTTTCCCCACATGAGGTCGCATTAGATAAGGCTTTGGAAGTCTTATAGATTTCGCCTTGGAGACTTAACATGAGACAGGCGCATTAGATCAAAGATTGAAATCCTCAGGTTTTGGCGCATCACTTAAGCTTTTCAAATCCTCTAAAAAAGATCCTTCTCAAGTCAAAAAACCTCAAGACTTCTTCTTCTTTCTAGGTGGCGCATCAGTTAAGGGGTTGAAATCCTCAAGTTTTTCTTCAAAAATTTTAGATTTCGGAGTCAATTCTTCTTCCTAGCGCATTGGTTGAGCTTTTCAAATCCTCTGACACTTATCATTTTTAATTCGCTCCAAGATTCGCTCTAAGAGGTGTCTTTTCATTTTCGCATTAGATCAAGGCATTGAATTCTTCATCTTTTCCTTCAAAATGATACTTTTGGTTTGGGCGCAGTAGATGAGTGATTGAAATCCTCATGCCTTTTCGCATTAGATCAAGGTTTTAGATGGGCGCATTAGATCATCAAGTGGAAATCATCATCTTCAAGCGCCTTTTCCTTGTGATTTTGCGCCAAGATTTTGCGCCACTTGGACATCCCGTCGCACTAGATCAGCTTTTTGAATCCTCTGGAATTGTCAGGCATTTTTCAGGATCGCGCGGGTATACTTAAATATATTTTTCAATATACCTTTACCCGCGCGATCCTGAACAATGCCTGACAATTCCAGAGGATTCAAAAAGCTGATCTAGTGTGACGGGATGTCCAAGTGGCGCAAAATCTTGGCGCAAAATCACAAGGAAAAAGGCGCTTGAAGATGAGGATTCCCACTTGATGATCTAATGCGCCCATCTAAAACCTTGATCTAATGCGAAAAGGCATGAGGATTTCAATCACTCATCTACTGCGCCCAAACCAAAAGTATCATTTTGAAGGAAAAAATGAAGATTTCAATACCTTAAACTAGTGCGAAAATGAAAAGACACCTCTTAGAATGAATCTTGGAGCGAAATTAAGATGATAAGTGTCAGAGGATTTGAAAACCTCAACTGATGCGCCACCAAGAAGGAAGAGGAAGTCTTGAGGGTTTTGACTTGAGAAGGATCTAGCTTGAAGAGGATTTGAAAACTTGAACTAATGCGCCAAAATCTAGAGGATTTTTATTCCTCATCTAATGCGCCAATGGACAACTCCCAAACATTCAACGCAAGTATTAGAACCACTTCACCAATATGAGACCAGAGGATTTCAAAAGCCTATCTAATGCGCTAGAAACCAGAGGATTTCAAACCTTGATCCAATGCGCCTATCCAATGTCAAGTCTCCAAGGCGAAGTCTAGAGGATCTTCAATGCCTCATCTAATGCGACCTCATGAGGGGAAACTCCAGAGATTCCAAAAAAGCTCATCCAATGCGCCCAAAATAGTTTCAATGTGAAGTTTGAAAGATCCTTATCCAAAGCGTAATCCAGAGGATTCTCCACCCATGAACCAATGCGCCCTACAAGGAGGAAGGTGAACATCCAAGGTCAAGCCTTCAAGGCCCTAGTTTTTGAGGATTTTAAAGCCTTATCTCATGCACCAACATCATGAAGCTTCCAACAAGGTCATCCAATGCGCAACATAAGGAAGAGTGAGATTTGTTTCTAGAGGATTCTCCATGCATCATCTAATGCGCCAACACCATGCATCATCAAGGTAAAGGCCATCTAATATATCAAAGTTTTGAAGATTTCAACCTAGTGAAGTGATGCGCCACTCCCAAGACCCTTATCAAAACGCTCAACAAGAAGAAATCAAAAGTGGCATCTAGTGCGCCATATATGAAGGGAGAATGAAGTTCATTTTTGAAGATCTTAAGTTACCCATCTAGTGCGCCACACATGAGAAGAATCCAAATTGCCTATCTAATATGCTAGGAACAAGAGGATTTCAATCTTTGAACTAATGCGCCACTCCCTTAAGCAAGTGAAAACTAGTTCATCTAATGCGAAATGTTGAAAGGATCTTCAATACTTCATCTAGTGCGAAGTGTTGAAGAGGATTTCGATCCTTCATCCAATGCGAAATGCTAGGAGAGATCAAAAAATTGATCCAACGCGCCACACATGTCAAATGCTTGAGGATTTCAATCCTTGATCCAATGCGCCTAGAGGGTTATGAAGAAAGATCATGGTATTCCAAAGAAGAAGACTTCAACATACCTATCCAATGCGAAATGCAAGAAGAGAGTCAAACACTAATCCGAGGAATACAAGGAGGGCCTAGAAGATGTTCTCCAATGTAAAAGGCAAGAGGATCTTAATCTTTCATCCAATGCGACTTGTAGAGGAGATAAAATAGTGGAGTTTTAAAAGGAAAATTTTAGGAGGATTTGAAATCCTTCAACCAATGCGCCCTTCTATAAGACCTTCAAGACCTTGACTAGTGTGCTAGATCTAGAAGAATTTGAATACTCCATCCAAGGGGAAGTAAAGTCAAGTGTTGAAGGCAAACTTTAGAGGCTTATCAAGGAGGAATCTAGGAGGAATTCACTTATCTCAACCAGCACGCCATCTTAGTAAAGTTTTCATATCATTCAAGTTAGACATCAAAGTCCTTAACTCATGTGCTTAGATTAGAAATGCTTGTAATGATTCTTATGTATTATGTGTTATCGAAAGGTGATTGATGCTGTTTCTTTACTTGTGTTGCAGCAAAAAGGAGGAATCATTTAAAGATCAAGTGATAAGAACCTTTGACAAGCAAGGAATGAGAAAGAGCAAGGCATCATGTAGCTGTTTCAAGGGTATCCTTCATCATCCTTGTGTTGGAATTCTTCATCAAGTGGCATCAAGTTAAGATTGTCTAGAAGACATCCATCCGAAGGACATCATCTTCATCAAGACTTTCCGAAGGCATCCACTCTACTTCAAGGAAACCTCATGTGGCTGCTCTAAGGAATCATTCAAGATCATCTTCCAAGAAGCATCATTCCAAGAGATCTACATCAAGCGAAGGCATTCATCCATCTAAACTTCAAGACTTTACAATTTCAAGTCTAAGAGAGTCTTCTACTCTACATGAAGAAAGCCACATCATTATCATCATCATCTACTCCACATGAAGAAGCATCAAGGAAGATCATCAACTTACCTACAAGAAGAAGAAAAAATCATGAAGTTAGACAAGTGAAGCAAGTATCATACATCCAATTACAAGAAGAATGAATAAGGCAAAGATCTACAAGATGTATTCCTAAACATACAAGTTCAAGCAATTACATTGAATACATCACATAAAGATGATACAATTTTCAAAGTATGCTGAGTTGGCATCTATGTGGCGAGTACACATCATTCAATTTTGATTAGCCGCGTTATTAAATGCATTAAATGTATCATTTAATAAAAGAAGTCAAAGGGATTCCTATGTGAAAGATATTTTAAATGCTTTCGCCTTACCTTATCACATTGGAAAACGTGCCTTCATTGCCTCTCTCTTTTTTGCTAAAAATAGCAAGTTGTTGTAACTACCTGTGAGGTGGCATGATCTGAGCCCTTGGCTATCAAATTGATCTAAGCCATTCATTGTAACCTGGGCTTCTATATAAAGGCCTTGTTGCCTCATTTGTAAGGGAGTAGATCATTAGTAGTAGTAGAGAGTAGATTTTAAGAGTGGAATAGAAGAGACTCTCAAAATTCTCTGAGAGAACTTGAAATTGTTGTAAATATTCCTCAAAGTTAATGCAAAGACATTGGAGCTACTTGTTTGGTGTTAAGTATTATCTTGTGGAGTAACATGGTTTCCTGAATCTTGATGGAATTAAGAGATGTTTCAAATAGCTTAGAAATAGATTAGAAGTGCATTGATGTAATGAATATGCGTAAAGATATTTGATGAATTCTTCTGGTTCATACTTTTCGTGTATTGTCGAAGGCAACCCACTTTGCAAAGTTAGACTGAACCTTCATTTTCTTTAGTTCGGTTGTGAATGCTTGTTCAAATTGCGCCGGCTGTGGGTGTTTGGATGGGGATTTACAACATGAAAATCCTTGAGTTTCCTTAGAAGATTGCACCGTCTTCGTGTAGTTGTTGGTTCTCATGGCGAAGCGAAGTCTGGTTTCATGAGGAGTTTGTCTATCTTTACATGTTTCATTATCTCATTGTCCTTAGATTAGCCTTCTAAACCCTTAACCCCTTTTTTCATTTTCTTTATCATAGGAACCTTGTATATACATCATCCACATCAAAGGAGGAATAAGTCGAATGAAAGGAGAAGAGTCTATGTAAGTCCCTTTGTGTTTAACAGCAAAATCATACTTAAATCGCTGAGCTGTCTCTTACCGAAATCATCAGAAGGAACCTTGGAGTCATCTCGTTTGATCACCTAGTTCAGCATCCGAGAGGCTTTGCTCAAGAGAGAGTCAGATACTCAGTATTTTACTCTAATTGTTGACTTGTTGAAAAACAATCATCAGTGAGTGGTAATGTGCTTGTTCAAAAATTTCAAAAGGCAAATGCAACTAAAGAATCAAATGCTAAAACTAAATTCTATTGCTTAAGAGAAAATTCAGTAGTAATACAGATTGGAATTAAATTATTAAAGATAAGGTAAATGTAAATGTTGACAGAAGAGAATCAATTTGTGCAACCTCTAGTGGATGTAACGTCCACTACGCTAAAGTGTAGATGTGCAAAGCAATGTAGTGTGCCAAGATACATAATTGCCTAACCCTTAAGTAGATTGTGACTGGTCAAATTGTACATTTTGGTATGATTCCATATTCATACATTTTATAGCTTAGATGATCACACAATTAAATAAGTTATAATGAAGCAAGTGATTCAGACAGACTTTTCTATTTGTGTATTTTGTCAGCTAGTGGACTTTCCAATGACAACATTTCAATGGCAACTAGTAGATGGTGTAATGCCCAACATCCCAATGCAGAATGTTGAAGCTGCAACAAAATTGCAAATCCCAAGAACATACATCTCAGAAATGGCACTCTAAATTATTATTGCAGGTCGATAGAGGAACTTGTAAACATGTAAAGTTCTACCATGAGTGATAAAAAACTGCACTGCCAAATCATCACTTTCAGGCTTGGGTTTCAGTATTCAGTAGTCTGCATCATTGTTCACAAGATCAAGTTTGGTAGCATACTTAGAAGATGCTACTAATGCTCTGGCAATATGCCACAAAGGGCAGTTAAAGAACTTACTAAGACTGACATGAGAAGGTTTCACTAGATGAAGAATTCACAGATGTTGATGAGGTAGTGTTTGATTAGATGAGGATGATGTGATCAACCAATGTTGATAAGGCTATGTATTAATGTTGATGTTGGATCTGATCAGCAGTCCACTGACAGAAAGCAATGGCCTTCCATTACCAGGGAAACAACAGAAGGCATTTGGTCCTAAACTGCTAAGGGGTATTCCATTTAGCCTGATAAATGTATCGTTTAGTCTCCCCCATTTGAAAAAACGAGTGTCTGTCTATAGTGCAAGTACACTTAGTTTGAGTAGCAATCACTTTATTTATGGGAGATAGAGCATACCATGTTGGAGCAAAATGAAGAGGTTATAGAAAAAAAGTATTTAGCCACTTCAAAAGAGGTGGAAAATATGGCTCCAAAGGATCTGCATCAAATGCTAGATTGATATTAAAGTAAGGTGGTAAGTATAAGACCTTATTGT
Source organism: Cunninghamia lanceolata (assembly GCA_027924645.1). NCBI lineage: Eukaryota > Viridiplantae > Streptophyta > Pinopsida > Cupressales > Cupressaceae > Cunninghamia > Cunninghamia lanceolata. The sequence continues at coordinate 5,987,725 of BSBN01000071.1, read as the reverse complement.
GGGCTAATTTAAATATTTTATTCTGTCCACTGGCAAAGTGACTTGACCTTGTGAACCTCTCTATTAGATGTGCAGTGTTAACAAGCAGACCTTTCTTACCTAGACTTACACACAATATAGCAGCTCAAAGGTGGCAGCTGAGATTTCCAATGTAAGCGCTTCCAAAAATCACCCCAGTTGGTTTCAAGGTGACAGCCAAGACATCTACCTAGATCCTTGAGAACCAGCCTCAATCGGCTCCAATGTGGCAGCAGAAATGTCTACCAGAAACAATGGCCACCTCCATTCCTGCTGAGCAAACTTTTCTCCTTTCTCTATTGGTGTTTATATTTTTTTTTTTTCCCTTAACAACGCCCACCCCCATTTCTGCTGAGAAAAAATTTCCCCCTTTCTGTATTGGTGTTTTTATTTTTCCCCCCTTCTCAAGCCAGTTGTCCATGGTCATGTTGGCAGATGGCTGGTTTACTACAAGAATTCATATTCAAGGTAAGGTTCAACAAAGAAAGAGCCATGTTATTGCTGATAATATATTAAGGATGAAATCATGAGAGCTACCCATGGTGATTGATGATTTTCTAGACATGCAATTGTTCCACATTGCAACACTACCTTTGTGATGTGGATAAAGGGAACTTCCTATTGACAACAAGCTTTCCCAAAAATATATCATAGGTGAGTAGGAGGTAAAATATGAAATTTTCTAAAACATTATAGATAATCAAAAGGATGCTCTATAAGTTAAAACAAGATCAAACACTCTAGAATGTGTCAAGAAAGAAAACATTTGGAGTGTTCTACGAGAAGCTCAAGAGAGAAGAAGGGGATCTTATGGGGCCTAGCACTGCAACAAAGGAAGTTCTTCTAGTGGAGCTTTGGTGGCCTATCCTATTCCAAGATGCTAAAAAAGGGTCATTGTGCGACAATTGCCAATATAAGGCAAGCCAGTGAGACATAGGTTTTTTCCTTTGTACTCACCTCAACCTCAAGAATTGTATGAGAGATGTGTATAGACTTCAATAGACTATTCAAGAAGCCCAACCAACTTCAATAAATGTATAATATAGTTGCCTACCAAGGAAATTTTTTAAGGAATAGAAACATTTTTACAAGAATAGACAGTGATAAGAACCTTGGTTGCAACAAATGCACAAACTCCAAACATTATCAAATAATTTTCCAAAGACTACTAGAAAATTTTATACATGCAAATCATCACAAAGGTTTGGCATTCTGCGTCATCTTACCAATAACATGGAAGATCATTTTGTGAAAGAGATAATTGTTAGCATTTTAATTTGTCTCTTCCGAGACAACTCAAACCGAAATAGTTTGTGAAGTAAAACCTCTCTTCAAATTATAAGGGAAAGCTCCCTACGATCTAAACTAACCCTAGACACTCATCTATAGACAAATTATAGATTTATAAACACTATACAATAACCTCTGGGGATTTTGCATGAATGAAATAACTCACTGCCTATCTTTTGCCTTGAGTATGAGCACAAGATTGATAATAGCCCATCTTAGAAGCAAGATTTTATGGATTTTGAATGAAAGCAATTAACTCTAATTGTTAGCATTTTAGTTTACACCCATAAGTTCAACACAAAATGGAACAAATGTGTAGTAGAGTTGCTCTTCGAATTATAAGGGTAAGTTCCCTATAAATAAAAACTAACCTACTATGAAAAATATGTACTTGCTATTCACAATCTTTATAATGCATTTTGGGGTGATTTTGGGTATGCAATATAAACTAACTAAATAATAAACTATCTTTTTGTTTTCACAATCTTGAGCACAAGGCAATTCGGCTCATTAACACTGCATAAGAGATTTTTCAGCTTTCTGACCAAAACAAATCTCTACAGCTATGTATTTGCATTGTTTAGCAACTCAACTAAATGCAAAGACTAAACAATGAAAGTACACATATAGATTGAATAGACTAAAACACATAAACATGAATGCTATGGTAAATTAAATGGACTTGATACAAAGCCACGATCTCCAACTTCGATTAGACCTACAATACAAAGCTTGCAAATTTGATAGAAGCTATTAAATCTACCTCAACACACATAACAAGGCATCTCAATAGGCATTCTAAAATAAAATAAGCGTAATATATTCCATTGAGTGAATAACAAATTCCGGATAACAATAATACTTGGTGAACAATATCTTCAACAATATGCAAGCATGAGAATTACCATAGATAAATGTTAGCGTTTAATTTCGCACCTTTCGGTGAGAAAGAAAAACAGACAGATGTGCAGTAGAAACGCTCTTCGAATTGGAAGGGGAAGCTCCCTGTAAAATAAAACTTAACTAAAAACTTTACGATCTTTTTGGGTTTTTGCAACTTGCAAAAAGGTAGAGACGCACATTCAACAGCGAAGCAAAGATTTTTATGCTTTTCGACTGAACACAAAACCTAACCTTCCGCACAAATAATACATTTTAATGGATATTTGGAAGCAAAATAGGCATACTGGAATCCACTAATGAACAAAACAAGAACACGATCAGGAGAATATTAGACAAATAACAATTTCAACAAATAGGGGCATGAGAATTGCTATTGCTTTTATTCTTTGATTGAACACAAGACTGGACACTGAACATTGAATACTTTTGATTCCTTTGATTAAGTCCAGAGATCGAAGGAAACAAATGAAGATAGGCGATTTGATTTAACACAAAAGAACAAAGAAGATTTGAAACGAATGTTTAAGCACAAAGTCATAAACAATTCCTCTGAATCTCAACAACACAAAAAGCTTTCAGAAAGACAACGCATATATTTATTCTCAAAGTAATAAAGATACACACAATCATTGAACAATAAGATGTGAGCAATAAAAGCCTTAGCATTTACCATTCATAAAATAAAATGTGTAGAATACACTTATTTATATCCTAAAACAAAAGGTGCAAGGAAATAAAAGGAAGAGTTAACTAATACTCTCCACCCTAACCCTAATGCTGCATGGGAAGCATGCAAGCTTATTAGCAATTAAAAATAAAAATATCTTGTCATGCAATTCAGTTAACTGAACTTGCATGTTATTACACAATGAGTTCCACTTAAAGAAAATTTGCATGATTTCCAAAACAAATCCAAAAATAAGTTTATCTTTGAAAAGCAAAGTCAATTCCCAAAATAGAAACTGCTTTGGAAATCTCTCCAACTGCCCAAAATAGAATTCTCCTGCAGATAGTGAAAAATGGCTAAGTCTAAGAATTGAGTTTTTTTCCAATTCATCAACTTTAGCCTCATCTGGTATAATGATAGGATCCGAATGCATGATCTCCGTTTGCAAGATGGTGTTTGCATCCTCCACCGTCTTCGCGAGATCCAAATACTCCTTGACCTTCGGATACTCATGAATGAGTGTTGATTTAGCCTCCATGGTGATAGAAGAAATTTGCAGGATGGCTTTGAGGCTTCAAGAAAAGCCTTTCTTCTTCACTGTTCTGCTTCAAAAAATCAAACTAGGCCTCTGTACACTCGCTATTCGAGAAAATCGGGTTTCTACTTTTTCTTTCCAAAATCTGATTTTTGTGAAAAAATATATATTTTGCCCTTGGAAAGTAAAAATATGAGGCTAAATCCTCAAAAAGTTGTCGGATTTGAGCTATAGACAGTCAAGAATGGTGTAAAATGCCTTTTCCCGAGGTGGGTAGGCGACAGAAATGAGAAATTTTGGACATATAGGCCACAAAACCCACTATTATTTTGGCTGTAGGTGGTGATTTTGGGCATGAACAGTCATAACCAGCAAAAGAATATCTCAAAAAATCTTCAAAAATGACCTCCAAGACTTGGGCGCTGCCTTCTATGCATAAAGATGGACCCTAGGATGATGGAGAATGAAGAAAACAATGCCTCAGAGTGATCGATCCACCTCTTGAATGCATTGTTGGCCCAAAAAGTGTCTTTAACCTGCATAAAAAGCTTGAAACCCTTGTTAATGGCTGCCAATGTGAAGAATGCCCTTCTAGTGTGTAGGCAAGTCTTTGAATGAAAGAAAGATGGACAGAATGATGCAATATAATGTTGTCTTGGCCTTCAAGGTGAAGTGCCTCTTCTCCAATCCTTCAAATATGCCATCTAAAGCTTCAAAGCTTTCAATAATGGAGTCTCCAAACGAAAAATACTTCTCTCCTTCAAATTGCCTTTGGAAATGATAATAACAAAGAAGAAAACTCTCCTTTTAGGTTTGCTTTTACCTTCTAGGGTTTGTCATGAGCTTTATTCTAAAAATTATTAGAATAATTATGTAATTATTTCTGCTATTTAGTATTTAATGGTCAATCATGTCTTCTAGCTGTATATAGATCCTCTGCAGTTTCTATGTTAGAAACTTGCCTTTTTTGTAAATTTTTTCTATCTTTTAATTGAGCGATTTGCTCATTGTTAATTCATTCAATATTTTACCAATTACTCAGCGTAATATGGTATTAGAGCTCGAGTTTTGTTTTCGAAATCATTTTTCCCCTGGTTTTTCGCGAATCTCTGGAGGCTGCAATCTGAAGGTTTTCGTGGAACTCATTTTCGTGGGTTTTGTTTTAAAATCGCGGGAGTTTTTTTGAGGGTTTTGATCTGAAGGTCATGATTCAAGTTGTGGGTCACGGAAAATGCTTTTTTCGTCAGTTTTTGGTCACGATTTCTTGATTCCTGCCTGCATTTTGTGGTCCTTCCTGTGGCGATCGACGTCTAGAATATCCTCACGATTTTTTAAAGCGGTTTTCTGGCGCGTTCTTTTTTTTTTTAGCAGAATCCTGGCGTGATTTCTTGTTCTCTCTAGCCACGATTTTTTTCTCTCACGACCCACGTTTTTCACCTATTCCTAGATGCATTCTGTGCTCCTCAAGGTCGCGATTCTATGAGCTCTTGTTTGGTGCGACCTCTCTGTGTTTACACCTTAGTGGTTTCCTAATTTCTGGTCGATTTTCTGTAATTTTTGTGCTTTCATGGCCGCCTAGGGCCTCTGAAATTTTTCGGCTAGGGTTTTGACCCTCTGGTTCAAGTCAGAAAATTTTTTCGTTTGCAGATTCTTGGTGGGTTTTTCGAGATCTTTTTTGAGTTGACTCCAGATTTTTTCTGGTTATCTCGAACTCTGTGCCTGGATATTTGTGCCAGTGGTTTTGTCTTGAATTCTGTTCCTGTACTTGCCTCAGTGCATTGAAATTTGTGTCTCAAGCCTCTTCTCAGTTCATCATTTTTCGTGCATCAAACAGCGTGCAAGATGGCGAGTTGACCAACATCATGTTGGAAGGCAGTCAGCGTTTCAACGGCAAAAATTATAATACCTGGAAGCAGCGAATGATGACCATCTTTGAATATCGTTGCCTCGATCAGATGATTTTAGGCACCACTACTCGTCCTACAACAGCGGGTAAAGACCAGGACAAGTTTGATCAGCAGAATCATGAAGCTATCATGCTTATTAAGCTTTCAGTCATAGATGATCAGCTACCTCAGATTCTAGCTGGAAAAATAGCAAAGGAGCTTTGGGACCATCTGAAGGGTTTGCATGAAACCTCTGACAAGAGTCGTGCGTTCTTCCTGAAAAATATACTGTTTTCTATCATGATGGATGAGAAGACATCTTTGCAAGTGCACCTGAACAAGATCCAAGAGATCCGAGATCAGCTGGAGGCTATTGGTCGAAAAATGGAGGAAGAAGACATGGTCGTGATCACTTTGAAAAGTCTACCTAAGTCCTATGAACATTTCATTGAGACTCTCAACATTACATCAACTAATGTTGATCTGAAGTTTCCAGAGCTCTGTACTATCCTCTTACAGCAGGATCACTAGAAACAACAGTTTGGTGGTAGTGCTTCTTCGTCCTCTTCAGAGCAGGCTTTTACAGCCAAGTTTCAGGCTCAGAATAAAGGCAAAGGTCAGCCTCCACAGCAGAAAGGCTCAGGTCAACCTCAGGACAGCACCAAGAAAAAAATATTCAGTGTAATTACTGTCACAAATATGGTCACATCAAAAAGGATTGTCGTCAGCGTTTGGCTTCTGAATAGAAGAAGCAAGGAGGGTCTCAGCAGAAAGCAAATATTGCCGAGCACACTAAGCAGAAGTAAGCTGCCTTTTATGCTTTTATGGCTAAAAGACCTGCAGATCATGTGAAGTCCTCTGCCTGGTACATTGATTCAGGTGCTTCGCATCACTTCACTCATCGACGTGATTGGTTTACAGACTTTACTCCCTTCAATGACTCAATTATTTTTGGTGGAGGAGAAGAATATACAGTTGTCGGTAAGGGCACTGTTCAAATTCAGTCTGGTGGGAGGAATCTCATATTCCTCAATATCTACTATGTTCCTGGCATGGAACTTAATCTTCTCTCTGTCAGTCAGATCATGCGGCACTCTCCTCAGTTGGATGTGGTTTTCAGTACACACAAATGTTCCATTGTTGATCGGGAGACTCGTAGCACTGTGGCTGTTGGTATTGAGGATCATGGTCTATATAGACTTGTGGATACAGGTGATTCTCCAAAGTTAGCCATGGCAGCCCAAAATTCTTTGTAAGATACCCAACCAGTTCTACTAAAATTTTTCCTTAACATAGATAAATTTACTTGTACTTAGCTTATCACTACTTAACACTTAATGACAAACATCAAAGATAACTACTTGAATGAATCAACTTTAAAGCTGGGTACTTGTCTTATTGCTTGATTCAATCATCTTGCAAATGTCTTATTACATAGATAATGCTTTCAATAGCATGAAGTTACAAACTTATTCATATGGAAATACAAAAGGAGGCCTTGAAGCCTTGATGTTAACAATAACTTCTTCACTTGATCGACTCAATGATGTCAACTGAATGTCAACACCTCACATTACAACAAGGGAGCATCACCTTGCCTGTTGAGGGAGCATCACCCCAACACTTGAAACTCGCAGGCCTCAAGATTACAAGCTCAATAGCTTTGCAGAGAGAATTTTGTCAGAATGCATAGATAACAAATGAATTAGAGAGCTCCTCCTTTTATAGGCCTTCCAAAGGCAATGAAGGCACATTTTTCAATGCACCAAGAGGAACCAAGGCACGTTTCCCAAGAAGCATATCTAAGGGAATATCTCATCTGATGACTCATTCTGAGTTGGCAAACTTATCCAGAGACCTTGAAACGGATCCCGAAGACATTCTGTCGACCAATGAGAGCTCAGGTAGTTACAACTACCTTATCTTCTGACTAGGCACCCATTAGGAGTAGTGTGATCATGGAATGGCGCCCAATGTAGACCTAGGCGCTCAACTGAGGTAGCAGAGACCAAGATAGGCGTTTCCTTGAGGTGGCGAGGATTTAGAAAGTGCGCCTAAGGCATTTAGATGACAAACCTTCATGTATAAGGCATTTTAGAGTGACATAGCAACTTTTCTTATTGGGCGCCTTGATTGGAAAACTCTAACAAACATCTTCTAACTCTTTTCAAAGCTTGGCGCACTCTGGAGGTGAAAACAAGTAGAAAGTGCGCCTTGGCTTCCTTTGTCAATCTTTCAAATCTTGTTGATTTGGAAGGTGGAATGCTTCATCTTAAAATGAGCGCCTGACTTCTAATGTTCAAACTACTTCTTCTAGCTCATTCTGTAGCTAGGCGCCAGAACTAGGCCATTCACACTGGGAAGTGCGCCTAGACTCATTTAGCCATATACTTGTTGTTTACAACCTCAATCCTCTGGACAAAGCTTCAAGATGTTCCGTTTTATAACGCCTTACCTTACAAGTTCCTTCAAGTGGTTTTCTTTTGAAGGCGCCAAAACTGGGTTCCAGAGCCATGGGATGGCGCCTAACATCTTTGAAGAATTTCTAAGCCTTTTCCAAGATGATATCCCAAACTCATTCTTCTAGGCGCAACAGGAGCTTTCCAAAGGAGGGCGCAATTGGGAGGTTGGAAATGATTCCCAATTGACTTCTTGACTAGGGCGCATTTCTAGGGTAGTAAAGAGTGCAACTTGGCACCTTAGGAAGCATGTGGACGTACCTTGTTAAAATCTTCATCTCAAGCCAGATCTAAGTCAACAACACCAACTTCTGCCAAGCGCCTTTCATAGTGAGTGGATTGAAAGATCTTTCCATACTTAGGAGCACTTTTTGGAACAAGTTTCTTAGGCGCATCTTGATGTCTGTGGAAAAGTGAATTGGCGCCCTCCCTTGAATGGCTCATTTCCATGCAAGTGTTCACTTCTGGAGGCATTGAGGTAAGTCCAGAACATTATGCCTATTAGCTCCTAAATGACTTGGAGTGTTTGAAGTCCATTTTATCCATGAGGCGCATTTTTGAGATGAAATGATATAAAACTCTTGTCTTATCAAGCGCCCTGGCTTCTTGAGGAGCTGGAGGACCATTCACCCACTAGAATCTTGTTCAGGCGCCTTGAAATGCCTAAGCGCTCAGACAATGTTGTTTGATCACAACTTGGCGCCTAAGATGACTTTACTCCCTTAAGTCAAAACCTCATCTCATCTTTCATCAATACCTCTCATCCAAGTGGATTGGAAGCATCTCCTAGGTTAGGCGCACCTTTAGGCTTGCACAAGGAGGAATTTGCACCTAAACTTGAAATGATCATCTCCCCTGCAAATGCTTACATTTGAAGTCATCAAGGTGAGTTAGAACACTATTCCCAGTGAGCGCCTTGATTGAATGAAAGATTTAAAAGCCACTTCTCCATTTAGGCGCATATCAGAGTAGCTACCACTAGGTGCACTTTTGGGAGGATTTGGCATGGAAAATGCGCCTAGCTAGACTTAGCCAATTTCCTTTGAATTTTGAAGTGTATGATGTTTCAAAGGTTGCTAACATCATCTCCAAAGATAGCACCACTCCTCGCCTCATGCCCTGACAACTTGAACAGACGAAATGGCTCTCAGACTTAGCCAAATTTTAAGTTTCTGACTTGGAACCTGCAAAACAATAGAATTGAGTTAGTCAAAAACCACTTCATTACCTTATATTTTAGAATTAGCCTCCGGGAATGAGGAATAGGCTAATCCATTATACACTTGATGATCAAGCTGGAAACGGGGACATGACATTCTTCCATCACTAGTCTTTGGCATCGGCATTAAGGGCACTTAAATGTGCACTATCTTTCTCAGGTATCTCGGGAGGGCCTTGTAGCCAGTTTACTTGAGATTCAGACCCAGCATCAGGGTTTGTGGAGCTTGTCAAGCTGGGAAGCAACATCGGACACCGTTCCCGACTGGTGACTCATGGCGAGCCTCCAAGGTACTACAGTTGGTTCACGCTGATGTATGTGGGCCAATGAATACACCTTCTGTTACTGGTTGCAGGTACTTCTTACTTTTTGTTGATGATTTCAATCGTAAAATGTGGGTGTACTTTCTTAGACAGAAATTAGATGTGTTTACTGTATTTTAGAAGTTTAAGGCCTTAGTAGAGAAAGAGTCTAGCTGTTCCATAGTAACTCTTAGGTCAGATAATGAGGGGAATTTTGTTCTACTGACTTCTCCAACTTCTGTGATATACACGGCATCAAACACCAGTTAACCACACCCTATACTCCTCAGCAAAATAGTGTTGTAGAGCAGCGCAACCGCACAATCACTGAGATGGCCCGTTCCATGTTAGAACACAGGAGTGTTCCTAAGAAGTACTGGGCAGAAGTAGTCTACACTACCGTCTATCTCCTTAATCGATCTCCGACTTATGTTGTTAAGGAGAAGACTCCTGAAGAAGCTTGGACTGGGCGCAAACCTCGGATCAGTCATTTGAAAATTTTGGCTCTTTAGCTTATGTATGGATTCCAGATGCCAAGCGCTCCAAGTTGGATTCCAAGAGTCAAAAGCTTATGTTCACAGGGTACAGTGACAACCATAAGGCTTACCGGTTGATTGATATCGATACTAATCACCTTACCTTCAGCCGGGATGTTGTCTTTGATGAAGAACAAGGACCTTTTTCTTCCTCGTCTGTGCAGCATTCTGAGGATCAGCCTTTGAAGGCTGCTGATTTGGGTGTTCATCTTCCGTTAGGTCCACCTGATGGGAGGGATGATGATGCAGATTCTGATTTTGATGTTGCTCAACCCAAATTTCCTCCGGATGATGTTGATCTTCCACCTGTTGCACTTGTTCCAACTCCTCCTGTTGCATCCAATGTTGGCACTTCTACTCTCCGGCCTAAATGGTGGGCTAAGACTATTGGAGATCTTCATGACGATGAGCTCATTGAGGGTAGATCATCCAGAAACAAGAGCAAACAGCAGTATATAGTTAATTTTGCTCTCATGGCTAACATTCACAGTGTCTATGAGCCTCAGACACATTCAGAGGCTAAAGGAATTCCTGAGTGGGAAAAGGCTATGGAGTCTGAATACCAGAGTCTTTAGAAAAATCACACTTGGGTCCTTTCTGATCTTCCTCCAGGGAAGAAGCCCATTAGTTGCAAATGGGTGTACAAGGTGAAATACAAAGCTGACGGAACCCTTGACAAGTACAAAGCTCGTCTCGTTGCTAGGGGGTTCTCACAGAAGAAAGGCATTGACTACGAGGAGACTTTTGCTCCTACAGCCAAGATGAGTACAATTCGGCTAGTCCTTGCCTTAGCAGCCCAATTTGGTTAGAAAGTCCATCAGATGGACATTAAGAGTGCCTTCCTCAACGGTGAGTTGAAGGAAGAAGTCTACATGACACAACGTCCAGGGTTCAAGGTTGCTGGTCAAGAACATAAGGTGTGTAGATTGGTCAAAGCACTCTATGGCCTGAAACAGGCTCCTCGAGCTTGGTACATCAAGATTGATAAGTACCTCACCGATCATGGCTTTCAAAGGAGTCCATCTGACTCTAATTTGTATGTCAAACGCATTGGTAGTGATATTCTGATTCTTGTTGTCTATGTGGATGACCTGATCATTACTGGTAGCTCAGCACATTTGATCGCTGAGATCAAACAGGATTTGTGCAGCACATTTGACATGACAGATTTGGGACTCTTGAATTACTGTTTAGGTGTTGAGGTTTGGCAGACCGAGAGCAGTATCTTCATTTCCCAGTCAAAGTATGCTCGCAGTCTTCTGGATAAGTTCCATATGCAGGATTGCAAACCTGCCTCCACACCCATGGAAAAAGGGCTTAAGTTGTCAGCCAAGTCAGACTCACCTGTAGTGGACGAATCATTGTTCAGGCAACTAGTGGGCAGCCTCATCTATCTCACTGCCACTAGACCTGACCTCAATTTTGCAGTGAGCTACATTTCACGCTTCATGACAGCCCCCAAGGCTGATCATTGGGTAGCAGTGAAGCGTGTGCTGCATTATGTGAAGGGCACCTCTGATTATGGACTTCTTTACTCAAGGAGTCACAATCCTCGACTCAGTGGTTTCACAGACTCAGATTGGGCAGGTTCAGTTGATGACAGGAAATCTACATCTGGGTATGTGTTTAGTTTGGGATCCGGTGCCGTCACATGGACTAGTAAGAAGCAGCAGGTAGTGGCTCTCTCCTCGACAGAAGCAGAGTATCGGGGAGCAGTTAAGGCAGCTTATGAGGCAGTTTGGCTTCGCCGGATGCTTGCTGATATGCAAATATCTCAAGCAGGTCCCACTCCCTTGTTCTGTGATAATCAGGGAGTTCTCAAACTTGCCAAAAATCCAGTCTTCCATGAAAGAACAAAGCATGTAGAAACACATTGTCATTTCATCAGAAAGCTTGTTGAAGATGGATCAGTTCAGTTGCTGTATGTTCCGACAGAGGATCAGACAGCAAATATTCTCACCAAGTCCCTTGGTCCAGATAAGTTTGTCAAATTCAGGGGGTCTCTTGGTGTACTTGATCGATTGACCATTAAGGGAGGGTATTAGAATAATTATGTAATTATTTCTGCTATTTAGTATTTAATGGTCAATCATGTATTCTAGTTGTATATAGATCCTCTGCAGTTTCTATTTTAGAAACTTGCCTCTTTTGTAAATTTTTTCTATCTTTTTTTTGAGCGATTTGCTCATTGTTAATTCATTCAATATTTTACCAATTACTCAACGTAATAAAAATAAGATGCTTTTATTTTAGGCTTCATGCAACCAAGAAGAATGAAGGATAAACCTCCATTTATAGCCCTGACCTTCTCTCTCCTGTGAGCGCCCATCTTCTCTCTCTAGCAAACGCCTTATGCAATTTAGGCGCCCAAAATGGAGTGTGAAACATAGAAATGGAGCGCTTTTCATCCATGCCAAAAAGGAGTGCATTATCATCAAATTGAGCACCTTTTTTCAAAGGCCAAAAAGGCGTGGATTTTGGTCAAATAGGGCGCCTTTTTGTGGGCATCAAAAGGCGAGGTTTCTCCTTGAAAAGAGTGCCTTTCCTGAGGTGAAAAAGGCATGGGATTTTCATGTTTTGAGCGCCTTTTTGAAGTGTCTAAAAAGGCGTGTGAAATGGTCATTTTGACAGAGGCTGCCTGGATCACTATCGTTTGCCTCTACCTGTGAAGCTTATTCGTCGTTCCTTTGCATCATTCAACAGTAATAAGTCCTCTGAACAACACTGAAAACTTGAATCTGATCTTTGGCAGATGAACTTCAACTTTTTATTAATGGCCTTGGAGTTCGTGTTTCGCCTTCTGAAAAACAAAATTGACCCAGTAGAGAAAACTTCACCTTTTGCATATTCCGTCTGGACCACCTTGACCGTGAAGCAATATCAACCAATCAGAATCAAGCAAGACTCCTGAATCAAAGTTTCTATTTTTAGAAAATTTTGCCAGCGTCCGTTATCTCAAGAAACCCAGAAACCTAAAATTGACGTCTATTTTTAGAAACTTTCTAAAAATAGAACTTTCTATTTTTAGAAAATTTGACTTTTTGACTTTTGATGACCAATCTTTTGGATTCTCACAAAAATGCCTTAATGAAGCAAAAAATTTGATTTGGCATAACATAGCCAATTTGGCTCCTTTGAATCCTTCTCCATTCAAGCCTTGTATCGATTTCCTTTGATATATCTTGTACCTACGGGGTTAGCAAATAATGACAAGGCGACATGGTGCCTGGGAGGTGTGTTTAGGCATCTTTTTAGGGTGTTTGTATGCACAGACGAAAAATTTCGTATAGGTACAACAATAAACTAAGTGCAAAATGGCACTTATTGATAATGTTTATGAAGCTATTGCATGAAAATAAATAAAAACTAATTGCTACTTCTCTAAGAGTAATTAATTGCATGAAATACAATTTTTATTACAAAATCTTTTCCTCTAATAGTAAAACTAAAACCATGCAACCTCTAGTTAAATTGTAGATTGAATTTATTGCAAACTATGATTCAATGCTCACATCTCTCACATGGTAAGAGATCTAAAGATAGATGATCTAAAAATAGCTGACTCCGGGCTATAAATAGCGAACGCTCAAAATAGCACTAGCTCCTCGCGCTAAAAATAATTATTGCTAAATATAGCCTAGGCTATAAATAGCTCCAGTTATAAATAGCAAATCCTAGGGCATACTCTTTTCTCTAAAAAAGGTGACAGCTTAAAACAGACTTCTACATAGGTGGCTCTAGATGACTTTGATGATTATATAGTTTTTCCTTTGATTATGGCTAACCCTCTAAAGGCATTTAAAAAACCCTAAAAATTCACTTCGACATTTTGAATCCCTTTGATAGGCATGCACTTCTATTTTACACACACCAATACACTATAAAACAGACTTTGAACTTGTACTTGGTTTCCTTTGCATAGGTGTGCACTTCTTCACGAATTTCTCAACTAATAACATAATTTTGAAATTTGAAAATTCCCTTTGTCAAGGTGCGCACTTGCACCCTCGACACGCACCTATACACTATTGTTATAATATATAAATTTTTCCTTTATATAGGTGTGTACTTCATACTTCCACAAGCACTTGATAACTGGTTTGAAAGTTCTCTTGGTGAGGTGCATGCCACAACCCCTTGCCCACACCCATACACTAGTTTTGGATCTTTGCATTGAAAAGTTGAGTTTTGCTTTATGAGGTGCGCCCTTGCCCCTCGGGTGTGCATGTGGCCTAATGGACAAAGAGGAAGTTGTGTGCATGAATGAGTAGCTAAATGGATTAGCTCTTGAGGTTGATCATGTTAAGTGTGCACAAGTAAGTGACATTCAGAATGAGCAAGAAACTAGTTTCTTGTTTGATGTATTACCCTCCTTTGTTCCAATAGAGGATAATGAAGCAATTAATGTTACCTATAACATTGGATGAGAGTATGTCCCACATGGACATGTGAAGGTGGTTTTAGCCTAGTCCTCTGGAGCTATAAGGATCTGATCATATCTACTAAACCCATCAAGAAAAGAGAAATATTTTTTTCATACTAAAGTGTCTAATACCAGATCGATAAATGGCAATGGGAAATGATCATTTCTGTTAGTTGAATTAAGTTTTTTGTAGTCAACACATATGCAACATTTACCTTCCTTCTTCGGTACAATCACAATGGAGAAACCTACTGACTATTAGAAATAGGATAAATAAAACCAGCATTGATGAGCTTCTGCAGCTCTCCTTTCACAATTTCATGCAACGCTGCGTTCATCCTTCTCTACAGTTGTCTAATAGGTCAACAATGATCTTTAATATAGATGTGATGGGTCCACGTTTCCAAAGAGATTTCTCTTATAACTTGGTAATCCCATGTAAAAGCATCATTATGTCGTTGTAACATAGCAATAAGTTATTGCTTTTGCATATCATGCAATTGAGTGCTGATATTCAAGGTTTTCCCTAGAGATAGTTCTATTGGCTGAATTTGTGGTGCAAGCAATTCAAAAACCTCTAGAAATTCATTGAATTAACAAGGATGGGTTAATAATTAATGGAAGCACAAGAAATCTCTACTAGGGTCTACAGACCCCTCAACTGGCATAACTTGGCTAAATAGACACTCTACGTAAATTCTCATCAAATTAGAAGAGTTTGTACAAATGGTGTATGGACATTTTGTATGAAGTTAGAAATTAGTATGTCTTCATCAAGTCAAACAAAGAGGTCAAACAGAATGATCTCGAGAGGTATATCATTGGGGCTTTCATAATGGAGAACTCTGTCCAAACCCTAAGATACATGTTATATGCTTAAAATATACAAATATTGAACGTTGAATTGGGTAAACTACCGCATCTAATTCTAATGGACGAGGCTAGGTGCAAGTCTTGGGTGAATTTGACAAAAGAGACGCCCCTGGGTCATGGCATCTAAGCCTAAGGACAGCCCACAAGGGGATAATGACCAATCAGAAAAAATGAAAAACCAAACAAAGAGCATAAAGATGGAGGAGGTCCATGAGCTTGACCTCTCTCGGCCAAACATTAAAACATCCAAGTCTCATGAAATTCTGGTTCTCCAAGCTCCAAGAGCGTCTTCCTCCAACAATGTCTATCCTCTCTTATAAAACTGAAGAAAGTGACGCAAGAGCCATCTGTTGTGAAGTGATTTACGAGGTCCACCAATATTCTCGGTGCCAAATGGCAGTCTATATCCATGTTGATACCAGTTATAGTCCCCTGCATGGAATTCTCTAAGATTCATTCTTTCCCTGAGAAAAAAAATCTTCTCCTTTCTCAAAGATTATACTTACCTTAAAAAATCATTACAAAGTAGCAAGTCTACATAAATGTCTCATCAAATCTGAAAGATCAGAAGCTTTGCATGAGCACATCTAGGCTAAGCATCCACTGCAAGGCTGGTAACAGAATCCAAAATGTGTCTCTTGTCTAGTCCAGAAAAATCAATAATGAATAGATCCTATGTACCTAAATTTTTATGCTAGTATAGTAAAATTCTTATGCACATAGAAGATCGCGTGTTATCTATTAATGCCCAAAATTACCAGTTCCTAAAATGCTTCATTTAGCCCCAAAAAACCCACAAAATCCATCAAGTTTCCCATTTTTGCCTTTACAATTAAAATCCCATGTTTAAATCCGATCTGAGATAATTTTTGGGGATCTTTTCTCTCATCAAAGTGACTATATTTCCCCTTTTTCCTTAGAAAAATTCATTAGTTTTTGCCTTCAGTCGGCGAATCGGTGAATTTCCGAACTAGCGAACTAGTTCGGTAGTTCACCAATTCCCCAACTCGCCAATAAAGCGACAAGAAGGCGTCAATCAGCAAAGGAAAAGGTTTGAAGGCCGCAGCAGAGGAAGGAGTCTTTATCAGTGAATGTCCAAGTTCAAGAACCCACGGATTCACCGACTAAAGGTTCGGCAGATAGAGTATTTGCCGATAAAGCAAATCAAGAGGGGTTTCTTCCTTGGTTTGGTAAAATGTTGAATCACCAACAAAAGGGGTGAAAGAACAAAGGCTGGTCAAGATCAAGAAATGGGAAGATTGTTGATAAAGAGAAAAAGATAGGTTCGACAAAATTCATTTTTGCCGACAAAGGTAGAGTGATAAGAATAAAGCTAAGGCAAGGGGCTTTGTCGCTAAATCGGTAAAGTCCCGAACTTTAGAAAAGTTTGGTTTTCTCCTAGTTTGCTGATAAGGGCAAAATGGCCGATGGGGCCAAGAGGGAAAAGATTGAATGGCCGCATGGTTCGGCAAAAGCAATATTTGCCGACAGAGAAAGGAGAAGGCGGCAAGTTCGAAATGGCCGACTTTTGCCGACCAACTTGAAGGAAGCCAAAATGATAAAGATGGAGAAGGAGCTAGTTAGTTCGGCAAAATGGATTTTTGCTGATAAAAGGCAAAAATGGCTAAGGCAGAAAAGATAAAGAGAAGCGTCATCGGCAAACCGGATGAAATTGAAACTTGGCAAATAGTTCGAATTTTGCAAGATTCGCCGATAAGGTGGTTGGCTGCCAAGTTTGGACAAAGGTAGATTTGCCGACTGAGGGCCGAATGTGATGAAAAAGAGTTAGTTCAGCAAAAGGTGATTTTGCCAACAAAGTAAAACAGGCAAAAGTTGTCAAAGTTTGTAAGTGATATAATTTGCCGACTAAAGAGATAGAGAGAGACAGAGAGTTCGGCAAATTAAAGATTTGCCGATAAGGGCAACAAAGGCAAGTAAAAAGGCAGCGCTAAGGAAGAAGTTCGGCATATTAAGATTTCATCGATAGAGCAAAAGAAGGCAAGATAGAGGTCAAAGTTCGGCAAATGGATAATTTGCCGATAAATGGCAAAGATTGATTAGTTCAGGAATTTTGATTTTTGCCGACTAAGGGCCTTCCTGCAGAGTTCATGAAAAGTCAAATTCGCCGATAAAGACGAAAATGAAGAAGATGCATGGAGAAAGGAAAGAGATAGAGAAGTTTGGCAAATTGAAGATTTGTCAACAAAAGGGGAAATGTGGTCTTGGTTCATGAAAGGTGAGTTTCACTGATAAGGCGAAAGAAGGTGCAAAATAGACGAGTTCTCGCTAGAAGATTTTTGCCAATAAGGCAAAATTAAAATGCAGGACCAAATGTAAAGCATGAGTTTATAAAGTGTAAAAGCTTTTAAAATTTAAAGTGTTGTAAAAGCTTTATATATACTTTGGGCGGGCTCTTATTTTTAAACGCCTTTCTCCCCCCTTGGCCGCCATGAATGCATAGTTGCGGATGTCAGGATAGTGGCTGGAACAATGTCTGCCGTCCATGGTCAAGTACCAAATTTAATGGGAGGTGTAGTGTTTTAGTATCCAGTTTCTTTTGCAGTACCTCAAGGACGCAAAATCAATTTGCAAGGCATGGGCTCCCAGGAATTTTGCTGGTCTTCTAATAGAGGTCATGCGCCACATTCAATGCAGCAGTAGTTACTTGTTGACTAATTTTCCAACGTCCAGAAGTTGCACAGTAGGAGCTTAATTGCCATATATACACATTTTAAAGACATTCAAAGGATTGGTCACTGAGCCAATTGTCTGGTCTGGGAGCGCCTAAGGATTTTCTCTAGCATCAACACACGATTTGTCTAGCCCGTTAGTGAAGGGATATGTTCAGTATAGAGTAGGAAGGTTATGTAAAGCAGATTTGAATGTAATGGTATGTCTCCACGGGAGTTTGTAATGATTTTGGTAAATATATAATCGCAGTTATGTATTTCCCTTTGCTACATTTGCTAGTATGATTGTAACAGATGTTTAGAGATGTGTGACAACATCTAAGTTAATACAAGGCTTTGCATTTGCCATCCTTTTGTTGCATAGGAATCATTGCAGTTCTCTTTTGGATTATTAAATATGTCCATTGTATGAAGATCTATCAGAAGTCATATATGTGAATATATGTCTAGTTCTATTGATCCTTTACTGTGTATTACCTTTCCTCGCATTCTATGACTCTGTTGCCAAATGGAACAGACATCGGTGTATATTGGAGAAGGACCAACCACTCTTTAAAATCAAACAAATCATTCATCTGTGGTTTAGGGGAAAAAACCATCTTTCCTGTGCATGTACATTCACACAGTTGAATCAGCTATATAAGGGTTTTGTGACAGCCAGTCGTTCTTGACTTAGTCATAGCTTTTGGAGTCAAGATGATGTGTTGGTGTAGCTGTTCATTTATTTTTAGTTGTTCATCTGGTTTGAACTTAATACCTATTCAGGTATACCCCTTGGAATATCCCTCCAAAGTTTAAGTTGAGCTCGAAGTGTAGAGGAGTCTACCCACTCCTGTTAGTTGGCCAAAATTACCCTTAACTTGTTGATAAACCTCTTCCTATCACTCTGACGACAATCCCTGGCCTAGGTGATTTAGGAATGTTTTAGAGTTTTGGGTTGCAATTATTTTGAGTACCAGCATTATCTACTTCATATTAGTTACTGTGATCACATACCTTGAAATACAACATGTAATACAGTATGCTTTTCTACATAATCGATATAACATATGGATGAACATAAAAAGCAATTGCGCAAAACTGAATGTAATTAGTTGATCTGAAGGTCCGAGAGTTCTCAAAAAAATGAATCACACTTATTCTAATTCATAGCATTTTTCTCAGATATTTTTCATTTTGTACATTTTAATATTCATATAAATATAAATTTTAATGTTTGACATATTTATAAACTTTCAATGCAAACCCTTTTATTTTCTTTTTAAAGTTTTCTTGTACTACAAGGATAAATGTAATGTCCCTTTCTTGGAACAATACTAATTTTACCCTAAATTATCAATTTCCAAGCAAACAAAGATTTAGAGAGTACCTTGGCTTGATTTAATTCCTGCAAACAAGTTAGAAAATACTTACAATAATATTTTTCACACTCAAGTTAACATGATTAACAAACTCATAATGGCATTATTAATCCAACTAAACCTAACTATCTAGGAGATTCAACCATAAGAGTCGAGGAGCGTGACTTCGATGGGGTGTCTTGGATCCTCTACCCTAGGCCCAAGAGCAGATATACCATCCCCCTTGGCCTCATGTGGCGCATGCCATCCATATGAGGTGGTCTACCTAATGAGGCATCTGTTATCCCATTCCCCCTCATCTTGCCATTTCCTTTCCCTTTCTCTATGATTGGTTCCTTTGAATTTGCATATCTATGATAGAAGAATGAGATAAGGTGCCCCGGAAGCCATCTCTTCTAAGCCCAAGGGCAGTACCCTTTGTACTCCCTTGGCCCCAATGGGATTATTCAATCCCCCCTTGAGGGGTGGCATACCTAGAAGAGTGCCCCATCGCCGTATCCCTCTTGCACCACATTTCCCCCATCATAACATTCATATAAAATTCCATATTAACACAATAGTTCCAAACATGTATAAAACTATGAAAAGATCTTATAGTTTACATGCACATTGGTTAATTAAAACAATAATAAATAAGTCTCATAATTATATATGTAAACTCCTACCAAAGCTGCTACCAATTAGAAGATTCAGAACCGTATATCTTTTTCCTGTTATCCCCTCCTCATTGCTGCCTTCTCTACTTATATACCTCTCTAACTCATGAGGAGAGTCACCCCTTTTGAAGGGGTGATGACTCTTCATTGAGTCATACCCTTTTAGAGGGATCGCTGCCCCTCCCTAAGGCTGATCGCAGCTTTTGGATCAGTCGATCTTTGTTTGTGCTAACCGCTGCCTCTTCTTAAAAAATTAATCACAGCCTTCTCCTTATTATATTCACTGCCTAGTGGTTATTAATCGTTGCTTATGCCTATTACCACTTATCGCAGCCCTTAAGGAGATACAAGCACTGCCTTTAAGATTTGTCTTATACCAAGGTAAGTTGTAATTTATATTAACAGATATATAAATATATCTATTAATATATCATATCAAAATGATTAATATTTATATTTATATTTGTATTTATAATAATATACCTTTGTGAATAAATATACTATATTTGAATTATATTAAAATTACAATATTACTTATTAAATATTATATATATTTTTTTATTTGAATATTAATACATATGCAGTTATCTTATCATTCAAATTGACTAAACACCATATTTTATGAAAGCAACTTCACTGTCTTTTATCATGATGTTTAAATCTTTAATTTAAACAATGCCTAAATATCGGGACATCACATAAAATTAATTCAAATATGACACAAACAAATTAATGCTGCAGAGGATCACATATCTTCTACAAAATAACGTATGTAAAAATTAGAACTTCAAACTGAAAAAATAACAAAATATAGACTAAATAGAATGTTAGAATTCCAATGCTAACAGAATAACATTGACTCACCAAAGTAACACCTTCCTTTGCCAGCTCTTCTAGTGCCATCCGATCAAAAGTATTTCCATCCACTGGTGACTCATCAATCTTTAACAAATGCAGGATTTAATGCATTATATCAGAAGCATGTTAAGTTTGGATATTTCTGTGTTAAGTAATTTGCTAATAAAAGAGTTCTAGTACCTTCCAGTCTCCAGTATGGAAAATTGTCCCATCTTCGCATCGAAGCACCAATCCACAACAATCTGGAATGGAATGTGTGACCCGTATAGGTTCGATTTGAAATGGCCCAGCATGGAACCTCTCTCTCATTTTGAAGAGTTTAAATCTTCCATAAATAGGAATATTGAACTCTTTTAGTCGTCTCTTTATAAGCTGCCCATAAGTGACATCCCACACATCTAGTTTATTAATCTCTATAACTGTTGACCATTTGACATATTAACTGATAAGATGAAAATTTACATCGTAAAAGCAATAACTTTTTTCTCATATCTCAATCCCAGAATTATCATTCCATGGCTGCATGTTTCTGAAATGGCTAATCCAGAACCTTGAGAAATTTGGTAGCCATCAATGGATACAAATTGCCCATACATTTCCATGTTAAGAACACTTCAAGATCAACACTCATCCCCACCACACACCCAAACAAAAGAGCAGCTTTGACGTTCCATTAATGAATTCCATTCTTCAAATACCAGTAGAACAGAAATTCAAATAATATCTATTGACAGGCACATTTATTTACATCTAAATGCATACCTCCATTGTGAATGATGATGAGAAAACCGGTGTTTGTGGATCCAGCGCTGGAATAACCTATTCCAAGAAATAGCAGTGACATAGTTTAAGCATATCTGTGAATTTCTTCTGTGTTGCAGGCAAACATTCAATGACAAAGACGGCACAAGTGCACACAATCTTCCTATTATGCTAACCTTAGCCCAGAATTTCTCTTTAGATAAAGTTATTGCTCAATGACCAATCCGATCTACAAAAGAAAACAGGGAACTATACCTTAGTACAATGAGCAATTTAGCACCACTCAGAGGTAAAAGATAGCAGAAACCATATGGCCAGTTGTTTCCCTTACTTAGATAACTATTAAAGTTTGAAACAAAATTATCAAATGAAGAACTATTCTTTTATGCATCAGTTACACATTCGTTTTTAAATTTTTGGAAAAATAATTTGATAATCTCCTATTTAGATGGCTGCAATGGAATAATTTGGAAAAAAAATGACCCCTAGAAGATCTTTGACAACCCTAGTATTGAGCTCAAGTGCCATATCAATCCTGTAAAGCCTCATTTAATATCTCTATATTTAAACTCAATGACTCGAAGTCTAATCAACGAAAGAAGGGATCAAATCCATTAGGTGAAAGTCATAGGTCAAGACATTACATATGAGCCTAATGGTAGCAATTGTAACTCGTTTGATTGTGTCACATAACGCATTTATTTCAAAAGAAACATAAATAACAATAACAAGACTTTCCAACTTAGTCTAGTAAAGATATCATAAAGGGCCCTAATAAGAATCAAAAAGGCCATTGAAGGTAACGGAAATTAAGACATTTGCATACACCCTTTAATCCAAAAGACAAGAGTGAAGATTCATTTCAGAAGCTATAATAACTTCTTCAAGGTTCAATTTATACATGAACACTGACAGATATGTGCCCAATGAATCCCAAAAGTTATGACAACTTCTTGTCCCAAGGACAACCCCTTCAATCAAGACAATTGCAGGTAATTTTAAACATGGGGTTTACTTTTCGAAAACCAAAAGCTCAGTGACATTCAAAAATGGGTTTGTGACACCAAATATGGTCCATACATGGTTTTACAATGGCTCAAATATGTTTCATACATGTTAGCATATTCGTTTGCACCGAAAATGGAACAGATGAGCAACTAGGTTGCCAGTTCTGGTTCTAGTTCAGGTTTGGGGTCATGGGTTTGATACGTGAATTCGGGGAAATTAAAATTGAGTTTGGGTTCATTTTGGGTTCATCTGTACAAAAAAGCATATAAAAATCATATATATGTGGCCTTCATTTGATCCAAATTCCTATTATATCTTTAAAAAGTCTATATTTCAGTTTTTAAACCTTAAAGAGACTTTCATTAATTAATAAATAAATTAATTAAAATAACTGACCTTCCTCACAAAAGCCTATTATTAATTAACAAAAGCTAAAACCAATAAAAAGAAAATTAAGTAAATATATTTTATTATTTGAAAAGAGATATTTTATTAATTAAAACGAGAGAGATTGAAATTAAAAATAACAAACTATAAGTTTTATTATAACTATGAAAATTTCTATGAAATAGGAACTATATCTCTATTGCAATTGTCACAACAACTGAGCAATGAAAGATACGATAGAGGGCTCAACAACATGGTCTAAGGTTCAATTTATATAAAATACGGCAACAATATCATATAAAATACAATAATAGATGGCAATATCATTAAGGCAGCAGCATGGCAGCTTCTACATATACAGTGCCATTAGGAAATCTCAATCACCTCATGTGTGGAACATCATCCATTGGTTGCAGCAGCTCAATTTCAATAATAAGATGCCAGTGCCCCAACTAAAAGATCATTCTATCAGCTCCAATGGGTAAGGAATCACACCTGCTTTGTTTGTGGTGTAGCAATATAGATGAAGAACCATCAAGCTAATTGTGTGGAAGAACAAACTAGTCGAATCAAATAGGATTGAACAATTTGGGTAAGGGTAAGGGTAAGGGTAAGAGGATTAGGAAGGGCACACAATTTGCATTTGCATAGGGACATAACTTATAACTAGAGGAGCTTTAATTTTTAAATGTCATTTGACGAGGCTTTGGGAAGGCCACACAATTTTTTTCCTGGGTTCTTCACAGGTTTGTCTGGGTTCATCTAGGACAAACCCACGATATGTTTTCAACCCCTATTCGAATCCTTGGCCGCACCGAAACCGGATCCCCAAACCAAGTTCAAATCGGACTGAGATCCAAGGCTTCTATTGGATGAACCAACAACATAGATGTGTAGTAGAACTACTCTTCACATTAGAAAGGGAAGCTCCCTGTAAACAAAAAACTAACCTGAAAACCTAATCTAAATAGTATGTTCTTGATATTTAGAAATTGTATTGGTGCATTTTTTCGTGTAATTTACACAAAGCAAACAAAATTAAAAATGCATCTTTAAGCATACAATACAAACAAACTTATAATAAAACATGAATTTTATTCTCTGACTAGGGCAAAAGGCTGACACACACTTCCACTCAAAGTGAGGTTTTTCATGCTTTGCACTGAAAATAAACCCTACATAGGTATTAGACACTCACTCTTTCTATCTAAAAGTAGAGACTGAAAAGTGTGAGCAAGGCACAAGAATTGAATAGATTTAAACACAACGACACAAACATTTTGGTAAATTGAATCAAGGAATTACGTACAAGGACACAAACATTTCGGCAAATTGAATCAAGGAATTATGTACCAATCTCCAACTTTAAATAAACTTGCAATACAAAGCTTGCAAACTTACTTCAACACACATACACAAGACGTCATAAGCTAAACATGATAGCTGCATTCAAAGCTACAACAACCAACCTAACTCCTACTGCAACACAATGCTTTCAGTAAATTGTTGGACCTTTGGTGTGCTATTCACATCAGAGAGTTCCTGTGTAATGTCCCGTTCTATGGTTGGATGTGATATTTTGAATCTTTTCAATTACACAATGAATTCTGGTAGATCTTATGCATTCACAAATTGTCTCCGACACAAAATCTATTAACTAACAAATGCAAATCTATGATAACAGATATAGACAGCCTTTCAGTTATAAAATGAAAGTTCAGATGATACTGTGTCATGTCCCCATATTATGGCGTTTAAATTAAAGATTTAAACATCATGATAGAGAATGATGAAGTTCTTTCGTAAAATATCAATTCAAGTGATAAAAATAATTATGTAAAGACATATATATATATATATATATATATATATAATTTAATAAATAATATTAAATAATATTATTATATGAATATCTTAATATAATATATTATATTTATAATAATAAAGATAAATACAAATATAATATTATTAATTTTAATATTATTATAATTATAATATAATATATTATTAAATAATATATATTATATAAATATAAATACTATTTAAATATAAATATATAAATATCTAAATATAATGAATATATAAGTATAAAGGTAATCCTAATAAGACAAAAGGTCTTATGAAGTGATACGGGGTTAAAGAGGAGCACTAAAGCTGATAAAGCATATATTAAAAGTGGAATACTTATTAAAGTGAATAAAAACACAACAACGATTAGTGATAAGGAATGTATGCAGCGTATAAGTTAGTGGAAACCAGCGAGGGTGCTGACTTGTAAGTAAAGACAAAATTTAGAAGAGATGTGAATAAAACAAATTAGCGTGTCATACGATTTGAGGACATTACAAATAAGAGGGGCAGTGAATATTGAAAGGTTGCAACCATTGGATCATTACAGCCCTTCAAACATTATTAATATGGATCAAATCACCATCCAAAGGCATCGATCAAGAATCATTTCACACAATACGATCAATCATTCTAATCAATACAAGAGCATCACATCTCACACAATAACATTCGATCCACCTTGAATCTGAAAACGAGTTCTTCCGCCAAGAATTCATATTGTAACACACAGGAATCCATTCAATTCAGTCTGCCACGTCTATAATTCTGATCAGGAAGTGCGAAGGACTCTAAATAATAACCATTGATTAAATAACGTACACCTCCTGCCAGTCCGTGGATCATACCAGGTATGACAATTTGTCTTTAACATTGTTACTTCTGCTATCAATAAGTCCATTACATATGCGTAGGATATGAATAATGGAATGGTATTATCAAATGAGTAGTGTAGGAAATGAATATACTGTTACAGATCGAAATTAGAATAAACATGCAAGAGTCGTGATTGTGATAAATATAATATATATATGTAGATAGTTTAAGGCATGTTAGATAAATCATGAGTTAGATAAGTGTTATCATTATTATGATAAATGATCATGTAGAAATAAAAGGTAAATAAAACTAATTTACTGTGCATATGAACAGTCATGAAAATATGCTTGTATTATGATAATAAATTCATAAGAATGTGCTGTTACATAATCAACATTAGTCTTACAAATATCTCGAATCTGAATAAGTGATAGATTATCATAAAGTTGATTATATATAGAATGATCAATATATAAATGGAATATATTCTCTATGATAGATATGACTGTCATGTAAATAACATATGATATAAGAAAGCTGGTTAGAATGATGAAAAACATATAATGCCAATGAATGGCAATCAGCAAATATGATTGATAACTCACAACTCATGACATGTCTGAAAAGGGATGTTCAAGCCTCATCCTTAATCATCTTATCAACCTATGCATATGGGGTTAAGTTAAGGATGTAAATTGGACCTAGGTGACCCTCAAGTGGATGAAGAACACCGGGTGTGTGTGAAGTCCCTTGAGCCAAGAGACAAAGAACTCCGGGTGTTGAGTGAAGCTCTTGGGCCTATGGTATTATGAGCTCATAATAAATGTGCCCGACGGTAGGTGACTCTCAATGGGATGAAGAATGCCGGGTGTTGCGTGAAGTCCCATTGAGCCAAATGGTGAAGGACCCCAGGTGTTAGGAGAAGCCTTTGGGCCTCCGTGTGGGATGGTTAACACCTTAACAAACCATGCTCATTTGGAAGACAAGGTTGATTAATGATAGGGCTAACCAAGAACTCTCTCTAGATAATGCATGGGAATTGTGAATGAAAGAATGTAAATATGAAATGACTATGTTTTAAGATGAAATCATTGTGATTAAGATCATAAGGTTATAAGCCTTAAGTATAAATATGGAAAGTATATGGAATTGAAAATTGATTATTAACTCTAATTATAATATGAAAAGAAGAATTGAATACTAATGTTCTCTTTTGTAAGTTGAAATTTTGTACAAGGTTGTGAAAAATTGACTTACTAGAAGGGGACATTATATATTGTTAGCAAGGAATAACTCAGACTTGCTGTTACAAATATCTGACTTACTTATAGTTTCATTACATCAATAGAATGGCTTTATGATAGCCCAATAATCATGCAACTGCCGTATACAAGGTCAGAGATAATGAAAATACCAATGCAATGTAACTGTCTTCACTGGTTGCTGATATTATGTAGTTCATGCGGAAGTAAGGTGCCGAAGTAAATACTATATGCTGACCTCAGTGTGGAGGGAGATCGCTGTTATCAAACTCAACTATCGCTGTCCCAGATCAAAATCAATGCTGATTGCAACTCCTATGAAAGTGTAGAGTCTTCAATACTGGGAGATGATCTCGTGCCTTCGACAATGATCTTCTATAAAACTTCTTACGAACAATGCAATAATGGTGAGTATTATGAAATCGGCGCTCAGACTATAGATTGTCTTCTTCACGATGTATTGCCAGTGATAACACTAACTCCCAGACTGATTGCTGAGAATGCAGATCGATGCCTTCAAGTGTTGAATCAAATCTCATGTCCCAAGCTACCGATCCTCAATGTCATGGATATTTTCCTTGGTGCGGCTCTCAGAATAGTTGCAAGCAATCCAATATAGAGGTCTTCGACGAGTGCGATGGGATATTCAACGATTCTCAGTGATTCGCTACACTTCCCATTGGCTTGTCTTCACACAACGTAGAGCCTTCAACACAACCTTTAAGCTCAATGAGATCCGATCTCCAAAGGAATGCCGAGTCTAATACAAACAGCGGGTGATCCTGAATTGAACCGCCACCTCACAAAAAAGACAAACTCCCGGTCACCAAGCTAGCGATCTGTTGGTTTCTTCAATATGGCGCTACACATATGATCGCTTTCTTCATTCAGCGCTTAGAATAATTCTTCGTTCAGCAACAATATATCTTCAAACTCTTCAATGTGTTCAGTTCAAGTCTTCAATGAAATCGCTTGGATTGATGTAGCAATCTAAATCTTCAAATCGACCACAATGGTCTCCGACCAACTCAAATGATGAATTGATGAACTCCAATGAATTTCCAATGAAGCACAATTGCAAACTCCGTATGAATTCGCCTCCGCATGTGATTGGGTTTTCATCCAACGCACAACTCTGCAAGGGTTTTTGTCTTTGGAAGAAACAAGCCAAGCATACGAGATTTGTGATAATCGTGGTGATCAAATTTGAAGCACCAATCCTTCCTTTATAGCCAATTCAAATTAAAGATTTGAATTGCGAATTTCCCTCCATGATGGCGCTTGATCCAATGCTAGGACCTATTTTGAATTTTATTCTCCAATTACATTATTTTATTCCTCCAAGGGCGAGTGCTATTACAAATGTTGCAATTCCAAGGTGGGCACTCAAGTAGGTCCAAACATATTTTATTTTTGGCTTTCATTAAATAATATTAAAATAATATTATTTAATTTATTATTTCTCCATTGGCGCAAGATTAAATAATAATAATAAATTATTATTATTCAATTGTTTACAATTGAATAAATTCATCTATCATTTCGCCAGAATATTCCCTTGAGTTGACGAAATAGCCTACGGGAATGAAGATAGGCTAATTCCACTATTAGTTGGGTGATCACTCCAAAAATGGGGACATTACATCCTGGTAAGGTTTCTAGTGGAAGAAGTTGACGAACTTTGTTCTAAGTTCACGTTGAGAGTTATCTAGTAGACTGGTAAACAATTGTGGTGATTTGTAGAAGGTTGCAATGAGTTTCGAGTGTTGCATTTTAGCATGAAGACTTGTATACATCCAAGGTTGCTATGTTCCTACCTACAAGTCATTTGGAGGAGAGCTTGAAATGTCCCAAACAGGATCTACCCTAAAATTCTGATTTTATTATTCTGATTTCTGCCCTAGATTTCTGCACTTTTGGTTTTCTGCTGAAAGCCTAATTTCTGATTTATTTTTCTGCACTTCACTTATTCAATTTTCTGCCCTAAACCCTAGGGCTGAATTCTGATTTTATTTGCAGAAGTATAAATACTTATAACAGCCAATATATCATATCCAAGAACATCAAAATATTATGCCAAATGATTCACCCAACATTAGAAGTGAAATACCCCATGAAATACACAATGTGTAAACATCAAATGCATATAACAATCATGAATTTCGGAAGACAACTCTGCTGTTATAAATCAGAATATAGAAGTCTGAAATTACATCCAAACATGGGCTAAAACATGACAAACAAGCCCAGAATTGCTGCTGTCCAAACCAGGGCAAACCCTAGGTTTGTACATACCAAATGATGGTCAATGATGCTCCAACAAACCTTCAAATGATGGCAATCCAATCTGCCCTAGAGATATGCAATGAATGATCACCAATTGTCCTCCAAAGATGAATTTGCCCTTCTCAAATCAGGTCTGAAAATATTGCTGCAAGGACGGCTAGGGTTTGCTGCTTCACATGCAAAATACTCCACAAGAAGCCTAGCAAACCTCCTCAAATAGTGGCACTCCAAGTTAGGGTTAAACCCTAATGCAATCCACACCAAAAAGCCACCAATCTGCTGCTCCAATCTGATCCAAAAATCTGAATATGCAATCTGCCCAAAACCTTCGTAGATCTCCAATGAAGTGCAATAGGTCTCTGTTATGAAACCTTCACAAGATGAATTAGGTTTTCATCCAATTCACCTTATATTCTCAAGGGTTTTCGTCCTTGGAATATGCTGCTCTAAAGTGCAGCCAAGAGTAAAACTCTCAAATGAAAGATGTGATGTAAGATATGATGAAATGGTCACAAAACACATTGTATTTATACATGATTTGCCCTTTCTCCTCGAGCTGGCCGACCTCAAGAAATACATGCTTTTTATTTTATTTTAACTTCTTTTTCCTAGGCCGACCTCCTTCCTTGGGCACTCACCTTATGATCCTGGCCGACCATATAAAAAAAAAGAATGTTTTATTTTATTTTATTCTTTCTTCTCCAAGAGGGCCGACCCTCTCCTAGGCAAGATAGGCGCTCAAACAGACAAATTAAAGATTTGTCTTTTGTGTTTATTATTTTCTCCTTGGCACCCAAACACAAGAGAAATCATTATTTTATTTTATTTCCTTTTTACACCTTTCCACCCTCCAAGTGAATCACTCTATATTAGGGCAAATTATTTAACCAACATTGACTCCACCAAAAATACCACAAAATTATACCAAGTCATATTCCATCATTGTTTTTCCCTACAAAAATGGATAAGTATGAAAACTTGCCCAATAGGATATTCCCTGAGCCCTTCGGCTTAGCCTACGGGAATGAAAATAGGCTACCCATCTCTACTAGGTGATCACTCCGAAAATGGGGACATTGCAGAGCTCACAACCGCATAATTGTAGGCATGTCATTGTAAATGTCTATGACAGAACAGGTGCAATTACGTGTTGTTGGAGTACATGCAATGATGACCTAGAGCATGGTGTTTTTCTAGGAGAAACCTTGAGGTACCACAAGCAACTAGAATCAATCAGAAGTTTGTCTCCATGACCGCAAACCATGGGTAGTGTTTGGTTGTAGTGTAGGAAGACGTATGCGCCTGCGGTTCAAGAAAAGCTGGTCAATAGCCTTTGACCATCTATGAGCAGCAATGGCTTATTGTGTGTGTTGATTATCCATATGGATAAGTCATGTTACATGTAATGTGTGGCATGCTAGATTATAATATGGTCATGAAATGGTTGTGTGACAGTTGGTATTCTACATGGCAATTAGATAGTTAGACGATTGGAATTACTTGTTGGATGATTTTGTGAATATATCTATCTACTTGTGCGAATGGGCTAAGGTTGGATAGTGTTGGATGTGGTTGGATGAGTTGTATCTTGAAGGTGTGAAGTCCTAGTTGGAGGTTGTATGTTGTTAATCTACAAATTGAGACTCTGTGTGAAAGAGACCTATTGTATTGGATGTAACTAAATAATACAACTATGAATGTCCTTTTGCTAGTGGGTTTTTTCCCGTAAGCATTTCCCACGTAAATTCTTGTCCTGTGTGTATTTGTGACTTGTGTATTGGTTCGTGTGCTTCCTTTAATGTTGCTTTATTGAATTGTACAGCAAACATAACTATTTTTATCACATAATCTTAAGGTATTCTAATATCCCAATATATCAATCGCCTGTATCAAGGATTTATTCCCAACATAAATGTCAAGCAATATTCAGCTCATAAAAACACAATAACACAGAACATCTCAACAACAATTTAGAACCCAGATAGGCATTACTAAATTCTATTGAATGAATGATACTAGATGATAAACTAAGTGCTTAGAAGCAAGATAGCAATTACTGAATTCTATTGAACGAATGATATTCCCTATTGCATGAAATATATATAAAAATCTAACAACTTCTACCCAAGAATAGTTTGCTTGCATGCAGAGCAACCTTTATTACACAATTATGTCCATATATACTAAACTGTAGCACAAGCAATCTTTAGATAGATTCCTAATAAGGATAACTATCAGTAATAATAGACCTTCTAGAAGGTCATCTAAAAATAGCTGCTAAAAATAGACTTATCAAAATATGCTCATGTCCTCAAAAATGGTGATAGCCAAAAATAGTGCGGGTTATAAATAGCTCTAGCTAAAAATTGACAATCTTCACATGTAGCTCTAGAGACAATTCTAACAAAGTTCATCCACTCTAATCTTGGCAAATCTTTTGAAGAAATGTCATGTCCCCTTTTTCAAGCTAAAGGTATCAATTTTTATACTACAATGCTTGTAATGTCCCCTTTTTCCGAGTGATCACCCAACAAGAAATGGCTAGCCTATTTTATTCCCGTAGGCTAAGTCGGAAGTACAAGGGAATAATCTATTAGTTAAATACTAAGTAATCCTAATCATTTCGGGTTATTTATATTTAACTAACTTTTCTGGACCAATTTATGATGTGAAATGACTTTTACTATTTTTGTGAGCCTCTTGGTGAAATAAAATAAATAAAAGAAAATTGTCAAGAAGGTGGGCGATCAATTTGAGGATTAAAAAATATAAAAAAATTGCTAAGGGTGGTCGGCCAAGTTGGAAGAAAGTAGAAAACAAAATAAAATATATTTTGCTAAGGGAGGTCGGCCATGATGAGGTCTCATTAGATGGCTATAAAAGAAGGCAAGTTGGAGGTCATTTTCATCATTCATTCATATCATTTTCATTTGGAGATTTATCTCTTTGGCTGCAACTTTGGTTCAGCATATTCCAAGGACGAAAACCCTTAGGAATATAGGTGGATTGGATGAAAACCCAATCTCATCTTGGAGGTGGACTCATACGGAGTTCATATTTGTACTTCATTGGAGTTTTGGAAAGAAAGGAGCGACAAAGCCATATTTGTTTCTACAAAAACCCTAAGGCTAAATTGTGAGATTTGTGCCAAATACAATTTGGAAGGTCAAGGATATATTCAGATTTTCAGATCAGACTTGGAGCATCACTAAGTTGTCGGTCCTGGTTCAGGTTCGGGTACGCGGATATGGCAATTTTTTTTGGCCTGGATGCCGTATGGCAACATATATATATTAAATACCTCATAATAATGAAAATTCAAAATTCTCATGAATTGAAATTCATAATTCAGTGATTTCAAAGTCATAATTGAATCCAAGTAGCACCATCAAAGCAATAGAAATCAAGTTCCAATTATGTAATATATGTATTGTTGATTAAAAAAAGCTCCATCTAATCTAGGACTATATACATATTTTAAAAAACATGACGATATGACCAACCATTAAAACTATATCTAATTTATTCAAACCAAAAACCAATGTTACACTCTATACAAACTATGTGTCCTAACAATAAAACACTTGATAAAAAGAATATAGTCATTAATAGCAATTAATGGCACAAACCAATTTTGTGTATATCCTATAAGCATTGCAATCCATGAAACCATGTTCTTCTGATGTATTTTGTCAAATAGTTTACTTGCCTTATGTATGTTTCCACTGATCCACATTTTGCATACATATGTACCAAGACATTTGCAGCTACTATGTCAGACAAAATTCCTCTTTACATTCTGATTTGATAGATTTCCACACCCTATTCTAAAGCTCCCATTATTTCACAAGCTTGGAGGATGCTAGAAAATGTTATGGAGATTGGATTTATACCTCCCAATTGCTTTATTAAACTATAAGAACAAGATTATCCAAAAAAATTAGATGATATCTCTTTTACATTCCAACTTCATACTTCTTATCAAAAAATCTTATTTTCATTATTTTGGAGTGCCAAAGCATTAAAATGTTCATTTAAAAACTTTATTTCACTTTTAGTCATACTTGGATAAATTTCACTTTTAGGGCGAAATAGACTCATTTAGATTTTTTTTAAGTTAAAAAAAGGTTAAAAAATGTTTTAAAAAGTTGATTTTGACACCATTTTGGGCATCCCTCCCCTAGGTTCTCCTGGGCTTGGCCCGGGCTCTTCCAAGGTGCCCGGGTAGAACCCTGGGCGAACCCCCTGGCGAACTGTACCCATACCCAAGCCGGACCCATACAGGCACGATGAGCATTTGAGAAGAACCCGATAACTTAGGAGCATCATATTTTTGGAGAGTTTGAGCATTGATTTTGCTAGGGTTTTAACCCTAGATTGAGCGCCAAGGAGGGCAATTTCACTTGGGAGTATTGTTGATGAGCCCTAGCTGCCGCCGCCCTCATCCTTGCATGCCTTTTGTCATTCCAAGGGAGCGCTGCCTAGCTGAAGGAGTTCACCCATCTAGGGTTTGATTTGTGGCATCATTCTTCGTCATTTTGGTATGTATAAACCTATGTTTAGGTTTGATTTACAAGGGCAGAATTCTGGACTATGTTTGGGCATGTTTGAGCCTATGTATTTGATGTAATTGCAAATCAGAATATTCAGATTTGTAGCAGCAGACATATATATTCAAAAATCAGATTTGTTTGTCATTTTGTTTGCACTTGATTGGTCATATCTTGTGGTTGAGTTCATAGTTGATGATATCTTCATATGAGTACATGATTGGCAAGTTTATTTGAGCATTTTGGCACATATATGTTCGTTGTCCACATTTACTTGTAATTCAGAAATAAAAATCAGAATTCAGAATTAGGGTTTGGGAAGAAGAAAAAAATCAGAATTCTAGGGCAGATCTTATTAGGGATCTTACAATGCTTATCATATATTTGAGCAAATTCATATACAGGTGGGTGCAATATCATCATGGGCCAAACAATACCTCTAAGTTGCAATGAAAATGCTAAAAAACAGACTTAAGCAACTGCACGTGAAAAGTTGAATGGGTTATCTACATAATTTTAAAAATATGTCAGAATAAAATTTGTAGAAAAATGAATATAGTTTATGGGCTACTTTTTTAAAAAAAATTAAATTTATTTGGTAAAAATTGAATATTTCAATGAGGAACTGCTAAAATTTTCAAGAAAAAAAAGTAGATGTTATTCCGGCCAACCTAAGTATCGGCAAAAAAAAAAAATGAATCTTTAGATATAAGTAAAGGACACACACTTGGATGTAACGCATATTTTTATGAATTTTTTTTGTAAGTAAATAATTAGTTATGAACTTTTTACTACAACTTTTTTAAAATTTTAAAAAATATTTTGCAGCCAACCTCACTTGGTTAAAAAAATATGAAATTCAAACAAAAAATTAGACCTATAACCAGGGAAGCATAGAGTGTGATGCATCTTTCAGATTTAAAAAGGTCAAACGGTTTGAAAGTTATGGATGTTTTTCAATCAATGTATCTATCAGGAATTTAGACATAGTGTAGGTAGAAAATTATTAATAATTACCTATTAAAATTATAATCAAACATATATTATTTTAAAATCTTGACAGTTTCCCGAAAATACCCTTTTGATTTTATCAAATTTGCATTAAAAAAGTTTGTCAGCATCAAAAGTGAAGTCGAGGAAAATCTGTAAAAACATCCCAATTCTTCATTCACATGGAAAAGGCAGATTTCGAATCCCGAGCCTAATTCCCATGCAATTTTTGGGAAAAAAAAATTTAAACCAAAATGGATATTTGTTTCTTCGCAGGAAAAAAAAATTTAAAAGAAGATTTTTCCAAAATGGGATATCCGTTTTCCCAAAACGAATATCCATTTCAGAAAAGTTTATATCCACTTTGAAAAAGCTTACTAAGCCAAAATCTGAGCCTAAAAAGGTGTTTCACAATTTTGGCTAACACTTTCACGCAATTGTTTTCTCCATTGCCACTGTTTGGCTCATGATAATCTTGCACCCACCCATATTGCAGTACATATCATATATTGGAGCGAATTCATATATTGCAGTACATATCATATGTTGGAGTGAAGTTATATATTGCAGTTCATACCATATGTTGGAGTGAAGTTAGATACAAAAGTACATACCATATAATGGGAAATAATTTTAATAATAATGTTTTAAGTTTATTCTTATATTTTATTCTAAAATAATAAAAAGGGATAACTTAACTATTATTATTATTTAAAATTAAAATATCATATTAATGAAATATTAAAACATCTTTAATGAGATAATAAAAGATCTTGTAAGAAGGGAACTTTTGGAGGAAAAAGGAAAAGCAAAAAAAAGATCTATAAAGGAAGGAAATTCCTCATAGTTTTGCATACTATTTTATTATCAAAAACTCCTTTTGCAAAGTTTGGACATTTAGGTTCATCTTTTACCAAGGGACGAAAATCCTCATGGTTTCCAGAGAATTGGAGGATGAAATCGCTTCGATTCAATTCTGGGGATTTCATCCAAAAATCATATTGTGCTAAGATTGAAGAATTTTTCTAGTTTCAATTTGAAAGTTTATAGTTGTGCTAAAGATTTATTCACTATAAGTATCTTCAGCATTGGAAATTCAAGATATACTTTTTAGAGGCAAATTGTGACAGATTTGAGGCCTTTGAAGTTGGTCATACCTTCCCTTGTGCAAGTCGTACCATCAAAGGAAGCTAATACTTATTATATTGTGGGTCATACTATTTAGCCGCCCAATACAAAGTAGAAATTAATCTTATCCCATGATGGCCACTCATGATAAGATGCAATACAAGTAATTAAAAGGGGGTGATTAATACTTGAGAAGAATTGCTGCATTTGAAGGAAGTAAAGGCAGCTGTACTAAATCAGATCTGAATTTAAGTTTTTCCTTGCAATTTTTATTGCTAATTATAATATGTTAAAATAATCTCAATTGAACAATTATTGGTTATTGTATAAAAGGTACCGGCTGTACCTTATTGTGATTCTCTAGTATTTTTTATTGCCTGCAAATACAATTTGATATTCAGAATTTATTTAAATAAATATTGCAAGTCAGTAGAACAAAAATTTGCTTATTTAATTGGAAAAATCAGAATAGATTGGAAATTATTATAAGGGAATATTACAGTGGTATCAGAGCTATTTTCTTGCCAGCCTAAGGGTTTATTAAACAATTACAGATTAAGGCAATTCAATGTATTGTTCTCTAACAAAAAAAAAAAGAAATCATGGGAGATAGAAATAAGATATATTATTTGCTTGAATGTTTGCAACAAATTCAAATCAGAACAAGGTTACTCAATGGAGTCCTCCAGCAAATAATCATTATGTGGTCAGTCCCACTCCTAATTTTTTTTAGTCGAAGTTTTTAACAAAGGAAGTGGACACAAATCATAATCACAAGGCATTATTAGAAACACAATGGAATAGAAAAGAACTAAAGCAAGAGTCAGAAGATGAAAAATGGCAGCAACAATTTAGACTTGATTATGAGGCCTACTGTGAAGAATATTATAATCTAGGTCTGGAATTTCAAGCTAATATAACTCTCCGAGATTTTTGTGACTTCAAAAGGAGGTATGATCCAAGAAGAAGCGGAGGAAGGAATACTCAAAATTATTTGAACAAGTTTCCCACTTACGATGAAAGGTTTAACTTTACCCTAGAAGAATTCTTGAGGATGCTCAAAGAAGAGAAGAAAGAAAAGATGTTAAGATCAAAATCTCAGAAGATTGCTAAGAAAGAGACATTCCTGAAGGAAGAAAAGTCACAAGAAGTTGTTGTGAAGCAAGAGTCCAAGAAAGTACTCTTGAAGGAAGAAGAGTCAGAAGTCGAGTCTTCAGTGTCTTGGAACAAATTCCAATCTAAGACACCTTATTTCAGACAACAAAAGAAGAGTTTGTTTATTGCAAAAAAAGTTTAGTTAGATAAAGAATCAAATAAAAATACAGAAAGGAAGACCATGGAATTAGAAAAGTTGGCAGATACATTAGGACCTCAAAGGGGTGAAGAAGAAATTGTGATGGTAAAGTATGAGAAAGAAGAAAATTCAAATTTGCAAGAAAGTGAAAACAAGCAGACCTTGGAGGATTCCACCATGCAGATGAAAGATATGGAATTTAATTTGGCTTCTGAATTTGCCAATCAGCCAAAGATTCATCCTAATGAAGTCAAAGAGTTAGCATCACTTGTTGAATGCATGAGTGAGAAAAATTATCCAGTCCAAAACACAACCGTTAATCATCTAAGGATTAAATATGAAGCTGTTGAAGTTTTCAGCCAAGAGCAAGTAAAGAAAATCATTTTTCAGAAATTGAATAGAGGCCCAAAGAGCTGCAGAAGCCACTATTGGTAATAGGGGAGAAAGAGGTGCAAGTCCTAATGGAAATGGATAACATGAAAAAGCTCATTGAAAATTTAATTCTGAGTTTGAAGAGTGCTCACATTGAGGAGAAGAAGAAAGACAATTTGGGTGAAGTAAATTTTGCTAGGGCTAAGCAAATAGTTACTCTTACAAATTTGCTAGTGAGGAATATATTGGAAACAATGAAATCAAAATATTTGCATTTGATCGAAGACAGAGACATGATCATCAATTTGGCAAAAGAGGCCATAACTGCATCTAAGGGATAGAGGAAAACGTTGATGAACTAACTTTGGAGTTTAGTTAAACCAAGGACTCCTTAGAAATGACCCATATTGCACTACAAAAGGCCAAAGATCAACTAGTTGCTACAGCAATTTTCAGAGAACAAGCGATTGAAAAATGGACTAAGAAAAGCATTCAACTGAAAAAATTGAATGGCTTAAAAGGGAGCTTCAGTCTATTAAGGTTTCAGAAGCATTAGCTCTTAATACAATCAGAGTTTTTAATGAAAGCAAGTTTGTAGGAAGAGCTTCAAATACAAATGACACAACTAGTTGGGAATCAAAAATGATGGCTTTTGAAGACAATTGCACAGAATTGGGTCGGTGTGAAGATTGGGTTAAACAAAAAAATATGAATAATTTTCAATCCTTTTCAGATAGCCCACTTTTTGAGATGGATGCAAAGATATCTTCTGTTCAAGTTCTACAATTTGTGATAATATCAGAGTGGCGGAACAAAAGCCAACTACATCACATGAAGGATCGCGTATTGGGAATTGTAAATTTCCAAGATTGATTTGGGGTCCTAGAATTTGCAGAGAGGTATAGTCAGGGGGATTTGATGAACCAGCATTGCTTGAGGACAAGCAATCTTTGGGAAAGGCGGATTGTCATGTCCCCTTTTTCAAGCAAAGGGTATTAATTTTATGCTATAGTGCATATCATATATTTGAGCGAATTCATATACTACAGTAGATATCATATATTGGAGTGAATTCATATACTGTAGTAGATATCATATCTTAGAGTGAAGTAATATATTGCAGTACATCCCATATGTTGGAGTGAAGTTATATACTGCAGTACATGCCATATAGTGGAAAATAATTTTAATGATAACTTAAGTATTATTATTTAAAATTAAAAAATCATATTAATGAGATATTGAAAAATCTTTAATGAGATAATAAAAGATCTTGTAAGAGCGAATCTTTTGGAGGAATAAGGAAAAGTAAAAAAAATCTATAAAGGAAAAAAATTCCTCATAGTTTTGCATGCTATTTTATTATCAAAAACCCCTTTTGCAGAGCTTGGACAGTTATGTTCATCTTTTACTAGAGGACGAAAACCCTCATGGTTTCTAGAGAATTGGAAGACGAAAACCACGATTTAGTTCCCATGATTTCATCCAAAAATCATATTGTGCTAAAATTGAAGAATTTTTCTAGTTTCAATTTGGAAGTTTACAGTTGTGCTGAAGATTTATTCATTATCAATGTCTTCAGTAGTGGAAATTCAATATATATTTTTCAGAGGCAAATTGTGACAGATTTGGGGCCTTCGAAGTTGGTCGTACCTTCCCTTGTGCAAGTTGTACCATCAAAGGAGGCTAATATTTATTATATTGTGGACCATACTACTTAGCTGCCCGATACCAAGTAGAAATTAATCTTATCCCGTGCTGGCCGCTCATGATAAGATGCAATACAAGTAATTAAAAGGGGGCGATTAATACTTGAGAAGAATCGCTGCATTTGAAGGAAGTTAAGGCAGCCATACTAAATCAGATCTGAATTCAGGATTTTCCTTGCAATTTTATTGTTGATTATAATATGTTAAAATAATCTCAATTGAACAATTATTGGTTATTGTATAAAAGGTACCAGCTATATCTTACTGTGATTTTCCACTTTTTTTATTGGCTGCAAGTACAATTTGATATTCAAAACTTATTTAAATAAATATTGCAAGTCAGTAGAACAAAAAATTGCTTATTTAATTGGAAAAATCAGAATAGATTGGAAATTATTAAAAGGGGATATTACAAGAAACCTTGACAATTCACCAATATTGGTGACTCAAATCTGAAACCCTTAGCTGTTGACCTCTTTGCACCAAATCCTAGCTGAAATCCACAACCTTAAGACATCGGAAACCCTCGAGCACATGAAAATTTTACTTTCCAAACATGCCAATATAATGATGTTACACATGTTGACTGCTTGTCTTTAACCAACCAAAACGCAGTGAACTAGTGACAAATCCTAACCATGGTATGAAAATAATTGCCAAAAGGATAAACTATGACAGCACCAAAGGTAAAACATTGGGTTGCAGCGAAGAGGGTGCTAAGATATGTGAAAGGGACACTTGACTTTGGCATTTTGTACAGCAGCAGCAAAGATCCTAGGCTGGTTGGGTTCACAGATTTAGATTGTTCAGGTTCTATTGATGACAGAAAATCCCCTTCTGGATATGTTTTCAGTCTTGGCACAGGTACAGTCACATGGACCAGCAAGAAGCAGTAGGTAGTAGCTCTTTCCTCGACAGAAGCAGAGTATCGAGGAACAGTCAAAGCAACATGTGAGGCAATATGGCTCCAGAGGATGCTTTCAAACATGCAGATGTCTCAAGCATGGCCTTCACCCTTGTATTGTGACAATCAAGGGGTGCTAAAGCTTGCCAAGAATCCAGTCTTCCACGAGCATACCAAACATGTGGAACTGCATTGCAATTTCATCAGGCAACTTGTAGAAGATGGATCGGTGATGTTGCAGTATTGTCCTTCTGAGGATCAAACTGCAGACATTCTTACCAAGTCTTTGGGTCCTGACAAATTTGTAAAATTTCGAGATAAGCTTGGTGTAGTTAGTAGATTGACCATTAAGGGAGGGCATTAAAATATTATTGTAATATTTAATGGTCAATTAGTCTTTAGGATAGACTTTAGGAATATTCTTTATTCTTTTAGTTAAGTTCGTATCTTTTTGCTTTATTAGCTCTCTTAGTTGTCGCTCTTATACTTTCCAGATAAAACGTTTGTAAACTCTTATTTAAGGATGCTTTCGCTCCTTAGTAAATATTGAATATCTTGGTAATCATTATGTGTTTTATATTATTTTACAAGTTAGGAGAGCTGAAGGCACTACGCAAAAAATGTCGCACTCATGGGGATATGATAAAGGGATGGAACCATGTGTGAACCACTGTTGGATTGGATTGAAAAAACAACAAAATGGTACCAACTTTTGGAAAGGGGCTTCTCTAGAAGATTTGTACTGGTCATAGCTCTTTTCCTACAGTGGTGATTTAATGAGCATGCCACCTGATGGACCACACAACCCTAGGTCTAATTAAGATTTCATTTTATCCCATATTGTTTTAAATTCAGAACTTTTTTAATTATCCTCCTCTTTCATGGGCACCCCTCAGTGATGATGTTTCTAGTACAAAAAGACAAGTGCTCCTTAATTTTAAGAGGACAGACATATGCCTACAGTTGTCCACAAGACTGTCATCAGAAGTAGAAGTAATCACAGAACTACTTTTACTGGTATCTTTGTCCAGGTATGAAAAGTCAATTCTGTAAATTATTCCTTTTTGAGAGGGACATTTATTTAAACTAATCTTTATTTCAAGTTAACCGCTCAAGACATGATAAGAAAATCTTGACAGTCTTTGGCTTCTGAGCATAAAAACAAGACACTGAATTTCCAGAGCCAATAACAGATACTATAGTGGAATGAAGAACAAATAAGGCTGCAACTTCTAGGATGAAAATATCAACTGGAACTTTTAACTTGAACAACACAAAAAACAAGAATAGGGAAATACAATAATAGAATTATGAAATAACTCCAATGTTATGAATACTTAAATTTTACAAGGGAATTTTGAAATACACATTATGAGGGATGTTACCCAAGGCAGGGCTCCTATATGATCCTCATGACCATGTGTTATAACAACAGCTTCTATCTTATGACTCCAACGTCGAATAAAAGTTGTATCAGGCAATACTTTCTGCACGCCAAGCTCATCATAACTGTTTGCAAGCATAATGGTTAGTTAAGTGAACTGGTAGTAAATTATAAGTAGAAAACATTTATCAAAATTTAAAATCAACAGAAGAAACATTCCAGTAAATGAATAGAAGTACACAAACACACAATTCATAAATTTTTAAAATGCATATCATTTTAAGGTAAACCTATATGATACTCAATTAACAAGATACGTGAAAATTAGAGGCTAAGAATGCAAGGCATTATGGTCACATGTT
This sequence comes from Cunninghamia lanceolata, assembly GCA_027924645.1. Taxonomy (NCBI): domain Eukaryota; kingdom Viridiplantae; phylum Streptophyta; class Pinopsida; order Cupressales; family Cupressaceae; genus Cunninghamia; species Cunninghamia lanceolata. The sequence continues at coordinate 5,945,984 of BSBN01000071.1, read as the reverse complement.
TCCAGTGACTAAGAATAAATGCATCACTGACATTCCACTAAATGGCCAGAAGCAAGCACAAACACATACTTCATAAATTTTTCAAAATGCATATCATTTTTCTGCAAACCATTATGATACTCAATAAACAAGATATGTTCCCATTCATGGGGTCATAGTGTAATGTCCCCTTCTAGCAAGCCAAAATTTTCACAACCTTGCAAACAATTTCAACTCGTAAAAGAGTACATTAGAATTCAATTCTTCTATTTCAACCATAAGATATCTTAAATCAAACCTTATAATCATAATCCATATGCATTATACTTTCACTATATCTACTATGCATATCTCATGAATTCTTTGGGAGAGGCATACTTGGGTCTACATGCTCATCAAACCACTTTCCCACGAGAGAGGGCTTATAAGGGAGCAATCATGGGTTCCATATTCCATTCCTTGACCCGGAGGGGTACTCTAGACCAACTCGAGTCGAAGGCCCATCCCTTCCCTTGTCCCGGTGGGGTCTTCTAGACCAACACGAGACAAGGGCCTATCCATTGTCCCGGTGGGGTCCTTTTGACCAACACGAGACAATGGGCACTTATCTCAGAGGGGTGTTCTAGACCAACTTGAGATAAGGATTTATTGGTCTTTAGCCCGGAAGGTGCTCTTGACCAACTCGGGCATCAACCATAATTACACCATATTGCTTCCCCTTACCCCTTTGTCTCGATATATGGGTGTTGGTTGATTGACCATGAGCCTCTACTTCTCATCCCTTATTCTTCATGATTATCTTAAGAACTCATTCTAGTCATTGACAATATATAAGCAATGCCTTAGTATCTTAGGCTATGACATTTTGTTACTATAACCTTAATTATCAATTCATTCATTTTATGATGGTCCTTTCATATGTTCATATACTTAGATAATACATTCTTATTCTTACATGTTCCCTACCTAATTTAGGATAACAATATCAATCTATTTTATGCTTTTATTCATTATGATATCTAATCCTATGATTAGTATGACATATGCATCATTATGTAATTAAAAGATTATACATCGCTACTGCTGTAATTTGCCAACTATCCTCTTTAGTTAGTTCGAATTTCACACATGTTATAGCTGATTCAGTTCCTTATTGTGAGACTGTTAGATTCTTATTCTACTAGATTGACAGCGAATGATATAATGATATATGAGAATAGGATTCGATTCATATATATTTATGCATCTATATATATATAATTAAATATTTGAATGTTGCTTACCTGTTGTACCTTACCTCTCTGCTGTAATTGGCTGATTACTGCCACTTTATCTCTGCTGAATTTATATTTATATATACTCCTTTGCTTGAATGATCTCTTCACAAATCTTGTATGCAGATATGTATTTGCCTTTATATATATTTCTTTCTTAAAATCTACTCGAATACCTTTATATCTGCAGATTTAAAACTGCTGTTGAATATATTCTTCTTATTTTTTGATTCCATCCTTTCTGAATGTAGTGGGGGCCTCTATTAATATTAGAGGCTGCCCCTTTATGAGGGACGCAGCCTTTTTGAGGCAGAGATTCCTTTTAAAGGAATTCGCTTACTTGGGATGGATCGGCTAACTTGGTTGGCCCCCTTAAAATATTATTATTGTTATTAATATTATTATTAGTATTTATAATAATTATTATTATTTATTATTTATTATTTATATGTATTATTACTATTGTTTATTATATTATATATTTGTTCATTTATTATGATAATATATATATATATATTTATAATTACCTCTATGATATTATTATATCTTATATATATTATCATCTATATATATACATTTGTTCAATGATAGGAAAGACATGAATAATTTCATAATACAATTATATGGATATATGTAAATCTCCCATGAATCGTAAGGTATGCACATAACATGTACTCAAATATAATATATAATGTAACGCAATATAAGGGATATGACACATAGTCAAAGAGAAAAATAGCCATCCATAATTTCTTCATCCGGATAATGAAATTATGGAGGAGGCTAAGGATGCTAAACCATTCTCTCCTACTCTGGCGCAGCATAAGAAAGATTTTGTTGGGGCGGAGGGAACTGATTTGAGTATAATCATTATACTACATATAGATGATGACAAAGCCAAGCTTAGATGTCTTGTCCACTATCTTGAGAGAAATGCTTTTGAGCGGTGGTAAGATCTTCATATATAAGACAGTTGGGTTGAAGAAAAACATTCAAGGAAGAGTTTACATCAAATATTTAACAAATTTTCAGTATTAGGCAAATGACGAATATTTCTGCACCTTGAAAAGCCTTATGCAAATTTTATCAAGTATACCAAGGACTCAAGGAGTTTTTGACAGTTTCATTTCTAGGAAAGTATTGAGCATCCCCAGGGACATTGCCTTGCTTGCATACAGAATGAATGAATATGTTCTAGAGAAGTGGCCATAAGAACATCCATCTCATATGAAAAAAATGTCAAAACATTTTAAGCTACGACTTCAAATTTTGATTTTCCTAAAATAGCCTTCAAATGGCTTAACTGCAAACAATAAAGAAAGAGAGAAATTATATCAATGTTCTCAAATGACCAATGAAGTTTAACGTGAGTTCAAATAAAAACTGATTTTGATAAAGAGGAACAAGGGTAAAAGGATCCTAGATTACGAAAGTTACTAAACACCACAAAACCCAAGCAGAAGAGTGTAAACCCCCAAATGTAAGATATAAGTAAAAATATCCATGTGAGAGAAGGACCCCACCAATGAAGCATGGAGCTAAGGAAAACGTGGGACCATAGAAGCAAAAATATTCTCAGGAATAACTTGGCAAATCAAAAGATAAAGATTTTTTCAATTTATCAAGATTGAACCAGGAGAAAACCTGGAAAATATACAGTTAGGGTTAGGGAAAAATAGAAAAAGATTGCTGCAGAATTAGAAAAAATACTCAGAGAATTTAAACACGGGTTGCAATTTTATTGGGATTTTATTGGGATTTTATTGCGATTTTATCAATCAAAATCTCATGTGACCATTTTTTTAAAATTATCACAATTTTTTCAAGGCAAAACTCAGTGTAGGGAGCTAGAAAAGATAAATCATGATTTTTTTAAGATTGTTGCTTCTATGCATGGGACCAAGAATGGCAACCAAAGTTACCACATGTTTGTAGCAAGGATCAAGCTAGAAGAGCCAATAACATTATCATTGACCACCACAAGGGCCAATGCAATACCCAATAATGGAGCTAAGCTAGACAATCCTAGAAGTACGCATCATTATCAACCACCACAATGGGCCAACGCAGTATCTGATAATGGAGTCCAGCTAGACAATCCTAGAAGTACGCAAGGTACTCCCCCTAGAAAACCTATTATAATGCCCAAGGTTGATGAACATCTAGTAGCAAAGAAGAAAATGGTAATGTGCGCCTATCTCTATGACCCTAACCAAAGGCCATGGGGGTTAGAAGGCCCCCAATTCTGAAACAAAATAGACTCATTGTGCCTAGAATTAGAGTGAATAGGTTGTGGCACCCTAGTAGTGGTATGCAAGGTTGAGCGTCAACTCATTTATTTCTCCTCTATATGTGAATTGGCAACATCCAAGAAGCATTGAATGCCTACATCTGCCATGATGACGTGCTGAAAAGAGGTAATCATATTGTTGGCTCTAGGGGTCCTCTATAAGGACCTACACTTGAAAATCGCAGCCTCTCAAAGAAAGAGAGCCAAACATCTCTAATTAGCATAGTGGAAGATAGTGGATAGATGGCCGCCTAAGTCTTTGGACAAGAGGCCCAAACAGTGCCTCCTCTCTGTCATGACTATCTTTAATGATCTAATGAGGCTTCATGGTCAGATTATGACAAGAGAGCTAAAATGGCGATCTCAATAGGTTATGATTGAAGGTGGGTGTTTTCATTTATAATGATCTAGGAATCACTTTCTACTATTAAGAAATCCGTGCCTAATAAGATTTCTATTTTTATCCCTTCTACAAGACTGAACGATTCTGCTTTCTAATTTGTGCCTAGCAGTATAAAGACCACTCCAGCCTCCTTAAATATCCCATAATTGTCTCTCATAAGGCATCCTGCTCCACCTACTCCTGGTTTACCCTTCAAGGCTCCATCAAAGTTCAGCTTCAGCTCCCACACAACGGATGCTCCCATTTAGACTCTTTCTTTTGATCTCTTTTGTCTGCCCCTTGTAAAATCATGCTAGGCTTTATTACTCGAGAAGTATATAGTCAATTTTGACTATGCGGGACAATTGGACATGCTAGTTCTTCTTGCTTGGATAGAAATCCATAGCCCTATGATGCATAATTCTTGATATAATCTAATTTTCTAGTGCAACATAAGTCCCATTTTTCCAGAAAATAAAATGTGAAAAAAGAAAAAACTAGCAAAAGAGTACCTGTAAGGTCCTTCAAAATGCAGTTTTAGAGTCAGTTCAAATGTAATTTGTCTCATTATCCTAGTGGAGGATCATGAAGTGTGATCCGAATCATTGATGAAAGTTAAATATACACAATTTTCCCTATTAGCTCTAATAAATTTATCTCGTGGACCATGGAAATCTCATGTTCACTATAAAGTATAAACCCTTCTTATCGACTTAAATAACTGGAAGTGCTAAGTAGTGAGAAAACACTTTTAAGGTAAAGGTAAAGCCATTGTTTGTAAATATGAAAAACAGTTAGAAAACTTACTCTGGAAACATAAGCCCAGCATCCACTAGAATATAGCGATCATAATGACCTACAAGCATACAGTTCATTCCTATTTCCCCCACACCTCCTAATGGTAGGATACGCAAGGGTGGACCTCCAAATCCTTCATGGAATTGCTCCAATTTGCGATGTACACCATCTTCAATGCTTCGTCCAGGCCCTTCAAGGCTCTGAAATCCTTTTCCAGATCTATTAAGGTATTGAGAATCTAAGATTCAGAGACAAAATTAATTAGAAAAAGAGATGCGGAAAAAGATATCTACCAAAATAGCAACTATCCAACATTTTATTTAAAAAGCAAAAGCAAAACTTCAGTTATACATTTAGCTAATCTGACATAGGCATGCAATCTTTTGAAATCAAAATGGAGAAAGCAAATAGAGAACAAGTCTGATAAAAAGTAGTCAGGTTAAAGAAGCAAGAACACAACCTAGCAAACATAAGATATGCATGCTTGGTAAAAGCATATAGTGATAATAGTTAATAAAGAGTCTGTAAAATATATTGTTCAGAACTGGATGCTATGCTGGCTGATCGAAAAACTCTGTAGAAAGTGAGAATTAATATTGTCAAGAAACAAAAACATTGGGAGCTATGTATGATGATGACAGGATTTGTCAAGAACTTTTTAACACAAGGATACATACAGAAGAATATGAAGTGAGAGAGCTGCATAGAGGTGATTTGAGTTTTTTGATCAATTTTAATTATTCTATTAGGAATATATACATTGCTTTGTCAAAGATATTGCTTGCCTTTGGTTTTAGGATTGTGCAGCCTAAATTTGTATTACGTGCTGGTATTCTTGATCTTATTATCAAATATAGATACAATACAGTTCAGAAAACATAAAGCCGCTTATTAAATTTAAATTTCAGAATTTCCTGTCTACAGTTTTTAAAAATTAAGTTTTTAAGTCATGGGCATTTGAACCAGATAAACATTAGAGGCAATGCTCTTAGAGCATTTCCAGCTCTCAAAGCTCCATAGTAACCCTGCAAGGCACATTCTTCAACAAGATTTTTTTCTTCTGAAGCAACCAGTTCAGGCACAAATAATCCCTATATTAATTAAAGGTGAATGGTATATGTTAGTAAATAAGTTCAACTATACATTGCATTCATTAGGAGGTTAATAAACATTTGTGCTAGCACAGGTGAAGATAAACAATTCACAAAGTCCAGTCAGTATCCTGCAAAGCACAATCTTAAAGAAAATCATACTTATTGAGCAGTCTGTCCAGTGCAAAATTATAAGTCTTATTAGTCATAGCAGGTCACCATGATAAGAATGTAACAAGGTTCAAGAAATTTGGTAGGTTTGAGAACATGAAAGACTTTCCATATTCAGAATTTCAAAAAGGTTTGAAGCTATATATATTTTTTAAAATTTTAATTCATAAATAATCACAGAAATAGAATATGAAAATGATATTAAAATATATTTGAATTCCCCACAACCACCAGCCCCCTCCCCTTGCTAATGGGGTGATCATTAACACTTCTAAGTGTAAGGTTGTATCTTGGTCTCTGCCTAAGGAAGGATTTTATAAGTTAAACTTTGACGGTGCTACAAGAGGTAATCCAGGTCAGGCAGATGCTGGGGATATAACTCAATCCCCTTTAGCCCTCTATATTATAAGCAGCTCTTTCTATCTGGGTAAAAAGTTGAATAATGAAGCAAATGCTCTTAATCTAGAAAATTTCAAGATGAGAGCTTCTTTGGCATGCAAGAAACTAGAAGTGAAAGGTGATTCCATGTTAGTTAAATGCAAAAAAATCTTTCGCTGAATGGAGGTTAAAAAATATCATTGAGGAATCCAGTCTGATAGCTCAACCTTCTGAAGATAATTTTTTGAGGCATTGTTACAGTAAGGGAAAAGGGTTATGGACTTCCTTAACAATGCCGACGCCAAGCAATTCCCAATCACTGTAAGAATCAGAGATATCCCAGATGAGTGGAATATTTTGAATTTGCTCAAGGAGGAATCCCTCCATGAAATAATCATTACACCTTCATTTAGATCGTCATCTTAAAAATTATTTATGACATGACATGATACAAATAAGTGCTTGTAAAATCTAGGAGGGCATCACATATCCAATGAAAGGATGTAGCACACTATTCATAAAATCATAGCATTTAGTGCCTATTCCTGGTGATACATATTGAGTAGGACAAATGTTATTCCTCCAGCTTTCATTCCATAAGCATTTATAGTTTGTTCATTCTAGTCTTTCTTTCTGCTGTGTCTGTACTTTGTAGTTCGTTTTGGTCAAAGGAATCAAAGTGCAGCAAGATGCTTCATGTTGCTTCCTCCAGGGACTCCCCTTACAGTGGAGCGGTCTCAGAGCATCGCCTCTGAAAGGCTTTCTGCATCCCAGATGCAGCTACCATTTAATTCATCAAGATTATTAACGGGGAGGAGGGACTCAGAAAAATGGGCATGCAATTGACAAGGGCCTCCATTGTTGCAGATTTTGAAGCTAAGCTCAGTGCTTGCATTCTGGATGCTGCATCCAGTAATTGGATCCTCGGCTGCATCATACCCAGTGAGGATGTCATCTTTTTAGGAGAGTGCAGATTTTGGTTTCCCTGATAGGGAAGATGCCCCTGTTCTTCTGCATATTGAAGAACTTGTTAGTGTTTTATAGCTGCGTGAGAATTTTTCCCAAGGAGAATAATATAGCCGACCTGGTTGGCCTAGAAGCAATTCGCCCATGTATTGTATTTATATGAGATGATGTCTCATCATTCAAAGCAATTAAATTCAATTCAAAAATCAGTTCTACAGAACAGATTCACAGCAGACTTTAGGAGAAGGCATATCATTATTATATTCAAGGAATTCACACTATTTTCAGGTGCATACTTATTGTATTAAATTCTGCCATTCTAGGGCCTGATTGTAAGTGCCAGTTCTGCACTTATTTTCTGATTTTATATGAGAATATATTGCTGGGTTTTCCTCCCTCGAGTAGGAGGGTTTTCCCAGGGTAATTACTGTGTTCATTTTTCTATGTGTTGTATTTTCTGCTTATGCATTTCTGTTCTATTAAAACTAACATGGTATCAGAACGGGTTTAGAAAAGATCTGATCAGATTTGGCTAGGCAGTATATCTTAGTATATCTTAGATCAGACTTGGAGAAGGTTTCATTTGGAGACTTTGTGCATCACTTGATTGGAGCGCCACAATCTAGGAGGAAGGTGATTTGTGTTGGAGGGTGAAATTGACACTTCGGAAGGATTTTTTTGGATGACATTTCACTTCATCAGCTGATCAGACCTGCTCGCCATGATTGGAGCAGCATTTGAAGGGTTTGGAGACTACATTACATTGAGGAGTCTTTTGGTGAAGGCTTTGACACTCTTGGAGCAGCAAAACCCTAGCTGTATGATGCAGATCTGAGCGCCACAAATTGGAGCAGCAAATTGATATTTTTTTGTGTTCAATTTCACTAGGGTTTCAAGCCCTAATTCTGTGCCATCATATTGGAATCATATCTGTTATTGGATTGTTATGTTGAAGCCTATATCCAGATCTGATTTGGAACAGCAGTGGTATTGGAATGAATTCTGTCATGTATGAGCCCACAAACTTGATTATAAAAGACAATCCTACAAACAGAAGTTGGAATAGAAGGCAGCGGTAAAACAAAGATAGTGGATAAGGTGATTGGAGGATGTTCATGAAAGCAAATCACTGACATGGGTCTTGAATGCATAGCTGTTGGATGCAGAAAGTTGCAGACTCTGTATCTTAAGTGGTGTGTAGAGGTCACGGACCTTGGAGTTGAGCTCGTTGCTGTCAAATGCAAGGAGCTGCGGAATCTTGATCTTTCTTACTTACAGGTATGAATCTGACTTAAGCCTTAGGTATGATCTGTTTTTTTCTACATTTATGGTTAGGTCTTGTTCATTCTAATTGTGTGGTCCAATGTCTGCAGCATCCTTGAGTGGTTTTTGGTATTATGTGATTTTCATTGATGACCATTCTAGAAAGACTTGGATTTATTTTTTGAAGTCTAAAGAGTCTGAAGAAGTACTTGATAGATTCAAAGAATTTAAGGCTCTAGTTGAAAATTTGTCCGGGAAAAGGATCAAGGTTCTGAGATCTGATAATAGAGGAAAATACACTCCTGGAGGTTTCTGTAATTTCTGCATTAAGGCAGGGATTAAGAGGGAGTTTTGTGCATGGACATTGATCATACTCTTGAGATTCAGAGGGAGTCTACTGAACCAGAAGAGGCTAGTGATCCAATTGATCCCTTAGAACCTTCTGATGGTCCAAGGGATATTTCTATAGACCTCTATGGGCTAGACAAACTATGCAAGATGCAAAGGCACATTCAGAGAAAGCAAAACACCACAGAAGTATCCAGGCTATGTAGCATTGATGAGTCATTGAGTCTGAGCCTTCCAGTGTTGAGGAAGCATCAAGTCAGCAGGTATGGAGAGATGCTATGGCCGAAGAATATCAGTCTATTATCAAGAATGATGTTTGGGATGTTGTACCAAGACCTGAAAGGAAATTAGTTGTATGAGAGGATTGATCAATACTTGATGAGCTTGGGATTCTCCAAGAATGATGCAGATTCAAATATTTACTTCAAGGTAGTTGATGATGAGGTTTTAATCTTGGTTCTTTATGTTGATTTCTTACTGGAGCAGAATATCTCATTGACAAATGCCAGAAGGAGTTAGCTTCGAAGTTTGAGATGAAGGATTTAGGTCTTATGCATTACTTTCTAGGATTGGATGTGTGGCAGAGACCCAATGAGATTATTCCAAGTCAAGGAAAATATACCATAGATATCTTGAAGAAATTTGGATGATGGATTGCAAATCTATGTCTACACCGATGGAAACAAATTTGAAGAAATTGAGTGATTCTGCAGCTAGTTCAGATTTGGTAGATCCCACCATGTACAGGCAGTTGATTGGATCATTGATGTATCTAGTCAATACTAGACCAGACATTTGCTATGTAGTGAGTGTCCTCAGTCAGTTCGTGTGTGAACCAAGGCAAATTCATCTAGTTGCAGCAAAGCATATCTTGAGATACTTGCATGGCACAGTTGGATATGGCTTGAACTATTCTTCTAGTGTAGATCTAAAGTTACAAGGCTATTCTGATTCTGATTGGGCCGGGAGTGTCGCTGACAGGGAGAGCACCTTTGGATGTTGCTTTAGCTTGGGGTCTGCCATGATTTCCTGGTGCAGCAGGAAGCAGTCTTCAGTGGCACTAAGCACTACAGAGGCCGAATATATTGCAGCATGCGTAGCAGCTCGAGAAGCAGTGTGGCTTCGGAAGCTCCTTGTAGGATTGTTTGGACAATCATTGGAGCCGACTGTTATTCATTGTGACAATCAAAGTTGTGTGAAGCTATCTGTCAATCCAGTGTTCCATGACAGATCAAAACATGTAGAGATCAAATACCACTACATCAGAAATATGGTACTAAGGAAAGCTATTCAACTGAGGTATATTTGCACTGATGATCAGACGGCTGATATTCTCACCAAGCCCCTCTCCAGAGTGAAGTTTGTGCACTTTCGAGACAAGCTTGGAGTTGTGGAAAATGAAGCCCTTGCTGAGAGGGAGGCTCAGCATTAGTGATCTGCTATCAGGTATATTTTTCTAAGACAGAGAAATATGAGGTGAAAGCCCTTGTAAATATTTCTCTGAGACGGAGACATATGAGGTGAAAGCCCTTGTAGTGTATATTTCTCTGAGACGGAGAAATATGAGGTGAAAGCCCTTGTAATATATATTTCTCTGAGACGGAGAAATATGAGGTGAAAGCCCTTGTAGTGTATATTTCTCTGAGACAAAGAAATATGAGGTGAAAGCCCTTGTAATGTATATTTCTCTGAGACGGAGAAATATGAGGTGAAAGCCCTTGTAGCATATGTTTCTCTAAGACAGAGAAACATGAGGTGAAAGCCCTTGTCCATCTCTTTAGACGAAGATGCAGTTCTTTCCATCCTCTGGGATTAGCCATGGTGGATGTCATGTTGAGAGACTCCATGACAAAAATCACGTTGAGAGACTCCATGATGAACCCCTTGTATTTGTGTTTATCCACACATGGGAGTAGCCATGGTGGACGTCATGTTCAGAGACTCCATGACGACATCACGTTGAGTGACTCCGTGATGGGCACTTGTGTACATATTCCCTTCCACATGTGGGAGTAGCCATGGTGGACGTCATGTTGAGTGACTCCATGACATGGATATCTAGAAAAATACCTTCCTAGCTAAAAGGGAGTGTTAGTGTTTTATAGCTGCATGAGAATTTTTCCAAAGGAGAATAATATAGCCGACCTGGTCGGCCTAGAAGCAATTCACCCATGTATTTTATTTATATGAGATGATGTCTCATCATTCAAAGCAATTAAATTCAATTCGAAAATCAGTTCTACAGAGCAGATTCACAGCAGACTTAAGGAGAAGGCATATCATTATTATATTCAAGGAATTCGCACTATTTTTAGGTGCATACTTATTGTATTAAATTCTGCCATTCTAGGGCCTGATTGTAAGTGCCAGTTCTGCACTTATTTTCTGATTTTATAAGAGAATATATTGCTGGGTTTTTCTCCCTCGAGTAGGAGGGTTTTCCCAGGGTAATTACTGTGTTCATTTTTCTATGTGTTGTATTTTCTGCTTATGCATTTCTGTTCTATAAAAACTAACAAAACTAAGACGTGCTTCCCACTCTTTATCTAAGAAACATGCAGATTTAGCATTGTATTGCCAGGATCTGGCTTTGTGTATTGATAATCTTCATGTCAACCTCACAAGTGGAAGCTTGGAAATCTCCAGTTCATTTACATAACATCGATTTCCATTAGCGGGGCTTGAAGAGCTAATGCCGCTCTTTCCTGGAACTTGGTGTCAAGGTGAACTTCAGGAAAGTCTCTGAACCTGGTGCTTTAAACAGTTAAAACTATCTTCGTCAGAAGTGAATTTTGAAATTTTTGGATGTATCTGTTTTTGTTGATGGTGGTTTCTTTTAGCTAGGATCAAAACTTTGGTCGTTATAGTATAGGCATGTTTAATGTCTTTTTAGCTTTTTCCGAATCTTCCAACTTGTATTGTAATGCTTTATTCTTCCAAGGGCAAAGACCCCTATAGAACCCTCATTTAACCTATCAACCATAGAAGCAAATATCTTTCTCGAGAATATCTTGGCAAACCAAAAGAGAGATTTTCAATTTCTCAGGATAATATCAGGAATCCAAAAAGCGCAAAAATTTACAAAAAAAGAGAAATAACTAATTTCTTTTATATTTAAAGGCATCCCAGTTGCATGGAGAGTGAGATAGAGAAAGTAAAGGAAAGGTACACCATTAGTTTTTGAAATATGGACTTTCTCATTAAGTTTGAAATCGTTATTTATAGTGAACACTATATAATGTGTTATTACATGGTTCGACTTCAAAGTTTGAACCCTCAAAATCAATCACAAACTACAAAATACAAATGTCAAGCTACAAACTAACAAACTATAGAGAAACACAAGGCAGACAAAGCTAAGAAGGCTAGCTACTATGAAGTACAATCCACTGGGGAGCTATAGTTCTTGACGATGAAGCTCCAATATTCTGCTCCTTCCTAAGTTGATTCAATTGCTCTTCATCAAATACATCAGCCTCCCTCAAGATCTCTAGGTCTTCCTCATCAACTATGCCTTCTTCATCAACAAGCTATTCCGAGTCAAGATCAATCTCATCAAGGTCAATTGGTTGATCATCCTCAACACTCTCTATATATTGTAGACATGATATTTCCACAATCCATGATATAAGTGTAGAGCTTCTAGCATAACTGTGTATTTATCTTTTTGATGCAAAAAAAGCAATACACAGTTATGCCAGAAGCTCTACACTTACTCCCTATATAATCAGTTGAAAAGCATTAGTTTGAAACCTTATACAAAATAAGAATAATATTTGCTAAATAATAATTACAATTTACATATAGAAATGCAAATTTTCCTTACCTTGAATTATTTTTCATCCGAATGCGAAGGTTATGGTGGATATAAACCAAATCATTCATCCGCTTTTGAGTCAAATGATTGCGTTTCTTGGAGTGTATGTGTTGAAACACACTCCAAGAACACTCACAAGCAGATGAACTACATGGCTGGCTCAAAATGTGCATTGCCATCCATCTTAATTTCTTAGCATCTTTGCCAAAAAAAATCCACCATTCGGCTACAAAAAACATAAATTTTAATCAGCATTGTATTATGTTAAAAAATTCCAATCTTAAGAACAAAACAATCTTACAAATTCCCAAGTACTTGGTTTCAAAGTGTTCCTACCTTCTACAACACAGAGTGGCAAAAAATCTCTTTCCTTGTTGGTATGTGGGCAACTCTGCCATGGCTGCCCGTCGATCCTATGATTCTGGGAAAAATCTCTCAATGCATTGGAATAGGCCCTCATTCACCTCTTCAACTTGACAGAAGGAGACTATAAAACAATGTTGGATCGAGGAAGTATCCAATGGCATGGAGGGCACAATGACCTTCCATATCGGCATGTACCTCCTCATCTCATGGTCCATCCTATCCATGGCCTCATACGAGTAGCCCATTGGGGATTTTTCCCTATCAACTAGTCGCAACATTCTAACTAAAGGCTCTGAAAATCTCACAATCTCTACCTTTGTCCAAAAACTCGCAACATAAATATATTCCACCACATTCTGACCATCTATACGATGTGAATCGCCAGACTGTGACCACTCATTCGAAACAAACATTCATTTCAAATTCATCTTTTGGCCACAAAGAGTCTGCAATGCTAAGAAGTGTGTGGCAAATTGTGTGACCCCTAATCAAAGAAGTTCCTTCCAATCCGTGAAGGTGTGCATCATATTGAACACCCTCATATGATTGTAGATAAATTTTGTGATGTTTCTAGCCCTCTGCAATATGGATTTAATCCATTCAGTTTCGCAATGTCTTCTAAGATTAAATCGAGACAATGTGTTGCGCATGGACTCCAAAACAAAGTAGGATGCTTATCCATCAACAATTTTCCAGCAGCAACACAGGCAGCAACATTGTCTGTAATAAATTGGACCACATGTTGTGGCCCCACCTCAACTACCACCACATCAAATAGAGTGAATAATGTTTGAGCTGATTTCACTCTATCCAATGCATCCACTAATCTCAAAAACACAATGCCAAGCTCTGATGCGACAAGGAAATTGATGAGTGTACAATTCCTCCCATCTGTCCACCCATCTGACTTTATCATGCAACCTATCCTAGCCCACTCCTTGCGATGATCTGCAAGAACACTGTTCAAATCCTCAACTGCATTTGTCAACATGCTTGTCCTCAAGGTTTCATATGAGGGTGCTTTGAACCCAAGACCTACAATTGCAATGGCATCCACCATGGACTGCCAGTATGGAGACCTTGCAATATGGAATGGCATGCTAGGATAGTACCAGAAATTAGAAATGGTCTTTTTGGCCTACTCATGCATAGTCTTCTTCCACCCCGTACTCTCCAAAGTTGGTTGTGCTCCAGGTGTAGTACATGGTGCAAAAAAGTTGTTAATGTTCCCTCCACTTGTGTTATGGCTTTGCGATCCAGAAGAAGGCATAGAAATTTGTTCATTTGATAAAGTTTGTTCTGGTCATGCTACCTCATCCAAGTGATTGACTCTAGCCTTCTTTGCCTTATTTTCTAAATCGACTTTTGTAGCTTGCTCTGCTTGATGGGTGACATCTGGAGCACATTTTGTACAACCCTTCACATTATGCCCTGGTTGCTTTGCTAAATGCCATTTGAAACAAGAAATCCCTTCGTTGTACACTTTGAGGCAAAAATTGCACTTAACCTTGTCCTTACCCTCAATCAGCGTGCAATATGCCCATGCAAAGTCTTTCTCACGCAGCATGATGACCAAACCTGAAGGGAAAAAAAAAGAAAAACTTACATTTAGCCTTTTAAATGTTTGAAAAAAATTGACCAAATCTAAAGAAAAAAACAAACTCACATTTATTATCTTTTTAAATGTTTTTTTTTTAAATTGAAATATTTGATCATAAAACATTTTTATGTTTTATAAAATAACATTTAAAATTTATTAACTTTTATGAAAAATGGCGAACGCGTTTGCGAACGCAGGCTTGAGGGAATTTGTGATCGTGGATTGGGAAAATGTGAAGGAAAGCGGTGTTGGTCTGTGTGACACAAGCTTTCAAAAGGGCGTGTATGGGTCTGAGCGTGGGGTTCTGTAAGAGACAGTATTATATATGACTGAAAATGTAATTAACTTTAGATAATATTTCTTGCACAAATCAATTCAAATCAACAATACACATTGCAACATATGAGAACCATCAACTTCCTTGCAATCTTATCAATTGAAAATGGAATTGTATCACATATACAACTGCTGTTATGAATATCAGTCACTGTTTAGACAAATTAGAATTAAATTGACCATGGAAATTGCACTCCAATGCCCTCCAAACTCTTGAATATCAAAGTATAATCAATAGCCAATGTCAATAGACACCATGGATCATAGTTTCAGCTTCATATAAGCTCACACAATAGACTGATTACAAATAGTTTGACTGCTGTTATGACCGATACGCTGATTGCAAATGCCCAGAAATCTATTAGAGACCAAATCTTTGACAAAATCTCCTCTTGTAGCCAAGCGATGGACTCCTAGGTGTACTATCTTGCCTCTATGATACTCCAAAGCACTTCATACATCAAAATCTTCACTTAAAGCTTGCATAAGAACCCTGAAATATCATTACCAGCTAATTGTCATGAAAAATCAAAACTGAAAATGCATAGCAAACCCTTATATAATGATGATTTCTCCAAATCACTACCTTGGTTTAGCTTCTACAATGACCAAGGGTTAGATTGACATCAAATTCACTTCAAATACTCCTTAGTAGCCTGCAATATCGAGCTCAATAGTGAATATCTGCATAATATCACCTCACATAGAGTATGGGGTCATCACCTTACAAACACAAGGGGTGAAAATCGGAATTTCCAATCAAAGTAATAAAATAAGAAACATACCAGATTCAACATAACCTTCAAATGAAGATGGAAGTCTCTATT
Source organism: Cunninghamia lanceolata (assembly GCA_027924645.1). NCBI lineage: Eukaryota > Viridiplantae > Streptophyta > Pinopsida > Cupressales > Cupressaceae > Cunninghamia > Cunninghamia lanceolata. Next base: position 5,930,098 of record BSBN01000071.1, on the reverse strand, counting down.
TAACCTCTCCTTGGATGAGCGATCCTCCTCTATGATGTTTTGTAATGCAATTTGAGTTCCACCAATGATGAGCAATAGACTTGAACAAATGTAAATGAGTTGCAACCAAGACTCGTTCATTTAAAACAATCTTTAATTATTTTAAATGAAATACAACTACTCCCATGTGAATCGATCCTTTAGCAATGAGTTCTTCTTGCATAGGCGGCTGCTTGCATACACTCATTTAATATCTTCATTTTGCATTGAATATCATTCATAGGCTTGGGCGATCACAACCACATTGGCGTTGGCATTTGAATTCCTCAATCGCCCTATATGCAAATATTTAATAAATAAAATTTGCATTTAAAATCATTCTTCCTTTCCTTGGGCGATCTCTAATAACTTCATGAAGTGCATCACATAACCCAATCGATCCACATGCAAACATTTAATAAATAAATTTGCATTTAAAATGATCCATTGCCTTAGCCGTCGATCCTCTACTTGGCATTTAAAATAATTGTTTTTGAATATCTTTGACTTGGGCAAATGCATCTTAGCTTGGGCGATTACCTCTTCTTGCATCGATTCCACTCATTGGCACATGATCCAATGGAATCGCCACCTCATAATGCCAATCGATCATACATGATAACCGTTGGGATTAGCTTGGGCCTATTTCTTCATGGGGCGAATGCTCCTTGTTCCATATAAACTCCACAAAATAGATTAGAAGAAAATGTAATTAAAAATTCCATTTTCTATTTTATTCACATAATAAAACTCAAGCAAAATACTAGTTGAGCCAACTTTCTGGTTCTCCATGTAGAGACATATACCAACTTTTTGGTTCTCCATGTGTAGAAACAAGCTCAACTAGAAAATATAACTTAGCTCAAAATGGGGACATTACAGGTTCCCTTTGATGGGGATGCTAACGCTAGGGTTCCTGATGAGAATGGGGTTCCCACTGCATTGCCTCTCTTTGGTGGGTGCATGAACAGTGAAGCGGGAGTGAACAACGATTCCGTAGTTGGGGATGCTGTTAATAGAATGTCTGTTGAAGGGCTTCGGGATCCTGGGGGCCCTCGGAAGTCCTCTACAACAGTGATTGGTTCGAGTGCTCAGACCCGCTCACCCAAGTGTGGTTTTCGACCATTCCCTTGTGCCTATTCTTCCCCTATTGTGGTGTGTGGCTCTGAGGTCACAGAAAATGAGGAATTTTATTGCAATAGAGGAGTGATATGCAGATTCAATGGATTTTGGCCCTCTCTGCCCAATCTTCACAATTGGGTCATGGAATCATGGAAGCTGCTTGTTGAAGGTAAGATTGAGCTTTTTCCCAATGCACGAGGATTCTTTATTGTGACTTTTGCTTCTTTTGAGCAATGAAACTTAGTGCTTGATGGCAGAGTTTGGATGTGGGGCGAACATTCCCTTTCCATCAAATCCTGGACTCTTTCCTTCAATTCCCTCACCAAGCCACTTAATATCAGACCAATTTGTGTTCATCTCTCGAATCTCCCTCTCCAGTTTTGGGAGGATTCTTGCTATGAGGGCATCGATAATGCTATCAGTCGTTTTCTGAAGGTTGATTCTACTACCTCTTTTATGGGGTATTCCACGATTGCCCGCATCTTAGTGGATATTGACATCTCCAAACCCCTTCATGGAGATGTTTTGTTGGTAGGGGAAAGACCCTAGAAACAATCGTTAGATTATAAGGGTATCCCATTCAGATGCATACGATGTTTTGCTATTGGTCATTTGGCCTCTGGTTGTCCTCTCTCGCACCGCAAGGGTGCTACAACTTGGTGGAAGGATACTCTCCTGGATCACTTGACTATCAGTGCTTCCTAGGTGGATGGTTCATCTTAGGGGGATGAGTCCTCTCAAGAGGATGAGCACCCTATTGAGACTGTACCTGAGGGTGTGGTGGCGGTTGAGGCTGCAGCGAACCCCGCAACTTCTTTGGACTCTTTTGATCATATCTCAGCTCCCATGTCAACTCCTCCTGCTCCAAGCCGGACTACTACTTCTTCAATTCCTGCTTTTTCTTCGGTTTTGCCTACTTATGGCTTGACATCCCTGCATGCAGAATCTATGGCTATGGCGTCTGTTGAGGTTCACCGTGAGACCTCTTTGGTTGCGGCTTCAGGGGAGGATCCCCTCTCTCCTCGTTCTACAGATTTTGACTCTGAGCTTTCCTGGACGGTGGTTCAACAAAAGGAGAAAGGACTTCCTAATTTTGTGGCTGCTTTGCACCCTAGAGTCAAGGGAGTTAGGTTTGCTAGGTCGGGATTTGGTGTGGTGTAGATCCTTTTTGTTGGTTTTTTCAGCTGGGCTGCTGTACCTGTGTTGTCGTTCTATTATTTCTGGCTTGTTTGGGCCTACTTGTTCAGCCCTAGGAGCTTGCTTGTAAAGGGATTAGGACCCTATTTCCTGCTTATCTTAATCAAAAACATTTAAAATTTATTATTTAAATTTTATTTAATATCAAAATTTTAAATAATTACATTAATTAATAAATTTTTAAATTTTTTAAAAAGTTTAAATATAAAATTATAAATAAAAAACAAAAATAATTTTTAAAAAAATTAAAATAATATATTACAATTTTTTTTTTTAAAATCACAAGAAAAACTAAAAAAATAATAAATGACATAATACCAATTTAAATTTAAAAATATATATATATATATATAATTGTTATATTGATTTATTTTATTTTATTTATATTAAAATTTAAAAAATTAAATTTATTTTATTTAATATAATTTTTTTTTTCTGAATTTAAATTTTTTTAAATTAAAATGTTATATATATTTTTTTATTTTTTAAATTGTTATATATAAGTTATAACATTTTAATTTAAAATATTATGTTATATGTAAGTTTTTAAATATAAATTTAAAATATTTTAATCTTTTAAATTGTGATATATTATTTTTTTAATTCTTTAAATATATAATTACTTAATTATATTATTTTTTAAATGTTACAATATAACATTTTGATTTAAAATAATATAAAATGAATATATTTTTCAAAATTATAAAATATATAATCATTTTATATTTTATAAAATTTAATATTAAAATTTAAAATAAATATATTACTTAATAAATTTTAAAATTTACTTTTTAAGTTTAAATATAAAATTATAATTTTAAATAAAAACATTAAAAATAAAATATATCATCAATTAAATTAATGATATATTTTATTTTATGAAATTGAAAAATGCAATATAAAATAAAATATTTCAATTAACTTGTTAATTGAAAAACCTAATTTTGTTTTTAAACTTAGATATATCATATATTATAAATTATAATAAAAGTTAACACAAACAATGAAAAAATGAAAAGAAAAAAAATGAAGAGTGTATTTAATATTTATACACACCTCTCCATGATGAACACTGCAGAAGATTGATAGCTGAGCACCATGTGACAAATAGAAGAATGTATTTATCTTACGTCCCTGCGGTTTCAACCCAAGCTTTTGGATCAACAGAGCCACTGGTTCTACACCTAGACCAGTTCTCGTATTCACAGTTGCAATGGGAATGTGTCATGTGCCGAAGTAGGGTTTGATGCCAAGTTTTGAATTTTGCCGATTTTACAATGAAAGTTCTATGATTGATTTCTACTTGCACATCTATATTTAGTTATGCCAATCATATGGACTTACAAAATACAATTGAAACAAAAATGATGGCAGCCTTCAATCACAATTTGAGTTTGCAGATTACAATGAAAATAATTGTCTCAGATCTATTACAAATCAAGCTTTGCAAGGCTCTGACTTCATCATTAATCTGTGGCTCTATGATAGCCAAAATACAATCTTATACAGCTGTTACAAATCAGAATGATATATGCAATGATAACATACCAGTCGTTGATCAAATACAATGTAAAGTATCTCCTTAAGGCTGATCGCTGATGTTGGGTAGGACTCACTGCTGTAGCATGACAAGGGCAAATATATCTGTTGTATGCCGCTGCCTCAACACTAGTAATTCGCTATCCACAAATGATGATTCACTGCCACTGTATGCAAGACTCTTCAAGATGCCGATCTGCCACTGTATGCAATGCTCTTCAAGATGTCGATCAAGGTCTTTACTATGATATGGTTCAATGCCAAATGCCACAATGCTGATCCTCTTTCTACAATCCGCAATCAATAATATGACTTCTCTTGAATCGGCCACCCTCTAATCCTTCAACGCTGTCAATCTATAATGCAATGTTGCGGCTCTGCGCTCAGTGATAGTGCATTCTTTGAAATCAGCACTTAGGTATTTGAAATCAGCACTTAGGTAGATAAGGCCAACAACGAACTTCAAACCTCCAATATCTTCAGCAAGTCTTCAACGAATTCTGCAACAATATCCTTAAGGGTATGCAATGAAAGATGTTCAATGAAAGCCAATCCAATGGTCCCCAACCAAATATCGATGATCAATCTATGAAGCTCAACAAAGTCTTCAATATAGCACAACTGCGAACTCTGTGTGAATCCGCCTCCGCGTGTGATTGGGCTTTTGTCCAACACACAACTCCGCAAGGGTTTTCGTCCTTGGAAGAACACGCAAAGCAAATGCCACGCATGAATGTGAAAGTTTGCAAAAGATTCGTGATGCCGAAAATGAGCCTTCAAGCCTTCTTTTATACCAATTCAAATTAAAGATTTGAATTTTCATTTCCCTCCCTTTCAAATTTGAAATATTGACTCCTCCAAGGTGATGCTCAAGATCCAATGTTATATTCTTATTATTTCATTTGAATTCCTTCTTCCAATGATAAGCGCCACATTTCAAGGAACCAATATTTGTTACTTTTCAAACCCCAAGATGAGTGCCACCCTCTATTTCAATTATTTTATTGTTTTGTCACATTCTCCAATGTGAGTGCTCACTAGGCAAGGCCTATTTTTTTAATATTATTTTGAGTATTCCAATCCTCCAAGTTGAGCACTCCAAGGATATTATTTTATTTTATTTTACAACAAGCGCTCATATTAAATAATATTAAAATAATATTGTTTAATTTATTTTTATTATTTCTCCCTTGGCGCTAAAATTAAATAATAATAAATTATTATTATTTTGTTGTCTTCATTTTGATAATTAATGCGAAGTCCATTAATTCATTTTCCATCTTTGCCTAGAATATTCCCTTGTTTTGACGAACTAGCTTACGGGAATAAGGATAGGCTAACTCCATTCTCCATTTGGTGATCATGTCAGAAATGGGGACATGACAAAATGCAACGCACAAAAACCCTAGTATGAAATATGAAATGCATGAAAAACATGACAAACTCCAACGCTTTATCAGAAAAAACCACAAATATCAGCAGATTTTTACGAAACGACAGATCAAATTGAAGTTGCGGTTTTTTTCCATCAATATCGCTGCGATTTTCTAGAAAAACTCAGGTTGGATGACGAGATCCATGATCTTGCGATTTATTGCAGCTTTTTTACAAGATCTTCTATGGTTTCAAGTTTCATCCATTGGATCTGCTGAAAACAATGATTCTAGTCATCGTACTGCTGATTTGGATGAGATTCCAAATGATTTATGACTGCTGCAACTTCATTTCAGCTTGCATACAGTATGATTTGCACAATATAGTTGTATGAGCTATTGGAACTCAAGGAAGTAATTATTATGAGGTTCTAGACTCTTCAATTCATAGTGAGAACAGAGTGGCGCAGCGAAAACATGGTGGTAACTTCATAAGGCAGCCCTTGGCCTTGTGGAAGTTTGAGGATGTCCTCAGGCATTGGGGAGAAGGCATCATTTGTCATAACACCAAAGAGGAGCATACTAGGAGTCGGTTGCATTCCTTGCCTAACCCAAGGCAAAAGTGGAAAGATACAATCATGGATCTCATCACAGGCCTCCCCAAGAAGTTGTTTCACTTCAAAGGTACAACGTCTAGATTCTATGGACATTATAGCATGATTCATAATGTTGGCATGATGCACTCGAGCATCTGGGTTTGCATAGATCCCATAGTACTTTTTGGAAAGAGTTGTTTCATTTGACAGGTACAGGATCCAAGCTCTATGGACATTATAGCATGATTCATCATATTGGCACGGTCGTACTTGAGCATCCAAGTTTGCAGTTGCTTGAGGGCAAGCAATTTTGGGAAGGACGAACTGTCATGTCCCCTTTTTAGAGATAAAGAATTAATAATATTATTTTAAGTTGGGCCCAGTATTTTTATATCTAAGAGGCAACTTAATAATATTATTATAATTAATTAAAAAGTGTTTTTAAACACTTAATATTAAAAAATATTTTTAAATATTTTTGGAGGGAAACTTCAAATCATGGGACTGAATTGGAGAGCTTTAAAAAGGGGTGCTTGGATTCATTGTGCCTCATCTGTCTTCATTTTGCAATTCAACATTGAAGCTTCATGTTCAATTTCACAATCAAGAACGAAAACCCTTGGCTGTTCAAAGATCTTGGAGGACGAAAACCCTCATCTCTATCTAGGGCATCTCCACATAGGGGTTGCATTGGAGCTGAACTTTGGTGATTTCATGCAAGTTTTCAAAATTTTAACTATTGGATTTGCAAGCAAATATTTTGATATCATCAAGAGGATCTCATTGCTGCATTTTTCAAAGCTTATCCACATTTTGTTGTTGTTTTATTCCCTATTTTTCGAGTGCCTGCATTTTGGGAGAATTCCATGCCAAGTAAGGACTTTTTTCTAGAGCGGTCATACAATATTAGTGGCACCATATGTGATGCAATCAGCATTTCCAGTCATTGTTGTTGGCGCCAACATAGGGTTTTGACATAATTTTAATTGCTCTTCTAGATCTGTTTCCAGCCGCCAATCTACCATTTTGTACCTATCACAGTCATACTAATGAGCACTTAGTTATACTAAGAGGGGGGGTGAATCAATATATAATAAAACTTTTCTTATCTCTACTTTAATTAACCACAATCAAATACTCAAGTAAGATCTAGCAATTTAGAACACAGAGACAACACACAATTTTACGTGGAAACCCTTGCGGGAGAAAACAACGGCAAAATGTTGCTTATATATTATATTGCTCTTCTTCTTTCTTGTAGGCTCCAACCTACTTTACATACAATTAGTGAGATCCAACTCACAGGAGACTTCAATCTCCAATCATAGAATCACAGGCTTCAACCTTAAAACACTGAGCTCCAACTCAGCAAGAGGCTCCAACCTCTATCCAATAGGCTCCAACCTATTTATCCTTTCTTGGCTGATATGAATTATTCCTTCCACAAAAACTGATCTAATCACACTTCCTTCACAAATCTGAAACTTATCAACTTAATACACACTTATATATCTTGCTCTCAATCACAACTATATCTTCTTTTATATTTTTCTTTATTGCACAAATATATCCTCAATATCTTCTCAATATAAATCTGATTCACACTTCATAATTCTGCTCTTCTTTCTTCTCTATATTCAGAAAATATTCATTGATTGCTTGCTCAAAAACAACTGAATCATTTACCTCTTATATGTCTTCAAGGAGGGTAAGAGACATACCCTTTTACAATGATTACCACTCTCCACAACAGATGCACCTCTTGAAATAAATCGCAGCCTTTCACAATTTTTGTCTTATGCTTCTTAACAAAAATCGCTGCCTTTAATAGATCTAATCGCTACTTATATCTTAACTTCAAATTGCTGCTTAAATAATCACTTCTTTATTAATCTGATTGCTGCCCTTAAGCAGATCGCACCTCTTATAAAGTTCTTTGAAATCACATCTAGTATATCTTTTCAAACCAGCGCTCCTTATCTATATACACCAATTCTCTTTTGTTTGGCGCTTCAATTTATGTGAGGTCGGCCATGTATATATCAATAAGTCGGCCTGTATTTCAATATAGGGAGTCGGCCACATAATTTCATGAAGTCAGCCCATGTTTAGGAGGTCGGCCCTCTTATGAAGTTTTCAATTTGAATTTAAATCTTTTCCAAAAACAAGTTGGCCTCTAACATTTATTTCTTCAATGTTTAAATCTTTAATTTAAACATGCATATATCTCCAATTCCGCAATCTCTTCAACGGTAAAGTGTAACGGATAACCTCCTATTTGCTTTCCTCTCCAACGGGTAACTTCTCATTGTGACAGGGCATACTTTACCTTGACATCAATGACAACTTATTCCAACACATACAACTCCCAGCAACAATCATACCACCTTCCTTTGTGTCGTACAGCATTCAGCCAGAAAGGAATTCAGAATTTCACAACCGTAGAGGTCTAAATTTGCTCTACATCCACTTGATCTGCCAGCTGTACAAGTTGCAAGGGATCTTGTGAGTGGAAATAAATTAGTAGTAATTTTGAAAATTGTTTCCAGCTTTGCATATCAACATTTGTAATCATTTTCTAGCAATAAACAATCAAATCCAATGGTTTTTATATTACTGTTGGATCCTATTTTGGCAATCTAGAGTTATACCAGACATAAAACAGCAACTATACTTGATGTATTTGACATATATAATTCCAATCGGCTGTTTGTAATGCATTGATGATAAATTCCAGCATTTTGAGTGTTTGTGGTGCCATTTCCAGCCAATTGTTATTTTGATCAGCATTTATTTTCAGTTCAGTTTGCAGTTACATTTTCATTTTGGTTTTCAAAATCAGAAAAGTTTAAAAAAATCTAGATTGGAGATATTATAGAAATTTTATATATATATATCATTATTCATCCACCATATGCTCTCACCTTGCCCTGAAGGATCTAGGTGATCAGAAAGTGGTGAATAATAATATTTACTCACCATATACTCTCACCTAGCCCTCATGGGATCTTGGTGATCAAAAAGTGGTAAATATTCTATATTAAAATTTGTTGAGGATAGTACAAAGTAACTCAAGACTAGTTGGGGCTGAGTGTCTCCCTTCAGATTTGGGGGATCCTTCTTTATTTCAAAAGCAACAAATAATGAAGATGAGGCCATCATCCTCCTTGAAAAGCTAATAGCATTCAAGAAGGGGATCAAAATGCTCACTATGGAAGGCAATTTGATGATTATCATAAATGCAATGAAAAAACAAAACCCCCAACTGGAAATTAGAATGCATCCTTGGCAAGTCTAAAACCCTCGCTCTTTGGTTCTCTAAGATAGCCTTTCATCATTGTTCAAGAGAATGCAACCAGCTAAGAAAACTATTGGCCAATGCTGACATTAATGTGTTACGAAGGATCGATGTTGTTCATTATACAGAGGAGACGAAGACTCCTTAAATAGAATTACAAGGACAATGTTTCTAAAAAGAAACAATCGTTAACACAAGACGAAGTTAGAAACTACTAGATGACCATTAATAACATAAATAGAAAGACATTATTCTAATACCTGTTGATGATTGTTTTTCGACAAGTCAACAATTAGAGTAAAATACTGAGTATCTGACTCCCTCTTGAGCAAAGCCTCTCGGATGCTGAACTAGGTGATCAAACGAGATGACTCCAAGGTTCCTTCTGATGATTTCGGTAAGAGACAGCTCAGCGATTAAGTATGATTTTGCTGTTTACACACAAAGGGACTTACACAATTGTTCAAGTAACTTGCTGTTTCAAGGACTATGGAAGTGAATACTAGAGAATCTAAGTACTGCAATTGATGCGTATGATTTAACAATCGAGGTTCTTTGGTTCTAATCCTAACTGAATAAAAAAAAGGCAAAAGATGTAGGGTTTAGAAATACTAATCTAATCCTAAATGCAAGGACGTTTACTACTTGAAGTGAAATCGAACCAGATCCTGTTTCGCCAAGATAAAACAACTACACAAGATAGGTGCAATCTTCAAAGGTGTACAAGATGTTTAAATCAATTATGCTCATGAAAGATTCAACAAGCATAAAGATCAAATTGACGTTCAATTGTTCAGACTAACCATGCACTGCAATCCACAAGCCGTAGACTACAAATGGTATGAACTTATAGACTTCACTACAAAGCAATAAAGCAACCTTTCATTAACTAACTTAAACTTAAAGAAAACTTATAACTTAATGTTTGTTTGAAAATTGAAACCATGTAACACTCGGAAACATAAATAGAATCACCAAAGCAATGAATCCTTTATTATCTCAGAGAGCTCTTACAACAATTTCAGAATTTTCAACCTCCTCAAATGAGAGCAGTGAGAGCTCTTTTATAGACCTCAAAGGAAAGAAGGGTCAAGATCGATCGGCCGAATCAGCGGACCAGATCAAGCCACATCACAAGTAGTTATAACAAACTATCCTTTATTAAATAAAGGAAGCTCACTTTATTAAATGAAAGAAGCTATGAAGGAGAGAACAAAGGCACGCTTTCCAAGAAGATAAGGAAGCCACATCATGTGCCCTTTATGTAGTAGTACTATGAAATACAATGAATCTAGACACAATTTGAACAATCTCCTCCATTGGTACACTTGTCGCCGCATTAATGGATCCTTCTGCCACTGCTACATCTGACTCATAGACGCCAAGTGTCTTCTCCCAGTCGTTTATCCAAGACTTATTTTCCCCAAGACGATATGCAAGTGTGAATATACTATCCAGCTGACCTTCATCAAGTCCATCATATTGAAAGTAGAATGCCTTAACTTGTTGCTTCATATTTTCAATAGTAACATTCCCATAAGGATTACATATTGTTGTCAAAGCAGTGTATTTATGATTCTCTGTTCTTAGAAGAACACTCCTTATTCTGGACATATCTACTTCAATTTTATCAACCAGTTGCCCCTTGTTGTGAAAGGAGAAATACCAAGTGACGAAGTCATGTGGAGTATCTCTATCAATCACCTTATCATGAATTAGATCTTCTAATGGAGCTTCCATTAAACTTTTGAGCTGTGGCATGTATTGCTCTTTGATCGGTTTGAACTCAGCACAATTTCTTAATAAAGCTTGGACTCGATCTTTAAGCTTAATGACTCTATCATACACTTGCACAATTTCTTCAAGGTGAGTATATGCCTTCTCTTCTGTCTTTTCTATCCATCCTTTCATCATCTAAGATGAAGTTCTCATGTTTTCAACTTGGGATACTGTTTCTTGTGGAAGAATAGACGGAGGAATTGGAGTAGCTTCCTTCTGTTGGATAGGCTGCATGACTTGCTGAATGTAGTGCTTCAATGTATTGAAATCTTGTTCAACCTTTAACCTCGCTTCTCTTTCTTGTTTCAACATGCTTCTTACACTATTCACTGACTCTTGTAGTTCCTCTTCTACCTGTTCCCTTGTGATTGGACCCATGCCAATAGTAGTCATATTGTAATCCTCAGGTGCCATATTTTCTAACTCCTTGTCAATTCTAGGAACAGCTATATGTACCTCTCTATTTCCAGCAGAATCTTGAGTGATTTTGGAAAAGACTGTTGCTTTCTTCTTCTGATTACCCTTCTGTGCATTTACAAGCAATTCCTCAACTGGAGCAGGCTGATAAGTTTCTACAATTGTACTTTCTTCAATCCTTTGCCGCAACCAAGGTGGAAAAACGGAAAGATCTCGTTGTCCTTGAACTTGATTGTGTTGAACACGAGCTACTTCCTCATCAGATTCCGCTCGACCTACTTCATCTTGATCAAGATCATCATTCTCCTCCATTATGACAGTGGGGCTTGACTGAATCTCTTCTGACGGAATCAAGGCAACTTCTTCTATAACTTCTATTTCTTGTATTGGATTCTGAACAACTGAAGCACCTTCTTGTGGATTAGATGAAGTAGATGGATCATTCTTCTTTTGAGGTCTCCGGCTTGATTCTCCTTGATCTTGACTAGGTCTTTTCCTCTTTCTAGCTGGATTATTACTTTGATCATTCCCACTGTGTTGTGGTTGGCTATGTATACTATGCTGTCCTGGTTCTCCTTCATCCATCTTATTGTAAGTAAGAACTCGGCCTTCATCATCCATCTCTTGCAATAGTTGATTTATACATACTTGTGTCATGGCTAAGACCGGCTTTATCAATTATTCTTCGGACACATCCCTTTTTGACCAATCAACTGTATAAGGCAAATCCTTTATTTTATCAAATTCATCTAACAACAAAGTATCATCTTCGGTGAACTGGTCTGGAATCCTGAATACTTTGGAAGCTCTAACTAAATCCCAGGTGAGTCTCGAACTTTGAAGTGTTCGGAGATCATCTTCATCTTGGGCACTGGCCCAGTGGTCTTCCAACTATTTGACATGCTTAAATTCTCGGTTATATTTCCAGCAAACTTGGAAAGGATCAAAGTTAAGCCTCTTGGTGCCATGAGTTTGCAAATGATATGCCTGTAGCTCTATCTCAGAATATTCAGCTGCTGATAATGATGGACATTCCAAATTTTGTCCAAGAAGAAGTGGAAACTGGATCCCTCCTTTCTTCTTCAACTTTTGCAACCTGATGAGTTCTAGGAGTTGCCTTGTAACCTCTAACATCACCATCCTGTTGGTTGGATATCTTGGTAATCTGTACGGATATGATGTAAACCCTTGGATCCTTAGGTAAGTGTACCTTTCATGCTGAGTATACCAGTGTCCATATGCTGAAATGAACTCTCTCGCTGCATTAGACAACCTTTTATGAAATTCTCCCCTTAGTTTCTTCATTATGAACATAGCAAATGCATCATTGAACCTTGTATAATGATTGATACTCTTGAGGTGCAACTGAGGATAACACTGATGCGATAGGTATTTATTAGGCCCAATGCCGACTTCTCCTCTTTTGGTCAAACCTGAGTAGACTTCATTTCTTGCGAGAAGGTACACCACATAGGAACTCATATGACAAGTCTTGGTCTTAGCAAAATTGATGAACTGCTCATGTATACTCTGACTGATAAGTCCAACCCAATCAATCATCTTCCCTTTGAGAACTGACTTGATGAAAGAGTACATCCAAGGCTGAAAGGTAGCAGATTGAGGCATTCCTGTCATTCTATTTAGAAACATAATCAAGTATCCAATTTCAGGATGAAAATCTGACTTATGAAACTGTGGAGGATTATTCATATTGAACTTCATAGCTGGATTGGCCATCCATTCTCTCCTTATCTCCTGCAATTTTGTCTTTGAATCGACATCATATTCCTGCTGACCTTGTTGTATTGAGATACTGATCATTCTTTCCCTAGTTGGAATGTTGAAAGTTTCTTCAATTGCCTCCTTTTGCAAATAAGCTAATATTGTTCCATCTTTGGCTATAATTTGCCTTGTATCTACATCATATTTCTTGACACATTCGATGATCATCTCTGGACACGGCAAAGCTGGCGGAAAACAAGCCGCTTCAATGGCTCCACTCCTCATGATGGCTCGAGCAAGACTACCTCCGTTGGGTTCTTCAAGGACTGACTTGATATCTTCCAAGTTGCTGTTGCCCATATTCGTGTCGCCTACATTTGTCCACCTTAAGACGAGCTTTGATTCGGGAATCTTCCCCTTAGCATCCATCCGGATCTTTGCTTGTCGTTCTTTGGAAGTCATTACCATAATCCTGCAAACTCGACGCGAATAAGTAATTGCAAACACAACCTAGGCTTCACTTCAGCTATTTTAGTGGATTAAAAATGAAGTTTTCCTTTACAATTATGAAATATTGCTATCTAGATTCAAGGAATCTATGAAAATCCACTTATCCTTCTTAAATTTTACCAATACTTGAACAATTTTAATGCATCTAATGAAGGAAAAAGAAGAAAATCAGATCAGAAAATATTCAGATCAGACTTACTTGATAGGCTGCTTTGAATTTGATACCTTGAAATTTGATCCACCACTTACTTGGATTGATAAAACCAAATTTGTACTTCTATAAAACCTTCTTGTTGCTGCTCCTTGAAGACAAATCTGCTTTTGCAAAGTAATTCTGCTCTTTGAAAATGATAAAAATGAAAAGGAGATGAGGTATATATATAAAATTTGCTTTAAAACTTTACCTCTTACCTAGGCCGACCTCCTTTATTATAGTGAAAAACATTTAATTTTGATTGATCTTTATTTAATAAATGCAATTTCCACGTTTTTCAAGGTAAAATCATTAAATGTTTATAACTTCCTTTGATTGGCGCATTAGATGGGGTCTTGATGATCTCCTTGTAGATTGCAATTACCTTCTCCCTCAAGCGCATTGGATCAAGAATTGAAATCCTCTTGTCTTTCACATTTGATAACGTCTTCGAGGTCTTCTTCATATTCTTTGGATTTGTGTTTGACTTTCTCCTTGCATTTCGCATTGGATGGGTATGGTGAAGTCTTCTTCTTTGAAATACCATGATCTTTCTTCATAACCCTCTAGGCGCATTAGATCAAGGATTGGAATCCTCAAGCATTTCACTTTAGACACCCTCAAAGTCTTAATGTATGGCGCTTTGGATCAAGGTTTGAATTCCTCTTGGCATTTCGCATTGGATGAAGGATTGAAATCCTCTCAACACTTCGCATTAGATCAAGTTTTAAGACTCCTCTCAACATTGCTTTAGTTTGAACTAGTTTTCACTTGCTTAAGGGAGTGGCGAATTGGTTGAAGGATTGAAATCCTCAAGTTCCTAGCGCATTAGATAGGCAATTTGAATTCTTCTCACGTGTGGCACAATAGATAGGTAACTTGAAGTCTTCAAAATCAAACTTTATTCTCCCCTTTTATGTGGCGCACTAGATCAAGGATTGAAATCCTCAAGTTCCTAGCGCATTAGATAGGTAGTTTGAAGTCTTCAAAACAAGCTTCATTCTCCCTTCATGTATGGCGCACTAGATGCCACTTTTGGTTTCTTCTTGTTGAGCGTTTTGATAAGGGTCTTGGGAGTGGCGCATCACTTCATCATGTTAAAATCTTCAAACCTTGGTATATTAGATGGCCTTTACCTTGAAGTGAATCATGCATGGTGTTGGCGCATTGGATGGGACATGGAGAATCCTCTAGAAACAAATCTCATTCTTCCTTATGTTGCGCATTGGTTGAGCTTTGAAGTGGGCGCATTGGATCACCTTGTTGGAAGCTTCAAAACTTAGGGGGATTCATGATGTTGGCGCATGAGATAAGGCTTTAAAATCCTCTGAACTAGAATCTTGAAGGCTTGACCTTGGATGTTCACCTTCCTCCTTGTAGGGCGCATTGGATCAAGCATGGAGAATCCTCTGGATTTCGCTTTAGGTAAGGATCTTTCAAGCTTCACATTGAAACTACTTTGGCGCACTAGATCAGCTTTTTGGAATCTCTGGAGTTTCCCCTCATGAGGTCGCATTAGATGAGGCATTGAAGATCCTCTAGATTTCGCCTTGGAGACTTGACTGGATAGGCGCATTAGATCAAGAATTGAAATCCTCTGGTTTCTAGCGCATTAGATGGGCTTTTGAAATCCTCTGGTCTCATATTGGTGAAGTGGTTCTAACACTTGCATTGAATGTTTGGGAGTTGTCCATTGGCGCATTAGATGAGGAATAAAAATCCTCTAGATTTTGGCGCATTAGTTCAAGTTTTCAAATCCTCTTCAAGCTAGATCCTTCTCAAGTCAAAACCCTCAAGACTTCCTCTTCCTTCTTGGTGGCGCATCAGTTGAGGTTTTCAAATCCTCTGACACTTATCATCTTAATTTCGCTCCAAGATTCATTCTAAGACTTGTCTTTTCATTTTCGCACTAGTTGAGTGTTTTAAATCCTCATCTTTTCCCTCAAAATGATCTTTTAGTTTGGGTGCAGTAGATCATTGATCGAAATCCTCATACCTTTTCGCATTAGATCAAGGTTATAGATGAGCGCATTAGATCATCAAGTGGAAATCATCATCTTCAAGCCCCTTTTTCTTCGTGATTTTGCGCCAAGATTTTGCGCCACTTAAGTGCCCCGTCGCACTAGATCAGCTTTTTGAATCCTCTGGAAGCGTCAGGCATTTTTCAGGATCGCGAGGGTAAAGGTATATTGAAAAATATATTTAAGTATAAGTTGAATTTCTTATACTTTAAATATTTTTCAATATACCTTTCAGGATGTTTGAGATAGGTCCCGAATCCACCGGATTTAAGATGCAAAATATAGAATTTGCAGGATTCACCAGATTTCAGACTTAGCCATTTTTTCAGGATTTTCAGGATTTCAGGCTCCAGGCTTAGTCTTTTCAGGGTCTCAAACATACTTCAGGATTGATCTCAACATTCATTATCTAGATGGGATTTGATCAAGATTCTTCATCACTGCGAGTTGATCTGCCTCCTAATCTTGAACCAACGCTCATAGCAAAGGAAATCACTACCGGATCGGCAGAAGGAGATACTCAGGACATCATCAAAAACTCATTGAAAACTCATTGAAAGCACAGAGCTCAAAAAAAAAGGGGGGTCCCTATTCCTAATGGGATGATGTGTGATTTGGTCACAACAATACCCTCCCTTAATGGGCATCATTCTAACTACCCAAAGAGATAACAGAGAAGGCTGCCTCCTTCTCAAAACACTTCTGCAACAAAAAACAAGAGCCTGCCACTAACTCTGCCACTTGAGATGAATCTGCCACCAACCATCCCAGAAACTGCAGAACTTCTGGAAAAAACCAAAAACAACAATCGTCCAACCTGATGTTGGAGAACTGTCCCTCCCTGTAACCAGAGACACACCGAGAATAGCGGCCACGATTTTGAGGAAAAATCGGCAAAACCTCCAAACTTTTGCAAATGAGCACGACACTCTAGAACAAACTGCAAGAAGTCAGTTGTGCAGATGTTCGCCCCAGCAACTCCAGGTGCGACCAATACAGACTGCAACAAAGTACGATTTTTGAGGAAAAAATCGCCAAACCCAAGAGGACACGATTTTTAAGGTGAAAAATCGATCAAAATCGGACATGATTTTTAAGGTGAAAAAATCGATCAAATCCAAACACGAAATCCGAGACACGGATCAAAATACAAATCATCGTTTTTAAGGAAAAAACAGGAAAACTTGTCCAGAAACCAGAGAGCCCTCCCGAACTACGAAAACCCTGACTAGGGCATACAGGAGCAAACCCTTAATTTTTGAGGAAAAAATTATAAACCCTCCCATGATTTTTTCAGGCAAAAAATCAGAAAACCATGCAGAATTTTTTCAGGAGAAAAATTATTAAAACCCAAACAGAACATCGATTAGGCATGCAGACCCAGTTGCACAAATCCCAATTCACGGAGTTCGAGACACCAGAGAATTCTGACGACCACCCAAAAATCTTCTCAAAAAACCCAGAAGGAATCTGGAAACAAAAAAAAATTCGGCTTGAAACTTGAGGATGAAAACCCTGGCCGAAATTCTCAGAAACCCTAGGCGGCCATGAAAGCACCAAAAAAACCGAAAGAAGAAACCAGGAGACATCGGTTTTGTTACAGAATCGCAATTCCAAGCAGAAATCGCGCATTTGATAATCACAAAAGCAAGGGCACAGAAGTTACGAATCTGGAAAACGCAGCCAGAAAATGAAACGTGAACACAAGCTTCGAACAAACACGCGATCACAAAAAAACCCCAGTCGCGTGGCTCTTCACGAGCAGATACCGACGCCGTCCAGTGTAAAAGAAAAAAACTCGCGAATAAAACGCAAAGGCGAAGCACGGGAGTCTTAGATGAGTCGCGTGCCAAAAGACCCTTTCAACAGAGGTCGCGTGACTCTGTGCAAAAAAACGTGAACAGAAACCTCCGCCCAGAAGAAAAACGACGAAGGAAAAACGCAAGCACTGAGGGTTTTTGCAAAACGCGAACGAATCAAAGGAAAAATTGTGACTGGGGAGGAAAAACGCGATCCCCAGGAAACAAATCACAACCTCCAAGCAGACCAAACACGATTTCAAACTAGCGAATGGCAATCAGAATCTCCAGAAACCCTGAAGAAAGCCGCTGAGGAAAACATGATCAAAAAACAAAGAGCCCTCCCAAGATCTTGAGCCCTCCCGTGAGGGAGTCCGACTCAGATCAGCTCTAATACCATGTTACGAAGGATCGATGTTGTTCATTATACAGAGGAGACGAAGGCTCCTTAAATAGAATTACAAGGACGATGTTTCTAAAAAGAAACAATCGTTAACACAAGACGAAGTTAGAAACTACTGGATGACCATTAATAACATAAATAGAAAGACATTATTCTAATATAATGGAGATCCAATCTCTGCCTCAATCAAAGTTTTACCTGAGGCGTAGAGGGGTCTCCTGATATTTTTAACTGGGGGTTGCCTTGCCATCTAATAAGGCATCTAACCAAATGACCTACAAGAAGCAGATTACAAAGAAGTATAAAAAAGTGAGAAAAATATTAAAAAGAAATGAGCAAAAATCAAATTGGAATTGATTTCAAAGATAGGGCATTAACAATTGTGGTAAAGTGATGGGGCAAACCAAATCATTATGGCCTCATTGATCCTCTGGTCATATTTCCTAACAACACTTTGATTGCATTATTACATGCTACCACCAACAAATACAAATGGAAATAATCAATCTTCCTCTTGAATTTAGTATTTAAAGCAATCTTGTTACTCGATTGGCGAGGTGAATGTTTGGCAGTAAAAGAAGATGGTATATCAATTGCAGAAGAATTGTGAGTGTTTCGGCTATTATCTACAATACCCAAAGGAGTGATAACAGCATACAAATGTCTAAGGGTCACTCCATGCTTGAGTGTAGTATCAGATTGCAGGTTCACAATGGCCTTACATGTGGAGGACCAGGATATGTAGGAGATGCTCAAGAAAATTCTGGGGGAGAGTGACATTGACAAAATGGCTTTGAAGCAAACCAAGGACTCCATCAAGGTGGATTTCCAGCACAATTGGTTGCGACTCTAAGGAAGGAGGCCCTTTACAACTGGATCCTGGACAGGATTCTGCTAGGCAACAGCCACATCCCACGGCAAACACAACATGAGGACAAGGAGATGGAGCCCAGGGAAGGAAGAAGTGGTGGTTCTTAGCCTTTAGGACAGATATCCAAATGTTAACAAAATGCTGGAGGCAACATAAAACCATTAAACAGACTTCATGCAGTCTGTTAAGGACCTTCAGATGGTGCAAAGGTAAGATCTGCTGGAGGTGTCTAGTTCTTCCATGTTTCTAATTCTCAAACAGCTCAAGTCGATGGATCAACCACCACTTCAACATATTATTAGAACTGGGTGTGTGCCTGAGTTTAGCTACAAATCTCTCAGGCAGAAGGATGAAGATGTACAGAAGGCTGGTAGCATCCATGCTCCTCAGTCAGCTCCTGGTGGATCTCCAGCTCTGGCTCTGGCAGGGGATGACTAGAAGGCCTTCATCTGCTTGGATTAATGGGCCTGACAATCTCAGCCTCAAGAGTACCACGCGCAATTCTGCTCAGCTAGGAAATGCCATGTATTCTGACTTTTTGGTATCTGTTTCTTGGTCTCTAGATGGTGTAGCTCTGTGTAGTTTGTTATTGAGTCCTGTTTAGAAAAGAATAAGATCTCTAGGGGTAGTTGGCATTTATGATTGAAATAAAAGAATTCCAATTTCGAATGTTGGGACTGTTGTACAGGATGAATCTATATTTAGAATTGGCTAGGCCTAGGGATTCAGGCTGTCTAAGAACCCACCCTCCTCACAAATACAAAGACATTCATCTTGTGGTTCTCAAACTTTAAATTTCAAAAAAAGCTCATTAGTTGAAAAGAGGGGTGAACTTTGTAACTGATCTTGAAGGATTTTGTTTAGAAACAATTGGATGTTTCTATGTTCTCTTAACTTTCTATCTCCTGCTTGTAATAACAGCAGCATCAATGTAATTTGTATAATCAAACTGCTGTAATAGAACTCTGCTTATTTATCTCTTGCAGTTGAAGCCTGTAAATGTAAATTGGTTGTGGAGCGGGTTCAAAGTTTTGAATTTTCAATTGACCTTTGCCTCTTTTTTTTATCTGGTGGTTTAAAAGCCTTCTTATCGGTGGGGGTCATACTGCAACCCCTTATTTACAGACCCAAAAAAACAATAAGGATTGAATATCAATATGCAGAATTCAGATTAGGAATTGCATGTACAGGTACCGAAGTACTGGGTACTAGTGCAATACAGGTGTGTACACCCAAAGGATTAGGCACACTAACCTTGTTCTCGTGACATGATCTTTATGAAAGGAATCTACATATAGTTTGTTATTGAAAAACCTAATTATATTAACTGAATGAGATTACAAAGAAGAGCACAGCTCTATTTAAAGGGAAATACAAGATGTTTCTAAATAGAGAATATAGCTAATAAAGCAAATCTATTAGAAACATTCTAAACTAAACTAAACTAAGACTGAAATAGAAATATCCTAAGATGACCATTAATAACATAAATAGAAAGATATTATTCTAATACCCTCCCTTAATGGTCATCATTCTAACTACCCAAAGAGATAACAGAGAAGGCTGCCTCCTTCTTCTCAGAACACTTCTGCAACAAAAGACAAGTGCCTGCCACTGACCCTGCCACTTGAGATGAGTCTGCCACCAACCCTCCCAGAAACTGCAGAACTTCTGGAAATAACCAAAACAATTCCAATCGTCCAACCTAATGTTGGAGAACTGCCCCTCCCTGTAACCAGAGACACACCAAGAACAACTGCCACGATTTTGAGGAAAAAATTGGCAAACCCTCTAAACTGTTGCAGATGAGCAAGATGCCCGAAAACAGACTGCAAAAACCACTGGTGCAGATGTTCGCTCAACTCCAGGTGCAACTTAAGACAAACTGCAACAAAATACGATTTTTGAGGAAAAAATTGCCAAACCCAGGAGGACACGATTTTTAAGGTGAAAAATCAATCAAAACTAGACACAACATCCGAGACAAGCATCAGAATACAAATCATCGTTTTTAAGGAGAAAACGGTAAAACCTGTTCAGAAACTAGAGAGCCCTCCCGAACTACAAAAACCCTAACTAGGGCATATAGGAGCAAACCCTTAATTTTTGAGGAAAAAATTATAAACCCTCCCATGATTTTTTCAGGCAAAAAGATCAGAAAACCATACAAAATTTTTTAAGGAGAAAAATTATTAAAACTCGTCAAAATTTTTTCAGGGACAAAAAAAATATTAAAAACCCATCAAATAATTTTTGAGGACAAAATTATTAAAACCCAACAACATCGATTAGGCATGCATGTCACAAAACCAGAGGCGACACTAGGAAACCCTCAAATTTCAAAACAAAAATGCCCCACGAATTTTAAAAAAAAAAATCGCTAAAAAACAAGAGGCCACGAATTTTTAAAAAATTTGCCAAATTCTGAAAAACAAAGAGCCCTCCCAAGATCCTGAGCCCTCCCGTGAGGGAGTTGGACTCAGATCGGCTCTGATACCATGTTATTGAAAAACCTAATTATATTAACTGAATGAGATTACAAAGAAGAGCACAGCTCTATTTAAAGGGAAATACAAGATGTTTCTAAATAGAGAATACAGCTAATAAAGCAAATCTATTAGAAACATTCTAAACTAAACTAAACTAAGACTGAAATAGAAATATCCTAAGATGACCATTAATAACATAAATAGAAAGATATTATTCTAATAGTTTTTTTATTTTCAATTTTTCTCCTTCACTTGCATTTTTTTTTTGTTTTCTAGTTCCATTGTTTTCCTTTTTTTCACACATGGTTACTATGACCAAATTGCAAATTGTGAGAACCAATTATCTACATGGACGCATACAGAATCATGGCATCTGAATATCGACAACTGACCAGCATAGTCAATCTGCTACCTTCCCCCATTCATAATCCAGATTATAGGGCATCTCTCTCTCTCTCTCTCTCTCTCTCTCTCGGCAAGATTCATAATTCATAAAGTTTAATATGCAAAAAAGTGACCAGCCGGGGACTAGTCCTCAATTATGTAAGAAAACGGAATCTCAAGGCAAGATTCGTTTGACCCACGAGAACCAAGACATATTTAAAACAATGATTGATAAACAGCTGCAAGAAATAAAAAACAGTGGCTGCCCCAACAAAAAATAGGGCATAATAGACAGAGATCAACTGACAGCTATAATTCACAAGGCTCTTTCAGTGTGCAAAAGAGCGAGAGCTAGAAGAACCGTCAAAAACAGCTTCCCAGCGAACTCGTGGTATGATGATCAATGTAAAACAGCAAAGAGAAAGCTGAAGCTAGCTGGAAAAGAAAAAGCAAATACAAAAATATATGAGAAGCAGGTAAGGTCAAAAAAAGAAGAGTTTATGTAAATCAGGAGGAAAGAGCTGATTTCTCTTGGAAAGGCCAATCCAAGAGGATTTTGGAGAGAATTGCAGCAGACTAGAATCACAATTGAGAATAATATCATAGACATACAATGGCTGCAATATGCTAAGTCATTGTACGAAAGAGACTAGGATATAATCCCCCCTCTTATATTAAACACAAGGGCCAAACTCTTCACCACAGAAGATGTTACAGAAGGAATCAAAAAACTAGCAACAGGCAAAGCTAAGGATATAGATGGTTTACAAGCAAAGTACCTGAAGTGGGGCACGGAAGCCTTCGCACCGCACATCAAAAGAATTTTTAACAGGGTGATTCAACATGGTTTCCCATCTATATGGACCACAAGTGTGGTCATTCCTCTTCACAAGAGCGGGGATATCAACAACCCGTCAAATTATCGTACTATAATGATCAACCCTCTCTTTGGAAAACTTTTTGGAAGCATGGTAGAAAGAAGAATTAGCACTTGGGTGGAAAAGGAGGGCAAGAGGGCAAAAGGTCAAGCAGGTTTCACAGCAAAGCTGTAAGATACCCAACTAATTCTACCAAAATTTTTCCTTACTTAGACAACTTTACTTGCTATCAACTCATCAACTACTTCAACAACACAAAGATATACATCAAAGATAATTACTTGAATGAATCAACCTTAGAGTTGGGTTCTTGTCCTGTTACTTGATTCAATCAACTTGCAATGTCTTATTACATGGATAATGCTTTCAATAGCATGAAGTTACAACTTATTCAATGGAAATACAAAAGGAAGGCCTTGAAGCCTTGATGATTACAAATGATTTCTTTACTTGATCAATTCAATGATGTTAACTGAATGTCAACACCTCACAATATAACAAGGGAGCATCACCTTGCTTGTTGAGGGAGCATCACCCCAACACTTGAAACTCGCAGGCCTCAAGATTACAAGCTCAATAGCTTTGCAGAGAGAATTTTTGTCAAATGAACAGATGCCAAATGAATGAGAGAGCTCCTCCTTTTATAGGCCTTCCAAAGGCAATGAAGGCACGTTTTTCAATGCACGAAGAGGAACCAAGGCACGTTTCCCAAGGGACATATCCAAGGGAATATTCCATCTGATGACTCATTCTGAGTTGGCAAGCTTATCCAGAGACCTTGACACGGATCCCGAAGACAGTCTGTCGACCAATGAAAGCTCAGGTAGTTACAACTACCTTATCTTCTAGCTAGGCGCCAAGTTGAGATGTCTGGAACATGAAAGTGCGCCCTGCTTGCTCTATGCGCCAGTTGAGGAGATTGCACCTGGAGATTGCGCCTAACTTGGAGAAGCTCTTCAATGTTATCAATTTGATCTAGAAGAGTGCCTTGACACTCAACTCAGTCAATCCTCATGAGGCGCTCATTGGAGTTGAGGTTAGGCGCTACTTTGAGGTTAGGCGCTAGATGAGGTAGGAAATGCCCAAGAAGTGCGCCTCACTTAGATTTCAATCTTAGGCGCCAGGATTGAGGAATTTTGACCAAACATGCACCTATGCTAGGAGTTTCCCTCTTCAACTTTGATTGTTCATTCAAGTGACTTCTCCTAACTTCAAAGTCTTCTATCAATCAGCCATGCTAGGCGCTCAAATGGAGGATTCTTGGCTCAGTAAGCGCCTAGGTATCAAAACATCATTACTTGATAATTCCAACTTTCTACTTGATCTCCTTGAGAATGAAGTTCACTTGAAGAAGTTCCTTACTCATTCAATAGACCTAACAACCAATCTTAGATCAAGGAGCCCATTTGAAGTGTTTGACCTTGGATTGGCGCCTCATGCATTCTGGAGTTTGTGAGAACAAGAAAGTGCGCCTAGTGAAACTTAGCCAATTCTACCACTGATTTGTAGAGCCTAAGACTTCAAATGATCATCATCTCTCCTCCTGATGGAGCGCCTTGTTCCCTAACTGATCTGGAAGGCTTGCAACTACCTTAGGCGCACACTTGGTGTAGTTTCAATTGGTATCAGCGCCTGGTATCTTAAGGAAGATGTTCTATACAACTTATTCTTTCAAACACTTGCCATCTAAATCCTTTTGACACTCCTTTAATCCAGCGCCCTCATCTGGGGTTCAATCATCTTCAATTACACTTAGGCGCAAGTCTAGTGTTGGAAGTTCTGCAGTGGTTTTGGCGCCCTTCCTTGAATGGCTCATTTCCATGCAAGAGTTCACTTCCGGAGGCATCGAGGTGAGTTCAGATCATCATGCCTATTAGCGCCTAAATGAGTTCTCTGGAGTCATGCATCATTAGTTCTAGACGCCAATTTGAGGTGGTGACATCATAAGATTGCGCCTAGCTTCCAAATGTTGTCATCTTGATCAAAAAGATAGCTTGACACTTAACTTCTTCCATTTCCTTGAGGCGCCTCACTTAAACTTCATTTCTAGGCGCCAGAAGTCATACTTGTAGGATTTCTAGGGCTAGGTGCCAATTGCAGGCAATGAAGACTAGGATGGGCGCCTTGATGCAATTGATAGATCCTTGGGCGCCATTTGAGGGGATTCAAAACCTAGGCGCTCATCAGAAAGTACAACTTCATATCTTTGAAACCTTATTCCTAACATCTTCGCTTATCTCATAACTGGGCACTGAGTTGGATGAAGTAAACCACAAAGAGCGCCTTCAGTTGAATGCTAGATTGAGAGCTAAAATGAGCTTTGGAAGTTGGGTGCCAAAGTGAACCTGATTTGTCAAGGAGTGCGCCTGACAATGGTGATCACTGGGGTTGAAGAAACTCCTCCCAGACTTAGTCAATTTACAAGTTTCTGACTTTGATCCTGCAAGACAAAAGGTTAAGTTAGTCAAAAACCAGTTCATTCCCTCATTACTTAGAATTAGCCTCCGGGAATGAGGAATAGGCTAATCCATTATACACTTGATGATCAAGCCGGAAACGGGGACATGACAAAAGCACTCCACGATTGATCATGGTGTCACTCTCAGGCATATGATTGAAAAAATTTGGGACAAGCAAGGGGATGAAGCCTTTTGTTGCTTTGTTGACTTTAAAAAGGCTTTTGACACGGTTCCTAGAAGTAAACTTTGGGACAGGATGAAGGAGTTGGAAATACCGGAAAAATTTAGAGCTGCTGTCCATAGGCTATACGAGCGGGTTCAGGCCAAGATCAAAACAAAGGATGGTATATCAGAATGTTTTGGAAGTGACATCGGAGTCAAACAAGGGTGCCCGTTATCACCAACGTTGTTTGGGCTATACATAGACAAGCTAGAGGAATGGTTAGACAAACGGGGTGGCGAGGGGGTGCACTTGGCCACTTATGTGGTTAAGCTATTGTTATATGCAGATGATCTCACGTTGATGGCGAACACTTCGTATAGTCTACAAGAGCACCTGAGAGTCCTAGAGTCCTTTTGTCAGGAGGTGGGAATGCAAGTGAACATTAACAAAACAAAGATCATGATCTTCACCTTGAAAAGAACTAAGAAACAAATAAATTTTGAGTTCCAAGGCAGCCCTCTTCAGGTGGTGAATGAATACAAATATCTAGGTCTTGATTTCCGTAGCAATCTTAGTTGGGAAACGTGCAGGACTAAAAGAATACAAGGAGGTTGGAAAGCATTATACATGCTTCAAAACAAATGTAGATCTACTGAGCTCTGGGACTGGAAAACAAAGAAGAAGTTGTTTGGGCTGCTGGTCACACCGTTGGTTTTGTATGGGTGAGAAGTTTGGGGCAGCAGCACATCGACTCTTAAATGGAGGCAAATTGAAAGATTACAAAAACACCTAATCACAAGCAGTTTTAAGATAAAAAGTTCGGTCCCTTATGAGATTATCTTAGCTGAAGCTGGTGCTTTTCCGATTGAAACGATGGCCATAACCCGACTTCTAAGTTATCTGAAGAGAGTTGAGAACATGGAGGGTCATCGCTGGCCCAAAATTGCAGCGGACGAAAAATTATCTAGAAGGAAGAATACGTGGATGAAACAAAATACCAAATGGTTGAACAAGTGGAGCATTAACATTCAGGATTGTCCAAGCACAATTATGGAAATCAAAAAGTATGTGAAAGGGAAAGTTAAAGCTGCCATGTGGAGTCAACAACTCGGGCGTAAAAGAGAATATTATGTTATAAATTTTAACCCCACGTGTGACCACGAGAAAAAGTTCTATATAGGAGCAGATATCAAGTGGAAAGAGAAAATGTTATTGGCTCAGCTTAGAACTAGTTCACACCATCTTAGGTATGAAATGGGAAGGTGGAAGATGCCCAAAGAGGAGTGGGCGGGTAGGATTTGCAGTCTTTGCCCGTCTGGATTAATGGAAACAGAATGGCACTACATCATGGAGTGCAAAGCTTATGAGGACATTCGGTTCAAATACAAGGATATTCTAAAGGTGGCGTCTTTAATGGCCTTGTTTGAGGAAACAAGGACAGTCAGAATGGCAGAGTATCTGGGCAGAATCCACAGAAGAAGGATGGCAATCAGCAAGGAGATTGAGAGCAGCCAGGCTTAGCTGGGGGCCACTTGTTGGTTCCTCCGGGTTTTGTGCGGTCTTCTGTGACTGTGGGTCCCATAGACTGTTTTGGTCTCGTGGACGTCAATAAAAACTTTAATTTCATCTCTCTCTCTCTCTCTCTCTCTAGATTATATGGCAATTTTTCTCTAGGTCCACATGACCCAATTCTCTCTGGAAGACCAATTGGCTCTCTATTTCTGGAGGGCAGTTGCCCTTGGATGATATTATTACAAATACTAACCATTACAAAAATATATAAGACGATAAAATAGCATTTTTTAATATTAACAATATTCTAGGACTGCGTATTATGATTATCTCCAGTGTTTTTACTCTATTCTGTTTTCTAGCACATACTGCAACATATGCAAAGCTCATCCAAATGTATACTGCTAGACCTTCGTCAGGTGGGGCTTTTCCACGCAGAGACAAATTTAAAGCATTCATCGTATTAGCTCAAAACATATCATTAATTAATTCAAACTAAAGCAAATAACTCCCAGGTCTATGCTCATGGCATTGGTTTGCAAACTAAATAAATCTTAATAAATTTTGATAATCACTCACCTGCTAGTGAAACTCTGCAAATATTTGTCTTTCTTGTGTTTTTAAAGTGAATGCTTGAAAGTCTGTTGTGAAGTAGAGTGCATGGCCACCCACAGTCTTTCTTCAGATGGGGAGTACCCTCCCACTTCAGCAAATTCATGCTTGAAATTTTTTAGTTTTCCGTGAAATGAAAGGAATTCGAGGAAGGCAATGTTGGAAGTGGATTTTAATGTGGACTTCAAAATGGATGTAATACCTTCATTTTGCTTCGAGTGTGAACCATACTTCTATACATTGCAACAATCTTATCCCTTACGCTGCTTGCTTGTGAAAAAAAAACACCTCCGGGTTTTGAAGGAATTTTGCTAGAGGTTTGTTTTTTTCTCCTGACTGATTAGTGATTATGTTTGGGGTGATTGGGAGAAGATTCTATTCGGGGTTTAGCCTTAAAAGGTTTTTCTAATTCTAAAGGGCTATATTTGTAATTAAGAGCACCTTTGTCTAATTTTAATCGCCACATGTGACCTCATAAATTGAAACTCGTTTATCTTAGGATTATGTAAGAATGTATAGGTTTAAATTTGGTTGGTTTTATGATAAGATAGTATGGGATCTAAGCGTAGTAATATATTCAATAGCAAATATCATGGACCCCAAAAAAATATCTCTTTTTCCATCTAATAGGCTTGATTTATTTTTAAAAATGACCAATATTTCACATAAATTAGAAATGTTATTGTTTTCTTTGTGGATGAGATTTTAGGTGTGTTAAACATTGTAAGTGTGAAAAATATATACTTTGTACTTGTTATCCTATTTTGCCTTCTAACCAAATAGCTTAAGGATCCATGATCCTAGTGTTCCCACCTTTTGCAATGCAAGAGAAAACCATCTAAAATGGTTAAGTTTCAAAAATCTTAAGTTTTCCTTGTGTTTTCAATGTTTTCGGAGTTCGGGCTTCTCCTCTTCATCATGCCATGTCTGTCGGCCCCGAACTCCACCTTGGTTGCCTATATTCCGCTATGTTTTTTGAAGCACGGAGGTCGGGAGTTCTCTCTTCCACGTTCTTCCTTTTGGAAGGTGGAATGAGGAAGGCCCGGTGGTCGAAGTCCGTCGTTTCCAATGTTCCAAGTGTTTCAGGTGTCGGACTTCGAAGGTTTCTCCTTCCTTTTTCCTTTCCCTTTCGGAAGGTGGAATGAGGAAGGCCTAGCGGCCAAAGTCCGCCATTTCCAATGTTCCAAGTGTTTCGGGTGTCGGACTTCAAGGGTTTCTTCTTCTTCCTCCTCCTTTTTGGCAAGCGAAAGGTTGAAGGCCCGAGGCCCGATCTCCGTTGTTTTCAATGTTCTAGGTATTGCAGAGTGCGGATGTTGAGGTTGTTGTCTTTTCCCTTTGTAGAAGGCCCAAAGGCCAAAGTCCGTTGAATGAGCCTCTGTTAAAGATATAAGTTTGTGTGAGTCTCTCTCAGTATTTGAGGTCATTGTTGTGTCATGTCAGTCTCAGCTAATATATTAAATCCGGTGCATCACCTCTTTTAAATTCCAGTATTCCTCCTTCCCCTTTTCCCCTGATAAGATTTAGCATTAGATTTAGTTGTCATTCTCTGAGCCTTAAGCCCAGAAAGAGGAACCAGCCTTCTTTGGAGATCTGATTTCATCTGCAAGGTCCCACACCTTGAGATCAGTCTCATTGTATCATTAGAATGCTTGAACAGACTTCAAGCAGGGTGCAATTTCACATGATAACAATATTTTTTTTCATTTTAGACTCACTTTGATTCATCTATTCTATATGTAATGACTAATGTATAAGTGGTATGTTTCTACATAAAAGTTGACAATAAACCAAAACTTTAATTAAATGTGACTCCACACATCTTAAAGATGTAGATCTAATTTGCAAATTTCTCATTCCTTTACCTAGGTCAAATCTGTAGGTAGGGATTTGAAACTAGTTCAAATCTACAACTATAATTTTGACCTCCAAACTTTCAAATTCAAAATTAATTATGGGCCCAAGTGAACCCCCTTTTATCTAGACAATACTTGCTAACTTAATGCAAAATGTTCAAATTACATGAAAGGGTGTTGTATAAATGGACACATATTGAAGTGATCATGATGCCATCTATCTTTTATTTGAAATTTCAAATGTAAAGCAAACATTAGCATGACAAATACAAACTCATATCATGTATCAAATACAAACTAGGGAAGCATGTACCTATCGCATCAACAATTTCATATTTATTTTATTTTATTTCTAAAACATCTACATAAACAATTTTATAAGGAGATGAAATATGTCAAATATTACATATTCAAAATACACACCAAAAAAATGAAACTAAAATAAAAGAACAATTCAAACACACAAAATAGAAGATGACACAATGCATATTACTTCAATCCCATTTACATTAAATTTTCAATTCCAAAACAGTGGGACCATTTTGGCCTCCAAATGTGTAAGAATAGGTAAATCACATCCCACTTTTCACAAAATCTCTAGCATGTAATATTTAAGAAAGGGATTCATCACTTTAGTGATATTTGGGATTTCAATGTGTTGGATTGGGTGCCCTGGGATATTGTTAAAAGCTGCTTTGGTTTGGACAATAAATATAAACATTTCCTTATCTTTGTCTAATCATTGGTTCCTGTTGAGCTTTCTATAAAAATGTGTACACCTATTGTTTGTAATTTTCTGAAGGACTGGCGATGGCTCTCATCTCACTATTTCACGGCATTCCCCTTGAAGAGAATATATAGTCAGCTTCCTCCTTGTTTATTGCTTAATCCTTGATTGAATCTTAAATGGAAATGCAGATTTAATGAAAAATTTTGATCTCATTTGAGTGCTCATATTTGGAAATCCAAAATGGATGTGGATGTTTAGGTTTTGACTTGGAAAATTTTGTACTATAAACTCCCTGTTGGTAACAAGTTAAAATGTTTTAAAATCCAAGTTCCCAAATGTTCATTCTATGATTTTCAGGAAATATAAAGCATATTTTTTGGGACTGTTCTTTTGCTAAGAGTCAATGGAAGGCCATTTTTAATGTTTTACCTGCTATTTTTTAGCATCATCTAAATTGGAAAGAAGCCTTGTTGTGTGTGGGCCTTCGTAATGTTATTGTTAATTCTATCTGACAGGTTATTCTTATGCATATCTGGAAAATAGATGTATGACAGTTTTTTCTAATTCCATATATTCTCAGGAAGCAGGAATTGTAAGGCTTTACTTTGATGTGTTTCTCTGCCTTGATTTCTTATTTGTGCAACTTTAGAAGGTTGCGAAGAAGGATTTGATATTAGACACTCAAATTTAGCACATTAGGTCTCAAATATCAGTGGCAAAAGGACAAGAGGACAAGAATGTCAGAGCTTTCATCTGACAGTGAACATCGTCAATAGGTTATGCAGACTGGTCTTTTAGTGCGGGGTATTGTTGTTTAGTAGTGCTCCTTTGTGCCTCTAGTATGCTTCTGGAGGATGTCTTGATGCTCTGACTCAGCTATTTCTTCGTGTATCTCTAAGTAAGAAGAGACCCAAAACAACTCATCTTTATGAGTTTCACTAGCCACAGGGGAGTTTTGAGGTGTTCTAGGCCAGTTTTTTACATGCCTAGTTGTATGAGGACTTACACACTTACTGCATGTGTCAAGAAGTTCTGTTGGAGTTGTACATCAGCTCCAAATCCATCTGGGAAGAGTGGTTTTAGGGACCCCTGGTCTTCATACAACTGCAGGGACTGTTGTTTTATCCTTTAGCCTGATTAAGTGGTATTCCTTTCCACTATTTTCTACCTTTGTCACTACGTATTCCAGTGGTACTAATTGGTGGTATCTTGTAGTCTGCTATCCAATCTTGAAGCAATGGGGAACCCTTGAAAGGTGGTTATATTTTGATTGCAATGATCATTGTAGCAAGTGACAAATCCCAAGGATTTGAGCCATCCTTTTGAATATGTTGTGAGGTAGCCTTTCTGGATGCCTCATGACACAGTTTACCATGGATTATCTACTGTTTTATTATCTTTGTAAGGGTGTGGTGTTGTTCTTCTTTCAACAAGTGCTTTGCTAGGCTCTTCTTTTGTGTGAGGGTTCCAATTTGCTATCTGAGTTTTTTTGGATTTTAAACCTTGGTTTAGAGGTTTCCAAGTGCACTTTGATCTTCTTCAGGCAGTTTACTTTGCACAGTTCATTGTTGGTCTGTTGCTGAAGCCTATGGTCAACTATGTACAGTTTAGTTGGCTTTAAAAATTAAAAGTTATCTAGTCTAATAATATTTAAACAACCTACAGCCACCACCCTTTACACAGGCAGGTCTGCTTCATTCTTCATTGCCTCTGTTACCTGATAGTTGTTGTATCTGTTGGTGACTGATGGTCTATATAGTTTGTTGGGTCTTTTTGTTAGTGCCTACAATTTGTTGGTCTGTATTTTCCTTCACAGCCTTTTGACTATTTTCTCTATAAATTATGTATTTTTCAATATAAAAAAATCTAGAGGATAGTGATTTATGACCTTGAAAAATCCATGCAATACAATTAAAATAATATTTTTCTCACTCCTTTTGCTTGTGCTCTTTTTAACAATGTAATTCAAATTGGGCTCTAGTTTCTAAAACATAGCCAACATATATTTAAAAAACTAAAACTATAAAATAATTCTTAATTAAATAAAATGATAATTTTAAATTAAATAAAATAACTCTTAAGTAAATAAAATAATTATAAAACAATTTTTAAGTAAATAAAAATATTTGAACTTATATAAAATAAAGTCAACAATATAAATAAAATAACAATGGATATTTTTGCAGTGAAGGGAGATATTTTACATGTGGAAAATCAGAAATAAAGGAGGTTGAAAGAGTTGTTCATCATGTAGCAAGAGTGTAGATTGGGGGTAAGATTCTCAAGGTTTTCTTTTCCTTTCTCTTCTAAGTATTATTCATTCTTCCAGACATATTTTTGGTTATTGTTCATTCACAATAGGATTTTTTCAGGAGGAAAATAGAGGGGAGATTTTTTTGTAACAAACTTAGGTCTTTAAGGTGAAAAAATTTCTGCTCTACAACTTCCCTGCCCAAATTTGAATTTGATTTTGAGAGGAAATGGTTGGTGACAGACCGGGGGGGCCGTGGCCCGGTCGCCCCTCCCTGCGCATGTGCGGCCTGATTCTGGCACAGGTAGCAGTGTTGTTCACGTGAATCCATCCTTGGATTTAGGTCCCAAGAGGTGGAAAGAGGCCCTTGTGGGTGCAACACAAGGTGGATGTGCTGGCAGGTCGAGTATCCCAGTTCTTTTAGAGTCTAAGGAAGGAACGACACTTAAACTGTTAAATCTGACCATCCAGCGGGTGGTGGCATCAATGGAGGACACTTTGGTTGGGAAGTTCTTTGCCTATCACCCCAATTTGACTTGGTCAGAAGATGGGTCACAACCAAATGGTTGTTGAAGGGTAGTGTTACGGCTAGCGCCATGCCAAGTGGTATGTTCCTTTTCAAGTTTACTTCTTTGGAGGATCTTCTTTCGGTGTTGTCTAGTGGCCCATGGCTATATGGGAAACACTCGCTTTCCCTGTGCAGATGGAAACCCAAATTCAACCCTAAGACTAACCTTAACCAGTCAACTCTGATCTAGGTTAGGCTTCCTGGATTAACCCTGGAATATTGGGATGAGGAAATTTTTGTCTGGATAGGCAACTCATTTAGGGATTATGTGACAGTGGATAAGCTCACTAAGGCTAAGGCAAGACTAGTGTATGCCAAATTCTATGTTAATGTTGATATCCTCAAAATCCTTCATACCTCCATCATCCTAGAATCTAAATTTGGGAGATGGAATCAAAGCATTCTCTATGAGAACTCAAGTTTTTTGTTAGAAATGCATGAAGTTGGGGCATGTTATTACATAGTGTTGGGCTCCTTAAAAACCCTTTCCCCCTCCGAAGGAGTGTTTGGAGAAAATAAACAAATCCTAGAGGACTACCCTTTTAAAGAAGATATCCTCAATCTCATTAGCTCCCCCCAATATCTCCAAAGAAGGTAGTTGAGGATGAGTCTGTTGAAACTAGGGATTCCAATAGGGATGATCAGCGTTTGGATAGTAAGAGGGAGGAATAGAAACAGGAAGAACCAAATGTTGCCTGTGGTCACCAGGAGAATGGGCCTAATTTTCTTGATATCTCAGTCAAGGAACTGAGAGAAATTCATGGCGATAAAGAAGAAGGGGAGATTCTTCAGTCTTCAGAAAATCTTGAGGTTGCAGCTATTAATGCCAAAGAGGATGTTTAGGTCAATCAAATTAGCAGCCCCAAATAGACTTCAAGAGGCTTTAAGTTCGGGGCAAGTATGTTGGGGGAAAACTTCTCCCCATCCCCAGGAGCAGGCACTAGCAAGAACACAAGGGACTCTGAGGGATGGTCTACTGCGAGAAGGAAGAGGAAGGGTACTAGCAGAAAGACAACGGATGTTAGGGGGAGCGGAGTAAGGGAAGACCCTCACACATTCAAACAAGACAACGTGAGTTAGCGAGAGAGATAGCCAATGGAAGACAGACCACCTTGGTGGTGCCTCCCAGAAGGCTGAAGAAATGAGGGTCCTCTCAAGGAATATCAAAGGACCTAACAACCCTCATAAATAGTTGTTAGTTAAAAACTGTATTTATGATAATAAGATTGATAGTCTTTTGTTGCAGGAAGTTAAAATGATTGAAGATGATTTCAAATTGACTGTGAAGAACATCTAGCCTAATGCTAATTTCACCATCAATGAAGCCTTGGGGGCCTCAGGTGGTATTGTCACTCTATGAAGTCAAAATTTGCAGGGGATTGTGGTTTCCCATACTAGGTACTATCTTGAAGTAACTTTCTCTTGTAGGGAGAATTTGTGGTCCCTTGTCAACGTCTATGCCTTAAATTCTAGGGTAGGACGTAAAGAGGTCTGGGATTACTTGTTTGATAAAATCAATCACTCTAGGAAGACCCACTGGATGGTTGTTGGGGACCTTAACACCCCCTATACCCTTCAGAAAAGATGTGTGGACTTGCTGATTACTCTGACAACATGGTAGACCTTGCAGAGTTCTTGAGTAATGCGGGCCTCATGGACATCGAACTTATTGGCCAATCTTTCACCTAGATTAATAGAAGGGAAGGGAAACATCTCATTCAGGTCAAGTTGGATAGAGTCTTAATCTCTTCCAACTGGACCATTGCTAACCTCCTTAGTTTGGAAGCTATCCCTCGGGTGGGGTCATATCACAACCCTTTGTTATTAAATTGGCAGGAAAGGAATCTTAGAGGGCCCTTCCCCTTTAGGTTTGAGATGATGCGATTCATCCTGATTTTAGAAGCTGCCTGGCTGATTGGTGGAAAATCCTTGTTCAAGGGCTGACTATGTTCAGGCTGGTCTAGAAACTTCTCAATGTTAAAAATCAAGTTAAGGGAGGGAATAAGTACACTTTTGGGAATGTGTTGAATAGAAAGAAGATAGTTGCTAGTTAGTTGATTGACAATCAATCTAGGTTGGATCAGGGAGACAGTTCAGAAGAAATCTTGGCTCTGGAAAAATCTTTAACAAAGGACTGGTTTTTTATTCTAAAAGAGGAGGAGATATTCTGGAAGCAGAAATCTAAGGTTCAATGGTTGAGAGAGGGGGACAAGAATACGTCCTTCCATCAATCTACTATGAGACATAGGAAGCGAAATACTATTAGTAGACTCCTAGACGAGGATGGGGTGGAAGTCGTGGAACATGATAAACTGGGGAAGATGGCTTCCAACTATATGGCGGCCAAATCCAATAACCCCACCTCCCAGGAGCATGATGCTCTTTTGAACTTTATACCTACTCTCCTTTCTGTGAAAGATAATAGTCTTCTAACTAAGCCTGTCACAGAGGAGAAAGTTTGGGCGGTGGTTTTCTCTATGGGGGCATTCAAAGCCTCGGACCCTGATGGTTTTCCCCTGCCCTTTTCCAAGTTTTATAGGATGTGATTGGGAGAGATGTCATTGAAGTAGCTAAAGATTTTTTCAGAACTAGTAGACTCCTACGGCAGTTGAACAACACTTTCATTACTCTGATTCCTAAGAAAGTCGATCCCACTTCCATGACTAATTTCAGACCCATCAACCTCTTCAATATTGTTTACAAGATTTTCACAACAAATTTGGTTTTCAGACTTAACCCCTTTTGGACAAGCTTATTGCTATTAACCAGAAAGGTTTTGTCCCAGGTAGGCAAATTTTGGATGTGACCATAACCACTCATGAAGTCATCCACTCTATTTCTAAGAGTAACACCCCAGGTATGATTTTTAAACTTGACATCTCTAAGGCTTATGATAGAGTCAATTGGGATTTTCTATTGTGTTCTTAGGAGATTTGGATTCCATGAACATGTGATCAACCTGGTGAAAGAATGTGTCTCCACGGTTCAGTTCTCAGTGCTGGTTAATGGTTCCCCCTGGGGATTTTTCTCTTCTAGTAGAGGCCTCGGGCAAGAGGATCCTCTTTCACCATATGTTTTCATTTTGTTGGCAAAGGTATTGGGAAGAAATGCTTGTAGGCTACTGGGGAATGGATCCTTTCATGGCATAAAACCTGCTTCCACATGCCAACCTTCAATGATACAATAGTTCATTGATGACACTATGGTATTGCTTCTATGGTGGAGGCCAGGAGATGGAAAGGTCTTCTCAAAGATTATGAGATTGTTTCTGGGAAGAGCATCAATTTTGAAAAGAGACAGATCTATTTTCTGAACACTCCTGAGGTTCTGCAGCACAAAATCAAAAGAATCCTTGGTTGTTCAAGTGCTTGTTTACCAGCGACGTATCTTGGCCTCCCCCTCATGGCTACTAAAGTTACTTCTGAATATTAGAACTTGATCATTGAAAGAATGCAGAGGAAGTTGGTAGGGTGGAAAGGTAAATTGTTGAGCCAGGCCAGGAAATTTCATCTCCTCAAAGCCTCTCTCCAAGGTATCCACACATATTTGTGCAGTCTTTTTAAAATCCCAAAATGCTTAGCTGAGAGAATTGAGCAGATCTAGAAGAATTTTTTATGGTCAGGGGTTGAAGAGAAAAGGAGAATTGCCCTTGTCAGTTGGGAGAAAGTTTGTTTACCTAGGGCCCAAGGATGGTTGGGGCTAAGAAGAATCCATCTCATGAACAAAGCCCTCATGGATAAGACTAGATGGAATCTGATCCAAGGTAACAAGGATTGGGGAGACATCATGTATGCTAAATACTTCAAAGGGGACCAGGGTTGTAGACTGCTTTCTGAGCAAAACCTTCCTAAAGGATCAGTTATCTAGAATGGGACTCTTAAAACCATGGGTCTTCCTCGTAAAGGAGTCAGGTGGAAGATTGGGGATGGCAAGAGTGTTAGCTTCTGGGAGGACAGATTGTTGAAAGATCTGCCCCTTAGAGAACTTGATTATGGCAGGATTGCTGATAGAGCCAACAGTTTCTTTGGCAGCCTGGTTTTGAATTATATCAGTTGTAATGGGTTCATTAGAAGCTGGAAAGGTCTTATTAATTATGGTTTTGCTCATAATGAGGATAGATAGATGGCTTTTCAGTTCCAGGGGAAATTAAATAATTTTAGGTTTAACTTACTCCCTAAACAAGATCAGATTATTTGGGAAAAGGACAGCAAGGGTATGTTCACTGTGAAGAGTGCCTATGGTCTGCTATTAGATCCAAGAGAGGACAGCTTGTGGGGCAAAGTCTAGTTACCGAAGCTTATCCACAAAATAAACTTTTTTTGGTGGACCCTCATTCATAATAAGATCCTCACCTTGGAAAATTTGAAGAAGAGAGGGTTTCAGATCCCCAATCAGTGTGTTCTATGTGGCGAAGAGGAGACTATTCCTCATCTACTGGTGTTCTGTAACTTTTCTTGGGAGATGTGGAGTCTTATCCTGCAACGTCTGAATGTGTCTTGGGTTTCCAAAGTTAGTGTGGTTGCTCTTGTCAGGTAGTGTAAATCCCCCTTCCAACCCTCATTCCCAGTGACTAAGGAGGTTTTCCAGGCCTTTGCTAAACTCTTAATTAAAAACATTAACACCTACAAATTCAATGCAACTGATAACCCCCCAAGATAGGATGAAGTGAATATGTTGAAACAGTGGGCTATTAATTTGAATATCTTAACATCAATGCTTCTAAGAAGATCGCTAGGGCCAAAACCTATTGGGCTCCTCGTCAGAAAAATTGGTATAAGTTGAACTTTGATGGGGGTGCCAAAGGCAACCCCAAAGTGGCCAATGGAGGGGGTATATCAGGACTGATTTTGGAACTTTTATGGCTGCCTATACTAGAGGATTAGGGATTAAGAGCAACAATGAGGCTAAGGCTCTACCCATGCTTTGGGGGATTAAGATTGCTCATTCTATAAATATCAAGCATTTGCATGTGGAGGGTGACTCCCAACTCCTTGTAAATGATGCCTTAGGCTCGGCCAGCCTTGGTTGGAATTTAATGGATGTGGTAGGAGATATTCAACTACTCCTCAATGCCTTTGAAGAACATAAAGTGTCTCACATTTATAGAGAAGGTAATGTTGTGGTGGATGCCACGGCTAACTTGGCATCAATAGTAATGGCTGGAGATGTTGAAGGCAGTCCTTTAACTTGCCTCACAGAATTCAAACCCTTATCGAGAAGGATGGACACAATTTTGTTCCTTATCCTTAACCCAGTGCGAGAAGGGGGGTTCAGATGGAGGGGTGGCCTTCTTTACCTCTGCATTGTTTGGATGAGCCAAAAGGCTACTATGAATATGTGGGATGGCACCAATCAAATGAATGAAGGAGTCGTTGGATTTCAAATCCCTCGAGGTGAAGGAGATAATGTTGACTAGTAGGGGCTGACTTAACTAACGGCCGCTGACTGGATGTCATGGTGGCGGGGGGTCCCATGTGATGAAGGATGGATGACAGGCTAGAAAGCCTATAATAATTTTATTTCCATCACCATTCTCTGAGATATTTACTCCCACACGAGGTAGCAGGCATAGGTCCTTTCTTAGACGGTGAAACAGGGTGGCAAGGACCCTTCATCTCGATTTTATGATTACAACAAATTTAATCTAAAGATTCATAGACTGCGGATGAGATGGAAATGCACGGGTAGGCCTCCCTCACACAAGAATTCCTTTAACGATAGTTTTCCTACTTAAATTATTGTTGCACTTGTTCCAAACGACCAACATGGGGGCAATATTGTGAAAATTGAGTCTTCCTCATCAGAGGAATTCAAACATAATCCTACCTTGTGGCATAATATCCAAGAGGTTGAGGTGGCTTCTTTCTTGGAATCTATGATAGGCTACAATGAGAACCTCTCCAGGTAATTCGCCGAATTTTGGGACAACAACAACTAGGTTCGCGTAGGGGGGCATTAGGTTTGAAGTGTTGGAGGAGGTTATTGGGTAGGCCAATGGTATGCCTACTAGAGGCAAGAAGCATTACCGAAAGAGTGAAGTGCCAGTCCCAGAGAATATGGGGTTGTTTTTTAAGGAAGGAGAAGTTGTAGTCAAGCTACAGGGTAATTTTGAGAGGGAGAAGTTGCCAACCTTGTGGGACCAGGTTTGGCTTATGATAATGAAATACTTCACCCTTAAGGGGCACTTTAGGGTTTTCTACCACTATCATTTTGCTTTGCTATATCATTTTAGGCATAGCTTGGAGTTAAGCCTCCCTTTCTTCTTGTTGTCATCCTTGGAAAGTTCTATAAGGTTAGCCACATATGTTTGTTCCAAGAACCCTAATTATTCAATTATTCCCCTACACCAAAGGCTTATTCTCTAGCTCTACCACTTTCATTTAGCTTTGTGTCCTCCCAAACAAATTAAAGTTAGCCTTCTAGTAGATTCCTCTTCGGTCCCGATCTTTGTTGATCTTGGGGCTAAGGGTAAGGGTAAAAAATCTGTCGACGCCCCCAAGATCATGACCCCCAATGGCCCCAATGAGGGGCCCAGATTTGAAGAAGTCTATGATTCTTCACCTGTGGGCAACCCTCTTCCCAACACAAGGGCTCTAAACCTAAAACTACCCCCAAAAAATCTAGCAAAAAGAACAAGTCCTCGACCTAAGATGTTAAGAAGGATGTTGTTGTCTGGGGGAAGAGGGTCTGGATATAGAGGACGAGGAGGAAATTTAGAGCCACAAAAAGGCAAAAACTAGGAAGATGAAAGCCGTGAAAGATATGGGTGCTTCGAAGGTTATTGACCTAGAGACTGGTACTAAACAGGGGGAAGGCGGTGATTCAAGAGCTACTAGAAATCTTGTTCAGGGTGTTTGGAGATCAAGCCGGATTGCTAGCATCCCCTCTGCCAATCCATAGGGTATGGAACTGTCAGGGGATTCTAAATTTGTTGAAGATACTTTGGGTGAAGGGGATGATGAGATTCCCATAGAGTCATATCATGAGGAATAGGGAACCAACCATTTCCTAGAACTAAACTTACCTTACTCTAAGGATGAAGAGGATGAAGTCCAGGAGCAAAAAGATGACAAAGGAGGTTACTCTCTATGTAACAAAATGCTTGAAGATGTCACGGAGCTCAAGACCAAGATGGAGATACTTTAGAAGAAGTGGCAGGTTATGGTGGAATTCGTTGCAAAAGCTCTTCACCGTGCGACTTCAGTGTTTTCTGCTGTGAAAGACTTTGATGATAAGGTTAAGGGAATTGGTGTCGATAGTCTAGGGGATTACAAGGACATGCTTAAGTTCCTATCCAAGTATGGGATTACTGAGAATCCCTAGTTGGTCTCTGGGTCTTTTTGTTGTTTTTGATTATAGTCTGTTCGTTTTTTGGTGTCGTTCTTCAACTATTAATGAACTGTTAATGTGTTGTCTCTGGGTTGTTTCAGGCCTTGTTTTGCCCTTGGGGTCATTTGTATAGGGATTTAGACCCTCTTTTCTAGCTAACTTAATAAAAAATAATAATTTTTAAATAGATCCAAAGTAAAATGAAATAACTCTTAAATAAATAAAGTAAATCTTAAATAATTAAAAACAACTCTTCAAATAAAAATAAAATAAATAATGTAAATGAAATAAAATAATTCTTAAACAATTGTAAATTAAAATAAAATAAATTTTTAAGTAAACAAAATAACTATTAGTATAGATAAAATACATTTATCTAAAAATATAGAAATATGATCTTGAATTATTTTATTTGCTTAACAATTATTTTCTCTACTTAAGAGCTATTTTATTTACTTTAGTACTTTTTTATAATTCTTAAATAAATATAAATAATATAATTAATATATTGATATTAAATTTTTTTTGCTAAAAAACGCGGTTTAGGATTCAGAAATCATGAAAAATTAGGGAAACCCTAGATCACCAGGCAACTTCCCTACAATATCACATAGATCTGATAAGCTATCAGACCAAATTTATAAAAACCATAACTATATTACTACACTATACTAAAACCCCACAAAAGGCCGAAGCCACGGATATCAACCACCCTGCTACCAATAGTCTATAAACTAAGCTAAAAAAAGTCTAAGAATCAAAGAAGGGGCTAAGGCAGATTACACAGGCCTCATGTCACCCTTATGCATAAACTTGTAATTAACACATGGGATATTTGTTACATAGGAAAATAGATCTAATCAATTATACACTAACTAGAGACCAATATTTCCTATACAACATTAGAACACAAGCCAACCAATACTTGTGCACTTGGCTATAGTCCTCAAGGGATAGCCAAGATGGTATGGGGCTTGTCTTCTTTCTATTGCAATAGATGATATTAATTTGAGAATAGCTAGATCTAGGATTTCTATGATGAAATATGCTAAAACAAAAGTTGCAGATCCAACGGAGCAGAAAACCCATAAAATAGAACTTGAGAGGAGTAGAGAAGACTTGTCAGAGATCCTTACTAGAAACAGAGGCCATATCTGGAGTACTAGGGCACTTGGGCACCCAGGTCCTAGGGTTTCGGGGCAGACAAAATTTGTGTGTGACTGTATCTATTGATTTTGCCTCTCAGTCATCCGTCAAATGCCTAAAACTCCCAATGCGACCTGTACACACGAAAGGGGAAAAATTGTTTGTGATGTATAGAGGCTTTCCTCAATCAAACCTCGTGTAAGTGTTCCCACTTCCACAACAACATAGATAAGTGTGATAGAGAGTGTGTACCCTAGGTAGGCAGAGGCAAAACATGTAATTAAGAGTGTTGTAATCAAATCAAATGATAAAGGTTACCATAAGCATGAAAACCTAGGTGGATGTATGTCACAACATGGATCATCCACAAGGCATTGATGAAGGAAGAAAGCTTCCTTGAATACCTACAACAAGGGTTAATGTCTGGAACAATAACCTACATAAATAGAGATCTTGTAGATAAGAGATTGTTAGAGAGAATCTTCATAAAGAGAGTCATTAGCTAGAATGTCATTAGATAGAATATCATTAGGAGTAAATGAGTGAGAGAGACTTGTTTATATATGAATCTCAATTACTTTCTAAGGGCCCGATTGAATTGAGACCGACAAGGTGCATCACTTAAGTCAAGGCTGACATTAAGACATCAGTTTTCAAGGCCAAATTGCCAGGACTCTAGCACCTAGGTGCCCTAGTCCTGGTAATTTGGGCTATCCAAATGCCAGGTGATAGAGGATTATGCCTTGTTTATCATAGAATACTAGAAATTACATAATGTAAACAAGGATGAATATTCAAGCCACAATGGGTGCTAAACCTAGTATGAAATTGTAAGAGGTATATAATTTCTGATAGTACAATATCTAGACTAGTAGCCTTGTTCTCCATGCCTTCCTCCTCTACCTTGTCATCATCATAATAGTCTGAAAAGACTAGGATAGCATTCTTTGGCAGCATCACCTTTAGTTGTAGAGCATTCTCCTCCACCGCCCACTAAAGACACATTTGGCATTGCTTAATACCATGGAGATGTTTTAGGACCTCATCCTAATGCACCATGTCACCTATATCATTTTAAAGTAGATAAGAACTAGCAGTCATTGACAACATAGAAGCACAAGAGAGGGATTACGCAACATCAAAGGTATTCCACCTTCCTTACATGTACCCAAGATCTAACAAAAGCTTAGCCATTATTGAACAAATATAGACACTAGGAGACCCATCGGTATTTTCTACCAATTCTCAAATTCTAACCATCCACAAGCGAAGAGCAAGGTCCAAGATTTCTTTATTTGTAACTACCATAAAATCCACCATAGCCTCCTCACTTGTGACATGGTGTTTACGTTGCTTGGGAGCCTTAACCTCCACTTTCTCCTTCCCTTGATTGCCACCTCACATCCTACCACCCATATAACTTACACTTTTTGCAGATGCCATGACAAAGATCCAAAAAGATTGAGAACCAACGCAATATGAATGAACCTACCTTGTTGTTCCTCCTTCAATGAATACAAATGCAATTCCATCTCTACGCATAATTGATTCCCACACTATACCATCATTATTACTTCAGTACTTTCCATCGCTAATCCAACCCATTGTCAAGTGATGCTCCTGTAAGATCCTTATATATTAACATCAAGACCTCAGAATAAAAATTATTCCACCAATGAACAAAGGAGGAATCACTATTGATTTTCATGTCAACCCCTATGTTGGCTGCCTAATTTGTGACCTTGTTACCCTTCCTTCCAATGTGAGATAACCAAATTTATTTGAACCATTCTATTCCTATTTTAGCTTCAGATAGGATAGCCTCTAATCTCCAATCTTGAATATCACCCCCTTTCATTATTCCTATAACTAACTTAGAATCTCCCTCTATCCATATTTTTTTCTAACCTTTCTTCCTTGCAATCATCATACCCCATAAAAGGGCTCTGGCTTCAACTGCTTTAGCCATATTATTAGTATCCCTACCAAAATCATATACAAATATTCCTAAAGGTTGTCCATCCTGATCTCCAAAGACCCCACCACCTCTTTCTCTCCCCATATTACCTTTGACAGCCCCATCAAAGTTGAACTTGACCTAGTCATCCTCCAAACATTGCCAAGAGCATGGAGGTATTTGTTGTATAGCCCACTTCCAACTACCTCCAAACCATCTAAATCTTGGCCATTCATCTACCCAACCAAGTTCCTTCCTCAACAAGACCCAATGTACATCTTTGTGAATTTCTCCCAGCTCTATAATAGTAGATTCAATACGATCCCATATTCTCTCTATCAATCTCTACTTATCCTGAAAAATTCTTATCTTTCATTCCAACCAAATGTTCCACACAAGCAAGTTGGGAAACAATCCTAAAAGAACTTTAGGCCTTATCTCTCAATTTTCATTTCCTAACCTGCCAAAAGTATTGGAATGTTAGGGGGATTTGACCAAACTAGTTTCCATCTTCCCAAAAATCCATGCCACAATTGTAAAGAGAAATCACAATGCAAAAATAGATTATCATTGTCCTCATTCATGACTCTTCACATATCACATTAGGAAGGGCCAATCTTGTCAAACTACTGCAACTTATCCCATGTGAGGGCCCTCCTTCTTGAAGTAATCCATAGAAAATCATTGGCTTTGGATAACTCTTTGGTAAATCAAATTTTCTGTTCTAGATTACAAGGAGGGTCTTCTAAGGTGTAAAAGAAGTGATGAAAAGTAGACTAAACTGAAAGGTGACCACTTCCATGACCACCCCAAACCATAGAATCTTCGTTATCCACTAAATGGATAGGCTAATTATCAAGCTTTTCCTATAGGACATTACATGCTTCTTTCAATTCCAAAGTAGGAGGTGTAGCTAGGGTAAAAATCAGGGCTAAGATCACAAACATGAAAGCATCAAACCCTAACAAGCACAATGAAGTACAAGATAGCATAGAAATCAAATAACAAATCAAATGCAAACCGATATCTACACTAATCTTGGCTTGCCTCCATTGCTCTTCTCAATCTTGCATAGGAATGCATGATTTCGAAGGATGAATGTTGGGTGCTCACTATTTCAACAACATAACAATGGCATGAGGATGAATGATGAGAGGCTCTAATGTCATTTTGACAGCATGAGGCTACTTGAAAACTCCTTCCTCAAATGGCTTGGCTGAGGGTTGATTTATAGGAAGTGAGTGATTTGAATGAAGGGTTATGATTGAAAGTTGCTTTCAACAATGTGGATGGCTAGGATCAAATAAGGTTTCCCACTCCATGAGGAGTTGTAGTCATGTGACAAGTGTGTGAAGCAGAATAAAGGAGACCTAATTCAAAT
The DNA here is from genome assembly GCA_027924645.1 of Cunninghamia lanceolata. NCBI lineage: Eukaryota > Viridiplantae > Streptophyta > Pinopsida > Cupressales > Cupressaceae > Cunninghamia > Cunninghamia lanceolata. The sequence continues at coordinate 5,885,528 of BSBN01000071.1, read as the reverse complement.
ATTTTATTTAAATTAGTTTAACATGTGAAGTGAATTAAATGAAAGTTGTAGTACCACACATGATTCAATTGAGAGGTGGACAAGTGTTGCAATGAGATTCAAAAGGTGAGGATAAATTCAAATTTCTAATTTGAATTAGTTGGAACATGTGAAAGGGAAATTAATTAAATAAATAAGATTTATTTAATTAATTGGAAAGTGGGATGAAGGGGATTAGGAAAAAATGTTACAAGATGTCTCTAGTAATGTGTCGAAGGTGATGTTGCAAGACATGGACAATTTTAAGTGTCTACATTTTGTCCTTCTTTGAGATGATGTTGCGAATGTTGTGACTAAGAGAAGTAACATCATTTCAAAGAAGATAAGATATGGATGATGAAATGGGATAGGATGATGATGCCTCCTAGAGAGGATAGGTGGGTTGGACAAATGCGGGTAGGCTCTCGAAATGAAAGGGATTGATCAAGGAAGAAAGATAAGGGAATGGATAGAAGAAATGGATGATACATTATGCTGCAATGAAGGTGAGCAACCATGAAGTTTGATTTAGCACTAGACATTATACACCAAGGTATAAGGACCAGGGTGACGATCCCAATGTAATACAACCTTGTCTAGACGCATGAGGAAGTAAACTTAGAGCATCAAAGTCCTAATGCACAAAAGGTATGATATGACCTTAGATGCAAAGGTTAATGCAAAAAGCCATTCCAACATACACAAGATATGAATATTAGCTGGAAATGAGAGGGATGTGATTCAAATGCAAGATAAAATGATAACACACACAAGCAAGCAAGCAAGCACAAATGATACAAAAACAAGCAAAGTATTGCCCATGTCAAGCTGTAAACCAATGATTAATTGATTGATTGATTGATTTGAGATGTCTAGTTTTAGGAAATGAAACATGCAATATAAGATGCCTAGTCTGGTTTCAACAATGCAACATCCTTTATAAGACAATTGATTGATTGATTGATACTAGTGTTGTTGGCCATGCGAATCAACACCAGGATTTGATTAATCGATTGATTTGGTTTACGTCAAGATTGGGATCAAGACCAAGGATGTAATTGGATATTTTGACAAGATTGATTGACTTGATTGGTATGGATTAATGATTGACTTGCATTTGGATCATTGCTTGGATTGACTTGAATGACATGATTGAATTGAATAGAAGAATTGGATTGAGTTTGATTAACTTGATTGATGAATTGATGTGATTTGATTTTGATGAATGGATTGAATGGAGTGATTTCAAGAATTTGATTTGATTTGATGATTTGAATTGAGTGATTTGGTTTGAAGAATTGATGATGACTTGATTTGAAGAATTGGATTGATGATTGGAATGATTTGAGGGATTGATTTTATTGCTTGAACTTTTGTTGAATATTTGATTTTTTTGTATTTTGGGAATGTTTTGATTTTTTTTTTGACATGTTTTTATTTTTTTGAATTTTTGGGAATATTTGATTTTTTTTGGTTTTTTGAATGTTTAAGGATGGCATTGGATTACAATTTGAGTAGTCTTTGTGCTAGATACCAATGACAGGGGGAAACCAAGTCTAGGTGCAAGGAGGTAAGTAGGTGGGATGAATAGATAAAAGGATGGGTGATAAGGGATGGAATGGATGTATGCGTAAGAGAGCAAGGATGTGATCTCCAAAGACTGTGTCGTGTAGGAATAACATGCCCCATTCTAGGTGGAATGTTTAGGATTTTTCATGACAAAGCTTATGACAATAGGATGAGGATAGGATTGTTTATACGATTGTTTGGAAAGGATAATGTATGTCAAGAGATACCCACAACATGTGTCAACATTTTACCCCCATGTCTTTATCAAGATCAAAAGGAAGAAGGGAGGATGAATGGATTCAATATGATAGCTATGTAGATGGGATGGCTAAGGATGGTAGGATAGGAATGGAAATGGTATGATAGGATAGATAGTTTGGATGGCACAATGTGCCCCCAAGTGTGAGTGACGTAGATTATCAACCTACACATGACACCTATTTGCCAGGTTTTATCACAACACTTATCCAAGGCGCCACCAAGGGTAGTTTTCACCATTGGACAAAGGGATTTCTCTTTACTATTTTTTTCTTCTTTTTTTTTTGACTTTTTTGACTTTTTGAATGGGAAAGGTGGATATGGACGAGAGGGACTCAAGTTTCTAGTTCCATGAAAGGTGATAGGCCCATTAGAGATGGATTTTGCACATGGACCATGTCAAGTGTCATTATGCTCATAGATGTTGGTAGGGGATTGCATGCAAGAGGGAAATGGAAGTAGGTAGATAGTGGATTATGATGTGGATTATGGAGGAAAGGATAGTGGATTATGATGTGGATTGTTGAGGAAAGGATAGTGGATTATGTATGACTTATGCAAAAGGATAGGTTAAAGGCTTATGCAAAAACATGGACCATAGGAAGGTGATGGGTGAAATATGTATAATAATGGGTGAAAGATGGGGAGATGGAGGTATGTGGGAATGTTGTGGAATGGAAGGGGACCATGACCAATGGTTGCAAACACCGTGATAAACATTGAAGCTTTTGATTTGAAGGTGGTGTAGGAAGTAATGGAGATGTTTGCTTAGGGGATGGTGAGTTTAGTGACTTAGGTACCCACATAGACTTAGCATTTTTATGATTTTTGTTTTGGATGTGGGATTTGTATATGGAATGTGATTTTTGGAATGACTGGATGGAAGAGAATGGTTGGGATTTTTGGGTGGTGGATGCCTTATTTGACTTGATTTCTTCTTTTTGCTTAGGTACCCAAACCATTTTAGTTTTGACCTTTTCTTGTGAAGGTATGGGCTTGGATAGCTTTTTGGATGTATTTTGCTTTGACTTTTTGTATTGATGTCTTAAGGTATTAGGATCCTTAGAATTTTTCACTTTATAAGTAGAGGCATCCAAATGTTTATTTTTGAATCCCATGGGTCGGGTGGAAGCTTCATGTTTAAATGATGTGTGCATTGATTGGTTATGATTAGGAATGAGAGGGAATGCGTAAATAGATGGATTTGGCATTGGGAGAAGTGGTGGTAAAGAGGATGGTGGGATATTAGGGGTTGGAAGAAGTGGAGGTAAAGTGGATGGTGGAAGGTGTATGGTCATAGGCTTTTGACACTTGTAGGATAATGGAGGTGGAATGACAACATATGTTTTGGGAATATGATAGAATTTATGATGGAAGGAAGTGGACCTAGGAGGAATGGAGGAAGTACCAAAATCTTGAGATTGTTTACTTTGGGGTGTGTATCCAAGGCCATATGAGTGTGCAGGGATATTGACATGGATGGGCTCCAAGATACCTTGTTCATGAAGGCCTAAGCCTTTACCTTGATAATTCATCTTTTGGAGGATGCGATGGACAATGGGACTAGGGGTGTTTTGGGAACTAGACTTGAGTTCATCATTTGATGGAGAAGGAAAAGTGGATAATGGTTGTTGTTGTCCTAAGGAGGAACACTCATGAATGAAGGTGGAAAGACCAATAGGATATGATGGTGGATTTACAACATGGTTGATAGTGGATGATGAAGGACCATTAGGATCTTGATTATCTTTGTGTTCATTAAGATCCACGCTATTGGTTTGATCTTCTATGTGTACTTGGGAGGCATGTATCTCATCATGACAAGTGGAAGTTAGTGGATCATGGTTAGGTGGAGTGATAAGCTCTTGACCATGGAATGTATAAAGTTGACTAAGAGGATCATCATGGTTTTCTTGATCATAGAGGGGATCTTGATCATAGATGGGAGCTTGATCATGGATAGGATTAAGTGTGTTATGGATGGGTGGAATGGGGGTGATTTGATCTTGATTAGCATTAGGGGCTAATGGTTCCACGTGCTTGGGATTAGACCCTTGACATAGCTCTTGACTTGGAATGGAAGTGGAAGTGGATGACTCTTGGATAGGCTTGACATGTTTTGGGCTATATGATGGGCTTTAAGGAATGGACATGGTATTTGAAGGTTCTTTGGTAGGCTCAAGGATAGATGCTTGACATGGGGATGGTTTATTCCTATGCTTGACATGGGGATGGTTTATTCCTTGCTAGTAGCCAATGGATCACATACTTCGCAATGGTATGGGTGAATGAACAATATAATGGATGGATAATGATGGTGGAAGTTGAAGGCTTATGATTGAGATTAGGTGGAGGGGAAAGTTCCCATGGTGGAGGAATAAAACGGATGGAGGGTGTTGGCTTATGATTAGGATTTTGATTGGATGAAAGGTCAAAGGGATTGGATGGATTGGTGGATTTGGATTTGCTTTTATAATGTTTGAACTTATGACGTGTATTTGACTGAGGATTAGATGGTAGAAGGTACTTATAGGGTGGATGAGCTAGACTAGTGTTCCCCTTGTCAAAGGTGGCATGAGGTCTTAAAGGCATTTGATCTTGTTGCAAAGGTCGACTTGGGCTCACATGTTCTTGTTGTGTAACGAATTGATGTGGATGTTGGTTTACATTAGAGGAAGTGACATTGGTTGATGTGGAATTGATTTGACATATGGATGGATTAGGTAAGTATGAAGTGGAGGGTGGTGATGATGGAGGTGATGATGGAGGTGACACATAGGATTTGTTCATGAGACTTGGATCATAACTAGAATTTGGAGGAGGGCCACATTAGAGTATGAGATCAGGTTTTGGATTTGTCTCATTGAGACTAAAGAGATGGCCTCCTCGAAGTATGAACTTGGGCTTAGGATTGGACATAGGCTTGCTAAGGATTAGGACCATTTTGACTAGTGGACTAGAATTAGGATGATGATGTGGAGTATGATTAGGGTATGATGATAGGATGAAATTGATTAGACTAGAATCAAGATGATGATGTGTAATGATTAGGAATGAAGGTTGAATGATGAAGATATGATTAGGATATGATGTGGAAAGACAAGATTACATGACTTGGATTGATTAGGATGAAATTGATTGGACTATGATTAGGATAATGATTAGAATGATGTTGATTTGATTAGAAAGAGGATGATGATGTGTAATGATTAAGAATGATTAGGATATGACAAGTAGGATTCTTAAGATGTGGATTAGGTGAATGACAAGAATGATTAGAGTTTTGGTTAAGATGAAATGACTGGAATGAATGTGTTGACTAGGATGTTTAGAATGACATGTTTATGTGTTTGTGTTTATAGATTGATTTGGCAATTTGCAAACAAATGATTTCACATGTACACACATGAATCACACACACAAGACACATAAGCAAGTTTGACTTTGAAATTTTGAATGTGATGATGATTAGGCAAACACTTGAAGAAGGCACATCAACAAGCCTTAGATTATTCAAATGGATATGGCCAATTAGGTCTTACTCTAGGATGCACAAGGTTGACTAAGGATATCCCCAATATACTCAAGGTACGAGGGGCCCAATTCTATGAAATGAAAGTGAAATAATGCCAAACAGCTAGGAGAAAGGGGTAACCCACCCTTCACCTTCACTTCCTAAAGGTATAAAGTTCTTTGGGGCTTAGCCTGAATGGCAAGATTTCAACTTCCAAAGAGGGTGTCTTTATATTCACACCTCGCTATTTGCACTCCGTCAAACACTATAGTTGAGGTCATCCCTTGGAGTGGTGTGTCTCCAAGTAGGCCTTCTAGGAAGGCTATAACAAAAGCAAACCAAGTGGGTGTTTTTGATCTCTAAGATCACCTTGCAGTGCAAGGAGAGAGCATACACATGCACACTTAATTCACACTCGAACTTGTTAATTCCCCTTAGAAAAATGAAGTGTGTAGTATGAAAATGAATGGATGAGAGGTGTTTTTAGTTCTCAAGATCGCACAAAGCACATGAGAAGAGCATACACACCTCTAATCTCACTCAAGTTCACCAAACAATGAAGGCACTTGTTCTTTTTAATCCCAAGTCAAAATGTGTGAAGAAAGACAATGGTTCATTTTAAGCCTGATTTTGATGTGTGATGGCAAGCAATGATTCATTTTAAGATGCCCAAATCAAAATGTGAGAGCAAACAGATGTTCTTTTATGCCCAAATTGAAGTGTGAAGACAAGCAATGATTATTTGATGAAATTAGAGATGAAAGATGAAATGAGTGCACCTAAATATTTTCACTTTCCAATCTGCTGCTGTGATTGATGCTGACACTGCTACAGCTCCATATGATCACCTACAAGCCACCAAAATTGAAGAAAGAACAAGTAGACTTGCATAGAAAAGTGTTATATGAAAATGAAGAAATCTGAGAAATATAATCAAGATGAATAGATACAGTAGAATGAATGTCATGAATAGAAAATTTGAGAGATTCTATGCAATTTCAAAAAAAATCGTGAAAAACAGATCAATTTTGCAAGAGATATGCTTGTTTGAAGTTTAAAAAGAGAGTTGAATTTGATTGAAAAAAAGTCTGATAAAATCACACATCACTTGATGAAACCTATTCCACTGCGTAGTTGGTTGAGTCACCTTTCCAACAAGTCCTTGTTTGCAAATTTTTGACTCTGTTTGAAGAAGTTATGACAGTTTAAAAAAACTACCTATTAGGGCCTAAGGGTGAAAAGAGGACAGGCCTGACTGTTTGGGCTAACTACTAGTGATTAGCACTGGATCTGGTCACATGCAGATGGTTACCTCTGGGTGGTTATGTTGACAGTCAGGGCTTAAATTAGCTCCCAGTCACCCATGTGACCAAGAGCAGAGGAAAAATAAAAAATGAAAAAGGGAAAGGATATAAGACCAGCGGCCGGGTCACCAATGTGACCACAAGCCGCTGAGAAAGACTAGGATGGCCGAAGCCTAGGTTGGCTAAAGTAGCAAAAACTAACGATCTAATGGCAACTAAGGATCTAATGGTAGGAGCTAAGAGAAGGGTCATTGATCAACGATGGTTATGGTTTAATAGGCGACGGTCAGGGTTGGACAGGTGACAGTGACAACTAGTGCCAGAGTGGTGGCGACCAATGTTTGGACAACTAGTGACTATGTTTGGTGTAGACCTATGAAAGGAGGTGATCAGGTGGTTATGTAGGGTTTTAAGAGGTGACAAAGCTATGAAGAGGCTGTCGACCAGGATAGTGACTAAACCATGGCGGTAGAAGTTAGGGTTTGGCCAACGTGGGTTAGGTTTTAGGCGAAGATGACAATGGTGACATAGCCATAGGCGGTGGAAACTAAGACTTGGATAGGTAGAGCTAGGGTTGCTTAGAGGTGTCGACCAAGCATCATGGGAGTAGCGACGATTAACGTAGAGTGGTCGACGGGTGACTTCAAGGTGGCAACGTGGGAAATGTGGTGGCGACCACAAGTTCACACGTAGGTGGCGACATGGTTTCAAATAGAGGCAGAGTGTGAAGCTTTGGATAGAGGACGATGGAGGTGGTGGAAACCAAGTAGCGACAGAGGCGGTGCTAGGGTTTAAGCTAGGCAGAGAGGGGTTTTTGGTTGGGAAATGATGAAGGCTGAGGTGGTTGTTGGAGGAATAAGGGGTTGACAGAGCACAGAAAAACATGAGCAGCAGGGAGATTAGGGTTTGAGGTCAACAAAGATTAGGTGTTTTTGACAGTCCTCTCTAAATAAATTTTTGCAACATACAAACAATAGAAACACCTATGAAATCACACAACCACCTGCAAAACCAAACCAAAGACACAGTCAACGCAGAGGGGGTGGTGGATCCATACTGTACGGACTTGCCACTCCTAAAAAAATTTCAAAAATCGATAATTTTTTTAGAGGCTAAATATGATGAATTTTATGTCATTTTTCACCTACGAGTCCTACTAGACTCAACGACAAAGTCCGTTTTAAGCTAGGAGGTCACCTTCACAAGTTGACCACAAAAACTCAACAAAAATGTTAGATAGCAAGCTTCGTGTCAAGTTCACCAAATGTAGTTAGGGTAAAAATCAGTGCTCAGATCATAAACACGACGCATCAAACCCTAACATGCACAATGAAGTACAAGATAGCATAGAAATCAAATAACAAAGCAAATGCAAACTGATCTCTACACTAAGCTTGGCTCACCTCCATTGGTCTTCTCAATCTTGCATAGAAATGCATGATTTCGAAGGATGAATGTTGGGTGCTCACTATTTCAACAGCATAACAATGGCATGAGGATGAATGATGAGAGGCTTTAATGTCATTTCGATAGCATGAGGCTACTTGAAAACTTCTTCCTCAAATGGCTTGGTTGAGGGTTGATTTATAGGAAGTCAGTGATTTGAATGAAGGGCTATGATTGAAAGTTGGTTTCAATGATGTGGACGGCTACGATTGAATAGGGTTTCCCACTCCATGAGGAGTTGTAGTCATGTGACAAGTGTGCGAAGGAGAATAAAGGAGACCTAATTCAAATATTTTATTTGAATTAGTTTGACATGTGAAGTGTATAAATGAAAGTTGTAGTACCACACATGATTCAACTGAGAGGTGGACAAGTGTTGCAATTAAATGAAAGGTGAGGGTAAATTCAAATTTTTAATTTGAATTAGTTGCAACATGTGAAATGGAAATTAATTAAATAAATAAGATTTATTTAATTAATTGGAAAGTGGGATAAAGGGGATTAGGAGTGGGATTAGGATAAAATGTTACAAGATGTCTCTAGTAATGTGTCAACAAGGTGATGTTGCAAGACATGGACAATTTTAAGTGTCTATGGGAGGAGTAAGGACCTTCCATTTTTTCAAGTTATTTCTTTCCTCCAAGTAATTCCTAACCTTAGCCCCCACACTATCTTCAAAATACAAAACCAGAGGTTGAAATGGGAATGTCTTTCAAGGCATTATCCTCCAGCCAACCATCTTACCAAAACTTAATCTTATCTTCCCTACCAAGCTTCCAATTTATGTTTGGGGAGATTAGTTTACTACAAATTCTAATGAAATTCCATATGCTGGAACCCAGGGGGAGACTTTGTGATTACTTAAAGAGAGTATTCACTCCATTAGGAAGGCACTCAGATTGCATTACCTTACTATAGAATCTGTCTTTCTCCTCATATATTCTCCAAAATAGCCTGAATCCTAAGGCTTTGATCATCTTCTTGCTTTGCCTAATTCCTAATCCACCCAATTTCTTCATCTTACACACTTCATCCCATTTGACCAAACTATACTTATGGGTACTTTCACTTCAACACCAAATAAAGTTACGTTGCATGTCTTCTAATTCTTTGGCTATTTTGCTAGGGATATGAAAATTAACATTACATAGACTAGGATGGAGGCTAAAGAGGCCTTAATCAAAGTGATTCTTCTGGCTAACAATAGCCATCTTCCTTTCCAGGAGGCCAATCTACCTTAAACTTTGTCTATTACATTCTTCCACTCTACCTCTGAAATTCTTTTATCCACTAAGGGCATCCCCATATATTTGCTTGGGAGCTTATCAACACTAAAACCAACAATCCTTTGTACCTCCAATCCTTCCTGTTGATCTATTTTCCCTTTCCAAGAGTCAAATAGCCCAATTTTTAAAAATGTCAAAAATCTTCTCAAAATTGGTTAAAATGCATGTGTTCTTCAAGTCTAATGTTTTCCTTGCAAAATCCCCAAAATCCTAAGGAAAATCCTTTTCAAAAATCTAAAGTTCTAAGTTTTGACTTAGTCTTTTCAGCCTTAGTCAGCAAATTTTAGAGTTGGCGAACTGAGCAGTTCGCTGATCGGCAAGTTCGTTGATCGGTGGAATCACTAACTGAGGGAAGGCCAAAAGAAGAAATCAGCTAAGGAAAAGTGGCTCGTGAAGTGAAGATTTCGCCAACAAAGGAACAAAGACAAGGCTAAAGGAAATGGATAAAGAGTTGTCAGCAAGAAAGAAAGTTGGCAAACCAAATGGTTCGTCGATCGGTGAACTCACCGACAAAGGTAAAGGTAAAAAAGAGAACGACAAAGCGAGCCAAAGTTCATGAAAAAGGAATTTTGCTAACTAAAGGTAGAAAGATAAAGGAAAGAAGGATGAATTGGCTAAGGCAATGGTTTGCAAAATGGAGTTTTCACCGACTAGAGGAAAAAATAGAGACAAAAATGGTTCACAATGGACAGATTTTGCCGATAAGGCAAAAATAAAGGTCATGATTAAAGTAAAGTAAAAATCAATGAAAATAAAGCCTGTAATATAATGTAATGTAGTACTTTAGAATATCTTCAATTGATTTTAAAATATTTTAAAGTGTTGTAGAAGCTTTATTCAGGAATTTCGGCGGGCATTATATTTTGAAATGTTTGTCTTCTCTCTAGTTACCATGATTGCAGGATCAGATAAGCACCAGCTGGAAGTGGTTGTTGTATATTTAATTGTGCAGGTGAATGAGTCAGTTGTTAGTCTTCTATGCAACATATATTTCTCATCTACTTCATCTTCAGATATTTCTGTATTAATTGCTACGGATCAAATCAGGGTCTTTTATGCATTTATGTTGTATAGAATAGATGTAAGTGGACCATCCCCTTTGTAGAAATATCTTCTGACAGGCCCATGGGCGAATTTATTGCAGTGGGTGGCCTAGGTCAATGTAATGGAATGCTATAAATAGATGAAAAATCAATGTAACAAGGATTGGATGCAGAGGCTTATTTTTGTGCTCCAAATAGAACTTCACCAGGGGTTATAACTATGCCTTTTAATCAATACAATATTGGTTATTTTTGCCTATTCGTGTTGTTTTTAACTATGTAATCTAGAGCTGGCTATTGCATGTGAATGTTTATTCCTTGCAATTCTATTCTATTCTTTACCTTTGTTAAAGTCTGTAGGATTTGTATGATCCTATCAGTTGTGTGAAATTATTTTGTGTATTTTAGCTTTATGGGTGTTCTTCATTAAACCTGGTGTATTAAGATCCTCCATCAACAAGTTTTCTAAGTTCCTTAATTTAGAGGGCATCTTGAATTAGAAATTTTGGCTTCCACTAACTATAATTCATTCTCAACCTTCTTATTATTTTTAAATAAATTGCCCATAAATTCTTTGTTCCAAACTTTTGCTTGTCTCTTCACTTCTGATAATTTCTTACAGAGAATGAATCTTTTGTAACCTTTTATCTCTACTTTCCACCACTTTTTTAGAGAATCTTTGAAGTCTGAGTGCTCATACCAAAAAGATTCCATCTTGAAGGGCATCCTTGGGGCATTTTACGTTTCCTCATGGTCAATTCTACTGGCCAGTGACCCAAACCTCCATACAAGACCACCTTGGATTAGAAGAGGTTTGGGGAGAGCATCCAATCAGAGTTAACAAAAAACCTATCTAACCTACATAGGATATTGTCTTCCCCCATATGCTTATTATTCCAAGTAAATAGGATATTGTCTTCCCCCATACACCTATTATTCCAAGTAAACCAACCTAATTTATGTAAGACATCCACTAATATAACTTCCTCACACATGTACTTAAAGTCCATTGATTTGTAGAAAAAGAAGCCTTGTTGCCTTTCTTTTCTTCTAGACATTAAAGGATAGCATTGAAGTCTCCTCCAAGGATTTAGTTATCAAGAGTTTTCATCTTCCTAAATTCTTTTAAATCCTCCCAAATCCTTGCACGCTCCCTATTTGAATTAGGGCCATAAACATTAGTGAGCATAAAAACTTCATTATCCATTAAATCTTTAAATTTGGCAGTAATGAAATAAGAGGACTAAGATATAATGATGCCAACAAAACTAAACTTATTCCATACAATTGCTAGACCATTAGTCATTCATATCGCATCAATCGTCAAACCCTCCCCATTCTTCCATATTTGGGGAAGAAGATCCTTAAAACTATCTCTAGTCATCTTAGTTTCCAAATAAGTACTACATCTGAAATCTCCTTCGCAACGAGTCATTTAAGTAAATAACATTTTTCTGAGCCATTTAGGCCATGGATATGTTAGGGTTAGCCGGCAGAAGATATCAATTAAATGCAAATAAAGATTAAACAGAGAAATAGAAATACACAGAATTAATAACAGCGAGAGACAAGATTTAATGTGGTTCACCCAAACTCGGGCTACATCCACCAAACAGAGAGTCCAATATTATTATCCAGTAAATCAAACCGATTACAATCAGCAATCCCTGCAACTCAATACCGCTGCAAATGCTACAATACAATTACCCAAACCCTAACCCTTGGCCGCCTTTTATCAAGCCTTTTTGTCGATTACGAAAATTAGGGTTTTCTTATGTCGGTCATAAAAAATAGGATTTTTTAAGTCGGCCCCAGGATTTTTTTAAGTCGGCCCTAAAAAAATTTTCTCGGGGGCTACCGCCCCTGAACCCCGGCGAGGATACATGGCTAGTGTACAGTACTTTCCTGATCAGTCGCCACCTACCAACAGGATATTCTAGCTAATAACTTTCATTATTTCTTTGAGCTAGGGAGGTGCTTGCCTCTAGGTTTGACAAATTTTCTCATTGAATCCTGTGTTATCTTTTCCAAATCCTTCAATGCCTTCAACTTGCCTTACTGGTATTAGTTTTCCTTCCCTTATTGTTATTCCCCCTTGTGTCAGTCTGAGTGTTGTTTCTGACTCCATTTCTTCTTCCCTTTCTAGTCACAATGCTCTAGTCCTCCAAATTCTCCTTGTCTTCTAGAAGATTTGTAGTAGCCTCAACGTTGCTACCATAATTTTTATGCTCCTCCAATATCCCCTATGCCTTAATTGTTGGACTTAAACCCCAAATTTCTCCAGGCTCCAAAGTCGTATCCTTAAAGATGTTATCCCTTATTTCCTTGAGAGCTTGTTGTTTCGGGGAAGATGGACTTGAGAGTGGAGAACTGACCTTCTCTAAAGGATCATTCAATGTTACGGGAGTGATTTGGCCCTCGGCCTCTTCAACCACTTTCATGTTCTTCTCTTGGTCCAAATTGGCCTCTTTCTACATCGCACAATTTCTAGCTATATAACCAATTTTCCAACATCTATAACATCTGATTGGGAGACATTCATAATCCAACTCTTGATTCCACTCCCCAAGAATGGAGGACAGCCTAATGGAGTGTTTGATAGGTTTTCTCAAATTTACCTTGATACAAATCCTAGCATAAGTAGCCATTTGTTTACTGCCTATCACACTGAAGCATCAAATATATTCCCCTAGGGTGTCTCCAATCAATCGAAAGATGTCTTCTAACCATAACTCCTAGGCTAGCTTATACATTTTAATCCAAAGGGGCGCATCCTATATTAACTCCAAATGTGGGTCAAACCCTGGTGGCCATGACCGAATATATAAGCCAACATTGCCCATAAACCATGGCCTACCTTTGAGAACTAAATCCCATTCGTATTTCGATTGGAAGATGATTTGCAGAAACCCTAGCACCATGAAGTTGACCTCTAGCATAGGGCAATGCAATTTTTAGCTTGTCCAGGGTTTAATCCTCTCCATCGATGGCTAGATGCCAATGAATTTTGCAATCACCACATTTTTCTTTAATTTCTCTACTTTCGAATTCAGATACATATCTTGGATACTAATACAAGACACATCTTTATCTATTTCAATATTAACATTACCCATAGAATGTCTATTACCATTCTAACCTAGTCTTTCCTACCTCTTATCTAGATTTTTAGATCTGTTACCCTCTTTCCAAATTCCATCCCCTCCCTGACTATCCTTATCTTTCGCCACCGAAGATGAAGAACTAGAACATGGTTTTTGCTTCTCGACATTGCTAATTTTTTATCATTTTCTTTCTCACCTTCACAACTTTTGCTATTTTCGCTCATTTCACTAGTTTTTAATATATTGATATTAATATTTATATTAAATTAATGATTATAAAAATTAATATTTATAATTATATTGTATTATATTATATTATATTAATATAAGATTCTCAAAGAAAATTATATTAATATAATAGACATCAAATTTGCACAGTCCATAATGAAGTATAAATAATAATTCAAAATTAATTCATAAAATTAAAGAAAATAGAGTAAAAAATAAAAAAGAATGAACAAAATATATGTAAAAAATACAAAATGATGTAACTATATTATAAAACTAGTAATATAATTGTAGTTCAGTGTTTCAGGATTTAACTGTGTGCAAGTTTTTTCCTCAACGTTTCAGATGACACTCCATGATCCATCATCAGGAGAAAGAGAAAGAGAAAGAGAAGAGAAGATGGATCATGGATTTTCTCTTCTCTTGCTCTTTTTCCTGATGATGGACCATGGAGTGTGATCCAAAATGTTGAGGAAAAAACTTGCAAAGAGTTAAATCCTGAAACACTGAACTACAATTATATTACTAGTTTTATAATATAGTTACATCATTTTGTATTTTTTACATATATTTTGTTCATTCTTTTTTGGTTTTTACTCTATTTTCTATAATTTTATGAATTAATTTTGAATTCTTATTTATATTAAATTATATAAATTAAATATTATATTATTTCTAATATATTTCCATTAATCTTTTGGATTGGAAAATAATACTATTATTACAATACTTCAAAGACAACCAAGCCACATAACTCTTGTTATTAATTCTTTTATCTAAACACATAAAATTTAATTCCCTTGTTTCCTAAATAAATTGAAAAAATTTGAGATGTACTTTCAACTATATAACTAGCAATCATACCTTGGTGTGCAATGGGTACACCGCGGAGTTGCGGAAGTTCAATTTCCATGTCTTTAAGTGAATGATGATTGTCTTGTATCCCTTGGATATATGTATTTTTTTTTAAGTGTTGTGAACCAATTTGCATAATCTTAATGGATCTCTAGATCCTTGTGTTTTCTTAGTAGGTACTTAAAATGTGTGAGCTTTCATGTTTGGTGTGTAGTCTCTATTTGCATGCATCCCCTTTCTATATTCTTGTTCATGCATTGCACCTTAGTTTCATTTGCATCTCTCTATCCCTTTGTCTCTATCTCCCCTTCTTTCTTCCTCTATGTTATGTCTTGATGTCATTATAGAAACACAATGCTAGCTCAACACACAAAGCGACTATGATAGGACACATTCACACAACGTACCTAGGCAATTGATCCTACCTAAAGGAGAGAGAGAGAGTGAGACAAGGGAACTAATCATGTAATAGTTGGAGATAAATAGGATTCCTATACCTTGAGTTTTGGCCTATGGACATTTATGATCATAAATTTGTAGGTTCCTTAAGGTCGACCTAATTTGTATTAAAAGGCTGTCAAAACTATGGTTTCTTATTACAAAATTTGCATTCATCCTGTAGTCAACATTTTTTTGTAACCATGCAAGTATGTAACCTATATAATTATTTATTTCTCTTAAATTCTTTATTTGTATAAATTTATTTTTAATTGTTTATATACAACCTTTTTCGTTGCTCATTTAATAGTTAAAAATTTTGAACTTGTAGGTGGAGAATTCCATGGAAACTTCTCTAGGATTTCATCTCTCATGTGATATCAAAGGCACCATTTTAAATATTAAAGCCATACATTTTTTTATATTTGAAGAGACATTTCCTAAAAAAATAACATAGTGACAAAGCGTGAAAGAAAGAGATATAACATATATATTTTTAAATAAATCTATATACATTTGAAAATAGGGTATTTGAACTTGACATATTTGAATATTTATACAAATAGTCTATTACCATAGAGAGAGAGAGAGTCTAAAACAAAGAAAAGATCATGGGCAAATTAACAACGAGGGTTGATGATATTAAAGTTTTATTGATAGAGATAGATAGATAGATAGAGGGATAATCTAAAAAAGAAAAGATCATGGGCAAATTAACTATGGGGGTTGATGATATTAGACCTCCATTTTGTGTGTATCTTGCAATCATTGGAATTCATGAGACAACATCTTTTTAGGTTATGTTTGACCAATATGATGGATTTTGACCACATTAATGCTAATAGATGATGAAATGCATCCATCTTTTGGGAATAGGAAGTTGACTTTGATGGATGAACTAGATTCAATAGAAGGAAGAGATAAATGCCACTCTTTAGAAAACATATTTGATTTTCATATTTTTGGTCCATTGGCATATCAAGAGATATGTATTAGAAGAAGTATTATCTATTTATGAAATACACAATGTGCACACACTACAAATTACTGATATCAAAGCAAATCATCGACAAGCAATGCCCATGAAAGTAGATCCAACATGTTGAACATGTTTGTGAGAGAAATGTGCTTTGAACCTTCATCCACCTATCTTATTGTTGATCTGTAAAGCATATGGCATGATACACTTAACAAAATTTTCTATGGACAATTGGTAGGTTTTGATTCTTGGTGTGCAATTGCATTTGATAGTCTCATGTTTGTTTTGCATAAAGCCACATGTAATATTACCTTTCACTTGATATATATTTTGTAAGGTATTTTTGTGTACTAGTGCTTTATTTCCCTGTGACAAAGAATTTGTGGTGTTGGTACATAGGGAAGTGTTTGATAAAATGCCTTACATAAAACATTAGTGGCACTAGTTAGATGCACATTCACAATGTACAAACCTTTTAATTACATAGAATACAATTACTTCTCTTGATTCAAAGCCTTCTTATTCTCAAAATGGTCTTCATTTTTCATTAAAATCTATATTTTAAATATGATATAGTATAATATAATTGTATATTTAAATATTTTTTAATGCAATTATATTTATTTTATGCATAAAATCTATAATATAATTATATTTTTAAATATATTATATTTTTAACAATATAAATTATTAAATATAAATATAATATAATAATATATAACAATATGCATTTTACTATTATATTATAATTTAAATAATAATATAATATACAATAATAAACATAATTATAATTTTGAATTTATATATAAAATAAATATATAATTTCTTACAAATTCAAATATAAAAGATAGAAACATGTAACATTAACCAACCATGTTTGCTTGTGTTGGCATACTCTATTTGCTCCATTTGAAGATATATTGAAATTGTCGTATTTGTAAAATGAGTTGTTATGAGGAGAATCCCAAGAAAAAGAGAAATAGAGAGCTAGAGAGGGAGACAAAGATATATATAGAGAGGTGGAGACCTAGAGAGAGAGAGATTGAGAGATATCATAGAGAGGAGGTGTGAGTTTAGTAGGTAAAACTTTGAGTTGTAAAAATTAAAGGTTGAAGATCTTTTAGTGGAGAGAGATCAGTGGATCATAATAATTGTTGCAATAAATTTTCTACCATCAACAATGGATCAAGATGAATAGGACAAGTTGGATAGAAGAGATAGATCTACTATTAGGTTGTGTCTTTGTATTTAAATCTTGATTAATGTTTTAGTTAAAAATATTGGTAAGAGTTTATGAGATAAAATTATTACATTATATCAAACAAAGTGTCTTGTAAATAAGATATTTTTCAAAAAACATTTGTATTCTCTAATTATGCATGAAGGAGACTTTGTAGCCAAACATTTAAAGAATATAAATTTATTTTTAAAAATAACTTATTTATAAGACATTTAGTTTGATACAATGCAATATTTTTTCTAATAAACTCATAGCAATGTTTTGAACTAAAACATTCATCAAGCATGTATTAGAAAGACAACCTAATCTATCTATCTATCTATATATATCTTTTAAATTAGTCTCTAATTCTCTCTCTATTCACTCCTTTCTATCTCTCACTTTTATTTCTTCCCACCTCTCTCCTTTACTCTTTCTCTCTTCATCTCTTTGTATCAACCAATCTCTCTCTCTCTCTCTCAAATGATGCAAAGTAACTTCTGCACCCCCAGTTCTAGAGAACGAAGAAAGGATATTGATCCCCTTTAGATAAATAGGCCTCAAAACAAAAATATAGTATCCTATAATGAACATCCAATGCTCAAAGGAGGATGACGTAACATCCACCAATGACCATCTCAATGCACTCAAAAATCTTAAATTGGAAACAATAGATCCTCTCGACTACACAAAATTCGACATCCAGACATGTTTGCACCATGCCTTGTTCAATCAGAAATATGATACAAATAGGGGAGACTCACTAATGCTTGAGAGCATTATATCAGCTTTAATTAACTTTTGCATGATTTGGGTGTGGCCTCCTCCTCTCACCACCTCGTATAAAGCATTGTTCTCATGTTTATTTTGAGCTCTCAAGAATGTATGCCTTTGTTCTTCATTCCTTGCTTCTTCATCTGATTTTTCATTGATGAGTTGACAAGAATTCCACCGGAGTAGGAACAAGCAAGTAGGCACAGCCACTGGGCAGGCAAGTTGATCACATTTAAATAAACAGGAAAATTGGAAGTCGAGGCTGTTGATTAATATATAAATCTAGATTCGACTACATTTAAACGACTCAATCAAGTTGTCCATCCTTTGGATTTGGGGCATAATGTATCCCTTAGCTACTTTGCATTGCATGTTGCAATATGCAATCCCAATTATTGTAGCATATGTTTATTATGCAATGAAACCAATTCATTTATTGCAATCAAATTTGTTAGGGGAAAAATAATTATTTATTCTTTAGAGACCTAAGGAAGAATTTGAACATGAAATTAGAAGCCCCTAGTTTGGCAGTGTTGGCTTTGCATTCCATAAATGTGAAAGTAGTGTACGAAAAGCAACTTATCTTGATTCTTCTTTGTTTTGCTAAGAAATCATGTTCAATGTAACTACTGTCTCAGAGCTTCCCCAAATTGTTGCCACATTCAATGCTCCAACATGCATAGTAATGTCTCTCAATGGTGGTAGTTGAACCGAGTCACCAAAGAGGATGAGTGAGTGAGCACGAAATGGAATTTGATTATGATTAGGAAATGCTTCACACAATCAGTTGTCAATGTGTTCTAACAACCTTGGCCTGATGAAACTCGTTTCATCAATTAGAATATACTGACTAAAAAACATGCTCCCTTGGAATGTTGGTAGTGTGTGCCCCTATAGAGGATCCATCTTTTTTTATTGAAATGCGAAGACCAAAATGTATGATAGTTGCATATATGTTGAAAGTTGCCATGATAGTTGGTGTGAGAATTAATAATAGTGATATGCCATGTGGTGTTGTTCCTGAAAGGGATGATCTTATGTTGGTTATCATGTTTGATTTCCTTGTACCTCCAGTTTCTTGTATAATCATCCTAATTGGTGGTTGTGTGTTACAATTATATCAAAGGTTTCACGTTGTCCAGTAGATAAATTGTTTGGTGTAGGGCGAGTTGTTCCAACATGTGGGAGCTAGTATGTTGAACAATTGGGATCTGTGAAATCAATTGCTAATACCTGCAAGAATAGGTTGATGGTTGGTGGACCCCAATTGTGGTTACAATCAATCTCATGTTGGCTAAGCATGTCAAGCTTATTTAGTTGAATAGTTAAACCTGGGTGCAATCCTTATAAGACCTACCATTCTTCAAGATTATTTTATTGGATTGCATATTAGTTGTCACAAGGAGACTCATTATTGGTATTGGTAGATGACTTTGCAGTTGTTTGTTTCACATAATAATATTTAAACTGACTTCATTTCATGTTGATGATATTTATAGTAAAGTTAAAATGAAATAAATGTAAATTATATTTCAACAAAATATAATGTCAATGAAATAAAAATTTATTGTGATATACTATATTTCATATCATTTTCAAGTATATAAATATATTTTAATCTATTTTTCTATTACATAAATTGCATATTTATATTAACTATATTTACTATTTATATATATTTATTATCAAATTATAAGTATATTTTATATATAGAATTTATATTTTAATTATATAGGTTATTATACATTATAATAGTATAAATAAAATAAAAAAAATTAAATTATATTTTATTACAAGTGTGATCGGAAACGTCGATTTAAAAAAAGCAACACATAGTGTCTTCCAGAAGCTCTACACATAAATATATATTATAAATTAAAATCCCTTCCCTTTTCAACCGTTTTCCCTTCCCTTCAAAAAAAAAATCCGGCAGGGGACATTTAAACTAAATCAGATTTTTCCCTTCCCTTCTTCTACATTTAAAATCCGTTTTTCGTTTTCCCTTCTTCTACATGATTTTCCCTGGTGTGACAACAACTAACGAGTTTAGAAAATTTCCTGGCTACGATGACATAGAAGGAGAAAATAGGGACAGCGGCTTGAAAAACAACGACGGAAAAATGACGCTCGGGATGGTTTCAACCGTCTTGCCAACTGATGTGGAAAATTTTTAACCGTTGATACGCCAAGTCAGCTCATTACTTCACAAAGGGAACGCCTTCGGCGTAACTAGCACTTGCACGCGTAGGGAGTTCAAGGAATACGCCGATAGGGAACCCGACGAGTTTAGAAAATTTCCCGGCGTGTATTTTAGGGTGTGAGACAATTCCGAACACCATAATGCTCACATATAAAAGCCTATCGGCTAATTAATCGTTGTTCACTGCTAGTTCAAAATTTAGTAAGTAAATGACTGTCCATTATGTCGAAGGATGAATGGGAAAAGATTTTTACAAATCCATATTACCTATTATTATTAATTTTTTTTTCAAGGAACGAAACATATGAAAAAGACGAGGGACTATCGTCCAGATCTTATTTATTAAAAGAATTAAATTTTGAAAAAACTGGAAAGTTAAGAGAATCCTAAATGGGGACAGAATTGTTTTTCAATAATTAATAACGAACACAAAAATGTTTATGTGCCAGCCTTTATAGCTCAGTGGTAGAGCGTCAGTCTTGTAAACTGAAGGTCCGCAGTTCGATCCTGCGTGAAGGCAATTTTACCCTTTTACGGATGTTGTAAATTCATGAGATAATTTTTAAATTGTTTATAATAAAAAAACTATAGAAATCATTCTTTGAGATGAAACATAAGGATAATACAGCTTGCTTTCTCCTTTTTAAATTCATGAGATTAATTTTTAAATTGTTTATAATAAAAAAACTATAGAAATCATTCTTTGAGATGAAACATAAGGATAATACTTTTAAGATTTTTTTTTTAATAATAAACTTGGAAGGTTTAGGAGGAGAACAAAAATGGGCAATGACCTATATAATAGTCATTGACATATAAACATACTCACTACTTAACTGACGAGTTAGCAATGACAATTGTAACAAAATATCACACACCCCTAGCCCACCCATACCCAAAAGTATAACAAAACAAAACATATTATAACCCTAGCACCATCCATCTACAAGCCAAAAAACACACTTCAACAAAGAACCCAAATTCATAAGATTAATTTTTACATTGTTTATAATAAAAAATTATATAAATCATTCCTTGAGATGAAACATAAGGATAATACAATATAATTTAAAAATTTGAATTTTTTTGATAATAAACTTGGAAGGCCCAGGGGTTGAACAAAAACGAGCAAAAACCTTAAAATATAGGCATCGAGACAACGACCAATATACTAGTCATTAACATATAGACATACCCACTACCCAACCAACGAGCTATCGACAATGGCAGTCATAACAAAACATCGCACACCCCCAACCCATCCATACCCAAAAGTATAACAAAACAAAGCATATTATAACCCTAGCACCACCCACCTACAAGCCAAAACCCAGAGTTCAACAACAAAACCATGGGGTTGGTGCAAATTATGCAGGGCCCAAGCACCTGCATCATAAGCATTACATTTCTTACATTATTTGACCTTACCCAATGCAACTACCTCCTTTGAACTTTCACTATCGTAGAACATAGAAAACATAAGAATTGCCTCAATAGGCAAAGCCACCTTGAGAGTCTTTGCAATCACCTCCAACGAATGCTAAAGACATTTGATGCCTCTTAGTTGCATGCAGATGGTCAAGAAGGCAACCAAAATACACTTTAGATTGATGAACCAAATCCTTGATATAATCTATCAAATACAAACTAGCCACATTCAATAATAACGATGCACAAGACAACATTTGCGTAGCATCGAACACATTATGCTTGCCCTACATGTGCTTAAGATCCACATAAGATTTGTCATTGTAGAATGAATTCTCACACTCGATGTGCCATCCATATCCTTGGCCTCAAAACCGAACCACCTAGTGATGAAGCTCTGGGTTTTTGATCTCCTTATCCATGAATGCCATGAAGTCGACCACTATCTCCTTCCCAGAGACCAGATGTTGCCTCTGCTTCTTTTCCACAACCATCTCCTTCCCCTTTCACCTACCCATCTTATTCTACTGCCTAGGCCCTACAATAGCCGAAGAAGGCATATGTCTACCATTGCTAGCAACCATCACCTCATCAACCTCTATCCTGCCAGTCAAAGCATGACAGAATTGCCTTCATGACTAAATGTTTGTTGATTAGTCAGAGGTTTATGGTGTTGGTGCAAAGTTAAAGGTTTTGATCCAAAGGCACAATAGGCACAATGTTGATGCTTCACAAAAGTAATGTCTTTGCACAGTTGCCTTTTACAGTTACCTATGTCATGTCTTTTACTATGATCTCTTGGCAGAGTTGAAGGTTGTTGATGTCTAAAGGTCTCTGAACTCTTTGATAGCATTTGAGTAGTCTATGGAAGCTTTGAAATAAGGATATGACATCTATTAAAGTTGAAACCTTTTTGACAAAATGCTTCAAAGTCAAGTTGTCGAAGTGAAGTTCTTCTTGACAACATGTTAGGGTTTGTATTATTTCAAGTCAGTGGGCAATTTTGAGATTAGGGTTTGCAAATATCTAAAAGACCTAAAAACCCTAAGTCCTTAGTGTTTAAACCCTAATGTATGAGTTTTTAAACCCTTCATTGACTGATAGTTGCTTTTTGTTATATTTAGAAGGTGACCGGTGATCAGAGGTTAAGAACCACTTAAGTTATCACTTAAGGGTATCACCTTCATTAGATGATCAACCCCCTCATCCTAAGGAGACTGGCTCTATCTGATGTTTGCTACATGGACGAGCGACAAGTTTTAATCAACAAACTGTGTTAAATCCCTTCGTGGCACGAAAGAGGAAATCAACGGTGGCAATTTGAATTCTTTTTAAATTTCAATGGTTATTCTTTCTGTCCAATCTTTGACGGGCATATGACTGTCTTTTGTGCAAAGCAGTTATTTAGTCAATTCTTGCAACTGCTTCCTTGTGCCTGTGAGCCTGTGATTTTGGATTGATGATAGTGTGAAATTCTTCAGAGGATACTCTTACAAGTTTGCAGATGGAGACTTTTATACTATATATATAGATTTGGCATTATTTAATGAAGAAGTGTAATGTTAGATGGAGAATCTTTTGTGTGTTTTGTTTAGATGATGAGATAGTAAAAAGGAATTCTTCAAATATCAGAGAAGCATGAAGGCATATTATGTTGATTGTCGCAGAGATTAGTGAATGAGGCAGCTATATTGACTGTTGCAAAATGAAGATGGTAAGGTTTTAATGCATATTTTAATGTTTATCTATATTGAACATAATTTTGGATGCATTGGTGATGCAAGCACACATGTTTGTGTTGAATGTATGTTAGAAAAGTTATGTAGCAGGAAGATATGCAGAGAAGGAGGTTCTTGATGTAAATGTGAATGTCTTTTGGGCTTAGTGACTATGTGTTGCAGGTGATTGTAATGATGCCATTGTAAATAGAGCAGTGCTTTTTTGTGTTGAGTGTAAAAGATGTATGATTTGCAGGGTATGAATATGACAGAGACAGTGTATGCTGAAGTAAGTTTTGCAGTATGATGTCAAAGTGTGGTGATGTCAAGAAGAAATTGTTGTGTAAAAGTTATTGTGTGTCATCTTCTTGGTCATTCAAAGAGGTTCTGTCAAGATGTGTGCAAAGAATTGATGCAAACTCTTCATGATTATTGTTTCTTATTCATATCTACATTAGTCTACATCTTGTGTGTGGGATTCTTGTAAAGAAGTTATCATTCATGTATGCAAGAAGGGATAAGTGTTGATTGTTTGATATGATGATACACGGACAAATGTGTGTGGTTGTATGTGTGTCTGAGAGATTATGTGACAGAAAATGATGTTATTGTAAAGAAATCAATGTACTTTTGTGATTAGATGTATGGTGGTCTTGAAGAGTTATTCTTTTGTACCAATCTAGGCGATATAAGGTGTTTGAATAAAAGAGTTATAGAACTCATCTATAACCTTTGTAATCATTATAAATAGAGTAGCACTCTGTGTTTATTTTCTTGTTTTAAGATTGGAGTTGATGTGATCAATGAGATCATGTGATCAGTGAAATCCTAGCCAGCAAGGCATGTATGTAATTAGTGAGATTTTGATCAGTGAGACCTAATAAAAGTTTGGTGAGGTTAGACAGTGGTGTTTCCCTAGATAGGTTTTTCCACTTTAAACATTTGTGTTATGGTTTCATGATTTTGTTGCTCTCTATGTCTTTGGTATGTTGATGTTAATTGTATTCATATTGGGATGATGAATGAATTAGTTTTATCAGATCACTTATTCGCCCCCCTCCTCTCAGTGATCCATTGTATTCCAACAAAAGGAATGATGGAAAACACTGCCATCTTGCAATAAAATGTCACCCGATACAAGTTGAGGAAAACCCAAGCCAAACATGCAAACAATGATTACCCCTATGTCATTTGCTGTCATGTCTCCCCATTATCGGGTGAAGACTTTTTAATATAAAAATCTCTCTCTAAAGATATAAAGTTTGTTTGTTAAAGGTAAAAAAAAAAATTAAATTTATTTAGGAAACTATAACATTTTGAAATATAGATTTCCTTAATTATTATTTTTAGATAAATTAGTGGGAGTTTTATCGGGGCATACCTATGAAAATATTATAGAAATTATACATATATTTATATAAAGTTTATTTACTAAAGGTAGAAATAAAGTTTAAATTATTTAAGGAAACTATAACATTTTGAAATATAGATTTCCTTAATTATTATTTGATTATTATTTTTAGATAAATTAGTGGGAGTTCTATTAGTGCCTCGACCTATGAAAATATTATAGAAATTATACATATATTTATTTAAAGTTTATTTACTAAAGGTAAAAATAAAGTTTAAATTTATTTTAAGGAAGCTATAACATTTTGAATATAGATTTCCTTAATTATTATTTGATTATTATTTTAAGATAAATTAGTGGGAGTTCTATTGGGGTCCTGACCTATGAAAATATAAGTTTACAACAATAGTTACATATTTCAACTAAACATCAATAACTAAATGGCTTACAACTAACCAACCAACCACTAGAAGAGGTAACCATACTAAAACAACCAAAAACTATTAACTAGCCCCTTCTATTTTTCTATCTATTTTTTTTGTTTTAATCACTTTGGCTTTCCTTCTTTTGACCATTGTCCATTCATATGCACTATGTTTCATAGGAGACATAACTTCTTCCTCTTCATTATTTTTCTTAGTATTAGAGGTAGAATCATCTACAAAAGAATCCTACTCAAATATTTATTGCATCAATAGGCATTCCTCTGAAGTAGCATACAATTATAAAAGTTTTAAAAGTTCATCTCTAGCCATTTCTTCCCTTTTTTGAGATTTTTTTCTTGAGACCTCATACTGACTTTGAAAGCAACTTCTTTCTTTGGAGCATCACTGCCAAACTCTCTCATTTCAAAGGTAGTAAGGGTACCAAACAATTTGTCTACAGTGTTTGTATCCAAGTCTACGTTCTCCTTAATAGCAGATACCTTATGGCTATAAGATTTGGCAAGACATCTCAGAACCTTCTTTACAATTTTATCTTCTTCCACTTTGCCACCAAGATCTATGATTCCATTGACCACTTCATTCACCCAGAGCATATATCTAGCAATGTCTTCATCCTCTGTCTTTTTTAGGGTCTCAAATTTGCTTTTGAAGATTTGCATCTTTGCTTGCTTTACTTTCTTATCTCCTTCATAAATGGTTTCATGCTTAACCCAAACTTCTTTAGTGGAATTGCAGCTCACTACCTTTGAAAGTTTTGAATCAGCTAACCCACTCATGATAGCAAAATTTGCCTTGGCATTATCATACTTCTTAACTTCATCTGAGTCTGTAGGAATAGTATCAAGAACTTTGTAACCAATCTAGATAGACTCCCAAACTCCACGCCCTAGAGAATTGATATATGCTTCCATCCCTAGCTTCTAAAAAGCATAATTTGTTCCATCAAACCTAGGTATCTTGTTGGATCCATTAAGTGCCATCCCAGACCTTTGTCAAGTGATTAAGCATCCTTCAAAGGAACTTGGCTTTGATACGAATTGTTGAACACACCAGGATACTGAGAGGGGGGGTGAATCAGTATCCAATTAAACTTCAAGTCCTCTGGAGAATATTAAAACTTAAGCATTACAACATCAACATAGACATGAAAGATTAACACAATGCACATCAACACATAACACCATATCTACTTGGAAAAACCAAGAAGGGAAAAACTACGGTGAGGATTAACTCACAATATATGAAGCTCAAAATTACAACTTTGTTTTAGGGCTACAACCCAAGGAAGCTACTACTCCCATAAAACCTTGATTTAGGGTCACTCCCAAGGAAGCTACTACTCCATGAAGACTTTGTTTTAGGTTCACTTCCAAAGAAGCTACTACTCCCTGAATTGAGAACAAATTCATAAAAGATTATGTATGACAGTCCTTCTACTCTCTAAAAACTGACATTGAAATTCACACCTTTGATTATTGCAATATTGCCTCTTCACATTTCCTTCTGATGACTGGATCAATTAGGCAAACTCTATACTTGATCACTATTATAGATATGTCTTCAAGATGAATCAGGACATCATCTAAAACTTCTGCTCTTTCTCCTTCAGTCGCACATCATAATGCATTCATTCTGCTCCTTATCTTGCTTGGGAACCTTATCAATCACATTGCAATCACACTTCACCTAACTCAATTTGGTTTACCATTTATACATGATATTGCATTGATTACATTGCTTGTCAACCAGAGACAACATGAAAAATACATTTACAAGTCAACCAGACAACACACAACATGAAATGTATTGAGGACAAGTCCTAAACAAGACTGCACGCTACACCAATAGAAGACCCATGCCTTATAGACATCAACACTTGCTTAACCATGTCCAAAACATTCTTCACAGCATAAAAAATCAAGGAATTACATCCACACACTTTGCTCATTTGAATATAGGACAATCTTAAGAAAAAACATATGAAACTCGAAGCATAACGACCACAACAACTTGAAAACCTTGTGTAGTACTAGAAATAAGAAAGATCTTCATGAAACTCTTCCAGATGAGTCTACAAGACTTATACAACATCTCTAAACACTCTTTTATCTCTGCACATCAAGGATTTTGTGTCACACATCTTCAACCATGAACTCTAAGAACAACTAGTCATCCAGAGCACACTGCAACATACTATCATTGGAAAATTGAGCTTGCGGATCACCAGTAACCTTGAAACTGCAAGAGAGCATGTATTGCACATCCATAAACATGTCCACAAAACTGAAAAGGCAAACATTCACATCTAGAGGAATGCAGAGCATGCCAATAGGCCTTCAACACCACTTTACTTTGTTAGAGCACATGCTGATACTCTATCATGCATAACTTTCACATCAGAAGAACATGTGATCTGAAACTCTCGAATTATTACCTTCACTATACCTTGAACATAGTTCCAAAACTGCATAGCCATAACTGCTAAAATGGACGAATGCGGAGCAATCTCCAAGATAGTCTTCAAAGGCAGTCATCTTGTAGCAGAAACTATCACCAACTTCTAGAGGCCAAACCTTCTCTATATCAACACATGCATTCTTAGGAATAGTAGGAGAGTTCATACAATATGCTTCAAGCCACCAGTAACATCTTCCCAACATCAGCAACACATTTGATCATCTTAGTGCTTCTAATTCCCATATTAATATAACTTCATACTCAACTCTGCATTGATCAAGGCATGACATCCAACCATGAACTTTAGTAACCACGTTATATTCAACATGACATCCAACCATGAACTATAACTTCTCTGCTAGATAGGACATGACATCCAACCATGAACACCATCACACATCAATGACAACCTTGTGATAGTGTTGACATCAATGACAACCTTAGGAACCGTATGTGTAACATTCTCCCCCTCTCAAAATTGCTTAAACTTCAAAATAGATAAAATAACATAATAGAATTTCAATCAAGAATTAGCGATAACAAAGTAGTTTAACTACTAGTATTATTTTCTCTAATAATATAATTTTATATTACTTCACATAAAGAAATAACAACTATAGATGACCATTTACTTGTCGACGGTCATGATCAAACCTGACTTAGTTTTTGACAATAACCTCAGTTTAATGAATCTAGTTGACAATCGATGATTTGTCGAGTCAGAACCAAACTTAGACCAATTGGTCAAACATAACTTACCATACTCGATGAAGGTTCACTAAACTATGAAAGCATGAGCCTTAGATGGCAAACAATCTATTCTTATTGATACGTATATTCTCTTCTCTCTGATGATTCTCTCCCTCTCTTTCTTAGAGGGTGGAAAACCTATCTCCTGGCTACAACTTACATTCACCAAACTGGGATTACTACATCGTTAGTCAATCCATAAACCTTATGAATAAATAATCATAACATCTTATAATCACGTGTCTAGTTTCTAATCACATAAACATAAACTCATGATATCATTGATTTATCTTGACATTTTCACATAACGTCAAATCATTAATTCATGCATAATTAACTACTAATTATGTGCAAGTAAAAAGTAAATCATATGCAAAATTTGGGGTGTGACATATCTCCCCCCATAAGATTCACCATCCTTGATGATCTAGTGTATCAATAATATAAAGTTTTTGTTCAACTTTAAAGAGCTTAAAACAAATGAGGAAATCTCTGATAAAATCATGGTAACCTTCCCATGTGGCACTATCCTCTGCATACTAGTCCCAATAGACCTTACATTGTGTAACCTCTCTATTACGCAACCGGAGCTTGCGAACTTCGAGCACCTTGAGAGGCTCAATCATGACCACTTTTGGGTCTTGTACCTATAAAGTATTCTAATCAAGAATATTATTATCACCTGTTATATACTTTTTCAAATATGAAACATGAAAAACATTGTGCATCCTGGCAAGAGCTAGTGGTAGAGCGATTCTGTAGGCAATGTTGACCTATTGTCCTCTACCCAAAGTCAAATGGCCAACTTCAAAATCTTGTTGAAATCCCTTGAGATGTTGACTCTATAAGCCTAAAATCCTTCAAATCTTAGTATTTTCCTTGTAAAAACCCTTGAAAATTCATTTGGGGAATCCTTGCAAAAAACCCAGAAAAACCTAGAAAATTTGAAGCTTTTACCTTAATTTTTGCCCCTCTTTTAGCCTTTATCACCAAAATTTCATGTTCATGAACTAACAAAAAATGACTAAGGCATGAAATAGTTCCTTCCCCTTTATCGGCAAAATTTAGGTTTTATGAACTTGTGAAAAGTTCATTTTTTCTCAAGTTCTCTGATTGGCCGATTCTGTTGCAAGCATGTGCATAATCGGTGTTGTCATTGATGTCAACATATTCTTGTTGTCATTGGTGTCAACTGTATCTTATTCTATTACTTGTTTAGAATACTTATATGTTGAGGATATTGAGAAAATTAGCCTCTCCGGAAGAAACAAGTGAGTTACAAAGAAGTGCAGTACAAACAATGAGTTGTATGCTGAAGAACAGTCTAGTAAATTGCTCCGCATTTATTCCTGCTTGAAGATCATGGTCTGCAGATTGGAATTAAATTCAAAGTATGTCTGAGGATGCTACATTCCAGGGCTAAGCCATACGCATGAAGATCTTAGTGAGTTTTGTTCACCGGAGTGAAATCTACTTTTTCTGTAGGTTTAGTTGAGACAGGAAGATAGTATTTGGCTCTACATTCCTCCGCAATAAAATATTTTGTTCTGCGGTTCTAGAGGGAAGTCTGGGATGATGATAAGTGCCTATAGTTGCAATGGTTTGTGGTTTGGTGGTCCGCAAGCTATGTTTGTTTTATGACAGTTGAAGACAGTAAAGTTCATGTGTTCCGGTGAGAAGATTCCTATGGATAAAGTGGTTAAGGTTCATGTGGTTTCTCATGATGATTATAGTGTGCTTGTGGATGTCTCCTAATCATGTTCCTATCTAGAATTTGGTCCACATTAAGAAATTGAGATGGTGTGAGAAGATTATTTCTAGATAGCGTAGCGTGTAACCAATCTTGGCCGACTTGGTTGATCCCAGTAATTGCGGAGATCTCTAGAAGATTGTGGAAGCATGTTGTGGCATGGAAGATCGTGTTTGAGTCCTAGCTAAGGCATGGCATGATCTGCATTTCATTCCCTTTGCATGATATTGTAATAGGTTAGGACCTATTTTGTAATTGTTTGTAATATCGACCTTGGAGATTGTTCCAATGGTTGATGATTGTGATGCCAATCTTGATGATCATTCCAAGGTCGATGTAGTGTATAAATACTTGTAGTTGAGTCATGGAAAAGGTGTCTGTTACTAAATTATGTTCACACCTAATTTAGTTAGACCCGATTTGCAGATTGTTTCAAAAGGAGTAAAAGGAAACTTTTAAGTTATGCAATCAGTGAATGCATGATGTCTTGACAAGAGAAAACAAGGATTAGTTGACAGGATAATCTAACAGTCCAATCAGGACTGTCAAACCATCATGACAAGTGAATATCTAATGGCAATATATCAGAAAGTCAATGAAAGATGAATAATCTAACTGGTTTTATCTTTCAGTTATAAGATGATTGAATTATTCAAGTGATCACATTTCAGTGTGAAAGAGAGGTATTTATAAAACTGTCATTTCATATCATGTTTTGAACATATGTTTCATATCAGTTTCAGTTATTCTGTCCTATGCATTTGATTCAAAAAGAAACATACATAAATCATCTGCATAAGGTAAAGTAACTGATCATATTTAAAGAAATGTTTAAATGTGTCCCACACAAGCCTTGGGAGTGACTAAACTGAGCAATGCAGACATATGCAAGCTATACATCTAAGGATAAAAGGAAAGAGAAAGAACATATGAGAATATTAAATATCCATCATTACATTTTATCAGAAGGCTGATGTCATCAGTTGAGAGCTAGTCTTCATGTCTTTATCTTTAGCTCCAAATCATGTCAGTGTACCTACCAAATTGGGGGAAAAGCCCTATTAGAAGTTTTAGATATTTAAGATTATCACATTCTTTTATCAACAGACATATCAACTTGCATACATTTTGCATTTTATGTGAATGGATCAAATCAAACATGTACAATAAATTAGATCATCATGAGAAAGGTCAATCAACTTCAAGAGGTATGTTTTTATGCTAACTTGTTTGTTCACTATGCAGGTATAGGAAAAGCAATGTTACTGATTTGAAAACATTAAAACATGTGGAGAAAATGTGGCTCCCACAAGGGTTGAGCCCAGCATGTTTTCCTTTTTATTCATTTGAAAAGGATATCAGATTGCAAAAAGATAGAATGCATTATTCAAGAAGATATTATGCATCATAAACATTCAACTTGCAAAAAGAGTGAAGTCATCATGATAAAAGTGAAAAGGAGCAATTGCTCCTATAAACTATGCCCACTTGAGAGAAGCAATGATTCTAAATCAAGTCATCAATAGGTAGAACACAAAAGTACAGTCATGAGAAGGTATTCTTCTTTATTTCTATCATCATTAGAATGTCTTTCTGTTGTTCATACTTATGCCTGTTGGGAATTAAGGTTTCTCAACCTTGGTAATTCCTTACATTTGTAATGTTTGGATTTATTTAATTGCCTATATTGTAAATACTTGTAAATTCTATATTGTCATATTGTGGGATGTGGCACTGTGATGTGTCGATCCTACATGGAATATGACAACTTGTAATTTTGTCCTCACATGAGGAGATAGGTGTCCCACTTTGTGGTAGGAGCATTTTTCCATGTGTCGGCATCTTCCATGTTGTGTAAGGGAATGTTTGATGGAAATGGTTATGACGGATTCCTATGACGAATCTATGACATGTAAGAGTCGAAAATAGAAGTCTATAAGACAGGTGATGACATGTGTCACGAAGCATCTTTGAATAAGGCATATTTGGGTGCCCCAAGGTGGAATATGACATGTTGTAAGAGAATATGCTATTTATAGCATGTGTATGACAGATTCTCTTACAGCTGTAAGTTGTAACTGCTATGACAGATTCTATGACGGTTGTAAGTGTCGTAAGAGCATCTGTCAGCCCATTTTGGAAATAGGTGACCTCTTTGGGATGGGAGCTATGGACAAGTGTTAGGCACATTCTACAATGTTGACCAAATGTCCTTAGGTGTGGGTTTTGGTCCATGAAGCCATGTTGGATGCCCATTCCAAGATAGGTCCAATATTGCCTTGTATTTTCTATTTAAACAGGTGCTTGGAGATGGAGTTTGTATCACAGGTTTACAGGTACTGTTATGCTACCAGATTGACTCCAGACATGAGTGTCAAAGACCATTGAAGCTTGCGTCGCAAGTGTATTGTAAACAACTTTCAGATTTGTTAATACATTGTGCAGGTTTCTGAGTGTGGGGTTTTTCACCCGATAATGGTTTTCCCCACTATAAATCTTTGTCTCTCTTCTTCTTTCTTTCTTTCTAGTTCTTGTGTATTGTTGTAGTAACTCTGTTAGATGTTGTATGTTGTTGTAGTGATAAGGAATAAATTGAATTTGTATAGCTCTCCCCTCATTAGATTAGTGTAGGAAGCGATTTCCGCACACCTAGCTTCCTTTCAGTTGGTATCAGAGCTTGATCACCTTTGGTCCTAGTTGTAGGGTAGGGTTTTTTTGAGCTAATCTTAGGTTGAGTGGGAGTCTGTGCAGAGTATTTTATTTTCTATTGCAGCAAGGAGATGGCAAGCACATCAGGAAGGTTTGAAGTGGAGAAGTTCAATGGCAGTAATTTTGAGCTATGGAAGCTCAAGATGGAAGACATGCTTGTTGACCGAGACCTTTGGGAAAGTGTTAATGGAACTAAACCAGCTACAATGTCACAAGATGAGTGGGATATCAAGGATCAAAAAGCTAAGGGTCTCATAAGACTTAGTCTTGTTGATTCTGTGTTGTTAAATGTCCATGAGGAGATTACTGTAAAACTACTTTGGAAGTTGGGGGATGTGTATCAAGCCAAATCCCTAGTCAATAAACTTTTCCTGAGAAAGAAGTTGTATTCCCTTCAAATGGAGGATAAAGGATCCGTTGCTAAACATATGAATGCTTTTAACATGCTGGTTGCACAATTGGCATCTATTGGTGTAAAGATGGAGGAGAAGGATCGGTGTATGACCCTGCTTTGTTCTCTACCAGAGTCATGGGATCATCTTGTCATGGCAATTGGAAGCACCACATCCACATTCAAAATGAAAAAAGTGGTTTCTTCACTATTGTTTGAAGAGATGCAGAGAAAGTCTTATGAGGTAGCTAAAGAGGCCCTTGCAGTTCATGGAAGACCCAAGGAGAAAGGGAAGAAGAAGGACAAGAAAGCTAAGAAGGGTAGATCCAAATCCCGTGGGAGATCCAAATCTCTTAGAAAGTCCAAGGCTCTTTGTTGGAATTGTGGAAAAATTGGGCATTTCTGAACGGAATGCAAAGAGGAGAAGAAGAAGAAGAAGAAGAAGAAAGCTCCTGATTCATATTTCGATAAGTCACAAGATGACGGTGATGCCTTCATCGCAGCCCTGGCAACCCATGCATCTGATGATGTGTGGCTAATTGACTCTGGTGCATCATTCCACATGACCTCACATCAAGACTGGTTCACTAAGTATGAGGAGTTCGATGGTGGAAAGATGTATCTAGGTGACGACTCTCATCTGAAGATTGTTGGTCATGGAAGAGTCTCTATCCGATTCCCTGATGGTCAAGTGAAGGGGATCTCTGGGGTTATACACATCCCAGGCTTAGTATGGAACTTACTTTCTGTATGTAGTTTGAATGATGTAGGTGTGCAGGTTGTCTTTTCTAAAGAAGGATGCAAGATGACTAGAGGAGCTATGCTGCTTGCTAAGGGTACTGGGAGAGGTACTCTATTTCAGCTGGAGGCATGTATTCCACAATGCAATAGTTCTTCTAACTCAAGGAAGAGGGCAATAGTCACTTCATCCCCACCATTTGAATGAGCAGTGAAGAAATTTGTTGTTTCTAGTCTTGATTTGTAATCGTGCATTGAAAGTTAAACTTCCTGCTGAAAAGACAATGTTATGGCATAAGAGATTTGGCCACATTGGTGAGAAGGGTTATACCTTGAAAAATAAGAACCTCATTGAGGAGTTAGATGATTGTAATCTTGAGTTCAACTTTTGTGAACATTGTATTTATGGAAAACAAAACCATGTTCAGTTTTACTCAAGTTCTCATAAGTCTTTTGGTGTGTTGGACCTTATTCATTCTGATGTGTTTGGTCCTGTTAATGTTCCTTCATTATCAAAATCTGTATACTTTGTATCTTTTATAGTTGATTACACTAGAAGGACATGGATTTATTTTCTTAGAAGCAAATCTGAAGTCTATAGCAAGTTTAAGGAGTTTAAGGCCTTTGCTGAAAATCAGACTAGTAAAAAGATTAATTGTTTGAGAATTGACAACGGTGGTGAGTTCTGTTCTACAAAATTTGATAAGTATTACAAGGAACTTGGTATTGAAAGACATAAGACAACTCCATACACCCCGCAGTAGAATGGAGTTGCAGAGAGGATGAACAGGACACTGATGGAGAAGGCTAGGAGTATGCTTAGTGGAGCTGGCCTAGAACAAAAGTTTTGGACGGAAGCTATTGCCACTGCTTGCTATCTAGTAAACAGATCTCCTACATCAGCTCTTGTTGGAAAGACACCCATGGAGGTGTGGTCTGGTAGAAAGACTTCAATAAGGCATCTTCATGTTTTTGGTTGTGAGGCATATGCACATGTGCCTAGGGAGAAGCGGTCAAAGTTGGAGAACAAGGCTGTTAAGTGTATCTTCATTGGCTATGGTGTCGGTGTGAAAGGATACAAGTTTTGGGATCCTGTGGCTAAAAAAGTGTTGTATAGCAGAAGTGTCATCTTCAGAGAGCTTACACCTTCTTCCACTATTTTGCAGCTAGAAGAAATAGTAAAAAAAGAGGATGTTGTTTAGTTTCCTGCTACCCCTGAGAAGACTGAATAGAAAGACAATGTTGGACCTGATGATGAGGAGAGCTCTGACAACTTTGAAAGCTCAAATGAAGAGTTGAACCTCAACCTTAGCCTTTGAGGAGGTCTACACAGATAAGAAAGCAACCTGAAAGGTTTGGTTTTACATTGCTTGATTCTAGTTGTGCTTATGCTTTAATCACTAACAATGATGAACCTAGAACTGTGTCAAAGGCTTTGGATATGAAAGATGCAGGTTCCTGGAAGGAGGCTATGGAGGAAGAAATGGCTTATTTGGAAAAGAATCAAACTTGGGACTTGGTACCTTTGCCTCCTGGATGAAAACCTGTTGGATGTAAATGGGTGTTCAAGAAGAAAATTGGTGTAGATGGCAGTGTTGAGAAGTATAAGGCCAGATTGGTTGCAAAGGGGTATTCACAAGTGGAGGGTATAGATTATGGTGAGATCTTCTCTCCCATTGCAAAGCTGACATCCATTCGATTCCTATTGTCTCTCGCAGTAGCTTATGACTTGGAGGTAGAACAGATGGATGTAAAGACAACTTTCCTTCACGGTGACTTGGAGGAAGAAATCTACATGTCACAGCCAGAGCATTACATGGTGAAAGGTAAAGAAAATTTGGTTTGCAAACTTAAAAAGTCTTTGTATGGTTTGAAGCAATCCCCTAGGAGATGGTACTTGAAGTTTGATGCCTTTGTGTTGTTAATTGGATTTGTGAGATCGAAATCGGATCACTGTGTGTATTATAAATTTGATGGTGATCGTATTCTCATTGTTGCATTGTATGTTGATGATATGTTGCTCATTGGGAAGGGTAAGAATATGATTTCTAATTTTAAATCTGAGTTGTCAGCTTAGTTTGAAATGAAAGATTTAGGGGCAGCCAGGTACATTCTAGGAATGGAAATCAGAAGAGACAGAACCAACAAAAAACTTTGGTTAAGCGAGAGTAAGTATGTGAAGACCGTGTTGGACAGATTCAGCATAGCAGATTGTAGACCATTGTGTGTTCCTATTTCTTTAGGGATAAAGTTGTCTGTTGAGGATTGTCCAAAATCTCCTAGTGAGGTGGAGGACATGAGCAGAGTACCTTATGGTAGTGTTGTTGGCAATTTGATGTATGCTATGGTCTACACAAGACCAGACATTGCCCAAGCAGTGGGAGTCCTTAGTTGATTTATGGCTAATCCTGGATGGGTTCATTGGGATGCAGTTAAGCGAGTGTTTAGATATTTGAGGGGTACTTTTGAGTATTCCATTTGCTATCATGGTAATGTTTTGGGACCTCTACATTCTGTTGATATTCATGGATTTGTGGATTCAGATTGGGCAGGTGACATTGACAACAGGAGATCCACCAGTGCTTATGTGTTTACACTATTTGGTGGTGCTATTAGTTGGATGAGTAAGCGACAACCTGTTGTTGCTTTGTCCATGAAAGAAGCTGAGTATATGGCAGCAACTCATGCTTGTAAGGAAGCCATTTGGCTTAAGAGATTGTGTTTAGATATTGGTGTTGATGCAGGTCAGATCACGATCAGCTGTGACAGTAGAGTGTAATTTGCCTTGCGAAGAATCCAATTTTCCATGCTAGAACAAAGCACATTGATGTTCAGTTTCACTTCATGCGAGACATGGTTGAGGATGGAAAGGTAAATTTGGAGAAGGTAGATACTTTGAGGAATGTTGCAAATGCATTGATGAAACTAGTGAGCACAAAGAAGTTCAGATGGTGTTCGGAGTCTATGGGCCTCTCGGCCTATAGGAGTTAAATCGTATTTTTCTATTGGCTCTTACAAGGTGTTCGACAAGTGGGAGAATGTTGGGAATTAAGGTGTCTCAACCTTGGTAATTCCTTACATTTGTAATGTTTGCATTTATTATTTAATTTCCTATATTGTAAATACTTGTAAATTCCATATTGTCATATTGTGGGATGTGGCACTGTGATGTGTCGATCCTACATGGAATATGACAACTTGTAATTTTGTCCTCACATGAGGAGATAGCGTCCCACTTTGTGGTAGAAGCATTTTGCCATGTGTCGGCATCTTCCATGTTGTGTAAGGGAATGTTTGACCGAAATGGTTATGACAGATTCCTATGATGAATCTATCACATGTAAGAGTCGAAAATAGAAGTCTGTAAGACAGGTGATGACATGTGTCATGAGGCATCTTTGAATAAGGCATATTTGGGCACCCCAAGGTGGAATATGACATGTTGTTAGAGAATATGCTATTTATAGCATGTGTATGACAGAGTCTCTTACAGCTGTAAGTTGTAACCGCTATGACAGATTCTATGACGGTCGTAAGTGTCGTAAGAGCATTTGTCATAGCCCATTTTGGAAATAGGCAACCTCTTTGGGATGGGAGTTGTGGACAATTGTCAGGAATATTCTACAATGTTGACCAAGTGTCCTTGGGCGTGGGTTTTGGTCCATGAAGCCATGTTGGACGCCCATTCCAAGATAGGTCCAATATTGCCTTGTATTTTCTATTTAAATAGGTGCTTGGAGATGGAGTTTGTATCATAGGTTTATAGGTATTGTTATGCTGTCGGATTGACTCCAGACATGAGTGTCAAAGACCATTGAAGCTTGCATTGCAAGCGTATTGTAAACAACTTTCAAATTTGTCAATATCTCTCTTCTTCTATCTTTCTTTCTGGTTCTTGTGTATTGCTGTAGTAACTCTGTTAGATGTTGTATGTTGCTGTAGTGATAAGGAATAAATTGAATTTGTATAGCTCTCCCCTCATTAGATTAGTGTAGGAAGCGATTTCCGCACACCTAGCTTCCTTTCAATACCATAGATATGGAAGTCATCTAGGTAGGTCAAACATCATGAAAAATTAGACCTTAAGATGTCATAAAAGTACAGAAGTGCAATGAGGAACAGTCTTGTGATAAATAAAGAATCAACTGCGAAGGATATGCCAAGACTGTCATAATGTTGATCAGATAGCAGCCTCATAGAATGTTGTTCCACATGAAGTGAAGACTATAAGAACCAATACAAATGATAGACTGTCATAGTACCATATTAGTATACAAAAGTACATTTTCTTGCTACAGAAGAGCATAAATGACAAAACATATCATGTTACAGTCATATCACAGTTCATTATTGTTCTATGTGTAAGTTATGTTCATAACAAGGTACAGTCATACCATGCTTCAGAGTTGAAACATCATGCATATCATGCCAAGGTTCAGTCCTCATACATCAAGGACATTGCAAGTGAAAGACAAATCAATGAAGCTACAGATGATAGTTTAAAAAAGACAAGTTATCATGTTCACATCATGAAATAAAGTATAGCCATGCCACTGAACATTATGAAATGGCAGAAGCTACAGAAAGATTTCAGTTTAAAAGATACAGCTCTTACTTGTGACAAATAACAGTCACATCATGTTCAGAATGGCTAAAATGATTATAAGAGGATATAGGAAGTCATGAAGAAACCATTAT
Source organism: Cunninghamia lanceolata (assembly GCA_027924645.1). NCBI lineage: Eukaryota > Viridiplantae > Streptophyta > Pinopsida > Cupressales > Cupressaceae > Cunninghamia > Cunninghamia lanceolata. The sequence goes on along the minus strand of BSBN01000071.1, from coordinate 5,846,857 downwards.
GCTACTAAAGGAACTGAAAGCTATCAAATAGAAAAATAATGTCATATTTGATATTGATATGTGGAACAATGATGTCAAAGCAGAGTCAAGATAAAGTCAAATCCTCACAAGCATTCTGTGCATAAAGGATGAGAATATTTCAAAGTTTCATTTATGTTCTTTTTACATATTGATGTGAACAGGGTCATTTTATTCCAAAGTACTTATAAGTTTCAAGACCCTTATCATTGTCATGTGGTGTTTAGAAATTTCAGTCAAAGTCAAACTATTTAAAGAAGAAGCATCTGACAGTGACACATAGTCAAAGGGAAGAGCTACAAAAGGCCTTGTTGTGCAAAATGACAAAATCCTCTATATATCTTGAAACCCCTTTTGTCATTTTCTCGTATACAGTTGAAGGAGGCATCAAAATTGCAGACACAGTATGGTCGTGGTATAAAAATCATATTTCATTCAGAAATATTTAAATCTTACATGCTCAGATCTACAGAAGAAAAGAGATTTAGAATAAAGCTAAATGCCATGGCTGTAAAGAAGAGGCTTTTCTATCAAGAAAATATCAAATCATCAGACTTGCATTTTGAAAACCCCAAGTTTTGCATCTGTGGAAGAAAAAGAATGTAGAAGAAACAATATAATATCACAGGCTGTGGCTAAAAAAGGTCATTCTGTGCATAAGTAACAAAACCCATATTTCTTTTTTGAAACCCTTGTTCATTTTTAAGGAAAAGAGATACAAAAGGAGAATGCAATAAGGCCATGGCTAGAAATGGTATTTTGTACCAAACTCTTGTCACTAATTTGAAACCCTTGTTTCATTTTTTTATCTGCAGGTGAAGAAGAGATACAAATGCAAAATAATATCATAGCCGTTACCAACAGAGGGCCTCATTACTCAAAAAGTGACAAAAACCCATCGCATATGTGAAACCCTTGTTACATTTTGAATACAGTCAAAGTAAAATGCTACACAGAAGGTGAAATTGAGCATGCCCGTGAAGCAGAAGCATTATTTTCTTCAAAGAAATAATACCCACTTCAGATATTTCTTGAAACCCTTATCAGTTTAGAAGACACAGAGGAAAAGAAGGTGTAAAATGAAGATACAGGAGAGCTGAAGAACAAGAAACTCACCTTAATTTCTTATATGGAGAAAGCTACAGGTCGCGACTTCTTTTATGTGTGAAGCTTCTCAAAAGCATGAAATCACAATTACAAATAAAGAAGACACAAGAACAAAGAATGGTTTGTTAAGAATAGATAATGTATGCCCAACATATAGCCGTGACCTGAGCATCAAGAAGGAACAGAGATAACAAAGAAATTGCCAGTAGAAACCCAAAAAGACATGCTCACCTTGTTCCTGCACCGAAGATGCCACAGTAAATGAAAAAGAATCAACCAGAAAGACCATTGAAATAGCAAAGAAAACCATCAAGGACCAAACCCTAGCGGCGGTCGAGAAAAGTTGCAGAGCTTACAAGTGAAAGAAGAATGAGAAATGAAGTAACTTTTTAGGGTTTGCCCTTTGTTTTGTTCGATGGTCTCTTGCCTTTTCTCATCTATTTTGACTTTGTGAAATAAAATAAAATCATTCATCTAATCCAGATCGGGGTCAAGACCCCAGTCTTGATAAACCTAATGATGATGCCAAAGAGGGGTCGTCAGCCAAAAAGGAAATCATTTTCTTTTGCATTCAAATTTCTGCTAAGTCAAAAGATGAAATCATTAGAAGGTGAGGTTATAGTGCTTTTTATTATCTCATGGAGGTCGACAAAATAAGGTGGTCGAATATGCCTTGTGATCATATGCAAAACAAGTCAAGGAAGGAATATTCATCATATGCATGGAGACCAAGAAAGGTTGAAGCCTTTTGCCTTATGCATTTTGAAATGCATGTAAGACAAAGTCAAAATGTAAGGAATGAAATCATGAAGACAAAAGATGAAGTGGCAGGGACAAAGATAAGGTAAGGATTTTTTTTTGCATGGTGATATTTGCAAGGTGCATTATGAAGATAACGGAATATTCTTACGCCTTGAATGCATGTAAGATGCAACTTTAGAGCCTTTATTGTTTCATGGAGTAATAAGGTGGTCAAGATGCATGTTATCATTTTTTGCATGTAAATGACCTATTTTTTGCATGGAGACATAAGGGGGTAATTTTTTCATTCTCTCATGTATAAGACCTAATTTTGCCATCAAAATCATGCAAAATTATGCAAATTAGGCAAATGTAAAAGGAGAGATAAGGAGTTTTTTTTTTTTTTTTCCACTTGCACAATTTTACAACTATTTATCATGTAAACAAATTAATAAAGTAATATTTTATAAATTACTCTATTATTTTGTCACAAGTTGTAAAATTGGAGAAATTAGACAAATTGAAACTTATAATAGAGTAAGTCATGCAAATGATTACTTTATTAATTTTCCACATTATCTACACATGCAAAATCATGCAATATGGAGGAGTTAAGTTAACTGAGGACTTTTTAAGTTTTTTTGCATGGCTTGGAGGTCAAAATAGACAAAATTGGTCAACTCTTGGGTCAAACACATGGAGACTAGCAGATTGGAGCTATTTTTGCTCATTTTGAGGCAGTTTTGACCCTTATTTTTAGGGATTTCTTGGTTTGCTCAAGGATCAAATTGGAGAGCTTATTTTTAGAGGCAGTTAGCTGCAATTATTTTTTTCATGCCTCTTGGAGAGAGCAAACTATATATTGTAAGGAAAACTTAGGTTTTTCGAATTCTTGCCTTTTTGCTCTTTACACTTTGAGAAAGAAAGAGGTTTTGTAACTCACTTATTTGTAGATTTATAGAGATTACAACAGGTTACAAGTTCTATACTTTGTCTTATGCAATTATTTCCTTTATTTTTTAGTTTGATCAAGTATCTACCTTTCATTAATGCAAATTGTATGAGTGATTTGATGAGATTTTATTGTGTTTAAACATCATAACCTTTAAAATCATTGTCTCATTAGTACTTGTTTGTGTTAGATAGCATTGAAAATCATAGGTCTTAGGCCGTGTAATGGAAAACCTTTCTTTTATGTTGTGAAAAAACCCTTTTCCTTCAAACAAAAATATTTTCCAGCCTCCCTTATAAACATTTTTGTGATCAATTTGCTGAAAGTGGTGTGTGGATAGATTTTCTGAGATCTATTGTGAGTTAGGTTTCCATGTTTCCTATCATTATTAGGTGCATCACCATATTTTTATAGTCTTATTTGCTTCTAGAAAGATCATTTTTACCCTTTTCCACATCAAAGTCATAGATCCATTTGAATATTTTAAGGAAACCAGCCCACAATCTAGAGGTTCAAACTCAACATAGGTCACCCACAGCTTGAGTTTGATCCCATGTTTCGAAGGATTGCTGAGTATCACAACTTTTCATCATGGGTGCAATCCTAATTGACAACAGTGTCCTTGAGTGAAAATGAGAATATATTAAGAAAGGTCTAAAGGCAGAGCAGAGAAGAGGCAGAGGAAAGAAGAGGAAGAGTAGAGAAGAGGAAGAGCAGAGCTGAGGAATTGTTTATTCACAATATAGATAGGTGTTGATCATGGTAGTGAGTCTAGTAGTAAGCCACCAGTAGGGTTTAACAACCCTTATTGTAATCTTGCTAGGTTTAGCGTTGAGGTAGTGAGTCTACTAGACCTAGTTGTTCTCCATGGTAGTAAGCCAGTATGTTTAGGCTCGTGGGGTGACCAAGCCTGAACATCACTATTTCAACATTGCAATATATATTGAGAGTTAATCCTCTCCATGGTTTTCCCCATCTTGGGGTTTTCCATGTAAATCGGGTGTCTCTTGTGTTTGATGTTGTATATGTGGTTAAGTTTCTGATTTCATGCACTCATTGTTAAATCATATTAATTGTGGATAAGTGATGAATGTTTAATTGCATAAAGTGTTTAAGTTTTTGTGACAACTGATTCACCCCCCCTCTCAGTTGTCTGGCACATTTTAATAGATTCACCAACAAAGGGGGGAAGTTTTAAAAAATTGGCTAAGTAAAGCGAAGTTTTCCCCTTTGTTGGCAAAGTTCATATTTCATGAACTTTTCAAAAGTTTGTTTGTTTGTGAGTTCGTCGATCCGATATTTTTTTGATAAAGCAACAAGAAGGAGGGCTTCTTGCAAAATCTAAGGCAAAAGAAGGAAGGAAAGGGCTTGTCAACAAAGTTAGAAAATTGCAAACTTTTCAAAAGTTTGAAAATGTTCAAGTTCACCGATGGGGCGAATCACTGATAAAGGAGGTTGAGGGAGTACAGTTCACAAAAGGATAAAAGAGTCAATAGAAGGAAAATTGGCTAAGGAATTGATGGTTCAAAATTCCAAGAGTTCACTGATTGACGATTTTGCTGGTAAGGTGAAGAGCATAGTGAAGAATCAACAGAGTGAGCTAGGTTCGATGGGATGAGATTTTTCTGACAAAGAGTGCTTGGTTCGCAAAAGACCACTCTTGCTGATAAGACAAAATAGAGAAAGGAAAATCGGCTAAATAGTAAAAAAGGTAAAGCTAGGGCTTATCAGCGAATCATCAGAGAGCCAAACTTCTCAAAAGTTCAAAGTTGCTTTAGTTCACCAATAGAAGTATTTGCCAATAAGGCAAGAAGACACAAAGGGAAAATTGTTCCGCAAAGGTGGATTTTTTCGATAAAGGTAAAAGTTAGCCCAAGGCCAAGGTTAGAGAAATTGTAAAATCCCTGACAAAAGGAAAGGCTAGCCAAAGATGAAGTTCTTGAAATTGTGTTTTTGTCGATAAGGCAAAGAAGACAAAACGGTTCGAAAAAGAAGAACATCACCGACAATGAAGAAAGGTTCGGCAAAGTAAGTTTTTCCGATAAGGGCAAACAATGAAGCCAAGCCATAGTTTGACAAAATAAGGTTTTGCCGATAAATCAAAATAAAGATGAAGAAGATGGAGTCAAAATAATTTAGAAATGATGATTTTTGCAATAAAGGGCAAAAATAGACAAAAATAGGCCACGGTTCAAAAAAAGACAGTTGCCGACTGAAGATAGAAAAATATAGAAAACAGGGACAAAGTGATCTGTAAATTGCAGATTTGGCCAATAGGGCAAAATTTAGGTCAGATTTTCTAGAAAATTTAGAAATCAAAGAAAGAACAAAGAATTGTGAAGAATTATAAGCTACAAATATTTAGATTTAAATATTTGAAGTGTTGTAAAAGCTCTGTATAAGAGGATTTTAGAGGGAAAATATTTTTGATTTTCCTCATCTGCCATTAATGCAAAATCTGATCTGCTTAACTATTCCATTTTAGATATTTTTGCATTTATGGTTGTAGGTTGATGAATCAGCTGCTTGCATTGAAGGCAAGATATCTCCCAACTGCTTGATGATCCAAGATATTTTCTGCACTGAATTCTTGTAGACAGACATCCCTTCTGGTAGGGATATTTTCTGACAAACCCATGGGGTGAATTTATTGATGAAATGACTGAGGTCAATGTAATGAATTGCTATATATGCATTTTTTAAGATGTAATGAGCATTGTAAAATAGTTGAAAAATAGTTGTATATTTTCATTATTCTGTATTCTAAACAGAACCCTCCTCTGTTGTAACTATGCCTTTTGTTGAAATACACAATGTGTTTTTACCTTTTCTATTGTTTTAGCTCTGTGTGATTCAGAACTAGTTGTCTGTGAATGTTTATTTCCTCTCAACCTAGTTCTTTTCTTTACCTCTGCTAAGAATTTGCTACATTTGTGTGAATGATCAGCTTGATCTCTTTATTTGGTGCATTTTCAGTTCTGTGAGAGTTTTATATTCGAACCTGGTGTATCACCTCCATTAATTGACAATTTTATCCCTCTTCCTCTTTTCCTCAACAGTGGATAGATTAGGTTTACTCTTATGAATAGCTGAATCTCTTATTCAGGGAAGTAACCAGCCTCTCTCTGGAGATTTGACCTCTTTGCAAAGTCCCACACCTGGAGGTCATCTCAATGTTTCACTGGATTGTTGAAGACTATTAAACCTCTCAAACATAGGGTGCAAATCCAAGTGACAACAGGCAACTAGATTGATCACTTCGAGAACTTCGAAGGGTCCTACATATCAAGTAGCTAGTTTGGAAGACTTTCCAATCTTTATGGAACTCTTCTGAGGTTTGACCCTCAAAAGAAGTTTTTCTCCAACTGAGAATTGCCTTGGTGTTTGCTTGGCATCAGCGTAACGTTTATGTCTATCATTTGCTTCTGCCAATTTATTTCTGATCATCTTGATCTATTTTTCCATTTCTGATAACATTTCTAGACCAATGCTAATCCTATCCTCTAGCTTATCCCAGCTTATAGGAGTTTGGCATCTACTTCTTTACAATGCTTCAAATGGAACCATCTTAATAACAAAATGATAGGATTTGTTATATGCAAACTCCACAAGTGGTAGATATTCTTCCCACTTGTATTGTTGATTCATGCAATACATCCTCAACAAATCTTCTAGAACTTGATTTACCCTCTCAGTCTAACCACCTGTCTTAGGGTGATAAGATGAGCTTATATTGAGTTGAGTTCCTAGCACTAAGAATAAATTTTTCCAAAATCTTGATGTCATGCATGCATCTCTGTCTGAGATAATTTTCTCAGGAACTCCATGTAATCTAAACATTTCTTACACAAACTTGTGAGTTAAAACTGGTGCTCCATCCATTAGATTCCTAAGTATAAAATGAGCTACCTTGGTGAGTGTTGTCTCGTGAAATTGCACCCTACTTGAACCCTGTTCAAGCATTCCAATGACATAATGAGACTGATCTCAAGGTGTGGGACCTTGCAGATGAGATCAGAACTCCAAAGAAGGTTGGTTCCTCTTTCTAAACTTAAGGTTCTGAGTAATTGACTAAACCTATGCTAATGATCACCAAGGAAAAGGGAGAGGAGACTGAAATTAAAATCCAGAGGTGATACACCAAGATTTAGGGGTGTTAGCTAGGACCGACATAACACAACAATGACCTCAAATACTGAAAGAGACTCACACAGACTTACAACTTTAACAAAGGCTTGAATAGAAAACTATAACTAATAAAGGAATCGTTTTATCCACAGAATGAGTTACAAACTTCAAATAAACACAGATAAAAAGCATAAGAGAGCTAAAATGTTAGTGATTATATTGATCATGAAGGCTAAATAACCATTGCAAAAGGAAGACAACTTTTTACATAGCAGTAGACACAAAATAACCATCTACATTCATTGGTGAAACATTATCAAAGACATCAAAGGCTTAGCTTCAAGCACAATGCATCAGATCTGACTGGTTCTTGCAGATGCATTACAAGGTTTGTGATAACAAACTATTAGCTTGGTATAATAGCCTAGTATAATAGCCCAGAAGAACAGCTAACCAACAACCACAACTACATCTTTTTTACATGCATATATAGCTTTTCAGATCAAACTATAGCAGTTATGGACATGGAAAGAGAAGACAACAACGAAAGAAGGTTTCCCATAATGCAATAACTTCATCTGGTGTCCTTGGAGCATTCCCACATGGCTTCGCCCATGAAATCCACTAAAACAGAGGGTTCACCCACACCTTGAGTATAAAGATTTAATGCAATAGAGGCAATAGTGACATGGGGATGTGAGAAATCCATCTTCTACAAGTAATCGGACTATGAAGAAGCATTAATGGCAACTAGGAGGGTTGTTGAGTAGTCCCATCACATTTTAAACAGTAGAAAATGGGCATGGAAGTAAAAAGGTTGGGCCCCGATTAATTAGGCTTCCTTCAATTGGTCTTCCACTGATTGGGCATTGGAAAGGTGAAGGAGGAAACCCCGGCCTCCGAAGTCTGAGAGAAGATAAATTGTTAGGCTTCGGGGGTTGGGTCTTCACCATCACATCGTTCTTTGGAAAGAAGAACTCAACCTCCGCCTCTGCGGAGATTGGGCTTCGGGCCTTCCGTCTGCGACCTTTGAAAAAGAAGAAGAGGGAAGGAAGGATTCTGAGACACATGTCAATATTTCACATCAGCGCAGCTTGCATAGAATTTTACTTTATCAGAGCCCCGCATTGTGCAAAGAAGGAGAAGCCCGAGACACATGGTAGCATTTTGCATCCATGTGTCCCACTTTACATTTTACTTTATCGCTGTTGCGTGATGCGCTAAGTCAGAGCTTGGGACATGTGGCAACACTACACATCAGCGCATTTCTTTTCTCTTTCGCTTTAACTGTCATCACGTAATAGGCTTGCCTTGATCATTATAAGCTATCAGAGGTTAGTCGTCAGGCCTTCCACCTTCGAAAAGGAAGGAAGAGGGAAGGTGAAACTCCCAACCCCTGATGACCAAAACACTTAGCTGATTACAAGGAACAAGGTAGAGTTCGGAGTTGACAATTGTGACATGATGAAGAGGGAGAGTACAAACTTTGAAACTCAGAAAACATTGAGAACATAAGGAAAACTTAGGATTTTTGGGACTTAGTCAATTTTGGGGACTTTCTCTTGCATTCCAAAAGGTGAAAACACTAGGATTTCATGGACCCTTAGGCTATTTGGCCAGAAGGCAAAATATGATAACTGTGAGCTTGTCCACCACCACTAAAATAACATCATGTCTATTTCAAGAAGTTGGGAGATTGTTATCACCTGAAATTGCACCCTTTTGTTGAAGCTTCAACAGTCTCAACAATTTCTGAGTAACATGGGATTGGTCTCAAGGTGTGGGACCTTGCAGTTGAGACCAAACCTTTAGAGAAGGTTGGTTCCTCTTTTTGAGCTTAAGGCTCATAGAATTAAGGTAAATCTAATGCTACACTCACAAGGAAAAGGGAAAGGAGGAATTGAAATTAAAAGAGGTGATACACTAGATTTAATATGTTACTTACGCCTGTATTAACACAACAATGATCTCAAAATTGCAACAAACTCACACAGACTCATATAAACATCACAAAGGTTCAGGTAGAAAACTGAAGCTATAAAAGGGACTGTTTTGCCCATAATGTAAGCATACAGTTCTCAAATAAACACAGTGTAAAAAATTATAGAGAGAGTCAAAATAATAGTTTGTATTAATCATGAAGGCTAGAAAGCCATTACAAAAGGAAGATAACTTGTTACAGAGGGGTAGACACAAAATAACCATCTACATTAATTGGTAAACCATTATTAGAGATGCCAAAGGCTCAACTCCAAGCACGATGCATTAGATCTGACTGGTTCTTGCAGATGTGTTACAAGGTTTGTGATAACAAACTATCTAGCCAGCATAACAACCCAAAAGAATAACTAACAATTTTACATCTTTATTTCATGTATATATAGCATTTTGGATCTATTCGTGCAGCCCTGGGTGCTTGAAAATCAGTCAACCAATCATTCCCATGCTACATTTAACTTGGCTCAGAAGCTTGTTAGGAAATTAATGGGCTTGAGGAGCATGCATGCTTGGTGTGTTGAAGAATCTGTAGCCTGGAAGGCCACCCATATCATGTGCACTAATTTATCCTTGGAAGGACTTGCAGAAGCACGGGCCACTAGAAACACCTCATCCTCTTCATTAATATATGGTACTTGCGTATTGAAGCTTCCCCATTGTTCCAGCTACCTACACCCTCGACCTGCAGCAATATTGTCCTTCAGCAGAGGCATGTTTTTAGACTCCCAGAAAATCATGTTATTAAAGCCTATACAACACTTTAAAAATGTTGATATTTTAATTTCACTTTTGGCACCCTTTGATTTTCCTTGCTTATTTCTGCCTGATTTTACCCCTTAGTTGGTGGAATCCCTTCACCGTGAACTTTGCCTTGGCTCCCTACTTGTCACCTCGTCGGTCCTTCACCCTATCGGTGAAATTGGAAAAACACAAACTTGTCGGCAAGTTTTCCATTTCGTGAACTTACCAACCAAGCAACCAACCTACCTTTGCTTTATCTCTGATCGACTATGTAATGCCCACATATAACACATCATTCAAAATAGAATCTTTTCATGTCACATAACTATTCTAAGTGAAACACATGATGAAGGCCATACTCACATGTATCAATCTATACTCATCATAAGGACATCACATGACTCACACCACAAGGCTCATCAAGAATGCGTATTACGAGGAGGACAAACTCTAACATACCACTGAGTAATCCATAGTGCCATGGAGCCAAATAACCAATGAATAACCATGCCATGTAGAAGCCACTGTGCTAGTATCCAATTTAGCGTAACATCATATAATCTCATCTCCAAAGGAAACCAATATCATTCGTACCATAGTGCCAAGTAACAAATTAGGAAAGATGGTCTCAGGGTCCTCTCAAGGGATCCCACCATACATTCCCTAGTATGAACAAGATTCCCCAAGCCATCTACTCCCCTATACAACCTGTCAGTGATCCCTCTAAGATATGACAATAAATAGTAGTCACATTACTCTACATATAGCAACAGTTGCAGTATTAAAGTGTCTCAAAACAAGAAAGTTACAAAAGTAAAGCAAACTCATAAGTTAAACCTCAATAAAATAAAATAAAAGCAAATATAATAAATCGTAGAAGAAGAGATCAAATAACAACCATTGCATTATCCTGAGTTTATCCAAGAACATGTCCTTGAGGTAAAAGAACTATCTGATCATAAAAATGGCCAATTAGCCCAAAATAACAAAACACAGCTAGCTTGTAAGCAAAATATTCAACACATTAATAAATAATCCAACAATCTCTTAGAAATTTGCACATTACGATCACCATGCGACCTTGCAACAAGGTCACCTAAGGGGAGGAGGGGAATTGGGTGGACTTACTACCGCCATAATAGATAAATCATACAGTGGTCTCAAACCACATAAGATAATAGCATGCAATATCATGGTGGTCTCAAACCACATAGAATAATATGGTGGTATCAAACCACATGAACAATATGGTGGTCTCAAACCACATGAAATAATAGGGTGGTCTCAAACTACAAAATAATATGGTGGTCTCAAACCACACGAACAATATGGTTGTCTCAAACTACATGAAATAATATGGTGGTCTCAAACCACATATAAATAATCATAAATCACCATGTCATAATAAGCATGTCCCACACAACCCAAACCCTGCCATCATACCAAGGTCCATTAACATATGCCACAAAAGAGTCGTCTATAGGATCTAACATCCACCCCACAAAGGAGAATACTACAAGCTTGTATGGTTATCATATACCATGCGTCTGAGATATCACACATGTATAAAGTCATCTACATATACCCCAAGTAGAGAACAATAAACCTCATACTTATACCGAAATCTACATCAAAATTCATATCATCCTTGTAACAAAGTATCAATCACTATTATCTCATTACACACACTATCATTTTATCAAGCTTCCATCCAAATTATCATGTCCCACTTATCTTAATTTATGACTATCATCTCTCTAAACATCTAAATAGCACATAATGTGTCAATGCTTGAAGTTACCAATCCCTTTTGTTCGTAACCAATCTTAAATCTCAAAATCAAATGCTATAACACTATCCATATCCAATGTAGTGTTGGTATCTCATAATTGATAGTAGCTCCTCAAATACCAGAAATCAATGATGACATCAATTACCCAACACCAATAGTGTCCCCAGTGCTCAGGTCATATGAATTGCCAAGTGTATGTAATTAGAAAAGAGTATAGGCTCAGGGCATATTAGGGTCCATCCTCTACCCATGGAACAATAGAAAAGAAAAAGGGTTTGCACTATGAACCAACTAGTGTGGTTCTAATGTGGGGGAGGAGAGGGACTACACTCCAATTGTGACCATGAGGGAATACCCTCAAATAGGGGCCACATAGCTCACACTAAAACAAGTTATGTACCAACGGAAGCCTTCACTCCTCCCTCAACCCCTGGTTACACTAGCGTGCTCTCTTATGAGTGGTAGAGCCAATGCTAGGGGTGACACTAAGACATCACAAGACATAAGAACCTGGAGGGTGGCTCACACATCTCAACATAATACACATCAAAACACATTTCTTTAACATTTCCATGCCAGGCCAACACAGTTGCATGTACAGTTATCACAAAGGGCATGCGTAAGTGGATCACACATTATGTCCACAAAATCCTTCTCCCCAAGATGGATACCCTGTATCACGTAGTTGAGGTAGGATCACAACATTTACTAGTATATACACATCACAAGACATATCTACATTACACAGGTATATTACCACAACATCATCTAGGATAATTTACTCAGGTGGCCACTCACATTGACAGCATAATACAGGAAACATGATTCTTTTTTTTTCTAATTTGTTACTTAATATTAAAACCAAATTTTTACATGCAATTCTATTATGCAGTTGATACTTATTGCAAAGAAATATTCGATAGGTCATAATGCAATGCCAAATAGATCTAAGAGGCATAACAAAACTCTTTCAAGACAACTAATTTCCAATCACTATACAATATAGTCAACTTATCTTAAAAGTTCTACCAAAACCACTTATAAGGGCACTCATATTGGTATACGTTAATTAATAATTGAATTTATATAAGTTATCAAAGGCATCACTAAGTCTAATTAAAGCCTTTCTATGTTTATGAAAATAATTTATTTATAATGGTGTTAAACATATTAACAATACTTAAATAGCTAAGTAGATAAGAGAATAATATAAAATATGAGAATCTAGTTGTATATGTTTTACCATTAATAACTAATCAGAATATGATTTCCATTTCTTTATCAATTTTCAAATCTATCACTATAAAATATAAATGTTGTAAGATTATCTAATAAATTTATCACATTAATAGTGTTATCTTTTCTAGTCATAACTAGCATGAATTTCACAATATAAAACACAAAGCATCTCCGTACTATACTTAAATATAAGATATAGATGTGAAGTCTATAGCTAGAAGGTAGGAAATTACTAGTAAACTACATAGATTGACTAACTAATCTCACATGTAGAGGACAACGATATTGTGACGTAAGTCTATACTCCATATTTGTTTACATGACGTATAAATTATACACCAATGACGCAAAAGGAACCAAGCTCCTTTGCCTTGGTGCAGAAAGAACAAGCTCCTCTATCTCTAAACTTCACTCTCAGAATTTACCCACAAACATAAATTCACTACTAATAAAATAAGATTGCAACAAACAAAAGAAAATTCTTCTTTATTCATTCATTCTCTCAAATACATTGAAATTGTAAAAAAAGTAAAATAGGGTCTTCCAGTTGGCCTCTCATCTCTCTTATCTACGTAACATCTTCTCCTCTCGATAGACTTCCATTGGGCATACATAGTCCCAAGTTCTCATCCCTTCTCTCGGACTGAGATTTCTCTTCCTCTCTTGTTCCTTACCAGCGATCAACTATCTCCCTAGCCGTGCCTTTTTCTCTCTCTTCCCCTCTAATCTCAATCCCTCTCCAAATCTATATTCCATATTTGTGTATGCCTTGGAGTGGATTTTTCATTCTTCATCGATCTCTGCACACACTGTTACAATGCATTTCATATTACAACATTACAATGTGTATTCACATTTGACTCACCTTACCAGGAAGAACAACTGCTTTGACTTCCATATCGAACCGAGCAGTTATAAAATGAGCTTAACCGTCACCTTGACAAAGTCCTATCAGAATATCGAAGAGACTCAAAGTCTTGTCTCTGTGATTTCTCACTGTCACTTCATTACACCTCTGACTTGCATCTTTAGGAGCCACTACCAACTTCGTGCACCATCTGATCAACATTCTGTTCAAACACCACCGTTCCCCGCTTCCCGCGAGGTAAAGATGGGGTCCCACCATAGACACCATTGGCTAGTAGGTACCATCAGATCTTCTTGATCGCAACCATCCATCACCGTCAGTTGGTCTCACCTCATCGACATATTGAGGAGACCATTACCAATGTCCAGGTGATATATACAACTCCCACTGACGAAGTGACCCAACCTTCCCATCATCGTAGCGTCGAGGAGACTGACTTCAAAGTCCCAATGAAGTTACAAAGTCCCACTGACAAGAGTTCCCAGCCTTCCACGGCATGTCGAGGGGACATGACTCAATGTCCTGGTGATATCACAATGTCACCCCGATATAGTCTCATCAGAGTATCGAGGGGACACTAAAAAGACTCCTGCTAACATAACACTGTCCCATCGATGCCACTTCTCCTTACTGCCAATGTTACACCAAACACACTTAGCGATTGGGATATCGAAGATAGTGACAACTTCATCCCACCGAAACAAAACTGTCAAGCTGATGAAAGAGTTAAACATGACCTATAGTGAGAAGTTGAACCTTACGAGTCTTCACCATTACCATCATATGTGTAAAACAATATTGTAATATTTTCTCATTGAATATCTTTGCCATGTCTACTGACAAGAGAAGCTAACTAAAACTGAAACCAAACTAAAACAAAAATGAAATGTTTTTGAGCGATGTAGGATTGCCTGTTCGCCCAAGATGCTCCTGCATCAGACACCCCAGGTAGAAAGTTTGTGAGCATGGGCTCACAAAATTTAGAGTTGAGTAGTAATCAATATTTCAGATTGTAAACAATATGCAACGAACTCTATCACTGAATTAGGTGAGATGTAATCAATATTTCTTCCTTCTTCATTTCTAACATCTTGCCAGAATAAGTAGCACTTCCTTCCAACACTCTTCTTCATCATCTTTCTTTCCTTTCGTGGATATACATCCACCATGCGCCAGCCTCCTCCTCCTAATATACTGTCTACAATTATTCCTCTCCTTTGTGGGATCAATCCCAGCTCTATCTGTCCACTTCCACCAAACAATCACCTCATTCTTCTTACCTTTCGTGGGTTTTGACCCACCACATACTGACCACCTCCATCAAACATCACCAGGAGCATCCTCCATGGTCTCCACATGCAAATATACATCTGCATACAAATCTGAAACTACACTCTTTCTTCTACATACCCGCAGCTCATCACATGTATTCAAAATAACTTTCTTTTCACATAAATTTGAAAAATTAAAACATACCTCCATGTACCCTACTACTACAACAACCTTTTGCATCATATTTATTGTTGTCCCTTTACTTTCCTTCAAGTGTTCATGCTTGAACAACTTTCCAACCTGCTCTATCTCATTGGTCTTCCCTGTGACATTATTTTCTTTATGTTCCTCATCAAACATTGGATCCTTATTATTCATCACATATTCTGCATTATCTGCAACATCTTCAACTTCAACTGCTGTAACCAATTTCTCTTCACCATCTACTGAAATCTCCTTATCCTTCATTTGTATACCTTCAAAGAGACATATTTCAGCTACTTCTTCATCTTTTCTTTCTCTATCCTCTAACACGGGGATCTTTCTTTGACATTCTTCTATAATCTCTTCAACCTCCTCTTTATCCTTTTGTACAAGGATCTCGTTATCTTCCATGCCTCCAATGTGACATGCTGCTGCTACTTTCTCTTCGCCTCTTCCTTCATCCTCTTGTATGAGGATATCTCCTTCACAGTCTACTACTTATTCAAACAAAATATCTACCTTCCACATCTCCTCTTCCACTAGGAAATTATCTTCTTCAGCTTCCTCATCAAATCTAGGACTCTCTAGGTCCACTTTCTAAACTTCATCTTCTAAGATCTTCACATCCTCCTAAGGACTCACTAGTGCTACTACTATAAACTTTTTAATCTCATTCTTTGTGCCTTCAAACAGACACGTTTTTACTGCAAACTCATTATTGTTCTCTTCCTTGTCTTCTAAAAGACATGCTTCTTCTGCTGCAACTTCATCTTCTTGTTCTGAAATCTCAAATATGTCCTCTCCTCTAGGAGTTTCCTCTGCTACATGTTGTTACACACATTCTATATCTTCCAAAGGACCAGATACTGCTACAATTTCACATTCTACCTTTTCAAAAGGGCATGTTACAGCCACACCTCCTTTCCACTCTTTCTTTTCATCTTTCACCCATTCTTTCAAAGGGCTGCAACTCTTCTTTTCTTCTTGTGCAACCTTAGTTGCAAGTATTCTCTCTTCATCCTTGCTTTCATCCAAGCATGCTGTAGTCTTTTAACTTTTGACCTCTTTTCTGACATTCATACCATAACCTGTAAACAAATTTTCATTAGAAATATAAACATCTTTCTTACCCATCTCCATCTCTCGTTCGATCCCGCCCTTTATGCCATCTTCAAGGCACACTACTGTAGTATATTGTTCACCTGCAAACAAAACTTCATCTGCAAAAAAAATATCACAACAATCTACTTCTTCAACCAACTTCTTTATTTTCCTTATCTCTTTTCCCAATAAGAGATCTTCACCTTCATCTGCTTCTTTGTCAAACTTAGAACTCTCACAGTCCATCATCTAAACTTTTTCTTCTTCATTTCCTACACACAAAACAAACATATTATCATGAAAAGAAAAATGGGATTCAGTTTCACCCATTTTCTGACTTTCTACATTCTCCTCTTTCTCATTTGTATCTTTCTGTTTCAACCCAATTTCAAGGGCATCCAATCTTGCTTCTATTTTCTTTAATTCTTCATAAAGCCTTCTATTTCTCTTCTCTTCCCAATATTGTTCCTAGAATAAAATTTTCACGGGCCTCCTCATGACACATCTTGTCCTTTTCTTAAAGACATTCTTAGAGACTCACAAGTCCCTCTACAGTTACAAGTTCTCCTTGCAACAACCTCTCTCATCTCAGGGTAACAACCCTCTGCAGTTACAGGTACTCCCAGTAATAATTTGTTCATTTCTATCTTCTACCAAGAGGATTCTGGAAGATGCATCACCACATTCTCTTCTACCCACTTCCTCTCAATGGAAGAGATTTTGCACCTTCTACCCAACTTTATCACTACTAGATAACATCTACCAAGATTCTTGCAGAATCAATGTCTGCTCTTCACACTTTCACTTCTTACTTTCCACAAAACTCACCCACGGTCTTGGTGCCTATCTTGGACTCTCAGGAACTTCAAGATCTGATACCACTTGACATAGAAGTAACCAAGCTCCTCTGCCTTGGTGGAGAAAGAACAAGCTCCTCTACCTCTAAACTCCACTCTCACAATTTACCCACAAACAAAAATTCACTACTAATAAAATAAGATTGCAACAAGAAAAAGACAATTCTTCTTTATTCATTCATTCTCTCAAATACATTAAAACTGTAAAAATAGTAAAATAGGGTCTTCCAGATGGCCTCTCATCTCTCTTATCTACGTAAAGGCTTCTCCTCTCCACGAACTTCCCTTGGGCATACACAGTCCCGAGTCCTCAGCCCTTCTCTCGAATTGAGATTTCTCTTCCTCTCTTGTTCCTTACCAGTGATCAGCTATCTCCCTAGCTGTGCCCTTTTCTCTCTCTTCCCCTCTCATCTCAATCCCTCTCTAAATCTATATTCCATATTTTCTTATTCCTTGGAGTGGCTTTTTCATTCTTCATTGATCTCTACACACACTATTACAATACATTCCACATTACAATGTGTATTCACATTCGACTCACCTTACCAAGAAAAACAACCACTTCGACTTCCATATTGAACCGAGTAGTTACAAAACAAGCTTAATCGTCACCTTGACAAAGTCCTATCAGAATATCAGAGAGACTCGAAGTCTTGTCTCTCTGATTTCTCATTGTCACTTCGTTACACCTCTGGCTTGCATCTTCAGGAGCCACTACCAACTTCGTGCACCGTCCGATCAACATTCTGTTCGAACACCACCATTCCCCGCTTCCCATGAGGTAAAGACAAGGTCCCACCATAGACACCACGGGATAGCGGGCACCGTCAGATCTTCTTGATCGCAACTGTCCATCACCATCATTTGGTCTCACCTCATTAGTATATTGAGGAGACCATTATCAATGTCCCGGTGATATATACAACTCCCACCAACAAAGTGACCTGACCTTCCTGTCATCGTAGCATCGAGGAGACTGACTTCAAAGTCCCGATGAAGTTACAAAGTCCCACTGACAAGAGTTCCCAGCCTTCCATTGGTATGTTGAGGGGACATGACTTAATGTCCCAACGCTATCACAATGTCACCCTGATATAGTCTCATCGGAGTATTGAGGGGATGCTAAGAAGACTCCCTCCAACATAAGGTTGTCCCATCGATGCCACTTCTCCTTACCGCTAATGTAACACCAAACACACTTAGAGATTGGGATATTGAAGAGAGTGACAACTTCGTACCATCGAAACAAAACTGTCATGCCGATGAAAGAGTTGAACATGACTTATAGGGAGAAGCTGAACCTTATGAGTCTTCACCATTGCCAGCATATGCATAAAATAATATCGTAATATTTTCTCATTGAATATCTTTGCCATGTCTACTGACAAGAGAAGCCGACCAAAACTGAAACCAAACCAAAACGAAAATAAAATGTTTTTGAGTGATGCCGGATTGCCTGTTTGCCCGAGATGCTCCTACGTCAACCAAGCAAACAACGTACATTTTTCAATCAATGAGATATGATACTTCATAAAGAATTCACTACTTAATCACATCTTTTACCAAGAAATCCTTGCCTGAAAATCACATAAGAAGCTATGCTAAGAAAATCAGGATAGTGCAGTAGATTATTAATTTGACTATATATAACTAACATTCTCTCATGCAGTCAGGAAATTAACCGGGTTCTTCACAACATGAATCTTTAATAAAACCGTGTAGCCCCCAATTACTTATGTGAATGATCAATATGCATAAATTATTATTATTATTATTTTCTTGTCATGCAAATCATAATTAAAACAAGTATCTATTTCTAGACATATGTGTATGGCAAAGGTAGATTATCCCCAAAGTTCCCAGTGTAGTAAAACATGGGGCTCTGATACCTAATGTAATGCCCACATCTTAGATCCATGAATAAATCTTATTAATTTTTTTTTCTTCCTTTTTTGTTTAAACAACACATCACATACCAACAAAAAAAATGACAAATTCACACATCTCTATATATATCCTTAAAAATATACTCATGTATCAATAAAATGCACTCATTTTATATATGTATAAATAATTTTATATAGTTCCTTTAAAATTTCTTAAACATAAATAAGGTGATCATAGGATAATTAAACACAACCTAATGTCACGCTCTCACCTGAGTCAAGCCCACAAAGATGAAACACAACTTTTTTTTTGGTTAACTATCCAATATTCAAACCTTGTCTTTTAATTAATAAATAGAGTCAAAAGAAAGTCAAAATGTTGCATCACATATATCATGTCAATATTTAATATTGTCGCTAACTTAATAAACATGTTAAACTCCTAATGAAAGTAATGCCCCCAACACATCATGAGAATCATGCCACAAATATAGACTAAAAATTAAATCTGTGTACTTTGTTGATCCTAGATCGCCTACGCTCATGTTACAACTCGATCAAGAAGCTCGATTTTCAGTCAAAGAAAATAAAATAGTTTTAGAGTCATTTCCAACATGAGAGTCGAGATTAAGATAGTTTAATCATGAAGTCTAATGTGTTTTCAATTACGTGCTCTAAATAAGATTAGTGAAAGGCTAACCAAATTGTACATATTCTTGTTAAGGAATTTAAGTACAACCATAATAAAAAAAAGACTCTTTTTAATATATAGTAGTTCCAATTTTACCCAATTGGGAATTAAAAAAAACATAAGTTCCTAATTATTATGATATATATATATATATATATTTCTTTTACTACTTCAATCTCATTACCTAAATAACCATCCCTAGGGAGATATCTCAAGATATATAAGAACCACAGAGATGTATAAGATATATAAGATTTCTTTTACTACTTCAATCTCACACTCAAGAAGGTTGCCCTAAAAGATCTCACACTTGCCTAGAAACCCTAGACGCTAAGGAGAGATGGAGTTATTTTCTGGAGGCTTCTTCCCTGGCCGCCATTGGGTATCCTTCTCAGACCAACCGCCATGTTGGACTCCATAGAGCATTTGATACACAGGTAAAGGCAAAGATGTAGTCTCTCACAGATTTGTTATATTTCCTTTTATTTTTAGATTTTTTTCTAACCTTATGTCTTGTGTGTTTTTTTTGTTGTTATAGGTTCTCTTCCATAAGGGGCGACTTAACCCCCTTTCATTTTTCTACTCTTTCTTGGCTTTCACAGAGAACGTTGCTGTTGCACAGAGGGAATCCGGAGCCCCACAACAAGGCTGTAACAATCGTTATCATGCTCAATGATCTGAATAGCTGTCTAAACTTTTTGTGCAATTTTTTGGGTGTTGTTATTCAGTGTGGTTATTGTTTTGTTCGAGCATAGGTGGGATATACCACATCTTATGGCAGCGCACAAAAAATATAAATATGTTAACATTTATTTATGTATTTCCTTTTTTTATCAGTATATCCTTACTTACGTTATGAAGTTTTTCAGTGTTGAAGTAAATTCTTCTTACTTGCCTTGCGTGGTTTCCTCTCTCTCTGGTCTTCATTGGCAAACTGATTGTGTAGCTCACATTTATGTTCATTTCAAACCATTTGGTAAGAATCTGCATGAAACCCTACAACCTAGACTGAGATTTAACATTCTCTTGTGGGTTATCTGTCATAGAAGAAAGACATCAATGTCTAATATATGAAATGCTCCTCTTTCAGTCCCATTCACCTGTTACGATTATTAGTAGACAGTCATAAATATCAAATTCTAGAATTTTAGGGTAGATCCCATTGGGGATATTACACTTACCAGAGCAGTTTCAAACTGTAGCACGAGCTCTAGTTAGTATTGTTCAAAAAATACTGGGAAATAGGGCGGCTTGCCTCAGAGGAGTTATCTCGTGGCTTAAATAAGTGATGTGTTGTTCACATTTGTCTTCCTTGCCCCTTTTTTTATTCTTAGATACATATAGTTTACTTGAGAGGAGGTGCAGATTTCAACAGAGAAATGGAGGGTTTAAAAATATGAAATACTAACTAGAACATGAATCATTCTCTTGGCAAATAATCTTAGAATAATAATATATAAATCATATTTGCTGCTGAAAATAAAATCTATTCTAATAATTATATTATTCCAGCTTACAATGAAACAACAATTCCTGAATCTTTGTTTCTTTTCTATATGCATACACAAGAAACTAATAGACAAATAAATTTAGAAAACAGTTAAATGTAATAATCTTCTTAGTATATTTGGCCTTTACATAAGGTTTGGAATAATGCAATGATTCCAGTCCAACAATAGGTGCTTTTCCTAAACATCATATGCTCCTAGGTTTTCTGCAACTTGCTTGAAATTGTAGCATAGGTGAATCTCCAGCCAGTGGGATGCACACCTCCTAGGAGAAAAACTGTCCACCCCCGAGCTAGGGGAAAAACACATTGGTTTACACAGGCCACAACACCAAGTACTTTTTCACTCTTTGTTTAGGGGTACTCTTACCCAGTTTGCTCCTCTCAAAGGAGATATAAGAGTACTCTTACCTATCTTAGTGTTATATTTTTACCCAAGAATACAAATGATTGAGAGAAAGCAAAATAAAAATCACATATGAGTTAAATAAACTATATTCAACTCAGGAGAATGCAAAGCAATACAATAGAATAGGAGAATGCAAAGCAATACAATAGAATAGGGTTGCTCATATGAGAGCAAGAGGTGGATATATAAAGAATATTCCACCTAAGAGATTCATCACACAACCAATGTGGGATAAAGTGAAAAAGTCTCTAAGTAAACTTAACTTAGTGTGAAGAGAGCTAAAGTGGAGAACATGCTAAGAAATAACTAGATAGCAAAGTAACTCCATTCACAAGAAATAACTAGATAGCAAAGTAACCTTATTCACACTAACACCCCCCTTTAAGTGCAACTCAGGGGAGAAGATTATTATGCAAATATACAAAAAAATACAAAATATACAAAAAGATGCAAAGACGGGTCCTAGCTAATAGGCCATGTTAGGTACCCATGTACAAATACAAATGAAATCTCTCACAAACGGAGAAAAGGAGAAAACCTAATGGGACAAAACTCCTCCCCAAAAGAGAGATGAAATGCAATAATGATATCTATCACAAATCCAATCAATCTTTATCCACACAAAGGATGATAGGAGAGATCATACAACCCCCCCACAATGAGATAACTTGCTGCAACAAAAAAACACTAGAAGCACACTTGTGGAGTAACATTGGAATCCTCAATCTAGCAAGCAAGGAAAAATACTTCTGTTTGGTAGAAACCATATTAGAGTCACTCAAGGACTCAGGTCAGAATCATGAAAAAACAACAACAGACCCGATGCCAAGGAACATTGGAAAACTCACAACTGACACAACTCTGGAATCTATGAAGCAACAGTTGATTGAGAAATGATCTGGAAGTGAAATGATGTGTAGAGAAAATGCAAATTTAATGCATGCAACAAAGGAAATACTGATGAATGTTCACATCAGCGTCCATGAATAAAAATAGCCTTAGATCTGTGCATTTACAATGCTAGAGTAGAGTTTTCCAGAGTTTTACAATGGACCCAAATATTATAGCTGTTTGAAGTTCTAAAAACTGAAACTGTTTGTCAAATCTGATGAGAAAACATAATTTATGGAAAATCCATATACGAAAATTAGAAATCGTCTGAACTACCATGTAGAGCACAAAATATTAGCCAAAAAAAATAGAAAAAGAAGCTTGCAAATCAGAGGTCGGGAGCCCGAGTTATGACCTTCAGAAGTTGAACTGCAATTTCCAAAATGCCAATGGAGAGGGGGTCTGCTGTAGCTTTCTGATGTCATTTTTGCAAAATGTATAAGTTGCATGCAAAAACTAACAGATGCCGAGATAGTTTTTTGATGCTGCGAACAAAACCCAGAAGGCATTTTGCTTTGTGATGTACAAAAGATGTGACTCTAATGTAAAAAAATGATTTTAGCATAAAAAAATGACCCCAACAACCCAAAAATGATATGCAAAGACTGAATCAGCTATCTAAGATAAGAAGAGGCATACTGCAACCTTTAAGATTGATCATAATACACAAAATGCAAGCCGAATGTCAAATATGAGCTTCAAATCCTCATAAAAATGGCTTCCGGTGTTCAACAAAGGGTTATTTTGACTTTTCCGACAGCTCTAAACTCAATGGTGAGCTCAGAAATACTCCAAGAATCTCCTAAAGCTACCTATAACACAAAGCTACATACAAAACCCTCCCCGGAAACTGGTGTTTCTATCAAGTTTTTCTGATTCTCCAGGTCATCATCGGATGCAAGAGTAGAGCATACTCAACTTTCAAGAGCAACCATACATGCTCAGATTTCTAAGAAAAATGCTAATCCACAACCCACAACCGCTCTGATACTATGTTAGATTTCTACCCAAGAATGCAAGTGATTGAGAGAAAGCAAAATAGAAATCACATATGAGCTAAATAAACTATATTCAACTCAAGAGAATGCAAAGCAATACAATAGAATGGGGTTTCTCATATGAGAGCAAGAGGTGGCTATATAAAGGATATTTCACCCAAGAGACTCAATACACAACTAATGTGGGATAAAGTGAAAAAGTCCCAATGTAAATTTAACCTAGTGTGAAGAGAGCTAAAGCGGAGAACATGCTAAAAAATAACTAGATAGCAAAGTAACCCTATTCACACTAACACTTAGCCCAACTACAGGGATATCCATTCTCTCTATCCCACACAAGGAGTGATTTCATCAAATTGGGAGGGTAGACTCTAGGGTCACACAAAACACAATACAACAAAATACAACACAACAATACCAAAAGAAAAAAAAAATAGTGTTAAAGAAGGAATAAATTTCACAGCTTAACACAAACCCCAACTAAATTATTTTCCAGGACCAACGACAACACTATAAAGTACAGATTGGTGCCTACCTCTTTTTCCCAGCACCCAAAAAATATAATTCCAAGTCCACAAATATCCTTTCTTCCTCAAGTTTGCTTTTTACCATAGCTTAAGAAGTAAAATTACCACAACTCAGAAGATAAAATTACAACAGGTGATCCCCTGAGAATTACAATGGGAGGTCCCCCAAAAAAATAGTTACAACAGATGGTAAGAATATGCAGTCCCAGTAAGCCCAGCATGACACCTCTCTTGCTGAGAGGAACACTTGTCCTCTAGACCAAGACACTTGTTACTTTTAACTATAGTTTCCAACTCTCCCCCTCTAGCTCCTTACAACACACAACCCTTTTTGATGACTCATCAATCCCTTGATTTTTGTCACCCTTTTTGGGGTAAAAATAAGAATTTCCAAAAATTAATCCTTTGTAATTTTTCCCCTTCCAAAATGTGCCTAAACTATATTCTTAGATATTAAGAAATTATTATTATGGCAAAAGTGCCTTTTAATTATCTTGCACCCTTAATAAGAGGCTAACAAGAAATAAATCAATTTAAGTCACACTTCAAATACAATACATGTTACAAGAGACAACATACGACATGAGATAAAACACAACATGCGACAACACATAATGTAACACAAACACAACATACAACAACACATAATGTAACACAAAGGATCTAAGTCTCTCCAAGTAGACTTGGTCGGCTCAATTGATTGTTCACAATAGGGTCTCCTTGTAATTTTCCCTATTTTCCATTGACTAGTAAGTACCTGCACACTTGTTTCAAATGTCAGTTATTGCCACAAATATCATAGCCAAAGCAAACAATAATCAACATCAATTAATTTATCAATAACAACTTCTCTACTAAGCATATCTATAACAAATATTTATTTCAAAATGTAAGATCACAATTTAAATACTGAATCATAACATCTCATCATAAAGTAAATCTCTACTCAATATACCAAAATTAGATAATAGTTGGCCATAATTTGTTCTTCATCATAACAATGGTTAATCACACCACATATGTGTATAGATAATCATTACACATATAAAAAAGTATATTAAAGCCCATGATCTAAACTAATGCTAACATATGAAGTACAATGGCCTCTTGATAATTCAACATGATAAGAACAATGGTGTAGTAAGTCTTATAACAAAACAAGGTGATCTCAAATCCATTTTATGGTAGTCAAGATGTGTGATTACATATACAACTTCTCTAGGTAACTGATCATTATAGAAAAATATTATAGATAACGTAGGCATATAACAGAATGTGCTTCATACAACAATTCATTAAGGAGCCTAAAATTTCTTATCTTCACCATGAGAGAGCAACAACACCACCCGTTCTTTAACTAAATTTATCAATGCACCAAGATCTAGAAGGAATGGCATGTGGATTAGATGTTGATTTATGATTAGTTCAAAGCACCTTTATTGACAAGGCATTTCTATTCATAGCATAAACAAAAGATAACATCAAAGATGCAAGGATTGGGTGCTATGAAAGTAGAAATATTTATTCCAACATGTAGTATAGGTAAGTGTTAGTGGCTAAAGACATTATACCATAGGAACCTATGCTAAAAGATATATCAATTAATATAGGAGTAGCTGGTTACCAAGAGAATCTAAATTCCATATAGATAGCTTGAGACACATAGGTGAGTATTTTTTGATTGTTATGTATTCCTAAAACAAGATATTGATTTCATAACAAAATATAATCGATAATCATAGATTGACTAACAGTTGTCTAGGGCTTCTAAACGATATTGGTAATAAAGTCCGATCACAACAATATCCCTAGGGAAAGTTCAAGTGGGTCTACACATGGCCTTACAGACTACCATCTTTCTTCTTCTCTCTATTTAGTTGGCAAAAAGTCCATTTTGCGAACTACCTTTCTCTTGTCTGAGGACCAGTCTTTTTCTTGCCTTAGCTATTTTCCCTCTTTGTATTCTTTAGTCATGCATTCACTGATCAACGAACCATTTGGTTCACCAACTCCTTCCTTA
Source organism: Cunninghamia lanceolata (assembly GCA_027924645.1). Taxonomy (NCBI): domain Eukaryota; kingdom Viridiplantae; phylum Streptophyta; class Pinopsida; order Cupressales; family Cupressaceae; genus Cunninghamia; species Cunninghamia lanceolata. The sequence goes on along the minus strand of BSBN01000071.1, from coordinate 5,820,910 downwards.
GCCGGTGATTCATCCCCTTTGTCTTCCTTTGCCTCGTAGAGAATGCTCCCGCTACCCTGCCTACCTTGCTTAATTGGCGAATTCACCGATCAACGAACTTGTCGATCGATGAACCACAAGGTTTGCAAACTTTAAGTTTGTCCGACAAAGCATTCTTTCATCATCTTTTTCCTTGCCTTAGACATTTTCCTTCTGCCTCACCCCTTAGTCAGCAAACTAGCGAATTAGTGAACTGCCAAACTTGAATTTTGCCGGCTAAGGCAAAATAAAGGGCAAAAAACTTGAAATTTTTTGGGATTTTCCAAGGGAAACATCCTTCCATTTAAGCTTTCTCAGATTGGATTTCTTTGATAGGAGGAGGGATTTTTGGGATATTCTTATTTGGGCAAAATATGACAATAGAGACCTTGCACAAAGTCCATACTAATGACCTACCCTTCCACTCTGGAATATCATGCAGATACAGAAGTCCTTTCGAATGCTGATGCTTACCTTTGACTCTTTGGAACTCTAGGAAACTTGCTACAAAAATTGCAATGTCATTCTTCATTCTTTTCCAAAAATAAAGAGGCTTCACATCGGCTAGGAGTTTGGTTATTCCAGGGTGACCTAAATATGGTGCAGAATGAACTTCCTTCCACACAAGGTTTCCTAATTCTACAGAGTTTGGAACATACATCCTTCCTTTGTATCTTAAAAGCTCATCTGGTGCAAAATAGAACCCATCATGCCTTGAGTCTTAAGGATTCACTATGAGAGCCTACTTTAATTGCTCATAGTACTCATCACTTGTAGAATTTTGTAACACTAAATACTTGAAGTTCGAGTGTATAGAGACAATCGATGAGATATGCCTTCGTTGACTCAGAGCATCTACTACTCGGTTCTCTTTATCTTTGATTTCACTTATCTCAAAGTCATATTCAGATATCAATTCCAACCGTCTTCTTTGTCGAGCATTCAGATGAGGTTGGGAAAATATATACTTAAGACCTTGATGGTCTGAGTTTAGTTCAAAAGGCTTTCCTAGCAAATAGTGTCGCCACACTTGCAAAGCATGCACAACTATTGCTAACTCTAAGTCATGAGGAGTATAATTCTACTCATATGCTCTTAGCTTTCTAGATTCATAGGCTACCACTTGCCCATTCTACATAAACACTCCACCTAAACCTTCACCCGAGGCATCAGTGATTACAACAAATTGACTTTCTGGATCAGGAACTTTCAATAATGATGTAGTTGTCAACCTCTCTTTTAACTAATTAAATGCCTCTTGACATTTTTCTAACTAGTCAAAATGCTTTCCTTTTCTTTGAAGCAAAGTGATTGGGTTTGCAATCTTAGAAAAGTTCAATACAAACTTCCTATAATATCTAGCTAACCCCATGAAATTGTGCACTTCATGCACATTCTTTGGCACAAGCCACTCAACTATAGCTTTGATCTTTGTAGGATCTATTGAGATTCCTTCAACCAATATTATATGTCCTAGATATTGTATCTCTTTCTAAAATAAAGTACACTTAGAAAGCTTCCCATACAACTTATGTTCCCTTAGCCACTGCAGAACTAATCGTAGATGTTGCAAGTGCTCTTCCTCATTCTTAGAGTATATAAGAATGTCATCTAGAAACACTAGAAAAAAATTATCCAAGCAATCTCAGAAAACACTGTTCATCAAATTCATGAAAGTTGCAGGGACATTCGTAAGTCCAAATGGTTAAACTATGAACTCATAATGTCCATCCCTTATTCTAAAAGTTGTTTTATGAATGTATTCATCTTTTATTCTCAGTTGATAATATCCAAATCATATATTGATCTTAGAGAACACTGTTGCACCCCACATCTAATAAAAAAATCATTAATACATGGTAAAGGATACTTATTCTTTATTGTTGCTTTGTTGAGAATACGATAGTCTATACACAGATGCAAGGTTCCATCCTTCTTTTTGACAAAGATCACAGGTGTTCCCTATTGTCACTAGGATTTGCACCTTGTGTTGGAGCGGTTTAAGTTTTCAACAATTCAGTGAAACATTGGGATGATCTTCAGGTGTGGGACCCTGCAAGGAGATCAAACCTCTAGAGAGAGGTTGGTTCCTTTGCTGAATATGAGATTCAGCTATTGCTTAGGCTAAACCTAATCTATGCACCATTGAGGAAAAGGAGAAGGATGAACTGAAAATGAAAAGGAGGTGATACACTAGGTTTGAATATAGGCAGGCCCTCAGATCAACCATGTATACATAAATTAATAACAAACAACAGACAAGCGTACACAAATTATAAACAAATTGCAGAGGTAAAATAAACTAATTGAGATCCAAAAGGAATGAAAGATTAAAAAATGGACACTCAAATAGAAATATTACATAGAGTAAGAGAATTCATGAAAAGGTAAAAATCTTATTGCTTATTCTCAAAGAGGCATGGTTACAATTGAAATGAGATGTGATTTTTAAAATCAACTACCAACTTGAATACATTACATTTCATTCCTTATATAGCATTTTCAATGGAACATCATTACCTACTGTAATGAATGTGCCCCATGGGCCTATCAGAGATATTTACAAAAGGAATATCAGAAGAAAATCTTATTGTCTTGACATAAATGCAGAAAAATATCTCAAAGAAGTGGTTGAACAAATATCCTTGATGGAAGTCGACACTTGAACCGCCTTTTGCAACCATAAATGCTCAACTACAATTTTCCAGCTGGCGCTGGTCATTCAACTTTCATCTGGACTAGATTCCTTCCTTGGAAGTAATATTTCATCATGTGTGATTATGGTAGACCTTAGATTTTGCTTATTTGCCTTTGATTCTAATGATCACGAAAATGGTTAGAGATTGGGCCTTGGGCCTTTGGAGTTTCCCCTTCCAAGAGGGAAGAAGAAAAGGAGAAAAGTTTGCTCCCTGAGCTCCACTTTGTACTTAGAAGAATTACAATATCAGCAGACTTCGGGCCTCAGGCCTTCCATCTTCCGGCTTTAGTGAGAAGGAAGAAGAAGGAAGGTCTGATCCTCGAAGTTTGAAACACTTAGCATTATTTCCACAAGGCTTCGACAAAAGTCAGCCTTCGAGCCTTCCGCCTTTCTCTTCCCTTGAGTGCCATGTGTCCTCTTTCCGTGGTTTCACCAATCTGCTGGGGCCCACCCAAAAGGGTTCCTTGGAATGGCAGAAAGCCTTAGAAAATTTATTACCCGTCGGTGATCAGGCTTCGAGCCTTTCACCTTCCGTCTTCCAAAAGGAAAGGAAGAGGATAGAAGGAAAGTCTGAAATCTAAAACACTTTGAACACTTAGAGTATTTTGCAAAGAACAAGGGAGAATTCAGAGCCGATTAGGATGGCATGATGAAGGGTAGAAATCTAAACTCTAAAACTCTGAAAATGCTAAAAACACAAAGAAAACTCAAGATTTTTTGGACTTAGTCAATTTGGGATGTTTTTTCTTGCATTTCTAAAGGGGAAAACACTTTTTAGATTTTATGGATTTGGGCTATTTGACTGGGGAGCAAAATAGGACAACACTCCCCAAGGAGAAACACTGGGTCTAATCAACCCTTTAGCCAACAACTCCTAAAGCTAGGATTTCAATTCCATCAACTTTGTAGTAGTCATACAGTATGGCACCTTTGATATTGGTAGAGATCCAGGTATTATATCAATAGAGAAATCAAAAGATCTCTTTGGAGGTAACCTTAGAAGTTCATCTAGAAAAAGCATCCAGAAATCTTGAAGGAAAGGATAGTTCTCTGAGGGTACATTTTGTTTACTAAGATCCTCTTCTACTTGCTCCATTTTGACTGCAAAAAGTTAACATCCTTTTCACCTAGCCCTCTTCAATTGCATAGCAGAGATTGGTTTGATCTTGACTTCTCTTTGTGTGCCTTGCAAATAGACTTTGTTTCCTACATCATATAGACACTCAACTATTTTTGGAAAACAATCAAAATTGGTTGTACTACTCCATAACCAATTTATTCTTAAGATAACATCATAGGAACCTAGGGGGTTACAAACAAATTCACCTCAGTTGAAAAACTAGGAAGATCAATTTTAGCTTCAAACATGCATTGCTCTAATTGAGCTTTAGTCTAGTTAGCATATTCAATTGACCATGGTTTAGCCATATATCTATCTCTTCTAGGAAATTTATTCAATACTCTAGGAGAAATAAAACTTCTAGTTGTTGCTCTAGTATCAAATAAAATAGAAATGGGAACTCCAACAAAGTACATGCCATCTCTATGGGAGTAATTTAGTACTTCACCTGGCATCCTCTGTTGAAAAGTTGCTTGCTAGGTAGGTAATGTGTTACTACGCTATTGAACTCCTTGGTTATTGGTTGGACATTAATTTGTGTAATGATCTCCACCATGAGAGAAACATCCCCCAGGAGGTCCTCACTTTTCAGCAGGATTGCCTGTATTACTATCATTCTTCCGAAAATTGCTATTATTTTTCTTCTCATTTCTGGGCCCATTCATGTTATTTCTAAATCCCTTGTCACTTTTCTTATTCACATTTTGTTTGCCATTCCTTTTCTTGAAAGGTTGGGAAGCTGGTAACTTCTTAAACCTCTTGTGATTCTTCTCACGATATGTAAAATTGACTATAGTTTTTGCTCTTGTTTTCAATTGCCTTCACAAAATCTTGGTTCATAGTGGTAGGACCATGCACATCCACTTCTCCACCTATCTGGGCCTTCAGAACCAAGATGAATTTTCTGATTCAGAACCTTTCATCCTTATGATATTGTGGCACATACTTCAGGACTCAGGTGAACTTTTCTTGATATTCAACCACTGATATTTCTCCTTATTGTAGATTCTAATTTTTTTTTAGCTTTTGGTTGAGGAAAAGTTGTGGTAGCCACTTCTGTCAAAATATGACCACAAACTGATTCCAGGTTAAGCTCAAAGAACTTAGCCCTAGTTCTATTTTCTTGTTCATCTGCCACATGGATGCTTCACCTACTAGTTGATAGGCACCCCAAACCACCTTGGTTATCTCAGATTAGTTTCTAATCTCAAAATACTTTTTCATATCTCTCAACCAAGCTTCTTCAGCATCACCACTTACTATTCCATCAAACTTGGGTGGCGTCACTTTCTTCATATCTCTTGACAGCTCTAACGAAAGTCTATTTCTCCTTTCTTCTTGAGACTTAGCCTTATCAACATCCTCCCTTCATTCACTATGAGTATTGGGTTCATGTACATAATCATCATCTCCTACATGGGAGTCCTCTTTTTCTCCTTCAGGTTTGCCTTGGCCCCTCACTTCCTATTCTAGGTTTCCAAGCCTTTCCTTGGTTTCATTCAACATGGTCAATATCTGTTCCAGCGTAGTTATTGGGTTTTTAGAAGGATTCGACTCTCCCTGACTATCTCCAAGATTTCTTCAAGTTTGAACCATGATGATACTCTATATCACATTTGATATTCATACTAAATTATAGATTATAATTCATACATAATGCACTCATTAATTCAAAATTCATCATTAAATCTATTCATAAAACTTAGATTTGTACAAAACAATCTCATCTTTATTATAGTTTATTCTGGTATAAATACATCCTTATTTAGATAGATAACGCAACAAGACTACATGTCACTATCGGTTAAAGGACATTCCTCAGGTTCCTCTTCGCCGTTAGAATCTAGTAAAACAAACTTAGAGGGTGGATGTACATGCAGGTACTCCTCAAACACCTCTTTTCCTAAAGTAGGGGCATCATGACCACACCCAAACATGTCGCAACTAGCAGATGGTTTACTCAGTTTAACTACAAGTGTAGGAACAATGGGTTTCTTAGCCAATTTGTTGCATTGCTTCTTTTCTAGTTGAATATGCTTAAGAGCATCAACCAAAGTTTCAGAGTCTTCTAGCCATGCACTCTCAGCATAGTTAATATGTCCATGGATTTTTACCTCCTTAATTGGTTCTTCCTTAACCACTATCTTGGTAAAGTTTTGGGGAATAGATTTCATGGCAGTTTTTTTGGTTCTTCTCCATGCCATTCTAGCATTAAACCAATTTTCAAACATTAGCCAATCTGCTGAATGTTGACAAGTTTTCTCGTAGTGAGCTCCTAGGTCCACGTATTGAACTCGATAGCTCTGATACCATATGTAACATATCAACTCATACAACTTGGAATTACTCACAAAATTTTACTAAGTAAATGAACATGTTTAACCACGAGTGAAATTTTTTTTAACATTTGCATAATAACATAGAATTAAATGTATATCTTTTCTGAATATTTTTCAACCTTAAAATTATAATATATTCAAAGATAAAATCATAGTGAAATCATTTCACTTTACATTTACAAATAATTTGCATTTGGCAATATGAATAATTTTACGTAAGTTTGAAAATCATGTCATATCATGAAGTATACTGCATTTGGAATCTGGTATCTATCTCACAAGTCTCGGCAAGTCTTCGTCTGTAGAGAGAGAGCAACATCCGAATGATTTCCCTCCAACCATAGACCAATGGTCCCTTGCTCATCTTTCCCTACCCTTCATGAAGAGTATAGACATAAGGAACCAACAGGTTTTAGTCTGAGTCCTAGTGATGTGTCCTACATAACTCAATCGACCATACAACTCTAGTCAATATTTTAGCTAAGTATGATCATTATGACAGGTTACGCTATCTAGACAGGGTGAACCGACTAATGCATGCAGAGACTAATGCATCACTTTCGCCAAAGTTTCTCTATAAATAGACGTTTGCAATAAATGTAGTTGTGTGTTCACACACCTCTAACTTGACTTGGAAATTACATCATCCTACAATTTGACTTGCTTGACTAGCATCTCTAGACATGAATTGTCTTGACTAAACTCAAATCCTAGTCAATCTGACTTAGACTTTAATCCTTAATCTAGGATATACATAGTATATGTGTTTAGGTAACTTTAACCTTTTAGAGAGTCCCTCTTTACATACTTGCAAATACTAGGGTCTATGACTTCTTGTCATTCTACTCAATGACCCAAAGATTGAGCATTCTTGTGTAATATATAACAAGTTTTGACTCTATCAAGAAATCATTTATTTTATCGTAAGTGCCTCTTAGACTCTTCCTAAATTATACTATCTTGATCTATGGTTTCTCAACCATTCACTATCGACCATAATAAATAATAGACTAATTCAATGTTATAACCGATTTAAGAGCTTCAAGTTTTCTTAACCCTTCTAGATCGAATCTAGGGATTTAACTTCTCTATCCCAACACATTAAAAAATCAAATACTGTTGTTTTCCAAAAGTAATAATTTATAATAATGTAACAAGGAAATGATAACCTCTAGTCTTCTCTTGACCACTTGGGCATTGTTTGAATTCACATTTCTTATAACATGTATCAACATAGTATACGAGGTATATCCTCATTCATATAAGATCTTAATGAATACTATTATTTTCATAACTAATATTTTGACTAAGTTTAATCTTTCAACTTAAATAGGTTTCAGTCTAACATAATGATATAATATTTTCAACCTCTTGGTCTTCTTTAGTCCATTGACTTTCAATATAGGAAAGGTTATGAACTCATATATAACATCCTTGGTATATCATGATAATGCTTGTCATTATTTGTATAATGCATTTGTGATATTATATCACTATACTTAGGTGTTTTCAATGATATCAATATCATTTATATATATTCTAAATAAGTGACTATCTATCACCAAAACTTTTGATTATAAACATTAAAACTTATACATATAAATCATTGTGAACTGTGTATCTATCTCTGTCTAAACTCTCTTAAATTTTAAACTGATTTCATCTCCTAAGTTTATATTTGAGTTATCATAAAGTTTAATCTCTGCACTTTATATATATAACATGTCTAGTTATATCACTATGACATTAATAGAAAATGGCCACTATAGTTTGTATTCAAAAAGTGATAAAAGAAATAATCTTTTCTCTACATTTTAGATGCTAGGTTTCTACTTGGATCTGGTGTTTTTTGACAACTAAAAGCAACCTATGTTTGCTCGAGTATACAAAGCTAAGTGTCAACTTTCTACAGATCGTAAACCTCTGTATAAACAATGATAACACTTTTCCCATAATTTTGTGTCTATCAAAGCAACAAAGTTTATAACATATACTCTCTATGGGTTCGATGATACAAATGATGGTGTGCAAAGTTATCTACCAAAGTATTCCTGCTATAAACTATAGCATTATTGTTTATCCTCTACTATTTTAATACTACTGTATAAAGACATTTATACTATCTCTCTCAAAGATTTGAACTCCATTAACACTACTTCGTATAACTCTATTAACCTTGTTATAAGAAAACATATCTTTGTATATTCATACAAAAATAGAATATGACAGTTTAATAATGAATTTAACTCCTCTTTGTTGAACACACAAAAGCACTAAGAGGGGGGGTGAATCAGTACTTAATCAGATTACCTTATTTTCTACAACATTCAAATTAATGTGATCATTCAAAACATGAGAGATGCAAGAACACAACACACAACCATAACACCAGATTTACATTGAAATCCCTAGAAGGGGAAAACCACAGTGAGCAAGCTGCTTAGATCTACTATCCAAATCGAGCCTCATAAATAAAGCTAAACTAGCTTACAATATTATTTATGGGCTACAACCCAAAGGAAGCTGCAACTCCCTGATCAGTTTACACATTTACAAAGCATACTACTATGTTATTTATTTAACACAAAATGCTTATCACTTCAACCTCTGCACTACTATCTATCTTCCTCACAATCAAAACATATTCAAGAATTCTTCTTCATCATTGCAAAGCTCACAATACCTTCTGCAACTGTATTATTTTACATGAATTGATCCTTGGCACTTTTCAACATCATATATGCTTCTATTGCAAGTATATTTGCACAATGTTTATTCTTGATTCAAAAACACAACACCTTACCTCTTTCAACAACTTTGATTCTTTATATATATCCTCCACAAGCTTCAAAGTCTTTCTCTTTGGTTGGCCAAAAAGAAACAGGTAGCATGAAGCATGTAGTGGCCATATCAATCGGCTCTCAAACATGTGCAGTAGATGAAATCCTAATGCAGTACAAGAATAATACATAACCAGGTCCTATCTGGCCTTGACACACCCTTCTAGGTTATCGCACATCCATTATACTCAACAGGCCTTTATTGTGCACCAAGTCGACACGTCAGCAACTACCCATCCTTGTATTTGACTCCAGACCTAAAGCGGTACTAGAGGAGATAAAATTACATCATGCCTAGACCACATGTTGATCATTATGTGACTCATGAAACATTGCTATATACTTCTCTTATTATCTTAAGATGTTTCATGCTAGCGCAAACACTAGGTCTTTGATGCAGGTATCCTTAGCAACTTCTACTTGCTCAGTCTTAAGATAAGGCTATGAAACCAAAGCTTGCGATGAACACAATCACTTAAAACTTGATTACCACATACATCCTAGTCATAAGAACTTGTTATTCAATTAACAAGACCAATTGTCATTGTGTGACATACTGTAGTAACATTTAACTCTCTTCTTCTATTCACACCACTTAGCACCAAGAAAAGTCTTCATACATCTAACTTTGGAAAAGCATATGTGGTACAAATTATTTCTTGAAACTTGAAACAAACATCCTTGTTACTCATATCTACCTATTCTACAAGCTGCAACTTTGTATCTTCATCCACGGAGAAGTGTAGAGCATCCTCCTGTCACTCTGCATCTAACTTTCCCTATTTCTTTATTGTCTTCATTCTTCTGTTTCCCAAACACTTTGTGGTAAGAATTGTGATCTCAAATTTGAAACACTGATACCTAAGAGTAATACCTATCCATCTTTCCTATCCCTAGGCTCATATCTTCAAATGTGGTAGAGTGTGATACATTCTTCCAAGCCTGTAACATCTTTCCTGACATACACTATACTTAACCAATTCTTCTTAAAAAAATTTCAACTTTATCTATCAGGTGTCAATCATCATGTGTTCATGTTATCATCATGCAACAAAAACTTAACTATATCCAATCATGGTCTTCAAACACAAGAATATTAGGAAAGTCAACTTACATATGTGCTTCAGCAGATAAGGTATAACAATGTACTGATCCATTTCCTTTATTTTACAATTCTCTGATTACCATGCTTAGTCTGCTTCTTTGAGTTCCTCCACACATATTAATCTCTTTACATGTCTGACTCATAATCTTATTCAGTTATCTTCATTGATCATCATACATCTCATCATACTGTTGTAATCTCCTTGTCATCTCATGTACCACTCATTCATACTACAGTACCACTGTTGACATCAATGACAACCTATATGCAACACTTTTAAAAGATATCCTACCTTACAATGTCAACGGTATCCACTACTACCTGAGATCTCTATTCTTTCCTCTACATTTTTCCCGTAGATTCTTTATAGATCTCTCTATGTATAATGTCATCCTCGCCTCTTTCTTTTCTTGCGGACTCTTCCTACTATCAAAGCTATGTGTTTTACACAGTCCTACGCTTCCCTACTACTTCTCCAATGGCTTTGTTTTCTCTAACATTTGCACATTTCAAACTAAATTTACTTTCCCTACATCCCTTCCGGATGATTCCTCATTGATATAGCCTTTTAAAAGGCTTTACTCTCCCCATATCGTAGATATCCTGCCCGTATCTTTGTCTGTTATCACTCTCAAATGACATGTAGAAAGTTGATGTAGCTATTGGTCATAAATACCACTCCCAACTATTTGTAACACTCCTCCTTTATCTCCATAACCAATGTGGATGAAAGGAGTCGAGTGTCCACAAGAACATGAAGTGGTTTTGCATTCAAATTGCAACAACACCACATTCCCTACAATGTGCATCGGCAAAAAAATACTTGGTTTAACTAATAGTTCATATTGAATAGATATTTAGCAACAAAATATTAGTGTTTACAATGTATACTTACGTTGTCTCTAACACACAATAAGATATGAGAATGGTGTCGAGGTATTCTCCCCCTCTCAAAATTTGCTTAAATGTCAAAATAGATAAGAGATTTCCAATCAACAATTACCAATAATAAAGTAGTTTAACAACTAGTATTATTTTCTCTAATAATATAATTTTACATTACTTCACACAGAAATAATGACTATTGACCATTTCCTTGTCAACGGTCATGATCAAACCTAACTTACTTTTCGACAATAACCTCAGTTTAATGAATCTAGTTGACAATTGATGATTTGTCGAGTCAGAACAAAACTTAACAATTGGTCAAACATAACTTACCATACTCGACAAAGGTTCACTAAAATATGAAAGAACAAGACTTAGATGGAAAACAATCTATTCTTATCCATACGTCTATTCTCTTCTCTCCGATGATGGTCTCCCTCTATTTATCGGAGGGTGGAAAACCTATTTTTTTGTTACAACTTGCAATCACCAAACTAGGACTAGTGCATCATTAGCCAATCCATAAATCTTATGAATAAATAATCATAGCATCTTATAATCACATGTCTAAGTTCTAATCATATAAACATAAACTCATGATATCATTGATTTATCGTGACATTTTCACATAACGTAAAATCATTAATTCATGCATAATTAACTACTAATTACGTGCAAGTAAAAAAAAATCATAGTCAAAATTTGGGGTGTGACATTTCATGTCTCCTTGATGACACCCCTGGCCCAGGAGATTAACCAGAGTAAAATTTGACAAAAGAATTCTAACTGTGAATGATATAACTAATCCGGGTGTTAGATATGTTGCTATGGGGATTGCCTACAAAGTCTATTTCACTAATAGAGAAGGATCTGCCACTGGTACTACCATTCACATTGCATACCAGATGGTCAAGGAGGGCAAAATTTTTGATCTTTGTGAAGTCATGAAAGAACAACTCATGGAGAACCCAAGGAGAACAAAAGAAACCATATTCCAATTCAGGTTTGTTACTCTTATCATTTGCCTTACATTTTATTTCATGAATGAGCTTCCAGGCTTTAGAGGGAAAGTTTGGCAACAAAATGTTTCAATTGCTGCACAAATCAAAAGTCATATAAGAGGCTTCAGTGACCCCAATCAATACTAACAAATGTACTGGGGCTTTTCCAAAAATCTTCAAACCAATATGTATGCCAGAGATAGAACTCCCTTCAGACCAGTACAACAACACAAGGAAAATATCACATTTCTAGTGGATAAAGATTATAATTATATGGAGGCAGTTGAAACTAGAACTTGTGTGGATTCCAAGGTTGCCGTATGAAGCCCTTGAAGAGGAAATAAGGGTCTATGTTGATATCTTGTTAAGAAAACCCAAAGACCCTGCAAAGGAAGCACAACATACTCCTGTCGATCTACTAGTTGCACAAGGACCAAGTAGGTCTGGCAAATCTACTTCTACTACTACATCTTAGCCATCTAGATCAACTCAGACTACTTCTACCAGAAGAAGGGTTGCATTTGAAACTTTGACTCGGATGAAAGAAGGAGAAAAGAAGTAGCCAAGGCAAAAGATGTCTGCTAAAAGAAACAAAGTTCAGATTGAGGAGATAGAAAGAAAGTGAAGATGAAGAAGAAGTAGGAGATGAAGGTACATATCATCCAAAGAAGAAAGAGAAGAAACCAAAGAAAACTCTTCCACCAAAACCTGAATGAGCACCTCTTTCATTAGATGTGGTTTTCAATGCTATTGTACACTATGGTATTCTAAAAGAAACAATAGACTTATATCCGGATGTGCAACCTAAAGATCAGAGCACTATTGAGAAAGTTGTAATGTATATGCTCAAGTTTAATGTTCCCTTGAATGACATTATTGAGTAAGTTTCTGAAAGTCTAGTTGATGTCCTAAGAGAAAGAAGAGAAAAAACAATAAAATTGCATGATGAAATGAGACATAATGCACTTGATAAGGCTAGGTCTATCATAACTCAAGAAAAGAAGGATAAATTGGCTCAGAGGCAAGCTCAAGAACTGAGGACAAAGCAAAGAGTAGATGCCCTTCTGAGCATGGAAAATGAAGATCAAGACAAAATTCAAAAGGAAACTGAAGATGTGATAGACAAAATACTTGAGAGTATAAGGATTGCTAAGAATGTGGAGCAGTCACAAATTTCTCCACCGCACAGTATAGTGTCTCCTTCGTATAACTCACAACAAGATAGTCATGAGGAGAAGGACGAGCCTTCAGCACAAGACAATAACCAGGTAGAGAAGGGTGAAAGAAATTCCTCACCTATTCATAATTATGTGTATAATAACTCTCCTCCAGAGAACACTGAGCAACATAAACAACATGAGGAGCAGGTCAAAGTTGATATAGGAGAGGATCTTGAAAAAGGTACAAGATGTCTCTTCCTCCTCTTCTCTGGTTGACTCAATAAAGGAGTTCTTATCCCAGCAGATGCAAATACAACCGGTGATTACTCTGCAACTATTACAGTTGCCTATGTTGGATGCACAAGTTAACTTGTTCAGAATATCTTCCCTTCAAAAGCTACGACTGGGAGACATGCTCTAGACCACTGCAAGACAAGAGATATTGTAAGAACAAGTGGAAGTAGTTGAAGTTTTGGAGGAAGCAATCAAGATAATTTAGGAAGAGTTGCCTGAGGCAAAAAGAGATCCATCCTTGCCTCCCACTCAGCAAATCAAACTCATGTTGGAGTCCTTCAAGGCTCATTCATCTTACCTTGAAAAGCAAGCTGAGTTGAAAATATTAGACCAAGTAAATTGTGATTGATAATTTGAAACTAATGTAAGAACCTACTAAGATACCACAAATACTCTAGAATTCCTACTCGAATTCTATACATCAATGAAACTAAGAAAAATGCAATAAACATAGATTATACCTTGCAAACTAATTTATCTTGTGAGTTCCATTGTTTCCTATCTTCTCAATGATATTGTTGATGATAATATTGCTCTCAGAAATGTACTTCCTTGCTTTCCAAGATGACAATGAGAGGAATGGATTTTGTGGATAAAATATGCAATGTAAATTATTTCTACAATGGAACTAAGATAATGAAGATGATTTTGATATTGCCATGATGTTGATAATGAAGCTAAATGATTTTACAAAGCTAAATTATTGTGCAACAATGGAGGTTATGAAAGTAATGAAAGTGGGGGCCAAAGGCACGGTTGATTGCTCGATGGAATTTCTGTAGCATGTAAGTACTATAGCTCTTGTGATGCAAAATGAGGGTGAGGAACTTGCTTTTATAGGCCAAAGAGGCTCAAATCCAAGTGTCAAAAGATCCACGGTGGAAGAATAAGTTATGTGATGTGTATGGTAGAGATTTGATTAGTTGGGATGACGGAGAGGAATAAGGAAAATGTTCCTCCTACGATGACAAGGTGGAGAGAAAGGTGTGAGCAAGAGGCCACTTGTCACAATGCTCTCAAGGACCAAAAGACAAGGGTCAAAGAAGGAGTCCTTTCTAGGGTTGTTGGAAATAATCTAGGAACTATGAGACATGTGTCTCTAAGTGTCCTTTGACTATGACGACATGGAAAGACCAAGTTCTTAAGAATAGGGATGGTTAGAGGATAAATAAAATATGTGGGTGAGGATAATTATATAATTAAATATTAAAAATATTCAATTATGTGTGCAACATGATGAGGTGTAAAGTGAGGTGGAAATGATATGGATGAGATGATATGGATTTATAGAATTAAGACTTTAGGATAGATAATTAATTAAATAATTTGGAATTATTCAATTAAGGATGATTTAGAGGAATTTGGATATTTAATTAAATAAATTGATTTTCATTTAATTTTTGGAAGATTAAGATGAATGTGAATCAAATAAATAAATTAGGATATTTATTTAATTTGACTCGAGTCATTTTTAGGTGTATACATAAATAATAAAAGATTGGTTGATGCATCAGGAAGATGTGCTAAGGCACATAATAACTTTCAAGAAAAATTGAAAAATATTCTGAAATATGTAAAGGATGCCAAAATCTTATATCAATTTTGCCTGAACTGGCCTGCAACAACTAAGAGCATAAAAGATCAAGCTGACTCTATTGAGTCACAACTAATACGCGCAACCAAAGTTTATGATCCATTGAAAGACAAAGATGGCAGCACTAGAGTTTAAATAGAAAATCTACATTCCCAGTTGAAGCAACTCTTGGATCAAAGGGAACATATAAAGAATGAAATTGGATAGCTGAGAGAAGTTGTGAGTATGAGGCTAGTAGTTTTAACTGGTATCCTGATTGAAGCTAAAAATTTTGCACAAAAGGTGAAGGTGCTAGCCACTTTGGAGGAAGTAGAAGAGCTATACATTCAGCTTAAGAGACAAGAGCACATTTTGTCATCTGCAAAGAAGAACTGGGATACAACTCTTACCGAGTTAAAGGTACTCTACAAGAATGTTCTACCTTTTAAATAAATTGAAGATATGTTGAAGGTAAAACAAATTTTGATAATAGTATAGACATGCGGTGAATAAAATAAGAATAAGTAGCGCTATTATGATACGAACAAGGCACATTGTACATAGAAGCTTGAAGAACAATTTTGCTACATCAGTTTTGAAGAGATAAAGGCTACTACTAAGGGGAAGTTGACTGATAAAAGATGATAAAAAAGATTTAGATAGGGGGAGCCTAGTTGTTTTTTCTAGAATAGAAGAAGACCACTAGCCCTTTGCCATTGATGTCAAAGGGGGAGAATTACAAGTATATCAGGTTAAGTGTTGCCATCAATGACAAAGGGGAGATTGTTGCATATAGGTTGTCATTGATGTCAACAGTGGTATGAAGTGTTGCGATGTGGAAGAGTGGTGTAAGTGATGACAATGAGACTATAGAAGCATGATGATCAATGAAGATAGTAAAATAATCATTATGAGTTAGACAAGTAAAAAGATGAATATGTGTTGAGATACTTAAAGGTGCAGATAGAGAAAGCTGATCAGGAGAGTTGTGAAGCAAAGGAGATGGATCAGTATCATCTGTGCATAGTCATACCATATATTCTGAAGTTCATGTGTAAGTCAAATTCTTGATATGATTGTACTTGAAGTGCTTTATGAGTTAAGTTGAATTCATGTTGTTTGGTGATGATATAATGATTGCCACCGGATGAAGAAAGTTGTGAAAAGTTGAAGGAATTTGTCCAAGTATAGTACAAGTCAGGAAAGGTGTTACAGGATAACAAGATGGTATCACATTCTACCACAATTGAAGATATGGACCTGCAGATTGAATTGTTGGATAGGTATTGCACTTAGGCACTTATGTTTTAAATTTGAGATCATAATATTTACCACAAAATGTTTTAGAGACAAAAGAACAAAGACAATAATAGAACAGGGTAAGTGCAGTCACAGAGTGACTAGAGAATGCTTCACACTTCTCCACAGATGAAGATATGATGTTGCCGCTTGGAGGAAAGGTGGATATCCGTAACAAGAGTGTATGTTTCAAGTAATAATATGTACCGCAGATGCTTCTCTGAAGTCATATCTATGAAGACATGCCTTGGTACTTGTTAGTGTGAATAGAAGGAGAGAGTTAATGTTACCACAGTACACTGCACATTGATATTTGACCTTTTTGATGGAAGAATAGGCTCATTGGATCAGTTGGTATGCTCATTTCAAGTTTCAATCATCTTTGTCTACCACAAGTATGATTTTCAATGTTTTAATTCAAGACTACGTTATCAAAGTATGGTAAGATATCAGAATCAATGTTCAAGTGTTTGTGCCAGAATACAACAACATGGT
The DNA here is from genome assembly GCA_027924645.1 of Cunninghamia lanceolata. NCBI lineage: Eukaryota > Viridiplantae > Streptophyta > Pinopsida > Cupressales > Cupressaceae > Cunninghamia > Cunninghamia lanceolata. The sequence goes on along the minus strand of BSBN01000071.1, from coordinate 5,804,080 downwards.
CTGGTAAGAGAGGTGTTCTAAAATGTTTTACAAGTCATATAATATTCATAGTGCGATCCATATGGCATAATCTAGTCTTCTCTGGTACCGCTTTGGGTCTGGAGTCAAATACAAGGAAGGATAAGTGTTGAGGTGCCGACTTGGTGCATAATAAAGACCGTCGAGTGTAAGGGATGTGCGCTAGCCTAGAAGGGTGTGTCAAGGTAGGATAAGACCTGATTATTTTTTGTTCTTGAATCACATCAGAATTTTACTTATTGCACATGTTTGGGAGTCAACTAATGTGGCCACTATATGCTTCATGGTACAGGTTTCATTCTAACCAAACAAGGAGAGAGATTTTTGAAGCTTGTGGAGGATATATATGAAGAATCAAAATTATTGAAATTAGGTTAATATGCAAATAAAAGGGTAGAATCTATATTGTGTGAATATACTTACAACAAAAGCAGATATGATGAAAAATGATAAGGATCGGTTCATATAATATAATATAGTTGCGAAAGATGTGATGAGCCCCACAATGATAAAGAAGAATTCATGAATATGTTTTGATGTTACAGAGATCAGTATTGTTGTTATAAAGAAGGCAAAAAGTAGTGCAGAGGCTGAAGTGATCAGCATTTTGTGTTGCATAAAGAACATTGTGATAAACTTTGTAAATGTGTATCTGGTACGGGAGTTGCAACTTCCTTTGGGTTGTAGCCCATAAATAATATTGTAATCCTATTTTTACTTGTGAGGCTAGATTTGGACAATATATCCAAGAAGCTTCCTCACTGTGGTTTTTCCCTTCTTGGGTTTTCCACGTAAATATGGTGTTATGGTTGCGTACTTTTGCGTTCTTACATTTCTCATGTCTTGAATGTCCACATAAGTTTGAATGTTGTTGAAAATAAATTAATTTGATTAAGTACTAATTCACCCCTCTCTCAGTACCTTTGTGTGTTCAACAATAGGTATCAGAGAAAGGTTCCTTGGATGCAGCCTGATACCTGAGGTAGATCTTGGTGTGGAACACATGAAAATAGAAGTAAGATTTATTGGGAAGAATCCTCTGGAAGATGATATAAACATGACAGCCTACAATCTAGAAGATTGTGTAGTTGAATATGAAGGAGAACTCATTTCTGCCCTAGGAGATCTGGATGTTGTAAGAAGTGAAAATGAATATTATAAGATCAAGCTCATAAAATCAAAGGAAGCAATTGCCATGTTGTATGTTCAAATTGAAGAAAGTTAGAAGATTGCAGATTGTCTAAATATCAATCTAAATGACAAATCATTTGAATGCTCCAAACTTGAAGAAGTTGTCTCCCTAAAGAAAAAGTTGGAAAAGGTAAAGGAGCAAATAGAGAGAGGTCTAAAACTTCAAAAAAGCTCCAATATCCTTGATGAAATAGTTAGGTTATCAAAGACCACTTAAGAACAAGGATGGCATTAGATTTAAGAAAGGTTAGAGTTCAAAGACAGATGTACCTGAAGATGTCTTTTGAATTGAAAAGATTATGTTTGAAAGTGAAAAGGGAGAACCCTGTTCTAAAGAATCTAAAGAAGAGGCGCAAGGGATGAATGATGACTTCATAAATTTCAAGGAATCCCTCAAGAAGCCTCCTTCTAGATAGGCTATCAATCCCAGGTTGTCTCAATCCTTTTATGGACACTGTTATACTTGCTATAAATTTGTTCATAAGGCTATTGATTGTAGAACTAAGATAAGAAGAAATTATTACATGAAGAAAAATTCATTTGTGCCTACAGGACATGATGTTGTGATCTCTCATTCTTTCTATGTCTATTGTTATTCTTGCAATAAATTTGGTCATAAGGTTGTTGAATGCAAAACTAAAGAAAGAATAAATGGTGTGGCTTCGGATTATAATGTTGTTTACTATAATCGTAACAACCTTGGGCATACAACAAGTTCCTGCAGGAGTGGTTCCGTGAAATCATATCCTCAGCATAAGAAGATAGAGAAATTTGTGACTCAGCAAAAGAAGGAAATGGAAAGGATATGGAGAAGGAGGAATTTGTGCTTTTGCCTAGTGTAGAAGACTTCATTGTTTATTGATGTATGGCATAAGGGTCAGGGGGAGCTAATTAGTGCATATCTATTCTTCCTCCCCTAAATATTTGATGGCCTTTACAAATAGAGGCTAAGCATACATATAAGTTGAATTGAAATTAGTTGGTGATGATGTTGATAAGGTAAAACACAGTCTTTTTCATAAATTTTTGGAGCAAATTACTTCAGTGCAGAGGATTGCGGAAGGTTCTTGAGTCTATGTGAGTTCACATAGCAATTGGATGTAGATTTACCTAACCTGACAAAAGTGCATTTATGAGGGATGTTAGGGTAAAATTGAAAGGTACTTATGCTTTCTCTAAATGATCAAATCTCATTTGAAGACTAAGCTTTCACATTCAGATCTAATTGTTGTTATATGGAGCCTAATCAGAATCAGAGGTTAAATTTACCCCACTTTTATCAGCACGGTTTCCCCCCAAATCATTTAACGGGGTCAAGAGGCAGTGCCCCTTGTGGGTGTTTGGGGGTAGTGGCCCTTGCAGGGTCCAGGGACAGCACCCCTATCGCGATACAGGGCGGGGTTGAGGGACAGTGCCCTCGAAACCTCCAACAATTTTTAATTATTTTGTTAAGGTGTTGGGAGTTATTTTTTCTATTGGACGACATAAAAAAACCCTATTTTTGTAACCGACATAAGGCTTGATAAAAGTGACTAAGGGTTAGGGTTTCTGTTGATGTATTGTAGCATTTGCAGTGGTATCGAGTTGCAAGGATTGCTGGTTGTAATCAGTTTGATTTACTGGATAATAATATTGGACTCTCTATTGGTGGATGTAGCCCGAGTTTGTCTCTCGCTATTATTATTTTTGTGTACTTCCATTCCTCTGTTTAATCTTTATTTGCATTTAATTGATATCTTTTGTCGGCTAACCCTAACACTAAGGAGTGAAGAAGATCTTCTGATCACTTGGTGATTTGAACTAAAGAAGAATTCTAGATTTTGAGAATTTGAGTTGGAAACCTTAACAAAACAAAGGTATTTATTAGATCTGCTAAAACCCTATTTGTTGAATTAAAAGAAGTTTGATATGGCAACTCCAAAGGTAGTTTATATATTTGAAAAATTTAGTCCAAAATACAAGAAATATCCATTCAAAGCAATGGAGATGGATCTAAAGATGAGGCTTTCTCAAATGTTCCGGCATACATGGTATATACAGAAGATGTTAGGTTCTAAATTCATTCCAAGATAGATGAAATTGACCATACAAAGTTTGAAGAGCTCATGGATCAATTATTAGATGATGATGTGAGCTACAAACTAGAGTTTGCAAATGTACGGGCCAAGTGGATTGACATATGGAAGGATTACTCTAATTTCTATGATGAACATGAATGGGTGAGATACATACTGAGTAGAATACATGATAAATTCCTATACTTGGATAAGCCTCACCTGATTACCAAGTATGCAATCAGGATAATAACCAGGTTGTGCTCCACCAGATCTATACCGGTGATGAAATCAATCAAAAATGAGAAGGTTATTGAATTAACTGGAGCAAAATTTGACAAAAGAACTCTAACTGTGAATGATATAACTGATCCAGGTGTCAGATATGTTGCTATGGGGATTACCTACAAAGTCTATTTCACTAATAAAGAAGGATCTACCACTGGTACTGCCATTCACACTACATACCATATGGTTAAGGAGGCCAAAGATTTTGATCTTTGTGAAGTCGTGAAAGAACATCTCATGGAGAATCTAAGGAGAACAAAAGAAACCAGATACCAATTCAGGTTTGGTACTCTTATCATTTGTCATACATTTTATTTCATGAATGAGCGACCAGGCTTTAGAAGAGAAGTTTGGAAATAAAATGTTTGGATTGTTGCACAAATAAATAGTCACATAAGAGGCTTCAGTGACCCCAATATACAAACAAATGTGCTGGGGCTTTTTCAAAAATCTTCAAACCAGTATGCATGCCAGAGATATAATTCCCTTCAGAGAAGTACAATAATACAAGGAAAATATCACATTTCTGGTGGATAAAGATTATACTTATATGGAGGTAGTTGAGCCTAGAACTGTGTGGATTCCAAGGTTGCCCTATGAAGGCCCTAAAGAAGAAATAAGTGTCTATGTTGATATCTTGTTAAGCAAACCCAAAGACCCTGCTGCTGAAAGATTTGGTACATATGATGAAATAATGAACAAGATGCACAAGAAAAATGTAGAAGAACATATTGAGAATGTAACGTCAAAAAATGTCCCCTTGGGGGCTTTTCCCTCATAAGGTTTAGGTCTCGGGTCTTTTGCATGTATTTAGGACGTCTTACTTCATAATTTGGCATCCCGATGGAATGAGCCCTAGGTAACATGACAAATGGGACCTAGGAGGACCCCTTGAGCTTGACCCTTCCCAAAATAGGGGGGGGAGGACTTGGGCACCCGCATCCTAGTCCTGCCCTATTTTGGGGCAGTCCCAACTTTTGGGTGTCGGCTTGTGACCGTTATTTGGGTCCTATGTTGACACGGTAAGTTTGAATTTATGAAATCTTAGCGGGAGAGCTTGTAGTTGCATATAAAAGCATGTTTAGGCATTCATTTGTAAACTAGAGCATTACTAGATGATCATTGTGATGTTTGTGCACTCTCAAGGTGATTCAAGGCTTTCATGGTGTTGCAAGAGTAGAATTGTGTGGTTTATGTGTTTATGTTTGCAGATTTGAGCATCCATTTCATCATGGAATGAAGAGCATCTTCCTCCCATGATATCTTCACTACAAGGTGATATTATATTGTGTTTTCATCATCATTTCCTTTGGTTTTTGCCTCTACCTCACAGGGGCACACACTCTCTATCTGACAATGGTATTCAGAGACTTAAGTGTCCTCTGAGGCTTGACTGAGGCAAGCCTCTAAACACCACAACCCCCTCCCAAAGTTTTGTGATTACAGGTTACAGGTGTCACATCTGGAAAAGTAATGTTGCAGGAAGGATCAGCAGACATCAAGGATTCAGGATCTGAAGAGAAGTAGGACACCAAAGCCTTTTCGATACTTGGGCACTCACTCTTGTGTCCTCCACAGTTGAATTTTTGGAAATAGAAGTTACAGTGCAGATCAGTGTCGGAAGAAGGTCAGGATCCCACAAAGAAACTGGTACCTTGGACTTGGGCATCCACTCCAGTGTCCCTGACTTTTCTACCTTGGAACCCTGAAAATAGGTACTCTGTGATTTGATATTTTGCTTCCTTCTACAAGAGTTTTTTCTGTTATTCTTCTGTTTACAGTCGTATTTGCATAATTAGGGTTTTAATGGTCAATTAAGCATAAGAAAAAGAAAATTGATAATTAAACACCCTAATCCAGGCTTCCCTACATCTCACAGTGACCTAGGGTATGATAGTGCATTGCCACTCAACCCTAGATCATTGAATGTTAAGGGTGAAAGGATTATTCAAACATTCTAACAACCAAAACAATAAACAATCCCAATTTTCACCTAAACATTTTGGTGAACCCATGTTTTTGGACTTAAATTGCAACTTGTTGAGTGTGTGATTTCATATTTGGATTGATTTATTCATTCATATAGTCTTTCATCTTATTGCATTGAGAAAATTACAAAAAGAATTGAAAAATTTGCAAAAATTTGAAAACCATAGCTTGCATTTTCATATAGATTACTAAATTGCATCAATTCTTTCTAAATTTCCCTAATTCATAATTTTTGCATCAGATCTGATATAAAATACAGAAAACACAAAAAAACAATAATTTGGCATTGCACTTTCATCATTAATTTGCTAGGCTTTTGTAGAAATTTTGACAATTTTCATTAAACCTACTAATTTTAGAGCCTCATTCAAATTAGAATTTTTCTATAGTATTGCATTCTAGTGTAAATTTGCAATTAGATTTAAAATATTTGCAGTTTTGCATAGAAAATTTCAACAAAAACTAGCAATTTTCATGCATTTTCATTAAATTTTGCATATTAGACCTTGGAATCCATCTTCAGATCTGAGAGTAATTAATTTCCATCATAAAACAGACTTCAAAACATTCACATAGCATTTTGTGTCAAGATCTAAAATCTAGGGCTTCAAAAACACTGATTTTCACTAGATTTGGCCTTATCGACTCCCTAAATTTACACCATAGGTGTGTTGTGAAGGGTATTTTTGCATTAATTGGCTGTTATCAGGGTAATAATTTTCTGCCCCTCCTAAAAAATTTCACAACACCCTTTTAACAGGCTCTTGTATTGAAAACTTGGTGAAAAACTACACATTTTTTACTATTTTTTGCCCTAGGGTTTGACCTAATTTGCACTCCAAGCGTGTTGTGATCAATTTTATGGATTGAGGTGATTGATATCATTGATTTTATTTTCTACACCTCCTGAAATTCATTACAAAACCCCTTTTGCTAGGTCTTGGAGTTGAAAAACAATGAAAAATAGCCCATTTTTGCTATATTTTCACTTGGATTTGACCTTAAGTGGCACTAAAAGTGTGTTGTGTTGGGCATGTTGACATTAATTAGCTGTTATTACTGATATAATTTTCTTTCCATCATCACTTTCCTCACACCACCCTTTGTTATCCTCTTTTGCATTAAGTTTTGGTGAAAAAAGTGCCTATTTTGACATATTTTCACTATAGTTTGACTTGGCATTATCTTGGATTTGCATCAAGAGTGTGTTTACAAGGATCATATTTCTATTTGGACTGATATCAGACATATAATTTTCTTCCCCTGATCAAAATCCTTACAACACCCTTTGTTTCATGCATTTGCATTGACAGAGTACAAAAAACTAAGCATTTTTGGCCTTTAATCATATCCTTCTCCTAGGATTTGTTCTCTTAGTTTGTGCATTGTGTATTGTATGCTTTTGTATAAGCTTTATGACACACTGTCCTAAAAATAATATTCCTTTGAGAAGAAGTAAAAGGTTAATGAGATCTAGTGCTCTTGAAGAAAATGACATTCTTACCTCTAATAATCCTTTGAGCACCTTCTTTACAAAGGGCGAAACTCAGATTGCGTAAGATATTATACATCCTCCAACCACAATGGAAGAACAAAATTTTCATGATGTTGATGATACTATTGAGACGACAGGCTATGTATCTGATGAGCAAATAGAAAAATTGGATAAAGAGCTAGCCCAATTTCAATCATTTATGGAAAATGAGAGAATAGTTGAAGAAGCTATGCCTATGATTCATAATATAAGAGAATTGATAAAAGAGGGACATGATGGTGTTAATGCAGTTCATGGTCTAGCACATATTTTAAAAACCAATATCATGTCGGTGACTGAATGTGCACAAGCGATAAATAACACTTTATCACCATCTCATACTCAAGTATCCATACCTATACCAACTACGGGAATATCGACTTTTACATCACCGATCTTAACAACCGATGCAAATGCTTGTAGTAATGCTACCACTAGTATTGGAGTATCTAATGGCACTAATTATAAAGCTGTGGGATTTGATTATCAAAAATTAGTTTCTAAGGGGACCTCCTCTATGCATAATTGTTCTCAACCACCTATCTATTCCACTCATGTCCAACCACCTATTATCTACTCTCAACCATATTCCACCTATCACTATGTCCAACCACTGTTGACATATCCCTAGCCTCCGCCTATCGTATCTCAAGCTCATTCACCTCCTCACTTTGGTTCCAATTCCTCACAACAAACCGCATCTCCCAACGATGCCATCCTAAACCAACTTTTATAGGGTATGACTGATTTACAACAGAAGGTAACAAACTTGACAAATTCTTTGCAGCCTAGTCTACCAACATATCATGCCCGTAATTCCCTTTCCTATGCAATCTTGAGAACTCCTATGCCTGAGAGGTTTGAGACTCCCCGCTTTGAAAAATATGGTGGAAAATGTGATCCTAATATCCATGTGGCAGCATTTACAGCTATGTGTAGTGATTTTTATTTTGAAGAGGATTTGTTGGCAAATCTTTTCCTGTGATCTCTCAAAGATACTGCTTTAGAATGGTTTTGCTCTTTGCCTCCGAATTCAATACGCTCCTTTCGCAGTTGATTGATCAATTTTTACAACATTTTCAAGCAAATATCAGACCCCAAGTTACTCTTATTGACTTGGTTCAATGCAAACAAGGTTTGAAAGAGAAGTTCACTGAGTTCATTAGTTGGTATCAAGGGCTTTATGCACAAATTTAGTATCAGATGAAAGATGAGGATGTTCAAAAGATATTCATTACAAATCTACAACCTAATATTTTTGATAAGATCCTCTTGATGAAATATAACTCCTTTCAGCATTTATGCACCACCCTTTGTGATTATCAAATTTCATCTAGTCAGTATGAAAATCAAAACTCATCGGCTCAAGTTGGTCAATCCATGGGTGGATTATCGCAAAACAACTTTAAGAGAAACGATATTAAGAGTTTTATCAAGATCAATGGACCAAATACAACTGTGTCTGCTATAAATAATCCAAAGAAAACATCGTATCAACTACGAAAATTTACTCTGATATCTGAGTCTTATCATTCCATCATGAATCAAGCTGTGAGCAGTAACATTTTGAAGCTTCCCCTGATTGAGCATGTTGATCCTAGTAAACAAGGACCTTACATCGATGCTAACGCCTTTTGTCATTATCATCAGACATAAGGACATGACACTAAACGATGTATGCATCTTAAACATGAGATACATGACCTTATTGATTCAAATGTCATCCAGGTATCGGGTGTGAATGATAATGGAAACAAGTCAGTTGCTCCGCTGAATCAAAATTTACAAATCTTCACTAATCCTTTCCCTAAACATATTGAAAATAATATGGTGGAACAAGGTTTAATAGAAGTAGATGAGGATGATTACTTAGACTATGATAGTATCATGGGAATGATTGAAGTAGATAAGAAACAAGTGGATAATCCACCTCGCCCACGACAGAATGGAATTTATGCCGAGGTTCCTCCTCTGTTATCCTTATATGGATCGAGAGATAATCAGAATATATCAGAAAAGCAAGAAGAACAACTGATATAGATGAGTACGATGGTACAATATGATTCCCATTACCGTTCGAGAAAGATTCAATGACTAAAACTTGCTAAAAATCAGAAAAGAGTAAGACGATAATTAACAATTGGAAATAATAGTGGTTCACCCCCTCATAAGCAACAAAAAGTCTCATTTCAACAAGAAATCACAAAACAAGTATCATACGATAATAAACAAAACTTTCATAAGAACCACTCAAATTTTGCATTAAACATGATCGAGTACCTCTCCAAGAGGTTTGCAAGTTCCAAAATCTAATACCAAGACCCTACAGGTAAGTATCTCTAACCCTTTATCTCTCTCCTGATGTGCTTCCCCCATGATGTGTTATGTGTTATTTAGGCCTCCTGGGATGACCCCTGATTCTCTTGTAAGGTCTGAGATACTAGGAGACCGCCTCCATTGTGACCTTCTTCTATTTGTATCATCATTCTTCTAAATTGCCTCTCTCTAATTTCATTATTGTGTGTTGTGTCTTGCAGACATAGCATTGTGGTTGGTGACTTGGGGGTACCCTCCTACATGACTATCCCTAAGACACTTGTTTCTCCTCTCTTATTTATTGTTTCCCTTCCTCTAGGTTTCCACCTAGCAGGTAGATGACGAAAAAAATTTATACTGATGCATACCTAGTGTCCCTTTCGAGAGCAATACAAAAATGGACTTAGTTCCTAATATGGCGATGGGGTTGTACATTTTATCCGACACTTGGCTAGTGGAAGCACTTGTGCTTTCCGCGTAGTGAATTTTATGACATTTCTATCTCATTTACAAACCTTAACAATACTGCTGCTCTATGCACCTTTGTTTGTCTTTGAATCTAGCCTTGGCAGTACTCAATTCAGAGAGCTTCGTGATATAGCCCCATGGTTATCCTCAAACTCCAAATTCATTGTATAACCTTGGCTCTTTGTGTGGTTAATCATATGCATTGATGTTGTTGTTTATCATGATTTCGTAGACACTAACATGTTTGTTGTAGGGATGTGTTTGTGGGAACATTTGGTGATTGTAAAGTACATGTCACCTTTGGGGGGCATGGGCTTTGCGAGAGCTTGTGTTCCCTTGTGTGTTTTCTTCCTACCTTAATGTGCATAATATCGATGCATGATATCAACCACCTTAAGGTGGGGGCATATATAAGGTAAGTTGTTTGTTGTAGAAGTTAGCAATGTGTTTGTCCTCAGGTGTAGTTTAAAGACTTGTGCGAGGAGCACATCTTGCACTCTGAGTTTGTTTGAAATCAATAAATCAATCATGTAAGCCCTCTGTTGAGGTAGGATATCACGTATATCCTTTTCTATCTTAAGCCCTCTACGGAGACGGGGATGGTGTATTTCTTGAAGCAGATTACATCATCCTGTCATTTTCAAAAGTCCTCTATGGAGGTGGGGAGCAGTTCTGTGACTAACTCAACCCTTAAGCATGTTTTCAGTGATTGTTGTGATGAAGCCCAATCATCGGTGTGTGCCTGTAATGTGCCTGAGATGGTGTTGGACCTAGAAATAGGTACACTCCATCGCTTGTTTGTCGTGTTTTCTCTATGTCTTCAAGTGTGTGTGCTTGGCGTGCTTGCTTTGTTTGGTGTGTATGTTGCCCCATATGTAGTCTAAATTCTAGCGCCTTAGGTTGTGCTTCCTACATTGTGGGAGTTTTTGCGTGTCTTGCGTGTGTGTTGCCCCATATATACAAAGACCTGCATGATGAGTGCATCATGTATTATGGGAGGTTTGTTTACTTTCCAGTACTTGCATCTGCATTTCATATATATGAGAAAAAGAAAAGAAAAGATATCATTTCTATCTTCCATACATTAATGTGTCTTCTATGCATTAACTATCTTCTCCGTGTTCTGCGTGACTGTAACTGTCTTCTCCATGTTTTGCGTGCCTGTTACTGTCCTCTATGTGATTGGCATGTCTTCTCTGTGTTTGGCATGTTTGTTGTGTTTGTGACCATACTTTAATCCATGTATTGGCCTTGCATTTATACATACATTAAAGTGGGGGCTAAATGTAACGTCAGAAAATGTCCCCTTGGGGGCTTTTACCTCATAAGGTTTAGCTCCTGGGTCTTTTGCATGTATTTAGGACATCTTACTTCATAATTTGGCATCCCGATGGAATGAGCCCTAGGTAACATGACAAATGGGACCTAGGAGAACCCCTTGAGCTTGACCCTTCCCAAAATAGAGGTGGAGGACTTGGGTGCCTGCACCCTAGTCCTGCCCTATTTTGGGGTAGTCCCAACTTTTGGGTGTCAGCTTGTGACCGTTATTTGGGTCCTATGCTGACACGGTAAGTTTGAATTTATGAAATTTTGGCAGGAGTGTTTGTAGTTGCATATAAAAGCATGTTTAGGCATTCATTTGTAAACTAGAGCATTACTAGATGATCATTATGATGTTTGTGCACTCTCAAGGTGATTCAAGGCTTTCATGGTGTTGCAAGATCAGAATTGTGTGGTTTATGTATTTGTGTTTGTAGATTTGAGTATCCATTTCATCATGGAATGAAGAGCATCTTCCTCCCATGATATCTTTGCTACAAGGTGACATTATATTGTGTTTTCATCATCATTTCCTTTAGTTTTTTCCTCTGCCTCACAAGGGCACGCACTCTCTATCTGACAATGGTGTTTGGAGACTTAAGTGTCCTTCGGGGCTTGACTAAGGCAAGCCTCTAAACACCACGATCCCCTCCCAAAGTTTTGTGATTACAGGTTATAGGTGTCGCATCTGGAAAAAGTAGAGTTGCAGGAAGGATCAACAGACATCAAGGATTCAGGATCTGAAGAGAAATAAGACACCAGAGCCTTTTTGGGACTTGGGCGCTCACTCTTGTGTCCTCCATAGTTGAATTTCTAGAAATAGAAGTTACAGTGCAGATCAATGTCGGAAGAAGGTCAGGATCTCGCAAAAAAACTGGTACCTTGGACTTGGGTGCCCACTCTAGTGTCCCTGACTTTTTCACCTCAGAACCCCAAAAATAGGTACTCTGTGATTTGATATTTTGCTTCCTTCTGCAAGAGCTTTTTCTGTTATTCTTCTGTTTATAGTCGTATTTGCATAATTAGGGTTTTAATGGCCAATTAAGCATAAGAAAAAGAAATTTGATAATTAAACACCCTAATCCAAGATTCCCTACATCTCACAGCGACCTGGGGTATGATAGTACATTGCCACTCAACCCTAGATCCTTGAATGTTAAGGGTGAAAGGAGGATTCAAACATTCTAACAACCAAAACAATAAACAATCCCAATTTTCACCTAAACAGAGAAGAAGAAAGATGAGCTACATAAAAAGAGGGTCACTTCATCTGAAACTCTATCAGAAGCCCCTGCAGAGGAAGCACAACATGCTCTTGCTGATCCGCCAATCGCACAAGGACCAAGAAGGTCTAGCAGATCTACATCTTCTACTGCATCTCAACCATCCAAATCAACTCAGATTGCTTCTACTAGAAGAAGGGCTCCATTTGAAACTCTAACTTGGATGAAAGCAGGAGAAAAGAAGCAACCAAGGCAAAAGATGTCTGCTAAAAAAGAGAAAGTTTAGATTGAGGAGATAGAATAAAGTGAAGAGGAAGAAGTAGGAGATGAAGGTACATCTCATCCAAAGAAGAAAGAGAAGAAACCAAAGAAAACTCCTCCACCAAAACCTGAATAAGCACCTCTTTCATTAGATGTAGTTTTTAAAGCTATTGTACAATATGGTATTCTAAAAGAAACAACAGAGTTATATCTGGATGTGCCACCTGAATATCAAAGCACTATTGAGAAAGTTGTTGTAATGTATATGCTCAAGTGTAATGTTCCCTTTAATGACATTATTGAGCAGGTTCCTAAAAGTATAGTTGATGTCCTATGAGAAAGAAGAGAAAAAGCAGTAAAATTGGATGATGAAATGAGACAGAATGCACTTGATAAGTGATGGGTTGAAGTATTGACCTCTTTTTATGTTGTTTTTATATGCCTTTAGAACTTTTCATATGATCTTCCAGACACTTTACCAACATCACCATCATTATATGTTGTCTTTTTATATACTTGGCAAGACTTTGAATCTATGTTATTAATATGGAATATGGTGATGATATTATCAATTGAATGATTTAAATATGAGTATGCATGCAATATAGATGGAATCTTATGGTTTAGTCATGAAGGTTATTTGTGTACATATGTTTTGTGAATTGACCCCTGTGCAGCAAGAATGTGTCATCAAGGAAATGAGCATTTGCAATGAAGTTGTAGACAAGAGAATTAAAGGAAGTGAAGTTAGGATGCCAAAAGTGTAGGCAACTGGAGGATGAATGTGAACCATCAGGGACAAAAATAAATGCAGAAGAAATAGACTTGTTTCAAACGCAGTTTATGTGTGTTCTTCATGAGAATCATTGCATAAGAATTCTAGTTTGAATAGGACTCTCCTTCCTCTGTTCAGTTATATTAATATTTTTGATCTCAAACCTGTATCCTAGTATCTAGGAATGGATTGATGGTTGAAGTTAGTTGGTAGTTGCATAAAACTCTCTCATTTCTATATAAGTTAGGAGGGATGAGTTAGATGTCAAGTTAGTCCCTTTATTTTCTAGTTACTCAGTGATTACTCTATTTTTCAATATTGGAAGATCCAGACATGTTTTATTAAGAAATGTCATTATTGAATATAATCTGAAGAGATTTTATTTATGATATGAAATGAATAAAACTGTATATGTTATGAGGATGCATGAGTATCTGAATTAGATTTGATTCTAGTTAAGTGAGTCAATCCCCTGAGCTAGCCACTCAAGGTACTGATCCTCACTTCATTTATTTCCTCATTCCTTTATGCATTCTTGTTAAATCTATTTTTCATTTGCATATAAATACATTACGAATCAATTAGAATACTTTGATTGTCAAATTACAGTAGTATGGTTCATAAACAAATGCATGCTTTGTCTACTTCAAGTCCTCCAGAGGTTAGCATTAGCTCTCTTATCATTTTGAATGTTTTGGATTAGTTCTATAATTTTCTGTTGTTAACAGTTATCTACAGCTTATGCTGAAGGTACTCGTAGCCACTAGATCCTGTAACTATTTTTACTGTTCTTGCATTTCTGTGAATTCCAACAGAGTAGAATAGCCTAAGTAGGTTTGGATAAGTTGGTTTAGGAAGAATATGAGCCCTGAAGGCACATACAGTGCAGTGCCATCATAAGCTTACGCTCCTTGGTTGATAATTTAATGTAGGAAGTACAATGAAAGAGTGGACTGTTCAAATAGGGTTACCCCTGAATTATGTTAAGTCTGCAACGCATTAGTTTTCCTCTACATTTTTGGCATCGTTGTCAGGGATGGTGCTACCTTCATAGGCTCATTTTTACATGCTTTCTTATTTTAAATTTTGATTCCAGCATTAGGATTAATAAATTTACTTTTCAGGAAATGCCAGAAATTATACTAACATTATGCAGGACCACTGTAATATAAAGCCAAATTCACTGTATGCAGAGGCAGAGAGACAACCGAGGTAGATTCCTCCCTTCAAATTATCAAGATAGCAAAGACACAACTAACTTTATCAACTATACAGTAGAAAGTGCTGAAGAAGAAGACTTTCCTCTTACATTTTCATCAACACCTTCTACATCTTCGTCAGCCTCTTCCACAACTATAGAAGGGACCTTCAGAACAATGGTAGATGCTATAGTGGGGGATTCACCGGAGCAAGCAATGTTTGAGTTTCCTATCACTGATTAGGACAGGGCTACAGTGCTAAAAAATATTCCACCATCAGCATTGCCATTCTTGTATGGCCTGGTGATAGAGGACCCAGATACGTTCCTATTTGAGTTTGATATCTTGTGTAGGAGCTATGACTACACCTCTGATGCTCATAGGATGAAACTCTTTCCTACCACTCTCAAGGATGCAGCCTTGAGATGGTTTATGGGGCTGGGAAAAGATGTCATTCTAGATTGGGATACATTGAAGGAGAAATTCTTGGAGAAATACCAAGAACTATCAAGGACATTATAGGAGGAGAGATGACATCTTCAGGATGTCACAAAAGGAAAAGGAGCCACTTGAAGATTATGTTGAAAAATTCTAGTTTTCTCTAAAGAAAAATCCCCAAAACAGATTATCTAACGAATCATTAAAACTAGTTTTCTTGTGAGGGGTTAAGGATGATTGCATGGATTCTTTGAACCTTATTGGGCAAGGTGATATTTCTTAGCTACCTTTTGAGTCAATTTGTAAAGTTTGCCGAAATTATTCAAGGACTTTTACTAGACGACCAAGGGGAGAATGGACATCAATTACAAACAAGACAACCAATGGAGTTTCAAGAGTGGAAATCAATAAATTGTTGTCCAACATGAAGGAGGACATAATTAGCCATATGGCTATACAGCTGGACACTCTTCACATCAAGAAGAAACAAGAAGAAGTTGAGGCAATGCTTACTGAGTACTGTCCCAGTTGTAGGCAAAGGAAGGCCAGTTGTAAATGCAAAAGGGTGGCAAGCGTCCAACAAGAGAAGGTTGAGAGGCTAGAATTTCAACCATATAAAGGAGAGGATGGACAATTGTTCTTCATAGATCAAAGGAGGACTTGGCAACAAAGACAAGGTATGCCCTCTGATCCACTAAATTTTAGTTCACCCTTTCCTACTGCAAACCAAAATTTCTCTAATTGGAACACTCATCCATGGCCTAGTAATCAAAATCTCTGGAAAAATCCACAATGGCCTACTCCACAACCTAGTTGGAACCAATAGTAGCCAAACCCATGGCCCCAGCAAGGTTTTCAAGGTTCCAATTATAACCCCCATTGGCCTACACAACAAACTCAATGGCAGCCTCAATGGAACAAGAACCAACAATGGCAGTAAAATGCAAATTATCAACAACCTATGATTCCATCTCAACCAAAACAGCCAATCATAATGACTCTATCAGCACCTCAAAATCCACCTCCTAGTCCTACCCAAATCCCTGCCCAACCTGCACCTAATCCTAACAACAAGCTTGTTCAATAGGCTTATACTAACGAGGTGATGCAATACCCCACCTATGGGGTAGAAGTGAGTAATGTTCATCTTAGATCAGGGAAGCAACTTGCGAGCCCTTCATCTCCCCAAATTATGGAACTTGAAGATGAAGAACCCACAGAGGAAGCCTTAAATAAACCACCTTTGGAACTTGAATCAACTCAGGGACCTCAGACCATTTCACATCCTAAGCCTCCTTTCCCTGAATGCCTAGCTATCCAGAAACAACCAACACAGTCTGAAAATGACCTCATGGGCCAGTTGCAAGATATAAGCATAAAGATTCCCTTAATCCAAGCCATCAAAGATATTCCCATCTACACTAAGACTATCCAAGATCTTTGCATAAAGAAACTAGGAAGAAAGAGGATAGACCCAAAGATAGTTCATGTTTTGGGTAACCTTGCTGACATAATATTGGGGAATATAATTGTTCCCAAATATACATATCCAGGTAGTCCAGTAGTGGATGTCAAAATCAATGGGACTCTAATTAAAAATACTCTGATAGATTTAGGTGCTACAGTTAATGTAATGACTAAGGAGACAATGCAGACACTCCAGTTGAACAACCTTAGGCCTACTCAGACAGTCTTGCAATTAGCTGACAGGTCTACAGTTAAACCTGAAGGAGTCATTGAGGATTTGGTCATTACATTAGATTCTTGGGAATACCCCAATGATTTCATAGTACTATAGCCAAAGGTTAATCTTGCTGGTTATCCTTTTATACTAGGTAGACATGGCTTGCCACAACAGATGGATTTATAGGATGCAGGTTTGGTAACATGATCATATCCAATGGGACTGTGACCAAGAAATTGGTTTAATATCCACCAGCCCAACCATACCATGAGCTTGAGCAGACCATTTGGCCTACCTTGGAAGATGAGGACAGCTACTCTCTACAAACCTTGATGACTATTGAACACAACGCCTTACTAGATATTCAGGATGAAGACAAGTTGAATGCTCACATTATAGAAAATGACTGTAGAAGGCACCTGCAGTAGCAATAATGCTTATCTTGCTTACAAGATCCCTTAGGAAGCATAGTACCTACCAGTTCCTCAGAGGAGCTATCTCAATTATTTCATACTTTGTTACCCCAGCAATGCTTGTCAATAATACCTAGCCTTGATTTGTCCTCTGTGCAAGAAATGTCTAAGCCATTAGAAATCAAGCTAGGAAAAGTGTTGATTGTTAATAATGCATTGACTGATGAGCAACAACAATCCTTGCATGTAGTATTACAAACCCACTCAGCAGCGTTTACATGGGATTATAGTGATATGAAGGGCATAAATCTTGCTTTGTGTATGCATAAAATTTATATTGATGATGGCCACAGACCTATACGACAACAACAGAGACGCATGAATCATGCTCTTAGAGAGATAGTGAAAGCAGAACTTCAAAAGCTTTTAGATGCAGGGTTTATATACCCCATTTCAAACAGTGAATGGGTTTCACCACTGGTCATAGTTCCCAAAAAAGGTGGAAAATGGAGAGTTTGTGTTGATTATAGAGAACTAAATGCTACCACCAAGAAAGATCACTTTCCATTGCTCTTCATTGATCAAGTTCTTGACTCTTTAGCAAGGAAGAAATATTTCTCATTTCTTGATGGTTTTATTGGCTATAACTAAATCAAGATTGCACCAGAGGATCAAGATAAGAAAATATTTACATGCCCTTGGAGGACCTATGCATATTCTGTCTTGCCTTTTGGTCTGTGCAATGCTCCAGCCACATTTCAAAGAGCAATCCTCAGTATTTTCTCTAATTTTACCCATGACAACATGGAAATTTATATGGATGACTTCACCACATATGGTGAAACATATGATGAAGTTTTACACAACTTGGAGAAAGTTTTGAAGAGATGCACAGAGCGCAATCTATCCTTGAGCAATGAAAAAAGTTTTATGATGATGACACAAGGGATAGTCTTGGGACATTTTATCTCAAGTTCAAGAATACAAGTTGACCCAAAGAAGATTGAAATTATATCTACCCTGCCCATTCCATAGAGACAGAAGGATGTAAGGAGCTTCCTTGGACATGTAGGTTATTACAGGAGGTTTATTCAAGATTTTAACAAAATTGCCACACCTCTGTTTACTCTATTGACAAAAGATATTGAGTTTGAATGGACTCCAGTCTGTCAGAGTTCATTTAAGAAGCTCAAAGCATCCTTGACACAAGCTCCAATTCTCAGAGGTCCAAATTGGACACTACCTTTTCACATCCACATAGATGCATCAGACTTTGCCATTGGAGCAGTCCTAGGCCAGCAAGAAGGAACTAAATAGTATGCAATATACTATATAAGTAAAAACCTACATGGAGTTGAGTTGAACTACATTGTGATAGAAAAAGAAATGTTGGAAGTTGTTTACGCCATTAACAAATTCAGACACTAAATTACTAGTTATAAAGTATTCATACGTACATATCATACAACAATCAAATATTTGATGAATAAGCTAATAGTGGGTGGCAGACTTGTAAGATGGTTATTGTTATTGCAATAATTTGACATAACAATTGTTGACAAACGAGGAAAGGCTAATGTAGTTGCTGATTTTCTATCTAGACTGCCTACACAATCATCAGAAGGAGTGGTTGATGACTCTTTTCCTGATGAACATTTATTTGCTCTAACTATATACACTCCATGGTTTGCAGACATAGCTAATTATTTGGTTTCAAGGTAGATTCCAGGTTAATTTTCTCCAAGGGAGAAGAGACAACTAGTTCACAAATGTTTTCCTTATTCTTGGATTTCTGGATTCCTTTTTTACACTGGCCTAGATAACATTATGAGATGTATCAGAGAGGATGAGGTGTTTGATATATTGAAGGCCTGTCATGATGAACCCTGTGGGGGACATTTTGCAGCCAAAAGGACAACCTTCGAAATATTGACAACAAGATATTACTGGTCAACACTTCATAAAGATGTTGTCAAGTATACTAGAAGCTATGATTGGTGTCAAAGGATGGAGAGACCTACAAGAAGTGATGAAATTGTTGGGTTTAGGGCACACAACTGAGAGGGGGGGTGAATCAGTTGTATAAAACTTTCTCTCTTTTATGTACTTAACTCCACATTTTTAATTAGCAACATAATAGAAGATCAATCATGAAAGCACAATGTAACAAATAAATAGTAGAAACACATCAACACATGAAACACCAAGATTTTGACGTGGAAAACCCGGTTAAGGGAAAAACCACGGGGTGATTAACCCAAGATAATATTCTCTGTTAGAAGAATAGAAAGAACAAATGGCACATGCCAATTAGGGCTCACTGCCCAAGTACACTGCTCACAAGAGGCTCACTACCTACAGGAGACACACTGTCTACAAAGGAATAAGTATCACATACTTGAACTGGTAAATAGCATCTTCACTATGCTTGAGTCAGTTCCATTTAAGCTCAAACCTTCTGCTCTGCCTTTCGCTCTTCTCTTCGCTACCACACACTCATCTCCACGAATACCCACTTGAAATGACTTCGCAAACCTTTATTTATACACGACATCAACTTAGGAACAAACATCTAAGTTGGTAAACAACCACAAGAACATTCGCAAGGTGTATAATTCATTCGGTCAGCCAGTCACAGAAAGAACACCTTCATCTGGAAGTATTTCTTCAATTTTGGGCTCCAACTCTAATGCAGACCATCAATACGAACTGAACATAATCCAAGGACCTTCACAAGCTTTCTTGAATCACCAGGAACATCCGCACTTCCTCTACTTACTGAAATCCTTCTCTCCTTCATCTGGAACCTCAAGAACACAGTTTGTCATCACTATCACAAAGGAATAGGTTCTTCCAGACCTTCAAACCACAAACTGATTTACTTGACACTTTAAAAGGATGTCCTCAACACTTCCTCAAATCCGCATAGTGGGATAATGCATTACTGGACCTATTTGTCTCACTCTATCACCACTGAGCACCTGTCAAAACCGGTTCTACTTGAGCGACCATAACTTCTTCATATCTTCATGCGGATCCCTGAAAACTTGAATGGAGCATCTCAAGACTTATATCTACAAACCCTTTAAACCACATCCTCTTATCCTCAACCTATCTTGGACTTTTACCTTGTTATCATCACTATTCTTCACTGTTCTTGATTAAGACTAATTTTTTGAATATCCTCAGCACACTGCTCATCCAATCCTTCTCATTAATGCACTCTGAGTATGTTGACATCAATGATAACACTGGTTAGGCCCATACTTGCAACAATCTCCCCTTTGTCATTGATGTCAACATATGATGTGAAAAACCATCAAGACAAGAACTTCTCCTTTTTGTCACAGCTCCCCCTAACAGTAACAACTCTTCACATGTCTTCTCTTCCTTTCATGCTCCCCCTTTGATCATCAACTACTTATTTTTCACATGTCTTCTCTCCCCCTTTGACATCAATGGCAAAGGGCTCACACTTGCAAATCTAACACATCAGAATCATACCAGCTACTCCCACTGAGTAGCAGCTTCCCATCACCAATCCGGATCACAAGATATGACTGTGATATCCACCAGACTGATGCACACCAATGTATCCTAGTTCATCATCGGAGGGGCAATAACCCCTAACTTCTCCCTAAGATACTCAAAAGATTCCTTGGGAAGAGGTTTAGTAAAGATATCTGCAATCTGGTCCTTTGAGGGCACAAACTCCAATCTGACCTCATCCTTGTTCACTTGTTCTCTTAGAAAGTGAAATTTTATAGATATATGCTTAGTCTTAGAGTGCAACACTGGGTTCTTAGAAATATTTATTGCACTTGAATTATCACAGAAAATTGTGATAGGCTTCTCATATTCTACTTTTATATCTCTTAGCATTTGCTTCATCTACAAAACTTGAGTGCAACTACCTGCTGCTGCAATGTATTCTGCTTCAGTTGTAGACAGAGATATTGCCTCTTGTTTCTTGCTTAGCCAAGAAACCAATCTCTTTCCCAAAAAGAATGCTCCACCACTGGTACTCTTCCGGTTATCCACATCTCCTACCCAATCTGCATCTATATATGCATGAGAGAGAATCATGATCTCTAGGATACCACAAACCATACTCAACTGTCCCTTTTAGATATCTAAAAATTCTCTTGATTTCCATGACATGAGATTCTCTAGGGTCAACCTGGAATCTAGCAACAAGACCAATAGCCTGCATTATATCTAGTCTAGTTTGAGTGAGATACAACAATCCTCCAATCATTGATCTGTACTTTGTCTGGTCAACCTTAGAAGAGTCATCTTTGCTCAACTTGCATTCGGTTGCCATGGGAGTATTCATTGGCTTTGAATCTTCCATCCCAAATTTCCTCAACAATTCTTTCACATATTTGGTCTGAGAAATGAAGATTCCTTTCTTTGTTTGAGTAATTTGCAGACCCAAAAAAAAATTCATTTCACCAAGCATAGACATCTCAAACTCACTTTTCATTTGATTTGAAAAAGTTTTACACATACTATATTTTCCTCTAAAGATGATATCATCAACAAATACTTCAACAATCAAGATGTTCTTATGATCAATTTTGAAATATATGTTACTATCAGCAGTACCTTTGTTGAAACCAATCTTCAAAAGATGCTTGTCCAATCTTTCATACCAAGCTCTTGGGGCTTACTTCAATCCATACAGTGCTTTCTTCAACTTGCAGACCATATCATCCTGATCAGACAATTGAAATCCATCCGGTTGCTCAATGTATACTTCTTTTTCCAAATCACCATTTAGGAAGGCGGACTTGACATCCATATGATATACTTTGAAATCCTTGAGGGCAGCATAGGCAAGAAATAATCTGACTGCTTCAATTCTTGCCACTGGAGCAAAGGTTTCTTCAAAATCAACTCCTTCTATTTGAGAGTAGCCCTTGCAGACTAATCTAGTTTTATTTCTAATTATATCACCAACTTCATTCAGTTTGTTCCGGAAGACCCACTTGGTTCCAATCACATTCTTGTCTCTAGGTCTGGGAACAAGATCCCAAGTGTGATTTTTCTCAATTTGCATCAGCTCTTCTTCCATAGCTTTAGTCCAGTTTTCATCATTGCAAGCTTCATTTACAGTCTTAGGTTCTATCCTTGAAATCAGACAATACTCATCTGAGTCTTGAGCAATTCTTCTTCTTGTTTGCACACCTTTGCTTTTATGACCTATGATCTGATCTTTAGAGTGGTTCAGTCTTACATACCTCAGAACTTTGGGAGTTTCTTGCACTTCTAATTCTTCATCAGGTTCATTGTGACTCATCTCTTCTCCTTGAGTTACCGGACCTGTTTGATTCTGAGTACCAGAAGGAGTTTGGGCTCCTTGAATTAGAACATCATTCTGATCATCTTCATCATATTCATAAAACCTTGAAGGTCTCTCAATTCCTTCTTCAACCTTTACACTTGTACTTTCTATCATCTTTCTGAGTCTCTTATTGTAACACCGGTAAGCTTTGCTTTGAGTGGAGTAACCCAAGAATGTTCCTTCATCACTTCTAGCATCAAACTTGCCTAGATCTTCATCTCTTTTAATGTAACATTTTCTACCAAATACTCTGAAATACCTCACAGTAGGAGTGATGCCAAACCAAAGTTCATAAGGAGTCTTACCGGTATTGCTTCTGATTTGAACTCGATTGAGAGTATAGACTTTAGTGCTGACAGCTTCTCTCCAAAACATATGAGGAACATTTTCTTCCATCATCATTGTCCTGGATGGTCTAGTTCTTTCTCTCTACTACTCCATTCTGTTGTGGAGTCCTATGAGCAGACAACTGTCTCTTTATACCATGCTTCTCACAAAAATCTATGAACTCACCGGATGTGAATTCACCACCTCTATCAGACCTCAGACATTTCATTTTTAATCCAGTTTGATTCTCAACCATAGCCTTGAAGATTTTGAACTTCTCAAAAGCTTCTAATTTTTCTTTCAGAAAGGTAACCCACATCATCCAAGAATGGCATCAATTAGTAACATGAAATATCTATCACCTTGCATACTCTTGATTCTTGTCGGACCACATAGATCAGTATGAACTAGTTCCAATAATCTGGTAGAGAACTGATCCTTGCTTTTGAATGAGACTCTGCTCTGTTTACCTAGCTGACATTCTTTGCACAAACTATTTATAGGTTTTACCAATTTTGGAAGATCTCTTACAGCCTGAGTATTTCTTATCTTGATGATGTTATCAAAATTTACATGACACATCCTTCTATGCCATAACCAACTCTGATCAATTTGAACAAATAGACAACTTTTATCAGTACCAACCAGATGAAAGATATTACCTTTTGTTTGAGTACCAGATGTAATCTTAGTTCCGGAGCTTTCAAGGATCTTGCATTTTCCATTCTTGAACCGGAGATCATAACCTTTGCCCACCAATTGTCCAACACTGAGAAGATTGTGCTTCAATCCTTCAACATACAGTACATTACTAGTTTTGTTCTTTCCATCAAAAGAAATAGTTCCCCTACCTCTGATTCTACTAGCAGAATTATCACCAAACTTTACCATTCCTCCTTCATACCTTTCCAAATCTAAGAACTTGTTCTTGTCACCTGTCATATGATGAAAGCATCCACTGTCAATGACCCAATCATCCTTTTATTCAACTTGGGTAGCCAGAGCTCTTTCTACAACCTTATGATTGACAGATTCCGAGGGCATTGGATCTTCTTCCTTGATGGCAATAAACACCCATTCATTTCCAGATTTGTTTCCTATCTCTGATTCATCATCTGTTACTCCTTCATTATCATCTTCTTCATGAACATATTAACAATTCTTTTGGAACCTTTGTCTGTTAGAATTTGACCTTGAAAATCTTTTTAGACATTTTGAGGCAAAGTGACCAATCTTATTGCAGTTAAAACACTTAAAGGGTAATTTTCTTTTATACTTACCGGATCCTCTTGGCAGTCTCTTTGCAATGAGGGCTTTAAGTTGAGCTATTTCTGCTTCTTCTTCTTCCATGTCTTTTCTTGCTTGATCATACCATAACAGTTTCCTTGATGAGTTCTATCCTGGATCAAATCTTTGTTTGCCTTTCACAGAGGCATTGGCTTTGAATGCAGATTCAATCTTGGGGGGATCATCTCCAAACTCAGCCATTTTAAAAGTAGCCAACTTACCAACCAATTGATCTCTTGTGACTGTTGTGTGAGCTCTGAATTCTTCGATTGCAAAAGCCTTAATTTTATAAGAAGCAGGAAGGGATCTGAGAACTTTACCAACAATCTCTTCTTCACTTAGGATTCCACCTGCATTTCTAATTCCACAAACCAGCTCATTCACTCTTGGCATAAAACAGGTAATATTTTCATCATCTCTCATCTTTAGTTTTTCAAATTTTCCTTTTAGACTTTGTAACTTTGCACATTTAACAAACTGATCTCCTTCATGTAAAAGTTCTAGTTTCCCCCAAATCTCAAAGGCAGTTGGTAGATCAATAACATTTGAGAGCTATGAGTCAGATAATGCACTTAGAAGAGCCTCTTTGGTCCGCAGATTGTTTTCAGCATCTGTGATTTCATTTAGGGTTGTCGGACCACCCTGTGGAGGTATATAAGCTTTTGTAACCATGGACCAGTATGCAAAACCCATACACTGTAAGTGACATTTCATGCAACCTTTCCAAAGAGTAAAGTTGGTTCCATCAAACTTCAGACTATCCTTCTTGTATGATGACATCCTGGATCTCCTCAAGCGGTTAAGCTCCTTTTAGAGGAACTTAGCTCTGATACCAATTGTTGGGTTTAGGGCACACAACTGAGAGGGGGGTGAATCAGTTGTATAAAACTTTCTCTTTTATGTACTTAACTCCACATTGTTAATTAGTAGCATAGTAGAAGATCAATCATGAAAGCACAATGTAACAAATAAATAGTAGAAACACATCAACACATGAAACACCAAGATTTTGATGTGGAAAACTTGGTTAAGGGAAAAACCACGGGGTGATTAACCCAAGATAATATTCTCTGTTAGAAGAATAGAAAGAATAAATGGCACATGCCAATTAGGGCTCACTGCCCGAGCACACTGCTCACAAGAGGCTTACTGCCTACAAGAGACACATTGTCTACAAAGGAATAAGTATCACATACTTGAACTGGTAAATAGCATCTTCACTATGCTTGAGTCAGTTCCATTTAAGCTCAAACCTTCTGCTCTGCCTTTCGCTCTTCTCTTCGCTACCACATAATCATCTCCACGAATACCCACTTGAAATGACTTCGCAAACCTTTATTTATACACGACATCAACTTAGGAACAAACATCTAAGTTGGCAAACAAGAACATTCGCAGGGTGTATAATTCATCCGGTCGGCCAGTCACAGAAAGAACACCTTCATCTGGAAGTATTTCTTCAATTATGGGCTCCAACTCTAATGCAGACCATCAACATGAACTGAACATAATCCAAGGACCTTCACAAGCTTTCCTGAATCACCAGGAACATCTGCACTTCCTTTACTTACTGAAATCCTTCTCTCCTTCATCCGGAACCTCAAGAACACAGTTTGTCATCACTGTCACAAAGGAATAGGTTCTTCCGGACCTTCAAACCACAAACCAATCTACTTGACACTTTACAAGGACGTCCTCAACACTTCCTCAAATCTACAGAGTGGGATAATGCATTACTAGACCTTACCAGACCTATCTGTCTCACTTTGTCACCACTGAGTACCTATCGGAACCGGTTCTACTTGAGCGACCATAACTTCTTCATATCTTCATGCGTATCCCTAAAAACTTGACTAGAGCATCTCAAGACTTATATCTACAAACCCTTTAAACTGCATCCTCTGATCCTCAACCTATCTTGGACTTTTACCTTGTTATCATCACTGTTCTTCACTGTTCCTGAATGAGACTGATTTTCTCAATATCCTCAGCACATTGCTCATCTAATCCTTCTCATTAATGCACCCTGAGTATGTTGACATCAATGACAACACCGGTTAGGCCCATACTTGCAATAGAAATGCCTTTGCAGCCACAAATAACATTAGCCTCTTTTGATAAGTGGGGGCTAGATTTTGTTGGTCCTATCTCTCCTACTTCAAACAACAAGGAATATATATTGGTATGTACTAATTACTTAACCAAATGGGTGGAAGTGAAAGTCTTATAGTTTGCTAGAGATGACAATGTGGCAAAAAGTTTGTATGAGGAAATCTTCACTAGATATGGTGTACCAAGGGAGACAACGATTGATCAAGGCCCACAATTCACATCAAATTTAATCACCAGACTAGTGGAGGAATATATGATTAGACACAAGAAGTCTACTCCCTACCATCCTTAGGCTAATGGTCAGGTTGAGGTCACAAATAGGGAGCTTGAGAATATATTGATAGAAATAGTACAGCTTCACAGAAGAGATTGGGTTTCTATGTTACTAGAAGTTGTTTGGGCATATAGAACTACATGGAAGACAACTACAAGGTTCACTCCTTATGAATTGGTCTATGGCAAGACAACAGTCTTGACTATAGAATTTGAATCCAAAACCCTAAGGACAACAGTAGAATTAGGGATGAAGCTCAAAAGGACAGACTACAACATTTGAATGCTCTTGATGAAATCAGATTAGAAGCCATCCACCACACAAAGGTTATATAGAAACAAAGAATTAAATGGCATGACAAGTATATCAAGACTAAAGAATTCACTGTTGGTGATTGGGCCCTTCTCTATGATTCCAGATACAAGGATTTTAAGAGCAAGATTCAATCTCGGTGGTTGGGACCATATGAGATTAAACAAGTATTCCCTAATGGTGCAGTCTAATTACAAACCATTGATGAGGTCTGATTTTCATTTCTAGTAAATGGACATAGGCTGAAACTGTATAAGAAACCACTTTAGAAGGATGATTTTCTCGTTTCTCTAGCCACTTAGTATGGTACTCATGGCACTCCTGATGAAGGTTCTATAACACCAACTGATACACCGTCAGAAGATGATCCACTAATCCTGTCTAGTGATGCAAAGGTTGAGTTGCAATACTCAACCCCTGTTGCTAAGACTTGATTTTTCTTTCTTTATAAGCCACATGCACACACAACACACTATCCAAGATGACCACAGTTAACTCTAGAGGGACCTATTTTTTACTTTCAGTTGGGACCTGACATATGGCATATGTCACTATTCAGTCGAGACTTGTGTTGGAGGCACCTGTAGCAACTCATGTATGCAGATGTCTTCACTACTTTGGTGAACAGTATACCATTTCACCGCTCATTCCATATCTTCCACACATTGCTTCATTCATTATGAAATAACTCTAACGCTGCTGCAAAAGTGTCAACTCAAGCTCATGAGTTGTTCATTCGAGCATTAAGAGCTATCACATCACATCAACTCTGCAGTCCCCACCACCTTACCATTCATCTGCATGCATGTCATCTTGCTCATGTCAAATAAAATGCCGAGTATGTGTTCTCAAATTCTGAGGTGCGCTGATCATTTATTTCGATAACATGTGTACATAAGGTAAATTTCAATGATTGAACTTCACTTTCTTTTTATATTCATTATTACTTTTTATTTATTTCATGCATGTGAAAATGTTTATCACCATTCCATTTAATAAATCCTCTTCCTTTCATATCAATTGCCACGTGAAGTGAGGTCACTTCACACATTAGTTGGGGGAGGGGTTTAATTTTTTGATTTTTGCCATTTTCACCATCTTTGTTTTTAGAGATACCAGATAGAACATCCTATGCCATTTTCTAAAAAAAATAGTAAACCTACCCTGTTTCACTAAAATATGAACTTTTTACCCTGAGAAAATTGTAGTGGAAGAATAGAAAAAGGCAGTAAACTGTAGGTTGGTTCTCTTCAAGATGATAGAATTGGAGTTTAACATAAATTGATACTTTAAGAGGTTGCAGAACATAGAGATAATGGGGGGTGATGCAGTATGACGAGAGCCATCTGCACATAAAGAAATATTAGAAGATGTGTTGGTGCTACCACTCTTTACCAGAGTAGGATGGTTGGACTACTTTTTGAAGTTGACAGAATATGATAATGAAATGGCAAAGGAATTTGTAGCCACATTGCAATATGATGAGGCAACGGTTAGGGGATTAGTTGTAGATGCTTTTGAGATGGTCATTGCCCAAGTCACAGGATTTCCGCGCACAGGGTCTGAGTAACCAGCTCGTGCTGATGCAGCTGTAGCAAGGGAAGAATTCTGCCAGCGAGGAGAGCACCTGGACTCAACAACACAAGGTACAAAGAGATTATCCCTTCCATTTTCTGGGGAAAATGTGCTTCATACATCATTAAATACATTACCTATGATGGTCAGCATAATTTGTTGTATACTATGCATTTTAAGTTGCTTAATCATCTACACTATGATAAACTAGTCAACGTTCCCAATTTCCTGTATAATATGTTTAAAAGGATGGCATCTGAATACCAGAAAAAGAAATCACACACCACATTGTCCCATCATTGTTTAATATCTTTATTGATTAAGAGGAGCCTAAGAATTCAACACCCACAGGTTGATTGGGAGGTTTTTCAACACTATGTAGATATCACAACACTATTGGAACAACCTGAAGCAGAAGATGAACCCCAACATGAACCTAAATCTAAGATTGACTTTGAGCAAGAGGGGCCATAGGAGGAAAACACTCCAGAGGATAGGCTAGTGGTAGCAGAGGAACCCTCATCTTCTAAACTTAAACCTATGAGAGGCACTGATTCAACACCTGTTAAGAAAAAGAGAAACAAGAAAAGTGTTGAGAAGCATAAAAGCACTGAGAAGGGAGAAGATGCAAGGGAAAAGAAGAGGAAGAAGAGTGAAAAGAAAAGGAAAAATGAAGTCAAACAGGAGACTACTACTCCCAGGCGCTTAGGAAGGTTGAAGAGGCAGAGTGTGAAGGAAAGAATTATTAAGGAATAGGGGCAAGAAAAAGGTGAAGGACAGCAGCACCAGGATCCAACACCAATGAATTCAAATTTAGATAAAGGAGGAATTTCCCCTGAAGATGTCCCTGCTGATGCTCCTAAGGATGTCTCTATTGATGCTTGTGAAAACGTTAATGTGTCTGCTAAAAAGAGAAGGTATGTTCCTTCATCTTCTAGTTCTGATTCAGAGGATATGTTTATTGCAAAGAAAATGGGAAAGTCAGTTCCTAGTAGTTCTGTTAAGGAGATTTTTGATATAACTAGGAATGATAATGATGAAGGTCTAAATTTTGAAAAAGAAAAAGAATTGTTGGAGGATAGAAACATAAGAAAAGAACTGCAAGAAGCTCTTGATAGGATAAAACAATTGGAAGAGCAAGTGAACCGATATGAAGAGAAGGACAAAGAAAAGGAGAAAAGAATTCAAGAGTTGGAGGAGAGAATTTAGACCTATGGCCATGGAACTAATTTAGATTTGATAGCACAAATGGCTGTAAGTAAAACAAATGCTGAAGAAAATGAAGTACTCACTCCACAACCTCCTGTAACAAGAACTCCAATATACCACACTACTTTGTCTTTGGGTTTTGAATTAATGAAACTCACTCATAAATCCAAACAAGAAAAGGAAAACTGGGAGAAGGAAAAATAGAATCTCAATGCATTCATAGAAGATAAGAATTTTGTGATAAAAAGGTTGGAGGATAAGTTGATAGAGGTAATTAACAGGGCCATACAGATTATTGGGTGTAGACCTCCACCGAAGGTATATGCATTGTTCCTAAAATAAAAGTTTCCCAGTTTCCAGTTTAATAGGTTCATCAATAACCAGCCTGCTTTACATTCAAGGCATATTTTCTATAGCCATTTTAAAGAAGTCACTTTAGAGGAGCAACACCAATTGTGTGAATATTGTTTGCATAACTACTTAATGACAGAGGATACAAAATGGAACCCTTCAATTTATGTTGGAGATTTGTAGGTTAGGGCATTGTTATCATTTCTCAAGAATGCGAAACTCAGAGGGGAATTGATGGATAAGTATGAGGAACAAGAGAAAATAGTGGCACTACAGGTCAGAAGGGAAGCATTGAATCATGATGTAATCCTTACTCAATGGTTAACACTCCTCTCACACAAAGGTCCACGAAAAATAATTATGGATTTAAGACTGCGAGATCACAAAAGGATACAGTAGTTAGCAGGGCCTATGCTTCAAAATTGTCTAAGGTATGTGCAAGATAGATGGAATAGTCTAACTCCAACACTGTAGAGAAAAGAGCCTCACTCTTTTCATAATTTTGTGAATATGTTTGAGAGACTACGCAAGTATATCCAGATTTTAGAGCAAACATGAGTGGGATGGTTGCCACTTACTTTTCATCCTCCTATTCTCCTTTATCCAGTACCACATGGACAGGGGAAAAGGGTGACGAATGCAGGAATACATAATCAGTCAGATTGGATAGGCTTGCTTGTTACAATGGTTTTTATCTTAAGCAGGGTGAAGGAGTTAGAGAAATAATGGACCTTAGGTAGATTACTTTGCACTACAATCTTCTCCCCTAGATGTTCAATTCAATTTTTCTTGAGGGCAAGCAAAAGGCTAAGTTGGGGGGAATGATGGGCTGAAATATTGACCTCTTTTTATGTTGTTTTTATATGCTTTTAGAACTTTTCCATATGATCCTCTAGACACTTTACCAACATCACCATCATTATATGTTGTCTTTTTATAAACTTTGCAAGACTTTGAATCTATGTTATTAATATGGAATATGGTGATGATATTATCAATTGAATGATTTAAATAAAAGTATGCATGCAATATAGATGGAATCCTATGGTTTCGTCATGAAGGTTATTTGTGTGCATATGTTTTGTGAATTAACCCTTGTGCAGCAAGAATGTGTCATCAAGGAAATGAGCATTTGCAGTGAAGTTACAAACAGGAGAATTAAAGGAATTGAAGTTAGGATGCCAAAAGTGCAGGCAGCTGGAGGATGAATGTGAACCATCATGGACAGAAATAAATGCAGAAGTAGACTTGCTTCAAACGTAGTTTATGTGTGTTCTTCATGAGAACCATTGCATAAGAATTCTTGTTTGAATAGGACTCTCCTTCCTCTATTCAGTTAGATTAATAAATCAGTCTCAAACCTATATCCTAGTATCTAGGAATGGATTGATGGTTGAAGTTAGTTGGTAGTTGCATAAAACTCTCCTGTTTCTGTATAAGTTAGGAGGGATGAGTTAGATGTCACATTAGTCACTTTATTTTCTAGTTACTCAGTGATTACTCTATTTTTCAATATTGGAAGATCCAGACATGTTTTATTAAGAAATGTCATTATTGAATACAATCTGAAGAGATTTTGTTTATGATATGAAATGAATAAAACTGTATATTATGAGTGTTGGTACCCATTTTGGTCTGGATCTGAGCACAGATGTTGGAGGGTTTTTTCTTTTTGGGCCTTACGTTTCCTTGTTCATCGCTGTGACTTTCTCTATCAGCGAAACTTCTTTTTGAGTGCTCAGATTATGATTGAACCATTGTTTTGAACCACCGCGTTGAACCCTTTTGGTTCATGGTTCAACGGTTCAAGGCTCTGTGTTTGTGTTCGGAAAATGTTCTTTTTGAAGTGCTCCGTTCGGCGTTG
Organism: Cunninghamia lanceolata; assembly: GCA_027924645.1. Classification (NCBI taxonomy): domain Eukaryota; kingdom Viridiplantae; phylum Streptophyta; class Pinopsida; order Cupressales; family Cupressaceae; genus Cunninghamia; species Cunninghamia lanceolata. The sequence continues at coordinate 5,772,251 of BSBN01000071.1, read as the reverse complement.
AACTTCTCGGTTGAACCATCCGTTTGAACCGATTCATGGTTCAAAGGTTCGGAGCTTTATGTTTTTGGTTCATCGGAGTGATCGGCATTATCGGCGAGTTATTTTTTGTTCCCTCCGATGTGTTTGGTTTGGCCGATGGAAATGCCATCGGCGTGATATTCATCGTCGGCGGGCTTCATTTGTGTTTGGCTGATGGATGTTATCGGCGTGTGTTGTATTGTCGGCGTGAGTGTTTTGAGTTGTGCCGACGATGGGGGGCTTGGCCGATGGGACCAAGGAGGAGGCCAGGGTCCATCGGCGTGATTTGTGTGGTCGGTGAAGGTTTGGAGTGTTAGCCCGACGGGATTAGTCTGGCCGACGAGAGTTTTGGGAAGTCATCGCCAACACTTTGGCTATCGGCGAAGTATTTTCTTGGGTTGCCGATATGTAATGTTTGGCCGATGCGATGTCATCGGCGTGGGTCTCACTGACAAGGGATTTGAATAGGCATCAGGGTGATCGGCATCATCGGCCAAGTAGTTTTGCGTTGGGTCGACAGTGGGAGGTCTCGCCGATGAAAGAGCAGAGTGTAATTCATTGGTGCATCGGTGAGAGTGTGGTCTATCGGCAGAGGGATCTTTTGCTTGGCCGACGGTATTGGTCTAGCTGACAAGAGATTGCGGTGGCTTCATCGGTGTAACTGATGAGATCGGCGAAGGTTTGGAAGGTTGGCCCGATGGTGCATCTCTGGCCGATGGGGAAGTGTAGTGTAGCGGTTGGTGAGACAACTAAGGTCGGTAGGAGAATTATGGGATGAGCCGATGGTCTATGTCTTAGCGATGGGCTTTTGGGCGTGGGCTTGTGTGTCAAGCGTGGCAAAAGCGCTCGACGCTTAGTATGTTTGCGGCCCAGTTTATAAACTAATAAAGTGATCTCTTCACCGTGCATGTGGGATTATTCCCCTATGTATTTTTAACCTGCAGAGAAGCATGTTTTGGCAGGAAATCCTTTTTGAATGCAGCGACGGTTTTCAAGTGGCCGCGGGTGGTTGAGCCATCAATGGCGACTGTAGCAGGGGCATGGGCGAGTTGTTGAACAGTCATGTACCCGATTTTTGGCATGAGGACTTCCAGATGGTGGCATAGGGCTCGAGGCCACCATTGTCTACTTTCTGTCTCTGCAGTAATAAATTTTGAGCGCCATTCCTTTGAAGGATCTGTATTTGGCAGATTTTTGTAAAAGCCTTGTAATTAATTGCTGTGGTACATTTTCTGGTTGATATAAGCAGACTGTGTTACCATCATTTGAGGTTATTGAAAGTTGAACATTTGGCTCTGTAATACAATACAGTTGATTTGGTTGCTCTGTACAGCAAAACCTGTGAGTTTATGTATCTTTGTTGTACATTTTTGCATGAATCCACTGATTTCATGGTTAATTCTATATGAGAAATGCTATGTTAGCATGTGTTTTGTTAATTCTGTCTCCAGTATTGCATGTATTTTTCTTTTGAGTCTGGATATTTAAGCAATGTTTGAGACTCTAGAACATAGAATTCCTGTGTTGAATGTCTGATCTCTTAACTTCTGCTCAAGGGGTAGATTAAATTGTTCTCAGATTGAACATTGGGAAGGGTATACTGCAGTAGGGATGCCATAAGTATAGATAGCTTAACACTCTGTATTGGGAGATATCTGTAAGGCAGGTATCATATGTGTCCCCCTAAAATCCAGTTTTAGTTGTTCATGCATATCATTCACAGGTGTATGTCTATTGACTCCAGGCCCTGGATAGGCACCGATCTAGCTTTGTCTTTGTGTTATATACCATGTCCAGCTTTGCATTCAAATATAAAATCAAAACCAAACTCTAAAACAACCATTAGGACATTAGAATTAGTTTTAGGATCCTCAGTCCTCTATCTACAACTGCAAATAGGCCCAAAGCTAGCCCCTTTGCTCTTATCTTACAGTTTTGGTCTACTTACAGGAGGACTTATCTGCTTTCTGTCAGCATCCCAGCCTTGTATGTATATCCTCATGGATGTTGAGTAGGGAATACCCCCCTAGGTTTTGCAGAGCCTGAAGAAGAAGAGGAGATAAAATATAGAGTCTATCTCCTACATTGTTGGCCCCTGGCCCAGAGATCCTGTTGATCATTGATGGCTACCTTGTAGGGAAATTTGGGAATAAGCATCCAGTCTGGGAAAAAACCAACAATGAGGATGCATGAGTATCTGAATTAGATTTGATTTCTAGTTAAGTGAGTCAGTCCCTTGAGCTAAAGAAATTTTGTTTATGATATGAAATGAATAAAACTGTATGTTATGAGAATGCGTGAGTATCTGAATTAGATTTGATTTCTAGTTAAGTGAGTCAGTCCCTTGAGCTAGCCACTCAAGGTACTGATCATCACTTCATTTATTTCCTCATTCCTTTATGTATTCTTGTTAAATCTATTTTTCATTTGCATATAAATACATTGCGAATCAATTAGAATACTTTGATTGTCAAATTACAATAGTATGGTTCATAAACAAATGCATGGTTTATCTACTATAAGTCCTCCGGAGATTAGCATTAGCTCTCTTATCGTTTTGAATGTTTGGGATTAGTTTTGTAATTTTCTGTTGTTAACAGTTATTTACAACTTATGCTGAAGGTATCTGTAGCCACTAGATCCTGTAACTGTTTTTACTGTTCTTGCATTTCTGTGAATTCCAACAGAGTAGAATAGCCTAAGTAGGTTTGGATAAGTTGGTTTAGGAAGAATATGAGCCATGAAGGCACATACAGTGTAGTACCATCAGAAGCTTACACTCCTTGGTTGATAATTTAATGTAGGAAGTACAATGATAGAGTGGACTATTCAGATAGGTTTACCCCTAAATTATGTTAAGTCTGCAACGCATTAGTTTTCCTCTACAATAAGGTTGGGTCTATCATAACTTAAGAAGAGAAAGATAAATTGGCTCAAAGGCAAGCTCAGGAACTGAGGACAAAGCAATGAGTAGATGCCCTTATGAGCATGGAAAAGGAAGATCAAGAAAAAATTCAAAAGGAAATTGAAGATGTGACAGACAAAATACTTGAGAGTATAGGGATTGTTGAGAATGTGGAGCAGTCACAAGTTTCTCCACCACACAGTGTAGTGTCTTCTTTGCATAACTCACAACAGAAAGATACTCATGAGGAGAAGGAAGAACCTTCAGCATAAGACAATAACTAGGTAGAGCAAGGTGAAGGAAATGCCTTACCTATTCATAATTTTGTGCATGGTAACTCTCCTCCAAAGAACATTGAGTAACAGAAACTGTATACACCTAAAAATGACATGACTCTACTTAAATAAATATTTTAAATATTTATTTCATCTTCATATTCCTCTATCAATAAATAAATAAATTTATTTATTTATTTGATTCATTTCCTCCCATTTAATTAAATAAATTACGTTTATTTAATTAATTTCATCTATATCAACTTTATTCTTCTAAATAATTAAATAATTTTAATTATTTAATTAAAACATCCATTCTTCTAAATTTAAATAAAATGTAAATTTATTTAAATTAAAGTCTCCAAAAAATAAAAAATATTTAAATATTTTATTTATTCTTCCAAAATTATCGACAAGTAATTAAATAAATTTATTTATTTAATTATGCTTTTTTTTTTTGATTCGTAATAATAGTTTTATATTGATAAAAACAAAAAGGAGCTACAATTCTTCAGCCTTTCATGGCTGGCCAGAGATAAACTATCTATCTTCAAAGATGAAAAAGCCTATGAGGAGGACCACGCAGGGTCACCAAACTTGTATATTAAGAACTAGCACTATAACCTAGACTATCAAGCTAAGCCCTAACTATACAAAATGGAGCAGAAAGATTAGATACACACTAGATAGAAGCCGAATCAAGGAGTTTCCTGAAGTCGTCCAACCAGTCCAGGCCATCCACCATCTCCAAAGCTAAAGCCTTCTTGATAAATCTGACTGCCAATACCGCCTGATCTTTAAGCAGAATCAGGTCGAAGCCTCTGACATCCAAAATAAAGGGGTAGAGCTTAATAACAGCACCAGGGTCGTCGAACTGGTTCCAATCCTTTGACCATGGTATACCAGACCCCAACCTCGCCATCTGCAATGAAATCTCCAGATCCCCCAGCAGTTCTGCAATAAAGACACCCTGCATGATAGACTTAACCAATTGTTTGTCCAATCCTAGTTCGAGCAACATCACCAGAGTCCTAGAAGTTATATCTGTGTCCACCCTATAACATTCTCCATTATCTAGAAAGGACCTACCCAAGATCATTTTCACCGCCCCTAACATTAGTGCATCGGGCCGTCGCAGCATTCTTTGTAACCGGAGGTCCGTAATGGCTCCAAGGAAAGCCATCTGTCGCTTTCGACTGATGAGATGCACCGGTGTATCCATACCACCACACTGAATGACCTCTGCGGAAATGATAATAGCAAAGTATGTAGGCATTTGTCTTCAACCTAATAGGAATAGAAAGTTACCTCCGTCATCCGCTTATGAAGAAGCCTACTAAAGCTTCTCGAAAACCAGCTAGGCTCCCAACTGAAGCCTACCCTGACGCATGCCTAAATCAATGCAACATCCCTTCTACTCATGTCTCCCCACTGCAAATACCAACCATCATTAGCCCCTTTGCTATCTCGGCCTTGCCACCCATCATGGGGTGGCAAGGCTCCCTCCCAACCACCCACTATTTAATTATGCTTTCTTATCTTCTAAAAAATCTTCAATATCTTCTAAAAATAAATTCTTCTTGTCACACAAAAGCAAACATTGAGTTAACTGATTTAAAGCTATCAACAAAGCTCTTAAATTAGAAAAATATATTTTAATTTAAGAAATTAAAAATTAATCCTCATTAAGAAAGCAATTAACTCAACAAAGCTTCTTTTTGAATGACACGTCCTTCTATTTGCGCATGTTCTCTCGAACATTCTCCTCCGTTGATCTTCTTATTTCTTTTGCACTGTTCATCCTCTCTCACACAACTCTATAAATACAACCCTCTTCTTCTATCTCTCATATCCATCATTAGTGTAAACTTATGCTACAGAAACCATAGCGCGCCATTGGCACCCCCATTTTCATATCACTCATCATCCATCCATTTCATAGTGTGTTGAAGCTCATCTTTAACACAAACATAGTATCAGAGCCACTTCTCCTTGTCATATTGAGGAATTGAAGCAAGGCATCAAGCTTCCTGAGGGCCATCTTGATCACCACGAGATCAAGAAGGAAAAGGCGAACAATGGAAGTCACAAGGTAAAAGGTTGTAAGTATCTTCTTTATTTTAAATCCTTTTTATCTTCATATTTCATTGATGTTTGGGTTTTTATTATTCTTTTGATTATTCCCATTTTTACCCTTACATTTCTGGCGCCCACTGTGGGGCCCTTGCCCCTAATCTAATCAAAATTTGAGTTTTTAAGTGACAGGTTCCGTACAGGTGTCGTACAGGGTTTTGACAGGTTCATCTAGCACATACATCCTCTGAATTGGTGCTTTCGCCTCCTGTCCCAGCGCATTCATCTTCTAAATTGGTGCTTTCATCTTCTGTTCTAGTGCATGCACAACTACGGCGCATACATCCCCTATTACGGTGCATCCATCTCCTGTTCCGGTGCCTGCATCATCCCGGCGCATACACCCTTCCTTACGACGCTTTTATACTATTTTACGGCGCATTTATTAAAATAACGCATATGTCTCCTCTTACAGTGCTTTTGACACCTGTCTTAGCGCATCTATAAAGTGGTGCATGCAATCTCTATTTCTACACATACAGATTGCATAGCGGCGCATCTGATTTCTCATTGGGGTTTTCAGGATTTCATCTGATTTTTTCTGTTTGAGCTAACGTTTGTCTTGCAGGATTAGAGGCTGGATTAGATCATTTAGCTACATTGATTAGTTTATTTAGATTAATTAGGGGAAAAAGTAACAAAAAAGAATGCATACATGCAAATTTCGCGTAGTCTTTAACTAGGAGGAGAGTAATTGAACCACTGTTATCTTTGCATTGTTGATTTCTTTCCTAGTTAGATCATTGCTATCTTACAAATGGAAAATGAACATTGCTATCTTTAAAAACACTTCAAAGTTAACAAATGCATGAGTGCACAAGTAGATAGCCCATTTATTTGTTTTCCTTTTAACTTGGATTGGATAAATCAGTGTTCTCTGTGTTTATCGAATGACAATAGGCTTATGCTCTCCCCTTCACTGGGTGACCAGAACGCTAGACTTGTTATTCCATCTCTATAACCTTTAGAGGGGCCTGCCCTTGGATGCCCACTTGTCCAAGTGGGAACAACCCTGAGTGGTAACAGGCTAAAGCCAAGCCCTACCAATCCACTTAAAATAAATTGTGCTTGAGGCGAAAGCCTCCTGCAATGAGTGCTGATGTGTTACATCAACGGCCAACCTCCCCCAAAACCCTTTAAGGTGTAACCCTTAGAGGCTGGGAGACTCCATAGCAGAGAGTAGTGCCGTCGTACGTGTAACCACTCGAATGGTTGCCTTGACAACGAACCACTTGTTTAGTATACCAAAAACCCCTATTTGTTGACACAAAGGGCGGAGCTCTTAAAGCAGCCTCGATTCATGTGATTCTTAGTAGATGTAGCAGGGACAATTCTAAGGTTCGGTGGGGGTACGAGCCTGTTAGCACTTATTTTGACCTGGAGGTTGATTTTTCATGTTTAGGGGGTTTCTTCATTTGAACCCTATATCTTCTTGCCCATTTTTCTAAGTGTTGGACCTCCTCAGCATTTCTCAGCTGCGGCATCATATTTTCTTAAGGGGAGAAGATCATCATCATCATGATATTCTAAGGGAAGGGGTCAGCATCATCATGATTTTCTGTCGACCAGATTTTTCATCAGGATCATCATGTTTCAATATCGGGTGATGTTTGGATATTATCCCGATCCTGCTGATGAGCTACAGTGTGCCCTGATTTGCTTGCGGGGGTGATTTTTCAAGTATCTGGTGATTTTCCAAATATCACCTTGCCCTTTTATGATGATGATGTCACCCCGATCTTCTGAAGGGGTTATTTCCTGAGTTGTTCGACCCGACTTGTTTTTTCTTAAGGGTCGTCATCATCATCATCATATTTCCAGTTATCGCCGTGTTGCTTGCGAGGGTCATCATATTTTCTGCCTGCATGATCTTTCGCGGGGTGATATTTTAACATCGGGTGATCTTTGTTAAGATCATCCTGATGATGTTGCTGTAAAGTTCTAAGTGTGACCCGATATTCATTGGGGTCATCATATTTGAACATCGGGTGATCTTAGTCAAGATCATTCTGATGTTGTTTTATCATTTCATGTTCGTTGTTTTATCATCCTGATGATGCTGACGTCATTCTTACGTCAGGGTGATATCCGCTTTTCTGCCTGTCTGCATCATGATATTTTCGAAGGGAGATATCCGCCTGTCGGCTTTGTGCATTATCTAGTGGGGGGTGATCTTTTCAAATATCTGGCATATTCATCTATCACCCCGATCTTATAGTGGAGCTACAGTGTAGCATGATATTTGTGCATCAGGATGATATTTCCAAATATCTGGTTATCTTCTGAATATCATCCTGATGTCGATATGATGATGACGTCATCAAGGTCCGGGGGGTCATATTTCTAACACTGATCATCTTGTGGAGATCCCCCGATATTTGCAAACATGATGATGACGTCATCTGGATATGAGGAGGTGCGCAGTAGGCAGATATGCTGATGACGTCAGCAGGATATGATGGTGACGTCATCAGGATTTTCATCGGCCAGACTTTTGATATTGGTTAAGCAGGAGGATCTTCCTCCGATGGATCAGGTTGTGCCGATGAAGGCGATTATCATGCAGGTTATATTGCGATATGATGCTGATGTTAGGGTGATATTTCAAGCGACAGGATATCATGCTGCTGAAGGATAATGATGATGAAGTCTTATACTAGTGTCGTCAGGAGCAAAAGCACCGACATCATATATGCTCATGACCTAGTATATAAAGTGTTAAAGAGGTCACCGCGGGGTGCATGTGGGATAATTCGACCCTGCATATTTTCAAATATCATGACGATGTATCTTGGCGGGAAATGGTTGCGACGCACAGTTTTCTGCATTTCCCAAGGACGCGGGTTGGTGCGCCATTAATGGCGATTGTTGCAGAGGTATGGGCGATGGCGTGGACGGATCCAGTACCCGACTGAAGTTGTACTTCCATGGCTGGCGGCTCATGGCTCAAGATCCTCTTCTGTCCCCTCTTCTACCTGCCGCATTCAATGCGTTGAGCGCCATTTTTCTGATACTGTGTATCTGGCGGGTTTTTTGGTCAACTATGTAATTAATGTTGGGAACCTTCCTTGTTGTATATAGCAGGTTGTGTTCCTCATTTGAAGGTTGTTGAAAGTTGAAGATTTTTGGCTCTGTAATTCAAAACAAGCTGATCTGGTTGCTCTGTACAGCTAAACCTGTGAGTCTATGTATCTCTTGTTGTATGTTTTGGCATGGACCCATTGATTTCATGATTAATCTTATATGAGAAATGCTATCTTAGCATGTGTTTTGTTAATTCTGTCTCCAGTATTGCATGTATCTTTCTTCTGAGTCTAGATATTTAAGTAATATTTGAGATTCTAGAACATAGAATTCCTATGTTGAATGTCTGATCTTTTAACTTCTGCTCAAGGGGTAGATTAAACTGTTTTCAGGTTGAACATTGGGAAGGGTATACTGCAGTAGGGATGCCATAAGTAGAGATAACTTAACACTCTATATTGGGAGATATCTGTAAGGCAGGTATCACATATATCCCCTGAAATCTAGTTTTAGCTGTTCATGCTGATCATTCACAGGTGTATGTCTACTGACTCCAGGCCCTGGATAGGCACCAATCTTGCTTTGTGTTTGTGTTACAACCATGTCCAGCTTTGCATCCAAACTTAAAATCAAAATCTAAATCTAAAACAATCTTTAGGACATTAGAATTAGTTTTAGGATCCTCAGTCCTCTGTCTACAACTGCAAATAGGCCCAAAGCTAGCCCCTTTGCTCTTATCTTTCAGTTTTGGTCTACTTACAGGAGGACTTATCTGCTTTCTGTCAGCATCCCAGCCTTGTATGCATATCCTCATGGATGTTGAGTAGGGAATACCCCCCTAGGTCTTGCAGAGCCTGAAGAAGAAGAGGAGATAAAATACAGAGTCTATCTCCTACACTGTTGGCCCCTGGCCCAGAGATCCTGTTGATCACTGATGGCTACCTTGTAGGGAAATCTGGGAATAAGCATCCAGTCTGGGAAAAAACCAACAGAAACTGGCAACTCTGCTGGGGACTGAGAAGTAAAAAGTACTATCTAATCATCTCTAGTAATATATCTTGTGACCCATCCGAGTCACCAACAGAAATTGGCGACTCCACTGGGGACAGTGATTTGAAAATTGTTATTTTTGAAAGAACCCTAGTTTTCAAAAGAAAACAGTTCCTAGTAATAGGTGGCGACTCCGAAGTAATCTCCCAACCGGTCAAAGTAAAATTTATATGCAGGGGAGAAGATCCCAACAAAATCCTTTATTTGAAGAGTTACCAGTAACAAGAAGAATGATGTACAGAAGAAAGGGAGCTGTCTCAGTTAGTCATGAGGGTTCCCCCAGAAAAAATGATGATGTGCAAGATAACCCTAGGCCATCAGGACAACATGAGCCCTACTTTTCAAATGCAGAAGCTGATATTCAGGGTGCATATGAGAGGCAACAGGGTAGTAACATGAGAATGAGGTCAGAGGTGTTCCAAGAACGCCCATTTCTAGACCCTAGTGAAAGGTTTGAAGAGGCCGAGTCTCTGAGGGATGATGAAGATGATGATCAGAATATGGTAAAACCATCCTCCTCTAGGCCCAGTGAGGAAGAACTAGCTGATGAAATTAGGAGCTTAAGGGCCGAGTTTGAATATCAGCAGGCAATATCAATCAGAGATGACTTAAGGAAGAAAGTGCAAGCTTTGAGGACTGCCCAGAATAATTCAATTCCTACCCTTGAGAATGCAAATGTGCAGAGACATCAACAGAGAAATGAAGTGCAACATCAACATAATGATGAGAGACAAAATGTGAATGATGCTAGGATACCACTGAACAATGTAAGAAACTAGAATGCAAACAGAAATGTTAATGTTAATCAGTTAAACAGACAGCCAATGCAGCTAGATAGATTCAGACAGCTAGTATTTGATGGCATTCCTGGGTATCCTAACCCCATTGATAAGCATCTGAGGCTGCAAGTGCCTAAATTTTCAGGAAACAACACTGTGTCAGGAGAAGATCATCTAAAAGCCTTTCAAAATGTCATGGATAACTTTGAGGTTGAACATGAGGATGTTTTCATGAAGTCATTCATGCAATCCTTAATAGATGAGGCAAGAGAATGGTACAAGAATCTGCCTGACCGGAGTATTTCATCATGGGATGATTTTAAAAGGATGTTCAAGGAGCAATATGGTGACAAAACTGACCCTAGCTTTTTTGTAAATGAGTTCACCAGTATCACTAAAGGGTCAAATGAGCAGGTTGCAGATTTTAATGCAAGATTTACTAAAGTGTTAAACAAATTGCCACATCACATGAGGCCAAATGAACCAATGTGCATAATATTGTATATCAATGCCTTTGATGCAAAAACTGCATATGGATTAAGAGATAAAGGTCCTGCTACTCTCAGGGATGCTTTCAGAATTGCAGTGAATATTGAAAACAACAGGAAAGCATCGGGCAAGACAAATAGAAGGGATGATATAAAAATTCTGCAAAATCCAAACAAGCCTTAGAACACTCAAGGTAATACATCTGCCCCTGAAGATAAGATAGACAAATTGGCAAATGTTGTTAAGGACCTAAGCTATAGATTAGCTAGAAGTGAAAAAGGGATAGGTCCTAATAGGCAAGTCTATCAAAGGCAGGAAAAGAGGCCATCATTGCATGATATGCCTTATAATACCAATTGGCATGATGGTAAACCTATATTCCCGCGCAACAACACAAATCAAAGAGCTCAACATGTCAAAGAAACTCCTGATCCTCTAAAGAAAGCTGTAAATATTATTGATGATGCTCCATGGTGTATGATTTGCCAGATGCCACATTCACAGTTACAGTGTATGATTGCTCAGTCCTTGTGTGATAATATTACATCTTGTAATGAATGCAATGAGCCACATCATGTGCAAGATGATGATGTAAATATGATGTCCATAAGCAATGGATACACTCTTTATGATGCTGATGAGAGTACAAATGATGGAACTCAGGGCTGCCAACAGTTCCCATATTATGAAGATGATGAAGTTAACTATGCCTATGCTCAGAACTCACACATATTTCTGAGTAACTTACAACGACCTTCTGATGAGGAAATTAGGGCCTTCACAGCTGTAGCAGTTGCTCAAGTCAAGAGCAACTACAATCTCAGAGGTAAAAATCAGGTAAGCAGCCCACATCAGCCAGAAGGTATTTCTGCAGGACAGCCAGTGCATGGTAATAAGGGGATGGAATTACAAAAAAGGCAGTGGGTTAATAATAAACAGAACTTCAGACATAGAACAGGTCATGAATCCCAAGGACCAGAAAATAGAATCCCTCAGGCTGAAGATCAAGGTAAAGGTTCCCAAGACAAGAATGATGATCAGGGAACTATGAAAGTAAGAGCTAAATCAGTTCAGGATAAAAGCAAGATTGTGGAGCAAGCTACAACTGCTATACAAAATTATGCTCCATTTGATATAGCTCAGGTCCTCTCCCAGGTAAAAGTCTCTGTTCCACTTATGGAACTCATGAAAGTGGAAGAAATTAAGAATAGGACAATATCCCTAATTTCAGGGGTACCTTTTCAAGTTAAACAAAATGTTCAGATCCAGGGTGAGAAACATGTCCTGTGTAATAAAGAAGATGAGGCTCCTAAAGTCTATTTAGGAGTGACTATGACAAAGTGTCCTTCACAAGTGGAACCATTTTATGTTTCCCTGGTTATAAATGGAAAAATAATTAGAAATTGTATGCTTGACTCTGGAGCATCTACTAATGTCATGCCTTTGGCCATCATTGAACAAGCTGGATTGAAAATTGACAAGGCATGTGGAAAATGTTATGCTATGGATGCCAGAGAGGTACCAGTTATTGGAATCATGAAGGATGTAGATTTCAAACTGGCAGCATTTCCTGAAAAGAGATATAAAATGAATATAACAGTGGTTGACATCAAGCCACAGTATGGTATGTTGTTGTCAAGAAGATGGGCAGCACTAATTGGTGGAAGTATGCAGCTGGACCTGTCATATGCCATGATTCCAATGAATGGCAGGGATGTTAAGCTAATCAGAGAACAAAGATCATCAGAGACAGTGGAAGACCAAGAAGCAGAGGAACACATATGCTTTGTAAACACTGACTGTGATAACTTCAAGGTTGTCTCAGATGATACAGAAGATAAAAAGAAAAATGTCTGCATTGAAGAATTGGATCAGCGAGGTTTGTGGACCATGTTTTTTGATGGAGCTTGTGCAAAAGAAGGCTCTGGAGTTGGAGTTGTTTTCCTGTCTCCAACTGGTAAGCTCCTCAAATTCTCTTTCTTGTTGAGGTTTGATTGCACAAACAACATTGCAGAATATGAGGCTTTACTCTTAGGCCTAAATATTGCTCTCAAACATGGAATCAAAATGCTAAGGGTATTTGGGGATTCTGAGCTGATTGTATCCCAAATTAGAGATAAGTATGCTTCAAAAAACAAAAGACTGAAACAATACAAGCATGCTGTTTGGGATACCATTGAACTATTTGATGCATTTTCAATAGGCTGGGTAGAGAGGTCAAAGAATGTTATGGCTGATTTCTTAGCCAATGTTGCAATAAGGCCAGATGACATCACTCTATCAGATGTTACAAATGTAGAAGTTAAAATTAGGCCTGCAGTACCAGAAAATATATGCAGTTGGCAAGTGTTTAATGATGATAGGGACTTGTTAAAATTTTTGCACTGCATAGATGAATATGAGAATCAAGAAATTGATTTCCAAGCTTTTGTAGAAACCATAGATGGAAAAGAAACTCTTGTGGGAAAGGAGATAATTCAGTTGAAGACTAATAAAATCCCTAGAGGGTTGGTAGCTTTGGAAAGAGCTTTTGACAGTAAAGATAAATTGGTCACAAGGACATCTCCCACAAATAAGGAAGATTTAGAAGAGATAAATTTGGGGACATCTCAGGCCCCTCAGAAGGTATACATTGGTAAATAGCTCAAACCACACATTAGGAGTATGCTGATTGCATTACTGAAAAAGTATAAACATGTTTTTGCTTGGTCATATGAGGACCTAAAAGCCTATAGGGAAGATTTATTCCAGCATGAGATCCCATTGAAGCCTGGAGCTAAGCCATTTAGACAAAGGCAAAGACCTATTAATCCTACCTTAGCTCCAAAGATGCAAGAAGAACTCAAAAGGCTCAGGGAAGCTGGAATAATTGTGCCAATCAGGCATTCAACTTGGGTGTCTAACCTTGTCCCAGTCAGAAAAAAGAATGGTGATATTAGGCTTTGTGTTGACTTCAGGAACTTGAATGTATCCTCTTTAAAGGATAACTATCCACTGCCTAATATGGAAGCTATGTTGCAGAGAGTGACTGGTTGTGAACTCTTATCCATGATGGATGGATTTTCAGGTTATAATCAGGTGAAGGTAAAGGAATCAGAACAGTATAAGACCGCCTTTACCACTCCATGGGGAACTTATGTGTATGTTAGAATGCCCTTCGGACTAACCAATGCAGGTGCTACATTTCAAAGAGCAATGGATGTTGCTTTTGCAGGGTTGATTGATTCAATCCTGGCTGTGTATCAGGATGACTTGACTGCTTACTCAAAGAAAGAAGAGCAGCATTGTTTGCATCTGGAGCAGATTTTCATAAGAGCACTAGAGTATGGTATTTCTTTAAATCCAAAGAAGTGTGCCTTTGGGGTAGTTGAAGGAAAGCTCCTGGGACATATTGTTTCCAAGGATGGAGTCAGGATAGATCCAGAGAGAGTGGCTGCTATTGACAGAATTCAAATGCCAAAAACTGTAAAAGGAGTTAAGTCCTTCTTTGGACAGATAAATTTTGTTAGGAGATTTGTTCCCAACTTTGCAGAAACCACAAGGAACATTTCCAAGATGATGAAGAAGGATGCAACTGTCCACTGGGAAAGTGAAGAAATAGAATCATTTCAGAGTATCAAAGAGGCAATCAAGATGGCCCCTGTTCTTAAATCTCCTGATTTTTCTAGGCCATTCCAAGTATTTTCATTTGCTTCCTTTCATACTGTTGCTGCATGTTTGTTACAGAAAAATGAAGATGGTTTTGAACAGCCCATAGCTTTCTTCAGTATGTCCTTGCAGGCCTCTGAGTTGAAGTATGATATTATGGAAAAATAGGCATATGCACTAGTCAGAGCCATCAAAAGTTTCAGACCTTACCTGGTAGGATCACATATAATTGCATATGTACCCCATGCAGCAGTCAAAGACATATTCACTCAGCAGGAGGTGACTGGAAGAAGGTGCAGATGGATAAACAAACTGCAAGAGTTCAACATAGACATACAGATTACCAAGTTGATAAGAGGACAAGGATTAGCCAAGATGATGGCACAATCAAACTTGGAAGCATGCCAAGTTAATGCAGTCCAAAATGAGAGTGTAAATATATCAGGATCTGAATGGTACAAGGATATTATCTACTACTTGCAAAATCTGAATTGTCCTTCCCATTTTAGTGACAGTCAAAAGAGGACTTTAAAGTTACATGCAATCAGGTATGTTATTGTTCAAGGTGAGCTATACTGGAAAAACCCTGATGGTGTGCTGTTGAGATGTGTGGATGAGGATATGGCTAACAATGTTTTGATTGATATGCATAAAGGATTGTGTGGTGGACATTATACTGCCCAAACAACAGCTCATAAAATTCTTAGAGCAGGATATTGGTGGCCCACTTTCTTTTCAGATGCACAAAAGTTAGTGAGGAAGTGTGACCCTTGCCAAAGATTTTCAGGAAAGCTGAAATATGATGGTGCTTTACCCCTCAGAACTGTAACTGTGGATGCTCCATTTCAGCAATGGGGAATTGACTTCATAGGGGAAATTGCAGACAAATCAAGTGGGGGACACAGTTGGATTTTGGTGGCAACTGATTACTTTACCAAATGGATTGAGGCCATTCCAACTAAGAGAGCTACAAGTAAGGTGGTGACAGATTTCATGCTAGAAAATATTATCATCAGGTTTGGAGTACCATTCAAGATAGTCACTGATAATGCTATGTGCTTCAGATCAGGTGAATTTGTTGATTTTTGCAACAGGTATGGGATAAATCTATCATATACATCACCATATCACCCACAAGGGAATGGTCAAGCAGAATCAAGCAATAAGAGCATCATGAAAATTATCAAAAGGATATTGGACAAGAATAAGAGAGCTTGAGACTCAAAATTAAAGTTAGCCATATGGGCTGACAGGGTGACAGTAAAAAAGGCTATTGGGATGTCACCCTTTGAGCTGGTATATGGTGCATCAGCCAGATTGCCCATAAACAATCTCCTACCAGTTTACAGATTCATTCAGGAAAATGATGAGGAGATTGAAGATTCCATGACAGAAAGAGTGAACCAGCTGGTTGCACTGGATGAAAATAGAAGGAAAGCCCACCAGATTAATCTCAAGAGACAACAAGATGTGAAATATCAGTTTGACAGGAGAACTACAAAAAGGAAGTTTCAAGTCAATGATCTGGTGCTTATTTGGAATGCAAAAGGTCAAGAAAAGGGTAAACATGGTAAATTTGAACCCTTATGGATGGGCCCATATCAGATTTGTAGTGCTCATGGGGAGGATTCTTATTTCTTCCAGGCCCTAGATGGTGAAGTTCTGGAATTGCCTGTGCATGGCCAATTCCTTAAGTTCTATTTTGCATAAATGACTTGTTGCTGTGCACATTTGTAAAAAATATGTACATAGTGTAAATGCCTTGTATAGTTCGTGCTTTTTGGTTTTTGCCTGGTCTGCCCGGAGATCTGGTTCTCGCTGCAGGTTTTCACCTGCACGTCCCCATTCGGAGCCAGTGTTAGCACTCATTTTGACCTGGAGGTTGATTTTTCATGTTTAGGGGGTTTCTTCATTTGAACCCTATATCTTCTTGCCCATTTTCCTAAGTGTTGGACCTCCTCAGCATTTCTCAGCTGCGGCATCATATTTTCTTAAGGGGAGAAGATCATCATCATCATGATATTCTAAGGGAAGGGGTCAGCATCATCATGATTTTCTGTCGACCAGATTTTTCATCAGGTTCATCATGTTTCAATATCGGGTGATGTTTGGATATTATCCCGATCCTGCTGATGAGCTACAGTGTGCCCTGATTTGCTTGCGGGGGTGATTTTTCAAGTATCTGGTGATTTTCCAAATATCACCTTGCCCTTTTATGATGATGATGTCACCCTGATCTTCTGAAGGGGTTATTTCCTGAGTTGTTCGACCCGACTTATTTTTTCTTAAGGGTCGTCATCATCATCATCATATTTCCAGTTATCGCCGTGTTGCTTGCGAGGGTCATCATATTTTCTGCCTGCATGATCTTTCGCGGGGTGATATTTTAACATCAGGTGATCTTTGTTAAGATCATCCTGATGATGTTGCTGTAAAGTTCTAAGTGTGACCCGATATTCATTGGGGTCATCATATTTGAACATCGGGTGATCTTAGTCAAGATCATCCTGATGTTGTTTTATCACTTCATGTTCGTTGTTTTATCATCCTGATGATGCTGACGTCATTCTTACGTCAGGGTGATATCCGCTTTTCTGCCTGTCTGCATCATGATATTTCTGAAGGGAGATATCTGCCTGTCGGCTTCGTGCATTATCTAGTGGGGGGTGATCTTTTCAAATATCTGGCATATTCATCTATCACCCCGATCTTATAGTGGAGCTACAGTGCAGCATGATATTTGTGCATCAGGATGATATTTCCAAATATCTGGTTATCTTCCGAATATCATCCTGATGTCGATATGATGATGACGTCATCAAGGTCCGGGGGGGTCATAGTTCTAACACTGATCATCTTGTGGAGATCCCCCGATATTTGCAAACATGATGATGATGTCATCCGGATATGAGGAGGTGCGCAGTAGGCAGATATGCTGATGACGTCAGTAGGATATGATGGTGACGTCATCAGGATTTTCATCGGCCAGACTTTTGATATTGGTTAAGCAGGAGGATCTTCCTCCGATGGATCAGGTTGTGCCGATGAAGGCGATTATCATGCAGGTTATATTGCGATATGATGCTGACGTCAGGGTGATATTTCAAGCGACAGGATGTCATGCTGCTGAAGGATAATGATGATGAAGTCTTATACTAGTGTCGTCAGGAGCAAAAGCACCGACATCATATATGCTCATGACCTAGTATATAAAGTGTTAAAGAGGTCACCGCGGGGTGCATGTGGGATAATTCGACCCTGCATATTTTCAAATATCATGACGATGTATCTTGGCAGAAAATGGTTGCGACGCACAGTTTTTTGCATTTCCCAAGGCCGCGGGTTGGTGCGCCATTAATGGCGATTGTTGCAGAGGTATGGGCGATGGTGTGGACGGATCCAGTACCCGACTGAAGTTGTACTTCCACGGCTGGCGGCTCATGGCTCAAGATCCTCTTCTATCCCCTCTTCTACCTGCCACATTCAATGCGTTGAGCGCCATTTTTCTGATACTGTGTATCTGGCGGGTTTTTTGGTCAACTATGTAATTAATGTTGGGAACCTTCCTTGCTGTATATAGCAGGTTGTGTTGCTCATTTGAAGGTTGTTGAAAGTTGAAGATTTTTGGCTCTGTAATTCAAAACAAGCTGATCTGGTTGCTCTGTACAGCTAAACCTGTGAGTCTATGTATCTCTTGTTGTATGTTTTGGCATGGACCCACTGATTTCATGATTAATCTTATATGAGAAATGTTATCTTAGCATGTGTTTTGTTAATTCTGTCTCCAGTATTGCATGTATCTTTCTTCTGAGTCTGGATATTTAAGTAATATTTGAGATTCTAGAACATAGAATTCCTATGTTGAATGTCTGATCTTTTAACTTCTGCTCAAGGGGTAGATTAAACTGTTTTCAGGTTGAACATTGGGAAGGGTATACTACAGTAGGGATGCCATAAGTAGAGATAACTTAACACTCTGTATTGGGAGATATCTGTAAGGCAGGTATCACATATATCCCCTGAAATCTAGTTTTAGCTGTTCATACTGATCATTCACAGGTGTATGTCTATTGACTCCAGGCCCTGGATAGGCACCAATCTTGCTTTGTGTTTGTGTTACAACCATGTCCAGCTTTGCATCCAAACTTAAAATCAAAATCAAAATCTAAAACAATCTTTAGGACATTAGAATTAGTTTTAAGATCCTCAGTCCTCTGTCTACAACTGCAAATAGGCCCAAAGCTAGCCCCTTTGCTCTTATCTTTCAGTTTTGGTCTACTTACAGGAGGACTTATCTGCTTTCTGTCAGCATCCCAGCCTTGTATGCATATCCTCATGGATGTTGAGTAGGGAATACCCCCCTAGGTCTTGCAGAGCCTGAAGAAGAAGAGGAGATAAAATACAGAGTCTATCTCCTACACTGTTGGCCCCTGGCCCAGAGATCCTGTTGATCACTGATGGCTACCTTGTAGGGAAATCTGGGAATAAGCATCCAGTCTGGGAAAAAACCAACAGAGCCTAAGGAAACCTGGATCTGGTATGCGTGAGAAGTGAGTGCCGTGGAGGGCAGTCGGTGCTACGAGATCCTGGAGCTACATGCTTTGAATATGCACAGCTAGAGGATTCAACAAATATTATCCTATCCAGCCTAGGGTGTACTTGTCTTTGTGTCAAAAAGTCCAAAATACAAAAAAATAACAAAAGTTAAAAATCATGAAAACTTCTGTGTTTGCTGTCTTTTGCCAAAAATTTAAAATCAATTCTCAAAAACACTAGGTTTTCAAACCTAAAAGCAGAAAAACCTTGAAAAATGTGCCAAAAAACTCTACAAAAGCAAACTTTGCCAGATCTATGCATATGCTTTGACCTGCTGTGCTTTTATCCTCTATTTCCATGCATTTGTAGCTACACATCTATCACAGTAAGATTTTCTGGTCTTGTGTCAATTTCTATAGAGATGGCAAACTAATTAGAATATATTACTCAAACACTCCAATATCTACGATTGCAAATAAACTTAGGTCCTTGCCCCAAGATTGTATAGCAATTGCTCAACAAATCCAAGTCTTACAACAAGAAATGACTATCTTGCAAGTTGAACGTGCCAATACCAGCTACGCCTCGCCCCAAAATCGTATATCCTTTTCCCATACTCATGACAAGGCAAGCACCACCTCATGTTGGAAATCGTATACCACCCCATCTACTAGTCCTCCTTCACTATCTTCTAAGACACATATCCCAAAGCATACTAGTTCTACACCAACAACACCATCTAGTTCCTCAAACTCTAAATGGACAACCAAAAAAGAATCAGATGAGTGGTGGGAAAAATGTTTTCCAAATTTATACAACAAAAGAAAAGCTATGGAGAAAGCCAAATCAACTCATCCATTACCTCATTCATCTACCCATACACCTACGAAGGATGTGATCCAAGGACTACCAGTAGAGAGTCAACCATGTCCCTAAAATCCAGTCCTTGACCTTACAAAAGATTCTTCCAATAATATGTAAAATCCTACAACCCCTTCATGTGATCCTCAACCCCTTGAGCTTATCGAAGAGTCTCCTACCATGAACCCAAGTCAAAAGCTATCCACTTTCATTCAAACAACCCAAGAGTTATGTCAAGAGCACACCTTAGAGCATGTGGAAACATTAAGCCCTAGTCTAAGTCAAGATCAAATCACTTTTATGCAACCTATCCATAACATGTATCTTTTCCATGATCAAGATGATATCCATAATAATGAACCTCTCCATGATCCACTTGATCCTATCCATCTCCCAACAACTATACATGAGCAAGAGATCCAATTCCAACCCATGCATAACCTTTATCTTTTCTATGATCAGATACTATCTTTGATGAAGAAGCTATCCATGAGCAACTTGATCCTATACAGGAGAAGGAAATCCAACTCCAACCCATCCATAACCTTTATCTGATCTATGATCAAGATATTCCCTATGAAGAAGATTTCCTTGAACAACTTGATCCCATACCCATCTGTGAGCAAGAAACCTCCATTACTTCTATCCCTCTTCCATCTAATCCCATCCATGATCCAACAACTTTTGTTTCCTCTAATGAGACACTTGCCTCCCAAGTGCACATGAATGATCAACTCAATAACTTAGATCCTAAAGAACCTAATGATGATCAAGATTCTAGTGATCCTTCACCATCCATTATTGACCAAGCGGCAAATCCGTTATCCTATATCCTTGGTCCCACTACCTTATGCATGAATGTTCTTCCTTAGAACACCAACAACCATTATCCTCTATCTCACCTTCTCCATCAAATAATGAGCTCATTGCTAGTGTTCCAACCATACATAATCCCACTGTCCATCGTATACTCCAAAATATGAACTATCAAGGTAAAGGCTTAGGCCTTCATGAACAAGGTATTTTGGAACCTATCCATGTCAAAGTTCCTCCACCCTCATATGGCCTTGGATACATACCCCAAGATGAACAATCTCAAGATGTTGGTACTTCCTCCACTCCTCCTAAGTCCACCACTTTCCATCACAAACCCTATCATATCCCTAAAACATATGTGGCCATTCCACCTCCATCATCCTACAATTGTCAAGAGCATGTGACCATACACCTTCCACCATCCAATCTACCTCCACTACTTCCAACTCCTAATATTCCTCCATGCATTTTACCACCACTTCTTCCAACACCTTATCCATCCATCTATAAATTTTTAAATATCCCAATCATGGCCAACAAATGCACATGTTGTCTAAACAACAAGTTTCCACCAACCTCACTTCCACCATCCCCAGGGGATTTAAAAGCACAAATCTGGATGCCTCTACCTATAAAGTCAAAAATCCTAAGAGTCCTCATGACCTAGGATGCAAAAGCCAAGAATCCAAGAAACATCCATCTCAAAAGCTGCATACACCCACACACCTCAATTCCAAACTGAAAAAGGTGTGGGTCCCCAAGCAACAAATAATTATCTCAGAAGCTACACAAAAGCTGCATATACCCAAGCCCATACCTTCACAAGTATAATCTACAAGCAAAATGGTTTGGGTACCCAAGAAAAAATCCCTAAAGTTACACGAGGCATCCACCTCTCAAGCATCCCAACCATCCAATTTCTCCCATGCCATCCACACGTATCAAATCCTTCCATCCCACAAGACAAGCAAAAATTAGAAAAATACTAAGTCTATGTGGGTCCCTAAATTCCTAAATCATTCATCCACCAAGGAAAAATCTCAATTGCTTCCCACACCACCTGCTTATCATAAGCTTCAATGTTTAACACAGTATGTGCAACTGTTGGTCATAGTTCCCTTCCATTCCACAACACTTCCGTATAACTCCATCTCCCCTCCCTTCCACTACTATCCTACATATCTTCCCCATCCTACTCCCATGGTCCATGCTTTTGCATAAGCTTTCCAATCTGTATATCTACATCAGCGTCCACTATCACACCCTTCCATAATCCAATATCTACCATTCTCCATCTCACTTTCATGCAATCCCCTACCAACATCTACGAGAACACTTGACTTGGTCCATGTGATGACATCCATTGAGACTATCACCTTTCAAGGAACTAGATGCTAGAGTCCTTATCCATATCCACCTTCTCCTATCTAAATATTCTAAAATAAAAAAAAAAATAAAAAAAAAAAAAAGAAGTAAGTAAAGAAAAATCTCTTCGTCCAACGGTAAAAATCTGGCAAACAAGCACCTTGGATAAGTACCATGATGAAAACCTGGCAAACAGGCATCATGTGTAAGTTGATCTTCTATGTCATCTACACTTGGGGGTACCTTGTCTCATCGGCATATCAGTTTTCTCCTACCAGTTTCCTTCCGTAACATTTCTTATCCTATTCCTCTATCCACTACACACCTATGCTGTCAAGTCTATCCATCCTGATCTTTGATTCCTCTATTTCTTTGATCTTGATAAAGATTGGGGGCACAATGTTGACAAATGTTTTTGAATGGCTCTTGACATACCTTATCCCTCCAAACCATGCAAATCTTTCATTATCCTCTCGTCCTCTTCCTTCATCTTAAGCATTGTCATGAAAAATCCTAAGTATTCTACCTACAATAGGGCACGTTATTCCTATGAGACATAGTCCTTGGTGGTCACATCCTTAATTCCTTCTACCTAACCATCCGTGTCCACTGTCACCCATACATCTATCTATCAGTGGTGTTTCCTTGTCATCAGTATCATCCAATCCATATCTGGTCCATATTTATTCCATATCTGCTCCATATCATCTGATCAATATCTTAGGTCCATCAAAATCAACTCCGAACTACGTTACCTCTGTGTCGTCACGTAGGCAAGGCCATTATCAATGTGCCCTTGAGGCTTTGCTTCCCATCCATCCCATGTCTTGTCATCTGTCCCTTTATCCATCTGCATCTGCACCTTTCACTAGACAAGCGCACGCAATAGAGCGAGCTTCCCAAAACAACAAAAAACAAAATCTTGGCATAGAACATCAACCTGTCCAAAGCAAAGTAAAACGCATACCAAAACACTTAGACTAATTCTATATCAATTATGGCAAAAAGACACATCTAATGCAAGAATGTTTTGTGAACAGGTTAACTTACAAAGTCTTGGATTTTTTTCATTATGTCTTCCTATGCTACTCAAGGATGCCAAAAGCTAGAGATGCTATGATGGGGGCATAATCTTTTTCTTTGTCTGCTGTTTGTGGATCAAACTTCAGTAATGTGACAACTTTTTGTCTAATGACATGATCAGCAAAAGATCATCGAGGACTTCGAAGGTCTGAACATGAAAAAGGGCAATCTTGTTTGTTGATACGCAAGAAATACTCAGGTTATCTCAATTCAATCATACCTAGATGCTTGTATTAACTTGCTATATCAAAATCCATGTAAGTAATACTCAGGTCATCTCGATTTAATTATACCTAGATGCTTGTATTTTCTTACAACATAATAAATGCCTGATGATGAAATAAGCATTTCAAAATACTTGCAATATCAAGATGACAAATATCCATATCCATTTCCATATCTGTATCCGTATCCATATCTAATTGCATTTCGCATACTATCCATGTAATAAAGATTCTATGCAGATTATCAATGTTGACAAAAGCTTGTGAGTCCTTCTCTCGTGTCATTCTTCTATCAGTCAAATTGCTATCTTTCATTCTAATCCAATCAATTTGAGCAATGATCCAAATTCAAGTCTATCCTTAAATCCATACCATTCAAGTAAATCAATCTTGTCAAATTATCCAATCGCAATTCAATGGTCTTGATCCTTATCTTGTCATAAACCAACATCAATCAATCATTAGTATTAGTGGGATGTATCTTTCCCATGCCTATTGTGTTGCTCTAGGGATATATCATTCCCCGCCATGACAACACTATCCTATCGTGTTGCCCTAGGGATCTATCGTTCCTCGCCATGACAACACTATTGTATATCGTTATCAGTATATCGTTGGTTTACCGCTTGACAGGGGCAATACCTTGTTTGTTTTTGTATCATTTGTACATACTTTCTTACTTGCTTGTGTGTTATCATTTTATCTTGCATCGCGTATCATTCGGCTCTTTCTTCATACCATTTTTTTTATTCATCCTAGCCTATCTTCCACCTTCTTCTTTGTGAGGTTGTCTATCTCACGCGTTCTGCCATCTTCTCATCCAATCTCCTGAGGGGACATCCTGTCGTTAAACTTCTACCAGGGGCAAACTGGGGCATGTATCATTGTCAAAAATTCTTATTCTTTGAGACAACGTGATAAAACACATTGCATCAAAGAGGGGCAAAATGTATACACCTAAAAATGACATGACTCTACTTAAATAAATATTTTAAATATTTATTTCATCTTCATATTCCTCTATCAATAAATAAATAAATTTATTTATTTATTTGATTCATTTCCTCCCATTTAATTAAATAAATTACATTTATTTAATTAATTTCATCTATATCAACTTTATTCTTCTAAATAATTAAATAATTTTAATTATTTAATTAAAACATCCATTCTTCTAAATTTAAATAAAATGCAAATTTATTTAAATTAAAGTCTCCAAAAAATAAAACATATTTAAATATTTTATTTATTCTTCCAAAAGTATCTACAAGTAATTAAATAAATTTATTTATTTAATTATGCTTTCTTATCTTCTAAAAAATCTTCAATATCTTCTAAAAATAAATTCTTTTTGTCACACAAAAGCAAAAGCTGAGTTAACTGATTTAAAGCTATCAACAAAGCTCTTAAATTAGAAAAATATATTCTAATTTAAGAATTTAAAAATTAATCCTCATCAAGAAAGTAGTTAACTCAACAAAGCTTCCTTTTGAATGACACATGTCCTTCTATTCGCGCACGTTCTCTCAAACATTCTCCTTCATTGATCTTCTTATTTCTTTTGCACCGTTGATCCTCTCTCACACAACTCTATAAATACAACCCTCTTCTTCTATCTCTCATATCCATCATTAGAGTAAACTTATGCTGCATAAACCATAGTGGGCCATTGGCACCCCCATTTTCATATCACTCATCATCCATAAATTTCATAGTGTGTTGAATCTCATCTTTAACACAAACATAGTATCAGAGCCACTTCTCCTTGTCATCTTGCAGAATTGAAGTAAGGAAGCAAGCTTCTTGAGGGCCATCTTCATCACCACGAGATCAAGAAAGAAAAGGCGAACAATGGAAGTTGCAAGGTAAAAGGTTGTAAGTATCTTCTATATTTTAAATCCTTTTTATCTTCATATTTCATTGATGTTTAGGTTTTTATTATTCTTTTGATTATTCCTATTTTTACCCTTACATTTCTGGTGCCCACTGTGGGGCCCTTGCCCCTAATCTAATCAAAATTTGAGTTTTTAAGTGACAGGTTCCGTACAGGTGTCGTACAGGGTTTTGACAAGTTCATCTGGCGCATACATCCTCTGAATTGGTGCTTTCACCTCCTGTCCCGGTGCATGCATATTCATGGCGCATTCATCTTCTAAATCGATGTTTTCATCTTCTATTCCAGTGCATGAACAACTACGGCGCATACATCCCCTGTTACGACACATCCATCCCTTGTTCTGGCACCTGCATCATCCCGGCACATACACCCTTCCTTACGGTCTTTTTATACTATTTTACGGCACATTTATTAAAATAATGCATATGTCTCCTCTTACAGCGCTTTTGACACCTGTCTTAGTGCATCTGTAAAACGGTGCATGCAATCTTTGTTTCTGCGCATATAGACTACATAGCGGCACATCTGATTTCTCATTGGGGTTTTTAGGATTTCATCTGATTTTTTCTATTTGAGCTAACATTTGTCTTACAGGATTAGAGACTGGATTAGATCATTTAGCTGCATTGATTAGTTCATTTAGATTAATTAGGGGAAAAAGTAACAGAAAAGAATGCATACATTCAAATTCCACGTAGTCTTTAACTAGGAGGAGAGTAATTGAACCACTGCTTTCTTTGCATTGTTGATTTCTTTCCTAGTTAGATCATTACTATCTTATAAACAGAAAATGAACATTGCTATCTTTAAAAAAACTTCAAAGTTAACAAATGCATGAGTGCACAAGTAGATAGCCCATTTAGTTGTTTTCCTTTTAACTAGGATTGGATAAATCAGTGTTCTCTGTGTTTATCGAATGACAATAGGCTTATGCTCTCCCCTTCACTGGGTGACTAGAATGCTACACTTGTTATTCCATCTGTATAACCTTTAGAGGGGCCTACCCTTGGATGCCTGCCTGTCCAAGTGGGAACGACCCTGAGTGGTAATAGGCTAAAGCCAAGTCCTACCAATCCACTTAAAATAAATTGTGCTTGAGGTGAAAGCCTCCTGCAACGAGTGTTGTTGTGTTACACCGACGACCAACCTCCCTCAAAACCCTCTAAGGTGTAACCCTTAGAGGCTGGGAGACTCCATAATGGAGAGTAGTGCCGCCGCATGTGTAACCACTTGAACGGTTGCCTTGACTACGAACCACTTGTTTAGTATACCAAAAACCCCTATTTGTTGACACAAAGGGCGGAGCTCTTGAAGTGGCCTCGATTCATGTGATTCTTAGTAGAGGTAGCAGGGACAATCCTAAGGTTCGGTGGGGGTACGAGCCTAAGGAAACCTGGATCTAGTATGCATGAGAAGTGAGTGCCGTGGAGGGGAGCCAGTACTACCAGATCCTGGAGCTACATGCTTTGAATATGCATAGCTAGAGGAATCAACAAATACTATCCTATCTAGCCTAGGGTGTACTTATCTCTGTGTCAAAAAGTCCAAAATACAAAAAAATAACAAAAGATAAAAATCATGAAAACTTCTATGTGTTTCTTATGTCTTTTGCCATAAATTGAAAATCAATTCTCAAAAACACCAAGTTTTCAAACCCAAAAGCAGAAAAACCTTGAAAAACATGCCAAAAAACTCTACAAAAGCAAACTTTGCCAGATCTACGCATATGCTTTGACCTACTGCGCTTTTATCCTTTGTTTCCATGCATTTGTAGCTATCAAAGTTATATAGGAGAGGGTCTTGAAAAGGTACAAGATGTCTCTTCCTCCTCTTCTTCGGTTGACTCATCAAAGGATTTCTTAGCCCAGCAAATGCAAATACAACCAGTGATTACTCCATAACTATTACAGTTGCCTATATTTTGGACAAGTTAACTTATCTAGAATATCTTCCCTTCAAAAGCTACAACTGGAAGACATGCTCCCGACCACTGCATGACAAGAGATACGACAACAACAAGTCGAAGGAGTTGAAGTTTTGGAGGAAGCAATCAAGATAATTCAGGAAGAGGTGCCTGAGGAAAAAATAGATCCATCCTTGCCTCCCACTCATCAAATGAAACTCATGTTGGAGTCCTTCAAGGCTCGTTCATCTTTCCCTAAAAAGAAAGATGAGATGAAAATAAAAAATCAAGTAAATGATGAAAGATTAGCTGATGCATCAGGAAGATGTGCTAAGGCACATAATAACTTTAAATAAAAATTGAAAAATGTTCTGAAATGTGTAGAGGATGCCAAAGTCTTATATCAATTTTACTTGAAATGGCATGCAACAACTAAGAGCATAAAAGGGAATAGATAAAGAATGAAATTGGACAACTAAGAGAAGTTGTGAGTATGAGGCTAGCAATTTTAACTGGCATCCTGACTAAAGCTGAAAATGTTGTGCAAAAGGTGAAGGTGCCGGCCACTTTGGAGGAAGTAGAAGAGTTGTACATTCATCTTAAGAGCCAAGTACACATTTTGTCATCTGTAAAGAAGAACTAGGATACAAGTTTTATCCAGTTAAAGGTACTCTACAAGAATTTTCTACCTTCTAAATACATTGAAGATATGTTGAAGGGAAAACAAATTTTGATTATTGTAAATACATGTAGTGACTAAAATAAGAATAAGCAGTGCTATTATGATATGAACAAGGTACATTGTACATAGAATCTTGAAGAACAATTTTGCTACATCAATTTTGAAGAGATGAAAGCTACTACTCAAGGGTAGTTGACTGATAAAAGATGATAAGAAACATTCAGATAGGGGAAGCCTAGTTGTTTTTACTGGAATAGAAGAAGACCATTAGCCATTTACCATTGATGTCAAAGGGGGAGAATTACATGTATATCAGGGTAAGTGTTGCCATTAATGACAAAGGGAGAGATTGTTGCATATAGGTTGTCATTGATGTCAATAGTGGTATGAAGTGCTACGGTGTGGAAAAGTGGTGCAAGTGATGACAAGGAGATTGTAGTGTCATGATGATCAATGAAGACAACAAAATAAGCATTATGAGTCAGACAAGTAAAGAGATGAATATGTGCTTAGATACTCAAAGGTGCAGACAAAGAAAGTAGATCAAGAGAGTTGTGAAGTGAAGGAGATGGATCAATATCATCTGTGCACAGTCATACCATATATTCTGAAGTTCATGTGTAAGTCAACTTATTGATATGATTGTACTTGAAGTACTTGATGAGTTAAGTTAAATTCATGTTGTTTGGTGATGATATAATAATTTCCACTGGATGAAGAAAGTTATGAAAAGTTGAAGGAATTTGTCTAAGTATAGGACAAGTCAGCGAAGGTGTTACAGGCTAACAAGATGGTATCTCTTTCTACTACAGTTGAAGATATGGACCTACAGATTGAACTGTTGGCTAGGTATTGCACTCAAGCACTTATGTTTCAAATTTGAGATCATAATGTTTACCACAAAATGTTTTAGAGACATAAGAATGAAGACAATAATAGAACAAGGTAAGTGTAGTCACAGAGTGACTGGAGAATGCTCTGCACTTCTTCACAGATGAAGATATGATGTTGTGGCTTAGAGGATAGGTGGATATGAGTAACAAGTGCATATGTTTCAAGTTGTTATGTATGAAAAGTGGGAAGATGGTGGATAGTGTTAAGATCTATCAAATCAGACCCTCCTTTCACACTAACATTCAAGGACAACAACCAAGCCAAGTCACTATAGATGAAAGAGGAGTGAGTTGTAGGTTGGCATACATAGAAATGATATGGAAAGATTGATTAGATTGAAATATTTGTCAAACCCTAATTCAAATAAGTATCAAACCCTAATTATAATGAAATAAGGTATACATGAACAGAAAGCCACAGACAACCAGATAGGAAAGCACTCAGGAAGGATCAGAAACTTACTAGAAGTTGGATTTCTAGAATGGAAGACTTTGCAAACTACAAGGTGGGTGCCCAAGTCTAATAGGGAAATATTTATTCAGATCCAGAACAGTGAGGTGTGTCGGATGATGTTCAACTCCTGAGTTTGAGACAAATCTTGTCAGGAGGACTACAGGGCAGGCACCCTAGTCTACTAGGGTAAAATATCAGCAACTTTTCTCTAGATCCTAAATCATTATCCTCTAAATTACTTCTTTGTAATGTTACACCTGTAACCTATAATCACTAAGAGAGGGGTTTGGGGGTTGTGGTGTTTAGGAGCTTGCCTCGGTCAGGCCCTAGAATGACATTCAAGTCTTCCAACACCATTGTTAGATAGAGTGCGTGCCCAAGGAGGGCAGAGGCCAAATTGAAATGATGAAATGAACAATTTAAAACACAAATAGATGTCACCTTAGAGGTGAAGTCCTCATGGAGATGAAGATCCTTCAAATCATGAGGAGATGGATTGATGAAGGTAAATCTGCAACAAATAAACACAATAACAACACAATTTTGCTCTGCAACACAATGAATGCCTTGAAATCCCTTAGCTCAATATCACAAGTTCACATTATCCATCTAGGTGTAAAATGAAGACATAAACTTACTTATATATGCATTTTCTCTAACTTTTGTAATTTAAATTACAAAGGTCGACAAAGGGAAACCCTTTTAAAGGTCCTATGCTAACACATTAAAATTTGGCTGTCACCAAATCAGCCTGGACATGGGCGTGGGTGTCCAAGTCCCAAGGCCATTTTTTGGTCTTGATAAAAGTTTTAAGATGGGCCCCTAAGTCCCATTTGACATGGGTTTTGGGGGAAATTGCTCTGGGATAAGTGTTAAGCTGGCATAATGTAAATGAAGGGACCTAGGAGCTAAACTAAGGCACGAGGTTACTTTTTACTCCATAACACAAGTAATAATATGTACTGCAGATGCTTCTTCAGAGTTAGATCTATGAAGACATGCCTTGGTACTGATTAGTGTGAATAGAAGGAGAGAGTTAATGCTACCGCAACACACTGTACATTGATATTTGACCTTGTTGATGGAAGAACAGGCTCACTA
This sequence comes from Cunninghamia lanceolata, assembly GCA_027924645.1. Classification (NCBI taxonomy): domain Eukaryota; kingdom Viridiplantae; phylum Streptophyta; class Pinopsida; order Cupressales; family Cupressaceae; genus Cunninghamia; species Cunninghamia lanceolata. The sequence continues at coordinate 5,742,115 of BSBN01000071.1, read as the reverse complement.
GATTAGTTGGTATGCTCATTTCAAGTTTCAATCATCTTTGTTTACCACAAGTATGATCTTTAATGTTTCACTCCAAGACTACACTATCCAAGTATGGTAAGATACCAGATTCAATGTTCAAGTGTTTGTGTCAACATACAACAACATGGTCTGGTAAGTGAGATGTTCATAAATGTTTTACAAGTCATATAATATTCATAGTGTGATCCGCATGGCATAATCTAGTCTTCTCCGGTACTGCTTTGGGTCTAGAGTCAAATACAAGGAAGGATAAGTGTTAAGGTGCCAACATGGTGCATAATAAAGACTTTGTTGAGTGTAAGCAATGTGTGCCAACTTGGAAGGGTGTGTCAAGGCAGAATATGACCTAATTATGCTTTGTTCTTGAACTGCATTAGAATTTTACTTACCACACATGTTTGGGAGACGACTGATGTGGCCACTACACACTTCATGCTACATGTTTCATTCTGGCTAAAAAAGGAGAGAGATTTTTGAAGCTTGCAGAGGATATATATGAAGAATCAAAATTGTTGAAAGTAGGTTAATATGCAAATAAAAGGGTAGAATCGATACTGTGTGAATATACGTATAGCAGAAGCATATATGATGAAAAATGCTAACGATCAATTCATATAATATAATATAGTTATGAAAGATATGATGAGCTCTGCAATGATAAAAAAAGAATTCGTGAATATGTTTTGATGTTGCAGAGATCAATATTATTGTTATAAGGAAGACATAAAGTAGTGCAGAGGCCAGGAAGTGATCAACATTTTGTGTTACATGAAGAACATTGTGATAAACTTTCTAAATGTGTATCTGGTCAGGGAGTTGCAGCTTCCCTTGGGTTGTAGCCCATAAATAATATTGTAATCCTATTTTTATTTGTGAGGCTGCATTTGGATAGTAGATCAAAGCAGCTTGCTCACTGTGGTTTTTCCCTTCGATTTTCCATGTAAATCTAGTGTTATGGTTCTGTGCTTTTGTGTTCTTACATTTATGATATCTTGAATGTTCACATAAGTTTGAATTTTGTTGAAAATAAAGTAATTTGATTAAGTATTGATTCACCCCCCCTCTCAGTACCTTTGTGTTCAACAATTGGTATCAAAGCAAGGTTCCTTGGATGCAGCCTAACAGCTAAGGTAGATCTTGGTGTGGAACACATGGGAACAGAAGTAAGATTTATTTGGAAGAGTCCTCCAGAAGATGATATAAACATGACAGCCTACAATCCAGAAGATTGTGTAGTTGATTATGAAAAAGAACTCATTTCTGCCCTAGAAGATCTGGATGCAGCAGGAAGTGAAAATGAAGATTATAAGATCAATCTTATAAAATCAAAGGAAGCAATTGCCAAATTGAAAGTTCAAATTGAAGAAAGTAAGAAGATTACAGATTGTCTAAATATCAAGTTGAATGACAAACCAGTTGAATGCACCAAACTTGAAGAAGAAGTTGTCTCCCTAAAGAAAGAATTAGAAAAGGCAAAGGAGCAAATAGATAGAGTTCTAAAACTTCAGAGAAGCACCAATATCCTTGATGAAATAATCAATTGTCAAAGACCACTTAAGAACAAGGATGGCATTAGATTTAAGAAAGGTTAGAGTTCAAAGATAGATGTACCTGAAGACTTCTTGGGAATTGAAAAGATTACGTTTGAAAGTGAAAAGGGAGAACCCTATTCTAAAGAATCTAAAGAAGAGGTACAGGGGATGAATGATGACTTCATAAGTGTCAAGGAAGCCTTCAAGAAGCCTCCTTCTAGATAGGCTACCAATCTGTCATGTCCCTGTTTCCAGCTTGATCATCAAGTGTATAATGGATTAGCCTATTCTTCATTCATGGATTAGCCTATTCTTCATTCTCGGAGGCTAGTTCTAATGATGAGGGAATGAATTGGTTTCTGACTAACTCTATCTTTTTGTTTTGCAAGAACAGAGTTAGAAACCTAAAATTTGACTAAGTCTGAGAGTTATTTCATCAACTCCAGTGGTCACATTGTCAAATAATGCTTTTATGATGTTAGGCGCATTTCTAGGAAATTCAAGCTCATTCTAGCGCCTAACTCTCAAATCCACTTGTAGCACTCAGTAAGGGATTTAATTTGAGGTGCTTCATGTGTTTAACCTCCTCCAATGCAGTGCTTAGTATTGAGATGAGTGGAGTGGGTATGAATGAGGCTTTCATGTTGGGCGCCATTATCATGTTGAAGATCACCCAATGAGCACCTTGGGCATTAAAAATAAGAACCAAAAGATGAAGTCATCTATCAACCAATTGAGCATTCACCCAACATGTGAATTTCATTTCCAGGAGATCAAATAGGATTGTCAAGTAATAATGTCTTGAAGCCTAGGCGCAAAATTCCTCAACTCTGGCATCCAGAAATCAAATCTATGTGAGGCGCACATTCTTGATAAAATGCTTCCATTTTGGTGCCTAGGATGAGAACTCACTCACATGGCTTATAACTTTGAAATTGATCAAGTTAGGTGAAGTTGAAGAAGGTAGGTGCACTCTACTGCCTATCTCACCCTTAAAGTGCACTTGGACAAGTAAGGCACTTATTCCATTTGCCTAAGAGTTCATTAGCACCCTAGGTTGATGATCTTTCCAGAGACCTGAGATAGCGCCCAGTGGATCTTTCAAGAAAGGGAAACATTCTTAGTATTGTTCAGTAATCCAAGTTATAAAGTTAACAGGAAATAGAGCCAGATGATAAAGGCACACTTCTTGGTCTCCATCACCTTAAAGATGCGCCTAATGCAGTTTGGTGTCAACCTCCCTCTTTCCAACCTCAAATTGGTGCCTAGGGTCAGACATCTTCCTAAGGCGTGGTTCTGCTTCTCCATGACCCTATTTTGGTGCCTTAAGTTGGGAGCACCTTGTAGACTTGGATTAAGATGGAATTCACCTCCAGGATGTTAGGCGCAATCTCATGACTCCTGAGCTTTGAATATGCGCCTAGAGCAAGACTAGGATTTTGAAGCTCCAATTGATCATTTACCCTAATTTGGAGATAGAATGTCATCCAAGGACTCACTAAGCTAATGTAGATCTTGATCAAATGTTGAGGCACACTCTCTAGGCTCTGTCACCTTTAAGAAATGCCCAGTTTGGAAAGGTGCCCATTCTGGTCCTCTCTACCCTCAGTTGGCGCCTAACCCTAAGAGTCTTGCAACTATGACATCAAATTGGTGCCTAGAACTCATGGCATGAAATCAGCGCCTAGGTTCCAGAGAACTCATTTGGGTGCCTACTCTTGAATCAAAATCCAAAAATCTTTGTTGAACAATTGATAAGTGTTTGAAAAATAATGGAATCTCCAGATTACACTAGGCGCATCTCCATGCCTCTACACCTTTAGATTGGCGCCTAGCATTTAAACACTTTCTTAATGATTTTGTTTTGGCGCCTAACCTTGAAAACAATCTAGAGCATCTATAAATTCTAATTGGCACCTAATGTTGGCAAGGCACAACTTCAGGAGGAGATCACCTCAACTTGGCACCCAAGTCAGAAGAACCTTGAATCTACGCCTAAGGGTTTCTAGGAGTTAAGGTTGTTACAACTACTTGAATGCTCATTGGTCAGAAGGATAGAATTTGGATCCGTGTCAGGGCTTCTGGATAAATTTGCCAACTCAGAATGAGTCATCAGATGGAATATTCCTTTGGATATGCTTCTTGGGAAACGTGCCTTGGTTCCTCTTTGTGCATTGAAAAAGGGTGCCTTCATTGCCTTTAGAAGGCCTATAAAAGGAGGAGCTCTCTCATTCATTTGCTATCTATTCATTTTGACAAAATTCTCTTTGCAAAGCTATTGAACTTGTAATCTTGAGGCCTGCGAGTTTCAAGTGTTGGGGTGATGCTCCCTTGTTGTAATGTGAGGTGTTGACATTCAGTTGACATCATTGAGTTTGATTGAGTTGATCAAGTATAGAAGTCATTGTAAACATCAAGGCTTCAAGGCCTTCCTTTGTATTTCCATCTGAATAAGTTTGTAACTTCATGCTATTGAAAGCATTACCCATGTAATAAGACATTTGCCATAAGATTGAATCAAGCAGAAGACAAGTACCCAGCTTCAAGTTTGAATCATTCAAGTTGTTATCTTTGATACACATTAATAAGTTGTTGAGTAGTTGATGAATGAAATGCAAGTAAATTTGATTAAGGAAAATTTTTAGTAGAATTAGTTGGGTATCTTAGACAATCCCAATTTCTCTCAATCCTTTTATGGACATTGTTATACTTGCTATAAATTTGGTGATAAGGCTATTGATTGTAGAACTAAGATGAGAAGAAATGATTACATGAAGTAAAATTAATTTGTGCCTACAAGACATGATGTTGTGATCTCTCATTCTTTCTATGCCTATTGTTATGCTTGCAATAAATTTGGTCATAAGGTTGTTGAATGCAAAATTAAAGTAAGAAGAAATGGTGTGGCTTTGTATTATAATTTTGTTTGCTACAAGTGTAACAACCTTGTGCATAAATAAAGTTCCTATAGGAATGGTTCTGTGAAATCATCTGCTCAACATAAGAAGATAGAGAAATTTGTGACTCAGCAAAAGAAGGAAATGGCAAAGATATGGAGAAGGAAGACATAACAAGATGATAGAAAGAAGGAAGAATTTGTGCTTCTACCTAGTGTAGAAGACTTCATTATTGATTGATGTATGGCATAAGGGTCAGGGGGAGCTAATCAGTGCATATCTATTCTTCCTCCCCTAAATATTTGATGGCCTTTACAAATAGAGGCTAAGAATACAGATAAGTTGAATTGAAATTAGTTGGTGATGATGTTGATAAGGTAAAATAGAGTCTTTTTCATAAATTTTTGGAGCAAATACTTTAATGTGGAGGTTTGCAAAAGGTTCACGAGTCTCTGTGAGTTCATAGATCAATCAGCTGCAGATTTACCTAACCTAACAAAAGTGCATTTATGAGGGATGTTAAGGTAAAATTGAAAGGTACTTATGCTTTCTCTAAATGATTAGATCTCATTTGAAGACTAAGCTTTTGCATTTAGAGCTAAGGAGCGAAGAAGACCTTCTGATCACTTGGTGATTTGAGCTATAGAAGAATTCTAGATTGTAAGCATTCAAGTTGGAAACCCTAACAAAACAAAGGTATTTATTAGATCTTCTAAAACCATAGTTATTGAATTAAATGAAGTTTTATATGGCAACTCCAAAGGTAGTTGATATCTCTGAAAACCCTAGATCAAAATACAAGAAATATCCATTCAAAGCAATGGAGACAGATATAGATGGGGCTTTCTCAAATGTTCTAGAATACATGGTATATACAGAAGATGCTAGGTTCTACATTCATTCCAAGATAGATGAAATTGACCATATGAAGTTTCAAGAGCCAGGGATCAATTATTAGATGATGATGTGAGCTACAAACCAGAGTTTGCAAATGTATGGGCCAAGTGGCTTGACATATGGAAGGATTAGTCAAATTTCTGTGATGAACATGAATGGGTGAGATACATACTGAGCAGAATACATGATGAATTCATATACCTGGATAAGACTCATTAGATTACCAAAGATGCAATTAGGACAATAACTGGGTTGTGCTCCACCAGATCTATATTAGTGATGAAATCAATCAAAAATGAGAAGGTTATTGAATTAACCGGAGAAAAATTTGACAAAAGAACTCGAATTGTGAATGATATAACTAATCCAAGTGTTAGATAGGCTGCTATGGGGATTTCCTACAAAGTTTATTTCACTAATAGAGAAGGATCTTCCACTGGTACTACAATTCACACTGCATACCAAATGGTCAAGGAGGGAAAATATATTGATATTTGTCATATAATATTCATAGTATGATCCTATGGCATAATCTAGTCTTCTCCGGTACCACTTTGGGTCTGGAGTCAAATACAAGGAAGGATAAGTGTTGAGATGCCAAATTGGTGCTTAATAAAGACTTTGTTGAGTATAAGGGATGTGCACCAACCTATAAGGGTGTGTTAAGGTAGGATAGGACCTAATTATGCTTTGTTCTTGAACCACATCAGAATTTTACTTACCGTACATGTTTGGGAGCCGACTGATGTGGCCAGTACACGCTTCATGGTACATGTTTCATTCTAGCTAACCAAGGAAAGAGATTTTTGAATCTTGCAGAGGATATATATGAAGAATCAAAATTGTTGAAAGTAGGTTAATATGTAAATAAAAGGGTAGAATCAATACTATGTGAATATACTCACAATAGAAGCAAATATGATGAAAAATGCTAAGGATCAGTTCATCTAATATAATACAATTGTAGAAGATATGATGAGCTCTGTAATGATAAAGAAGAATTCGTGAATATGTTTTGATGTTGCAGAGATTAGTATTGTTTTTATAAGGAAGACATAAAGTAGTGCAGAGGCTGAAGTGATCAACATTTTGTGTTGCATGAAGAACATTGTGATAAAATTTGTAAATGTGTATCTGGTCTGGGAGTTGCAGCTTCCTTTGGGTTGTAGCCCATAAATAATATTGTAATCTTGTTTTTATTTGTTAGTCTGGATTTGGATAGGAGATCCAAGGAGCTTGCTCACCTTGGTTTTTCCCTTATTGAGTTTTCCATGTAAATCTAGTGTTATGGTTGTGTTCTTTTGTGTTCTTACATTTCTCATGTCTTGGATGTTCACACAAGTTTGAATGCTGCTGAAAATAAAGTAATTTGATTAAGTACTGATTTACCCCCCCCCTCTCAGTACCTCTATGTTTTCAATAGTTTTCTTGTGGATTAGATCTTGAATAAGTTGGCAAATGATTATGGGTAGTATGTTCAATAAAATATTGTCTTCATCATTGAGGGGTTGCTTGGTTAAAGGTATTCTCCTCTTTTAATTTATATGCATATGCTTAAATAGATTCATGTTTTTACATGCACCATATTAGGTGGTTGGCATATGACTCCCTTGATTGGGTTTGAATTTGATATACACTTTGTAAAATAGCTTGCTTAGAAGATTTAATTTTGTACGTTTTCATTTTGAAAAATGTAAAATAGTACCAAAACGATAGAAAAAAATTATAAAATTATTATATGATGTGAAATGAGTTATCTTCTCTTTTTCATGCTCTAAAGAGTATTGTTGGAATTTTAATTGAATACATTTCTAAATTTTGTGTGAAAATGTATGTTTTCTCTTAAACTCTCAAAAACTTCTTGTAAAATTTATGTAACTTGGAAAGAATAATTCCCATGGAAATTAGGTCAAAAGGTTATCTTTGAATTTTTTATTTGTCAAGTTTTAATTTTTGTGAAAATTTTGAAGGTTCATCAATGGCGTAATATCAATATTTGGGAAAATTAGAAAGTCTTAATTTATTATGTTTGGAATTTGAAACTTTTGAATTGGAATTATTTTGTGGAAACATAACATCTACCATAGAAATGGAATATTCTTTCCTTGGGATGCACATTTATGTGTAAATTATACCTTTTTCCAAGTTCAAAGGGCTAATTGCATAGGCCAGACGCCTTAGAATGTGTGGAAGGAATAATTAGGAGGTTGGGGATAGGAGTGGATTGATCTAAATGTGGGATGTTGCATCTAAAATAGGGATGTATGACATCATAATAAGAAACAAGAGATTTAAGGTTATGCAATATAATGATTGAAATAGGTTTATTGTATAACAAATAATGAACACAAGAGTAATTGGGTGCTATATCTGCAATAGGATTTGTTGAATCTTAATAAGGAATTAAACTTGAGCATAAATTTTCTAAAAAAGGCATCTAAAATATGATGTATTGCATGGGTCAAGAAACACCAAACTTAAGCATGTAATTTTTGAAAAAGGCATTTGAAATAGGATGTATTGCACTAGACAAGCATCATCAATAGATTGCTTACTATTGAGAGCAAGGGTCTAACTAGTCCTAGCTTGGTTTTGGAGAACCAAGGGGAAATTACTCATATGTCCTATACTAGCCTCATTTTCTTCCTCTTATCGAGGTCGTGTTGTCCACCATGTGAATGAGAAACCTCTGTGTGATGTGTTATTAATTATGGCCATCGTGTGAGTATTTGGCATGTGTGTAATTGATGAACATGGAGACCATCTCTTAGTATGGAGGGGTGGGTCTCAGGGTCCCACATGGTTGGGTGGCATTGATCACCATCAAGGTTGTGTAGTGGATCATGGCAGTGCATCATGGAGTTCACATAGATTGTGTAGCTTTTCTTGGCTTTGTGTTGTGCTTTGTTGTATTTTGTTAAGTTATAATTTATCGTTATTAAAGACCTTTTGTAAAGGCATGGAAAGGTTGTAATTGTATATTTATCTCATATTTGTATTTCAATGTATTCATCGATGTTTGGGATGCAGATATTTCTTTGAAATTATGTAATAATTTTTATTTGATTCGGAATCATACCTTGATTTGAATATACATATCATTATTAGTAAGTCTTAGAGACCTTTTGTAAAGGCAAAAAAATGTTGTAATTGTACATTTATCTGATATTTGTATTTGAGTGTATTCCATCCATGTTTGGGATGTGAATACCATTTTGAAATCATGTAATGATTGTCATTTGGTTTGGAATCATACCTTGAATTGTGCAACATTTAGGCCTATTATATACTCTTGTTGGGAAGCAATTTATAGATATGGATTATACTCTATTATGATGTTAGAGTAATTTGAATTCATTATGGATTGTTAAAATTGGATATTGTTTTATCATCCTTAAGCTTGGTGGAATCCTTTTTTTTCATTATGGGTAGTGGTTTATATGCATGTAGACTAAGGAAATTTCCCTAAAATGAAATGTTATATTTTATGAAGTTTAGAACCTTGTATATGATGCTTAAACTAAATGAAATCCATTGGTTTAAATTTTCCTTCGCTAGCATGAGAATCAAGTGAGTTAAGGCATGTTTATGCTAGTCATTTCAATGTTACATTGGCTTACCATGCATCCATTTTGGGTTTTGGGTCTTGTTCATGTTTCTTTTTGTTAAAACATTGTTCTAGATCTCTTATTTATTAATGTTAGGCTTTTCAAGAAACTTTTTTGTAGCCTTAGTGTCAATTTTGGTGTCTTTGAGAACCTCGTTGTCATTTTTGGCCTTGTTCATTGTCTCGAATGGCCCATTTTGAAAAGGGGTGATTTCAACTAGTAAAAGGGTGATCTTAGGATGGCTACGGTGATTTGTACTTGTTATGGAGTAAAAATTGGATAGATGACTTTTTACCTCCTAATTTAGCTTTTAGATCCTATTTACTTCATTATACATTCTAATTGAGCATCCCAAAGAAAAAGCCTGACACCCATATGAATTTGGGACCTTGAGCCCTTCATTTAGCTTAGCCCTGACTCAAATTAGGCCTCTGGACTTGGGCACCAACCTCCCAAGTCCTCCCTGATTAGTTGGGAGAAATAAATGGTATTTTGACCTAGGACCTTTAAAAATGTTCCTCCTTGTCAACTTTTGTGATTTAATTTCATTAATGTTAGCAGGAAATCATATATATATAAGTGAGTTTTTGACTTCATTTTGAACCTAGATGGATATTGCAAACTTATGATATTGGAGCTAAGAGAATTCAAGTCATTCATTGTGTTATTGTTGCAGATTGGTGTTTGTATTTGTATGCTTGTTGCATATTTGGCATCATCATCCATCTCCTTATGATTTGAAGAGATTCATCCTCATAAGGACTTCACCTTTAAGGTGACATCATTGCTATTTGAATAATTTCATCATTTAGATTATCTTTAGCCTCTGCCCTGCAAGAGCACACTCTCTCTAACAACGATGTTGGGAAATCTTGAATGATAACCTGGGATTTGATGGAGGCAAGTCCCTAAACACCACAACCCCTAAACCCCTCTCTTGTCGTCTTGTGTGTAGGTTACAGGTACGTGTTTCGGGAAAAGTGGAGCTACAAGAAGGTAGTGTAGGAATTAAGGTTTTGGGATCTGAAAACAATTCTAGATTATCTCTCCAGAAATACTTGGGTGGTTGGCACCCTAGTCTATTGGGATTCTAGGTTCTAGATCTAGTTTCTGAGCATCATTTGTATCATATTCCTAAATTTGACCTTCAATAGATTCTCACTTCTAGACTTGGGCGGTAACAGAATTTGTCCTCTGACACCTCTACTTTCTGGAGATAGGTTCTAACATCTTACTGATCATCTCTGTACTTTTAGATTCCAAATTGCTATTATCATTTATCTGTTTCAAGCTAATTATCTCATACCTAGGGTTTTACTTATACTTAACCTAGGGTTTGATAAAAGGCTTTATTGAATCTTATCTTTCCTTGACAAACAAGAGCACAAAATCAGTAGTTGAGTCTTTTCCATCTTGTAGTGACATAGCTCAGTTTTGTCCTTGAATATTATAATGAAAGGAGGGTTTAATCAAATATAATTACATGCTTGCATTCATCTCCCCCTTTTACTATATAACAATACTAGAAAAAGGTGATTTTCCTCTGAAAGGGGTGATCCTAAGATAGGGTGTTGTTGCCTATGTTTTCTAAAAAAGTTTTCTATATGAGAGTTGTACCTTCTTGTCTAATCTTCCTTCTTGTTTTCTTAGTTTTAAGTTTTTAAATGTTCTTTTCATCCATCTGATAAAATCAAGGTGTTTTATGCTCTTAGGTGTGCTTGGGTCGTCTCTAGCGAGACCTAGCAAGATGCTATATGTCCCTTGCAACCAACCACTCATGGCTTATTTGAGAGGATGTTTGGATGCCATGAACCAATTCTTTGGGTGTTTGTTTGTGGGCTTGGGTGTAGGAATGGTGTACTATAGTTAATGCTTTAGTTATTTCTATCTTTGTCCTCCATGTGTGCCAATGATGAGAGTTGAGCACTCTATTGTAGGTTGTGAGGAGACTCTATCTCCTTAGTACATCATCATGTGGTGGTATTCCATGATGTTGTTGATCTTGTGTTGTCATGCACTTGGTACTATTGTGTGATTTGGTCATGATGTTGTTCAACTTTGACAACATTATGGGTTTGAGCATGAAATTATGATGTGTTTGTTGCGATAGTAACAATTTTTTGTTGGTCTATGTTTTTTTCTATTAATGTACTATCGTAGAAGTTGGGGCATTACAGCATTGAGTGACTCGTGATAACCAAATTTGACATTTGATGTTTGAATGACATTGGGTACAAAATGCCACTCAATTCTAAGATGTTGCATAAATAATCATATTTTGAATAGTGATAATAGGTAATTAATGTTTAGAAAAAATAAAATCACTCATCACATTTCATTACCAACACATAATATTTATATAATGATTGATACTTTAATTATATTTTTGTTCAAAAGGTGACCATATATTATTCCACATGTTAAGCTTGTTGACTTGCAATATTGACTACAATTTGACTAGTATAGATGCTTATGTATATGCATCTACCCTAAGGACCGTGTGTGATAAGCTTAAGATGCTCGCAAGCCTCTATTAATTTATATGAACCTACAATGTTACTATTAAGGATATTTGACATAGTTAATTTATTTTCAAACAATCACACTTGTTGTAATAATGCAACAACCATCAATATATTCGTATACTAGCTACCCCATATAGTCCATACAACTACTATGATTAAGGTGTAAATAACTAAAAATAGTTTAGAAATAACTAGAAAACCATGATAAATAACTTCATGCATTATTCACATAAAATAATGACAATTGATTGATGCTTCATTAGGGTATTAATATAAGCCAAATGGTAGTGGTAAAATAATAACTACATTAACTCTTAACTATGCATATATAATCAAGTTATAATGGGCATGTTTTTTTCTCAATAAAATATACTTTTTTCTATTGGACACTATAAGCACTAAAAATGTGCATGGGCTTACATGGTAATCCGATGATAAGCTATAGTCCTAATCACATACATGTAAGCATGAATATATACATACCTGTTGTCAATGAGATTTGCACCCTGTTGAACATGAAGTTCAACAATCTATTGAAACATGGGAAGACCTCTAAAGTTGTGGGTATCTTTAAAAACAGAGGTCAACCTCCAGAAAAGGCTGGCTTCCTAGTTGGTTATCACCTAAACTAATGAATTTTGTAGAGAAAAGGGAAAGAGGATACTCATAAAACTAAACTGAAAGATAAAAATAAAAGAGTGATACACCAAATTGATAAAGGCAATGAAATCCAGACTTGCATACACTTGGTATAATGACAGAAAAATTATGTGCACGACTTACCACTGTTATAACTTTAGACAAGTATTTCACAAACAGGTCTAAATGTTCAAAACTTATAAGAGGAAGATAACTTCACAACTTAAAAAAAAGCAAATCACATCTTCTTGACACAATTTGTAACCTGCATTATTATGTTTTCTGCACAAAGGCTCTAAAATCTGAGACAAAGTTAAAAGGAAATAAAATTACCTCACAAGTAACTTTATCAATCAGTTGCTAAGCACAGTGATGCAAAAATGATAAGTAGGCAAAATCTTCAATCAACAATATTCAAGGTCTCCACTATATTTCATATGAAGTAAAATTAGTTACCAAAATATGTCAAAATCTGAGCAAGGATTGTAAAATCACAAGTCTCCAAAAGTTGCATAATTAGAACTAGTTACAAATGAGTCACATAAGTGACTATATCCACAACTCCAAGGCATTTGCATCAAAATAGGGTCTCTAACTGCTTTGGGTCGGATGCACTCTAAAAGCCTAGAATATAGGACCTTAATCTCCTTAAAAAGAGCTCATAATGAGAGAAAAAGTCCATCATGACTTGGTCTAACATGATGTCACATAAAACTGTCCACAAAAGGATCCTATTTTCCCTCCAAAGTCAATAAAACTCAAACAATCCTCTCCTAAATCTCTTGCATATGTTGGACAACTCTCACAACTACCTCCTAAATGCTCAGCATGTGCCTATCCATCTTCTTCAATCTCCCTATATGCTTGGCATGTGCCAAGGCATGACAAGGTCACTTAAGACCATACATGTGCTTTTTCAAATCCTTTTGCATCTAACAATAACAATAAACTCAATGACTTATAATATCATCATTTAAGTTTAATTATTTTACATTTTCAATTTAATGCAAAGAAAAGAAAAGGGAACACATAAGTGTTTACCCTAGCAAAGAGGAGATAAAGTAATACAAAAAGTCTTTAGAAGACTTACATGCCTCATTCGTGGCATATACCACAAGGCATAAACACATTACAAAGGCATAAAACCTCAAGTTTTAGCCCACGTGCTCATTAGTGAAAGGATGCAAAATTGTTAAAAGAAGACCAAAAAAAAACCCCCATCAGACTTTTTTGCAATGTTGCAATTTAGTGAAAGCATGCATTTTTCTTGCTCCTGTTTGCGCTGCCATCAATGGGTTTGTTTGATCCTCTGTATAGCTTTACTTGCTAGTTTTGAAGGCTATTCAGTGATTTCTTCACACAGATTGTGTGAGCTTCCTTGCAGATCTTCGTAAGTCAAATGAACGCTATCTTTTAAGCTAAAACTAGTATATTCATGTTGCTTTTGCTCCTCTTGTTATGAGAAAATGATAAATGCTTCATTTCTTTCATGGTCGTGGCCATACATGTGCTTTACAAGCTGCATTTTCCTTGATATAGCTATAGAAGTAAAAGAAAAGGTTTGTTTCTTTGTTGAATTGCTTTTGTGTATATGATATTACCATGATTTGCAATACTTTGTCAGCCTTTTCTTCTATTTAAATGCTGAGGAAGACTGAAACTTCTTGTAGTTTGTCTACATTAGGGTTTTGTAGACACAAACCCTTAGTCTCCTTTTTGAAAACTCAGTCATGGAAGCATGTTTTATAGCTTTGGAAAATGTTGCAAATACTCAGAATGCTTTGCTCCTATCACTGTAGCAGCATATATACAAGCTTGGACTGTGGATCTTCATTTTGATTTGCATTGTTACATCTACTGCACCAGTTATATCTGTAGCTTTTCATGAGGTCTTTTGTAGTTACTATGAGCATGTAATATTCTTTTGAATGAAGTTGTATATGTTACTTTTGAAAGCAAAACCTACAGGCGATATATGATCTTTGTCAATACTGAGTAATGACTAGGGAAATATTGTAATTTTAAAAGTTGATCAATACACTAGGGTTTACAAAACCAAACCCTATATTGTGTGCATACTTTCCTCTGTGTATTTGCTCCTGTCATCTTTATGGGTATTTCATGTAAATAACTTACATGATTTTTCACATTTGCTCCTGTAGCTTCAACTCCTGTCATCTCTTAATTCTGTAGCAGCATCTCTGGTACTATAGATACACTTGATTTATCTCTCATACCTATTATAAACTTGTTTGGAAATATGACTATGGTGAACCACCTGTAGCTTCTTTGCAGAACTTCTAGCATGCCTTAATCTCTTGGGATTGCTTGGCACTTGTGATTGTGACTATCCTAGAATGTTTGGACCGTCAGTATCCCCTTGTGACAGTCATGCCGTTCCAAAACTGATCTTTTAGTTCATGATAATTCTTCTTCCTGTATGACTGCTCTCCTGTCATTATCACATGACTATCTTTGTAGAATCTGTGCTTGCTTTACAAGGCCCACCATTCTCTAGACCTCCTGATATGGTCAATATGACTATGTGATAGTGATCTTTAAATGATGTTGCAATTAATGTCATATAGGCATGTTCTGTAACTCATAATAGTCATAGACTGCTCTAATCATGCATTTCACTGAGCTTGGTACTCTTCAATGGCTTGTATGCTAGTTTTAAACAAGGTTGTTCCAAACAATCATAATTGTTCCTGCTTCTCATATGGTGTATTGTGATGATCTATCTGTAGCTTTAGATGAACATAGCATGATTGATATATTACTCCTTAAAAGCAACTATAGGTAGTATATATTCTTGATAATATTTCATTCCTGAATGCACAATGTACCTATTTTCTTGAGGATCTCCTAAGAGGTAAAGGCACACATGTGACCTCTATTTGTATGCAAGGAACAAGCCACTGCATTTAAATAGGCTTTGTGATACTTTGTGACTCTGGAACTTGTCTTCACTTGATGCTATATTACTATATGCAGTCTATAAAGGCCTCTTTGTTCTTATTTGCATCTCAAGTACTGCCTACTGTCTACACACAATCTACAGGCCTTGCATTTGCCTTTGTGTGATCACTCTTGAATATTACATGACTCATGACCCTTTTCAACATCTGATTTCTAGCATATCATGATAGAATATTCAAGAATCGAAAACAACTAGTCTTGGCATAAGCATATTCACCTCTTCAGTAATGACACTCATATCATTATCAGTTCTTAGTACAACTCTCTGCAAGTAATTGGGTAACAAGACTCAAGAGGTGGATATGCTTATGACAAAGATGAAAAATCTTTGTATCTAGAAACTTATCAAAATGTATAGAAAAGACTTGAAATTCCCTCAGAATGAAAAGAGGGCAACATGCTGGGCTCAACCCTTGTGGGAGCCACATTTAATCGACATGTTGAAATCAGATAAACAAATCAGTAACATAACTTTCTCTATGCCTGTAAAGGAAACAAACATGTTAGGAAAATATGTGCATGTGATTGATGTTCTTGATTATCCTATTTCTTTCTTGAAGGTCCATGTTGTTGGTGCTCATTTTGACCTAGAGGTTGAGCTTTCATGTTGGAAGGTTTCTTCATTCAAACCCTAGGTTTTCCTCTTCATTGGCATGAGCTTGGCTTATCGACTGGAGTATTTTTGGTTCCACCGATGTGGTGTGTTTAGCTGATGGGGTGTTATCGGCGTGGGTCTCACCGACAAGGGATTTGGAATGGTCATCAGGGTGATCGTTGTTATCGGCAAGCTTCATTTCTGTTTGGCCGATATGAATGGTCTGGCCGACGGGAGCATGGTGACTTTGTGCATCGGTTGGACTATATGTTTGGTCTTGCTGATGAAGTGTTCATCGGCGTAGTGGTTGTCATCGACCAGGGGATTTTGCGTTATCCCGATGGCATATGTTTGGCCGATGGATGTCTATTGGTGCGAGTTGTATTGTCAGCCTAAGTGTTTTGAGTTGTGCCGACGATGGGAGGCTTGGCCAATGGGACCGAGGAGGATGTGTATATCGGGGTGACTAGCTCTATCGGCATAGGCATTTTGTTGTTTGCCGATGGCTTTGGGCATACCGACAAATGAGGAATGTGGAGACTTCATCGGTGAGAGTTTGGTCCATCAGCTGGGGAGCTTTGGGTTTGGCCGATAGTGTTGATCTCGCCGATGGAGGGATTTGGAACGAGCAGTGTGTAGCTTGCAAGGGTGTCATCGGTGAGACTTGTATTATCAGCCTAGTTGATGGAAGTTTGCCCAATGATCTGTCTCTGGCCGATGATGGGGAATGTGTAGTTTGCATCGGCCAGACCATTGAGATCGGTGAGAGTTTGTTTGGCTTGGCCAATGGTTTTTATCTTGGCGACAGGCGTGTATGGAATGGCTTCATCGGTGTAACACATGAGGTCGGCAGGAGAATTATGGAGTTGGCCGATGGTTCTTCTCTGGCCAATGTGGAAGTTGTAGGCTTTCGGGAGGTGTTCATCGGCTAGACTATTGATGTCGGGGTGAGTTTTGAGGGGTTGGCTGATGGCTTTGGTCTGGGCGATAGGCTTTTGGTGAAGGATCGTGGGTCGAGCGCGGAAAAAGCGCTCGACATTTGGTATACATGCGGCTATGTTTATAAAGTAATAGAGTGGTCTCGGCAGCATGCATGTGGTACTATTCTTCCTGCATATTTTAATTCTGCGGTGAAGCACGTTTTGGCGGGAAACTTCTGTTTGAATGTTGCGACAGTTTTCTTGGTGGTTGCGGGTGGTTGAGCTATCAATGGCGACAGTGTAGGGGTATGGGTGACGGGACAAGCGATCAAGTTGCCCCATTGTGGATGAATGACTTCCATATGGTGGTGCAAGGCTCAAGGCTTCCCTGTCAACTCTCCTACCTACTGCATTGATGACTTATGAACACCATTTCTCATGGACTGTATCTGACGTTTTTTGATGTCCATCATGTAATTAATGCTGAGTATGCTTCTTTGGCTGTTATAAGTAGGAAGTGTTACTCATTTTCAGGTTGTTAAAAGTTGAACATTTGGCTCTGTAATGCAATACAGCTGATTTGGTTGCTCTGTGCAGCAAAACTTGTGAGTTTATGTATCTTCTGTTGTATGTTTTTGCATGAATCCACTGATTTCATGGTTAATCTTATATGAATAATGCTATGTTTGCATGTGTTGTGCTAATTCTATCTCCAGTGTTGCATGTATCTTTCTTCTGAGTCTAGGTATTTAAGGAATGTCTAAGATTCTAGAACATAGTGTTGGTTTTTTCCCAGACTGGATGCTTACTCCTAGATTTCCCTACAAGGTAGCCATCGATGATCAACAAGATCTCTAGGCCAGGGGCCAACAGTGTAGGAGATAGACTCTATATTTTATCTCCTCTTCTTCTTCAGGCTCTACAAAACCTAGGGGGGTATTCCCTACTCAACATCCATGAGAATATGCATACAAAGGTTGGGATGCTAACAGAAAGCAGATGAGTCCTCCTATAAGTAGACCAAAACTAAAAGATAAGAGCAAAGGGGCTAGCTTTGGGCCTATTTGTAGTTGTAGATAGAGGACTGAGGATCCTAAAACTAATTCTACTGTCCTAATGGTTGTTTTAGTGTTTGATTTTGATTTTTTATTTGGATGCAAAGCTGGACATGGTATATAACACTAACACAAAGCTAGATTGGTGCCTATCCAGGGCTTGGAGTTAGTAGACATACACCTATGAATGATCAGCATGAACAACTAAAACTAGATTTCAGGGGGATACATGTGATACCTGCCTTACAGATATCTCCCAATACAAAATGTTAAGCTATCTATAATTATGGCATCCCTATTGCAGTATACCTGTTGGTGCCTGAATTGACTGTCAGTTTCTGAGCAATTTTTCATGCAGGCACCTTCCCAAAAAATCCAAAAAAGGTTCTAAGTTTTGGCACCCCTTCAGTGTTTTGCAGCATCCGCATCATTGTTCTTGAGGAGGTGGTCTTCATGTTTTCTCCATCGGCATGAGTTCGTTTTTGTGTCTTCGACATTTCAGTTTGAACTTGAACCCTTTTTCTCTAAGTTCAATGGTTCAGCGGTTTGGGGTTCATTTTTCTTCTAACGGATCATATTATGCATTTGCCTTGCGCAAATCTTGTATCGTTGAACCTTCCGCTTGAACCCTTTGAACCGGTTCAAGGTTCAATAGTTCGATGCTTCGAGTTTTTTGGTCTCGGCCGAAGTGTTTTGCCGATGGAGTATTGTTGTGGAGGTTTGAACCTCGCCGGCGTACCTCAATATTGAACCTTGCCATTGAACCGATTTCAATGGGTTCGCGGGGTTGCTTTTTTGTTGCTAACTGAGTTGGTTTCAGCGTTAAACTTCTCGGTTGAACCTCTCCTTTGAACCATCCACTTGAACCGATTCAATGGTTCAAAGCTTTATGTTTTTGGTCTTATCGGAGTGATTGGCTTCATCGGTGAAAGATTTCTTGAGTGCTCCGATTATTTTGGTCTGGCCGATGGATGTCCATCGGCGTGTGTTTGGCTATCGATGAAGCAAATTTTTGGGCCGCCGATGTAAGGAGTTTGGCCGATGAGGAGTCGTCGGCGTGAGGTTGCTTTTTGGCCAGAGTTTTTTGAGGTTTGCCGACGGGATTGTTCTTGCCGATGGGGAAGTGTAGTGTAGCGGTCGGCGAGATAATTGAGATCGATGAGAGATTTGTGGGGTGAGCCGATGGCCTAGGTCTGGGCGATGGGCTTTGGGCTGAGAGGCGTGTGTCGAGCGTGGCAAAAGCGCTCGACGCTTATTATGTTTGTGGCCCCGTTTATAAATTGTTGAAGGAGTCTCTACGGTACCAATGTGGGATTAATCTCCCTGCATAATTTAAACCTGCGGTGAAGCGCATTTTGGCGAGAGGCTTCATTTTGAACGCTGCGACAGTTTCCAAGTGAAACACAGGTTGTTGGGCCATCAATGGCGACTGTAGCAGGGGTGAGAGAAATGGTACACATGATCAGGTTGCCCGATTTTTGGGCATGAGGACTTCCAGATGGCGGCACGAGGCTCGAGGTCCTTTCTGTCTGATGCAGCAATAACTTCTGAGTGCCATTCTTTCTGATGGATGTATCTGGCAGGATTTTTGGTCAACCATGTAATTAATGCTGGAGGTACACTTTCTGGCCGATATAGGCAGATTGTGTTACCATTGTTAGGGTTGTTGAAGGCCTGAGGCATTTTTGTGTAAATAATGAAGAACAAAGCATGATCTTGGCTGTTTTATCCCATTTTGGAGTTTATGAGTTGCAACATGAGTGTATTTTGCACATATTTTCAGTTTCAGTGTTAATGTTATATAAAAAATGCTTATTACATGTGTCTATCTACTTGTCTCCATTTGCTGCATGTTATTCTCCTTCTTTTGAATCTGGTTGCATGTCAACAGGGATATCTGTAAGTAGAAGCAGTTAGATACCCATTCTTGGGTGATGTTTGTAAGGCGAGCATCAGTCCAACCCCCTGAAACTTGAGTGAAAGTTGCAAACCATCTGTTGTATACGTCTAGTTGACTCCTTGCCTAATGGATAGGCACCAGTCTGCTCCTGGATCAGTAGTTATGAGCCAAAACCCCTTGTCTTGCATCCAGGACATTATGTCCACCCATTTCATCACTTCCACCTATTAGTTGTAGGATTAGGAGTAGGAAACCCCTGCATGCTCTCATACCTAACCAGACATTATGTCCAAGAATGTTGCCAACCTTGTGATTTGTTACACAAATCTTGGTCCATACATGAGAGTATTCTGCCTGTTGCTGTCAAGTTAAATCCTTCTGTCATTGAGCTAGTCAAGGTTATACTTTTATCAAATAGGGACACCCCCCTTGGTGCGGCAGAACCAGAAGTGAAGGGGAGGAGCTCACACAACCTCCTGTATTCAGTTGGCTGAATCTGCCTGTGCATTAGAACTGGCAAACCCTAACGTTGATTCAGAAGAAAAACCAACAAAATGGCGACTCCGCTGGGGATAGAGAGAGTCAAGTAACCTGAGGGCTGGAAAATCTAGTTTCCAGTGAAGTTGTTGTAGCAAAAAGGAACCATGTGGTGCTCTGCTGGGGTGATGTATCCATAAAACAAAAGTGCCTTGCTGACATTCTGTCCTCTCTCTGAGAGGTGGTGACTCTATTGAAAGAACCTATCAATGCTGCAACATATATCCAGGTATTCATCTTTGATTCAAAATGTTGAGTTTAAAACAGCAAGCCTGGTCGTGCTCTCAGAGAAGACCATTCTTTATCGAAAGATATAAAGCCCTAAATTTCACAGGGATATATGGTTACCCAAATATTATTCCCAATAAAACTAGAAGATGTTTGCCAAAATATAGTGGATCAGATTCTGAATCGGCAAACAAACATCTGCAAAGATTTTGTAATTTAATAGAAGATTATGAGGTAGAGGATGAAGATGTAGTAATGAGACTCTTTGTTCAGTCATTGGAAGATGATGCTAGGATATGGTTTTCAGACCTACCTGTTTGTTCAGTTTCTTCATGGATAGATTTAGAAGTTGCATTCCTAGGGCAGTTTGGTGACAGGTTTGATGTGGCCTCATTGATCATACATTTTATGAATATCCAAAGGGAAGATCAGGAGCTGGTTCCAGCCTTTAATCTTAGGTTTATTAAATTGCTCAGGCAGATCCCTGAATATATGAGACCTAATAATGCATTGTGCTTGACAATTTATTTGGTTGCATTTGATGAAGAAATGAGTTATCTGTTGAGAGATAAAGAACCAGTCACACTTCACAAGGCTTTCCAATTTGCTATGGACATAGAAAACAATGAGAAATATGGAATGCCAGTAGGTTTCATGGCTGCAAGTTGTCAAAGCAGTTATCAAAGTGAATATATTTCAGCTCTCCCAGTATGTGCATTGAGAGATGATTGTATAGAGGGAAATATATTTCAGAATAATGTGTGCAGCCATGATGTGATGCATGAAGAAAATGTTGTAGAAAATGTAAGCACATCTTGTAATAATGAAAACAAAGATTGTTATCAGCCTTTAGAAGACAAGCCTGCAGACACAAGGTGCCCTCCAATTGATCAAATGAGAGACATACATGAAGTTGTGTCTTGCAGCAGTGTGCATATCCCATTTATGCCTGAGTATTTATATGAAGTGGATATGCAGAGCTTCACTCTGAATATAGAAAACATTGATTCAAGGGATGGCAGTGAACATGCTAGTGATTGCCAGCATTCAGATGCATATGTGAGCCTTTCAGATGATGAAATATATTTGGATGCTGATTATGAGTGTTTCCTTGAAGATTTTGGCCACCTTCATAGTGCAGATGTTGAAAACTTTGCTTTTGATTATCAGGGCACTGGTGAAGATAAAAAACAAGGTTACTATTCAGAGGTGGATGGGAAAATTGCAGATGTGTGTGCTCATACAGTTGGGAATAGTGTTGATTGCAGGGGTGACTATGAAGCTTTCAGTGTAGGGCTGCATTCTGAGTTATTTATGCCTTCTCTTGAGACATTTCAAGTGGACATTAACGACAAAACTACCATGCATGATGATAATGGATATCTATATATTCATCAAGATAAATTTGATTATGAGATGTTGCTTGTGCCTGAATATTGCATGTTTGATACAGAGGAGCTCTTATTTTTTGAGGAAGGGCAAAATTATGATGTAGATTCATTTGTTTCATGTGAGTCTGTTATTTTTCCAAGCAACATCAGTGACTCATATGATGATGACATTCTACAACTGATAATTATATATGCTGATGAAGCTAGTTGTAGATTTGTTGAAGAAAAAGAAATGAGCAGCAGCACAAATAATTGTCAGGGGGCTTGCTGTAGACAGTTAAATGCTTTTAGGCTTCATTTGAAGAAATCAAAAGAAAATCAGGTGTTTGACAAAGGAAACGTCTGGTTTTTCCTTTTTGGTGGCCCTGGGCCACCATGTTTCTTTTAAAATAATGTGTTTGGTGATGCAGATTGGTGCAAGTTTGACTCTATTGCCCAATGGATAGGGGACTGGTCTACATCCCAGAGATCTGGGGTTCTCGCTGTAGTCTTGCACCTGCACGTCCCCAATTAGAGCCACTGTTGGTGCCTGAATTGACTGTCAGTTTCTGAGCAATTTTTCATGTAGGCACCTTCCCAAAAAATCCAAAAAAGGTTCTAAGTTTTGGCACCCCTTCAGTGTTTTGCAGCATCCGCATCATCGTTCTTGAGGAGGTGGTCTTCATGTTTTCTCCATCGGCATGAGTTCGTTTTTGTGTCTTCGACATTTCGGTTTGAACTTGAACCCTTTTTCTCTAAGTTCAATGGTTCAGCGGTTCGGGGTTCATTTTTCTTCTAACGGATCATATTATGCATTTGCCTTGCGCAAATCTTGTATCATTGAACCTCCCGCTTGAACCCTTTGAACCAGTTCAAGGTTCAATAGTTCGATGCTTCAAATTTTTTGGTCTCAGCCGAAGTGTTTTGCCGATGGAATATTGTTGTGGAGGTTTGAACCTCACCGGCGTACCTCAATATTGAACCTCACCATTGAACCGGTTTCAATGGGTTCGTGGCGTTGCTTTTTTGTTGCTGACTGAGTTGGTTTCAGCGTTGAACTTCTCGGTTGAACCTCTCCTTTGAACCATCCGCTTGAACCGGTTCAATGGTTCAAAGCTTTATGTTTTTGGTCTTATCGGAGTGATTGGCTTCATCGGCGAAAGATTTATTGAGTGCTCTGATTGTTTTGGTTTGGCCGATGGATGTCCATCGGTGTGTGTTTGGCTATCGGCGAAGCAAATTTTTGGGCCGCCGATGTAAGGAGTTTGGCCGATGAGGAGTCCTCAGCGTGAGGTTGCTTTTCGGCCAGAGTTTTTTGAGGTTTGCCGACGGGATTGTTCTTGCCGATGGGGGAGTGTAGTGTAGCGGTCGGCGAGACAATTGAGATCAATGAGAGATTTGTGGGGTGAGCCGATGGCCTAGGTCTGGGCGATGGGCTTTGGGCTAAGAGGCGTGTGTCGAGCGTGGCAAACGCGCTCGATGCTTATTATGTTTGTGGCCCCGTTTATAAACTGCTGAAGGAGTCTCTGCGGCACCAATGTGGGATTAATCTCCCTGCATACTTTTAACCTACGGTGTAGCGCATTTTGGCGGGAGGCTTCATTTTGAACGCTGCGACAGTTTCCAAGTGAAACGCGGGTTGTTGGGCCATCAATGGCAACTGTAGCAGGGGTGAGAGAAATGGTACACATGATCAGGTTGCCTGATTTTTGGGCATGAGGACTTCCAGATGGCGGCGCGAGGGTCGAGGTCCTTTCTGTCTGATGCATCAATAACTTCTGAGCGCCATTCTTTCTAATGGATGTATCTGGCGGGATTTTTGGTCAACCATGTAATTAATGCTGGAGGTACACTTTCTGGCTGATATAGGCAGATTGTGTTACCATTGTTAGGGTTGTTGAAGGCCTGAGGCATTTTTGTGTAAATAATGAAGAACAGGGCATGATCTTGGCTGTTTTATCCCATTTTGGAGTTTATGAGTTGCAACATGAGTGTATTTTGCACATATTTTCAGTTTCAGTGTTAATGTTATATGAAAAATGCTTATTGCATGTGTCTATCTGCTTGTCTCCATTTGCTGCATGTTATTCTCCTTCTTTTGAATCTGGTTGCATGTCAGCAGGGATATCTGTAAGTAGAAGCAGTTAGATACCCATTCTTGGGTGATGTTTGTAAGGCGAGCATCAGTCCAACCCCCTGAAACTTGAGTGAAAGTTGCAAACCATCTGTTGTATACGTCTAGTTGACTCCTTGCCTAATGGATAGGCACCAGTCTGTTCCTGGATCAGTAGTTATGAGCCAAAACCCCTTGTCTTGCATCCAGGACTTTATGTCCACCCATTTCATCACTTCCACCTGTTATTGTAGGATTAAGAGTAGGAAACCCCTGCATGCTCTCATACCTAACCAGACATTATGTCCAAGAATGTTGCCAACCTTGTGATTTGTTACACAAATCTTGGTCCATACATGAGAGTATTCTGCAAGTTGCTGTCAAGTTAAATCCTTCTGTCATTGAGCTAGTCAAGGTTATACTTTTATCAAATAGGGACACCCCCCTTGGTGCGGCAGAACCAGAAGTGAAGGGGAGGAGCTCACACAACCTCCTATATTCAGTTAGCTAAATCTGCCTGTGCATTAGAACTAGCAAACCCTAACGCTGATTCAAAAGAAAAACTAACAATACCCTCCCCAATATTCAATCTGAGAACAATTTAATCTACCCCTTGAGCAGAAGTTGAGAGATCAAACATTCAACATAGGAATTCTATGTTCTAGAATCTTAGACATTCCTTAAATACCTGGACTCAGAAGAAAGATACATGCAACATTGGAGACAGAATTAGCACAACACATGCAAACATAGCATTACTCATATAGGATTAACCATGAAATCAGTGGATTCATGTGAAAACATATAACAAGAGATACATAAACTCACAAGTTTTATGGACAGAGCAGCCAAAACCAACTGTATTGTATCACAGAGCCAAATGTTCAACTTTCAACAACCTGAAAATGAGTAACACTTCCTGCTTAAAATAGCCAGAAAGTGTACTCACAGAAATTAATTACATGATGGACATCAAAAAATGTAAGATACAGTCCATGAGAAATGGCGCTCAGAAGTTATTGCTGCATCAGACAGAAGAGAAGACAAGGGTCGCTTCAAGCCCTGCGCCACCACCTGGAAGTCTTCATCCACAAAGGGGCAACTTAATCGCTTGTCCCGTCGCCCATACCCCTGCACCGTCGCCATTGATGGCTCAACCACCCGTGGCCTACTTGAAAATTGACGTAGCGTTCAAAATGAAGCCTCCTGCCAAAATGTGCTTCACCGCAGGTTCAAAATAATGCAGGGAGATTAATCCCACATGCACGGCGCGGAGAGCCCTCTATTACCTTATAAGCTTGGTCGCATACATACCAAGTGTCGGGCGCTTTTGCCACGCCCGACGCATGCTCCTCAGCCAAAAGCCCATCGCCCAGACCTAGGCCATTGGCCAACTCCCAAATTCTCCTGCCGACCTCAACTGTCTCGCCGACCGCACCTCCGCAAGCCTCTATCGGCCAACTCAAAAGCTTCCTTGCCAATAGGCAAAAGTCATGTCGACGTCTACTCCATATTCCCCATCGGCCAGAGATGAACTGTCAAGCAAGCACAAATATCCTTCGCCGATGAACAAAGTCACACCGACAACACCCTCGCAAGCTACACACTGCTCCTCCATCGGCCAGACCCACGCCGATGACACCCCATCGGCCAAACACCCACCGTCGGCCCAACTCAGAAATCTTTCGCCAATAGTACTAGTCACAGCGATGGCACTAACAAACTATACTCTATCGGCGAGACCTCAGGCGTCGGCGAACTCAAAAACTCTCTCACCGATAGCATTACTCCTGTCGACGACCACCTTGAACATCCCTCATCGACCAGACCACCAACTGTCGGCCCAACATGAAACACTTCGACCGATACACCAAATCTTGCCGATGAACACTTGACTTACCCCCATCAGTGAGATCAACACCATCGGTGGAACCACAATCTCCCTCGCTGATAGGCAAAAGTCTTGGTGACGCTTACTTCACACCCCCTTCGTCGGCCAGACACATGCCGACGACACCTCATCAGCCAAACACTACCCCATCAGCGGACCCTCCAACAGTTAGCCCGATAGCCCGTCACACCGAAAGCACTTCCTTCGGCCAGACCTAGCACAAAGTCTTCCCGATGGCCAAACTCCTCGCTCCCATTGACCAGACACACATCGTCGGAGCAACTGAAAAAATATTGGCCGATACTCCATGTCACATCGACGAAGGCTCAAAACATACTCTGTCGGGGAGACCTGCACCGTTGTCACCCTGACATGTCGAACACTAATATCACCGTCGGTCAGACCCTCAACTGTCGGCCCAACATGAATTTCCCTCGCCGATGATACCACTCATGCCGATGGACAGGAATACCTAGGGTTTGAATGAAGAAACCCTCCAACATGCAAGCTCAACCTCCAGGTCAAAATGAGTACCAACACATAGAATTCCTGTGTTGAATGTTTGATCTCTTAACTTCTGCTCAAGGGGTAGATTAAACTATTTTCAGATTGAATATTGGGAAGGGTATACTGTAATAGGGATGCCATAAGTATAGAAAGCTTGACACTTTGTATTGGGAGATATCTATAAGGCAGGTATCATATGTATCCCCCTAAAATCTAGTTTTAGTTGTTCATGCTGATCATTCACAAGTGTATGTCTACTGACTCCAGGCCTTGGATAGGCGCCAATCTTGCTTTGTGTTAGTGTTATATACCATGTCCAGCTTTGCATCCCAATTCAAAATCAAAATCAAACTCTAAAACAACCATTAGGATAGTAGAATTAGTTTTAGGATCCTCAGTCCTTTGTCTACAACTACAAATAGGCCCAAAGCTAGCCCCTTTGCTCTTATCTTTCAGTTTTGGTCTACTTACAGGAGGACTCATCTGCTTTCTCTCAGCATCCCAGCCTTTGTATGCATATTCTCATGGATGTTGAGTAGGGAATACCCCCCTAAGTTTTGTAGAGCCTGAAGAAGAAGAGGAGATAAAATATAGAGTCTATCTCCTACACTGTTGGCCCCTAGCCCAGAGATCCTGTTGATCATCGATGGCTACCTTGTAGGGAAATCTGGGAGTAAGCATCCAGTCTAGGAAAAAACCAACAGAAAATGGCGACTCCGCTGGGGAGAATTGATACAAACTGAAATATTTTTGTGGCCCATCCGAGTCGCAACAAAAATTGGTGACTCCGTTGGGGAATTTGTGAAAGAACCCTGATTTACAAAAGAAAACAGTTCCTAGAAATAGGTGGTGACTCTGAAGTAATCTCCCAACTGGTCAAAGTAAAATTTATATGCAGGGGAGAAGATCCCAACAAAATCCTTTATTTGAAGAGTTACCAGTAACAAGAAGAATGATGTACAGAAGAAAGGGAGCTGTCTCAGTCAGTCATGAGGGTTCCCCCAGAAAAATGATGATATGCAAGATAACCCTAGGCCATCAGGACAGCATGTGCCTCACTTTTCAAATGCAGAAGCTGATATTCAGGGTGCATATGAGAGGCAACAGGGTGGTAGCATAAGAATGAGGTCAGAGGTGTTCCAAGAATGCCCATTTCTAGACCCTAGTGAAAGGTTTGAAGAGGCAGAGTCTCTGAGGGATGATGAAGATGATGACTAGAATGGTATGAGGCCGTCTACCTCTATGCCTAAAGAAGAACGGTTAGCTGAAGAAATCAAAAATCTGCGAGCAGAAATAGAATATCTACAAGCCATGAAAGTCAGAGATGACATGAGGCAGAAAGTGCAAGCTTTAAGGACTGCCCAAAATGATTCAATTCCTACCCTTGAGAATGCAAATGTGCAAAGACATCAGCAAAGAAATGAAGTGCAAAATCAGCATAATGATCAAAGACAAAATGTGAATGATGCTAGGATACCACTGAACAATGTAAGAAACCAGAATGAAAATAGAAACATTAATGCTAATCAGTTTGATAGACAGCCCATGCAGCTAGATAGATTCAGACAGCTGGTGTTTGATGGTATTCTTGGGTATCTTAACCCCATTGACAAGCATCTAAGGCTGCAAGTGCCTAAATTTTCAGGAAACAACACTGTGTTAGGAGAAGATCATCTAAAGGCTTTTCAAAATGTCATGGATAACTTTGAGGTTGAACATGAGGATGTTTTCATGAAGTCATTCATGCAATCTTTGGTAGATGAGGCTAGAGAATGGTATAAGAATCTGCCTGACCGGAGTATATCATCATGGGACGATTTTAAAAGGATGTTCAAGGAGCAATATGGTGACAAAACTGACCCTAGCTTTTTTGTAAATGAGTTTACCAGTATCACTAAAGGGTCAAATGAGCAGGTTGCAGATTTTAATGCAAGATTTACTAAAGTGTTAAACAAATTGCCACATCACATGAGGCCAAATGAACCAATGTGTATAATATTGTATATCAATGCTTTTGATGCAAAAACTGCATATGGATTAAGAGATAAAAGTCCTGCTACTATCAGGGATGCTTTCAGAATTGCAGTGAATATTGAGAACAACAGGAAAGCATCAGGCAAGACAAACAGAAGGGATGATGTTAAAATTCTGCAGAATGCAAACAAGCCTCAGAACACTCAAGGTAATACATCTACCCCTGAAGATAAGATAGACAAATTGGCAAATGTTGTTAAGGACCTAAGCTATAGACTAGCTAGAAGTGAAAAAGGGATAGGTCCTGATAGGCAAGTCTACCAAAGACAAGAAAAAAGACCATCATTGCATGATATGCCGTATAATACCAATTGGCATAATGGTAAGCCTATATTCCCACATAACAACACAAATCAGAGAACTCAACATGTCAAAGAAACTCCTGATCCTCTAAAGAAAGCTATAAATATTGTTGATGATACTCCATGGTGTATAATTTGTCAGATGCCACATTCACAGTCACAGTGTATGATTGCTCAGTCCTTGTATGATAATGCTACATCTTGTAATGAATGCAATAAGCCACATTCTGTGCAAGATGATGATGTTAACATGATGTACATAAGCAATGGATACCCTCTTTATGATGCTGATGAGAGTATAGATGATGGAATTCAGGCCTGTCAACAGGATTCTTATGATGAAGATAGTGAAGAAAGCTATGCATATGCTCAGAGCTCACACAGTTTTTTGAGTAATCTACAATGACCTTCTGATGAGGAAATTAGGGCCCTCACAGCTGCAGCAGTGGCCCAAGTCAAGAGTAACTACAATCTCAGAGGTAAAGCTCAAATAAACAGCCCACATTAGCCAGAAGGTATTTCTGCAAATCAGCCAGTGCATGGTCATAAGGGAATTGAACCACAAAAAAGGCAATGGGTTAATAATAAGCAAAATTTTAGACAAAGAACAGGTCATGAATCTCAAGGACCAGAAAATAGAATCCCCTAGGCTGAAGATCAAAGTAAAGGTTCCCAAGACAAGAATGATAATCAGGGAACTATGAAAGTAAAAGATAAATTAGTTCAGGATAAGAGTAAGACCGTGGAGCAAGCTACAACTATTATACAAAATTATGCTCCATTTGATATAGCTCAAGTCCTCTCCCAAGTAGAAGTCTCTGTTCCACTTATGGAACTGATGAAAGTGGAAGAAATCAAGAATAGGACAATATCCCTAATTTCAGGGGTGCCTTTTCAAGCTAAGCAGAATGTTCAGATCCAGGGTGAGAAGCATGTCATGTGTAATGAAGAAGATGAGGCTCCTGAGGTTTATTTAGGAGTAACTATGACAAAGTGCCCTTCACAAGTGGAACCATTTTATGTATCCTTGGTTATAAATGGAAAAATAATTAGAAATTGTATGCTTGACTCTGGAGCATCTACAAATATCATGCCTTTAGCCATCATGCAACAAGCTGGATTGAAAATTGACAAGGCATGTGGGAAATGTTATGCTATGGATGCCAGAGAGGTACCAGTTATTGGAATCATGAAGGATGTAGATTTCAGACTGGCAGCATTTCTTGGAAAGAGATATAAAATGAATGTAACAGTGGTTGACATCAAGCTATAGTATGGTATGTTGCTGTCAAGAAGGTGGGAAGCACTAATTGGTGGAAGTATGCAGCTGGACCTGTCATATGCCATGATTCCAATGAATGGCAGGGATGTTAAGCTAATTAGAGAAGAAAGATCATCAGAGACAGTGGAAGACCAAGAAGCAGAGGAATAGATATGCTTTGTAAACACTGACTGTGATAACTTCAAGGTTGTCTCAGATGATAGAGAAGATAAAGAGAAAAATGTCTGCATTAAAGAGCTAGACCAGCAAGGTCTATGGACTATGTTTTTTGATGGAGCTTGTGCAAAAGAAGGCTCTGGAGCTGGAGTTGTTTTCCTGTCTCCAAATGGTAAGCTCCTCAAATTTTCCTTCTTGCTGAGGTTTGTTTGTACAAACAACATTGCAGAGTATGAGGCTCTACTCTTAGGCCTAAATATAGCTCTCAAACATGGAATTAAGATGCTAAGAGTATTCGGGGATTCTGAGCTGATTGTATCCCAAATTAGAGATAGGTATGCTTCAAAAAACAAAAGATTGAAATAATACAAGCATGTTGTTTGGGATACCATTGAACTATTTGATGCATTTTCAATAGGCTGGGTAGAGAGATCAAAGAATGTTATGGCTGATTTCTTAGCTAATGTTGCAATAAGGCCAGATGACATCACTTTGTCAGATGTTACAAATATAGAAGTTAAAATCAGGCCTGCAATACCAGAAAATATATGCAGTTGGCAAGTGTTTAATGATGATAAGGACTTGTTAAAATTTTTGCACTGCATAGATGAATATGAGAATCAAGAAATTGATTTCCAAGCTTTTGTAGAAACTATAGATGGAAAAGAAACTCTTGTGGGGAAAGAAATAATTCACTTGAAGACTAATAAAATCCCTAGAGGGTTAGTAGCCTTGGAAAGAGCTTTTGATAGTAGAGACCAATTGGTCACAAAGACATCTCCCACAAACAAGGAAGATTTAGAAGAGATAAATTTGGGGACATCTCAGGTCCCTAAGAAGGTATACATTGGTAAGTAGCTCAAACCACACATTAGGAGTATGCTGATTGCACTACTGAAAAGGTATAAACATGTTTTTGCTTGGTCATATGAGGACCTAAAAGCTTATAGAGAAGACTTATTCCAGCATGAGATCCCATTGAGGCATGGAGCTAAACCATTTAGACAAAGACAAAGACCTATTAATCCTACCTTAGCTCCAAAGATGCAAGAAGAACTGAAAAAGCTCCGGGAAGCTGGAATAATTGTGCCAATTAGACATTCAACTTGGGTGTCTAACCTTGTCCTAGTCAGAAAAAAGAATGGTGATATTAGGCTTTGTGTTGACTTTAGAAACTTGAATGTATCCTCTCTAAAGGATAATTATCCATTGCCTAATATGGAAGCTATGTTGCAAAAAGTGACTGGTTGTGAACTCTTATCCATGATGGATGGATTTTCAGGTTATAATCAGGTGAAGGTAAAGGAATCAGAACAGTATAAGACTGCCTTCACCACCCCATGGGGAACATATGTGTATGTTAGAATGCCATTCGGACTAACAAATGCAAGTGCCACATTTCAAAGAGCAATGGATGTTGCTTTTGTAGGGTTGATTGACTCAGTTCTGGCTGTATATCAGGATGATCTGACTGCCTATTCAAAGCAGGAAGAGCAGCATTGTTTGCATCTAGAGTAGATTTTCATAAGAGCACTAGGGTATGGCATTTCTTTAAATCCAAAGAAGTGTGCTTCTGGGGTAGTTGAAGGAAAGCTCCTGGGGCACATTGTTTCCAAGGATGGAATAAGGATAGATCCTGAGAGGGTGGCTGCTATTGACAGAATTCAAATGCCAAAGACTGTGAAAGGAGTTCAGTGTTTCTTTGGACAGATAAATTTTGTTAGGAGATTTGTTCCCAACTTTGTAGAAACCACAAGGAACATTTCCAAGATGATGAAGAAGGATGCAACTGTCCACTGGGAAAGTGAAGCAATTGAATCATTTCAGAGCATAAAAGAAGCAATTAAGATGGCCATGTTCTTAAATCTCCTGATTTTTCTAGGCCATTCCAATTGTTTTCATTTGCTTCCTTTCACACTGTTGCTGCATGTTTGCTACAGAAAAATGAGGATGGATTTGAACAACCCATAGCTTTCTTTAGTATGTCCTTGCAGGCTTCTGAGTTGAAGTATGATATCATGGAGAAATAGGCATATGCACTAGTCAGAGCCATCAAAAGTTTTAGGCCATACCTGGTAGGATCACATATAATTGCATATGTACCCCATGCAACAGTCAAAGACATATTCACTCAACAGGAGGTGACTGGGAGAAGGTGCAGATGGATAAACAAACTGCAAGAGTTCAACATAGAAATACAAGTTACCAAGTTGGTAAAGGACAAGGATTAGCCAAGATGATGGCACAGTCAAACTTGGAGGCATGCCAAGTCAATGCAGTCCAAAATGAGAGTGTAAATGTATCAAGATCTGAATGGTATAAGGATATTATATATTACTTGCAAAATCTGAATTGTCCTTCCCATTTCAATGACAGTCAAAAGAGGACTTTAAAGTTACATGCAATCAAGTATGTTATTGTTCAAGGTGAGCTATACTGGAGGAACCCTGATGGTGTGCTGCTGAGGTGTGTGGGTGATGATATAGTTAACAATGTTTTGATTGACATGCATAAAGGATTGTGTGGTGGACATTATACTTCCCAAACAACAGCTCATAAGATTCTTAGGGCAGGATATTGGTGGCCCATTCTCTTTTCAGATGCACAAAGGTTAGTGATGAAGTGTGACCCTTGCCAGAGATTCTCAGGAAAGTTGAGATATGATGGTGCTTTACCCCTCAGAACTATAACTGTGGATGCTCCATTTCAGCAATGGGGAATTGACTTCATAGGGGAAATTGCAAACAAGTCAAGTGGGGGACACAGTTGGATTTTGGTGGCAACTGATTACTTTACCAAATGGATTGAGGCCATTCCAACTAAGAGAGCTACAAGTAGGGTGGTGATGGATTTCATACTGGAAAATGTTATCATCAGGTTTGGAGTACCATCCAAAATAGTCACTGATAATGCTATGTGCTTCAAATCAGGTGAATTTGTTGATTTTTGCACTAAATATGGGATAAATCTATCATATGCATCACCATACCACCCACAGGGAAATGGTCAAGCAGAATCAAGCAATAAAAGCATCATGAAAATTATCAAGAGGATACTGGATAAGAACAAGAGAGCTTGGGACTCAAAACTAAAGTTAGCAATATGGGCTGACAGGGTGACAGTGAAAAAAGCTATTGGGATGTCACCCTTTGAGCTAGTATATGGTGCATCAACCAGATTGCCTATAAACAATCTCCTACCAGTTTATAGATTCATCCAGGAAAATGATGAGGAGATTGAAGACTCCATGACAGAAAGAGTGAACCAACTGGTTGCACTGGATGAGAACAGAAGGAAAGCCCACCAGATCAATCTCAAGAGACAACAAGATGTGAAATATCTGTTTGACAGGAGAGCTACTAAGAGGAAGTTTCAAGTCAATGATCTGGTGCTCATTTGGAATGCAAAAGATCAAGACAAGGGCAAATATGGTAAGTTTGAACCCTTATGGATGGGCCCATATCAAATTTGTAGCACTCATGGGGAGGACTCTTATTTCCTCCAGGCCCTAGATGGTGAAGTTCTAGAATTGCCTGTGCTTGGCCAATTCCTCAAGTTCTATTTTGCATAGATGACTTGTCTTTGTGCACATGTGTAAAAATCATGTATATATTGTAAATTGTCTTGTACATATTCGTGCCTTTTTGGTTTTTGCCTGGTCTACCCGGAGATCTAGTTCTCGCTGCAGGTTTTTCACCTGCACATCCCCATTCAGAGCCAGTGTTGGTGCTCATTTTGACCTGGAGGTTGAGCTTGCATGTTGGAGGGTTTCTTCATTCAAACCCTAGGTTTTCCTCTTCATCGGCATGAGCTTGGCTTATCGACTGGAGTATTTTTGGTTCCACCGATGTGGTGTGTTTGGCCGATGGGGTGTTATCGGCGTGGGTCTCACCGACAAGGGATTTGGAACG
The DNA here is from genome assembly GCA_027924645.1 of Cunninghamia lanceolata. NCBI lineage: Eukaryota > Viridiplantae > Streptophyta > Pinopsida > Cupressales > Cupressaceae > Cunninghamia > Cunninghamia lanceolata. The sequence goes on along the minus strand of BSBN01000071.1, from coordinate 5,708,213 downwards.
GTCATCGGGGTGATTGTTGTTATCAGCAAGCTTCATTTCTGTTTGGCCGATATGAATGGTCTGGCCGACGGGAGCATGGTGACTTTGTGCATCGGTTGGACTATATGTTTGGTCTCGCTGATGAAGTGTTCACCGGCGTAGTGGTTGTCATCAGCCAGGGGATTTTGGGTTATCCCGATGGCATATGTTTGGCCGATGGATGTCTATCGGTGAGAGTTGTATTGTCGGCCTAAGTGTTTTGAGTTGTGCCGACGATGGGAGGCTTGGCCGATGGGACCGAGGAGGATGTGTATATCGGGGTGACTAGCTCTATCGGCATAGGCATTTTGTTGTTCGCCGATGGCTTTGGGCATACCGACAAATGAGGAATGTGGAGACTTCATCGGTGAGAGTTTGGTCCATCGGCTGGGGAGCTTTGGGTTTGGCCGATAGTGTTGATCTCGCCGATGGAGGGATTTGGAACGAGCAGTGTGTAGCTTGCGAGGGTGTCATCGGTGAGACTTGTATTATTGGCCTAGTTGATGGAAGTTTGCCCGATGGTCTGTCTCTGGCCGATGATGGGGAATGTGTAGTTTGCATCGGCCAGACCATTGAGATCGGTGAGAGTTTATTTGGCTTGGCCAATGGTTTTTGTCTTGGCGACAGGCGTGTATGGAATGGCTTCATCGGTGTAACACATGAGGTTGGCAGGAGAATTGTGGAGTTGGCCGATGGTTCTTCTCTGGTCGATGTGGAAGTTGTAGGCTTTCGGGAGGTGTTCATCGGCCAAACTATTGATGTCGGGGTGAGTTTCGAGGGGTTGGCCGATGGCTTTGGTCTGGGCGATAGGCTTTTGGCGAAGGATCGTGGGTTGAGCGTGGCAAAAGTGCTTGACATTTGGTATACATGTGGCTATGTTTATAAAGTAATAGAGTGGTCTCGGCAGCATGCATGTGGGACTATTCTTCCTGCATATTTTGAACCTACAGTGAAGCGCGTTTTGGCAGGAAACTTCTGTTCGAATGTTGCGACAGTTTTCTTGGTGGTTGCGAGTGGTTGAGCCAGCAATGGCGACGGTGCAGGGGTATGGGCGACGGGACAAGCGATCAAGTTGCCCCATTGTGGATGAATGACTTCCATATGGTGGTGCAAGGCTCGAGGCCTCCCTGTCAACTCTCCTGCCTACTGCATTGATGACTTATGAGCGCCATTTCTCATGGACTGTATCTGACATTTTTTGATGTCCATCATGTGATTAATGTTGAGTACGCTTCTTTGGCTATTATAAGCAGGAAGTGTTACTCATTTTCAGGTTGTTAAAAGTTGAACATTTGGCTTTGTAATGCAATACAGCTGATTTGGTTGCTCTGTGCAGCAAAACTTGTGAGTTTATGTATCTTCTGTTGTATGTTTTTACATGAATCCACTGATTTCATGGTTAATCTTATATGAATAATGCTATGTTTGCATGTGTTGTGCTAATTCTGTCTCTAGTGTTGCATGTATCTTTCTTCTGATTCTAGGTATTCAAGGAATGTCTAAGATTCTAGAACATAGAATTCCTGTGTTGAATGTTTGATCTCTTAACTTCTGCTCAAGGGGTAGATTAAACTATTTTTAGATTGAATATTGGGAAGGGTATACTGTAATAGGGATGCCATAAGTATAGAAAGCTTGACACTTTGTATTGGGAAATATCTGTAAGGCAAGTATCATATGTATCCCCCTGAAATCTAGTTTTAGTTGTTCATGCTGATCATTCACAGGTGTATGTCTACTGACTCCAGGCCCTGGATAGGCACCAATCTTGCTTTGTGTTAGTGTTATATACCATGTCCAGCTTTGCATCCAAATTCAAAATCAAAATCAAACTCTAAAACAACCATTAGGACAGTAGAATTAGTTTTAGGATCCTCAGTCCTCTGTCGACAACTGCAAATAGGCCCAAAGCTAGCCCCTTTGCTCTTATCTTTCAGTTTTGGTCTACTTACAGGAGGACTCATCTGCTTTCTGTCAGCATCCCAGCCTTTGTATGCATATTCTCATGGATGTTGAGTAGGGAATACCCCCCTAGGTTTTGTAGAGCCTGAAGAAGAAGAGGAGATAAAATATAGAGTTTATCTCCTACACTGTTGGCCCCTGGCCCAGAGATCATGTTGATCATCGATTGCTACCTTGTAGGGAAATTTGGGAGTAAGCATCCAGTCTGGGAAAAAACCAACACATGTGATACTGACGGGTTTATTACAACTAAAAATTAGACTGTATGTTTGTAGATATATGTCACATGTTATATGATGCCTTGTTATTGCTCTAACATCAGTTTCCATCCTCTAATGCAGATAACTAAAGGAAACAAGGAGATAACAACTGGATGTGGGACATGCAGACAACACAGGATGACGCAAGACAACACAAGTAGTACCAAGACTTGTCATTTAGGCAATGACGAGTCACCCTATACCATTTGTACGTTTATTTCTGTAATTTTCTATAAATGTATAGTCTTTATTTTCATTTGCAATGAGTAAGTTAGTCTCACAGCTTGTGTGAGACCTTATACATTTATATTATCAATAAAGATTACTCTTTCTAAAAAGATTTATGCAATCCTTTCTATGTTATCTGCATTTGCATAAATACGATCTAGTGTAATGTGACCTTCTGATTCTATTTATGCGCATGCATGTAATACAACAGAAATAAAATGTACCTTTCTCTTCCTTAAAACTTCAAAAGCTCTACCTGATTGAGCTAGTAGTGAAATTAGGTAACAATACCTCTTAGTACTATTCCTCTTGGTGACCTCTCCCATCCATTCTTCCTTCCCCATCCATCCAACTCAATTTCCAATTGGCTACTAAACTTTTTAGGGCCCAAGAGACTAACATGATACCTTGAGAAAAATGATCTGAAAGTATAATTTTGAGAAATTTTTAAGAAAAATTAATAGCACCATTGTATAGTGTTCAAATAATATGCAATTTAAAAATAAATGACACCCAAAAAGGAGTTTTTATGTGCCCGAATGAGCTCCCAAAAGTTCATATGACCTATTCAAATCATTATTTTTGGGTCACCTCCTGTCACTTTTGAATCTTCCCTGGGTGACCCTGAATCTCCTAGAGGGTTGACTGTCTCATAACTTGTTTCTGAGTCTTGATGTCATCTTTAGCCCCCTAGATCCAATCTCAACCCCTGAAACCACCTGTAGAACCCATTTTTTGTGGGTCTCCCCCTTTGAATTCTGAATCTCCCAGGGGGTGACCAAGGATCTCCCCTTGGTGACCTACCTTGTCAAATTGGGTGACCTAGTCATGTTTAAACACACAAGTTTCTCTTCAGTTTCGGCTCAAATTTGCTCCAAGTTGAGCCTTAATTGTGTGAGTTGCCTTCTCTAACTAATAATCAACTTATCCTAACTAATTCAAGACTCCCAATCAATCCATTTTAACTCCAAATAAATTCTACTCATCTCCCTATCAATCTCATGCTAACTCCATTTCTTCTACTGTGAAAGGCTATCAAGGCTAGTTCACTTCTAATTAAACCCAATCTTAGCCCCTGGAGCCACCTATAGAACCCATTTTTTGTGGGTCTCCCCCTTTGAATTTTGAATCTCCCAAGGGGAGACCAAGGATCTCCCCTTGGTGACCTGCCTTGTCATATTGGGTGACCTAGTCATGTTTAAACACGAGTTTCTCTTTAGTTTTGGCCCAAATTTACTCCAAGTTGAGCCTTGATTGCGTAAGTCACCTTCCCTAACTGATAATCAACTTATCCTGACTAATTCAATACTCCTAATCACTCCATTTTAACTCTAAATAAATTTTACTTATCTCCTTATCAATCTCATGCTAACTTCATTTCTTCCCCCATGAAAGGCTATCAAGGCTAGTTCACTTCCAATTAAACCCAATTCATTGTCCAATCAAGAGATTTAACTCTCCAATCAAGAGAGTTAACTCTCTAATAACCTCCATTATTGATGTGCTTCTCACACTTATAAATACCCCTCACCTCTTCATTATTTCTCAAGTTTGAGAATGCTCTTCTCATCTTCACAAGCTTTTTCAAGCTTCTTCACAGGCCTTTGAGCCTCTTTGTTTTATTTCTTTATCTTTTTCAAAGCCTCAAAGATTTCCCTTAGGAGGTAAATTCATTGTTGCACACCCATTCCCAACTTTATTTTTTCTCTCCATAGCATATCCATGCTCTTCACAGGACTTATGAGCCTTTTTCTTTCTTAGTTTAGTTGCTAATTTTCAATAACATTGTTACACTCATAAATTGCTTTTGAAAAATCCAAGCCATAGTACTTTAATAGCTTCAATAGCTCAAATCATTCATCAAAACTTTAAAAGCTCAATCCCATTTGCTATCAATTGCTTCTTTGTCCCTATTTCCAAGAGGAGATCCTCATTTCTACAGAGGAAAGGAGGTTGCTACACAAGGACTTCTAAGGATATGCCAGGCTCATGTACCAAAGAGAATCTAGGCTTTTCATGTTTTCATAGTTAATTAGATCGCACACTCTTGCTCTTGGGGGAAGTAATCTTTATGTTTACTTTTTCCTTGATAGGTTTTGATTTGAATAGCATTGATTAGATTATAATTATTGCAATTCATAGATTAGATTTCAATTCAATTTTTTTCATTCAATCAATTTTAATTTCTAGATTAGATTCTAAAATCATCTCACAAAATGTCAAAAACACATAGGATTAGTTACACTTGAAAAACTCATATTAATTGAATTTCTTATTTCAATTTCTAGCTAATTAGATAAATTTTATATTTAAGTTGGAAGAAGGAGCCAAAAATGTTTTGCATTCATATTAGTTTCATTCATAAAAAAATACAAAAAATTAGTAAACTTAGAAAGCCAAAACGCTCGATCACATCATGAGGTAAAATTCATGTTCAAACAATGTCAAACACTTAATCACATCATCAAGTATAGTTCATATTCAACAATAAAAAAATAAAAACAAACCTTTGACCTCTAGTTGAAGTCAACATAAAGTCAAACTAGGTCAACACTTAGTCAACAAACTCTCTTCCAAGCATTAGATGTGCCCTAGGAGTAGAGGAAATCAAATCAAATCCATCCTTGAACAGATAGACAAAATTTACCCAAGACAACAATATGCACAAAAATAGTAGAAGAGAAAGAACATGCTCTTAGGATCATCCAACAAGAGAACATCATACAACAAAACATCCAAGCAAACGAGGATACGTTACAACACTCTAGACTCATCAACAAGAAAAATAGTCTACCCATTAGATGTTGGAACCTTATAAATTCCAATAGTAGACATAGGATTAGTAACCCTTTAGGTCATATAATTATCTCCACCACAACATCCTTAGAATGAGCTTGTCAAATATTTATCCATAGAAGGCCCACATATCGACCAACTGCCCTCCATGAAGTTTTGCTTCCCCACGAACATAACCACCCCTGAGTCTCACCTTCGCTCGACTGGCTTCTGCCATGAGAGCAAGAGTAACCTGGAGGTTGCCCATAGCAAGTAGAGGGGTTCAAGTGTGATATCGAGGTTGACTCATTTACATTATGCTTGAGTCACATTTTGACACATATTTTGGTGAACCCAACGTGAAGAATAAAAACTTTGAACTGGCTCTTTTGTGTTTCCATGTGCTTCTTTCATTCCATGTTCGTATTTCATTTCCATCTTCATTTTATTCATTTCATGGTGTTTCATGCACCCCCAAACTGGGACAAAATCACACAGTGTCCAGGGAAATTTAACCTCCAATGAAACTAGCATGCCTTCAGATCCAATAGATTCAATCTCTTATGAATTAGACTTTGAAGACTCAAAATCAAAGGGCATCCAACAAAATCCCCACAACTTTGACCAAATTAAAACATGCCAAGTGAGTGATCGGTCTGCAATTCATCAAAAAGATCAACTTGTTATCACTTGGAATTGCACCCTGCTTGAAGCCTTTTCAAGCATTCCAATGACACAATGGGACTTATCTCAAGGTGCGGGACCTTGCAAATGAGATCAGACCTCTAGAGAAGGTTGGTTCCTCTTTTTGAGCTTAAGGCCCAGAGTAAAAAGCTAAACCTAATGCTAACAACCACCAAGGGAAAGGGAGAAGGAGAACTGAAAGGGAAAGGGGGTGATGCACCAAGATTTAGTTGTTTGGCTAGGACTGACATAACACAATAATGATCTCAAAGGCTGAATAAACCAACACAGACTCATACAGTCTTTAACAGAGGTTAAAATAGAATACTGAAACCTATAAAGGGACCATTTTATCCACTAGATAAGTAAGTATCACTCAAACAAACACAATGCAAAAGAATATGAGAGAGGTAGAATCAGTTGCTTATATTAATCATAGAGGCTAAATAGCCATTACAGAGAAAGAAAATACTCATTACATGTGTGAAATAGACACAAAATGATAGACTTTCCTTCATTTTTGAACTGGTACAGAGACATAGAAAGCCCTAAAGACATCACAACTCATCAAATCCACCCAATCCTAGAAATACCACAAGGTCTGAACCTGTAAACCTTGATCTTTCTATCTAAATAATGACCCAAAACAACTAACCAACCCCTTAAAATTGCATCTTTACCTGCTTATACAACATTTAAAATCACTGTGTAGCTCTGGGTGTGGGAAAGAGTGGTCAACAAGGAAAACCAATCACCCATGCTACAACAAATTCAACCTAGAGGCCCTGTTAAGAGATCTACAAATTTGAGTGTTGATCATGCCTTGACAAGTCTACAAAACCTACAGAATGGAAAATGCCCATACCTTGTGGTACGTTGATCTGGCTTGGGTCTGTAAAGACCCATACACTCCATCCACTGCATTAAATTCTAGTACTTGATCATTAAATATTTTCACTGTTTCAACAACCTCTGGCTGATCTGCAACAATGGCATCATTTGTGAAGGCATGATTTTGGGGCACCCAAAAAATCGCACCTTTAGAATTTTTTACAACACTTCAAAAGTGTTGACATTTGAATTTAGTTTTGGTGCCCTTTAAGAATTTAAATTCCTATCTGGCTGATTTTAATCTTTCATCTTTTGATTTATTGGGCCCTTTGATATTTGATTTTATCCTTGCCTGATTTTCTTTATCTACTTTTATCTTCTGCTTTCACTTTATTAGCCCCTTTGCTAATTAGTGAACCATTTCATTTGCAAACTATCCACATTGTCTCTTGTTTTCTTCTATCAACCAAATTCTCCTTTGCTGAACTATCCTTGACTTATCTACTTTGTTCTTCGTTGCTTCAATCGTTGGTCGATTGTCCTATCAACGAACTTGAGAAATCACGAACTGATCAACGAGTTTGCATTTTCATAAACTCGTTGATCCATTGATTGTCTCCTCTTTTTCTTTGCTTTCTTCAAAAAACTTTGATCTTTCCTTTCTCCACCCTTGTCTTCTTGCTTGCTTTCTTCTTATCGATCCATTCATCCATCAGTGAACTCTTTCGTCAGTGAACCATCTAGTTCATGAACCACTTCCTTGTTGCCTTTTCTTCTTTCTATCAACCTCTAAGTCAATTGACGAACTTCTTGGTTGATGAACTTATCATTTTGTGAACCACTATGTTCACTGACGAGCACTTTAACTTTTTCTCTTTTTGCCTTGCCTTGTTGATGTAGGAACTTTTGGAGGTCATAACTTTTGACCTGGAGGTCTGTTGGAGCTGAAATTTGGTGGGCAGATGCATCTTGAAGAGTTTATTATTTTTCCCACTGAATTGGAAAATTCAGTAGGTCACTATTTTGACACTTTTTCGGGACCTTATCCGATCATCTAGGGCCTCAAAATGAGGTTTTAATGTTTTTTTTAGGATTTTCAAAGTTGTTTTTTCTAATTTATTTTCAAACTTTACTTGCAATTAGATTAGAAAGTTGACGATTGGTCATCTTTTAGTAAGTTTCAAATATTTGGAAACTTTCATGGTCATACGGATAAGGATGCGAAGTTACCAAAAATGGCAATTTTAGAAAGTTGTGAAAATCTGTAAAAAATGGTAATTTTTGTTTTGTATAAATTTGTTACTTTTTTTCAGTTGTGGCAGGATGGAATGGAATGAGAAGAAATTTGAAAATAGTTCTGAGTTTTGTGGGAATTCTTTTGTAATAATAGTGTTGAATTTTATGTTGTGAAGTTTGGTTACATCACTTGTTCTCTTCTTTCTTCTTTTTTCCTTCACCTACTTTTGCTTTTGATCGGTGGGTTTGCCAGTTGGAAAACTTGTTGATCGACAAACTAAGAGGTTCATGAAATACTTACCTCATCGATGTATTCTCTTAACATTTGTTCTTCTTTACTTTTCGGCGACTTGGCCAATCGGAGAACTTCCTGGTCGATGAACCGACAGGTTCACGAACTACCTAACTTGCCGAAAAATAACTCTCTTGCATTTTTTCTTTCTCTTCATTCATTATCAATGAGTTGGCCTATTGGCTAGGAACGAATTCAAATTCTCAAAGGGTACCAAAAGTAAATTCAAATGTCAACACTTTTGAAGTGTTGTAAAAGCTTCTAAAGGCGCTATTTTCTGGGTGCCCCAAAAGCACGCCTCCACAAATGATGCCATTGTTGTAGATCAGTTAGAGGTGGTTGAAATGGTGAAAATATTCAATGTATAGGTACCAGAATTTAATGCAGTGGATGAGTGTATGGGTCTCTGCAAACCCAGGCCAAATCACTGTACCATAGGGTATGGGCGTTTTCCATTCTACAGGTCTTGCAGACTTGGTAGGGCATGATCAACACTCAAATCTGTAGATCTCCTGATAGGGCCTCTAGGCTGAATTTATTGCAGCATGAGCAACTGATTTTCCTTGTTGATCACTCTTTCCCATGTCTAGAGATGCACAGTGATTGTAAATGTTATATAAGCATGTAAAGATGCAATTTTAATGGGTTGGTTAGTTGTTTTGGGTCATTATTTAGATAGAAAGATTAGTTTGTAGTTTCACACCTTGTGGTATTTCTAGGATTGGGTGGATTTGATGAGTTGTGCTATCTTCCAAGCCTTTTATGTCTCTGCATCAGTTCAATGATGAAGGAAAGTCTATCATGTTGTCTCTATTTCACACATATAAAGAGACTTTTCTTTCTCTATAATGGCTATTTAGCTTCTATGATTAATATAAGCAACTGATTTTGCCTCTCTCATATTCTTTTAGACTCTATTTGTTTGAATGTTTCTCACTTATCTTGTGGATAAAATGGTCCCTTTTTCAATATTCTATTTTAACCTATGTTAAAGACTATATGAGTCTGTGTTGGTTTATTCAGCCTTTGAGATTATTACTATATTATGTCAGTCCTAACTAAATAACTAAATCTTGGTGCATCACCTCCTTTCCCTTTTAGTTCTCCTTCTCCCTTTCTCTTGATGGCTATTAGCATTAGGTTTAGCTTTTTACTCTAGGCCTTAAGCTTAGAAAGAAGAATTAGCCTTCTCTGGAGGTCTGATCTTATCTGCAATGTCCCACACCTTGAGATCAATCCCATTTTGTTATTAGAATGCTTGAACAGGCTTCAAGTAAGGTACAATTCTAGGTGAAAGATCAGAAAGAGGAACCATCCTTCTCTGAAGGTCTGATCTCATCTACAAGGTCCCACACCTTGAGATCAGTCCCATTCTATCATTGGAATGCTTGAACAAGCTTCAAGCAAGGTGCAATTCCAGGTGATAACACAACCCATAACAAACCAGATGAAAATGGCCACCTGAATGGATAATGAGGTGAGACATCAAGAGAAGAGATCTCAAGATGCTTAGGAGGCACAAAAATCCCTCCATGTAGCACATCAAGATAAAAGGTTCATGACATGTCAAGTGTCATTAGAAAGAACAAACAGGGTCACTCAAATCCAAAAAAAAATAATCCACCACAAGGTAGCAAAACTTAAAGAATGGACAAAGCCTCACCCATAGACCTTATAGTAACCTTAGTCCAACAAATCAGGACCCTTGAGGCTAGGACTGTTGAACAATATTTCCAAAACAAAATTAAGGAGAAGCCTAGGGCACAAGGAAATCCTTTTATTGATAAGATCAAATCAAACCAGAGGACAACACAAAATACACCTCATCTAAACTTCCATTCTTATGGCACAAGTAATGAAGCATTCATGCATCCCTTGCCCTCATCACCCAACATGACATGTTTCAATTAAATAGGTGGGATTCCTATAATGCAAAATCAACCACAAACTATCCCACCTAATTTTCAAAACATAAACATGGCACCATCTAGTTATCCAACTTTTTCAAGATATCAACAATATAGCATACCCTTTTAACAAGCACAACAAGCTCCACTTGAAGGGATAATGTTTGGAGGAATAAGATCCTCTACACATAACCCCCTCTTAGGAATGTACCTTGAGTATTTAAAGGAGCCTTTTGACTACAACATTTGTCATGTCATACTACCACATCCTCTCCATGATCATCCAAAATTTAAAGGAGAGGGTGATTCCAACTCACATATCAAGGTCTACATCACAATAGTGCAGGAACTCCTTCCTTGGGATGGGGTGGTAGCAAATTTTTGCCAAATAATTTGGAGGGTATTGCTCTGGATTGGTACTATCAACTTCTAGAAGCATCAATCCATTCATTTAGGTAACTCCTTGATCAATTCATGGTTGCCTTCGACATAAACAAATTAATCAAGATAGTAATACAAGAATTTTTAATGATTAAACAAGAAAATAACAAGTCATTCACACTATCACAAGATGAAGGAAAGTTCTCTATTCTTCAACTAGCACACCAAACATAGATCATAAAGAGCTCTATGATCTTTTTTACATGCCCTCAACAAAAACATACAAGAACAAGTCCAAAAACTCCCTTATAAATCATACAAAGAAGTGCTTGAAAGTGCCCTTAGAATTGACCAAGCTACTATTGATAATAGAAGAAGGAAGTATGATGCCAATGGAAGGTTGGTAAACCATAATAGAAATAACAAATCCTTGTCAAACAACCAAAACATAGATGGGTCAACAAACACTTCACCATCCAAGAATGATAGTCATATGAATTTGGGGAACCAAAATGCCAACAACTATCCCTCGAGAATCAACAAGCAGTCATACAACAATCATCATAAACCTTAAAATAAAAATCATGATAAATACTAATAATTTCACAAGAGAAGGGGTATGATATCAAGTCATGTCGAGAGTACAATCGCTTCATATCAAAACTTCTGAAAGATCAATGACAAGCATTCATGGACACATTCAAACAAGATGAAGAAAATATTCCCAAAAGCCATCAAAACACCTTAGGCCTTGTGGAATTAGACAAAGATCTACATGTTTGTACTACCCAAGAACTAGAATGACCAGATGACACCTCCAACAATTTAATTTTTTTGCACATGCTAGAACTTATCAAGGCTTCTGCTACACACAAGAATGCTCTCCTCAATGTGTTAGATCTAGGCCATCTAGTTCAAAACACTGCAAATGAAAAGTGTTCTTCAACATTTGATTTTGAGAAGCTACCCTTAGACAATGACATAGCTAAGCAGGGTGATCTCCCACTCCATCTGATGGTCCAAATTCAAGACTATCCCATTAATTGTGTAATGTGTTGGTATTTTTCCCAGACTGGATGCTTGTTCCCAGTCACCCCTACAAAGTAGCCATCAATGATCGACAGGATTCCCGGGCCAGGGGCCAACAGTATAGGAGATAGACTCTATAAATATCTCCTCTTATTCTTTAGGCTCTGCAAAACCAAGGGGGGTATTTCCTACTCAACATCTATGAAATGCATCCATGAATTAGCTGGGATGTTGATACAAAGCAGATAAATCCTCTCTTATGTAGACCAAAACTGTGAGATAAGTGCAAAGGGGCTAGCTTCGGGCCTATAGTCAGTTGTAGACAGAGGATTTTAGGTCCTAAAACTACTTCTATAGTCCTAAAAGTTTTGAAGTTGAAGTTTGAGTTTGATTTATATATGGATGCAAAAATAGGACTTTGAGTTACAACAGAGATACCAAACCAAATCGGTGCCTATCCAGGGCTCAGAGTCAGTAGACATATATATGTGAATGTTTACCATAGACCTAAGACAGTAATTAGATTTCAAGGGGTTTCTAAAATGTCAGCCTTACAGACAATACCCAAGAGAGAGTATTTAGTTATTTCTGCTTACAAACATCCTTACTGCAATGTATTCTTCTCAACACTTAATCCAAAACATTCAATCTACTCCTTGAGAAGAAGTAAGAGCTAAGTATTCAATATAGAAAACCTATATTCTAGAATCTATAACACCCCTTAGATGTTCAGAGTCAAAAGAAAAACACATTCAGTCTGGAGACAAATAACAAAACACACGCAATGAAGCATTACTCATTTAAATCAACATGAAATTGATAATTCTGTGCATAATACATACAACATACAACTCATAAACTCGTAAAGACACCTAAAATAGAGTCACCAGAAAGTTATATTCCTATTGCAGCACCAAAATTTGTCCAGTCTTCAACAACACAAATGAGTAACACAGCCTGCTTACTACAGCAAGAAAGTGTACTCGGCAAATTAATTACATGGCACATCAAAAATTCCGTCAAACCATGCACCATAAAAATGGCGCTCAAAACACTATAGGCAACAAGCAGAAGGAATGGCGAGGAGGAACAAAAATTGAGCCCTGTGCCACCGCTTGGGACATTCCTCATAAAACTGGTAGTTGGCCCGTCACTCAATCCATCGCATGTCTCTACACGACTGCCATTAAAACCTCAACTACCCGCGGGATGCAACAGCAGATGCATCTGGAGATTTTCCCGCTCAAAAATGGCCGCAGACACAAGGAAAAAACCATCGCTGAAGGTTCAAAACCTGACCGTTGATCAAAAACTCACTGCCAAAATTAACGGTCCCAAAACATGTATGAAGAGCCGCCAGTCAATGATATCGTGCCACGTAGGCACCTTGACCCTTTATCGCTGACCTCTTCTCCTTTTATTTCACCTTTATCGCTCTTGTATATGCAAACCCAAATGCATATACAACATACAAGGCGAACGTCAAATGTTATAGAACAAAATATAATTCAATTTGGGTCTGGCTTGTATCTCCATCCTGCATCCATCACTTTGTATATTACACACATACAAGCACAAAACATATACAAGGCGGACTTCATTGCATCTATCCATCAGATTTGAAAAACCTTTAAGTCCGGGCCGTGTATCCTCATGAATTTGCATATCAACACATATACAAGTGGTGGGCCGGACCCATTTTCTCATTCCTTTGCACATTTCTTTACACATCGCATATACAAATGCAATGTACAAGCCGTGGACGCCACACTGCTTTTAGAACAAAATGAAAATGACTTCGGGTCCGCCTTGCATTTTTGGAATGCACTTTCATTGTATATTCGAACATACAATCACTTTAAACAAATGGCGGGCCCCATCAAATGCACCTTCTGCCTTTGTATGTTGCGGAACATACAAGGCCCCTTGTATATTTTGCTTGTATCTTCAATTGTATATCACCGAATATGCATGTGCCCATATGCATGCAAACAAGGAATCTTTCCTAGAATATGCGAAATACATTCTCTTTTGTATGTTGAACACGTGCAAACCCATTTGTATATCCGCGACACTGTTCACTTTGCATGTCGTGGGCCTTTGTATATTTTTCAATGTACATTCCCTTGCACATACAAGCAAGGAATCTCCTCCAGAATATTCCTGCAATGTATCTTTTCCTTTGTATGTTTTGCTTGCATATTATACATACAAGCCCGATATACAAGTAGGGCCGATATACAAATGGTGAACATTCCCAGAATCTTACAGAAGATTCCCCCAATGCATATGCAACCTGATATACATTAAGAAATGTATATAACTCAAATTTTTCACCATCTCTAGAAGCCGATTGGGATTTCACAAGCTTGTCAATAGATTTGACCTTTGTATACACAAAATTTAGCATTTTTCATGAGTGTGATAGGAAAAGGAGATAAAACATTACATGGGGGATGGTCAACCTATGAACACTGAAGCACGAAGATAAAACCGAACAACCAGGAACCCACCACAGAGAACCATCACCAGAACAGGCAGAACAATGCAAGACCCCACGACTTAGAAAATTTAGGATTTGAACGATAAAATCAATAAATGTTCAACCTTAAAACCCTAAACATAAATGAGTACTAACAGAGGCTCCGATTGGGGACGTGCAGGCGCAAGACTGTAGTGAGGACCAGACTACTCCGGGGCAGACCAGATAAAATCCAAAACTCAAAACATGACCGACTACACAAGGCATGTACAAAATATTTACAACTGGTTTACAGTGTGCACAAAAGGTACTCATTTATGAGAAAAAACCTTTAAGGAATTTACCGTGCACAGGCAATTCTAGTAGTTCACCATTGAGGGCCTGGAGAAAATAAGAATCACCTCCATGAACAGTGCCAATTTGGTATAGGCCAGTCCATAAGGGCTCAAATTTGTTGTGTTTGCCCTTATCCTGGCTCTTTGCATTCCACATAAGGACCAGATCCTATCTGAAACCTTCTCTCTGTAACCCTCTTATCAAACAGATATTTCACCTTTTGCTATGTCTTGATGTTTGTTTTCTGTGCTTCCCTTCTTATCTCATCTAGTGCGACCAGCTGATTTATTCTTTCAGTCATTGGGTCTCCAATCTCCTCACCGTTCCCTTGGATGAATTTATAAACTGGTAGGAGGTTGTTCACAGGTAACCTAGTTGCTACACCATATACCAATTCATAAGGTGACCTTCCAGTTGCTCTTTTCATTGTCACCCTGTCAGCCCATAATGCCAACTTCAGCTTTGAATCCCAAGACCTCTTATTTTTATCTATCACCCTTCTGATGATTTTCATGAGACTTTTGTTGCTTGACTCTGCTTGACCATTCCCTTGTGGATGATATGGTGATGTATGAGACAAATCGATTCCATGATTATTGCAAAAATCAATAAATTCATCAGACCTAAAGCACATAACATTATCTGTGACCAATTTGGCTGGTACCCCAAATCTGATAATAATATTTTCTAGAATAAAATCCATCACCACTTTGCTTGTAGCTCTTTTAGGTGGAATGGCCTCAATCCATTTAGTGAAGTAATTAGTAGCAACCAGAATCCAACTGTGCCCTCCACTTGACTTTTCTGAGATTTCCCCTATAAAATCAATCCCCCATTGCTGAAATGGAACTTCTACAGTTATAGTCCTAAGGGGTAATGCACCTTGATATCTTATCTTTCCTGACAACCTTTGGCAAGACTCACATTTTCTTACCATTTTGTGTGTATCTGTGAAGAGAGTTGGCCACCAATAGCTTGCTCTGAGAATTTTATGGGCTGTTATTTGGCCAGCATAATGTCCACCACATACTCCATTATGCATGTCACTGAGAATATCCTTGGCCTGATTTTCATCTATACACCTAAGTAATACACCATCAGGATTTTTCCAATATAGCTTTCCCTGAACAATGATGTATTTAATAGCCTGCAGCTTCAAAGTTCTCTTCTGGACATCACTGAGGTGGGAAGGACAGTTTAAATTCTGCTAGTATACTATGTCCTTATACCACTCAGATTCTGACATATTTATAACTTCATTATGCACTACATTCACTTGGCATGCCTCAAGATTTGACTGTGTCATCAGTTTTGCCAAACCTTGTCCTCTTACCAACTTAGTGATCTGTATTTCAATGTTGAATTCATGCAATTTGTTTATCCATCTGCATCTCCTTCCAGTTACCTCCTGCTGAGTAAAGATATCTTTGACTACGGCATGAGGCACATATGCAATTATCTGAGAGCCTACCAAATATGGCCTGAAGCTCTTGACTACGGCATGAGGCACATATGCAATTATCTGAGAGCCCACCAAATATGGCCTGAAACTCTTGACTGCTCTAACCAATGCATATGCCTGTTTCTCCATGATGTCATACTTCAATTCAGCAGCCTGCAATGACCTACTAAAGAAAGCAATAGGCTGTTCAAACCCTTCTTCATTTTTCTGCAATAAGCATGCAGCAATAGTGTGGAAAGAAGCAAATGAAAACAATTGAAATGGCTTAGAAAAATTAGGAGATTTTAAAACAGGAGCCATCTTTATAGCTTCTTTTATGTTCTAAAATAATTTGGTTGCTTCATCTTCCCATTTGACAGTTGCATTCTTCTTCAGCATTTTAGAGATATCTTTGGTGGTCTCTGCAAAATTAGGAACAAATCTCCTAACAAAATTAATTTGTCCAAAGAAGGACTAGACACCTTTCACTGTTTTGGGAACCTAGATTCTGTCAATTGCAGCCACCCTTTCTAGATCAATTCTAACCCCATCCTTGGAAACAATATGTCCAAGCAATTTTCCTTCCATTACCCCAAAAGCACATTTCTTTGGGTTAAGTGAGATGCCATACCCTAATGCATACAGTGTTGCTCCTCCTTTTTTGAATAAGCTGTCAAGTCATCTTGATACACAGCCAAGATTGAATCAATCAATCCTACAAAAGCAACATCCATTGCCCTCTGAAATGTGGCACCTGCATTTGTCAGTCCAAATGGCATCCTCACATATACATATGTTCCCCATGGAGTAGTGAAAGCAATCTTGAATTGCTCTGATTCCTTTACTTTCACTTGATTGTACCCTAAAAATCCATCCATCATGGATAGAAGTTCACATCCAGTCACCTTCTGCAACATGGCCTCCATGTTTGGCAATGGATAATTGTCCTTCAAATAAGACACATTTAAATTTCTAAAATCCACACAAAGTCTGATAACACCATTCTTTTTTCTGACTGGGACAAGGTTGGACACCCAAGTTGAGTGTCTGATAGGAATAATTATTCTAGCCTCCCTAAGTTTCATAAGTTCTTCTTGCATTTTTGGAGCTAAGGTTGGGTTGATAGGCCTTCGTTTTTGTCTGAATGGTTTAGCTCCAAGCTTCAAAGGGATTTCATGCTGAAATAAATCCTCTCTATAAGCTTTGAGGTCCTCATAAGACCAGGCAAAGACATGCTTATATTTTCTTAGTAATGCAACCAACATAGTTTTGATATGTGGTTTGAGCTACTTGCCAATGTACACCTTCTTGGGGGCCTGAGATGTCCCCAAGTTTATCTCCTCTAAATCATTCTTGTTTGTTGGAGATGATTTTGTAACAAATTGGTCGCTATTGTCAAAAGCTCTCTCTAAAGCAACCAGCCCTCTAGGGATTTTATTTGTCTTGAGTTGAATTATCTCCTTCCCTAGGAGAGTTTCTTTTCCATCTACAACTTCCACAAAGTTTTGGAAATCTATTTCTTGATTCTCATACTCATCAATGCAATGTAAAAATCTCAGTAAATCTTTATCATCATCAAACACCTGCCAGCTGCATATATTATCTGGCACTACAGGTCTGAGTTTGACTTCAACATTTGTAACATCTGATAGAGTGATATCATCTAGCCTTATGGCTACATTTGCTAGAAAATCTACTCTGACATTTTTGGATCTCTCTATCCAGTTTATTGAGAAGGCATCAAACAATTCAGTTATATCCCAAACTGCATGCTTATACTGTTTTAATCTCTTATTTTTTGATGCATACTTATCTCTAACTTGGGAAACAATAAGCTCTGAATCACCAAACACTTTGAGCATCTTAATTCCATGCTTCAAGGCTAGATTTAATCCTAATAACAGAGCCTCATACTCTGTAATATTATTTGTACAGGCAAACTTCAACAAGAAAGAGAATTTTAGAAGTTTACCAGTTGGAGACAGAAATATAATCCCAGCACCAGAGCCTTCCTTTGAACAAGCTCTATCGAAATACATGGTGCATAGACCCTGTTGATCTAGTTCTTGAATGCAATTTTTTTTCTTTTATCCTCTTTATCATCTGAGACAACTCTAAAATTATCACAATCAGTGTTCACAAAACATATTTGTTCCTCTGATTCTTGATCCTCCACTGTCTCTAATGACCTTTCTTCTCTAATCAGTTTGACATCCCTGCCATTCATAGGGATCATAGAATATGACAAATCTAATTGCATACTCCCACCAATCAATGCTGCCCATCTTCTTAACAACAACATGCCATACTGTGGCTTGATATCAACAACTGTTATGTTCATTTTGTAGGTCTTCTCAGGATAAGCCGCCAGTCTGAAGTCAACATCTTTCATGATTCCAATGACAGGTACCTCCCTAGCATCCATGGCGTAGCACTTCCCACATGCCTTATCTATCTTTAACCAAGCTTGCTACATGACAGCCAAAGGCATGATGTTTGTGGACGCTCCTGAGTCAAGCATACAGTTCTTAATTATTTTTCCATTTATGACAAGGGAGACATAAAACGGTTCCACTTGTGAAGGACATTTTGTCATGGTCAGCCATAGATATACTTCAGGAACTTCATCTTCATCAATGTACAGGGCCTGTTTCTTACCTTGAGGTTCATCACTCAACTTGGCTTGACAGGGTACTCCTGAAATTAAGGATACTGCTTTATTTTTGAATTCTTCCACTTTCATCAACTCCATCAGTGGAACAGAGACTTTTATCTGCGATAAGACTTGAGTCATGTCAAATGGAGCATAATTTTGAATAACAGTTGTAACTTGCTCCACCGTTTTACTTATCCTAGGGTGACCCAGCCTTAGTTTTCATGGCTCTTGGACTGTCATTCTTGCCCTGAGAATTTTTTTTCTGATTCTCAACCTGACGAATTGTATTTTCTATTTTTTGAGGATCACAACCTATTTTTTGCTTAAAACCTTGCTTGTTATTGTTCCATTGTTTCTTATATGTTTCCGTCCCCTTATGACTGTGCACAGGTTGGCTCACAAAAGTATTTTCTAGTTGGTGTGAATTGCTTACCTGAGCTTTACCCCTTAGGTTGTAATTTCTTTTAACTTGAGCTACTTCTGTAGCTGTAAGGGCTCTAATTTCTTCATCAGAAGGTCTCCTCAAGTTATTCAAAAAATTGTGTGAATCTTGAGCATAGGCATAATTATCTTCCTCATCCTCATCATAGGGAAATTGCTGCCAGACCTGGATCTCATCATTTGCACTTACATCGGCATCGTGAGAAGAGTATTCTTTGTTTGTAGACAGCATATTGACATTCTCATCCTCCATGCAATGCAGCTCATTACACTCATCACAGGTAACAACATTGTTGTATAGAGACTGAGCAATCGTACATTGTGACTGTGAGTGAGGCATTTGACATATGATACACCACGGGGTGTCATTAACAATATTAACAGCCTTCTTCAAAGGATCAGGAGTTTCCTTAACATTTTGAGTCCTTTGACCTGTGTTGTTGTTTGGAAGAACAAGCTTACCATTATGCCAATTGGTGTTACATGGCATATCATGTAATGATGGTGTAATGATGGTCTTCTTTCTTGCCTTTGGTAAAATGGTCTATCAGGACCTATCCCCTTTTCATTTTTAGCCATTCTATAACATAAGTTCTTGACAATGGTTGTCAACTTGTCTAATTTATCCTCAAAAGTAGATGCACTGCCTTGAACAGTTTGAGCTTTAGTATTTGGATTTTGCAGAATTTTCACATCATCTCTTCTATTTGTCTTACCAGATGCTTTTCTGTTATTTTCAATATTTGCTGTAATCTTGAAGGCATCTTTGAGGCTAGCAGGGCTTTTCTCTCTCAATCCATAAGTTGTTTTGGCATCAAAAGAATTTATGTACAATACTATGCACATAGGTTCATTAGGCCTCAAGTCCTGTGGCAATTTGTTCAATACCTTAGTGAATCTAGCATTGAAATCAGCAACCTATTCATTTGATCCTTTGGTAATGCCAGTAAATTCATTAATGAAGAAACTAGGATCAGTTTTGTCACCATATTGTTCTTTGAATATCCTCCCGAAATCCTCCCATGATGAAATGCTTCTGTCAGGTAGACCTTTATACCATTCCTTGGCTTCATCAACTAAGGATTGCATAAATGATTTCATGAAAATATCCTCATGCTCAACCTCAAAGTTGTCCATGATATTCTGAAAAGCTTTTAAATGGTCTTCACCTGATACAGTATTATTTCCTAAAAATTTAGGCACTTGCAGCCTCACATGTTTGTCAATAGGATTGGGGTAACCAGGAATGCCATCAAAAACCAGTTGTCTGAATCTGTCTAGCTGCATAGGTTGTCTACTAGGCTGAATAACATTGGCATTTCTATTTGCATTCTGATTTCTGACATTATTTAATGGTATTCTAGCATTATTTGCATTCTATTTTTGTTCATTACGTTGATCTTGGACTTCATTTCTTTGCAGATTTCTTTGCATATTTGCATTTTCAAGGGTAGGAACTGAATCATTCCGAGCAACTCTCAGAGCTTGCACTTTCTGTCTCATGTCATCTTTGATCTTTACTACTTGCAGATATCCTAATTCTACCCTTAAGCTCTTAATTTCATCAGCTAGTTCCTCCTCTCTAGGCATAGAAGAGGATGGCTTTGTTATATTCTGATCATCATTATCATCATCCCTTAGGGATTCAGCTTCTTCAAATCTGTCAGGGGAATCAACAAAAGGGTGCTCTTGAAACACCTCTGATCTCATTTTCAATCCACCACCCTGCTGTCTCTCATATACATTTTGGATTTCAACCTCAGTGTTTGTAAAATAAGGTATTGTTTGCTCTGAGGATCCTGGATTGTCCTGAATAAAATCATTTTTCCTGGGGCTAGGAGAACCATCTTGACTGGCTCAAACAGTCCCTTTTTTCTTGTACATGATTTTTATGGGTAACTCTTCAAGCAAAGGGTTATGTTGGGATCTTCTCCCTTGCATACAAATTTTTACTTTACTGGTTGGGAGATTGGTTCAGAGTCGCCACCTATAACTAGGAATTATTTTCTTTTTAATCAAGGTACTTTCACTTCACTTCCCCAGCAAAGTCGCCAATTTCTGTTGGTGACTCGGATGGACTCAAATAAATTCTGTTTTCATCAACTCTTCCCCAGCAGAGTCGCCAATTTCTATTGGTATTTTTCCTAGACTGGATGCTTGTTCACAGTCACCCCTACAAAGTAGCCATCAATGATTGACAGGATTCTAGGCTAGGGGCCAACAGTATAGGAGATAGACTCTATAAATATCTCCTCTTCTTCTTTAGGCTCTACAGAACCAAGGGGGTATTCCCTACTCAACATCTATGAAATGCATCCATGAATTAGCTAGGATGTTGATACAAAGTAGATAAATCCTCTCTTATGTAGACCAAAACTGTGAGATAAGTGCAAAGGGGCTAGCTTCGAGCCTATATTTAGTTGTAGACAGAGGATTTTAGGTCCTAAAACTACTTCTATAGTCCTAAAAGTTTTGAAGTTGAAGTTTGAGTTTGATTTATATATGGATGCAAAACTAGGACTTTGAGTTACAACAAAGATATCAGACCAGATCGGTGCCTATCCAGGGCTCAGAGTCAGTAGACATATATATGTGAATGTTTACCACAGACCTAAGACAGTAATCAAATTTCAAGGGGTTTCTAAAATGTCTGCCTTACAGACAATACCCAAGAGAGAGTATTTAGTTATTTCTGCTTACAAACATCCTTACTGCAATGTATTCTTCTTAACACTTAATCCAAAACATTCAATCTACTCCTTGAGCAGAAGTAAGAGACTAAGTATTCAATATAGAAAACCTATATTCTAGAATCTATAACACCCCTTAGATGTTCAGAGTCAAAAGAAAAATACATTCAGTCTGGAGATAAATAACAAAACACATGCAATGAAGCATTACTCATTTAAATCAACATGAAATTGATAATTCTGTGCATAATACATACAACATACAACTCATAAACTCGCAAAGACACCTGAAATAGAGTCACCAGAAAGTTGTATTTCCTATTGCAGCACCAAAATTTGTCCAGTCTTCAACAACACAAATGAGTAACACAGCCTGCTTAATACAGCAAGAAAGTGTACTCGGCAAATTAATTACATGGCACATCAAAAATTTCATCAGACCGTGCACCATAAAAATGGCACTCAAAACACTGCAAGCAACAGGCAGAAGGAATGGCGAGGAGGAACAAAACTCGAGCCCCATGCCGCCACTTGGGGACATTCCTCATAAAACTGGTAGTTGGCCCGTCACTCAATCCATCTCACATCTTTGTAGGACTGCCATTAAAACCTCAACTACCCATGGGATGCAACAGCAGATGCATCTGGAGATTTTCCCGCTCAAAAATAGCCGCAGACACAAGGAAAAAAACCATTGCTGAAGGTTCAAAACTTGACCATTGATCAAAAACTCATTGCCGAAACATGTATGAAGAACTGCCAGTCAACAGTCCCAAAACATGTATGAAGAGCCACCAGTCAATGATATCGTGCCACGTAGGCACCTTGACCCTCTATCGCTAACCTCTTCTCCTTTTATTTCACCTTTATCGCTCTTGTATATGCAAACCCAAATGCATATACAACATACAAGGTGGACGTCAAATGTTATAGAACAAACTGGAATTCAGTTCGGGTCTGGCTTGTATCTCCATCCTGCATCCATCGCTTTGTATATTACACACATACAAGCACAAAACATATACAAGGCGGACTTCATTGCATCTATCCATCAGATTTGAAAAACCTTTAAGTCCGGGCCGTGTATCCTCATGAATTTGCATATCGACACATATACAAGTGCAAATATACAAGTGGTGGGCCGGACCCATTTTCTCATTCCTTTGCACATTTCTTTACACATCGCATATACAAATGCAATGTACAAGCCGCAGACACCACATTGCTTTTAGAACAAAATGAAAATGACTTCGGGTCCGCCTTGCATCTTTGGAATGCACTTTCATTGTATGTTCGAACATACAATCACTTTAAACAAATGGCGGGCCCCATCAAATGCACCTTCTGCCTTTGTATGTTGCAGAACATACAAGGCCCCTTGTATATTTTGCTTGTATCTTCAATTGTATATCACCGAATATGCATGTGCCCATATGCATGCAAATAGGGAATCTTTCCTGGAATATGCGAAATACATTCTCTTTTGTATATTGAACACGTACAAACCCATTTGTATATCTGCGGCATTGTTCACTTTGCATGTCGCAGGCCTTTGTATATTTTTCAATGTACATTCCCTTGCACATACAAGCAAGGAATCTCCTCCAGAATATTCCTGCAATGTATCTTTTCCTTTGTATGTTTCGCTTGCATATTATACATACAAGCCTGATATACAAGCAGGGCTGATATATAAATGGCGAACATTCCCAGAATATTACAGAAGATTCCCCCAATGCATATGCAACCCGATATACATTAGGAAATGCATATAACTCAAATTTTTCACCATCTCTGGAAGCCGATTGGGATTTCACAAGCTTGTCAACAGATTTGACCTTTGTATACACAGAATTTAGCATTTTTCATGAGTGCGATAGGAAAAGGTGGTAAGACATTACATGGGGGCTGGTCAACCTATGAAAACTGAAGCACGAAGATAAAACTGAACAACCAGGAACCCACCACAGAGAACCATCGCCAAAACAGGCAGAACAATGCAAGACCCCACGACTTAGAAAATTCAGGATTTGAATGATAAAATCAGCAAATGTTCAACCTTAAAACCTTAAACATAAATAAATACTAACATAATGATTGAGGATGGGTCTGCAATCAACATAGTCTCTTTCTCTCTTCTTCAAAGAATGGGTTATGATGAATCTCAAATCACACGAGAAACTTCCATCTTAGAATTCACGATAACCCAAACATTTGAACCATGGGTAAGGTCAATCTTCAAATCACATTAGGTCCCAAAACCCTCCCAACTAAATTTTACATCATCAATGAAGAAACCACTTATAACATGATACTAGGAAGGCCTTGGATCCATAGAATGAGGGTCATTCCCTCCACATTATTTCAATAAATCCACTTCTCACACATGGGACAATCCTACATCATCAAAGGAGACCCTAATCCTTTCAGTTTGTATACAATTGAACAAGTCAAAGAGAAGGGAAAGACCATGGAAACCACCAATGACTTAAAAATCAAAATTTATGAGAAAGGAGAGACATCTAAACAAATCACAAATTTATCATGCAGGATCATCCTTGGTTCAAAAGCAATCTTGCATCAACCAAAAACATTTACATTTCAGTTTGTTTCCATTTCAGTTTGTTTCTTTTCATTTTCCAGTTCAGTCAGAAGCAATTTCTGTATTTTGGTCCGCATTCTACCGTAGTTGTATTTTAGACCTTGCAGAGATGGACTTAGCATCTACATTCAATCATGCACAACATATCTAAAATTCAAAGCATTTGGATCAAGTACCAGAAAGTTATCGCTCTCAGAAGATCAATTATTTTCTCAGAGCAGAGCATCCTGACAGTCTCAGATAATCAGCTAAAAGAGAAGATCTGCAGAGCATTTCACAACCTTCAAAGCTTAATGACACATCATTCAATGTTTTTTGGTTTGCGACCTACCTTTCCTGAGATCCGCACATCATTCCATTCATTTGCGAAGGAGTTCCTTCATTTAGGTCCAACCTATCCGTGTACATACGTTACAACTCTTAATTGGACTTTGTGATCTTTCTTGGCCGATGCGGAGGAATCTTTTGTACTGAAGATGATATATATGGATGTAATAGATCCTTAGGAAGGTAGTTCGCATGATTTAGGAGATAAAAAGTTTTGAATTTGTGTGGAGGAGCTTCAAAGCCATATCTTGTGCATATTCTGATATTCTGTAATCAGGTCTGTGAGCCCTAATTATAAGCCCGCATGTTGCTGGCTGATCTGTATTTGAATTCTATGATATACTGAATGATTAAGTCTGCATTTGTTTCATATCTTCAAGTTTTTTTTCCGTTGTGTTACTGTAGCTGCACGGTCTAGATTGTTCTCTTTGAGGACCCTCCTAACCGTGACTGCACCAAGTGGTATCATAGCAAAAGTTTGAATCTTTAGGAGTGAATTTAGTGAATTAGGAAAAAGAATTCTGTAAGAACGTGTTGTGAATAGATTGCTGAATCTAAGGCAGGTTACTTGTGTCGCAACTGATCACCGATTGTGAGGCAGTTGTCACCTTGTAACCCAATCACCAAATTTGAGGCAGTTTGCACTTAATCCTAGGAAAATGCTGCTGAGGAGAGTCCCTGTTGTTGGAACAATGACTGGAAGAATGGATGAGATGATGGAAATGATGAAAATAATGAGGATTAGATTGGATGTTGTTGAGGAAGATAGGAGAAGAGGATTGTCACCTAGACCTAATGTTGAAAGTGATGATGAAGAGGAGTTTCAATCTGTTGATCAGTTTGGTGAAACCCTAGGAGGTGATGAAGAAGAAGAATCAGACCAAGTCAAGATGTTGTGAGCTATTTCAAAGATTGGAAAGAGACCTAGAGTTGATGTACCTAATTACATTGGCATTTTGAACCCCGAAGAGTTGATTGACTAGATAAATGACATAGAAGAATGCTTTGAATATGAGGAAGTTGAAGATCCTGAGAAGGTGAAATTTGCAAAGACAAAGTTGAAAGGACATGCCGCTATATGGTGGAAAGAATTTCAATTGGATAGAAATAGAAGAGGTAAAGAAAAGATTACAAAGTGAGACAGAATGGTGATAAAATTGAAGAATCAGTTTGTACCTGTTGACTATGAGTTGGAATTGTTGAAGAGATTTTAGAACCTAAGACAAAAGGAGAAATCTGTGAAGGAGTACATTGAATGATTTCATAAGATGATCATAAGGGCAGGACATAGTGAAGCAAGCAAGGAGAAAGTGGCTAGATACATCAATAGACTGAGATTGAACATTCAAGAAGAATTGAGTTTGGTGAGGATGACAACATTGGAAGAAGCATATCAATTTGCCTTGAAAGTTGAAGAGAAGTTGAATAAGAGGCATGATCAGAGACAGAGAGGTAGAGGAGGTAAATTTTAGAGAGGTAGAACATTTTCCAGAGGAGAGATGTCATGTGCAGAGCAAAACAAACTAGATAGCACATTCAGGAAGGATGACAGAGATAACAATGCATACTAGAGAGATGACATAACTTACTATCGGAGAGGAAACCCTAATGCATACCAGAGTGAAGGATATAGAAGATAAGGAAGAGCACCTGATAGGAGAACATTCAGAGGAACCAGTTTCAAGTATGGAGGTGAAGGACATAGAGCATTTGAATGTAATCAGGGGAGTACAAGTAAGAAAACATAGAACAGTGGAAGAGCAGCCTATGTGGAAGAAGAACTTGTTGGATCACCAAGTTTAGTTGGTAAACCTGAGAAAGGAGAATCACTTGTAATGAGGAGAGCACTATTTCAAGAAGAGGTAGATGAAGAACCACTACAGAGGAAAAATTTGTTCAAAACCATATGCAAATTAGGAGGTAAATGTTGTAAAATTATTGATAGTGGTAGTTCTGATAACCTAGTTCTAGAGGAGATGGTGACTAAGTTGAAGTTGGAAGATTGAAACACCCTAAGCCTTATCAAATAGCATGGATTTAGGATGATCATAAGGTATTGGTGAAATTTCATATTGGATCTTATCATGATGAAGTCTTGTGTGATATTATGTCTATGGATGTTTGTCATATTTTGTTGGGTAGACCTTGACAGTATGATAGAAAAGCTATACATGATGGGAGAAGGAATACATACACTATAACATCAAATAGGAAGAGAATTACTTTGATTCCTTTAGAAGATGATCCTAAGAGCAATGTATGTGGGAATGCTAGAATCTGTTTGGTAGATGGAAGAAAATTTTTAGATGGTTTAAGACATGAGAATATGTGTTATGCTTTGATTCCTAAGAAGCCTGAAACATTGAAGAAGGAGACTGAAGAATCACAACTGAAGGAGATAACTAAATTTCTAATAGAGTATGAAGACATCATATTAGGTAATGTACATGAAGGATTGCTACCAATCAGAAGTTCAGTCATCACATGGATCTTATTACTAGAGCTAGTTTGCCTAACAAAGCAACACATAGAATGACACCAGCAGAGAATGAAGAATTGAATAGGCAGATACAAGAATTGTCAAGGAAAGGTTTGATCAGAGAAAGTTTGAGTCCCTGTGTAGTACCTGTAGTGTTAGCGCCAAAGAAAGATGGAGAATGGAGAATGTGTACAGACTCTAGAGCAATCAACAAGATCACAGTTAAGTATAAATTTCCTTTACCTAGGATGGATGATATCATGGATTGTTTGAGTGGAGCAAAATATTTCACAAAGATAGATTTGAAAAGTGGATACCATAAGATTAGAATCAGAGAAGGAGATGAATGAAGACTGCTTTTAAGACGAATGATGGATTGTATGAGTGGTTAGTGACACCTTTTAGATTAACAAATGCACCTAGTACTTTCATGAGATTGATGAATGAAGTTCTAAGGAAATTCTTGGGTATGTTTGTTATTATATATTTGGATGACATTCTAATTTTCAGTAAGACAAAAGAAGAACATTTACAAAACTTGAGACAAGTATTGCAGAGACTGAGAGAAGAGAAATTGATGATAAACCTTAAGAAGTGTAGTTTCATGAAGAAAGAATTGGTATATTTGGGATTTGTGATTACTACCAACTCGATTCCCAGCGGCTGGGAGACTTCCAAGTGGCTAGGAGAGGACAGGTAAGACAACTAGCATAACAAACTTCTAACTACCTACACATCCTCCTAGATCGATCTAAAACCTACGCATTGGTCCAATGGACTTTATTACATCATGAAGTTAAACATACTAAAAATAGACTTATGTTCTGTTTTGCAGGGGTGCTCCTACACCAGATTGAAGATGGACCCTGAGAAAGTGAGAGCAATTGTTGAATGGCCTACACCTGAGAGCATTGGAGAAGTCAGGTCATTTCATGGGTTGGCTAGTTTCTACTGAAAGTTCATCAAAAATTTTAATTCAGTTTGTAATCCTATGACAGAGATAATGAGAGGTGACAGAAAAGATTTCAAGTGGACATCAGGAGTAGATAAGAGTTTTAAATTGTTGAAGTAGAAAGTGACAGACCAACCTATTTTGGCATTACCGGATTTCAACAAGGTATTTCAAGTAGATTGTGATGCAAGTGGGAATGCAATCAGAGTAGTGTTAAGTCAAGAAGGTAGACTTGTAGCATATTTTAGTGAGAAGTTGAACGGTGCAAGGAGAAGATATTCAGTTTATGACCAAGAGTTCTATGCCATAATTCAAGCCTTGAAGAAATGGAGACATTACTTGTTGCCTAAAGAGTTTGTGTTGTATACAAATCATCAAGCTTTGCAATATTTGAACAATCAAGGGAAGTTGAATCATAGACATATGAGATGGGTAGAGTTCATGTAAAGTTATACTTTTGTATTGAAGCATAGGAGTGGAAAATTAAACAAAGTTGCAGATGCATTGAGTAGGAGAAGAAACATGTTGTAGAGATGAGAGTTGAAGTGATAGGATTTGATGAATTGAAGAATATGTATGAGGAAGATATTGATTTTGTAGAACCTTGGAAAGCATGTAGAGAACCTGTTGTGACAGATAGAAGTAAGTGCTTAGATTATTTCATTCAGGAAGATATGTTGTTCATAGGAAATCAGTTATGCATACCTAGAAGTTCCATGAGAGATAATCTTATCAAGGAGAAACATAGTGGTGGATTGGTAGGACATTTTGGCATTGATAACACAGTGGATTTGGTGAATGAAATTACTTTTGGGCTCAGATACATAAGGATGTTAGGAAATTCATGTAGAGTTGTAGAGTTTGACAAGTTTCAAAAGGAAGTAGTCAGAATACAGGATTGTATAAAACTTTGACAGTACCAGAGAGACCTTGGGAGGACATAAATATGGATTTTGTAATGGGATTGCCTAAGACACATAGAGGACATGATTCAATATTTGTAGTGGTGGATAGATTTTCAAAGATGACAAATTTCATACCTTGTAAGAAGACAACTAATGCAGTGCATGTAGCTGACCTATTTTTCAAGGAGATTGTGAGATCACATGGATTATCGAAGAGCATAATTTCAAACAGAGGCACAAGATTTCTTGGATATTTTTGGAAGACACTTTGGAGGAAGATGAAGATAGATTTGCAGTTTAGTTCATCATTTCATCCACAAACTAATGGACAGATAGAGGTAGTGAATAGGAGTTTAGGAAACTTGTTAAGATGTTTAGTTGGAGAGAAGGCAGGAATTTGGGATTTGAATCTTTCATAAGCAGAGTTTGCATACAATAATTCAGTAAATAGAAGTACCGGAAGGACACCTTTTGATATTGTTACTGAAGTAAACCCTAGAGGAGTAACAGAGTTGAGAGATATCAGTTTGGAAGAAAAGAGAAGTGTAGAAGCAGAAGAATTTGCAGAACACATGGAGACAATGCATAATTAGGTGAAGAAGTATTTGGAGGAAATGAACAGCAAGTATAAGGAGCAGGTAGATGACAAGAGAAGGCACAAGGAATTTGTAGTGGGAAATGAAGTGATGGTGTACTTGAGACAAGAAAGATTTCAAGTGGAAACTTATAACAACTTGAAGATGAAGAAGTTTGGACCTTGTAGGATACTCAAGAAATTTGATTCAGGAAATGCATATGAAGTGGAGCTACCAGAGACATTGGGTATTGTTGGCAAGAGACACTGTGTGGCTTCATGATTGTTGTCATTGATGGCAACAAAGTCCATCCCACTCATCCGCAGCACATGGTATGCCTATACTGGAAGTCAGATTGAAGAGTATTTTGGTCCGGTGAGCAAGAACAGAGCATGCAGCAAGGTCCGACAGCCAGGTCTAGATCTCTCAGAGGATGTATCTCAGCAAAGTGTAGACTTGGGGAAGTCAAGAGGAGTATCATGACTGACACATTCCAGAGATTGAGGCTCCAGTGATGAAAGAGTGAAAAGATATGAGCATCTAAGTGTTGGGTTTTTGACAGGCAGAGTAGACTAAGGAAGAACTGACCGGCAGAGCATCAGATTCTAATCCGGATAAGAAATTTATGGTGATCAAGCTTCTTGAGGGATCATTCATGGTTGGCTGACATGATTGATGACTTCTATGTCTATATTTTTGATACGCATCACTTAGTAAGCATGGATTCAGCCGACAGACCAAAGTTTGGGAAAATTTTGAGTATTCTAGATGTCGACTAGAATGATGTTTAAATCCTTGGTGTGGATATATATACTAGATGGATTTCGGTATGAAGGTGTGTATGGTGTGATAAAGTGTGCGAAGAAAAGTAAAGAGCAGTGTGGAAGCAGCTATACAAACCCAGTATGTGCCAGAACAACAGCACTAAGCAGAGGAAGAATGAAGTGCAACAGATCAATATATTGAGCCTAACCGAAATTGAACCTCAACATATGTGGATGCCCCTGATCAGTTCAAATACCTGGTTACTTTCTATATTCCTTGTAGATAGTGAGTCTCTTGTAGGCAGTGAGCCTCTTGTGAGCAGTGTGCTCAGGTAGTGAGGCCTAATTGGCAAGTGCCATTTTGTACTTCTATCCTTTTAACAGAGAATACAATCTTGGGTTAGTCACCCTGTGGTTTTTCCCTTAACAGGGTTTTCCACGTAAAAATCCTTGTGTTATGTGTGTTGATTTCATTTCTACTCTCATGTTCATTTATGCTTATATGTTTTGATACTGCACTATTGTTAAAGAAGAAAAGAAAGTTAAGAAATTTAAGATAACTGATTCACCCCCCCTCTCAATTATCTGCATTGTTTCCAACAATTGGTATCAAAGATAATTTCCTCTAAACAGAACCTAACAGCTTGAGGAAGATTTGAGAATCTCAATGGATATGTATGGTATGAGGGAACAACTTCAGTCTGCCTTAGATGATCTTGAACAATCTCACTTTGAAGTCAATAACCTGAGGGAAAGACTCAAACAAGATGATGATTTCATAAATGAACTCAAAGAAAAACTAAGTATCTCAGTGAAGAAAAGAAAGGAACTACTTCAATAATTAGCAGGTCAAAGCGAAGCCAACGATACTAATGAAGATTTGAATGAGAAAAACAAGTTATGTGAGAAGCTATCAAAAGAGGTCATTATGGTAAGACATGAAATGGAATCAGGGGTTATGAAATTCACCCAAGAAAATGAAGAGAAAAGAAAAATTGAAGATAATCTAAAACAATCTCTCAAGGAGAAGTTAGAAGACTGCCACAAAATGGATAGAATAATCAGGCATCTGGAATCTGATCTTGAAGAAGCTAGAGATAATGAAAAACAACTTGAGAATTAGATAGACACTCTTAAAAGGGATCTTCAAACTGCAAATGAATACAAAGAGAAATTTAAGATAAGCTTTGCTCAACTTGAAGTTCTTCTTGAAAGCCAAAAGAGGGTAGATGACAAGCATGGCTTGGGTTATGAGAAAGGTGAAAGCTCCGGATCTGGTCAGAAGAACTCTGGATCAAGAAATCCAAGGAACAAACCTAGAAGACCTCCGGTAAGGCAACCAAATGCTCAAAGATATCCATCCTTCAATGGATACTGCTACAATTGTAATAACTTCGGTCATAAAGCAAATTAGTGCAGAAGAAGAATGAATCAAACTAACTCATCCTTCTCCAGACAATGTTTTAACTATAAAAGGTATGGTCACAAATCTCATGAATGTAGAAAAGTGCAAATAAACAATTCATTCAATGGTAGATGCTTTGCATGCAATAGAATGGGACATATGGCTAATCAATGTAGATCAAGAGGATACTAGTCAAATATGCAAAGAAATGTTGTTTGCTACAATTGCAATAGATCCGGTCATATTGCCAAATTCTACAAAAGTAAGAATCAGGACAAAAAGGGTCCGGTGCATCATAACCAAAATCAAGACAAAGGAAAAGGGAAAGTGAATGCAGATGAAATTCAAAGGGAAATGAACAAGATTTGGGTGAAGAGAAGTACAAAAAATGTTGGGGATAGATCCACACCAGAATCTGGTGTTGATATTCCTTTCAAAAACTAAATAGATGAGCTCTAGCTTAGGGGGAGTCACAAAAGAAAATAATTTCCCCCAGCCAGTCAATTGGTGCCTGAAATTGGCCCATGGAAAGTTGCGGATTAAAAGGGATCTTAGAGAAACATCTAAATAACCCTTGGTAAAAATATGTAAGATCCGCAAGGAGTTTGAAAAGGTTAATCATCCAAGATTAATCTGGTTTGACAGTCATCCGACAAAAGCAGGACTTTCACAGTTAGATTCAGTATGATTCAAAATTGAAATATTTGGATCTGTGATTAGATGGAATGATTAGAGAAAGGGAGATACATTGTAAGTTATCATTCTAGGTGCATCCCAGTGATCCGAAAAGATCTCTCTCAGAACAAGGAGAACAAGGCAACTGAAATGACTTAAGTTGTGCATTTATTGCAATATGGAATTAGGGTTTGTGCAAAAATAAAAGGGTTCTTTTGTTCATCATTTGCACATCTGCATTTGAGAAGAAGAAAGAAAGAGCTCTGCAACAAGATTGCTTCAACCCTCTCAAGGATCAACCACAGAATTTGATTCAACCAGCGATCTTTTCGACTCTTATCGTGAACCTTAGAAGCGTAAAAATGTATTTCCACTCTTGAATATCTCTCTCTGAATCTTTTGAAAGATGGCTACTCCAAATGTTGTTAAGATCACTGATAGGCAACGCCCTAAGTTCAAGAAACATCCTTACAAATCCCTAGAAGTTGATCCCCTAGGCGCATTCTCTAGCATTCCGCATGGGGTTCTGCATGTAGAAGATGTTAGGGTATACATTCACGCCAACATTAAGAAATTTAGGGAATCCAAGCTGATGGATATCTATCACAAGGAATTAATAGAAGAAACATTTGAAATTAAACCACAATACAAGGCCATCCGGGATAAGCATTTTGGACATTGTATCCATTTCCCCTATTTTGTAGAAGATGAATGGGTCCGATACGTTCTGAGCAGAATGCATGACAACTTCATGTGGTTGATGAGGCCATTTAAGATCACAAAAGATGCCATTAGGGCAGTAACCAGATTGCACTCATCCGGTGGGTTGCCTGCTCTCAAATCAGTTAAAAACCAAACTGTAAGTGAGGCTATCGGACCAAACTTTGACAAGAGGGCAATGAGAATAGAAGACATCATAAATCCAGAAATCAAATTTGCCTCTATGATAATTGGATACAAAATCTATCACTCCAGCAGGGACAATTCAGTATCTGGAACTGCTATATATACTGCATATGAAATGCTAAGGAAAAATGTTGATTATGATCTTTGTGAGCTTCTCCTAAACCAACTGTTAGAGAATTTGCAGAAAATAAAGAAGGATAAGAAGAATTCATTTAAGTATGGTGGCTTGATACTATGTCTATTCTTCTACTATATGAATGAGCTACCCGGAACTAGTGGCTGGATATGGCAAAATGACAGACCTGTTGCCATACAAATCAGAGATTATATGTATGGGCTTGGTGATGCCAAGGCTCAAAGCACAACTCTCTGGGGATATTTCAAGAATTTCTAAGGTATGATGCAGGCCAGATAAAGAATTCCTTAGACATTAGTTGAAAAATATAAAGATACAGTGTGTTTTATGGTAGACACTGATCAATACCTAATGGAGGTAGTAGAGCCCAAAATAGTCTGGATTATGCCAATGGGCTATGAGGTGGATGAGAAAATTCTAGAACTACATGTCCAACACCTACTAAGTTAGCCTAAGGACCCTGAGGCTAAAAGGTTTGGCACCTTTCAAGAATTGAGTGTGAAAATTCATGTTGAACTAAGGCAACTTGAAATAAAGAGAAAAGTCAGGAAGGAAGTAGAGGAAATTGCCAAGAGATATGGCATTTCAAAAGAAGTAGTTGATGCAAATAGAGAAAAACTAGAAAGAGTAGAGAAAGAGAGACAAGATGCAGAAAAAGAAAGTGATCTGGTGCAAGCCCCCTCCTGGACTAGATCCTCAAAGAGTTCTGCACCTACCACCTCTAAGAGCTCTAAATCCTCCAAGCCAGAAGTAAAGACATCCGAAAAAGGAGAAAAGAGAACAAAAACCAAGGCTACAAGATCCTATATAAGTCAAAAGGATGATGAAGAGATAGAGACAGATGAGGAGCTTAAGAAAATGAAGAAAAAGAAAACATCTGTGGAATTCTCTGCCAATAAGA
Source organism: Cunninghamia lanceolata (assembly GCA_027924645.1). Lineage (NCBI taxonomy): Eukaryota > Viridiplantae > Streptophyta > Pinopsida > Cupressales > Cupressaceae > Cunninghamia > Cunninghamia lanceolata. The sequence continues at coordinate 5,673,937 of BSBN01000071.1, read as the reverse complement.
ACAAAGAAGACGAAGCAGAAGAATTTGTTGAAAGGTCTACTCTTTCTATTGATGATGTCATCAAAGCAGTCATTGTAGATGGGAATATGCAGCCCATAACTCATAACTGAATTTTATGATGAGTATAATGACACTGACAAAAGAATATTGGAGGAAGCCACAGTCAAGTACTTGAATATCTATAATAAAGCATTCATTGAAATCATTTCTCTAATCCCCAAGAGTTTAGAGAAAGTACTTGAACTTAGAAAAGACAATGCCAAGGAAAAGGATATGGAGATCCGGGAATAGATAGTTATTCATCTCTATCCTTCCATCAGTCCAAAACAAATGAACATGATCTTCAAGGATTGCAAGGATGAGTTCCAGAGCAAAGCCAGAATGAACAAGCTTATGCTCGGAGAGACTGATCAGGTGGCAAAAGAGACTGAAGACATCCTCCAAAATGCATATAAAAGATTCAATCTTCTTATTATAGAGGACATAAGTGATGACCCTTCTTCCATGGATGTCAAAGGATTAACTGTATCAAAGGAAGATCGTACTGAGAAAATTGCAGAAGAGTCAAAGGAGTTAGGTGAGGAGAAAACTAAGGACTTGGATTCCTCTGTTCTAGAAGAGGAAGTCCATGAAGAAGTAAATATCTTTCTTCTAGATCCCCCAACAGACTCTGAAACTGAAGGAGAAGCAAGACAAGAGGAAAAAGCAAGTCAAGAAGAAGGGGAAAAGGGAAGAGAAGAAGATCAAATAGAGAAGACCTCAGGTGACAATTTTGAGGCTCCGGCAAAGACACTGCAGAAGCAGTTAAAGACTTCCTGACCAAAGAAATGATGGAATTAGATGAACCGGAGCTATTCAAAGGACCACTCAATTTTGACTCTCTATCTCCAGTCCAGACAATGAAGGTAGCCTCTTTTGCTCAAGCCAAAGCAAAAGAAAAGCTTCTAAAGTCTCACATGGAAGACTGTGAGCTAATAGAGATTGCATTCGGTGTGCTAGAGAAAATCATGCCATCCTTCCAAAAGGATCTTTTGGCCTCCTCATCCGGTAATATAAAATCTCTTGTTAATTCTATTAGCACACACTTTGATTCTTTGGAGAAATTAGCAGAAGAGAAAGTCTGGAAAGAGTTTTTGGGTAAGAGATTTTCTGAAGTTCAGGGGCTTTTAGCAAATGATAGGAGAAATCTGACTATTGGAATAAAGAGCCTAGAAAATGCTCTTAAAAATGGCGAAGAATTATACAAATTTTGTTTATCCTAGTCCACAGTGACATCAGACATTGCCAAGAAGGTGGAAGAACAAGAGGGCAAACTATCAAGTTTATCCCAGAGTTTTGATCCTCTCAGCTCATCCATAATGAATCAAGAGTGCCAGGCTATTGCCACTATAAATGAGATAAAGAGGCTTGAAAAGGATAATAAGAATAGAATAAGCAGGCTAAGTGAACTAAGAGGGATAATTATCCCTAAGTTAGAGGCAATGCATGAGGCCCTAACTGATGCTTAGACCATAGCCCGGACCAGCAATTCGGTAGACTTAAAAAGGGTAGAAGATTTTGCATTTTTGATAAGTGGTCACATCTCAATTTTGGATAGGATGAAGCAGAGTTGGGCAACGGAATTTGTCCAGTTGAAGACCACCTTTGTAGATATACTTAGGTATATGTAAGTATAACTTGTATATATACTTATGTGACTGTGTATAGGTCACTTTTTGAAAATTTTGGTATGCGGATTCCATCCTTTACCATTGATGTCAAAGGGGGAGTGAGGAGTAGTGAAAAATGTGGGATCTAGCTAAGGGGGAGCTCCAGTAAAAGTGTACACAAGACAGAGCATCAGCCAAGGGGGAGTGTGCTATGACACTTAGTCATTTTTCACTAACTGTTGCCATCAATGCCAAAGGGGGAGATTGTTGGCAAGAGACACTGTGTGGCTTCTTGATTGTTGTCATTGATGGCAACAAAGTCCATCCCACTCATCCGCAGCACATGGTATGTCTATACCGGAACTCAGATTGAAGAGTATTTTGGTCCGGTGAGTAAGAACAAAGCATGCAACAAGGTTTGACAGTCAGGTCTGGATCTCTCAGAGGATGTATCTCAGCAAAGTACAGACTTGGGGAAGTCAAGAGGAGTATCATGACTGACACATTCTAGAGATTGAGGCTCCAGTGATGAAAGAGTGAAAAGATATGAGCATCTAAGTGTTGGGTTTCTGACAGGCAAAGCAAATAAAGGAAGAATTGACTAGCAAAGCATCAGATTCTAATCCGGATAAGAAATTGATGGTGATCAAGCTTCTTGAGGGATCATTCATGGTTGGCTGACATGATTCATGACTTCTATGTCTATATTTTTGATACGTATCACTTAGTAAGCATGGATTTAGCCGACAGACCAGAGTTTGGGAAAATCTTAAGTATTCCGAATGCCGACTAGAATGATGTTGAAATCTTTGGTGCAGATATATATATAAGATGGATTTCGGTATGAAGGTGTGTGTGGTGTGATAAAGTGTGCGAAGAAAAGAAGAGAGCAGTGTGGAAGCAGCTATACAAATCTGGTATGTGACAGAACAGCAGCACTAAGCAGAGGAAGAATGAAGTGCAGCAGATCAGTATATTGAGCCTAACCGGAACTGAACCTCAGCATATGTGGATGCCCTTGATCAGTTCAAATACCTGGTTACTTTCTATATACCTTGTAGATAGTGAGTCTCTTGTAGGCAGTGAGCCTCTTGTGAGCAGTGTGCTCGAGCAGTGAGCCCTAATTGGCAAGTGCCATTTTGTACTTCTATTCTTTTAACAAAGAATACAATCTTGGGTTAGTCACCCCATGGTTTTTCCCTTAATAGGGTTTTCCATGTAAAAATCCTTGTGTTATGTGTGTTGATTTCATTTCTACTCTCATGTTCATTTATGCTTATATGTTTTAATACTGCACTATTGTTAAAGAAGAAAAGAAAGTTAAGAAATTTAAGATAACTGATTCACCCCCCTTCTCAGGTATCTGCATTGTTTCCAATAGGTATATCACCTATTTTCAATATTACAAACCTATATCAATATCATGAAGTAGAGTTCAGTGACAACATTGAGGAAGACATGAAGAAGCAATTACCACAAGCACTGGAGCAGATTGAGGACATTTTAGACAACAGAGTTGGACGCAACACCAAAGGAAGACAATACAAAGAATATCTTGTGAAGTGGAAAGGCATACCAGAAGAAGATTCATCATGAATTTCTCAGGCTGAGGTGGACCGTCTTGGTTTTCCTCTAGCCCCAGCAAAGTGAGGGACTCACTTTTTTAATAACCCTGAATGTTTGATGCAGGAGCATCCCTAGTTCAAGAACAATCTTGCATCAACCAAATGCATTTGCATTTCAGTTTATTTCTTTTCATTTTCTAGTTCAGTTCAGGTAGTTTAGTCAGAAGTAGTTTCTATATTTTGGTCTGCATTCTACCGTAGTTGCATTTTAGACCTTGTGAAGATGGACTTAGCATCTACATTCAATCATGCACAACATATCTAAAATTTAGAGCATTTGGATCAAGTACCAGAAATTTATCGCTATTAGAAGATCAACTATTTTCTCAGAGTAGAGCATCCTGACAGTCTCAGATAATCAGCTAAAGGAGAAGTCTGTGGAGCATTTCACAACCTTCAAAGCTTAATGACACATCATTCAATGTTGTTTGGTTTGCAACCAACCTTCCCTGAGATCCACACATCATTCCATTCATTTGCAAAGCAGTTCCATTCATTTAGGTCTGACCTATCTGTGTACACACGTTACAACTCTTCATTGGAGTTTGTGATCTTCCTTGGCTGACGTGGAGGAATCTTTTGTACCAGAGATGATATATATGGATGTAATAGATCCTTAGGAAGGCAATTCTCATGATTTAGGAGATAAAAAGTTTTGAATTTGTGCGGAGGAGCTTCAAAACCATATCTTGTGCATATTTTAATATTCTATAATTAGGCCTGTGAGCCCTAATTACAAGCCCGCATGTTGCTGGCTGATCTGTATTTTAATTCTATGATATACTTGTTGATGTATAAAATTGCGCAGGTTCCAACACCAACATGGGAAGTTTCAAGAATGTGAGACTTGATACTTGAAACAACCTCTAGATTTTACAGAAGCTAGCTCTTCCTATTTCAATTGGGTTTTGAGTAAAGGGGAGAAAAACAAGATTACAGATACAATAGATACAATAATAGAATTCTTAACTCTATGGCGATGCGCCTGATTTAGATGTATTTCAATAACTTAGCATAGTGATCCAATTCTCATGATTCAACTACATCAAAGAGCCAATGCTGCATGATTAACGTAGACAAATTGTAAATGAATTTTAAAATCAAAGGCTAAACTCAGAAGATTGACACAAAGACAGATAATATCACCAATGGCACAGAACCAAGCTTCTTTCATTAACAATTCAACAAATATAAAAGGCATAGAAAACATGCACAGATATATCAACTTCCTTCTTAGAAATAGCTAAACTAAGGCAAATGATATAATCTGTTCACTACAAAAATTTCTGAATTCTTAATCAATAATAATAATCATCTGTCTGTGTTACAACTCCTTGTATTTATAGCCATGAAATTTGACTCAAGATCGCCTCTAACTACCAAGGATCTTAACAGCATCAACAGAACTGGATTCAACTGGAACTGAAACCAACACTTAGAATCTTCTTGAATCTACAATTGTCTTCACCTACGCACTCATTGGTTGAGTGATAAAATATCTGGCACTGTAACTGCTATTCTGTTGCTACACACGACATAACCCACGAGTCCTCAAATGGCTCCAAAATATGCTACGTGACATCCTCTGATAAATACTTAGCTTCCTTTCCATATAAAAGAGACGCACAGAAAAATGCCACCTATCGCCATCCGCCACACTTGAAACTTGATACGTGGAAACAACTGAGAAGCAAAATTGGGACAGCTAGTGCTCTCTGCAATCTTACAAGCCTCTTTACTTTCTTGCCCTCAGCACCCACGGTTATGACACTTGTTACTTCCCACATCATTTAGAAACTAAAGCATTTATTATGTGGGACCCATTCCATATCTCATTACCTCCCTAAATAGAGACACAATATAGTGACACATGGCGCCATCCGCATAAAGTAATAATAGGGACATGGCACCCTTCAGATGTTTCTGTAGCTTACCAAAAAGAGTCTCTTGATGCCCCGTGAAGATGACACTTGGCGACCTCTGAGTACCATTGAAACTTTATAAAAGAAAATATGTGGCAGCCTCCGGCATCATCAGAATGAAAAATAGACTTAGACTCCACACGCAACACATGGCATATTCCGCACAAAACTAAAATTGTGTCATAACATCCCTCGGGCCCACCAGATGTGTCTCAGTACCTAAAGCTTAATAAAAGGAACACACGTGGTGGCATCCGCTATAACACAAAAAGACACTTGGCAACACCCGCGAGCAAGTTGTAGCAAAAGAAACTTTTAACCAAGGTCTTCAGCAACAACATGTGGTACATTCCGCATTGAGGAAACAACTTCAAAGGGAAATATAGAAGCTGGATACATGGCACATTCTGCAACACCGAAAGATTGCAAAGCATAAAGAAAATATGCAGTACTATTTGTGACAGTTAGAAATTATAACTTCTCTGAAACTCTGAAACTATTCCACGTGGCAGTATCTGCATCACTTAGAGCATTTCCTTGTGGTGACATGATAGAGGAAACAAACATCAATAGAAATTGAAGAAATTGAGCAACAATAAAATAGAATAACAAAACATAGAGTTTGACTCTACAATTCTTGGTGACTACATGGACCTCTGTGCCTGCTCAGAGAGAACTCCAGAATCAACAAAATTTCAAAATTATACTACCACTAACAATGAATCTCAATCATAATTTATGTAACGCGGCCTGATATACAAACCACTCTGAATCTGACAATCCCTATCTACTCTGCAAATCCTAGAAAGCAAAATCTAAATTTATGATATCCTTATGAGAAAAAGATTGCAAAATTTGTACCATAGCATGTAACTAAAATTCAAGCTGAGCCATTGGAACTAAGACAGCTTCTACCTCTTACACACTAGAAGAATCACTCAGACCCTGAAAAGTAGTCTGATCATTTTGTTTAGTTAGCAGTAAAGCCTTAATTTCATCAATCATTAAAACTATATTATTATCAGGAAAAGGAGAAGGCAAGCCCAACTGCACTAAATCTTCAATATGATTCTTCATATTCTTAACTCCTTCTTTAACTGCATCCAAAAGTTCTTTATAATTCATTGCAGCAGAATTACAACTCAACACTTCATTTACCCTTTTGGCAGCAACCATTCTATCACTCACACCAGCTGCAGACAGGGTCTCATTAGATGTGTCATAAATTTCTATAATAGGAGTTGGGAGTCTGAAACTCTCAATGAAACAATAGACAAAGTTGCCTGCACAGAAGACTCTACCTTCTCACAAAGTTGCTGGGTGTTTAGCAAGAAGGTGAGGGATGGCTTAAGCTGTACAATATCTTCATAGATTCTTTTCCACACAGATGCATATAGCTCCTTTACCAAATTTAAGACCCCTGCATTTTATGGCCTCTATGCTAGCTCAATTGTTAGTTGCTTTGTTTTTTACTGTTCAGCCATAAATTGGGCTTGAGCGAAACTATTTAGATTTTACTCTTTCAAAAGGATCTGTTGCAATTGTGACACCTCTTACATTTTATCCTAATACTTCTTCTCCACAGTGGCTTTCTCTTGTCTTAGTATAGCAATAATAGCTTTCTCCTGTGCTAACTTAACCTTCAAGGCTGTAACCTGAGCCTGTGATGCCTGATGTATCTGTAAAGAAACAGTTGATTACAAATCCTTTTTCAAGGTATCAATCTCATTATCCTTGGCCTTTATCTCTAAAGCCAAGCTACTATTAGTAGCTTTCTCTTGTGCCAAATCTGCTTCAACTTTCTGCAATCTTTTTGACATCTTCAAATAATCAGTGGCAACTGCTGATGCAGTTTCATTCGTCAATTCTACTTTGTCTTGGGGTTTGAAATGAGTTAGATCCATAGCCACTGCATTCATTATATAATCTTGTGGTTGCATTTGTTCCACTGGCTTGATCACATTAGGGGTTAAATGAGTAACAGTCAAAGACTATTGAATAGGATCAAACAAGGACTTCATATGAGGAACAACTGGACTCTTATTCGCTTTCTTTCTCTTCTTTTCCATTCGAGCCTCTCTTGCTTTCCTTGTTGTGTCAGCTTGTGCCTGAAAAGTAGGGGGAGATGCAATGTGCCCACCAGCAAATGGATAACCTTGGGGTAGGCCATAAGGAATGGTAGTCATTTGCTAGCTTGAATCAAACTATGGAAAAGACCGCTTGGGCATTGATGGAGAAAATATGGGCAAAGATGTGGCCTGTGATGTCATGGCCGGTGAACTAGCAAATGGGGCAAAAATTTGGATCGACGCAGCAGAGGTGGCAGGAGGTAGGGAAGAATGGATCACTTGGGTAGCCACCCCCATATGAGAAGAAATAGAAGAAGAGGAAAAAGGGGAAGAAATACTAACTTGGGCCGCTGACGAAGTCATAGGAACTTGTTGTTGCTGGGGCACTAATACATCTTCTTCCTCTTCTTCTAAAACTAATTTACATTTTCTTTTCAAAAGCCTCTCCCCTGTGCCTTCAGGATCTTCTTCTTCTGAATCAATTATTATTTGATGAAAAGGTGCCGCTCTAAGACTCCTCGATGCCAAAGCTATTTGAGTTTCATGAGACGGCGATACTATCTCTTTTTGTTTTTGTAAGGTGCTGAGAGATGGAGGCCATGGGACTCTAGAAATTTCTGCTGCTACATGCTCTGTTTCTTCCATCTCTTGAGCTTCCTTTGATACTCCTTCCTCTTCTATTCTTGAGCTTCTTAGAATATTACTTGTATCAAGACTAGACATTGGGGACATATGAAACTCATCCCAAATAGTTTCCCATTCTTCATCAGTCTCAACATCTCCAAAAGTATGGGTAAACTCAGATATTTCCTATCTATATTTCTCGTAAGCAGTAATTTTTTCTGCATTCCAATCTTTCTTCTTTAAGGTAGCTCTGAGGCCTGCAGTCATCAACTTCTTAGGGTCAAACTCCTATATTTTCCTATAAAAGGTTTCCCATGGCCTGGGACCTTCAACTGGTAGATCTGTCAATTCAACATAAACTGCAGGATCATCCTACTTTGGCAATCTCCTCTTCTCCCAAAATGGGTGTTTCTCATGAACAAATTTTGTAGAAACTTTATTACTGATAATCCAAGAAGCTAAGAAACTGTCCAGATCATACTTCCACTTATCCTCAACTATCAAGAAACCATAAGTTGTTAGTTTCCTCAATAGGAGGTTTTCAGTTTCCCTCCTCTCAATTGTTATTTTCTCTCTGGTCCAAGGAACATCATATATTTTCTTCTTTTTCTTCTTATGACCAAAATAGTTATCAATGATAGAAATTTGTGGAGCCACCTCTAAAAATGTAACCGTAGGTCAAAACCTTTGGTACAAGGACATGCTCTCCAGCAAAGCCATGAAGTCTAATAATAGTTGTATGGGCTCCAAAGAAATAATCACAGGGAACTTTCAAGTTCATTAAGAAACCTCTGAGGCCCTCTATCATTCTATTTTCTACAGGCTCAGGACTTAACTACCCAAAAATGGGTGCAATAAAACACTTTGCAAACTCATATGGGTCAAAGGTATTTGACAGAACATGGGTCCATGCTGACACTGGGATTGTTCTATTGCTACTAGACTCAGGGTCATACATACTTAAAGGCATATATTGCTGAAAGAGTCCAGGATTTTATACAACATTAAATGAAATAGGTAGGCTGAATACCTGAAAACATGATTTTGAGAGAAGTTGGCGAGCTGGTCCACCATAGCTGCAGAGATTTGCTTGGAAAAGTTGAGACGATACTCCTGGGACTTGTCTATAGTTTTAAGTCTGAAAATCACTGCGAACTACCAATCATGTACTGTTGAATCATCATACTAGCCAAAGATAAAAGCTAGCATGGCAAGGGCATCTTGAACGTTAGGATTGAACTGAGCACGGCTTGTTGGCAGTGAAGGCAACTGGGTATTGTCATCACCTAGACGCATTTCAGTGTTTAGAAACTTCACCTTACTATGGAGATTTCCCCAAGTATCCTACAACTTGGGAATCGTAGGAAATGTAGCCATCCTATTATGTTGCAAACCTAGCATATCCCAGATTGCCTTAGGAGTTATCTAGACCATGAAGGGGCCACGTTAAGTAGAGGCAGTTGGAGGATGGAAAAAATTCTGCACATATGTCAATCAATTCAGGACATGGGTGAATAGTAGGAACCACAAACTTTGAAAATTGAGACGTCCAAACTCTCATTCCAAAAGTCCCTGACTACCCTTTTGTAGCTCGCATGAGGCACCTCTGATGAGCTCCCTCCCAAAGATTTTTCGGGTTCTTTTGCATATGTGTGTTGAAAACACCATCTGCATAGTCTGTTACCTGTGTAGAGTCTGCACTTACCCTAGTATTCAGGACCCTTGTCCTTGGATAACTTGTTGGCAAGAGACACATTGGAGCTTCATGATTGTTGTCATTGATGGCAACAAAGGTTAACCCACACATCCACATGACATGATGAGTCTCTACCGGAAGGCAGATTGCAGAGTATTGTGATCCGGTAAGCAAGAACAGAGCATGTGGCGAGGTCCGACAATCAGCTCCGGATCTCTCAAAGGAAGTATCTTGGTGAAGTGTGGATTTGGGGAAGTCAAGAGGACTACCTTGACTTATAGATTCCAAAGATTTAGCCTCCGGTGATAGATGAAGAAAAAGATATGAATACTTGAGTGTCAGGTTCCTAATTAGCAGTGTGGACAGAGGAAGAACTGACTGGCAGAACATCAGACATTATTCTGGATGCATTACTGATGATGGTAAAAATTCTTAAGGCATAAGTTATGATTGGCCAACATGATTGATGACTTCTACAAGTATATCCTTGATCCGCATTACTTAGTAAGCAAGGATTCAGCCGACAGATCAGAGTTCGTGGAAAATATTGACTATTCTGGATGCCGACTAGAAAGGTGATGAAATCACTTGTGCGGATAAATATACAAGATGGATTTAGTTGTGAGGTGTGTCGTGGTTTTGGTGAAGTGCAAAGAAAAGCAGTAGAGGAGAGTGAAAGCATTAAGGCAGGTCCGGTATGTGAAAGGACAGCAGCACTAAGGAAGAGAAAGGATGAAGTGCAGCAGATCAGTGTACTGAGTTTAACCGGAACTGAACTCCAGCATATGTGGATGCTCCTTATCAGTTCAAGTATTGTATTACACTCTTTATAAATTGTAGACAGTGAGTCTCTTGTGGGTAGTGGGCCTCTTATGAGCAGTGTGCTCGGGCAGTGAGCCCTAATTGGCAAGTGCCATTTTGTAATTCTATTCTTCTAATAGAGAATACAATCTTGGGTTAATCACCCCATGGTTTTCTCCCTTAACAGGGTTTCCACGTCAAAAATATTGTGTCATGTGTATTTTCATTTCATGGTTATGTTTGCTTGTTTGAATTGATGCTGCACTAATTATTAAGAAAGTTCAGAAAGCTGAAATAATTAAGATATCTGATTCACCCCCCCTCTCAGTTATCAACAATTGGTATCAGAGACAAGTACCTCTTAACAAAGCCTAACAGCTTGAGGAAGATCTAGGAATTCAAATGGATGTATATGGTATAAGGGAGCAACTCAAGACTACCCTTGATGATCTTGAGTAGTCAAACTCTTAAGTCAATGAATTAAAGGAAAGACTCAAATAGGCTGATGATTTCATAAAAGAACTAAAAGACAAATTGAGTCTCTCTATGAAAAAGAGAAAGGACCTACTTCAGCAACTGGCAAGCCAAGGTGAAGCCAATGATACAAATGGAGATCTGAAGGAGAAAACCAAGTTATGTGAAAAGTTATCAAAAGAAATAATTATGGTAAGACATGAAATGGAATCAGGAGTTATGAAGTTTACCCACGAGGTTGAAGAGAAAAGAAAAACTAAAGATGATCTAAGACAATCTCTCAAGGAGAAATCAGAAGATTGCCACAAGATGGATAGAATTATCAGACATCTTGAATCTGATCTTGAAGATGCTAAAGATAATGAAGAAAAACTTGAGGATCAAATAGTCTCTCTTAAAAGGGATCTTCAAACAACAAATGAACATAAAGAGAAATTTAAGATAAGCTCTGCTCAACTTGAATTTCTTCTTGAAAGCCAAAAGAGAGTAGATGACAAGTGTGGCCTGGGGTATGAAAAAGGTGAAAGCTCCAGATGTGTTCAGAAGAATTTTGGATCAGAAAATCCAAGGAACAGACCTAGAAGACATCCAGTAAGGTAGCCTAATGCTCAAAGATATCCATCCTTCAATGGATATTGCCACAACTGCAATAACTTTGGTCATAAAGCTAATCAGTGTAGAAAGAGAATAAATCAGACTAATACATCCTTCTCCAGATAGTGTTTCAACTGCAAAAGGTATGGTCACAAATCTCGTGAATGCAGAAATATGCAAATAAACAATTCATTCAATGGTAGATGCTTTGCATGCAATAGAATAGGTCATGTGGCTAATCAATGCAGATCAAGAGAATATCAATCAAATATGCAAAGAAATGTTGCTTGCCAAATTTGCAATAGATCTAGTCATATTGCAAAATTCTGTAGAAGCAAGAATCAGGACAAAAGAGGTCTGGTATATCATAATTAGAATCAAGATAAGGGAAAACAAAAAGTGAATGCGGATGAAGTTCAAAGTGAGATGAACAAGATTTGGGTGAAGAAAAGTACAGAGAATGTAGAGGATCAATCCGCACCAGACTCTGGTGCTGATATTCCTTCTGAAAATTAAATAAGTGAGCTCTGGCTCAGGGGGAGACACAAAGAAAACCTAAGAGAGTTGCGGATTAAAGGGTTCATAAGAGAAACATCTAAATAAACTATGGTTTAGATTTGGAAGATCCGCAAGATGTTTAAGATCAAAATTGATCCAGTTCTTCAAGTCATCCGAATAAGGCAAATCAGAATGACTTAGGTCGAGCATTTATTGCAATTTGATATTAGGGTTTGCGGAGCAATATAAGGGTTTTCTCATTAAGCATTTGTTCATTCTGCATTCAAGAAGAAACGAAAAGAAGCTCTGCAACAGAAATTCCTCAAGCCCATCAAAGATCATCTGCAGAATCTGATTCATCCAACAATTGATCCGGCTCACTTCGTGTAACCTAGAAGCGCAAAAGGTATTTTCCATTCTCATTATCTCTATGCAAATCTTTGAAAGATGACTACTCCAAATATAGTGAAGATTTATGATAGGCCACGACCTAAATTTAAGAAGCATCCATATAAATCCTTAGAAGTTGATCCCCTCGGTGCTTTTTCAAGCATTCCGCATGGGGTTCTGCATGTAGAAGATGTTAGGGCATATATTCATGCGAATATTGAAGAATTTGGGAAATCTAAGCTAAATGATATCTATCACAATCAGTTAATAGAAGATTATTTTGAGCTCAAACCTCAGTTCAAGGCCATCCGGGATAAGCATCTTGCACAGTGCATTCATTTCCCCTGTTTTGAAGAAGATGAATGGGTCCGGTATGTGTTGAGTAGAGTACATGATAACTTCCTATGGTTGAATAGACCATTTAAGATCACCAAAGATGCAATTAGGGTAGTAATTGGTCTGAATTCATCAGGTGGGATACCTGTTCTCAAATCTGTCAAGAATTAGATAGTGAGTGATGCAACCGGATCAAATTTTGACAAGAGAACTATGACAATTGAAGATATCACTGATCCGGATATCAAATTTTCATCCATGATAATTGGTTACAAAATTTATCACTCTAGTAGGGAAAATTCAGTACCGAGAACTGCAGTTTATACAGCTTATCAGATGCTAAAAGAAAATGTTGACTATGATCTGTGTGAACTTCTTCTAAACCAACTATTGGAGAATCTACAGAAGATCAAGAAGGATAAGAAAAATTCCTTCAAGTATGGTGAGCTGATATTGTGTCTATTTTTCTACTTCATGAGTGAGCTGCCCAGATCAAGTGGTTGGGTTTGGCAAAATGACAGACCTGTTGCAATCCAAATCAGAGACTATTTGCATGGGCTTGGAGATGCCAAGACAAGAAATACAACTCTGTGGGGTTATTTCAAGAACTTCCAAAATTTGATGCAAGCAAGAGAGAGAATTCCCAAATCTCTAGTTGAAAAGTATAAGGATACAGTTTGTTTTATGGTTGAAACTGATCAGTGCCAAATGGAAGTTGTGGAACCAAGGACAGTCTGGATCATGTCGATGGGGTATGAGGTGGATGAGAAACTTGTGGAGCTTCATGTCCAACACATGCTTAGTCAACCCAAGGATCCCAAAGCAGAAAGATTTGGAACCTTTGAAGAATTGAGTATAAAAATTCATGTGGAACTTAGACAACTAGAGGTAAAGAGAAAAGTGAGAAAAGAAGTAGAGAATATTGCCAAAAGATATGGCATATCAAAAGAAGCTCTTGATGCCAATAGAGAAAAGGTGGAAAGGGCAGAGAAAGAGAAGGAATAAGTAGAAAAGGCAAGTGATTTGGTAGAAGCCCCCTCCTGGACCAGATCCTCTAAAAGGGCTACACCTATCTCTGATAAAAGCTCAAAGACATCAAAACCAGAAGCCTAGACATCCGGAAAAGGAGAAAAGAGAACAAAGAAAAAGGCAACAAGATCCTATGTTAGCCTGAAGGATGATGAAGAAATTGAATCAGACAAGGAGGTGAAGAAAATGAGGAAAAAGAAGAAGATATCCAGTGAAACCAAGGAGGCAGAAGCAGAAGATTTTGTTGAAAGGACCACCCTGTCCTTAGATGATATAGTTAAGGCAATCACTGTGGATGGAAATCTGAAGCCATTAACAGAATTTTATGATGAATACAGTGAAGCTGATCAAAAGATTCTGCAGGCTACCACAGTTAAGTATCTAAACATTTACAACAAGGCTTTCATTGAGATTGTATCTTTAATTCCTAAAAGCCTTGAGGAGGAACTTGAATTGAGGAAGAATAATGCCAAAGAGAAGGCTATGGAGATCTGAGAATAGTTAGCTATTCAGCTTTATCCCTCCATCACTCCTAAGCAGAAGAGTATGATCTTCAAAGATTGTAAGGATGAATTCTGGAGCAAAGCTAGAATGAATCAGCTTATGCTAAGAAAAACTGACGAAGTAGCAAAAGAGACAGAAGAGATCCTCTGGAATGCATACAAAAGATTCAACATTCCTATTATAGAGGACTTAGGTGATGATCCCTCGGCTACAGATATTAAAGAAGAAGCCACTGAGACAGTAGCAAAAGAGGTCAAGGAGACAAGGGAAGATAAAGGTAAGGACTTGGAATCCTCTGCTCTGGAAGAGGTGGCCCATGAACAAACAAATATCTCTCCTCCGGTTTGCCCTATAGTCTCTGGATCTAAAGGAGAAGAAAGAATAGAGGAGAAAGAAGAAGAAGCGAAAGGAAGAGAAGAAAGTCAAGCTGAGAAGAACATAAGTGATAGTGCAGAAGAGAAGAAATCTCTGTCTCTGGCAAGAGATACTGTAGAAACTATCAAGGACTTCTTGACAAAAGAAATGTTGGAGATTGATGAACCGGAGTTACTTCAAGGTCCATTTAACTTTGACTCTCTCTCCTCGGTTCAAACAATGAAGATAGCTTCATTTGCCAATGCGAAGGCAAAAGAAAAACTCTTGAAGTCTCACATGGAAGACTGTGAGCTAATAGAAGTTGCATCCGGTGTTTTAGAAAAGATCATACCATCTTTTCAGAAGGATTCCTTAGCCTCCTCATCTGGTAATCTCAAATCTCTAGTCAATAGTGTTAGCACACATTTTGATTCCCTAGAGAAGTTAGCAGAAGATAAGGTTCGAAAGGAACTCTTAGCAAAAAGATTATCAGAGGTACAAGGGTTAATAGCTAATGATAGGAGAAATATGAATATTGGGATAAAGAGCTTGGAAAATGCTCTTAAGGATGGAGGAGATGTATACAAATTTTGTATATCCTGGACCATAGTAACAACAGATATTAAGAAGAAAGTAAAAGAATAGAAGGACAAACTGACAAATCTATCAAAAAATTTTGATCCTCTCTCATATTCCATAATAAATCAAGAATGTCAGACTATTGCAGTCTTAAATGAAATCAAGAAGCTGGAGAAGGAAAAGAAAAATAGAATAAGCAAGTTGGGTGCACTCAGAGGGATAATTATCCCTAAGTTAGAGGCCATGCATAAGGCCATAAAAGAAGCCTAGATCACAGCCCGAACCAGTGATCCGATAGATCTAAAAAGGGCAGATGCGTTTGCATTCCTGTTAAGCGGTCATATATCAATTTTGGACAGAATGAAGCAAAGTTGGGCAACAAAATTTGTCCAATTGAAGACAACTTTTGCAGACATTCTTCAAAATGTGGCCATATGTAAGTATGCCATATGTATATACTTATGTGGCCAAGTATAGTTGAAATTTTGAAAATTTTGGTGTACGGACCCCACCCTTTGCCATTGATGTCAAAGGGGGAGTGATGAGCAGTGAAAAATGTTGTATCCAGCTAAGGGGGAGCTCCAGAAAAAGTACATAGAGACAGAGCATCAGCTAAGGGGGAGTGAAGTATAACACTTAGTCATTTTTCACTAAGTGTTGCCATCAATGCTAAAGGGGGAGATTGTTGGCAAGAGACACATTGGAGCTTCATGATTGTTGTCATTGATGGCAACAAAGGTTAACCCACACATCCGCAGGACATGATGAGTCTCTACCGGAAGGCAGATTGCAGAGTATTGTGATCCAATAAGCAAGAACAGAGCATGTGGCGAGGTCTGACAGTTAGCTCCGGATCTCTCAGAGGAAGTATCTTGGTGAAGTGCGGATTTGGGGAAGTCAAGAGGACTACCTTGACTTATAGATTCCAAGGATTTAGCCTCCGGTGATAGATGAAGAAAAAGATATGAATACTTGAGTGTCGGGTTCCTGATTGGCAATGTGGACAGAGGAAGAACTGACCGGCAGAACATCAAACATTATTCCGGATGCGTTACTGATGATGGTAAAGATTCTTAAGGCATAAGTTATGATTGGCTGACATGATTGATGACTTCTACAAGTATATCCTTGATCCGCATTACTTGGTAAGCAAGGATTCAGCTGACAGATCATAGTTCGTGGAAAATATTGACTATTCTGAATGCCGACTAGAAAGGTGATGAAATCACTTGTGCGGATATATATACAAGATGGATTTCATTGTGAGGTGTGTCATGGTTTTGGTGAAGTGTGAAGAAAAGCAGTAGAGGAGAGTGAAAGCATTAAGGCAGGTCCGGTATGTGAAAGGACAGCAGCACTAAGGGAGAGAAAGGATGCAGTGTAGCAGATTAGTGTACTGAGTTTAACCAGAACTGAACTCCAGCATATGTAGATGCTCCTTATCAGTTCAAGTATTGTATTACACTCTGTATAAATTGTACATAGTGAGTCTCTTGTAGGCAATGTGCCTCTTATGAGCAGTGTGCTCGGGCAGTGAGCCCTAATTGGCAAGTGCCATTTTGTAATTATATTCTTCTAACAGAGAATACAATCTTGGGTTAATCACCCTGTGGTTTTCTCCCTTAACAGGGTTTCCATGTCAAAAATATTGTGTCATGTGTATTTCCATTTCATGGTTATGTTTGCTTATTTGAATTGATGCTGCACTAATTATTAAGAAAGTTCAAAAAGCTGAAATAATTAAGATAACTGATTCACCCCCCCTCTTAGTTATCAACATAACTCACTTTTGGTTGCGCTAGTGCAGATGCATATGATTTACTGCCTTTCAATTTATCAGATTGCTCAAAAAGACCTAGCCCTTCTTGTGGCGACTATGGTTTTGACATCTCTATGTCTCTTTTAAAAAAAAAACTTAGCAACTCTTGACACAGCAAGTAAGAAAGAAACTTGAAAATAACTCAAACTCAATTAGAATTGCAAGCAAGGAACAAAACTTTCGACGCAAAAAGCAACTCGAAGAATGCAGAGTAAGGAAATAGCAAATGCAACAAGCAGAGAGGATTAAAACTTAGCTTGTCAAGGTGTAAGAAAGCATTGATGACCCATCACGTCTCATTAATAGCATGAACGCTAAAAAGATGGTTATTACACTTTTGAAAATCCGTATGGGACGGTGTGTCAGATCAGTATTAAAAGCAGTGATCATATGATTTGTTACTTTCTTGATTTTTAAGGAACCATCGAACGGCCTTATTATGCGCAACTGCTAACAAAAGGGGCCACTGTGTTGTGGACATGTGTTCTCAGAACACTTATTTAAAAGGGAAAAAGTGAGAAAGCAAGGAAAAGGCAGAAAAGGACATAAAAGACACCTAGTTAACTATGATACATGGCAGATTTCAAGACTTATGTAAAATGCTTCAAGAAAATCCCATTTACAGGAATCTCTTCAGGTTCTCCATCCATAGTCTCTAGCTCAAATGCATTTGGTTGCTTACATGAGCGGATCTTAAAAGGACCTGTCCATAATGAGTCAAACTTACTGTGCCAGCCTAGTTTAGTGGCTCTCTCATCTCATTTCAGCACCAAAGACCGAACTTCAAATTTTGGACTGGAGGTCTTTCTGTCAAACCAATTCTTTACAATTTGTTGATACTTCATCAAAGAATCATGTGCTTTTTCTCTTTTCTCTTGAAGCTCTAGTAACTCAGCGAGCCTCACATACATCAAGCCACTTTCTTCTATCTCCAACTGTTTAAGCAACTAGAAGGCATAAACTTCTATACTTAGTGGCATCACTGCATGCTTGTCATAGACTAACTCATATGGAGACATCTTAGTCACTTGCTTTGGTGTGATTCTATCTACCCATAGTGCTGAATTAAGAGATTTGTGCTAGTCCCTCTAATGTTCAGCCGTCATTCTCTTTATGAGTCTAATTAGGTTCTTATTGGTAGACTTTACCAAGCCATTGCCTTGTGGATAGTAATTAAAGGAAGTCTTCAGATATATTCCATTTTTTAATGCAAAGTCTAACATCCTGGTTCCTAAAAATGCCTTAGCATTGTTTGATATGATAGTGCGTGGAGGGCTAAACCGGGTAGTTATACCTTCTAAAAACTCTAAGATTACCTTTTTTAGTAGCTTCTTTGAGTGACACTGCTTCACTCCACCTTGTAAAGCAATCAATTCCAGCAAGGATCCACTTGTATCCCATATTTGACACTGGATTAATCATCCCAATAAAATCTAAACCCCACTGAGCAAAGGGTTCTTCCACTATTATGGGACTTAAAGGCAATGTATTATTTCTTCTTCTCCTAGTATAAAACTGACAAGCCTGACATTCTTTGACCACCTGATAACAATCTGCAAATAGTGTTGGCCAGAAGTAGCCAGTTTGTGTTACTTTAATTGCATAGTTCTTGCTGAAAAATGTCCCCCTAAAGTTTTGTAATGAAATTCATGCACTATCCTTTGGGCTTCATCCTTATCTACACATCTTAACAGTATTCCATCAATATTCTTTCTAAATAAAACATGATCAACCAGTACAAAGTGAATTCCCTATTGCCTATAGTATCTTTTCTTATCAGGGGAGAGTTCATTTGGGAAAATACCAGTTCTCATGAACTATATTCGGTCACTTACCCAAGAATCCTAATCAACCTCTTGAAGCTTCAATACTATTTCTACTTATGTTTCCTCAGTCATTGACTCCTCTATGTCTTAAGTAATATATTGACAGAGTCCCCTGCCTCTGACCAATTTGGTAGGCCTTACCTCTACATCATATTCTAAGATTTTAGTTATCCAATTGGCCCTCTTTTCAGTAATCTCACCCTCCATGATATATTCCCTTACACTAGGGTGGGCTACTAATATTAGGATCTTATTCCCTGTCACTAAATACCTAAATTTTTTAAGAGCTTTAACCATTGCATAAGCTTATTTCTTAACGAAATTGTACCTTGATTCATACTCCCTTAGTGTTCTGGAGAAGAATGAAATTGGATGTTCTCCTTCTTTTTTGTCATCTTTCTGGGTCAGAACAGCTGCAACACTGTGTTCTCCTCCATATACATACATTATAAAGGGATTAGAGAAATCTAGATTTCTTAGTACTAGTGCAGTGGAAATGGCTTTCTTGACTTCTTCAAAAGCTTTTCTTCCTTCAGTAGTCTATTTGAAAATTAAATCCTTCTTCAGCAGCAGAGTGATCATCCTAACTAGCCCTGCAAAATTAGATATAAAGTGACTGACAAAATTGATCTTACCCAAAAGGGACTGAACTGCCTTCTTGTTGATTGGAAAAGATAGATTTAGTATGGCTATGACCCACTCTGGATCAATGGAAATTCCATCCTTTGAAACAATGTGTCCCAGAAGTTTCCCTTGGGGTATAACAAAAATACACTTCTTAGGATTTAGGGAGATCCCAACCTCTTGGCATTTCTGGAAAATAGATTCTAGGTGTTCAAAGTGATCTTTGGCATCTTTGGTAAATATAGTAAGGTCATCCAAATAGATCAAATTGATCTTATTTATAAGGTCTCCGAATGCTATGTCCATGGCACGTTGAAAAGTAGCTCTAGCATTTGAAAGGCCGAATGGCATTTTGGCATATGCAAAGGTTACCCACTTTGTAGTGAATGCTGTCTTATGTTAGTCTTCATCGGCCAACCAAATTTGATTGTACCCTGAGAAACCATCAGGAAAAGAAAACCTCTCTGATCCAACCACTATTTGCAAAATCTGCTCCATGGAGGGCAGGGGGCAATGATCTTTCAATGATGCTTTATTCAGGTCTCTGAAGTCTACACAGAGCCTTATGTCCCCATTATTTTTTCTTACTGGCACTAAGTTAGACACCTAAGTTGAGTGTTTAATTGAAAAAATAATTTTGGATTCCAGAAGCTTTTGTAATTCATTTACCATTAAAGTCAATCTTAGGATTCATTGGTCTTTGTTTCTGACGGACTAGTTTTGACCCTTTAGCAAGTTCTATGGTATGTTGAATGATGTCTCTATTATAGCCATGAAGGTCATCATAGGTCCATGCAATTACTCTATCATACTTATTACACAAAGAAATCAGCTTATCCTTTTCCTCTTAGGTAGTAGCATTGCCTACCTTCAATTTTCTTCCTTCACTGACTTGAATTTTAGAATAATCATCTTTGCTTGCCTTAAACTTCCTCTTGTCCAGGCTTACATCATCTGAGTCAAATACATTTTCTAGTGTGATCAATCCTTTTGGGAGTTTATTAGACTTCAGTTGGATAATTTGGTCACCATAAGCTTCTTCAATCTTAGGCTGTAATTGGTTAGCGAATTCTCCATACTGCTGCAGAAACAAAAGTGCCTAGAGATCATTATCAAAGACTTGCCAGTTCTAGACATTATCTGGGATTGCTGGTCTCACTATCACCTTCACTGTCTCACTGTTGATAAGTAAGTCACTCGCTCGGTCAAATTGGGAACTAATTTGTGCCATTATATCTGCTTCAGTGTTTTGGGTTCTAGGGACAACTTCTATGTTAAAAGCATCAAAACCATCTATTAGATCCCAAATTTTGTGGCAATAAGACCTCATTCTTACATTCTTTGCCATAGCTTTCTCTTTGATTTGTTTCACAACCAGTTCTAAATCTCCCTTGACTACCAAATTCTTTATCCCTTTCTTCTTGGACAACATAAGACCATGCACCAATGACTCATACTTAGCATCATTATTTTTGCAAGCAAATTGAAAGTGTATGGCTATGAGAATTTTCTCACCATTTGGAGAAGTGAGACATATACCTGCTCTAGCACCATTTTTGCTCCTAGCTCCATCAAAGTTCAACGTCCAAATTTCTAAGTTTCTGTTAGGCTCTTCTTTTTCAGATACTTTTTTTCTCATAACATTTGGTATTTCTTGGCCTTCTTCAAAAATAACATAAGTGCCCAAATCATTGGAGTCATAATTTCCATAAAGGTCACTTTGTATCATGGTCATCAGTTGACTATTTTCTTCTTCCTGATGATCATGTTCAGTCCAGTCCCCTAGTTCCTCAACAAAGACTCTCTCCTCCTTATTCATCATGGCATGGGATGCTTTGATTCTTGGAGCTAGTTCATCAATGATATGATCTTTGAACAGTGGTTCACACAGTACCTTCATCTTTGTTCCATACTTAGTTCTTAAAATTAGATGCGACCAATCTAGTGACAGTACCCTCCTATCTTAGCTGTGAAATCTCTAGATAGGCACAGACCAAAGACAGGGAATGTCTATAACCACTATGTCTTGCTTGACAGTTATATTTGGGCAAGTATACAGCTGTAATGGGAGTTGTTTAATCCTTCCTATGGTTTGGATAGACTTCCCATCTAACTGCATGACCCCTTTAGCAAGTGGCTCATATTTTATTTTTAAAGCATATACTATCTATTTTGGCATGACTGTAGTACTAGCGCCAGAATCTATCATTGAGTTATGCAACAATTTCTTTCCCACTATTAAAGTCAGATAAAATGGATCTGGCTTAGATTTGCTTACCTTTGGTGCAGTGTTCAATAGAGAAGTTGACTGCAAGGGTGGAGTGTCCTTATTTTGAGTCTTCCCTTTGTTAGTACCTTCTTCTTTAGGCTTGGGATCAACCTAAATTTGTAGTGCTTCTTGCAACAATGTCTTTTGCTCAGGAATGCCCAGCATATCCCATATTGATACATGAGCAGGAGTCTTCTTCAACTGTTCTACCACATTCATGGGCCCCAATGTCTATGTCTTTGGGTAGTAAGGATACTTTACTCTCTCTAATACTGGGTTAGAGACTGCTCGATTCTGGGTCAGCTGAGGAACTTCTTGTCTTGAAACTAAATTATAGTGAGCCTGGAAGGGAGGGACCCTAGCTACTTCATTGTTTATAGATTCAGGTTGTTCCACCATCCTCCTCTTTGATCTGGTATAATAGTCAGACTGTACTAAGGGTTTCTTGGAGGTAGATGCCTCATTCAAGAATACTAAATCTTCATCTTCAATCCATGAAAACAAAGCATGTTCTGGGGCAATCTCTTCTTCCTATTGAATGGACATTTGCTGCATCTGAGCCAACATTACTACATTCTAGACTCCAGGTGACTGATATGGAGGAGCATTAGACACCGTAACTTAACTTTCCATCCTTCTCTGTTTTGCTATCTTTTGTTGTAAATTGCCTCTCAGAAAATCTCTAGCATGGGTGTTATTGCAAGGAAAACACCAAGCATTGGCATCTTTAGCTAGGTTATTTTGCCTAGGGACCATATCTCTACCTGGGTTAGGAGGGACAACTTGCAAAGGTGTGGGGACCGTGACCAACTCATTTGAAGGTTGAGGATTATTTGGTCTTTGAGCACTTTGGTACTAGTTTGGCTGATATGGAGGTCTATTTCCTTGGAATCCCCAGTAAGGAGGCTTTGGGTAAGAAGTTTGTTGCCTCTTGAGATTAATGATCTCATTTGAAAAGGTCCTGAGGATGTTCTTGACATCATCCATTTTAGATGGAGGGGCAGAGGGTGTTGACATAGTGGGTTGTTGAGATGTCAGGAAGGTGTACATAGATACAAGCACCGATGGTGGATTAGGGACTTCTTGAGGCAAGGGGACAAAAAATTCTAGGAACATAGGCATAGGAGGTCTTGGAGGTAATTTTCTAGCATCTATCAGATTGTTCTCAGCTTTTATAGCCAACTCATATGCTCCTGGTAGGGTCTATCCCCCTAGGGACTGAATCATTGCAGATATATTAGAATTGAAAGCTTTGAGGTAGAATACAATAGCCATACCTGATGGTGGCCTAGTTGTAGTAGGGATTATGTTCCAAGTCTTTTGAAACCTAGTGTTGAAATCTGTTATAGCTTCTTGTGGTGCCCTCTTTATAGTGATCAATTGCCACAGCAGGGAAGATTTGTCACCTTTTTCATTAAATCTTGCAAAGAAGGCGTCCCCAAGATGGTCCCAAGTAGATATTGAATTTGGGGTCAAAGATCTATACCAATCTAGAGCCTTCCCTTTAAAAGAAGCCACCAACAGCCTGATAGCTACATTTTGTACAGTAATAACATATACTGCACACACATTTGATACATCCTAGAGATGCTCCCCTGGTGTCTTAGAATCTTCTCCACTGAATTTGGGTAAAGCCTTTAAAGCATTAGCTGGAATTGGATCCCAAGTAGCTGGTGATGTTGGGAGAATGAGAGGACTGCCATTATTCCAATTTACATAGTTTTGTGGAGGTACAGGTGCTCCCATGTTTGCCCCTAACACTATTGCTACTTGATTTATTCTTCTTGGAGTGGCAACTAATGGTGGCAGTAAAATCCCTAGATTAGCGGCTGACTGAGCTCTTGTTGTCGGTCCACAGCTTTGACTCCTTGATGATCTCTGGTTCATACGATCTTGATCAGAATTCAAGAAAGGTCCCACTAGGCATGCCAAAAATTGTTGATGTATAAAATTGCACAGGTTCCAACACCAACATGGGAAGTTTCAAGAATGTGAGACTTGATACTTGAAACCACCTCCAAATTTTACAAAAGCTGGCTCTTCCTATTTCAATTGGGTTTTGAGTAAAGGGGAGAAAAACAATATTACAAATACAATAATAGAATTCTTAACTCTATGGTGATGCACCTAATTTAGATGTATTTCAATAACTTAGCACAATGATCCAATTCTCATGATTTAACTACATCAAAGAGCAAATGTTGAATGATTAACATAGACAAATTGTAAATAAATTTTAAAATCAAAGGCTAAACTCAGAAGATTGACATAGAGACATAGATAATATCACCAATGGCACATAACCAAGCTTCTTTCATTAACAATTCAACAAATACAAAAGGCACAGAAAACATGCACAGATATATCAGCTTCCTTCTCAGAAATAGCTAAACTAAGGCAAATGATATAATATGTTCACCAAAAAAATCTTTGAATTCTTAATCAATAATAATAATCATCTGTCTGTGTTACACAGCTCCCTGTATTTATAGCCATAAAATTTGACTCAAGATCACCTCTAACCGCCAAGGATCTTAACGACATCAACAAAACTGGAATTCAACTAGAACTGAAATGGACACTTAGAATCATCTTGAATCTATAATTGTCTTCTTCTGCGCACTTATTGGTCGAGTGATAAAATATGTAGCACTGTAATTTCTATTCTGTTGCTACATGTGGCATCACCTGCAAGTCCTGAAATGGCTCCAAAATATGCTACGTGGCATCCTCTAGTAAATACTTAGCTTCCTTTCCATATAAAAGAGACACATAGAAAACCGCCACCTGTCGCCATCTGCCACACTTGAAACTTGATGCGTGGCAACAACTAAGAAGCAAAATTGGGACACCTAGCGCTCTCTACAATCTTAAAAGCCTCTTTACTTTCATGCCCCGAGCACCCACGGCTATGACACTTGTCACTTCCCACATCATTTAGAAACTAAAGCATTTATTATGTGGGACCCATCCCATATCTCATTACCTCCCAAAATAGAGACACAATATAGTGACACATGGTGCCATCCACATAAAGTAATAATAGGGACGTGGCACCCTCCAGATGTTTATGGAGCTTACCAAAAAGAGTCTCTTGATGCCCCGCAAAGATGACACTTGGCGACCTCCAAGTACCACTAAAACTTTATAAAAGAAAATACGTGGCGGCCTCCGACATCATCATAATGAAAATAGACTTAGCCTCTGCACGCAACACATGGCATATTCTGCACAAAACTGAAATTGTATCGTAACATCCCTCAGGCCCACCAGATGTGTCTCGATACCTGAAGCTTAACAAAAGGAACACACGCGGCGACGTCTGCTACAACACGAAAAGACACTTGGCAACACCCGCAAGCAAGCTGTAGCAAAAGAAACTTTTAACCAAGGCCTCCGGTAGTGACACGTGGCACATTCCGGACTAAGGAAACAACTTCAAAGGGAAATATAGAAACTAGATACATGGCACATTCCACAACACCGAGAGATTGCAAAGCATAAATAAAATATGCAGTACTATTTGTGATAGTTAGAAATTATAACTTCTCCGAAACTCTAAAACTCCATTCCACGTGGCAATATTTGCATCACTTAAAGCATTTCCTTGTGGTGACATGATACGGGAAACAAACATCAACAGAAATTGAAGAAACTGAGCAACAACAAAATAGAATAACAAAAGGTAGAGTTTGACTCTGCAATACTGAATGATCGAATCTTCATTTGCTTCATATCTTTGAGTTTTTTTTCTACTGTGTTACTCTAGTTGCATGGTCTGGATTATTCTCTTTGAGGACCCTCTTAACTGTGACTACACCAATTTAGCTAAGACCTTGAAATGTATAAGGAATGGGGTAATAGGATAATTCCTTTTTGATCCCCATTCAATAAGGTCTTATGCTCCGATCAGCATAGCAACCATTCCTATTAGGATAGATTTAAGAATCCATACTGTTAAGAACACCACTAAGCAAAAAGGAGAACCAAAACCCACACAAGAACTAGGAGAGTCATAAAAAAATGTTCAAACACCAATTCCAGTTGCCCCTCAAAACTTCAACACAAATGTTAAAACTCTACAAGAATAGAAAATGACAAGGCTATGGGGTAAATCGTCAAATAATGAAAAATGTGAATACACAAAACTCCTCACTGAATACAAAGACATTTTTACACCAAATCTTTGAGTGTCCTTGGAAAGACTTCCAAGAAAAGTTTAGACCAAATTAGATAGGTCCACATGTAGTTAAGGAAGACATCAGAGATGATGCTTACCTCTTGTGCACTATGGAAGGTGAAGAGTTTAGTCCCTGGAAACTCCATAAAAATCATAAAATATCAGAAATCTATAAAAAGTATAAAATCATAAAGAAAATCAAAATTTTTCATTTTTCATTATGTTCCATCATGCATTTTGTGAGTGACATGCTCTTGTTTGATTTGTGTCTTAGTAAGGAGTCTAAGGTTGCTTAGGCATAAGTTGATACTTTGAGCTTTTGAGATCCCTTATGATCACATTTATCATCAAAGATTATCCCTGTTACACTTCCCAATAAGTTCTAATTAAATCCTAGCTCTTAGCTTCACACTGATCCTAGTCTTAACAAACCATGATGTTAAATCCAAACAAAGTCATTATTCAAACCTACAATACCTAATAGAAGCTTGCAAGTAGACCTCCTCCTTAGTAGAAGGGAAGTCTAATTGGACAGTGAAAACCTTTGGTGGCACTTAGATCCTTATCTTTCCTGGCTAAAAATGCCAGGGGGATCATAACTCAGTAGGAAGAAATAAAAAAATATGAATGATACAAAAAAAGAGATACAAAAATAAGAGTGTGAGTGAAAAAGAGAGATAAATCTAAGCTCAAAGCTATGAGGGTGACATCTATCAGTTAAAATAAAAGAGAAAGGTGCAAAGCACACACACACTAGTTGATAAAAACTAGGAGTCTAGCTGTCTTTAGGAACATCTTTTGCTTTAGAGATTTTCCTTGTTGGCCTATCTTGTTGGCCATCTTTGATCTAAGTCTAAAAGGTACTAATAAAATTTGTTGCTTGTCTAAGTTGAAATCTTTTCAAAGTGTTTTGTCTAGATAAGGATTAGTGCCTAGCCTTTCACAAAGCCAAAATCAAGAACTATCCATCTCCTCTCATTCCCACTTGAGTTCTTCATGAAAACCCATCTCAAATTTCAATAGGTTTCTCTATACCGAGTCAACTCACAATCCCCTAAGTCAAAAATCCCACTAAAGAGAATTCACATTGTTTGTTCCACTTGCATTCATTTCAAACAATCAAAACAATAAAACATGTCATGACATCATGGCATTTGTAGCACTTAGAACATTGTACTTCTCATTCATATCATAAAAGACAAAAACAAATTGCATCATCCATGTGTGATCATCATATGTATGCATTCTTATAAGAAAAATAAAATCTCTAGCCAACCATATGTACAAGAGGGAAAGTGAAGTACAAGATGTCAACTAAAGCTACATATAGATCTCAACCAATCAGGTCTCACAATAATAAGGGCAAAACAATATCTGGGTGCAAGTCACTCCTCCAACGAAGTCAAAAGAGAAAAACTATGCGCTCAAGCTTGCAAGTCTCCTCATACAAGAGGGGAAGGGTATAAATCTTTTAAATAAACATATGTATTTTAAAGACCTCAAGGAACATCAAGATGAACCTTTGCAAAATCTTTAGAAAAACCATAAAAATTAGAAAGTTGAAAAAACATTAAAAATTTGTAACACCTCAAAAATCCCTAAAAATCAAACATGTTCTTCAAAATCTGCAATAAAAGGAGAATTTGTTCTTCTCTCTAGCTTAGCATGTGTTTTATTTCCATAGTGCTTTCCATGCCCTCATTTTTTGTGCTTTCATCCTTGGAGGTCCCCACGGTGAAGCGATATGACTCATCTATACTTACGACTCACACATCAACAGTACATCTTCTCATTTTCTTTTCAATGCTTATTACATAATACATCATGAAGTTAAACTAATGCTTATCATTTTATGTACAATCGCGAGATAACAAACACATGTAAGGCCTAGTTTGGGAATGGTACCTACCTATCAAGTAGACTACCATCTCTAAGGGGCAAATATGTAAGCACTAAAAATGTGCATGGGCCTACATAGTAATCCGATGATGAACTATAGTCCTAATCATGTACATGTAAGTCTGAATATATAGATAGCTCTCAACAATATTCCTCTTGGTGACATGTTTTCATTTATTTTTCACTTTGTTTGTACCTGCATAACCTCCAAGCTAACCTTCCAAGGTCATGCACACTGTCTTCTTATTCACCTAACCCATCTTCAAAAAAATCACTTGTGTTACTTGTCAGCCTTGATAACATGATTAATCCACTTCACAAGAGGGGAAATCCATCTTCCCTAGGATCTCTCCCATCCATTATTTCCTCCCCATCCATCCAACTCACTTTTTAATTGGCTACCGAACCTTTTAAGGCCTAAGAGACTAATAGGATACCTTGAGAAAAATGATCTGGAAGTATAATTTTGAGACACTTTCAAGAAAACCTAATGGCACCATTATGTAGTGCTAAAAAAGATGCAATTTCAAAATAAACGACACCCAAAAAGGAGTTTGTGTGTGCCTGAACGAGCTCCCAAAAGTTCATATGACCTATTCAAACCATTATTTTTAGGTCACCCACTGTCACTTTTGAATCTCCCCTCGATGACCCTGAAACCACTTGTAGAACCCATTTTTTATGGGTCGCCCCCTTCAAATTCTAAATCTCTTAGGGGAGACCTTGGATCTCCTAGGGGTGACCTAGGATCTCCCTTGGGTGACCTTCCCTATCAAATTGGGTGACCCAGTTATGTTTAAACACATGAGTTTCTCTTCGGTTCTTATGTAAATTTACTCCAAATTGAGCCCTAATTGCGTGAGTCACCTTCCCTAATTAAAAATCAACTTATCCTGACTAATTAAAGACTCCCGATCACTCTATTTTAACTCTAAATAAATTCTACTCATCTTCCTATCAATCTCATGCTAACTCCATTTCTTGTCCTATGAAAGGCTATAAAGGTTAGTTCACTGTCATGTCAAGCCTGTTAAATCTCCAATCAAGAGAGTTAACTCTCTAATCATGAGAGTTAACTCTTTAATCACCTCCACCATTGATGTTCTTCTCACACCTATAAATACCCCTCACCTCTTCATTATTTCTCAAGTTTGAGAATGCTCTTCTCATCTTCACAAGCCTTTGAGCCTTTTTGTTTTATTTCTTTAGCTTTTTCAAAGCTTCAAAGCTTTCTCTTAGGAGGCAAATTCATTGTTGCACAACCATTCCCAGCTTTGCTTTTTGCTCTCCATAGCATATTCATGATCTTCGCATGATTTATGAGCCTTTTGCTTTCATATTTTAGTTGCCAAGCTTCAATAGCATTGTTACACTCACAAATTACTTTCAAAAAAGCCAAGCCATAGTGCTTCAATAGATTCAATAGCTCAATTCATTCATCAAAGCTTTCAGATCTCAATCCCATTTTTTATCAATTCCTTCTTTGTCCTTGTTTCCAAGAAGAGATCCTTGTTGGTGTAGAGGAAACGAGATTGACACAAAAGAACTTCTAAGGATACACCAAGCTTGTGCACCAAAGATAATCCAGGTTTTTCATGCTTTCATAGTTAATTAGATTACCACTCTTACTCTTGGGGGAAGTAATCTTTATGCTTGCTTTTTCCTTGATAGGTTTTGATTTGATTAGCATTGATTAGATTAGAATTATTGCAATTCATAGATTAGATTTCAATTCAAGTTGTTTCATTCAAGAAATTTCAATTTCTAGATTAGATTCAAAAATTGTCTCACAAAATATCAAAAAAACATAGGATTAGTTGCACTTGAAAAACTCATATTAACTACATTTCATATTTCAATTTCTAGCTAATTAGATAACTTTTATATTCAAGTTCAAAAAAAGAACCAAAAGTGTTTTGCATTCATATTAGTTGCATTCATACAAAAATACAAAAAAAAAGGAAACTTAGAAAGACAAAACCCTCAATCACATCATGAGGTACAATTCATATTCAACAATCAAATAAAAAGAAAAACAAACCTTTGACCTCAAGTCAAAGTCAACAAAAGTGAAACCAGGTCAACACCTAGTCAACAAACTCTCTCCCAAGCATTCAATGTACCCAAGGATTAGAGGAAAGTGGATCAGAGCTATCCTCAATGGTGCATGTTTAAATTCAGGGTTCTTATCAAACTACCGAATTAAGTAGGAAAACACAAACAGTAACACAAAACAAACCACACCACAACAAAATGAATCTATTTATTCAGCAGCAACAAAATGATTACAAGAGTACAAAAATTCCTCACACAGTCTCAAGAGACATTGGTATCTATTTACATAACTTCTTACAACATCTCTTTTCTCCAAGAGATCGAACTGACCCCTTCTCAGAACCAGAAGAAGGTATTTATGATACTCCATCCAAAACTGTTTAACTACCACCATCCATTAAGAAACTAAATAAACTATCAGAACATAATGAACCGCCACCATTAAACCCCTTTGATGTACAACAATCACCATTGTGTACACTCAACAGTTGGTACAGTATCAGGCTCTAAAATAGTTATTGGCAAAATAGACAAACCATAGAGTATGTGTATATATTCCAAGATCCAAATTTATCGGCATTTGCTTAGGTTTAAAAACTCAAATGTTTCTGACACACCAATAAGAAGAGATTATCGACAAATAATACTCTTTGTGAACTTAGAATTTCTCCATCGTATGCTATCGACAAAGTAGTTATTTCACAAACTAAATGTTTGCCAGTATAAGCCTTTAGTTATTGAAAAAGTTTAACTTCCTCGAACCCTTTTTCGGCATATCAACAAATTCCATGATTCACGAACTAGTTTGCAAACTATAAATATCGATTAATCGATTAACTCCTTTTATCGGCAAATAGCCATCTCGCAAACTAAATACTTGTCAGTACAATACCCTTAGTCACCAAGCCTTTATCGGCAAAATTGACCCTTTCCATCCTTTTATCAGCTTATCAACAAATTTTGAAAACCGTGGACTAGTTCGCAAACTTAAAAGTTTGTCGATACAAAGTCTTAAGACATCAACCTCTTTTATCGGTGAAACTTGTCTTTTACAAACTCTTGACTTCTCCTCAAAAGCTCCGTTTATATATTTGTCAGCGAGTCGGTAACTTTTGGAATCCGTGACTTGGCCGATACTTAACATTTTCCTTCTATCGGCGATATTCCAATCCTACGAACTAAAGAAACATTGACTTCAACTTTGAAAGCCTTGATCGGCGAAGTGAGCCATCGACCAACCTAAGGGTTCACAAACTAGTGACTTTCTTGACTGAGTTTGCAACTTCAAACTTTTTCTGATTGAAGGCTCCTTTCAATGAACTTAAGCACTTGCAAACTTTCCCTTAAGCTTAGTCAAAGAAATCACCCATTGATGAACTAAGCTATCGGGGAACTAAAGGGTTCATGAACTAGGAGTTTTCCTGACAAAGCTCCCCTTTGACAAACTTTTCAAAATGTGAACTTCCTTTTATGACTAGTTGGCAAATTGTTAAATTGGGTAACTGTTGGGTCAATGAATTGCTAGATCGGCGAACTATTGGGTCGATGAATTGAGTAGTTTACAAACTAAAGAAATCATCGACTGGTTATAACTTAGCTAGTTTTTGCCCAATCTTCACCAAAATGAAACTGGGAATACCCAATTGAGTATTTAACAAGATGATGTCTTCAATTTGGCCCAACATATCTAAATTTTCTCTTTAAATACAAAAACCAACTCTGCAAAGAAAAACAAAGCCAAACAACTTAGAAGATAAAACATATTTTTTGGTGACAAAGGATTGCTAGTGAACCCGGATGCTCTTGCATCACTCAAAGAGATAGATTAAATCCATCCAAGACCACAACACTCACAACAAATAGTAGAAGAGAAAGAACAATGCTCTTAGGATCATCCAACAAGAGAACATCATACAACAAAACATCCAAGCGAATGAGGATAGATTATAATGCTCTAGACTCTCCAACGAGCAAAATGGTTTACCCACTAGACATTGGAACCTTAGAAATCCAAACAACATACATAATATTAGTGACCCTTTAGGTCATATAATTATCTCCACCACAATATCCCTAGAATGAGCTTGTCAAATATTAATCCATAGAAGGCCCATAGACCGACCGACCACCCTCTATGAAGTTCTACTACCCCACGAACATAACCACCCTCGAGTCTCACCTCCACTCGATTAGATTTTTCCATGAGAGTGAGAATGACCTGGAGGTCGCCCATAGCAAGGAGAGGGGTTCATGTGTGATATTAAGGCTAACTTATTTGCATTGTGCTTGAGTCATGTTTTAAATAATACAGACACAACATCTTAGCATGGTTGAAAAAAACATCTCTAAGTAACAAGGATGACTACTTAGAAAAATCTCCTAAACCATTTTCTTTAAATCAATAGCTCGTCAAAATATTAAGAGGTGTTTAACAACAAATCAAATCAAAATCGCATAAGTTGTTTATTTAGTCACATTGACTTAAATAAGGGTTTTGTCCCTTTTTAAAACATCTTTACAAAGATTAAAAAACCTTATCTTAAGGTTGAGCCCTAGGATCACAACAAAAGTGTTTATTACTATCAAACTAATGTATCTTCATGTCCTTTCCATCAATTCTCTTTTTAACACAAAAACTTATAAAAATAACTTTATATTATGATAGGCAAGTTCATGCCCCAGTGCCACAAATACAAGCAAAACCTTCACAATAAACAAAAATTTTCCTCTTAGAAAGAGAGGGTTGTACCATGTTGATTAAAAAGTCAAAATAAACATGGATAAAACCTAGGATGGAGTGAAAACAATCTTAAATATGAACACTTCTTACTTTTCTTGCTTCTACTCTTCCCCTAAAATCTAGCTAATGCATTTCCTTTTGTTTCATCATGGATTTTTAATGTTGGATAGTAAAATTTCCTATCTAAAATAATCATCATGTATGGTTGGAAATTTTAGTTCCTAACCATGCATGAAATCCTCTAATGGTGTCTCAATTTGCTAAAAAACATAACCAATAAAACACAAAAACCTAAATTCCATCCATGTAAAATGCTTAGGTAGTTTCCTTCAAGTTTTTCACAAGTTCATGGCTACCAAAAATTCTCTCTCAATAACTCATGCAAAGGATTTGGAAAGATTACAACCTCACAAGCAAAGAAGACTTAGACAAACACTTCAAATATAGCTTCAAACCCTACTAACCACCAAGGAAGCATGAAAACATAAGTTTAAAGTCAATTTTTAGAAATATTATTCCAAATCCATTTTAAAAAAGTATTAAATCATTCATCGTTTCTTTCAAATGATTCCATATTATAATACCATTCAAAGCATATATCATTAGAAGCACAAAAATGGTGATCAATGAAAACAAGAATTTGTCAACTCTATTAAACATGCATACATAAGTATAATGCATTATAATACAAAACAAATATGACAAGAAAACTTAGGTGGTATGTGCATTGATCTCTCAATTGTTTTCACCTAAGGATTAAGTTCCTTTCTCTTGTGATACTCTCCCTCAGTTTGGATGCTAATCAATTTCTACAAATATGCACTATGATACATGATTATTCATTTTGATAAATCAATAATGAAATTTGTAACAAACAATGATGATTAAATCCATAATCACTATTATCATTTATCAATTAAGCATGCTACCAAATCTAATAAAATTTATAAATTAATCATCATCATTTGTAATCAATTAATAATAATGTTTTCTTTTAGGGGATATGGCAACAAATGATTGATGAATCTTCTACACCACAAGCTAGAGGATAAAATCAATTAAAAGATGATTTGGGATTGCATGTGAATGGAGAGATCAAATGAAGCTCCTTTAGGTTTCTAGTCTAGCATGTCTATCCAAAATTATGTACTGAAAGTTAGTGGGCAACTATATTTAGGCAACATATGCATGGTGAACTCGATCATGACACATCTTTTATCCTTGGTTGTATGCACATTGCTCATCACAATTGATTCAAACAAAACTTAATGTTTTTGTTTGGGGTGCAAGTATTTAAATTTATGTGCTCATATATAATGTGTTTGGGTTGATGCATAACATTTTGCTTATCTTTGATACTAAAATCATAGGTGATTTTAGTATTGTGCATTATGGGTTCTCTCTAACTTGTGGTTGCTATCTATGGGATGCACTCAATTTCACTAGATATTTCATATAGTGGTATATCACTATATGAGATTTAATTCCAAAAATTATTTCTCATTTGTCTATGTGCCTTGTTAATAATCTCACATGGATAGTGATTGTGCAAAAGAGTTAGTTTACAAGACATTATCTGCATTAAAATCTTTGTCAATAAAAAAATAGGTATAGTAATTCCCTAGGTTGATGCTTTAGCTCTTCCCTCATGACATTAACATTATTGTTCTTTTTATGTTATGCTTTATACAATCTCTCTAGATTGTGCCTTTTATCAATATGATGCCTATTATAAGTATTTGCATACAATTATGATGCAATTTAGTTCTTCATTAATAATCTCATTATATGTATTTTAAATGAATCACATACTTGACAATAGTGAGAAAAGGTGGTTTTATGGGGCACTACTTGGACCAAATTTTTGTCAACTTGGAAGTGATATTTGAGGTATAACTCCCACACAAACATGTTAGCATCACCATGTATGTGTTAGCATCCTCCCTCTCTTTGGTACTAACATTGATCATAATTTTAATGTCATGTCTTCTAGGGCCTCTCCAAGGTATTGTTGTTTATCGATAATTCAGTAGTATAGTAATTTATTAAAAAAAATTTA
Organism: Cunninghamia lanceolata; assembly: GCA_027924645.1. NCBI lineage: Eukaryota > Viridiplantae > Streptophyta > Pinopsida > Cupressales > Cupressaceae > Cunninghamia > Cunninghamia lanceolata. The sequence goes on along the minus strand of BSBN01000071.1, from coordinate 5,639,322 downwards.
CCAAGGTTCTCAATAAAATAAGATAAGGCCATAGGGAAGAAAGTGCACTAACTAAATAAAGGAAACTACAAGAACCACTACATTAGTCTATATGCAAACACAAACTATGATGGAAATGAACATAAACAATGAAGTTTATAAATACGATAATTTTTTACCATTAAAGGGCATAAAAATAATAAATATCACTTGGAGATCCATAGCCCTACAAGTTCTTGAGTGTTAGGGGCATGGACATTCATTGGGTTGTTGATGCTTATAGTCATTTGAACAAGTGAAGTGAAGCCTTACTTTAGTGTACATACCATAATGTGGATGTCTTTTGAGTTGGTGTTGATAGTTGCTCGAATCTTTGTAGAGGCTTTATACACCTCCTCCACTTTAGAATTTCTAAGCTGAAAATGGTCCTCTATCTTTGGTAGAGTTAGTCATTGACTATGTGCATTTGTAAAATTGTTTTTAAGTGGAAAACTCCCTCTCCAATTTCATTCACCATTTGTCATATGTGATATTTGACATTAAGATGCTAGATAATTCTGAGTTGATTGCCAACACTCCCATTGTAACAATAATAGGTGTTTTATTATATTTTTGATGCAAGAGCATCTAGAGGTGTAAGAGAAATCTTGCATCACGCAAAAAAAAGATGTTGATTCAAAATCATCGATGTTGTTTTCATTTCTTTTCAAAATTAGTGTTTCTGGTTCTGTAAGCACAAGAATCATGCACTGCCTCCATGAGGACCCAAGCTATGATGATTCAAATCCTTGTCATGTACATGTAAGTGTGAAAATAAATCCTTTGAGTAGTAGGCCTCTTGATGATGTGTCCTCTTTTCTTGTCTTATGTCGTTTCTTCCTTGTCGATTTCCCTCCATCCCCATTTGCGACGCTTTTCGACACTTGTTGCGACACTTGTCAACTTGCATTTTCTGGCTTTTGACCTTGATCCTAAGCCTCATGAGTGTCTTGTAGGTGAGTTTTCACCTCTCCCCTTTGTTTTTCCTCTAGTGCACCTCATAGAAGCCTTCTAGAGGTCCCCTGATCCATCTCCCACTGACAGTTTTTGTTTTCAACCAACCAATCCAAATCTCCCCTAGAGATCCTATAGACACAAGTGGAGATTTGGATTCTTCCACATGACTGACCTGTTTCTTGATGCAGAACCCATCCTTTTCCTATCTTCTACCATCTACTAACCTATTTTTCTACATTTGACCCTGTCCAGCCTAGCCTGGATCTCCCCCGGGCGACCCTACTAGTAAAAGGGGTGACCCTATTGTTTTTGGACCCGCAGAAAAACTCAAGTTTCTTTCTCGTTTTTGCTTTGTTTTCACCCATTTTTCTTTTTGTTTGCATATTTTTTATCCTTGATATAGAGCTAACTATTTCATGCACCCACACATGCATAACTAACTCTATTTGATCTCAAATTAATTCTCTAATCAATCTCATGCATTCCCTCACCTCCATTTCCTCTTCAGTGATAAGCTATCATTGTTTCATCACTCTCTAATTAGTTGAGTTCATTGGGTAATCAACCTTGTTAACTCCCCAATCTATTCTTGTTAACTCACCAATCAAATGAGTTAACTCTCCAATTAATCCCTTCTTCTAAACCTATAAATACCCCCCTCCCCCAAGCACAAAGGGAGGCAAATTCATTGTGCACACAACTCTTGCCAATTTGATCTCCAACTTAGCATTCAAATGCTCTTACGGGACGAAGGTGCCTTTTGCTTCATTTGTTCAACCAAGTAGTATCACGCTGCTTCATTCTATGCCATTGTGCTCAATCCAAGCTCTCACTGAGCTCATACAATCTTCATAAAAGCTTCTTTTGCTTCTTTGGGTCATTTTGTTGTCAAGAGGATTAGCTGCTGCCACTGAAAGATTCAAGGTTGCCTATTACAAGGATTGCTGAGGGTAGTGGAGTCAACAAATCTTCATTTCTCTCAGGTTCCTTCATTGGTTTCATTGCTTTCATAGTAATTAGATAATCATATTTGCTCTTGGGAATAGTAACACATTGCTTTTTCCTTGATAGATTAGATCTTGCATGTTAGATTAATCACTTTCATATTTCTAGATCTACATTATTAGAAAAAACATTTTTCCCTTTTCTTAGATTAAATTGCATTCAAAACATCAAAAACCCAAAAAACATAGGTTAACATTGCATTGGAAAAGTCATATAGGATTGCACACATATTTCCTTTTCATAGATTAGAAGCATTTCTATTTCCAAAATACTCTAAAAAACACCAAAAAGATGTTTTGCATATCATTTAGTTTGCATGCATATAGAAACATTAGAATAGACAAAATTGCAAACCCTTAATTCCATCACGAGGTAATAACAATTCAAATGATTCCAAACAAACCCTTGATTTCAACACAAGGTACAAGAAAAGTCAAAACACAACCCCTAGGTCAAAAAACCCTAGGTCAAAACCCTAGGTCTAGTTAAGGTTAGTAATCACACGACTTCCTCTCTCCTGATTCATGAATGTGCTTAGGAGTAAGAGGAGAGTGGGTGAGGGCTATCCATGACGAGATTGAGGAGATCCATCCAAGACCATAGCAATAGACGTTTGTTCTACCACAAGGAGACCCATTTGTCCTCTTGTTGTTGGAAGAAACTAGACAATGATAGATACAACAAGAATTCTTACAACGCCTACAAAGACAAGAGGCCATCAACGAAAACAACTATTCCCCACACAAAGGTGGAATTTAAGGAATCCAAACAGAAGAAGAGAAACCAGTGACCCTTCAGGTCATAGGGTTATCTCAACTACAACAGCAATTGAGTGAAACATACAACAAAGCACACAACAACAAAGGCCACAATACTTGCCGACCCCTCTCCGTGAAGTCCAGCTCTCCAACGAGCCAAACCCTCGCCGTGTTTCACCTCATCTCGACTGGCTAAGTCCACGTGAGTGAGAGTGACATGGCGATTCACCCCGTGGCAAGGAGGGAAAGGGTCTGTGTGCATGCCAAAATATGACCTGACAGCCCTCAAGCAACCAGAGTCACAATTTCGATCATACATGTTCCATAATTGCTTGAATAATGATGTAGAACCCTCAATTTTTCTAAACTGCTAAAAATAGCAAACTACTATTTTTGGAAAGTTTGCATTTGGGCAAGGTTTGAAGTGAACATTTACAGGAAGCTTCGTAAATGAAAAATAATACCTTTGGCGAAGGAATCAGGCAAAGATCATTTGTGGGTTAAAAGATATTAAAGTTTCTGTTTCTCAAAAAATGCTTGAAAATTATTCAAATTTAGGTTTGAGGCACTAAACAGCCCCATACAGGCCCAAAAATGGGCAGAACTGGCATGGTGGGTTCTTAGCGTGTAGAGCACTCCACGAGGTTTCTGACAATTCAAATGGTTCATCAATTGGACACTCAGATTAAAAGTTATGGCTCCCAGAAGTTGACCTTTTTTTGGAGGGAGATGCAAAATTTGAAATTTAGCTAGAGGCCACCAAAAAGGCTATTAATAACCATTTTTGGGAACACTTGGCAATAGTAGAGATAAGGAGGAAAGTATTCAATCAAGAATAGGTGGGAAAACATAAACCCTAGTTGATTTGGGTTACAGAAAGGCAGAAGGTTCTAGAGTCTTGAGATATGAAGTTGTAATGTGTTGCAGCCTATGGAGGATTCATCCTCTGATTCTATTTGAGCTTCTGTAATGTAATGAGTTGTCTAAAATCAATAAAATAACATTCTATTTTTTGTGTGCAATTTCTGTTGTTGTGTGTTTTATTATTTACCCCCTTCATCAAGTGGTATCAGAGCAAGGGTTCCTGAGTGTGTAGACAGATCACCGATCGTGAGGCAGTTTGCACCAAGACTTGAGGTTGTGGGTTTGCTGTAGAGATTAAAATTCTTCTACGAAGAAACTGTGTTGGGGGAAATGCTTTGATGGATGAGGGTTTTAGGGCCCTGCAAAGGCGAACCAACGCATTGCAAGAGGAGTTGCGAAGAGGGTTTGAGCTGAGAATAAGAGAAGAAAGTGAAGATGAGGCTGAAGAAGATCTATCTGAGGAAGAACAAGAAGTTGCGGGGGATCTTGCAGAAGTTAGGTTGTTGAGGGCCATTTCAAAAATTGGAAAGAGGTCCAAGATTGAAGTTCCTACCTATTTTGGAGATTTGAATCCAGAACATCTTATTGATTGGATCAATGATATGGAAGAATATTTTGAGTATGAAGATGTGGAAGATCTAGAACAGGTCAAGTTTGCAAAAACAAAGTTGAAGGGCCATGCCAATATTTGGTGGAAGGAAGTCCAGTTGGAGAGGAATAGAAGAGGAAAATGAAAGATTGCCAGATGGGATTAGATGGTGGAAAAATTAAAGAAGCAGTTCATTCCTGTGGATTATGAGTTGGAGTTGTTGAAGAAGCTGCAAGGATTGAAGCAAGGTAACAAGTCTGTTAAGGAGTATACAAAAGATTTTTATAAGATTACTACCAGGACAGGCCATGCAGAAGCCAATAAGGAGAAGGTAGCTCATTACATTAATGGGTTGAGGCCAAGCTGAGCCTGGTTAGAATGACCACCATAGAAGATGTGTACTAGTTTTCCCTGAAGGTGGAAGAGAAGCTGAATAAAAGATTCAAAAGAAAGCAAAGAGGAAGAGGTCAAGGTGGAAGGATTGGTGGAAGATCTTATGGAGGCTGAAATGAAGATCAAAAGAAAAATGAAGAAGCTGGCACCAGTTGAAATCAGAGAGGAGATAATGCGTACTGCCCTCATGACCAAAACAATGGTGAGCAAAGAAGAAGAGGAAGAGGCTGACTTGGGCAAGGACCTGGAAGAGGAGGTTTTAGAGGAACTTGTTTCCAATGTGGAGAAGAAGGGCATCGAGCATATGAGTTTTCGCAATATCAAGGAAGGATGAATAGAAGACCTGAAGGTAATGTACAGGTTGCACATGTAGATGAAGATGCATAGTCTGAGCATTTTGAAGATGCTGAAAGGGGAGAAACCCTAGTTGTTAGAGGAACCTTGTTGAATGAGGAGAAAGAACCAGATCAAAGGAAGAGTTTATTTTGCACAAGGTGTAAATGTGAAGGTAAGTGTTGTGATATTATTATTGACAGTGGAAGCACTAACAATCTTGTTTTAGAAGAGGTGGTTAACAAGTTGAAGTTGATAAGAAGAAAAAACCCACATCCGTATGGGATCACATGGTTGCAGAAGGACCATAGAGCTTTGGTCAATGAGTAGTGTTTATTCAAGTTCAAGATTGGGGACTATCATGATGAGGTGCTGTGTGACATCATATCGATGGATGCATGTCATATGTTATTGGGAAGGCCATGGTAGTATGATAGATGCACTATCCATGATGGCCATGCAAACACAAATTCCCTAACAAAGGATGGAGTTTGTCATAAGTTGAAGCCCTTGAAGGAGGTGGAAGAAAAGGTATGTAGTACTACTAGGATTTGCTTGGTAGATGGTAGGAAATGTTTGGAGGGTATGAAGCATGAGCGTCATTGCTTTGCATTGATTCCTAAGATCAGTCAAGAGAAATGTGAAGATGTACCATCATAAGTCTCAGATCTGTTGGAAGAATTTAAAGACATTGTCTCTGATAATGTACCAGAAGGTTTACCACCGGTGAGGAAGATAAGTAATCAAATGGATTTGATACCAAGAGCAAGTTTGCCGAATAACGCAGCCCATACAATGACTCCTGCAAAGAATGAAGAGCTAAACATACAAGTTCACAAGTTGTTAAGGAAAAGACTGATAAGGGAGAGCCTAAGTCCATGTGTGGTACCTGCAGTACTAGCACCAAAGAAAGATGGGAGTGGAGAATGTGTACAGACTCCCAAGCCATCAACAAGATCATGATCAAATACATATTTCCATTACCAAGAATGGATGACATAATGGATAGTTTAAGTGGATCCAAGTACTTACAAAGATTGATCTCAAGAGTGGGTATCACGAAAACCAAATCAAAGAAGGAGATGAATGGAAGACAACTTTCAAGACAAAGGAAGGTTTGTATGAGTGGTTAGTCACGCCATTTGGGCTAACCAATGCACCGATCACATTCATGCGGCTCATGAATGAGGTATTGAAAGAGTTTTTGGAAAATTTTGTTATTATTTATTTAGATGACATTTTGATTTTTAGTAAGACTTGGGAGGAGCGTCTGATGCATATTAAAAGAGTTTTAGAGAAGCCGAGGGAGGAGAAGTTGCTAATTAATATGAAGAAATGTAGTTTTGCAAAGGAGTTGGTACACCTGGGATTTGTTGTCTTAGAGGAAGGTCTTAAGATGGACCCAGAGAAGGTGAGGGCTATCATTGAATGGCCTATGCCAAGGAGTGTTACAGAGGTACGATCTTTTCATGGTTTGGCAAGTTTTTATAAAAAAAAAATTATCAAGAATTTTAGTAGCATTTGTGCATCCCTAACTGAGACAATGAGAGGGGATGGAAAAGAGTTTAAATGGACTACGGGAGCAAGCAAGGGCTTTGATACATTGAAGCAGAAAGTCACAGAGCAACCTATTTTGACACTTCCATATTTCAATAAGGTATTTTAGGTAGATTGTGATGCTAGTGGTAGTGCCATAGGAGTTGTTTTAAGCCAAGAAGGTAAGCCTATTGCCTATTTCAGCAAGAAGCTTAATGATGCCAAGAAAATGTATTTTTTTTATGATCAGGAGTTTTATGCAATAGTTCAAGCTTTGAAGAAATAGAGACATTATTTATTACCAAAAGAGTTTATTTTATATACTGATCATCAGGCTTTACAATATCTTACTAGTTAAGGGAAGTTGAACCAGATACACTTAAAATGGGTTGATTTTTTGTAGAGTTATACTTTTGTTTTGAAGCACAAGAGTGGGAAGTCCAATAGAGTTGCAGATGCCTTGAGCAAAAGGCAAAATTTGTTGACAAAAATGAAGATAGAGGTTGTTGGGTTCGATGAGCTCAAAAGTTTATATCCTGAATATCTAGATTTTGTGGAGGCTTGGAAAGCTTGTTTGGAACCTGTTACTTTGGACAGGACAAAATGGTTGGATTTCATAATCCAAGATCGCATGTTGTTTAAAGAAAGCCAGTTGTGCATTCTAAGGAGTTCCATGAGAGAGAACCTGATTAAGGAGAAGCATAGTCGGGGATTAGTTGGACACTTTAGTTGAGATAATACCATTGCTATTGTTGGTGAGAATTACTATTGGCCACAATTGCAGCAAGATGTGAGGAAATTTATGCAGAGTTGCATAGCGTGTCAGATGGCAAAAGGAACAAGTCAGAATATAGGGATATATCAACCATTACCTATACCAGAGAAGCCATGGGATGATATTAGTATGGATTTTGTTCTAGAGGACATGATTCCATTTTTGTGGTGGTGGACAGATTCTCAAATATGACACATTTTATTCCTTGTAAGAAGACTAATGATGCTGTTCATATTGTAGAGTTATTTTTTAGAGAGGTGGTGAGACTACATGGTCTACCTAAGAGCATAGTTTTAGATTGAGATACCAAGTTTGTTGGTTATTTTTGGAGGACAATGTGTGAGAAGTTGAAGACAAATTTTAAGTTCAATTCTGCACACCATCCATAGACTGATGGACAGACGTAAGTGGTGAATAGGAGTTTGGGTACCTGCTACGATGCTTAGTAGGAGATAAGCCCAAGGGATGGGATTTAATTTTACCACAGGCAAAATTTGCTTATAATAATTCTATCAATAGGAGCATAGGTAAATCACCATTCCAAATTGTATATGGGAGTAGTCCAAGAAATGCTATAGAGTTAAAGAAGCTAGACAAGGGAGAAAAGATAAGTGTCAAAGCTGAAGACTTTGCAGAACACCTGAAGAATTTGCATGAAGAGGTGAGAAAGCACATTAATAAGATGAATATTTAGTACAAGGCTAAGATAGATTAGAAGAGGAGATATAAGGAATTCCAAGTTGGAGATGAAGTCATGGTTCACTTGAGAAAAGAGAGGTTTCCAGTTGGAACATATAATAAATTGAAAATGAAAAAATTTAGACCATGCAAGATTTTGAAGAAGCATGATTTAGAAAATGCATATGAGGTAGAGCTACCAAGTGGGATCAACATTTCCCCTATTTCCAACATTGTTGATTTATCAAAATATCATGAAGGTGGAACAAAGGATGGACCAATAGAAGAACAGTGGAGTATTCTGGCATCTACTTCAAAGGAGGAGATAGAAGAGATATTGGATAGCCGTGTGGGAAGGAGTTCTCAGAATAGGCAATATGAAGAATATCTGGTGAAGTGGAAAGGAAGGCCTGTTGAAGAGTCTTCCTAGTTATCTAAGGTAGAAGTGAACCATTTGGGGTTTTCCTCAAACCCTTGAGATGTGATAAGGTCACTTCTCAAAATTACCCTGGGTGTTTGATGCAAGAGTATCTAGAGGTGTAAGAGCAATCTTGCATCACCCAAAAAAAATATGTTGATTCAAAATTCTTGACATTGTTTTCATTTCTTTTCAAAATTATTGTTTCTGGTTCCATAATCGCTTGAATAATGATGTAGAATCTTCAGTTTTTTCTGAACTGCTAAAAATAACAAACTGCTATTTTTGGAAAGTTTGCATTTGGGCACGGATTGAAGTGAAAATTTACAAGAAGCTTCGTAAATGAAAATAAGACCATTGGCGAAGGAATCAAGCAAAGATCATTTATGGGCTAAAGATATTAAAGTTTCTGTTTCTTGAAAAAAATGCCTAGAAATTATTCAAATTCAAGTTTGAGGCACTAAATGGCCCCGTACGGGTCCAAAAATGGGCAGAACTGGTAGAGCGAGTTCTTAGCGCTTAGAGCACTCTACAAGATTTCTGAAGCTTCAAATGGTTCATCAATCGGACACCTGGATCAAAAGCTATGTCCCCCAGAAGTTGACTTATTTTTGGAGGGAGATGCAAAATTTGAAATTTTGGGAACCCTTGGTAGTAGTAGAGATAAGGGGGAAATTGTTGAGTCAAGAATAGGTGGGAAAACAGAAACCCTAGCTAATTTGGGTTATAGAAAGGCAGAAGGTTCCAAAGTCTTGAGATAGGAAGCTGTAATGTGTTGTAGCCTGTGGAGGATTCATCCTTTGATTGTATTTGAGCTCTGTAATGTAATGAATTGTCCAAAATCAATAAAATAACATTCTATTTTCTGTATACAATTTATGTTGTTGTGTGTTTTATGATTTACCCCCTTCATCAATTTTTTGGGAGGACAATCTTCAACTATCTATCCAACACAAGAGATTAAATTTATCATGATTAAGAAAGTCATGCACATTAAATTTTTTGATAAGGACACTCAACTACTTTTTGGGTAAGGACGAAGAAGTGTTTGAAGTTGGCATTATTACGTTATATATGATTGTGATATGCAACACTAATCTTGTAATTAGTCATTATTACAACCATGCAAATGCCACAACAATAATGATATATTTGGCTCCAGTTGAGTAGACATTAATATAAATATAGACACAATCTCCCAATAAATCATAGTCACAATGTGAGCCCTTTTCCAAATTTGAAGGCTCCAATTATTACTCTTAGTCTAAGTTACAGTAAGGCTAATGATGTCATGTTTGGTGAATAATCACGATTCCATTAAGTAGCATAAGTGTAAGAAATATAATGCCTTATGTGGGAAAGAATATTAGTGTAGTATAAAGAACTGACCTTTAAGCCAAACATTACCAACACACCATAGCACCTGTTGCAAATGTGAAGTTGTTCTTTTTTTAAAAATATTGTGTCCTTAGAGGCTTTTGGGTATTTAAAGATTTTACCTCATTTAAATTCTCTTGTAATTTTGACAACTACATAGTCCATAGAATTGATGCTTCAAAATTCTAGTTGTAAAATATGTCATCACTATGGGCATTGAACCCTAGTATTTGATGACAATAATATGGTAATCCTCATGGGTTTTATGATTAAATATTTTTCAAATTATAACAAACCAATTTCTTTCATTGGATTGTGTAGTCATTCATAACAAAATCATTTATTTGTACCCTTTTTTAATTTCTTGGGGTAATACGTACCATGAGGAATCTAAGTGGAATAATCTTTTAGAGAATTAAAAATATCAAGTCTATTTCCTATCTTGTAGCTGCAATATATACTATGTCATTCAACTTGTAAGCCATTGAATACAATGGCACATCTTTATGCTAAGCTATTTCTATTTGGGACTTCATTTTGCATTTATACTCTCTTTTGCTACTCTATTTCATGTGTTATTTTGTATGTCCTTATAGGGGACTCTTTTTTTTTGGAACCATTTTTAATTTTTGTTGGAACCATTTTTAATGAAGTTTGGTAGGATGGATCATAAAAACTATTTTTGTTTTACTCTACCTTAAAACTACCCTTAGAGGGGTATTCATTTTTTCAAATTCAACTAGGGTTTATGGTCGTAAATAATTTTGGACTCCCTTTAACTTAAGGTTCCACCAAACTTGTCTATGATTCACACCCAAAATCTTTTGTCTTTCTTTAATTTAGAGTTATTGTTTAAATGGGTATTAACTATGCCAATCTCAACCTAGGGTAGGTTTCAACTTCTTCTAGTTTTAAACATCTAGGTATGCACTCCAAAAACTAGTTGACCATATCACAAGTTAAACCACTACCATTTTACTCATTTATATACCTTTTACCAAATTTGATGTAAGAGAAAATTGTGCAACCCACACAACATCCCACATACAAAGGTTGTATTTATACCCACATTTTGAAAGTACCTATAGTTAGATTACCCCATGTTTGGATCACAACTCTAATCCATGGGGGGTAAGGACAATTTATCCCCCAAGTAAATTTGTGGTGTTCACATCCCTTAAATCACAAAGAGGTGACATTACATATTGGTTTGTGTAGAGGAAAACTAATGCATTGTAGACTTAATGAAAATTCAGGGGTAAACCTATCTAAATAGTCCACTCTATCATTCCTACATTGAATTATCGACCAAGGAGCATAAGCTCATGATGATGCCCACACTATATATGCCTTCAAGACTTGTTTCTATCATAAACTAAGTCATATAGACTTATTCTAATTAACTTAATTTACTGAAGTTCAAAGAAATGAAAGAACAACAAAAACAGTTAAAAATCTAGTTGCTACGGGTACCTTCAGCATAAGTTGAAGATAACTATATTCAACAGAGAATTACAAAATTAACTCAAAATACACAGACTGATAAAAGAATTGACACTAATCTCCGGAGGACTCCAAATATGTATTCTATTCATGGATCACAACTACTCGAAATAGCAATTAAGATATCTTACTCATTCTACAATGTAGCTTTTATAAAATAACATGAAATACTTTTAACCAGAAATGCATGAATAAATAAGAGAAAATACAAGGTGAGAGTTAGTACCTTGAGTGGCCAGCTCAGGGAACTATCTCACTTAATCTGGAAACTAAATCTACTTCAGATTCTCATAACACATAGTTGTATTCACTTCATATTAGAAACATGATCTTTTTCAGATTGTATTCAATAAAACATGTCTGGATAAAAATAGAGTAACTGTTGAGTAATTGCAAAAATAAAGCAACTTGGAAAGAAAATATTCTCTAACTTCCCATCGAACTCATTCCTCCTAACGTATACAAAAACAAGAGAGTAAGATGTAACTACCAACTAACTTGATCATCAATTCATCCCTAGATATCATGGTATAGGTTTGAGATCAATTTATTATTCTAACTAAAACAAACGAAGCAGAGTCCTGCTCAAACATAAATTCCTATTCAACGGCTCTTGAATGAAAACACACAAGCTATGATTAGAATCCTAAAGCAAGTCTTCTTCTTCACTTGTATTTATTCCTCCATGATGATCACGTTCAGCTTCAGTTGGTGCTTAGCTAACTTCCTTCAATGCTCTGTCTTGCAATGTGCTACGAATTCTCCTCTCCTTAATGCTACCAACTTGTTGCTGCACAGGGTTAATCCATAAAACATATGCATACAAAATAGCCTTCATAATTAATCCACAAAATCCCATTTATATACATACATACTTATGTCTAACTCATGCAATTGACAAATATTATCACCATGTTTCATATTGGCATATTAAGTTCAAGGTTTGTAGAATATATATAAAAGACAACATATTATGGTAGTAATGTCTTAGAAAAGTATCTGAAATAGCATAGGTATAAAGTCTGGAAGCATAAGAAATAGCATAAAAGAAGTCAACATTTGAACCCATCATTTCCCCCCAGCTTAGACTTTTGCTTGTCCTCAAGCAAAATATTCAATAAAACACCTAGGGGAAAGGTTATAATGCAAAGTTGTCTGCCTCAGATCCATATCTTCTCTGATCCCCTTTCCCTGCTTGAGATAGAATCCATTGTAGCATGCAAGTTTCTCCAACCTGATCAATTCAACATGCCTGCACTCATCACCTCTTCCTCCTGCCCAATGTGGCATTGGATAAAGAAGAATAGGAAGGTGATAAGTAAGGGGTAGCCATTCCACTTTTTTTTGCTCTGAGATCTAGATGTACCTATGCAACCCCTCAAACATATTCATAAAGTTGTGAAGAGAATGAGGCTTTTTCTTTCGCAACTCTAGGGTCAAAATATCCCATCTATTCTACACATACCTTTTACAATTCTGAATGATAGATACTGCCAACCGTTGTATTCTCCTATAATCCCTTAGTCTTAAATCCATAATTACCTTACCTGCACCCTTATGAGAAAGTAGTGTTAGCCATTGGGTCAGGATTACTTTGGGATCTAATGCTTCTTTCCTAATCTGTAGTGGCATTTTCTTTTCCTATTCCTCATATCTATCCATCAACTCCCCTCTGAGCTACTCATTTTTGAGATAAGACATTAGTTCTCTGACTTGAAGATCACCAGCATAGATCAAGGGGTTCCACTCTGTATCTTCATCCATCAAATAATTGTGCAAACAATATTCACACAGCTGATCTTGTTCTTCCAAACTGACTCTTTGAAATTACTGGAAACAATCATGCCTTCAATAGATGGAAATGGACTGATCATTAATGAATCTATTAATTGAAAACTAAGAAACTTTTCTTTGAGAAATAAGGCATAAACTTTTGGTGGAGGTCTGCATTCTATGATTTGAATTGCCCTATCAACTACCTATGTTAGCTTCCCTTCCAACCTTTTTAACTCAGCACATTTACTGTCTAATGATGTACTAAGAATTTGTTTCTCCTTTTCCCATCTTTCTTTTTCTTGCTTGAATTCATCATTGAACTTCATCAATTCAAAACTGATAGATAGAACAGTGAGGAATGTTGGAGGTCTTATTACAGGAGGCTATAGGATTGGAGCTTCTTTTTCCTCATTTTCAATTTTACTCTCAATTACTTGTGCTAAGAGATCCATGTTAGATCCATGACCATATGTCTAAATCTTTGCCTCTAATTCTTTTATTCTTATCTCTTTCTCCCTGTTGGGTTTTTCTCTCTGAATCAGCAAAGGGTTTGCCAATTCCAATGCACAGGCAGATTTGGCCAACAAATATAGGAGGTTGCGTGAGTTGCCTCCCCTTCACTTCTGGTTCTGCCGCACCAAGGGGGGTATCCCTATAGCTAAAGATTTAACCTTGACTCACCCAATAGAAAGATTTAGCCTTTTAGTCACTGGCAGAATACTCTCATGTTTGGACTAAGATTTGCATGATAAATCACAAGTTTGGCAATGTTCTTGGACATATCTAACTAGTTAGGAATGAGAGTATGCAAGGGTCCTATTTCTAATCCTACAAACTAATAGGTTGGAATTATGAAATGATTTGTATTTATGTTTTGGATGCAAGACAAGGGTTTTTGGATCATAACTATTACACAAGGGCAGGCCAGTACCTATCTCAGGGCAAGGAATCAACTAGACGTATACATGTGAATGATTTGCACAAACTCAACAGAGATTCAAGTTTTAAGGGGTTAGATTGGTGCTTGCCTTACAATCATCACCCAAGAATGAGTATTTAGCAATCTCTACTTACAAATATCTCTGCTGCCATACATTCTTCCTCATACTTAACCTAAAACAGTTTAATCCACTCCTTGAATGGAGGTCAGAAGTTAAGAATGCAATACAGAAATCTATATCCTAGAATCTTAGTAACCCTTAGCAACCAAATTCAAAAGAAGGGATGCATGCAACCATGGAGACAAATAGCTAAACACATGCCATGAAGCATTTTTCATATAAAAATGACATGAAACTGAACATATATGCAACGTGCATTCAAATGCAACTCATAAACTCACAAAATGAGACAGAACAGCCCAAAAAAGCTTTGTTTTCATTATTTCCTCCAAAAAAAATTCCCAAGTCGTTCACCACTTTAAAAATGAGTGACACAGTCCTCTTATACATCAAGAACTTGCACTCAGCATTAATTACACTATTATCTCAAATCACCCTCAGATACACTGCACCATCAAAATGGCACCAAGAACATTGAATGCACCAGGGAGAAGAAGAGGGAAGGAGCAGTTGAACTCGGGAGACATGCAGCCACCTGAAGATTTTCTCCTTTAAGATGGTAGTTGGCCCGTCAATCCATCAACCCACTGCAATCTATCATTATGGCCGACCTACCTATTTTGAAATGCAGCAGTTTGTTTGTTTTGAAATTCTTCCACTTGGAATGCAGCTGCAGACACGCAGAAATCCCTCCTTCAAAAATTTAAAACAAGGTCATTGATTCCATCCTCTTCATTGCCAAGATCAATGGCTTCAAATCATGCTGATAAGTCAACAACCAATGGAATCATGTCATGCAGGCACATTATCCCCTTTGACTTTTCACAGTGCGAACATACATTTTACCTTTTTCACCCATTTTGCCTTTTATGCCTTCAAATCTTTGTATATGCAAAAGCATGTACATACAACTGCATTTGGACATGTGGCAGCATCTGGTTGGATAACCATCGCCGAGTATTTGCATCTCTGAGTTATCGGGACCCACCACTGCATCCTATCAGCCATTGGAGAAACCGATGATCTATTGTATTCACTTTTGTACCCATGGTTGTATATGCAATTGTATATACATACAATCACCATGCATACAAGGGCAGACCCCAAATCCTTATGAAACAAATTGAAATTGCAATTGGGTCCGGCCTTGTATCAAACTCTTTGTATATCACCTTGTATATCGCACATACAATGTGCAATATACATCCGCGAACCCCAACCACCTATCCACCACAACAAACGTTTCATTTGCATCTGGGATTGTACATGTGCCTTTTGTATCTTGCATTGTATATGCACATACATACAATCGCGGGACATACAACTGGGCTGGCCCCACCATACTTTTGAAGACTGTTGACTTTGACCGCTCCCGCTTTGTATATTTCTTTGTATCTGCCTGTTGTATGTCGGATTGTATATTGGGAACATACAACCCCAATATACAATGGTGGACTTCACCCATTTCACAAATGCAGTTAATTCCTTGGCCGTGTCCACTTGTACATTGACTTGTATATGCGATTGTATATCGACAGATACATACAACGCAAGATACAAAAGAACACATTGACTTTTCAACTCCGCCATTTGTATGTATGCCTGCCAGGCCTGATTTGATAATATTTGAAATCCGAGATTGTAAATTCCGCTTTGTATGTCATATGCAAAAGTCACATACATGCAATCCCTCTGCCGTTCTCCTATGGGCCTGACCACTGCTTAACCAAATTTGAACACATTTGAGATTTGTCGTTGTATCTACCTTGTTGTATATTGAATATACAACACAATATACATGCAATCTTTTTTATACAACCGTAGAATATTCCAAGAATCTACCATGTACATTCACTTTTGCACACCTGGAATTGCACCCAAATATCACATATAAGCCTGATATGCATACAAAGATGCATACAACTGATTTTTTCACCATTCTGAAGCTGATTGAAATTTATTTCGGGTCCGCCAATGTACATTTTCACTTGTACATACAAAGACACATACAAGCGGCCATATACAAAGATACATACATACAACTCTGAAGGCCGAAGAACTTAGGAATTTGAGGGTTTAAATAAAAAGACCAATAGATTTTCAAGCTTTATACCCTAACCCTAGGTAGGCACCAACATTGGCTCTGTCTGGGGACGCATGCCTCTTGCAGGCATGGCGAGAACTCCAGATCTCTGGGATGTAGACTGGGCGCCTTATCCATTGGGCCATGAGTCAAACACTGTACCAACCTGCATCATAGATCACATTTTTGAAACTTCTACCTTCTCATTTACACATTTGTCTTCAAATGATGCCATGATCACTTGGTCATTTACAACCACACAACTGCTATTCATACCAAAGCCTGTGGACATGGAATTCTGTATGTGCACATCCCTCATTTTTTCTGTATTTTCTAAAAACTTGTACGCCATCTACACATCTGTTATCTTGAATTCCTTCAACATTGTAGTAGATCCCTCTTCAAAACCCTCAAAGTATATGCCAATGCAGGCTGGAGTATCAGGTCTGAAGTCTTTAGGGATTTGTGAAAGGGGAACTACAAATCTATGACTAAAATCAATACTGGGCTCTTCATCTTGTCTTCTAATTTCCATTAACCTTACAACAAGATTAGTAGGCTCTCTTGCAAATTCCTTTCTAAAATAGTCAACAAGTTCATCCCAATAGGCAAAGGATCTCTTTAGAAAGCTCAAATACCAATCTCTAGCTCTAGCACCAAAGGATCTAACAAAAAACCTCATCCACATATCCTCATTTCTAAATGAGTGTTTCTCCATGAAGTTGTGAAAGTTTTGGATATGTACACCCCCATCACACACACTGTGTCCACTAAATCTAGGCATTTGATTGTAAATCTGAGCAGGCATACTTTCAACTTCATAGTCAACCCATGACAAATCTAATTGGTCATATAAAGGATCAAAAGAGATGACAAGAGGTTTAGCATTCTGACTGGCAGACACAATAGGGTTACTATTTAACTGAGCTTGTAGAGCCTCTAAGGATATCAACCTTTTCTTTATCTCTTCAATTTTTTTACACAACATTTCATCCCCCACTTGGCTGAGTATGGGTGCATACATATTTGGATTCATGAAAATTTCAATCTCAGACATCTTATGTCTGCCTAAGACCTAAGGCTTCCCCTTGGCATTTAACTTATGCAATAAAACAACAAATACGAGTGGGAAGAAGCCGTGTACCTTTTCTCATCCAGATGCTGAAGTCTTGAACAAAATATTTTTAGATCACAACAACATACATTGGCCTTTCATGTGCACTGAGAACTTTTTTGCGGAGTCACCACTTCTCCAAAGAGGATAAAATTTTCAAACAACTGAAAGCTCATCATAGAACAAATATTTTTCTAAGTTGATTCCACCAGTAGAGCACCATTATTCACATGAAATTTACATATATGTAGCAATGATTGCCCTAGATGCTGGGTCTTCTATATATCCAAATCACTCGACTCTTTCCCCAGCAGAGTTGCCACTTTGTTGGGCTTTTCTCTCCGAATCAGCAAAGGGTTTGCCAGTTCCAATGCACAGGCAAATTCGTCCAACAAATACAGGAGGTTGTGTGAGTTGCCTCCCCTTCACTTCTAGTTCTGCCGCACCAAGGGGGGTATCCCTATAGCTAAAGATTTGACCTTGACTCACCCAATAGAAAGATTTAGCCTTTTAGTCACCGGAAGAATACTCTCATGTTTGGACCAAGATTTGGATGATA
Organism: Cunninghamia lanceolata; assembly: GCA_027924645.1. Classification (NCBI taxonomy): domain Eukaryota; kingdom Viridiplantae; phylum Streptophyta; class Pinopsida; order Cupressales; family Cupressaceae; genus Cunninghamia; species Cunninghamia lanceolata. Next base: position 5,621,525 of record BSBN01000071.1, on the reverse strand, counting down.
AATCACAAGTTTGGCATTGTTCTTAGACATATCTAACTGGTTAGGAATGAGAGTATACAAGGGTCCTATTTCTAATCCTACAAACTAACAGGTTGGAATTATGAAATGATTTGTATTTATGTTTTGGATGCAAGACAAGGGTTTTTGGATCATAACTACTACACAAGGGCAGACCAGTGCCTATCTCAGGGCAAGGAGTCAACTAGACGTATACATGTGAATGATTTGCACAAACTCAACAGAGATTCAAGTTTCAAGGGGTTAGATTGGTTCTTGCCTTACAAACATCACCCAAGAATATGTATTTAGCAATCTCTACTTACAAATATTCCTGCTGCCATACATTCTTCCTCATGCTTAACCTAAAACAGTTTAATCCACTCCTTGAATGGAGGTCAGAAGTTAAGAATGCAATACATAAATCTATATCCTAGAATCTTAGTAACCCTTAGCAACCAGATTCAAAAGAAGGGATGCATGCAGCCATGGAGACAAATAGCTAAACACATGCCATGAAGCATTTTTCATATAAAAATGACATGAAACTGAACATAAATGCAACATCCATTCAAATGCAACTCATAAACTCACAAAATGAGACAAAACAACCCAGAAAAGCTCTATTTTCGTTATTTCCTCCAAAAAAAGAATCCCAGGTCTTCCACCACTTTAAAAATGAGTGACACGGTCCTCTTATACATCAAGAACATGCACTCAGCATTAATTACACTGTCATCTCAAATCGCCCTCAGATACACTGCACCATCAAAATGGTGCCAAGAACATTGAATGCACTAGGGAGAAGAAAAGGGAAGGAGCAGTTGAACTCAGGAGACGTGCAGCCGCCTGAAGATTTTCTCCTTTAAGATGGTAGTTTGCTCGTCAATCCATCGACCCGTATCTCTGCAATCTATCATTATGGCCAACCTACCTATTTTGAAATGCAGCAGTTTGCGTGTTTTGAAATTCTTCCACTTGGAATGCAGCTGCAGACACACAAAAATCCCTCCTTCAAAAATTTGAAACAAGGCCATCGATTCCATCCTCTTCATCGCCAAGATCAATGGCTTCAAATCACGTTGACAAGTCAACAACCAATGGAATCATGCCATGTAGGCGCATTATCCCCTTTGACTTTTCACAGCGCGAACATACATTTTACCTTTTTCACCCATTTTGCCTTTTATGCCTTCAAATCTTTGTATATGCAAAAGCATGTACATACAACTACATTTGGACACGTGGCAGCATCTGGTTGGATAACCATCACCAAGTATTTGCATCTCTCAGTTACCAAGACTCACCACTGCATCCTATCAGCCATTGGAGAAACTGATGATCTATTGTATTCACTTTTGTACCTGTGGTTGTATATGCAATTGTATATACATAGAATCGCCATGCATACAAGGGTGGACCCCAAATCCTTATGAAACAAATTGAAATCGCAATTGGGTCCGGCCTTGTATCAAACTCTTTGTATATCACCTTGTATATCGCACATACAATGTGCAATATACATCCGCGGACCCCAACCACCTATCTGCCACAACAAACCTTTCATTCGAGTCTAGGATTGTACATGTGCCTTTTGTATCTTGCATTATATATGCACATACATACAATCGTGGGACATACAACTGCACTGGCCCCACCATGCTTTTGAAGACCGTTGACTTTGACCGCTCCCACTTTGTATATTTCTTTGTATCTGCTTGTTGTATGTTCGATTGTATATTGGGAACATACAACCCCAATATATAATGGCAGACTTCACCCATTTCACAAATGCAGTTAATTCCTTGGCCGTGTCCGCTTGTACATCGCCTTGTATATGCGGTTGTATATCAGCAGATACATACAACTCAAGATACAAAAGAACACATTGACTTTTCAACTCCGCCATTTGTATGTATGCCTGCTAGGCCCAATTTGATAATATTTGAAATCTAGGATTGTACATTCTGCTTTGTATGTCATATGCAAAAGTCACATACATACAATCCCTCTGCCATTCTCCTGTGGGCCTGACCACTGCTTAACCAGATTTGAGCACCTTTGAGATCTGTTGTTGTATCTACCTTGTTGTATATCGAATATACAACACAATATACATGCAATCTTTTTGATACAACTACGGAATATTCCAGGAATCTACCATGTACATTCGCTTTTGCACGCCCGGAATTGCACCCGAATATCACATACAAGCCTGATATGCATACAAGTGATTTTTTCACCATTTCTGAAGCCGATTGAAATTTATTTCGGGTCCGCTAATGTACATTTGCACTTGTACATACAAAGACACATACAAGCGGCCATATACAAAGATACATACATACAACTCTAAAGGAAGAAGAACTTAGGAATTTGAGGGTTTAAATAAAAAGACCAATAGATTTTCAAGCTCAAAACCCTAACCCTAGGTAGGCACCAACACTCCCTATCCTTCTCCTCATACTATTTCACTTGTTCTTCTAATTGTTTAATTCTATTAAGGGCTTCCTAAAGTTCTTGCCTCATGTTTCTATCTTCTAACAACTCTTTTTCTTGTTCAACATCAAAACTTTCATCCTTACTTTCATTAACATTAAAAATTTCTCTAACAGGGCTGCCAGGAACTGTTTTTCCCATTTTTCTTGCAATGAAAATGTCCTCTGAATTAGAACTAGAGGATGAAGAAACATACCTTTTGCATTTGGCAGGTACACTGGCATCAGTAGGAGTATTCCTAGGGACATTTCCTTCCTTCTCTGAAGCTATGTCCAACAATGTTGGATCTTGCTGCTGCTATGCTTCCTCCTTTTCTACTTCCCCTTGTCCCTCATCAACTCTTTTTCCTACATTATGCCTCCTTAGACTTCCTGAACGCCTAGGTGTGACAGTTTCTAGCTTATCCTCACTTTTTCTCTTTTTCTGATTTCTCCTCTTCTTCCTTTCCCCTGAACCCTTCTCTTTCTCACACTCTTCTTCCTTTCCCCTGAACCCTTCTCTTTCTCAATGCCCTTATGCTTTTCTACATTCTTTTTACTCTACTTCTTCTTAGAAGAAGAAGCATCACTTCTCATAGTTCCTCTCATAGGTTTAGGGTTAGGAATTGAGGTTTCTTCTGCTATCACTGGCATAGTTTCTGGAGGAATTTCCTCCTGTGGCTCTTCTCGCTCAGGCTCAACTTTAGGTTCAACCTCTAGTTCAACATTAGGTTCAACTTCAAGTTCTAGCTCTTGTTGAGGCTCGTCGACTTCTAGCAATTCAGAAATATCCTTGCATTGTTTAAAAGAATCCCAGCTAACCTGTGGGTGCTAGATTCTCAACTTTTAACCAGTAGAGCTACCAAACAATGGTGAGACAATGTAGTCTATGTTTGTCTTTTCTGATACTCAAATTCCATTCTCTTCAACATAGTGTACAGATAATTGGGAACATTAACCAGTTTTTCATGGCGCAGGTGATTCAACAATTTAAAGTGTGCATTATACAATAGGTTATGTCTACCATCACAAGTGAGATATTTGATAATATATGAAGCACATTTCCCTCAAAAGAAAGGAAGGGATAATCTTTTTGTACCTTGTGTGGTCCACTCCAGGTTCTCGCCATGCTTACAGAATTCCTCCCTTGCTGCTGCTGCATCAACACGGGCTGGATACTCAGACTCTAATCGTGGTAATCTAGTGACTTGGGAAATAACTATTTTAGAGGTGTCCACAACTAATCCCCTCACTGTCACTTCGTCATACTACAGAGTTGCTACAAAATCCTTTGCCATATCATTGTCATACTCTGTTAACTTCAGAAAATAGTCTAACCACCCCACTCTAGTAAAGAGTGGGAGAAACAATACATCCTCCAATATCTCCTTATGCACCGATGGTTCTCTTCTGATTACATCACCCCCCATTACACCTATATTCTGCACTAATATCACTTCTCAGTTCTGCCTAATTTCAATTTTACCACATCAGAAAACTGCCTGTCAATACTTCCACCCCCCAACTGTAGCTTTAAAGAAATTTGAAATTTAGCTCACTCACAGGAAAATAACAAGATCACAATTCAAGGCAAGTCAACTATCATGGAAAATGACATACGAAAACCTCGACGACAGCTTAAAGAAAATTTGACTGATGGTAAAAAGAAAAATTAAAACTTAAAAACTGACCATATACCCCTCCCCCAACTAAAAGGTGAAGTGACCACACTTCACGAACGAATGTGTAGGGATGAAAGAGTAATGATTACATGAAAAGGGTGATATATTGCCGCATGCATAAGATAAACACTTAGTAAAATGAATATAAATTGATTACATTAAAAGGTTACCTTATGTGCATTGATTATGAAGAGCATGGAGCGGATCGCCTTGGAAAAAGAGATCAATATGTTGGCATGAGCGGAGTGATATGCATAGAGTAGATGGGATGGTGGCGGGTACGTTAGAATTTATTTGACTTGACAAACCGTAAAAGTTGATGTAACAGTCGGTTAATACAATTTGAACAAACATGCCACAACCATTGGATTACAGAAGGTGATTGAAGCATGTGGAGCAGTAAAGAAATGTGCATGAAGAAGAATGAAATGTGTGCCAAATGGATGAAAATCTCTGCAGACACTCATTGCTACAGGCACCCGTAGCACAGGTCCTGATTGAATATGTTTAGAAATAGGAAAATAGGGCCCAACTGTGATAGGTCCCTATGATATGTGAAAAATAGGTCCCTCTAAAATTGACAGTGGTCATCATGTACAATGTGTTGTGTGTGCATGTGATTTTGAAGCAAAGAAAATTATGTTTCAGCAACAGGGGTTGAGTATTGCAACTCAACCTCCACATTATTGGACAGTGTTGGTGGATCAGTATCTAAAGGTGTATCATCTGGTGTCGCATCATCATCATCAGGAGTGTTAGGAGGACCATACTAAGCAGCTAGAGAAATAAGAAAGTCATCTTTCTGAAGTGGCTTTTTATTCAATTTTAGCCTGTGCCTATTTACTAGCAGTGAAACTGAACTGCATCAATAGTCTGCAGTTGAACTGCACCATTAGGAAAGACTTGCTTGATCTCATATGGGCCTAACCAACATGACTAAAGCTTGCCCTGGAAGTCCTTATATCGTGAATCATAAAGGAGTGCCTAGTCACCTGCAGTGAATTCCTTTGTCTCAACGTACTTATCATGCCATTTTGGCCTTTGTTTCTGTATGATTTATGTATGATGAATAGCCTCCAATCAGATTTCATCCAAAGCATTCAAATGTTGTAGCCTTTCTTGTTGTGTTGTGGTCAAATCCATTCCTAGTTCCACTGTTGTCCTCAGGGTTTTGTGTTCAAATTGTATAGGTAGGACTGTTGTCTTGCCATAGACCAACTCATAAGGTGTAAACCCTATAGTTGTCTTCCAGGTTGTTCTGTACGCCCAAACAGCTTCAGGGATCCTAGAAACCCAATTTGTTCTGTGAAGCTGCACTATTTTTGTCAAGATGTTCTCAATCTCTCTATTTGTGACTTCTACCTGACCATTGGCTTGAGGATGATAGGGAGTGGATTTCTTATGTCTAATCTGATATTCCTCAACCAATTTGGTGATTAAATCAGATGTAAATTGTGGTCCTTGGTCAGTTACTATCTCCCTTGGAACACCATACCTAGTGAAGATGTCTTCATACAAGAATTTTGCCACATTGCCATCTCTGGGAAATTATAATGCCTTCACTTCAACCCATTAGTTAAGTAATTAGTACACACCAGGATATATTCTTTGTTGTTGGATGTAGGAGATATAGGACTCACAAAATCCAATCCCCACTTGTCAAAAGGAGCCAATGAGATTTGTGGCTTCAAGGGCATCTCATCACTTCTTGTAGGCCTCCCCATTCTCTGACATCTATCACAGCTCCTAGTGTACTTGACAACATCTTTATGAAGTGTTGGCCAGTAATACCCTATTGTTAATATTTTGAAGGGTGTCCTCTTGGCTACAAAATGTCCCCCACAAGGCTCATTGTGATAGGCCTTCAATATATCAAACACCTCATCTTCTTTGATACATCTATGCATAATATTATCTGGCCCAATATAAAGTAGAAATCCAAAAATCCATGAATAAGGAAAACATTTGTGAACTAGCTACCTCTTCTCCCTTGGAGAGAAGTATCCTGGAATCTGCCCTGTAACCAAATAATTGGCTGTATCTGCATACCATGGAGTGTGTATAGTGAGAGCAAATAGATGCTCATCAGGAAAAGAATCATCAACCACTCCTAAAGATTGTGTAGGTAGTCTAGACAGAAAATCAACAACTACACTGGACTTGCTTGGTTTGTCAACAATTGTAATATCAAACTCCTATAACAACAATAACCATCTTACAAGTCTGCCACCCACTATTGGCTTATTCATCAAATATCTGATGGCTGCATGATCAGTATGTATGAATACCTTGTAACCAGTTATGTAGTGCCTAAATTTGTTAATTGCATAAACAACTGCTAACATCTCTTTCTCTGTCATAGTGTAATTTAACTTAGCCCCTTGTAGATTTTTACTTACATAGTATATGGCATATTCTTTGTTTCCTTCATGTTGGCCCAAGACTACCCCAATGGCAAAATCTGATGCATCTGTATGGATGTGAAAAGTTAGTGACCAATTTAGACCTCTGAGAAAAGGGGCTTGTGTCAATGATGTTTTTAGCTTTTCAAGAGAAATTTGATAATTTGATGTCCATTCAAATTCATTGTCCTTGGTTAGTAGAGTAAATAGAGGTGTAACAATCTTGCTAAAATCCTGAATGAATCTCCTGTGATATCCTACATGGCCTAGGAAGCTCCTTACATCCTTTTGTTTTTGTGGAAAAGGTAGGGTAGATATGATCTCAATCTTCTTTGGGTCAAGTTGGATACCTGCACTTGCGATGAAATGTCCCAAGACTATTCCTTGTGTCATCATTAAAAAACACTTTTCATTACTCAAAGAGAGGTTGTGCTCTGTACATCTTTTCAACACTTTCTCCAAATTGTGTAAGGCTTCATCATATGTGTCACCATATGTGGTGAAGTCATCCATATAAATCTCCATGCTATCATGGGAAAAATTAGAGAAAATATGAAGGACTACTCATTGAAATGTAGCTGGAGCATTGCATAAAGCAAAGGGCAAGACAGAATATGCATATGTCCCCCAAGGGCAAGTAAACGTTGTCTTATCCTGATCCTCTAGAGCAATCTTAACTTAGTTATAGCCACTAAAACCATCAAGAAAGGAAAAATATTTCTTGCCTGCTAAAGAGTCAAGAACTTGGTCAATAAATGGTAATGGAAAGTGATCCTTCCTGGTAGCAGTATTCAGTTCCCTATAATCAACACAAACTCTCCATTTGCCACCTTTCTTGGGTACTATGACCAATGGTGAGACCCATTCATTGTCTGAAATGGGGTATATAAAGCCTGCATCCAGAAGCTTTTGAAGCTTAGCTTTCACAATCTCTTTGAGGGCGGGGTTCATGCGCCTCTGCTGCTGCCTGATGGGTCTATAGCCATCATCAATATATATATTTTGTGCATGCATAAGGCAGGATCAATGCGTTTCATGTCACTGTAATCCCGGGTGAATGTTACTGAGTGTGTATGCAATATTTCATGCAGGGATTGTTGTTGTTCATCAGTCAATGTACTGTTAATATTCAACATCTTACCTGGCTTGATTTCTACTTGTTTGGACAGTTCTTGCATGGAAGATAAATCAAGGCTAGGTAATACAGGTAAGCATTGCTAAGGTAATAATGCATGGAAGATTTGGGAGACTTCTTCTGATGAACTGCTGGGTATTATGCTGCTCAAAGGGTCTTGTAAGCAAGATAGGTAGTCTTGTTGCTGTGGGTGTCTCTCATAATTATTTTGTATGATGTGAGCAATTAACTCATCTTCATCTAGAATATTCAATAAAGGACTGCGTTCAATAGTCATTAGGGTTTGCAGGGAATAGGTGTCCTCATCCTCCAGGCTAGGACAAATGTTTTTCTCAAGCTTGTGGTATGGCTAGGCTGGTGGATACAAAACCAATTTCTTGGTCACTATCCCATTAGATATGATCATGTTATCAGATCGACAACCTATAAATGCATTAGTAGTGGCAAGCCATGGTCTACCTAGTATAAGAGGATAACTGACAAGATTAACCTTTGGCTACAAAAACTATGAAATCAGTAGGGTATTCCCAAGAATCTAATGCAATGACCAAATCTTCTATGACTCCTTCAGGTTTGACTGTAGACCTATCAACTAATTGCAAGACTATTTGAGTAGGCCTAAGGTTGCTCAATTAGAGTGTCTGCATTGTCTCCTTGGTCATGACATTAATTGCAACACCTAAATCAATCAAAGTATTCTTAATCAGAGTCCCATTGATCTTTACATCCACCACTGGACTACCTGGATCTATGTATTTGGGAACAATTATATTACCCAACATGATATCAACAATATTACCTAAAACATGCACTGTCTAAGGGTCTATTCTCTTCCTTCCTGGCTTCTTTATGCACAGATCCCTAATAGTTTTGGTGTAGATAGGAATATCCTTGATGGCTTGGATTAAGGGAATCTTGATGCTTATATCTTTTAGCTGGCTGGAAGGACAGTATTAGTTTGGGCTGTGTTGGTAATTTTTCCTGAATTGGCAGAGGGTTTGCCAGTTCCAATGCACAGGTGGATTCGGCCAACAAATACGAGAGGTTGCGTGAGCTACCTCCCCTTCACTTCTGGTTTTGCCGCACCAAGGGGGGTGTCCCTATTTGCTAAAGATGTAACATTGACTTGCCCTATGATAGAAAGATTTAGCTTTGTGATAACAGATAGAATACTCTCATGTGTGGACCAAGATTTGTGTGACAAATCACAAGGTTAGCAACATTCTTGGACATATGTGTCTAGTTATGAATGAGAGTATGCAGGGGCTCCTAATCCTACTCCTACAACTAAGCCATTTTGGATGGTTTGAATTTGATGATTTGGATGCAAGACAGGGGTTTTGGATCATAACTACTAATCCAGAAGCAGACTGGTGCCTATCTCAGGGCAAGGAGTCAACTAGACGTATACATGAGAATGGCTTGCAACTATCATTCAAGTTTCAAGGGGTCAGATTTGATGCTTGCCTTACAAACACCACCCAAGAAAAGGTATTTAACTATCCATGCTAACAGATATCCTAGTTGACATACATTCTTCTCCATACCTTAACCTAAAACAATTTAATCCACTCCATGAATGGAAGTTAGAGATCAAATATGTGATACAACAAACTATACCCTAGAATCTGAGAAACCTTAGCAACCAAATTCAAAAGAAGAAAATGCATGCAACAAGTGGAGATAGACAGATAAGTACATGCAACAGTGCATTTTTCATATAACATTAACACTAAAACTGAACCTATGTGCAAGATACATTCAAATGCAACACATAGACTCCACAGAGATAAAACAACAAAGAAATGCCCTGATAAAACAACAAAGAAATGCCCTGCTTTTCGTTATTTTTCCCCCAAAATTGCCCAAGTCTTCAACAACCCCAATGAGTAACACAATTTGGCTTTTATACCAAGACTATGAACTCAACAAAATTAATTACAACGCAAGATCAAAATTTCTGCCAGATACAATGCATGAAAAATGGTGCTCAAAACAGTTAATGCAGCAGAGAGACAAAGAGGAATGAGTAGGTGGAATCAGGATCTGCACCACCGCCTGAAGGTTTTCTTCGCAAGCCTAGTAGTTCACCTGTCACCTCACCCATCGATGTCTCTACACGACCGCCATTAAAGCCTCAACTACCCGCGGGATGCAACAATAGATGCATCTGGAGATCTTCCCGCTCAAAAATGGCTACACACGCTCAGGAAAAACCATCGCTGCAGGTTTAAAACAAGGCTGTCAATCCACTTCTATCGCTAAGATCCACGGCTCAAAATCGCACTGACTAGTCGTCGGCCAGTGAAAATGTGCCACGTAGGCACCCTATGATTCTATCGCTGGCTTTTCACTTCTTCATTTTGCCTTTTTCACCCTTGTATATGCATGTTCAAATGCATATACAATCGCCACTGTTCACCTGCCAAAAACCCTTGTATATGCAAGAGCAAATGCATATACAACTGTTCATCATACAAGGCGGACCCCAAACTGTTATAGAGCAAATTGGAATTTTCAATCGGGTCCACCTTGTATCCTCTTTCCTTGCATATTTCCTTGTATATGTGCATATACAATCGCAATATACATACAAGGCGGATCTCAACACACCTATGAAGCAAATTAGAACAACCTTTGAAATCCACTTTGTATCTCCACTAATGCACATTGGCTCGTATGTCGGCATATACAAGCGCTTTATACAACCTACGGACCTGAAATATTATTCGTTACATTTTAACTCCTTCGTCGCGTCTGGGTTGCATGTCCTTGCTTTGCATATACATTCAACATTGCATCTGCTTCCCCTGTATGCCAAATATACAAACTTGTTTGTATATACCTTTTTATACAACTGCAGAATCTATGACAGAATATTCCAGGAATGCACCTAAGTGCAAACATACATTCACTCCTGCACATAAAAATAAGGAATCTTTCCTGGAATATGCCTGCAATGTATCTTCCGTCCTTGTATATTTTTCCTTTGTATCTCTACATGCAACCCAATATACAAAGCGGGAATATTCTCAAGAATCTGCGAAAGATTCCCCCTTTGTATATGCACATTCTAAGCCCGATATGCATTCAAAAATGCATATAACTTACTTTTTCAAAGGCTGATTGGATTTTGCAAGCCTGCCAATGCATATTTTGACCTGTATGCATATACAAACAGGCTTGTATATACAAAGACACTTGCACCTGTACTGATTTCTTTTATTTTTTCAACTGCAGAGGCCAAGAGTGTTGGAATTTTTTGGATTTTTGAACCTATGAAGGTGCCTGAAGATTCAAGTACCAACACAAGCTCCGTCTGGGGACGCATGCCTCTGGCAAGCATGGTGAGAACCTCAGAATCTCTGGTTTTGTAGATTTGGCTTTATCCATTGGGCAACAGAGTCGAACATGCACCAATCTGCACACAAATTATATTTTCAATCATTAATTTTGGTGGCCCTGGGCAGCCAAAACTGAAGAACCACAACCTTTTTCTGTCAAATGCCTGATTCCAAACTGAATAACCCCAACCATAACTGGAAACCTTAAAACAATCTGCCCACATGCTGATCTGATCAATTACATGCTTCACCATTTTTATGAATTTGCCACTGTCACTGTAACCTCCGTTACTCTGCATTTCAAAATCAAACATGCAGCCATGCATACTATAAAATCCTTCAGCATTAAGCAACATATGCATGTTATACTCTTCGGATGGTATATCCTCATATTGCATTTGGCAATACTCATTACTTACCTGGCTGTTGCACATTACCAAACACTCATCCAGCTGATCTAAAAACTGAAAACACACATAATATATGAGACCCCCAATGTAATTCATATCACCTATTGACATTGAAAGCAAAACCTGATCCACATAGCTATCATTTCACATGTCTGAACCAACTGATATTGAGTATTTATCATCCACAGTTTGCAAACTAGTATCATCATCTTCAAACAGAGGGTTATTTCTGCACCACTGAAAGTCATAACTCACAAAATCAAATGCATCCGCAGGCTCATCATAAAGGGGATTCACACTCATTGCAAAGGTCTTTGTTTCTTCTTCATGACAATGCATTTCTTTTTCATCATTATCAGACCTAGAGTTATAAGAAGAACAAACTTGATCCATGAACTGGTCATGAATATCATCACTATCATCTGACTGCCCCACATATAAGATTTCTGTTGCTTCAATACACTCTGAAGTTCAACAATCTACATCATTTTCCAGCCCTCTAATGCTTCCTGATGAAACTGATATTGACTCTTGATCGATATGATCACAACTTTGCACAACTGGATCGTTTAAACATGAATGCTCTTTGTTTAGGACTGGCATGCAAATATTACTTGGGAAATTATTGTTGTCAACTTCATTAGCTGGGCAAAATAGGACATCCTTCCCTATAACAAAAACATCATCAACTTGGAATGATGCAAAAACTGGGACAACAGGGGTGTGAGTACTTTGGCATTCATCTCCAACATTTAAACTATATCCCTTATCAACATTGGTGGCCCTAGGGCAGCAAAATTTTTTAGAGAAATAACTTTTTTGAATCCCACACCTAGAATTATTTTCAATGTCTATTGCAAACTGATGTGCCTGATGCAATGTGGTGGGCTCCTTATCTCTCAATCTATAGCTCATTTTCCTATCAAATGCTCCCAAATGAACAACAAGGCACAATGCATCATTTGGTCTCATGCATTCTGGAATTCTTTTCAATGCCCTCATAAATCTAAGGTTAAAAGCTGGAATCAACTCATTCTCTTCAATATGGATATACATTAAATCACTGATAACTGCATAATCAGAAATTCTTTCACCAAATTATTCTAGAAATGCAAATTTAAAATCATGCCAAGAGCTGATAGAGTAAGCTGGAAGATAGGAGAACCAGTCCCTTGCATCTTCATCTAGAGATTGAACAAATAATCTCATAACTACATCTTCATGGTCAATCTCAAAGTTATCTATAACATTCATAAACTGTTGCAAGTGTCTTGTTATCACCCAGATTTGCACCCTTTGCATGCAGCTGTGAAACCTCATACAACCTGGGGTAACATTGGAATGATCTCGAAGTGTGGGACCTTGCAATTTGAGATCAGTCCTCTAGAGAAGGCCAGTTCCTTGCTCTAAGCCTATTACAAAGAGCGATGATACTAAACCTAGTGCTAAACAACTTGCAGGGGAAAGAGTTAGGAAGAAAACTGAAAGGGAAAAGAGGTGATACACCAGATTTAGTGAGCGATGGTGGTCAAGGTATGGACACAACAATGATTCTTTCGCTGCTGAGGGGAGATTCGCATAGGTTTTAGGACTAGTTGAGGCTTCGGTATGAAGGTTTAATCATGCAGAGGGGCTGTTTTACCCACAGAACAGACTACAACTCCAATTAAAGCACATAAATTCAGACATAAAAGAGGTGAGAAATCAACATCTATTAATCATGAAGGCCCAAAAAACTGTTACAAATGCAAAAAAATTTCATAGCAGAGTTACATCAACATAGCTAATTACACTCATTGTTGGATAAAAGGAAGACAACAGAGGCCAAATTCAGGCACAGTGAGTCACATTCCTATACCCTTGCAATTACACTAAGTGGACTGACTACAAAATTTCGGCAGCATAACAGCCCCAAAAATACCATCCCCCTTTTCAAAAGAGTTTTACATTGTCTTATATAGGCCAGACTCCTGCCAGAAGGGCGTGGAGTCGCTGAATTTGCAGAAAAGAGGCCATAAATGCCAGCAACAGGAAAGTATGGGCAGAGACATGGTGAAGGGACAGGGGCTGTGCCTTTGCCACGCCAAAACGTGGAAAATCTCTGCCAGGACGCAAGAAAGGACAAGACATGGAGAGAGAGCCTCCAAAGGCCGTCTAACACATAGAAATCTAGTCTTGCAAGATAAAGAGCCCATACACCATGAATGCACCTGCAAAACTTCACTAACCCGAGCCACTGTGAGGAGAAAAAACCCCTCAAAACTTCAAGACGGCCGCTGAAACGTCTAATCGGCCAAAAATGCAAACCCAGATCCGAAAAATGAGAATTGGAAAATCCCCCCCCAAAGACCTGCTAGAATGAAAGAGGAGGCAAAAATATGCACTTTTGCCTCTTATAGCATGTCAAAATTTGCTGAAATGGGGAAGATATAGGCAGTCAAAGATCTGGTCAACTGCCTATATATATCGCTTTTGCATCTGTGTATATATCGGCCTCTAAAAATACCCTAGATCTTGCCCTTGCATGCACAAAATGCTTTGCATGTATCTCTGCATTTTGGCGCCAAAAGGCCTCTGAAATCGCTCTCAAAAATGCATTTGAAAATGCCTTGTATATGCAAGAGCCCTTGTATATGTATCCGCCACTGCCACGTGGCACCTCCTGATTCAACGTTGAGAACTACACCTTGTTTGGCCGAAAACTCCTTTGTATATCGGGCTTTGCATGTCGGCTTGTATATGCAAAGATACAAGTGAACATACAAACAAACTAGCACATACAAACTTGCATTTTGCCCTTTGTAATCGCAACTTGTATATACATACAATCGCCCTTGTATGTGCGGGTCCCACCATTCAAAAGTCTTTGTATCTGCCAACATACAAGCCACAAACCCCAAAAACCATTAATCTGCATTTGATTGTTCTGTCGGGTCTGGCTTGTATCTCCACCCTTGTATATTTCCTTGTATGTGCGAACATACAAACACCTGTACATACAAATCGGACCTAAAGCTCGAATGAGCTAGAAATGATATTCATTTGGAATCCGGCTTGCATATCGCCAATGTATATTTGCTTGTATATTCACGATATACAAGCCACTGCTCACGTGATCCTTTGTATGTAAAAACATACAATCCTCCTTGTATATGGGCCCCACCTCTCTCGCATTCGGCCATGTATAATCCCTTGCATATTTTGATTGTATGTGGAAGCCATACAATGCAAAATATACATTCTCCTTTGTATCTTTGAGCTGATGCATATCACTGTAGCAGATGCATGTTTCTTGTATATTGGTCTTGTATGTGCGAACATACAACCAAAAATACAAGCAACTGTTCATGCCCATTTGTGTGTAGAAGACATACAAACTTCCTTGCATCTGTACGGGCCCCACCTCATGTATCTTGGTAACATACAAACTCCTTTGTATATTTCTTTGTGTCGACCCTTTGTATATTCCCCGCGGCACTGTAGCAAATGTACATTGGGACTTTGTATGTCAAATATGCGACGCAATATACAAACCTTCAGACATACAAACAAGGAATCTTTGAGGAATATTCCCGCAATGTATCTTTTACCTTGTATATTCTATCTTGTATATTGCAAACATACAAAGCAATATACAAGCCCGCTGACATACAACTGCAGAATATTCTGGGGAATCTTCGATGTATATTTGCCTTGTACACTTAGCGAATGTATATTTGCTTGTATGTGCGAACATACAAAGGCAAACATACAAGCCTTCACATGCAAACACGGAATCTTTGAGGAATATGTGATGCATGTACATTATACCTTGTATGTTTTACTTGTATCTTTGCTTGTATATTGCGAACATACAAATCGGGAATATTCTCGGGGATTTGCGGAAGATTCCCAAAATGTATATGTCTTTCCCTGGCCCGATATACATTCAAAAAATGCATAAAACTTAATTTTTTCAACATTTTCTAAGGCCGATGGAGATTTTCAAGCCCGCCAAATGTACGTTTGAATTGTATGTTGACCAAAACTTTGACCATGAATAACTTCTTTGTTTGGCTGAATTTTAGGGTGGTGTAAAAAGCAAACCTGCTTATTTTTGCAAGCTCTTTACAATGGTAAGGTTTTTTTAGGCAAGGTTCCCTGGGAAATTTGGCACTTTTGCTTTATAGGAACTTTAAAGAGGGATTTTCAAGGAAAATACCAGGTGGACTATTTAGCTCTGAACAGAGGAAAATAGGATAACATGTCTCTTAGTTGATTCATCCTTTGCACCATTAAATTTGGGCAAATATTTTCTGATTTTAGATGGAAAAGCATTTGGGTAGCCACAAATGCCATCAAAGTTTATGGGCTTATATCTGTCAATACTGAAACTTCTTTTACTACATGGTTGTGACTGATTATTGTACATCATTACATTTGACATCTCACAAGGGTGCAGGGGCTGATAATACATTTTTGTGTATTTTTTGCAACCCTCTTTTCAACTCAGATTTTCAACTATAATAATGACCTTAGGCTTTTAAAATACAAACGTTATTTCAGCTTTCCTAAAGTCCTCCAAATGAGTCTTTTAAACAATATTGCATACTTCTTTTGAAATGCAAACTAGGTCCTCGCAAAAGTATGCAATCTAATCACCAATATTTCCCTTTTGACCAGTGCTATTTCACTAAATAGGGAACCTTTCAAAACTTATGAAAATACCTGGATAAGTTGCAGCAGCCACAGATTTAACACCTCTGGTGTCCTCTTATCAGGTTCTTATATGCAGAGTCGCCACCTCCTTGCAGAGGAATGAGCTTCAAACAAACTAAAGCTGAAATCTGATTTCTTTTCTTTCTGGGTTCTCCCACAGCAGAGCCACACATAAATTTTTTTTTCCTTTGCTGTAACAAACACTTTCCAGGTCTGATTCTTCAATCTTTCAGACTCAAACTTTCATGGATATGACATTGTGTCCCTAGCAAAGTCGCCAATTTTGTTGGTGATTCGGATGGGCAAAACTTCACCAGAGATTGTAGGATAACACTTTCACATTCGATCCCCAGCAGAGTCGCCAATTTTGTTGGTAATTTTTCTCGAATCGGCAGAGGGTTTTCCAGTTCCAATGCACAGGTGGATTTGGCCAACAGATACGAGAGGTTGCGTGAGCTGCCTCCCCTTCACTTCTGGTTCTGCCGCACCAAGGGGGGTGTCCCTATTTGCTAAAGATGTAACATTGACTTGCCCTATGATAGAAAGATTTAGCTTTGTGATAACAGGCAGAATACTCTCATGTGTGGACCAAGATTTGTGTGACAAATCACAAGGTTAGCAACATTCTTGGACATATGTGTCTGGTTATGGATGAAAGTATGCAGGGGCTCCTAATCCTACTCCTACAACTAACAAGTTTTGGATGGTTTGAATTTGATGGTTTGGATGCAAGACAGGTGTTTTGGATCATAACTACTAATCCAGAAGCAGACCAGTGCCTATCTCAGGGCAAGGAGTCAACTAGACGTATACATGAGAATGGCTTGCAACTGTCATTCAAGTTTCAAGGGGTCAGATTTGATGCTTGCCTTACAAACACCACCCAAGAAAAGGTATTTAACTATCCATACTAACAGATATCCCAGTTGACATACATTCATCTCCATACCTTAATCTAAAACAATTTAATCCACTCCTTGAATGGAAGTTAAAGATCAAATATGTGATACAACAAACTATACCCTAGAATCTGAGAAACCCTTAGCAACCAGATTCAAAAGAAGAAAATGCATGCAACAAGTGGAGACAGACAGATAAATACATGCAACAATGCATTTTTCATATAACATTAATACTAAAACTGAACCTATGTGCAAGATACATTCAAATGCAACACATAGACTCCACAGAGATAAAACAATAAAGAAATGCCCTGTTTTTCATTATTTTTCCCCCAAAATTGCCCAAGTCTTCAACAACCCCAATGAGTAACACAGTTTGTCTTTTATACTAAGACTGTGAACTCAGCAAAATTAATTACAAGGCAAGATCAAAATTTCCACTAGATACAATGCATGAGAAATGGCACTCAAAATAGTTAATGCAACAGAGAGAGAAAGAGGAATGAGCAGCTGGAATCGGGATCTGCACCGCCGCCTGAAGGTTTTCTTCGCAAGCCTAGTAGTTCACCTGTCACCTCACCCATCGATGTCTCTGCACGACCGCCATTAAAGCCTCAACTACCTGCAGGATGCAACAACAGATGCATCTGGAGATCTTCCTGCTCAAAAATGGCCGCACACGCTCAGGAAAAACCATCGCTGCAGGTTCAAAACAAGGTCATTGATCCACTCCTATCGCTAAGATCCACGGCTCAAAATCGCACTGACTAGTCGTTGGCCAATGAAAACGTGCCATGTAGGCACCCCATGATTCTATCACTGGCTTTTCGCTTCTTCATTTTGCCTTTTTCGCCATTGTATATGCATGTTCAAATGCATATACAATCGCCACTGTTCACTTGCCAAAAACCCTTGTATATGCAAGAGCAAATGCATATACAACTGTTCATCATACAAGGTAGACCCCAAACTGTTATAGAGCAAATTGGAATTTTCAATCAGGTCCACCTTGTATCCTCTTTCCTTGCATATTTCCTTGTATATGCGCATATACAATCGCAATATACATACAAGGTGGATCTTAACACTCCTGTGAAGCAAATTAGAACAACCTTTGAAATCCACTTTGTATCTCCACTAATGCACATCGGCTTGTATGTCGACATATACAAGCGCTTTATACAACCTACAGACCTGAAATATTATTCGCTACATTTTAACTTCTCCGTCGCGCCCAGGTTGTATGTCCTTGCTTTGCATATACATTCAACATTGCATCTGCTTCCCCTGTATGCCGAATATACAAACTTGTTTGTATATACCTTTTTATACAACTGCGAAATCTGCGACAGAATATTCCAGGAATGCACCTAAACGCAAACATACATTCACTCCTGCACATAAAAACAAGGAATCTTTCCTAGAATATCCTGCAATGTATCTTCCATCCTTGTATATTTTTCCTTTGTATCTCTACATGCAACCCGATATACAAAGCGAAAATATTCCCAAGAATCTGTGAAAGATTCCCCCTTTGTCTATGCACATTCTAAGCCCGATATGCATTCAGAAATGCATATAACTTACTTTTTCAAAGGCCGATTAGATTTTGCAAGCCCGCCAATGCATATTTTGACCTGTATGCATATACAAACATCCTTGTATATACAATGACACTTGCACCTGTACTGATTTCTTTTATTTTTTCAACTGCAGAGGCCAAGAGTGTTAGAATTTTTTGAATTTTTGAACCTATGAAGGTGCTTGCAGATTGAAGTACCAACAGGCTGTTTGCTTTTGTATGGCCAAGCGCTCAGGGAAAGGAGGAGACTTCTATTGTAAGGTAGTTTGGGCATCTTGGGTTGATTCAAGTTCCAAAGGTGGCTTATCTAAGGCTTCTTCAGTGGGTTCTTCATCTTCAAGCTCTATGATTTGGGGAGATGAAGGCCCTGCAAATTGCTTCCCTGATCTAAGATGAACATTACTCACTTCCACCCCATAGGTGGGATATTGCATTACCTCGTTAGTATAAGCCTACTGAATAGGCTTGTTGTTAGGGTTAGGTGCAGGTTGGGCAGGGATTTGGGTAGTTCTAGGAGGTGGATTTTGAGGTGTTGATGGTGGCATTATGGCTGGTTGTTGTGGTTGAGATGGAATCATAGGTTGATGAAATTATGCATTTTGTTGCCATTGTTGGCCCTTGTTCCACTGAGGCTGTCATTGTTGCTGCTGAGTAGGCCACTGGGGATTATAGTTGAGACCTTAGAAATTTTGTTGAGGACATGAGTTTGGCTGCTGTTGGTTCCAACTAGCTTGTGGAGTAGGCCATTGGGGGTTTTGCCATGCATTTGGGTTACCAGGCCATTGTTGAGTATTCCAAGCAGAGAAGTTCTGATTTGCAGCAGGAAAGGGAGAATTAAAACTAAGTGGATCAGAGGGCATACCTTGCCTTTGCTACCAAGGTCTCCTCTGAGCTATGAAGAAGAGTTGCCCATCTTCTCCTTCAAATGGCTGGAATTATGGCCTTTCAATCTTTTCTTGCTGGATACTGGCCACCCTTTTGCATTTACAATTGGTCTTCCTCTGTCTACAGCTGGGGAAATATTTAGTAAGCATTACGTCTGCCTCTTCTTGTTTCTTCTTGATATGAAGAGTGTCCATCTATGTAGCCATATGGCTAATAATGTCCTCCTTCATGTTGGTTAGCAGGTTACTAATCTCCACTCTTGAAACTCCATTAGTTGCCTTGCCTGTGATGGCTGCTCTTTCTCCCCTTGGTTTTCTAGAAAATGTTCTAGAATAATTTCTACAGGCTCTACAGACATCTTCAAAGGGAAGTTGAGATATATCCCCTATTCCAATGAGATTGAGAGCATCCATGAAGTCATCATTAACTCCCCTCAAAAAGACTAGCTTCAGTGATTCTTCAGACAATCTACTTTAAGGGTTTTTCTTCAAGGCAAACTGGAATCTTTCCACAGTCTTCTAGTGGTTCATCTTCTTTTTGTGACATCTTGAAGATGTCATCTCTTCTCCTATCATGTCCTCTGTGGTAGTCTTTATATTTTGCCAAGAACTTTATCTTCATGGTATCCCAATCTGGAATGAAATCTTTCCCCAACCCCATAAACCATCTTAAAGCAGCATCTTTTAGTGTGGTAGGGAACAACTTGAGTCTATAAGGATCAGTAGTGTATTCATAACTCCTACATAAGACATCAAACTGAAATAGGAAAGTGTCAGGATCTTCGGTCACCAAGTTGTAGAAAACAGACAATGCAAAAGGTGGTATATTTTCAGAGTAGCATCCCGTGCTTGGTCTGGGATAGGGAATTCAAACATTGCTTGTCCTAGAGGATCCTCTACTGCAGCATCTGCCATGGTTCTAAAAGTCCCTTTTGTGGCTATGGAGGAAGCTGATGGAGACGCAGGAGGTGTTGGTGAAGATGTAAGAGGAAACTCTTCTTCAACACTTTCTACTGTGTAGTTGATAAAATCAGCTGTGTCCTTGTTATCCTAAGAAATTGAAGGGAGGAATCTACCTTGGTGATCTCGCTGCCTCCACATACAGTAGTTTTAGCTTGATATTTCCACGATCCTGCACAATGTTGGTATAATGTTTGGTGTTTCCTGAAGAAAAATGAATTCATTAATTCTAATGCTGGAATCAGAATTTAATCTATGAAAGCACATAAAACTATTGAGGCTATGAAGATAGCACCATCCCCGACAATGATGCCAAAAATGTAGAGGAAAACTAATATGTTGTAGACTTAAACAAAATTCAGGGGTAAACCTATCTGAACAGTCCATTCTATCATTGCATTCCTACATTAAATTATCGACCAAGGAGCGTAAGCTTATGATGATGCCCGCACTATATATGCCTTCAAGACTAATTTCTATTCTAAACTAACTCATACAAACTTATTCTAATTAACTTAATTTACTGAAGTTCATAGAAATGAAAGAACATAAAAAATAGTTAAAAATCCAGTTGCTATGGTACCTTCAGCATAAGCTGAAGATAACTATATTCAACAGAGAATTACAGAATTAACTCAAAATACACAGATTGATAAAAGAATTGACACTAACCTTCGGAGGACTCCAAATATGTATTCTATTCATGGATCACAACTACTAGAAATAGCAATTAAAATATCTTGCTCATTCTACAATGTAACTTTTATAAAATAACATGAAACAGTTTTAACTAGAAATGCATGAATAAATAAGGGAAAATACAAAGTGAGAGTTAGTACCTTGAGTGGCCAGCTCAGGGAACTATATCACTTAATCTACTTTAGATTCTCATAACACATAGTTGTAATCACTTCATATCAGAAACATGATCTTTTTCAGATTGTATTCAATAAAACATGTCCGGATAAAAACAGAGTAACTATTGAGTAGCTGCAAAAATAAAGTAACTTGGAAAGAAAATCTTCTCTAACTTCCCATTGAACTCATCCCTCCTAACTTATACAAAAATGGGAGAGTACGATGTAACTACCAACTAACTTGATCATCAATTCATCCCTAGATATCAGGGTATAGGTTTGAGATCAATTTATTATTCTAACTGAAACAAAGGAAGTAGAGTCCTGCTCAAACAAAAATTCCTATTAAACGGCTCGTGAATGAAAACACATAAGCTATGATTAGAATCCTAGAGCAAGTCTTCTTCTCCACTTGTATTTATTCCTCCATGATGATCACGTTCAGCTTTAGTTGGCGCTTAACTGTGACTTCCTTCAATGCCCTATCTTGTAATGTGCTGCGAATTCTCCTCTCCTTAACGCTACCAACTTGCTGCTGCACAGGGTTAATCCATAAAACATATGCATACAAAATAGCCTTCATAATTAATCCACAAAATTCCATTTATATACATACATACTTATGTCTAACTCATGCAATTGACAAATATTATCACCATGTTTCATATTGGCATATTAAGTTCAAGGTTTGCATAATATATATAAAAGACAACATATTATGGTAGTAATTTCTTAGAAAAGTATCTGAAATAGCATAAGTATAAAGTATGGAAGCATAAGAAATAGCATAAAAGAAGTCAACATTTGAACCCATCATTTTGGATGATAACCCACCTTTAATTCTTAGCTAGGGAAACAAATCACATACCTTAAGGATATTCAAGTCTAATAAATCAATGCAAAATAATAAATAGAAACTGGACCTCCATAAAGAGCTAAGATTGATAATTGAAAACAAAAGGGTTAGGAGTGACTTAGCTATTTCAAATTGTGGCCATCAATTTTGGCCTCTGTTGGTTCATATGCAGTGATTGATGTGACAAAACTCACATTGTCTAATGGAATGATGATCAGAAAGAAGATACAAACAGATGATGAGGTTTTTAGTGTCTTGGACATATCCATGCATATGGTTGAGTCCTCTTGATGTTGTCTAGTCTTGGTGGCATGGTTTTGTCCTTTGCTCTTGTAAATCCACAAAACTTATTTGATTGTGTTTGAAGATGTGTGGTGCTGAGTAGCATATTAGGGAGACTACCAGGTGTAGAGGGAAGTGTGATAATATCCTTGATAACTAGTTAACCCTCGTACAATGTTGGAAAACATGCCAAACAATACAAGGAGCCTAGATGATGAATCAATTTGTAGTATTTGATGATGCAATGTAGATACAAGTCTTAAAATGCTTTTATAATGTTATGAATCAAGTCTTTTCAATGATCCAATATGATAACTAATGACCCGAGGTTGTCCTTAAATACAAGATTTTAAGGACTCAATTCGAAGTATTTTAGTGTACAAGTCAATAAATAATAATCATATCCTTTGAAAAGATTGACTTAGAAAAATAAAAATTGTATTGGTAAAACTAAATTGTATGTGTGATCTAATTCAAGCGACATAACCATTAATACAATTAAATCTAGAAGAAAGAAAACCTGCAAGTAAAAAATATATACAAAACAACCAAATTGAACATTATGAAAATATAAAGGCAAAATAAGCACTTTTATCCTTACAATTAAATGTCCATAACAAAATTAAACAAGAGACGCAATGCGTCATGTTCCTGCCTTTATGCATTTAATGTTGGTGTAGTATATTGTGAGAAACGAAAACTTGATGGGATGAGAGTAGGTCATGTGAGTAATGATTTTATATGTCAAATTTAGTCTTGAGACCATCAAATAGAAGATTGAGAACAGAGGAAAAAGCATTAGATGAAAAATGTGCAATGAAATCTTGGATACAAGATAGTCTGAACAGATTATTTCATTATGTATTATGGACCATAGTTCTTTTTTCTAAATACTTTGTGTGTACAGACTGTCTTGATAATTAAAGCAATGGAAATTGTTTAGGATTGCTATAGCAGTACTAATGATTATTGTAAAATAAATGTATATATTGTGCCTTTAATTCGAATTTTTTAAAATCAATTTTTGCTGAAAGTACACATATATTGGTCAAGTATATGTTAAGAAGTTGTTGTGATGTTCACAAGACGCCCCATTATGCTCCTTAGCAAAATGGGGACCCCTGCTGGTGTTTGGTTTTTGCTTTTGCTTGTGTTTTTTTGTTTTCTGGCGGTTTGGTAAAAATGAAGGCTAGGTGCATCATCATCATGATATTGGATAAGGTAGGTCATTATCATGAGGTCAGTTTGTCAAAGTTCATATTTTGTTTCTATGACGTCATATTTAGAAAGAGCTTGAAATTCCATGTAGGTTTGGCTTTTACTTTACTTGAAAATTCTTCCATATGTGAAAGTTATGCATGGTCAAAGTTTTTGTCAAACCTGATATTCGTAGGAGTATCATCATGTTTTTATATCCTAAGTCATGTTGTCAAGATCATTATGATCTTGGTCTATCACTCGATAAAAATCATGCAGTCGCAATATTTGGACGTCAATCTTAGGTGGTAGTGCGCTTTACCTGTTAAATGGCCTTAGGTGCATTGTCAACATTATGATTTCTTCTAGGAGGGTCATATGTTATACACTTGGTTTTGGTTAGATGAAGATGATCATTATCATCATATTTGAACCCCCCCTGATAATATCCTGAGGTTCAAATATCATGATGATATCAACTTTAGGTCAGGGTAAGTTTCCCTGTCGAGTGGTCTTTGTATAGGGAGCATCATCATGATATTTCAACATCACCTAATCTTATCATATCATGCTGATTGCCCTTAGAAAGTCCACCGTCGGCATATTTGCATGCGCATGTTATAATCCTATCGCAAGGTCATCATCATGATATTTGCTGAAGTTCGAAATATGATGATGACAACTTCATATCCTCCTGATCTCCTTTTGCATAATTATGATCATCATCCTGATCTTTCATGAGGGTCATTCGCTGAAATTCGCTAAGTGATGGAGACATCATCATTATAAATCGATAAAGGGGATCATCATCTTCATATCCTCCTGATCGCCTTTTTTGCAATATCATGATGATAGGTCATCATCATGATATTTGCTGAAGTTCGAAATATGATGATGACAACTTCATATCCTCGTGATCTCCTTTTGCATAATTATGATCATCATCCTGATCTTTCACGAGGGTCATTGGCTGAAATTTGCTAAGTGATGGAGACATCATCATTATAAATCGATAAAGGGGATCATCATCTTCATATCCTCCTGATCGCCTTTTTTGCAATATCATGATGATAGGTCATCATCATGATATTTGCTGAAGTTCGAAATATGATGATGACAAGTTCATATCCTCCTGATCTCCTTTTGCATAATTATTATCATCATCCTGATCTTTCACGATGGTCATTCGCTGAAATTCGCTAAGTGATGGAGACATTATCATCATAAATCGATAAAGGGGTTTATTATCTTCATATCCTGCTGATCGCCTTTTTTGCAATATCATGATGATCAGCCTATCTACTCAGAAGAAGGCGATATTTGATTCCTTAAACAGCATGATCATTTTTTTACAATATCACCCTAGCGCAATATCATGATGACCTCAACTCATCGTTGTGCTTCGAAGACAAAATATCATGATGACGCCATCATGATAATTCGATGAGGAGGGTCATCATCATATTGTTTTATCCTGTCATGTTGTCAAGATCATCATGATCTTGTTTGTTCACCCGATATTTCATAAAGTCCTCCTGCCGATGAAATACAACCTTTTGAAAATATCCTGATGGTCATCATCGTCACATTTTCCCTTCGGAAGGATATTTCCCAAACATGATCCGGTTGGCGAAATATCATGATGACGTCATGTTCTAAGTTTAACAAAGGCTGCGAATATCATGATGACGTCATCGCGATCTAGTAAACGAAGAAGCAAATATCCTGATCATCATCATCATCACATTTTTGCTTCAACAGGATATTTTTCAAGCATGATCTGGTTCGCGAAATATGATGATGACGTTTTATTCTAAGTTCGACGAAGAAGCAAATATCCCGATGCTCATCATCATTGTGATCTTTCGAGAGCGTTGCCTTGGCTGCAGAGGGGTCATATTACATTCACCATCCTGATCATGTTCCTTAGGTGACCTAATATTACATTTATCCCTTGATCTTAACGAAGATGATGATGATGTCATCCTTAGCATTTCAATGAAGCCCGAATATCATGATGACGTTACCATCATTTTCCTTTCCTCGGTAACATGATCATATTGCATATCCTCGTTTTCTTGTTCAACAATATGGTGATGATGATGTTGTTCTTTTGTGCAATATGCAGAAGCGAAATATCATGATGATGAAGTAAATATTGACGAACACGTTTTTTTTTGATAATATCCTGAGGTTCAAATATCATGATGATATCAACTTTAGGTCAGGGTAAGTTTCCCCGTGGAGCGGTCTTTGTATAGCGAGCATCATCATGATATTTCAACATCACCTAATCTTATTATATCATGCGGATCACCCTTAGAAAATCCACCTTTGGCATATTTGCATGCGCATGTTATAATCTTATCGCAAGGTCATCATCATGATATTTGCTGAAGTTCGAAATATGATGATGACAACTTCATATCCTCCTGATCTCCTTTTGCATAATCATGATCATCATCCTGATCTTTCACGAGGGTCATTCGCTGAAATTCGCTGAGTGATGGAGACATCATTATCATAAATCGATAAAGGGGATCATCATCTGCATATCGTCGTGATCACCTTTTTTGCAATGTCATGATGATCACCGTTTGTATTCAGAAGAAGGTGATATTTCATTCCTTAAACAGCATGATCATTTTTTTACAGTATCACCCTAGCACAATATCATGATGACCTCAACTCATCGTTGTGCTTCGAAGACAAAATATCATGATGACGCCATCATGATAATTCGATGAGGAGGGTCATCATCATATTGTTTTATCTTGTTATGTTGTCAAGATCATCATGATCTTGTTTGTTCACTTGATATTTCGTAAAGTCCTCCTGCGGATGAGATACAACCTTTTGAAAATATCCTGATGATCATTATCGTCACATTTTCGCTTCGGCAGGATATTTGCCAAACATGATCCGGTTGGCGAAATATCATGATGACGTCATGTTCTAAGTTTAACAAAGGCTCGGAATATCATGATGACGTCATCTCGATCTAATAAACGAAGAAGCAAATATCCTGATCATCATCATCATCACATTTTTCGTTCAACAGGATATTTTTCAAGCATGATCTGGTTCGCGAAATATGATGATGACGTCTTATTCTAAGTTCGACGAAGAAGCAAATATGCCGATGTTCATCATCATCCTGATCTTTCGAGAGGGTTGCCTTGGCTGCAAAGGGGTCATGTTACAGTCACCATCCTGATCATGCTCCTTAGGTGACCCGATATTACATTTATCCGCTTATCTTAACGAAAATGACGATGACGCCATCCTTAGCATTTCAATGAAGCCCGAATATCATGGTGACGTCACCATCATTTTCCTTTCCCTGGCAACATGATCATATTCCATATCCTGCTTTTCTTCTTCAACAATATGATGATGATGATGTTGTTCTTTTCGCCAATATGTAGAAGCGAGATATCATGATGATGAAGTAAGTATTTACCAACAGGTTTTTTTTGACACGCCGATGGCGATGATCATGCCGATGGGCGGGAAATGAAGCGGTGGAATTTTAAAGTGTTTTTTTTTTGGGTGCCTGTGGCATTTTCGCGGTCAGCGATGGTCGGCCCAGTGAATTTTGAGCGGTTTGAACGCATTTTGGGCGCGTTTGAGAGTATTTTGGATCCGATTTCCACGATTTTGCATAGTCACCTGGATTCAAACGATTATTTTAATTTCCTGCTGTTTATGTGATAAATGAAATACTTATTGCTTGTCTTGTCTTGTAGGCTTGTAGTTGAGGAAGCAGCTGGAAAGTCAATACAGCGACCTCATGGAGGAAGGAAATTCAATTTCAGGAGCAAGAAGATAAGGGTAAAGTGCGAAAAGTCAAGGCCATTCAAGTGAAAGACAGAGTTGCAGCTGGAGGTATTAGTACAACAGACAAACAGAAGTTATTGCTGAGCTGCCGGAACTTCTTAGAAGGGGCAATATTTCGCCGAGATTTGACACTGCTCAGAGATATTTTGAAGAGCTGGTTCAGCTGTATTTATTGCTGTAACCAGGGGTTTGAACCCGGGGTTCAGTTAGGTTTTTGCTGTAGTGAGGACAATCAGAATGTCTTTATATTGTGCCTCTCTACACTGTAATACTTGACAACAGGGATTTTTAGGGCCTAGACACAGGGATTCTAGGAAAAGACAGTGAGTTAGCTTAGCATAGTTTAGAAGTAGAAGGAGGTCGCTTGTTTGTCTGCAGTAAGGTGCGTGTGGAATGTCTGGCTACCTTACTGTATCTGTAAAGCTTGTAAGTTCTCTGTAGTATGATCAGTGAAACTAAGAGTCATTCCTACATTGTAAATCATGTATGACTATTCGTTTCTAATATAGTAGAATCTGGAGTTCTGCATCTATCTTCTGAGTGTTCTCTTGCTCTTCTTTGTATTTTGAAATATCTTCTCTGAGAGCTTGCAATTTTAAATGTATGTTTGTGAAAATGCTTAGAACTTACATTCAGGGTTTTTACTGTGGTTTTGATCAAATTACTGTGGTATTTACATAGTGCATGACAGAAACAATTAGATCCTTCGGTAGATTAAATTAGATCCTTGTCTGAAATAGCCATGACATAAATTTCTGTATTACAAAATTCTGTAAGATAATATTTATAGTTTTTTGAATCATGGACTGTGAATAAGAGATTATACAAATGTTTTGTTGCAAATTACATATACGTTATATTTGAAATAGGTCTTGACCTATTTGTAAATTCAAGATAGATAGAATGTTGTGTTCACTGAATTGGGGCTTGGTGTATGTCATATAGCACAACTGAGATGCTCAAAATGCTAAGGCTGATAGGCGATTCAACATTTTGTGACTAGGTCAGTCTCTAGAAGGGATCTGACCTAGCTATGAAAATCAATAAGACGCATACACATATATATGCTGCTTTGATGTTCGGTGTGCTGGTGGAATTGTTGAACGTGTTGAACTGTGCAACCTGTCGGACCCTTGTACCTGTTGAACCGTGGAACCTGTTGGCCTGTTGAACCTGCTGAACGATTGAACGATTGAACGGTTAATGATTTAAACCTATTGAATTGTCGAAATGTTTAGACACTAAAGATAGATAATTCGCATAATATTCAAGTGCATTGGAACCATAAATTTACCAAGGACCATTAGCCCTAGCCTAAACAAATGATTTGCAAATAATTTTGGTAAGCATTAGAATAATTAAAATATCTTTGCATCTGAAAAAGCATTGGCCATCTATAATATACAGATGTAATAGAGTGAATTATGTGCACATACAGGAAGAGAAGCTTCCAAATTAAAAGTTGGAAATATATTTTATATTACAGAATAGCTGATTGGAATTTGTTCAATTGGCAACTTGACCCATAATGATCGTTGCCTCTTCAAATTAGAACAGAATTGCATGATAGTATCTAAGCAGATAGTATTGCTTGGCTGCAAAGGTTTAATCTTATCAACACTTTTTGACAGTAAACTTTTGTATCTTTCAAGCAATCCATAAAAAGGACAGTAGTCAGTTTTCATTACATAATTAGACTAATCCATAATTGAGGGTTGTGTTCATTGCTTTACATACATGTGATTTAAGCTTTTTTATATACATATTGGATCAAAGCTACAGGTTACATATTCACAGTCAAAATGTGCATGCACAGTCATAGTGCTTTTCTATATACATATTGGATCAAAGCTACAGGTTACATATTCACAGCCAAAATGTGCATGGACAGTCACAGTCTATCAAATTACTTAAAAAACAGTTAATTTGATAGACTGCGGCTATGACTTAAAAAACAGTTAATAACATAGTGTGACTACTAAACAGTATTGGTAGTAGAGTATTTACTAAATCAAGGTATAATAAAGTGCATAACTAAAAGATGCTGATTGTTTAACAATTTTGACAACTGGGAGAAAAATATGGCTTTTAACACTCTAGCAACCGAAACAGATTGGACTTATGACTATTTTTCAGTTCTTAATATATCTAAGAGACTTTTTACAACACTATGAAGTGTTTGACTGGCCCTCAGTTGCACTTAATTAGTTTTCTATTGAATTTACTCTAGTGCACTTCTTCAGACCCAAAATTATACCGCACGATGGCCATTTTGTCATAAACAGTTCAATTGGGATTTTTGTGAAGCTACGGCCCATTGGAGGTCTGAGAAGAACTCTTTTATTTTGAGAAGAAAATGAAAGATACACTGGCTGTAATCATGTCTAGCATTGTGTCATGTATAGGTCCAGTCAGTGAAAGGTATAGAGAATATGATACATCAAAATGCTAAGGTCCTGAAAGAGGTAAGGTAAGGAAAAGACTTCAGTTAGGTAGGGTAAAATTCTATGTGCAACATTTACATTCATGTGCAAGATATCTTGAGTGGATGTGTTGATTTGTTCATTAGGTTTGCAACATTAATACCTAGTCAATTGACAACAATGCTATGTTGCAAGAAATGCAATGAACTCCCTACTTTTTGAAGTTAATTTGATAGAGTGTGACTGTGACTTAAAAAACAGTTAATAACATAGCGTGACTACTAAATAGTATTGGTAGTAGAGTATTTACTAAATCAAGGTATAATAAAGTCCATAACTAAAAGATGCTCATTGTTTAACAATTTTGACAATTGGGAGAAAAATATGGCTTTTAACAGTGCAGGAACCGAAACAGATTGGACTTATGACCATTTTTCAGATCTTAATAAAGCTAAGAGACTTTTTACAACACTATGAAGTGTTTGACTGGCCCTCAGTTGCACTTAATTAGTTTTCTATTGAATTTACTGTAGTGCACTTCTTCAGACCCAAAATCATACCGTACGATGGCCATTTTGTCATAAACAGTTGCAACCAACTCCCTACTTTTTGCCTTTTATTAGACAACCGATCTGCAATGCTGAACAACTGCTGTAGATGGAAAATATGTTTTTTCATTTTGAATGGTAGTGCAGTGGCCATGGAACAGCAACGGTTCCATTTATGGAGTGTTGTGTTCCATTTAATGGTGTCCTGTTCCAGATGCAAATGCCTAAACTTGTAAAAAAATAAAAAACACTTTAAAATCCTAAAACCATTGTTAAACTTTTATAAAATTTGTACCATGTCTATGTTAATATGTATCAATTTTAGAAGTCAGGTGCACCATGAATCTTAAAACCATCACAACAAAAAAAATTTGAAAATTTATGTCTAGAAAACAGACAACATAAACCATATGTATGATAACAGCTATTCACACTTTTAGAAGTGTATAAAAGTTGAGACAACTTGGTGAAATGTGAGTAGTCGTTCTCTTTGACAGTTTAGTACACGGTTGGTTGACACGTGAATGGATTCTTCTCCACGACTAAATAGCTGTTGCTTAAATAGAATGAATGCTTTATAGTGTTTAGACACTTGCATATATAGAATTAGATTTCATAGATACCGGAGAGAGAAATGAATATTTTTTAACAATGTGTCATCATATATATACAAGTGCCACTACCAGTAAGATCATGCAAAACCAGACACAAAAGTTGACGCCTTCGTGAGGTAAATCAATGAAGCAAGAAAGTTGAAGACGATTTTAGTGCAGATTATCATAGTATGCATAATGAGAGAGAGGTTTACAGCATTCTTATTTTGGTTGAGAGAATTTAAGAAGCTTTCGAATATTTGCTTATAACGAAAAGAAAATTTAAGACATATTTGATTAAGGGATTTGATTTTGTACTAAAAAATACCAATTACATATAAAATTAGGTAAAATGATAAAGTAATGTGTAGTTTAGAGAGTAAAGAGAGTATTAAAGAGGTATCGTGTATAAGATATATGTAACAAAAATGTAGTTTCGTATGCTTTGTGTTCATTCTTCAGGACAACATGCATCAATGATGACATTGGACTTATTCAATGTAAATTGTCCTTTTCTGCTGAAGTCTCGTAACATAAAGATGACTGCTGATTTATCCTTGAGGTATTCGTCATAGCTGATTTGTTGCAGGTCTGGCAGTAGCATTTGGATGATATTGTTGGCGCATGAGCAATGTATTGTCTGTTTGTTGTCTGTTGTCAAAATAGTCTTGAGATAGTGCGAGTAGATATAGGCGACTTGTTCCTTGCATCTATCACACTGGGCAGTTTCATTGTCAAGTGCTCCATAGGTATCAAATTTATAATCGCATTTTGAGCAAAATGCATGGAAAGGACTAGAAAATGCATTAGCTATTTTCAATGTTCCTTGTACCTGCAATACATATGAAAGTATTGTTTGGTTAGGAAGATTTTTTTTTTGTTAATTTTGTTTTAGATTTGCCAGGGAGAAGATTGGAGATTTCAAGAGTTGTTACCTCAAATGTTGAGTGCAGCAAACTGTTTAAGTGATCCAAGGTCCTTTTGTCATTTAATACATCGATATATGTTGACTGGCAAGTGTGAAGCATGTTGTCTTTTGCATTGATCCGTTTGACAATATTTTTGAAAAGGATAAGTGGAAATTCATTGCTTCGGAGCTGTTGTTCGATTTTTACAAAATGGTCCTCAAAATTCTGGTGCATCTGCAGCTGTAGGTGTAAATAGTGTAAGTAAGAAATGAAACTGCAAAAGAGTAATGTATGTTAATTGAAAAGTAGGTTCAAGAACTAGAAATAATTTAAACAAGAAAGGAGACAGTCGAAGCATAAACAAGTACATGTACCTCTTGCATTTGGAACATGTTGTCCACTTTAAATTCCTAATTTTTGCTTTATTTTGAAGCTTTACCGAGACAAAGAGCTTTTATTTTTGCATTTGTATTTGATGAAAAAATCGATTTGAAGTAGTCGCCTATTTATGAAGAGATACATTAGTCTATGTTCTAAAAAGTATGGAACTGAGTGAATTGTTGACTTATGTGCAATTAATCGGTGTTATCAAATGTTTAGAATTTTACTTAGAGACGTGACATCAAACCGTTGTTCATTCCTGCAGATACCAGCTCTGTGTTGACGCTTGAATGCATTTCTGTGAATTTAGTTGCTGTTTTTTGTGGCTTATATGCATTTTTTTTGGCCTTTGAGATATAGCTAGATTAGTGATTGTCAATGCTAGGGTTTGTATCTGATGAAGGATGAGCATTTGTAGTGTCAGTTCTTATTGTCAATATTGTTTTATTGTTGTGTATGTGATTGGTTTTACATTTCCTTTCTGTACTGTCATTGCTGTCAGTAGATTCATACTTGTTTATAACACTTTAGATACTTGTTTATAACACTTTAGATCAAGTGATTTAGTGTTTACTTTTTTTCCCTGGATTGCTCCTGAAATCTGAATCACTGCAGAGTCCAGACCAAGTATCTAAGCAAAAGAGGGGCAAACTGTATTCCACATGGAAAGCAGATTAAAATAATACTTACTTGAGTCTTTAATCAATAATGATCAAACAGTAATCTAATAGCAATGGGACTGAATCTGGATGCTTAATTTTGAACTAGCGAGGCTTAAGGTTGAAAGACAAGTGTTCGCTTATTAGCAGTCTGAGTTCGAAACTTGGATGTTCTAGATGAGCTGCCACAGGGTTTTTCTCCAACTCGTAACTAGTTGGAGTTTTCATGTCAAAACCTCTATTTAGTTGGTGGAATCTTCATAGAAGACGTTAGGAATTGTTATTGATAAGATAGATGAAGGAATAGGATTAGTTATGGAGGATAATTACATGTGTTTGCGTGAGCCTGTGTGTAAATTCCATTATTGTAGTCTGAAACATATTTTTAACGATAAAAAAACTGTACCTGTCTCTGTACTGAAGTAGTTCTAGATGCTCTAATAATTTAGGGATCTATCTATTTTCAAGCTAAGAAAATGCGACAGCGATTTGCCGAACATCAATTAGAATGGGCTGCATATCATAGTTGGCCGCAATCTTTATTAACCATTGTTTTATGTCATCTCGTTAACTAAAAGATGATGTTAATTAGGCAAAAGGCTTTTATAAGTGAACTTGAAACAAGAAATCGTTGTCAGGAAACAAGCTTTATTAGTGTGTAAACATTTTTAATTAGCCGATAGGCTTTAGTGTGAGCATTGGTGCCAAAATGGCTGGAAATGTCATCTCAGCATGAAATCACTGCAGAAGTCATTACAATTTCTTTTGTACTAGAGAGGTCTGGACTCCACAAGATGGGTGCACCAAAATAACTTAGTGCAGGCAATTGTTTTCCCAAGAATGTAGCAATATACCCAGCCACTCCAAAATGGGGTAGTTGACCTGCAAATGAGGGCTCTATTTCTCTATTTTTTAATAATCAAAGTCTCATGCTCAGACTTGGAGAGTCTTTACAATTTGATCCATTTTGCACATTAGGGTTGCTTGCTTCTCAGACTCATGTATTTTGTGACTCAGTTGGCGAGTTACAGAACTATGATCCCTTCTACTGGGGAAATCAATACTTTATTATGATTGGATGATGCAGGTTTGATTGATTGAATGGCAACAAAAAGCGAAAAGGACACTGATTGCAATTATAAAAATAACCATGTATACAGATATGTCAACAGTCACATAACCTTTGAAAATCAAATTCTATAACAATGCAAATCGCAAGCAAGAAATTACAACAACCTAAAAGGGCTTAAAGTTTAACTTTAGATAACCATTGTTTGCAAATAATGAGAGGAGAAAAATGAATATTATTACAGTGTAGCATGCAGGCAGACTTTTGAGAGAACTTATACAGTGGATCATGAGGGGTTGTGGTCTCAAGTTAACTGAAACATTGTTTTGTTCAAGCTGGGAAGATATGATAAAGAGTTGGAAGAGATAAGCATGTTAAAATATAGTGCAGTTACCATATAAAATAAAATTTTCAAAATGATTTAAAGTTAAAACTAGTATGTGGAACCTTGAAAAGTGTACCTGGGCTTTGTCGAACTCTGAATCTCCATCTTGCACATCAACAATATATTGGAGACCTATTTTTTTTGCTCTTGTGACCAATACACCTATGGTGCCTGTAGCATATTGTTCGGTACTTGCCAACAATTGTTTTATGGCTGTGCTGGGGATGAATTTATAGTCAATACAAACTCGTGGAATGATTTCCACTATTGAGGACTTTGTTAGAACCAGTATGCAGTCGCAATCTCCACGATCATAATCTGTTCTAGGTGCAATCTGGAAGTTGGATATGGATAGTCCCGAACCTGGAATTATTTTGTCTTCATAGTGAGCAACGAGATCAGCAGTTGCATTTAGCGTAATAGTCATTTCACCTTTTGTGTCTGTGAGGTCTGCGCATAGTACTTCACGTGTCTTGTTTGTCTTATCCAATATAGCTTTATACTTCACAATGACATCGCCTTGGAAAATGTTGCCTACTTTACGTGCATTCAAGTCTTCAATTGAAACTTGATTTTGACTCTTTACTTTTGATCTGGAAAAAACAAAACAAAATTAGTTGAAATCTAGAATCTTGACAAGGTACAGTGTACATGTAACCAAAGAATATTGTTTACCTTTTCAATTGTTGTTGGTTAATAGTGTCCATTTGTTCTTCTGTTCTTTTGGCATTGTCCATTGTAACCTGTATTTGTTTATCAATTTGTCATTTGCATAAATTTCTGCAGGCAAAATGAAAATATGTTGTTGTTCTAATGTTATATCAGAATATGTAGAATTGGTACTATGGAATAAAAGAATAAGACAATTTGTAGACAGAAGAAAATGAAATTGTATTGAAATGATGAAGCTATGTAATACATATGTCTTTTCTTCGTGGACATTAGGGATTGTTTTATTTATTAATTTGATTGACAAGATTTTGATGGTGTTGGTTTAGATGCTTTTGAACTAAAACAAATGGCATATTTAAGAATATTTAGTTTTTTGAAAGGATTAAAATTAGGGAAAATTAGTGAGGTTGTTGCTGTAATACGCTTTTTATTTGTAAATTTGGATTTTTTGTATTAGTAAATTGGATGATACATAATTGAACAGTAGTTTGTACATAGATTGGATTTGTCAAAATATGTTTTTTGTTGATTTGGATGTTATTGAACAAAAATAGTTGAGATATTTAAGAACATTGAGTGTTCTGAGAGGGTTGAAATCTTAAAAAAGTAGCAAGATGGTCACTCCAATATGCTTCCGATTTGTAAACTTCAATTTTTTTTGTTAGTGCATTGGTCCATAGATGATCGATCAATGGTCTAGATAGAGCATGACACCTACTTAATAAGAAATGCATATTGTGGTTTTGCATATGATTCAGGAGCTATTTTTTTTGTAGTTTTCTGTACACATGTCAATGTTGAAATCTCCGACTAGGTACAAGGTTTTATTTCCATCAATACATGAGAATACTTGCTTGGTGATTGCTATAATATCTGCAAATGGAGCATTGGGTTTGGCATATAAGTTACATATGCTAATTTGATTGTTCATAGAGCTTATTGTTAATGTTATTGCTTCTGTATATGATGTTGAATGTTGCATTGTTTTAGAGACTAATATGTTTTTCTTGGTTATAGACATTAGTCCGTGTATATGGTATGTTGAATAACAATTGAAATCTTTGAAAAGATTATTTGTATGGTAGTCTTGGATATATGTTTCTTGAAGGCATAAGATATCAGATGCCATGATATCAGTGTCATTAATCATGTCTTCAATATGTAGGTGTAGATTGCGAGTGTTTAATGTGCACAATAGTAGTTCTGAATTAGTCTTTTGTTTGATATCTCCATTTTCAAATTGCCAGTGTGCTGTTGATTTTAGACGAGACATTTCAAGGACTATTTTTTCTTTTATTTTGAAATTTTGCTTGGTAAGAGGCTTTAACAAGAATAATGTCTGGATTGTTTTTGTCTGCGAAAGTGCTGTATATGTTAATCCATGTTGCCTTATGGCTGTAGGATCAAATGCCAAGCCTTGCATTGTGAGTCCTTGAGATCTATGTATTGTTCTAGCACAAGCAAGTTGAATTGGAAATTGTTTTCTAATAGTTATTTTCTTGTTGTTTGAGATTTTTTGGATTGGCCTTGTGGTGCGAAGTATAGGTGTCCATTGTTTATGAATGTCATTGTTATAACATTGTGTTAATTTAACACATTGATGGTGGCCAATGTTTGGGTCATTGAATTCTATCCAAACAATGTCAAAAGCATTGGATATGGTATATGCTTTAAATGTTCCATCTGACCCATTGACTAGACCGTCTTGCGTATCATAATTACCAGCATAAATTTCTACAAGCATGTCTGGTTTCAAAAGTATTTGAGATGGTAAAGACATTGTGTGATTATACAGATGTATTTCATTGTAGTTTTCATCATTTTCATCAATTGCACTCAGTACAATTAGCTCTCCTGGAACTATTGACAACATATTTTGATTATGTGCATTAACATCTTTCCTTCTGTAAAATAGATAGGGGAATGTTGGGTCGATGGGTGGTGAGCGTAAACAAGTCTGATTCAAGTACTGTATATCATTATCTGTTTGTGAACCTACACGTATTCTATTGAGTATTGCAATAAACTTCTCATCTGTTTGCTGCATTGTTGATTGTAGCTCATAGTATTTTATGTTGTGTTTCCAAAAGTTGTATGGCATTAATTCAGTCGGTGTTGGTGTATTATCAAATACAACTGAATCTAGTACAGGTTGTGCTTGATATAAATCACCACAAAAAATTGTATCAAGATTTCCAAAGTATGTGGTTGGCATTTGCATTATATCTCTTAATCGCTTATCGATGCAACGTAAAAATGTTGCACCTACCAATGAAATCTCATCTACTAATAGCACACGCAGCTGCTGATAATGCTTTGACATTGTATCTAAGATTTCAGTATTCAATGGAACGAATTCTGATTTGTTGAAAGGTATTCGAAATGCTGAGTGTAATGTTACTCCACCTATATTGTAAGCTGCTTTTCCTGTATAAGCAACTACTAGGCCTTTTGGTTTGTCCGGATCACTATCAATGGAGTTATTATATATGCGAAGGAGAGATTGAAATATTGCTTTTGCAGTAAAGGTTTTGCCAGTGCCTGCTCCGCCTGTTAGAAACAAGTGTAGTGGAGTTTTAATATTTTTTAATTTCTTCAACACAATGTCCTTTACAATTGCTTGTTGTTCACTGTTTAACATTCGTCTCAAATTGAAGTATTCAACATTGTCCATAATATGTGGATGTTTTCCAATTTCAAATGCATTAGAGAATTGAGTTTTTGATTTGTTATGCTTTAGTGTTTGAATATCGTCTTCTATGTTGTATGTTTCTTTCTGTGGATTTTGATTTGAAATGATCAATTCATTTGGTATGTGATTATTTTCAGAATAGATTTCATCTATAGCTTTGTCAATATCGCCCCATTTAGAGTTTATGTGGTAATTGTATTTGATACGATTAGTATTCATTGTGTTTTCATGATATGAATAAGCATGATGCCATGAATGGAAACCATGGTTCAATGTTTTTTCATTTATTGTGAAGGGTACATAAAGCAATAAATTCTCTCTGCAATAATTTTCCAAGTCAACATGTTTGTTAAAATTGGTAAAACGTATAATATTTGGTTTAGCTTTGCGGTGCATTGGTTTCCCATCTTTTCTATATTCTGATACGAATTGTGCAAGGCAAATATGTGTGAGTGTTTCAGGTCGTGCTAAATAGTAATCTATTAAAGATCTACAGGCCACATTTTCTGATTCATCTGGTTCACTGTTCAATTGTTTTGCTGACTTTAGAACAAAAGTTCAATCACTATCAGCTCTTGTATCAATGAATATACACTTTCTTGAACTATAGTTTAGTGGAAGTGATAGTACGATGTGAACAGCCTGTTGTGTAGACATTTGTTGCAGATTTAGCAATGCATTTCCAAGTCTACTTATCATTTTTATAGCATCGATATTATTTTGTTGATGGTCCCTATGAATTCTTTTAAATGCATTTGTCATTGTTTTATCCACTTTTGTCATGTATGAGCTGCAATACATTGCTGCAGCATATGCATTAAGCACAAATTGTGCATCTGTATTTGCTTTCCATAGCTTTGGTATTTTTTTTGAAAAGCTGTTATTCCATATCTACGAAGGGTTTCGTTTTAAGAAAATTGTAGGCCTATGAATTGTTGATTTTATAGCTGTGATGTAATCATGCTCATTCAAGTTGATGTCTTGTAGAAACATTTGAAACGAGAATAATTGGTCATAATTAGATTGTTGCAATACGGAAAAGATTTTTGTTGCCATTGAAACAATAATTTCATTATTGTCTTTCAGCGGTTCGAGAATCATAGTTTTTTTCATTGGTGGAAATGGGAAATTGTATTTACAACAGTGCTGTTTTGATTTTCTGCATCGTTTTGTATGATGGTGCCTATGCAGGATAGCTATTTGAGGAGTCAAATCATCAGTGTTACAAGTGATGTATTTGTCAATAAATTGTTCAATATTTGCAAGTTCATCTTTTCCATAAATTGGAGCATCTTTAATCCATAAAAGAAAGTGGTCATGTTCATTGCCACGATTTTGGAATTCAGTTACAGAGAAATAATCCAAGAGCTCTCCGAAGAAAGAGCTATCTGTAAATATCAATTGTTTTAGTGCATTGATTCTATGTTTATAATAGCGTACACATGTTACAGGATCTTTTTTTATGAGATAGAAAATATTTTTCTCATTTTGTATGTCGTATTTTTGTTGTGAAGATGCACAATATGTATTATGCAAGGCTTCAAGTGCTTTTGAAAGGTGTTCCCAATTTTGTTCAGCACTAGTAAATGTAAGGAAAAATGTAGGCGGTCCAAGTTGCCGAATCATTGCAAAGACATTTTTTTTTAATTGATGTAAATAATCCGGAGATATTCTTATTCTTTTAAAGTCAACATATCCAATGTCTGATTTGAGAATCTTCTCTAGGTTAGGTTTGCATTTGACATCTTTTGCTATTAGTTTTCTTCCTTTTAACTGACCTTTTCGTACTCTTATCCACATTGTAGATAAAACTTGATGTATCAATATCTTGACTGTTTTGAAAAATAGATTAGTTGTATGATATGCAAATTGTCTATTGGAATGAAGTAGTTCCCATTGTGCAATTTTTTGATAGGAAAAATTCTTGACAATGTCGTCATTACGTGGGTTTCCAAAGAATAGTGTGGGAAAGTTCATTTCTTCTGCATATTTGTCTTTAAAGATTCCAATAGGATAATGGTTTTCTGCTGGTGCAACTTCTATGATTTTGTCTTGCATTTCATGTATACATTTAGATTCTGTGTATCCATGGACCAAGGTCTCACAAGGATTTTGCTCATCTGTATCAGACTCTGAACCTGTTTCATTTGTGCAAGGGTCGTCTACTATGCCACTTTCATCATCTATTTCAAGAGATTGTCTCTAGTGCTTATTTAATTGGAATTTCTCATTTTTGTATAGAGTTGTTTCGCTCAATTGGTTCAAAGCTTTCATTATAATAGTCGATCGCACCATCCCCTTCTGATATGCATTTTTATATTGTAGCCGTCTTTTTAGCGCAACTGCAATAGTGTATGTTTCATCGGCAGAGCGTGGCAATGCATTTTGTACAATGTTCATGTTGACTGGGACATTAATTATAGACCCAGTCAATCCAATTTGGGGTCTTTTGTAACCTAATTCCCATATTTGTGCGAATGCAATTCTCAGTGAAACAAGGCGCTCTTCTAGTTGCGTAAGCATTTTTACATATTGTAAAGCTATATTCATTTGAATACGGTGTGGTGTTGCATATTTTGGAAGCTTGCATTGTTTCAATGTTTCATGGCATATGCGACAAATACAATTCATTAATACATTGTTATTTTGATTTGTCAGTTTATAATATGTTTGCTTTTCTTTCTCTCTAAAATCCATAATGTTTTTCTTAAAATGCAATGTCTGACAAATTGCACAAGTATGTATCGGTGTATCTTGAATTTTTTTTTGAAATAATTCTATTGGTGATGCTGAGTGTCTAGTTTTCTTGGTTGTATTTTCCATTTGATTATTAGCACGTATTTGTTGTTTGATCTTGCGAAGTGATGTAGTGTTGCTATTTGCAATTTTTTGTTTTCTAATAAAATCACCATCATGATGTTGTTGATTACTGCTTTGAAATTGTTTTAGTTGTCTAGATGTGATACATGGGCTAGCATTGTTTGCTTGTACTAGATAAGGCACAAGCGGCTCAAAATGTCCTTGGATGGGATTTGCATCATGAAATAAGATAGAATACGATTGTCCTTGGGATGACGGATTGAAGTGCAAGTATTTTTTTCCTGAAGTAGTTGACCAAAGGCATATTTGTATGTCTAGCCACTTTGACAACCAACGGATGCAAAACAAGTCACCCCATAGGCCAACTTCATTATTATTTGTAGAATGCATTGCAGAAATACGCATTCTACGCAAGTACTCTTCAACATTTTGTACACCGTGCAATTCATGCAATGTACGACTATCCAGTTCATAATTATATGAGGTGATTGCTTCTGGATCACCTTGTGTGAGGCAACTCAAGAAATGGTCTATAGCTCCATTCCGTAATTGACTTGATGTGTATTGAGAATGAAGAAGTAACTCCAATGAGTCAAATAAGCAATCCCCTACATTGTATTTAAATACTTGAATTCTACACAATCCTTCATTTCTCAATGCATAGTCAATGTTTAGAATTTCAGTCTGAATTGCTAATTTGTATTTCTCTACATCTATGATCTGTTTTTGTTTATCAACTATTGGCACTCTTGTTCTCTTCATTTTTTTTGCAAACAAGGACAATTTCGTTGATCCCAGAATATCAAAAAAATGGTGCACCTGTAATATATTCATAACCATTGGTTAGATAGTTTTGATGATTGATAATTACAAAAGGCATATTACAAATGGAAATTAGAAGCAGGTTGTTTCCTAAAAGCAATGTTGATATGCAATTTTGAAATGCATTTAGTATTTGGTTTCCTTATTTCAAATCACAAATAAATTCAATGCTAAAATTCTAAGTAGTCAAGGCATTGTTTAAATGCAATGAAAATAATCGTTATTTTTGGATTGTACAAGAAAATAAGGCATTGTAATGAAGAAGAGAATTTTGAAGGATTTAAAACTAGTGGCAATGGCAATGTCAGATTCATTCACTTGCATTATTTTCTTCAGAAAATAAAGAAATAGAAATCACCATTTGGTAGATAGTTCTGATCATTGATAGCCACAAAAGGTTTATTAAAATTCAAAATAAGAACCAAGTTTTGATTTGAAAACAGTGTAGACCTGTGACTTTGAAATTCATTTTGTACTCGGTTTTGATATTTGAAATCAGAGGTTTACATTTAAAAATAAATAAATACAGTGTTTAAATACTAAATAGCCAAGCCATTGTTTAAATATTGCAAAAATAATTGTTATGTAGTTGTGTAAATAGTGTAGGAACAATCCTTGGACAACTCTAATGACATCACATATTCTCTGAGCCATAGGCTTCAAATAATTAGCAATTTGCATATATGAACAATATATTGAACATATAAATTAAACAATGGAAGAAACAAACAAACAAGAGATAAGAAGGAGCAAATGAACTTGAATAGATGACAATAACATTTTGATAAGCTTGTGCTTGGATTGTAGATGCAGGTGAAGGATTAGATTGATCTGCAAAAGTCTAAAGGATTGTAAACTAGTTGCAATTGCAATATTATATTGATGGGATTGTGTTAATTTCTTTACAAAGTGAAAAGGTATTGTGCATTATTAAACAGTATATGCCTTCAAGTGGTTTTGTCACTTATATAATCATTAATAGAATTTTGCTACTTACAACTTGCAAACTGCGTTATCTATTTATATTTTGATATTGAATTTAACTATAACACGTAAAAATAACAAATACAGTAGACATGGATAGACTGTAACAAGATCCAAAGCTAGGACACCAAACATGTAACATCAAGATTTCTTCAATGCTGGCCTATACACAAAAAAAGATATTATAACTAGTTGTTGAATCTTGCAAATCATATAACTATCACGGGAATATAATTCCAATATTAGTTTTCTTGTTATCAAGTCTTATAGAAATCTAGACAAAAAAAATATTGAAAACTATTAGAAGCAATTTTTACAATTTACTATTGTTATATGTCTTTGCATTCATACTCAATAATAGCTAACTAGCACCAAAGAAGTACAGTAAGACCAATGCATAAAATATAAGTGACATGCAAAAGTGTACAGTGTTTTTCACAAATTGCAAATAACTGCCCACATCACTGTTATTACAATTTACATAGTTTTCTAGAACATCGAAGAGATGGCTGCATCTATTTATGATGATTTCATGTTGGAATCATTTGTTATTCTAAAAAAAAAAACACTTTAAAATTCCACCGCTTCATTTCTCGCCCATCGGCATGATCATCGCCATCGGCGTGTCAAAAAAAAACGTGTTGGTCAATATTTACTTCATCATCATGATATTTCGCTTCTGCATATTGGGGAAAAGAACAACATCATCATCATCATATTGTTGAAGAAGAAAAGGAGGATATGGAATATGATCATGTTGCCGAGGAAAGGAAAATGATGGTAACGTCATCATGACATTCGGGCTTCATTGAAATGCTAAGGATGACGTCATCGTCATTTTCGTTAAGATCAGGGGATAAATGTAATATCGGGTCACCTAAGGAGCATGATCAGGATGATGAATGTAATATGACCCCTTTGCGGCCAAGGCAACCCTCTCGAAAGATCAGGATGATGATGAGCATCGGGATATTTGCTTCTTCGTCGAACTTAGAACAAGACGTCATCATCATATTTCGCGAACCAGATCGTGCTTGAAAAATATCCTGTTGAAGGAAAAATGTGATGATGATGATGATCAGGATATTTGCTTCTTCGTTTATTAGATCGGGATGACGTCATCATGATATTCGGAGCCTTTGTTAAACTTAGAACATGACGACACCATGATATTTCACCAACGGGATCATGTTTGGGAAATATCCTGCCGAAGGGAAAATGTGACGATGATGACCATCAAGATATTTTCAAAAGGTTGTATTTCATCGGCAGGAGGACTTTATGAAACATCGGGTGAACAAACAAGATCATGATGATCTTGACAACATGACAGGATAAAATAATATGATGATGACCCTCCTCATCGAATTATCATGATGACGCCATCATGATATTTTGTCGTCGAAGCACAAGGATGAGTTGAGGTCATTATGATATTGCGCCAGGGTGATATTGTAAAAAAATGATCATGCTATTTAAGGAATGAAATATCGCCTTCTTCTGAATAGATAGGGTGATCATCATGATATTGCAAAAAAGGTGATCAGGAGGATATGAAGATGATGATCCGCTTTATCCATTTATGATGATGATGTCTTCGTCACTTAGCGAATTTCAGCGAATGACCCTCGTGAAAGATCAGGATGATGATCATAATTATGCAAAAGGAGATAAGGAGGATATGAAGTTGTCATCATCATATTTCGAACTTCAGTAAATATCATGATGATGACCTTGCGATAGGATTATAACATGCGCATGCAAATATGCCGAAGGTGGATTTTCTAAGGGTGATCAGCATGATATGATAAGATTAGGTAATGTTGAAATATCATGATGATGCTCGCTATACAAAGACCGCTCGACGGGGAAACTTACCCTGACCTAAAGTTGATATCATCATGATATTTGAACCTCAGGATATTATCGGGGGCGGGTTCAAATATGATGATGATGATCATCTTCATGTAACCAAAACCGAGTTTATAACATATGACCCTCCTAAAAGAAATCATGATGCTGACAATGCGCCTAAGGCCATTTGACGGGTAAAGGGCACTACCACCTAAGATTGACGTCCGGATATTGGGACTGCATGATTTTTATCGGGTGATAGACCAAAATCATGATGATCTTGACAACATGACTTAGGATATA
Organism: Cunninghamia lanceolata; assembly: GCA_027924645.1. Classification (NCBI taxonomy): domain Eukaryota; kingdom Viridiplantae; phylum Streptophyta; class Pinopsida; order Cupressales; family Cupressaceae; genus Cunninghamia; species Cunninghamia lanceolata. The sequence goes on along the minus strand of BSBN01000071.1, from coordinate 5,576,907 downwards.
AAAATATGATGATCCTCCTGCGAATGTCAAACCTTAGGATATAAAAATATGATGATCCTCCTGCGAATATCAGGTTTGACCAAAACTTTGACCGTGCATAACTTTCACATATGGAAGAATTTTCGAGTGAAGTAAAAGGCAAACCTGCATAGAATTTCAAGCTCTTTCTAAATATGAGGTCATAGAAACAAAATTGCCCACATAAATTTAAATGTAAATCTCTAAATAATCTTTTGAATTCCCTTTTAGAAAAGGAGTTTATGTATCTGAAATTGTCTTTTAAATTTTAAAATAAACTAAAAAGTCAGTGCATAGGAAAACAATAATGCCACGGTTCCTTTACCCTTGAAACTAAAATTAAACTGGCCTAAAATCTAAATCGTGACAAAAGCAAATGCAATCGCCACCTGCAAACACAATCGCCACCTGTCTCAGAGGTGCACAGCTGTAGCCCTAACAATTTTATCAACACATGCATCTTTTAAGGTTCTCAAATGTGGAACGGAGGTTAGTAGCTTTCAGACGATCTTCAAATGCAACCACATAGAAACAGCTTCAGAGAGGTGCATCAGTTTTAAAGGCCAAGATTTATTAACTCCTACCCAGGAAATAATTAGTCCCAGAGCTGGTGATTTGGAATTGGCATCGTTGAGATCAAACAGTTCTAAGAAAATGGATTTTTAGACTTCCTCATTGAGATGAGACAGGTTTAAAGAGGAAGCAGCTGCGCTCAAAGTACAGAAAGTTTATAAAAGCTACCTTTATCCATTTATGATGACGATGTCTCCATCACTTAGCGAATTTCAGCGAATGACCCTCGTGAAAGATCAGGATGATGATCATAATTATGCAAAAGGAGATCAGGAGGATATGAAGTTGTCATCATCATATTTCAAACTTCAGCAAATATCATGATGATGACCTTGCGATAGGATTATAACATGCGCATGCAAATATATTTGGAATATATTTGGGTATTGTTGTTTAGATATTCAGATGGAAACAGTCTATTTTATTTTAACTCTTCATGTCCAGCATTAACCTCTTCTACAGAATTTCACAAAATAGTATTCCAATGTGTCGAGAAGGGTACCAACTAATGTTGTTCTCTCATGAATTCTCTTTCACATATAAATTTGCATTTTCCTTCACAAGATTGGAACACTTTTTTTGTGGGTATTTTCCTGGTGTGACCATAATCTCTGCCATTAAACATTATAGGGACACAATAACATATCCTTATTCTTTCTTTCAAAACAGAATATTTGGTAGAGGACCAAACAAGAGGGCGAGCCTCTGTTCCAAATTGGGATTACTAGCAAATTACCTAAATTCGTTAATACTCTCTGCTTCAAGGTATGAAATTCACACCCTTGCTATGTATAAGTAAGGTCTATAGCACCGTCGCCATAAAATTCCAGCATATTATATGATGGGTACTGAGCGAACTCCGAGCCTCAATCATTCAAACGTAAATTAAACAGTGAACACATGCATGAAATCACTTAAAAGCAACTGTAAGTTGTACCATAGAAATTGCAGAGTAGAAAGTTGCAACAGAATATAAGTAGATGCTTTACAGCTTGAATATATACAATGTATCTGGAAATGAAACAAGTAATACTGCATATAGCATGAGCACTTGTATAGTTAGTTCTTCCTGCAACCTTCTTTGTTATTTAGTGACACAGTTGCATAGCTACTTTTATGTTCCCAAATCATGAATTTGTCAATATATTGAAACTTGGCAATTCATACTTGAATGTCTGGGAATTCTATAATTGATATCCGAGTTTCTAAAATAGAAAACTTAAGTTCTAGAAAGAGATATCTGAACTCTAACAGAAATTTGAGAAAACTGTAAAATTTCTATAACTGAGAGTGCTCTACAATCTAAAACTCATATAATATCTGAAATCTTGAAATTTCTGTGAACAGTAGCACTGGTTTTCTACACGGATTACGAAATAGAAGTCCATATAGAGGCTTACCACAGATGCAGCTTCACAGGCCTCCGGATGCCCACCTTCACTACTCTCTGAGTGCAAACAAATTGAGAAACAACAATCCAAAGCGCATACAAATTGAAAACCTCCGATCAAGACATGACCTGTCATCTTGTAAGGATGATTAAAAATCATTATTAACATTGCAAATGAAATAAAAATCATTAATTAACATTGCAAACGAAATAAATTCAACAAGCTCAGCGGCGCCGTCACTTTGCACGACCTGTACTTAACTGTTTTGTTTATTGGCATCATTCGAAAATTCAATAATTTTTTAAATCATTATTTCATTTTTTACCCTTACTGTTCACACCATAGACCAATCAGACAATAGATAAATGGTATTTTTTAAATGATTAAATTAAAAAAAAAATAATGAACTATAGCATTGTGGTTGCAAATTTTTAGTTCTTTCACATGATTGGACGAATAATTTGAGAAATTGCATCTAGCCGATGCAGTAGTTATACCTGCCGAAGGCAGGAACTAATAATAGTGATTTAAGACAAAATATATTTCCAAAAAACATATATTTCCAACAAAGTCCCGCGTTCGAGTCCCACGCCTCTTCAAATAATTAAAAAAAAAAATTCCAGCAGCACTAATCTTCGTATCAAACCAAACAGGCTTGTTCTAGCCACCCAAATCTTAGATTGATTGGATTAGGCAGTGAATGTAACAGTCAACAATTTATGGATTATTTGATGCAGGGCCATCCACATCTCACTCCACAATATCCACTCCAAAGCTTAGGCCCCACTCATTTTGGGTGTGTCTAGCCTTTGCTTTGGCCCGATTGAATGTTTTTATTCCCTGCTTGCTGCCTGCTTACAACCTACTATGTCTTTCATTCTCAACTTCTACAGTTTTTCATGTTGCAATAATGTTAACATTGGCATCTCCCAACATGCAGCCCGCTCCTGGTTATATTTATAGAATTTTCAGTTGGGTGAATGGGGGCTCTGCACCCAGATGCTCAATTTCTCATTCGGGTGAGCACGAAGACAGATAAATGTTTCCTAAGCGTTTTCTTTATGTTACTTACAAACCAGCCGTCTTTCTCTTGATTTATAGGTTGTTGGGCTAGGCCTTACAACAACCATTATCATCATCGAGGTTTCCTTTCAAGGAAAATGCCAGGAATGATTACGTGGGCTGCAAATGGACAAGGACCAGAGACTGTTGAAAATATTCCCAAACCTTTGGGTAAAAGGTATATATTTTCGTCTTGACTAGTAGCAATGCAGAAGAGTCAAGGTGAAGTTTGAATGTTCTTGAATTCTTATTTCAGTGCCCCTTTTAGTCTGTAATAGTAGATTAAGGTCTGTTCCACGAAAGAATATTTTTACTGCAAGAATTGTCATCCAAATGGGAATCTGTGGATTTAGCATGGTTGCTACTGTTGTCAATTAATATATTTTTATAAGGATTGTCAATAATGTTTGCATTATCTTCGTTGAATTTTCGTTGGATTAACCAACTCTTGAATGTGATCAAAGAGTAAGAGAAAGAGTGTCTAATTTTTTCTATCCTAGTTTTTAGTCATACTGTGTTAAATACCCATGAATTGCTTTTCCAAAATCAACCATGCAATGTCACAGGTTGCTTTGGAGGGGCCCATTACAATTTTTACTACATTTTAGAAAAAGGGTAATGCATAAATGCTAACGAATGCTACAAAATATAATATAGTGAATTGGATTATATAGCGATTCCTTGTAGTGCTTTTGATGCTCACTCAATGTTACAGGCCATGGGCAAGGATGTATCCTCTTAGTAGCTTGGAAATGGTATGATTCCATTTATGATTTTTGATTGGACCCATACATGGTAGCAACTTTCCAGCATTTTATATGGCGGGCCTTAAATACAGAGAAAAAAAAGAAAAATGATCTACTGAAAAAATACAATAATTACAGAAAAATAAGGTAAATTGTATAGTTTAAAAATAATAAGTTATAAAAGCACATTTTATCTATGTTCCATGGCGTTTCTTAGACGGCAGTCCAAGGGCCATTTTGAGTAACATGACATCAAAATTAAAACAGTGACAACAGTATAGCAGCAATAAATATATCATGACAGCAGTATAACATCAGTGTAACAGCAATAAAATTAATAATGATAGCAGTCACAGCAGTCGCAGCAGTACAACATGTCATGTCCCCATTTCCGGCATGAATCAAGTGATTGAATATGGATTAGCCTACTCATCATTCCCGGAGGCTAATACCAAACTTGAGGGAATGAACCTGGTTTTTGATTAACTGAATGAGTTGTTTTGTAGGTACAAAGTTAAAAACTATCAACTTGTGACAAAACTGGCAAAATTGGCTAAGTCTAGAAGCCAAGTAAGCAAGAACTTGACTCTTAAAGCCAGGGCGCATCTTCTATCTGTCTGGAGCCAAATGTGCGCCCAAGGATGTGGAGTCTTCAATCAGGTTTCAGAAGTAAAAAATGTTAAGAGCAACACCATTTGAGCATGCTCCACACCTAACAAGGGAATTTGAAGTCCAGAAGTCACCCAAGATAGGTTAGGCGCACTTTCTCTCTCCTCCAGCCTCAAAATGGCACCTAGCATAGAACCATCATGTTATGAGGCACATCTATCATTCCAAACAAGGCGCCTTGATAGGAAAGGATTGATTGATTCCAAAGATGATTTTTGACTAAGTAAATTGAGCAATTGTCTTAGGTGCCCTTGGGCCTCTGTGCAACCTCAAAAGAGCGCCTAACTTGTGAAGGCAGAATTCAATGATATCAAGAGTGTTGGACCTCCAGTTGAGCATCCAGGAGTATCAAATCAAGTTTGGAGATCATTGTTGGTGCCTGCATGAGCAGTCAAGTTTCAAGCATATAAGCATGCAGGCACCTTCCCTAAAAATCCAAAAAAGGTTCTAAGTCTTTGGGCTTCCTCAGCATGTTTTAACATCAGCATCATATTTTCTTCGAGGAGGAGGTCGTCATCATCATGTTTCCAGTCATCACCCTATTGTTTCTCGTGGGGTCATCATCATATTTTCTGCCGACCTGATCTTCTGCCCACGGGGTGATATTTTAACATCGGGTGATTTTAGTTAAGATCATCCTAATGTTGTTTTATCACTTCATGTTCGTTGTTTTATCATTCTCATGTCAGGGTGATATCCGCTTTTTTGCCTGACTGCATGATGAATTTCCGGAGGGGGGTGATATTTTCATATCCGAATATCACCCCGATATATGAATATGGTGGTGACGTCATCAAGGTCCGGGGGGGTCATATTTCTAACACTAGTCATCTTGTGGAGATCCCCCGATATTTGCAAATATGACGATGACGTCATCCGGATATGAGGAGGTGCGCGATAGGCAGATATGCTGATGACGTCAGCAGGATATGACGGTGACGTCATCAGGATGTTCATCGGCCAGACATTTGGTATCGGTCAAGCAGGAGGATCTTCCTCCAATGCATCAGGTTGTACCGATGAAGGTGAATATCAGGTTGATGTTTCACATGAAGGTAAGGTTATCATGTAGATGATGATGCTGACGTCAGGGTGATATTGAGTATCCGGATATCATGCTGGAGGATGATGATAATGAAGGCTTATGCTAGTGTCGTCGGGAGCAAAAGCACCGACATCATATATGCTCGTGACCCAGTATATAAAGTGTTAAGGAGGTTGCCGCGGGGTGCATGTGGGATAATTAGATCCTGTATGATTTGAAATATCAAGATGATACATTTTGGCGGGAAAGGTTTGCGATGCACAGTATTCTGTATTTCCTAAGGCTGCGGGATGGTGCGCCATTAATGGCGAATCTTACAGGGTATGGGCGATGGCGTGGACGGATTTAGTACCCGACTGAAGATGTGAATCCCTAGGCGGCGGCGCAGGGCTCGAGATCTCTTCCTGTCCCCTCCTCCACTTGCTGCATTCAATGCGATGAGCGCCATTTTCTCAATGTACTGTATCTGGCGAATTTTGAGTTTGCCTGGTGGTTAAGGCTGAGCACCTCCTTGCTATATAAGTAGGGCTGTGTTGCTCATTTGTTGTTGTTGAAGGCCTGGGGCATTTTTGTGTAAATAATGAAAAATAGGGCATGATCTTGGCTGTTTTATCCCATTTTGGAGTTTATGTGTTGCAGCATGAGTGTATTTTGCACATATTTTCAGTTTCAGTGTTAATGTTATATGAAAAATGCCTATTGCATGTGTTTATCTGCTTGTCTCTATTTGCTGCATGTTATTCTCTTTCTTCTGAATCTGGTTGCTAAGGGTTTCTCAGGTTCTAGGGTATGGTTTTTTGTATCACATGTTTGATCTCTAACTTCCATTCAAGGAGTGGATTAAATTGTTTTAGGTTGAGCATGGGGAAGGTTGCATGTCAGCAGGGATATCTGTAAGTAGAGGCAGTTAGATACCCATTCTTGGGTGATGCTTGTAAGGCAGGGATCAGTTCAAACCCCCTGAAACTTGAGTGAAAGTTGCAAACCATCTGTTGTATACGTCTAGTTGACTCCTTGCCCAATGGATAGGCACCAGTCTGCTCCTGGGTCAGTAGTTATGATCCAAAACCCCTTGTCTTGCATCCAGGACATTATGTCCACCCATTTCATCACCTTCATCTGTTAGCTGTAGGAGTAGGATTAAGACCCCTGCATACTCTCATACCCAACCAGACACATATGTCCAAGAATGTTGCCAACCTTGTGATCTGTCATGCAGATCTTGGTCCATACATGAGAGTATTCTGCTTGTTGTTGTCAAGTTAGATCTTTCTATCATTGAGCTAGTCAAGGTTACATCTTTAGCTATAGGGATACCCCCCTTGGTGCGGTAGAATTAGAAGTGAAGGGGAGGAGCTCACGCAATCTCCTGTATTAGTTGGCTGAATCTGCTCGTGCATTAGAACTGGCAAACCCTAATGCTGATTCAGAAGAAAAAACCAACAATCATAAATTTGCCTAAGTAAACCTAGGTGCTAGTTGGCACTCCTACCACATCAAATATGCGCCTAAGGATCAAGGCGCCCTTTCTTGATCAAGCAATCTACAATGGGCATCTAGGCGCTAGATCATGCCTCTGGAACCCTAGAATTGCGCCTTAGCAAGGAAGTGATTTGGAAGACTAAATTGATCATCAAAAGATTGAAGATTGTTCCAAAGATCATCTACTCAGTTGAAATCATCATCATTGACAAGAGTAATGTTAAGAGAGTGAGGCGCACTTTTCCTCATCCCCAACCTCACATTTGCGCCTTCACCAAAACATATCCAATTCAACATGAAATCTTGATACCTTGGTGTGAGTTGATGTTTCAATCTCCAATAGACTTCAAACATTGAAAACTTTGCTAGAGAATGGCTAGATGAGTCTAGGCGCATTTCTCAGTCTGAATAGCCTAGTTTTGGCGCCTTGCCAAGGATCATATAAACTTGTATTTGAGATTAGGTATTTGAAGGAGGAGGCATTTTAGAGTGTTTCCCATTGATTGAAACAATGAAGGTCAACAAGTATGTAGCCTAGAACACTAGGCGCACTTTTGAGTCTTTGTAAACCCCAATTGGCGCCTAACCATAGCAAGGTGCAACTTCATGAAGAAATCTTCCCAATTTGGCGCCTAGTCATTAAGATGACTTCAAACGACATCGGAGAACCATCACTGAACATTTCAAGTGATTTCATGCATGTGAAGCAACTAGGATATGCTAGGCGCATATCTACCCTCTGGCAATTCAGTTTGAGTGCCTAGTTTTGAAATACATCAAATTGGGATGTTAGGCGCATTGCTTCCCCTGTGGAGTATCATTCTGGTGCCTTGGTTTGGATGAGCACATTGCAAGTATCTGATCGCCTGTTGGTCCAAGTGTTGGTGTTGGGTCCGTTCCGACTCGTTGGATAAGGTTGCCAACTCAAAATGAGTCATCAAATAGAATATTCTCTTTGGATATGCTCCTTGGGAAATGTGCCTTGGTTCCTCCTTGTACATTGGAAAGCGTGCCTTCATTGACTTTGGAAGGCCTATAAAAGGAGGGGAGCTCTCTCTCATTTGGATATCTTATCTTTTGGCGAATTTTCTCTCTGCAAAGCTTTATGCTTGTGATCTTGAGGCCTGCGAGTTTCAAGTAGTTGGGGTGATGCTCCTTCAACAGTGATAAGGTGATGCTCCCTTGTCAAGTTGTGAGGTGTTGACATACAGTTGACATTGTTGAGTTGTTCATGTATGAAGTCATTGTATACATCTAGGCTTCAAGGCCTTTCTTTGTAGTCAATTGAATAAGATTGTATATTCATGCCATTGAGGGCATCATCTATTGTAATAAGACAATTGTATTGATTTGAATCAAGTAATAATACAAGTGCCCAACTTCAAGTTGATTCATGCAAGTTGTCATTGTTACCTTTCATGAATGATGTTAAGTAGATTGAGTAATTGAAGAGTTAAGTGCAAGTAAATTTGTCTAAGTAAGAAAATTTTTTAGTTAAATATAGTTGGGTATCTTACACAACACCAATAAATATTAAATCTATGAACACAAGGTGGACTATGTAGTGCTAAATTCACCTCCAAAGTTCAGTGTCCTGGTGGTTGAGAACTTGATCAGGGTTCTTAGGGGTTCCTCAACACCCAAACCAACCTACTTTAAAACAATAGGGACTTTGTTTTAGATGTTTTTGCCATATTTGATACAGTTCACTTGGGTGCATTATTATCTTGCAATGAAAGATACCATGGATCTTAAGAATGTCACAATAGGGTTTACCAGCCTCCGTGCTTAATTGCAGAAGTGTAATTTTAAACTCATTATTGATTGAGCTATAGACAAAATCAAAGTTTTAATTAGTCCCAGTTGATGCTATTTTGGCAGCTGATTCATTGAACCTGCATTAGATGCTGCTGCAGAGTTATGAAACTCAGTTGCAAAAGAAGATGCACATTTGAATTTTGAAACATTTGGGGGCAAAACTGTGTCAGTACCTGTTACTTTTTAATGCAATATTGTTCAGCATCAGTATATAATTATGCAAATTGTGTGCCGCTGTCATATTAGCAGGGTGACTTATATGACTTACTATATGCAAGAAGTATACATACCCCATGGTCTTTGGTAGGTGGACAAATGAGCAATGTAATTATAATAGATAAAATTGGTTGCTGAATATATTCAAGGTGTATGGTTGTATTCTAAACAATTCCTAGAAGTGTAACATATGCTTTAAGCATAGTTGGAATAGTCGGCGAGTCGCTGAGTAGTCTCCAAAAAAAAATTGCCTTGAGTACTCTTGAAGTTAATTCCTTGGGTTTTTGGGAAAAAATTGTCAAGTTTTTTGCGAGTTTTCAGCAAGTTTCTGGCAAGTCCATGGGAAAGCTTGCTGCATGGGTTTACACACCCTATACACGGGAAAAATGCGGAAAATACACGCCAAAAACGTAAAAAAGCTATGGTTTTCAGCCTATAAAAACCCTATTCAAGCATGTTCATCACATAGCAGCAGCATTATGAAAATGGTGTGCGCCATGAAGGTTTGTGTGGTCTTGAAGGTCTTCATTTGGGCTTGGTGGCCGGGGCTCCGTCCCTCGACCCTACCCAACCTCGCGAGGGGTGCTACCCCTCAACCTTGCTGGGGACACTGCCCTCCAACCCTCATGAAGGGTGTTGCCTCTCAACCCACTAGGGGCTTTGCCTCTCAATATTGCTCAGGACGCTATCCCTAGACCCCTGCAAGGGGCGCTGCCCCCAGATCCCCACCAAACTCATTTGATATATTTTGTAGCTATATTTTGCATAAAAAATGATGGTTTTTTAAAAAAATGTTTTTTTTTCAATAATTTAAGTATTTTTTAAGTTGCCGAGTTTTCATCGAGTCAAAATTTTTTGGTCTGCCGAGTCTGAGTCGAGTCCAAGCTTGCGAACTATGGCTTTGAGTACTCTTATATATGTTTTGTAACTTGCAAGATGCCAAGATCTTGACATTATGCACTTCTACATTTCATTTGCTCTAGTGTCAAGTCTAATTTTAGATATTTGGGATCTCATGAACTGCAACAGATGGTAATTCTGTATGGCAAGATTCCATTTTCTGACTATAACACACATACAAAGATCTTCTAGAGTTTAAAATTGGAAATGATGGCAAGCTCATATAAGAACATCCATATTTTATGTGTTGCCTTTTTCACTATAGTGAATATCATGGTGGATTTTTTTTTTAAACATTATAAAAAGTATGAATGGCATTGGGGATGTCTGGCCATCCCCGAGACAGTCAAGGGATGTCTTAGACGTCCCCAACTGCTTTGGGGATGGCCATGTTGGTTTTTCTTCTGAATCAGCATTAGGGTTTGCCACTTCTAATGCACAGGCAGATTCAGCCAACTGGATACAGGAGGTTGTGTGAGCTCCTCCCCTTCACTTCTGGTTCTGCCGCACCAAGGGGGGTGTCCCTATTTGATAAAAGTATAACCTTGACTAGCTCAATGACAGAAGGATTTAACTTGACAGCAACAGGCAGAATACTCTCATGTATGGACCAAGATTTGTGTAACAAATCACAAGGTTGGCAACATTCTTGGACATGATGTCTGGTTGGGTATGAGAGTATGCAGGGATCCTAATCCTACTCCTACAACTAACAGGTGGAAGGATGAAATGGTTTGATTTGATTTTTGGATGCAAAGCTGGACATGGTATATAACCTCAACATAGAGCTAGATTGGTGCCTATCCAGGGCTTGGAGTCGGCAGACATACACCTGTGAATGATCAGTATGAACAACTAAAATTGGATTTCAGGGGGATATACATGATATTTGCCTTACAGATATCTCCCAATACAGAGTGTTAAGCCGTCTATACTTATGGCATCCCTATTGCAGTATACCCTTCCCAATATTCAATCTGAAAACAGTTTAATCTACCCCTTGAGCAGAAGTTAAAAGATTAAACATTCAACACAGGAATTCTATGTTCTAGAATCTCAGACATTCCTTGAATGCCTGGACTCAGAAGAAAGATACATGCAAAACTGGAGACAGAATCAGCATAACACATGCAAACATAGCATTATTCATATAAAATTAACCATGAAATCAGTGGATTCATGCACAAACGTACAACAGGAGATACATAAACTCGCAAGTTTTGCTGCACAGAGCAACCAAAACCAGTTGTATCTTATTACAGAGCCAAAATGTCCAGTTTTCAACAACGTAAAAAATGGTAACACAGTCTGCCTATATTGGCTAGAAAGTGTACCCGCAGCAATTAATTACATGGTCAAAAATCAAAAATCCGCCAGATACAGACTCCACAAAGGAATGGCGCTCAGAAGTTATTGCAGCAACAGACAAGAGAAGCCTCGAGCCCTGCGCCGCCATCTGGGAGTCTTCACTCAAAAATCGGGCGACATGATCATGTGTACCATTGCCATACCTCTGCACCATCGCCATTAAAGGCCTCAACCACCCGCGGCCTACCTGGAAACCGTCACTGCGTTCAAACAGAAGTTCCCGCCAAAATGCACTTTACTGAAGTTTCAAATGTGCAGGAAGAATAGTCCCACATTGGTGCCGCGGAGACTCCTTCAATACCTTAAAAACATGGTCGCGAGCATAATAGGTGTCGAGCGCCTTTTGCCGCGCTCGACACATAAGCCTTCTCCAAAAGCCCATCGCCAAAACCCAAGCCATCGGCACACCCCAGAATTCTCCTTCCGATCTCAACGGTCTCGCCGACCGCTACCTTCGCTTCCCCATCGGCCAGAGATGCATCATCGGGCCAACCATCCAAACCTTCGCCGATCTCATCAGTTACACTGATGAAGCCACCGCAATCCCCTGTCGGCCAGACCAATACCGTCGGCCAAGCAAAAGATCCCTCTGCCGATAGACCACACTCTCACCGATGCACCAACGAATTATACTCTGCTCCTTCATCGGCGAGACCTCCCACTGTCGGCCCACCACAATCCATCCTCGCCGACAACACAAGTCACGCCGACAACCATACACAACACTTCCCTTCATCGGCCAGAGATTAGTCTATCGGCCAACCATTTCACCGTTCACCCGACAATACAACCCATGCCGATAGACCCTGGCTCTTCCCCTTCTGTTGGTGTAACACACACCATTGGAGCATCCAAAAAGCTTCCTGCCGATCTCAAAGGTCACGCCGACGACATCTTCGCCAGCCACACACTGCTCCTCCATCGGCCAAACTCCTTACATCGGCGGGCCACAAATTTGCTTCACCGACAGCCAAACACACGCCGATGGACATCCATCGGCCAGACCAAAACAATCGGAGCACTCAAGAAATCTTTCGCCGATGAGGCCGATCACTCCGATAAGACCAAAAACGTAAAGCGCTGAACTGTTGAACCGTTGAACCACGAACTGGTTCAACCCGATGGTTCAACCGAGAAGTTCAATGCCGAATGAAGCACTTCAAAAAGAACATTCGCCGAACACAAACACAAAGCCTCGAACCGTTGAACCCCGAACCAAAAGGGTTCAACACTAGGGTTCAACGCGATGGTTCAAACATCAAAAATAATACTCCATAGGCAAAAAAGCTTCGAACCATTGAACCTTGAACCAAAACAAAAAGGTTCAAGCGGGAGGTTCAACGATGCAATATTTGCACAAGACAAATGCATAATGCGACCCGTTAGAAGAAAATTGAACCCTGAACCGCTGAACCACTGAACTTAGAGAAAAAAGGGTTCAAGTTCAAACCGAAATGTCGAAGACACAAAAACGAACCCATGCCGATGGAGAAAAGACGAAGACCCCTCCTCAACAAATGAGATGCAGATGCTGAAAAGTACCAAAGGGGTGCCAAAACTTAGAACCTTTTGGATATTTTGGGATGGTGCCTGCATGAAAATTGCTAAATTAACTGACAGTGAATTCAGGCACCAACAGGCCAAACATCCCTGCAGCATTTATTGTTCATATATTGCATTTCCGAAACGTTTAGCCATCTTCAAAATTTTAGGGGATGGCTAGGGGACGCCCCCTGCCATTCCGCCGTACCCGAAACACTGTTGGGGACAGGGACGGGGCTTTGAGGGTCAGGGATGTGTTTCCATGGTGATTTTATAGTTAAAAATAAAATAAAGAAAATACTATATTTTTATAAATTTTTTACTGTGTTAAACACAGTTAAAAAGGGAATGAAATATGGAAAATATAGATATCCACGTATTTGGTAACTATGATCACAGTATAGACAGTCTGTGATGTAACAATAGCAAATATTTAAAGAAATTTTATCATAAAAAATGCCTAGATTATGTAGTGGGTAAGTGGCATGTGAGCTTGAAAAGAGACTTATTGAAGCACAGTATTGAAAAACCGAGTGCAAACAGCAGTTATTATAGCAACTAAAATAATTTTACTGACACATTTGGCCTAGTGAAACTTAAAATGTTCATAGACAATTAATATAGGATTATAATTTGCCAATTAAAATTTAAAACAATTTTAAAAATTTCTAAGACACGTTCAATCCTGAGCTTAAGCCTGGTTACTGGCAAGAAAAGTAAGGAAAAGCATGAATAACAGAGTTAATTTCTATTATTCATCCTCTTCCTCTGGCTCCCATTTCAGACAGGTCTGTGTAAACCAAGTACCTGTCATAATTATCATCTGCGTCTTTAAGATCCCTTTTTCTTCCAAATTCATTTATTTTTAGTTCTATGTTTTTATGATGATTGGAAGACTTGGAGACGAGTCTAAAATATGATAGGCCTTGCCATATTTCTTCTTTATAAAGGAATGATAACCTTCTAATAAAGGTTCAATTAGGTTCTATTCAAGAACACCATCAAATACATGAGTGATAACAACTCTTCCTATAACAATATTCACTCAAGCATCAGAAAAGGATGTGAATCGATTCCTCTTTAATTTGATTCACTCCTTCACATGCTAGATTGTCTGCCTCTGTATTTAGATTTCTCGTAACACAAATGGACATCTAAAAGAGGAGGCACATTATTTGTTTGAGTTATCATTCATTGTAAACTTACATTAGAAAGCTTTTCTTGGTTATTTGATGTGAAAAGCACTTGCTTTGAGTCTTCTACACCCTGAAGCATCCTCGTACCCTTAGTATATAGCTAGTTTGTGATCTCTTTTTCTAAGGGAAAGTAAAGGATCTTATTTTTCTTTGGGTCTGTAATGAGCCCGATCCCTTAGGTTTCATTTAGCTGTCCCAACACTAAAAATAACATCATGCCAGTTATGGACTATATGTTAGGTCAGTTAAGTAATTTTAGGAAATACTTGATAAGGATGACGAGATTAAGGAAGAGCAAAGAGCCAGATTGGCAGAACTGAACTCAATTACTAAGAATCCGGTATACAATTATGGGTAGCAAGGCACAGTAGCTTTTGGACAGAGTTTAGAGGATTAGAAATTTAGAAGCTCCAACTCAAAACAGAGTCAATATTTACAAGGAAGCTGTTCTAGAAAGATTCGTGCAGACATGATGGCCTTGGGGTATAAATAAATGTACTGTCAAATATATTTGAAGGTCATGCTTATTGTACTCAACTTATGGTAGAACATCTTGGTGGACGACTTCAATTATAGAGCTAAATTTGGGGTTTATGAGGAAGTTTATCTACATCCAAAAGGTTCTTGAATTACTGATGAAATACAATAATTACAAGTTTACTTTAAAGAAGAGGCTGATTTGGAAATATAGGATCTGACTGAAAACTCTTCTAAGTTTTGGCTTCTGAAGTTACAACTTATAAGAAACATGATGACAAAGCCAAGAAACAAAATCTAAGAGGCATCACTAATTTTCAGTGTTGTCTTGTGAAAATATTACAAAATGTTCAGAAGTGAGTACTCTTCTTAAAGGTGATTTGAGTGCATTTTTCTTCCATGAAAAAGGTTTTCAAAAGGGGAGAAAGGGGCCGTAAAATATATTAGTTTCTACTGAAAATTTCAGCATGCAAATATCATACATATCAATTGATGAGGGAGAAACCTTGAGAAATGCAAAAATAAAACAGTAAAAAAAAAAAGGAAAATAAAGTTTCTGGGCAGAAATGTAATTCTCTCTCCACCTGTTACCTCCTCCCCAACTATTGTGGTTACAGTTGACCCTGCAAGCACTGATTTCTAATCCCTGAGGCTACATGAAACAAGAAATGTGAGAGGACCAGACTCTAATAGGCAGACTCGTTGTTAAAATCTAATATAATTACTTTCTGGAACATTTGAAAAACTAGAACTTTCAATTTATGCCATATGCTCCTCCATATTCATGGCAGCGCAGTGGTTCTTAGGAGGACTTTAATGTCCAATGTAGCCAACATAGTAACTATGACCTTGAATTGACTATTATCAGAAATACATTATACAATGCTACACAGAAAGTGTAGAGAACCAAGCTTTGATGGCCACAGTAAAACAGCCGAGTCATTGATTTTTAGATAGTCACATGAAAGGTTTCTGCAGAATGGTGTCGTTGAGCATCGGAATCACACCATTACTGAAATGGCTCAGTCTATGCTGGAGCATAGAAATGTCCCTAAGAAGTTCTGGGCTGAAGTAGTTTACACTGCAGTTTATCTTTTGAACCGGTCTCCTACTTATGACGTTAAGAAGATGACTCCTGAAGAAGCCCGGTCTGGATGCAAGCCTAAGGTCAGCCACCTGAAAGTTTTTGGCTCTACTGCTCATGTATGGATTCAAGATGCCAAGCGCACCAATCTGGATTCCAAAAGTCAGAAACTCGTGTTCATAGGTTACAGTGAGAATCATAAGGCATACAGGTTGATTGATGTAGATACAGATCGTCTCATCTTCAGTCGTGATGTTGTGGTTGATGAAGCTACTGGGCCATTTTATCTATCTTCTCCTTCTGTGAGCCCTGAGGATTAGCGTCTGAAGGATTCTGATTTGGGTGTTTGCCTTCCCCTAGCTCCACCTGATGGGAGGGATTCTACAGTTGTGGAGGCATCTCAGCAGAATGTTCCACCACCTGTCCCTCCTTAGGACAATCTGGATCCTCATCCAGCTGATTTTGTTCCAGTCACCCCGGTAGATGTTGTTCCTCCTGTTTCAGATGTTGGTACTTCTACTCTCTGGCCTAAATGGTGGGCTAAGACCATAGGTGATCTTCATGATGATGAATTGATTGAGGGTAGATCAGTTCGAAAAAAGAGCAAGCAGCATAATACAATTAATTTTGCTCATATGCATTTTGCTTTGTAGGAGTATAAATAAGTGCTTTTTGCACATTGTAAAAGGGGAGATTTTGAGATAGATTTTAGAATTCAACTTCATTGTTATTTAGCTTTTTTTGAAGCTTTTTAGCAATTAGCTTTTTTCAGTATTGAGTATTCAAGTGTTCAGTATCCAATGTTATATTTTGATCAATCAATGAAAATGGAAATTCTCATGCCTTCATTATGCTGGAGTTGTTAATTACCTGATGTTCAAATTGTGATTCTGTTGTTTGTTCGGTAACATCTATTATGCCCGTTTCACTGATAAATGCTTATTGAAATGTATCATCATTTGTGCCCAAGGATTAGTCTTTAAATGAATTTGCAAGCTTTGTGTTGTAAATAAAGTTGAATATGAGTCGTGGCTTTGTCCCGTCCTGTATCCAATTCAACCTTGGCATTCGTGTTTAAGTGTTAGCCAATTCAAATCAAGTGTACTTGTCTCATTCAGCCTCTGAATTTAGCTGAATAGCGCAAGCATGTAGCCTAGGTTCTGTTTTTAGTCAAAAAGCACAAACACCTTTGCTTCGTTGTCGAATGTGCGTCTCAGCGTTTTCGCACGCTACATACCCAAAAATATTGCAAATTTTCGTTTCATTTAGCATAAGTATGAAAAACCCTTGAAAAGTTTGTTCATATTGTATAGTTCCAAGTTAGTTTTTATTTTACAGGGAGCTTCCCCTACAAATTCGAAGAGCGGTTCTACTGCACATCTGTTCGTTTTGCTTTCACACCGAAAGGTGTGAAATAAAACGCTAACAGACCAAAATATCATTTATATTCAAGATGGCCTTATTTGCCAAAGTGCCTTTTAATGTCTTCCCATTTTCTACCTTAGTATCGAGGTTTCCTAAGATTTCTGTAAACTCCAGTGACTTCTTTTGGTTTGATTCCTCAAGTTTGTAAACCTCTATTCTCGTTTGCAAACTTTCATATTCTCCTATTTAATCTTGAATTTTCAACAATGGAACTTCCTCGCCCATCGCTAGAACACATTCTCTTCTTTTAGGAGATGTTCCAAAATCTCTAATCATACATCTTGGTCTATAACTTGTGTTCTTTCTCTTTGTGCTACTTCAGCTCTTCGGCTCTTACGAGACAAAATTCTCTATATTGTTTTTTACTTGTACTTTGAGCTTGCTTTTCATAATTGCAAAGTTCTTATGTGATTTGTTTTGAATGCAAAGTAAATGCGGTCTCTCCCACATGCCATATTTATAGGATTTGTATCATTTATTAACCCACCTACCCCCATGATGTCATAACCACATCATCTTTGAACGTTGATCACCACCTCGTCGTCTTTTGCAACGGACATTTTACTATTGTCTTCCTTTGATGTTGTACATAATCGCCACATGTCTTATAGTTAATGGTCTTTTGTTGTCCTTAACCATTTCAACACCTTCTCTTTCTTCACCTTTGATTTCTCCTCGATAACCTCTTACTTTTTCTCCATTGATTTCCATTCTATCTTTCTTTATCACCAATTCACTTTCCATCCTACCACTTCACTTACATTTCATTGTCGATTTCCATTGCATGTCTACAACCATTCTTCTCCTTTCTTTAAATTCTTTCTCCAAACTCTTTTTTCTCATTGCCATTTTTCCCTCATCACTATTTTTCTTGACATTTTTGCTTGGTTGTCAATACAAGGTTTAGTAGCATCAACTTGCACTTTACAGTTATGCTTTATTTTCCTTGCTTATATCACACTACTATCCATGCTCTGTTTGTGATTCCTTGACCTCGACAATATATCAAAAAATGAATAACCAAACAATTCTTTAAATGAAACATTGAATCCAAAAAACATCACCATCTATTGCACTACTTGGTAGCAACCAAACCTTATTTCTTTCTACTCTTTCTAAGTATGACTTGAGCTTACTTTTGTTGAAGTGCCTAGTCAATTTTTTTCCTCCCTAAACTCTCAAGTTTGTACACTCGTGTGGGCAAAATGGTAACAATCTTGTAAGGTCCTCTCCATCTAATATGCAACTTCTTGGGATGTTTGAAATACCATGACTCATATAACAAAATTAAATTATAAATATTTAGTTTCTTTTACTTTATGTGCCTACCATGCCACTCTTTTGGTCTTGCTCTCTTCTACATTTGATTCCATCTCGCTGAAAGGTGTTGGTCATCTAATCTTGCCAAGTCGCTAATCCACAATCTTAGTGATTCATCCTCGCTCAACTTTGTTGTTTATGCGACCCTCAAGCATGGTACCAAATATTCCTTTGGCATAATAGCCTCTTGTCCATACACAAGGTTGAATGGAGTCTATTTGTTTAATTGCTTATACGTAGTCCTATAAGCTTAGAAAACTATTGGTATCCTAATGCCCCAATCTAATCCTATTGCATCACAAATTGTTATTAATACATGACCCAAACTTTTATTGAATACCTCTACCTTCCCATTTGCTTGTAGGTTGTGAGGTTTACTCTTGTGGTGCACTACCATGAACTCCTTTAGCAAAATGTGTATTGTCTTGGTCAAAGAATGCAATCTTTGATCATTGGTTAGGCTCAACAAGCATCCAAACCTAGTGATTATGTTTTTATAGATAAATCTAGCTGCCCTTGTTATTTACAATCTTTCGTAGGCATTGCCTCCTATCTTGTTAAATAGTTTGCCCTTGTGATTATATATCTTGCATTGCTTTTTTGCACCATTTGACTACTTGGCCCCAAAAGATCCATTGCCCATTTCTTGAATGGACCCTATGCCAAAATCGATATCATTGGCATCTCATCTCACTGATTTGGCTTTCCAACTCTTTGACACGTCATATTTATATGCATAATCTTGGGTGTCCTTTAATAATATTGGCCACCATAGTCCTTCCAACGAAGGTCATGTTTCTTGCATTATGACCCTTGACAATGTGTTCATGACACTTTATAACACACTTTGGGCTCATGCTCTAACACACATTGTTACAAAATTTCCTCCCTTACTAGTTTATACAAATGATTGCCAATCAACTGAAATGGTACTATTCTCACTACCAGCTGCCTCGTATACAGTTATCTAGCTCTCTTAAACTCATAAAGAATGCTACTATATCCACCAATTTCTTTGGAACCAATTTTATCTAGAAAACATTGTGCATCTAGCAATCCATCCTCCACGCACCCTTCTCCCATCACAAATTGTGACAAGTGGTCCAATTCCACATGGTGTTTCTTGAGCTTCACCATTACCTTGAAATAATTTTTTTAAAACAATATTAGCTATCAACAACTTCGTACATGCAAAGCTTGGGACCAAGAACTTTAATGTCTCATGATTTTTTATAGAAGACAAAGGGCATTGCCAACAAATAGTACTGAAACTCCTTATAGTGCATATATCATCGCCAATGGCTATCTTTGTCATAGTATAATTTTGTTCCACTTGTGACAACTTTCTGCTCATAAAATAGATTGGGTGGTCTATCTTACCCTTCACTCGATTGTTGTAATATCCCGGCTGGATATTTTCTAAACTCTCATTATAATGAACTGATTTGTATATCTGAATTGGTCCTTTATCTGATTATAATATATTTTCTATGCCATTTCCATCAAAATAGACATTTTGACAAACATATTTCATGTACTTGCAAATCAGAGTTGGATCACAACAGATTATAGAATAAAATAGACAAGTTCAAATTAAAGATTTGAACTATCAGCTGTTCTTATACAGAGAAGTTCAGATTACCTATCAAAGGTTTGATAGCTGGTTGATATAATGCTCTAACTTGTGTTGACATTTCTGTAGATCCTCTCCATACTCAATAAAACAATGCTACAGTTGAGTGGATAGCTCTGCAACTTTCTAAAACTGCTGTCTCTGCTAATGTCTGAGTCAAATATCTATTTCTCAATGTGTATCTACTAATTCACTGGATGCTTATAATATTTCAATACACCTTAAGCACCTCTCGACCAATAGTCCTTTAACTCCTCATGCAGCATATACCATGTGCTAAATTGTCCAACTAATAAGCCACGACTCCTGCTGGCATCACTCTGATCCTTGACGCGATGGCATACAAATGAACACTTGAAATATCATTGACCTGTTTGTATTTCAACAGCAAATGTGATTGAACGACAGTTGCATACAACTTTTAATGCCTCAATAGACTTGGCGCTCAGATATGAGGGATTCGTTGTCTTCAAATATGGCGAAGTGTTTGATGTTTCTCTATCAAGCGGATATCTTCAGGCAGCTTACACTGATTTCCTTCCTGTGCATCGTCTAGCTCCATGAATTCTCCTTAATACTCAAGGATGCTAGCGGATTCTCCAAACGGCCTCTTCCAAGGATGAATCACTGCCTAACTTCCACTATAGTCTCTGCCTTAATGCTCTTTATTTATGACAAGCAACATACAAGAATCCTTTATTAATGCAATTATATTATGTGTTCGCTGGGATTTGCCTTTCTATCACAATTAACTTAATAACCTGATATACAGAAGCTATAGCTGCATTGGTGAATGAGACCTATCTCATATCTCCTTATCTGGCGCCGATTAAATTCTAACTTGGACACCACAAAGTCCTTTGCTGCTGACGAATACCATGAATGAGCTTCTTAATAGCTCCACATCACCCTTATGATGAATCACTTATCTCCAGGATGTTGATTCCTATGCTGGCGCGCTTAATCTGAAATGCTTCACAGATTCCTTGTATCTTACGATTCCTCCTGGATATGGCATTGAATCTGCACGATTTCTTCAGACTAAACTTGTAATTCTCTTGATTGGGCCCACGCTTCATACAGATGCTGCCTTTAAAAACTTCATATTATGTTGTTTGTTATCTGTGGCCTCCTCCCATCGATCCAAGCGCTCCTTCTAGCTATCAATTGAGCCTTCCTCAGGAGATCACGCAGCTAATGAATTAATATAAAGACAAACCTTGAAGTTGAACTGGGACCCACAATCCACTAATACAAATCCTGGATTATATTAATCTTAAACTAAACCCTGTGTCAAATATTGTCTCCTAAAAATGCAACATATATATATTCTGAAATCGGAATAATCATAAACTTCAACACCAAAGATATGTATATCGATTCAACACTGCAAATAAGATATTCAGATGGATAATTATAATCAGAGAGGTAATCACTGATTTGCATACATTTATTCCAAAGTTGATTACAAAAAGACTTTATTCCCAATCGACAATGCTCATTGACCAAATATCGATTATACAAGCAAAAATACCCAGACCCAATACAATGAAGCCCAATTGTGAAATCTGAAATGATTTCACCTCAACTATTCAGCAAAAACCAAGAAACCTTCTTTGACACTGACTAAATACAAAACCTAAGTCAGACTTAATTAGAAAACCAAGACATAAACATCTGAAAACATAGATAGATAGATAGATGCTGAACTATGACTCTAACCTCTCCTTATAAAGGTTTCTCATCAATTAGGCCTGGCCTAATTTTATTAAATGAGAGTTGACATGTACACATCATACCCAAGCATTTTTAAATGCTTTTACATGAACTTTTTTAAATGCTTGTTTATAACACTTTTATGCCGACTTAAGTGACTTCTAATAAAATATTAATTTTATAAAGCAAAATAAAAATACTTTATAAAATTAATTTACAATTAAAACAATTTTAAGTCACTTAGAAAAAATGGGGACATGACAATTGTGCCAACATAGCATCAATTGTTGTTTTTCAATGAGAGAGGGGAGAGGATTGTGAAATAGCTTCTTCCAATCTAGGATCACTAGAATTGGGGTGGCTACCAATTTTTCCTTGAGCATACCAAACACCTCTTGTTGTGCCTCCATTGATGGAATGTCTTCATCTTTTTCATCCTCAATTGGCATTGCGATTTGTGCATGATTCTTGATAAACTTGTGGTGGTAGCTTGTGTACCCTAAGAATACCCACACATCCCTTAGTGTTTTGGGTTCTTGCTACATGATCACCATAACTTTTGTTGGGTACATTAGCATACCTTCCTTTTAAAAAACAGCAGCATCCCAAAAGGCATTGTAAATATGCATTTTTTAAATTCTTTGATATTTACAATTACTGACATCTTCCCAACATAATTGTAATTGTGTGACATGATTCTTTACAAGTCTATATGCCGTCCAATCATCAAGGTATACTTGTAAGAACTCATGCATAAGATATTTGAATGCCACACTCTCATATGTGAAAATACAACTAGGGCATTCTTTAACTTGAATGGCATCACATTACACATGAAGCATCACCTTTTAGTCACAAATGTTGTCTTTTATTTATCTTCATCTTCTATTTGTGCTTGATGGTATCTGAAGAAATCATCGGTGGATGTATTTATATCTTTGCCATTAACTCCCTCGAGAATCTCTTCTATAAATGGAGTTGGGATGTTTCACATGCCTTATTGGTGTTATATAGTCCACACAAATCTTGATCTGACTATCTTTCTAAATTGAGATTGTGGTTGAAATCAACTATTTCGACTCTTCCATTGGATAATTATCCCAAATTCTAGCATTTTGCCTATCTCTTCCTTGAGCTTAGTGCGAAAGTTTGGATTCATTCTATAAGGTCACTTTTTGATGGGTTTGGCATCTAGATTTAATTTGATTTTCATCTTCCTCAGCATTGAATGCAATCCCTTCATCTCATGGTATCCTCTTGGAAACATGTCATATTTTCTTAGTGTTTCTCACATCTTTGCCATTGCTTCATCATCCCCAATAATTTTGATAGTGGTGATCTTTAGTTCTTCATTGCTAATACTCCCTTCATCTTTTTGGGAGATGCAGCCACAGGTTGAGGTGTAGAGTGATCACCAAACATTTGGTTGGATGGAGATACTTGTCACTTGACAATATTTTGCAAGATACAGGTTTGCAATTGCTTGTGGGCAAGCAATTCCGGAAGGGAGGACTGTCATGTCCCCATTTTCGGAGTGATCACTTAGTGGAGTGGCTAGCCTATTTCCATTCTCGTAGGCTAAGCCGAAGGGCTCAGGGAATGACATATTTGGCGAGTTTTCATACAGCCAATTTTGTAGGGCAAAATGATTATGGAGGATGACTTGGCATAATTTTGTGATATTTTTAATATAGTCATCACTAATAAAATAATTTGCCCTAAGGTGGAGTGACCGAGTTGCCCTAAGGTGGAGTGACCGACTTGGAGGAAGGAAAATAGAAGAAAACATGGAAATTGCCTTTGGAAAAATAAAGAATAATTTATAATGTTTTTCTTTGAGGATGACTTCATTTGAGGTCAAATTTATGATGTCTCATATGCCCAAGTGGTTCGCCCTTTGAGAGTGGAAAAAAGGAATAAAAAAAGAAATAAAATAAAATGTTTTTCCTTATGTTTTGGGCGCCAAAGGGAGGTCGGCCTAGGAGAGAAGAAACAAAAAGAAAATAAAAGGAAATATTCCTATGTGGTCTGCCAGCTTGAGGAAGAGGTAAAAACATGTATAAATATAAGAAGTTGGGAGGCATTTCCATCATCATTCATACATATTCTTTTCATTTGGAGATTTATATCTTGGCTGCCATTTTGGTTCAGCACCTTCCTAGGACGAAAACCCTAAGGAAGATAGGTGGATTGGATGAAAACCCAATCACACTTTGGAGGTGGACTCATATGGAGTTCATAATTGCACTTCATTGGCGATTGTGATGGAGGAGAGCTTTGATTGCATATTCAGATTTTAGATCAGCATTGGAAGAGTTTTCCTTGTGGCATTTGCATTCATTTGGCACTAAGGTTTAACCCTAGACATGTTTGCCACACTTGGAGGATCATTTCGTGGCATTTTGTGTGTTCATTGCATCAGGGCCTGCCCTATTTTGGAGCGCCACATCTAGAGGAGGGCGACTTGGCCTTTGGAGGCGTCTTCTTCATCATTGAGGGTTTCTAAACCCTAATCTGAGCAGCAGCCCAAGCGTACCATTGTAAAGGGTTTTTGGAGCATCATTCTATATCATTTTCGTATGTTCAAACCTATTGATAGGTCTGATTTGTAATGGCTGATTTCTGAGATGTATTTGGGCATGTTTGGCCTATGAATTTTGATGTAATTACAAATCAGCATATTCAGATTTGGAGCAGCAGACCTATTTAATCAGAAATCTGATTTGTTTTGCACATGTTTGGTCTTTGGATGGTTGATTTTCATGATTGATATCTTTGTTGATGATTATACGTATTTGGCATACATTTTATGGATGTTTGGAGCATGTTTATTGGCTGCCTATGAATGTTTATATTTATGAAAATAAAATCAGAAATTAGGGTTTTGAGTAGAACTCTAAAAGTGCAGAAATTTAGGGCAGAAATAAGAAAACAAAAATCAAACTTTTAGGGCAGATCCCATTGGGGATATTACACTTCTATGTTTTCGTGTTTGGAATTTGTCTTCTCCTTCCTTTAGGGTGAGTTCGAACGTAAGTTCGTACCCATGTTAAAGTGGGGGCTAAATGTTATAGAGTAAAATGTGTACACTAGCATTTTACACCTAGTTTAGCACCTGGTTGGACCTAAAATGTTTACCTTTGTTAATTAGGACCTATTTTAACACCTTTTTGAACATTAAATAATTAAATCTTCATCTTGATGAATAAACCTGACAAAATAAGGTTAGGATTGGTCTAAGCCCACTTAAATGGACACTCTCTGGAGTTTGTGGGGCTATTTTGAATGTTAGCTCCAGTCCTATTTTTGGGGTGTCGGCTTAGAACACCTCCTTAACTTTTACTTGTTGGCCCCATTTGGTTTTATTTGTCGTTGGTGAGCGGGAGTGCATATATAAAGGAGTTTTACAATTCATTTTACACCTAGAGAGATATTGCAAGTTTGCTCACATTTTTTGATCTTCTATGCTTAAGTGCTCTTCATGCTTGGATGTGTGACATGCTTGTGGATGTTATGATGCTCATTTGCAGGTTTTGACGGAAGTTCAAGCTATCTTTGTCTATCTCCTTGTTGGTGCATGATCTTGATTTATGTACATCAACTAGGGTTTCACATCTTGTGGTAATCATTATCACTTTCATTCATATTTCTATCATATATTGCTGATCTTGTCTCTGCTCTTTTAGGGAACGCACTCTTGGATCATTAATCATCGCTGTAGTGGAGGTGGAAACACCAACACGGGGTTTGACTAAAGCAAGCCCCTAAACATAGCACAACTTTTACCCCCTTTGCTTGTGTGTAGGTTGAAGATATTGGTTTCTAAAGACAAGATCCAGGAAGAAGAAAGGGTTTACAGGAATAGGTCTGGTGAAACTCAGAGATTCTGTAAAGCACCCAGTGCCTTGGTCTTTCTGGCCTCCCGAACTTAGATTTAGGTTTTAATTTTTATCTTGACCTCTGCTGTACTTTCTAATTTCCTGTTTTTGTTTTCGACTGTCGTATATTTTCTGATCTTTGTAAATTAGGGTTTCATCTTTAGCCCTAGTTTGCTTGGTTAGTTTTGGGTTGGATTTGGTTGATTCTCATCTATACAACAAAAGGGTAGAACCCCTGTAGTTTGGCTCTACTTCACGGGTAGAAGCCAAGCTTGGTTTGTGTCCTAATGTTTATAGAAGAGGGTTTGACCTAGTTTAACTTTTTAGGCTGGATCTCTCTTTTCCACTTAACGCAAACAAGCACTAACTGTTTCATCACATACAATAGGAACAAAAGAGGGTAACTTATCAAACAAGAAACAAATTTCTTGCTCATCCCCTATTTCATATACCTATGTACACACTTCATAATCAACTTCACAAGCTGATCCATCTAGTTGCTCATCGCTGTACACATCATCCTCATTGTTCACTAAGCCACATACCTTAGCATTAGGTTGGAAGTCATCATTGGATCTGTCATTGTCATTTTCAACTGATGAACTATCCAACTAAAGGTAGGTGCATATGCTGTCCTCATCATCGTCATCGCTGTCATATGATGCACCACCTTCATTTTCTACTCTTTTGACTACACAATCAAATTTCTTTGCTGTTGCCTCATCTGATTATTTGTATCCACATTGCTGTTCATATCATCATGTTCCTTATCAGCATTGCCAAAACTTGTGGACAACAAACCTGCTATGTAGTCATCTCTTATCTTCTCCATGGAGTCTAAGCATAAATACGCTTGCTACATACTATATTGAAATCTTCCCACACATAACTCAGACCAGTTTCATATGCTTTGAAAAACATATCAATGCAAGCAGGAGTGTTAGGTCTGAAATCATTTAGAATATTGGAAAGGCTAACTGCAAACCTATGACTAAAGTCCATGCTAGACTTTGCCTCTTGTCTTTTGATTTCTTTCAGCTCTGTGAAAAAATCAATAGGGTCTAGACCCTTAGCAAACTTTTCTTCAAATGCAGCCACAAGTCCATTCCATCAGGCAAAAGACTGCCCAGGAAAACTCTAAAACCATTTTTTTGCCTTTCCACGCAAGGACCTAACAAAGATCCTCGTCCATATGTCCTCGTCCTCAAACTGATGTTCTTCCATGAATTCTGAAAATGAAACAACATTTGTGTCCCCTTCCCAAATATTGTACCCATCAAACTTGGGCAACTAGTTGTAGACCTTGTCTGTCATGCCTCCTGTTCTGTAGTTTACCCAAGAAAGGTCTAACTGATTACACACTGGATCTACGGGAGATGCAAAGGACCGAGCAATTTTATTTTTAGGGGCGGCAGGGCAAACATTGGATTGCACCCTAGACTCTAGCAGCCTAATCTAATTTTCTATTTCTTCTTGTTGCCATAAGGACTTGTTGATGATGTTTTCTTGACAACAACAACATTAGAATAAAACACCAAGTGCTCTATCCTCTCTTGAACAAAGCGTCTCAAATGCTAAACTACGTGATCAAACAAGAATGCTCCAAGGTTCCTTGTACGTGATTTGCAACGGATAGCCTCGGTGGTATGATGTGATAATGCTGTTTACACAAAGGGACTTACGCAAAATTTATTCATCACTCCATTCAAATATGTACTCTTTCCTTGTGAAATAGAACTTCTTCTAATCAACTACAAAAAAAAAAGGCCAAAGGCAAGGGTTAAGAGGGCTAATCTAAGGATAATGATACAATGCACATGCTATGATAGACAAATTCCCTTCCACAACCTAGCTTCGCTTCACCATGAGAACCAACAATTACATGGAGTAAGTGCAATCTCCTAAGGTAATCATATGATTTTCATGTTGTGAACTTCCATCCAAACACCTAGAGGTGGCGCAGTTTGAACGAGCATCCACAACCGAACTTATGCAAACAAGGTTCAGTCTAACTTTGCAAAGTGAGTTACCTTCGACAATCCACGAAAAGTATGAACCAAAAGGGATTCATCAAATATCTTCACATAAGAAACATTATATCAATGAACTTCTAATCTATCAACTAAGCTACTTTGGAAACAATTCTTAATCATCTTGGAGACAATGAAGACCATGCTAACATTCCAAAATCACAAGATCACCATGAAACATTCAACAATGAGCTTGCATTAATCTTGAAGTGTATCTTTACAACAATCTCTCAATATCTCTTTAATGACTTCGATGAGTCTCCTCTACTCTACTCCTTTCTAATCTAATGTATATCTTACAAATGAGAAGAATGAGCCTTTTATAGACTCCAAAAATTACATGAAGGGCCAAGATTGATTTAGCAATCAACGGCCGAGATTGAGACAAGGCAGTTTGTTACAAAATTTGCTATTTTTAGAACATGAAAGAGGCAATGAAGGCACATTTCCCAATGTAATAAGCATCTTTGAAGCATCTTTATGGTGGGCCCTCTTTATCCACTTGTTTGTTATAGACGACCTGGTCTTGAATGAATGACATGGCAAAATGTGATTGGCTTGATGATGTGTACGTGCCACCTTAGCATCTTTAAACGAACTAGTCTGGTTCACCTCATGTTCACTTTACTTGGAATATTTTCTTCTTGTTGTCTTGATGTAACTCATGGATCGCTTTGATGATCATGCTCATCTCTCATCTTGTGACGTCCTTGTGCTTGTGCAGGATTATGCCTCTGGATAGTTGCATGAAGTAGAAGATATGTTGTGCACGAGTCCTTGGAGTAGATTACATGATGATTGTCCTTTTGGTGTGTGGAATGAATCACTGGAAGATGACTCCCTCTCATGCGTGGCGTTGATGTCTTCCTCATCCAGACATACAAAGTCTTCAAAGTAAGATGAACTTGATGATGACAAATTTGAGCAACTTTCCTCCACCTTCCAAACTTCTCATGTATGACTCTCGCCATTCACCTCCTTGGATCCTCCATCACCTACAAAAAGAAACACATCAAATTAAGACTTGATATAAAGGATTTTCAATAACAAATTACATTCATCTTATGCATGTGGGATCAAAAAATGACATTTCAAAACATACCCTTTCGCGTGAAATCCATGCCTAAGTGCCTAGGCGGGTTTAGAGGGGTAGTATGGATTGATATATGTGAAATTCCTTGTCTTAGTGCCTAGGCCGACCTAGCCAGGCGGGTTTGAAGGGCTTGTGAGGAATATGTGATAAAAATCCAAGGGTCATGGTCTAGGCCGCCCAGGCTGGGTGGGCTGGAAGAGGGTGTGAGGATTTTATACTTAGGTAATTCTTGCTTCATTTTCATGATCTTTTCCTTCCTCCTTAGCATGACTTAGGGCTCTCTTCATGTTCTTCATGTAAATTACCTTCATTTGAGTGAGGTTAAGAAGTGATCTTAATGGCATTTGAGGTATTCTCCATGTGCAATGGTGGAGACCGCCTATGATGAGCAGCCTTGAAGGTGATGTGTGGATTTGACTCCCATACTTGTGATTTTCAATGTTTTTCACCTCCTTATTGGACTTGCATGTGTGTGGAAGCAGATGGGTGGAGTTAGTAGGCAAATGATGAGTGGCATGAGTGCTCAAACACTTGATTCCATGCTCACCTCTCTAGGCCGCCCAGGTAGGGCGGGTTTGGGAGAATGGTGTGGATTTTGACTAAAAAATGCTAATCTTTGTCTTTGAGCAAGCTCCTTATCTTCCATGGTTGCAATTTGCCTTTATCATCATCATCATCTTCACCTTTTCCTTGCAAGTTTCCTAATATCTTTCTCTTGAATGGTTGGGAGGGTTGAATGTGGAGTAGTTCATGTAAAGATCAAGGAATCCAAGACCTCATGTCTAGGCCGCCCAGGTAGGGCGGGTTTGGGAGTGAGGCTTGGATTTTGTTCAAAAGGTGTTTTCTTCTTCCACATTTGCTTGAAACTAGACCTGTTCATCATCCTTTCTTCACTCTTCAATTGGCAAACTTTTCTTGATTTTCTCCCTGGGCGGGTTTGGAGTAGGTGCATGGAGATACTCTCATGGAAAAGACATAATTGAAGCCCAGATGTTATTCCCGCCCAGACTGGGCGGGTTTGGTAGGTGTGCTTGGAATTTCGCACTTAGACAGCTTTTCAGTCTTTGAAATTCAAGTATATTTCAAAATATATTTAAATATATACAGGATGTTTGAGATAGGTCTCGGATCCATAGGATTTGACATGCAGATTCTAGATTTTGAAGGATCTGCCAGATTTCAGACTTAGCCATTTCTTCAGGTTTTCAGGATATCAGACTTAATCGATTTCAGGACCTCAAACATGTGTCAGGATTGATCTCAGAACCTCATTCGCACCCACTTAATCCATCTCAAGCTACCTGGGAGAAAGAGTCATTGTCCAACTTGTGGAGGAGACATGATTGCATGACACTTCCTACGGACTTCTACAAGCTCAAAATTGCAAAAAAAAGGGGGTCCCCATTTGCAATGGGGCGATGTATGATTAGGTCACAACAGGACTCTAACAACTATTTAGTCTTATCAATTTTACATTGTTGCATTGGTAAGTCATTTTGATTTTGCATGGGTGCATATAAGTTTTGGTTTGTATAACATGCAG
Source organism: Cunninghamia lanceolata (assembly GCA_027924645.1). Classification (NCBI taxonomy): domain Eukaryota; kingdom Viridiplantae; phylum Streptophyta; class Pinopsida; order Cupressales; family Cupressaceae; genus Cunninghamia; species Cunninghamia lanceolata. Next base: position 5,546,682 of record BSBN01000071.1, on the reverse strand, counting down.
AGCCATGACTAGAATATGCATTGCCAGAATGGTCAAAAGCTTGATAGTTTCTAGGGTATGCAACATAAGAAGATGCATAGGAAGGAGCATCCCCAGGGCATCCATGTTCATACCAATTGGCCATGACTAAAGCATTTTACAATGTAGGGCAGAAAGCAATAGGCATACAAATTTGTTCCTTCAACATGATAGGAACAACAATCCTCAAAGGTAAGGAAGAAAACCATGTGTACCTTTATTTCACTAGCTGCTACACCATGAGATGGGGTCTTTGATTCACCAACAGTAGACAACAACGAATTCTTCATGTTCTTTGACAGCAAAGTCGCCACCTCTTCCAAAAAAGAGGAATTCCTTGAAGCGTGACAATCTTCAAGGCTGCAAAATAATTCTGGACTCTCCAACTAGCAAAGTCTTCAAATTCTTTCCAACCCATCAATAATCTATCCCTGGCAACGGTGACAAAATGTTGGTTCTCAAAATGACTACAACCTGAAACCCTAAAACATTACTCAACCACCCAAGCCAGGGGTGTCATCAAGGTGATTGGAAAGAGGTTTATCAATAGTTTGAGGGCGATTTTGGCCAACTTAGAGGAGTGGGTAGACTCCCCTACACTTCGAGTTGAGCTAGTCTCTAGAGGGATATTCCAAGAGGTATACTTTAATAGGTAAAGAGTTCAAACAAGGTGAACAACTAAAAACCAATGAACAACCAAACCCATCTCGTTATCTTGATCTCAAAATTGTCATTGAGCCAAGATCAACTAGCTGTCACAAAACCCCTATATGGCTGATACAAACTGTCCAAGCATAACCCACATGAAATAGATTCATTTTATATTCACTTGAAATAATTCCTTGTTTATATTGACAGTTAAGGATGCAGAGAATTAATGGTTCTTCCCTTAAACCACTGGTAAATATTTTTGTTTGTTTAAAAGATGTGAGGTTGAGAGGAATGGCTCCAGACCAATGTCTACTCTATGGGCAACAGAGTCATAGTTCATTAAGAAAACAACAAACTGAAACCAAAAGAACAATGAGCTATGTATTTGCATACATCACAAAATATGAGATCTTTGGAACATAACATACTTAGTAACCCAGAACATAGTATATACCCATATATAACATGAGAGAGATTATTACAAAGCTTGCAATATTTTCAGAACGATGTCATATTCATCTAACCTAGTATTACATTCGTGCCATCAAAACATGACAAAGGAAAATACCCAACTGCGACTGAGAAATCTTCTTGGATACATACCTAATGACCTAGAGACATTATACAACAAAAACCATATACAATATCTACTCCTTTGACTTCACGGATCTGCACTCCTTAATGAGTTGAACTAGCGTTTCAATGGTTGCCCTGCAACTTTCTGCACCTGTAAATGTCTTCTGGACCACACACCAGACTCTCTTTGAAATGAGTTTTCAATCTTCTGTTTATATCCTTCACCACTCGGATCTGATGGAAAAATGGGAGGGAAAACCACAACTCCACCTATTGCCATAAAAACATTATTTTCAAATACCCATTTCGCATTAATGGTGATATTGGGAGTTGGCGACGCGTTTTCATGAATTTCTGGGCCTCTGGGGGGTGGCGGGAGACCCTGGCACCTAGGAACTAGTGCCAAGGTGTTGGCGGGACCCAAAGTCCTGCTGGAACCAAAAGTGACCAGGGTCCCAAATGAAAATTTGATTCAAAACATCATAAAATACTTAGCCATTTTTTGAAAGAATTATTTGAAAATTCAATTTTTTGCCCCTTAAAATTTGACTTGAAAATTCAGGGCGTTCATAAGGATTTCAGATTTAGAAGATCTTTTGTTGGCGGGGAGCGGGGTCGCGGAGGAACCCAAAACTTTGGAAAAAGTTCCAACGTGTAATATCCCCAATGGGATCTGCCCTAAAATTCTGATTTCTGCCCTAAATTTCTGCACTTTTAGTTTTCTGCTGAAACCCTAGAATTTTGCTCTGATTTTCGGATTTCAATTAAGCAGGGACAACAACCATATATACAACCAAGTGGTCAAATAATAATGCAATCATGAACTCTTATGATTATATCTTCAAGCATGAACTTATCCAACCAAACATATCATCAATTTGCAATCGTAAACATGGAACAAATCTGATTATGAGATTATCCAGTATGCTGCTATAAAATCAGAATTATGTATATGCAAATTACATCCAAGTACATAGGCCAAACATGCCCAAATTCATCATAGATTTCTGCTGTTACAATTCAGACCTAATGATAGTTGATACATACCAAAACATTACAAAATGAAGAGCAAACAGTGAAATCGCCCTCCTAGGGAAGTGGCACCAATCCTAGGGCATGAAACCCTAATGCAATGCGAACACAAACCACCAAGAATGCTCCTCCAAATGTGACGCTCAAATCTACTCCAAATGCTGCTATGAATTAGGGTTAAGGAAACCCTAGACAATGAAGAAATCGCCTTCAAATTGCCAAATTGCTCCTCCCAAAAGTGGTGCTCCAATTAAGGCAATGCCTAATGCAAAGTGAACATCAAAATGCCTCCAATGGAATGCTGCTCCAATCTGATCTAGAAATCTGAGTATGCAAATCAGCTCCAAGTCTCCGTAGATCTCCAATGAAGTGCAAGTAGGCTTCCGTGATGAAACCTCCACAAAGATGAATTAGGTTTTCATCTAATTCACCAAGAATCACAAGGGTTTTCATCCTTGTATTCAAGCCCAACAAAAGTTGCAGCTATATGAGATAAACTCAACATGAATATAGGAATGAATGATATGATGATGGAAATGCCTTGAAAGACCTTATATTTATACATTAATTGTTGGTATGTGGCGATTGATCATGCAAGTACTGTACACTCGTAACGTATCCTCGTCGGGGTTCCGGGTTTTTTCCCTCTTTTTTGTCCATTCGGAGTCGGTTGTTAATTTTTTGTTAATCGACAAAAAAAAATGACATTGTAAAACCCTAATTCTAGAAGCTTCCAAAAAGCTTGATATAAGCGGCTGGGATGTATGTTGCGGGTGTGGAATTCGTGAGATTGTAATCTATTTTGCACTGGATAATAAAATCATTGGATGGCTGAGTTTCTGTGGATGTAGCTCATTTTGGGTGAACCACGTTAAATTTCTATGTTGGTCTCTTTTGTGTTGTTCTTCATTGTTATATTTGGGTTAGTTAATCTGCATATAATTGTTAGTGTTTATTGCTCCGATTTGCCTGAACCCTAACAACTGGTATTAGAGTGGGTTGTGTTCGATTATCGTCTGCAGGGAGTCTCACGGTTGAGTGGGAGTCTCACGATTAAGTGAGAGCAATGGCGGATGAGGGTAAATTGAAGGTAGATAAAATCAATGGGCAGAACTATTAGTTATGGAAGATGCAGATGGAGGATTATCTCTATCAGAAGGATTTATGGAGGCAGTTGGAAGGAAAAGCCAAGAAACCGACAGCAATGACTGATGAGGATTGGGAACTTCTGGATAGAAAGGCACTGGGAACCATTCGGTTGTGCTTGGCACCATCTGTGGCGTTCAATATAACAGAAGTGAAGACAACAGATGAACTGATGAAAGCTTTGGTTAAATTGTATGAAAAATCCTCAGCCTCTAATAAGGTATTTCTCATGAAGCGTTTGTTTAATCTGAAAATGATTGAAGGTGGATCTGTGTCAGATCATTTAAATGAGTTTAATACGATTACTAGTCAGTTAACTTTTGTAAAAGTGAAGTTTGATGAAGAGGTGAGGGCTCTCTTGGTTTTATGTTCTTTGCCAGAAAGCTGGAATAACTTGGTAATGGCTGTAAGTAACTTTGTCTCTGGTTCAAATACTTTGAAATTTGATGATGTTGTTGGTGTTATCCTTAGCGTGGAAATGCGACGGAAAAACACAGGTGAGAGTTCAACATCGAGTAATGCTTTGATTGTAGAGAACAGAGGAAGAACAAAGGAGAGAGGAAAAAGCCCAACAAATCGTGGGAAGTCACAAGGGAAGTCGAAGAAAGGCAGATCTAAATCCAAAGGAAGAATGGATTGCTGGCACTGTTGAAAGCCAGGACACTTGAAGAAGGATTGCTGGTCTCGAAAGGGCAAACAAGGAGACAGACAACATGATGACAGTAAGGAAGCTAATGTTGCAAGTAATAAATTACAGGATGCTTTAATTTTGTGTTTAGATAATGCTAATGATTCTTGGGTAATAGATTCAGGGGCTTCATTTCATGCCACACCCCATAGGAAATATTTTGTAGATTATGTTCAAGGTGATTTTGGACAGGTATATTTGGGTGATGATGAACCCTGTCAGATTGTTAGAAAAGGAAAAATAAAAATCAAGTTGCATAATGGAAATAAATGGTTGTTACAGGAGGGAAGGCATGTTCCAAATTTGAGAAAGAATTTAATCTCTGCAGGACAACTGGGTAGTGAAGGCTGTATAGTTAACTTTTTCAGACAAAGTCTAGAAGGTCACTAAAGGTGCATTAGTAGTAGCTAAAAGTGAAAAGGTAGGCACATTGTATTTGTGTACTGGTAATACTTGTTTTACCTTAGCTGCTATAGAAATAGTTGCTACTGAGACAGTTATAGCACTTGCTACAGGGATAGAAACAGAATTGTGGCACCATAGACTTGGGCACATGAGTGAGAAAGGGATGAAGATCCTTCACTCCAGAAAGTTGCTACTAGGTCTAAAGAAGATTGACTTGGATTTCTGCGAAAATTGTGTTTATGGAAAACAGAAAAGAGTCCGATTTCTCAAAGTTGGGAAAGAGAAGAGTGAGAAATTAGAGCTTGTGCATTCAGATGTATGAGGACCAGCTTAGGTATCTTCTCTTGGTGGCTCTTGCTATTATGTTACTTTTATTGATGATGCAACTAGGAAAACATGGGTTTATTTCTTAAAACAAAAATAAGAATTGTTTGAAACTTTTAAAAGGTGGAAAGCTTTGGTTGAGAATAAAACAGGAAAAAAGTTGAAGTGTCTCAGATCTGATAATGGAGGCGAGTATTGCAGCAAAGAATTTGAGAATTACTGTTCATATAATGGAATCCGTAGGCAGAAAACAGTTCCTGGAACCCCACAAGAAAATGGTGTGTGAGAGGATGAATAGGACCATTATGGAGCATGCAAGGAGCATGAGATTGCATGCTGGACTACCCTTACACTTTTGGGTAGATGCTGTACACACCGCTATTTATTTAATAAACAGGGGACCTTCAAATCCTTTGGATGGTGGTATTCCAGAGGAGGCATGGACGGATAAAAAGGTAAACTATTCATTTCTGAAAACCTTTGGTTGTGAAACTTTTGTCCATGTTGATATTGAAAATAGAACCAAGCTTTAGGCTAAGTTTAAAAAATGTACCTTCATTGGATATGGAGTAGATGAATTTGGTTATCGGTTATGGGATTTTGAAAATCATAAAATCATTAAGAGCAGAGATGTTATATTCATTGAGAAGGTCATGTATAAGGATCAGCTGTAGGAAAAGAAGCATGAACAGGCCAAAAGGGAATATGTGGTGCTGGATGAGATTCCAGAACATAAAATGCTAGTGGTACCTGATGCTCAGCAACAACAAGTTATCCCATAGACTCTTGCAAGTGTTAGATGTTCTACAAGGATAACTAGACCTCCAGAAAGATTTTCTCCATCATTATATTCTATATTATTAACTGATTCTGGTGAACCTAAAGGTTATGAAGAAGTAATGCAGGTAGATACCAAAAAGCAGTGGGAGCTAGGCATGAAAGAGGAAATGGATTCCTTGTTGTAGAATCAGACTTGGGACTTAGTCAAATTGCCTGCAGGAAAAAGAGCATTGCCAAATAAATGGGTTTACAGGTTGAAGGAAGAAGATGGAGGCAAAAAAAATATAAGGCCAGACTCGTGGTAAAAGGTTTTGCATAGAAAAAAGGTATAGATTTTGATGAAATATTTTTTTCGGTTGTAAAGATGACTTCTATTAGAACTATTCTAAGTCTTGTGGCTGCGGCAGACTTGCATCTTGAACAGCTAGATGTGAAAACAACTTTTCTCCATGGGGATTTGGAAGAGGAAATATACATGCAGCAACCACAAGGATATGAGGTCAAGGGTAAGGAGGATTTTGTGTGTAGGTTAAAGAAGAGTTTGTATGGCCTGAAGCAAGCACCTCGGCAATGGTATTTGAAATTTGATAGTTTTATGGCTGAACAAGGTTACAAAAGATGTCATTCTGATTATTGTGTTTATTTCAAGAAATTGGGTAATGGCAGCTATATTATCCTGTTGCTTTATGTTGATGACATGCTTGTTGCCGGGTCTAACATGCAACATATTAATGAACTTAAGCATAAATTAGCAAATTCATTTGCTATGAAGGATTTGGGTACAGCAAAACAAATCCTTGGTATGAGGATCACACGGGATAGGACAAACAGAAAATTATTTTTTGTCCCAAAGTGATTATGAAGAGAAGGTGTTGAAAAGGTTTAACATGCAGAATGCAAAAGCAGTTAGTACACCTTTGCCTAGTCATTTTAAGTTGACTAAGGAGATGTGTCCAAAGACACAAGAGGAGGAAGACAAAATGTCTAAGATACCATATGCATCAGCAGTTGGCAGCTTGATGTATGCAATGGTATGTACAAGGCCAGATATTGCACATGCAGTGGGAGTTGTGAGTAGGTATATGAGCAATTCGGGAATGGAACATTGGAACGCGGTAAAATAGATTCTCCGATATTTGAGAGGTACTACTTCAAAGAAACTATGTTTTGGAGGAACAAATTATGCTCTAAAAGGATATGTTGACTCTGATCTGGCGGGTGATATTGATAGCAGGAGGAGTACTACAGGGTATGTTTTTATTGTAGGAGGTATTGCAGTCTTGGATTTCAACGCTGCAAAAGGTTGTGCTTTCAACCACTGAAGCTGAGTATGTTGCTGCTACAAAAGCTAGCAAGGAGATGATTTGGTTACAATGTTTTCTGGAGGAATTGGGGCAACGACAAGAAGATAGCCATTTGTACACTGATAGCCAGAGTGCCATTCATCTTGCTAAGAACTCAGCTCTGCATTCAAAAACTAAGCATATACAGCTCAGATACCACTTCATTCGGTCAGTTTTGGAGGATGGACAGCTGAAGCTGGAGAAAATTCACACAAGTGAGAATCCTGCAGATATGTTCACAAAGGCAGTTACACGGGAGAAACTGATTTATTATCAGTTTCCATTGGCCTTCATGATTGAAAATGGTGGACATAAGAAACCAGCCAGGCCTGTAATCCAATGGGAGCTGCAAGTGTAGCGGTGTCGTCCAGGATCAGTCTCCAAGTGGGAGATTGTTTGGTGTGGAGCCTGATTAGTCTCCAAGTGGGAGATTGTTGGTATGTGGAGACTGATCATGCAAGTACTGTACACTCGTAACGTATCCTCACCGACAGCCCCCGAGAAGCAGTGCACCACCAATTTTTTTCCCTCTTTTTTGGCCATTCGGAGTCGGTTGTTAATTGTTTGTTAACCGACAAAAGAAAAACGACATTGTAAAACCCTAATTCTAGAAGCTTCCAAAAAGCTTGATATAAGCGGTTGGGATGTATGTTGCGGGTGTGGAATTCGCGAGATTGTAATCTGTTTTGCACTGGATAATAAAATCATTGGATGGCTGAGGTTCTGTGGATGTAGCCCATTTTGGGTGAACTACGTTAAATTTCTGTGTTGATCTCTTTTGTGTTGTTCTTCATTGTTATATTTGGGTTATTTAATCTGCATATAATTGTTAGTGTTTATTGCTCCGATCTGCCTGAACCCTAACATTAATTATCTTTTCTCCTCAAGCTGGCCGACCTCCCTTTGTGAGCATATTTTATTTTATTTTATTTTTTATGCCTTCTCCTAGGCCAACCTCTTTGTAATGTCCCCTTCCTAGGTCAGCGCTTGTGCATCGGGCTAGTTTACTATACGGGTTCCCGTAGACTAGCGAGAGTGGTTAGGGGACCCACGGTGATGTGGTTCACCAAAGCTCAGTCAGCATCTACAGAGCGATGAGATGGATTCCTCTTGGTGGGATTTACCAGTTGGCATTTTTTAGAGTGAGTTTGGGCCATTTGGCCAAACTTACTATTTTAGCAGGGGGCTCTCGGGACTCCGAGCGAGTTGGCGCAATGGTCCTGAATCATGTCGACGTTCCATTGGCCAACTCAGCGGTACTACGAAACGCTTGAGGAGACCGTTTGAATTATTATTTTAATAATAGACATATTTAAGTTAAATTAAAGATATAACTTAATATGTTTATTACTATGCTCCATGGGGACGCGTCCCCTGCCCCAGAACCCTCGTACCCGTACCGGGGAAGTTTCGGGGATGTCCCCTAAAAATTTGGGGATGTAGGGGACGGCTAGCCGTCCTCAAGACGACCGGGACGTACCCTGACCTTCCCGAGGAAGGCTAGCCGTCCCCTGCATCACTGAATACTTCTGCAACAGATTTAAAAAAAAAAAACACATTTTTTTAAACAAAAAAAGGGATTGGGGGGCCCACAAGGACGGGACGACCGGGACGTACCCTGACCTTCCCGAGGATGGCTAGCCGTCCCCTGCATCCCTGAATACTTCTGCAACAGATTTTAAAAAAAAAAACACATTTTTTTAAACAAAAAAAGGGATTGGGGGGCCCACAAGGACCCCCACATCCCTTTAAACATACCCTAAACCTAAAATAGAGATCATATCAACCAAAAAGAAAAAAAAAAAATAACTCATTTTCACATTTTGCATTTGTGACCAATAGCAATTTGAAAGGAGAAAGAGGAGCAACAACAATTTGAAGAGGTTAACAACAGTTTTAGGAGAGGCTGATTGGGGACAGCCATATATTCTCTATGTTTTTGTCATTTTGTTGTTGAAACTTGCAGCCTTTGGGCATTTTGATGTAATTTTGATATACTATATATGCAGACTGTCATTGAAAATAATTAAATTTTGTTTATTTGTTTGCCAATTCTCATGTGACAAGTTGAAACTAAGTTCAAGTGTAATGTTATTGTTATGTATTCATTTTTTAAGGTTCTATAATGTCTATAATGAATGCCTTATTAATGTTATCATATAAATATTTGAAATTTTCCTATATTTTAAAAAAAAATCTTATTTTTTAGTAGCCGTCCCCTGCCATCCCCTAAAAAATGGCCCAAAAAAATTTGCATCCTCGAAACTCGTCCCCCCGTCCCCGTCCCCAAAACTTGGGGGAGCATAGGTTTATTATTAAAGTGACTTTATTATGTGTTGGGACTTTATGAAATATTGTAAGTTAATAAAGTCACCTTTTAAGTGGGCGCCCAAGGAGAGATAAAAGAAAATAATAAAATATTTGATAATTCCCAAAAGGGGCGTTGGAGGAAGAAAGAGGAATAACAAAAGGAAAAAGTGACTTTCATTCCATTCATTTACTATTGCATTTTTTCTCTAAGTCTGAGCTTTGTTCTTGTGAGCAAGGGTTTGAACCAACTACTTTGGAGATGGAAACCTCCATGGTTGAGAGCATCTGCAGGGTTGAAAGACACTTCTAGGGTGTTGTTTGAATGACCTCATTTCAGAGGTTACCATTGAGCTTCATTGCAAGTGACCAGCTTGTCACAGAAGGGATTTCATAGACATTCTTCGTTTTTTGGCATGATAATTCGGAGAGGACATTGAAGGATATATTGCAGGTTATGGCAATGGGTTTTGAGGTGTTTTGATATAGTTTTCTCCTCCCATGATGGCCGTACCTTCCTAGGTTGAGCCGTACAACTATGAAGGAGTTATAATGTGTTTTGAGGGCTGTAAATGCATTTTATTTCTTCTATGTTGAGCGCTGATTTGCTACAGCAGAGGGACAGCCAATAGAATGCAGATTGGAGGGGTTTGGAGGGGCGTTTGAGTTTCATAGTTACTGCTGCAAGGGCCGTACCAAACCAACAGAGGGCGTGGGTTCCTTAGGAGCCATTTTCTTATTGTTTTGGACATTATTGGAGGCACCAACACTTGGATAGGTTGCTGTGCTATGCATTTATGTACTGCAGTTCATGTATATTGAGTATCCAACGAATTTTGAAGGTCCCAACAGTTATTTCAGATCCGTGTTTCCATTCCAGCTAATGGGTATGCAAGATTTCTAATGACAAACTCTTTTCTTCCTATGGGTATTTGATATTATTGTTGTTTGACATATTTCCCACATAAATAAGCATCTGGGTATCTCTAGTTCTTGTTATTTTCAAATATATATACATGCATGGTGTTTTGTCCAAAATGCAAAAAACATAAAACACACCAGGTGACAACTAAACCACAAAAAACTCAAAGGGGGTAGGACATTACACTCTTCAAGTCTAGATGGCGCTCAAAACACAAATTAAAGATTTGCCTTTTGTGTTTAACTTCTCCTTAGGTCGGTCCCTCTTTGGCGCCCAAATCAACAATTGTTTTATTTTATTATTTTTCCATCTTTCCCTTCTCCAAGGGTGAATCACTTGTGCATATGAGATATCATTAAATTGACCTCAAATGAAGTCCTCCTCCTCTACGAACATCATCATAAATTATTCTTATTTTTCCATAGGCATTTTCCCTGTTTCTCTATTTTTTCCATCCTCCGAATGGGTTGATCTACAATAGGGCAAATTATTTGACTAGTATTGACTTCATCAAAATTACCACAAAATTATGCCAAGTCATAATCCATCATTGATTTGCCCTACAAAAATAGCCAAGTGTGAAAACTTGCCAATTAGGTCATCACTAGTTGATCACTCCGAAAATGGGGACATTGCACAAAGTTCTGGCGGGTCCCGAAGTCCCGCAGGGACAATATATACATAAAATAAACATTTAAGTATAAGTTGGTATTTTCTTCTTTGTATTTTCTTTCTTATACTTTAAGTTATATTTTATGTATAAACTGTTAGGATGTTTGAGTGGTTTCGGATCCATAGGAGTTATAATGCAGATTCTAGAATTTGGGGGATCACTTAGATTTCAGACTTAACCAAATTTTTTACGGTTTCAAGGTTTTAGGCTTAGCTAAATTCAGGGGTTCAACAACATGCATCAGAGTAAAGGCACAGGGACCCTGTTGTGATGTAATCACACATCGCCCCATTGCAAATGAGGACCCCCTCTTTTTTCCGCTTTCTGCCTTCGTTTTATTTTAGTGGTTTAGGTTTTCTCTGAGTTTGTATGTTTGGGAGTGTTGTTTTGTCCAAGTCTCGCTAAATTCTTGCTAAGGAGTCCGTATGCCCTCATCCTGATGCATATCCTGGAATCCTGAAATTGACTAAGTCTGATATCCTGAAATCTTGGAAAATTGACTAAGTCTGAAATTTGGTGGATCCTCAGAAATCTAGAATCTGCATGTTAAACTTTATGGATCCGAGACCTATCTCAAACATCCTGAAAGTATATTTCAAAATATTTAAAGTAATATCTAAACATATACTTAAATATATTTTGAAATATACGTGATTCCAGGTACTGAAAAATGGCTAAGGAAAAATCAGAAATTCCAGGCTCATGAGGAAAATGTGAAATTCCAAGCCATCACAAAAAGTGCGAAAATTCCATAACATGATGAAAAATGCGATTTCCTCCAAGGAAAATTCCATGACTTAGCCAAAATTGCGAAAATTCCTTGACAACCTTCAAAATGCGAAATTCCTCAACACGCTCCAAAGTCGGAAATTCCATGAGTATAAGGACAATGCGCCCAAAAAAGTGGAAATTCCTTGACTCTGAGGAATTTGCATCCTAGCAAGAGGGAAAATCCTTACCCTTATGGAATTTGTGCCACTCTCCTAGCATTCAATCCTTGTAAAAGTTTGAAAAATCCTCCAAAATCGTTGAACAAGTCATTGACAAAACCTTAGGAAAAATGCCATAACGAAATGAAAATGGTGGAAATTCCTTGCACCCAAGGAATATGTGCCCATACAAGAGGGAAATTCTCCACCTTCCATCCACACTCCACATATGCGCCTTGGTTTAAAGCTCTTTTGCAACCTTAAAACGCATCACATTCACATGAAGGTATTCATTGCAAGACTTAGAAGGAGTTTAAGTTGCTAAAGGAAAATGAGGAGTTGCAGGTTTAAACAAAATTCCTTATACAAGCTTTCTATGTGCCATATTCCTCACACACCACTCAAATGCGCCATCATTATGACATATTCCTTACATATGCTTGAAGTGTGCCCTAGAGGAAGTAAAGACTTAGGTTGGCCTAGGCAAACACATGGTAAAGTTTTTAATAAAATTCAAATGATTCTCCTAAAGGAAGGCCGACCTACATTGAATCAAGACTAAGGTGTATTAGTAAAGGTTAAGTCTGCTCTTCAAAACATAAAAATCAAAACTCAAAACATTAAATTCAGACTCTGAATTTAGGGCAGAAAGTGCAGAGCAGATTTATCCAGATTTATGAAAGCAGATTTTGCAAGAATTTATTCTTTGTCATATATGCTGGATTCTATAGTGTAAGTACACACATGGAATGCACCATTCATAAGGGAATTCCCTATACCACTTGCTAGTGCGCCTTTCACATTAAGGTCTTCATTATGCCAATGGAGGGAGTAAAAGTGAGTTTAAGTTGAAAATATTGCAAGTGTTGGATAAAATTCCTTACACATATCTCTCATGCACCTAGAAATGGTGGAAGTTCCACCAACACATGGAAAATCTGCCCAAAAAGGGCGCAAATTCTAGGGATACAAGGAAAATGCGCCACACACTCATCATTCCTTGCAATCAGTCAAAACCCGCCCAGCATAAGAGATAGGTCGACCTAGAGAAATATTGAATTTTGAACAAGGAAAGTCACTAATATAAGCAGGCCGACCTGCACTAGGTTGACCTGCCAGGAAGGTAAAGTATGAAAGCTATAAAGAGGAGTTAAATCTTCATTTCTCACATCCCATTCAAAAAACAAAAAGCAGATTTTTGCAGAGGAGGTCAGCGAATTAGGAGCAGAATTCTTTGGAAAAGGAAGGTGAATTTAGTGAGAGAAAGAGGAATTAAAGTTTTATTTCATCATGCTTTTCCATGCTTCAAGATTGCTTGGAATTTTGTGAAATACAATGAATTGTCTTTCAATTTCTTTACATGCATGAAGGTAAATGAACTTGATATGATGCTTCCATTATCAAGTACTATGACTTGTGAATTTTTATCTTGCAGATATTGGGGAATGCGGAGAAGAGCTATGCATCTAAGGAAGAGGAGCATTCAGAGGATCGAGACATCATCAAGTTCACCATCATCCTACCTCTAAAAAGGAAAACTTCATCGCCGGAGTGAGATGTCATCTTGCAAGCTCCACCATCCGAACATCTAGAAGATCATTTCCATGTCAGAATTCAAGAGCTTTCCATTTCATGCATCAGAAAGATCAAGAGCAAATATCATGAAGTCTACTCCAGGAACACCCAAGTCGTCTCCTCTACTTCAATAACCCAGTGTTGGATTCCTACACAAACGTTACAAGATGAGAAATGAGCATGTACATCAAGTAAATCCATGAATTACATTCAAAGTACTTAGGCATGGAAGACAACAAGAGGAAATTCAAAATTCCCAAGTTTGTAGTAAAGTTCCAAAGGCGAAAATCCTAAGATTCGAAGATTGTTCTACAAAAGATGATAAAATTTGGGAAATATTCCGAGCAATGTGAACACGAGGAAAATCAAACCGGTTTGCTTGAAAATGTTAAGGTGGCACATACACGTCCTCAAGCCAATCCCATCCTGCCACGTCGCCCATCCAAGTTCAACGAATGTACAACAAGCAAGAGGCTAAAGAGGGCGCTCATCATGAAGATGCTCTAAAGATTCCATTTCATGCTTATCACCTTGGAAAACGTGCCTTCATTGCCTTTTGAGTTTTTATGTACACAAGTTGTGTCAACTTTTACTTTTTGCTAAAAATAGCAAGTTGTTGTAACTAATTGCCAATGTGGCAAGATCTCGGCCATCGGTTGCTCAAATCGATCTTGGCCCTTCATTGTACTTTGAGGACTATAAAAGGGCTCATTCGCCTCATTTGTAATCAAGAGAGTTGCTATAGGCAAGTAGAGTAGTAGAGTAGAGGAAGCTCTTCTAAGTTGTTGGAGAGAACTCATGAAATTGTTGTAATCACTTCCAAGATTAATGCATTTCTCTTGAAGCTTGGTGACAATTGTGTTGTTTTGGAACGTGTTGATGTTTGTTTTTAGACAAGTCAACAATAGAGTAAAACACTAGAGTATCCCACTCTCTCTTGAATAAAGCTCTTCAAAGGCTGAACAATGTGATCCAGTGAAGTAACTCCAAGGTTCCTTTTATGATTCATGATGGTTTAACTCAGTGATTACATGTGATCTTGCTGATAATCACAAAGGGACTTATGCAGATTCTTCTTCTTTCATTCAGCTCATCTCTCCTTTAGTGTAGCTGATGTATGCACAAAGTCTTAATGATAAAGAAATGTAAAAGGGCAAGGGTTTAAGAAACTAATCTAAGATCAATGAAGCAATGATGATGATTGAATAGACAAACTCTTTGATTAACCTAACTTCACTTCGCCAAGGATGCCTACAACTACATGAAGTTGGTGCAATCTCCTAAGGTTACGCGAATGGTTTTCAAATCATGAAAGCTTATACAAGCACCCATTGAACGGCACAGCTCAAACAAGCATCCACAATCGAACTTTAAGCAAATAAGGCTTAGACTAACTTTACACAACACTTCACCAGCGATGAATGTTAAAAGCATGAGCTAGGAGTTGATCAAAAATACAACATGCATTACATCAATGAGCTTCTAATCTACTTCTAATCTACTTGAAACATCATCTCCATTCCATTGAAGTACAAGAAACCAAGTTATCTCACAAGATAACACTTAAACACCAAGTGAACTCCAATGTCCTTTGCATTAATCTTGAGAAATATTTACAACAACTTCAAGCCCTCTCAGAGAATTTTGAGAGTCTCTCCTACTCTACTCCTACAAACTATTGCCTACAATCTAATCTACCTACTTACAAATGAGGCAACAAGGCCTTTATATAGTGCTCCAGAATACATTGAATGGCCTAGATCAATTTGATAGCCAAGGGTCTAGATCATGCCACCTCAGAGGTAGTTACAACTTGCTATTTTTAGTATAAAAAGGAGGCAATGAAGGCACGCTTTCCAATGTGATAAGGTAAGGCGAAAACATTTAAAACATCTTTCACAATGATGTCCTCTTGGCTTCTTTCATTAAATGATACATTTAATGCATTTAAAATAATGTGTACTCGCCACATAGATGCCACTTCAGCATACTTTGAAAATTGTATCATCTTTGTGTGATGTATTCAATGTGATTGCTTGAACTTGTATGTTTAGGAATACATCTTGTAGATCTTGCCTTGTTCATTCTTCTTGTAGACTGGATGTATGATACTTGTTGCTTCACTTGATTAACTTCATGATTCTTTCTTCTTCTTGTAGGTAGGTTGATGTGAATCTTCTTTGATGATGCTCTTGATGTAGAGTGAGTAATAGAGTAGATGATGATGATGTATACTTCATTCATGTAAGAGTAGATGATGAAGCTTGCTTCATGAATCAGAGTAGAAGTCTCTCTTGGACTTGAAGGTGAAAGGACTTGAAGTTGAATGGTGAATGTATTACCTTTGCTTGATGATATACTGAAGATGAAGTAGTCCTTCATGATGGCCTTTGAAGTGACCCTCTTGGAGTGTAGATGATAACACCTTCCTTGGATGTGAAGTAGATGTTGATAACCTCTAGAAGAAACTTTGAAGCTTGACGAACCTTGACTTGAAGCTTGGATGGGGAACGCCTTGTCTTTGAACATGATGCAAAGGATGAAGTATACTTTGAACTTGATATGATCTAACATGATATCATTGATGTAGGAGACTTGAGGTGTGATCCTTCTGCAACTTGAAGATGACTCAGGTGACTCCTTGGCTTCACCAACACTTCTCTCAATGATGCAACTTGATGATGAGTGTTGAAGTGATCTCCAAAGGTGGCTGGTATGATGCTTCTTTGAAGATGACCCCTTTGGGTGAAGGTGACTCCAAGTGCTAGCTCCTCACATGTTCCTACAAAACAAGACAAACAATATATCAATCAGCTCATAATGGAGGAAATAACTTTAAACATGTAAACAACTAGTCATCAAACCTAGGCGCATATATAGGTAAAAAGGAGAGCAAAAAAAAAAAGCGCCTAAACTCATTTAGTCCCACATTCACTACTTCAAATGATTTTTTTGCAATTGTAATGTTTAAAAGGAGTCAATCCCCTATAAGGTTCACCCAAAAGGTGTTTTCAATACACTTTCTTCCTTAGGCACCAATTGAGATGTCATGAAAGTACAAGGGCACCTAACTCAAATTTGCTTCATAGTTGACACCTTAGGTGATTTCAAACACTTAAAATAGCATAAAATGAACTCCCATCTCAAGGCGCTTACTTTTAGGCATGAATTTGATTGATTTTCCCTAGGGTGCCAATCTAGATGGCAGAGGTAGGAATGGGCGCCCTAGCTCATAAGCTTTATCCTTGTCATTTTTTAGGCTTTAAACCATTGTGTGGGTCTTAGGATGAACTTCCCTCACCTAGGCGCCAATCTCAAAGATGCCTTTGATGCAATTTTAATCTAGGTGCTCATTTAGTGAAATTTTGATTCACCTTCCCTTAGTAACTCACTGAAGATGCCTTGATGATAATTTGGGATCAATAAAGGCGCCTAAGTCTAAACAAATGTGAAATGGCGCCTAAGTCCTCTAATTGTTTACTCCTTGATGCTAGGTGCCCATAATGACTTGCTAGATCTCAATGTTTCCTGCTCCTATCATTTGGGCGCCAAAAAGGGTTATTTGGACAAGGAGGGCGTCAAAATGAAGTCCTCATTGCTTGATAGGCGCTCATACTCCATTGAGATTCAAGAACTTCCTTAAACTTATTCAAACCTTGAGGCGCAATTTGGAGTGTTTAAACATTTCCTTTTATACTAGGGTGCCACAAAGGACAATTTGATGCATGAAGGGTGCCTATCACCCTAAGGTGGAGTTTTGATGACCACCTGAACATAGAAAGGGCGCCTTAACTCACAATGTGTTTTACTTGTTCAATTTTCACTTCTTGAGGTCTCTTGACAACTTTTCAATCAAGGCGCTCAAAGTGATTTGCTCCTGTGTTCATCTCATGTCAAGGCGCAATTCCGAAGTTGGTTGGAATGAAGCGAGGCGCCCTGACTTGTAGGCACCATCTGGAGTCACCGCAAGTAGATAAATGCGCCTATGAAATGAAAGTCCCTTAGGTAAAGGTATATTAAAAAATATATTTAAGTATAATGAATTTCTTATACTTTAAATATTTTTCAATATACCTTTTAGGATGTTTGAGATAGGTCTCAGATCCATCGGATTTAGCATGCAGATTATAGAATTTGGAGGATCCACCAGATTTCAGACTTAGTCAATTTTTCAGTGTTTCAGGATATCAGGCTATCAGACTTAGTCCTTTTCAGGATCTCAAACATACATCAGGATTGGAATTAGTTTAAACATATCATGCTCTTTCATGCTAAGGCGCCAAAATGAAGTAGTCTGATGCATGAAGGGCGCCTAGACTTATTTGCTCATTCAGACTTATTTGCTCATTCTTGACATTTTTTAGGTTCTCCAACACTTGATTATACCCCTGTGAGACCACCTCATCTTTAGGCGCTTAGCTTGAGGTTGTTCATCCACACTATTGCCAAGGCGCCTAAATGGCAAAAGCAACACTAAATGGCGCCTAAACTCATCTACTTTAACCTAAGGCGCAATTCTTATGATCCTCTGAACATGCAATGGGCGCCTAGACCTAAATGCCTCTTGTCAAATTTGCAGTGTTTCAAGCTTCCCAACATCAATTTCAATCAAGGTGCTTTGGTTTTAAGCTTTCCTTGCCCAAGGCGCAATCTTGAGGTTGTCTAGATGTTGAAAGGCGTTCTAAGTTCTAGGCGGAGTTTTGAGGTGACCCTGGAGCAATTTCGTGCCTAGAACTGACAGTACCTGAGGTAAGGTATATTGAAAAATATATTTAAGTCTTATACTTTAAATATTTTTCAATATACCTTTCAGGATGTTTGAGATAAGTCTTAGATCCACCAGATCTAACATGCAGATTCTAGATTTTTGAGGATCCACCAGATTTCAGACTTAGCCAATTTTCAGGATCTTCAGGATCAGGATACCAGACTTAGTCATTTTCAGGGTCTCAAACATCAGGATCAGGTCATCAAGGGGCTCTAAAACTCAAACACCACTGACCTCATCATGCAAAGGACATCATCCTGGACTTAGCAAAGCACTGGAATTCAAAAAAAAGGGGGTCCCCATTTGCAATGGGGCGATGTGTGATTTGGTCACAACAGAACGTAGCATGGTTTCTTATTTCTCGAAGATGATTGAGATGTGTTTCCAAGTAGAATAGAATTAGATTAGAAGTTCATTGATGTAATGTTTATATGTGGAGATATTTGATGAATTCCTTAATGGTTCATACTTTTCATGATTTGTCGATGATAAGTCATTTTGCAAAGTTAGCTTGAACCACGTTTGCTTTAGTTCGATTGTGAATACTTGTTCAAGCTGCGCCAGCTCTGGGTGTTTGGATGAAGATTTGCAATATGAAAATCCTTGAGTTTCCTTATAAGATTGCACCGACTTTGTGTAGTTGTTGGTTCTCATGGTGAAGCGGAGTTTGGTTTCATGAGGAATTTGTCTATTGTAGCATGTTCATTATATCATTGTCCTTAGAATAGTTTTCTAAACCCTTTCCTTTTGTCTTTTCTTTCATGTTCGGTTTGAGATAGTTCTATTCCATAAGGAAAGAGTACATTTTTGTAAGGAGTAAATTTAGCGTAAGTCCCTTTGTGATTACCAACAAAAGCACATCAACTACTGAGTCTATCCATTGCAAAACACGAATCAGGAACCTTGGAGTTGTCTCATTGTATCACATTGTTTAGCCTTTGAGAGACTTATTCAAGAGAGGATAGAATACTTGGTATTTTATTCTATGTTTGCATGTGCATAAAAAACACATCAACAGACCCCTTAGGAAAATTTGATGAATTTGACAAGATTTTGCAAATATGAGGCTTGAAAATCTGGTTGCCAATAGGCCGTACATTGTCCAAGTTGGGCGATTAATGATAATGAGTCGGAGCAATTCTGGGATTTCTTTGGTGCACCTAAGATCATTATTCTATTTCTCCTTGGTCGCTATTCTTAGTGAGAGTCAAAGTCCTTTAAAGTTTAATATTTATTTGATTGTTTATGAAATCGGAAAAGGGCATTGTACAATTGAAAGAGGAAGCCGTACCTTTGAGGATGCCAAATATTTTCATATTGGCTGCCAGTAAGCATTTGGCTGACTTGTCAATTTAAATTCAAGTCTCAACAGATATAGAGATCCTATTAGACCATTTTGGGATTGGAACAGAGGTGAAGGATTGCAGTTTGTTTCATCAACATTTATTAGAACAAATTCCAGAGATGAAAATGATGCAATCAGTTTACTAGAACAATGGTTCTATATGGTATGTCAGTATTCCTTCTCTCTATTCATTAAGATTAATTTAATACTGATGTAGTTAATGATTTTGGAAGAAATTAATCATTTTTTAGTTTGCTTACCAACTATTTGATAAAATGTAAATATTTAGATTGTTGGCCAATTGTTTGTTAAAATTCTTGAAATTGAAAATAGAAATGTATTTCGTTGCTTAATCAAGTTGTAATCAATTGTGTGGAATATTTGTAAAAATCAAAATATTGGAAAATTGTTAAAAGGGTTATTACACGTGTCGGTGGCACTAATTGGTTGCTTGTGTGGTAGGTTGATGCGATTGTTGATGGGGACGCTAACTGGGTGTAATGTCCCCTTATTGTGATTGCCCTCAATCTTGCCCTAGAATCACAAGTTTAATATAGTTAGGGTTAAAACTTACCAATTAAATGCTTTAAGCAAGACAAATCCTGGTTTAGGTCTTGCAATCATGTTAGATAATATTGGAAATATAATTCATATGATCAAAACATATATATCTATTTAAACCATGTAAAAATACATAACTATTTCAGAACTATATAAACTACACCATATCCATAATGCATAGTAGAAGTTTAATCGTAATATGACTTGGATGAGAAACATAATAAGTCCGCCTGAAGCTATCCCTACTATGCCCAAGAGCGGATATACCATCCCTCTTGGCCTCAAGTGGTAGACATGCGGGCATCCAACATGGGGTGGTGTACTTAGTGGATAAACTTGTATGTGCTTTCCTTATCCATGCTACCTTATCCATTCCTCTTATGATAGAAACTCCTTGAATCCATCTCAACAACCAACCCATGTAGAGATTGGGGGTAAAAGCTACAATAGGAGGCCTGTAGATTCTCTTTTCTAAGCCCAAGGGCGAACACTCACCCCCTTGGCTCCAAGTGGCAGACACACAGACATCCATCATGGAGTGGTGTACTTAGAAAGAAATCTAGTATCTACTCACCCTATTGGTGTTTCCCCCGCTCTTCCTCATGGTTGCTTGATGAGAATAACAAACACTAAATACATCCAGATTCATAGAGATTATACAACAATCATGATAGAGCATACCACAATATTTATTAAGACATTAAGTCTGCTATATTCTCAGAAGCAAATGTATTGATTGCTGATTCTGCCCCTATCTGCTGAGTGCAGATATATTTCTGTATGTGATCCCCCCTCCTTCAAAACACAACTTCACCTTTTCTTATGAATATGGACACAACTCCTCAACAAATCGTACCTCCTCCAAACTAATCACTGCCAAGAGGAAACTCTTCACATAAAGCAAATTACAAACCAATCGCCACCTTCTATATTGATCACTGCCTTTCTTTTGTTATATATTAAGCAGTCTTTAGAATAGTCATTGCTGCCTTTACTTAATAAATATTAATTGCTGCAACATCATTTATATCAAGTCACATTTCATTGCTCTTAATTTTCACTTCATTAAATCATTCGCTGCCTTGACTCTTTGAATTAATAATTATTTAATCTTTGATGAATTGCTGCATTTAGGAATCGTTACATTTAGGAATCGCTGCATTTACCTTGGTCGCCCCTCTTTTATTTCTTTGACCAGCGATTACCTTCAGCCAAAGGAAGGTGCGATTGGGGTTCAGGATATATGGCGGGGGCATGGCATTGGGATAGGTATAGTCAATTGTTGACTGTGCATGCTAATTGTTGACTTGGTAGTTGGTGTTGACAGGGTAGTTGAGTGTTGATGCGTCTAGGTCAAAAAATTTGCAAAGGTCTTTGACTTGGAGTAGGTGGCAGGGGTTTGGTGTAGTATGTAGAGTGGCGCTCCTTATACAGGCTGTGCTCTTTGCAAGGTGCAAGGCCCTAGGCTACTTATTGTGCACGTTCATAAGTGTTGCATGCTTGTTTAGATTGTTTTTAAAAACTTTTTTCCTCATTGTTCTTAGTCTTTGTCTGCATGTTGTACGACCCACCAAGGAAAAAATAGGGCTTCTAGGAGAGATATCCAATTCACATGATTTGATAGGTCTTAGGGTTTTCGACTGCTCTGGACACTATGATGAGCTCATATTTGCTCCACTATGCTCTAAATGAAACTACCTACAAAAAAATCACAAATAAGTTATAACAAGCAACTTGAAACACTTGTAAGCTTCGCCTCTGGGTTTTCAATTTGGGCGAAATAAAAGTCAAAACTATCTTTTTCCAGATCCTATAGACACAATGGTGAGATTAGATTTTTTCTCACATTCACCTAGAAAAAATACTTGCAAAAAGTCACTTACAAACCCTTGAAAAACTTGTACAAAATGGAAAGAAACTAGCTTAAGTGCAATCTTGCTTTGATACTATTGTGAAATTCCGCTCGTTGGTATTTCGTTACATTATTTAAACTAGTGGACTCCCATTTTTTAATGTAATATGCCTCTTTTATTAAAATGAGGTGCTATCTCATATTTTAATAAAAGGATATAATCAAAAATACTTTCACTTTATAAAAAGTGATTTTTATGGGAGAGAAAAATAAAGTGTTTAGCTTTAAGTCTAAGAGGATCCTTTCAAAATAAGAATATTTACACACTAAGAGTCATTTTTAGAGAATAAAACAGGTATGAAGAGATTTTTTCTTAGTCTCTTAAAAAGGCACACAGGAAGAGGCTATTTTTAGAATTTTGCTTGTAAACAAATAGAGAGAGGCTCTCTATTTTTTCTGGAATTTTTTGGCTTGTGGAAAATTTTTCCAGCTCTTCATGGGAGTTTTCATTGTGAAATTCCAGCCTTAGCATGCTGCTGTTCTGTTTTCAATATTAGTTTATTTTTAGAGCTGTGTAGTTGTGTATGTTTTGAAATGTCCAACAAAGATTTTGTTGCTGCAATTTGCCCTTGGTCTGAGTTTTTGTGTGGATCTTCAATCAGAATGCAGTATGAATCATTTACCTTCTGCATGTAGCTTTGATGAATTGATATTAGAATAGTTGCAGTATTTTGCTTTGTGCTTTTATTCTTTTTAGTGGGTATTAGACCGATCTATTCTGGCACATTGCCTTTTATTTTATTTGCTATTTTTATTTATTTTGTCACCCTTTTCATCCACAACCAACGTTAGATTAGCATTAGAGCAGGAGGAACTCGCCTTTTAATCTTGGAGGTTGTTTCATTGGCATGTCCCACCCAATGAAACTTCCCATTGTTGTGCTCATGCAGCAAGTGCTGTGTATGGTACATATTTGAGCATCAACAGATACTATGTAAGTTTTTAGATTGTAGCATGAAATCTCTACCCAAGACAACTGCCTTAAAGCTATTTACTACAACGTATTTGCTCATAGAAATGAAATAGATTCAACTTTCAAAAGAAATGACTACAAGTAGTAATGAACAAAATCCAGCTATTCAATTCATAAAAGCGTAAACAATAAATGCAATGAAGTTGAATTTGTAGAAAATACAACGCAGAGGAGAGGATGATAACTGACCCTCCAAGAAGGGTAATTCCCAAGGAATGATGCAACACCTCTGTCACCAAGAAAGGGAAGTGCAACTCCTATGGAAGAGGGCGACACTACACACTCCAAAAAGGACAAGTAGAACTCAACCTAAGTAAATACTCTATCTAAGTTTAACCTATGGTGTCATAAATGCATAATAAATAATGCATAATAAGTGCATGACTACACCGACAATTGTGCCTTAGCATAATTTGGTGCCAACAAAACCCTT
Organism: Cunninghamia lanceolata; assembly: GCA_027924645.1. Taxonomy (NCBI): domain Eukaryota; kingdom Viridiplantae; phylum Streptophyta; class Pinopsida; order Cupressales; family Cupressaceae; genus Cunninghamia; species Cunninghamia lanceolata. Next base: position 5,523,321 of record BSBN01000071.1, on the reverse strand, counting down.
AAATTAATTTGATTTGATCTTCACAACAATCTTAAATTCTTTCTAATCAAGAGAATCAGCAAAGCTATTGTTAGCAGAATCATAGGATGATTAATATTTGGATCATGAGCTACTCAACTACTTTAAATGCACACATAGGGATTGATTTGACTGCTGACTAGATGATTTACATGAAAACTATCATGCTTGGAATGGTGGTCCAGTTTCAACTTGGATTTTACTAACATGTATAGCACAATCTATATCATGTTTTTCATTGAATATAGAATTTACCTTTATGTCAAGTTCCAAACTTTTCTTTGCACTATTATATTTATAACAGTGGACTGCCTCTTGATGGTGGCTGTTCAACTCAATGCTTTGATCTTGGAAAAGCAAATATATTGCTTGTAATTAAGGTCGCGGTGACAATGTTACCTACTAGAAGTGTATACTGAACTTATCATTTCTCCTGAGATGGTAGTCAAATTGACACAATATGTTTTACTTCTTGTAAAAGAGGACTGATGCCATATATTTTCTTATTTGTTTGAAAGTTTAGCTTTTCAGAATCTGACTGATTGAGGGTGTTTTGAATTCTTGACAGAAAAGTTGTGGAGCATGTTGTCCTTTTCCAAACAAAGGAAGGATTGTCAGATGAGAAAGAGAAGGATATGCTAGATTTTCTCTATACTTCCCAGTATTACATGAAAGGAATCATTGCCATTTCATTGGGTAATCTGTTCACAATTAAGTTCCTTGTGGTTTTAGTTTTTATGCTATCTGCATAATTTCAGTAACATATTGGTTTGTAGAATTTGATAATATTTTAATTGGTTATTTTATATACAATGAGCTTCCAATTTTAATCGAGTCAGGAAATATTTCCACTTTTACGGAGTGGCAAAATTAATGATAGGGAAGTTGTAGCGTAAAAGATGGACAGTAGTGTGCTGGGTTTATAACGTCATATGAAGAAACTGAAAATGTAAGCATTCAGTGCTATTTTTTTTCCATTGTAGCAGAGATCCTCCTTAGGTTACTGTATCCTTTCTTCTAGTTATTTTTGTAGTTTCTCTCCTTAAATCTAGTACATCATTTCAGGGTCTGGAGGTAAGAAATGCCTTTGTGTCAAGTATTTGAATCAGGTTTTTGATCACGTACCCGGCCACCTTAAAATTTCACAAGAAATGAGGCTCAAAGTTGCAGATTGCATTAAACCTTTTTCAAGATCCAGTACTAAGTAAAGTCAAATATCTTTTGTAGTCTTGCACACATAGTTTTATGACATTATACATGCCCCTCATAGAAGTTGACTGCTGATTAAGGGTCAATGTTCCTTTCTTAGAAGTGTTGTTTGACAATTGTTGAAATACAAAGTTATTCTTGCGCATGTGTAGATGTCTGCAGGTTACTAGAGTTAATTTGAATTCAAAGATTGTACTTTATATAATCTTGGGAATGCCATGAGAAAATTCAAGTTAATCAGGTAGAATCACCAAAAAATCAATTGGAGCCTATCACAGAATTCATGAAATATAATCCAGTTCTGTAGAGAAAATTGCATGATGTAGAAGTATGAGTAGTTCACCAGTTTAGTTCAAAGAAGGCTATAGAAGCAAGTAATGCTTGTTTACTCGCCTATCTGATAAAATGAATATTGGAAATAATGAATAGAATTAATAGTGCATACTAGATAGAGGAGTAAAAGTATATCTTTATTTGCACGTGAAATAATTATAGAAGTAGACCAGAGATGGTCGGCTAAGGATCAGAGTCGATCTGACTAGATCATATTACTTTCCTTGACAATACAAAGACTATTTAAAAGACCTGAGGTTGCCAAGAGGAACACAACTGTCAACTAAACTAACCGACTCTTATAACTACCCGAGAGCTGAGAACCAATTAATACATAGCCGGATAACCCAAATTATCAAATATAATAATCGACATTGTACACTGACTACATCATCCCCCCTCCAAAAAAAAAAAAACAGAAAAAGTGGTCTTCCAAACAACAAAAAACCATGAAGTATCAAATGACATTAGGTAAGCTCTACCAAACTGACAACAACACTGAAGAATCTGGAGGAAAACTTGAAAGTACAAGTGGAGTAGAAGTAGAACCGACACATCCCGAACACTTGCCAGTAGATGGAGAATGGTGAAGACCAACCAACCAAAGAACCCAATCTGATTGCACACTGAAGGCTGAGAATGTTGTACCCCATCGATCACTGAACCTAGATAGTACTGCAAGCATCTTAGAAGCATTTTGATCATGAAAAGAATGTTTAGTGTCCCCGTATGCCAGGAATGTACATTCATTCAATTCACCAACCAATGATTCTCTATTTATGCTTGGAAGAGCTAATGACAAAAGGCGGTCAAATATATGAGAAAATTGTCATGTCCCCTCTCCTATAGATTGACGTTCATCAATTTGAAGAAGTCGATGTTTAATAAATAATATTATTATATAAATATTTTAATATAATTAATATATTTATTATATTTAATAAACATAAATACAATTATAATAATATATAATATATAATATATAAATATAAATATAAATATAAATATAAAAATAATTATTAATATTAATATTAACAATTTAAATATTATTATAATTGTAATATAATATTAACACTATAAATATATATAAATTATGAAATAATATATATAATACTATATATAAGAATAGATATATAGTATACATTATATAAAGTAGCATATTATTAAGGCAGCGAATATAATAATCTGTCTCATATGATATAGTTACCTTAAGACTAAATGCAGCGATCAAGATAAATGAAAGGTATGCAAAGATATATGATTGTTATGAGGAGGTGCAGTTGATATAAAACATGATACGATTTGTTATAAATTGATATGTGGAGCAATTAGGAAGTAAAAAGGTGCCGATAATATTATGAAGAGGCAGACTTTAAATATAAAATGGTGTGACTATTTCATAATGACAAGATTTAGTTTATGTGAAAAGTCTCCTTTTGGCAGCGATCACAACATGGTAGCGATTCATATCCTAAGCTATTCATTGTGATAAAAAGGAAAGGCAACGATTATTTTATAGCAGCGAATATATGATTCTCATTAATATTCCTTGCATATGATTAAAAGAAAGCAAAGGTTTTAAAAAGGACATGCGGTTCATACAAAGGCAGAAATGATTAAGTGTTAAAGAAGCGCTTGAGCAAGGAATAATAGGAACTATAAAATAGTTTCAAAAAGATGTGACTTTTTAAAGTTCTCTATTTAAAGAGATGTTTTACTTCATTTACATAGGAAGAATATAAAAAGGAGATAGATATTCAGATTTGAGGAGGAATAATCAGATATTAATACAGTCTTCAACAGCAAGGAATCATTCGATCAAAGACTGCAATACAGTCAAGCCACCAATAAAATCAGAGAATTACAATAACTACAATCTGCATCAGGATAAATAAGGTACATCAGATAAAGGTATGTGTATTAAATTTATTATTGATTGTTTAAATAAATAATGAATATAGGAAGCCATAAGATTATGAATATATATAAATATTTATACATATCTAATAAGCATAATCTAGAATAGATTCATATATATAGATATAAATAGTATGTATAATTTGGAACAAGATCTATATTCATGTCAGTCATATCATAAAACCATGTAACTTATTGAACTAATATTCATATTTAGACTTTGGATCTAACAATGATGAACAATTGTACGAACAAGGGTACCGATGATGGTATTTCGATTTGCAAGTTGAATGTCTTTAATTCATGCATCATGATGATAATAAGTACAAGGGAATATTGAAATAAAGATCATATCTCCGTAGCCCTTATTATTTTATCCAATGAGGAACCATAGGTATTGTAGGGAAAGGCGGAGTAATTCCACTTCCTGTGCATAGACCCTGTTGACTTTTTCTCAGACTGGATGCTTATTCCCAGATTTCCCTACAAGGTAGCCATCAGTGATCAACAGGATCTCTGGGCCAGGGGCCAACAGTGTAGGAGATAGACTCTATATTTTATCTCCTTTTCTTCTTCAGGCTCTGCAAAACCTAGGGGGGTATTCCCTACTCAACATCCATGAGGATATGCATACAAAGGCTGGGATGCTGACAGAAAGCAGATAAGTTCTCCTGTAAGTAGACCAAAACTGAAAGATAAGAGCAAAGGGGCTAGCTTTGGGCCTATTTGCAGTTGTAGACAGAGGACTGAGGATCCTAAAACTAATTCTAATGTCCTAATGGTTGTTTTAGATTTTGATTTGGATTTTAAGTTTGGATGCAAAGCTGGACATGGTTGTAACACAAATACAAAGCAAGATTGGTGCCTATCCAGGGCCTGGAGTCAGTAGACATACACCTGTGAATGATCAACATGAACAGCTAAAACTGGATTTCAGGGGGATATATGTAATACCTGCCTTACAGATATCTCCCAATACAGAGTGTTAAGTTATCTCTACTTATGGCATCCCTATTGCAGTATACCCTTCCCAATGTTCAACCTGAAAACAGTTTAATCTACCCCTTGAGCAAAAGTTAAAAGATCAGACATTCAACATAGGAATTCTATGCTCTAGAATCTAAACATTACCCAAATATCCAGATTCAGAAGAAGAATACATGCAATACTGGAGACAGAATTAACAAAACACATGCTAAGATAGCATTTCTCATATAAGATTAATCATGAAATCAGTGGGTTCGTGCCAAAACATACAACAAGAGATACATAGACTCACAGGTTTAGCTGTACAGAGCAACCAGATCAGCTTGTTTTGAATTACAGAGCCAAAAATCTTCAACTTTCAACAACCAAAAATGAGTAACACTTCCTGCTTATAACAGCCAGGTAGTGTACCACAGCAATTAATTACATGGTTGACCAAAAATCCCGCCAGATACACAGTATCAGAAAAATGGTGCTCAACGCATTACCAGATTGGCGCCCAAACATGAATGCAGCAGGTAGGGGAGGAGACAGGAAGAAACCTCGAGCCCTGCGCCACTGTCCGTTGATGTACACCTTCAATCGGGTACCAGATCCGTCCATACCTTTGCAACCTTCGCCATTAATGGCGCACCAACCTGCGGCCTCGGGAAAACGTCAAACTGTGCATCGCAACCATTTCCCGCCAAGATACCTCATCGTCATGATATTTCAAAAATGCAGGATATCAATTATCCCACATGCACCCCGCGGCGACCTTTTCAACACTTTATATACTAGGCCACGAGCATATATAATGTCAGTGCTTTTGCTCCTGACGACACTAGTATAAGACTTCATCATCATCCTCCAACAGCATGATATCCTGTCGCTTGAAATATCACCCTGACGTCAGCATCATCATCGCAATATCACCTGCATGATAATCGCCTTCATCGGCACAACCTGATCCATCGGAGGAAGATCCTCCTGCTTAGCCGATGAACATCCTGATGACGTCATCGTCATATCCTGCTGACGTCATCAGCATATCTGCTTACTGCCCACCTCCTCATATCCGGATGACGTCATCATCATATTTGAAAATATCGGGGGATCTCCACAAGATGATCAGTGTTAGAAATATGACCCCCCCCGGACCTTGATGACGTCATCATCATATCGACATCAGGATGATATTCGGAAGATAATCGGATATTTGGAAATATCATCCTGATGCACAAATATCATGCTGCACTGTAGCTCCACTATAAGATCGGGGTGATAGATGAATATGTCAGATATTTGAAAAGATCACCCCCCACTAGATAATGCACGAAGCCGACAAGCGGATATCTCCCTTCGGAAATATCATGATGCAGACAGGCAGAAAAGCGGATATCACCCTGATGTAAGAATGACGTCAGCATCATCAGGATGATAAAACAACGAACATGAAGTGATACAACAACATCAGGATGATATTGACTAAGATCATCCTGACGTCCAAAATATGATGACCACGATGAATATCGGGTCGCAGTTAGAACTTTACAGCAACATCATCAGGATGATCTTAACAAAGATCACCCGATGTTAAAATATCACCCCAGCGAAAGATCATGCAGGTAGACAATATGATGACCCTCGCAAGCAACACGGCGATAACCGGAAATATGATGATGATGATGACGACCCTTAAGAAAAAAAAACAGGTCGGGTCGAACAACTTAGAAAATTACCCCTTCGGAAGATCGGGGTGACATCATCATCATATAAGGGCAGGGTGATAATTGGAAGATCACCAGATATTTGAAAAATCACCCCCCGCAAGAAAATCAGGGCACACTGTAGCTCATCAGCAGGATCGGGATGATATCCAAACATCACCCGATATTGAAATATGATGATGATGACCTCCTCAGGAAAAAATGATGCTGCAGCTGAAAAATGCTGAGGAGGTCCAACACTTAGAACATTTTTTGGATATTTAGGGAAGGTGCCTGCATGAAAATTGCTCAAAAACTGTCAGTCAATTCAGGCACTAACAGACCCCAAGGGCTAGGGACTAAGTTCCCGATGCTGGGTCCGGAGATCTCGTATTGATCCCAATGGCTGGGACATAGCTCCCAAGTTGGATTCGAGACTCCGTGCGTAGACCCCAAGGGCTAGGAACTAAGTTTCTCTAGCTGGGTCCAGGAATGGTCCACGCGCCCTAGCATGTAAGATCCTTGATGAATAGTAAGAGGGGAGAGTATGAATCTAAACTATGTTTAATATTCATCCTAGTGTACTTATGGAATGTATTGTATAATAGTTATGAATGACAAGAAGGAAATGAATAATCCTTGATACAAATGAAATACTTATATTATTTTTGATCTTATCACTAAAGTTTATTGATCTCTAATGTTACTAATGTCTCCTTGAGAATTATTTTGAATGCAGATTCAGGTTTAAGTGTTTCCTCTAGAAAGGGGACATTACAAAAATCCATTGATTACTATTGCAGGATTACTTAGTAGGGGCAGAGATTGTACAATTGAATCATCTGAATCTTGAACCTCAACAATGAGTTTAGTAGGGGTTTGGGGACAGTGCCCTCAGTTGGGTCAAGGGAAGCACCCCTCGCGGGGTCTGGGGGTAGCGCGGTGGGGTTGAGGGGCAAAGCCCCTGCCACCAAGCCCAAATTAAGACCTTCAAAATCACGCAATCCTTTATGGCATACACCATTTTTTCTCTCCAATACCATACTGTTGGTTGTAGAAAAAGTATACCTGAAACTTGTATGACTAGCAGTAGAGGTTGTTCTGTCACCCGAGAATTAAATTGTATTGTTGTAATCTAAGTTGCAGGGTTTGCTTGCCAGAGGACCAGGTGCGGGTGCGGGTGCCCTATGGGTGCTGGTAGGGTGCGGTGGAAGGGGGCTGGGTGAGTCCTGGACGCACCCGGGTTCGAACTCAGCCTAAAAACAAAGAAACCACATGGCACCTAGAACGCACCCACACCCCCATTGATTTTTTTAAAATTTTTTTTCAACTTAAACATCAATTTTATAATTTTTTAAACATTCTAAAATGCAAATGAAACCCTAAAAAGACATTATAAACACAATTTTGCCATTTTCAACTCATTTCTTTCATTCCAAAACAAAAAAATTCTCTATTATGGCTGAACTCAAAAAAATTTTTGTGGTTGAAGAAAGAAGCTTGAAGATTGAATCTTGAAGGTTGGAAATCCATTGCACAAAAAGCAAGACTATAAGGAGGGAGATTCAAAGTTGTGGGATGTGGAGCCAGAGCAAATTGACATGGATGCTTCTACTTCCCAATCCAAACATGTTGCACTTGAGGGATCAGAGAGCGAGCACATTTTTTCAGCGAGTGCCGCGAGTGGCAGTGGTGTTGGTTGTGGTTCTTCAAATGATCCTGCTAATGTCCAAGATGATGATGATGATGTGGAGGATTTAGCAAATCCATATGATGATTGACACTTGTCATTTGACATTGAAACAATGAAAATTGATTGTTGAACATGATATTATTATTTTGAATCTTGTTATTGAACTTGAAGTTCGAGTTTTATGTTTTATGATATTCAAGTTGATGGTGGTTTTGTTGATTATATGATGCTATGTGGTGTTCTACACTTTATTCTTGCAATTCTACACTCAATTCTTGCTTCTATGCTTAATTTTTTTGCATATACATATATTTATATATATATATAAAAAAACGAACCCAACCCCCAAAAAAATTTTTGGCCGAACCCGCGAACCGCATCCGTGAACCCGAACCCGCACCCGCACCAAAACCGGCAACTTAGGTTGTAATTAAGAACCATACGGACGAGAATTGCAAAAGGAAATTGACACTCAATACTGTATGTTGTCGACCGTACAATGGAGGAGGAATAATTGTTAGGCGGAAATTATATTTGTTATGTTGTATCGGTAAATATGTTGGTTAGTTGGTATCGGCGAGTAGTTACTCCTGACCGGTGTCGGCGACGGCTGGCAACCATTAGACAACCTATATATGTATCGTCATTCCAATGTAGAGGCAACATTGTGACAGTGTAGTGTAATACTGATATATTCAATGAATGGAACAATGCTTTATCCTGTGCAATTCTGGTATGAATCATACGCTTTATAGTTATTGCTGTATATTTCCATTTACTCCAAGTTTTGTCTGAAACACCATATTGCGGGTAAACATTTGGCGCCGTTGCCTAAGCGAATCCAATGAACATCCAGACGAGAGAATGGTGTCGTGATGGGGCAGCCGATTGAAGAGCCAGTACAAGCAAACGAGGATCGTGAAGACGCTCTGATGGAAGACCTTTGCAGTTTGTGGGAAAACTTGTTGAAGGACCACGTACAGAGGGAGGCTCTCAAACGAGAGATCCCTCAGTTGGTCATCTGGGATCAATTGCATGTCAACCAAGAGGTCGACCATCTCCTCACTCGAGTAACAATTAATGCCCATACAACTCAATAAGGATAAGAACCGAGTACCAAGTGGGCATGAAACACTAGAGGAAAGAACACGAAGATCATTGAGATTAAAGGAACAAGAAGAACGAAGGAAAACACTGAGACAAATTGCCAATGAACACCGTCATACCGACGAAGGAATTTTCAAGACACCACTAACAAATAAAGAAAAAGGAAATGAAAATGAATTGACAGAAGGAATTGAAAACATCATATGCCTCATCGGAGAGTATCCATATCGGACAACGAAGGGCCGAGAGTTGGAAGATTTGAGCCTAATATCCCAGGGCAGAGGGAGTATCGGAACGAACCCGAGGAGACTTGAGGTGTAGAGGACGTCGACATAGGATGCGGGGAAGACTCTAACGTGGTCGAGAGTGCAAGTGACGCACCGAGATGTTGCGAGAGAACCAGTCCAGTTAGGTCCAACGCACAAGGAGGGCATCGGGGAAGGATGGTGACTCCGCCAGCCGAGAGCCAGAAGCTGCCAAAATTTATGGGGAATGGGTCAGAAGATCTAGTACATCACTGCAAGACGTGCAAGACGATTTGGATAGCCAATGGGCAAGACGATGTGGCTTACTGGTTGAAAGCATTTCTAGCGACACTGAGAGATAGTGCCATAGACTGGTACACAGATTTGGAAGTAGCACAGAAAGCCTCATGGCAAGAATTGAAGAAGGCATTCCAGAATGAATTCAAATTGCTGCGAGATGATAATGAAATAGTAGCCAAAATTTACAATACCAGGCAAGGAAAGCATAAAAATGTGCGAGCATACAATCAGAGACTCAAGGAGTTGTTGGGGAAACTAGAGACTCAACCAGCCGACGGACTGAAGAAGAGATGGTTCATCGAAGGATTACTCCCGTCATTGAGGAAGAAAATGAAATTCGTACCTCCGTCATCGTACGCTGAAGCGTACAATCGGGCGATGGATATAGAAAGTGAAAATAAGACATCCTTCTGAGGAAAGAAGAAGACCGACGATGAGGAGAGTACAGACGACAACAGCGATGGGGAATCAAAAACCATCCAAGCATTAAGAAGAGATATGTTACGCATGATGAAAGAATTCAAGGCTGACAAAGAAACAGCGAAAGAGGGCCGAGAGTTGTGGTACATTGACTGCAATGGAGGACATATAAAAGCAAATTGTCCGAAGAAATTGTTTTGCGATATCTGCCAAGTAATGGGACATTCCATCAAGGAATGCCCATACAATCTGAAAGCAAGGGGTACGCAAGTACTCTTCACTCAAGGAGAACCGTCAACACCGCCGAACACACCACCAAAGCCCCAGTACAATAGCCATGCATCCCTTAGAGGTTATCAAAGCAATAGAAGTCCGAGAAACAGAATACAGTATGACAGTAAGGGGAGGCCCATGATACAGTGTAGAAAGTGCAATGAATGGGGCCACCTCGCTAGGGAATGCCACAATGGTCAAGGTTCAGGGGGAAGACTATGCAAATGGTGTGGACCGGATGATCATGAAGACGACTGCCCAAAGCAGAAAGGCATCAACATGCTGAATGTGGAAGAACAAAACCAAGAGGTACTGGCGGTCACCACTAGAGCCCAGGCAAAGAAGGCTATCTACCCAGATCCACGTATAGAAAAGCAAAGAATGAAAGAAGCAAAAGCAGAAGTGGAGCGGGCGATGACGAAGGAAGAGAAGACCGCTCTGGATATTCCAAGTACCTCTTGGTGATCAGATGCGGAGAACAATATTGTTCGGCAAATACTGCAAACCACCGTACCTATCAAGGTGGCGGACCTTCTCTAAACTATGCCACAACTCAGAATGGCAATCACAAACGTAGTCGGTAATGACCAACGATAGCGACAGGAAGGTTAAAGGAAGGAATTAATAGTAGAGTCTCCACCTCAAGGTGAACAAGTCATCGACCCAATGTTACTATTGGTAAACATCGGGAAAAACCCAGCAATCGTACAAATGGAGATTGGAGGGAAAATCCTAAACACGATCATCAACAGAGGAGCAGTAGTCAACGTACTACCCGAAGACACATGGAAGAGTCTCGAGAAACCTACACTCTAGCCACTGACATTCCAATTGGTGGGCGCCGACGAGCATGGCATCAAGCCGTTGGGAACATTGATGGCGCAGAAGGTGACGATCGGGACACAGCTGTTCTTGTTGAACTTCATAGTCATCTTGGTACAGAAGAGAGGGTACGATGCATTACTCGGAAGAGGATGGCTGGTGGCAGCCAGAGCGGATCATAATTAGAAAAGAAACACTCTCCATAGAAAGCAATAGAAGAAAGTATGTGATTGATTTGATAAATCAAACAGTGAGCGAAGAATTGGCATCATCAGATTCAGAATGTGAGGAAGGACGCGGAATGGAGGGAGAAAGAGGAACCATAGAGCCAAACGAGGAAGGTATTCTCGACCTCCATGAATGCTCGGAGGATGAGACAAATTCACTGAACGGGTTATTTCATTGGCAGATGGAAGACTATGAATTCTTCCAAACGGACTGTAACATGATTTCAATAAGAGAAAGTGGCGAATGCTCTCGGTGACTAGTGAAACACTCGGCAACATTGGGCTGAGTGCACTTGATGGATGGACAAACATGATCACTTGGCAAGAGGGAACCAGTAATGAGTGACAAAAGGGAGGAAGGTAATAATCAGGAGGAAGTAAGTAAAGTTGTTCCAGAAGCATATGAAGAGTATAGAATAGACAGTACACCAGAGCAAATAGTGGCAGAGACAAGTCGACTAGAACAGATAAGTCAACCAGGAGAGGCATAGAAAAAATATACAGAGGGTGAAGCCAAGATAGATGATACACTCGCACATAAAATTGAACCAAACAAAGTGATCAGGTATGAGGAGCCATTGGCAAACAAGGTGAAACGGGCTGATGGAACTAACCATAGGAATCTAGTATTGGAAGCACCGACCAGAAAGAGACCATACAGAAGGAATAAGGACTATAGAGTATTTTCGTCGACTTGCAATGTTTTGGCGATCGGTGACAATCAACATAGAAAAAATGATGTGAAAAAGTCAGACAGTTTATTTTCGCCAAACGTAGAACATCGCTCCTGGAAGACAACAGTTTCGGTTCCAAGAAAAAAAGCACTGGACCCTGCAGACGACCCTGCCAACGATTCCAAAATGAATAAAAGTACGTCTCCGAAGAAGGAAGTTAAAATAATTAAATTGGAGGATATGGCTACTTGTACTGTGAAATCATCCTCGTAGCAAAATTTCCGAAAAGAGATATTATGACAGAGAGAAATATTATGAGACAATTTACGCGAGAGGAAAGTTCTATAGTCGGAGTGGTAGATCGGACGGGGACCCCGTCGGGGAAAATTGGAAAAACCCCATTCAGTTGGCTATGGAAAAAATGGAAAAAATAAAATTGAAAAAAATTAATTTTGAAAAAAAAAAGAAAAAAAGTGAAAGTACAACGTATGACTAGGTTGTACGACCAGATCGTACGATCAGAGCCGTACGACTAGGTCCTACGATTCGAACCGTACTACTTGGTCGTACGACCTCAACCATATGATCAAGTCGTACGGCCCACCATTCCCAAGTTTGAAAAACGCAAAAAAAAAGAAAAGTATCATTTTTCTCAAAGACAATTTCTAGTGGCCATAAGGAAATCATTGCAGGCCGTACGAAGAGGACTGGCAGGCCGTACGAAGAAGACTGGGGAGAACGACAGGAAAAAGGCCGTATGATTCAGGGAGAAAAGAAGAACGATCCAAGGCCGTACAAAGAGAATTGAGGAGGCCGTACGATTCCAGTGTTTGGCCAAGGAATTTGCATCTGCCGTACGAGTTCAATTTAGCCATCATACAAAGAGAATTGCCACAATTCAGGCCATACAAACTAAATTTAGCATTCATAAAAATGATGTGCGCTATAAAGGTCTGAATGGTTTTGAAGGTCTTATTTTGGGCTTAGTGGGGGGGGCGCTGCCCCTTGACCCCGCCCTGTATTGCGACAGGGAGTGCGCCAAGGGCGCTGCCCCCGGACCTCGCGAGGGGCGACTCCGCTGGGGGCGTTGCCCCCAGACCTCCGCAAGGGGCGCTGCCCCTCAACCCCGTTGGGGGCGTTGCCCCCAAACCCCCATCAAATCAGTACTATCTTGATTCAGTGAGCAATGGGGTGCAACATTCTCAGCATTCAGTGTGCTATCAAATTGGGTCCCTTGGTTGGTTGGTCTACTAGCAGGTGTTCCGAATGTGTTGGTTCTACTTTTACACAGCTCATACTTCAGCATTGTTGTCAGTTTGGTACAACTTACCTAATGTCACTTGATACTTCATGTTTTTCCGTCGTCTGGAAGACGACTTGTTTTTTTTGGGGGGAATGATGTTAGGTGGAAATTATATTTGTTATGTTGTTGTATTGGTAAATATGGTGCTTAGTTAGTATCGGCGAGTAGTTACTCCTGACCGGTGTCGGCGACGGTTAGCAACCGTTAGACAACCTATATATGTATTGTCATTCCAATGTAGAGGCAGCATTGTGACAGTGTAGTGTAATACTGATATATTCAATGAATGGAACAATGCTTTATCCTGTGCAATTTTGGTATGAATCATACGCTTTATAGTTATTGCTATATATTTCCGTTTACTCCAAGTTTTGTCTAAAACACCATATTGCGGGTAAACAATAATAATAAGTCGTACGGTTCTGTTTTGATGATCAAAAGAGATCGTACAACAAAATGGTGTACGACATACGATCGCGAGTTGTGAAGGATGTACGACTAAGGAAACCTCTATAAACTGTACTATGAGAGGTGTAGGACGTGCATTAGGGTGTTGAGCGGATGATGCAAGATGTATGCCTTGGAGCGTATGGTAGGATTTATCAGTTGTAGATCATATAGTGAACATTGTAGGACGTACGACCAAGTTTGAAACAACAAATTGTACGACAAAATGTTTGGAAGTAAATCGTGCAGCAGACCATATGGTGTAAGGTGCCAAAGGGAATCGTACTGTGTTGGAAAATTGTCATTGATGTCAAAGGAAAAATGTGATTGTTGCATTCTTGGCCAACTTTGTGAAAAGCATTTATTATATATCTTCATTATATTCTTGTTGGCCGACTTCATATGCATGGCAGCACTGAGTTTTCATGAGGAACATTTACCATTTAATTGTTGGCCGACTCTACTCTTCATTGGCCCCACTTTGGGATTTAAATTGAAAATTTGAATGTCAAATAAATACCTTACTAAAGGGGCCGACCCCTTTCATAGAAGCAGCGCCAAAAACCAAGGGACACATCCATATATAAGGACGCCTCCTATGAAAAGATATGACTCAAAGTATGAATCGCTCCTCTCCAAGCAGGTATAAAAGAGGGTTGTGAAGTGTGGTGAAGGATGTGTGTGAAATAAAAGAAAAATCAGACATACACCTGCAGATTTCTAAAGGATAAAAGCAGAAGTGAAAATGAAGATATAAGAAGATCATTAAAGTAGATATAAAAGAAAAGCAGAAGTGGAACAATGAAGATATAAGATCTTTAAAACAGATATAAAAGAAAAGAAGTAGTAAGGCAATACAATAATAAACCAGTATGATTTAAGAGCAAAATTCTGAGTATAGCAGCAAACATGAATAGGGTACATGTAGATTTAAAAGAGTAGAATATGCAGATTTGAAGGAGAGCTTATATGTGGATAATGTATCATCATTTGTAAGCAGATCTGCAAAGAAGAATGAGGGTGTGAAATACATGATACAAGTTGATCTATGAAGGAGTTCATAAAATGTAATATCAGTCCTATGCAACGATGAAGATGTGAGATATGTGAAGATCAAATAAGAAAAGGGAAGTGTGTGGTGTGTGAGAAATATCATATAAACACATGCAGATTTGAGGAGAAGTATTCAAGGCAATTGTTGAAGGAGATTTATTCTCAAGAAGACAAGACTTTGTTGAGTTAGAGGTGGGTGCCTCATATTAAAGAGATTGGTGTCTCTTGTTGGGTTGGTGCTTAGTAGTGGGGATTGGTGTCTCTAGTGGGTTGGTGCCTACAAAGATTAACGAGGATTGGTGTCTCCTGTAGGTTGGTGCCTACGAAGTTTGTAAGAGAATTTTATATAAGCAATCATTTGCTGTGGTTTTCTCCCGAAAGGGTTTCCACATAAATTTGGTGTTCTTGTTGTGTTCCTAATTGTTGATGTTGCGTGATTAATATTATTGTGGTTATTAATTTGAGAAAGCTCCCCCCCCCCCCCAGTATAAGTGTGCTCATCAATTGGTATCAGAGTGGATTCCTTCGGAGATAGTCTAACCACTTGAAGGTAGATCTTGAAAGCACACATGGCTAGTCAAGAAGGAAAAGAAGAGATGGATTTAGAAGAAGAGAATGATGAAATAGATGGGAAAGTAGATTTGGAAGAGGAACTTATTTGTGCTTTAAATGAAATCAAGAAACTTAGGAAGAAGAATTTGAACCAAAAATTACAACTTCAAGAGGACTGTGAATCTAAAGAAAAAATGTCACAAAGTCTTGAGTCGGTGAAAATGATCATCAATTTGAAAATTAAAATTGAAGAGGCAAAATGAATTGAGGAAGAGGTAAGAATTCAATTAAAGGCAAAAGAAGAAGATTGTGAGAGGAGTGAGTCCGAAATTATTTCCTTAATAAAGGAATTGGAGAAGACGACTGTTCAATTGAAACTTGAGAAGAGCATTGAAACTCTAGATGATATTATAAATTGTCAAAGGCCAACATTCATGAAAACTGGTATTGGATATAAGGAAAATCAGATGGCCAACAAAGAAGATTCCAAAGAGCCACCAAAGAAGACAAATGAGGAAAAATCGAAGAGTTATGCTAATGCTCTCAAAAATCCTATCAGTAAGAAGAAAGAGAATCAAGTCTCGCAGAAATCAAGCACTCCTCCAAAAGATAACAAGAACAAATTCAAAAGATCATTCACTCCACCACAACCACATATGACTAGGTTCTAGAGTTCCTTTTATGGTTATTGCTTTTCGTGTAATCACGTTGGTCATAAAGCAAGAGATTGTAGGACTCGTGCAAGAAATCTCAAGGTTGGAACAAGTATAAAAGTCCTTATGGGTTCTCAAATAGGAAC
Organism: Cunninghamia lanceolata; assembly: GCA_027924645.1. Lineage (NCBI taxonomy): Eukaryota > Viridiplantae > Streptophyta > Pinopsida > Cupressales > Cupressaceae > Cunninghamia > Cunninghamia lanceolata. Next base: position 5,507,254 of record BSBN01000071.1, on the reverse strand, counting down.
TATAATTCATTTGCACCTTTAGTGGATTATAATGTTATATGCTATAAGTGCAACAATTATGGACATACAACACGCTTTTGTAGAAGTGGTTTTGTGGAACCACCTAGACAAAACAAGAAGAGGAATACTATGGCCAAACAAAAGGAAGAACCTACAAAGTTTGGAAGAGGAAGCAAGAGCAAGAGAAGGAGAAATCTATGCTTGTGCAAACTGCATTTCATGCACAAGAGGTATCACTAAATTCAGAAGGAGAAGTACGAATTCAGGGGGAGCTAATCATTGCATTATCTTTCAGCTCTGTGGAGAAGACAATTCAAAGATAGATCAGCTGATGCATATTCTATATGAGGGTAATAAGCATCCCTTTGCCATTGATGTCAAAAGGGGAGAGCTTTAGAAAGAGGGAGAATTATAGGAAAAGGGAGAATGATGCCATTGATGTCAAGAGGAAGTATTATAGAAAGGGGGAGTTTTCTTTGTGAAAGTACTAAACTTCCCTTTGCCATTGATGTCAAAAGGGGAGAGATACAGGAAGGGGGAGCAATGCAAAAAGGAGAACTATGTTCATGTTGCATTCACAGATTATTTCTATGTGAGGTTGCCATCAATGACAAAGGAGGAAATTGTTGGAAAATTGTCATTGATGTCAAAGGAAAAATGTTATCGTTGCATTCTTGGCCGACTTTGTGAAAAGCATTTATTTATATATCTCCATTATATTCTTATTGGTCGACTTCATATGCATGGCAGCACTGAGTTTTCATGAGGAACATTTACCATTTAATTGCTGGCCGACCCTACTCTTCATTGGTGGCACTTTGGGATTTAAATTGAAAATTTAAATGTCAAATAAATACCTTACTAAAGGGGCTGACCCCTTTCATAGCAGCAGCGCCAAAAACCAAGGGACACATCCATATATAAGGATGCCTCCTTCTATGAAATGATGACTCAAAGTATGAATCACTCCTCTCCAAGCAGGTATAAAAGATGGTTGTGAAGTGTGGTGAAGGATGTGTGTGAAATAAAAGAAACATTAGACATACACTTGCAGATTTCTGAAGGATAAAAGCAGAAGTGAAAATGAAGATATAGGATCATTAAAGCAGATATAAAAGAAAAGCAGAAGTGGAACAATGAAGATATAAGATCATTAAAGCAGATATAAAAGAAAAACAGTAGTAAGGCAATACAATGATAAACCGGTCTGATTAAAGAGCAAAATTCTGAGTATAGCAGCAGACATGAATATGGTATATGTAGATTTAAAAGAGTAGAATATGCAGATTTGAAGGAGAGCTTATATGTGGATAACGTATCATCATTTGTAAGCATATCTGCAAAGAAGAACGAGGATGCGAAATACATGATACAAGCTGATCTATTAAGGAGAATAAAATGTAATATTAGTTGTATGCAAGGATGAAGATGTGAGATATGTGAAAATCAAATAAGAAGAGGAGGGAAGTGTGTGGTGTGTAAGAAGATATATCATATAAACACATGCAGATTTGAGAAGAAAATATATTAGAAGATTATTCAAGGCAGTTGTTGAAGGAAATTTATTCTCAAGAAGACAAGACTTTGTTGAGTTAGAGGTTGGTGCCTCATATTAAAGAGATTGGTGTCTCTTGCCGGGTTGGTGCTCAGTGGTGGGGATTGGTGTCTCTAGTGGGTTGGTGCCTACAAAGATTAACGGGGATTGGTGTCTCCTGTAGGTTGGTGCCTACGAAGTTTGTAAGAGAATTTTATATAAGCAATCATTTGCCGTGGTTTTCTCCTGAAAGGGTTTTCACGTAAATTTGGTGTTCTTCTTGTGTTCTTAATTGTTGATGTTGCGTGATTAATATTATTGTGGTTATAAATTTGAAAAAGTAAATGATTAGCTTATACTGATTCACCTCCCCCCCACTCTTAGTAGAAGTGTGCTCATCATATGGTTGAATGCTCTGTAATACGTATGGCATGAATTTTTTAATGAAACGTACGATAGAAAATGCAGGTCGTATGGTCGGGAACGTAGGTCGTACTCTAGGGTGCTGGATAACAAGGTGTAAGGTGGAAAAAATCAGAGCAAATCATATGAAATGACTTGAAGGTCGTATGACGACAGCAGGAGAGGAGGATAGTACGACTGGGGATTGAGAACTTGGGTCGTACGGTTGGGAAGAATGAGGACTTGGGTCGTACAACCAAGAATTCATATGCAGGTCATATGATGAGAGGACTCATAAAACTTGCGAGTCATACGGTAGAGAGAAAAGATTGGCGTACTAATTTTTGTAAGTCGTACAACAACAGCTAGAGAGGAGGACCGTACTACAAAATTTTTCCCTTCTCTGTAATTTTCCTATTCAATATTTTCCCTCTTTTGGAATTTTGTTGTGAAGTTGATTTGACTATACAACAAGTATCCATATATTCCAAATTAAATATTTTAATATTATTACTTGGAGATGTACCTTTTTTAATTTTGCAATCGTCAGTAAAATCGTGTGCCTCTGTTGAAACCAAAACTGCTGTCTTTTGAGAACCGTGTAATGTGTCCTGCACACATAAACTGTCCAACTTTTCAAAAGCATTTTTCCTCTGTTGCTCTTCACTGATCGTCATAACTTCAATAAAATTACAAGATGATGGAAATACTTCATAGTCTTCCATTTGCCAATGAAACAAACCGTGAAGAGAATTTGTTTCTTCCTCCGAGCATGATTGTAATTCCAGAATCCCTTCGTCATTCGGCTCATACTTCTCCGTCCATTCTTCTTCGTAGTCCAAATCCGATGAATCGGAGGAAGCTGCTTCCTCATTGGTTGCTTGGTTTTTCAAATCGATTATATACTTTTGGCCCTTGTTTTCAATGGAGATTGTATTCTTTATCCATTTGTGGTTGGCTTTTGCTGTTACTAGCCATCCCCGACCCAACAATGCATCATATGCTTTTTTCCGTAATGAAATGACCACAAAATTCAACATAAATACTTGGGTTCCGATAATTACCTTTTTGCCCATTAAAACTGTCATGTCCCCATTTCCGGAGTGATACACATCGAACAATGGTTTAGCCTACTCATCATTCCCAGAGGCTAATACCAATCCTGAGGGAATGAACTTGGTTTTTGGCTAACATATTGTTTTAGTTTTGCAGGATTAAGTCAAAGACCATTCCAGTTGTCTGTATTGATTCTGGCTAAATTGGCTAAGTCTGAGAACCATTTCATCAATCCAAGCATCAAGTTGTCAAGAGATGAGTTTGATTGAGTCTTCATGTTTAGGCGCAAATGTCACATTGACCAGCCAAGAATGTGTGCCTAGCTTGGAACAGGGGTTTCAATGACTCCAAGGAGTGGCGCTACCTTTGGAGATGATGTTATCAACCTCTAAAAACATCATACATTTCAAATTTCAGAGGAAATTGGCTAAGCATAGCCTAGGCGCATATTCCACATCAAATCCTCCAAATGTGCACCTAGATAAGAATGAAGACTAGGAAGTGAACTTGGGTTTTCCCATCAAGGCGCTCACCGAGACATGATTGTTTGTTACTCCAAATGCTACAGGAATTGAAGATTTGGCAAGATAATCCTTCAAAATTCTTAGGGCGCAACTTCCTCTTTGCAACACCTTAATGTGCGCCTAGTGGTAGCTACTCAAATGTGCGCCTAAATGGAGAAGTGGCCTCTAATTTCCTCATTTAGTCAAGGCGCTCATTTGGAATGATGTTCGAACTCACCTCAATGACTTCAAATGTGAGCATTTGCATGGAGGATGATCATCTCAAGTATAGGCCCAAATTCACTCTTGTCCATAGCCAAAAGTGCGCCTAATCTAGAAGATGCTTCCAATCCACTTGGATGTGAGGTGTTTGGGAAAGCAGAGATGAAATATTGTCTAAAGGAGACAAGGTTAGGTGTTAAAGGAGTAAAAATCATCTTAGGTGCCAAATTGTGATCAAACAACATTGAATGTGCGCCTAGGCATAGCAAGGCGCCAATTCTTGTTCCAACTTCCCAAAATTGCGCCTAGGAAGGAATGGAGCTTTTAATCCACTCAAGTTGAAAGGCGCTTAATAGGAGATGGTGAACTTGTCTTAGAAATGATTTGAGTTTGAGGTTTTAACAAAGAAAGACTATACTTTTCCTAAGGCGCCAATCTAGATTTTTCCTACCAATAAGTGCGCCTAAGTGAAGATGAGGACTAAGACAAGGTTTTGAATACTCTGGATATGGGCGCTTGGATAAAGAAGCATCATAAGGTCTGAAAACAAATGTTTGGAGTCTTGAATAGAGTAGAAAATCATCACAAAGGTGTTAGGCGCAATACCAAGTCTCTAGAACACTAAATATGCGCCTCAAGTAGACTGACTTAGCATTGGAGCTAGTAGACTTACTCCGTGTTGATGTTTGTTTTTGGACAAGTCAACAATTAGAGTGAAATACAAAGTATCTGACTCCCTCTTGAGAAAAGCCTCTTGAATGCTGAACAAAGTGATCAAACAAGATGACTCCAAGGTTCCTTTCCTCTGATTTTGTAAGAGATAACTCAATGACTAAGTATGATTTTACTGTTAAACACAAAGGGACTTACGCAATTGTTCGAACAAGCTGTTGATTCAATGATTATGGAGGCGAACACTGGAGAATCTAAGTCCTACAACTTATGGCATATGATTTGGCAATGGTGTTCTTGATCCTAATTCTAATTGAATGGATAAAAAGAACAAAAGATGTAAGGTTTAGAAACACTGATCTAATCCTAGATGTAAGCATAATTACTGCTCAGGTGAAATCAAACCAGATCTTGCTTCGCCAAGACAGACAACTACACAAGATTGATGCAATCTTCTAGGGTTTTTACAAGATGTTTAAATCACTTATGCTCATGAAAAAATTCAACAAACATAAAGATCAAATTGAAGTTCGAATGTTGTTCAGACTAACCATGCACTGCAATTTGCAAGCCACAAACTACAAATGGTGTGAACTTATAGATTTCACCACAAAACAATAAAGAAACCTTCCACCAACTAACATAAACTTAAAGAAAACTTAATCTAACTTAATGTTCGCTTGAAAATCCAAACCATGCAACACTCAGAAACACATATAGAATCACCGAAACAATGAGTCTTTTATTATTTCAGAGAGTTCTTGCAACAATTCCAGAGTTTTCAATCGTACAAATGAGAGCAACAAGAGCCCTTTTATAGACCTCAAAATGAATGAAGGGTCACGATCGATCGGCCAGGCCAGCGGATCAGATCAAGCCACATCACAAGTAGTTATAACAAACTCTTATTTATTAAATGAAAGAGACTAACTTTATTAAATGAAGGAGGTTATCTTTATTAAATGAAAGAGACTAACTTTATTAAATGAAGGAGGTTATCTTTATTAAATGAAAGAAGCTACGAAGAAAGGAACAAAGGCACGCCTCCCAAGAAGATAAGAATGACATGTCATCAGCTTATGAAGAATCTTCATGTGAATATCCATCACTAGAAGCTTGGCATTCAATGAACTTGGACACTATTTGCTTGACATCATCCAAAGGTACACTTGGCGCATTTTGAATGGTTCTTTCAACTTCAAGTACATCATCTGACTAAAGGCCAAATGTCTTTTCCCAATCAGTTATCCTTGCTTTGTTGTCACCAAGGTGGACAGCAAGTGAAAAAATACTATCAAGCCTTTCATTAGTAACATCATCTTCTTGAAAATAGAAAGCTTGAACTTGTTCTTTCATGTTATCAAGAGTCATTTCTCCAAATGGGTTACATGTCTTCATCAAAGAGGCATGTATTCCATCTTGAATCCTTTGAAGCACACTTCTAACTCTTGACATATCTGTTTCTATCTTATCCAGCAATTGTCCTTTGATGCGAAAGCCATAATACTAGGAAGAGAAGTTATATGTTTTACCTTCTTCAATCACTTCAGCATGTAACAACTCATCAACTGATGTTTCCATCAATCTCTTCAAGTGTGGCAAGTAATGTTCTTTAATGTCTTTGAATTCAACACAAACTGTTATCAATGCAAGTACCCTCTCTTTGAGATCAACAATCTTATCACACACTTGCATGATATCCTCCAAATGTTTAAATGTAGCCTCCTTTGATCTTTTCATCCAATCCCTCATTCTGTGAGATGAAGACTTCAACTCTTCTAAGTGTACAACTGTTTCAGGAGGAAGAAGAGATGGAGGTGTAGCAACTCTTTCCTGTTGATGAATAGGATGAACTAAATGCTGAATGTACTGCTCTAAGGCTTGGCATCTTTGCTCAGCTTTGATTCTACCTTCTGTCTCTTGTCTTATAATAGCTGGAGCATTATCAATTGAATCCTGAAGCTCTTCTTTTACTTGCATTCCAGTTAAAGGACCCAGATTGATTGTATTGATGTCATAATCATCAGGTGTTACATCTATATTCTTCTCAAGCCTAGGAACTGCTGCATGAACTTTCCTTATACCTGTTTCATCTTTAGTGATCTTTGAAAGGACAGTGGCCTTCTTCCTCGGTTTTTCTTTTGACATATCCAGAAGTAACTCATCAACTGGAAGAGGACACTTTTCAACTTCATAATTCTCTCTGATTCTTTTCTGTAACCATTCTGGCAGTGATGAAAGATCCTGTTGCTGTTGTAACTACCTTTCTTGTGCAGGCAATGATTCTTCTTCAGCCTCATCCTTATCTTCGGTATTAGCTTCATCAATGATCTCAGTATCATGTGGACTAGAAGGTACTTCTTCAATTGGAGCTTCTGGAACCACATTCTCAACAGGTACCACTATATCTTGATTTAATGGAGTATCACCTGGCTGTCTAGAAGAAGCAGTTTCAATACTTATCCTTTTCTTCTTCTTACTGGATTCTCCTTGGGCAATTTCAAGCTATTTTCTTTTCTTTCCCTGCCCTGAATCTCTTTCACTTCCGCTGCTTCGTGAATCTTTACTAGGAGCATTGTGTTGTTCTTGCTGATCTACTTCTCCCATTTTAGTATAGGTGAGTCTCTTTCCTTCATCAAGCAAGGCTTGTACTTGTTTATTTATCTGCTCTTCAGTGATAGCAATGATGGGCCTTATCAACCCTTCATCTAACCTTTTCTCTATCAGCCCAGTTGACATCATAAGGCAAATTCCGGATCTTATTGTATTCATCACCCAGAAGAGCTCTTTCACCTTCTAATTGATCAGGAATCCTTAGTACCTTTGTAGCTCTTACTAAATCCCACCTCAACCTTGAACATTTTTGCATTCTGATATCATCATCATCTATAACATCAGCCCAGTGATCTTCCAGTTGTTCTTTATGCTTGTAGGAAGAATACGACTGTTTAATGGCTCCATGCGGATCAAAGTTTTTTCTTCTCAAATCATGTGGATGCAGATGATATGCTTGAAGCTCAACTTCTGAATGCTCAGCTGCCTGAAGTGATGGACAAGAGTAATATCTACCCAGCGGAAGAGGAAACTGAACTCCTGCTTTCTTTCTTGCTTTCTGCATCTTATGAAACTCTAATAGTTGTCTTGAAGCCTCTAGCAACACCATCCTGTTTGAAGGATATCTGGGCAGTCTATATGGAAAAGATGTAAAACCTTGAATCCTGATATATGTGAACTTGTCATACTGGATGTAATACCTTCCATACTGCTTGATGAAGTTCCTAGCAGCACCTGTTAATCTTCTATGCGGTTCACCTCTCAACTTTCTCACTATGAACATGGCGAAAGCATCATTAAACCTCTTGTAGTGATTAATGTTCTTCAAATGGAGTTGAGGATAACACTGATGTGAAAGAATCTGTCCAGGCTTTGTACCTACTTGTCCTTTAGCTGTTAATCCTTTATAGACTACATTTCTTGCCAGGATATAAACAAGGTATGAAGTCATGAAGAAAGACTTCGTTTCATCAAAATTCTCAAACTGATCATCAAGGCAGTGGCTTATAAGGCTAGCCCAGTCAACCATCTTATTCTTTGTAAACATATGATTAAAGTAAGTATACATCCATCCTTCGAAAGTAGATGATTGAGGCCTACCTGTTACTCGATTCAGGAACATGATTAGATAACTTATCTCTTGCTTGAAATCAGCCTTGTGATACTTGGGATCCTCAGAATTATATATCTTCATTGATGAGTCAGTCATCCATTTCTCCCTGATTTCTTGCATGTAAATCTTGGAGTTGCTTTCAAAAGTCATCTGAGCAGTTGTAGGACATATGAAGACTCCCTTCCCTTTTGGGATGTTGAAGATTTCCTGAATAGCCTCTCTCTGGAGATATGTGAGAACAGTTCCATCCTTAGCTATAATTTGTCTTTTCTCTTTATCATAGTGCTGAACACACTCCAACACTAACTCAGTGCTTGGCAATGTAGGTGGGAAGTAGGCTGCTTGTATAATTCCACTTTTCGCTATGGCTTTGATGTCTTCGTTTCTTGTGATGGCGAGCAAGAAGTCTTTCACCTCCTCCAGGTTGACGTGTCCCATGTTGGTGTCGCCCACGTTCTTCCACTGCGTTTCTAGCTTGGACTCAGGTATGGTGGACTTAGCATCCATCTTGATCAAGACTTGTCTCTCTTTGGCCGTCATTCCCATTTACCTACAAGACTAGACTTGAATAAATGATTTGAAATAATAGATTTTTATCTTGATTTTTTTAAAAGTATAAAATTAAGCAGATTTAAATAAATAAATGCCAAATTTATAAAAGAAAAGAGTGGATAAAACATACCTTATGCCAAATTCTGACCTAGTAAATGCAGATTTCTGTAGAAATGATAAAAATCAGTAGTGAAATAACAGAAATCAGAGATAAAATTAGTCTTCCAAAATGCTGATCTGCCTTTAAATCTGCTCTTTCCTTCGAAACTCACTACTCCTTTATGAAGAAATTGGCTGCTCCTTCAAGAAAATTCGCTGCTCCTATACAAGATTCGTTGCCTCTCAATGTGCATATGTTCTAAAAAAGGAAGAGCGCTCCCTAATATATAGTGGTTTCTCCTTACTAAATGCTGGCGGCTGAGGTGAGGTCGGCCTGCTTTAACATTAAATGTTTGCAAATTTTTTCAAAATTTAAAATTATTGAGCGCCAAAATGAGTAGGCATCCATATAGAGGGCACTCAAAGTGGAGTTTTAAGTGCATTTGGGCGCCCATGTTAGAGTAATTTACTTCCTAATCAACACTTGTCATCCTTAATGTCAAGGCGCAACTAGATGCATCAACTTACCTCCACTTGTCTCCTTCCTTCTCTAGGTGGTCCTTTTGATAACTTCTAACTCCATGTGATGATTATGACCTTCATTGCAATTGGGAGATTTGTAAGATAACCAGATGATATTGATCCTCCTTGAAACACAAATGTAGATAACCAGATGATGTCTTCCAATACTTCATTTTCTAAGCGTTCAGACTTGAATGTCCTTGGATTCACTCTTAGTTTAAGCGCTCATTCATTTGCTAATATACTTTAGGGCGCCAAAAGTCCATCCCCACTTCAAGGCGCTCCATTCAGCATTGGGAATCAATCCTCAAGGCGCATATACTCCTTCTGGGCGCTCAAACACTTCTTCTCCCTACTAGGCGCACATTAGTGATAACTTACCCTCAACTCAAATTCTCCTCCAGGCGCACATTCTCTTTAAGCGCTCAATTGCATTCACCTAAGCGCTCAAAGACATCTGAGAGCTCTCTGGACTTGCTAGGCGCTCAAGGATGAAAATGGCGCCTTCATTCATTCCTCATGTCTTCCTACTAAGGCGCTCTAACTCAAAGCGCTATCTCCATGTCATTAAGGCGCAAAACTAGCGCCTTCACCTTTTGACCTCAAACTAGGCAAAATGGCCTTCCATCATCTAGGCGCTCACTGGTAGTGGTGATAAACAAGATTAGCGCCCTGGCTACTTAGGTTTCAAACCTTGCAACCTAAACAATTGAACACGCCTTGAAAAAAAACTTTGATCATCCAAGCGCCCATGATGATGATCCTTTAACAATGCACTCTGGATTATTAGGCTTATTCTCTTGAGCTTTTGACACTCTGACATTCAATGGGCGCTAGTTTGATTGATTTAGACTTGATCTTACACCAAGGCGCCTGAATGGAGAAGAGAAACTAGGAATGAGCGCCTAAGCTTGCAAGTTTTAGGCGCTAGGAAATTGGATGCCTCTTAATCATTCCTTTAGTTGTCTAGTCAATCACTTCATAACTTCGTTCTCCAGACTTGATCAACTTTACTCCATGCTTACTCCTTATGATCTTTAGGTGCTTGTACTTGGTAGTTTCTTATGCTTAGCTCTAGGCGCCAACTTAGGTGAGAGATGAGGTCTAGTTCTTACATCAAGGCGCTCCTTTCAGGTTCATGCTACTAGAGAAATGCGCCTTGCTATAGATAGATGATTCTCTTCAATCTTGGATAGAAACAACATCAAGTCAAGTGACTTTTACCTCTCGAAGCCAAGGCGCTCACATATAATTGATTTGGAACATATCCTTCTCTAGGCGCAAATACCCCTTCCTCACAGTAATTGATCAATACCCCTTTAATACTAGGCACACATTTATGAGACTACAAGTGTGATATGGCGCCTTCATATGAATGACTTCAACTTCTTACTTGAAATGTTTCAAACCTTTCCACCTTAGGCGCCCATCTAAGTGGTTTCATCTTCTATTTAAACGGTCAAGAGACCTCCTTGATTTTAGGCGCTAAAACTCATGCTTTCAAAACTTGCTTCATTGACAAGACTCCTATCCTTTAGGCGTCCAAACTCTTGGAAATTCCACCACTTTTCTCCTCAAAGCGCAAATTAGAGGTCACTCAGGAGGGAACTAGCGCCAGAAGATGATTTTCCACATGCAAAGCGCCAATTTGAGTAGCTTTCAATCAAGGTGCCAAAACTCAAGATTCTACTTTAGGCGCATTTTGAGGCCTTGTCCATCTATCCTAGACCAAGGTGCAAATTAATGGTTGAACAGGGGTGGATTTGCGCCTACCTATCTAATTAGTTTTCCAAGTGTGAATTAGCGCCTAGGGTAACTTAGTTTACTTTCTTGCAAATTTTCTCAGTTCAAGTCCCTTTGAGGGTCCAGATATCAGCTTCTATCAAGGCACTAAGGTGAGCTTGTTATGATAGAGACCTACTTCCAAATCACTGCCAAACTTCATCATAAGGCATCATCCAAAACCCAAGGCAAAACACCGGAGCTCAAAAAAAAAGGGGGGTCTCCATTTCCAATGGGGCGATGTGTGATTTGGTCATAACACTCCAGAGAAAGAAGACAAAACAAGGAAGCATTTTCTAGTTGCCTCACTTTCAATTGGCACCTAATTCTCAGTTAGGCTTGGGTGCCTAGAGTAAGTTACAAGCACCTGAGCTCTCATTGGTCAACAAGATGATATTGGGATCTGTACTTGTTCATTGGGTAAGGTTGCCAACTTAGAATGAGTCATTAGATGGAATATTCCCTTGGATATGCTTCTTGGGAAACGTGCCTTGGTACCTCTTTGTGCATTGAAAAACGTGCCTTCATTGCCTTTGAAGAGCACTATAAAAAGAGGAGAGCACTCCTCATTTGGCATGTTACATCTTTTGGCGAATTTTCTCTCTGCAAAGCTTATGCTTGTGATCTTGAGGCTTGCGAGTTTCAAGAGTTGGGGTGATGCTCCCTCAACTGACAAGGTGATGCTCCCTTGTTGTATTGTGAGGTGTTGACATCCAATTGACATCATTGGGCTCAATTGAAGTGATCTACATCAACTAGTGAGATAGAGATAGTTGTAATCAATTGAATAAGATTGTATATTCATGCCATTGAGGGCATCATCTATTGTAATAAGACAATTGTATTGATTTGAATCAAGTGATAATACAAGTGCCCAACTTCAAGTTGATTCATGCAAATTGCCATTGTTATCTTTCATGAATGATGTTAAGTAGATTGAGCAATTGAAGAGTTAAGTGCAAGTAAATTTGTTTAAGTAGGAAAATTTTTGTTAAGTATAGTTGGGTATCTTACAAAAACACCAAGTACCTTAATACCTTGTTGGTCTGCACCCACTAGTTGAAAAGTTGGGGGCTAGAGAGTCGGCATACCTAAATTTCTCCAGGTATCTTCTGGAAGTACTCTCACACTAGACCTGCCATCCACAATTGTATTGGTAATATTCTTTCCAAGGATCTCCATATTTACCACCGCTGATTTCTTCGTCGTGCTAACTGTTAATAGCATGGGATCAATCACTTGGTCACCTAACAATTGAGGTTTTGGTTATGGGTCTTCATTCTCGCCTTCATTCTTTTTTAAACAACTTTCTAATAATAACACATAAGTTGCCTTTTTATGAATATAATGAAAGTTACTTTTAGGACAACTTAAGTTAAATTATTAAATTATTTCCCTTCCATTACTCCAATAGCTTTACGGAAAATTAAAATAATAGGCTACGAGTCTCCTAATTGACTTCACTTGAAAAAGAGGACATGACATCATACACTTTCTTATGTAAGGAAAAGACTACAAAATTCAATAAAAATGCTTGGGTTCTAATAAGTACCTTTTGGCCCATTAGAACTCCCAATACCTTAATTCCTTGTTGATTGGCACCCACCAATTGAAAGGTTGTAGGCTAGATGGTTGGTTTTCCTAGACTTTTCCAAGTGTCTTTAGGGAGCACATTCACTCTTAATCCTCCAACAATGATTGTATTAGTAAGAGTCTTCCTCAACATCTCCATATGTCCTACCGTCGGTTTCTTTGTCAGATTGATTGTGAGTAACATAGGATCTATAACTGGATCCCCACGTATTGGAGGTTCGATTATTGGGTCTTTATTCTCTCTAGATTCTAAATGGGTCGTAGTACACATTGTCTCATTCTTCCTAGATACAGTATTAGTCATAGCATTTCAATGTTCGGGAATACTTTGTAATAAATCCACGACTTTATTTGGTACAATAGTTTGAAGTACTTGCCTTGCAATAGTTTTATTGGATTGTAATTAATTTGTTACCATACTTGCATTTGCATTTGAGTGGCAGAATTCATTATCCATAGCATGCTCCACTTCAGCTCTTGCTTCACGAAGTCTTTCTTTTTCTATAGTGGGCTTGGGTACATAACCTTCTTTGCTTGGGCTCAAGTAATGGCCAATACTTCGTTATGCCTTTCTACATCAATCATGTTGATGTTGACCTTTTGCTTCGGACATCTGACGTCTTCATGGTCCACACCATTTGCACAATGATCCCAATTTGTTCTGGTTGTCCTAATAGTCTCTTGCAAAGTGTCCCCATTCATTACATTGCCGACTATGTATGATAGGGCGTCCTTTGGGGTCATACTGTATCTGACTTCGACCTCTCCCTCTTTGATTATGATAGTCGCCTGAAGATGCATTCATGTTATTTTGTGGCTTTAGTGTAGTTCTTGGTGGAATAGAATGCTCTCCTTGTGTGAAGAGCACTTGTGTACTCTGACTCTTTAGATTGTATGGACACTCTTTTATTGAATGACCCATAACCTGGTAAATATCACAAAACATTTTTCTAGGACAATTAGCTTATGTGATCTTCACTTTTGCAATTAGTGCACTAGACTTCTTTGTTGGTTTCTTTCTCCGCCTTCAATTCATTTGTCATTCGAAGCATATCCCTCTAGAGCATTTGTATTGTTCTTGATTCATTGTCGCTACTCCCGTCCGAACTATCATGTTTGTCAATTTTTCTTTTGGCTCAAGATGACATTTTATCTTCGCTTTCTATACTCATTGCTCTATTATACACTTCAGCATATGATGAAGGCAGCACCACTTTCATTTTATTCCTTAATGAAGGAATCAGGCCTTCAATAAACCATCTTTTCTTTAACCCATCAATAGGTTCTTTTTCTAACTTTACAAGCAATTCTTTAAGTCTACGATTATGAACTCTTATGTTTTTGTGCTTACCTTTTCTTGTATTGTAAATTTCTACTACTATTTCATAATCATCTCGAAGTAATTTGAACTCTTCCTCGAAGGCCTTTTTAATCTCTTTGACGTGCTTTGGGGGGTTGGTTCAATCACTCTATACTAGCCAACGACTACACCTCGCAAGGTGGCTAGAAAAGACCGTAGCCAATATGCTTTGTCATCTTGCCCATTTGCTGTCTAGATTATTTCACAAGTCTTATAGTGCCTCATTGGATCCTCTGATCCATTGCCTGTAAACTTGGGCAGCTTTTGCCTTTCTACACTGGAGCTTACCATGGTTTTGTTTTGATGCAAACCTAGCGCTTGGAACCCACTTGCTAGGGAGTTTAGATTTAGACATTCCGGTGCTCCTCTCACACTCTCAGCCACATGAGAATCCTCCACTCTTCTTGCAGCTTCAGCATTCCATGCACTTGTTTTGCCTTCAGGTTTTCTTTTATATGCCCTTAGCCTTGGGTTTTTTGGCTCGATTTCTTCTCCTTCACTTGACAACCTTTCGATGCCTCGAAGGTTGCTCTCATATGCTTCTCTTTCTCCCTCTGTGAAGGAATCTCTAGACTTCCTCTCCTAACTTCCCTCATCTAAAGGAGGTTGTATTGACTTTTCAACTTGATCTGAAAGATCTAAAGGTGCCTTGCTATTTCCTCCCTCTCTTCCTTTGTGTGATTATTTGTAGTGGAAATGTTTTGTCTTTCTTGACTACAACTCCTACTTTGAGATGGACTTCAACTTCAACTATCTCTCTTAGTCTTCTTTTGCATTCTCTTTGCTCTACCAACCTTAGAGATCGCCTGATCTCTTGATCCTGACCACATTGTGGTCTCTTTCCGCTTTTCCTAGGGTCAAAGGGCATGAATATGTTATATCAGGCCCAATTTCTTTTAAGGCAACGGCACCAATGTTTATTCTTCTATCTGATAAAACTAATACTTGCATTAATTCAACAGAAATAACAATGCTACTAGATAGAGGAGTAAAAGTATATCTTTATTCATATATGAAGTTCTTATAGAAGTAGACTAGAGATGGTCAGCCAAGGATCACATTGCTTTCGCTGACAGAACAAAGTGCATTAAAAGAACCCAATGGTTGCCAAGAAGTACACAACCGTCTACCAACTGACTCCTATAACTACCCAAAAGCCAAAAAACAATTAATACATAGTTAGATAACCATATTATCAAAACATAATAATAGGCATTGTATGCTGACTACAAACTCATTGTCCATTGATTTTGGAATCTTCAATTAAGGCAACTTGGAGGACATTGAAGTGTTTATTGAACCAAATTGAGATTAGAGTATTATAGTTGCTCATGTTTGTGCTAAATGGATACTAAAGAGTTGGTTGAAGTTCCAACTTTGTGATGCTTCATGATGATAAATATCAAGAGACAGTGCAGATTCATACAACATAATAACAAAGCATATATATCATTGAGGCACAACTAATTTTTGGGGAACTCAAATGTGATTCAAGGACCACCCATTGCAATAGGATTTCAGTGACACCATCCTTAGGTCTTTGTCACATTGTAAGCATACAAATTGCTAATGGGAACTCAACCACATGGTTAGGGCCTAGACATTGATCTCTTGTTCGACTCCATTGAAGTAGTATGATGTTGATGGTAATGCAAATATACCATTCCTTATGCACCTTAAGCATGTCATCCTCTTAAGTCTATATTGCCCAATTTGTGGATGACATTGCCCATTAGTCTCGCCACAATAATAATACAAGTTAACCAAATCATAGATCTATTTTAACCTCTATATTGATCATAAAGGGGCAATAATGATTATCAATTTCTCATTCAATTTGGTTGATGTATACATGATACAAAAAGAATAATGTACTATTTTATCATAAGAGAATGAGATGTACAATAAGAGGAGACAATATTCACTCACAATTAATTTATCAAATAATTTTGTTTTTATTCTTAAGTTCATTAATTAATAGAGTTGTATGGACTATTGTTTCCAAAATTGCAAATTAAATTTTTTCTAGCAGCAAATTTCATTTATGGGGAGTCCTTCAACTTAGATGCCATGACCAAGGGAGTACTTGCTCTGCAAAATTCACCAAGGAATTGCGCCTAACCTTGTCCTTTGGGGTATGCAACACCTAGATTTGGATGTATTAGTTTACTGGATTTAAACATTCTACATTTGTACATATTAGTATGTAAGACATCTCTTGTGGATTTGAACGCATATCTCCATTATAAAAGTCTTGATGATTTATCATTTGAGCTCATCCCATATGACAAAAAAATGCCAATTGTTGGTACCCATTCGAAATTCAATGTTCATACAACTTGGTGTCCGTTTTTGTCATCAATTTATCATCATTTGTGTGTCAAGTAAGGGTAAGTGATAGTGTTCTTCGATAAGGTTGCAAAGTTGTCATGGTATTATTTTCAACTAAGGACTCTCGTAGGATGCTCAAAGTTGCTTCTTTCCAAAGTGAAAATGTATGAGGTTCATGATTGATGATGACCATGGCAATGAAAGGAGAGTATGAAATAGTGAAGGCTATGAAGACTTCAAAGTGGCAAGGTCGTGAAATGGTTGGCAATCTCCTCTCAAAGTTTCTCTTTTTGGTGAAGAATTCCGCCTCAATATCAAAATGGGCAAAAGAGGCCTAGGCATGCGCTTACGGTGGCTTTACCAAATGTTTTCTTTGTTGGCGAAACTAACAAGCATATCACTAAGCATTGGGGAAGGTGCATCATGCATCACAACATCATATATGAGAGGGGAGATGTCATCTAAAATGCATGACTGTGTGGGTGTAAGATCATCATGACGTGAAAGAAATATCATCATGAAATGCATCAATGTCATGAGAAGGTGAAGGAGGTAAAACTATATCATCTATGTCCATCCTACAAGGTGTATCACAAGGTAAGACCTTACTAAACATGTACTCATCACAATCCATAGGATCATCATTAAGCTTATGGATAAATGACATAAGTGTGTCTAATAAATGTGGATGAGCACTAATTAACTCCAGAAGGAAGGAAAAGATAAGACATGGTAGAACAAAACCTCCATAGAAGACATATAGTATAATGTGTAATGAGAATATCAAGGATAGAGGGATGATGTTTAATGAAAGATAAGAACCTGTCAAAACCTGAAATGTATGCATGAATATCAGCCAAGGAACAAGACCCAAAAGAAGCCATAAGGTAGAATATCCTAAGGTGGGAGTGTGGGATAAAGGATGTATATCACTATGTAAATTCAAACCCTAATCAAGCTATAATAAGCATAAATGAATCCAAACCCTAAGAAATCTGAAAATGAATGATAAAATTAGAATAATATCAGATTTGGAATTATCCTAAATAGTGAAGGTATAAACCCTTAAGAAAATCCTAGGGTGATGTAAGATTGGATGGATTCACCAAAATGTAAAGGAAAATAGACTTTCCCTAGGCTTAATCTAGGCTCATCCAAAAAGATGCATACACATAAGCACAAAACAACCTAGATTAAATAAATCAAAGCTGCAGATGTGATAATTCAATAATAAATGCTATGCTAGCAAATTAAATGTGAAGTAGATAGAGGTTCTTCTCTCTAGATATGAAGATGATGTGTGAATCTATTGTAGATGCTGAAATCAAGGTGTCTCAAGATTGAAAATGAGAGTTATCTGTCATTGTCATGCCTCAGATCATATGCAAGACTTGTGCTTTGTCTTAGGTCGAGTCCATGCCTCTAGTTCTTCTCTACATCGGTGGATTCATTCTCTGTTGCACGGATCTGGTTCTTCCAATGTTACATGGGGATGCATCTCATAGTGATTTGTAATCATTCTTGTCCCTAGGACATTTCAGGGATGCAGGGATGACTAGGGAACATCCCCAGGGCTGCCCTTGATCTGAAAAAATACAAGGGATGTCTTGGAGATGGGCAAAAATTGGCAGGGAATGGTTGGTGTCATGTCCCCATTTTTGGAGTGATCACTTAGTGGAGTGGCTAGCCTATTTCCATTCCCGTAGGCTAAGCTGGAGGGCTCAGGGAATGACCTAATTGGCGAGTTTTCATACTTAGCCAATTTTGTAGGGCAAAATGAGCATGGATGATGACTTAGCATATTTTTGTAGTAATTTTGATGAGGTCATCACTAATAAAATAATTTGCCCTAAGGTGGAGCGACCCAATTGGAGATTGGAAAATAGAAGGAAATGTGGAAAATGCCTTTGAAAAGAAATAAGAATATTTTCTGATCTCTTACCTTGAGGAGGACGACTTGGATTGAGGTCAAAACATGATATCTCACATGCCTAAATGGTTCGCCCTTTGAGAGTGGAAGGATGGGAAAAATGGCATAAAATAAAATAATGATATCTCGTGTGTTTGGCAACAAAGGGAGATTGGCCTAAGGAGAAAATAATAAAAAAAAGACAAATCTTCAATTTGTATTTTGAGCGCCTATCTTATCTAGAGATGGTCGGCCAAACTTGGGAAGAAAATTAATAAAAATAAAAGGATTATCATGCCTAGGCTGGCCTTGAGGAAGGAGAAAGGATTATGTATAAATAGAAGATCATTTGAGGCATTTCCATCATATCATTCATTCCTAATTTCACATTGAGTTCATCTCATTTGGCTGCAACATTTGTTGGGCACGAATCCAAGGACGAAAACCTTGTGATTCTTGGTGAGTTAGACGAAAACCTAATTCATCTTTGTGGAGGTTTCATCATGGAAGCCTAATTGCACTTCATTGGAGATTTACGGAGATTTGGAGCTGATTTGCTTATTCAGATTTTTGAATCAGATTGGAGCAGCATTCTTTGGTGGCATTTTATGTCATTTGCATTCGGGCATTACCCTAATTGAGCGCCACATTTTGGCGCAGCATTCTTGGTGGTTTGTGTTGACATTACCTAGGGTTTTACCCTAGAATTGGAGTGCCACCATTGGAGAAGGGTGGCTTGGCTTGAGGAGGGTGATTTTCATCTTTGTAGGGTTTCCTCAAACCTTAATTTGCAGCAGCCATCATCTCTTGTAAGCACCACCCTTTGGAGGGTTGTTTGATCTTCATTTTGTCATTTTCTTGGTATATACAACCTATGATTAGGTCTGATTTGTAAGGCATAATGCTGGGATGTATTTGGGCATGTTTGTGCTTATGTATTTTGATGTACTCGCATAATCCAAAATTCTGATATTGTAGCAGCAGTCTGATATAAAACAGAAATAAGATTTGTTCTCATTTGTTTTGCAATTGGATGTTCATTTATTGATGGATAAGTTCATGGTTGAATCTAATATCACAAGGATTCATTGTTGCCTTATTATTTGAGCATTTTAGAGGCATTTGTGTTCGCTGTGAATATTTGCTTAAGAGCAGAAATAAAAATCAGAATTCTAGGGTTTGGAGCAGAATTCTAATAAGCAGAAAACTAGGGGAGAAATCAGAAAATTAATTCCCAGATTTTAGGGCAAATCCCATTGGGGATATTACAGTTGGTCATCTCCTAGTGCCCAACATGAAAGAGAAAAAGAAAAGTAAGAAAAATTGATGCTAAAATTGTTCTTAGTGTCTCTATGATATTGAGCAATTTATGAGGGTATGCTGATGTCTCCACTTAACTCCTAACAATAGGTATCTCTATTGGCTGCTTAGTAATTACTTACTTTTGAAATTTCAGAAGTATTTTAAATACAAAATTTTCACATGATCACTTAATAGAGCCAGCGCAATGCTGTCTATAAAATCAGTCAAATACAGATTTGATCACAACAAGAAATTATCCACAAGAAATTTCTTCTAGTCTACTATAGAAGCAGACACTTTGAAGTTCCAATCACTCTAATAGGGATCACATTAGCATATGCCAAGGCATGGAGACTATGCACTCCAAACTTTTTCATGAAAACAATACACAGATCGGAAAGGGAATAAGTTATTTTTTCTATCAATACAGGGTTCTGATTTTATGCATCCTTTGTAGTTCGTTTGTTCAATATAATGTGATGAAGGACATCTGCATATGCATCAACATGTGTTTTAATACTTTGTTCAGAGATAGGCTTTACATTAGAATGTTCCTTGTGTACCCACATTGTTCAATTAAAAATATATAAATTTGATGTTTGACAAGGAACAATAACAGGCTTTTATCGAAGGTTACAATTCGAAATTTGATTTGCAAATATATAGCACAGTTTAACCTTTAAAGGAGGAATTATATTTGCACAAACCCTACAAGTGATAGTCATAAATTCTGCAGTGTTGAGTAATATTGCCTTAGAGCCAATGGTATACATTATCTTATAGGTTACATAGGCTGCACCTACGAAATAACTGTAATCCACTTAAATTTTGACCATAATCTACACTCCCAAGATGGTATGACAAAATTCTCATTCTTTGTGAAATATTGGCCATAATCTATTCAATACTCCGATTTTGATGCAAGATTAGCAAATGAAGATTAGGCTTAGTGGCAAATTTTCTATGTTTTTGTCATTTTGTAGTTGTGACTTGTAGCATTTGGGCATTTTTGTTGTAATATATATGCACAATGACAATGAAAACAATGAAATTTTGTTAATTTGTTTGTTGACTCACGTGAATTCTCAATCCAGTTCTGATGTTATGTAATATGGTTCTACAATGTATATGATCAATGCCTTATTTATGGATAATTGAAATTTTCTATATTTTAAAATTTTTTCCTATTTTTTTATTTGTCATCCCTTGCCGTCCCCTAAAAAAAGGCCTCCTCTTCCCTGCCATCCTGGAAATGTGTTTCTCTGCTCCTTGCCATCCCTGTCTCGGAAACTCCATGGAACATAGGATCTTACTCAAAATGCGCCGTTGATTTTTGTCTCACCTAGTTTGTCTGTCTGCTCTGTCCTCAATTCTACTTTGAAGACTGGTGGTATCTAGAAATAACTTTAAAGGGTTGCCAGTATGTTGCTAGGTGACATGTTCTCCTCGGTCAACCCCCAAAAAACTATGTAAAAGGATTGAAGACAGCAAGTCTCAGCTGTGCAAATGCTTTTAGGATGAATGTGCAGATCTAGGTTTGTTTTAGTGCACTAAATTCAGGTGTTCGTCCTTGTAATGTGAATGATATTTGAATAAAGGCTTCAATGATAAATGAATGCAATTGAATGTCTTTTAATGATTTTTGTCTCACCTAGTTTGTCTGTCTGCTCTGTCCTCAATTCTACTTTGAAGACTGGTGGTATCTAGAAATAACTTTAAAGGGTTGCCAGTATGTTGCTAGGTGACATGTTCTCCTCGGTCAACCCCCAAAAAACTATGTAAAAGGATTGAAGACAGCAAGTCTCAGCTGTGCAAATGCTTTTAGGATGAATGTGCAGATCTAGGTTTGTTTTAGTGCACTAAATTCAGGTGTTCGTCCTTGTAATGTGAATGATATTTGAATAAAGGCTTCAATGATAAATGAATGCAATTGAATGTCTTTTAATACAAGGACATAGCAATAAATCGCACAAATGTGTGTTTAGTTAGCCCATAGCGGCTAGTGAAAAGGGGTGGGAACTTTGGAATTTGAATTTGAACATCTAAATTTTGGGGGTCATTTATGTGGGTGTGGGGTCGATCCTATGCTTGAGGGATTGACCGAGGACAAGGGAGTGCTAATATCAATGTGGGAATGGAATATATTAGAATAATTGCAAGGGTGGGTGTAGAAAAAGGCTAATGTATAGGAATATGTGTGGATACAAATAGGATAAGGTGAAATGTGTGGAAATATGTGTAAATGGAGATTGGGAATGGGAAAAGATTGAGAAATACAGTGTCCCATAAAATACAGTGTCCCATCTTACTTAATGCAAAGACTTGAAGAATTATAAACAATTTAAGTGCTCATCTTTTGTATAGTTATTGTTTCTCATGCTAACAGATCCTTCTTCTTGCAGGTCGTATTCTCAATAAGAATGCTGAAGGATGTACTCATGCTCTTTATATGCGTTTTCCTTCAAAAGAGGTTCTGGCACAGTACTATAGAAACCCATTTCAATCAAGAGTTCTCAATGAGTATATCATTCCATATTGCCATGTATGATCTGACATGTAAACACTTATCCATCTCATTTTCTAGTTTATCTTTTGTTTTACTTATGCTTTTGCAAAATTATTTTGGGATTCTGGTTGATTACTAGTAGCTTCAACACAAGGAAACATATATTCGAAAAGAATTCGGGGGTTTGAGTTCAGTCTTTTTGCTTGCGAGTTTAATGTACAGAGAGAAACATTAAGAACATGGAAGAATTTCAATAGTACCTAAAGGGATAAACTGGATAAGTTTAATAGTTTCAAGATTGGAATCAATGTGCTGGCATATTGTTCATCTGCGTGTGTACATTTTTGTCAATGTTTTAAAACAGGGGTCGATTTCATTGGATTTTGAAGCAGAAGTACAGGATGATATCATACCTTTATTTCGCAGGGGAGAGGTTTGTTAGAAAGCATTCTCATATACTTTATTTGAATGGTAATTGAATTAACAATACAATTTTTGCTTTCATCCTATTAATATCAATAATGCAAGTTTATATTACAATGTTATGATTGTTGCCTTACATGTTTGTTTATGATACTTAGATGTTATGATGCAGGATTTTGAATACGGTGTGGAATTTTTCCTTTTGATTTCAGTTAGAGAACATGCTTCAGTATTTACTATCAGAGAAGCATTAGATGCATTTGAAAATCTGATACAGGACTTTGGATCAACAATCATACAGCACACTCAAGGTACAAATAATTTAAAAGCCAATACAACATCTTCCTAACTTTTCATTTTTGTAAGTCTGATTCGACAAAAACGTGATTTCAGACAGAAAATGTAGCTTGTTCCCATAGTATGACTATTGATTATTTACTGTTTATAGCTTTCTACATGGATTGAATCCAGACTGTATGTTGTTTTTGATATTAGTAAGCTACAAACCCGGGTA
The DNA here is from genome assembly GCA_027924645.1 of Cunninghamia lanceolata. Classification (NCBI taxonomy): domain Eukaryota; kingdom Viridiplantae; phylum Streptophyta; class Pinopsida; order Cupressales; family Cupressaceae; genus Cunninghamia; species Cunninghamia lanceolata. Next base: position 5,484,305 of record BSBN01000071.1, on the reverse strand, counting down.
CAAGTCCCGATAACAACAGCCAAAAAGGCAGCAAACAGGCCCAAAGCCTCAAACAGCCAAAAAACCGCAGATTGACAACATATCAATAAAACCAGAGTACGAGTTTTTAAGCATAACCTAAAGAAACAACTAACTAAGCAGTTCTTTCCAATCTTCAGTGATCAAATTAAACATTTTCTCCTTATCCTCGAGCAAAGAATCCACACCATTGTTCTAGTCATCCTGCAGAATAGAGAAGGCAGCAACAGCCCTATGAGAGGATTTCAAAACCAAATTGATTAGCGCCTTGACTTTGCCATCCATGGCTGAAAGATGGGTCTTGACCTCCACGAGCTCCTTCTCAAGTTTCTTGTTATCCATCTCCTTTCTGGCGCTCATCACTTCCTTATCCGGAGTCTCCTGAATTTCAGTGTCCTCATTGTTTGTGTCATAGAATGAGTTGTTCATGGACTCAAAATGGCTAGCACCCTCCTGATCTTGCACAGGGGTGGTTTTCACTTCCTTTATTTCAATATCCTGCTCAGTGTCCTCCTGATCCGAGGCAGAGGAGTAATCGTCTATCTTCAACACTTGGGGCTTTTCCCAGCCAACCTGGAAGATCTCCTGATGCTCGGTCTTCTAACAGAGCTATATTTTCCCATAGCCCTCTCTTTAACAACCATCACCTCCTCTTTCAACTGTTTCTCCTGCTTGTCCATCTTTTCTTGAGCCTGCTGTTCATCATTCCCCCGCCCCTCAACACTTCTACTGCAACTTTTCTTACCACTTTTGCTAGGAATAGGTTTCCCTCCTTTACGTTTTTTTATTGCCCTGTTTAGGCGTGTTGTTCTTGAGGTTGCAGAGACCCTCCGCCGTTTCCTCCCGGGACTGACCATGTGAACCATCCAGCTCAACAGAGACGGGGACCCTCAGAGTACGGCTACCAGATTGAGCCTTCGAAATAGAAGTGGCCTTAGACATAGGAGGGCTAGAGACAGGGGCCAAAGGACAACTCACAGGAGGGTTAGTAGGAGAATTAGGCTCTAAAGGCACCGGGGTTTTCAGTTTGGAGAGCTTTCCAAGCCTAGCACTAAGGGGAATCTTATCCTCAGGGTCTTCATTGGAGCTATCTTCCATGAGCTGGACTGCAGGGGGTTTAGTAGGACACCGAGCAAGATGGTAATAATACAGACGAAAGATGAGCCCTTGGTGTAGGGGCAAGGCAACCACCTCAGGATTACCCTCGCGGGCCTTTTTGGTTTGGAGCACAAAAGCCTCAAGGCTAGAGAGAAGAAAAGAGGGAAAGTTGACCAAGATTTTATGACGAAAGTGGTTAAGAAATGCAAAGTGGTAATGATAAAAAACCTTGTATCTCCCTTCCAGAGTAAAATACTTCATAATTAAGAAACATACCCAATTCCAAGGGTTGATCAAGCTTTCCTGTTCGAAGCCAGCTTGGATTCTCCCCTTCCATGTAGAACAATTTCAAGCCTTCTTTATCTTGGACTTGCATTTGCTTCTTGAGCCTATTTCCTGAACGAGGCAGGCCCGTAACATTGGCTATGGAGTCCTCAGAAACCTCAAACTGAACTCCGCCCACTTTCACCTTTTGATTCCCGTCCCAAGAGCCAGCAAATTGGGCCGATAAGTGCTCATCATAGCCATTCAGGCTTTCGAGAAAAGGGGTCACCCCTCCCTCATAGGCTATGCTCTAGACCTATAAATCTTCTTTGAATTCACCACAATTCATGGGCTCCGTTCTAACTTTCTCACCATCCATTTTTGTAAACAAACAATACACAACACTGGGAAGGCAGTTGCAGAGAATAGAGAAGCGTTGAGCGAACAATCTAGAAAGGTAAATATAAAACTTTAATTCTATTTCTCTACTCGAGTTTCCAAGCACGTCCTTCCCAATCCCGAGCGTGCTCGAATCATTATTGCCTTCAGAAATCAGCTCATGGGAGCCCCCCGTAGCCAGCACTTCAAGAGGTGAGTGAAAAGACCTTTTAAATCTATCATGCCGCCAAACACGTTTATTGCTGAGTTGGTCAAGGTCCGCATAGGTCTCCATAGTCCACATCACCATGAAGGGGTGAGTGGGGCTCCCAAAGTCGTCATCAATGCCACGTCTTCCCTCAAAGTGAGGGAAGCCCAAAAAGACTCCACACCAAGCAAAACAAATTATGATAATAGCCATGATGATTTAGTGGGGCACCTCATTCTGAATACAATCATTAACATTCAGGGGAAGATTGTCTATGTTTCTCCAGCATCTTAGGGGATTAAGATTAATCCCAAGGTTTGCCATAAGATTAGCAGTTCTATTGCCCTCTCTATATATATGTCTCACCTTCCTGCCTTCGAAGCTTAAGAGGAGGGCTTTTATGTCCTCAACAATATCCTCCATCTGCCAATTGACCTTAACATTTCCTTTAACAGCTTCAATGACAATTTTGGAATCACCTTCCACTATAATATGTTTGATGTCTAAAGCCAAGGCAATTTTGAGGCCCCAAAGGAGAGCCGTGGCTTTCGCAACATTATTGGTATTTTCACCAAGGCTCTCCACAAAAGAAGCCATGAGGGCACCCTTATCCGATCTTATAATTCCCCCTCCACTTGCCAACCCAGGGTTACCTTTAGCAGCACCATCGAAGTTAAGCTTAGACCAACCAGCTGGGGGTGGGGACCAAATAGTGCTAGCCCTAGCTCTTTTCTTACTATCATCCACTCTGCAAATACTTATCGGGATGGTCCACTGATTAATAATATTTGTTTCCAACTCATTTGGGGGAGTTTCCGCTGCTTTTAGGGAGCTGTTGATGATGTTGTCTTGTAGCAGTTTGACCGCTGCGCTGAACACTTCCTTGAGCTCTCTGAATTTCTCTTGAAAAAGTCTATTGTTCCTTTCTTTCCAGAGACACCAGGACAGAATGGGGGGGCCTGGGCCCAAATTTCCTTGCAAATAGGATTGGAGAAAGGAGGGAACCGGGACCTAGTGCAATCCTCTAGATCCCTGTTCCAGCACTAAGGAACACCCAAAATATTCAAGGCAAAGCACCATACCTCCCATGAGAAGTCACAGTGTAAAAGGATATGTGAGACAGTCTCCTCTTCTTTCATACAAAGAACATATCTGTTGGGGATCTGGAAACCTCTGATCCAGAGGTTATCTATAGTTAGTATTTTGTTTTGCACCGCTAGCCACCAGAAGTGGTTAATCTTTGGTATAAGATTGTGATTCTAGATTTTCCTCCATAAATTATCTCCATTTTGAGGTAAGAATAGATTATAGGCGGATTTAACAGTAAAACACCCAGACCTCTCTTTAGCCCATAGAAGTTTATCTTTTTGTGGGAAAAGAGGAATTCTACAACCCTTTAGGGAAAGTTGGGTCTCATCGGCTATCCCAACAAGATCAACTTGTCTTTGGCAGCACTCTGACAGTTGTTTCCATCCCCTTTTGCCAGGAAGAAAATAGTCCCGGACCAGCCAACCAAAGTGGTGCACAGCTAAGTTAATCAACCCTTGAATATTTTGAAGCCTCTTTAAAGGCCCTCCATTGACCCAATTGTCTTCCCCAAACCTTATAGTTTCACCATCCCCCAGTTTCCACTTAACGCCCCTCAGAAGAACAGTTCTAGATTTCAGAATGTTATTCCAGATCACAGAGCCTTTGAGAAAGTTAGATGTGAGTAAAAGGTTCTCAGGAGCCAAGTTCCCAAAGTATTTGGCTCTCATAATGCTACCCTAGTCTTTACCCCCAGCTAATAGGTTCCATCCAACCTTAGTGATAAGGGCTTTATTAAGCAGGTTCAGTTTCCTTAACCCTAAGCCCCCCTGCAGCTTCGGTCTGCATACTTTATCCCATCCCACAAGAGCCAGTCTCTTCTTACCTTCCATTCTCCAACCTCTCAACTATGTACTTTGAAATTTTAAAAAGAGACAAAAAGTAAATAGGAATCCCTTGTAGCGAGGCCTTAAGTAATTGGAACTTACCCGCTTGGCTCAGAAGTTTACCTTTCCACCCTGCCAACTTCCTCTGCATCCTTTCTAGAATGGAATTCCAATACTCGGGAGGAGCATCTCTCATCGAGAAGGGAAGCCCAAGATATATACTAGGTAGTTCACCCACAGAACAACCAAGAATCCCCATAATCTTTTGTTGCAGCACAAACGAGGTGTTAAAGAAGTACACCTGGCTTTTGTCGTAGTTGATGCATTGACCAGTCGAGGTAGCATATTCTTGTAGCACTTTTTTCCACTTTCTAGCCTCAATCACCGAAGCCGAACGAAACAAGATGGTGTCATCCACAAATTGTTGGATAACTGCTAGAGCTGCTGTTGAAGTTGGTTTAACACCTTTAATCTCTCTAGAGTTTAATAGATAGAGGAAGCATCTGCTTAGGGATTCAGCCAATAAGATGAAAAGGTAGGGGGACAGGGGGTCTCCTTACCTAATCCCCCTGCCAGCATTGAAAAAACCCCTAGGAACTCCATTCACCAAAACAAAGAATTTGATGAAGTGACACAAATCTTAAGTTGCAGGAATTTACCTTGAATGCCCAACTTCCTCAAGATAGTGAAAAGGAACTCCCAATTAACTCTGTCATAGGTTTTTGAGATGTCAAGTTTAAAAGCCATTCCTGGGATTTTGCTTCTTTCCATGGAGTGGATAATTTCATGAGTTGTAATGGCCGCGTCTGTAATCTGTCTACACAAATCCTTTTTGGCAGCTGCTTATGAGCTTCTCCAGTATAGGTTGCAGTCTGAATACTAAGATTTTGGAGAAAATCTTGTAAACAGTATTACAAAGGCTTATGGGTCTAAAATCCCCCATACACACAGGATCTTGTTTTTTGGGAATAAGAGCAATGAAGGTATGATTTAGTTGCTTCAACATCTTACTTGTCCTGAAGAAGTCCCTAGCCACCTCAGTGACATCTTTTCCCACTATGTCCCAATATTCCTGGAAGAAAGCAGGGGGGAAACTATTAGGCCTAGGGGCTTTAAAAGCATCCATGGAGAAAAGACTGGCCCGGACCTCCTCCTTAGTAATTAATCTGCCAAGTTGTGCATTATCTTCTTCATTTAGAAGAGTAGGGATGATATCAATGAGATCTTGGTTGATGCAACTGTCTTGAGCATCTAGAAAGTTCTGAAAGTAGTAAGCAGCCACTTGCCCAATTTGAGTGTCCGAATCAACCATAATACCTCTGTCATCCATCAGTTTAGTTATACTATTTCTTTTCCTGTGCTTCATCGTGGATTGATGGAAAAAAGAAGTGTTCCTATCCCCCTCCTTTAGCCATTGCACTCTTGACTTCTATTTCCAATAAGTCTCCTCTTTCAATAGCAACTCTTTCCATTCCTTTCTCAAAAACTCTTCTTCTTTAGCAGTGTCCTCTGAAGTGTCCCCTTCCTCTATCCTCTTTTGTAACTCCCCTAGTTTAGTATTAATTCTCCTTTTTTCATCAAATGTGTTCCCGAAGTTGAACTTATTCCATCCTTTTACCTTTTTCTTAACCATCAGCAGCTTCTGTGCTAGTTTGAACATAGGCGTTCCTTGGAAATCTTCCTTCCACCAACTCGCTAATTTATCCTTAAAATTTGGGTGTTTGGTCCACATAATCTCAAACCTGAAAGGGTAAGGGCCTTTACCATTCACATCCCTCCAAGAGAGAAGCATGGGGTTATGATTCAAAGTAGTTCGAGGCAAAGCTTCTAGAGAATGAGTGCTTAAAAACTTCCAGTTGGAAGAGACCAAAACTCTGTCTAACTTGACTTGAATCGAATTTCTCCCCTTTCTCTGATTAGACCAGGTAAACCTATTTCCTTGAATATCAAGATCCATAAGTCCATTATTTAATAAATCATTCAGGTCCATCATGCTGTTAGTGTAATCCATGATCCCTCTACTCTTCTTAGAGGGGAAGAGTGGAGTGTTAAAATCTCCAGCTAACATCCAGCAACTAAAGGGGTCACTAGCAATCAGAGAGGAGAGAAGGTCCCATAACTCCCTTCTTGGGCCCCTCTGATTAGGAGCATATATATTAATCAGCTTCCAAGAATTGCTATTAGACTCCATTTTTACCGCCAAAAAGTTTTTATTTTTTTCAATAATCCTTCCCTTGACAACCTTGTTGTTCCACATAGTGACAATTCCCCCAGAGGCACCACATGCATCACAACTCAGGTGCTCTGCATTAGGCCATATATTCATTGCAACAGCTTGAAAACCTTCACTTTTCATCTTTACTTCTTGAAGTATAAAAATGTCAATTTTGTGATCAAAGATACAGTTCTTGACTAAGAACTGTTTGTGGGGGTTGTTAAACCCCCGGATATTCCATGATAGTATTCTCATTTGATTGGGGCCGTCTTGGAGCCAATCTCCAAGGTCTTCTGCCTGCCCATTGCAATGTCTTTGTTAATTGCCTTCTGTCTAGTCTCTCTTTGAGACGGTCTTCCCTGCTTAGTATCTGCTTCCATATCTAGGATCTTCTTCCTTGGACCTTTACCTTTCCTTTTAGCAGTAGCCCAACCTTCCGAGTCAGTGATATTGGAACTAGCCCTAGGAGTAAGGGCCAAAGTTTTGTTACTGGGGGAGGATACCCTCGGGCCAGCATCACAACCATCTTGATTACTCCCCTTACCCATTCAAGGGCTATTCAACCTAGAAGGATCCACCTTCTCCACTAAGACTTCCTTTTCTGGAACTTCCCCTTAATGAATCTCCCCATCTTCCAGCCCAGTGGACAACGAAGCAGAATAGTCCTCCCCACAAGGAGTGGGAGAAGCCACTGGCCCCCCCAGTATGGTGTGATCTTGGGCCTTCAGGGCTTCTTGTGGGAAATTTTCTGCCTTATCCTTGTCAGCATTATCCTTTTTTGGAGAACCAATAATATTCAACAGGTCCTCCCTAAAAGGGTAGTCTTCCTCATTATCAATAGTCTAGACTTCCGAAGCTGGGGTAGGCTTTCTAGCCCTGCATTGGGATGCTAGATGATCCTTCTTGTTATAGATTTGGCAAAAGGTTGTAGAGTTTTCATAGATTATAGGTTGAACCCACTGGCCAAATTTATATTCTAGAGTAATATTGTTAGGTAGGACCTTGTTAATATCAACACTAACACAGAATCTAGCAAAGACTAACCTCGATTTGTTCTTGGTGGTGCTGTCAAGAGCTATGAAGTGACCAAACGAATTGTGGCTATCCACATAAAAATCTCTTCATCCCAGTACTCCAGAGGAAGACCCAGGAGTCTAATCCAAACCGGCGCCGTTTTGTTGAGATCCGCAGCACTATCAAATCCTGGTTTCCATTTACACAGGGATAAACTATGTTTCCCCTACATCCAGGGGCCCCTCGCTAAAGTAGAGGCAAGATCTTCTCTAGCCGTGAATTTGAACAGAAATGTCCCTCCAGCCATAGCATTCCAAGTAACACTTCCCTTCACTCTCCATTTGGCAGTCACCCATTTCCTGACCGCATCAATGTTGGGTCTGAAGGAAAAAACTTTCCTACCAGAGCATTCTCCATAGAGGAGACCACTCTTTCCACTGTGATGTCTGGGAGCACAATCGCCGACCCATCAGCGGTATCTCGAAATCTTGGTGAAGCACGAGTTCCCTCCGACTCCTCCCTTAAAAGGACATTTTTCCAGGCCCTGGGCCCCAACTACTCCTTTTGCAGTGCATGAGCGGAGGACTCACAGTCCTTGTCACCGAGCATGTGACCCGAAGGGTCCACGCAACTGTCCAGAATACTGGGAAGAGTCTCAATCTCTGAAGCAATCCTCGGGCAACCCTGAATCGGAGGGTCCAGGGGGTCACCCAGATCCCTAGCAGCCATCAAAATTCAAATTCAAATTCAAAGCAGCGAGCAGGAAAAGTTGCAGAGCAATGTCAAAGTTGTTACAACTCCTAGAATTTAGAATACGAAATTCCAGACTGTATGTTTTTGTAATAAGCTAAAGTTTTGCATTTCTTCATTCTCTGCTACTCTATTGTTCCTCTTCTCGTTAATTCCCATGCCAACAAGATAAGTTTTTTTTCCAGGAAGCAATTTAAGCCGCAATAGCAAGGACTACACACATGGAATTGTCATACGATTTCCATCAGGTTCGTGGAATTGCAATTCATACTGCATAAGTTAAATGATTTTCCTTTATATATTATTATATCTGAATGTACCAGAGGACTAGCTTCTTTGTAAAGCTTAACTAATATGCATGAAAAATTTCTCTTGCAGAAGAGGCTTTAAAGATTTTTACCAGCAGTCCATTGTACACTGATGTAAGATTTTTGCAATTTAGTAAACATGATGTCATATACAGGAAATCATGTGCTGCATTTTCACTATACATGAGTTATGGAGATCATTATATATTCTAGGAATCCATACTTTTTAGGTTTCTATTTGTATTCATCAATTCCTATTAATTGCTGTCCTAACACTGGAATTTTTAACTGCAGATATGGAAACAGAAGATTTTACCTATTTCAAGAAAGACTTTGATGGTTTATGTTTTGATTGATCCTGTTGGTACCACAGTTATGTAGAAGGAACATTCTGGCAGCACCAAGCTAACCTCTTCCTACATGGAATAGTAGCGCCCCATGTCTATTAGTGCCTGAGCATACAACTTTCCTTCTTCTGACAGAAATATTATGAATCAGTTTATTTTCGGCACTGATTCTGTTGTTTCTATTTTTCTCATTCTGTTCTTGCATTGTTTTAATAATTGACTGTTGCATATGCCTCAGCTCTACAAGAGATTTATGTTGTCACAAGATGCTGAATTGAATAACATTTGTCATACCTTTTCCTTTTTTACACAGTTCAAATAAGTTTTGATTTTTTAAATCATTATGATTTTCTGGGACCATTCAGTTCAATCTACTGGAGTGAGAAATGCAAAGATTAGTGAATTTGGTATGTGTGGTGCAAAGCTTATTTTGTAACAAGTGTGTTTTTGACTGACGAAATGCATTATGCAGTGCTGCAATGGCTCTGTTTGCTTTCCAAATTTGTTAAGTTGTTTTCCAAAACAAGGGGCAGAATCTACACTTGATATTAACAAGAAGTTGGTAAAAATCGAGAGGATTCTTTATTCATGCAGGTGTGCCATCATTTATTAATGCCAATTTATAACATAGAGCATCTTGATAAGCATGTGGCCTTTGTGTGGTTTTTTTCATCAATACAATATTTATGACCAAACCAGTGTACCACGGGGATGCGCCCCCTAGTCCCCACATCCCTGCGTTAGGGATGTTTTGGGGATGTGGGGACTTGGGGGAAACGTCCCCGCCATCCCTCCACCGCTGCCCAAGATTCGGGGACGTTTCTAGGGCATCCCCTTAAAGAGGGGACATTTATGGGATGTCCCCACTAATTTTGCAAGTTCTGGAGATGCCTAGACGTCCTCGAGACGCCCAAGGGACGCCTAGATGTCCCCCGACCGTCCTGGGGACTCCTGTGTGTCCCTCGTGGAATAAACTGTCAAAATTGATTTTTTTAAAAACAAAAAGAAATTATGATTTGTATGCCTCCAACCGTAACCCTAATCCTATATGGGCCTAATTCTTTGACTACCACACTAGCCATTCGTCTCCTGTCCCAAATTTCTAGTTCTTCTGCTATTAAGAGGAATTGGTCTACTTATAGTTTCATCCACTCTGTTAAGAGGAATAGACTTACCTCTAGGAGGATAGAGAAACTTGTTGTACATAGCGCCTTGAGTCTCATTGACCGCAACACACTTACGTACAAGGAGAGTCCAACAGCTCGATAGGATGTAGAGTCAGAGGAGCCAACACAAGTGGATGAAGATGTAGCACAGACAGGGTTGGCTGGTATTGCTTTGGAGGAGCTTGACCTTGAGGAGTCCAACAATTCGAGCGATGAGGAGTTTTGAGTGGACTTTTATGATTCATTGATTTGAGGCACTAGGCCATTGGCCAATTGTATTTGGATTTTGAATGTAATCATCATTTTGAAATTTAGAATATAATATAAATATATTGATATTCGACATTTTCATTATTCAATGCAATTATGCAATATGTTTGAGCATTTTAGATTTTGATATGTTATTCCTTGTATATTTAGTTATAACTATTTTTTAAAGTAGTATATCTATTTGCACCTGCCCCCTGTGGCCCCCTTGCTGCCATCCCCCCACTGTCCCCAAATCTAGGCCCTTGGTCCCCCGTCCCCGAGACCCGTCCCTGCATCCCCTTATCCCCCAGGGCTGTGGAACACTGAAAGAAAGTCCAATTAATGATAACCAAGAAACATCTGCTCTTCAAAATCTAATGTACAAAGATAGAATTAAGTCAAGGAAAGGAAAAGTCTTAAATGTGACTCTCTAGGTACAGTAGTTCACTGTCTGAAGAAGTTAGCAAAATAATTTACTTGAATAGAAAAATAGATCTTCTAGTTTTCATGCAATTATCCATATATTCATGGAATCTTGAGCACAACCTGAACCAATCTCCTACATTGACTCAGTTCATAAGCAGTTTTTGGGAATTTCCCTATTGCTTTAGGAGCCATCATTCTTCCTCATACAAACTAAGCTATCTGTGTTCGTTGTATTGCATCATATCTAATTTCTTTTTGTATGAATAATAATAGCCCCTATACAACATAAATATCAAAAGCTGGGTGTTTTGTTTTCATTTGTTTTAACTTCTAACAGGTGTTTGTGATTGGCATTCTATACAATGTTCACCAGCATTATGCCCTTTTTCTTTTCTCAACTTGGTTTAGGTGTATTGCAAGGCTTCTATGATGGAAGCATTTGTACTCCATAATGGATGTCACATGTTTGAGTTCAGAGTGGGGTAGGGTTGTACACCTCAAAACAATAAATGTAAATGGAAAAATAATCTCTGAGGAATTCTTGCATAAAGAGGATCACATACAAGAAACCAATGTTTTGTTTTGCAGTGACCTAAAAAACTACCTTTTTTTACACTTTATAAAATTACTTATTTTAAATAAGAGTCCCTTTGTGCTTGAGGTTTTGTACTAAGGTAGTGATGTGCATTTTGATGTCATAGGATTGTAAATGGAGTTATGTTGGAAGTGTTATACGTTATTATGATCTTTGTGTCATTGTGCGTTTTAGATTCTTTGGTAAGTGGCAAAGATTGTAAGCGGTACAAACCAGTTTGCCCCACCTTGGTAGTGAATTATAAGCAAAGCAATTAGAGCATGGAGTGAGATCCAATATTTTTGCGCTAGAAAATTTCTTTACCTGTTTGGCTTCAAGGCTGCACTGGGGAAATCCATTTTGTCATTTGAGATTGAACCCAACCCTAGTCGCACCTAGTATGAATTGGATCACGGTGAGCTCTCTATGAGTACAATTTTCTTACAAACAGAGCTCCAACCTTGTCACTAATATCTACTATTTTATTTCTTTGATTTCCAAAATTTGCATTGCAATAGAACATGAGTTTAATAATTATACGAGATTTTCTTGATATAATTAGCTAATAGGCTTCTTACTGGAAGGTTTGCTCCCTGGAAATGTCTGACTGTTGGAAAACCGTCAGCCTGCTTGGGAGCCTGCTTTTGCCTTGTGTTGATGCCTATCTTTCTATTTTTTTGGTGATCGTTGTAAAACTGTCAGCTTATTTGGGAGCTTGCTTCTGCCAGAAAATTGCCACCCTCATAGAAATTTGTCATGCTTCCTGCACCTTCCACGGGGATTGATATGCACCTCACACGTTTTCTCACCTATGCATTTGGGTATATAGCATGAAACAATAGTAGCAATCACATACTGGATGCCTAACGCCCATTGCCCTGCATTCAGTCTTTGCTTGCCCAGCCGCATGGATTTCACCAGTCTCTCCAAATTCTAGTTTGGACGTGGGAGTGTAAGGATATTATCTGCCTGCCATTCCTTTTTGTAAAATATAAAGCTTTTTTAGTGTGTTTTTGATCCCATCTTACGGGACGGGAAGTTTGCAAAGATTTGAAGGAGTGTATTCCACAGATCTTGAAGTAAATGGGCATCGTACAAAATAACTGATAGGGAAGTTGAATCTATATAGGCAATTCTTAATCAAAAGAACTTGTGGAATCAAAATCTGCCGATAGTGTTTGATAATACTGATGTGGGTTTGAAGCCAGAAGCCTGTGCAGATTGTGTGTGACATCTGGATTATGTTGAGCGTGCATGGGCCAAAGAATTCCCTGACAAGACAATAACTATAGACCACACGGTAACTCAAATTTTCCTCTTGCTATGTGAGTTGGTGTAAAAACTTTTTTTTCTCTGATGTAGTTAGACTTAAACATCTTGTACAAATACTGCTCAGAACTGATATTCTTGTCAATACATCACATAAATTGTGAATTTGTCAGCTATACAATTTAAAATATTAATTTAACTGTAAGCTACATTACCAGAAACGCAGTGGAATGGCACAATTTTATGTTCTAATGGATGAAACATCATTTCCGTCTTTAATGGGCGTTTCACATCAGTTTCTATCCTCCACAATGTGTTTGCAGAAAATATTGCTATTTTTCGGTGATTAGAAAGAATATTTCTAAACACTTAGATTATGAGTTTATAAATACCTACCCACTTTGCGATTGCCCAAAATTAGTGTAAATTGAGTAGAAGAGGTCATAATAATGGCTACCGAAGTTGTTTCTGCCCTACTGCTCTCTATTATTACAACACTTTTGCCCATCTTAGCACATCTTAGCACATCCACAACTGAAATGAATGAATGAAGATTTTAATGACGTCTATGAGACCAAGTAGTCTAAGGAACCAAGAGCTGAAACTTATTTTCAAGTTCCTTTCGATGTTAGATCTTCTACTATGAATCTTGATCAATAAACCAGCTGTATTGTGAAGCCTTGCCTCCTCAAATAACTCACTTAGGCTGCCCACCTTCAAACTGTTTCATATTGACTTCGAATATCCGCATATGCAGCCCACTCTATGATGAAGTGCCATTCAGTTTCAACCACCCCTTTGCTGTAGAAAATGCAAGTTCTTTCTTGCCACTCCTCCTTGGGGTCTGTCCATCTACTGGTCTCACACCTAAGATGAGACCCGATCCTCAATTGAGCAACTAAAATCCTAACTTTTCCCTGAAGTGCAACCCGTAGATAGGCTTTTTCACCATACTCCCATGTGGGATCGAACTCTTTCACATAATGCACTTTTTTTCGGCCAATCTATTTTGTCCACATTGCAGTCCCGAATTTTCCAACACAAACTTTTTTATTTCCTCATTATTGTTAGGACATTCTTGCAAATTAATGTCCCATTTGTTCAACCACTTGTTGTTCTGCTTCATCCACTTCTTCTTAGGATCTAATTTCTCCTCTACAACCATTTTGGGCTAGCGATGCTTATCCATGTTTTCAACCTTTTTTAAGTAACTTAGCAACCTGATTAAAGCGGATGCCTCCATCGGAAATGTTCTTGCTTCAACCAAAGGGATCTCATAGGGGACCGTTGTATGACTTTGAAACTGATAGTAATTAGATGTTTTTGAATTCTTTTTAACTGTTTCCACTTATGATTTGACATGCTACTCCCCCAAACCTCACAACTATAGAGGACAATCGGCATGTCCAACAAACCAAAAAGGATTTTCTTGGTTTTCCAATCCCATAGCTCCTCTTTCCTACACCCGTTTTGAAGCAGGTAAGATGCTCTCCATCCTCCTTGTACCCTTTTCCTTCTACATGTCTCCCAGCTAAGTCTATTGTGGAAATCAATTCCCAAGTTCTTGTACTCTTCCACTATCTCCAACAAGCTTCCCTTAAAAATAAAATTAACCTGTTGCTTCTTCCTTCTCAATGAAAAAATCATGACCTTGGTCTTGCTGTCACTTGCATCCCAACCTCTTGAAAAAAGAGTTCTAAAGCCTTCAAATGTTCGCTCAAACTAATGGTTGTTTTTGTAATTAGGATAAGATCATCCGCGTATAAAAATAACTTTATCATATAACCCGCCAGTTGAATACCCCCTCCATTGGTTTTGTTTAACCATTCTTCAAGTTTATCAATATATAAACCAAACGGAGTGGGGATAGAGGACATCCCTGTTTGACTCCAATGTCGCCACCAAAGCATTCAGACATACCCTCTCTAGTTTTGATTTTAGCCCTAACTTGCTCATATAGCTTATGCATTGCTTTTCTATAGTCATTTGGAACTCGAAGTTCCTTCTTCCTGATCCATAGTTTGTCCCTGGGCACTGTGTTAAAGGCTTTCTTAAAATCAACGAAGCAACAAAAAGCTTCCCCTCCTTGAGTGCCCCAAACTTTTTTAATGAAGTACCTAAGAGTGATGTAGTGATCAATGGTAGAGTGCCTTGGGCTAAAGACTGCTTGCCTTTTTGCTCTTTTCCCCTCTTTTTTTGCCCAACTACTGATTCTGTATTCTCATGCTTTTGAAAAGTTTTCCAAGAAGAGGATTGACCATAATAGTGCGATAATTAGAAGGATTATTGATATCTTCACTTTTGAATAGAGGGATAACGACACTAGTTGTCCACTCTATTAGAAAGCCTCCTTGAGTGATGATGTTAAAATTTTTTTTGATGTGTGGAGCAAGAGGCTCAATCCCCCACTCTAAAAATTCATCTTGCAGCCCATCAATGTCTTGTGCTTTACCATATGCTAAATTCTTTATACCTTGTTTGATATCTTCCACTGAGAAGAGCTTGATTGATGTGTTAGTAATGGGAGTGGTACCTTTCTCGTGTGGCTATTCATATAGAAGCTTTGCATATTCTAACCATTGGGCATCTATGATATTATTTTCTATATGTTTTCTCTTTTGTTGTAGCTCTCTCCAAAAGACTTTGGGGTTGTGTTTACCCAAAGATATTAATTCTTTCCTTCTTGAGATCACATAATTATCTTTTTTGGATTTTATCAAATTCTCATAAATTTTCTTGCTCTCTTTGCTTGTCTCATTCTCTTTGAGGGATCCTTTTGAATCCTTGCATTCTTTGTCATACCATAGGTTAGTCGGGAAAGTGTTTGATACCCCCTTCTTAGGCTGAGATCTCTTGCAAACCTTTAATGCTTTGTGGATTAAAGGGATCAACATATTGTTGCAAATGCCTTCACTTGCTTCATTGTTTTCCTTGCCTACTATATTGTTTTTTTCCTTCTGAAGGTGTTGTTCAAGGGTAGCAACGAAGAGCTCTTGATTCTCTTGATTCACAAGGATTCTACCTTGTGTATGCGCTTTCCTTTGAGTGTGTTGGCCATGCTCTCCTTGATGGTTGTTTGCAAGAATGCCAAACTTAACAAGGAGAGGCATATGATCAGATTTTAGTTCAATAGGGCAGCCCCCAATATCGAACTCCAACAACCTAGACATAGAACTCTAAGAGTAGATTACATAGTCCACCACACTTTGCCCGTTGTATGTTTTACAAGTGATACCCCTTGACCTTGGATAGGCTCTTATACCATTACAAATAACCATGCCATACAAGCCTCAAAGTCCTAGAAGCTCTGCTCCAAAATGCGTCACACTCCTATTCCCATTTCGAGATGCCCTTTCCCAAGTTTGGTCTTCACTTTCCTCTAGCCATAGAGGATTGTTGTCTCCTCCCTTTTCGCTGCCCAACTGTAGACACTGATTGTTTGTTGTCCCAACATTAAAATCACCTATTAAAATTATTTCCCCTAAAGTGCAAAAAATAGAAAGGGCAAAGTTGTATGCATCCATTTGCTGGTATTTCTTTAGTTTTGTAATTATTTAAACCACCACAAACTTCATTTAATAAGCAGATTTTCTATTACTATTATATTTTTTAAATTATTCAACTATTTAAATTTTATGGTAGCTTTTGGCTTTATTTCATAATTTTATTTTGGATTTTTGTATGCAATGGGCATGGCAATGAATAAACAATATTTCTAGAAATTTCAGACTTATTTTTAACATGAAATTTATACTTGTGGTCTCTGTAAAGGTGTTTTGAATGAACAATATTTTTAGAAATTTCAAAATTATTTTAAAAATGAAATGCATACTAGTAGTTTTTGTAATGGTACTTTGACTCTTGCACTCGATCAATAGTTTTTGTAATGGTACTTCAACTCTTGCACTCAATTAGTAGTTTTTGTAATGGTACTTTAACTCTTGCACTTAATCACTTTGACGCTTGCAAAATTGGTGTTTATGAATTCTTCCGCCAAATTCAACGTTGGTGTTTGAGCATACAGTTTTAGATTCCACATGATATTTGTTGACATTTTCCTACCATAACATCTACAGACAGGGTCCATGCAACTTGGAAAGTGTTAGACACTTGAAAAAACCAGTTCCCAAATTGCATTTTTTTTGCCCCAAAATCCATCAAGAAATCCCACTTGAACCTATAGTTTATAACTGATCATAGATATCTTTCATAGGTTTTCATGTGTTCACCTTTTCAAATACAAGGGAAAAGCCCAAAAAATGACTAAGTCCAAATCTTTCTAAGTGTTTCCTTGTATTTTTCACCTTTGTCAGAGGTCAGAGTTTCGAGCTTCGTTCTTCCGTCCTGCTTTCCCTCTCACTCCGAAATTAGACTCCTTAATTTTTCTAAGTGTTATTCGTTGCAAATTCTTCTAAGTGCTTCAGAGGTTGGAGTTTAGGCCTTTCGTCATCTTTGGTGTTGCGGTTGGAGGGTGGAGGACTTGAAAGCCGAAGTCCGACAAGTTTTCTTCTAAGTGTTTTAGAGGTTAGAGTTCAGGCCTTTGGCTTTTGGTCTTCTTCTTGGCAAGTGTCAGGGAGAAGCCTCGAAGTCTGAAGTCCGACAGGTTTGCTTGTTCAAAATTATTCTAAGTATGAGGCAGACAACAGAGGTCGGAGGTTGGTTCTTCTTCCTTCCTTTGAGGAAGGCGGAAGGTGAAAGGTCTAACGGCCAACCCCCGACAAGTATTATTTCTAAGGCATTCCGCTGTTCCACAGAGCCTTTTTGGGGGGACCCACGATAGGCTTGCAGAACCGCAGGAAGCTGCGAAGTGGGTGGCCATGATGTCATGCATAATGGTGAAGGCCCGGGGGCCGAAGTCTGCCTAAAGTTTGAAAATTTTACTAAGTAAAGTAGACTTTGGGGGTCAGGGTTATGATGTTCTCTATTCTTCCAAGTAGGCGAAACAACGAAGGCCCGAACACTGAAGTTCGATAGGGCCAGTGTTGAAAATTCTTCTAAGTGTGTCGGAGGTCGGAGGTCAGAGTTCGGGCTTCTTTCCTTCTGCCTTCTTCATAAGAAGATGGAAGGAGGAAGGCCTGATGACCAACCCTTGATGCCTTCATATCTATACATAGGTGGGGTCGGGGCTTCCTTTCTCTTCCAGATGTTGTAAGTTGCAAGGCGGAAGGCCCGAGCTCCGAAGTCCGATTTGTCGGAGCTCAACTTCCTGGCCTTCCTTGTTCTTTCAAATGCGTCAACAACTTCTCGGATCACCATAAATGCGAAGTGGGTGGCCAAAATTATTGTTTTTAATGCGGTTGGTGGAGTTGGTGGGGGTTTCCCTCCCATTTTGCCCTCAGATCGGATTTACTCATGCTATAAATAGAAGATCAAAGTTTTTTTCAAGGGGTTGGTCGCTGAACCAATTGTCTGGTCTAGAATTGCCTAAGGAGGATTTTAGGGCATCAAATCATGCTGGTTAGGTCTACAAGTGAAGGGATGTATCCAATAGAGTGTAGGAAGGATATGTAAAGCAGATCTGTATGCATTGGTATGTCTCCATGGGAGTTTGTAATGATTTTGGCGAATGTATAATCACAGTTGTATGTTTTCCCTTGCCACATTTGCTGGCATGATTGTAATAGATGTTTGGAGATGTGTGACAACATCTAAGTTAATAAAAGGCTTTGTATTTTCCATCCTTTTGTTGCATAGGAATCATTGTAGTTCTCTTTTGGATTATTAAGTATGTCCATTGCATGAAGATCCATCTATGATGTATATGTGAATATATGTTTAGTTCTGTTGATCCCTTGCTGTATATTTTGTTTCCTCCTTGTATTCTATGACTCAGTTGCCTAATGGAGTAGGCACCGGTCCATATTGGGGATGGATCAATCATCTTTTCAATCAAACCCTCATCCTGTTAGTTGTAGGAGTAGGAGTAGGTTTAATTTAGGTTGTAGGAGTAGGAGTAGGTTTAATTTAGGTTCTACATGCTGTTCATGATTCATTATAATAACTAGGGATAAATCTGAAGCAATGCAAAACTGTTTTAATCATTTGTGAATCATGAACATGTATACCTGTACTATGTATCTTGTGTATTCAAAGTTAAGTGGAGTCATCTCAAGGAATGTAATGAAGTTATATTTGGGTGCAAATACCTAGTGCAGTAATCAGCTTAATCAGAGGCCTGTGCAGCCAGTTTGTCTTGACCTAGTGACAACTTTGGGGGTCAAGTGTACATTGGGTATGGCTATGTTAGTTTATTTGTGTTTTATTTCATGCCTCTAAGAATATCCCTCGTAGGTTTAGCTGAGCTTGAAGTGTAGAGGAGCATACCCACTCCTATAGTGTCATGACTCAATGTTTTCCAATTAAAGATTGGAAAGGTTCGATAGATCTCATTGCATTCACATTCCATCCTTGAAAGACACCAAGAATCTGCCCAAGATCATTACAAGAGAAAAGGACAAAATAGAGAATAAGACAGATTAATGATGACTCAACTCAATGAGTCAACACCCATTGAACTAAGACAATTGTATTACCACACAAGGCGGACGAGTATAGAAGAGGAGCGATCAAACTTCAAATATGCAGCTGTTGCGATATTCCCTTATCATGCATATTTGATGAAGACAGTTGAATATATAACTACCTCAGATTAAGGCCTCAAACAATGTCGTCGACTAAGGAGAAGATATTATAATGAATTAAATTTGATATAACATCATAAATGGATATGCATGGTTAGAAATAACTAACACATTCATATTAAGTAATGAATAGAAGGGATCGATCATATTGTGTTAAGAGCCTAACTAATAATTGATTAACAAAGATGACTTTAAAGGAAAGGTGGCGATCATTATGAAGCAGCACATCCATTCGAATGGATCCAAATATAATATGAAGGTCGATGGATGTAAGAAAAGATACAGGGAGAGAAGCCTTTGAAATACTTAAACAAGGAATATTCTCAATTATCTCTACCAACATAGCCAAAAGAATAATAATATATGCTGATCTGGTCTTAAAGAGAAACATCATACCACTTATTTCAATCGCAGCAAACATTGACGTATCAAGGATTTATCAAGCAATCAAGCATATTCTTCAATCATTCGATCAACATCAGATTTACAATTAAAGAGCTATAAACATTGTAATTCAGAGACCATATAA
The DNA here is from genome assembly GCA_027924645.1 of Cunninghamia lanceolata. NCBI lineage: Eukaryota > Viridiplantae > Streptophyta > Pinopsida > Cupressales > Cupressaceae > Cunninghamia > Cunninghamia lanceolata. The sequence continues at coordinate 5,464,938 of BSBN01000071.1, read as the reverse complement.
GTAGCAAATAAGAGCCATTATCAAGAGCAAATCTCAAAGCTGATTTCATTACTCATTCTTCACCATATTTAAATATATCAATATCGACGACCCAGCAGAGGCTATCATCATTAATGCAAGAGAAGAAGTCTGTCATACATTCGGCCATCTATCATTTGGATCGAACAAGCCTTGATCCGCATTTTAATATACATATTCAACAGGTACATCATTACATTCGATGCTTCTTTGTATTTTATGATTCTTAAAGCTTGATTCTATAATATGTGATCTTAGATGAATAAATGTATTATAAGGAAAGTACTGTAACTTATATGCAATCAGTCATAATAGTGTAATAATATGTTGTACACATTAACCTCATATGGGAAAGAGTGAGAATGAAATGCCTAAGAGGCCATTCATGGGTATATAGAGGCCTTTGTCACATGTTGATACTAAAGGTATCCATAGTGCAAAGGATAGCAATCACATAGAGGCCTTTGTCATATGCTGGTACAAAAGGCACCCATAGTGCAAAGGATAGGTGATATAGTGGCCTTGGTTACAATGGTGCAAAAGGCATCATAAGTACCAAGGAATCTTATAGAGGCCTTGATTCTAAGAGTACAAAAGGTACTACTTGAGTCTAAGGATAGGAGATAGAGCCCCATGGTGGATAGTGGCAAGATTCATCTCATCTCTCTCATATGATGGTAATGACTAACACATGAGAAAGAGATAAAAAGTGTAAAATATATATTGATAGAGATCATGACATTAATGATAGAGAATGTGAAATATCATGATAGAGAATATGAAAGACATATTGATAGTGAACTTAAGAGGGAATATGTGAAATACATATAATGATAATGATCATAAGATTAGTGATAGAAAATGTGTATCGAAAGTAATTATAAGATTATGAATAGAAGATATGAAATGATAATTGATGTTGATCATAGAAATTATAAAGGCAATGTTCTTATGTTCTTTGAATATTTCATATATCTATTGCTATAAATGAAATCAAGAGGGTTTAGGTACTAATGTTCTCTTTTTGCAAGTTGAAATTTGTGAACAAGGTAGAGAAATTGACTTGTGACAAGGGGACATTACATGTAGGTTGTCCAGAATCACCCATAACTTGTTGATAAACCTCTTTCAGTCACCTTGACGACACCCTTGGCCTTGGTGGTTGTGAAATGTTTTAGGGTTTTGGGTTGTAGTTATTTTGGGAGTCAACATTTTGGCACTGTTGCCAGGGAGGATTTGAAAAGACAAACATTTTGAAGACCCCTATTTGTAGCCATTGCTAGGTGCAGTTTGTTGTTGTGTGTAAGTTGGTAGCCCATCAACTTACGCCAACATTTTGGCACTGTTGTCGGGGATGAGTAAAATGCTGGGTTATAAAAATTTGAAGACTACTGGTGCAAGCTGAACCCAGAATCAATTTTGGCCTTGAAGATCAGTCACACTTCAAGGAATTCCTCTTTGGAAGAGGTGGCAACTCTGCTGTCAAAGAACATAAATTTGTTATTGTTGTACCCTAGTTGCTATTGGTGATTTGAAAGCTCCATCTCAATATACAACAGCAGATGAAATAAAAGGTACATGATTTTTTTCCTAACCTTTGAAGTTTGTTGTTCCTGTCATGCTGAAGGAACAAATTTGTATGCCACAGTTTTTTGCCCTACATTTTAGGATGTTTTAGTCATGGCCCATTGGTATGAGCCTAGATGCCCTAGGGATGATATGTCATCTGAGTCTTCATATGTATTAGACCCTAGAAATTACATTGGAGTGGATTCCCATGACCATCCTAGAAATACATTTTCTAGTCATGGCTCTGCATGTTATGCAAACCAAAATCTATCTGAACCCATGCAAAATTATAATGACTTAGCAGTCTAGTAGTATGAAATTGAAAAGACCAAACAACTGTTGGGTCATTATTACAGTAAGAAGAAGAAACAACAAATCAGATTAGGCTGCTAGAATCTAGGCCGCAGTCTAGTCCCCCTCCTAATGTTCCCATTTGCTCTGTTCCTCGTCCTCCCCCTATTGCAAATGAAAATACTTACAGATAGCTGGACCTCTCATGGGTCAGTTATGAACAACAATCCATGCCTAAAAAGATTTATTATGAAATGCCTTTATTTGATGGGTGTGAGGTTTATGATAGGAAGGCACACATTGAAGCATTTTCAGATTTCATGGACAAGTTCCAGTTTGAAGATAAAGATATGTTGATGAGATTTTTTGTGAGATCTCTATGTGGAGTAGCACAGAAGTGGTTGGTTCGTTTCCCTGACCAACATTTTGCCTCCTGGGATTAGTTGGTGGCTGCATTCGAAGATTTTGCAAATAGTCTAGACCTTGTGTTCGTTATCAAAGAACTAGAAGATATTAGAAGGAAGGAAGGAGAATCTAGCATTGAGCTCAGCCACAGATTTGTGGTTGCCCTTTCTCACATCCCAGATAATTTCATACCTGATCTTCCTATTTGTATTGACATGTATTCGAGTGCTTATGATGTTGCCTTAAGCCCATTTTCTATATGAGAAGAGTTCAGTTTAATGAGTATGCAACAAGCATACCTGTTCATTGATTATGTTGATAGAGTTAAGAGGGATATGAGTGAAAAATCTCTATCCTCATATGCAAACATGACTAATAATGAACAAACTGTTGTAGACAACAAGGATGTGAATGCTTCATGTGATCCAGACATAATATCAGATGATAATTGTGTAGTTAGAAGGGTAGAAGTGGAAGGTGCTAGTGTAATGTATGGCAGTGATGCAGATGATGAAAGTAGTGAATGCACCAACATTCTATTGGATAGTTCATCAAGCAATGATGATAGATATGATGATGATTTCCAGCCTAACATTGAGGCATGTGGCCTAGTGAACAATGAGGATGTTGTGTACATAAGTGAGCAACAAGTTGAATTAGCTTGTAAAGTTGATTATGAAGGCTGTGCACAGGTAAATGAAGTGGACAGTGAGCAAGGCATTTGTTTCTTTTTTGATGTATTGCCCTCCTTTGTTCACGTATGTGATGAGGTAGTCAGTGGTTGTTTGCATGAAGAAGATGTGGAGGTGGGTGCACATGTTGATAACCGATTAGAGATAGTTGTTGGTGCAACCATGGAGTTTTAGTGTGAAGAGCTTGCCCTGGAATGTGAAGATGGTGATCATGTGGATGCATATGAGAACCTATTTCTTTGGTGCAAGGTATGTTCTCTTCCTCATGCAGAGTGTGCTTCATCTTAGCCACAAGGAAATATAATAAGAATGAATGTGGAAGAAGTGTGTCATTAGTCTGTTTGTAGCAGTGAATATGACACAACAAGTTACTAAGGTGGACATAAAACAGAGACAATTGGAAGAACATGGTTCTTCATTTGAGGTGTCTCATGATCTTATTTTATGTGCTGATGTTTTGAATTGTGGCCTGAGTCATGCTTATGATTCAGAAGTTGAAGGTTGTAGCAACACATATGAAAGTTGTGTTCAAGAGCTTGATGGAGTTCCAAATGAATATGAATGCTTCCATTTTGATGTGGAAAATTTGTTAGCTTTTGAATGTGTTGGTGTTGTAGTTGAGGTTGAGTCCTTTATATGGGACATTGATGTGAATGAGCGGCAAGGTGTGTTCATACTTGAATTTCAATAGACGACAACCCAACTCGAAGGTATACCTAAGCTAGAGTCTTTCTAGTTTGTTCTATAAGATGAAGTGTTTTCTCTTGTGGATCAACAGTGCATTCAGGCACAATTTTCATTGCCATGTGAATTGGAGGTGTTTTCTTTTTCCCTCAATTTGCATGAAAAGGTCAGCAAAAGTAGTAAGGTTGCAATTGGTGATGGAGATTCACTTCCATCCATGTCTTTATTCACTGACCTGAACTTTGATTTCTCACCCCTTGTTGTTGAGAACAAATATGATGTAGAATGGAATAGGTCAAACACCTGTTTCTTATGGTTGCCATGCAACAGTAATTTCATTGGTAAGGCTAGCCTTGGCTTCATAAACATTTGTTATAGATTGGTGCATGCTGAAGGCCATTTTCAGTTGTTGTAGTTGGGTGAGAAGTGCAATATTGGTTTGAGGGAGATCAACTCTTTCATCTAGCTTGTCTTTGATAGAGGCAAGTAGGTTCATTTACTTGGTGCAGGTTGGACCTGCAAAGTGTATAAATTTTGAATACAGTCAACTTTCCTTTTGTGCCCCCATGCTTATGACTGTATGCCTTGTAAATACATCCCGTGTTTTTCCCTTGTGTGTTTTTTTACCTTTTGGTTTGCCTAGAGATAGCTGGTTCTCACTGTGACATTGCTTGTCACACATTCCCAACCAGAGCCAGTGTTGACACCTGAAAAAACCTGTTCCCAACTTGCATTTTTTTGGCCCCAAAATCCATCAAGAAATCCCACTTGAACCTATAGTTTATAATCAATTAGAGATATCTTTCATAGGTTTTCATGTGTTCGCCTTTTGAAATACAAGGGAAAAGCTCAAAAAATGACTAAGTCCAAATCTTTCCAAGTCTTTCCTTGTATTTTTCACCTTTGTCGAAGGTTGGAGTTTCGAGCTTCATTCTTCCGTCCTGCTTTCCCTCTCGGCTCTGAAATTAGACTCCAAAATTTTGCTAAGTGTTATTCATTGCAAATTCTTCTGAGTGCTTCAGAGGTCGGAGTTTTGGATGTTGGAGTTTAGGCCTTTTGTCCTCTTCGATGTTGCAGTTGGAAGGTGGAGGAACTGAAGACTGAAGTCCGATGAGCTATTTTTCTTCTAAGTGTTTCAAAGGTTAGACTTTGGGCCTTTGGATTTTGGTCTTCTTCGTGGCAAGTGTAGGGGAGAAGCCCTGAAGTTTGAAGTTTGACAGGTCTGCTTGTTCAAAATTATTCTAAGTATGAGGCTGATGGCGGAGTTTGGAGGTTGGCTCTTCTTCCTTCCTTTGAGGAAGGAGGAAGGCGAAAGGTCTGACAACTGATCCCTGACAAGTATTATTTCTAAGGCATTTTGCCATTATGCGGAGCCTTTTTGGGGGACCCACAACAGGTTTGTGGAACCGCGGGAAGCTGCGAAGTGGGTGGCCATGACGTCATGCATAATGGTGAAGGCCTGGGGGCCGGAGTCTGCCTAAGGTTTGAAAATTTTACTAAGTAAAGAGGACTTCGGAGGTCGGGGTTATGATCTCTATTCTTCCAAGCAAGTGAAATAGCGAAGGCCTGAAGGCCGAAGTTTGACAGGGCCAGTGTTGAAAATTCTTCTAAGTGTGTCAGAGGTTGGAGTTCGGGCTTCCTTCCTTCTGTCTTCTTCATAAGAAGACAAAAGGAGTGTAATGTCCCCATTTTTGGAATGGTCGCCATTAGGGTTGATTTGGGCCTTCACCTCATTTCGGGACATTTGGAGGATATCATGAGCAATGGAGATGACTTGTCACATTAGTATTTTGTCTTCAGTGCATTCATCAGGGATGTGGAGATTTGTCTTCCTCGAGGTCAGCCATTTGGAGGGCCTTTCATATGGATTTATGTTAGAGGTTTAGGCTTCATATGTTGTATGGATGCTATCACTTCATCTTGGATGCTTTCATGTGGATGCTTTGTCATGATCACATGGTCATGAATATTATTATTCATATTGGGTGACTTGACATCATCATGGAGATTAGTACTCATCTTGGCCCATTCAACTTCAACATGGATACTACTATTCACCTTGGGCGAAGAACATGCTATTCACATGCCTCTCCTAGGCACTCATTGAGAGATAATTATATTTCCTTGTCTAGTTGGTGGAATAAAATAATAATTAATTATTACCCTTGGCGGCATCTTTTGCTATTCTCCTAATTCATATATTCAATTTGAATTAGGTGGTTCCTTGGGAAAGGGTACACTACATGGGTCGACCCTCTTGGAGGAAATCTAATAATTCAAATGTAATACATTGCCCAGATCAACCATGAGGAAGATGAGACAAGTTGTGTATATATATACTAGTTCATTTGGCATTGCAAATCATATCATTCAAGCATCTATTCTCATACAACTTGGAGAGGGATCTCTAGAGAAGGATTGTGGGACGAAAACCTCACTATCCTAGGAGAATTCCATCATGGGAATTCACTTGCACTTAATTGTTTTGAAGCAGAATAGCAGATTTGTTTGAAGAACATTTTGTGGCACTTCTTGGAGAGGATTGTTCATCATTTGGGAGGAAGATTGCCCTAGAGTGGAGCGCCTCACCCTGGAGAAGAGTGAATCATATTGGGAGTGGAGCGACCATCACCTTGAGGTCTTCTTTGGTTGCTAGGGTTTGGTCAAGAGTAGATTTCATCACAATAGAGCTGTTATCACTAGGAATTACACCCGTATGCAAGGCTGATGAAGCACTACAATTCCATGTAACATGGGACTAATTTCAGGTTGTGGGCGCCCCATGACAAAATTAGACCTCCAAATTGTGGGCTAGTTCCCTTCAAGTGTTCTATTGAGATGTATGTTTTTACTATTTTGGAAAAGGGAAGAAAGAAACTAAATGAATGCTAAAGGTAAAAATGGTGATGCACCTGATTTGGATAAAAATAATGTAATCTGATTCACAATGTTTACCTAGAAATCTGACTTTTACACAATCTAGACTTGGCATAAATGTCACATAAGTGATTCAAAGGAAGGTTTGAAAACATGTTTTTATGAAGGAAATGTTTTTTTCACAACACAAAAGACTATTTCTGGTTAACACAACCTAAGACCTGTGATGAATATATGCTTAATGCTTCAAGCAAGGAAGTGAGACAATAATTTTAAAGGTTTAATAATAAAACACAACAAAATTTCATCAAAATCACTTCACTAATAGCACTAAAAGGAAAGGTAATTTAACTGATTTCAAAGAAATAAAGGAAAGTTTTGCAAAGAAGACAAAAGTATAACCTGTAACCTGCCGATCTCTCAATAAAACTGTAAAAAATAAGCTACAGGAATTCTCCAATCTATCTGAATCAGAATGAGAATCAAGAACTAGCAAAAACAAACTTTTGCTTTACAATATATAGGTTTGCTCTCTCCAAGAGACATGCAAAAAATATGGACTTGCAGATAACTGCCTCTAAAAAAATTGTTCATGAGCAACCTCCAAAATCCTCAAAATTAGGGTCTAAAACTGCCACAAATTGAGCAAAAATAGCTCCAATTTGGGCCTCTCCATATGCTTGACCCAAAAGTTGACCAAGAACCCTAAAAATACTCCTAAAAAATCATGCAAAACCTCTTAGGTGTCCTAGTTAACTCAACTAATCAATTTGCATGATTTTGCATGAGCAAAAATTGATTGTGAGTAAATAATAAAGTAATAGAATAATTACTTCATTATTGGTTACAATTTGTTCTATTTTTGATTTTACAACTTGTGGAAAATAATAAAGTAATTTAGAAAATATTACTTTATTATTTATTTACAATTAATAACTTTGTAAAATCATGCATGATTAGAAGAAAAAATATCACTCCTTATCACTCCAATTATACTTGCCTAATTTGCATGATATGAGCACAAATAAGACTTTGAAGAAAAAAAAACTCCTTATACCTCCATGTGAGAAAAAAATCCCCATTTTGCATGATTTACACATTAAGGCAAATTTTTTTTACACTTATCACTCCAATATCAATGAGAAAACATTATCTTCTCTTTGCAAGATAAAAAATCTTAAGTCACTCCATGCATCAAAATACTCCATGCACAAAATAGTATGCATAAACATCCTTATGACTCCCCTTTGATGCCCTAGTGCATATTATATTTTTAAGCCACCTTATATCTCCATATGCAACTTAAAATCAAGAAAGAAAATCAACAACTCCATGACTCCATCATTGCACCATTGTCTGTCACCATGCTCTGTCCTCATGCATGCCATGTCTAAAATCATACTCCTCTTGGCTTTGTTTGCCACCATGCATGATCAAGAAGGATCCTTACCTTTGGATGTTTTGCAAAAAGACAAGGAACTTGATTAGCATGTGTATCTTTGACTATGTTATTTATTCGACCACCAAGGAATTTTAAATAGTTTATAAGGCATGAAGCCTTTCTTTCTCATCATACGACCCTTCTTGACTTGATAAAAATCAAGTCTTAAGCATTGTCGGTCGGCCACTCCATGCTATGATGGTTAGGATCTTCAAGAACAAAGTCTTGACCATGGGCACTTCTTGGATAAGGTAATTATTTGTTTTTGTGAAGTCAAAAATCACACTTGAGAAAATAATCTTCGAACAAAAGCAAAGAGATAACCCTAAAACTGCTCATTCTTCATTTGGCATACTCTTCATTTTCTCTGCAACTGCATTATGCCGGCTTAGGGTTTGAATGCCTCCATCATATCTTTGGTCTTTACTCCCTTCCATGTCATCTCTTGGTTGAATCTTTGGAACTCTGCATCATAAGGAAGAAGGTAATACAACTTGAGTTTCATATGAGGCATTTTATTGATATCTGTAGCTTTATTTCTCTTTAATGGCCGCGGCTTCCTTCCTCTTTCATGGCTCTCTCCATCATTGAGCATTCTTTAACACCTTCTTTCTTCTTTCTGTATCTTTTCTCTTTGCAACTCTTCACCTATTCTTGAAAGCTTAAGGCTATTGTGAGGCCGTGGAAAAATCTCTCTTCCTATCAGCAAAAATGAGGTAAACACTTGTCATCATTCCTCTTCTGTAGCTTCTTTTGTCTCTTTTTACAGTTTGAAGAATGACAAGGGCTGTATGTATACATGGGTATTGCATTTTTTGGCAAAAAAAATGTCTTGTCTCTATTGGCCATGCCTGTATATGTTTCTTTTATTCCTAATTTGGCTGTAGGTGCAAAAAAATTGAGGGTTTGAGATCTTGAGATGAGGGTTTGTTATCTTCTTGTATTTTCAAGGCCTCCACCTTGTCACGGCCATGCTCCATCTATAAGTCGGCACCAAATTGTGGTAGACTGTTGAGGGTTTGTAAGTTTTGAAACTAGGGTTTCAACCCTCCTTGCACAAAACTCCTTCACATTACCACGTCCATTCTCTTTCACTGTTATCTCTCTCTTTTGACTGTAAGTGAAGAGAAAAAAAAACAAGGGTTGAAAATTGTATACATTTTATCATGAATTCTTCTGGCATGGCTATGACTGTATTTCCTCTCCGTCTAAAACCTCTTGACTGTGGGTGCAAAAAATAGCACTAGGGTTTGATTTTCTGTCAAGGGTTTGCTCTTTCTTTTAGACGAGTGTATATTTTAGCATGAGCAATCTCTCCTGTATAACACCTTCTTGACTGCACTTTCCTGTAGGCAAAAGCACTAAGGGTTTAAGTATTAATAAATGGAATTTCTCTTTGCTTCACACAGAACCTTCTCCTCCTACTCCATGTAACTGTCATGGCTTATGATGATGATACTTTATCTTATTGGCTTTCCCACTGTAGCTACTGGGTATAATAGCAAGTCTTTTGATATTAAAAAAAATAACTATTATTCATATGACATCTCCATCTTATAGCTGTACTTTGATACTTCTGGAAGGCTCTCCTGTTGCACAAATAGCTTCTTTAGCTTATTTGTATATTAAAATCTTGTATCTTCTTTGCCTGTTAACTGCAAGATGATGGACTGTTTGTCATGTGTGATGATCACCTGAAATGTATACTGTCTTTGTTGCATCTGGTTTCTACTATAGCATAGATATCATGTTATCTTCTCCTGCTGTCTGTGGAATTCTTAAGGTACTCCTGTAGCATAGATAACATGTTCTTATCTCTCCTTGGCTGTCTGTTGTATTTTTCAAATACACCCATAGCTGTCCTTGTGCATATTGATTGCTTATCTTAGGATTTGGATTTCATAGTAGCATATCTATCAAGCATTCTTCTTTATTTATAGAAACTGTTTACTATGACTGTATCATGATAGAATAATGGCATATAAGAAAGAGACTGCCTACCTTGTGAATTGTCAATGACCAATACTGTAGCATCTTCTTCTGCTATTTCTCCTTCATTATTGACTGCACTCCTGTAGATGGATATGGCAACCATGATCTACTCTGACTATTTCTTGCTTGTATAAGCCACTTTATTGATCCTGTTCCGATTGTCCATGGTGAAGGTGATTGTACTTGTCTTTGTTCTTGCAATGTATCTTTCTTTATGGCATTTGTTGACTGTATCATGGTATCACTATAGCTCTAAGGTGTATGAGATAAGGCTTGTTTGATCAATACAATGATGAGATACATGGAAACCACCTTGTCATCTTTGGGCTGTGGCATTCCTGTCACTCCACTGTGCTTAATGTATTTCTATCCTTCTGTTCTAGACATGACTGTCTCTTGCTTCTGAATTTGTAGTTGACTATTATGTCAGTGATGATATATGTATGTTGCTCCTAGCTTGTTCTTCTTATAAGATCTCTGGTACTAAGTGACAGTCTTTATCATTTAATGAATGCTCTTCAGAGAGCACGTTGTATGCATTTATCATTTGTATCTTGGCCTCTAGCATGTGACTGCTACACTTATCTCATATATCCTTTTGAGGTTTTCCTTTTTGACAGTCAAGTTGGCATAGTGTATATATGATTGTCTTGCCTTGGATGCTGTCTCATCTGCTGTTCCATGTGGCATTTTGCTTGACTCTCTCTATGACACTTGCAACTTGAATGTGATATAACTGTTAAACTTTGATCATCTTTAACAATATGAAAACAATATGAGAAATACCTGGTATAGAGTGCTGCTTCATTTTTGAAAACTAAGACCTATCTGCTCCACTTGAACTGTTTCATCTTTACCTCCTTGTACCTTGATGGTTTGAAGTTTTGAATACCTATATCATGTCACTTACTTCTTACTCTTTTATCATAATGAGATGATACCTTCACATGATTTATTCTGCAACTTGTTCAAATGATACATAAGTTCTTGTATCTTTCTTTATTTTGTCTCTCTTCTCTTTATCAGGCACAATAATCTGAAAACTTGTATCATATCCTTGTACTATGAATGCACTCTGTCAGTTGCTCTTTATTAGCTGTGATGAAATAAATACATGCATTCATAATGATACTGTACCTTAGATGACTCCTGTAGCCTGGATGACTATAATATGATTTTTGCATTTTGTTTTTGTCAATCTTGACTTAGTCATGTTAATCTGATTTGCTCCAATCAACTATAATAATGTCATGATGACATATCCTTTTTGCAAGTTGATTAGATGATGCATGATATAGCTTAGAATGATGCATCCTGTCTTTTCTGATACTCTTTTCAAAAAATGAAAAGAAACATGTTGGACTCAAACCCTTGTGGGAGCCACATTTAATCCACATGTATATTTGTCTTCAAATCAACAACAAAACTTGTCCTATACTTACATAGTGAACAAACAAGTTAGCATAAAAAAGTACCTGATAGCATTGATTGATATTCTTCATGATTTCTTCCTGATTTGTGTCATATATTTGATCTGATTTCTCATCTGAATGCATGATATGATAAGTAGATGTCTCTATTTGATAAAGGCATGTGATAACTTTAAACATCCGGAGCACTAACAGGGTTGTCTCCAAAATTTTGCAGGTTCAACTGATGATGGCTTGGAGTGAAGATTGAAAGATGAAGACTTGAAGGCTGACAACAGTAATCTCCATCATCAGGCAATGATGGATGTTTAAATTTATCATGTGTTCATTTCTTTTCCTTTTATCAAATAGATGCATAGCTTGCATGTCTGCAATTGCTCAGTCTAGTTACTCCCATAGCTTGTGTGGGACACATTTGAACACTTCTTTTAAACATGACTAGTTAATTTCTCTTATGCATATGATGTATATGTATTTCCTTTTTCAATCAATGCATGAGATAAAATAACAGATACTTGAATGTATGTTCAAAACATGACATGAAATAATAGTGCAATACAAAATATCTTTCTTTCTCTATTAAAAAATGATTAACTGTATAATCAATTTAACTTATAACACCTGAAAGATCAAACTATGTAGAACAACTGTATCTCCTTGAATGTTTAATTTCTTGACAACTTATTTTGTTGTCATGAGAACTCATCAGTCTTGATTAGACTAATGGGTTATCCTGACAACTGGATATCCTTCACTACTCTTTCAAGGCATCAACTGTTCAATGAATGCATAACTTTGAAGTTTTCTTTTATCCCTTCTAAACAATTACTCTTAGGTCCAACTAATTTTAAGTGTGAACAAAAAATTAGTAACATTTCTGGTGACCTCTCAGGGGTGTTTTCCTGCTAAACAGTTTAGAACCAGTAGCCTAGCCTTTCCATTGGGCATAGAGTCATTTCTGCCTTGAATTTAGAGAAATTCTGCAACTCATACTAACTGAAAACAACAGCAACAACTAAATGAAAATTGAAACTAAAAATTGATTTGCCTAAAACAAAACCAGCAACATGTGCAAAATCACTTCTTGGAACTGAAATACTGAATTGAAATTCTACCTACCCTACACTAACTAGCCAAAGGTGCCGGTCAAACAAATCCATTAACTGTTTGGTTGAAATAAATTCCCTTCCTCAACAGGGAACATAGATTCACATACTTATGAGTAGCTAAAATTTGATGAAGTACAAGAAAGTACTAAATAATTTGCTGCAATACTTGGTAAAGAATGTAGAAAATTTGACTCACCGGCTGAACGTGATCATGCAAACATCTGTCATGTGGTAAAAGGATGATCTAATTTTGCTGCTCTGAGGCTGAATTCTGCTCTGTGGGTACATTAGCAATTTGTATCTTCCTTTTAAGCTCTCTGTCAGCCAGATCCCTGATTAGACAGCCTCTAGCAATGATAAAATTTTGGCTAATGATTCCGATGTCCTGATTCAGATCTACTTTCCTGTTTTCCCTTGTAATGTCAATCTAATTTGAAAGAGTTAGCTGAGATGAAGTAATGTTTACCTTCTTGATCTAAATAGACTGATCACCTATTGCTGACTCACATAGCATCAGATCATTATCTATGTTAGAACAAAAATCCTCTATAATCTCAGAAAACACACTCTCATCTAATTGATATTGCTACATTGAAACTATCCGAGCTTCTTTGGTATGTCGTTTAGAAGTTTCATCCTGCATGATGTGCTGCCATATCAACTCTTCCTTAATGGTTAATGAATCACCTTCTTCTGTCAGAACAACTAATAACTCCTCAAAATTATCAGGTTCCTGAAAGCTATTAGGAACAGGTGATATAATATCTGATTCCAGCTCCAAACTCTTAGTATTCTTATGACTGTCTTCATTCTGCTCTTGGTAAATTAGTAGATTGACACAATTACTTGCATCTTCTAGCTGTCCAGTTGCTTCTATCTATGTTATGAGCTCTTCATCGGGCTCAATAAAAGAAGGCAACTGATTAAATAAAAAGACCGAGTTCTCTGATTTTCAGTTCAATAGGACTTATCATTGATGCTGTTTTTGGTATGATCAATAGTTAATTCAGCCTTTTTAGATGTTTATTTACAAATACTTGGTGACTCTATCTTTCTGGTTTGATAGATCAGACCTTTTGAATGAATAGACATGTCTTTCCTTCATCGAAGTATGTCATATCATCCAACATATCATGAAAATACTGCTAAACCTTCATCTTATCAGCCATATCAGATCAGCCATACTTTTGGTTTCATTCCTAATTCCTTTGATTTACAAAGAAATTAGCATGCTCAACATGTTTGCCTCCCACCCACCCCTACTCATCCTTCATATCAGCAATTACATGTCCAAAATTAATTCCAAGAGGTTAGGGATATAAAGAACAACATGAGTGGTATCAATGATACATTGTTAGAAGTCATAAGGAAGCTAAAAGAGTTTAGGAGGCAACAAGAGTATCAACAACAACAAGAAGAGATGGATTATCAGGCCTATCTCCATAAGTAGGAATTACAGGTGCAAAGGATACAATTCCAAGAAGATCTTGCAAGACAGATTGCAGTAAAAGAGGCACAGATGAAGTATTTGCTTACATAGATACAAAAGTAGAACATCTAGATAGCTGCATTCATTCTGGATCACCCTTCTCAAAATGAGGTTAGTAGATATCAAGTTTCAAGTTTCAAGAATTCTGATTGTAATCAGGAACCTATTTACATTCAAGATCAGTCTATTAGTCCTCAGTTTCTGTCGTATCAAGTACCTGAATCAAATCATCAGGGTTTTGAACAAGTATGGCAGCCTTCCTATACCAAGTACCCTGATTATAGAATACCAAGTTTTATCAAAGCTACCTCTTCCATACCAATACAAAATTAGGAAAGGGAAGAAGTAGTGATAAAACTTGAACCAATCAAAATTCCAAGTTTTAACTAGGAAAAATCAGCAGTGGTGCAAGATGTTTCTGCTGTTTTTACTATACCTCCAGCTGAAAATAAGCTTAAAGCATATGAAAAGGATGATAGTTCAAGTTTGATACCAAATCCTTTACATTTTGATTCGTTCGAGAACTTTTCTAATGCTGTTTACAAGAGAAACGAAATCAGGTCACAAATATTGGAAGAGCAAATTCCCAGTGATAACAAGAGCAACAAACCTAATTGTGGCAAGCCTCTTGTTAGGCGAATTGCATCAACAGTTACGGTTTTGACCCTACATATTGAAGCACCACTATTTGTAAGCATTTGTCAATGATTCCATGGTATGTACAAGATGGAATATAAGTTTGAGTTGTAATTTTGATTTACATTTGGTATATTGGTCTTCATATTCTCCATAACTTATAGCAACAGACTTATGGATATGTAATTGACATAGTTAATGTGTAATTCATGGTGGATATCACTTATATGATTGGGCAAATCTTTTAGTGTGGTTGTGTTGATGTTTAATATGTTTTATGGTAAATACATGCAATTATTTCAATTCTGATTTTGAAGCAGAACCAGGGTTAGGGAAAAATTATAAAGTGCAAAAGTTTTAGGGCATAAATGAGAAAAATTAATTTGGAAAGCCCAAAAATCCAAACTAGGGCAAAATATCCCCATTTGGAATATTATAGTGGTATTAGAGCCTTGATCCTGCCAGCCTGCAGGTTATAATGGAGAAAATATGGAAGATTCTCAGAGAGATAGAGGAAGAAAGGTGAAGCTTGAAAATGTTCCCATCTCAATACATGGATATGGATCAAGGCAACCATGGCTACACGAAGAATGATGACTTTCACATATTGGGCCAGCCGATTCTCATAAACGATGAACCTCAAGAAGCGACTTTGGAATTGAAGGACATAATGGAGGTAAAGGATGACTATGGAATGAATACATCTATGCATGTTGAAGATTGTGCCCCAAGCCCTAAATAGGACAAAGCCAACAATGCACTTCAACCCTATGAAGATAAGATTGAAGAAGGTGCTACCATGAAAGAGGAAGGTTTACTTGTGGATAACTTGCATCCTATAAGCCATTGTGAGGGTTTGGGTGAAGAAGCATCATACATTGCAAAAGACAAATACCTAGGGTTTCATAATGATCATACAAAGGAAGGACATGATATCATAGAGATTGCCAAACCTACAAGGTCGAATCAAGCCATGGAGAAAGATCATGAGGTAGAAGACTCAACCTACTACTTTGATGGAGGAGGTGACAATGAAGAAGCTGACTTGTGGAGGCATGATCGGGGTATGTTGCATAAAGACCTTGGGTTCCATAAGCCACAACACTTGGAGGAGCAATTGAAGACAAATGGAGGTGAGCCTATGATTGCACTAAATCATTCTGATCATGTTCATAAAGCAATGGCAGATTTGTGTTGGATAACCCTAGGGAGGAGTGGACACTTGGAAGAAGATCTCTACCTCGTTGGGTTTCAAAGGCTTCAAGAGGCCATGGCTATGGTGAAGGACAACTAATTGCATCTACTTGCGGATATAGATCATCTATTCAAAATGTACGAGATATATGTTGGTGTTTTCAGAAGAGAGGAAGATAGAGTGGATGAGCTCACATTGGAGCTTGAGGACACCATGGATTCTTTGAAGAAGCTTCATTGGGAGTTGAGCGTGACACACTCTTCATTATACACATCATAAATTTAGACTTCTATGGATACTACACTCAAGGAAGGATAATGCAACATGAAGAGGGCATAGAGTGAAGTCATGGAGGAGGAACTTGAAGCATCCTATGACGAGGTCATGAAGATCAAAGGGATGGACACAAATGAGGATTCAACTTGCAGCCATGAGATAGAGTTTGTGAGACATAATAGTCATGATTTTTCACAAGAGACATGCCTTGGACCTGCCCTAATTGATGATCACACAATCATGAAGGAAAAGGAGATTAGGGTTTACAAATACATCATTGAAAAACATAAGGTGAGACCTGATTTTCTGAGTTGCAACAACAGTCCCTTGATGTCACATCATCATGACATAGCAGCCAAAAGGATCAGCATCGAGGTTTGTGATTTTTATGGAGATAGTCATGTTGGATCTGCCTTGGATGCAACAATGATGGAGGAAAGGCTTGAGAAGGGAAAAAGCACTACAAAAAGGCATGGCAAGAGTTTTGATTTTATTTGGATCTGTTAGCACTCACCCGGCTACCACTACACCAAAAGCTCAAACTGTTAGTGAGAGGAGCCCCGGTTAGTGTTACCCAGAGACCTCGCGGGTCCAAAGGGAGGGGTTGAGGGTCCTGTTCACCTAAGTTCCAACATACCCCCACCTGTCGCAGCCTGCCACATGTTAACCACAGAGGCAGGTGGGGCAGCTTGGCGCACCTTGCACACATGAGAGGCAGTGGACATCGGGCAGGATTCGAACCCCTCCCCAGTAGAGTCACCAATTTGTTAGCACTCACCCAGCTACCACTACACCAAAAGCTCAAACTGTTAGTGAGAGGCACCCCGGTTAGTGTTACCCAGAGATCGCACGGGCCCGAAGGGAGGGGTTGAGGGTCCCGTTCACCTAAGTTCCAACAGGGTCAACAGTCTTACACTCTTGCACACTCATATGTTGACATCCCTTATACATGAGAATGAGTTTGGGAAGAGCCCTCCTATCATTGGCTTTCATTTTGGACCCAAGGGAACCAATTTAGTATGGCATGACATGAGGCATGAGTCTTGCATGAAGGTCAAGCAAGTAGAGCAATCAGATTTGAGATATGGTACAAAATCTTTTACATGTTTGCGCTTTGAAGGTTTGATGACACTTCTTTGGGAGAATCCCTTGAAGGCTCACGTCTTGGGATTGGATGACATCATTGAGCACACACTATGTGGGTTAGCTACTAGTGTTGTGACTATTGAGGGAGGCCTGCGTGATGCAGTGTTGGATGGGTCTTTGGTCCTTCATGAAGTATTTGATGACTTTGTTTGTGATGAGCTCCATCATGTTGGTAACACTTGGGTGGAGTATGTAGCTGCTTATTTTCAGATGCATACCATGGAGATTCTTGCTTTCATTGGGCATACAATGGAAATGCAGCTAAACCATGACACGAGCTATGGAGATATTGCCATGATGTTTGGTTTGGAGTTTCTAAGGCATGTGTTTCAGCTAGGTGATGGCATATAGATTGGAAGAAAACATGTAGATCTTGATATTCCAACCTTAGTTCATGAGGATCCATTCCATACTTTGCAAGGAGAAGGCTGTTCTACTTCATGGTGCATAGATTTTTGGCAAACAACAGCTGCTTGGGAGCTTGGTAGAGTTGTTGAGATTGCACTTAGTGGATCAACCACTAATATTTGGACTTCACTCGAAGAGGGAGTCATAAGGGATGGTTCTTTGATCAATCATTGAGGAGGTACAAAGGAGTGATACTATGATACACCTTCATCATTCTTTGGTGATACTTGAGTCTGTCCTTTGTTTGTCCACATTGAAGGAGTACACTTCAGAGGTATGGATGATTTCTTCATTGAGGTATGATATTGTTTTCATCTCTACTTTGGAGGCACTAGGGTTTGTTATACAGTTGGCATGTGACATTGGAGTGGGAGATGTGCATGATGTCACTAACATTCCCACCCTAGCACATGAGATTATTTTGCATGTGGGTGAGAGCTACTATTTCATGGTGCATGGATTTCATACTGAGTAAACGAAGGACAACAATTGTTTGGGTGTTTGGGAAAGGCTTGGATTGTTAGTGTTCAGGTAGATTGGAGCAATAAACACTAACAATTATATGTAGATTAAATAACCCAAATATAACAATGAAGAACAACACAGAAGAGATCAACAAAAAAATTTAACGTGGTTCACCCAATATGGGCTACATCCATAGAAACTCAGCCATCCAATGATTTTATTATCCAGTGCAAATAGATTACAATCTTGCAAATTCCACACCCGCAACATACATCTTAGCCACTTATATCAAGCTTTTTGGAAGCTTCTAGAATTAGGGTTTTACAATGTCATTTTTCTTTTGTCGGTTAACAAATATTAACAACCGACTCCGAATGGGCAAAAAAGAGGGATTTTTTTGGGGGCTGCACCCCTGAACCCTTGCTTCTCAAGGGCTACCATCCCCGAACCCTCGCTTCTCGGGGGCTACCGCCTCAAATCCCTGCTCGGGGCCCGGTCCGGCTCGAAACCCCAGCAAGGATACATTATGAGTGTATAATACTTGCATGATCAGTTGCCACATACCAACATGGATTACCTCTTCATTTTTGGAGGATGGCATTTGAATGATACCTTATCATTGTATGTCATTAGAGGGATTGTTGGCCGCTAGGGGAGGGGAACCAGAACATGCGTGGGGACCCTAACGTGTAATAGGAATGACGCACGTTGGGGCCCACACATACGCACCGGCCCCCCATAACTTACACATTTTTTCTTTCATAAAAAAGCACTTTAAGCTCAAACATAAATCAAATATGAAATGCACATTTTATAATATAATATTGTCAACATAACATTAAAAATATAGTAGTCAAACACGTAATCTTGTTTTCAACTTGTATCTGACATATCAGCCTATGGTAGGAACTTTAAACTTAAACAACATTAACATAGAACTTTGCACCCTTCCCCATAAACATTATAAAGAGAATTGTCACACCAATCTAGGCATCACTTCTGAACTTACTCCCAACTACACAACTATAGAACAATGTCACCTTAGCACAATTCAAACCCATTTGTCCCATATCTGACTGAAGTGCTAATCCATTACAATGATTTGTCCCATTGTAGCATAACCCAAACCACACGCCAATGCATCGGCCTGTCTCATCAGACATGAGACCTACAACATGTATTAGTAGGAGTTTGTTCCATCTCGCCAAGTAGGGTGCACACGTATTGGCTCCTTCCTCTAAAAACCCACCTACATCAAAAAATTAAAGGTGTAAGGCCGCTATTATTCATAAAAAAATTATGGAAACAAATGCAAACAATACACCAAACCAATCAACTCAAGAATTAATGGCCCAAATCAATCAAAAGAAAGCTATGCAAAAGAAAACACCCCCAAATTAATCAATGGGACCTAAGAAAGCTAGAATAGCTACATGACTGAATTGATGTAGCAGAACCGATAGAAAAAGATAAGACCCCCAAATCAATGCAATGACACCTACAAAGCATACAATAGTTGCAGGACTTGATTGATGATAATGAAACTATGCAAAAGACAACACCCCCAAATTAATCAATGGCACCTAAAAAAGCTAGAATAGTTGCATAAGTTAATTGATGTAGCAGAACCTATAAAAAAGAAAACACCCCCAAATCAATCAATGGCACCTAAGAAGCATACAATAGTTGCAAGACTTGATTGATGATAATGAACCTATGCAAAAGACAACACCCCCAAATTAATCAATGGGACCTAAGAAAGCTAGAATAACTGCATGACTAAATTGATGTGGTAGAACCTATAAAAAAAGATAAGATCCCCAAATCAATCAATTGCACCTACAAAGCATACAATAGTTGCAGGACTTGATTGATGATAATGGAACTATGCAAAAGACAACACCCCCAAATTAATCAATGGCATGACTGGATTGCTATAGCAGAACCTATAAAAAAGCTAACACCCCCAATTTAATCAATGGCACCTAAAAACAATAAAATAGTTGAAGGACTGAATTGATGAAGTAAAATATAAGCATAAGAGAACATCCCCAAACACATTCTACCATCAATGTGAAGAATATTCAAGAACATGGTAGATTGAAAGGCTCTAAAGTTGCCATGAATGAATTGATGTAGATTGAAAGGCTCTAAAGTTGACAAGATGTGTGAGGCACTGGGATCATTGAATGCAGGTTAGCTCGAAGTTTACGTGGGATGTCGTGGAAGTAGTATATGTATATGTATATGTATATGCATATGTATATACATATACATAATATGTATATGCATATGTATAAACACATACATAGACAAATACATATGTATATGCATATGTATAGACACATACATAGAGAAATACATATACATATACATATGTGTATGTATATACATATTATGTATATGTATAGACATATGCATATACATGTGTATGTATATACATATGCATATACATATGTGTATACATATGCATATACATATGTATATGTATATGTATTTCTCTATGTATGTGTCTATACATAAGCATATACATATGTATTTGTCTATGTATGTGTTTATACATATGCATATACATATATATAAAGAAGCTGGAAGAGACACTAGAGTCCGAGTGTAACAAGTAGTGGTGGTGGGATTGAAGTCGTAGAGACCTTAAGCCAACACATTCTGGCATCAATGTGAAGAACACACCTCAAGGGCTATTTGAATTGGAAATTATTTCAATTTGATTGATGCTTCTTTGGTGTGGCGAATTAAATCCCTGGCCTGTTTCAAATTTGAATTCTGGGTGATATGAATTGTAGATTTGATTGATTTGGGCCTGTTGTGTGGTTACACAACATGCCCCATTTTGCCTTAGCAAAACAGGGACCCAACTTTGCTGGCTTGTTCCCTTGCTTTTGTGCTTTGGGCGGTAATGGTAAAACAGTATCAGTCAGTATGCATATGCCCAGTGTTAGGTGTATATGTGATCTTGAAGTCTGAACCCAAATTCCAAAGTTTGAATCTTTCCTCAGGAAGCTTGCCATGTGAAAGAGAGTAAAATTCTAGGCAGGTTTGCCTTTTACATCACCCTGAAATTCGGCCAAATGAGAAAGTTATGGCAGGTTAAAATTTTGGTAAAACTTGATATTCGAGAGGGGGGTCATATTCCAAACATCAGTCACCTTGTGTAATATCACCCGATATTACAAATATCACCTGATCTTCATAAGATCACCCCCTTCGAGGAATATCACCCCAACGCTAATACGACGCTGATGTCGGCTTATCCCCATGCTACAAAGAATATAACACGACGATGATGTCATCTTATTCGGAGGGTGATATTCATCAATATCGGGGTCATATTTCTTAGCCGCCTGATTTTCCTTCGGTATGACCATGACGTCATCCTCTCACATTTTAGCGAAGCCCATCCATGATGGTGGCATCATCATCATATCCTGATCGATGAGGGGGGTCATATTAGTTAATATGCCTCATATTAATCATTGTGCATCCCAGACCTGACAAGGTTCAAAGTTATAATAAATGTTCAAGATAAGTCCGCTAGTTGCATCTTATCCATGTATGTATCTTACATACAAAGGTGATATACAAGTTTTTATGCATACTGCGGAACCAAAAGGTTTATTAAATATTGAAAATTTGTTGTATAATTCGTGCTTTGTATACATGTGTTAAGGACATACATTGTAGGATGCATTGCACATATGCAAGGATGGAACCGAAATTATTATAAAATAGGGTTAAATCCTTGTATGTTTTGCATTGTGTATGTATCGTTACATACATTTCGGTATATACAAGCATCAGAACCTAAAGGATTGTTAAATAACGAAAAGTCAATTCATGTTTCGATATACGGCCCGGAATTCAGAGATGTTTGAAATACAATATAAATAATGTATCAAAATTAAAGCATCTTAGGAGATGCATTGCACCATATGCATCATGGAGTTGAAAATGTTACATGATGTGGTTTATAAAATAGTTGAAGTCCGACAGGAGGATACAACAAGTGTTGTATGTGCATCGGGGGGGAGTATAGGATGTCTAGATAGGTTATTTGGTTAGCCCCGATGAGATGAACACCCGATATACAAGGGTGATATGTGATGGAGATATACAAATCCGGATTCCAAAAGGTATTAAAAATGGAAAATTCATTGTATGTCTTTTTTGGCTTGTATGATTACAATGTCTAACCCGATATGCAAGTCGATAATATACAATGACCGGATTCAAATGGAAAATTAAATATTGAAAACTTGTATATTTGGAATGGTTAGCATGATCATAATATACAACCGGATATGCAAACGAAGGATCTAACCCGATATACAAGCACCGGATGTGAATGGAAAGTTAAATACAGAAAAGGTCTTGTATGTTTTTGTGCTTGCATGATCACAAAGTATAACCCAATATATGCAAGGAGAAATATAACCCGATATATACGAGTGATGAGCACCCGATATATAGGAATTAAGCATGCAAAAGGCGGGAAAGCAAAAAGGTGGATTTTGAAGCTGTTTTAAAGACCTGATAGCATGATTTTGGTCAATGATGGTTGACTTGACTATTTTTAGTGTTATATATGCATTTAGTACGCGATTGTTTACAGATTCAGAACCCAATATTCATGTTTGCATATTCTGAGCATGATTTAATAAATGTTATTTTTCCTACTGGTTGTTGAAAGATAATAATGTTTAATTCTTGTGTTTGTTATCAGGTGCACAGATATCTAGGAAGCGACAAAGTGGCGATGGCGTATTAGAGGGTGAAGTTTGCACGGGAAATGGCAAAATTTACAAAGAATACAAGTTGCAAAGTTGTACACAGATGCAACGTGAATCAGAGTTGAGGAGGATATTGTCAAATATGCTGTTTGTCAGCTAGAGGATGGACTAGGTCGAAGATGCTGGAATATTCTATGCCAGCTATACAATTGCCAACTGGTAGGCACATGCTTTTCATCTAAATCATTGATTGTTATGAGAGGATCCTGATCATTGGATCAATGTAACTGTTTTCTAGCCTTTGTTCTATAAAGGGGCCATGATTTGTCATAACAAGGGAGATATAGACCGAGAGACAAAATATCTGGCAAAATAAGGCCAATTAATGTAGACCTGATGGGAGATCGGATTACTGAGACTAATGAGGATTGAATTGTTGAAATGTCAAGGTTCTTTCTTCAGATCATTGTAAATATACTTGTTCTAAAACATACTGAATGGAGATGAAGCTTCAGGTTGCATCCTGATTGTAAACTTTACGTAATCTTCAAGTTGATTTCTGGATATGTAATGGTGAATGCTATGTTTAATAGAAGCGCTTTCATTATATTGCATATTGTTGTCAACTTTTCCTTTGAAGATTTGCATTGGATCATGCAGATTTGTGGAATGTCCTAGTGAAGTATGATTCTAGTTTTCTTCTCTTCATTGCTGTATGGGAACATGTATGTGGATCAGTGATCTCAATCAAGTAATTTTGGGAACCTCATCTTCTAACTTTTTTTTTTCATTTTAATTTCATTGAAATCACTTCCATAACTGTAGATCATGATAAATAATATGCAAAACAAAGAAATATGCTAACATCTTGTAGATAATTGAAAATCCTTAGCATATTTGAGCTAAGTGCATGTAGTGTTGAAAATATTATGCAAGGAATCATAAATAATGGTAGAAATCATGCAAATATCAACCTGTAGGCACATTATTTGAGTGAATTCATAGTGCAAAGGTAAAATTGTTGGAGATCTATGTAGAGCAGATATAAATGATAGGATATTTGGAAGAATATTGAAGAACTTTGTAGAAATAACTAAAATACGTAAGGCCCTTGAATGATTAATAGCAACACACATCAACCACTGAGTAACGTCAGTAGATTATGAACTAATCAATGGAGACTTGGGATCATGAATTCTTTGAATTCATTGTATCTTTCAAGATGAATAAAGGTTGTTGTGTAACTTTTATTCTATGTTTGCTTATGACTAACAATCATGATCAACAGGGCCATTAATTCTTCAGTTGATTGGTTTGGTGTATCGTTTGCATTTGTTTCCATAAATTTTTATATGAATAATGGTGGCCTTCTAGCTTGTATTTTAAGATGTAGGTGGGTTTTTAGAGGAAGGAGCCAATACGTGCGCACCCTCCTTGGTGAGATGGGAGAGACTCCTATTGATACGTGTTGTAGGTCTCATGTCTGATGAGACGGGCTGATGCATTGCTGTGTTGTTTGGGTTATGCTACGGTGGGAAAAATCATTGTAATGGGTTAGCACTTTGGTCACATATGGGATAGATAGGTTTGAATTGTGCTGAGGTGACATTGTTCTGTAGTTGTGTAGTTGTGAGTAATGTGGAAGTGACACCTAGATTGGTACGACAATTCTCTTTATAATGTTAATGGGGAAGGGTGCAAAGTTCTATGTTAATGCTGTTTTAAGTTTAAAGTTCCTACCATAGGCTGATATGTTAGATACAAGTTGAAAACAAGATAACATTTTTGGCTGCTATATTTGTAATGTTATGTTGACAATATTATACTCTAAAATGTGCATTTGATATCTAATTTATGTTTAAGCTAAAAGTGCTTTTTTATGAAAGAAAAATGTGTAACTTATGAATAAGTTGCAATTTTTTTTACTGGTCCATATGGCATTGAACGTGGACTGTCAAATATTGGGTGCGCACATTTCAGTTTCTCTCCCCTATGTTAGATACAATTTGAAAACACTTACATTTGTTTGACTGGCTAAGAAAGGTAGATTAGTTTGAGGATTGAATTGATGAACCACAACCTATGCAAAGGAGAACACCCCCAAATTAATCTATGGCACCAATGGAAAATTTATGTAAGCCACCAAAAAAAGATACAATAGTTGCATGACTGTATTGGTGAAGCAGAACCTATGAAAAATAAGACACCCCCTAATTTATCTAAGGCACCACAAAAAACTATCTGGCATTACTGAATTAATGCAATTATTGCACCAAAGAAACCAATATAAACCGTTAAACTATGACTGTAGTGATTGCAATATAAACAGTAGGGAAACACAAATGCTAACTTATGAGTATAATGGCTTAATGAAGAACATTATAAAGCTTATGAATGGAAAACGGTAAGAGTTTAACAAATCTCACATAGAAAACCTAACTGTTTGATAATGCAAAACCTATGAGAATACGATAACCAGAGTGAATGATAGCAAATTCAATAACAAATAATAACTCAAAATGAGAAACTGTCAATTGAACATAGGTGGAAACAAGAAACATAAATACAACACAAAATGCAATCTAATCAGAAAACATTACAAATCAAAACAATAACGCTGCATCTGTAGTTATGATAAAGTTAAAACTGACAACAAATAAAAACCATAGGGAAACAGGAATGCTAAACTATGACTGTGATATTTGTAATTTAAAGCCAAGGAAAATAGAAATGGTAAACTATTACTATAATATTTGCAATATAAACCTTAGGGAACCATATTTATGACAAATAAACAGTGATAATGTATGAAATAACTTGTTAAAAAGATGAAACAAAAACCTAAAAAAAACTTAAAAAGAGAAACCCCCAAATTTATTACTGGGATTGAAGAAAACATAACTGAATGATAATGCAGAACCTATGAGAATAAGATAACTAGAGTGAATGATATGCAGAACCTATGAAACACAAATGCTAAAATATGCCTATTCTAATTGCAATATAAACCCTAGGGAAACACAAATGGTAACCTATGACTGTAATATTTGCAATATATTGTTTATGAGATATAGACAATGAAAAAGATTTATGACAATTAAATAGTGATAACCTATGAAATAACCTTTGAAAAAGATGAAAGAAAAACCTACTTAAAAAGAGAAAACCTAACCGAAAAACAAACAACCCAAGATTAATCTATGGCACCGAAACAAGCAACAATATTATTTGTTACTGTAATGAAAATTAAAACAACCATAGATTTATATATGTTTGAATGATAATGCAGAACCTATGAAACACAAATGCTAAAATATGAATGTAATATTTGCAATATAAACCCTAGGGAAACACAAATGCTAAACTATGACTAATATTTGGAATATAAACTCTAAGGAAACATATATGCTAAACTATGACTGTAATATTTGCAATATTAACCCTAGGAAAACATAAATGCTAAACTATGACTGTAATATTTGCAATATAAATCCTCGGGAAACACAAATGCTAACCTATGGATGTAATATTTGCAATATATTGTTTATGAGATACAGACAAAGAAAACTATTTATGACAAATAAATAGTGATAACCTATGAAATAACCTTTGAAAAAGATGGTTAAAACCTAACTAAAAGAAAAAACCTAACTAAAAAAGAAACAACCCAAGATTTACCTATGGCACCGAAACAAGCAACAAAAGTGTTTGTTACTGTAATGAAAATTAAACAACCATAGATTTATCTATGACACCGAAACAACCAACAATATTGTTTGTTACTATAATGAAAATAAAAACAACCCCAGATTTATCTATGGCACCAAAACAAGTAACAATATCATTTGTTACTGTAATGAAAATAAAAACAACCCTAGATTTTTCTATGACATGAAAACAACAAACAATATTAGTTGTTACTGTAACGAATATAAAAATAACCCAGATTTTTGTAGGACATGGAAACAACAAACAATATTATTTGTTATTGTAATGAAAATAAAAACAACCCCAGATTTTTGTATGTTACCAAACGATAACAAATATTAATATTTGTTACTGTAATGAAAATAAAAACAACCCCAAAATTTTTTCTGTCCTCAAATAAAAAATAACAACAATTTTAAAGACACTCATGCTTGAACAGAAGAATAATTTCCATATAATTAGTGTGTTGATGAACATAGATTGCATAGTGTTCAAAAACACGAAACCTTGATATGAAGAAGGAAATATGCAACGACCAAAGTAAAAAAAAAAACGCAAAGACATAGTAAAGAAAACAAAACTGAATAATGGCAACATTAGTGAGCATGCTCACCTGGGTCAAATGAATTGCCCCCACGAACATTGACGAGCATGCCATTATCAAGCTTCCTCACCTACATTTAAACCAGGTTAAACACTTTAGCAAAGAACATAAATGGGCAAGCAATGAAAAGAATGCAAACAGTTTAATGTATTTTTCACCTGCATGGCGCTGGCGAACTCAGAAGGAGGTATGGCGGAGTTCCTGCTGCATTTCCCGTTTGATAACTGGCACCAAGAATCACATTCAATGGAGTCAAAGCATAGCATGTTGTGGTGGAGGGATGAAAGTTGCAGAAAGCTGAACCGAGCACCTTTTGGCAGAAAAGTAGGGAAAATTTGAGAACTTGGTAGATTGAAAGGCTCTGAAGTTGGTGAGTTGTGCGAGGCACTGCAAGCATTGAATGGAAGTTCTATCAAAATTTATGCGAGATGTCATGGAAGAACGAAGAGGGGATAGGAAGTAAATGTGGAGTGATAGACAAAATTGGAAGGGGCGACGAGACATTAATGTGATATAGTGGAGTGTTATGGTGGCAGAGTGGCATGTAGTGACGT
This sequence comes from Cunninghamia lanceolata, assembly GCA_027924645.1. NCBI lineage: Eukaryota > Viridiplantae > Streptophyta > Pinopsida > Cupressales > Cupressaceae > Cunninghamia > Cunninghamia lanceolata. The sequence goes on along the minus strand of BSBN01000071.1, from coordinate 5,437,201 downwards.
GGCAGGGTTTTCCACTTTGGACGCTGTGCCATGCACCAACTAGCACTCCAACCGCCTACGTTTCAGTCGCATGACCAAAATTGCATTTTTTCCGGACCGACGAATCCCGTCCTCCCATGTGTCAAAACATAAAAAAATTAAAAAAAATAGTTTTATATGGTTTATTAACAATTAATTTATGTAAATTAGTTGCAAATTTTTTTTACTGGTCCACATGGCACCCCACGTGGATCATTGAAATTTGGGTGCGCACGTTCTGGCTCCTCTCCCCTATATAGAGATGATTTTTTGGGAGTTAGCTCTCTTGATTTACACCAGGCAGCTTGGAGGAGCTGATCTACATTCTCTGGCACCTGTGTTGAGATTTTTGCACATCCATGGGAGGTCGATTGGAGTTGGAGGTTGGATTGATAGCACTTTGAGATGCTTTCCTCTTCTCATGATTGCCAGATGTGATGACAATATGATTTGGGATCCAGGTGGAGGTATGTTTGGCACATCACTTCATTGGAGTGTTGATGGGTTGTTACACATCTCATATGGCACTGCAGATGATTATATTAGAGTGGTACAATGAAAGTTCAGAGACTTGTAGTTGTGTCTCAGGGATCACACTCTTCCCCACTTGTTCTTCGAGGCTTTAGATTGGATCAACTATTGCTTCTCGAGGAGTGACACCTTGAGAGCTTTAGGGCTTGTTACACTTGTGGTTGCGGGCATATTTTCAATAGAATGGTGTTTGATTGGACTCAAGAGTATATGGTTTCAGTTGTTAGAGTTCACTTTGTATTACATTCTTCCATTTCTTCTTGGAGGATGCAACCACCAGTGGGAGATTTGTACATCCACCGGGCATGCAAGCAGATGGAGATACATGTCACTTGACACTATCTCATAGCATACACACTTACCATTGCTTGAGGACAAGCAATTCTGAGAACAGAGGACTGTAATGTCCCCATTTTTGGAATGGTCACCATTAGGATTGATTTGGGCCTTTCACCTCACTCTAGGACATTTGGAGGATATCATGAGCAGTGGAGATGACTTGTCACATTGGTATGTTGTCTTTAGTGCATGCATCAGGGATGTGGAGATTTGTCTTCCTCGGGGTTAGCCATTTGGAGGGCCTTTCATATGGATTTATGTTAGAGGTTCAGGTTTCATATGTTGTATGGATGCTATCACTTCATCTTGGATGCTTTCATGTGGATGCTTTATCATGATCACATGTTCACGGAGATTATTATTCATATTGGGTGACTTGACATCATCATGGAGATTAGTACTCATCTTGGGCCATTCAACTTTAGCATAGATACTACTATTCACCTTGGGCGAAGAACATGTTATTCACATGCCTCTCCTAGGTGCTCATTGAGAGATTACTATATTTCCTTGTCTAGCTTGGTGGAATAAAATAATAATTAATTATTACCCTTGGCAGAATCTTTTGCTATTCTCCTAATTCATATCTTTAATTTGAATTAGGTGCTTCCTTGGGAAAGGGTACACTACATGGGTCGACCCTCTTGGAGGAAATCTAATAATTCAAATGTAATACATTGCCCAGATCAACCATGAGGAAGATGAGACAAGTTGTGTGTATATATACTAGTTCATTTGGCATTGAAAATCATATCATTCAAGCATCTATTCTCATACAACTTGGAGAGTGATCTCTAGAGAAGGATTGTGGGACGAAAACCTCACTATCTTGGGAGAATTCCATCACGGGAATTCACTTGCACTTAATTGTTTTGGAGAAGAATAATAGATCTATTTGAAGAACATTTTGTGGCACTTCTTGGAGAGGATTGTTCATCATTTGGGAGGAAGATTGCCCTAGAGTGGAGTGCCTCACCCTAGGAGAAGAGCTAATCATATTGGGAGTGGAGCGACCATCACCTTGAGGTCTTCTTTGGCTGCTAGGGTTTGGTCAGGAGCAGATTTCATTGCAGCAGAGCGCAGACCTAATTGTGGCAAGCCTCTTGTTAGGTGAATTACATCAGTACTTAGGGTTTTGACCCTACATATTGAAGTGCCACTATTTGTAACCATTTGTCAATGATTCCATGGTATGTACAAGCTGGAATATACGTCTGAGTTGTAACAACAGTGTTCTGATTTATATTTGGTATATTGGTCTTCATATTCTCCATAATTTATAGAAGCAAACTTCATGCTTCTTATGGATATGTAATTGACATAGTTAATGTGTAATTCATGGTGGATATCACTTATATGATTGGGTGAATCTTTTAGTGTGATTGTGTTGATGTTTAATATGTTTTATGGTAAATACATGTAACTATTTCAAGTCTGATTTTGAAGCAGACCTAGGGTTAGGGCAGAATTATAAAGTGCAGAAGTTTTAGGGAAAAATTATAAAGTGCAGAAGTTTTAGGGCAGAAATCAGAAAAATTAATTTGGAAAGCCTAGAAATCCAAACTAGGGCAAAATATCCCCATTTGGGATATTACAAGGAGGAAGGCCCAACTACCAACCCCCGACACCTTCATATCTATACATAGGCCGGGTCGGGGCTTCTCTCCTTCCTCTTCCAGATGTAAGTTGCAAGGCGAAAGGACGGAGCTCTGAAGTCTAATTTGTCAAAGCTTGACTTCCCGGCCTTCCTTGTTCTTTTAAACGCGTTGGCAACTTCTTGGATCACCATAAATGTGAAGTGTGTGGTTGAAATTAATGTTTTTAATGTAGTTGGTGGAGTTGGTGAGATTTTCCCTCCCATTTCTCCCTCAAATAGGATTTACTGATGCTATAAATAGAAGATCAAAGTTCTTTTCAAGGGGTTGGTCACTGAACCAATTGTCTGGTTAGAATTGCCTAAGGAGGATTTTAGGGCATCAAATCATGCTAGTTTGGTCTGCAAGTGAAGGGATGTATCCAGTAGAGTGTAGGAAGGATATGTAAAGCAGATCTGTATGCATTGGTATGTCTCCATGGGAGTTTGTAATGATTTTGGCAAATGTATAATCATAGTTGTATGTTTTCCCTTGCCACATTTGCTAGCATGATTGTAATAGATGTTTGGAGGTGTGTGACAACATCTAAGTTAATACAAGGCTTTGTATCTGCCATCCTTTTGTTGCATAGGAATAATTGCAGTTCTCTTTTGGATTATTAAGTATGTCCATTGCATGAAGATCCATGTATGATGTATATGTGAATATATGTTTAGTTCTGTTGATCCCTTGCTGTATATTTTTTTTCCTCGCATTTTATGACTCAGTTGCCCAATGGAGTAGGCACCAGTCCATATTGGGGATGGATCAATCATATTTTCAGTCAAACCCTCATCCTGTTAGTTGTAGGAGTAGGAGAAGGTTTAATTTAGTTTCTACATGCTGTTCATGATTCGTTGCAATAACCAGGGATAAATCTGAAGCGATGTAAAACTATTTTAATCATTTGTGAATCATGAACATGTATGCTTGCACTATGTATCTTGCTTATTCAAAATTAAGTGGAGTCATCTCAAGGAATGTAATGAAGTTATATTGGGGTGCAAATACCTAGTGCAGTAATCAGCTTAATTAGAGGCCTATGCAGCCAGTTTGTCTTGACCTAGTGACAACTTTGGGGGTCAAGTGTACATTGGGTATGACTGTGTTAGTTTATTTGTGTTTTATTTCATGCCTCTAGGAATATCCTTCCTAGGTCTAGCTGGGCCTGAAGTGTAGAGGAGCATACCCACTCCTGTAGGTTGTCCAGAATCACCCAGAACTTGTTGATAAACCTCTTTCAGTCACCTTGATGACACCCCTGGCCTTGGTGATTGTGAAATGTTTTAGGGTTTTGGGTTGTAGTTATTTTGGGAGTCAACATAAAGGATGTGATTGTTCTTACTCAAAGCAATGAAACTCAATCACTAGCATTTTTATCAAGTTCATACAATGAAAATAGGCAAGTGAGATTTCTCTCAGGCAAGTGGAATTTCTCTCTATGCATTGTTGCATTCTATCATTTGATGCTTTTACTCTGCATGTTCACCTAAGTGTTATCAATTGATAGATATTCAATTATAACATGTTGAATGGAAGGAGGATGGATGAATTTTGACCTACTTAGCAAACCTAAAACAAAGGTAAAAATCCAATAGAGAGGACCTATCATTCAATGAATAAACCATCCAAAGCAAGTTTATAACTAAAATCTAGATTGATGGGATTTAGATCATAGTTTAGCTTGGGATGAAAAATGTGATGAATAAACTTATTTGATAATTAAATACATATATATTTAATTAACAACATAATAATGAAAGAAATTCATATTTTCTAATAATTATTTTCCAATAGCAATTTAAGTTAACATGATGGTAAAAGGAATTTATGATTCCCTATTTAAAGAAACAACTGATCATAAAAATTGTGTGAGTACACCATTAGGAAAGAAGGAAGAATTGTAGTGTTATAGAGCATTGTAAAAGTTTCCTGCTCAAGAACACAAACTCAACAACAAAATATGGTTATTTGAATTTAGATTTTCCTTCTTATTCTCACATGTGAAAAAAACCATCGTTGTTCTTCCTTGAGAATGGGGAAATAAAGATTCTCACAAGTTTTAGATAGAGTGAGCTTCTCTTATACAAACCTTTATGACACATAGGAACATACATAGGCCTTACAAAAAAGAAATAATAGCAAATTGGAAACACATGGATGCAACAAATACTATCCTTGGCATGTTGATTGCATAACACAAATGGAGGATGTCGATAAAGAAAATGATGATGATATTGAGGGAACATTGACCCAAGAAACCACTGTCCTATATGAGTGGGAATTACTATCACAAATGGGTCTAACCACTAATGTCAACATGAATTAGTTAATACTAGGAATACAAAACTTTGACATCAACAATGCATGGACTAAACATAATGTGCCCTCAAATTTACATGATAGTGACCTTCAATTCATAACCACAAGTAATTCATGCATCCAACATGCCTACTCTTCCTCATCATCCACTAAACCAAGCTACCAAATACCACCAAAGCAAGAACTTGCACTAAGCACCATTATGCAACAATATAGGGATCAGTTCTTGAAACAACATTTACATATGATCATTCAAGGAACAACGGGCATTGAAAAACTAGACTTGAACGGAAGAGAAGTGCATCATATTTTATAATGTTTCAGCTTGGTCATTCTATCTCTTTTAACAAATAGAAACCACCTTGAAATGTTACATCAATTCCAATTAGTAACTTCGTAATGAATTAGATTTGGATTGTGTTAAATCGATTAATCTTTTTGTATTCAAAACAAATCTAATTGCCAAATAATATTAAACTATTTTTTGCTTCCACTACAAATAACCTATTGGCAAATCCATTGCACATAAATACTATGCAACTACTAGCATTTGAAGAGATAATTTGGAAAAGTTTTGTAATGTCAATTATGCAAAATAGTTTGTTGTGGTATTTTGCATACTCTCTTAAATAATTAGTTATATTGTTTTTCAGACAAAATATTTATTTTCCATGAAGCATGTCCAAGATATCATCAATAAAACAGAAACAAACTCATCATGGCTTGAAACATCTTAAAATTCAAATCTAACATCCCTCGAGAACAACTTTATTTCATTAGGAACACTTCCTAATTATATAGTCACTAAAAGTCTATTCAATGATGATTGTAAATTTTGAAAGTTAATCTCTTCAACATTTAATAAATGGTTGTCACAAAATTAATAAGTTTTGCATAGTGATTAGTTCCTATCATTAGAGTATATATTCAAAAGTAGAGTTAATAATAAGTGTTGCTAATAACATCAAAGGAATTGTGGTCAAGTGGTAGAACCACTTGGTTCTCATGTTGGAGCCCAAGGTTCAAATCTTCCTAAGCGACATCTTAACATTGATAAGTGTGCGAAAGCAATAGTCTTGTTTCAATTGATTGATAGAGTGGTAATTCTATAACTAGTGCTAGTGGTGCACATTGGGGGAATGGAGGAAGAAAGAAGGAAGGAGTAGTTTCCTTGTAGAAGGAGATTGGTGGTGAAAGTGTTCAAACTAGATGAGCACACTAGAGGAGGATGCCCTATAGGAGCAGGTAGGTGGCAAGGCGTTCGAGTTGGAAGAGCACATTGGAGATAAGTGTAGTGTTCAAGATGGAGGAGTGTAGGTAGGAGAATTGTAAGTCCAATGGTATCCCTATAGGGAGAGTATTGGATAGAGTGATATCCCTGCATGATGTAAGGGATGGGGATCCCGTTACCAACCCTCACTAAATAATCTAAAAAAAATGTGTTGCTAATTATATTTAATTCTTGTAACAACCCATTTGAAAATCAATTTATGTATCTTGTAAATTATAAACTATATTAAGCTCACATAACTTGACAATTTTGTGTACAATGATAATTATTAGTCTTTATAGTTGTAACACATCTGACAATTGGTTTGTGTATTATATTATAAAGCTTGTAGAATTCATAGAATATTAAGAACAACTATCAAAGTAAATGTGAAAACTACATGGACCCAAAAATTGACACTTAAGAACACTTATATAATGAAATTACAACAATCTTTTTATTGGTCTAAGAATGCAATATATTAAATGAACAATTAGTTAATAAAACAATAATGTGAGTTTAACTTTTGGAGTAATTGGTCAGATATAAAATTGTGGACTCAAGTTTGTGTTGTGACAATATTTTATTGCACATCCATTATTAGGATTGGATTGTAATTTGTATGAACAAAATAATTACATATTAAGGTATGGTCAACCCCATTATCAATTTGCACAAATAAAAAATTAAGATATTAAGGTATAGTCTATTGGTGTAAAATTATATTTACACATTAGTATAAGTTAATTAGGGGGCCATTAGATAGGATTTATTTTACTATTTTCCTTTATTAGTTGTTAGTCTTATCACATAGGATAAGAGTGCCTTTTTGTTTTCCCGCTTTGTCTATTTTTGACAAATGCAAATGTATAACTATGTATTATTCCTTTGTGAATTATTTAATGCACATGCAAGTTTTGATTGCAATTTGATCTCTTATTTTGGCTTCTATTTTTTGAAGCAATCCTCTTTGTAGAAGAAATATTATAGATGATTTTAGGAATTTAACATGGTATCAGAACCCATATTTGTTAGCCTCTTCTTGAATTTGAGAGGGTTTTAGCCATGAGGTTGTGATCGGTGCTTCCTAATGTGAAACGAACCTCACAAATGAGTCCAAAAGGTGTCAACACCCTAGGATCATTTGTCCAAACGCCAAAATTGAGCATCAAAAAATGTAGTTGATTTTATCTTGGAGGTTTGATTTTTGTTTGTGTGAAATTTCATACATCTATGGAATATGTAATGTTGTACAATTCCATACCATCCGTACATTCCATACTGCGTCCTTGGGTCTACTCTATGTCCATTGGTTGTTGCATTCATTTGGCGGGTTCGACCTTTTTACATGAGTTTTTGTTTGTTTTTTAGATAGACTATTTCTTTGTGTGGTGGTTATTTACTAGTGGTTGTGGTTTTTTGTCTAACAATTTATTAAAATGCATAGTGACTTTTGTTTATTGATTGGCAATTGAAAGGATTTCAACAGACTACAAGTAGGTTGTCGCCGACCTATAGCTCGAGCTCCACCCCAAGACACTTGCTTAACCACTCAGCTGACTTCTTTCACCTTTGCTCCACCCATTTGGGCTGCTACCGCCAATAGACAATTGGAGTGCCACCCACTTGCCACCAAGGGGCCACCTTTGGCCTGTTTGCATGCTAAAGGAGGGTATCTTTTTCTTTTTGCCATAACTTTGTTATATACTACATCATTTTTTAACAAAATAATAGGCAACGGAAAGCTGGTTCCATGCTCTATCCAGTGGTGTTGGTCATTTGTAGATTATGTTGCTAGTAAATTTTATTGCAAGTTGAAGTCCAGGTTTCTTTTCTAGCTTTTGAGCTCATATATTCCACCCAATATCTCCATTTTTTGAGATTGAATAGGTATTGGAAAGGTATTGAGGAACTTTCAACAGTTACCCATGTGATATTTTTAGATTTAACCCTAGGTTTCATTTATTCATTTTGTCAATTTTTCGCACTCTGTTTGATAACTTGGACATATTGGCACTTAGAGAAGTTTTATTTTTTGGGTGGGCTTCATATTTGCTTCTTATTTTCTGCATTTAGGTTTGTTGGTGTAATCATGTCTCTGTGTGATTATTTTGGAAAGAAAAGGCATGTTATAGATAATTGCATGCTAAAAGAACTTGATGAATTAAAACTACTTTATGAGCTTCATCAGTTAAAACAACTTTGCATTCGCAATGGCATTAGTTTGCTAGATTTGTCTAATCTAGTAGTTACATAAACATCTTCAACACCTATTACTACATATGAGTCTAGTGTTGCTTCACTGAGAGCTTCCAGTGATTCCTTGCAACAGGTCATTTGTAGTCTTCCAGATCCACCACCTCATTGGGATTCCTATTTGCTAGACATCTCATTATTGTTTGTGGAGTCTCACATTTTTTATGTAGAGGATATTCATTTCATCATTGATGGTAGTAATGTCATCAATTCATCTTCTATGTTTCCAAATGCAGTTCACATTTTGTCCTCTTCTAGTTCTACTTCTTTGATTGGACATTTAATTCTTGTTTTGGAGGAGATATATTTTTCCAATATGAGCACAACATAATTGTATTTAGAGGCACAAAAAAACATTTGGATTTGGATTCTCTATTAATCCAGGATGTGGGAATGACTTCTACATTCACTTGTGGATCTATTTCTTTTGAAGGGAAGAAATATTGTTTGCAGATAGTGGATTATTTTTTTCTTCAGGTACTCATCATTGGTACTAGAGTTGTTTCTTGGAAGGAAATCATAATATCATTCATTTGCTCTCTTATGGGGGGTTGTATATATTTGTTGTTTTCTCTCTTTTGGAGAGGAGTTTTTTCCCACTAGGTTTTTCTCTTTTCTCTAGCTATGAGAGATCTTTGTTTGTAAATGGATACCTAATCAGGCCTTGTTGCCAGGACCCATCTTTCCTTTTAGCTTGTGTGTAACCTCTCTAAGTTGAACTTATGGGGGGGAGGGGGTGTTGATGTAAAATTATATTTACACATTAGCATAAGTTAATTAGGAAGTCATTAGATAGGGTTTATTTTCCTATTTTCTTTTATTAGTTGTCAATCTTATCATATAGGATAAGATTGTCTTTCTGCTTTTCCGCTTTGTCTATTTTTGACAAATGAAAATGTATAACTATGTATTATTACTTTGTGAATAATTTAATGCACATGCAATTATTGATTGCAATTTGATCTCTCATTTTGGCCTTTTCTTTTTGAAGCAATCCTCTTTGTAGAAGAAATACTACATATGATTTTGGGAATCTAACACAGTCAACCCTATTATTCTATTGGAAAAATTATGAAAGTAACATAGTTCTTAACACATAGACAATGGTCATAGGTTCGAAACTTGATTTTCCTACTTTATAGAGTGTAGTTACCTTGTAGAAGGAGATTGGTGGTGAAAGTGTTCAAACTAGAGGAGCACACTAAAGGAAGATGCCCTATCTAGGAGGAGGTAGGCAATGAGGTGTTCAAGTTGGAAGAGCACATTAGAGAATAAGAGGAAATCAACATTCAAGGTAGAGGAGTGTAGGAGGGTGTTTGTGCTAAGGAGTGGTTTCCCTATAGGAGGAGATAGGTGTAGTGTTCAAGCTAGAGGAGTGCAGGTAGGAGAATTGTAAGTCTAATGGTATCCTTGCTAGTAGAGTATTAGATAGAGCGATATCCTTGCATGATGTAAGGAGTGAGGACCCCATTACTAAACCTCGCTAAATAATCTAAACAAAATGTGTTGCTAATATTTAATTCTTGTAATGACAACCCATTTGAAAATCAATTTATGTATATTGTAAATTATAAATTCTATAAAACTCACATAACGACAATTTTGTTAGTAATAATTAGTCTTTATAGTTGAAACACATTTGACAATTAGTTTGTGTATTATTATAGACCCTATAAATTCACAAAATATAAAAAACAACTATCAAAGTAAATGTGAAAACTACATGAACCTAAAAATAGACACTTAAGAACATTGATATAATGAAATTACAACAATCTTTTTATTGATCTAGGAATGCAATTTATTGAATGAACAATTAGTTAATAAAACAATAATGTGAGTTTAGCTTTTGGAGTAATTGGTTGGATATAACTGTGCATTCAAGTTTATGTTGTGACAATGTTTTGTTGTACATCCATTGTTAGGACTGGACTGTAATTTGTATGTTAAGGTATATGCAACCCCATTATTAATTTGTATGAACAAAAGATTAAGATATTAAGGTATAGTGAGCTCTATTGTTCTATTAGACAAATTATGTTACTAAGATATTAAAGTACGGTCAGCCCTATTATTCTATGGGGAAAATTATGAAAGTAACATAGTTCTTACCACACAATTTACTTGGTTAATGCTTTCCAAAAACTTAAAAAATCCAACAAATTCAAAGACTAAAAAGAATTCTTTCTTAATTTGTAGAACCAAGGTTGGTAGGCCCCTCACCCCTAGAAGAAACTACCACTCCATCCAAGTAGAGTGTTAGAAAATATTAAGTATTTGTTTTCCTATTAGGTACTTTTAGGTACTTTGACTTTCAATGCCAGCTTTCCCTTTGAATCACCTCCACATACCTAACTACATGGCCATTGGACTAAGGATGGAAACTAACAACTTGTTAGCAAAGACACCATGCTGGTAGGTATGGTGAAGCCTTCCTGTATACAAAATAGAAACCCATAATGAAAGAGTTTTAGGAGTTTTGCATAACAGAATGAAACTAAAGATAAATTTGTAAGACATCTCCCTCTGCCATGGAAGAAAGCAAACCCTTCCTTATCTTTCCACAACTTGGCCACAATCTACTGAATCCAGGTTGCTACATAAGCACCAAGAGTCTGGGTTTGCAGATGTTTCCCAACGTATTGGGTGGGCTTCTCAGTGAATGGCAATTGTGCAAGTCCAGGATCTGCAACTGGGTCTAGATTAGTGTAGTAGAAAGACTCTCCCAGGACACATATCCACTCACGACAAGAGCCAGTTTCTCAGGCCATATCTGTTCAAACATCATCACATGCATAAAATAGTACTCCAAACAAGATTACCTACAAGCAAATATGCAAATGTCGAGACTCAAAGTCCACATACATCAGAGAAAAAATAAAGAGAAACATGTCTAAAAGAGAAAAGAGTACAATTATAGATCAAGATCAACTATGGTGCCTAAATGACTACCCTAATGTAGCTAGTTTGTGCCCTGGCTTGCATATTCATATGACCTCTTTGAACTTCTGCCTCTAAATAAGATAAGCCAGGCAAATTTCTGATACATAATAATTATGGTTGAGACTTTGATTCTTGGCCTTCTACACCAGTGAACCGGATCACATGCACTCCAGAGGCTCTAGAATTTCATAACATTTTTAACCCACACAATAAGGCTGAATCGAAGGCAAGAAAACATATGCAATTTAGGAAAAAATCATAGAGGAAGCATATGCTGCAGTAAGTGATAGGAAATTTGAAGAAAACCATTTACTGTAAACAAACACATCCTATTTCACAGAATATACACAAAGAAAACATAAATTCTACTCACCATCTCCTCCTTTCCTTTGTTTGATAAGATTGTGTTGCTGTTCTCTAAGTTTTTGAAATTTTTTGTAGTACAAAATAATTGTTTCTCCTACGAAGATTGGATCTGAGTACAACCGCTTCTCTACAAGTCTAAAGTCTGTTGGATGTTTTTTTTTATTTTGTTGCCCACAACGTTTTCTACATATTTTCTGTTGAAATATTCTGGAATTTTGCTTAAACCATAGACCAGCTTTTGACAAATTAAACCATTGGATCTCTTTAAATTGGTTGGATATCAAAACTCTCATACACATAATTAATACTTTAGACGGATATAAATGGAGAAAAGATTAATGACAGATATATTGAGGTGACCGTACTCCTTCAGATATATTGAGGGCGACCATACTCTTTTCAAATTTCCTGTCAGACATCAAGTCTGCGATGGTGTACATGCACTTAATGCAATCAGATAGTGCCATGTTTCTGTCAATTTCCAACTCACTTTTTTCTTTCACAATCAAAATTTAAATGATGTTTGAAAACTGCAATTCATCATTAAAGTTGATATCTTTTGATTGAATTTACTGCAGCAGATGATATCTTTTGATTGAATTTCTTATCAAATTAAAAGTAATTAATAACAAATAGATTCCTCACGTGACCTTTCAATGAATCTACATCTTATACTTTTCTTAATGTCCTATTTCATCACACTAGTGTCATTTTAATGAGACATAGATTATTAATAGAGTTGAAATTTTAGCACACAAATTATTACAAGGATTTCAACTTTAGTGAAAATAGACGTAATGGAAAAAATATTTTGATTTCATTGGTCATTGCAAGAAAATAACTAAAATTCAATGAAAAATAGATCCAAGAGAAGACCTAAAATTGTCATTTCATTCAACATAGGCTAGTCATATAAGAGAGAGATAACTAATATTGTTATTTTTCAGTATATAAATATTAGGAAATATTGTTAAAACTTTAGAGAAAGAAAAATATCATCGTGTGATTGACTAGATGACTTTATTAGTACTTGCCATGGTAGGGACATATGCAAATTTTGTCAATAAGCTCATCAAGTCTTCACTAATCATTTTGTTTTATTTTTCTCATGACTATAGTTTTGAATGTTGGAACCAAATTTTTATTGGCTATTAGATTTTACCCCCTATTCTTGGCTTCACATGAATTGATACAAGCATTAAATGCGACAATGAATATAGTCCATACCTAAAATCCAATCAATTGAATATCCCTGTACCCAAAATCAAATCAATTTTTATACTGGGATAGCCGAAAGTAAATGAAATCCAATAAAATTTGTAAAGTCAAATGATATTAATTGCAAGCATGGTGAGATAAAGTATAGAAAAGACAAATTATACAACATATCTCATCTCAAATAGTAGAAAATCATATTTTGGATAGCTCAAATCAAATAAAATCTAATAAAACTTTTAAAGTTAAATGATATTAATTGCAAGCATGTTGAGATACATATAAAAAAGACAAATAATGCAACAACCCTCATTTGAAAGGGTAGAAAATCAGAAAAGAAGATTTAGATTGTATTTCTTTTTTTCTTTTTCTTGGTTTAATGTTGGATAGAAGGGGGCTTGACCTAGTTTGATCTATTGGGCTAGTCTCTCTTTTTTATCTAACAATATAGAAGCATAATATGAAGATAATAATGATATAACATGTGGCTTTGCATCTTCAATTCCTGCTAAATGACTCTATCATTAGTGTTGGAGAAGGATTTACATCATAAACCAAATCATCATGAAATAGTAAGTCATCAATCTCATCATGGGAAGATAAATCATATCACTATGGTCAACGCTAAACATATCATACATATATCATGAGTCACAAGATAGATAGTAAGGATTATCATGACCTAAATAGGAGGTAACAACCTCATGTGGAGGTGAAACATGGTATTGATATCACTAGGATTCTCAAGATAATAAGAAGAGAGGCTCAAGAAGAAATAATCCCCTAGTCGCAAGTCAAACCCTCGATGGAGTCTCCTCCACACCTATCAAAATGTTGACAAAAAAATAATTTTGCTTCACCTTTCGGGGGATCAAATTAAGTCATCTAGAAACTCTATTTTGTAAGTATGTAGCCCTCATCAATTTCTATCTATAGAGGCCATTTCTGATAATGCCAATGGCGTTTGGCTCAGAGAATTGCAAACACATAATGTTGGACAATTATAGCTAAACTAGAAATTAATTGTACCACCAGAAGCTTACCCAATGCACCATAGATAGCATGTATGTATAAGCAACATCTAAGTAAGCATCTGGGCTAAACCATCAGCATACTCACCAAAGAGATCGAATGAGTCCCACTAATGAATGTCTAGTGCCAACTAATCAAACTGATGATCTTTTTCCAATTTAGCTAGAACTTCACCTTCCCTCTATCGGAGTTAGAGCTAGCAAGAGTATAAGTAGAGGCAACAACTACTGTGGGGTAGGAGAGATAGGAGCATATCTTTTGGTTTGAGATTGACATTCATCACTAGAGGTAGGGGCAATTGATTGAGCATATACAATCGAAGGAGCAGTTTACCATCACCAACATACATAAGCATCCTTGCCAGATATAGGTAGAACTAACTCCCTCCCCCCACTACCGTATCAAGATTGAGATGCATAGCCAAGAGCTTGGGAGGGGGCACCAATAGAGGTTCGGGTAAATTGAGTATAGTCCTAGACTAGGGTTATTATCTTCAAATAATCAAAAGTTGTCCATCTTATTCTTTGGGATCTTATTCTTTTCTAGGTTGATCTTCTCCAAGTAGTGTACTCACATATTCCATCATCTCTCTTTTTACCATATAACAGTAGATAGGTTGCAATTTAGGTAGTTTAGTGCATTGTCCTTTAGCTTAATCTTGAGGTGGATTAGATTGATGAATTAGGATAAATTAAGCTTGTCTAGCATATCCTTGTGTGTTCATCTTTGTATTACTCACATTATGGCATGCCCGGTGGGACACCCACCTCCCTAACTTGATTTTGTGTGAGTTTCTTGTTGTATTTTTTTGTGCAGGTTACAGTCGCACTTGCACCTGCGGATTAGCACTTAGACCTCATCTTTCAGCACCTGCACCTCCCTGGGTAGTGCCTAGGTTATGGTGCCTACTTGACATCTTTCTACCTTTCAACACCTGTGTTTCGGGGAGTAGCACTTGATTTCTACGCATTAGCACCTACAGTCCACGGATCAGCACCTAGGTTTAATGATACTTCTATTTTTAATTTAGTTAAAATTTCATGCTGAAAGGGCTTAATATGATTTTTGTTGGCTTCTGACATCTCCTAATAATCTATTTTGTAGAACTTAACATTTTGTTTTGCAAGTTTTATCAAATTTACAATCCATCACCCTCCCAACACCAGTTCAACGCCCACCTAGTAAGGTTTAGTGCCTTCTCTTTGACTAACGGTTTGTTTGCAGGACTTCTCTTCAGATCTGTGCCTATCTTTCATAGTTTAGCGCCTAGTTGAAAATTAGTTTAACCTTTGTTTAACATGCTATTTTATGACTAAAGGTTTAAATTGGTTTATGATTTTATTTCTAATAGGCATAACAATATGTTTTGCAGAATTTTACATTTTGTTTTGTAGGATTTTTATCAATTTTCAGGTCATCATTATCTCAGCATAGGATTAATGCCTGTACAGTAGGGTTCAGTTCACTTCCACTCAGGTACAAGCCTCTATTTTTTAGCACTTTCAACTTTCAGTTTGGCACCTAGTTTTTGTTCTAGCGCTTAGGCTATGTATGCTTAGGCCTTCAGATTTAGCGTCTACACTTTCTATTTTAGCGCAACTTAAAATATCAGTCTTAACATTTGAAAATTTCTGTTTAGCGCCTTTAGTCACTATTTTAGTGCTTATCCTCTTTGTTCTAGTGCCTGACTATGTCAGCGCCGACACAGGCTATTTTAGCGCCTGTGTCTGTTTGGGACTAACTTTCAATTTGTCATCATTTTTTTGGACTAATCCTTGACTTTGCAGCATATTCCGACTGTCTAAGACATATTTTTCAGACTACTAAAAATTTGTGCTTACAACCCCGCATGTCAAAGACCAATTTTTCCTACTAGCATTAGGCACTAAATTATTTAGTTGGTAAATTGATTTTTTTTTCATGCTTGTTGAGTAATAGGAAGGTGTATGCTCTCCCCTCACACCCTTGGGTGATCTGGGGGATCAAAAAACTTCCTTGAACTCCCTTTGTTATTTTTGTTAATCCTAGTGTGTTGCTCATGTATTCTCTCCCCTTACGCTTCACACGATCTTGGGGATCAAAAGTGATCAACATTCCTTCCCCTTAGGAGGCCTGCCTTAGATTTCATCACCAAGGGGATGACCTCAACTGTGTGTTTTGGTGTGGTATAAAAATGTTATGAGAATCGAAAGACTCATTTCAAAGGAAGGACCCCATCTAGTCTAAGCAAAAAACTTGAGACCCTTAGTCCTCAGAGACTTGTGTTTGGTTGGCACTCTTGGTTGGATCATTGGGAAACCCCCATTCATAGAATTGTGTCTCCCGTACCTAGAGTATATTGGGACATCCCCTAGCAACTTGTTGAACCTAGATTAAGACCTTCAGCTATCATACCTTGTAGTGCATCTCTGCAGTAGGAGGGGAAGAAGCTCACACATAATGTTATACTTGAGATAGGAACTACTTTGGGCAAGATGAAAGTCTCCAAAGGAAGGGGTATATGGTGGTACATGACCATATATTCCCTATCTATCCAAGCTATAGCATTATGGTATTAATGGAGGTGGGAATCACTTCTCTATTCTGAGTTGAGATTGACCCATGGCCATTTTGTGAGATCCACAAGGTATGTAGCCCCCACTTGAATAATTTAGGTTTGTCATCAAGTGGTTGGCGTGTCTTTTTGTGCAATACCTATGAAAGCCATGTCAGCCTTACTCCTGGCAGGGGCAAAATTATCAAATCGGCCATTGTGATTGTTTGTTTGAATATATCTTTCTAAATCAATCCATCAAACATCTTGAAAACTAATATAGACTCCATTAGTGCATGCACTTGTCCTGCAATGCTTGCAACTTGAGTATCAGCGCCCTTGCAGGGTTGTTTAGCACCTGGATCTAATTTTTTCCAATATACCAACAAAACTGTATTCATTCCTTTACCCTCATAATTAGTGCCTCAGATTGTTTAGTGCTTACCAGTTATTGTTTAGTGCCTACATCAAAACTGAAAGCAAACTTCCCTTTAGCACCTATCAATCACCAATTAGTGCCTATAACTTCCATCAGTGCTTATACCCATAGTTTTAGTTCTTACACCTACAGGCTCATCACCTGTCACTCTGTCTTTCAGCACCTAGAGATTCACTTGTTAGCACTTTTATCTCCTATTTTAGCATTTGTGCCTGAAATTCCAAAAATATGAAAGTGCCCCTTTTCATAATCAAAACCAGACATTGACCCAACTCCATCACAACATTTAACCATCCACCACGTCCCCAAAATCATAAAATCATCTCCACATTTGACATTAGAAGATTATACCTCCATTAAGCTATCCCCATTTTGTGGCATTATCACCCATGACATTCATTTGAACCTTAACTTGTCATCCATTAACCATCTCACATAAATACATTTTCTTCATTGTCATACCTTAACCTCCATCCAAAATCAACCTTGATCAAGTTATCCCATTTACCCATCCAAGTTGATCATCCTACCTGTTGTGATGTTCACAACATGCCCCATTTTACCCCTTAGTAAAATGAGGACCCCTACTGTGGTTTTTTGCATTTTGCTTGTGTGTGTTGTTTTGCTTGGGGGTAAAAGGGAAAAGAGGGTTAAAATTGCAAACTTTGTTAAAACTAGAGAAAAAATGTATTTTTAGTACCAGGGCATGATATGGTTGGATTCCTTGTGAAAAATGAACTAGGGTTGCTTTTTGAACCATCTTAAAATTTGCCATATTTTGCAAGTTATGGGTATTTTGGTAAATGTACGTTCAGGTTTGTATGTTGCATGTACAGTGTCTACTTGTATATTGGCTTGCATATACAAAGCCCTTTGTATACAAGTTTGCTTGTATACAACCTCCTTTGTATATCACTGTTCATATACAGAGTCATTGGTATGTGCAAAGGTCGATTGTATGTCTTTTTTACCTTGTATGCATTTGGTAGGGTTTTTTTATGCACATACAAGGTGGACCCAAAATGGTTTTAGAGTTGAAATGTATAAGTGGTTAAGTCCGCCGGATGCATCTTTTGCTTTGTATGTTTCTTACATACAAAGGTCACATACAACGCTACATGCAAGGTGCGGACTTGAAAGGGTTATTAAACGGAGTTAAGTTGTTGTATCTTTTATGCTTTGTATATTAGAACATACAATGAAACATACATACAGTGGACCCGAAACATTTATGGATTAGAATTAAGTCTTTGTATGGTTTGACTTGTATGTATGTTTCGATATACATACATTCTGAAACATACAAAGCGGAGATACATTGCACAGACCTAACATTTTTATGAAACAAGGTTAATTCAATGTGTATCGGGCTTGTATATTCATATAATGCCGATATACATTGCACTTCATACATTGGGAGATACATACAACACGAAATCAAAGAGAAAATAAAATCCAATTTAATGCTTGTATCAGACCCGAATGTATATCTAAAAGATACAAAGGTCATTTACATCGGGCGGACCCGAAAAGATTATTGAACATGGTTAATTCGTTGCATATTTTGTGCTTTATATATTGGGGATATACAAAGACATTATGCAAGCTGCGGACTTGAAAGAGAGGTGAACTAGCGTTAAATCTATGTATATTTGGGGTTTGTATGTTCGAGGACTGCAAGGTATACAAAGCACAATATGCATCGAAATATACATTGAGCGGAATTGAAAAGTTATAAATTGGAGTTAAGTGCTTATATATTTTTGCGTTTGTATGTTGCGATATACAAGCCGATATGCATTGCATACATACAAGCCGTGGAACTAAAGGAAAATAAAATCTGATTAATATGATGTATCACGCCCAGCTTGTATATTGGAGGATACAAAGATTTAAACAGGGAAAAGGGTGGGAAAGTGAAGCGATAGGAATTGGATGTTATTTTGGTGCCTGATTGCATATTTTTGGTCAACGATGGTTGACCTGACCATTTTCTAACGTTGTATATGCAATTTTAGATGTGATTTTCACTGTTTCAGGACCTGATATCAGTGTAAGAAATGAGATTGGCAAGAAATTTCAGACTCGCTCCGACTATGGAGACTCATGCCGATAGGAAGAATGAACAAGCCGATAAGGCTATTTCAGGTTGAGTAAGGAAATCGGTAAGGAATTTTTTTGACCGCGCCGATAGTAGAGAGTTTTGCTGATGGAGAAGAGGGTTTAAATGTAAAACCAAATTGGTGGTTGGGGTTGGTGGTGCGTAAACTTTGCGATTGAGTGTCAAGTGGGAAGTGCATTAGTTGCTGCAGTTGGCACATATCGAACATTTTGACCAGGTAATTAATTGGCAAGGCAACTTGATGAGGTTTTTTTGATCCATTTTATCTGTTTTGCAGGTTTGTAGTTGAGGAAGGAGCTAAAACTTAATGGCGGTGACATCACGGAGGAGGAAATCAGATCTCAGAGGAAGCAAAAGGAAGATAAGGATGAGGGGCAAAGAAGTCAAAGGTCTTCATTGATGAAGATATAATGCAGATGGAGACATTATTGCAGCAGACCACAGAAGTTATTATTGAGCTGCTAGGGTTTCCAGAAGGGCATATTTCACTGAGATTTGATGTATGCTCAAAGATATTTTTGGGAGACTTGTTTTCCACCATTTAATGCTGTAACTGGAGGCTTGAACCATTGTTTAACTAGGGTTTTGAGCTATATTGAGGACAATCAAGTCTATATATTGTACCTCTTTACACTGTAAAACTTTACACAGGGGCTACATAGGGATTTGTAGCAGCAAGAATTTGTAAAAGTAGCACTTAGCATAGCATTTAGGAGTAGAAGGAGGTCGCCTGTGTCTGCAATAAGGAACGTGTGGAACATCCTGTTTCCTTACTGCATCTGTAAAGCTTGTAAGTTTTCTATAATTTGATTAATGAAGCTAAGAGTCATTCAGACATTGTAAATCTTATATGACTATCTGTTTCTAATACAATTAAATCTAGAATTCTGCATCTATCTTCTGAGTGTTTTCTGGCTCTTCATTGTGTTTGAAACATTTTCTCTTAGAGCTTGCAATCTTAAGTGTATGTTTGTGAAAATGCTCAGAACTTACATTTAAGGTTTTTATCTGTGGATTTGATCAAGTTGCTGTATGATTTACAAAGTGCATAACAGAACAATTAGATCCTGTAGTAGATTAAATGAAGTTTAGTTTAGATCTTTCTAACTTTTCCCAACCCATTTAAAATACTTAGCTTAAAATGTAGAAATTTGAAGGAAATTTGTCTCATATTTGAAAAGCATAAACAACAGAGTTAAAAGTAGACAATTTTCAGAATATTGAAGAGAAGAAAGCTTGCAATACTTTAAATCATTTAAAGCTTTGTAGCATAGTAACACTTTTATGCAAGAGAATGAACAACATGCTGATATTTATGATCTTTTGCAGTTTGTGCCCAGTAAACCATTAAGAAACCCTAAATCACGTAAGGCCCCTTGAACATTACAGCTTCACATCAACCTACTGAATTTACCCAACAGGTCAAGACTTGACCATATTAAACTTGGGATTAAGCAAATCTTAATCGATTCCTTCATATCTTTCAAGTCAGTTAGGTTCATTTTATGTGAATTTTAACTATTGTTATGACTGTTTTAAAACAATCACCAACAGTTTTCTGGTGCTAGAAGGAGGGCCGTTTGAGTTAGGGCTTGTTTCAAGTAGAGCTGGCTCATAATAGTAGTAGAGTGACTAGATCTAAATCCAGTTCAGGGGATATATTTGTGCAATT